>OY720401.1:5295519-7795519 GCA_963082905.1 Oligia fasciuncula
TATGCATATTGAGCCGTGGGCCAAAATAACCACTACGAGTTGGTGAAGCGCTGCCACAGCTAGAACGCATCGCGGCAGACCAGGATTAGATGCCTGCAGCAGTAACCTAAATATTCTAACTAAACCATCTTTATCATAATTACAGTGTAGCAACCGTGCTACACTGTAATTATGATAAAGATGGTTAATTAGTATGTAGCCAAAAAACCGTTTTTGGCTACATACTAATTACACTGTAAGAGGGGCCCGTGGCTAAATGATAACAGCCACACAGGTCGATCGATCAGGTTAAGCTACGCTTGCCGCGGTTGGTCTGTGTATGGGTGACAATCTTTACATACCGAGACCCCTCCGTGCCTCGGAAAGCACGTTGAGCCGTTGGTCCCGGCTGTCATTCGTGGATCTTTGACAGTCGTTACGGGTAGTCAAAAACCCGAAAGTCTGACAACCAGGCATCAAGGGGTATCGTATTACCCAGTAACTGGGTTGTGGAGGTCAGATAGGCAATCGCTCCATGTAAAATAATGGTATTCAGCTGCATCCGGTTAGACTGGAAGCCGACCCCACCATAGTTGGAAAAGGCTAGGCAGATGATGACTAGTTACACAATAAAAATATTATTACGTTAAAGGGACATATCTAAACCATCATCGCGGATTCACGGTAGCAACCCCGACCGAGATAATAGACAAAGAACGATATCAAGGTGACGAGTCTCCATAGAACACCTTTTGTTTAAGACTCAGATAAGGTAAGTGACACACCTATTTTTACCGACTTCAAAAAAAAAGGAGGTTATCAATTCGATACGTATGTATGTAATATTATTGGAATTGCATTATATTCACATATGATGATGTATTAGGGCTTCCAAACAAATATACAAAATTTCATAGACGTATGTATGTATGTATGTATGTATGTTTGTCCACGCATATCTCCGGAACTATTAATCGGATCGTGACCATTTTTTTTATTGGCTTACATTTTCTTCAACTTAGGGAACAGTGCAAGTTTCATCAAGATCGATTCAGTAATTTTCAAGATATGGACTAATACGTGTAAGTGTGACGGCCTGGCTTATTGATAAGAGCTACGGGTGTAGTGTCAAAGGGAAAACATCTCAAACCTTGGTCAAATACTAGTGCAAAAACTAAAAATTACGAAATAAAAAGTAATTTAAAAAAATTAAACCGACTTCAAAAAGAAATTAACTCAAAATTATGAAATAACTTTAATTTCGGAAGTCGGTGGCATAAAACTAAAATACAGATCCCAAGACACCGACTTCCGAAATTAAAGTTATTTCATAATTTTGAGTTAATTTCTTTTTGAAGTCGGTTTAATTTTTTTAAATTACTTTTTATATTATCATCGATGGTATTGGCAGAAGTTATACGGTTGTAGCTTTACAATTCATTACTTTCCTCGGAGTTTGTTTCGTCCTTTCTTCTTATATAAGCAGGATAAAAAGTCTAAAAAGTTAATAGAGAACATTTTCTAAATTTCTTACTTAAAAAAAGATAACTGGAAATCTCTGTTTCTATGGAAAATTTAAATCGGTCTAATTTGGCTGTAACACTATTTTTCGAAAATGTTTACTGAAACTTTTTAGACCTTTGTATCCTGTATAAGCGTATGAAATTTCATTAAAATCAGTTCATTCATTTCGAAAAATTAGGGCTTGAAAGTTTGTATGAAATGCTGTACGGCGTAAACGCTCTCAACACTGAACAACACAAGTAAGATTAAATTGAACCACCGTGCATTGTACCAAATACTTGAATTTCTTTGAAAAGGTATTTAAAAATATTGGATATCAAAGATCCACAAATAACAGCCGGGACCAACAGCTTTCCACCAACATGCTTTCCGAGGCACATACCAACCACGGCAAGCGTAGTTTAACCTGATCGATCGACCTGTGGGGCTGTTAATATTTAGCCACGGGCCCCTCAATACGCCTCATTAAAGTATGGTTAGGTATATCAAATTTTGATTTTAACATTCACCCTTCACATATTGGCTCTCCTGTAAAATTTTATAATTTCGTTTAGTAACGGTTTTACTTTAAAGGTGCGATATTAATAATAATAAATAGTTTATTTTCTCCACAATAATACTCTTAATTGTTACACTTATTTCTACGGTGACATATAGGAGGGGCATTATATTGTGGGAGACTGGTGCCTAAACTAAGCTCAAGGCCTGTATTTCAGGACACCAGGACTCCTTCAAAATATTGTCTACGTTCTCGTCTACCCATCAAACAAACACGCACAAAGATCATAACGTTTTCGTTATAAAACGAAAATCCATTAACTATGATACTGATTACAGTTGGCCTGTTTAATGACCAGTATCGCGATGTGCCCACATTAACCTAACGTGTTCGCATTGAAACCAACTAACTTTAATCATTAAGGTATATGGTTATGGTTATGGAACTTTGGGGTTTTCAATTTTGAAGGATAACTACACTTTAACGTATGTGCTTGGCCTTTTTGCCCCACATTGGGTAACTATACAGGGTGTTAATGAATTAACCCAAAACCTCTTAAGAGGTCATTGTACTCATCATTATGAACAACTTTTACTATGGGGCCAAACCTGAAATCGCGAAAAAAAAAAACAGCTGTTCCCTACATTTTGACGCGTTATGCGAACATAAATGTAGGGAACAGCTGATTTTTTTTTGCGATTTCAGGTTTGTTCCCATAGTAAAAGTTGTTCATAATGATGAGTACAATGACCTCTTAAGAGGTTTTGGGTTAATTCATAAACACCTTGTATATGGAGTGCTTCAAGAATCTTTTGGCACCTAAACGACATTAACAGGGGGGCGTTCTTCATATTCAAGATAGGTATGTAATTTTCGAAACAAAGACTTTAGATAATTAAAAAAAAACTTTACATAATTTTGCAAAATGAGTAATCGTCGTTAAAACCAGAAAACTTCTTTTTACCACGACACGAGAGACAATGTAAAGACGCCAGCACATCAAGCTACTCGAAACTGTCAAATTTTCCCATTCAAATTTTAACCTTATTTGTTTGCGATAAAGTTGAAAATCTATTAAAGAAATTTGACAGATTGTAGTGGCTTGATGTGCTAGCGTCTATAGTCTATTCGCAGTTATTTTGCATCACTGTCAAATCTCATTGATCTTTATTATCAGTACAATAAGATTCCTATTGGGTAGCAGCTGTCAAAAATGACTGTGAAAGGACTGCAGTTAAAAGTGACAGTGTTTCTTGCCCGTTCTTCTCCATAGGAACCAACGCTTTGAAATGGGCAACTAGCTTCATATGTCAGACTGATCCCTTGACAATTCAAAATTGGCCGTAACTGGTTTGATTGAAATAAATGCTTTGAGTTTGAGTTTGAAACTTACTTTATGTTTGCCCAGATTCGTGACAGCACAGCCCAGCACAGCTTCTCTTCCTAAGAAGAACGTGTGGTTTCCAATAGGACGTTCGAACTCTGGCTCCTCGGAAAACTTCTTTGTCGTCATCTGAGAATCTGGAACAATATAAAATTTCCTTTAATTTCCTTTAAATTTATAAACGTACCTCATCATCTACCTAGCCTTTTCCCAACTATGTTGGGGTTGGCTTCCGGTCTAACTGGATGCAGCTGAATACCAGTATTTTACATGGAGTGACTGCCAGATCCCAGTTACTGGGTAATACGATACCCCTCGGTAAGACTGGTTGTCAGACTTTCGGGCTTCTGACTATCCGTAACGAATGTCAAAGATCCACTAATGACAGCCGGGACCACCCGGGACCGTTTTGAGAGCAATGGTGATGAAAAAATTTACACAAAATAAAGCGCTTGTCTGGGTTCGAACCTACGACCTACAACTGCCATGTTAATGGCCGTGGTAGTACATTGTTACTATACCATGATAATAGGGTAACAGTTTTCATAATGTAACTGTTTGCTGTTCCTCTTAATAAAAATAAAATATATCATTCCGTAATTTCATTACATTCTAACACAAAATATGAGTTAGAATGGAATGAAAACGTTACACCACAATCAGTTAAGAATATAGAAGGTATCAATGTAGGTAAAATGCACCCATTGATTTATTCAGTCTTCTCACGCAAACGATTATAACATAATTAGTGCGACCAGGTGGTTATTTTCCACGTGGAAAAATATAGAAACTATAGTAAAACAATATTTCAAATGATGCTATTATTTTTGTATAACTAGTTCAGATTTTTTCATGATGGGCTATCTTTATTAATAAAACCCTACAGCTTTATTTTAACAGCGGGATTGTCCGAAAGGGTTACCGCTGCCCCGGAACATATAAAGGGCTAAGGAAGGAACCCGGGTAGGTTTTAGTCAGTAAGAGTCTGACCCTCCCTTCCGCTCCACCCAGAGCGGGACACATTTGATGATTCCCCATCCTCAAAAAAAAAGCTATTATTTTTATACAACATTATTTTTAGTATATGCGAAACCTGAAACATTACCAACCTATGCAGGCGGTTTAC
Organism: Oligia fasciuncula; assembly: GCA_963082905.1. NCBI lineage: Eukaryota > Metazoa > Arthropoda > Insecta > Lepidoptera > Noctuidae > Oligia > Oligia fasciuncula. The sequence goes on from OY720401.1 coordinate 5,300,032, forward strand.
TTAGGTATAAATAATTTTAAATGATTGGTGAAAAACATCGTGAGGAAACTGGCATGTCCTAGAACCAAACATTCGAAGACATGTGTGACATCTACCAACCTGCAGTGGGCCCGCGTTGTGAATTACAGCCCCCTCCCTCTCGATGAGAGGAGGCCTGTGTCCCAGCAGTGGGAACATTATAGGCTGATTATGCACTATGCAAGTAGGTGCCAAAAAAGCTTGTCGAGTTTCCACTATACTCACAATAAACCCTGCTGCAATTAAACGCGTAACAACGTTTCAAAAGCCATATTTTAAACTCCTAGCGGTAAATCAAAGTTAACGGTTAATTTGCAGGCTAAATTCATAATATTTTGAATATTTTTACTTCTTTGGAGTTGGTAGCTTTTTGGGTCAAGATTTATTGCTTTGCTTTATTCCACAAGGGACTAGAAAAGGGGTCATTTAAAAGGTTTTTTTTTTATTTAATCAGTAGTACACATACATTTTATACATTTTAGTTTTTGCCAACATAAACTCATTAGAGTTTTACCGTGCACCAAAATCATCGACTACATAATTTAGACAATTATAACTGTAATGTCCACCAGGACTCTGAGGTTGATTAGGAAAGAACAAGTAACTCAATTACACACAATCTACCACGCACTGATATCGGCTCGCAGCAAGCGTTCCCGCGTCTTCACTCCACGGCGGTCGTTAAGCCAGTGGCCCCCACCCCGCGACCCCGCGCGCGCGCTGCTCGAGACGACAGCCACACATACACCACAGACATACCACAGACTATATATGTCTATACACTACATCCCTCCCTTATTATTGTTGAATTGAGATGTTTGTTGTTGTCATGTTTCTTGAATTGAAGTATTAGCTCCAGGACACGCCGGCCCCCCACGGTTCTTCCTTTGTCGCTTTGATAAATTCAATTTAATGGAGACATTATGGTTTCCTCGCGACGCTTTCCTTCACCGATACTTCACCGTTTTGATACATCCAATTGAATGGATTGTTACATAATATGGTTTCTTCGCTATGCTTTCCTTCACCACTTTGTTACGTCCAATTTAATGGATGTCAGATGCGTCCAATTTAATGGATGCCCATTGCGTCCAATTTAACGGATGTCTATCTACCACGCGGATACTCTCCGTACTGGTAATGTCACATGTCTTCGAAGTATTGGTTCTCAGACATGCCGGTTTCCTCACGGTGTTTTCCTTCACCGTTAATGAACAGTGGTGATGAGTGAAAATACACAAAATGTCTGCCTGGTTTCGAACCCACGACTTTAGTCGGGCAAGACCACCACCATTGTTGTGCTGAAATAAAATCTATTGTTATGATTGTTTATATACGTATCACAGTTTTTTTTTTTTCCAGTTTAAATACTTAAGTATTTAACAATAATTGATTTATAAGACATTATTATAAGTCAATGCGAACTTTTTAGGATCAATGTTAATTTAGTAGTATCATTACTTTTAACCACTTCAATACCTATTAGGTACCCACTACTTGACAACATTTCCGGTACGTAGTTCAAGAAGTTTAATCAGACAAAACCTTTTTTTTTTCATGTTGGTAAATTAAACTAATATTATTTTATTTAACTTTGTGGTTTAATACCCATTTTAAACACTGAATCATCAAAATCATTTAATCGTATCATGTTCCAGCATATTGGGTAAAGCTGCATCCTAACCAACTTACCTACTATAATAACTGTGCAATTGTTAATTACGTCTAAAACCCAAGTAACAATACAAAATGTTTCCTTGAAATTTTGCTATATTAAGTAAGAGATTAGGTACTTCAATGACTTGCAGTATTTTTATAATTATTTAGGCCTTCTTGTACCCCTATTACTTACTGTGTAAGCAATAGGTACTTGTACGCCTTGCAAGGCAGCATATAGTGATAAAACATTTTTTTTTTTTAATCCATCATGTACCACTATGCAATATATCATGTACTTCATCATGTACCTATGTGTACAAATAAATGCATTTTAATTTGAATTCCAACAGATCTTCCAGCAATACATGCTGAGTCCTAATGTGACAAACAATACAAAAGATGGTGCTGATCTCATATTAAAGGCATCCATACTTTCACACCGACCATTGTAATACTTGTAACAGCACCTCACAGAGGGCAGTATTATCAAGTTTATGATAAAATAAGAATTATAATCACATAACCCAACATCACGCCTGTTCCCAACTGCCACCTGCCGGGCCAGACAGCGAAATAGAGTATCGTTTACCTTACCTTAGCCAGTCCTGGCTAAATCCCATGCAACAGGGAGCGAGTCTACAGACATGAATTTTGCACAAAGCTCCAATAACTGCCTGATGGAAAAACCCCACAACCCCTGTTGCCGCCCGGGCATCGAACCCAGGACCCTACACCCAGCAGTAGCGCTTGCAAATAGTAGACGAACTAGACCACCGTTATAATAATTAGTTACTATTAAGATAATGAAAATCTTAAAAGCTAGACACTCTCACAGCACATTTATGTATTTACTAGCTGACCCGGCGAACCCCTCTTCGCACCAGAGTCAAAACACAAAGTGTATGAGAAAATGAATCATCTCCACTTTCTTTTCATCACTCCGCCACTCGGGGCAGAGACCAATCCAACAAATCAAAGACCACAAAATCGGTCCAGCCGTCCCGAGCCACAAAGGGTGCAACCAATCCGACTCCGCTTTATATAAAGAAAGATGTACCTATGTTTGAATAGGTAAGCATTCTTTATTGTTATTACAATGTCTTAGTTTCATATAATGTTACATGGCACCTGTGACTTAGTGACCTTTGACCTTTCACCCTTTACCACATTAAGAAGTTATACTCTAACAGAAGAAGGGAACTTCTCTTGTCAAACAAAATTGATTTATCGATCTCTATTCATCATATCATAAGAAAATATGATATTCTAATTAATCATTGCAATAACATCAAACAGCAGTTTACTTGTTATTGTGACTTTTTATTTTCACTTTGCACACATTTTATTTCAAAGTATATATACTTATTATTTTAACTGGTTGGTACTAGTATTTAATTATAGTAACAATTACATAGCTTTTGTTTTTTTTTTCCTTAGTCTGTTGACCAAATCCATGCATTGTAACTCGGGACCACTAAAAGACTAGCTCTGTGTGTCTATGCCTGCCGCCTCGAAGTAAATGTTCAGACTTCTTTTCCCTTTTTCCCAACGGACAGAGGCTGAACCAACCTCCCCTTTTCATTCGAACTTCTCTAAGGTGTACTGTGCTCTTTGAGGCTACCTGTTGACCAGGTAAGTAACTATGTTGCATATTTATCGATTTTTTAACACGCTATCGCAATCTAATGCCATGTGGGATTTAATGCTATACCAGTAAATCTCCGCAATTTAATGCCATACCGATAGATCTCCGAAATTCAATGCCATACCGATAGATCTCCGCAACATAATGCCATACCGATAGATCTCCGCAATTTAATGCCATACCGATAGATCTCCGCAATTTAATGCCAGGTATCCGCAATTTAATGCTATACCGGTAAAATCCGCAATTCAATGCCAGGTATCCGCAATTCAATGCCAGGTATCCGCAATTTAATGCTATACCGGTAAACTCCGCAATTTAATGCCAGGTATCCGCAATTTAATGCCAGGTATCCGCAATTTAATGCTATACCGGTAAACTCCGCAATTTAATGCCCGGTATCCGCAATTTAATGCTATACCGGTAAACTCCGCGAAGTATGCCATACCTTTTTTTCAAATCTCATACCGCAATTAAATGCTCAGTCGCAATTGAATGCCCAGTCGCAATTTAAATGCTCAGTCGCAATTGAATGCCCAGTCGCAATTTAAATGCCCAGTCGCAATTTAAATGCCCAGTCGCAATTGAATGCCAGGCACCGGAACTCCCACGCAGCAACGAAACACAGCAGGCCGCCCGGCGCCGGTGGGACAGCGGTCGCAAACCAGACGGGCGCCAGCCCCTCCCCCGCCCCGCAAGGGAAGAATTGGCCAGCCAAACAAGGTGCCGGCGCGACCGTCTAGGACGCGCCGAGCGCCTGGTTCAGTCAAGCAACTGGCGGAACCAACCGCGCCACACGCGGAGGCCTCTTTATGCATCCCGAAATGTCCCGTAGCCTAACTCGCTCACAGCACGGTACTTCCGGTGATTCTCGATGAACATAATAGGTAGGTAGGTATGGTTGACAAATATGCAGGTATGTCACTCCCCTGATGTACACCCATAGATACCTACATAAAACACGAACCAAATAATACCTACGTAACTCACGGCTAAGTGAGTCTGTTGGAACGCCACAAGTCCCATCACTATCTTACATAGGATGTCGGGACATCTCTATTTCGTTCATTAACAATCGAAAGAATCGGAGTCGTTAAAATAAACCATCGAGTCAACCATCGACTCGCCGTTCTACAAAACAATCGAGATGTTTTTCGATTGTCTCGAGTCAATGGAATCGATTGCTAGTTTTCGACTGTTCGAAAACCACACACTCACCAACACTCACCGACCACTCACCGAGTCTCGCTCGGTCACCAAAGTCAGTCGATTGCATGCATCAACTCGAGCCGCATGTTAGCTATCTAATTATTCGTAAGTAAGTTAACTACTTACATTTTATTCCCGTCGCGGTATTGATTATTTTCGATTGCTCTTATTGAAAGAATTAGTTGGATTCGCAATCATAACGCAAGTCAAGAACTCGCGAAACTAAACCATCGATGAACAACTCTCGAATGAACGCGCCATGCGCCAGTCGCAATACGGCTTATGGCGGAAACATACTTACATGTCGTGGCGTGTCGTGACGCAGTGTTAGCTAATCAAAACTCGTTGTAATTTGACGTAGTCCTGAACAGATTCGTTTGATTGGTGTATCCCGAGTCACGACACAACACGACACAGTTAATGTGTCTCTGGCTCCGAACCGACCGAGTCAGACTCGTGTCCAAGTCGAAACAATCGAGAACCATCGAGATGTTGAACAATCGAAACAATCGAATAAAACCTCTCGCCATCACGCATCGCTCGCTACTTTTATATATATAACTTACCCATTAATATTGTCCTCTTTCCTGCTAAGTGTAAAGTGTTTTCGTATCTTGTTTTTATAGAAGGAATATACGCAACAATAGTTAAGTATTGATATTACCAAGGGCGCTTTCCGAATTAGCTATAATCGCTCACAGCGCTCACATCATCTCACATGCGTCCCGATCCAGACAGCTGAGAGCCGTCAACAATTCGGAACGCCCGTGAGCGCGCTCACAGCGCTTACTCAATGTAAAAACGATATTACTACAGTATTTCTTTGTATAAACACCACATTTCTTCTTCTTTGGTTAGGTGGCGACTATCAGCCAGAAGCATAATTTCGAAAACGCCACGTTAGTTTAATTTTATGATAAGATGCAAATCAAAACAAAACACACTGACACATCCTCACACACACACTGTCATTTTTGACAGCGCCCACGGTGATATTATTCTAGGGCATGGTCGGCGTTATCGCAAGATGGTGCATGCCATGACGTCATCCATGACGACCCACGGGACGTCGTTATCGCGCTCACGCTAATTCGGTACGGGTTTAAGCACGCTCACATAGATTATTTTCCATCTCGGAACGCAGGGCAATTCGTCTTTTATTGTGACACCAAATCAGACCTAGTATCCAACAGAGTCCCTAGTTACCTTACATTTACTTCTATTTTTCTTAATCAAAATGTTATGTACAGTCAACATTATAATAACAATGATAACAGTAAAAACACACTTTATTTTATAGGTAAATACTAATAAATACCGTGAACCAATTCATTAATTTAGAATAGTAAGTAACTATTACCTGCCCCACTCACGCGTACATTGCTGCAAATAGACGCGCCCGGAAAATCCTAAAATGTCCACAAAGCTACAAATAGACATTGAGAAAACTGTGACAGCAAGCACGTTCCACCCCGCAGTATTTTTTTTTTTTTTTTTTTTTTTTTTTTTTTTTTATATTGTCTGGGAGTATTGCTTGCGTTCCAGGTTCTTGAATGGTTAGATGTAGTACCTACATTTGTGCCATAGGCCGTGTGGTTATATCGGCATTACGAAATCTATCTATATCTAAATAAAAATCAGTTATCTGTAGTTGAAAATCATAAAAACAACTGGGGCTCGAATTCAAGTAGGTAGGTAGGTAGGTAGCTTGTAGGTTACTCAGTACTCACCCACCACGGGCATGACCGAATGGAATAACATCTTTGAAGAAACCCAGCGGGTACTCACCTAGTTACCTACACAATAATCACTTTGATAAAAGCCTGTCATGCATGAATCTATAGCCATGAATATATATCGTGATCCGTAAGTTTTATGTATTCAACGATTGTAGTCGGATAGTATAAATATTTTGTCCATGTATGCCTTCCTCTTCTTTCTTTTGTTATTAAATGTAAAAACTCACAGTTTATCCTCGTCGCCACTTGTAATGTCCACCAGGACTCTGAGGTTGATTAGGAAAGAACAAGTAACTCAATTACACACAATCTACCACGCACTGATATCGGCTCGCAGCAAGCGTTCCCGCGTCTTCACTCCACGGCGGTCGTTAAGCCAGTGGCCCCCACCCCGCGACCCCGCGCGCGCGCTGCTCGAGACGACAGCCACACATACACCACAGACATACCACAGACTATATATGTCTATACACTACAATAACCACATAAGTAGGTACTTAGACAAAGACTTACACCAAAAAAATAAAAATTTATCGGGTTTATGCGAACTATTCGCTAAAACTAACCAGTGCACATCAGTGACCAATCCGGCCGTCCATCGTTAGAAAAAATAAAATTATGGAGAGTTTTTGAATTGATACAGGCTGTTCCTAAGCGTACATATAATATGTAGTAAGTAAATAGTAAAATGGTTAATGAACTTTAGTACACATATACCTACATGTAGGTACTATGGACAGATAGCTGCATTCGTAGGGTAAGGCCCTTAAACATGTCACGATTTCTTTACAGTACGGCGGATAAACTGCACCGTATAAAAAACGTATTCGTCAATAAGCTTCCATAGTGATCCATACAATACTGACAAACCCTGCCTTCCACACAGCGAGTAAATCGCGCCGTAGAAAAAACGTAGTCGTCAATAAACTTTCATAGTGACCCATACGACACTGACGACCGTGTCTACACACGGCGAATAAACCGTAGTTTTTCACAGCAAGAAAAACTTGTGAGTACAAAGGGCCTAAGGCATCGTCTTAATAGAACGCGAATGCGCGATCATCGTAGGTTCGCGCGAATTTTACGATTAAACAAATGGAACTCGAATAGGTGTCCTAATTTTGGTACCGAAAGTGCCAGTGCTAAACTAGGTACTCCACAGTCGCTCGCGTCGCAAATTCTCGCGATATTCACGCGTTCTATTAGGACACCCAGTTTTTGCTATCGCGCAAACACGTGATGGTCGCGTCGCTTACTCGCGCGATGATCGCGCATTCGCGTTCCATCAAAATCCCTTTGAAAAGTACAGCCGTTCATTCAACATTGTGGATCGTATAAACCTACATTGAAAATGAAGAAAACTGCACGGAGACTTTTCAGTTTTCTTCACTTCGCTATAAAACTTACTTAGGTAGACGCTGTCCATTATTAATTTCACAGAACAAAAACGGAGATATAACTCTCGTCTTTATGGAATACGTAGCCACTGTCTAGCCATCTTTCAACTCACACTAAGGCCACCAGTATTTCGAGAACCCCATATAATCTATCTTTTTCTTTTTCCTATCATCGGAAGCAACAGGCTATTAAACCCTGAACTAATAAAGTTACCAACAAAAAAAAACTAGTTAACACTTCAAAACTCGCTATCAGGTCTCCGAGACCCAATCAACGTGAATTTTTTGTTCTTTTTTCAAGTTGCAACACAGTTCTGACGTCATTCGATCGAGGAGGTGTAAATTGTACCAAAGGCTGGGTTGTTGCGTATTTTTATTTAGAAAAGTGAGTTTTACTGGGATTTAGAGCATGACGATACTTGAAAGTTGGACTGGCATCACTGCATTTTCCATAGGGAACCAGGAATTTACCTGCTGGGAATCGGTTTATCTGGTTACACAAGAAATCGCTTGTCAAACACAAATTCAAGGCATTTATCCTACTTATAATCACACTAACCCGAGGGCCACGAAATACGACGCTCCAAGCGAATTCGCCTTGCGCTGCAAGCATCAGCGTCGAGCGTCAAAAACAAATATATGTCTATTATCTACAAGCCAACGAAGTAACGCTGCAAGCAGCAGCGAAATTTGCTACGAGCGAATTTGCACGAGCGTTGGATGATCCGACGCGCGTTTTTTATGAGCGTCGAAAACAATTGTATGAGAACATTCCACAGTGTGCACGAAACAGTCGCTCCACGCTTTCCGATAGAATCGGTCGCTCCGCGCGTCTGCGTCTAAAACAAATTGTTTTGTTTTTGTCGCGTTTATAGTAACTAATCCAATATGAATACTGAAGAATTTATCACTGCAATCCAAAATCGACCTGCGTTATGGATGAGTTCACATCCGCAACATAAGTTTAGGAATGTTGTAAAAAAATTGTGGGAAGAAATTAAAATTATTTTTTAAGTTTTATTAACAATATTTAGATATTTTTGACAGCGACATTTTCACGTGTAATATCTATCGACCCGTGCTCACTCTATACTCACAGAGCATGTAACCTTTTTCTGTACTGAACTGATGCATTCCCCCACCGACGTACCACGCTACAGGCGAATATTTGAAGTTCGTGGCCTTACTTTTGACGCTTAGAAATGACGCTTGTAGGGTATTGACGCCTCAAGCGTGGCGTTTTTTTCGTGGCCGAGGCATAATATTATAAAAGCGAAAGCTTGTGAGTGTGTGTGTTTATATGTTTTTTACTTCTTCACGCTCAAACGGCTGGACCAAAACTTATCAAATTTAGTATGGAGGTAGCTGACACCCTGGATTACCATATAGGCTACTTTTTATCCCGATATTCCCAAGGAATCAACATTTACGCGGGTGAAACCGCGGGGCGCAGCTAGTACGCGTACCTACTTGTTCAAAATGTACTGAACTGCATTTTTTTAAGACGACTACGAGGACGACAAGACTGCTGTTTCATAGGGAAGCAATACTTATTGCAGCAGAGTCTTTGTTTGATAATCGACGAATAGTCTCAACGTAGGGGGGCTCAGAATCAAATTCATGGTTACAGTTTGCAGTTATGTCGATGACCCTGCAACCCTGGTTTTTTAGAGTAAAGAAAAACCCTCTTTTCTTGACTGAAAATAAGGCAAAAACAAGCTACGAAGTAGCAAAGTCACTGCTTCATTTAAGGTTATGACTGAACCATCAAGTATATTACAACTCCGCCAGTTCCAGGCTCATTACTATTCTCCAAATAGCAGTAGTTAACGGTTCTGTGTTTTGACAGCCTCTTGGAGCGGTCTAATTTACATAGATCACTTCAAAGTTCGACGTTGTACCTACAGACTGTTGGTCTGTGTAGTTCATCTTCATAGAGTGCTCAGTTTAATAGCTTGTGATGTTTTAGCGTATTTGGTGAATGTGGGTGCTCTTGTCGACAAAAGCTAAGGAAGAATGGTCTGGTGAAAATTTTGGCCTGGCCACACGTTTGGTAGATGGGCTGACTGCCCAGGTTACGTTTGACGTAAGCAAGTTCTGGAAAATTTCCTGGTAGAACTTCACAAACGTGTTGGGTATTGATATCTGATTACGGTAAAATGAAATAGGTACAGTACAACTGATTATTTTGTCAATGACCGCTGGATAGTGTAAATACTTGAACATTTTTTTTTTCATGAATCATTAGCCCGCTGGCAGTTTATTTAATTGATTAAGGGGGCTTACGGCTAATTAATAATAGCCGCACAAGTCGATCGATCAGGTTAAGCTACGCTTGCCGCGGTTGGTCCGTGGATGTGTGGCCAACTTTACATACCAAGGCCTCTGTATGCCTCGGAATGCAAGTTAAGCCGATGGTCCCCAGTTGTCATTTTTCTATCTTTGACAGTCGTTACAGGAAGTCAGAAGCCGAAGTCTGGCAGTTGTTCTATGTAAAATGCTGGTATTCAGCTGCATCCGGTTAGACTGGGAGCCGACCCCAACATAGTTGGGAAAAGGCAGATGATGATAAGCGGTTTGCGCAGTTTGTTACAAGTTTTATAAAGCATAGTTGTTAATTAACTTTAAATAATGAGGTTTGATAGCAAAATAATACTGTTTTGGGTAAACCGCGCTATGATAATGGATTTAACATGTACTGTACAAACACGATCAGCACATTTAAACGAATAAATAAACAAGTAAGTAATATTATTGTTTACATCAAAAATGCAGCAGTTCAGCAGTGCGGTGCAGTGGAGGCCCTGTGGTAACAGCCCCTACTTACGAGGTCGTGGGTTCGAACCCAGACAAGCGCTTCACTTTGTGTCGCCTTGTAAAACAGCTGTAGTCGATAAAGGTCTAACGACCGGTCGATATTGATCGCCTCAAAATATAATTAGACTAACTGCGCCCCGCGTTTTCACCCGCATAAGTTTTGATCCCGTGGGAATGTCGGGATAAAAAGTAGCCCATATGTTAATTTAGGGTGTCAGCTACCTCCATACCAAATTTTATCAAAACTGCTCCAGCCATTTGAGCGTAAAGAAGTAACAAACATATAAACACACGACACTCACACACTCACAAACTTTCGCCTTTAGAATATTAGTGTAGATGGCTGATCGATAAAATGTAATAAGTACGGCTGCCATACATCACAGTCTGAACGATTGATGTCATTCTAATTTTAACTGTTTTGGCAGTTGTCCCACCGAAGAGACTAACTATCGGCTATTTTCTCGCTCAAGAAACGTACAATAGATATACATTCAGTGTAAACAAAAGAGATGCAAATACGAATAGTTGATCGCTGACTGTTGCCACTGCCGGCGAGGACTCACTCCACTGGTTTGTCGCTGAGGGAGAAGAGCTATCAAATATATAAAATAACTTTAATTTCGGAAGTCGGTGGCAAAAAACTAAAACTAAAATACAGATCTCCGAAATTAAAGTTATTTCATAATTTTGAGTTAATTTTTTTGAAGTCGGTTTAATTTTTTTAAATTACGAGAATGTATTGGTCTTCTGCTATACAGGGTTATTGGTAAAACAACAACAACCTCTTCTCCAGAGGTCATTGTACTCATCATTATAAACCACTTTTACTATGGGACTAAACCAGAAATCGCGAAAAAAAATCAGCTGGTCCCTATATTTTGACGAGATAAACGAACATAAATTTAGGGAACAGCTGTTTTTTTTCGCGATTTCAAGTTTGATCCTTCACTGTTTTGAGAGCAGTGGTGATGAAATAATGTACACACAGCAAAGCGCCTGTCTGGGTATGAACCTACAACCTACAACTCGTAAGTCACGGTCGTTATCACTTGGCCACCACTGCTCTCTTTTTTTGGTTACGATAATGATTTTCATTAAAACAAAAGTTTAAAACTTTTATACGTTGTTCAACAAAACACAGAAATATTTAAATAAAATATGATGAAATTTTTGAATCATGGCACATCCAAAATTTGCATGCTGAATTTAGTAGGCGGATTATGAAGTACCTACTATGAATTGTATTGTGTGTATTATGACATCTGTAACCACCACATTCCATGCAAATAAACTATTATTATTATCATAAACAAAATCGTACTAGCTTTGACTTGTACAATACCTTCGCCACGGTAATATTATCTATAAATATTACCGTGCCTTTGCTGTCCATTCACGACCTGCACCTTAATTACGTAACACACTATTACTCTCAATTTGAATGATTTAGAAGCATATTTCTAATCCATTACTCCATATGTTTGAAAAATTTGTCGGGTCATCAACGCATATAACGCAATGAATGTTGTTCTACTGTCAAAATGAAACCCATTGCTACTGATAGTGTGTTACGCAATTACCCTGCTGGGAAGCATCAAAGTAATCAATTCTATTCAATAATAATTAGCTCTACAACCGCTTCTAGACTAAATTAAACCTTAGATTCTTGGAAATAAAGTTTCGAATTCAGTGTCGATACCCTATCATTGATGAACCGACTTAGTACCGAAACTCTCTTTGTTATTACTAACCCAGTTTCAAAGTTTGATATTTCGCAGGTAGTTAGCAAATGAACCCTTGGTTTTGGTAGATTTTTTGTATGAATTGACTACGAAGTTGGAATGAAGTTTGGAACATTTATCTTGGTTGGTGACAGTCTTGTTTTATTGATCGTTAGCAACTCCTTTTTCTGCTACTATTTTAGCTGTGTTTTCGATCCATTATATAGGGGTTTGGAAGCTGGATACAAAGCCTTAAGGGGGTATACTATAATAGTTGACTTTTGAGCCATGCAATAGATGAAGTATGGTTGTTTATTTTTTTCCCAGTTAAAGTTGGTCCTATGTTATTTTTTATTAAATGTTTGTACTTAAAAATAAAAATAAACTTAAGGCGCTGGGCTGAGCGTTAAAAATCCAACAGCTCACTTTTCCATTTAGATATTATCTAGTGTTAGTGAAAACGGACATTATATTGTTACTAGCTGCGCCCCGCAGTTTCATCCGCATAAGTCGATCCCGTGAGAATATTGAGATAAAAAGTAGGTTATAATATGTTAATCCAGGGTGTCAGCTACCTCCATACCAAAATTTATCAAAATTGGTCCAGCCGTTTGAGCGTGAAGAAGTAACAAACATATAAACACACACACACTCACAAACTTTCGCCTTTATAATATTAGTGTGAAGCGTGATAAATAGAACAATAACATTGATCGCTGTGCTTGCTCGCTTCATGCTTGCGATTTCAGACCGAATAAGTAAAAATTAATGACGATGACTCTCTAATTGCAGTCATACTGGTAGAATATTTGGCATGTAATAAATCGAACGTATAATAATTCCCATGTTGCGCTCCTTAAAATATTATTGAACACTGTTATATTGGTTGCACCTCTTTTTGTGATTCTCAAATAATCCTATTTGTGGGTCCTAAAAATAGAGCAGCCTTAATGTAGCGGTTGCCGGCCGCTGTCGGGTGTTTGGTCACATTTCTAACGTAACCTACGACCAACTGTGAGAAAATGCCAGAAAGTTTGAAAGACGCTCAAATATTTTAAAAAGTATGCGTCATTAGAAGGTCTAATGAATATAATTTTTGACAAAATCCTTTGGAAAAATATTGCCACACAAAACATCTCCGTATTTCCTAAGGTTAAATAAATAATAACGGGTCTCCCTCTACTTTATTATTCTCTCGGGTTCCGCGTCCGTTTTGTTGAATGGGGTCCCCAGGTCAACCCTTTCTGCGAGATTAGGAGGCTTATTTTTAAAATGGTGATAATGTTGCAATTCCTCGGACAAAACAAAAAGGATTGCGGTTAAAGATTGCGAGTTTTAGCTAGAAGTATAGAGGCATGAGGAACAGGATGTAAAGTTCACTCATCTTTCATAGAAAAGGGAGAATCCTCCGACAACTGACCGATGATTTATGCTGGACGTTTTATATAATAACTAGCAGCGCCCCGTGGTTTCACCCGCATAAGTGTCGATCCCGTGGGAAAATCGGGATAGAAACTATCCTATGTCCTTCCCCGGGATGCAATCTATCCCTCTGCCAAATTTTATCGAAATCCGTTTAGTGCTTTAGGCGTGAAAAGGTTGTTACCTTTACGCCTACAGACAGACAGAGTTACTTTCGAATTCATAATATTAGTATGGATTATGCTAGTCACGAGGTAAACTCTGCTTGCGCGATGCAGGATTTTGCGTGACGTCAGTGTGACGCGTAGTTCGAGCGTGGCGATGTAGAAACCACCACAAAAGTAATAAAATGGACCATATTTATTAGTTTGCCTAGTCGTCTTGCCTCACCATATCCTTTATCAGGGTTTTAGTCAGTAAGAGTCTGACACTCCCTTCCGCTCCATCCAGAGCGGGAGGGGTCATTTATTGATTTCCCAACTTAAAAAAAAAACTGCTGAAACCTAGGCATTACTTTTAAATCTATATCTCTCAGTGACTCGAATTAGGAAGAAGAAACATAGATAATCAATAAAGTCTCATAACTTGGGACATGAGTGGTAACTTGGCAGAAGAAGAAGTTCTTATAACTAAACAGACAGCTGTGCTGCTGGGGAGTTTGTTGCGCCACTTCTTCTTCCTAGCTAAAACACTAGGAAGTGGTGAAGGGCGGGCGTTTTGGGGGACTGTCTTATATAATTTTGACGTTCAAAAAGAGCTGATTCTCATCCTAGTTTGACCAAATGACTTTTGATTTTAAAGTCAGTAAAATCTTGTTCATCACAGTCCCATTATATAGCAGTAAAAACAGGACTACGGCGATCAGTCCAAATCTAGCAATCTTTACTGCCTAAATTGTGCTTCCTCATTGATGGGTTCCTACTTCTGTAAGCACGACATTGTCTTAAGCATGTTTAGGTAATTCTTGGTTAGAGCAGTTTCTTCTCAGTTCTTCTCCATAGAGATCTACGTTTAGGAATAAGCAACTAGCTTCAACTTTCTGACTGACTGACAGACTCTTTGACAATTCAAAAGTGCCTCTAAGTGGTTTAATTGAAATAAATGCTTTGAGTTTGAGTTTAAATTCTTGTTGTATAATATAATGTTTAAAGGGACATTGAGCAAAGTTTGTATTCGATACTTTATCACAAACCTAACTCAACAAACTGCGATTAAAACTCTCAAAAAAAAGACTAAAATAAAAAAAACGCAACATAATCATCCACCAATTTACGATACTCGAAACTCTTGTTTATAAATGTGGACGATAAAGAAAAAGCTGTAAAAGAACAATAAAATAAGTTACATAAATAAAATGGGCAAGGCCAGTGTGGTGTGACCGTGTGACGGCACCGCGGCAGTTTGCACCTGTCACCAAATGCTAATGCATGGGCTGTGCACAGAAACGCCTTGGCCTGGCTAAAGGAGCATGTACATTGGTGTGTATTAGTAAGCCATCGTGATTTGGGGTGCGGAGGTAAATATGGCTGAACATAAAATCTGTATTATATGCCTAGCCATCTGCCTAGCCTTTTCCCAACTATGTTGGGGTCGGCTTCCAGTCTAACAGGATACAATTGAATACAGTATTTTACATTGAGTGACTGCTTATCTGACCTTCACAACCCAGTTAAGGGGGCAATAAGATAATCCTTGGTAAGACTGATTGTCAGACTTTCGGGCGTCTGACGACTGGTAAAAACTGTCAAAGATCTACGAAAGACTGCTGGGACCAACGGCTTAATGTGCGTTCGGAGGCACAGAGGAGTCTTAGTATGTAAAGATGATCAACCACCCATGGAGCAACCGCGGCAAGCGTAGTTTAACCTAATCGATCAATTCTTGCAGCTGTCATTATTAAGTCAGAAGCCTGTCTACGTGTGGTATTTTTGCTAAGTATGCAAACATAAAACAGGTGTTCACACACTAAAACCTCTCACAGAAAACCCAAGCCATGAAACAACAACAGCCTACTTCACAAATAAAACCGTACATTAACCAAAGCGTTACCATTAATTCCTAAGCACCTAAACACAATGTAACAATGGTTTGTAACACAATATAACGATTAAGGAAAACACGTGCAGCCATATTTGTAGCCGGTCTGGACGTGCGTATAGCTGGAGAGAGGAGAGTGAGGCAATAAGTATCACCAGCTGTCACTGGAAATGTGATATATCGAGAGGACGTGGTGTAGGCAACAGATGACACTATTACTAGAGGAAATGGGGAAAAAAGGTACGTGAATTGGAATATCAAGGGTATTTAATCTAGATTTCTTCGGCCTATCCTCTGTTGCTTAGTTGGGGAGTTTGTTGCACCACTTCTTCTTCCCAGCGAAAGCACTAGGAAGTGGTGAAGGGCGGGCGTTGGGGGACTGTCTTAAGCCGCAATTATATTTAGCCCGCGCCGCGTGTCGCCACGCGTGGGTAAGCTATCGGTTACATACATTTAGTATAGGATTGATTACATTAGTCCCGCTCCGCGTGTCGCCACGCCACGCACTAAATGTATGTAACCGATAGCTTACCCACGCGTGGCGACACGCGGCGCGGGCTAAATATAATTGCGGCTTCATGTAATTTTAACGTTCGAAAAGTGCTGATTATAATCATCGTCGTATAAAATCGAAATCAAAAGTAATTTATGCAAATCATGCGGTTTGCATAAATTACTTTTGATTTCGATTTTGATTTTGCTAGAAAACAAGCCGGTCTATAGGTATTCTGTAAAAATCTCATCGCGAAAACTTAGGAGAATTGGTTTTTTAGAGCTTACACTTTTTAGAGGTTTGGGACGATACTGTAAGCCTGTCAACAAGTACTGGATATTCGATCTTACAGAATAAGGTACAAGCCTACGTATTAATGCTTACAAAGAACATTTTCAAAAAAGAAATGGTAAATAAAGATCTGCCGGTCGATTCTGTAAAAATCTCACCGTGAAAACTTAGGTGAAGTGAGCGTGGAGTGAGCTGTCAATAGTGTCAATTCCTAGCAAAAACAAAACTCACTTCACCTAAGTTTTCACGGTGATCGAGTTTTTTACAGAATGGACCGGCTGAAGACACTTTGTCTATTTCTATTGAGAAATGCCCCCCCCCCCCCCACCCAAGATTTATAAACGGTGCTTAAAGTTAAGTAGTGATTAACGACTGTTTAACCTTAAATTTTGCTCGTTTGAACGCAACTTAACTTTAATCATCGTTTATAAATAAACTAGCTTCCGCCCGCAGCTTCACCCGCGAGGTATATCCATAAAAACTATCCTATGTCCTTCCCCGGGATGCAATCTATCTCTCTGCCACATTTTATCGAAATCCATTCAGTGGTTTAGGCGTGAAAAGGTAACATACAGACAGACAGACAGAGTTACTTTCGAATTTATAACATTAGTATGGACTACACAGACCTCGGGTAGTGTAAAAGTTCCTCAATAACCACAGTTACAATTTGGCATTGGTTCGCACGATTTATTCCCGCGTAATATTTGCTCGATCGACTCTGACAGGCGTTTTACCGCCTAAATGTGGATTGAACCGTTCATTGTTATTTGGCACTCATGCTTCTACATTTATTGGATAAACAGACACAGAAGTGGCAAAATATTTTTATACTGTTGCGGCTGTTGTAAATGGGTAAATATTTGAAAAATCTCTGTGTATTTTTTATAAACGATTTATAGCCAATTCTGGTTGCAGGTGTCATTAAGTGAAACCACTTCCGTGGGTCAAAATAGTTCAAAAAAAGGATTTGTGAAATTGTGTGTTATAACTTACTCATATATTCGCAGTTGCTTTTGTACTACAAGTACAGTCGTATTATTTTGCTATTTTTTACCGACTTCACAAAAAGGAGGAGGTACTATGTTCGGGTGTTTGTATGTTTTTTTTTTTTTTGTATGTTTGTTCATCGAATACCTACTCCGCCAATTGTCGACGGCTTTTCAAAATTCTTTTTTTGTTCGAAAGTAGATAGTTCTGAGGTGGTACCATTGTCACCAAGTTAGGATCTGATGATGGGATCTTAGAGAAATCGAGGGCAACCCTCAAATTTTATAGGCTCACTTATTGTTTTTCGCATATTTTATGAAGTATCTTGTGTATTTGTGTATGGCTGTCACCATCTCAGGTAGCTGGGCTGATGATGGAAGGTACAACTCCTTAACAGTAAGAAGTTACTCGAACAGACAAGGACTGTTTTAGTAAATTGTTTTGATGTTTGATAGGGCATTTGCCACATTTGGTCTCATGATCATCAAGTCATGACCTGATGCTGCAGTCAGGATAGTCTGCAGAGTACCTAACTCCTCGACAACTAACAGCAGATATATCGTGTTTAGGCTCATTGAAAAGGGCTCGATGTGTGGATAAACGTACTGTTACTGAGGAACACCGAAGACCTGATGCTGAAGCCAGGAGCATCAGAAAAAGTACAAACCTTGAAATTACAGCACCGTAGTCGTGTTTGGGCTCATTTTAAACAGGACTAATTTTAAGTTCAATGCAATGTTGACATAAGTCTGGCCTGATGCTGCAGCCAGGATTATCAGCATCTAATCTAAAAACTAATAAAAGGAGAACTCCTCAACAATTAACGTCCCTGCATCGAGAACAGGAATATTTTATAAAAAGGCGATGGGCAATTTGACATTAGGCTATTGTAACTTAGATAAATTATAAATAGACCCACTAAAAAGCGAGAAATAAAAACTTTTTAACAAAAAAAAAACCGACTTCCAAAAAAACACTACAAACTGAAAAATAACTTTAATTTCGGAAGTCGGTGGCAAAAACTAAAATACTGATCCCTAAGACACCGACTTCCGAAATTAATGTTATTTTTCAGTTTGTAGTGTTTTTTTAGTAGTATATAAACCTCGCGGGTGAATAAATATAACATAAATAGAGAATCTTGTCGAAATAAGTTCTAAGTATTCTTCCCCACGCTACCTCAAGAAACCTTTAACATATCATAAAGAAGCTTCTGATATTTTTGAATAGGCTTTTAGGCAGTTCCGTAATTTGTACTTATTTTTATTTGATTTCAGAAGGGAAAACATATAGTTACAGTAACAATAATAAAAAACTGGCCAAGGGCGAGTCGGACTCGCACACGAAGGGTTGCGTCCACAAGGCAAAACGCCGAAAACAACACGTTTGTTGTATGGGAGCCCCCTTTAATATTTATTTTATTCTGTTTTAGTATGTGTTGTTAAAGCGGTAACAGAAATACATCATCTGTGAAAATTTAAACTTTTTGACCATTTGAGTGTTTACTACTGTAAACACCGAAAAATTATTTACAAATAATTGTAACTTAAATTAACTTAAATTATTTTACTGCAAATACCCCCAACTATCTGTTTCGTTTGATCCACGATTTTTTAGCCACCCTGTATAGTGTCTTTAAATAAACTGTCATAACGTTTAAAATAACTTTATAAGACGCTTTAAATATCTAGCTTAGGGCTGATTTCTCCAACGCCAGATAATTTGTACCTTTGTACTCAAATTTTAACTATGTCATATCCCTATGTATTTTACTGTGTGCACACAGCTGCATTAAGTAGTTACCCCACCAAAAGACATGTGCGTTCAAATCCGTGATAGGCCCAAGTTGGTTTTTGTATTTTGCAAAAACATTTTATTTTAAATAATGTATTGTTTTAGTGAATAAATAAGTTTAAGTAAGTTTTTTTTTTTAATTCTGTTTTTATTATTGTTTTTTTTTCAATAAAACAATACTTTTGCGACGACAAGCAACAATAATAGGGTTAACATTTACGACAACTTATTCATCGTCTAAATAGACTGGAGGTTTCAAGACCGCTTACCGTGCATAAGATTGGAAGTTCAAATCCTATATAGGCACGAAATGTGCTTTTTGTTCATTATATTATTTTGATTTATTTTTCTATTTTGTTTTAAGTAGTAATTATTTATAAAGAATTAAAAAATCAAGAAAAATAAAATACTTTATTAATCATTTATTAATATTTATTATTGCTATTATTTAACAAAACTATGATCTTATTTTACAACAAACAGAACAACTATTTTAGTTCTCATAAAATCAGAAATCATTTAAAAAAATAATTGATAAAATTAGTAGTCGTTTACTCTTCGCCGTTTTAAGTGAACGTATACAAAGTTATAACTTGAAGGTATGGATTAATTTTATAAAGACAACGTAAGTAAGTAAAATTAATGGATACCCTCAAATTATAACATCTTTCGATTAGACAGGGACCTAAAGATATAATGACTCAGCCGATAGTAGATAACAATTTCATCGCAATTCGTATGGGCTCGCTGGCTAGTTCGTCAAACTGCCGGTATGAGTATGACGACGTTCGGTGATGCGATGGTTCGAATCCGAGTCAACACAATGGACTCTTTTTGAAGTATTCTTTAGATTATTCGTAAGGAATTCAATGTTGTAGCAGTGTAACATTTTAAAACTTGAGGGGTTAGGAGATAGTGACGCTTTCTGTACATAAATTATAAAATAAATAAATAAATAATTATCCGAGAAGTAATTAACAAATGTTGACAGTTCCTCCATACAAAATCTGTCAGACGTTAATTTTAGTCTACGAATACAATAACAAATACAATATTCTTAACAAATTCATCAAAAATCCATTAAATAAAACTCAAAAATTATGAAGCACTTATAACCGTAGCGGTTTATCTTCTAATTAAGCCCCACTAAGTTAGAAGTAAGTTGGTAAGTGGTGCTAAGCTAAGTTAATAAGATATGAATTTTAACTGCCTGCCCAAAAGCCTGGCGTTAATGAATAAGTTTGGTTTAGCTTTAAACTGGCCTTTTGCTGTGGTTTTGCTCGTGATATAGAGGTTGGGTTACTTGGGTAAGTGAAGTGTGATATTATATTTTAAGTCCAAGTAAACAGAATTGTGAGAGCACTGGTGACCCAGTGGTAACGGCTGCGACTTACAATTTATAGGTCGTGGATTAGAACCCAAGCAAGGACTGTACTTTTTGTATTTTTTTTTATCACCACTGCTCTCAAAACGGTGAAGGAAAACATCGTGTAGAAACAATGTTCTAGCAACAAAAAAATCGAAGACATGTGACACGTGGTCATCATTGTAGCTGTCATTGCGAAGACCCGTTCAACTGTAGACGTATAAAAACTAGCATAAGCATAATAATCAGCGTATAATGTTCCCACTGCTGGGACACAGGCCTCATCTCTGTGAAAGGGAGTGGGCAGTAATCCACCACGCTGGCCCAGTGCGTGTTGATAAATGCATTATATGTCTTCGAATTTTTAGTTCTAGGACATGCCGGTTTCCTCACGATGTTTTCCTTCACCGTTTTGAAAGAAGTGGTGATGAAAACTATACAATGTTAATTTTCCTGCATGTTACAGTAAACGTATTGAAACCGATGTTGAATGTTTACAAGGCTGCAAGGGCGTCACAGTAATTCTAACTTTTATCCCTGCAGGGATCTAATAAACAAGAAATTTAGACTGCTAGACTGAAGATGTTACAGTTGAAACATACAAAATATATTTACTGCTCACAATCTTCAAAAGCACTCCCTTGAGCATCGTAAAAGACAACTGAGGAATTATACCAGGTAGGTAGGTAAAGAGCAGGGAATGTAACAGCATTATCAAGATAAACAGGAACATACTAGCACTGGTAACATCTTACTGTGTATCTCCCATCATCAACTGCCTAGCCTTTCCTCAACTATGTTGGGGTCGGCTTCTAGTCTAACCAAATGCAGCTGAATATCAATATTTTACAAGGAGCGACTGCTTATCTGATCTCCACAACCCAGCTACTGGGTAGTACGATACCCCTTGGTAAGACTAGTTGCCAGACTTTCGGGTTTCTGACTACCCGTAACAACTGTCAAAGATCCACGAATGACAGCCGGAACCACCGGCTTAACGTGCTTTCCAAGGCCGGCAGGGGTCTTGGTATGAAAAGATGGTCACCCATCCATAGACCAACCACGGCAAGTGTAGCTTAACCAGATCGATCGACCTGTGCGGCTGTTATTATTTAGCCACGGGCCCTCCGACGATCACGGGATGAGTCCCTTACTCATCCGTACTAATATTATAAATGCAAAGAGAGATAAAGGGTGCGATTTCGCTCAATGTTTTTAAAATCAAACTAAAAAAATATGTTCTTCAAAATATCAGTATTAGTTAACCATAAACATTATTGTACTACTGACTGATTTATCTGCATTGTGACAGCGGGACCGCTCTCTTTATCTCAAGGCAGGGTAGTTGCGCATAGTGGCACAGTGTTGGATTTTTGGGAGTACCCGCAAACCTAAATAAATAGACGTACTAATGTAACTTAAAGAAGTCAATACGTCAGGCAAATTGTAAGTCCGAGTGTCGAAGGACAATGATTAGTTTATACTTTGTATTTAAATTTGTTCTCATGTAAGTGAAATGTAAATTTCTTTATGAGAAATAAATGTCTTTAACCAGAAATAACTTTGTTTTGTCTGTTGCCTTTTCACAGCTAAAGGACACAAACGATTTTTGTTAATTACTAAACAACCAACCCATTTCATCATCATCATCATTTCAGCCGAAAGACGTCCACTGCTGGACATAGGGCTCCCCCAAGCACCTCCACTTCGACCGGTCTAACCCATTTAGTTAATGTTAATTTTTGTATCCTTAATAATAACTGATTCAAAAGCTTACCTTTCAACGCCATAGTTGGTAACAAAGCTAGGGCCTGTAGCATCGACCAAAAGTACGTCTTCCCGTTCTTCATTCCGTTTTCATAAACTATTCACACGATATCACCCAAAACAGTACATTTTACACTCAGAGTCACTGTGTTCTTTCATTTATATGTTCATTTATTTCGGTCACGATTCATTTAATCTCTTCACCCTTTCATTTGTTTTTTTTATGCGAACGCCGCGTGTTGCGTACGTTTCGACTTTTATATTTTTAAATGGAAGATTGTGAAATCTGGTGTTTTTTTTTTCAAGCTAAAATTTATGTTGACTCTGTAATTGTATATCCATGTGTTTCAGATTTTTTGCCTGTTTGGCTACAAATTAAATGCTGACTAGAGTTTTCGTATCGTTTTGAAAGAAAGCACAATATGATTGATATTTTTTTGTTAATTTAATACTCTGTACCAATATAATTTTGTTTGTTTCGTTTATAAAGACAAAGTAGATACTATACTAAATGTTATGATACACTCAAAATGTAATTAATCTGGTGTCTACGGGTGAATAATTGGACTCCTCCAATTAACAGTGCTTTATTAAATAGAGCCTTTGTTTTATTTTCATTATTGCAATTTCTCAGAATATCTTCAATAGACTGATGACTATTCAAATATTAATATTACAATATCGGTCTACCGTTATCGAGACTTCAGACCAACTCTAGACGAAGTCCTGAACTCTGAACAATGAAACTCTTCCCAAAAAGTTAAATTGCTTCTACCAGTAAGTTATTTAATCGAAAAGTACACAGTTCCCAGCTCAGGGACAAAGCGGTTTCTCTATTTCAGTAAGGGGTGATGTTCATTCATCTGATAACTTTATTCGAGAAATAATTTTGAAATGCTGACAGCTATTTCGTACAAAAACTGTCAAACGTCCATTCTATTCCTCGAATAAAAGTTATATGGCGATGGGAATATCAGCCCTCAAACAAAAGATCACATATTTAAGAAAATATCGCCAAAGATTTTTACATCTCTGTTTCAGAAAAAGAACACACCAAATTCTACAACTCGCACAAAAATCATGAATAAAAACCTCTAAACAAATGTCAAAACACCACTGTTCACTACACACATTTTAAAAGACACCGTTCTTTTAAAAATCGCGACTATTCATTTAAGAAAACCGAACACAAGTTATAACCGCGAACATCGCATCGTAGCGCTACCAGAGTGAACTACGAAACGACCTCCCCGCTGCGGGTCTCGTAGCAAACTGGAGCGTAGCGCGTAGCACACAGCTACGCCGTAGACTCACTACGTCATGAAAAGGTTATCGTCCAAACCCTTACACATTGCGCCTTTTGACTGAATAGGAATGTGTCATTTTTGCCTATTCCGTTTTGTGTCACAAAGTATGTTTGGATTTCTTGCGTGAAGCTGAATGGTGTGCAGTAAAAGTGTCTATGTACAAAGGAATGACGACTTTGGAATAAGGCTGTGCAAGTATTCCTGTTTGTTTTATGGCTGTCGTGGAAATTACAAGAGGACTATATAAATGGCGTTTGTAATTGTATGTGTAAAATATGTTGTTTGTTAAGCCTTATGGTGTACGGAATAGGGAAATAAGTACTTGTGACGATACATTCGTCACAAGTACTTATTTCCCTATTCCGTAAAGACTTTTTTGGTTTCGTGATTGCAAGCGCAACTGCTGAGCGTGGGGTCCCGGGGTCGATTGCCAAGTCGGACAAAGTGTTATTGGGTTTTCCATAAGGAATTTCTTAGTAACAGTCCGTAGTTTGGAAGTTGTCGGTTTAATATTCCGTGCCTCGGAAAGCATTTAAAGCCGTTGGTCCTGCGTTGGTCCTGTTTACGCACACACCTGTGCACTATAATATCTCCTGCA
Source organism: Oligia fasciuncula (assembly GCA_963082905.1). Taxonomy (NCBI): domain Eukaryota; kingdom Metazoa; phylum Arthropoda; class Insecta; order Lepidoptera; family Noctuidae; genus Oligia; species Oligia fasciuncula. Next base: position 5,324,305 of record OY720401.1, read on the forward strand.
TGCCTCTCTAATCTCTGTTGTGATTGGACACCATGACAAAAATCGGTCGGAAGGCTTTTATTATTATTAAAGACTTTAATAGATACGTATTATAATAATAAATCAATTAACTCTTATATAACGAACATTATAAATTGGTTGGAAGTAGGTATAGTCTAGGATTTCTAATGCAATTAGAATGTTGTGCACGTGGGCATTTTGTGGTTACTATTAATAATATTATTTATTGTAAGTATTAAGGATCGTCAGCATTCAAAGACTGCAATATTAGTAACATATTCTTTAATAAAAAAATTACGGCACGGTTGGCGCAGTGGTTAAGCGATTGACTGCTGCGCTGCGTGTCGCGGGTTCGATTCCCGCACGGAAGAAATATTTGTATGACCTACAAGTAGTTGTTCCGGGTCTGGCTGTTTGTGTATGTGACTTTAAATGTTTGTAAACGCACCCACAATACAGGAGAAATTCCTAGTGTGGGGCAACGTTTAAAAAAAAAAGCAAAAAAAAAAAAAGTTTTGCAATAATCCTAAATATTAAAAATGCGTAAGTGAGTTTGTTTCGCTTTCACGCTAAAACGGCTTAACGGATTTGAATAAAATTTGACACATGCGTAGACCATGACCTGGAAAAGGATATAGGCTACTTTTCGTCCTGGATCGCAGTCGAAGTCGCGTGAAACACCTAGTTATAGATAAAAACATTAGAAAATGGTAATTGCGGTAATCATGTTAACCCCTCGTCTATTAAGCAAAATGTCCGATAACAATAGATAAAGCAATTGTATCTCATTACTGACAGTTGAGCACGTAATAGGTTAGGCCAATAGCGATATTAAATAGTTTTTAATTTCTTTTCTTTCTTTTCTTGAAATATTTAACAAGTAACCGAAGGTCTATTCAAATGTATATTTTCAATTGTTGTTATTTCAAGTTAAACAAATATCAACTTTATTTTAATGATAATTAAATTGACTTCACTAGCACTATTGAAAAAGTTTGAAAAATATTTGAAGTTGTAGCGTAAATTGAACTGTATGTTGTAGGATTTAAAGTTATTTTTCCATAAACTCATATTTGTTTACATTTTTGGCTTATAAATCGCGAATGTAGATTAGTTCATTTTCTAACCCTCATTAGCAAGAGAATTGGGTTTTTTGTTCTTAGGCTAGTCCTTGTTTTGACATTTGGTTTCTCTTGTTATCCTTCGTAATGTGACAACAGGAAAAAGGTCTCTTGTCCATTACACCTCTAATTCAGTTACTCTATGAAGCTAGCTCTTGTGACGTCATCTTTGACCAGTCTGTTGTGAGTTTGTGACCATAATTAGGACTATTATGATTTCTGAAAAAAAAAAAACCGAAACGCCATTTCAAATGTTCTGGTTAAAATAATTATTGCGATCACAAAACCAAACGTCGGGGCCAAAAAAGAATAACTGGGGCGCACACGGAATTTTCGTGTACGACGAACTTTCGTAGGGCGAATGCGGAACGGATCATGTCTTCAAAGTATGCCAATAATTTTGAAGCCCGTTTTTAACCCTACGTGACATTTTATATGTTTCTACCTACATTTCTACATACACTAGCTTCTGCCTGTGACTTCGTCCGCATGAAATTTCAGCCCCCGACCCATCGCGCTGCATCCCATCGCGCCGCATCCCATCGCGTCGCATCCCATCGCGTCGCAGCCCATAGCGTCGCATCACATCGCGTCGCATAACATCGCGTCGCATCCCATCGCGTCGCATCCCATCGCGTCGCATCCCATCGCGTCGCATCCCATCACGTCGCAACCCATCGCTTGCCCGTGCCATTACGTCGTTTTCGCTTAGTGTTATTTCTGACTTTTTTCATTTTGCTCGGCTCCTAAGGTTCGTAGCGTGATGTATTGTAAGGGTTGTTGTGTTGTATGCTTAAACCCTTCCTCAAGAATTAGGCTATCAAATGCAATAAGATTTTTTCAAATTTGACCGGTAGTTCCGGAGATTACCCCCTACATACATACAAACTAACAAATTTTACGTCTATAAAATATTAGTATAAATATATATAATTACACCAAAGCCAATTAAAGGGCGCATTTTATAAATCAATTGAAATTTCAACAAAAACTAATAAAGTAGATCACGATAATTAGAGTTTTTGCTCTAATTATCGTGAATAATTATGTGCCTAATATCAAACATGCTGTTGTTTTGATATTAGACCCACGTACATTAAACATAGCCTTTAAATATTTACTGACAATGGAATTTCAACTTTGTTTCCTCCGTAATAAGATTTAAAATTTTATGACGTGAAGTTTCGATTAATTCTGCCAGTACATATATTTTATCGTCTGTGAAAAGCACTTGTTGTGCGTTTGGCTATGAATGTTTGATAAGAATTCAAACTCCCTGAATTCTCTTATGGGTCAAAGGCTTTGAAGTAAAGGTCTTAAGTTAAATAAGGACGTTGGCCCATATGAGTAACTTTAGACTTGTAAAGTTAAGTTTTGTTTTCGTGTCGATGATAAGATACGAGATCTCGTTGTTTTTTTTTTAATTTAATTTTCTATTTTTTGAGCCCAGTAGGCCATGTTGATTGCGGCATTAGTGGCATTCTTTCGCATTTATAATATTACTAGCAGCGCCCCGTGGTTTCATCCGCTTATGTATGTATCCAATGCGAATGTCGGGATAAAAAGTATCCTATGCTTTGTGCCAAATTTCATCCAAATCCGTTTAGTAGTTTTTGCGTGAAAGAGTAACAAACATCCATTCATCCTCACAAATTTTCGCGTTTATAATACTAGTAGGAAGTAGTGCTTTCCGAGGCACGGGAGTATTAAACCGCCAACTTCCAAATTCCGGACTGTTACTAAGAAATTCATTGGAAAACCCAATAACACTTTGTCCGACCCGGGAATCGAACCCAGGACCCCACGCTCAGCAGTCGCGCTTGCAAGCACGTAAAGCCGTTGGTTCTGCGCCTGAACTATCCCCGGTCGTGTCGGATTGCCGTCCCATCGGACTATGAGAGTAAAGGAACAGAGAGTGCACCTGTGTTTGCGCACACACTTGTGCACTATAATATCTCCTGCGTACCTGGCTAATCTCCATTGAGTTTGGCCACCGTGACCGAAAACGGTCGGGGAGGCTATTATTAGGAAGTAGTATATAGACCTATATATAATACTTATGTATATATATTAGGATAGTTATAATAATATGCTTATCCTATAAAAAAACACATCACAGATAAAACGCCGCCACGTAAGTATGTCATGTGTAAGGAGGCTTGTTTCCTCCCCTACCATTACACCCGCAAGGATGGCTCCAATCATACTTGACGAACAAGATCGCATGCAGCGTCACAGTATCGTCACAAAGGCTGTGAGTATACGCACTAATGAGCCAAGATATACCACTGTTTCTTAACTGTTTGTTACTCATGCAACTACAATAATAAGTTTATTCATTCGTCAGACCGCTGAAAGTTACTGCAGAGGCGTAATCAAGGAAATTAAGCTACCCTTATAAGAGCAGATTTTTAGAGTTCCGTACCCAAAGGGTAAAAACGGGACCCTATTACTAAGACTTCGCTGTCTGTCCGTCCGTCCGTCTGTCTGTCACCAGGCTGTATCTCATGAACCGTGATACTTAGACAATTGAAATTTTCACAAATGATGAATTTCTGTTGCCGCTTTAACAACAAATACTAAAAACAGAATAAAATAAATATTTAAGGGGGGCTCCCATACGACAAACGTGTTTTTTTCGGCGTTTTTGCCTTGTGGTTTTTTCAATATACAGATAACTATTGTCTGAGGAATAAAAATTGCAGTTTTTTCATCGAAAATTATGTCAAACCGCCACATTTCTAAAAGTTATCTGAAGATTGAAAACTCGGCCCTAAATAAAACAAAGTTACACCATTTAAAACTCAAGAACGACTAAACCGATTTTTAAGGTCTTTGATTTGTTGACTTTCTCTTCTTCCCAAATATCAGAATAGCTATTATGAAATGGGAAAAATTCATGAAAAATTAATTTATGAAGTAATTCATTTTCTCATACATTTTGTAAGAATGGCTTTTTTGATGATTTTTTTATTCTGAGGCGGAAAACTAATTGTTGAATAAATTACATACAACTGTGAAAGAATGACTAATGTGATTGAAATATGCAGACAATTTAAGTTGGTAAACAATTATGTTACTCAATGTGTACAATTCGTCGAATCGTTGAGCTCCTTAAGTTCTGAGTTGAGCTGCACGGTTACTGACAAATGCGTGCACTGATTGGACAGGTCCGCTCAATCTGTGTGGTTCTTTCCTCAAAAGACCATTTCAGACAGTAATCTACATGGTCTTCACACGATCTGACCAAGATTTTATCTGGAGTTTAAAAGAGACTGTGACCTCTGAGTTTGTTTCGGCCTTTCTTCTCAGAATAGTCAGTTAGGAAATGCCGACCTCATCTAGTTTAACCTTTTGACCGCCACACGTCAAAAAATCAAAAACATGCCCTCTGCGTCAAAGTCTGTGATGTAGTCGAAATCATTTATCATCATTTATCAATTCATTTTCTTTGGTTTACACCCACACTTAACCATGTCTTAGACTACAAATCTATGTAGTTGCTGTAATAATTGTTATAAAACCTCTTTATTTGCTTGTTGCCTATTCGTACCGTTCACCATTTATTAGTATTAAAAAAATACCAATTTAGAAAGTGAACGGACCCTTAGTTTGGTTTTAATAATGATTGTAACCAAATAACTGTTTTATTTCGAGTTCAAATGTCAAGTTGAATGTCTACAAGTCAATTACATTGTAAATTTTCCTTTGAAGCTTATATATAGAATAGAATAGAATACTCTTTATTATGTACACCATATAAATAATAAACCTATATATATCCTTAATAATAAATAATAATAATGTTTTTTTGGTGGTGCTGTTCCACAAACGATGTGTCTTGCGTGTCCTGTCAGCTGCGCGTTACAGGAACTGATGGACGCTGGTGATGGCGCCAAACAAGTAGCCGAATTTTGGGTCGAGTCCATTTAGATTGCTATCGACACGCTAAGAAGAAGATAAGATAAGATATATTTCACATATAAGAATGTAAATGCATGCAAGATAACATAAAAAAGAAAAGGATTATGCAAGAACTAGCTTCTGCCCGCGACTTCGTCCGCGTGAGTAATTTCACCCTCTTAGGGGTTGAATTTCAAAAAATCCTCCCTTATTCCTTGTCTACATTATAAAGGGAACCTCTGTGCAAAATTTCAGCTTTCTAGGTCCAAGGGTTTGGGCTGGGCGTTGATGAGTCAGTCAGTCAGGACTTCTCTTTTTATTTATATAGATAATAATAATAATAATTTATTTTCATAAGCCTAATACAATAAGGAGAGAGAAAAGGGTCAACAATGCATTATGTACTAAATATCTTATAATCCTTATATTAATAGGCTAATTATTTGCACATTGTGTGAAACTCCTGACACCCAAACTAGGACATGTCCTGTATCTTAGGTGTCAGCGTTCCTCCCTGGCCTTCACATTTGTTAAGCCCAACTTTCTATTACATTGCACAAATAAGAATTACAATTATAATCTAGGTTTTTTACGAATACAATATAAATAAAATAAACTAAAATAACCATACATATTTTATCTCTGCTATAAATATGTGGATAAGTGAGTGTAGTGTACGGGTGAGTGTAGTGTTTGGGTAAGTGTAGTGTGAGGGTGAGTGTAGTGTGAGAGAGTGTAGATAGATAGATTGTAGTAGGTGGCGTTCTGTAGTTTGTACAGACACCAGTAAAGCTACCCGAAACTGTAAAATTTTCCCAATCAACTTTGAACCTTATGCTTTAACGATAAAGTTGAAAATCTATTAAAGAAATTTGACAGATTGTAGTAGCTTGATGTGCTGGCGTCTGTACCTACCCCACAAGCGTGAGTTTATGTTTGAATGTAGATAGAAGAAATTGAATTGCCACACCTCGCGAAAAATATTAAATCAAATCACCTCCAAAACTGTGCGCAATATTGCGAAACATTTTTCTGCATAATAATTCGTCTCCCAAAATACGAGGAAAAAGATAGAAAAAGCTTCCATACAATAAAATAAAAACCAGGTCATCATTTATAGACATGTTAAGGAAAATTCACCTGAAGATTTGGGAGCAATACAATGATGGATGGAAATGTCTGCCAGCATGAAAAATATTTATTTTGTGCTCGATATTACCTGTTCGGTGACGTAATAGTTCACCGCCTATGTATTAGATTACTTTATAAATATTTTCTGTGTGTAGATATTATGTACCTATCTACCTATTTCTCTGGATTCAAGTTTTCCTGGTAAGTATAGGGTAAAAGATTTTAACGCGTCTGTTTTGTTTTTGTTTTAATATCTTTGTAAATGGTCAATGTAATTTATTTTAGTCTAACTTATAATCTTATTTTCATATCAATTATTTTTTTAATTTTATCTTCTTTAAGTACTCGTTTATTGATCTAATTTATTCATTCAATTTTCACATTTTATTTACTTGTATTCATGAATCTGTCGTAATTTAATAACTAATGGTCTTACCACTGTTTTTTGTGCTAGACTATAATTAATTGTTGCACCCGCAATTGTATCCTATTATAAATAATAAGCTGCTAATGTGTTGGTGTAAGCAATTGTTGGTTATCCTGAATAAAAAAAAATAATTATGTGACGGTTTCATTTAAAAAAATATTTGAAATTACGAAATAGGCTTTCAAATTCAAAAACTTTAATTCGAGCGAAGACTCATATAGGGTTAGTAACATTGTTCTTATAACTAAGTGTGAGACTAGTTTCGACGACGAAAGAACAAAATTGACAAAAACAGTAAATGCATAACTATCAAAAACACATGTTTGCACATAAAGCGCAGTAGTTTTTAATTAGGTATATAATTATATGATATTTTTATAGTTTTAATAGTTATACGTGTATTTTATATTTAAATAATTATTTATTCTACTCTGTGCATTTGTGTACTTAGTATTAAATAAATATAATTTTAAATGTGCAATAAGGTTGGTTCGCCTGTATCAATTTTTTATATTAATGATATACTTAAGTCAAGGTGGCTACTTAACGCTAGATCTATTAAAAAAAAAAATCTTTCAAATTCAAAGCAGTAACTTTTCGTTACAAGTATAATCGTCTAAATACCCAATTAACTTAACCACAAAAATATGTTCCATTATATCACATAAGATTCACGTACATGACAAAAGCGAAGTACATACACAGGGGGAGCAAGTAAGCCATCACTTAATAGGACGAGAACACATTAGTGGGTCGAGACGACTAATGAGTAGGATTTACTAGAGTTGTGGTGCGTTTGAGTTATAGCCGAAGACGCTCGTGTGGATCAGCCTTAAGAACGTTAATGACGTCATTTTGATCAAATGTGAGACGTTCTGTCTTTGGCTTTAGATGCGTTCTGTGCCTACAGTTTAGTGCTTGCTTTGTATGGTGTATACTCGTAGTTGCTTTGTGCTTTTGATTTTGCAACAGTGTCACTGACTGTTAAGGACTGACGTTATTACTGTTGTATAAGGGGGGATATACACTACGTTGATTTTTGGCGTGCGGCTGGTAGCTTACCAAATCGCCTCACAAGCCGAAGCGCCACCCCATTTACACAGGTCGATAAAAATCAAAGGTGACTAGTTCATCTTGCATCAAAATGTCGCCCGCCATACGGCGGGCGATCGCCTGCGAATGGGCATTTTCACGGTCGATTTTAGTCACCCGCCGAATAGGACCTGTCGCCGCACGGCAAAAGTCGAAATCTACTTTGGAACTTGCGGTGGTAGTCACTTGCGGCCTAGCCGAATCGCCAATAGACAGTCGATTTTTTCCGTGTGGCGAAAATCTTGCGGCTGTAGTCACCTGTGTAAAGCCCTCATGAGAGTGTAGTGTATGGTGCAATTACATTGGATGCGCCAATGTAATTGCACCATACACTACACTCTTCGTCTTCAACCTGCCTGCAATGTGTCGTGAGATACTTCGGCCACATTGCCCGCAGAGATACCAACAACATGGAACGTCTAACTGTGACTGGAAAGACAGAGGGCAGAAGACCTAGTGGCTGAAGCCTATATAGTTAAATTATTCTAACGAGTTGGTTTATTTTCGTCGCAACATTATTATTAAAACCTCTCAAGCCATAAGGTCGTACGCCATGTTCAAAGGTTTTTCATTCAACAACGTCATGCTAACGTTATCATAATATTCACGGTCATGGCCTAGTTTCCCTAGTTATATAATACTAGCAGCGCCCCGCGGTTATACCCGTGTAAGTTTTGATTTCATGGGAATTTCGGGATAAAAACTATCCTATGTCCTTTACCGGGACTCAAACTATCTCTATACCCAATTTCATTTAAATCGGTTCAGCGGTTAAGGCGTGAAGAGGTAACAGACAGCCACACTTTCGCATTTATAATATTACTAGCAGCGCCCCGCGGTTTCACCCGCATAAGTGTCGATCCCGTGGGAATATCGGAATAAAAACTATTCTATGTCCTTTCCCTGGATACAATCTATCTCTATGCCAAATTATATCGAAATCCGTTCAGTAGTTTAGGCGTGAAAAGGTAACATACAGACAGACAGAGTTACTTTCGAATAATATTAGTATGGATTCGCGGAAATAATTATGTATTTTATGAAGAAAACTGTGCGTGTTTGACGTTCATTCTGATCGCTGCTAAGTATTGTTTATTAGTGCTCTCAATTAAAATAAATAGCCCGTGGTAATAGGTATGATGATTGTGTTTGTTTGTTCATAAAGATTTTAGAGTCAGCGCGCGTTTTTAGAGCTGATTTCACCAAAGTCAGATATTATCTTTTATCTGTGGCATAACACTGACGTCTGACAGTTCTCATATAGAAAAACTGTCAAAATTTCAAAATTTATTCTCAGGATAAGACTTATTCTAGATATGAAAGTTTGGTGGAATTCGCCCTCAGTCGGCCAACAGTTTACTTTTTTTTTTCTGGTTCATTCCACTTGCATTCGGTCGATTTTTTGTCAGATCAGATTATTCTACATACTAAAGCTACATACTAAAATACTAGTGTTTTAATTTTTTTGTCCAAACAATAAATGTTTTGTAATTAAACAATTGCTTCATATTTTGCAATAAATTACCAGCGTTGTGTCATCCCGCTTCTCTTTTTTTTCTATGCAGTCCGACAGTGACCGCACTTTAGTCATGTAAGCCCCTTTTTTTTTTTTTTTTTTGCTGATGGGAAATCATCAAATGACCCCTCCCGCTCTGGGTGGAGCGGAAGGGAGTGTCAGACTCTTACTGACTAAAACCCACCCGTGTTCCTTCCTTAGCCCTTTATGTTCCGGGCCAGCGGTAACCCTTTCGGACAATCCCGCTGACTCATGTAAGCCCCTTAAGGCATGTATTTCAGTTTAGCCTCTGGCTACCCAGTAGGTACTAAACAAAGGTCACTACTCAAAAAGTACGTAAAACCTACTGGCCACTGGGTAAGCGGTTTTGTATGTAGGTACGTTGCGGCCAAAGTTGTTAAAGTCAAACGGGTGAGTTTAACTCGTAAACAATGAAGCAACTACTTTATGAGCTTTAACCCGACACGTTATTGTTCTGTGTATACTTTCACGCCAATTTATCATGCGGGTCAGCAGAAACAAGTCCAATAGAGTTCAGTTTATAAAGAGACTAGCTGTGCCCCACTGTTCCACCTGCATAAGTGTCGATCCCGTGGGAATTCGGGATAAAAAGCCTATATGTTAATCCAGGGTGTCAGCTACCTCTATACAAAATTTTATCAAAATTGGTCCAGCCGTTTGAGCGTGAAGAAGTAACAAACATATAAATAAATACACACACACCCCCACAAACTTTCGCCTTTATAATATTAGTGTGATGAGAGCAGTGAGTGGTGGCCCAGTGATATCAGCCCAGACTTACAAGTTGTAGGTCGTGGGTTCGAACCCAAGCAACCGCTTTAGGTACTTTGTGTAACTTATTTTATCACCACTACTCTCAAAACTGTGAAGAAAAACATCGTGAGGAAACCGGCATTTCCTAGAACCGAAAATTCGAAGACTTGTGACATCCACCAACCTGCACTGGGCCAGGGTGGTAAATTACGGCCCACTCTTACAGAGAGGAGGCCTGTGTCCCAGCATTGGGAACATTATAGGCTGGTTATGTTACCTGCTGTACAAAATATTTATAAGTGGACCTGTAATCAATCACATACAACCAATAATAATATACAATACATCAATACAGAGATAAAATAAACCCGATAACACCAAATCGGTTACAAACAACATTATATGCCCTAAAAGCCAATTTAATACTAATGTCCTTTTATCCGAGCTACCATTAAGCCACCGTGTTATAGGTATGGTAATTTTGTATATATTAAGTTGGCTGCGCTGAAAACTTTGGTCATTAGAACAAGGCCAGTATGTAAGTGCTCTGAGACTGTTATGTCTACACACCGTGGGCAGGTGGGAACACAGAGTGTGGACCAAGCCATGAGCGGTTTGTGGGTTAGGTTTTTGTAACGAAATCGTTTTTTTTTTTTTTTTTTGTTAGCCTATTTTGTGTCCCACTGCCTCCTTTTTCCTTCCAAACCTCCCTGTCTTGTGCGATCTCTGGCCATGTTGGCCCTGCAAATGTTACGTAAATTCTAGAAATCTTTACGCAAGGAAAAACGTTATGCTCCCTCTATTCGACTTTATCTCTTTCTCTTTGTCTCTTTCTCTTTCTAGGTGGTAGGGACATCGAAAACTGTAACCATGAATTCAGCACATGATTCTAGACTAGCGTAGAAATTCTTCGTCGGTTGCAAAAAAAGACCGACTATTTCATAGAAAACTACAATACCTACGCAGTCAAAATAATTTATGTGTCGCAGAAGGAGGCCGTTCAATAAGAAATTTTAAACATTTTTTGCAAAATGACGGCAGTGAGGTCATTCCATCTGTCTGTCGGTTGGTCGGTTGTCACTGTCAAGTTATGTCATTTTTAATAAGGAAGTGTCATTGTTTTGACAAGTGCGAGTGGGGTGTGCGTTGTGTCAGGTATTCTGCCAGAGAACGTGTGCGTGGGCGGATAACCTCGCAACCTTCATCCTTTTCCATCGCGAATATTCGTAATTGTTGTTATTTGAAAAGTTCGTGAAATAATTAAGGAGGCTCAACGCTATCTGTTCGTGGTATTATTTCCTGTTTTTCTGAAGGTGCACGAGAAGGAAGGCTTGTCCGAGGATAGCATTCCTATTTCCTCTCCGTCACATGTTTTTCTTTAATAACTGACGAAAAATTAAACGCAGGGGTTCAGTATTATGTACAAAATCTATGGTATCAGGCTGCATGTTGATGTCTTTGCCATCCTGTATATATACGAATGTGTGTGATTGAGTATCATGTAAGGAACTTCGTTCCTGGTGAGAATCCCCCGACCGCACACGTTTTTTTATTGTCATATATCCACTCACAGAAAAGAAGAAAGAACAGAAAAGTAAAGTACTAATACATAGGTCTTTAATTGATTTTTACGTAAAGTGCTAAAGATAGCGATAAAAAATCTTTATGCGTCCTAAATATAAGATAAGACAGTCCCCCAAAACGCCAACATGACAGTCACCACTTCCTAGTTCTTTCGCTGGGGAGAAGAAGTGGCGCAATAAACTTCTCAGCAGCAGCTAAATGGCACTAGTAATCATTTAGAAACCATATTGTACCATATTGTATTGTATGTGTTTTATATGGGCCTTGATGCCTGAAATAAATGGATAATAATAATAATAATAAGCTCATGACTTGTAAATCATAAATGGCTAGGCGCGCTAACTACCAAACTTTCAGCTATTATATGTCAAACCAAGTTTCATTGGAGCCTTTTGTATCATGTACCGTCTTTGTCAACTATTTAACATATTGTAATATTTTGGTGTTAGTTTGTTGCAAACGAAATGGTCGTCTCATTATTCTAGTTATAGTTTAGGTACTGTTTACTTTCGAATGTCAGCTGGTAGGTTGTTTAGTTATTGTTTATCTGACTGACTTTTGTTGTAATAAAGCTGCACTATGTACCTCATGTGGAGAGCATTGGAGGCCCAGTGGAAACGTCCGTGACTTACGAGTTGTAGGTCGTAGTTTCGAACCCTGACAGGCGCTTTACTTTGTGTAAATTATTTCATCACCACGGCTCTCAAAACAGTTAAGGAAAACATCGTGAGGAAACCGGTATATCCTAGAACCAAGCACTCGAGAAATTGTGACATCTACCAACCCGCACCGTGGCCGCGTGATGGATTACGGCCCACTCCCTCTAAAGGAGGCCTGTGTGCCAGCAGTAGGAACATTATAGGCTGATTATGTATATACGAGTACGTACCCAATAGCTGTGACTGCAGCTTTACTCGCGAGTAACATCAAAATGTATTCAAGAAATATTTCTTAACGTATAAAAAAAAAAATAACTTTTAAGGTTCTCGAGTTAAAAGTGCACAAAGAACAATGAGATGTTCGTATTTTACAATAAAACGGTTTTATTAATGATTTTTATAGTTTCGCGGTAATTCAGCCAAAAAATTAATAAAAAACATTTTCTAGAATAAAGAAAAAACCAACATTCAGGCAGCCATTTTGGATTATTATAAATGCAGCGATCAATTCCACCGGTTCCAAATTCGAATCCTCCGTCAATCAGGAATCAGCAGAACCTTCCACCCGGCTTCAAAATTCACTCGCTTGATTGACAATAACCTCATTCACACCAAAATTGTGATACAAAAGAGAAGAATTTTCAAAGGGCACACCAAATATATACACCACATTTTTTATTTGATCAATTTTTGTAGCAAGCAATTGATGGCTCCGGGGAACAGGAATTTGGGAGGGAAACGATCTCATTTGTTCGCGTTCTTTGATGAGATGACTGACTCAGTATCGACGTATAAGAGGCTCATGGTCTTATTCTGGAACAATATGGTACCTAGTTATTTTTAGACTTTCACACTTACGATAGTGTGACTTAAATAGTCCATTATTACATGGCGAGAAGTTATTGTGCTAAACCCCGTGCATAAATAGATTAATTAAGTCAAACGTATCGTATACTATGTATTTTATAGCTCGTGTGACCTAAGTCACACTTTTCTGTGTAAATATGGACTACTTAAGTCACAGCAAAGCGTGACTTTTATCACATTCAAGTTCAGGTTTTTCACTCCATCGAATACCTACTTTATTTGTACTTATTCTTATGGTTATCTCTTGTACATTCACACGAGCGGCACGCGTCAACGGCACAGGCAACTGCATTCGTTGACACGCGTCGACGACGCGTCGGTGGCTGCTGTCGACGACGTGCCACCACGCGTATATTTGAGTGCCGCCGCGTACAATACGACCGACGTAACTTGGCGGGCCTGATATAGCCTTTGCGAACTTTCGCGCATGTTCTCTCACTCACACTCGCCTCATTACCATTTGGTTCCTAAAAAACGTTCGTGCGCAGCCTTCTGCGCGAAGTTCAGGCCCGCCAAGCTACGTTGTCGGTCGTATTGTAGGTACACGAGCGGCACGTTGGCGACGGCAGCCGTAGGCGTGTCGACGACTGCAGTTGCATCTGTCGTTGATGCGTGTCGATCGTGTGAATGCACATTAAATAGGTTCTAAATTGACAATAATGTAAATTAAGTAAAATGAATTGTTAAGCAAATTGACGTTCAACGTAAAATGGTCCGTATAATCAAATTAAAACTCTCAATTCATTGACAACCATATGAAATAGCTATGACACGGCAAATTGGCGTAAAGTGTCAATTTGATAGACAATTTCCCACAATTATTACCCATTTTATTGCTGAGCAAGTGAACATACCTACCTAAGTTCATTTAGTATGCTTTATATGTAAAAAGACTACATAATACAAAAATATAAGCACAAGAACTAACTTTGAAACAAGTAGAAGACTGCTCAAAGTCCTACCTCTCCGAGAAGGATTATGCAAGTTATTGGAATAATTTCTACGTTACTTTCTGAATATTATAATAAAGCTGCGGACCGCATAATGTTACGTTAGGTACGTTTTATATAGTGAGGTAAAAAAATATTTAAAGTATTAATAATATTATTAATATAATCTTTTTTTGCAACATATTTAATTCTAACCCGCATTGTTAACATCTAGGGTTCGCCACCATTAATATTGTAAAAAAAAACATGAAATCTATTAAAAATTACATTAAAAATATTTTTTTTTTTAAAACATACGTATCGTGTACGTATTATTTATAATAATTATGTTATAAATACTTTTTTTATTCTTCTTTTCGTCTTCTGTAATATTTAAGTACATACATTACTATAGTTTATTTACTGTGAAGATACTCGTACTTACCAACATTAACAGATGCAGACCTATTTTTTTTTTATAAATTAATTTATGAAGATAATTATACAATGTGTTTCCGAGGGGTGTGACCAAACTTGAGGATGTGGTACAGGCCATCAAACTGAACAACTTTTTCCTGGGGACCAACATCGTAATCGTGAAAAAAACATTAGTCTTCTCATACATTTGGTCAAGTATCTACAGTGCGACATTTTTATGTCGCACTGTACTTGACATTGACTTGTCATTTATTTTCTACTCTTTTGAGTAGAAAATAAATGAGGGCGCCACAATTGCTCAGGTAGCAACCCAGTTAGTACGACCCAGCTGATCTTGATACTTGAATAGTATTATTTATTTATTAGCTTTAAATAATGAGTCAATATTTTAAACTAGCTTCTTCTGTAGGTTTTGAACTTTTTTATGGGACGACTGATGTTTTTTACCCCCAAGTTTGGTCACACCCCACTGAAAAACATTGTGTAAAACTAGCTACTTTATATTATTTTTTTCAAAACTTTCGCCACATCTGACTTTACATACTCGATTTTACTGCCATTTTCTCAGAATACAGCCGCCATCGTCTATCATAACAGCGATGGAATCTTTCATTAGGCCGCTGTAAAACTTACTTATATAAAAGGAAGCTTATCCTTGTACGTTACATTCATGAGAATATCAGGGGGCCTAAAAAGGCCACTTTTGCAGAATCATAAAAGGATAACATTATGAATCATAATGGACAGTTAACTGTTAAGTTAATCGTATCAAATCCCATTGGTGAAAGATTATTCAGTTTTTTTTTTGTCTGTGCTAAAATACCAAACAATCCAATCCAAATCCAATTCCTCTTTGATTATACCTACGTAGTGCAGCGAAAAAAGAAAAACACGGACTGTCTTCGCCTTATGATTCATAATGTTATCCTTTTATGATTCTGCCAAAGTGGCCTTTTTAGGCCCCCAGAAGGCCAATTCTCGTAATTTACAGCGTCCAAAATCTAGCCGCAGTCAAAAACTTGTCAAAATTGCGGGGAAAATAGAGGTTTATTGACAGATTGAGACTAACATCAGAGGGGAAATTCTCGTAATTTTAAGAACGTTCACAGTCTGATCTCATTACCACAACAACCCTCTTACCTCACAATTTTCTCTATTTAAGAATGTGCATTTTATTAACCAATGCCTGTAATAGTCCCTGCTAAAGAAATTCTCCCTCCTTTCTTTAACAGGGACTAATGTTCCCACTGCTGAGATACCTCTCAGCAGTGGGAACATTATAGGCGGATTATGCTAATATGCTGCCTGAAACAAAAATAAAAAAAAATAACGCCATCCACGAAGACGCGCCCCACTCTTTTTCCTAATGCTTACAGCGCAAGTGAAACAAAATAACAAAATTAAAACACTAGCGGAATGTTGCACATTCCGCTAGTGTTTTAATTTTGTCGATACACACCTCAAAAGACCATTTCAGACACCAATCTACATGGTCTTCACACGATCTGACCAAGATTTTGTCTGGACTTTAAAAGAGACTGTGACTTCTGAGTTTGTTTCGGCCTTTCTTCTCAGAATAGTCAGATAGGAAACGCCGACCTCATCTAGTTTAAAAAAATATGATTGACGTGTAAAAGTGTTTGTACAAACTTATTTAGAGACAAGTAAATCATTTATCATTACACTAATTATTACCCGACTGCGCCAGAAGGAGGGTTATGTTTATTAGTAGGTCGTTAGTGTGTTTCGAAATAACCAAAGAACTAGTGATAAACACTAAGGATTAGGAAGAAGAGTGGGGCGCGTCTTCATGGATGGCACTATCTCTAATATGATATTGAGATAAATATATCTATATTAATATCTATATTATTAATATTTTAAGGGTCAGTTCACACCGAGACGCGACGCGACGCGCAGTTTTCAAGATAGAAATACAATTACAGACCTTATCTACTACACGATTCAGTGAGCTATGCCGCGCGGCGGCGCCGCGCTGCGTAGCTCGACGTAATATGTAGACACTGAATTGTGTACATTTTAGTGTAGTAGATAAGGTCTGTAATTGTATTTCTATCTTGAAGACTGCGCGTCGCGTCGCGTCTCGGTGTGAACTGACCCTTAAGCTGAAGAGTTTGTTTGTTTGAACGCGCTAATCTCAGGAACTGCTGGTTCGAATTGAAAAATTATTTTTGTGTTGGATAGTCCATTTATCGAGGAAGGCTATAGGCTATATAACATCACGCTACGACCCTTAGGAGCTGCGTAGCGTGTGACACCGCGGGGAACAGCTAGTAAATAATATAGATCCCGTCGCCGTAGCATGTCTGTAGCGCCGCTTCTGCGGGACTTCTTTCGTGGGACGGACTACAACGTACTTAGTCATTCTGTGCTACAGCTAAAGTTCCGGAATGCGGTTAGAAAACGTAACAAAAAAAAAAGGCAAACGTTTATTATCAAACAACGTTTCTTATCCTAATTACTATTCGTTCTAACAAAAATTTAAAAATACTGTTTCTCAACATTTCCTGTCCTAATGATTTAATCTAGACTTTAATGACGTTGGCAGAAATCCAGTAAGGCATAAAATATACTCATATACCAAAATGTTTATGAAAATAGTTTATTGCTTAATTTCTTCAGCTTACTAAGATGAATAGTTCCAAAGTGAATCTGTGTGTCTGTTTGTTACGATTGAGGTTTAAGTGTGAGTTTTTACACTCATGTTCGAGAATTTTATATGGGAAAAAGTTATAGTGCCACCTGGTGGTCACTAGGATGAAACCTAATTTCCCATACAAAATTCTAACGCGCTCGCAATCGAACGTGAGTCGAAAAAACTCACACTAAGGAAACTGAATAAACTTTTTGATATACCTACTTAAATAAACTCATGGCTTCTTCCCATGGGGATGGGCAGAAACTACAGAACGCCACCCTCCTGCCCCTTTATTCATTTGACTCGTTTACGTTAATGCATCTAGTCATACACACACGCCGTTTGCGAGTACTACGCACCTGACCTTTCTGACACTACCACTTTAATCGTATGGGCCCAGAAAAAAAGCTTGGAATCAAAAGGCCACTTATGATCCCTCCCTACTTTTAGGTGACATAAAATCGACGTTATCGCAGCTGCCCACAATATCAAACCACGAAACGAACTTCTTCTTCTCGTTTTAGTAGTAAAACTTATCTGATGCTGAACTTATCTGGGACTGACTTTTTATAGATACCTACCTGTGTGTGCCGGACGTACAGTCACGAGCATAAGTATGTATAAACTTGGCTTTATTCGAAGGCGATTTTCTCCTTTAACTTTGAATGAAATTTTATGCTATTAAGAACATAGTATTTTCGAACCCATATTCGGTTTATGTAAAGTGTCGTATTTCAAGGTTGCATTCGTTATTTCACGAAAAAATCGCAACTGAAAGTTGCCAAGTGTTGACATTATTAGTGCTCGTGACTGTACCCACTCTCTATGTGCGAACTGATCACTCACACTCGTTGTCTTTTCAATATTATCTTTCGAAGTTTCTTTTCGTTGTGATTTTAATAAAAGTCAAAATCTAAAAAAACAATCAATCTGTTTAGCCTTTTCCCAACTAAGTTGCGACTGCCCATCTGACCTCCTCAACCTAGTTACCGGGTAATACGATACCCGTTGGAAAGACTAGTTGTCAGATTTTCGGGCTTCAAACGACCCGTAACGACTGTCAAAGTTCCACGAATGACATCCAGGACCAACGGATTAACTTGCTTTCCGAGACACGGATAGTTCTTGGTATGTAAATATCGTCACCCATCCGCGGACCAACCGTGGCAAGCGTAACTTGAGCGATCGACCCGAACCACAGATTGCTTAGCCACTTTTATATGTAGAAGATGCTCCTTCGAAAAGGTAGTTTTTAAGTAAGTCACATCATCTGCCTAGCCTTTTCCCAACTACAGTGTGTCTTCATAATGTGCACATATCAAAACGAGGGAAACTAAGCTTAATTTTATCGACTGAAAAAAAAAAATAAAAAAATCTTAAAAAAAAAAAAAATGTAGTTTTTTTTTTTATTTTTTATCCGCTCCTGTTTAAACAATCGCCCCTCAATTGAGAATTATGGTTTTTTTTAAACAAAAATCTGATATTTTTTTAACAATTCTTACAATAATTGTAAAATTACTCACTAAAAGCCCCGATTACCTACCCTTTTTATTACTTTAAATTATTCTCCATCGTATCAGATTTCTAAACGTAAAAATACCATGTTTATACCTCAATCACAACATTTCCTATCAACTGTTAAAGAAAGGCCTTGCTATCACCATACTTTAGCAGGTAAAGATCCTTTTAAATATTTTTTTATTTTTTCAAATATTTTTTCCGTCGATAAAATTAAGCTATCTTTCCCTCATTCCGTTATGTGCACATTATGAAGACTCACACTGTATATTGGGGTCAGCTTCCAGTCTAGTTTCTAAGTAAATAAATTGAATTTGTCAAAGCAAAGCCGCAGCATAATGAGGGCTAGCACCAACAGCATTTTGAAAACCCTAGCCGAAAAACACGATGCACCAATACTCAGACACTCTGTCCGGTTGCTCGTGCGGCAGGGATGAATAATGTTTTAATTAATTAATTAATATTACTAACCCTTAGTTGATAAGTGTTGTACTAACCATTGGACCTATGTTGTTGAATTTAATAAATAAATTATTATTATTATTTATTATAACAGTATAATCAAAATGTTTATGGGTTTTGCGTGGGCACTGGGCAGTAATAATGAGAACATGAGTATTTTTATTTCGTATTATTATACGGGATTACGTTGATATAATGCGTCCATGTCGGGTGGGGCTTATAACTTTATTACTTGGAACGATCTAGATTCAATTATAGGATAAAGTAATTACTTAATATTTTTGTAGAATAAAAAGATTTTAGAAAGAAAATGTAGAAGACAGATACAATTAGTGGGCCACTATACTCTGTTCCGATAATTAATGATCAATCGGGAACATCTAACTAATTAAGTTTTAGCTTAGAAAAAATATTGTAAATAGTACTTACCCATTTAGGTATATTTGTGTAAATAAATACCAAAATGCCTCTTTGTTTGCATTTGAAAAGTAGATAATTTCGGATGTTAAAAAACTAATTATTGTTTTATTTCAATACGTACCTCGTACCTTTGGGCGACTTTTTATCGCGCACTGGAAACTCAACGCACTGTTTAGCGACGAGAGCTGAAAATCCAACAGTGTATTTTTTTAAAGCTCTGGGATTTTTTTTTTTCTTTGAAATGGGTTTGCTCTTGACTCTAGTCTAGGTCAGAGGTGACAGAGACAAAGTCGACGATGGAATGAGCTTACACAGAAGAAGCCTGTTCACTCTTACTTTGAAGAGATTCGGGTGGGGTGCGCTATGTTGGATACTAAAAGAAAATAAATAAATAATTCGTTTAAGCGGTAAAGATGATGCAAAAAAAGGACAAACCACACGAAAAAGATTCTCAATGCTCGCGTAACTACCGAGAGTTGAATTTACAGTGTACGATAAAGAAAATCGCCCGTGCGAACCTTTTTTTTTTCGTTCATGCATTCTGCACTTCCACGGGGAGATAGTGCAGTTATGTGGGACTGTAACCCACTAAAACTCCACGGAGTCCTCCTCTGCCGCTTACAGCGGGAACACGGGCACGCGTTAGCAGTCACCGGACCCTCCACCGGGGTGTACTCCCCATCACCGGCGCACCAGAACACATAGCACGCCGTGATCACTCCAGGGTCCAAACCAGCATATGGGCGCCAGACGACCCCGTGTCTGGGCACCCTTGGTCCCGCTGCGACGGGTCAGGTCATTGGCCCCGCCGCCTGCCAATTTTCGGCCGCAAAGGATAGGGAGAGCGGCTAAGGTCATACCAACACTCTTCCCCTGCGGCCCCACCGTTACGCCCTCAGACGATGGCGACCCCGTCAAGGTCTCCCGCCGCGGCCTCCAACCCTCAGCCGCGATGCCTCGCATACGACATCGCGGTCCGCCTCAGTTGCGATGTCGCCCAAGCGGCACCGCAACCTACTTGATGACCGCTACGTCGTCGGCTTACTGGCAAAAGCCCTGACGAGCGGCCCCTCCTCGGGTTCCTCTTCGCTTCACCGTGAGTGAACCAGGGGGGGGGGAGCGAATTTTCTATGAAAATAAAATGATTGACGTCTTTTTCAGCTCGATGTGGCGAAAAGCATGACAGGCTTAAAAATGCCGAAGTTTCCGTCGTGTTATTTCGGATTGCTTAGATTGAATGATTGTTTTATGTGAAAGGTTAGTACGCGATAAAAAAAATCACTAGTGCGAAGTGAAGCGACACACCAGCCAAAATTCCGCGTGCCTATATTTTCTCTGAAAATAAAATTGATCAGTAATTTTGTTTTTATCTGGAAGTCGCACCCAAAATTTTCAAGTTCCACAACCCGGAAACAACACTCAAAATATTTTTACCAAAACATTCCACATGGGTTTAAAGCCCTAATATACCCGATGGAAATATAAATACTGAATTGAAGTATCGTATAATGTGTATCGGAATCCCTTTCCTTGGTGAAGGGTAGACGACCAAAATACCGAGAGCTCCCCACCCCGTCTTTGTGAAGGGTTTGAAGGATTAATCGGAAGTGGTGAATACGTGGTCGCGGCTCAAGTAACACTGGCTAAGTAGTAAACGTTCGATAGGTCGGAAGCTACTTATGACTATGAATATTTATAACGTATTAGCCGAACATCGTTTGTGTTACTACCGGTGAGTACTAAGGGTGGATTTCTAGCGTAAAAAAAAATATTTATTAAGGTTTTTAGTGTTCCGTACCAAAATGGTAAAACGGAACCCTTATGGTGAGACTCAGTCTGTCTGTCTGTCTGTGACAGCTGGATATCTCAAGAACTACTAATGCTATCAACTTGAAATTTGGAATAGTTTTAGATGACGTTTGCCCAACTATTTTACAAATAAGAAGGAAATAAAAATATATGTATATTTTTTGCAACAGGGACTGAAAAATTCGAAGTGGGGGGGCTACTAGGGCATCATATGATATCATATGAAAGAGCGTAGTTTGCACATTCTCAAACATTTTTTCTTTTTTTTAGGCCGCATAGTTTTCGACTTTTGATGAAAAATGTAAAAAAAAAATACCGTTCCCTTATCTCCGAAGTTTGCAAAGAGAAAAATCTGAAATTATTCTATGTGATAGAAGTTTATGTCAAAATTACAGCAAAAATAAAACGAAGTCTCTAAATAGCACACTTTTCAGAGATCATCAACAACAGTTACATTAGTTCCACTATTGGTCAAGAGATGGCGCTGTCATAAAACTTGGAGTGGAGTTTCTTGCCCATTCTTTACCATACGAAAACTACCTTTTGGAATGGGCGACTAGAATCATTTCTATTTAGTTTTTTTTTTTTGACGTTCAAAAGTGCCTTTAATGTGCCTATTTGAAATAAATGATTTGACTTTGACTTTGACTTCAATATTCAACACCGTAGTGCACAGTGTTAAAATTCTCTGATGAATATAGGCTGATGGTACGGAACCCTCGGTGCGCGAGTCCGACTCGCTCTAGCCTGGTTTTTTTATTGAGCCTTTAGATAGCTAAAATACGTTTGTACATAACGTTTGTTAGACCCCAATCACGGCCTCGATCGATGCGACTTGCGTCAAGCAACAAGCGCGCGCGTCACTTGTTTCAGTCCGCAGCCGCTCCGCTAGTCGCGTTGCGGTGACTCGGGGCATGCTGTAAACAACTTCTTCCATTTGTTTGCTCAGCATTCGAAGTATCGCGTGTCGCTTGAGCGTGTTAACAATAACTGAAAATCTGACAACTAGCTTTAACTTTCTGACTAACTGACCGACTATTTAATTTTGACAATTCAAAAGTGCCTGTAAATGGTTTAATTGAAACATTTGTTTCAATTAAAGCATTGAAACATTTACTTTGAGTTTGAGAGTTTCAGTTGCCCATTCCAAAACGTAGACCTCTATGGAGAACAACGGGCAAGAAACTCCATGGACACTCTTTTCAATCAAGATATTACAAAATTCTGGGTACATTAGATATTCTTGTTGTTTCTTTAAGTGAAAACAATGTAAAAAAAAAACACTAAAGGAAAAAATAATTCAAAATATGAGATTAAAAAACAATAAGCCCTGGCAGTTAAGAGATGACCTGTATCAACCGACGACGGCGCCCGTTCCAAAGACTACAATATAATGCTGGCCCGTTCACGAACATGACGCGTGGCGTGTTCTACGTTAGCTAGTCAACGCTCTTCACACGCAACCTACAACGTTGCATTTGCACTCGTCATTCCACATGATGCTAGGGATTGACACTATTGACAGCTCACTTCACCTAAGTTTTCACGGTCAGATTGTTACAGAATAGATCGCACTCATATTATAAAGGCGAAAGTTTGTGAGTGTGGGGGTGTGTTTAAATGTTTGTTACTTCTTCACGCTCACACGGCTGGACCAATTTTGATAAAATTTTGTATGGAGGTAACTGACACCCTGGATTGACAAGGCTACTTTTTATCCCGAAATTCCCACGGGATCGACACTTACACGGGTGAAACCGCGGGACGCAGCTAGTTGGCTATAATTGTAATACTTCTTTTCAACAAGTTTTTTAGATAACATTTCGTATATAATCTACGTGAGCGTGGTTAAAATTGTTTCAAACATGTTTTGTTGACTATTTTGTTCGACTTTTTGACATATTTTCTACAAGTTGTGTAGTAATTACAACTTGTTTGAGGTGTAAACGATAAGTGAAAACAGTAGACAAAGATGTTTAATACATGTTTTATACCTTGTTGTAAACGTTGCTTTTTACTGCGATCATCGCCTTAAAACGTCCCCTTAAATGCAAATTATAAATGTTTATATAAAGAGTTCAATTTATATTCTAATTCGATGGCTTGCCGCTAGAGGGCAAGGTGTCGCCAATGACAGCACTTTTCAAACTAAATTAAGCTGTTATGAGAAAACTGCGGTTTAAAACGCGCGATAAAAGATTGTATCTACCCTCAGTTAAGATTTTTAGCAAGATACAAAAGCTTTTGTAAATATGGTTAAGAAGTTATTTAAAATCTGGTTTGAAAGAAAACTGGTTAGGAGTCTTCGTTCTGTTATGAACCTTCTGATAGCCTTTTTTCAAGGTTGTTCAGATGAAAGTCGATTGGTTTTATTCTAAAGTGACGGACTTAATATTTATGATAGTTGTCGACAGAATTGACGACTTAGTACATTGCTTTCATGATTCCCAATTCGGGCAGGATACCTACTTAAAAACAAGGGTGTAATTTACTGAAAACTATAGTTGTTTATTCCATGCCCCGTTGGTCTCGTGGTGCACGGCTGTTTAGTGTGGGGTCCTGGGTTCGATTCCCCGGTCGGGCAAAATTTTATTGGGTTTTTCATTAGGAATTTCTCAGTAACAGCCCGGAGTTTGGAAGTTGGCTGTGTGGTACCACAGCGCCTCGGAATCGTTGGCCCTGTACGTAATCGCTCTCCGGTCGTGTCGGATTACCGTCCCATCGGACTATGAGAGAGAAGGAAGAGAAAGTATACCTGTGTCTGCGCAAACACCTGTGCACTACAATATGTCCCGCCCCGAAGGCTAGTCTTCGTTAAGGTTCGAATTTTGAGAGATTGTAGTAGCTTGATATGCAGGCGTCTCTACCTTATTTCTTATATTCTTGTTTTTGGTGCAATCCATAGGCACCAAAAACAAGACTAATTTTTATTCGGGTCAGACAAAAGCTAGTATCAAGGTACCCGAAACTGTCAAATTTTCCCAATCAACTTTTAACCTTATGTTTTAGCGATAAAGTTGAAAATCTATTAAAGAAATTTGACAGATTGTAGTAGCTTGATGAGATAGCGTCTGTACGTAATCAGTACAAAGTAAGTCAGCTGCGCCCCGCGGTTTCACAATGCATGAGTCTCGATCTCGTTGGAATATCGGAATGAAAAGTACATAGTACTAGATTAATATACTAATCCAGGTCATAGTCTACCCATGTGCCATATTTCATGGAAATTGGTTCAGCCGTTAACCATAATCAGCCTATAATGTTCCCACTGCTGGGAAACAGCTAGGCCTCCTCTCTTTGAGAGGGAGTGGGCTATAATCCACCACGCAGGCCCAGTGCGGGTTGGTAGATGTCACATGTCTTCGAATTTTTGGTTCTAGAACATGCCGGTTTCCTCACGATGTTCTCCTTCACCGTTTTGAGAGCA
This sequence comes from Oligia fasciuncula, assembly GCA_963082905.1. Classification (NCBI taxonomy): domain Eukaryota; kingdom Metazoa; phylum Arthropoda; class Insecta; order Lepidoptera; family Noctuidae; genus Oligia; species Oligia fasciuncula. The sequence continues at coordinate 5,349,041 of OY720401.1, forward strand.
GAGGTGATGAATTAATTTACACAAGTAAAGCGCCTGTCTGGGTTCGAACCCACGACCTACGACCTCGGAATTCGCGGCCGTTACCACTGGGCCACAAGCGTATCGAGAGCCTAACAAACAAACAAAAAAACTGTAGCTTCCTATTCGTGAAAGAATTTTTGGAATCTGATCAGTAGTTCCGAAGATTACCACCTTCATACAGACTCACAAATTTGACCTCTCTCTAATATTAAGTATAGATATTAACCCCTTTATTTTTAAACGTTGCTTAAAGTTAAGTAATGATAAGCGACGGTTTAACAACGTTTAAAAATAAGCCCCTTTGTAGCTAAGTGCTATTGATAATAATGTCGCAATCTTAATTAGGGATTCTATTATCTATAAATTATGTTTACGATAGTATTAGGTATCAAAGTCCTATGACTCAAGTAGTTGTTCCGGGTCTGGCTGTTTGTGTACGTGAATTTAAATGTTTGTAAACGCACCCACAATACAGGAGAAATTCCTAGTGTGGGGCAATGTTTAAAAAAAAAAAAAATATATAGTACGTGGTGCTCACGTGCATGGCAACGATTTAACTGTGATGCCGTTTTAGACTGACCGTGTTGACTGCTGGCGTCGACCAGGCGAGGGTTCAAGGGTTCTTCTTATTGATAGGCCAAAAGTGCAGTGTGCTGTGCCAAGGTTCCTGTTGGTCAGGATACACGTCAAAGCCGTAGGTTCTGGAGGGCCGTGTGCCTTGCCGCTCGAAAACTTGAGGAAGTGATGATGATGACGTCACGCTGTAGTAGTTGCACGAAGACTGCGCTGACGTTCATAGGCATTCGTTTAGAGACATGAGGCACAAGGTGTAAAGTCCACTCAAAATCTATAGAAAAGGGAAGATCCTCCGACTAAGACGGGTGTTGTGTCTGGTGGGTACTGCTCGGCGATTGATGTCTGGATGTTGAATACACGCTAGTCGCGCGGTAAACTTTACTTGCGCGATGCAAGCTTTTGCGTGACGTCAGTATGATGAGTAGTTCGCATGTGGCGTTGTAAATGCTGCCACACTGTCATATTTTCAGCTTTCGGTTTTTCCTAGTTCAAGTATTAACTACTCCGGTCGATTCTGTAAAAATCTTACAGTGACAACGAAAAAGGAATTGACACTATTGACAGCTCACTCCACGCTCACTTCACCTAAGTTTTCACGGTGAGGTGGTTACAGAATCGCACCTGTAAAAATCTCACCGTGAAAACTTAGGTGAAGTGAGCGTAGAGTGAGCTGTCAATAGTGTCAATTCCTAGCAAAAACAAACTCACATCACCTAAGGTTCAAAAGAATAATACCTACTCAACAAATGAAAGTAAAGTTAAAAACAATAAAAGAAAGTTTGACGGCACGGTTGGCGCAGCGGTTAAGCGATTGACTGCTGCGCTGCGTGTCGCGGGTTCGATTCCCGCACGGAACAAATATTTGTATGACCTATAAGTAGTTGTTCCGGGTCTGGCTGTTTGTGTACGTGAATTTAAATGTTTGTAAACGCACCCACGATACAGGAGAAATTCCTAGTGTGGGGCAACGTTTTAAAAAAAAAAAAAAGGTGAAATTCTTAGCGGGATTGTCCGAAATGGATACCGGTACCCCGGAACATAAAGGGCTAAGGAAGGAACATGGGATGGCACCGCAGGTGGGATGATAGCTCACTTCACCTAAGTTTTTCACACTGAGATTTTGACAGAATATACCTAAGTTTTCAAATGTGTGCACTGGCTGGACAGGTCCACTCGAATCTATGTGGTTCTTTCTTCAAAAGAACAACTTAGTATATTTTAGACGTGTAAAAGTGTTTTTTTTTTCAATTCTCAGAAATAAATATCATTTCATTTCATTAGGACTGATTCTTAATCTTTGTAAAAATAAAACACAAAGGTATTTTTTTATCTTATCATAATATACTGTACTTAAACCAAACGTGATTAAATTAATAAAAATGGTCACAATATATCAAATATTTACAGGATATAAAATATGTTTATTGTAAAATTTATAACCACACGTCAGACGATAGTCTTTCTAATAACTATCCACTTATGTCTAATTCATAGGATTCAAATTAATTACAGTATCGAATAAAACATTATAAAGGCTAAAATCTTGTAAGAGTGACCAGAAATGTCCTAAAGCTTTAAATCCAGCTTAGTCCATGTGTTGGTAAAAAATATTATAAACATTCATTAAATCGATATCTACGTTAAATTGCTGTTCATATTAGTTTTATCAGGACATCTTAGCTAGTACTTAGACGTGAAACAAAAAATACTTTGCAGTCTTTACCCGTACAAAACGTACGGCCGCTGAGAGAATACGTTCCTGACACCCATCAGCTTCATACAAACGAACACGTGTTTTGCGAATCTGATCTTTATAGTTACTAGAATTGTCGCACTGACAGGTGTCAGGAAAGCATTCTCTCGACGTACTGTAATCTAACTTAATTTACCTCGACAGACTTACTTAATTTGTAACAATTAAACTCCGAATACACAAGCACTTTCACAATAAAAAGCAGAGATTAATCTGAAGCACCGCCTAGTATTTGTAATAACTTATTTCCTCCAGTACCTCCAGGTACTTCCTCTTTGTCTACTACGTCCTCTGGTGGAACAGGTGTACTCTCTGTTACAGTAGTGGTTTCCTCTGTTGGAACAGGTGTCTCACTTGTTGTAACAGTCGTCTCATCTGTTGGAACAGGTGTCTCACTTGTTGTAACAGTCGTCTCATCTGTTGGAACAGGTGTCTCACTTGTTGTAACAGTCGTCTCATCTGTCGGAACAGTGTCAGGTTCTGCTGTAACAGTTGTCGGTACCGGAGTAGTCAAACTGTTCCTACATTCTTCCAGCTCACCGCTTAACCCGTTTTTCTGACCAGCCAAAACTAACGTAGACACGAATAGGGAGAATGATAGAAGTGACAAGAGAACTATTATCTTGTTGTTCAACATCCATCCTAAAGTCCTCTCAGTGTAATATTTGCAAGAGTTACTCATTTTTGTTCCTGTATTGCTTCGTTTCACACGAGTTTCACTATCCGATCTGTTGCGATGAATGCTTCGATTTCATTATGTTTTATCGATTTTATTTTATATCTTATTTAACAACTGATAAAGTACCCACATATATCCCTAACTAACCTAACTTTGTCACATCGGAATTGAGTCTTATTTTTTTAGAGATAAAGTCGTGTTTATGTTGACAGGTTGCATCACGTTGATATTGGGATTAGATAACGGTGGCTGCCATTATTTCGTTGGTCAACTTTATCGTGTTAAATTAGTCGTATTCTTTCATCATGATTATTTTTATAAGTAAAAAAAGGAATTTTTGTGATCAGCATTATCATCTTTCAGATAATAATGCTGTTTTAATTGATGATTCAGAAGATTTGAGACCATTACATAGTATATAGCAATGATTCATACTTGAAAAGGAACAATAGCTTGGACTTTATGCAAGTTAACATTTTATTTAACTAGCGAAATTTCGCATACGTAATGGGTATCGATATTATATAAGATGGCCAAGTCAGAAGTATGCAAATTTAAATAAAGATTAGTTTTATTATAACTGAAAATTACCGGATATTTTTCTATAATTATATTATTCAGGCTTGGTAATCCATACTAATATTATAAAAGCGAAAGTGGGTCTGTCTGTCTGTTACCTCTTCTCGCTTAAACCGCTGAACCGATTTAGATGAAATTTGGAATAGAGAAATCACTTAAGTATCTTTTTATTATTTATCAGACTAATACAAACTATGAACACTAAATATACTAAATTATATTATACTATATACTAAATTATATATTTGATATTTAGTATCTTTTATTATTTATTATACTATATACTAAAAGATACTAAATTAAGTGACAAACTAATAAATAAATAATAATGAATAGAGATAGTTTGAGTCCTGGGAAAGGACATAGGATATTTTTTATTCCGATATTCCCTCGGGATCAGCACTTAAGCGGGAGAAACCGCGGGGCGCTGCTAGTTTTATATAATTTTCATTTAAATTAAGCTTTTAATTGTCACAAATATAATATTATTCTTTTCGTATTGAAGATTGACCACGACATGTCCCTTTAAATACCCCATAGAAAAAATACCCTACAGCAGGAACTCAGTGATCAAAATGGTATTCGTTACTCTTAATAATTTGTTAGAAATTTTTTGTCTTTTTTAAATTCGTTTAATAACTTCAGGATCAAATTACTGATACTATGGTCTTATAGACTGTGCATATCGAATATGCCGTATTTCAACTAAATAATAGACATCAAATAACTGCGGCGTCAAATCAGACTGGGGGCTATAAAATTGGTACACATCAAAATTGGCCACCCTAAACAATGTGAAGACAATCATCATCTGCCTAGCCTTTTCCCAACTATGTTGGGGTTGGCTTCCAGTCTAACCGGATGCAGCTGAATATCAGTATTTTACATGGAGCGATGACTGTCTATCTGACCTCCACCACCCAGTTACTGGGTAATGCGATACTCCTTCGTAGGACTGGTTGTCAGACTTTCAGGCTTCTGACTACCCGTAACGACTGTCAAAGATCCACGAATGACAGCCGGGACCAACGGCTTAACGTGCTTTCCGAGGCAGAGAGGGGGTCACAGTATGTAAAGATGGTCACCCATCCACAGACCAACCGCGGCAAATCGATCGATCTGTGCGGCTTTTATTAATTAGACATACAATACGACAGTAAATGACGAAAATTATAAATATTCAAATATTTAGAAACTATTAAATTAGAGTGACTAAACTATTGAATATGATTTTTTGTATGGAGACAGGGAACTTCATTAGAATTATACGCAGTTTAATTTATAGTCGTATTGTCGTCTCCACCTTGTACAACATGATAAAAAATCAAGTTTTATTTTCAATGCCAGATAAATAGAATAATTTCCCCAACTCATACTGTAGCTGTAAGTATAGAAAATTTGCTCCCCTCGCGTTTAAGGTTAATGACGTCATCCGTATAACAAATTGTACGAATTTATATGAAACCCTACGAACCTCCGCCCTATGTCTTCAAATGAAGTAATTTCTAAGAATAATCTGATGGTTTGTGACGGAATAGAGGCGCTCTTCAGTATTTCTACAATGAGATTCCTGTTAGATACAACTTTACTTAACTTTATAAAAGTCAATTACACTTTAGCTAATGTAAATTCTAATTGCCTTTTCTAAAGATAAGCTAAGATTTCCTATATTTACTGAACCCATATTTTCTGAGACTTGCATGATGTCGATACTATGGTGAAAGACCTCCATAGGCACCTAGTTGACAAATACGTTCTGAAATAAAAAATACCAAGCGATAAGTATCTCACAGTGGTTCTCCAAATCTCTAATAAGACTCCTAAATGAAAAAGAAAGCTAAAAACACGATATGAAAAGTATAAAAATCCAAGAGACCATTAATTTGAATATTACAGAGACTATAAGAGTTTCACTGAAAAGAGACACAATTCGTAATTTTTTTGGTCTTTCGTCAAAGATAAAAAGTCTAAATCCAGCAACATTCCCTCGGAGATGTGCCTAGGAAATGAAACAACATCTACTGGTGATGAAGTCTGCAACCATTTGTCAAGTATTTCTCCTCCAATTTCACTCCTTTATTCTTCAGGTAAAATAGTATTTATAGAACGAGATGTCCTGAAAGCCAGCCGCCAGTATTTGTAAAGAAGCGTTTTCTAGTCTATCATTACCGCTTAAAATAATATTCAACCATTTGATTCCGACATAACAGTTTCCGACGGAATGGAAAATGGCAATTGTCGTACCGATTTTTATGAAAGGAGATTAAATTGACGTTCACTCCTCTCAGTTTTTGCTAAGCGTTTTGAATCCCTGCTCTTTTGTCCACACATTAATCCTCAGTTAGTTCCCCAAATATAGTTTCTATGTTCGTAAATCTACGACTAATATTTTGGTCTACTACGTCAATGAAGTAAGTAAATTGAGGGACTTTCGCGCCCTGATTGACTTAATTTACACTGATTTCAGTAATGCGTTCGACAAGGTGGACTTATAAAATCCTCCTATAGAAGCTCGAAGGTTTCGGCATATTTGGCCTGTTAGTCTTTTGGTTTTTATCGTATCTCAAAATGAGAAATCAAAGAGTGGTTATAAAGGGATATGAGTCAACATTATATTTCTCAACATCTGGAGTCCCCCAAGTTGCACCTGAGCCCAATTCTCTTCCTAATTTTTGTCAATGACATATTTCTCTCAGTAAAATACAACAATTGCTCTATATTTTGCCTGGTGATCTAAAAATATATAAAGAGATAAACTCATCCGTCAACGTCCATTTACTCTAGGCTGACCTCAAAGCAGTTGACTATTGGTGCTTGAAAAACCGCATATCCCTCAATGTGAAAAAGTGCTACCATATCACATTTTCCAAAACATGGAAGCCCTTACGGACGTCTTACTCAATAAAGGGGGTAATACTACATAAAGTGGACACGATTCGTGACCTGGGAGTCTACCTTGACTCTAAACTCACATTCGTTAACCATATTGATAACATCACTGCAAAAGCTGCAAAAATATCTGGCTGTAAAAAAAATATTTATCGGGAGTTCCAGTCCATTTCTACCCTATAGATACTCTTCCAAGTCTACTGGACTATGCATCTCCAGTTTGGAACCCTACTTACCGTGTTCACATAAACAGTATTGAAAGTATCCAAAGAAACTTCACTAGATATCGTTTTAGAACACCTAGCTGTCCACGGGAATCTTCTTATGGCCAAAGGCTCAGTCATTTTAACTTAATACTTTAACCTAGCACCGCACCCATGAACCGTCTAATGGGAAACTATAATTAAATCGCTACACGAACCAATAGCATCGACATCTTCTCTAATCCTTTCTGTCAATTCCGTACGAGGCTATTAAGCAGTAAGTATCCAATTCAGGTCACTACATTTTCAGCCTCTATTGTTATTTTGTTAAATATTTCTGTATTTCCCATCGTATTGTGAATATTAATCTCATTTCGTTATATTTTGTAACCTATTTAAGAAATTCAACTAATAGTATCTTACACGTCCTTGAATCATCAAGTTCTCTGCTAGTGCTGTATACTTCTGTAATTGACAAAGTCACAATACCTGAAACTGTGTGTTTTGTTTTTCATTGAAGTGTCATACCAATAAATAAATAAATTTCTGATTCTCTCTAATCAAGAATTATCGCAGAGGATACATAAACAAAAAATCCTTCCCCTTTTTGAAATGTGTTAAAACTGAGCGTGTCTTCCTATTGTTTCTCATTGTCAACTCATCCTATTAATTAGAATATTCTATTAATTTACTAATGCAAATGAGTGGGTGTATTATTTGAAGAAAAAATATCTGATAACAATTCTACGAGTATAACGGCAATTTTGTTATCAGATATTTTTTCCATATTTTAATATCGCTGTTTGTATTTAGATAACAAATCGTGTGCACAGTCGCCTGTGTTGAAATCACTTATATTATCTGTCTGCCTATTTTTACCCGACTACGGCGGAGCAAAAAGAAGGGATATGATTTTGACCGGTATGTATGTATGTATGTTCTTCTGTTCCATCATAACTTCAAAAGTACTTATAATAATTTGACAAATGAGGTATCGTTAGAAGCATCTTGACCGTGCACTAGTTATAGGCTATGTGACGTCACACTAAATTCAATATGACGCACTCTAGAGGACATAAAGTAATGAATTAAAAAATAAATATTTTGGAATGGTGCCTTGTTTTGAATTTTAAAATATAAATATTACTGAATTAAACCCCAAAAAAACCATAGCTTCTAGGTATGTTAGTACAGCGGCATGCGACCACGGGAAGGTACTTTCTTGTTTCATCCTTTTCAGTTGTCGGGTAATAGTTTTTAAACTATTTTTTTTTGCCTCACATTTCACAGTTTGGGTATTAATCACCCCATGTCGTGTTATAGCTAAAGGACTGTCAAAGAATGACAGTTGTAATTTGAATATAATACGGACAAGCTGGTAGTCAATTTGCAATTCATTGCCCAGATTTTAAATCTGCTGCGACTGAAACCTACTTTGAAAAGTTATTTCTTGGATTTCGATCGGATGGAGTAAGCTGTTGAAAAGCTACAACCGGTTTCTGGAATATAAATTTAAAAAAAGTAAGCTATAGACAAACTCTTAAAAAATAATATGATTGTCTATTGTGCTTTTAGACAACTAAACACAGCAGTTTACGAAGTAATTTCTATGCAACTTCTCGCCGTCAAAGTGAACTGTTTGCACATAAAATCAGAAAAGAAAATATTCGCAAAAAACCGGAGTTACCGCCATAGCTTGCAAAGTAAGCAAGCTAAAACGGCAGTGGACTGGCAATGTTTGTCGAAGGACCGATGGCCAGTGGAGCAGACGGATCCCGTAGTGGAGACCGCGTATCTGAAAGAGTAGGTAATGTGAGACGCCCCCCAGCTAGATGGACCGATGACCAAAAGGTGGCTGGGATAAACTGGATGCGGAAGGTAGAGGACAGGGTGTTGGGGCGCAGCTTTATAGAGGCCTATGTTCAACAGTGCACTGCGATAGGCTGAATTGACTGAAGTGCACTTTTAATAAAGATTTGTAAAAGTTAAAAATCATTGATTCAATAATAATTGCACCTAAGATATTTGCACGCCATGAAAAATGGCAGACATGTCGTGAGCCACTCTTCTTTTAAGATCTTGCATGCATGTATTATTTTAATGCTGTATGTATACACATGTTCGAGTAAATAAAACTTCTTTCTTTCAAAAACAACAACAAAAAACTCGCTCATTTATATGCCATAGATTTAATTGAACATAATTGTTTCTTATATTTTTCTCCCATTTTCCACAGTCCTTTCTAAACATTACTTGTGTCTACTTTGTGAGTACGTGGCGCCCCATTCTCTTATCTAACGGAGCTCATTCCTTACATCGAACGAACGACAGCAGAGCATTTGTCTACAGAACCCTTTGTATTAGCACCAATGTGTAGGGTTCCTTCAACTTTTATTAGCTGGCTTGTTTTCGGTTTTTGGGGAAAATTCGATAAATGCAGTCTTTTTGGCGCAGGTTTCGTGACTTTTCGTGGCGTACATTTTATTTTTTGTTTTTTTACACGTTTGTTGATTTAGGCGTGATAGTGATTTCGACCAATCTATAAGTACGTAATTGAGATGTCATAACCCTGTTAAAAATAGGATCATAATATTATACTTTCTTTTGGTCTATTTATTTCAAGGTTTTCTAGCCTCAATTAAGTCGAGTAATGTCATATTTTTTTTTTTAATCTGAAATAAATACTCAGTTTAATAACTTTTATTCTCATCCAATTTCAAGTGCACTGCATCGCAGTTTTATACTAAGAAACATTTTGATTTTGATCATATAGGTATACCGATTGACTTAAAAAGCTAAAACTTTTACAGAAAAAAAAAATACTCAAAAATAATTAAATCACCATCTATGTCCTAAATCAAAACAGAACATATACATAAAATTGAAATCAAATTTTCTATCGGTGGCCGCATACCCCCGGGAAATCAGTGACGTCACACACCAGACGGTTGATTTCGTGTTTCGCTAGCAAAATAAATATTTTATTGATGATCGCTCTCACTTTGATCCGCGTAAAGTTTTTAATGTTGATTACTTCGAAAATATTTATCTGTAACATACGGGTGGGAAGAGTGACAGGGTTTGGGGTGAAATGGGAAGGAACGGAATTTAAATAATATAGTACCCAGTTTCTGGTTTGAAAAGTTGACGTGTCAAACTTTAGTTTAACTTAGGGTGACCACTTCAATGTGGTCCGTGAAATTCAAAAATAAGAACAGGGGTGGCCCAGTAGAAACGAGTTGTAGGTGGTAGGTTCGAACCCAGACAGGCGCGTTACTTTGTGTTAATAATTTCATCACCACTGCTGTCAAAACGGTGAAGGAAAACATCGTAGGGAAACCGGCATGGCCCAGGACCAAAAATTTGAAGTCATGGGGGGGAGGCATTCACCTGAAGTAATGCCAAAGTACGTAGTTTGACAAGTTCACAAATACAAATTCTCAATTCAGAAACTGTCTTTATGCCTCAAAGTTTGTTCTTGCCCCAAAATTATGTTGATTGTAACTTTACTTATTCATCACACAAATCCATTACTGGCGTCAAAAGGTCATGTAAAGAATCTAGTTCAAAGTGGCGTGTTGGTCTAATGGTTAACACTGCAGCTTGGCAATGCAATGTTCGCGAGTTCAAATCCGCGGATGAGAAGAATCTTTTTCAGCGGGATTGTCCGAAAGGGTTACCGCTGACCCGGAACATAAAGGGCTAAGGAAGGAACACGGGTGGATTTTAGTCAGTAAGAGTCTGACACTCCCTTCCGCTCCACCCAGAGCGGGAGGGGTCATTTGATGATTTCCAATCCGGAAAAAAAAAAAAGAATCTAGTTCCGCAGTGGTTAATAAAGTAAAACTAAAATGAAAGTAGCCATCATTAACTAAAGTAGTAGTTGTTATTCAACTAGCAAACAAATTCATGAATGTACCTACAGTCCGTTCACACTTATTTTACCTCTGACAGCTGCAACCCAACACCAACCTTATGTTGACGAGAATAAAGATCACAATGATTTTGACAGACTTGTCAGTGGTAGCAACCCAACAGCAAACTTATTAGAATGAGAATAAAGATCACTGTGATTTGGACACTGATGAGGTAAAGTAACTATGAATGGACTGTAGGTCAAACTTTCCACATACAGGTGATTTTGACAGGCGGTTGCTATTTATGATAAAACAGTAAATATACAGCATGTATTAGAATAAGAAGATTGAAGAAAAAGGTGAAGAGGGGGGGGGGGTGAGGTGGAGAAGGTGTAGTCATATTTAAGTGTGTGATACAGGCCAACAAACTGAACACCTTTCAAAACGTCGGGGGGAAAATCCAAGATGGTGGCTGCAAAAATTTCGAAATGACAAAAAAAGAACACACCTTTCTAATACATGTTTTACATCTGCTCCTAATTTCAGCATAATAATTTTACATCGATATAATGATGTGCAAATATATGTGCGTCAAATCACTTACATATTACTGCGTTTTTTATTTGTAAATAAATGTTCGTATGTCACGGTCGCACTCAGAAGGAATTAATTTTTGCACGCGTTGATACGTGATCGCTACGAATGACATAGCATATCCATACGATAGCCCGACAAGAATACATATTATCTGTCGAAAGAGACTGGATCCTGCGACACAGGGGATATTGTAACTTGTTAATGAATCAATAAACTTAATAATATTAAGAGATTTACAGAATCAGAGTAAAATAAAATATTAAACGCCCAAGGAATATGTACAGTTTTTTATTTGTGCATAAAGTTTTAATAAATAAATATATAAACGGGATACATCATCAGGATTTATAATCTACTTACAAAAAAGTAATTAAGATCATTTCTGTTAGCAATAAGGAGCAAATTAAAAATCATAAAATTATTCCATCAAGAAATTCTCGGAAGGCCCGTGGAGTCTGATTTAGACATGGCGAGAGATTATAACACTACTGGAAAAACCTGGGTATAGAAATAGCTACCTACTTACCATTATTAGAATTATCTATGTTACTGTTATTAACTTTTTATGCGAATGTAATTATTCAGGGGTCCTAAAAAGGCCACTTTGGCAGAATCATAAAAGAAAAACATAGGTAATGGACAGTTAACTGTTATGTTAATCGTATCAAATCCCATTGGTAAAGCATTTTTCAGTTATTTTTTTTTGTCTGTGCTAAGATACCAATCAATCCAATCCAAATCCAATCCCAATCCCTTTGATTATACCTACGTAATGCAGCGAAAAAAAGAAAAACACGGACTGTCTTCGCCATATTATGGTTCATAATGTTATCCTTTTATGATTCTCCAAAGTGGCCTTTTTAGGCATTTTCAGAAAGAAAAAGATGCACTGAACTTAAATTTAGTTTAGTTTGTGAACAAGGCACCAATGGCGCCGATTCTGTTGTTCACAAACTAAACTAAATTTAAATTCAGGCATCTTTTTCTTTCTATTTCATTAAGACAAGGACAGAAGATAAAAATTAGTTTAGTCCTGTCAATTTAGTCAGCGCCTGGCGTAAGTTGACGTATTTTTAGTTGCCATTTTTTTAATCTCGTCTAAAGTTGTCTATGGAGTAGGTATCTTAATTTGACAGGACTAAACCAATATTTATCTTCTGTACTTTTCTTAATTAAATAGAAAGAAAAAGATGCCTGCGGTGCTATTCTGTAAAAATCTCACCGTGAAAACTTAGGTGAAGTGAGCTGTCAATAGTGTCAATTCCTAGCAAATACAAACTCACTTCACCTAAGTTTTCACGTGCGATTTTTACAGAATCGACCGGCTGAACTTAAATTTAGTTTAGTTTGTGAACAAGGCACCAATATCTACTTATTTCACTAAAGTCCAAATCAACTTCTGTCTTACCTCTAAACACGAAAGCTTGAAGATAAGAATCATAGCTTAATAGTACTCAGTACACAATCCTTTGATCTGTTGGTTCAGACACTTGGGGAGTTCATAATTCAGATTATTATGTTATCAAATGGTATCTTAATTTAACAGTGGGGATCATTCGGCTTTTTGGAGCTTTGGATTAACTTTGAATTAATATGAAAGGTTTCCGAATAAATATTGTTAAACTATAACATTTATTGATACGTGAAACTAGTCTGGGTTTAATCCTAAAGCCAGACTAATCTAAAAATTGAGATAGCAGGTGTCTGTTATTTAAATTTTTCATCGAGGTTAATTTTTGTCTCAACGGTATTGCACTACACTACAGACGGGTATTACCATAATTATCAAATATTTAAATCCTTAGATTCTCCCTACTGCGTCATGTCGTGTTTCGGTTTCGTTTTGATAACCCCTTTTTTTTTGTGGATGGGAAATCATCAAATGAGGGTCCCGCTCTGGGTGGAGCGGAAAGGATTATCAGACTCTTACTGACTAAAACCCACCCGTGTCCCTTCCTTAGCCTTTTATGTTCCGGGCCAGCGGTAACCCTTTCGGACAACCCCGCTGACCCGGCAGACTTCGGCCCTAAGGGGGCCCCTCCTCGATGCTGACATCTCTTTGAGGCGCGCGTGGAACACGTACGCACCGTCCGGCACGGGCTTGGTCCTGATCGGACGGTGAGCTACACATTACTCTCAGCCCGCAGGCCCGCGCCTACGGATGCCGGGAGTCATTACCGCGGCTCCCGAGACGCCCGGAGCGTCTCCCGCGGCGGCTACAATAAAGACGGGTATTACCGTAATTATCAAATATTTAAATCGTTAGATTCGCTACTGCGTCAAAAGGAGGTCGTGCTTCGGTTTCGTTTTGATACTCCTGACGCACACAATGTCGCATGCTGTCATGGAAACGTCATATACTGGATGTGTGTCACCCTTCTCAGTTTTAAAACTTTTCACGGTTTTTTGACACTTTTGAAGGTTTAAATCTGCATTATTATGTTTGACAGGTAAATCATAGTATGCTGTATGCTTTGGCATGTCCTTTAACAAAAAAATCAAACCAATGAAACTACTATTTACATAAGCCTTAAGGAGTAGGTCCCAGTCCGTTCCAGCCACGTTAGATAAGTAATTTATTTAATTTTTTATCATCCCACCATTTACATTAAAGATACCTACCTACTCTCTATTCTAAGTTAGGACTAAGTCCCTCCAAAATAATTTTAGATCTGATATTTTTAGGGTTCCGTACCCAGAACCCTATTACTAAGACTTCGCTGTCTGTCCGTCAGTCTGTCCGGTCCGTCCACAAGTCTACGTTTTTTTTTTTTTAAATTGTTACCCCACACTAGGAATTTCTCCTGTATTGTGGGTGCGTTTATAAACGTTTAATCTCACATACACAAACAGCCAGACCCGGAACAACTACTTGTAGGTCATACAAATATTTGTTACGTGCGGGAATCGAACCCGCGACACGCAGCGCAGCAGCCAACCGTGCCGTCTGTCTGTCACTAGGCTGTATCTCAAGAACCGCTATAGCTAGACAGTTGAAATTTTCATAAATTATGTATTTCTATTGCCGCTATAACAAAAAATACTAAAAACAAAATAAAATAAATATTTAAGGGGGGCTACCATACAACAAACGTGTTTTTTTTCGGTGTTTTTGCTTTGTGGTACGGAACCCTTCGTGTGCGAGTCCGACTCGCACTTGGCCAGTTTTTTTTTAAATATAGGTACTGTGCCTGTACACAAACAAAAATAACGTCACACTGACAATAACCTTCGCAAATAAATTGTACGTATAGGAAATCCGCAAATACAATCAACTAAATCAAACTCGTTACCTACGATATCATTTATATAATCCGATTTTAACAAGTTACTGCTACATTGTCCGCTTTAAACACATAGTTCCGGTCTGGGATAGGGCTGCCAACGTAGACAGAGTAATCTATAGACTCATGGTATCCGTGTCACCGACAGGGAAAAAAATTCCGGCAATCTTCATCATACTATCAATTTTACAGCTTATTACACTGCACCTTACCATTTTCACAGTTGCGCAAATGTATTATTATTGAATTATGCACGAATAAGATCTTATTTTCCGTATAATCGCGGTGTAGTTTTTATTATTTCATTCATAAACGTCAAACTTGTTGTGCACATTGATGTGCTTAGCCGACACGCAGTAAGGGACAGAAATATTCTTACTCTGTCTCTTTTCTTTGCTAGTGACGTTAAATTTCTCTTTTTCTTGTGCGAATGAAAAAGAAGATATGCAGCAGTCTATAGTTTACTATGTCTACGCGATGTACAGACGCCAGCACATCAAGCTACCTGAAACTGTAATTTTTTTCTAATCAACTTTGAACCTTAAGCTTTAGCTATAAACTTGAAAATCTATTATAGAAATTTGACAGATTGTAGTAGCTTGATGTGCTGGTGTCTGAACAACCAACCTACCTACCTACCCCCTACACACACACTAGTTTCTTCTTTACAGTTCACATTACCTTTAAAAGAACTTTGCTAACTGAATTCACTGAAATAGATTAGGGGAAGACCAGAGAAACGTTGGATGAACTGTGTGAAAGATGATTTTTCTGTGGGGCGACTATCGAGATGACGACTAATAGCGAAGTGTGGAAGAAAAAGACATATAGCATCGACGCCGAATAAATAGGGTCAGAAAAATGATGATAAGATTTAACAACTCGTTTCAACCATCTACATTAGCGCCAACCCTAGCTCACAGTGTAAAGCTTCAACCGCTTGCCTTTTCACTTGAGGAGTTAAGCCAGTGCGCTATCAGGCCTGGCAGACCACGCGATTGTTGGCTCTAACGCTTAATTACATTCGGCTCGATTGAGCACTACAGCTCGATTGAGCGTTCTGGATTTTTGGTTTCATACTTTTATTGTCATAAGTGATAATAAAGAAATAATCCATTCCTCCTTCATAAAATCCAATCTACCCCAGATTGGATTTTATGAAGGAGGAATGGATTATTTAATGGATTAGGTGGGCGATTTGAAGGTTTGATTAGCTGTGTGGTACTAACGCGGCTTTTCCTCTGTATTTTAGACGTTATTGGTGATGTTCTTCAGAAAGGTCAGGTGCGCAGTACGCGCAACCGGCGTGTGTGTATGACCAGATGTATGGACGTAAACGAAGCAATAGGAGTATATAAGGATCGCCGGCCGCGTGACGACTCCGTAGGCGCGGGCCTGCGGACGGAGAGTAATTGTCGCGCGCCTCAAAAAGATGTCAGCATCAGAGAAGGGGCCCCATGGGCCGAAGCCTGCCGGGTCAGCGGGATTGTCCGAAAGGGTTACCGCTGGCCCGGAATATAAAGGGCTAAGGAAAGGACACGGGTGGGTTTTAGTCAGTAAGAGTCTGACACTCCCTTCCGCTCCACCCAGAGCGGGAGGGGTCATTTGACGATTTCCCATCCAAAAAAAAAAAAGAAAGGATCGTAGCCGGTAATGTTTTGTAGTTTTTGCCTACTCCCATGAGGTGTGAGTTTATGTATTCTGTATTCGCAATTTATTTGCCAAAAATGTAAGCAAATATGAGTTTATGGAAAAATAACTTTAAATCCTACAAAATAAAGTTCAGTTTACGCTACAACTTCAAAGATTTTTATAACTTTTTCAATAGTGCTAGTCACTCTGAAATGAACTTAATTACCAGATATTTGTTTAACTTGAAATAATATTAATTGGGTAGTATTCAAACGAGTGACTGTAAATTAAAGTTTTAAGTGACAAAAATAATAAATTACGTTAGTATTACTAAGTGAGCGACTGTCGTGAAATCAACAGAACAGCAACTTACAAACATTAATTTGAGTTACTTAAAATACAAAATGAGAAGCTTTTTACCCGACTGCGGCGAAGCCCAAAAGGAGGGTTATGTGTTTGACCTGTATGTATGTATGTATGTATGTATGTATGTATGTCCGATTCTTTGTTCCCTCGTAACTTCTAAACGAATGAACGGATTTGAATAAATTATACGTCTTTAGATTTGTCTTGGTAGCGCGAGTGTCACTGGCTACATTAAAATCAAAAACAAGGTAAAATGGCGGATTTAGGGTGCCATATTGTGGAGTTCGAAATTTTTTTTTCTTCTAATACCATCGAGTAAAATATCAAAATTAAGGGTTTTAAAAGGTGATTACAAAAATATATACAACTTATATGGTTAAAAGTAATTCGAAGTGACAAATCGTAAAAAACACGTTATATAAAATAATTATTTCTTGTTCCCTGTTGAGTGACTTTACGGTTACGGGTCAGCTATTAATTAATACATAAGTAAATCGTCTGCGAAATCTTTCAAATTTGTAAACTAAAAAGCTGGAAATAAAAAACAAGTAATTAAAAAAACTAAAAAACCCGACTGCGGTAAAAAAAAATAGTTTAAAAAAAACTGAAAAGCTAAAAACAAGGCCATTTTAAATTAAATAAAAGTTGGAAGCAGGCGGGACCCATTTGAGTTTGAAAATATAATAAAAAAATGGTATGGGTCCCGCCTGCTTCCAACTTTTATTTAATTTAAAATGGCCTTGTTTTTAGCTTTTCAGTTTTTTTTAAACTATTTTTTTTTACCGCAGTCGGGTTTTTTAGTTTTTTTAATTACTTGTTAATATTTGAGCGACCTAATATTTGTTTGAGTGTCAACGTTACGTCCTGCGTTTTTTTCAATATTTGGCAAATTATTTATTTATACTGAGCGGCATTTTATCTTAAATATCATTTTAGAATACATTTTCTAAACCAATCACAAAGTCATCATGACGGTATTTTCGCTCTTGCATCCTATGTCGACGGAGCCCCGCAAACTGTGCTAACCTCGGGGTGCCCTTGGCTTAAAGTGAACTTTTTAGTTATGAAGTTGCCCTCTCTGTATTTCTAGTCCGTCACTTAGTAATTTAGTCGCACGGCTAGAATTAATATCTGAAATGGATTAATCACAACCCACTTTTTGTAAGCTCGTTCTGGATTTTATTATTAATCCATATTCGTCGTTAGTTTAGTTAATTTTTCGCTTACTCAAATTCATACCGCTCAAGTTATTAAAGCAGTATCTCATCATCATTAGTCGCTAAGTCTTTTTTTTTTTCGATCGTTTTATAATTCCCCATTATTAATTTGAAACATTTATGTAAGTTTGAATCATCATCCGCCTAGCCTTTTCCCAACTATGTTGGGGTCGGCTTCCAGTCTAACCGGATGCAGCTGAATACCAGTATTTTACATGGAGCGACTGCCTTTTTTTTTTCGCTGAGAAATGACTTTACGCATCTCCGCTCGTCGGGGGAAGAGACGGAGTATGTGGGACTCCCTGCCAGGGTGGCAGTATACCCACTAAAACTCAGCGGTGTTCCCTCATCTCCTTGATGGGGAGGTCATGGGAATCCCGCTCAGCCTTTGCATCCACAACCCCCCCGGCGCATGCCCGCCTAGCTGGCGGGCCCCGCATGTCCCCCCGTCTGGGGGGCTACGGGAATGGCCGGGAACACCTGGCCATTCCCGTCCGGCACTGGTGGAAGCCTGTGCAATACAGGCGAGGGTGCCCCCGCACCCGTCGCCTGCTGGCTTCCACCTGGGGGGAGTCGGAGATGACTGTCATACTGACGTCTTCTTCTACCCCTCCTACGCCTTCGGAGCGGCGCCGCGAGAGGGTCTTCCTCCCGCACGCGTTCCGCCACCTCCTTCTGGGACATGACGTGTTCGCAGAAAGAGGCGACTGCCGCCCAGGACCCCTCATCCCCTAGCATGGCGTTGACCAAGCCGGGGAGCGAGAGGTCCGTTCCGATCGCCGCGGTGAGACTGCGGCGCGGCCCGGACCACGACGGGCACACCTCGAGAATGTGCTGCGCCGTGTCCTCCGCCGCGTCACAGTCGTGACACGACGGCGTCTCCTCCCGCCCGATACGGTGCAGGTACGATCCGAAGCAACCGTGTCCGGACAGCACCTGCACCAGACGGAAGGAGAGGAACCCGTGCGACCGCTCGAGCCAGTCTCGCAGGACCGGCCCAATCGCGTCGAGGGTTCGGCGGCCGAAGGCTGCAGCGGCGAGGTCCCGCGCTCCCGCCGATGGAGCGACTACCTATCTGACCTCCACAACCCAGTTACTGGGTAATACGATACCCATTGGTAAGACTGGTTGTCAGACTTTCGGACTTCTGACTACCCGTAACGACTGTCAAAGATCCACGAATGACAGCCGGGGCCAACGGCTTAACGTGCTTTCCAAGGCACGGAGGTGTCACGGTATGTAAAGATGTTCAGCCATCCACAGACCAACCGCGGCCAGCGTAGCTTAACCTGATCGATCGACCTGTGCGGCTGTTATTATTTAGCCACGAAAATTATTACTCCGATAAAGTTATCTGGAGTTGGAAAAATCTGCCTTATGACACTATTTCCTCCTTCCAACAAAAAAGGCAACTACCCAACAAAACATTCGAAACAAAATCCAATTACATCAATTTATGAACAAAAACGTTAGCAATATAAACCTTTGTTTTCTAGGTAGCAAAAGGTACCCATAAAAAGCCTTGAAGAAGTTGTGACAAATGTCGGCTCGCGGTTGCAGTGACGTGAAAAATGATCCTTTCAGATAAGGGGACCAACCAATTGTTATGTATAACGTGACCAGGAACTCTTGAACTACCACCCCGCTTAGAATGTATCACCATAGGACTGTCAATGAGGGGATTGGGTACAGTTCAAGAGGTCATCGTGTATGGTCGTTGAGAACCCAAGGGATGTCCCTTTAGATCGACGTGTTCCTTAACTTTGGAATGTTTGAAATAATTTCCGAGCTATGATGCTTGTGTTAAAGGTTTTTCGGTAGTTTTATGACCATAGTTTGTTTGGGAGAGTTAATTTAGTATGTTTTGATGTTTAATTGAGGTTTTTTGTGTACAACAAGCTGGGGTATGTAGTTGTTGATGTTAAGCTTTTAAAATATTGTTTTTGAAGGGAAGAGTTGATGATTTTGAAGGTTGAACGTTATTTCTCGCCTGAATATCTCAGTAGCAACCCGGAGTATAGATTGTGCCCGGTTGATGGCAATAGGCTCGCCCCCTATTACATGGGACTTATACACAACTGGCAAAATGTGGGTGTACCTCCTTTTTTTTTTGAGGATGGGTAATCATCAAATGACCCCTCCTGCTCTGGGTGGAGCGGAAGGGAGTGTCAGACTCTTACTGACTAAAACCCACCCGTGTTCCTTCCTTAGCCCTTTATGTTCCGGGCCAGCCGTAACCTTTTCGGACAATCCCGCTGACCCGGTGGGTGTACCCCGCTGGTTAGCTCTTCAGGGATTACAGGCGTGATGTTATGTTGTGTTTTAGATTATCAGTGATCATCAACCTACCTTGCGCAAAGGATGTAGTCGGAAACATACACTTGTTTGCCCTTTGATGAAATTTGGCAAGAAGCAATGTCATGTAGCACAAGTAAAGGAAACAATCCGAAAACCGTAAATTTGTAGATACATTACAAGAAAAAAAAATCTCTTACCTATAAACTATTTACCTACAAAGTACCTACGGAACCCTCCGTGAGCGAGTCCGACTCGCACTTTACCAGTTTTTTTTTATGTGTACTAATCATCATTTCAGCCGAAAGACGTCCACTGCTGGACATAGGCCTCCCCCAAGCATTTCCACTTCGACCGGTTCTGTGCTTCTTGCATCCAACGGGTTCCTGTGTACTAATATGGCTTTATATTTATTTATTTTCCTGGCGTATCACTTTTGTTAATACTTAAGTATCTGCCTACCATTTTACGAATTAAGGAAACCAAAACTCACTTCAAAACTATTGCATGTATTTTTTTCCTGGCATCTACCTTCCGCAAAAACCTTTTAATAAATTACCATAAACATAACACGTATATAGATACATAGGTACATACTCAGTGCAACGCGGAAAAACGCGTGATTCCCTAGATGCCAAATGACGTCACATTACTGGATTGTGTCTGAGAGGGGCTAGAAACTTTTTTTTAAAGTGTAATGTTGGAACCTCTTTTTCTGTGATTTGGGGAGTTGTGAAGACGTGTTTTAAATTGTAATTAGACAAAAGTAATATAGCTTTTCATATTCATGAGATTTTTTAAGATATTGAATTAAAACACAAAAATAATATAGAAAAAAACTTTATTTAATGAGATTTTTTTTTTATCTCCGAGTTTATTATTTACCCAACTGTAATCATACCTACAGACTACTTAGTTACTATAACTCATCATCTGCCTAGCCTTTTTCCCAACTAAGTTGGGGTCAGCTTCCAGTCTCACCGGATTATTTTACATGAAGCGACTGCTTATCGCTCAGCGAGCTATGGAACGGGCTATGCCTGGAGTCTCTCTGAGGGATCAAATCCGCAACGAGGTGATGCGGCAGAGAACCAAAGTTGTCGACATAGCTCACAGAATAAGCCAGCTGAAGTGGCAATAGGCCATATTAGCCGTAGAACCGATGACAGCAGATTTTTGTTTTGCAGATAATTGACGAAAAATTTCTTCGCAGAGTTTTTGGATACAATGTCCCTGGAACCCTGTATTTTTCACATACTCGTAGGTACGTTTGAAACTCATTTACATGAAACCCACGGAATGTACAGACGCCAGCACATCAAGCTACCCGAAACTGTCAAATTTTCCCAATCAATTTTGAACATTATGCCTTAGCGATAAAGTTGAAAATCTATTAAAGAAATTTGACAGATTGTAGTAGCTTGATGTGCTCGCGTCTGTACATAAACAGAACTTATAAAGTAAGTGAAAATTATTCAAGTCACACTTTAATATTATATTTGACACACAACCCTTGGGCCCAAAACTCAATAGTATCTACCCTAGTGTGTGATTTAATATTCACCGTAACACCATCGAAATCAAAAACTTTCTCTGCGGTTGGGTAGCCAATATTAACTATGGTACCGATTGGTATAAAATAGAGAAAATCCATATAAAATATGGGCTCTAAAAACGACATAGCCCACATAGCCCGCAGAATTGCCAAACTTAAGTGGCAGTGGGCAGGGCACATTGCTCGCAGAACAGATGGCCGATGGGGCTGAAAGGTTCTGGAGTGGCGACCACGTACCGGAAGACGTAGCGTTGGAAGGCCTCCCACAAGGTGGACCGACGACCTTGTGAAGGCCGCAGGAACCCGTTGGATGCGAGAAGCACAGAACCGGTCGAAGTGGAAGTGCTTGGGGGAGGCCTATGTCCAGCAGTGGACGTCTTTTGGCTGAAATGATGATGATGAAAAACGGTGAAGGAAATCATCGTGAAGAAACCGGCATGTCCTAGAATAAAAATTCGAAGATGTAACCATTTCATTTACTAACCCGAACTGGACCCGCGTGGTGGATTATTGCCCACTCCCTCTCACCGAGTGTGACTACAATGTTTCCACTGCTGTTAGACAAACAGCAGTGGAAACATTGTAGGCTGATTATGATGAAAGAAAGAGATATTTGACCCTCTAAAAAAGTTTTGACCTTCTATTTATGGACACTTTTTTTAAATTAATTAACCTATGTAAACGATTTGCGCTTCTAATGGTGCACGCCTTTTTTATTATTGAGACTCTTTTTAACCTTCTGGCCTTTTCTCACAGTTGGTCGCAGTAACAAAGCTGACCAAAGAAGTTAGGTTAGGTTCGAACAATGACCGGCAACGCGCGAGCCGAATTGGTCGCAAGCTAGGGCATTCCGACCAAATGGCGTAGGTTAGGTTAGAACTGTGAATAACCGCGAAAGAGTCGATCGAGCGAAGCGAGCGGTGCGAAGCAAGCGGCTGGCGAGCGCTACATCCAAGTTGGTTTCAGTTAATACTTATTTATTTATTTTACCATTTATATAAAAATACAAAATTAGGTACAAAGGTGATGCTTATTTCATAAGAAATCTCTTATTTAGTATTTTTAGGAATTATTTATGGTTCACAAATATACTCACAATCAATACTAGGTATATTAGAGTATAATATTTTTAGGAGCGCAAAATGGAAAACATTTATTTCTTAAATACATACCATAAAATAATGTTTTCTACATGTCTCCAAGCCGCTGATTACATAAATATTTGCCTCTCAGAACACGTAATAGATTACCTCA
Source organism: Oligia fasciuncula (assembly GCA_963082905.1). Classification (NCBI taxonomy): domain Eukaryota; kingdom Metazoa; phylum Arthropoda; class Insecta; order Lepidoptera; family Noctuidae; genus Oligia; species Oligia fasciuncula. The sequence continues at coordinate 5,371,798 of OY720401.1, forward strand.
CCAAAAACGGTTTCCATTTAATAAATTAATGTTAAAACACAGGACAAGTTCGCCTCAGTTACGTCTTAAAATCACAAATATCAGTAAAATCGATTTGTTATTAATGTATAAAATTACAAAATTATATCCAGGCTCTAAATACATTTTAATTCAGAAAGTTTCGTGTGCGCTTTTTTCCGTTTAAAAACTAAAAAGTAATTAGTTGAACAATTATGTATAAAGTCAAGGCTTGTAATAAATGCAGTGCTTTTAAACAACAATTCGATGTATTATCAAAACTCCGTCCTCTTCATATAAAAACTTAAGAAGTTGCTATTAGAAAGTTGCCTGTTTAATGTGTTTTGTTGCTGTTAGAGAGTTGTCTGGTGTTGTGTGTTGATGTTGTGTTTTCGTTTAAACGTCACTAATGTATGGTTTGGTTTGTATGGTTTTGGTTTTTTTAACTTTAAGCAACGTTTATAATTAAAATCACGTATTTCTATCTCAACTAAAAATTATTTGCATTCTGTCACGGCTTTTCTCTGCCTAACTCACTCTTCAACTTGGCTTGGCCCTCTACCATGCGTCCGGATATTGATGTCAAACACATCAAAGATGAGGTCGGGGCCCATCTGGGACTTATTAAACTTAGAACCACAAACATCACATGTTTGTCTAATATAATGTCAAATATGGAACCAAAAATATTTGCGGGTAGATAGATACATGTAAGTTGAGGGATCGAATGGGAAAAGCAGAAGTTTAAGTTGAATGCTCTTATTTGTAACAGCCTGTAGATGTTTGCTGTACACAAGGAGGATATAGAGAGTTCATTCATTAATGTTTTGCAAAAATATCTGCCTGAATCCCTTTTTTGTGCATTATGCACTTAGATAGGTAATAGGTACTACGGGCTGGTATCCGCAACTCCACGTCAATGCGCGTATTTTGCGTACGGGCATTATGCACTTACGACAGTTTTTTTATTAATATACACGTCGTGTGTCAACCACTTTAACTCAGCCTATTGCAGTCCACTGCTTTGCATAGGCCTCACGTAGGCTGTGCCAAAGCACTCTGTCTGTCCCCGCTTTGAACGTACAGTCTATCCCGGCCACTATTCTAAGACCGTCGGTCCATCTAGCTGGGGGGCGTCCCACACTACGCTTCCCGATATGCTGTGTCCACTCCAGCACTCGTCTGCTCCACCGGCCATCGGTCTTTCTACAAACATGACCAGCTCATTGTAATATCGAGTTGTATGCAACATGCTAACGCGTTACTAATTATTTTGTGGTTGGTCGCGTCGTGTACGGACATCTATTGAAATATTAGTGTAGTGACATTCTAGCTACTAGTTGGTGATTTGAGTTAGTAACACGTTACCTTTTGAGTTATCGTAATGGACAACTATAAGCCCTAGCGATCATTAAGTGTGTTTCCATGTGAGCTAATGGTGCCGATTCTGTTCTTCACAAACTAAACTAAATTTAAATTCAGTGCATCTTTTTCTTTTTATTTCATTAAGAAAAGGACAGAAGATAAATTTTAGTTTAGTCATGTCAAATTAATCAGTGCCTGACGTAAATTGATGTAATTTTAGTAGGCAAGTTTTTAATCACGTCTAAACTTGTATAGAGTAGTGTCAGGCACTGATTAATTTGACAGGACTAAACTAAAATTTATCTTCTGCACTTTTCTTAATGAAATAGAAAGAATAAGATGCACTGAACTCAAATTTAGTTTAGTTTGTGAACAAGGGAATCGGCACCATTGGGTCACCGTTAGGTAAGTAAACTAAACTAAAAAAAATACGGAAGCATAGAATGATAAGATTAGTCCTATCAGACTACTGGTCTGCTTATAATAAAGTACTCAATGATAACAGAAAATCAATTATCCTTCTTTCCAAAAACTAATCACTATAATTGACTAAACCTAAAAAAGGGTTAATGCTTAAATTATGACCAATCGATAGGAGTCAAAACTTAAATAATTTTATAATTTCTGAACTTCTTGAAAGGATGCACTCCTTGTTATACAGTAGGTAAACCCTGGCCACCGTAGTCACCGACCGACTGGAGCAGAGTACACCCGATTCAGCGTCCCCAACCGACTGGAGCCGAATGTTCCCGACCCAGCGTCACCGACTGGCTGGAGCCGAATATACCCGATCCAGCGTCACCGACTGGCTGGAGCCGAATATTCCCGACCCAGCGTCACCGACTGGCTGGAGCCGAATATACCCGATCCAGTCACCATAAAGACGTGGAGATCTAATAAACATGAAATTAATTCGTGAATCTTCGACTATTTTCGTACATCTTCGTAACCAGGGTATGCTATGAAAGCATAAATCGTTGTGGCTTATTAAATTGGCAATGCTGTTGGCTCACTTTATTAAAATTATGTTTTATTTACATTGCGCGCTGAAAACTCACTTTTAAAGTGTTTGGATTGGTCGGTTTGAATTTATGTTCTTTTCTTTCTTTATTACTGTTGGTTTAGCTTTTTTATAGAGTGCGGTCTGGCTAATTGGTGAAGTAGCTAGTAGCTTGTTTACTATCAGTTGACTGCTGTACGAATACTTAAAAACCGGCCAGGTGCGTGTCGGACCACGCACAATGAAGGGTTTCGTAGTTGGAATAAATTTATCCCAAGAATAAACTTAACATTTTTCACATATCTGACTCTTGACTCTAACAAAAATTAGCACTTTATCACACTAATATTATAAAGGCGAAAGTTTGTGAGTGTGTGTGTGTTGGGGTGTGGGGTGTGTTTATATGTTTGCTACTTCTTCACGCTCAAACGGCTGGACCAATTTTGATAAAATTTTGTATGGAGGTAGCTGACACCCTGGATTAACATATAGGCTACTTTTTATCCCGATATTCCCACGGGATCGACATTTACGCGGGTGAAACCGCGGGGCGCAGCTAGTAGCTTAATATTTCACAAAATCGAATCGAAAAATGGTTTTCACAAACCCGAAATATTTTTTTTTAAAGACCATACACCATGGGGTCGACGAGAAAAAAAAAACATCCCCACTTTACGTGTAGGGGAGGTACCCTAAAAATTTGTTTTTTACCACTTGGTAGCCAAGCAGTGGTGGCCAAGTGGTAACGGCCGCGACTTACGAGTTGTAGGTCGTAGGTTCGAACCCAGTCAGGCGCTTTACTTTGTGTAAATTATTCCATCACCACTGCTCTCAAAACGGTGAAGGAAAACATCGTGAGGAAACCGGCATGTCCTAGAACCAAAAATTCGAAGACATGTGACATCTGCCAATCCGCACTGGGCCCGCGCGGTGGATTACGGCCCACTCCCTCTCACCGAGAGGAGGCCTGTGTCCCAGCAGTGGGAACATTATAGGCTGATTATGGTTATGGTTATGGTATACACCATGGGGTAGACGAGAAAAAAAACATCCCCACTTTACGTGTAGGGGAGGTACCCTAAAAATTTGTTTTTTACCAATTTGTCGGCATGATTAATATGATTGTATATCAATGCCAAAAGCCGACCCCAACATAGTTGGGAAAAGGCTAGGCAGATGATAATTAGTACATAATCATCTCGCTTGCTCACTGCATTTTATCAGGTTTTAACCATCTAGTCCTCAAGCAAAAAACCAATAACCGAACCCTACCTAAATCATAGGTATAAAGCGATACACCACAGAATATCTAATTTCGAAGTCTTCTCGTTACGCGTATCCGAAAAAGTCGATAAAACCAGTTGATACCGGTTTAATCTAGTAACGGGTAAATTACGCGCCCTAATCCCTATTCGGGGAAAGCAATCAGTATTAAGTAGGAACCAGGTACGTCGTGTGCGTAATAGGTACCTACCTACGTGAAAAGAGTACTTGTACCTTCTAAGACGTGGAATTAGAATGTGGAGTGGAATTGTGGGTGAGTGTAAGGCTACGGACACGAAGTCAGCGGGCACGGGGTGGCGGCAGCGGCGCGGGGAGCGGTGCGTTTCAAAGCACAGATTTATAATGGAACTGGCCTCGAAGGCAGCGGCGCGGGGAGCGGCGTACGATCGATGCGCACCAGTCTAGCGTTGTGCATTTTATTTTTTGCTTTTTAAGGCGGAGATTTCTTGAAAACGGTCAAAAAGTTGGTTTTTTAAAGCAGTGTATCTCATAAACCCTTAATAATTTTGATAAAAAAATAACGATATTTTCAAGTCTTATTGATGGAACTCAAATCATAATTAAACACATTAATGCATCAAAAAAATCTTCAAATACACCTCATGATTGTCTGTAAAAGCAGTTTATCCCTTTATTAACAATTTTAATTAGTTATAATTAAAAATATGCCATTAAACTTCAAATGCCAAACTGCATTAAGTGATGGATTATTTATTAAAGAATTTTTGTAAATAGATAAATTGCTTCATATTTTGCAATAAATTACCAGTGTTGTGTCATCGCGCTTCTCTTTCTTTTCTATGTAGTCCGACAGTGACCGCGCTTTAGGTCATGTAAGCCCCATACCGACCGACGTTTCAAAATGTTGTATCAAAAAGATGCTGTCGTTGCTGTTTAGACATTTCGTTCGCGAACAAAGACACTACGACACACGCCGCCCGCCGCCCCCGTCCTGCAATCGCTGACTTCGAGACCGAGGCCTGATGCTTTTATTCGAAGATATTGACGGTTTTGTCATGTCATTGAAATACAATGTGTTCTTTAAGATTGTAAAGATACAAATCTACTACTATCTTGCTTAGTATGAGGTAGAAGTGGGTTGTAACAGTCGCATATCTGTTTCGCCTGTTCATGTTCCACGTAATTAACATTTTCAAAAACCTGTTACAAGATAACAGGCTGTTATTTCATACTACTTATCACGGGATTGTTCCCGTGTCCACACTTATGAGTGTTCTCTGTTATCAAACTTGGACTGCCTGTCTGACCTCCACAACTAACTTATTGGGTAATACGATACCCTTTGTCAGACTTTCGGGCTTCTGACGAACCATAATAACTGTCAAAGATCTACGAATGACGCCGGGACCAACGGCTTAACGTGCTTTCCGAGGCACAGAGGGCGGAGGGTCTTGGTATGTAAAGATGGTCACCCATCCACGGACCAACCGCGGCAAGCGTAGCTTAACCTGATCGACGAAACCGTGCGGCTGTTATTTTGTTATTTCTTAGCCACAAGCCCTTTTATATAAGCAGTTAACTTAATGATAAGCAAATAATAACGATGTCATGTGTTCAGTTACGAAAGGCTCATACCTAATAGAAAAATTCTACTTTATTTTTTTCCGGAAAGGAGCACATTCCATGCATTTTCAATGTACCGTGATGAGTATAGTGGAAGCTATAAAATGATACAACGTTATCATTATTACGTCTATTCCAAGCGAATGTGTTTACATCAACGCAAATAATCACTGTTTTTCGAAATAAAAAACCTACTAGAAATAATTTGAAAGCTCAAACCAAATTCACTTGAATGTTTATTTATTTAATACTTCAAGCACGTAAATGTACAGAGGCGACTTAGTGCCATATGCATTTTCTACCAGTCAACCTTTGGACAAACAGTGGTGCAATCATGAAAGTTGAGGAATAAATATTTTAATTATAAAGATATGCATAAAACCTATTAAAACTAAATATAATATATACCTAATCTATATAAATAAAAGAAAGTCGTGTTAGTTACACTATTTGTAACTCAAGAACGACTGAACCGATTTGGCTGAAAATTGGTGGGGAGGTAGCTTAGAACCAGGAGACGGACATAGGATACGGACGGACATGGTTTTTTTTTTATATGAGTAGGGCAGGAGTAGTGTAGGAGTAGGTTAGGAGTAGGGTAGGAGTAGGGTAGGAGTAGGGTAGAAGTAGGGTGGAGTATTGTAGGATAAGGGGTAGGACACCACGCGAACGAAGTAGCGCCGGGCCGATAGAAATAATTTAATTATGGCAAAACAACGTTTGCCGGGTCAGCTAGTTAGATATAAATATAAGCACAAATTAATATATGAATATACTAAAAATAAATAAGACAAACATTGAGAAAATATTACCGTTGTGATGATACTACCAGCTTCTTGCGAATGTAGGTACCTACTCATGATCCTTAACTTTAAAGGATAATCTGTTGAAGAATAAAGGATTATGTTCGAATGCAACCCCAGAGTTATTTTTCTGCCAGGCAGCACAACATAAGGTCGACTTTTGCAGTTAACCTTTACAGTATCTATCTATGTAATGTAGGTACTTACATTACAGTGTGTAGTAAGAACAGACACAGACATTTTTAGCAAAATTATTATTTCATCCAGTAAGTAGTTACATAAATATTATTCTTTCTCTCGAAGAAAACAGGAAATACAAGACACACTTTAGGTACCCAAGTCCACAATGAAGTTACTTAGTTAAGACTAGCTGTGCCCGCGACTTCGTTTGCGTGGATGTCGGGTATCACTAAATGTGGCGCTTAAAGAATTTGTAGGTACTACTCCTCCATTAAAAGGATTTATTTCTCTTTTTAATTTTAATGCACGGAACCCCAATTCTTTTTTTTTTATAAAAGTAGCCTTAGTTACAGGCAAGCAGACAGACAGAGAAAATATTTAAAAATTGGTATTTTTTTTGTTATAGTACCATATATACTTTCACTAGCTTCCGCCCGCGGCTTCGCCCGCGAGGTATGTCGACAAAACTATCCTTTGTCCTTCCACAGGATGCAATCTATCTCTCTGCTAAATTTTATCGAAATCCGTTCATGGTTTAGGCGTGAAAAGGTAACATACAGACAGACAGAGTTACTTTCGAATGTATAATATCAGTATTGATATGTATTCAGTAAAAAGCTGTTTGACATTAGAAACAGACACTTCCATTTTATTTATTTGTATAGATTTTCTTATATTAAAGAAAATCTGCTCAGTGGAGTGTGTAGTGATCAGCTGTTTGTTTAATAAATAACTAACAGCTGATCTCTCAACCACACTCTTCATTAACACAAACACATCTATAGTCCGACTTTTGACTAGCTACAGTAAAATGACACTTCTTAGTAACTGATTTCGGACTGAGTCTAGAGATATGCATGTCAAATAAGTTTTGTTTGTTACACTATTCTGTACTAGAAAAACAAGATCTGGTTGATGGCCGCGAAAAAACAAAAAGACGCCAATTCAGTCATTCAAGTGACACATAAGCTGTTATTTTACTGCAGCTAATTAAAAGTCAGACTATAGTCACAAAATTAATAAGTCCGTGTGTCTCGAGTATGTTCCCCATTGATTTCCCTCGAGTTCCATCACCTACGAGCAGACAAAATATCATTACTTTACCCCGGGCGCCACCCGCTCTTCATTTCCGAAGTCACTTCGACGAATCGCGCGTAGGTACTGAAGGGCTGATCAATCAAATTCAAGATTATTATCTTTAACTGTGAATTGCAAGGTATTTTGAAATGTCAAAGACTGGAGTGTAGTTTTGAGAAACTGATCAAATAAAACAACGATGTGTGCTCTTATTACGACTGATTTAGTCAATGAATGTTAGTAGGTATCTACCAATCGTGAAAAATCTTCACGACCAAAAGAAGCCTTATTTTGTGTGGGTACTGAATAAACTGACCATTTTTTTTTTCATTTAGCCTACACTGGGAAGCATGAAGAAGCCTCCTCGTGTAGCGCAGTTTGTTCCGCTAGTTACTCAACTGAACCGAGCGCTCGGCGCATCCTGGACAGTCACACCCAATACCTTATTTGACTGGCCAATTCTTCCCTTGCGGTAGTAGGGCTAACGCCCGCCTGGTTTGCGACCACCCTCCCACCGGAGTCCGGCGTCAAGCAGCCTGCTTTGTTTCGTCGATGCGTGGGAGTTCCAGTTCCTTTGGCATCTTCTGGGCACGTTCGTTCCATCATAGACCTCATCCATCGCTTTCCATCAAGCGTTTATAGTTACCATGCTGGTGAAAATACTTCTAGCATTAGGACAATAGTTATATAGACAAATATACAGTAAGATAATTAAAATAAACAGCAATTAGCAACAACCATCCTAATTGCGTAACACTTAGCTATCAACAACAATCTGAATCATTTTGAAGGATATTGCTAATCCATTACTTCACATGTTCGAAAAATTTGTTTGCTCAACAACTTAAATGACGCAATGGATGTTGTTCATCTGTCAAAATAAAAGTCACTGCTACTGTTAGTGTGTTACGCAATTACCCGCAGGAGTCAGTTTTTCAGAGTAATAGTTTTTCTGTTTAGATAAACACGAGCAGGAATTAGCATTACTATCTAAGCATTTTCGTTACAGGTCGTCAGAAGCCCGAAAGTCTTACAACCAGTCTTACCAAGGGGTTTCGGGCTCTGGAGGTCAGATAGGCAGTCACTCCATGTAAAGTACTGGTACTCAGCTGCATCCGGTTAGACTGGAAGCCGACCCCAACATAGTTGGGAAAAGGAGCCGCTAAAGTGCTCGGAGGACAGCGCAGGCCTGTCAACAAGTACCAGGTGAAAAATTAGAATTGTCTGTATATAATGTCAAATAATAAAAAGATTATGTCAAAGAAGTATGTAAAAAATAAGTATCGTAATTTGAGAGCAGTTAATAGACATTTACATAGTTATGCCATTAATGAGGCGCAAGGGAAGCCTCATGTGCAGAAGGAATTATTGCCAAACTACCTCGTCTTCAACGTAGTCTTTAATCTTATAAAATGCTTTTTTGATACAAAATCTAAGCATTATTCTACAAAACCTGACACTGTCTGTGCTGTGCCTCACCTTTAATCTAAAAAACCGCAACTTTAAACAATTACACGTTAATCACATACAAACACAAAGTACACAAGGATTTTACTTTTCCAACGAGCAAAAATTTTCACTTAAACTCGCTAACACCTCCAACGGGGCCAAACAATTAGTAACATCACAAAGCTTTGAATATGCAGAAATAATGCTTTTCATTAAAAAATCTAACTTTCTAATTAGCCCTTTACGTAGCGAGCGTAAAAACTGTGACCACAACGCTGTGCTTGGACAAAGTGCTCCTTTAACAGACACTGAGAGTGTGGACTGTGCTCTAACATATTACTATGGCTTACAATTTTCCATGAAAAGTACACACACAGCACAATACACACACAACACAGGAACACACAAACAGTACACAGTTTTCACATACAACATAATCTGCGTTCGCAATTTATTTTCCAAAAATGTAAACAAATATGAATAAATGGAAAAATAACTTTAATTCCTACACAATTAAGTTCAGTTTACGCTACAAGTTCAAACATTTTTATAAGTTTTTCATTAATGCTAGTCACTCTGAAATCAACTTAATTTTCATTGAAATAAGGTTGATATTTGTTTAACTTGGAATAGGGTGGGGGTGTGCAGCACTGCGCACTTTTACTATATTATCACTGGTGTTTTCCCCGAAGAGTGAGATGGAGGTGTATATCTAGTACACCCTCATTTTGACAGTAAGTTTTAAGTCCCATGTAATAGAAGACAAGTCTATGAACCGGGCACAAATCCAAACTCTGGGCTGCTACTGAGAAATTCCGGAAAAAAACATAACCCTCCTTCTGACGCAGTCGGGTAAAAACCCAATAACACTTTGCCCAGCCTGAGAATCGAGCCCAGGACCTCATTCTCAATAATAGCGCTGTCAATCACTACACTAACGAGGTAGTTACGATGTAAAATAACAGCACAACAGCTTCAGACGCAGGGTTCAAGCTGCTTTTAACCAGCACCCTAACTGCGTCATCATCATCATCATATCAGTCGAAAGACGTCCACTGCTGGACATAAGCCTGCCCCAAGCACCTCCACTTTGACCGGTTCTGTGCTTCTCGCATCCAACCCCTGTGGCCTTCACAAGGTGGGAGGCCTTCCAAGCAACGCTACGTCTTCCGGTACTCGGTCGCCACTCTAGAATCTTTCGGCCCCATCGGCCATCTGTTCTGCGAGCAATGTGCCCTGCCCACTGCCACTTAAGTTTGTCAATTCTTCAGGCTATGTCGGTTACCTTGGATCTCCTGCGGGTCTCCTCATTCCTGATTCGATCACGCAGGGAAACTCCAAGTATAGCCCTCCTAATTGCGTAACACGCTATAAATCACAATTTGAATAATTTTAAAGGATATTGCTACTCCATTGCTTCTTAAGTTCGACAAATTTGGCCGTTCAACAACGTAAATAACGCAATGAATGTTGTTGAACTGTCAAAATTAAAGCTATTGCTACTGTTAGTATGTTATTATATACGCAATTAGCCCGCAGAGCTCTTTAGGTATAATACGCGCACCGTGACTGAGATTATCCTCGTAACATATAGGGTCTTACCACAAAAACTTAAACACTTGTTCAACGTGTTTCTAATGTCAGTGTTAGGCTCGAATCACACCGAGATAGAAGCGAAGCGGAGCGCAGTTTCAGTGTCATATGAATTTTAACTTTATTTTCATTCAGTCCTATAATACTTAGTATCGCATGAGAAACTTGAGTTATCGGAGTGCACGCGGCGCCGCGGGCGGCCGCGCGACCTTTCAAGTTTCTCAAGCGATACTATGTATTATAGTAATGAGGATAAAGTTTAAAATTTTATGACACTGAAACTGCGCTCCGCTTCGCTTCCATCTCGGTGTGATTTAAGCCTTACGTCAAAGTCCATAAATAATTATGTCGTGTTTAAAAGGTATTTAGCCTAAACAACTGATAAACACTGTTTTGTGGTAGTAAGGATAGCGTCCAGTTGAAAACCAGCGTCAGACATTAGTTGTCTGACATTTATGCTGAACTGGGCATATTCGGATTCGGGCATAGGAAAGCGAATAAGTTTTTTTCGCTTTTATCATTTTGATTCATCTTTAGTTTGTAAACATGCACTAATAGATGCAGACCTAATCCATTGACACTTTCCCTCTCGTATTAAATACGATTTTTGAGGTGACGGTCGTTCTGCGCCGTCACCTTAAATCACACTTCACACTAATATTATAAAGGCGAAAGTTTGAGTGTGTGGGGGTGTGTGTGTTTATATGTTTGTTACTTCATCACGCTCAAACGGCTGGAACAATTTTGATAAAATTTTGTATGGAGGTAGCTGATACCCTGGATTAACATATAAGCTACTTTTTATCCCGATATTTCCACGGGATCGACATTTAGTACTAAATAAGCGCAGCTACTACTAAACAATGTAATAGAAAATAAAGATGGTCATTAAGTACCATCTTTATTTTCTTTTACGTTTTTCAGTTATTCCACTCTGTCTTGTGGAATAACACATTTCTTCTTTTTTCTCGGAAGATAAAAAGAAAAAATGTGTTGTGTGTTGTGTTGTGTGTGTATAGAAGATGTTTTGGAAAAAAACATCTCATTACACACCACCACATAATATTCATCTCAAAAAAATGCAGTATTCTCAGCCGAAAAACATAAAGGCATCAGCCACAATAAGCAGGGAATAAAGCCTCCCTTTTCACACACCGTTAGGTCCACATTCTAAGTGGTCGCAGTATTTACTAAGCATACATTCTCGTCGGCTCTCATTAAATGAAGCCGGGAGGAACTTTTTGCCAGTTTGCGACCATAAAAATGGCTGGAAAATATAGGGCTTAGCGAGTTTCTTTTTATTTAAAACCTACCCTTTTGAAACTGTGTACAATGAGCATTTATTTGGTTTAATTAATGTTTTTGTGATAAGCATGAAGACTAACGAATTCAGTGGACTTAGTTTTGTATTTTCAGCAGTCACTAGAAATTTTTATATGGTTGACTGGCTAACCTTTGTCTCTGCCATAGCCCATAGCATCATCTGCCTAGCCTTTTCGCAACTATGTTGGGGTCAGCTTCCAGTCTAACCGAATACAGCTGAATACCAGTATTTTACATGGAGCGACTACTTAACTGACCTCCACAACCCAGTTACTGGGTAATACGATACCCCTTGGTAAGACTGGTTGTCAGACTTAGCCCATAGCCATAGCCCATAGCATGATGATAAATTCCTTCTAGCTCCATAGATTTATTACAATTTACTGATTTATAGGTTTTGAATACCAGAATACCGAAAACCGTGAAATCCGTTAAATTCAGAGCTATGTCATAAGATCCCGATCACGCTTCAAGGTTTAACTGAAACTTTGTTCATAATCTGAACTGACTGGATTTTAGATATTGGTAGCAGTATTACTATTACGCGTCTCTCATAGGTAACAAACATAAATTATTGGGATTGTTTTGTGTTTGATGTATGTCAAAGAGATCATCAGATAGGCAGTCGATCCATGTTAAATACTGGTATTTAGCTGTATTCGGTCAGACGGGAAGCCGACTTGTCAAATCAACTCGGAGGATCATCATACCATATCATAATTATTATTTTTTATTGTCGGTGGCAAAAAACTAAAACTAAAATACAGATCCCAAGACACCGACTTCCGAAATTAAAGTTATTTCATAATTTTGAGTTACTAATTAATTTCTTTTTGAAGTCGATTTAATTATTTTTATACTTATACTTTTTTATTTACAAACAGAAACATAAAACAGCCTACCAACACCACTGTATTTCGTTTTAAAATCACAATAATTTTGGCAACACAAATAATTCGTACATTTCGTATTTCATCCCGACATTTTATTACTCAACACGAAAGTGGGGGCGACGGCCTGTAAAATTAGAGGTTTTTAAAATCCAATTTTAATATGTTAATGTGGGTTATGGTGTTGTGTTTTTATTATTTTAGTACTTACTAATTATTAAACGTTGTTTTGATGTTAAAGATTTGCGTGAAAGGTTTACTGATGCTGTGGTGTTTTGACTTTATTTCAGTAAAGGGAAGGAAGGTTGATATCTGGTGGCCTAAAAGGGCCCACTTTAGAGAATCATAAAAGGATAACACCTATGAATCGTAATTATGGCGAAGACAGTCCGTGTTTTTCTTTTTTTCGCTGCACTACGTAGGTATAATCAAAGAGATTGGGATTGGATTTGTCAGATTGATTGGTATTTTAGCATAGACATAAAAAAAAACAACTGAAAAATGCTTCATCAATGGGATTTGATACGATTAACATAACGGTTAACTGTCCATTATGTTATCCTTTTATAATTCTGCCAAAGTGGCCTTTTTAGGCCCCCTGTGGTGTCTGCACTGAAAAAAATAATTTCTTACTACACCATATTAAAGCGATTTCATCAAGACTTTATACAGTAAGAAGAAATTTTTGTAAAACAGTAACTTTTAATGATTGAACATATTACTTACTGAAAAAAAACAAAAAAAAAAGGAAAACCACCATTACTGTAATGTAAGTAAATTTCAATGGTTTGAACGATATCACCAAATGAATAAAACAGTTAATTTTGTGACCTTTTAGCTACTTGTCATGACGGAAAGATTTTGCCTCAGGCTTTACCTGTTTTCGGATCAGTAAAAAATACTGTTTTGAACATTAGGCTCTTATGCTGTTTAAAGCAGTTCAGATCAATGTTTTTAGGGTTCCGTACCAAAATGGTAAAAACGGAACCCTTTTATGAACAGACATCACCATATTTAATTATGGGAAATATTGGGAACTGTACAAGCATTGCTTTTATGTGCGAAGAGAGGTTTTGTAACACCTACCGAAATTGACGTAGGTGGCAGAGGTTGACAACCCACGAAATTTTCTCCTTATCTTTTAAAAATACCAAAATCCCTTTTAGTATATAATTTCAAGTAGCTACTTATAACTTAATAAGAATACAATATAGAATAAAAGTTCCTCGAACCCAGACACGAAAACATATTTATCTCCTTTGAAAAATGTTTACAGAAAAAGAATAACAATAAATAAAGAAAAACACAGTATTTTCCTTCTATTCGAGGAACCGGAAAAAATCTAAGCAATTCGTTTAAAGGAAGTACTTACAAAAATGTAAGAGACAAATAATTTTATTACTTTTAAATCTCACGGACGGTAGAGCTAGCAAAACTAATTAAAATGGAGCCGAAACAAAAACTCTGTGAAGCTTAAACAGCCAAGATAAATGACTAAGTTTGTCTCTAAAAAGATTTTTTTGCTAGCAGTGCAAATGTTTGCTTACTGTTAAAAGTAGTCGTCCGTTTAACTGTTTTGGACGGGGTCGTCTGGCGCCCATGTGCTGGTTTGGTCCCTGGGGTGGTCACGGCGTGCTATGTGTTCTGGTGCGCCGGTGATGGGGAGTACTCCCCGGAGGAGGGTCCGGTGACGGACAGCCGCGGCGGGTTCACGGATGAGTGCTAAAGCGTGCCCGTGTTCCCGCCATAAGCGGCAGAGGAGGACACCGTGGAGTTTTAATGGGTTAGAGTCCCACATAACTGCACTATCTCCCCGTGGTAGTGCAGAATGCATGAGAATTTCTCCATGTAAAAAAAAAAAACTACCTAAGAATCTTGTTTCATATAAGGATAGTATTGTTAAATACAGCAGTGATTATGTTATCTAGACATTATTTTTCTAGTTGTCTTTCTTTTTTGCGAATGTTTCGTATTTCTCAATAATACAAATTTGAGAAAATACCTTATATTAATATTTTATAATACTACTAGCTGCGCTCCGCGGTTTCACCCGCGTAAATGTCGATCCCGTGGGAATATCGGGATAAAAAGTAGCCTATATGTTAATCCAGGGTGTCAGCTACCTCCATACAAATTTTTATCGAAATTGGTCCAGCCATTTGAGCGTGAACACACACACCCTTTTTTTTTACTTGCGGTGCTGCATCCGGTTGGACTAGAAGCCGACCCCAACATAGCTGGGAAAAGGCTAGGGAGATGATGATCACTTGTGGTACCCAGGTACCCGAACGTGCTGGAACGATTCTTATAGTTATCTTAATATAAGTACATAGATTACCTGATTCACCACATCCCTCCGCGAATTCTGTTAGATTTTATTTTCATTTTATGATACTGCATAACCGGACACTGAATCGCCTCTTTTAAAACAAATAACCCTACTTTTTCCTCATTACCAAAACAATAAACAAAACAAAAACGCAAGAATCTCCAACCGGAACAAAAGTACAAGCGACCAGCTTCAAGACCATACAACATTTCCTTTATTACCATACATTTTGTACATCACTCGGTCTGTTTGTCCGACGTTTGGCACAAAAGAGGCTGAAATTATCGCGTCCGGCCGGAACTTGGGGTACGGAACCACCCCTTTAGCTGAAAGACGGTTAAAAGCCGTTGCTGCTTCGTTTCGGGGTAATTGAGATGTGTATGTTGTCTTATAGGCACTTGTGACGTCGCATGATAAATAGAGGAAGCCACTTATGACATAATATGTTATGTTTTGGGATAATATTGCGATTTAGGGAACGATATTTTGGTAGGCGAATATGTGTTTTGAATTACAGATTTCATAATAATCTCAAAAGCGAATCATATTTAGGGTGTAGGATCTAAGTCAAAAGTTGCTGAACCGTTCAAACTCAAAACTCAAACTCAAAGCATTTATTTCAATTTCTGTAGCTGTACTACCACATGCGAACAACGCGTCATACTGACGTCACGCAAAATCCTGCATCTCGCAAGCAGAATTTACCGCGCAACTAGCAAATTCGATGACATGTGTAGGTACTATAGACACACCTATGACTAGGTATTAATTAGTGTAGAGGCTAGTGACTATTAATTTTATTATTTTCATCTGTTGACACTATATTAGTTTATTAAACCGACTATTAATTTTATTATTGTAAAAAAAGAGTTATTGTTATTTTTTTTTCTATATTTTTTATTATCATTATTAATCTAATTTTAAGTTGTTTTTTAATGTCTAATTTCTAATTTTTAAAATCTACACAATGTATTTTGTTAAGAAATAAACTACTACTAACTAACTATGACTAACTCTTCGGGCAATAGCGAGATGTTGATGTTAGTTGACTTAAACTTAAATATAAAGAAATAAACAATAGTAGGTATATAATAACAAGAAACAACAACTTGTTATTTAGAGACGGGTTTACCAATTTTTCCCGAAACCCGTACTGGCCAATATGTGACTAAAAAAAACTCCGCTACATCGACGTATTCGCCAGATAAGACAAACAAAACTGTTATTGGACGCTGGAATGTGGACAGGCTTTATTGGGTAGCTTGTAAAAAAACTCCCTCTTCGGTTTAGCTTTAGCTACTTACTGACTGTTTTTATGTATTGTCTGTTTCAAAAGTATCTGACGAAAATGTAAACAACTGGATCAAAAAACGTAGGATTCATAATGTTATCATCATGATAACATCAACATAATTATGAATCATAATATGGCGAAGACGAAAAACGAAAAACACAGAATGTGTTTTTCGTTTTTTTGGCTGCACTACGTAGGTATAATCAAAGAGATTGGGATTGGATTTGGATTTGGATTGGATTGATTGGTATTTTAGCACTTGTAAAAAATAACTGAAAGATCCTTCACCAATGGGATTTAACTTAACAGTTAACTGTCCATTGTGATTCATAATGTTATCCTTTTATGATTCTGCCAAAGTGGCCTTTTTAGGCCCCCAGGTGGAATGGCAGCTCATTTAAAGCTCACTTCACGTAAATTTTTACGGTGAGATTTTTACAGAATAGCACCGCTGGACAGGGTTTGTTTACAGAATAGCACCGCTGGACAGGGTTTGTTTACAGAATAGCACTGCTGGACAGGGTTTGTTTACACATTCATCAAGGCCAATTCTCGTAATTAAAAAAACGTTCAAAATCTAGTCGCAATCTCATCGCAGCGAAAATCATTGTCAAAAACTTGTCAAAATTCTGGGGAAATTAGAATTATTCTTGACGGATTGAAACTGAGATAAAACTGTGAACTGCCTCTCAGATACATTTGGAACAGACGGTAGCTATGATACCGAAGAAAATAAGATGGCGTCTTAATTAATTATGCATAGTATAGCAACGTAGAAGTTAATAAACATTATAGTAAGTAGGTATCTACCTATTTTTATTAATAACTAGCTGACCCGGCGAACTTCGTACCGCCCCAGAATCAATAAGAACGAATCTATGAGAAAATGAATTATCTTCATTATTATTTTTTTCCGTTTTAATAGTTACCTATTCTGCTATTCGGGGCGGAGACAAATCCAACAAATCAAAGACCATAAAAATTTATCGAACCGTTCTTTAGTTATAAATGGTGTAACTAACCTGAATTTGTTTTATTTCAGGGTCAAATGAAAATAGCTAGCAAAACTCCACAGACGTGGTTGGTATCGAAATCTAAACACGATAAAACATTATTTTCTCAACCCATACTTGCTGTCATTGACCCCTAAAAAAAAAACAACAAAAATCTTTATTGTTTTTATTTTATCGTATTTGGATATGGCATGTATTTAACGCGGCTACAAACTAATCTGATTTAGAATTTTACAAATAATTAAAATGGTTAGCAAAAATAATAGGTTGGCTACAGTGAAGTAGCATTTTAAGTATAAAGTAGCAGCTTTATTTTGAGTTGTAAGCTTTGTTCAAATTTAAATTGGCAGTGATCTTTTGGTGTGGCAACTGAATTTATTGTGAGGCGACAACTTGACGGCGGATAAAAAGTAGAAAAAGGGCATTCTTAAATTATATAATGAGGTTGTATATAAAGTTAACTAATGGTCTTTAATAATAATAAGACGTAGTCGACGGAGCCCCGCTTGGCGGGTCTCCTATTGCTGTCTACACGAAGGAGATGACGGGGGCTCGTTCGCTCGCTTTGCTCGCTCGCTTGAGCCCCCGTCATCCCCTTCGAACCTAATCTGTCCGAGGCGGGGTGCCCCAAGTCTCGAGCTCGCTTCGCTCGCTCTTGCATCCTAAATTCTCTAGTTCAATCTTGTGTGTTTCTGGGAAGGAGTCTTCAAAGATGCCTATAGTTGCCTATAATACAATGTTTGCTATCCCACTGACAATATTATGTTCGCTATCTTAAAGTAGCATTCATTATTTAGTTTTTATAATTCCTTGCATTTTTAAGCTCATTTATTATAATCATTGCTAAAATATTTAATCGCTGTCAAGTTATTTTTTTACTAGCAAATAGTTAGTCGCCCTTTAAGTTATTAGTTGCCTGGAAAATAATTAGCCTTTGGATATCAATCCCATCCCGTCTGCAGAGTTTCGCTAAGTAATTAAAGAGTCTTGTTTAGATAGCTGTTACTGCCATATACCTAATTAAACTTTTAAAATAAGTTTTTACAAAAAAAACAACCGAGTTCCAAAAAACACTATAAAGTTAAAAATAACTTTAATTTCGGAAGTCGGTGTCTTTGGATTTGTATTTTAGTTTTTTGCCACCGACTTCCGAAATTAAAGTTATTTTTAACTTTATAGTGTTTTTTGGAAGTCGGTTGTTTTTTTTGTAAAAGTTTTTATTTTTCACTTTTTAGTGGGTCAGTTTGTAATTTATTTAAGTTACAATAGCCTAATATCAACGGATCATCACCTTTTACAAAATATTGCTTTTCCCGATGCAGGGACGTTAATTGTTGAGGAGTTCTCCTAGTAAGAACCAGGAGAACTGGAGCTGATTGAGAAGTCACCATCAGCTCCACTTCACCATACGCATTGTAACGAGCATAAATTGCTTAGCAACCATATTAAAGTAATCGAATCGCAACCCGTGAAATATTTGTCATTGAGTAGTTCCGATGGCCATCTGTGGTCTTCATCATCAGCTCCACTTTACCAAATGATGATTTCCGAGAGCAAATGCTCAAGTTACTTTAATTATTTTTCGTCGTGTGGCCTACCCACACGACGAAAAATGACGCGATTACGCAACTTAAATTCGGTTTCAAATTGACGCATCAGCATGACTAGTAGGTAGTGGTCGTCCTATGTAAAACTACAATCTTAATTAGGTAGGTATTATTTTTGTACGACCTGAACATTTTGGCGTATTGAACCGTATGAAGTAAGCCCAACAAAAGGTAACTGCTGTAAATCGTTGAGGAATTCCCTCGACTGTCTATGGTCTCCATCATCAGACCTGTAATGGCACTTATAACCCATATGGGTGCAAAGTTTTTCCTTTGCCATTACAGTTCTCATAAATATAAATTAATTCATTCCAAACACAAGGTAGCTACTGTAAACTGTTGAGGAGTTCCCTTAACTATCCTTCGTCTTCATCATCAGACCCCTAATGACAGTCACAACCCATCTAGGTGTAAAGTTCACATCAATACAAATTAATCAAGCCCAAACACAAGGTAACTGCTGTAAATCGTTGAGGAGTCCCCTCGACTGTCTTTCGGCTCCATCATCAGATCGACTCCAGGCCTTCATTAAATTGTAGTGCTTTAAAATACTTAACGAAAAAATTAACAAACGCACTAGTCGCTCCTACGATTTTCGAATGTTCCCCTCGGTTTCACTGGGATGCCATCATCAGATCCTGGTTTCCTTATCATGGTACCACCCTTGGCATATCTCCTTTCCAACAAAAAAAGAATAATCAAAATTGGTTCATAAACGACGAAGTTATCCGCGAACACACATAAAAATAAAAAAAAAATATACGGTCGAATTGAGAAACCTCCTCCTTTTTTTGAAGTCGGTTAAAAATAAGCGAATAGGTAGAAGAAACTTCTAAGCTATCAAAGATCCAAATCCAAACAAAGGACCTATCTGAAGACTCATGCACACAACTCCAATCCTCCATTGACATCAGCAAATACGTGGGGTGTCCAATTTTAAGGACGCGACTGTCCCGCGACGTAAACCCTGCCTGGTTTACGTAAAGTGCTGACCGTGCCACCGGGCTGTATGATCCGTTCGGACATTTAGAGACACGAGCGGATTGTCCTGATTCACGAGAGATTGAGGGTCGCACGCATCGATGGGTGGATACTGGTGGAGTGGACTTGGGAAAACTTTAGACGGCTTTTTTCGAAAAACATATCACGATCTTATCGTCTATTAGTTGTATAACATCTTCTTCTTTTCGTGTTGATGGTACTCTTCTTTGACCTTGTATATTGTTTGAGCCCAGTATATTGTTGATGGTTACGTTGATAGTGGTATCAAGCTCCACAACCCAGTTACTGGGTAATACGATACCCCTTGGTTATCAGACTTTCTGACTACCCGTAACGACTGCTAAAGATCCATGAATGACAGCCGGGACCAACGGCTTAACGTGCTTTCCGAGACACGGAGGGGTCACGGTATGTAAAGATAGTCACCCATCCACTGACCAACCGCGGCAAGCGTAGCTTAACCTGATCGATCGACCTGTGCATCTGTTATTATTTAGCCACGGGCCCCTCAAGGCAAAGGAAACGCCTATTTTATTTAAATATTGATCACAAGTTCCCAGTCTTCATCTGCGAACCTAACGTGTATCGGTTTAAGGCAAATTGTATTGAAATCTGTGCGAGTACAGTTTCGAGACAACTCGCTACGTAGCGTTTACGTACGTACACCTATCATGCCTAGGATACGTGCAGGTATTCATTCGATTTATTTGTTGTGAAGACTCGTGATTGTATATTAAAGCATTCTCATTTTATTTACAAAATGGAGCATCTCCTTTAATAGAACATTTTTGAAGTGTAAACTTGTTTAGGCGCGTTGGGCATATTTTGTGCTTGGTTGACGGTAATAGGCTCGCCCCCTATTACATGGGACTTAAACATAACTGGCGATATGTGGGTGTACTTTAGGTACACCTCTGGCTAACCCATCGGAGATTACAGGAGTGTTATTTTATTCTATACTAGCAGCGCCCCGCGGTCCACCCGCATAGTGTCGATCCCCTGGGAATATCGCGATAAAAACTAACCTATGTTCTTTCCCGGGATTCAAACTATCTCTATACCAAAGGATGACGGGCAAAAATGTATGGGACGCGTACCCACCGACCAATAACGACCAGACGTATGTCGTTAGAAAGCTCTTTTCATGACTATCATTTGTTATTATGGGGGCTGGTCTCAATTCGTTGTGGGGAAAATGTTATAGTTACTTAAATTATATCTATTAAAATAAAAGTTGTTAGTTCCAGATATTAAAAAAAAAAAATGATAAAAAAAAAAAAAAAAAAAATGTGTCAATGTAAATGATATCTGATATCATTTACATTGACACATTGCTTTCTATACAAAGTGACATTTCTTTTCTTCATTTTTGACATACCGCCTAGAAATCCTTCTACAATCTGTCATTTTGTCTTTTGTTTCAAACGATCTTTGTCTAGGTCCTTTTATATGTAGACTATTTCAGAAGAAGGTTTCTATCCCAACTGTCAAAATCACATTGACAACTGACAGTTGTCTAAGAGATTTTGTAATCGCTAAAGACAGTAGAAAACTTTTTACTCGACGGCCACTGTTTTTTTAGATATCTAGAATTAACAACTTTTATTTTAATAGATATTTAAGTAACTATAACATTTTCCCCACAACGAATTGAGACTAGCCCCCATAATAACAAATGATAGTCATGAAAAGAGCTTTCTAACGACATACGTCTGGTCGTTATTGGTCGGTGGGTACATTCCGCCCGTCATCCTTTCATCTAATTCACTTCAATCTCTAGCAGCTGATGTAATAATAATCATTTTATTTCAGAATAATAAATCCATAATTTGTTAGTAAAACATAAAAAAACATTAAAAAAAAAATAAATAAATAAATAAATGACAACTCACTTCAAGCTCACGTCACCTAAGTTTTCAAGGTGATATTTTATTTAAAAAAACCATTAAGACTGGCTATCTAGATTATGCCGAGCCCCACGCCTAAAGGCTCCTACTAACAGGCGCGACACGCGATAAAATCGCGCGCGACACAAAGGCACCGCTCGTTGCGCGACTTGCGGTGCCTTTGTCGCGTATTTTATCGCGTGTCGCGTCTGTTTGAAGGAGCCCTTAACCTTGACTATATTGGCTCTAGTCATTTCGGTCTACAATTAGGTATAATAAAAATCCCACCGGGCATCCGTTAGACATCCCCAAGAGAACCCAAAACTTTGACCAACCCGGTCAACAGTTCATACATAATACAGCATCCACCAATGATTACAGGTAACAAGGTCCCAAACTGCCAATCGACTGATTGAAATATAAAGGCGCATACACAATATCACTAAACACAGTGGTCCCGGGGGAAATCACGGGACGAGACAAATCTTTCCAGCGATCGCATAAAAATACCGTAGGACTGATAATAAATTCAGTTTATTGCGACCACAGGCTCGCCTCTGTGTGTGTCTACGCATTTTTTTAAAACAAATAATGTGCACCCAGCTTTAGGATACAGATGGCTGTGGATTAATTGTCTTGTCTCTGTTGTTTTTTACTTCGTATCGTTATTTATTGTCGTTTTTGTTGAATTTTAATCGGTGTTAACATTTTATTGGAATTGTTTTTGGTAATCTTGTTGTCGGTGTTATCTGTGCGTTGATTTCTGCTTTTGAAGAAATCGTCCTCTCAGTGATGAGCTAAGTTTTCTTTTTCACTTTATTTTCGTTTTTCACATTATTTTCTTTCTTGGGGGGCCCAAAAAAAACGGCTAAATACTAACAGCTGCGCAGGTCGGTCGATTAGGTTAAGCTACGCTTGCCGCGGTTGGTCCACGGATGGGTGACCTTCTTCAAATAATAACAGCCACACTGATCGATCGATCAGGTTAAGCTACGCTTGCCACGGTTGGTACATGGATGGGTGACCATCTTCACATACCAGTTGGTCCATGGATGGGTGACCATCTTCACATACCAGTTGGTCCCGGCTGTCATTCGTGGATCTATGACAGTCGTTACGGGTCGGCAGTAGCCCGAAAGTTTGACAACCAGTCTTACCAAGGAGTACCTATCGTATTACCCAGTAACTGGGTTGCGGAGCTCAGATAGGCAGTCGCTCCATGTAAAATACTGGTATTCACCTGCATCCAGTTAGACTGGAAGCCGACCCCAACATAGTTGGGAAAAGTCCAGCCAGATGATGACTTGCGTACTGACTGTAGTTCCCGCGGAAAAAATAAACTCATTCATGCTTCTCATGGTTACTTTCAGTAGGTAAGTTAGCAGTGGGACAGATAGGAGTACCATATTTTCTGACTGACCGACTTCTTGACAATTCAAATGTGCCTGTTAATGGTTTAATTGAAATAAATGTTTTGAGTTTTTTGACCCCATTTCCGTGGAAGTTACGTAGTAAGTAATAGTAACGATCCTCGTGGAAGCTAGTTCATTATCCGTCATAAATTAAATCACACTAATATTATAAAGGCGAAAGTTTGTGAATGTGTGTGTATGGGGGTGTGTTTATATGTTTGTTACTTCTTCACGCTCAAACGGCTGGACCAATTTTGATTAAATTTTGTATGGAGGAAGCTGACACCCTGGATTAACATATAGGTTACTTTTTATCCCGATATTCCCACGGGATCGACATTTACGCGGGTAAAACCGCGGGGCGCAGCTAGTTGTATGCAACAAAAATAAAGTACCCATCAAGAACCATCTTTCACGTTCCTAAAATAAATTATTTTAACAAAAAATATTCCTTTACCGACAACAAAAAAAGGAAAATTAATAAAAACAACTTTCCAATAGCGAATATTTTGAAGGGTAAAACAACAACTTCCCTAATGAAGATTATCATAATAAAAATGAAAGCGTCTTCAGTTTGTTTATCCTCCTTAATAATATTATTAATAAAATAAAAGCTCTAAATTGCTCCTTATTAGGAGTTATCCTTATTACAAGCAAAAGGAACGCCCTACAATAAGGATTAATCATGTTTATTAATTTTATAAGTTACGATTATTGGTACGGTAGGTACTTAGCTGGTTTCTTGTGACTCCCTTGTGAGTCAGAAATAAAGTTTCAGTAATACATTTTGTTTTGTAATAGGAAACTGCCAAATGAAAGGCTGGTTTTATCGTCACGCGTTGGAGCGCGCGCGTTCGAAGATGTATGGGGTAGTAGTTGCGTTTCAAAGTCACGCGCTTGAGCAGCGCCGTCCAATAAACGCGCGATGTTCGCCGGCGCTGCCAAAGCGCGCGCCGCTCATTCGTTTCTACGGCCAGTATGCGCTTTAGTGTGACGCCGATGAGACGCGCCGTATTGTAGGTAGGCCAGTATTCTAACCGTATTAACCTGCATTTTGTACACGACTGGCCCACAGCAGCGGAACGTGCGGTACTAATCTCGTTTTACGGTGCACCGCTGTTCAAGCGCGTGCTGTTAACAGCGCGCTGCTCAGCGGCGCGTCTAGCGGCGGCGGCGTGACGATAAAACCAGCCTAAAGGTTTATACAGAACTAGCAGAGCCCCGCGGTTTCTTGTTGCACTGAATAAACGTTTTATCTATCTATATTTTCATATAGATCAAATAACCCTATAGAGCACGTTTCTTTTGCCTCGCAATGTACCTACTACAAATCTCAGTACGTCTATGATGTTTCGGATCTTAAACTAATGAATGTTTTTATTAAAAAACTGCCCAAGAAGAGATTGCCTGAATTCCATTTTTTATTTTAGGTACAATTAGCTAATTTCATTAGGATTTATCGCTTTCAGGTACAAAAAATTATGAAGAAACGGCTTTGAATCAATCCTTAGGGAGTGAATATTTGATTAAGAATGTTCAAGTTCTTGAATATAAGAAAAGATTTTAGACTTTTCTTCGTCGTGATTAAAAAAATACTTAGTGTAGATATTTAGCACATTCACAGGTAAAGTAAGTCATCCCCCCAATCAATCATCGATGTCAATCATTTTTCGATGAGAGTTTTTGACTATGTTTTACTAATTTATTATCTACTAGTTGCGCCCCGCGGTTTCACCCGCGTAAATGTCGATCCCGTGGGAACATCTGGATATAAAGTAGCCTATATGTTAATCCAGGGTGTCAGCTACCTCCATTCAAAATTTTATCAGCAATTGATAAAATTTTTGAATTGAATACCAGCCATTTGAGAGTGAAGAAGTAACAAAAATATAAACACACCCCCACACCATACTTCATTTTATTAATATTTGCATGCCAATTTTTAAGGCAAACGTGATGATCTATGCTATCCCTCCTTTTGACATCTCTTGCATGCTGACAATTTGTGGTGTATGTATTGGACTCATGTTTGAGCAAATAATTTTAAATGATTATATCTTATCTTATCATTCCACCTGGACATGAGTTACCTTGAGTAACCAGGAAGTCTTTAAACAGACTCCGGACCCAGGTTGGCCGAAGCAAGGAAAACCTGTTCAGCTGGAGATTCATAGACGACTCCGCCTTGGAGTGCAAATGTAGTGCTGTTTCACAAACGATGGGACACTTAATATCGTGTCCTGCGTGTCCTGTCAGCTGCACGTTATAGAAACTGATGGACGCATCACCAGATGGCGCCAAACAAGTAGCCGAATTCCGGGCCGGTCCATTTAGATTACCAGCGCCACGCTAAGAAGAAGTAAATCATCGTAGATTCAAACTTCGACACCATTCTTTAGTGTCTTGTTCTTGTTCTGAAGTGATACGTAAAGTTTAGTGCTTGGCCAGACTGGCAGCATGGGGCGAGGAGCGGCGCGGGTGCGGGAACGCGCGCGATCTGCCTGTCCGCAGTCGAGCGCGGCTTCGTTCTGAGTGTTGTCGTATCCAGTGTTTG
The DNA here is from genome assembly GCA_963082905.1 of Oligia fasciuncula. Classification (NCBI taxonomy): domain Eukaryota; kingdom Metazoa; phylum Arthropoda; class Insecta; order Lepidoptera; family Noctuidae; genus Oligia; species Oligia fasciuncula. Next base: position 5,397,440 of record OY720401.1, read on the forward strand.
TTAAAATATAATATGGATGAAGAAGACTTATTTTTACTAGAAAAAAGCTCAACTGCGGCCACTTGTATGAACGAGCTACGGCGTGAGTTGCCTGCCCGAGCGCTCCCCGCGCCAAGCAGCCTGCGCCCGCCCCGCGCCCCTGTTTGCAGTCTTGCCAAGTACTTAGAGCTTCTTCTTCTTAGCATATTGATGGCAAAAAGTTCAAACATCTTTGGGTCAAAATTCAGCTGCGCGATCCACTCACTGACGCAGTCTTATGATCATCAAGTGTACAGGTGAAGGTGGGCCATTGTCTGTGGGGAGGAGGCGCATGCGCTACATGTTGTAAATTTTAAATACAACTGTACGCGAGACGAGACATCGAGCAATTCATTTACCGTATAAGAGGACCTATTTTGTGGAAAGGCTCATAAAACGCTAAGCCCCATGCCATTTTGAGAAAGAAAAGCTATGGTAAAGCCCGAACCACAATTATACAGGATGATTACGTAGGGTAACGGCGCGCAAACTTTAACCATGAATTCAGTACAAGATTCTATAGACCACTTAGCGTAGAAGATATTTGGTCGGTTTTCAAAAAAAAAATTGTATCATACAAAAGAGCCATACCTACGTGGTCAAAATGTATGGAACACCAATTTTTTTTGTATAACTGACGAAAATTTTGAATACAGGGGGGTTCAGAAGCATGTGCTGAATTCATGGTAACAATATTGTGAGTTGAGATCGCTGCCACCCTGTCTTTGTCCCTCTTAAATCCTTTTCATGTCTTATCTTCAACCATACCATTGGTTGGGATGTATGAAGAAGCCTCCTCGTGTAGCGCAGTTTGTTCCGCTAGTTACTCAACTGAACCGAGCACTCGGCGCATCCTGGAGAGTCACACCCAACAACTTATTTCTTGGACTGGCCAATTCTTCCCTTGCGGTGGAAGGGCTAACACCCGCATGGTTTGCGACCACCCTCCCACCGAAGTCCGGCGTCAAGCAGACTGCTGTGTTTCGTCGATGCGTGAAAGTTCCACCGCCTTAGGCAACTTTTGGGCATGCTCGTCCATCATAGACCTCATCCATCGCTTTCCATCAGGAGTGATCGAGGTCAAGAGATGGCCCATTCAACAATAAAAAAATTAAAAAAAAGCGATTCATTTTTAACTGTCCCATTACATTGTAATCAATATGATTTTAATCATGTTAAAGGACAGTTTATATTTTAAATTCATGCTCACACAGAAGGTAATAAATTATTCACATATCCGTGACCGCTTTGCGCACAATTTTTGGTACACCAAAAATGTTGTGCGGACAAAATAACTAGTGCGAAATTACGTTAATTTTAATCCTCTTAAACGGAGCAATGAATACGGTTTAAAACTATACAAAATTGGTGAAATGTGCTGGCTTTGTGGTTGAATCCATTGTTTTAATATTACTAGATTATAAGTTGTAGCAGCTGCGTTGACAGACTGTTCCATACACATAATATTTTATTGCTCAACGCATTGCTATTATTTTTAGCCGACTTCAAAAAGAAGTATATAACATCAATCAATCGATCAACTCAGCTTATCGCAGTACACTGCTGGACATAGGCCTCTCCCAGGCTGCGCCACAACACCCTGTCCTCCGCCTTCCGCATCCAGTCTACCCCAGCCACCTTCTTTATATAGGTCGTCCGTCCATCTAGCTGGGGGGTGTCCGACGCTACGTTTGCCGGTACATGGTCTCTACTCCAGGACTCGTCTGCTCCACCAGCCATCGGTCCTTCGACAGACATGGCCAGCCCACTGCCACTTCAATAACATAATACGTATTAAATCCACTTTGTGTATCTTGGCGATGTTATTTTACTTCCAGTCACTGTTGTTTACATATCAAGTAATACGAATTGGTGTAGATTAGGTACAATAACTAAAAAAAGAAAAGTGTCTTTGCAGTGTTTTTTTTTTAGAAGTCGGTTGTTTTTTTTTTTTTGTAAAAAAGTTTTAATCATTTGAGTTTTTTTTTTTTTTATTAAAACTTTATGCACAAGTAAAAAAAAATACTGTACAAAGGCGGACTTAATGCCTGAGGCATTTTCTACCAGTCAACTTTAGGGTGATGCAGAAAAAAAACATGGCAGGTGACATTTAAAATAGTTTATCATCATCAATTTTTTAGATTCAGGATGGTCGCACATCTGACGGAAGACGTGTCGCGTATAGTCGGTTGCGTAACGCCAGAACGGAAAGTAGATAATAAAACATTCAACCTTTCACACTGAATGTGCGTCGAGGGTACTAACTTGAAGTTAACGAAGTTACACCCGTCGCATCTTCCGTCAGATTTGCCCTCTCTTAAATCAGGTAAGTAGGTATGTCATTCTCCTTGGTCTTGTCATGTAAGTAGGTACCTCGAATCCAGGTTTGCGCTGCAATTAAGCAAATGCACGTTAATATTTAATGTATACCTAGATATCTCTTGGATTTCACATTACAAAACACACAAAAACATCTGCATATTCATGTCGAGGTTGAATTGAAATTATTAAAAATTATTATTAGGACCTTACTTACAATATTAAGATGACCAAACTAAAAACCAATAATCAAACCTTGTAGAATTTATCAAAATATTGTTAAAAAAAAAACTTTTTCCACAAAAAAACCATCAAAAAACTGAAACACAAAAAACAACAACAGATACTTAATACTCGGTACACAAACAGAGCCATATAATGGCGCAAAATTGTACAGACGCCAGCACATCAAGCTACCAAAATCTGTCAAATATCTTTAATAGATTTCCAACTTCATCGCTACACCATAAAGTTCAATGTTGATTGGGAAAATTTAACAGTTTCGGGCAGCTTGATGAGCTGGCGTCTGTACATATATACAGTATGAGATACGCGTTACGTTGCACGCTATCTTTATAAATCAACGTTGTGCAAGTTAACGGTATACCAAGCGAAATACTCAGTTGCTTCCGTTTGAGATATTTGTCTTCTTATAACTTATCAAACTCTATCGGGCTATAATAAGGTTGTAATCCTAATAAAGCTGCAAGACTAATTTACCATCATCTCTTCAGAATTCTTCCAAGTATTCAAATACAGAAATATCCAAAAAAATCTCCAAATACGAACCACAGCAGAAGCATTATACTCGTACTCGGCACACAAACAGAGTCATAGTAGCGCAAAATTGTACGTATATACAGTATGAGATACGCGTTACGTTGCACGCTATCTGTATAAATCAACGTTGTGTAAATTGACGGTCCACCAAGCGAAATACGCAGCTGCCTCCGTCGGTTTACGGAGATGATTGCGGAAGAATGGATGTGGTTGGTTAATTTTTTTGCTGTTTTAAACTACATCTGATTCTTTAAAATGACGTACGAGAAAGGAAGTGGGCTTAGTTTCATTCTTTACCAAGGTTATTTCATAGGAAAACCAAAGGCAGACATTTGAAAGAAGCGCTTGTGAAGACTTGAGATTAAACAATATTGTAATCATAATCATAATCATAATCATTTTTTATTTGTGTAACATAGGTAGTCAATACAGTTCTTAAATTAAAGTTCATAGTTCGCTATGTTATGCCAAGAGGCGTACAAATATGGTTGCATGCTAAATAAAAGCAATATGGAATAATTTCTACAGTCAATGCATAAATAAATAATCACAAATTACAATTAGTCACAATATTCAATTAAAATTTGTTTCTCCAGTCAAATAAATAAATAAGTCTACATTAATACATCATTCAGAAATTCATCAGTCGTATAATAGCATTTTTCAATTAATAACATTTTTAATTTTTTTTTAAATTGTGTAACATTCAAATTTTTTATGACATCTGGTAATTTATTGTAAATGCGCGGTGCCATACCTAAAACGCTCTTTCTCACTAAGGCAGTCTTACAGCGCTGATTGCTTAGAGAGTTTGCGTATTGGCTACGAATCGCAACATCTCGTAACGTTGACACTTTTTCGAACAACCTCATGTTTGTTTTGACGAAAACACTAATTTCAAAAATATATAATGAGGGTAAGGTAAGTATTTTCAGCGATTTAAAGAATGGTACACAGCTAACGTCAGTTTTCAGACCACACATTGATCTTATGCATCTTTTTTGTGCCTTAAAAATGATATCTTTATCAGTAGAATTTCCCCAGAAAATAATACCATATCTCAAAATTGAGGCTACTAAGCCGTGATATGCAACTAGTAGTGCATCCATATTTATTTTTCTAGCAATTTGGAAAAGTGCATATGCTGATTTATTTATTTTCTTACTTAGGTCATCTATGTGGGCCTTCCAGTTAAGCTGGTTATCAATGAATAAACCTAAGAATTTTGCTACTTTAACTTCTTCAATGTCACAGTTACTATGTCTGATATCTACTTTTGGTACTACAGTTCGTTGGTGAAAGTGCATTATATTGGTTTTCTTTAAGTTTATAACTAAATTATTTTTATTAAGCCAATTAATTATGTCCGATAGTGTATTATTTATGTCATCTTGATAAATATTGCGATCAATACATTTCACTATGACAGTACTGTCGTCCGCAAACATGACCATTTGATGTTGAGTCACCTTTGGCAGATCATTTATATAGATCAAGAAAAGAGGTGGCCCAAGGACGCTACCCTGTGGGACACCAAATTTTATTAATCTAGAATGAGATAAAAAACTCTTTTCAAATTTTGTTTTTTCACATACTCTTGAAATCTCTGTACATTGCATTCTGTTGGAGAGATAGGATTCGAGTAGTTTTAAAATGTTACCTCTGATACCATAGCTACGCAGTTTGCCTAATAAGACGTCGTGCTTTACGTAATCGAAGGCTTTGGTCATATCAGTGTAGATAGCACAAATAGGAGCTTTTTGGTCTACTGCTAACATAATACTACGTAAAAAATCAAAAATAGCCATGTTGATCGTGGTATTCTTTCTAAAGCCATTTTGTTCCTTGCATAATAAGTTAAATTTATTGAGATAGCAATACAGAGACTTATAAATAACTTTTTCGAAAATTTTGGAAAATACAGAAATTTTAGCTATTGGCCTATAGTTTTTCATATCGGTTTTGTTATCTTTTTTATGAAGTGGTTTAATAATTACTTTCTTCAAGTCTTCAGGATAAACTCCGTCGACAATGCTAAGGTTCATAATATGCGCTAATACGGGTGCTATAAGTTCAGTTACAAATTTTATCATGATGTATGATGAATTTGTATGATGATTAATAAATTACTTAAACTCGAAAGGTCTACTCGGTATTAATTCAAATTATATTAATTAGCTTATAATGTTCCCACTGCTGGGACACAGGCCTTCTCTCAGTGAGAGGGAGTGGGCCGTAATCCACCACGCGGGCCCAGTGCGGGTTGGTGGATGTCACATGTCTTCGAATTTTTGGTTCTAGGACATTCCATCAAATTATGACAATATAGAAACAGTATTTATTATTAAATTAGATGATGGAAACTATTTCATCTACGCCCACATATTAGTTAATGTGGACGTAGATTTACACTTTTATTTATGGGTAACTCTCCCTGGCTCTGGAGTGGCGACCGCACACCGGATGACATAGCGTTGGAAGGACTCCTACAAAGTGAACCATAGATATCCGTGAAGTGAACCGATGACCTGGTGGGAATCCGCTGGATGCAAGAAGCAAAATCGGTCGAAGTGGCGGTGCTTGGGGGCCTATCACCAACTGTGGACCTCTTTAGGCTGAAATTATGAAACTTTCCCTATTGAAAAGCGTTTTCAAAAAGCCAAAACTAATACAGCAAAAACATGAAACTAGAATTTGTGTAACTCCGTTTCGGTGTTTGCAAAATGTATGCCCATTCTGCCCATTCCTGCCTCAATAAAACACCTTCTACCTTTATCCAAGTCCCTTCATAACTCCAAACATTATATACTTGTATGTGTTGGGAACAAAATAGCATACGATGTTCGTTGGCACTACATTATTCAAGCAGTAAATTTGATTGTCCAACTCTAAATAGAAACTCACATCATTTAGTTACGTTTCTACAAATGGTGCGTCTGAATGTGCTAAAGATTTATTTTCTGTTATATTCTGTTCTCATTCTAAATTCTTAAAGTACCATTTATGTCGGTTGTTCCATTCACATAGAATTCAATAAAAGGAAATATTAACATATATACTCTAAAAACATATTGACCTTCTAATGATGGAATTTTTTTAAATTTATGAACCTCCAAAATTGTTTGCGCTATTTATGATGCATACATTTTTAAATAATTGAGTCTCTTTTTAATTTTCTGGCATTTTCTCATATTTGCTCGCAGTAACTAAGTTAAAGTACCTCGACCAAATCTGTCAGGTTAGGTTAGAACTGTGACCAACCGCGCGAGAGCCGCGCAAGCGCTACACAGTTACTTGGCTATAGTATTTTTGACGCCAAAATAGGAATTATGAGATTCCCAAAAAGAGGCACAATCATTATATTAGTGTTCTATAAATATTTTAGAAGCGCCAAATGAGAATTATTAGAAGTTCGATCAAATAAATACCATTAAATAATAAACACATTATTATTTGGAAAAATATTAAAATCGCGCCTCACTTCAATTATTGGTAAAAATATAAAAAAAACAATTGACGTTCACTGAATACCTCCGTGTCAAGTTTATATGAAACGTTTGAATGCAATCATTGTTTCCAATTTCAAGCGGCTGCCGTTCATTTTAAACGATGTTATTTTAATTGACGGATCAATTTTGAAAAACAATACAAAGTAATATTATTGAAAGTGTTCAATAAAATTAAAAATGTTGCCTATTATAATAGACGGGACCTCCCAAATACCTATATGTGGTGTTTGATTAAAAAGACTTTGACTTGGAACTAATATATTTACAAGAAGACTTTACAGTATCATATTATTTCTAGCACTGCCATAGAGTAAGAGCACTGCTTCCACGGATATCGAACTGCTTCTATTGAACAAATACACCATAATCAAATATTTGTCACTTGCTTGAACGTTCGAATGGAACACACCGGCAAATATGACCAGCCTGTATTATCTAGAGCTAGGGCTACACAGCCAGCCTCTACAGTACCTAGATATATGTATTATAGATACAGCCACGGAAATTAATTGTTAAGCATAATTAACAGCGTACGTCAATTTGCTGTGTCATAGCCATACAGTCTGTAACGCAACAGCAACTTTATTGTGACGAGAATAAAGATTATTTTGATTCGGACAGTCTTGTCAGTAGCAATCGAACAGAAACCTTATTACAAGGTTTATAAAGACCACTCTGTGATTATGACATTAATGCAAAATCGGAGGTAAAATAATTGTGAATGGATTTTAGATTTGATTAGGTACGAGGACGAAATTGAAGTTGTTAGTCAATATTTTATTAATCTTTAATTTCCTTGTTTACTGGTCTTTGACAGTAAACTGAAGATAACCTTTAAGCACTATTAGTAACAACTTGAAGAAATATAGCAGGTAAAAATTGTTAAACACATTTCAAGATTTCAATTTCATTTTACAGCTTCGCTAGTTCCAGTGATTTCCGCCCTCGCTCAGATTTGTAAGGAGGTGCACGGAAATGATGACTCGCAACTTTAGATTTAGCGCACCAATTCTGCTTTCGTGCATGCATTATATGACCTCGAAAGCGTGTAAATCCGTGTAATCCGAAAGGCGACTTTGTTTTATACTATGTATATTTTATAAAAGATCTACCTCTAAATAAACTCTTAAGTTTAAACCAATTATACCTACAATAAATGGGTGACGCTATCAGGGCAAGGAGATCTCTTACAGCTAACCTTTAGAAGTGTGGATAAGGAGACAGATGAAATTAAAAATAATCCAAAATGTATAAAAATCTAAAATGCTTTAGAGATAAGACGAAAAAGAGTTTTACACTACCTCTGAGAATATAAAGCGAAACATACTCAGGGAGCAAAGTCTCTTTTAAAGTTCAGACATAATCTTGGTCAGCTCAAGTGAAGATAATGTAGATTAGTGCCTGAAATGGTCTTTTGAGGAAAGAACCACACCGATCTGAGCGGACCGGTCAAGTCGGTACAAGCATTAGTCAGTAATAGTGTAGTTCGACTCAGAACTTGAAGCTTAAATCTGCATATAGACAAAGTCTTCCCCCAATTCGGAACAGCAAACAAACAAAAACGAAAACCTAACACAGTTCCCCAAAATAGCAAGCGTCAGCGCTAAGAAATGCCAATTTCTAAAACCAAAGTTTGCCTCAATAATCCAGAATGTTCCGTTCACAACTTCACGTAAGCCTCTTTCGTCGTTTTTGTGTACGACTGTTTCACGCAACATGCTAGAAAATAGTATGCTAGGAATTGGAAGTTAATCTTTGGCCGGAGTGAAGTTTTGGAGTGCGGTGGTTTTTTTGTGTAATTAGGAGTTGCTACGTTTTGTATGGTCGTCATCATCTGCCTAGCCTTTTTCCAACCATGTTGGGGTCGGCTTCCAGTCTAACCGAATGCAGCTGAATAGTAGTAGTAGCCAGTATTTTACATGGAGCGACTGCCTATCTGCCTATTGAGAGCAGTGGTGGCCAAGTGGTAACGGCCGCGACTTACGAGCTGTAGGTCGTAGGTTCGAACCCAGACAGGCGCTTTACTTTGTGTAAATTATTTCATCACCACTGCTCTCAAATCGGTGAAGGAAAACATCGTGAGGAAACCGGCATGTCCTAGAACCAAAAACTCGAAGACATTTGACATCTGCCAACCCGCACTGGGCCCGCGTGGTGGATTACGGCCCACTCCCTCTCACCGAGAGGAGGCCTTTGTCCCAGCAGTGGGAACATTATAGGCTGATTATGTTGACTGCCTATCTGACCTCCGCAACCCAGTTACTGGGTAAATACGATACCCGTTGGTAAGACTGGTTGTCAGACTTTCGGGCTTCTGATTACCCGTAACGAATGTCAAAGATCCACGAATGGCAGCCGGGACCAACGGCTTAACGTGCTTTCCGAGGCACGGAGGGGTCACGGTATGTATAGATGGTCACCCATCCACAGAACAATCGCGGCAAGCGTAGGTTAACCTGATCTATCGACCTGTGCGGCTGTTATTATTTAGGCACGGGCCCCTATGTTTTGTCTGGTCGTACGTAGTAAATAACCACCTGTTTAAGGACACAAAATCAATTTAGAGAAAAAGGAAGAAATACATTAATTTGGCATCTGAAAAAAAAAAAAATAGGTGAACGCAAAAGTAAGTTGTAGTTTGCAGTCAGAATTTCCCAATGATAATAATACCTATAATGTGCTCAATAAAAAGTCGAAATGCATTGACAACATTTTATACAACACGAATTAGTAGGTAATAAACCTATTATATAACACTATTTAGAGGACTTGACCAGTTTCGTAGACTTCAACCAGCTTAGTCAATTATGAATAGTGTACAAACTGCTGATGACCACCGAAGAATACAACCAGCATATCGATCTAACACATACGATATTCATCGCTCACATCACCAATAAAGCAATTGAACTGAACGGACCATTAAAGATTCCGGCTCAATACGTACCCAAGACGAACGCCAATGACGGTATCAGGCCATTCCGGTGATAATTGGTGTAGATAAACAGACGGACAGCCGGATTGCACGCTAGACGGACAACGCCCTAATTGGCGCTATAATCACACACGGCTGGAGCACCCAAAATGAGGAATTCGACATTCGAAACCCGGATGACGTGTAAATGGAAATCTGGGGATTCCGAGAAGGATGGAGAAAGGGATGAAAATGTTTTTGGTTTAGAGATAGATTCTCTTTTTGAAGTGGGTGTTTGGGATTTGTGTTGACAGTTTTGATGGCTTACCTTTTTTGTGTAACGTTCTCTTTGGTCCTTATTTTCATGTTTTCCCAATGTTTGGTTTTATTAAGCTGTAGAAATTCCAAAATAGCCTTTTTGCAGGGCTCGGTTAGGATCTAGTTTGTTTACCTTTTGATTTTTCCTTTTACTAAGTTATTTGATAACCATGTAGGTAAATTAAATTTCGGAGTAATTAGTTTTAATTTAATTTAAATTTTTCATTATCATTAAGTATTGAGAATTTTTAGGTTTTAATGTAATCTTCAACTGCTTCTAAATTAAAATCGATTGATTTATCTTGCATAAAACCACAATCATTGTTGCGTTTGCCCCTATAATCTCCATTCGAAAATAAATCGTTCAAATAAATGGACACTTTAGGGGAAAAACCGAGACATCAAAAGGGCGAAATCCCCTCACAATTATTGTCGCCATAAACCAGGACCCATAACTCGAAGACTGTCAATCGGCTATAAAATTAACTATAGCTCATGAAGGCTATATTATAGGCTACATGGTACGGAATCCTTTGCCACTGTTTTGTTTGTGTTTGTGACAAACGGCAGCCCTTATTTATTTTGGAGTTCGTCGACATTGCTGACAAATCCGGAGCGCTTTGCTGAGGATTAGGGTCACCACGACGATACAATAATTGGTTGCAGTTCCCGAAATTGATATTTGGAGGTGATTAAGTTTGTATGAGAGCGGAGAGCAATGTTGGCCCAGTGGCATCGGTTGCGACTTACGGGTTGTAGGTCGTAGGTTCGAACCCAGACAGGCGCTTTATTTTGAGTAAATTGTTTCATCACCACTGCTCTCAAAACGGTGAAGGAAAACAGCGTGAGGAAACGGGCATATCATAAAACCAAAAATTCGAAGACATGCGACATCTACCGACCCGCACTGGGCCTGTGTGGTGGATTACGGCCCACTCCCTCTCTCAGAGAGGAGGCCTGTGTCCCAGCTGTGGGAACATTATAGGCTGATTATGAAGTTTGTATGTGATGTGATTTTCTTTAGAATTGTTCAACTAAGATTTAGTTTAAACATAGTTCCATTTTATACTATTCATTCATTAGGTCTCTATTATTTGCATTTAGGGGTTTATTTATAAACGATGATTAAAGTTAAGTGACGTTTAAACGTTAAAAATGTATGGTTAAACAGTCGCTAATCACTAGTTAACTTTAAGCAACGTTTATCAATAAAGGGGTTAATAATTTAATTTAGTTCTTATCTATACATACAACGTGCCGCTACAATGGTGACATTAATTTAACACACGTATACGTTTTCACATTTTCTTTTCATGAAGAAGTTCTATTTCCATTAAACGTTATTATTTACGGATTTATTTAAACTTTTAGAAAATAGCATCTTAGAGCAACCTGTACATAAAGAACTGTTGCGCAGCGGTCATTTGCCGGGGTCACGGATCATAACATCGCATCAATGAAATAAAACGAATAAGCAATACTATTAGAATGAAACAAATGCAAAGAGTAGGCGAATTGAAGGAAAGACATATCGCTTTGGCGGCGAGTGGCGCGTGCGCGCCGCTCGCCGACAAAGGGATATCTCTTACCTACCCCGCCGCCATCCTTTTGTCGGCGGCGGCGCGCACGCGCCGCCGCTTGCCGCCAAAGGGATGGCGGCGCAGGTGACTCGCGAAACCCCTCCCACCCGCCGCGACCCCGCAATGCACTCGAATTCTTTTTTGCTTTCTAGTTTCTAGTGCTAGCCGAACCCGTGTCCTTGACACACTTCGTCAAACCAGTGCGCATAATTACGAATATTGTTGTGAATGTTTCCGCGAAAAAGACGCTTACCTATTGTTTTATTTATTTATTTTTGTGTAATTAGGATAGTAATTAGATTATGGTGCTGCGATAAAGACGCTTTGCTTTGTTTTACTAGTAGGTACGTTTACATATCTTGCGATACAGACGCTTTTATTTTTTTGTTTTGTGCTTGTGTAAACTTGTGATCATGATGGCAAATACACATCCGAACTACACAGCAGCTGAATATGCGGACATGATCCTAATTTACGGAGAATGTCAACAAAATGCTGCCCTTGCGATAAGAACATATCGCGAGAGATTATGGCGATAGATGCGGGAAAACATGAAACGCCGTTTAGCCCTTTGTATCCGCCAACAAGGTGGTCTCATTGAAAATAAGAAAATTTAAAATAAAGACAAATCTCAGCAGGATTGTCCGAAAGGGTTTCCGCTGGCCCGGAACATAAAGGGCTAAGGAAGGAACACGGGTGGGTTTTAGTCAGTAAGAGTCTGACACTCCCTTCCGCTCCACCCAGAGCGGGAAGGGTCATTTGATGATTTCCCATCCGCAAAAAAAAAAAAAATTAAGACAAATAAAAGCAGTGTTAGTGAAGTGATGATAAGTGATGACAGTTATAACTAATAGTATCTAACAAGAGAGGGTGATATGATAAACGTTTGACTAAGCACCTCCGCTGTAGGTACCACTTGCGCCGCCGCCGCCGCAGCTCGGTTTCTTTGATAAATGCCGTCAAAGAATCGGACCGATCACGAGTAGGTACTTACAATACGCGTTGCGCTTGCGCGGTTGCCAGCGCGCGAAGTGACGCGCGTTGCCGCTCCGAGTCAACGTAACCAGCAGCTACGTAAGTAATTTCATGAATGAAATTTTGCAAGGGTGATCCCAATTTTAGTTAATATAATATTATTTAGTTTGTTTGAAAAAATTTTTTTTTCAATTTACGTATTATTTTAACCTATCAAGTTAAATATGATTAATGGGCACTAGCCCTACCCGTGTGTTAAATTAATGTCGCCATTGTAGCGGCACGTTGTATAATAAATTTGTAGAAAAGTGGTGTCTGTACAATGGAAATATATAAAAAAAAAGTAGCAGGGGTTGTTATTATATCGATGCCGAACCCGAAATTGTAATTAATTTTTTTTTTGTCTGTTTGTCGGTTTGTCGGTTTGTCTGTTTGTCGGTTTGTCTGTTTGTCTGTTTGTTTGTGCACGCTAATATCAGAAACGGCTTATTCGGTTTAGATACGGTTTTCACTAATATATTGTAGTAGGCTTCACTTAACATTTAGTGTTTATTTCATGTCAATCGGTTCATAAATAAACAAGTTATGTCAATTGAAAGAATCACGGCGAACATTTGTTATGGTATTCTATCAGAGTACGTACACGCCTCGGGCCTGCGCGTCCGATCTTCCGAACTACTGGACGGATTTGAATGTTTTTTTTTTTTATTGTTTAGTTATTATATATGGCTGGACAACATTCAGGCTATAATTTATCTTGGAAACTTGAACACCTGATGCAGAACCGAAACAGACCAGCTTAACTATAAGAGATACAAAAATGGTACCATAGCAAAAATTGTTCCACGTGATGAGGATTTTCTGCTGAGAGAATAAATTTGAAGATCTGGAACACCTGATGGGGAACTCCAAGAGCCCAGCTACACCATAACACAATATAGGAATGACGTCTTAGTAAAAGTTATTCGGTCTGATGGGCATTTCCTGTTGACTTATAAAAATCGAAGATCAGAAACATCTGATGTGGAAATCAAAGCTATCACTAATTTCACCTCCACGCGGTGAAGGCGGTAACAGTTTAGGACTGATTTTCGATGACGATGGAATATCATTGAAAATTTGACTCTACTGGCCAAAACTACCATTTATTTTTTTTAACGTGCAGAAATGCTCATGCATTCTGCACTACCACGGGGAGATAGTGCAGTTATGTGGGACTCTAACCCACTAAAACTCCACTGTGTCCTCCTCTGCCGCTTACGGCGGGAACATGGGCACGCGTTAGCACTCATCCGTGAACCCGCCGCGGCTGTCCGTCACCGGACCCTCCGCTGGGGAGTACTCCCCATCACCGGCGCACCAGAACACATAGCACGCCGTGACCACCCCAGGGACCAAACCAGCACATGGGCGCCAGACGATCCCGTGCCTGGGCACCCTTGGTAGGGGAGCAGTCACTTAGATTTTAATTGATCAGGTATCTTCATAATAAAACTATAACCATGCCTAGAAAGAGGTCAAATCTTTCCCAATGTTCCAAAGGAGCTAAAAGATTGAGGATCATAAGATCCCAAGAATCTACCGAAGAGCGTCAGGAGAGACTTGATGCTGTTTGAGAACATCAGGCTGCAACTCGCTCCGTGGAAACCTCTTCGGATCGCGAAGCACGCCTGCGTTCTCAGCGTATTTACGCATCTACATCCAGGTCTCTAGAGACCAGTGCAGAATATGATGCGCGACTGACCGCTGATACGGTGAGATGTGTGAGTGAGATGATAGAGATAGTATGTGTTGCTCAGGTGGGAAAGTACATATTGAAATATTACAAAATCCTCCAGAAATATTAAGATCACTGCTAATCGGTGACCATCACAGTCAAAACATTTCTTGGACAATATACGTTCGTACAATAATGCCTTTCAAATGACATCTTTTGTTGCGAAACAGATTTCAGAAGGCCCATTTATGCCAACATTCAAAGTGCAAGGCCAAGTTTACCACCCTATTGGTTCATTATTGCCTGAAAATGACGTCACGAATCGTCTCGCGCATCCCGTTGTTATCCAGTCCCCGGGTTCTTAGAATTCGATATCAGACGTTTCAGATCTTCGATTTTGACGACCCCGTTGTCGCTGGCATAAGCAACAGGATCCGCGTACGAAGTCGCGGGCAGAAGCTAGTTGGAATAATAAAGATGGAGTTTTTAGCCAACATTTTTGAATCTCAAGGGGCCCATGGCTAAATAATAACAGCCGCACGGGTCGATCGATCAGGTTAAGCTACGCTTATCGCGGTTGGTCTGTGGATGGGTGACCATCTTTAGATACCGAGGTCCCTTCGTGCCTCTGGTTATCATTCATGGATCTTGGACAGTCGTTACGAGTAGTCAGAAGCCCAAAAGTCTGACAACGAGTCTTACCAAGGGGTATGGTATTATCAAGTAGGTAACTGGGTTGTGGAGTTCAGATAGGTAGTCACTCCATGTAAAGTACTGGTACTCAGCTGCATCCCCAATATATCTAGTTGGGAAAAGGCTAGGCAGATGATGAATTGTGAATCACAACATTTTATGGTGCAAAACTATGTATCTTAAAATATTTGAACATTCTAAGATATTAGTTTATCTGATAACTGATCAGCAATAAATAATATCAATAGAGAGAGCCGTAAATAACATATAATACGTTCACAAATATCACACATTACCATAAACATTCACTATCGATGGACTCAAATAAAATCTAATGACGTCATAATTCCAGTCCTATCTTCAAATCCAAGATGGCGACCCTAAGTACGATAAATACAGACTGTTTGCCGACTAAGAAGAGAGAGTTGGCAAAATATAGTTTGTGTTGCACTGTTTTACAGTCGATGGGGTGGTGGAAACCCCATGAAAGGGTTTAAATGGGGAAATACTTATGAATTTATGTCGTCAAGACATCTTTGTATTGAAGCACCTTTTTTTTTTTTGCTGGGAAATCATCACATACCGCCAGGGCCGTCTTTACCTATTGTGCAGAGTGTGCGGTGCACACGGGCGCAGCGGTCCTAGGGGGCGCCGAGCGCCGCTCGCTACGGAGCCCCACTCGGCCGTTGGCCGGCCGCGGGACTTTCAATGACCAACGTAAAAAGAGCTCCGCTTAGCATACATTTTGTATAGCATCTGGAGCTCTTCTTATATTTGTCGAATTACAGCAAAGCAAGCCGCGCCACGAGCGCGCGAGCGGCTTTTACAATTTTAACTTTTTTTTTAACATGAAATAAACCTTTTTACATACACATTATTAAAGATTTTAATTGGTGTAGTAGTTAGTGTCGCATCGGTCGGCGGCACCTGTTTCAATGATTCAATTGAAAACACGCCGACAATCATATTGCGAATAATGCGAATTCAACATGTGCATCTGGATTGAGGGCCTATTTTGAACTTTAGCGAAACGAAATAAGACTTATAGGGAAAATTTGTTAAAAACTTGTACTTTGTACCCATTCCATTTGGACCGCGCGCTTACTAGGGGGCGCTTTTTTTTTTTTTTCGGATGGGAAATCATCAAATCACCCCTCCCGCTCTGGGTGGAGCGGAAGGGAGTGTCAGACTCTTACTGACTAAAACCTGCCCGTGTTCCTTCCTTAGCCCTTTATGTTCCGGGCCAGCGGTGACCCTTTCGGACAATCCCGCTGACCCGGCAGGCTTCGGCCCTATGGGGCCCCTCCTCGATGCTGACATCTCTTTGAGGCGCGCGTGGAACACGTACGCGCCGTCAGGCATGGGCCTGGCCCTGATCGGACGGAGAGCTACCCATTACTCTCCGCCCGCAGGCCCGCGCCTACGGTGGCCGGGAGTCGTCACACGGCTCCCGACGCCCAGAGCGTCTCCCGCGGCGGCTGGGACGGGAGGCTCTCTCCCTGAGCCGTCCCGCCACCTCCTTTGCTAGCATGACTGCTTCGCAGAAGGAGGTGACTGCCTCCCACTCCCTCTCGCGCCGGACCATGGCTTGCACCAGGGCCGGACGCGAGAGGTCGCCGCCGCTGCCGATCGCCTCTACGAGGACATGGCGGTGCTCCGCCCAAGCGGCGCAGACCTCCACCGTGTCCTCTGGGCGATCCTGGCAATGGTTACACCCGGGCGTTTCCTCCCGCCTGATGATGTGCAGGAACCTCCCGAAACTAGGGGGCGCTTTTTTTTTTTTTGCGGATTTGAAATCATCAAATGACCCCTCCCGCTCTGGGTGGAGCGGAAGGGAGTGTCAGACTCTTACTAACTAAAACCCACCCGTGTTCCTTCCTTAGCCCTTTATGTTCCGGGCCAGCGGTAACCCTTTCGGACAATCCCGCTGACCCGGCAGGCTTCGGCCCTATGGGGCCCCTCCTCGATGCTGACATCTCTTTGAGGCGCGCGTGGAACACGTACGCGCCGTATGGCACGGGCCTGGTCCTGATCGGACGGTGAGCTACCCATTACTCTCCGGGCATATGGGGCAAAAACCTTACAAGTCCACACGCTAAAATCCTGGACCGGGCGATTGAGTACCAGCCTCTCATCGCTGCCCCGTGTGATAGAACACCTAACCAACCAATGTTCAACAAAAACTATATTATACAAACAGTTCAAGAAGAAAGGGACCAGTCAGGAGCCAATGAAGTGCGAATCTACACAGACGGCTCAAAAACACAAAACGGTTCAGGTGCTGGTGTACACTCCCTTGACCTCAATATTAACTTCCACATACCGCTAGGCACACACAGCTCGATCTTTCAATGCGAATGTGTTGCCTTAACACAAGCTGCAACAGCAGTAAAGCGCTTAGGCATTCGTAACTACGGAATTAAGTTCCTATCCGACAGCCTATCTGTGCTCAAAGCTTTAGAAAGCAAACAAACTAACAATAAACTAATCTTCGAGTGTCACCTAGCTCTGGAGAGTTTATCGACATCCAATCGTATTACTCTCCAGTGGATCAAGGGGCATAGTGGATCCTTGGGCAATGATGCTGCAGATGAACTTGCGAAGAGAGGCTCTGATATGAGGGTGCTAGGCCCGTACCCACTTCTCCCTTTGCCTTTCTCACAATTTCGTGCGTGGATTCGCCAAAGATCGACCGAACTCCATTACAACAGATGGTCACGGGCAACAGACTGTAGACAGTCAAAATTGGCTTTACCAATGATTCACCCACGACTAACCAAAAAACTTCTTAGCCTAAGTAGAAATAACCTTAGAATAATAATAGGTTCAATTACGGGCCACAACCTCCTTAACAAACATCTTTTCAACATAGGCGCCACAGACAGCCCCCTTTGCAGGGGCTGCCTTGACGCCGAGGAATCAGCCGCCCACGTCATCCTGGAATGCGAGGCCGTGGCTTCTCAACGTGCAGAAATCCTCGGAACAATGAGGTCGCTCCGCGAAGCCTGCGAAGCTCCCAGGAAGCTTCTGTGCTTTTGGGCGGAGCTTGGCTGGCTCTGTTAGCCAGAATCCCCACGCACAACGGACCGAATGAGAGTCTAAGTGCGGAAAAGGGAGCCCCATCATCATCATCATCATCATACTCTCCGCCCGCAGGCCCGCGCCTACGGTGGCCGGGAGTCGTCGCGCGGCTCCCGACGTCCGGACCGTCTCCCGCGGCGGCTGGGACGGGAGGCTCTCCCCCTGAGCCGTCCCGCCACCTCCTTCGCTAGCATGACTGCTTCGCAGAAGGAGGTGACTGCCTCCCACTCCCTCACTCCCAACGGAGGGAGATGTGGTGGCCGCCGTTGTCAGGACGGGCGGGTGTCTGGCCGACCAGGTGAAGGCGGGCACCTTACATCCTGACTTCGCGGGGATGCGAACCGTTACGGTTAGCTGCCCCGTGACGGCGGCCAGAACGATTGTGGAGGGCCGAAGGCTCCTGGTGGGCTGGGTTTCAGCGCAGGTCAAACTCCTGGAACCCAAGCCTCTGAGGTGCTACCGATGCCATGTGGGGCACCACGTTGGCATCCAGTGCACCTCCGAGGTAGACCGCAGCACACTGTGCTTCCGCTGCGGTCAGCCCGGACACAAGGCCGGCTCGTGCAACGCCGCGCCGCACTGCATCACATGTGCGGCTGCTGGCAAGCCGGCCGATCACCGGGCGGGGAGCAAGTCCTGCGCCCCACCCGCCGGAACCAGGAAGAAAGGCAGGCCCTCCGCCGCTGTCGCCACTCCCACCGTCGCCGCCGCCGCTGCCGCCGCCGCCACCGCCGCCGCCGCTGCCGCCGCCACAACCGCCGCTGCCGCCGCCACAACCGCCGCTGCCGCCGCCACAACCGCCGCTGCCGCCGCCACAACCGCCGCCAACTAGGGGGCGCTTGGGTAATGTTTGCACACGGGCGCTACATGGGCTAGAGACGCCTCTGCAATTCGCTCTAGGCGGAGCGAAAGAGAGTGTCAGACTCTTACTGTCTAAAACCCACCCGTGTTCCTTCAGTTGCCTGTGCCAGGGGCCACGGTATCTCTTTCGAACAACCCGCGACCCTGGCGGACATCGGCCCTAGTGAACCCTGTCAGTTAGTGCTGACGTCTCCTTGAGGCGCGCCTGGAATGCAACCAACGCGCCGTCGACCCGGGCCTGGTCCTTACCGGACGGCTAACTGCCCCTTGCTCGCCGTCCGTCCGCAAGCCCGCGCCTACGGTGGCCGGGAATCCGCTACTGATTCCTGAAGCCCGGGGCGTCTCCTGCGGCGGCTAGGGGCGTGAGGGCTCAAGGATTGCCTCTCCCGTATTGAAGCACCTTTAAATAACGTTCATTATTTTCATCATGTTTGCAAGATTTATTAATACCTGCGTTCATTTATAATTCATCAAGTAGTAGTTTTTAATCCTAAAAGTTAGTAGAAATAATCTTTATATATCACGGAGAGAACACAAAGAAAATCCTTCATTTTACAGATTGTTCTCTGAATTATTCATTTTAAAAAAAAGCGATAAGGCCGCCCGCTTGTATGTTTTGTAGCGTTAAATATTTATATTTTTGTTATATATTTTCTGGTGTACAATAAAGTATATTATAAATAAATCCATACTAATATTATAAATTCGAAAGTAACTGTGTCTGTCTGCCTGTATGTTACCTTTTCACGCCTAAACGACTGAACGGATTTCTATAAAATTTGGCAGAGAGATAGATTGCATCCCGAGGAAGGACATAGGATAGTTTTTATCGACATACCTCGCGGGCGAAGCCGCGGGCGAAAGCTAGTAAATAATAAAAAAACACTCAGGCAATTTAGTTCAGTACTATCTGCACCTTTTTTTAGCTTAATCCATAGTGATAATCAATAACAATTGCTAGTTTCAGTAACAAATCAGGTCCACAGTTGCAAAAAAAATTTAGCTCAAGCCATGCATCTGGAATACCTAAGTTATATAACGTATAATATCTATGTCTGGGACTGCGAGTATGGGCAATGCCCTGAGGACTTCTATACGAAGCGACTAGCGCCATCTGTCATACTGAACATGAGCTATCGGCGCAACGTGTGCGATTTGTACCCTGAATGCATTCCCTGCTTTTAACGTAAGTGGGTTCATACTACCTGAGAAATGAACGGTATATTTCTCATTGGAAAAGCGTCAAATGAAATTGGAACTTTAATTGAACATGTACCTAATCTATATCTATTGTATATAAAAAAAAGTCGTGTTAGTTACACTATTTATAACTCAAGAACGGCTGAATCGATTTTTCTGAAAATTGGTGGGGATGTAGCTTAAAACCAGGAGATGGACGTAGGATAATTTTTATCTTTTTTTTTGTTTTTACTTATACAGGTAGGGTAGGAGTAGGGTAGGAGTAGTGTAGGAGTAGGATAAGAGTAGTGTAGGAGTAGTGTAGGAGTAGGGTAGGAGTAGGGTAGGGTAAGGGGTAGGTCACCACGCGAACGAAGTAGCGCCGGGCAGCTCTAGAAATAATTTATATGGCCAAACAACGTTTGCCGGGTCAGCTAGTAGTATAAAGTTACTACAGGGTCAAATAAAATTGGCTAGAGAAACTCCGCAGACGTTATGGGCATCGATGTCTAAACACTATAAAAGAAAAAAACTGGCCAAGTGCGAGTCGGACTCGCACACGAAGGATTCCGTACCACAAGGCGAAAGCGCCGAAAAGAACACGTTTGTTGTATGGGAGCCTAGAGATATTTATTTTATTCTATTTTTAGTATTTGTTGCTAAAGCGGCAACAGAAATACATCATCTGTAAAAATTTCAACTGTCCAGCTATCACGGTTCATGAGATACAGCCTGGTGACAGACGGACAGTGGAGTCTTAGTAACGGAACCCTAAAAAATTAATATTTATTTTTAGGGTTCAACCTCTGTTGGTAGTGAAGTTACTTGAACTGTGAGTTGAGAAAATCATTTTTTTTAAAGATTGATATCTTAAAAAAAACAGTTTTTCATAACTTCGATAGGTACCCATAACGTCTACGGAGTTTCGCTAGCAAATTAATTTTGACCCTCTTTAATCAGGTAATGAAAAAAATCCCTAAGAACTGATTTCTAAATTGGCAGATAATTTTTATTCGTTGAACAAAATTAAAGTCTGACATATTTTGTATGGAAGAACTGTCAAAAATTCAAAATTATTCCTCTGATAAAATTATCTGGCGTTGTAAAAATCAGCCCTTCGTTAACAAACAGGATTACTCTCTGCGTTCCCTCCGTCTGTGTTCCCTCCCACATTTAACCCATCTGCCTTCAAAGCAAGAGTGAACAGGCATCTTCTGGGCACGCTCGTTCCATCATAGACCTCATCTATCGCTTACCATCAGGCGTGATCGGGGTGAAGAGCGGGCCCATTTAGTAATAAAAAAAAAATAAAAAATAGGATTTTTAGCGAAGCACGTCCTATTGCATAAAACTCCTAAAAACAGATGTTAAAAATTTTTTTAATGTAAACGTTAGACTCAAATCACACCAAAAGAGCGTCGAAGCGGAGCGCAGTTTCAGTGTCATATGAATTTTAACTTTATTTTCATCACTATAATACTTATTATCGCAACCGCTCGGTAGAGAAGGCAATTCGCCGGAATTCCAGCGGCGCGGCGGCGCCGCTGGCATCCGCATGACTCGTTCGAGTTTCTTATGCGATAATAAGTATTATAGTAATGAAAATAAAGTTAAAATTCATATGACACTGAAACTGCGTTCCGCTTCGCCGCGCTTCGACACTCTTTTGGTGTGAGTTGAGCCTTAATTCAAAAAACTCACGAAGAATTTAACCAAC
The DNA here is from genome assembly GCA_963082905.1 of Oligia fasciuncula. Classification (NCBI taxonomy): domain Eukaryota; kingdom Metazoa; phylum Arthropoda; class Insecta; order Lepidoptera; family Noctuidae; genus Oligia; species Oligia fasciuncula. The sequence continues at coordinate 5,419,101 of OY720401.1, forward strand.
CAATAATCATAATTACTAGCTACAGACTTCTAAAATGTATGTTAATATAATTCAAGTTTTTCCTATAATTTAAAATTGTTATGCTTTACGATTTAAAACTGTATGTACCTTCATCATTACATAGTTTAATTTTCATTGCTACTGAAATAATTTTACGACGTTTTCAGCAGCATTTTGTTAATCTAAAATGAACTTAATTTTTGATTGCATAAAGTTTATATTTGTGTAATTACTGTAAACATGTATTTCTATTTTCATATTGGCTTTTAGTGTAAAAGTGGTGTTTCCTTGTGAATGTAATTTTCTCTTTTGAGAGAATACGGTGGTTTAATTAAATGCCGACCGACGCTCAAAGCTGACTGCGTTTCAAAAATTAAAAGCAAGCGCAGTTTCAGTAATTTTGCTTAAATGTTTTATACGGGTATTGTAGTTACAAAGTCAATATACGCTGTAAATGTTTTTATACGGTCAAAGTAATAATCGGGGTGTATAAAATACTGTTTGTTTACTTTTATAGAAGTTGAGTACTTACCTATTTCTAGTATTTGTGTAGGTATCTGTGGCGTACATTATGGCCGTACCAGTAACGGTCCATAATCACCAACAAGACTAATATTACCTAGCTGTGGCTCGCGACTTCGATCGCGTGAATGTCTGATAGGTACTAATTATTTGTCTAAAAAAACATCCGACCATCGTAACCTCCTCCTTTTTGTGAAGTCGGTAATAAAAGTAGCTCATGTTACTCCTTATTACATCAGCTAACTGCCAGTGATAGTCGCGTCAACATCGATCGAGCCATTTCGGAGATTAGCCGGAACAAATAGACGGACAAAACAGACTGACAAACATCTCCTTCAAAACTGACAAACTTCACCTTATAATTTAGCGATAAAGTTGAAAATTGATTGAAGAAATTTGACAGATTGTAGTAGCTTGATGTACTGGCGTAGACGTACCTAGAAGAAATTCAATAATTTCATAAAAATCTCAAAACAAAATCATAAAGAGAATTTAACCCAAAAAAAACTCAAAAAGCATCTCAGAATTTTCCATTTCGAAACAAAACGTCTGAAATTCCCAGTCAATTCCATTGGTACGTGTGGCAGCTGTCTAAACAGAGGGTGTACATTATTTGCGCTTAATATTTTAGAGCTAGATGTACTAATGTGGCTCGTTTTTAGTCTATAAGTTTAGGCTTTAGAAGATTCGTGGTAGTAATTATTATTTTAGTGAGGGTACATCCGCATGTAACTAATCACACTAATATTATAAAGACGAAAGTTTGTGAGTGTGTTAATAAGTTGTTGTTAATAAGTTTGTTACTTCTTCACGCTCAAACGGCTGGACCAATTTTGATAAAATTTTGTGTGGAGGTAGCTGACACCCTAGATTAATATATAGGCTATTAATCTTTATCCCGATATTCCCACGGGATCGACACTTACGCGGGTGAAACCACAGGGCGCAGCTAGTTATGTGATAAATAGAAAAGTGACATAAATATGTTTTGATTTATTTTACACTAGCTTCTGCCCGCGACTTCGTACGCGGATCCTGTTGCTTATGCCAGCGACAACGGGGTCGTCAAAATCGAAGGTCTGAAACGTCTGATGTCGAATTCTAAGAGCCTGGGGACAGGAAAACAGCGTGATGCACGAGACGATTCGAGACGTTTCAGATCTTTCATTTTTGTAAGTCAACAGGAAATGCCCATCAGACTAAAAACTTTTGCTAAGACGTCATTCCTATATGTTATAGTGTCGCTGGGCTTTGATGTTCCACAACAGGTGTTCCAGATCTTCAAATTTATTCTCAAAGCAGAAAATGCTCTTCACGTGGAATATTTTTTGCTATGGCACCATTTTTATATCTCTTATACTTTAGCTGATCTGTTGCGGTTCTGCATCAGGTGTTCCATTTTCCAAAATAAATTAGTGATAGTTTGTTGATTTACAGAAACACTCAAAAGATGCGTCTCATACTGTACTATAGCTTAGATCCCTCAAAAACTATTTGGCTTAGTAAAATCAAAATTTGAAAGTTATGTAGTAAATTTACTGGTAAGAGACGTTAAGTTAAAGGAAATTTAGGAGACGTCGAATAACAGAAGTGTTATAATTTACTGTAACACTTCTGTGTAAACAACGTTCGTTGTTTTTCCCTCGGTCTCATTCAATATTGTAAATACAACGAGTCAGTCCGTGTGAGATGCAGCTCGTCCTGAGGTCGACACCCGTAGCCTTCAGTGTCTGCACTGTGACTTATTTATTGTCATTGGGAAGCACACGCTCACAGGAAACTGCACGCGCTTGAATTGAAAGGGGTAATTGTGGCCGGGTGTCACCATTGCCAGGATCGCCCAGAAGACAAGATGGAGCACACGGTGGAGGTCTGCCCCGCTTGGGCTGAGCACCGCCGTGTCCTCGTAGAGGCGATTGGCAGCGGCGGCGACCTCTCGCGTCCGGCCCTGGTGCAAGCCATGGTCCGGGGCGAGAGGGAGTGGGAGGCAGTCACCTCCTCCTGCGAAGCAGTCATGCTAGCGAAGGAGGTGGCGGGACGGCTCAGGGAGAGAGCCTCCCGTTCCAGCCGCCGCGGGAGACGCTCCGGGCGTCGGGAGCCGCGCGACGACTCCCGCCCACCGTAGGCGCGGGCCTGCGGGCGGAGAGTAATGGGTAGCTCACCGTCCGATCAGGACCAGGCCCGTGCCGGACGGCGCGTACGTGTTCCACGCGCGCCTCAAAGAGATGTCAGCATCGAGGAGGGGCCCCATAGGGCCGAAGCCTGCCGGGTCAGCGGGATTGTCCGAAAGGGTTACCGCTGGCCCGGAACATAAAGGGCTAAGGAAGGAACACGGGTGGGTTTTATTCAGTAAGAGTCTGACACGAAAAAAGAAAGGGGTAATTGTGGGGAATCGGTGGTATACGTGGTATAAACACTGTCTCGACGACACCACAACCCGTTAGAATTTCCGCCTCAATGATATTTCTCTGCGGCCAGACGACTTTGAGCCGGGTCCCATTGCACAGTTTCGGCGGAGTGAGATTCCGAAGAATCATAATTGGGACACCCACCTTTAGCTTAATGGTGTGCGCTGGTAGTTCACTTGCACTGAGGAAATTGAGAAATTCTACGGGGTAATGTATAGCGTCATCTTGGTCGACATCAGTGTTTATTGAAGTGTAGATCACTTCATTTCCCTCAATTTCCGCGAGAATGCATTCATTGATCGCTGAAGGTTGGTCGTTTCTGGGTGCTAAAATGGCTCGTTCACACACCCAAGAATTATCTTGGTGCGGTATCCTATTGATGTCCCCGTACACCAGGCGTATCAAATCTTCTAAGGTGGACACCACTCTCCCAAGTGTCTCAGGTAGAACCACCTGGCCACCGTCTACTGGTAGCGTTCCCTCACCTAATTTTAAGAGAACATCAGAAAATTATTGGGCGTGTACATTCCCGCCAAGCTGTGCTCTCATATTCATCGTTAAGCGCAACCTATGAATATGTGGCCATAAGAAAGAGCATTTCAACAAAGCATTCACCTCATCAGCCCTAGTTCCTCGCGTCACCACAGGCAGCGTTTGTCGGAAATCGCCGCTTAACAGAACTGTAACGCCACCCATCATTTGCTGGTTCCTGCGGATGTCCTGCAAAGTCCTTTTTACCGCCTCTACTGCTTTTCTGTTCGCCATAGTGCATTCATCTCACACGATTAAAGAGCAATCTTTAAGCACGCGCCCTTTGTCGCTGTTGCTGTTGCGTTTGGATGTCAACTCCACAAACAACAAATGTGCTTGGTAAGATATAACTTAGAACCAAAAGTTTGACTTGACTTTATGATAGTGTAGCTTGTTGTACCACCAATCAATCTGTTTAGTAACATTGGTGTGAAACTCCCCATACAATTAGATAGGACATGTGTAGTTCTCAGATTTCTTATCAGTATCGTTCCTAATGCACATAAAAAATGCAAAAACTAAAAAAAAAAGAATTTTACGATTTAAAAAAAATTATAATACGGGATTTGAACTCGCACCGTTTAGTGCTGTAAACGGTCGCCTGACCATACCGCTAAATTCCCTGTTGACATATTGTTGAAATAGCTGTTCCCTTGCAATTTATAATATTACTGCCCCGCTCCTTTATAAAAATAGCGTGATTGTTATGTTTCCAGGGTTAAATTTTTATTAACTAAATAAATAACATGTCATTTTGGGCATTCAATTATTTTGTGCATTCAATTACGAACCAAAACCTTTTAAAATCAATATTGCTTACCTCCCATAACATACGGCGTGATAATATGTAGCCTAAAGCCTTCCTTGGTTTACAAAGAACATTTTTGCTGAATTTCAATTCAATCTATCCAGTAGTTTTGGCGTGTAGCCTTACCATACACACAGACAAACAGACAAACAGACAAAAATTCTAAAAAGTCACTTTTTGTCATCAGTTACGTTTTTCTAACAAAAGCCACTTATTTTTTCTCGAAAATTCTCAATGTACAGTTTTTCTTTCGTTACTGTTTTATTATATGTATAGATTATCATAACTAAGACAAAATGATGATGATAATGCAACCCGACCGATCTCGGCCAGGGCGATTGCTTCAACTCCGCAGTAGCTGCCGTTCATGAGCTCGCATGTGGCTTATGTAGCCACATGCAAGAAAATGAGAGAAAATGTAATTTAATGTAATTTTTTCTTTGAGAAAATCCTCGCACAATTTCATTACACAAAATGTTCATATTCACATCTCACAAAATCCAGAAAAACTGACATGGTCGTCTTCCATTCATCCGCAAACACATCACAGTCAAGTTTAGAGTCCAAGAGAGCGTTCAGCGCAGAAAGAGTTCGAGGGACATGGGACATGTTATAGAGGGAGAGCTTAGCCCAGATAATGGATTAAGTTCGACCTGGATACCGAACACCTTGTTACGTAGCAATCCATACGGACATTAGACAGCCTCGAAAGTATTTGAGCGTTTTCTGTTTATGTTTTTCTGTGTGAATCTTCTACCTGGGTGTCTGTAGGTACATCAATCAACAAATCATCGCAGTCCACTGCTGGACATAGGCCTCTCCCATGCTGTGCCACAAAACCCTGATCTCTGCCTTCCGCACCGAGTCCCACCCACCTTTTTAAGGATGTCAGTCCATCAAGCTGGGGAGCGTCCCACATTATGCTTGCCGTTACGCGGTCTCCACTCCAGGACTCATCTGCTCCCCTCGCCATCGGTCCTTCGACAAACATAACCAGCCCACTGCCACTCCTGAATTCCTGTTACCGAGCACCTCCAACATATACAGACAAATGTCGTACGTAGTAGTTCCAAACAGAATCTTATACCCATGATTATTAGTCGCGAGTTGGCGGAACAGCATAACCTCAGCGTTCAACTTCCCATTTTTTTAAATCTTTTACTCAAAAAAAAAAAAAAAGCCCAAAGGATCTTTACTTAATAAATTTTTGCTTTTAAAACATTCTAACGACCTCGCCAAAGGTCACAGGATAAGAGCTATAGCCTTACCTAACGGTTAGCCTAGAATTTCAGCACAGTAATTAGGAAATTGAATTTTCATGTCCTTTCTGCCTAGGCTGAGGCAAATTTTGCCGTCATTATTGCATCGAGGCTAGCTTTTTGGCCACAGTTCGGTTGACTGGACATTTCAACCACTTAAAAGGTTTTTTGTGGTAAGAGTGGAGTTTATTTCCGTGTCCGTATGTTTGTTTGTGGTTTCCTTTGAAACTTAGAGGTTTATTCATAACCGATGATAAAAGTTAAGAAAGGCCCTCTGCCTTGTGGCTAAGTAATAACAGCCGCATGGGTCGATCGATCAGGTTAAATTACGCTTGCCGTGGCTGATCCGTGGATGGGTGAGCATCTTTACATACCGAGACCCCTGCGTGTCTCGGAAAGCACGTTCAGCGGTTGGACCCGGCTGTCATTTGTGGATCTTTAACAGTTGTTACGGGTAAAAAGGGTTTCGTATTACCCAATAACTGGGTTGTGGAGGTCAGATAGGCAATCGCTCCATGTAAAATACTACTCAGCTGGATCCAGTTAGACTGGAAGCCGACCCCAACATAGTTGGGAAAAGGCTAGGGAGATGATGATGATTAAAGTTAAGTGACGTTTAAACGTCAAAATGTATGGTTAACAGTGGCTAAACACTACACAACTATAAGCCACGTTTATGAATAAAGGCGTTCGTGTTTCAATAGTATTTTTTGTATGTACGTATAGTTTTTAGATACAGTGAATCTGTCATCAAAGTCAAAGTCAAATTATTTATTTCAAATGCATATTAAAGGCACTTTTGAACGTCAAAAATGACAACGAAATAGAATTGATTCTAGTCGCCCATTCCAAAAGGTAGTTTTCGTATGGCTGGTCCTGCTCCACAACCACAACTAATTGATTGACACTTGAAAGTATTTATATATTATATAGTTGGAGCTGCTGAAGATTGTAAGACTATCTTTGTAGTTAATTTCAATATTTGGAAGAGGTGCTTCCCTTTTTCTTTTTTTGTGTTTCTGACATTACGAACATAACTTTTTTAATTTATTCAATCAATTTTTAATTGTTGAATACTTCAATATTAAATTATCTCTTCCTGTTTGGTAGGTAATAAAATTCTATTTACCTCTTAAATAAATTGCAAACTAGTTTTGTATAATTTAGAAGCATTTTTTTTTTTTTTTGTAAATGTAAGAACCATGTTTCCGTTTATTATGATTTTTTGATGTTGACTTGAAATAGCATGGCAGTTGAGAACGTGTCATGCTCACTTAAATGTCTCACCGATGGTGGCGCGTGTGTTGGATCATTCGGTTCCCTACAAAATGGTCGAGCTGGATGGTGCTGATCCACGCGTCATGTTCGTGAACGGGCGCCGTCGGTTGAGACTGGTCATCACTTAACTGCCAAGGCTTATTTTTAATCTTATGTCTTGAATTGTTTCTTCATTTCTGTCTTTTTTTACATTGTTCTCACATATAGAAGCAACAAGAATAATGTACCCAGGATTTTGTAATATCTTGATTTAAAAGAGTGTCCATGGAGTTTCTTGCCCGTTCTTCTCCATAGAGATCTACGCTTTGGAATGGGTAACTAGCTTCAACTTTCTGACTAACTGACAGACTATTTAATTTTGACAATTCAAAAGTGCCTGTACAAGGTTTAATTGAAATAAATGATTTGAGTTTGAGTTTTGAGAAGAATGGGCAAGAAACTCCACCGTTACTCTTTTAAAATGTTAACATAATATAATTATATGTGAAGACGATGCACCTAGAATAAAATTAGTCTACCACAAAAGGCAAAAAGAATTAAAAATGAAGCAATGACAGGTAAATCAATTATGTGATAGATACATGGTGCTCACATATTTACAAATTATTTACAAATATTGTGAAAGTAGATGATTTTCCTAGAATTTTAACAAATGTGTTAGTAACTGTAGTCACAGATTGTAAAAAACAATGTCATAACAATTTTAAAATTTTAAATCATCAGGTGGAAATGTTTTATGGAACTGGTGAATCTACTTAAAACAATGTTGTGGCTGTATTTATGGCTACTAAATGTAACTTCCATGATCGATTTTTTTAAATATCCTTACTACTCCATAATTTCCGCCGAAAGACGTCCACTGCTGGACATAGGCCTCCCCCAAGCACTTCCACTTCGACCGGTTCTGTGCTTCTCGCATCCAACGGGTTCCTACGGCCTTCACAAGGTCGTCGGTTGACATAACTAAATATAAATACAAAAGGGTTATGAAGCCAAGTTCACAATATCGGGCCCATTAATCTTCCAGTTAAGGCGATCCCATCTGGTCGCCGTCTCACGCATGTTGCTAAAGTCATAGCTAAGTGAGATGGGCCGCTAAAATATTCATTGCTGCGAATCTTAGTACTGGAATCACTTAAGTTAACGCATGCGCGTTAGAGCTAATGTTACTACTAGTTGAAATTGTGAAAGTTATTTATTAAAAGTCAGTTAGAAACAAAAACATCCATACTAATATTATAAATTCGAAAGTAACTCTGTCTGTCTGTTACCTTTTCACGCCTAAATCATTGGACGGATTTCGACAAAATTTGGCAGAGAGATAGATTGCATCCCGGGGAAGGACATAGGGTAGTTTTTATCGACATACCTCGCGGACGAAGCAGCGGGCGGAAGCTAGTTTTCTCTAAAGCTATCTAAAAAGAAAAAGTGAAAGACATTGCACCCACCCCAATCATGATAGTTTCGTCTGCAGTAGAAAAATTATACAACGATCTTAGTGGCGCTTGTCTTAAATCGGAACTTATGCCGTCATTTTGTTTTTTCAATATAATTTTGAGAAACAGTCTCACAAATGTTTACCAATAACGCCCCCCTGTCAATGTCGTTCACGCGCCACAAGATTTTTACATTCATTTTGTCAACCTTTGTCTTGTGTCAAAACAGTTTTTTAGTACATTTTTATCAACTTTGATTACGAGCCTGTTTAATAATATACGCCATCATTGTTTTCATAGAACAAATAGTCTGTGTAAAGACAATTACAAGCACTGTTTTAAAGCCCAGCCAAAAAAAAAAAAGTAAAAAAAGTACCGACTTAAAAAAGAAGGAGGTTCTCAATTTGGACGGTTATATTTTTTTATGTATGCTCGGGCACAATTCCGTCATTATATAGACGGTTGATTTTAAAAAATAAGTTTATGTGAGAAATAAATCTAAAAATGTTTGTAGTAAAGCTCTGTAAAAATTAAATTAATGTTAGGCATGTCCAAATTCCTTGACGGTATATTAAACTTTATTTAAGTTGTTGTTGCGCACAGTTTTCTTCTCTGAGGAAATTGAGGAAAATTGAGTTATGCTTCATTTATTTTGAAATGTCTTAGTAACTCAATAAAAGGCATTTAAGTCTCTTCAAAGAATTCCCAGGGAAGTTTAGATCTTATTGATACGATTACGAGAGGTACGACACTTTTCATTTGTTTCCTTCTATTCTATTATATTTTTAATTATGGCAAGTAAAGCCGATGGTGACTATTCTTGCCAACGTCAAAAGTGAATTCATTGTTTTCTTACTTCCTGCAGTGCGATTCTGTACCCATCTCACCGTGAAAACTTAGGTGAAGTGAGCGTGGAGTGAGCTGTCAATAGTGTCAACTCCTAGCAAAAACAAACTCACTTCACCTAAGTTTTCACGGTGAGATTTTTACAGAATCGACCGGCTGTATTTTTCTACTAGCCACAGTCGACCGAATGTCAGTAATAACAAAATCAGTTTGAGCTCTGGGGTAATTTCGTAACACACTAACAGTTGGAATGGCTTTTATTTTGACAGTTCAACAACATTCATTGGATTATTTACATTGTTGAGCAGACAATTTTTTTTTAAAATATTTATAGTAACAATTTTTTAGTATTCTCCGCTGGGATAAAGGTGTCTTCGTCTTGGGCGAGCTTGAATCCATCACTGCACTCAGGATTCAAAATAGCGCCCGCGACATAAAGACATCGCTTTATCCCCTTAGTGAATAATCTATTATTAATTTCCCTACATTTTGACAAGTTTTTGACATTTGTTTGTCGCCAAGATGAGACTGCGACTAGATTTTAAATTACGAGAATTGGGTTTCTGATCTTTTGACCTCACAACAGATTAAACACTCATTATTACATTGTAATACATGCCACTTGTTCCAACAAAGCAATAAATTCTGGCTGAAAAACTACACGAAACAATTCATGGTCTGTTTAACAAAGATATTTGGAAGCGGCCACTGGAATGATAAAATTTAATATCACGGCCGAAGGGAGCACATTGCGGCTATAATTTTTGCTAGAAGAATTCTATCCCTAATAACCGTTATTGGTTTTTTTTTTATTATTACAGTTTTTTTCTCTTTTCCTTTCTCGCCAGGAATTCGAATTATGATTGTCTTTTATGAGATTGAGGGTGTGTTTTTTTTTAATGCGATTCTAATGATTTTATGGCTTTTTTTTTGTAAGGGTCGTTGGGGGCAGTAATTTAATTGTATATTTCCTGGGGGCCTAAAAAGGCCACTTTGGCAGAATCATAAACGTATTTTGCTTTTTTTCGTTGCAAGAGATTGGGATTGGATTTGGATTGGTATTTAAGCACAGACAAAAAAAAAATAACTGAAAAATCCTTCACCAATGGGATTTGATACGATTAACTTAACAGTTAACTGTCTATTATGATTTATAATGATTTGATGAATTCCTTTTATGATTCTGCAAAAGTGGCCTTTTTAGGTCCCCTGATCTTTTTGGTGAATTGACGCAGATAGCGAAATCACCTCAGAAATTGCAGGGTTCTTTGCAAGTTGTGGGGAGACTAGCGGCACGTGCGCATTAATATTAATAATACCAGCCTATTAATGCCCCATTTCAGGGCAAAGGCCTCATCTGGTACAAGGAAGGCACGAGCATTGTTTTCTTGTCTGGTAGTCCTCTTCATAAAGCGTGCATTATTTTAACTTATATCAGTAGGTACTACTAACACTATACCCTATTCAGTTTGACTTGAGATAAAATGTAAACATTTGACTACTCATAATAAAAAGATATTCTGTAAAATATATCAAAACATTAATTTCTACCAAAAAAAAAAATTGTTATCATAATTTTTTTTACATACCTACTGTAGTATACTGAATCCTGTATTACGACAGTAAGAGAGGCTACATGTAGGATAACCCCCGGTTGGACTATTCCAGGATATGGAAAAATGAAAAGTTGGACTGTGGGTTTGGGTGGCTAAAGTGGACTGGTTACCAAGAACTATGGAAGAACTATGACCCCTGCCTGATCAATGTTTTATATATACACGGATAAAATAGCTGGGGGTGACTTGCACACCCAATAATTTTGATGGCATGGTTGGCTCAGTGGTTAAGCGATTGACTGCTGCGCTGCGTGTCGCGGGTTCAATTCCCGCACGGAACAAATATTTGTATGACCTACAAGTAGTTGTTCCGGGTCTGGCTGTTTGTTTATGTGAGTTTAAATGTTTATAATCGCACCCACAATACAGGAGAAATTCCTAGTGTGGGCAATGTTTTTTATATAAATTAAAAAAAAAATAATGAGCCCCCGGAAACGGTCGCTAGCACATAGTGACGTAGCGCTAGTACATACATATTATTATTATTATTTTAAAACTGTTAGCTTTTTAAATTATGTAAACACTTTAAAAAAAAGGTACCTACTTAAATCTGAGCCATTTTTGTACACTGATATTTGAAAACTAAAAAAAAAAAAAACCGAAAAAATAGCTCCAAATTTTAAAACAAAATCGTCCACCGGACATAACCCCAAAAAGCCCTCCATCCGTCAATACACACTTAACCTCCTCCCAGGTCGCATATACCCTTAGATTTATCACCACATTATAACTGGTAATCACTGTTGATCGATCACTGCTGTCAGCTTCAGGCCACAGTCTATCAATCAAGCTTTTTGTCAAGCCCCGTCTATTGTTTAGCTGTTTATCTTACACTGTGGCTCGACGTAATCTTTGACTCGTCATGTGAGGTTCGATGTTCAGGAAACGATTAGCGTTGATCCTTTTTTGTTGAGGAAGTGTTGTCTTTGGTAATTTGGGGATTAGGTACTTTTATTTTTTTACAGAATGTTGGATCTCTTTTTCAATAAGTTTAAAATGTATTCATTTGAATGTCATTCTAAGTATAAGTAACTTAGGGCTAAAATTGACGTTTGACACTTTTTGTATGAAATAACTGTCAAAATTTCAAAATTATTCCTGGATTATAGTTATCAGATGCCTGAAAAATTAGCCCTATTTTGGCCCCTGATACCATGATAAACGAATTAAAGAAATCAAAATACCTACTGGCGCAAACATACATAATTATGCCTTTTTTATTAACAAAATTAACTAGGAAGTTTTAAACACCGGTTGGAAAAAATTACACCTACGGCTATATTAAAAACTTTCATAGCGAAGTTCTACAGCTACGATTTCCTTTAAGAGGGGTCGCCGTCATACAGCTGTCATGGAAATCTGTCATATTAACCAGAACGAATTTGACATTAAGGTGTAAAAAACCGGTCTTGGGGACTTGCGCACCAAGGGTTCCGTATAAATTTTGTATAATTTTTCCCGTTTTTTCTTGTAATGTAACTTCAAATTCACGGTTTTTGGATTTTTTCCTATAGTTGTGCTACATGACGTTGCTTCTTGCCAAATTTAATTATTCTAGGTCAACGGGAAGTACTCGTAGGTACCCTATAGGTTTTGATTCCGGAACATAAACGCCCGTATCTTTTGATTGCGTTGACTTAGAAGTTTGATTTTTTCATTTCTTCAAGGGATTGCAGCCCTGAGTATTTGATATTAATTTCAACTTGATAACTCCACGCATTCCTGAGAATAAGAGTCTTGACATACGGACAACGAAATGATCTTATATAAGGGCTCCGTTTTTCCTGTTGAGGTCCGGAACCCCAAAAAACGCTCTATATTTGGACAGCCGTAATTATGTGACCGTTCACCGTTTTCTTAGAAAACCAAAGCTTTAGACTAACAAAGCTGCAAATTTACAACGTACAAAACCTCAAAATTAACCACCAACCAGTAATAACCGTTCTAGAACAGCTCTAAAACCCACAACCGTAACCAAACCCATTATATTTCTAAAACACAATTACATAAGACACTTTGAAGACTCGGAGACCATAACTTTGGCGGGCTGGCAAGCACCGAAGCAGTTGTAAAAGCATCGTAAAGACTGCTCACCTGTTCACCATAAGGTAAGACCTGAGGTAATGAACCATTAATTCGCTAGAAGAGTTAGTGCACTTACAACGAACAATTGCAGATAAAGCTGGCTGGAAGAAGTATTTTTCGGGTCGTTTGCTTAAATGAAGGTGGAAAATTGGATGGGGGTATTTTGATTTTGTTTGATTAAGTTTGAAGATTTAAGCAGGTTTAATGTCGACTTGGTTCAAATCATCCTGGCTGGTTGATGGTTGACAAATATTTTTGTAGATTTGAATTTTTAAATACAGAACTATGGAATTACATTTTTATGATGCTCATGCAAGCTGTCAGTTCCGATTGATTGAACTATAGATTTAGTGTAGGTAAACTAGCGTAGTATATATCCATAGATTTGGTATAATCTATGGATTGAACAAAACAGTAATAAAAATCATTGTTTTAAAACCAAGTAGACAACAGAATTACAAGCTTTCAGGAACCAGTGAACGTATTTTTGTTTTACTATTTTTATTTTACTATGTTACTTATGTAAAATTAAAAACGACTGGCTCAATATTACTTAAATGGTTACGAAAGATTTTCCGTGCTTTTGAGCATTCTCATCTGGCGTAATGAGTATTCAGGGTCCTCAGGATACACAAAATCATAACATAAAATAATAAAAATCCAATTGTTTTAACCTCTTTAAAATATTCATCACTTTTGTATAAGAAAACGAAATGAAAATTCATAATGAAATAACTTTTCCGCGATGTAGTAAAAGTTTAGAACAATTTTATTTATTAGAAAAGTTTTAACAATATGCTCAAACTTTACTACTGTAGTTTTAACTATTCACTAACTTTTCTCGATTGAACTTTGATTTACGTGAGATCTGACACTTTTGGAAACTTTTAAAATGTATTTTTGTCAAATATAAATTCGTTTCTGAACACAAAATGTAAGTCTTGGATTGTTGTGTAGAATAATTTATAGAGACAAGTGTACAAACAAAATAAAAGTGTTTGACTTAATTTTTCCTTGATATGAAACTGCCTGGAATTTCTATTGGTTACTACCGTGAAATAACTTATATATTTTATCATCATCTGCCTAGCCTTTTCCCAACTATGTTAGGGTCGGCTTCCAGTCTAACCAGATGCAGTTGAGTACCAGTATTTTACATGGAGCGACTGCCTACCTGAACTCCACAACCCAGTTACTGGCTAATACTATTGTAGCATTTCATATTTAATTCAAAATCTTTAACTGATCACCAGTTCTTTTAGGAAAACGAGACATAAAAACTTAAAAAATAAACCAAAACAAAATCAATTTGCAGTTCCAACACCCAACACAAGAAAACACAGTGTCGACATTTAGGTACTTGTTTTTAGAAGCGAACTATTTGTACGGTTCAACACGGTGCACCATCTGGAAAACGGTGAATTATAAAAAGCTGTTTGCGAACCTTGGACAACTGGACCGTATTGCGGTTGGCGTCGGGACGCTGGTAATTACCGGTAACAACTAATTCATTACGTGAACGGTTTCCGTGCACTGCGATTGATGGAATCAACGCAATGCAACTGATTATTTGAGACGAGAGTTTGATCGAATAATTATGAAATGGATCGACAGCCCGTTTATCGAGCCGGCAACCTCCTAGGTGGACCTGCAACCCCTCTATTACTACTATTTATAGTATATAGAAAATTAAAAAAAAAGCCTTAGGTACTTTTTTTCAACAATTTATTGGTTTTATGAAGGAGCAACTAAACTGCAGTCAATAGACGTCAATCGATGATGACGAACGAAATCAATAATTCAAACCATTCTTTCTTTTTCATCAGTGTCATCGCAAACTCAAGTTTGCTATGACACTGTTTGTCGCTGAGATGAGATTGCGACTGGATTTTGAACGTTTTTAATTACGGGAATTTGCCTTCTCAACACGCAGCGCGATCTTGGCTGTAAAGGCCACTGGTCGCATATATTCACGGCCACGATCACTAAAAGTCGTTGTCGTGACTTAAAAGCTTGTTGACAAACACGGTAAACAAGATGTATTCATACTATACATTATACTCGAACTCAGTGTACCATAGCAACTGCAATCTCGGGGTTCCGCTCACCTTAATACAAGTTCTGTTTGTATTGTCGATAACTTAAACATTAATATTGCTCCTTTGCTGGTTTTAGACAGAATTGTTTAGTTTGTATTTTAGCTTGTTTTAGCTTATGCAGTTTAGCAAACCGTTCAGTTTTGTTTGTTAACTTTATTTTTACGTTTATTGACGATTTCTTTTTCAGTGTCTTTCTTGTTTTAAAATGCCTCGATTGTCCTGTGGTCCTAGTACTTAGTTCGATATCAGAATTGGTCAGAGTATACAGGGTTATTGGTAAACATTAACATTAACAACCTCTTAAGAGGTCATTGTACTCATCATTATGAACAACTTTTACTATGGGACCAAACCTGAAATCGCGAAAAAAAAATCAGCTGTTCATTTATGTTCGTATAACTCGTCAAAATGTAGGAAACAGCTGATTTTTTTGTCATAAATTTTATGTTATTACGAACATAGTATTTTCGAACCCATAGGTTTATGCAAAGTGTCGTATTTCAACGTTGCATTTGTCATTTCACGAGAAAATGGCAATTGAAAGTTGCCAAGTATTGACATATTAGTGCTCGTGACTGTACATAATTTTGACCAGCCTGCCTACCTTACGTAGAAGGGTTAGAAACATCTGTATTACATTTATTTCTGTAAGCTAACTGTACAGAAATCACAGTATACGTGGTAATCATGAGTTGCTTACCAGTATAGTAGGTATGTTATGTTACTACGATAAGCAAACATTTGTTATTTACACGTCCACTGTTAACGAAACCATAGCGCGAGCTAATTCGACGCCAACGCCATCTAGGGAGGGGTGGTCTTACTTTGTTTTTTTTAATTCTTCATAATTTTGTGTATTTTTGTATTGGGTATGGGAAGAGTAGCTTAAGGTTATAGTGGAAAAATAAAGATTGTATTATAAAAAGCTTTTTCCAATGTATAGAGAAGGAATCACTCGCTAACTGAGATTTGGCAAGGAGTAGTAATTATGCTATTGGCAGTTTTTAATAAACCTAAAAGCTATTTGAGTTGAAATACCTCTTTGAAACGAGTAAAAGTAAGTTGAAGTTTCGTTCATTAAATTTAAAAGAGAATTGCTGAGTGTCTGGCTATATGCAATTAATAGAGAGTACATAAAGATGGTAATTAATATATCTTTAATAAATTTAAATCTAATTTTAAATAACAGGGTATGGTATCTTAAAAGTTATTTGTACAACGAAATGCTCATTAAGTCGTGTATTATTGGTATAGCGAAATTCAAGAAAATAATTTATATTTAGTTTTGGAGCTTCGTTCGTTTTAGGTTTATGTAGTCAAGGGCAAAGGCATGTAAACAATTAGCCAAATTATTATTTTGTTTGCAGATAAAAGATTTTTGAAATTCGCTCAATGTGTAGGTAGGTAGACTTAAGCCCTCAAAGTGAATTTTTATAAATGAAGTCTTACAAAACCGACCCTGTACAGTCACGAGCATAAGTATGTATACACTTGGCTTTATTCAAAGACGATTTTCTTCTTTAGTTTTGAATGAACTTTTATGTTATTATGAACAACGTATTTTCGAACCCATATGTGTGTGTAAAGTGTCGTATTTCAACGTTGCATTCGTTATTTCACGGAAAAATAGCAATTGAAAGTTGCCAAGTGTTGTGACATATTAGTGCTCGTGACTGTACACCCAGTAATAATTTTACTGCATTAAACTTTTCACAGACTAAATCCCAGTAAAAAAAAGGAGTAAAAGCAAACCAAGTTTCAATTTAATTTTCAAACCTAAAATACACTTAGAAAATATTGTTCGGACAAACTATCCACAATTTTCACTCGCCGTTCATTCGAGTTTATTTCCACTTTCAACTTCGTATAGTAACCAACCACTGTGGAATACACGAACCTGAAGGTTGCTGGATTGCGAAATCAAGATAAAAACTTTACTGCAAAAAATATTTTCACTTATTTACTTGGCTCATTATTGATTAAACGAAATATTATAAACTCGCTTCTGATTAATTTAAAATATGATGAACATGTAAGTCTATTTGTACAAACCTACTTGCTTATATAAACCATTTAAAAGAAAAAGGCACTTTGGAGGTGCTGGGATTTGAACCCAGGACTTTCAGCATGCGAAGCAGACACTCTACCACTGAGTTACACCCCCGATGAAAAGAGCTGTTATTTTACTGGTATGGTTTCCAAGAGAAGAAGTGGCGAAAGAAACTCAGGGGGTCTGTGTCTCCATTTCTACTCAGGGGTCGTAAGATAGAAAATGTCGACCCTATCCAGCTTTTATAATGACGTTTATTATGAGTGATTCCAATATATTATAGACAATTTTATTTTATTTTCATTTCATCTTTTTAAGGCTGACTATTAATGTATTTACGAGATCAGAATATAATGATCTGAATTTGATATTCTTATTTTGCAAGATGGTTTTTGAAACTTAAACAGCGGTTGATATTTTAAAAATTACCCAACAGCTGGATACACCGCTGCTAAAAATATTCAGTCTCAAATTTTACTTGCAATTTAAAGCAGTGCGTCATATTTTTTAAAGTTCTCATCCTCTCAGTTGAATTCTTAATTAGTGTTGACTTTTAAAATTAAATTCGCGGCAGTCATCGCTTGCAGCTTTTGCAAAAGAAGGAGACTTTAAAAAACAGGAATACGTTGAATTATCTCGACATTGCTACAATTTGTTGGTTTTCTGTCAAAAATTGTAGGGCTCAGTAATGAAAGAACCTCCTCCGTTTTTTCGTCGGTTAAAAAAGTAACCACATTATAATAATTATTTCAATTCTACATTACCTCATTATAAATTCTATTTTACTCCTTCTGTCTTACATTTATCTATATCTTTAATTTTTTTCATTGTCAGAACCATTTGTTTTGTTTGTAAGTATTTTCATTTCATCCAAAATCCGTCTTCAGGTATGCTGTTTAAGAATCCAAAATGCAGAAACATTATCAAGACCCCAACTGCATGAATTTCTAAGATTGCAGCTCAGTCTTTCCAAGCCATGTTCATTTATCCAAATATCGTAATACCTAACAAAGAATTCCTGGGCAGTTGCAAATCCAGGGGAGACGCGGGAGAGTTCAGACACACCCATCATGAGACTTAACGCCCAACGCGGCGTGATCCCTGATTTCCCCCGGGGCAGCGGTACTGCGTCGGTAACAGATGTACTAGGATTTGGATATGCTAGTTTTTCATCTTTATATACAAGATAAACACAAGATGGGGCACGATCCTCAGCACTGAGGGACTGAGTATAAAGAAGAAAAAAAAAGAAGTACATAATATCTATCTAAGCTGAATTTGTGAGTCACTTTTATTCTTCATTGGAAAAAATGATTTTCTTCCTGTTTAATGTCTTATTCTTGAATAACTTGTGTTTGGCTTTAAACGAACTACCTATACTTATTACGTAACACACTCTTAATCATTTTGAAGGATATTGCTGAGCCATTGCTTCATATGTTCAAAATAATTGTCTGCTCAACAACGTAAATAACGCAATGAATGTTATTGAACTGTCAAAATAAAAGTCATTGCTACTGATATTTTCTTACGCAATTACTTCGCTGGAGTCTAATATGTAGAATAGTATAAATGGTGTCCTCGATTCTATATTTTCTCATCTTGAAACAAATGATTAGCTACGTCAATATTGTAAAAGATAGTAAACAAAAAGAACTATCACTTCCAAAAATATTTCAACGAGCAATGTCTTGAAGATACTTGGATTTTGTTCAGCTTTGATTGTATCCCATAATTGGCTCGTCTTTCTCTTCCAAGATCCATGGAATCATGAAATATTTAATTCCGTCGCGCATGACGAGGGCTCTCCTTATTGCGTTTGCACTTGACAAATTATATTAAAGGAAAAGGTATTTTGATTTTTACGGGTCACCTGACTACGTTTAATCGGTTTCCCTTATTGAATGTCACTGATCTTTGTCGGGATGGGAGTCAAATATTTATTGTTAAGCAAAATGACTACCATCTTACATTGTCCGTATAATCAAATCACAATTTATATTGTTTGACAGTTGTATAAAATGGCTACAACACGGTAAATTGACGTAGAATGTAAATCCTACTTCCTACTATCCTACTTATATTATAAACGCGAAAGTTTGTGAGGATGGATGGATGTTTGTTACTCTTTCACGCATAAACTACTAAACGGAGTTGGATGAAATTTTGCACACAGATAATTTATAACCAGAATTAACACATAGAGTACTTTTTATCTCGATATTCTAACGGGATCGGAACTAATGCGGGTGAAACTGCGGGGCGCTGCTAGTAATATTGTAAACGCGAAAGTTTGTGAGGTTGGACTAAAAAATTACTGAACAGATTTTGATGAGACTTTACAGTAATATAGCTTATACATCAAAATAACAAATAGGATAATTTTTTTCCCGATATTCCCACGGGATCGACACTTATGCGGGTGACCCTGGCTCTGCTTTTTTGCTTTTTAAAATTAACTAGATGTTGCTCACGTGGAGGTCAGAAATTATCCCATAATTATTATCCTTAAGTTAATCCAGCTTGTAAACTATCTGCGTGCCAAATTTCATCCAAATCCGTTCAACCGTTTTTGCGTGATTGAGTAACATACATCCAAAGATACATACTTTCACATTTATAATATTACTAGCAGCGCCCCGCGGTTTCACCCGCATAAGTGTCGATCCCGTGGGAATATCAAAATAAAAACTATCTTATGTCCTTTCCCGGGACTTAAACTATCTCTATACCAAATTTCATCTAAATCGGTTCACCAGTTAAAGCGTGAAGAGGTAACAGACAGACAGACACACTTTCGCATTTATTATATTAGTATGGATATACGTAGTAGGATTTCCCTGTCTGTACTTTTAGAGAAATTAATTTTATGTACTATAAATATGTATCTGAAATATATAATTATAGTTTCATTTGTTGGATTAGATTTCAAAATCCAAAACTTTTATGTTGAACATCGTATGGTTTCTAATTAGGTACGTTCTATTAAAATGCAATGTTTCATAATGGCCATTTCATTTACCTTTCTCATTATACGCCACAATATTTCAAGAATTATCGGCTTCGCCAGTCTTGGTCCAACCAATGATGGGTCTACATTGCTCCGTCTCGTCTGTTTCAGCGGAGTATTAAGTATTGGCACTGCCAGGATCTGTGGTTTCACATAATACGTGACATCACAGATCCTGGTACTGGAGAGGCAATGGAGAGATTGCTTCTGCATATCCAATGAGATTTACTTCGAATATTGCACCCACATTCCGAGTGTATTGTAATTTAGACCTACGGTCAAGTGGAATGAAATATGCATTTGTTTTTCTAAAAATATGCAATGTTGTGTACTCTGTAAATCCCCAAGCAATGTTTGTTTCATGTGCTTTTTAGGGTTCCGTACCCAAAAGGGTGCAAACGGAACTCTATTACTAAGCCTCCGCTGTCCGACTGCCTGTCAGCGGGCTGTATCCCATGAACCATAATAGGTAGACAGTTGAAATTTTCATTGTGTATTTCTATTACCGCTTTAACAACAAATAAGTAATAAAATACAGTTAAAAAATTAGGTCTCCTTTAATTTTTAACTTTATTTTATTACTAGCTTCTGCCCGCGACTTCGTACGCGGATCTTGTTGCTTATTCCAGCGAGAACGGGGTCGTCAAAATCGAAGATCTGAAACGTCTGATGTCGAATTCTAAGAGCCCGGGGACGGGACAGCGTGATGCGCGAGACGATTCGAGACGTTTCAGATCTTTCATTTTTGTAAGTCAACAGGAAATGCCCATCAGACTAAACAACTTTTGCTAAGGCGGGTTTTAGAGTCGCACTGACCGCACGCTGATGGTCAGCGCTGATGGGTCGATATGCTATGTAGTAAGGTAGCGTTTCTGAGTAATGCTGACCGCTCAGCGCTGACGGCTCATACGTTTCGCTGTCCGCGCCGACGATCAGTGTGCGGTCAGCGCGACTCTAAAACCAGCCTAAGACGTCATTCCTATATGTTATAGTGTCGCTGGGCTTTGAAGTTCCACAACAGGTGTTCCAGATCTTCAAATTTATTCTCACAGCAGAAAATGCTCTTCACGTGGAATATTTTTTGCTATGGCACCATTTTTATATCTCTTATACTTTAGCTGATCTGTTGCGGTTCTGCATCAGGTGTTCCATTTTCCAAAATAAATTAGTGATAGTTTGTTGATTTACAGAAACACTCAAAAGATGCGTCTCATACTGTACTATAGCTTAGATCCCTCAAAAACTATTTGGCTTAGTAAACTCAAAATTTGAAAGTTATGTAGTTAATTTACTGGTAAGAGACGTCAGGTTAATAAGGAAATTTAGGAGACGTCGAATAACAGAAGTGTTATAATTTACTGTAACACTTCTGTGTAAAAAACGTTCGTTGTTTTTCCCTCGGTCTCATTCAATATGTAAATACAGCGAGTCAGGACTGGTGACGCGGGAGCAAGCGACGTACAGTTGTCCGTGTGAGATGCAGCTCGTCCTGAGGTCGACACCCGTAGCCTTCAGTGTCTGCCCCTGTGACTTATTTATTGTCATTGCGAAGCACACGCTCACAGGAAACTGCACGCGCTTGAATTGAAAGGGGTAATTGTGGCCGGGTGTCACCATTGCCAGGATCACCCAGAAGACACGATGGAGCACACGGTGGAGGTCTGGCCCGCTTGGGCGGAGCACCGCCGTGTCCTTGTATAGGCGATCGGCAGCGGCGGCGACCTCTCGCGTCCGGCCCTGGTGCAAGCCATGGTCCGGGGCGAGAGGGAGTGGGAGGCATTCACCTCCTTCTGCGAAGCAGTCATGCTAGCGAAGGAGGTGGCGGGACGGATGAGGGAGAGAGCCTCCCGTCCCAGCCGCCGCAGGAGACGCTCCGGGCGTCGGGACGACTCCCGGCCACCGTAGGCGCGGGCCTGCGGGCCCGTGCCGAACGGCGCGTACGTGTTCTACGCGCGCCTCAAAGAGATGTCATACCCCATAGGGCCGAAGCCTGCCGGGTCAGCGGGATTGTCCGAAAGGGTTACCGCTGGCCCGGAACATAAATGGCTAAGGAAGGAACACGGGTGGGTTTTAGTCAGTAAGAGTCTGACACTCCCTTCCGCTCCACCCAGAGCGGGAGGGGTCATTTGATGACTTCCCATCCGAAAAAAAAGGGGTAATTGTGGGGAATCGGTGGTATACGTGGTATAAACACTGTCTCGCCGACACCACAACCCGTTAGAATTTACGCCTCAATGATATTTCTCTGCAGCGAGACGACTTTGAGCCGGGTCCCATTGCACAGTTTCGGCGGAGTGAGATTCCGAAGAAGCATAATTGGGACACCGACCTTATGCGCCTCGCGCGGGAAGCGGTACACCTTAGTGGCTATTGATGTCCCCGTACACCAGGCGTATCAAATCTTCTAAGGTGGACACCACTCTCCCAAGTATCTCAGGTAGAACCACCTGGCCACCGTCTACTGGTAGCGTTCTTCACCCAATTTTAAGAGAACATCAGAAAATTCTTGGGCGTGTACATTCCCGCCAAGCTATGCTCTCATATTCATCGTTAAGCGCAACCTATGAATATGTGGCCATAAGAAAGAGCATTTCAACAAAGCATTCACCTCATCAGCCCTAGTTCCTCGCGTCACCACAGGCAGCGTTTGTCGGAAATCGCCGCTTAACAGAACTGTAACGCCACCCATCATTTGCTGGTTCCTGCGGATGTCCTGCAAAGTCCTGTTTACCGCCTCTACTGCTTTTCTGTTCGCCATAGTGCATTCATCCCACACGATTAAAGAGCAATCTTTAAGCACGCGCCCTTTGTCGCTGTTGCTGTTGCGTTTGGAGTGTCAACTCCACAAACAACAAATGTGCTTGGTAAGATATAACTTAGAACCAAAAGTTTGACTTGACTTTATGATAGTGTAGCTTATTGTACCACCAATCAATCTGTTTAGTAACATTGGTTTGAAACTCCCCATACAATTAGATAGGACATGTATATTTCTCAGATTTCATAACAGTATCGTTCCTAATGCACATAAAAAATGCAAAAACTAAAAAAAAAGAATTTTATGATAAAAAAAAAATAACAATACGGGATTTGAACTCGCACCATTTAGTGCGGTAAACGGTCGCCTGACCATACCGCTAAATTCCCTGTTGACATATTGTTGAAATAGCTGTTCCCTTGCTATTTATAATATTACTGCCCCGCTCCTTTATAAAAATAGCGTGATTGTTATGTTTCCAGGGTTAAATTTTTATTAACTAAATAAATAACATGTCATTTTGGGCATTCAATTATTTTGGGCATTCAATTATTTTGTGCATTCAATTACGTATCAAAACCTTTTAAAATCAATATTGCTTACCTCCCATAACATACGGCGTGATAATATGTAGCCTAAAGCCTTCCTTGGTTTACAAAGAACATTTTTGCTGAATTTCAATTCAATCTATCCAGTAGTTTTGGCGTGAAGCCTTACCATACACACAGACAAACAGACAAACAGACAAAAATTCTAAAAAGTCACTTTTTGTCATCAGTTACGTTTTTCTAACAAAAGCCACTTATTTTTTCTCGAAAATTCTCAATGTACAGTTTTTCTTTCGTTACTGTTTTATTATATGTATAGATTTGTAGGTACCATACAAGAAACGTGTCTTTTTGTGTTTTTTTTTGCAGCGGGCTGTATCGAACCGGAATAGGTAAACAGTTGAAAATTTCACAAAGTGCGCATTTCTATTGCCGCTATATGACAAAAGAAAGTTTAAAAAAATGAAAGGGGTAATTATCTTTAAACAAGTTATTTGCTTTCTTTTCGGAGTTTTTTGCCTTGTGGTACGGAACCCTTCGTGTGCGAGTATGACGTGCACTTGGCCGGTGTTTTTATATTCTGAATCTTCTTTGTTTTAAAATTCTGCATCCTCATTTCTTTCGCCGGCCAGCAAATATGTTTCTTACATCTAAACCTACCCAAATCTTCATAATTCCATTACCTTTGCCTGCGGAATTTAATCACTAATAAAGCAAAGGGTATTTAAATTATGCATCTGGGTTAACCATTTTTAAAATCGAGTCCAAACGCAGGACGTACTTCTATCCTTTTCCTACGAGTGACAGCTTAAAGAATTTTAAACATAGTACTGTCTCGCTCACCGGTAATCGTATTTAAATTTGCATATTTAAAAAGATGCCAGGGAAAGCTGCAATATCCTCTCATTTTGTATGCGTTTCCTATTTTAGATGGGAAATTATTTTTTGCTGCAAAGCGAGGGGGTGACGTTTGATCTCGGTGTAGAGAAAAGAGGGGTTTTAACTTCGTTTTACATTGCGCTATGCTTTACTATGGCAAGTAATGATTGCGAACGCGACTGCTAGTTTCAGAAAAAGGTAATTTATTAATTATGCAGCTGTAGTGGTATCTACATCGCGTCGCCACATGCGAACAACGCGTCATACTGACGTCACGCAAAAACCTGCATCTCGCAAGCAGAGTTTACCGCGCAACTAGCATTGATACAACGGCCCGACATGAATTATCCTCCCTTTTCTATAGGGTATGAGTGAACTTTACACCTTGTTCCTCATACCGCTTTACTGGTGACCCCGACGTGATCTGAACATGCAACCTTCTATTTTTTTTTTTTTTGATATTGGATAATCATCAAATGACCCCTCCCGCTCTGGGTGAAGGGGAAGGGAGTGTCAGACTCTTACTGACTAAAACCCACCCGTGTTTCTTCCTTAGCCCTTTATGTTCCTTGCTTGCTTCTTCAGCTTTATTTGTTTTTATCTCCGTGCCTCGGGAAGCACGTTAAACTGTTGGTCCCGGGTGACATTCGTAGAAATATTTGACAGTCGTTAAGGGGGAAGCGCAACGCCAATTCAAATTCTCTTACGTTTTTTGCAATTTGCAGATTAAGTGTCGGGTTTAAAGTTGAACAAAATATCATTCGCGACAGTAATAAGTATGTATTTACAGAATTATAATCACTACAATCATCAATAGAACTCTCTAAGTTCAAACCTCTAAGTTCCTCTAAGTTTTTTTTTTATCTTTATTTATTTGAAAGGGTTTTATCACTTAGTGATAATGTCACCCCCGTAACAGAAAACATTCAACAACTTAAAAAGTAACTAAACAATGGGTAATGGCCTTCTAAGTTCGGTATTTAATGACTATTTCATGAAATATCAATCAATGTGTCAGCAAAAAACGTAAAAAAATTTGAAAGTCACGGGCTACGCTTCTAAGGGTAGTCAGAAGCCCTATACTCTGACAATCAGTCTTAACAAGGGGTATTGTATTACCCAGCAACTGGTTTGTTAAGGTCAGATAAGCAGTCGCTCCGTATTCAGCAGGACCCCGTAAGACTGGAAGCTGACCCCGTACAAAGTTGGGAACAGGCTAAGCAGATTTATTTTTTATGTTTTACTGCTTCACTTGCTGTTACATCTTTACACATATTTTTCATATTTTTGTAGGTATTGACGTTTTTATCCCAGTTATAAAAATGTATAGAAAACTGATTCTCAATTGGGGGAGTTCATACGCTTTTCAAATGTTCCAATCTGCAGCAGCAACAATAACTTCAATCTAAATAGAATTTTCTAGAAAAATGCAAAAATTTACTCGTATCGGTATATCCAGTCCGGCACAACTTCCAGCCAGTGCGCTCGAATTTATTCAATGCATAAGAGGGATCAGTAAAATGTTGTACAATCACTAGTGTTTAGTTGAACTAGTTGATAAATTCAGATTTGGCTTCAGAGAATAGATATAGTCGACCTCGTTATTAGTTTACCACTTTTAACAACAATTCTTTTTTTATTTCAATGGGCCTCTGCTCTTGGCCTCGATCACGCCTGATGGAAAGTGATGGATAAAGTCTATGATGGAACGAGCGTGCCCAGAAGATGCCAACATACAGACATTCAAATTCCCATAAAACTGAAGCTTTAATAAGGTTTTAACTATTCTACTGTGAGCTTCGATCAATAATAGTACATTGATCGAAGACTGTGAGGGACTTGCGGTTAAATGATAACAGCCACAAGGCTCGATCGAAAGTTAGGTTACGCTTGCCGCGGCCGGTCCGTGGATGGGTGACCAATGGATTAGCAATTTGCTTCAAAATGATTCAGATTCCGATTGATAGTGTGCTACGCAATTAGCGTGCCGTTCAACCGTTTTCGCGTGATTAAGTAACATACATCCGAAGATACTAACTTTCACATTTATCTATACTATATCTATACATATAATAAAACAGTAACGAAAGAAAAACTGTACATTGAGAATTTTCGAGAAAAAATAAGTGGCTTTTGTTAGAAAAACGTAACTGATGACAAAAAGTGACTTTTTAGAATTTTTGTCTGTTTGTCTGTTTGTCTGTTTGTCTGTGTGTATGGTAAGGCTTCACGCCAAAACTACTGGATAGATTGAATTGAAATTCAGCAAAAATGTTCTTTGTAAACCAAGGAAGGCTTTAGGCTACATATTATCACGCCGTATGTTATGGGAGGTAAGCAATATTGATTTTAAAAGGTTTTGATTCGTAATTGAATGCACAAAATAATTGAATGCCCAAAATAATTGAATGCCCAAAATGACATGTTATTTATTTAGTTAATAAAAATTTAACCCTGGAAACATAACAATCACGCTATTTTTATAAAGGAGCGGGGCAGTAATATTATAAATAGCAAGGGAACAGCTATTTCAACAATATGTCAACAGGGAATTTAGCGGTATGGTCAGGCGACCGTTTACCGCACTAAATGGTGCGAGTTCAAATCCCGTATTGTTATTTTTTTTTGACGTGACAACGTCTTAAATTAGGTTGCGACTGGGAGTCACTTATGAAAAAGTGTAACGCTCGGTAACGTTACGATGAGTCACCGAACGAGAGAGAGGCCCGCCGAATGCCTTGCGTCTCTCTCCCACTCAACTATGATCGGATGATCGGTCGTTGTCACGTAAAATCTTCGCCCGTAAAACCGACTTTACAGGCAACCATTTTTTATCATAAAATTCTTTTTGACGTGACAACGTCTTAAATTAGGTTGCGACTGGGAGTCACTTATGAAAAAGTGTAACGCTCGGTAACGTAACGATGAGTCACCGAACGAGAGAGAGGCCCGCCGAATGCCTTGCGTCTCTCTCCCACTCAACTATGATCGGATGATCGGTCGTTGTCACGTAAAATCTTCGCCCGTAAAACCGACTTTACAGGCAACCATTTTTTTTTTTTAGTTTTTGCATTTTTTATGTGCATTAGGAGTATCGTTCCTAATGCATGTACAATGCATGTTATGAAATCTGAGAAATATACATGTCCTATCTAATTGTATGGGGAGTTTCAAACCAATGTTACTAAACAGATTGATTGGTGGTACAATAAGCTACACTATCATAAAGTCAAGTCAAACTTTTGGTTCTAAGTTATATCTTACCAAGCACATTTGTTGTTTGTGGAGTTGACACTCCAAACGCAACAGCAACAGCGACAAAGGGCGCGTGCTTAAAGATTGCTCTTTAATCGTGTGGGATGAATGCACTATGGCGAACAGAAAAGCAGTAGAGGCGGTAAACAGGACTTTGCAGGACATCCGCAGGAACCAGCAAATGATGGGTGGCGTTACAGTTCTGTTAAGCGGCGATTTCCGACAAACGCTGCCTGTGGTGACGCGAGGAACTAGGGCTGATGAGGTGAATGCTTTGTTGAAATGCTCTTTCTTATGGCCACATATTCATAGGTTGCGCTTAACGATGAATATGAGAGCATAGCTTGGCGGGAATGTACACGCCCAAGAATTTTCTGATGTTCTCTTAAAATTGGGTGAAGAACGCTACCAGTAGACGGTGGCCAGGTGGTTCTACCTGAGATACTTGGGAGAGTGGTGTCCACCTTAGAAGATTTGATACGCCTGGTGTACGGGGACATCAATAGCCACTAAGGTGTACCGCTTCCCGCGCGAGGCGCATAAGGTCGGTGTCCCAATTATGCTTCTTCGGAATCTCACTCCGCCGAAACTGTGCAATGGGACCCGGCTCAAAGTCGTCTCGCTGCAGAGAAATATCATTGAGGCGTAAATTCTAACGGGTTGTGGTGTCGGCGAGACAGTGTTTATACCACGTATACCACCGATTCCCCACAATTACCCCTTTTTTTTCGGATGGGAAGTCATCAAATGACCCCTCCCGCTCTGGGTGGAGCGGAAGGGAGTGTCAGACTCTTACTGACTAAAACCCACCCGTGTTCCTTCCTTAGCCATTTATGTTCCGGGCCAGCGGTAACCCTTTCGGACAATCCCGCTGACCCGGCAGGCTTCGGCCCTATGGGGTATGACATCTCTTTGAGGCGCGCGTAGAACACGTACGCGCCGTTCGGCACGGGCCCGCAGGCCCGCGCCTACGGTGGCCGGGAGTCGTCCCGACGCCCGGAGCGTCTCCTGCGGCGGCTGGGACGGGAGGCTCTCTCCCTCATCCGTCCCGCCACCTCCTTCGCTAGCATGACTGCTTCGCAGAAGGAGGTGAATGCCTCCCACTCCCTCTCGCCCCGGACCATGGCTTGCACCAGGGCCGGACGCGAGAGGTCGCCGCCGCTGCCGATCGCCTATACAAGGACACGGCGGTGCTCCGCCCAAGCGGGCCAGACCTCCACCGTGTGCTCCATCGTGTCTTCTGGGTGATCCTGGCAATGGTGACACCCGGCCACAATTACCCCTTTCAATTCAAGCGCGTGCAGTTTCCTGTGAGCGTGTGCTTCGCAATGACAATAAATAAGTCACAGGGGCAGACACTGAAGGCTACGGGTGTCGACCTCAGGACGAGCTGCATCTCACACGGACAACTGTACGTCGCTTGCTCCCGCGTCACCAGTCCTGACTCGCTGTATTTACATATTGAATGAGACCGAGGGAAAAACAACGAACGTTTTTTACACAGAAGTGTTACAGTAAATTATAACACTTCTGTTATTCGACGTCTCCTAAATTTCCTTATTAACCTGACGTCTCTTACCAGTAAATTAACTACATAACTTTCAAATTTTGAGTTTACTAAGCCAAATAGTTTTTGAGGGATCTAAGCTATAGTACAGTATGAGACGCATCTTTTGAGTGTTTCTGTAAATCAACAAACTATCACTAATTTATTTTGGAAAATGGAACACCTGATGCAGAACCGCAACAGATCAGCTAAAGTATAAGAGATATAAAAATGGTGCCATAGCAAAAAATATTCCACGTGAAGAGCATTTTCTGCTGTGAGAATAAATTTGAAGATCTGGAACACCTGTTGTGGAACTTCAAAGCCCAGCGACACTATAACATATAGGAATGACGTCTTAGGCTGGTTTTAGAGTCGCGCTGACCGCACACTGATCGTCGGCGCGGACAGCGAAACGTATGAGCCGTCAGCGCTGAGCGGTCAGCATTACTCAGAAACGCTACCTTACTACATAGCATATCGACCCATCAGCGCTGACCATCAGCGTGCGGTCAGTGCGACTCTAAAACCCGCCTTAGCAAAAGTTGTTTAGTCTGATGGGCATTTCCTGTTGACTTACAAAAATGAAAGATCTGAAACGTCTCGAATCGTCTCGCGCATCACGCTGTCCCGTCCCCGGGCTCTTAGAATTCGACATCAGACGTTTCAGATCTTCGATTTTGACGACCCCGTTCTCGCTGGAATAAGCAACAAGATCCGCGTACGAAGTCGCGGGCAGAAGCTAGTTATTAATATTATAAAGCTGCAGAGTTTGTTTGTTTGTTTGTTTGAACGCGCTAATCTCTGAAACTACTGGTCCGATTTGAATGATTATTTTAGTGTTGGGTAGTCCATTTATCGAGGAAGGCTATAGGCTATATTTTTTTTCTTCAAAATTAGGGATCCGTAATAAAATTGCTATTTTGTAACACAAGGTGTAAAATCGAAAACCTATTTTTGCGTGCGCTGCAAAAACTATTGACAATAGAACAAAATAATGTACTACGGGTTTGTAGAGCCCATTAAGACCTACAAAAAAGTCCGCGAGAACATATATCTAGCTATCATGGTTTAATCACAATAACCGATTTTGTGTTCAAAATAATTATTAAATCGTCTGAAGAAAAAAAAACTACGTTAAATATGTATCGTAATATTAATCTTTATCGAAATTAAGCATTATGTTATCAAGAGTATTTATGAAGAAGTAAAATACTTTTTGTTTCATCTCAATCGGATATTTCGTTTAAAAGTTATCACGTGTGTAAGATGTTAAGAGTTGGTACCTATTAAGGAGTTATGGGCCATAGAGTTTTTTATCTATACTAATAATAAAGCTGAAGAGTTTGTTTGTTTGAACGCGATAATCTCTTTAACTACCGGTCAGATTTGAATTCTTTATGCATTTGATAGCCCAATTCTTGAGGAAGGCTATAGGCTATTTAACATCACGCTATGACCCTTAGGAGCCGAGCAAAAAGAAAAAAACTCAGAGTGAACGGTAAGCGAATACGAAGTGTTGCGACGCGACGGGGTGGGGGTACAAGAAATTTCACGCGGACGAAGTCACGGGCAGAAGCTAGTAATATTATATAATAGGATTTCCCTGACTGACTGTACTTTTAGAGAAATGAATTATATGCACCGTAAATATGTATCTGAAATATATAATCATAGCTTCATTTGTTGGATTAGATTTCAAAATCCAAAATTTTCTTGTTGAACATCGCATGGTTTCCAGTTAGGTACCTACCTACGTTCTATTAAAATGCAATGTAATGGCTATTTCATTTACCTTTCTCATTATACGCCACAATATTTCAAGAATTATCGGCTTCGTCAGTCTTGGTCCAACCAATGATGGGTCTACATTGCTCCGTCTCGTCTGTTTCAGTGTCAGGATCTGTGGTTTCACATAGTATGTACATGACATCACAGATCCTGGTACTGGAGAGGCAATGGAGAGATTGCTTCTGCATATCCAATGAGATTTACTTCGAATATTGCACCCACATTCCGAGTGTATTGTAATTTAGACCTACGGTCAAGTGGAATGAAATATGCATTTGTTTTTGTAAAAATATGCAATGTTGTGTACTCTGTAAATCCCCAAGCAATGTTTGTTTCATGTGCTTTTTAGGGTTCCGTACCCAAAAGGGTGCAAACGGAACCCTATTACTAAGCCTCCGCTGTCCGACTGCCTGTCAGCGGGCTGTATCCCATGAACCATAATAGGTAGACAGTTGAAATTTTCATTGTGTATTTCTATTACCGCTTTAACAACAAATAAGTAATAAAATACAGTTAAAAAATTAGGTCTCCTTTAATTTTTAACTTTATTTTATTATTTGTAGGTACCATACAAGAAACGTGTCTTTTTGTGTTTTTTTTGCAGCGGGCTGTATCGAACCGGAATAGGTAAACAGTTGAAAATTTCACAAAGTGCGCATTTCTATTGCCGCTATATGTATGACAAAAGAAAATGATATCCAGCTCCTCTATAATGATATACTACACAAGGAGCATTTGCTGAAGGATATTTTTGAAAAATATGAAAGTTCACAACGACAACTAAGTGACCGCTTGTTTGAGGCTGGAGAACTCCTGGATTTGGTGAAGTACAATGCTGAGAGGTATGAGTCTCTGACAAATGATCTTTCATGCAGCGGTGCCAACCAACCACCACCTCTTCAACCTCAGTCTGACTTACCCCTTCCGGTGTTAGCTCTTCCAGCAGAGACCACACAGATAAGCAAATCAATATTTTTTTGTGACGAGTTAGGTTCTGGCTTTGGAAAAATTCTACTCAATTACCTAAGCCATAGTTTTACCAATCATAGTTACCATAACATAAGTTTTAAACAAATGATAAAAAGAATTGCCAATGCAAACCTTGATAATTATTGTACTATGGTTTTGCTATTAGGTAATAGCACTGGTATTACCAGAAAGGACATAGTGGATGGTGTAAACACCTTATTAAAGTTAAACATAGGTAAGCTAATGTTGTGTGCTTTTCCTTACTCAGATACTTTATCATACAATGAAAATAATTATATTTATAAGTTGAATAATACTATTCACAATCTGACATGTTGTCATAGAGACAAATTATTGTTTTTTGACACTAACAAGTTTGTTAGTGGTATTAAGTTAACTCAGAGAACTATATCTCTGTCTGGGGAATGTAGACATATGATTGCTATGTTGATAGCATATAATATTAACGAGGTTATAGCTAATATAACGAGTTCTAGTATTAGTGACGAGTCCGTGTTGCCTAGTTATACTGACAACATGGTGATTAATTATAGATCGATATGTTGTACGAAGGAGGATCCACCACCACCACCACCACCACCACCACCTATAATACCAACATCCTTGGAGACTACTACCAGTCAGATAGGATATTCTCCTCCCGCTGGAACATACTCGGGCAATCCAGACTCTCCAGTTGTAGTTGTGGAGGTCACTCCGGATAACTATTTAAACTAGTCAGTGAGACAACAGAAGTTACCCCTTCAAATAACAAATTATTATTAC
The DNA here is from genome assembly GCA_963082905.1 of Oligia fasciuncula. NCBI lineage: Eukaryota > Metazoa > Arthropoda > Insecta > Lepidoptera > Noctuidae > Oligia > Oligia fasciuncula. The sequence goes on from OY720401.1 coordinate 5,451,581, forward strand.
AGAATAATAAAAAGGTATCTTCTGGCAATATAATTAATAATAATAAAAAACCAAAGGGAGTGCAACATATTTTAAAATTATTTAATCAGAATATCCAAGGTTGCGCTTCCAAATTATTGGAAATAGAATTGTTTTTGGAAAACACCAAGTTTGATGTCATTTGTTTAACAGAGCATTGGTTGAAAGATCATCAAGTAAAGTCAATTAATTATGAAAATTATTGTGTAGTTAGCCATTTCAGCCGAAAACGTATGATACATGGCGGATCATTAATATTACTTAAAAATTCTATTAAATCAAAAGAACGAAAAGACATAATCGGACTGTCTGTTGAACACACCATTGAATTGTCCTGTGTTGAGCTTGATAAGCATGTTATAGTATGTGTATACAGACCTCCAAGTTACCAGAATCTATCGGTGTTTGATTCTGTAATGGAAGATGTGTTAAAGAAACTTAGTACTAGTAGTAAGTCAATAATAGTATGTGGAGATTTTAATATTAATTTATTGGAAAATAACTCGAATACTGTAAGATTGTTAAGTCTTTTTAGGTCATTTGATTTGTCAAATGTTTTTTTTGATTTGTTAAATTAGAAAAGCAGCACTTGACTTGCTAAGATCATACCTGAAAGATAGAAAGGTTAAAGTTCAAGTAAACGGCGTAAACTCATTAGGGTCTGAAATGACAATGGGTGTTCCTCAAGGTTCGATATTGGGTCCATTCCTCTTTTTAGTTTACATCAATGATTTACCCCAATTACTTCAAAATCAACCGAAGATGGTGTTATTTGCAGATGACACATCATTAATCTTTAAAATAGACCGACGGTCACAAAATCTTGACGACGTGAATAACTCTATTCTTCAGGTCCAAGATTGGTTTACGGTAAATAATTTAGTACTTAATGAAAAAAAAACCAAATGCATTAGATTTAAATTACCGAATGTTAGAAGTAGCGAATGTGAAATCATATTGAATGGCCAAAAACTAGAATTTATTGATCAGACAGTTTTCCTAGGAATCACGCTAGACGAGAAATTACAATGGGGACCTCATATAACATCTATTGCGGGGCGGCTAAGCTCCGCCGCTTATGCTGTTAGAAAGATAAGACAGTTAACAGATGTAGAAACCGCGCGTTTGGTCTATTTTAGTTACTTCCACAGTATTATGTCATATGGCATTTTACTATGGGGTCGGGCTGCTGACATTGAATCCATTTTTATTTTACAAAAGAGAGCTGTCAGAGCCATTTACAATCTACGTCGTCGCGAATCTCTTAGGGAACTATTTAAAAAGGTTAATATCATGACGGTACCTTGCCAATTTATTTATGAAAATATTATGTATGTAAGAAAAAATCAACATCTTTTTAATAAAATAAGTGATAGGCATAATTTTAATACTAGAAATAAAGATAAATTAGATCAACCTTTTTTCAGATTATCGAAAGTACATACATCTTTTATGGGGTACTGTGTTAAATGCTACAACAAAATACCTTGTGACATATTGCAATTAAATGAAAGAAAATTTAAAACTCATATTAAAAGTACACTTTGTAAACAAGGATATTACAAATTAGAGGATTATATCCAAGATAAGAATGTTTGGAAACATGCTGGTCCTGCTCCATAGGACAATCTAAAAGTCTAGACAAAATCAAACTTGTTCCTAATTTAATTTATATGTATATTTTTAATTATGACATCTTATTCTAATTCAATTTTACAATCTGCGACTACAGTGGCTCACACACTTGTTAAAGTTCAACTACTTTTGCATTTTTTCATTTTTCTTTTTTTTTTAAATAACTTGTAAATATGTGAGCACCATGTATCTATCACTTATTTGATTTACCTGTCATTGCTTAATTTTTAATTCTTTTTACCTTTTGTGGTAGACTAATTTTATTATGGGTGCATCGTGTTCACATATAAATATTATGTATACAAGACCTTGTAAAACATTTTTAAAAGAGTAACGGTGGAGTTTCTTGCCCATTCTTCTCCATACGAAAACTACCTTTTCGAATGGGCGACTAGAATCATTTCTATTTAGTTTTTTTTTTGACGTTCAAAAGTGCCTTTAATGTGCCTATTTGAAATAAATGATTTGACTTTGACTTTGAAAGTTTAAAAAAAATTAAAGGGGGTACTTATCTTTAAACAAGTAATTTGCTTTCTTTTCGGAGTTTTTTGCCTTGTGGTACGGAACCCTTCGTGTGCGAGTATGACGTGCACTTGGCCGGTGTTTTTATATTCTGAATCTTCTTTGTTTTAAAATTCTGCATCCTCATTTCTTTCGCCGGCCAGCAAATATGTTTCTTACATCTAAACCTACCCAAATCTTCATAATTCCATTACCTTTGCCTGCGGAATTTAATCACTAATAAAGCAAAGGGTATTTAAATTATGCATTTGGGTTAACCATTTTTAAAATCGAGTCCAAACGCAGGACGTACTTCTATCCTTTTCCTACGAGTGACAGCTTAAAAAAATTTAAACATAGTACTGTCTCGCTCACCGTAATCGTATTTAAATTTGCATATTTAAAAAGATGCCAGGGAAAGCTGCAATATCCTCTCATTTTGTATGCGTTTCCTATTTTAGATGGGAAATTATTTTTTGCTGCAAAGCGAGGGGGTGACGTTTGATCTCGGTGTAGAGAAAAGAGGGGTTTTAACTTCGTTTTACATTGCGCTATGCTTTACTATGGCAAGTAATGATTGCGAACGCGACTGCTAGTTTCAGAAAAAGTAATTTATTAAATGCAGCTGTAGTGGTATCTACATCGCGTCGCCACATGCGAACAACGCGTCATACTGACGTCACGCAAAAACCTGCATCTCGCAAGCAGAGTTTACCGCGCAACTAGCATTGATACAACGGCCCGACATGAATTATCGGGCAGTTGCCCGCCAGACAACACCCGTCTGGTTGGTGGATCCTCCCTTTTCTATAGAGTATGAGTGAACTTTACACCTTGTTCCTCATACCGCTTTACTGGTGACCCCGACGTGATCTGAACATGCAACCTTCTATTTTTTTTTTTTTTTTGATATTGGATAATCATCAAATGACCCCTCCCGCTCTGGGTGAAGGGGAAGGGAGTGTCAGACTCTTACTGACTAAAACCCACCCGTGTTTCTTCCTTAGCCCTTTATGTTCCTTGCTTGCTTCTTCAGCTTTATTTGTTTTTATCTCAGTGCCTCGGGAAGCACGTTAAACTGTTGGTCCCGGGTGACATTCGTAGAAATATTTGACAGTCGTTAAGGGGGAAGCGCAACGCCAATTCAAATTCTCTTACGTTTTTTGCAATTTGCAGATTAAGTGTCGGGTTTAAAGTTGAACAAAATATCATTCGCGACAGTAATAAGTATGTATTTACAGAATTATAATCACTACAATCATCAATAGAACTCTCTAAGTTCAAACCTCTAAGTTCCTCTAAGTTTTTTTTTTATCTTTATTTATTTGAAAGGGTTTTATCACTTAGTGATAATGTCACCCCCGTAACAGAAAACATTCAACAACTTAAAAAGTAACTAAACAATGGGTAATGGCCTTCTAAGTTCGGTATTTAATGACTATTTCATGAAATATCAATCAATGTGTCAGCAAAAAACGTAAAAAAATTTGAAAGTCACGGGCTACGCTTCTAAGGGTAGTCAGAAGCCCTATACTCTGACAATCAGTCTTAACAAGGGGTATTGTATTACCCAGCAACTGGTTTGTTAAGGTCAGATAAGCAGTCGCTCCGTATTCAGCAGGACCCCGTAAGACTGGAAGCTGACCCCGTACAAAGTTGGGAACAGGCTAAGCAGATTTATTTTTTATGTTTTACTGCTTCACTTGCTGTTACATCTTTACACATATTTTTCATATTTTTGTAGGTATTGACGTTTTTATCCCAGTTATAAAAATGTATAGAAAACTGATTCTCAATTGGGGGAGTTCATACGCTTTTCAAATGTTCCAATCTGCAGCAGCAACAATAACTTCAATCTAAATAGAATTTTCTAGAAAAATGCAAAAATTTACTCGTATCGGTATATCCAGTCCGGCACAACTTCCAGCCAGTGCGCTCGAATTTATTCAATGCATAAGAGGGATCAGTAAAATGTTGTACAATCACTAGTGTTTAGTTGAACTAGTTGATAAATTCAGATTTGGCTTCAGAGAATAGATATAGTCGACCTCGTTATTAGTTTACCACTTTTAACAACAATTCTTTTTTTATTTCAATGGGCCTCTGCTCTTGGCCTCGATCACGCCTGATGGAAAGTGATGGATAAAGTCTATGATGGAACGAGCGTGCCCAGAAGATGCCAACATACAGACATTCAAATTCCCATAAAACTGAAGCTTTAATAAGGTTTTAACTATTCTACTGTGAGCTTCGATCAATAATAGTACATTGATCGAAGACTGTGAGGGACTTGCGGTTAAATGATAACAGCCACAAGGCTCGATCGAAAGTTAGGTTACGCTTGCCGCGGCCGGTCCGTGGATGGGTGACCTTCTATTAAATATTGATACCCCTTCCGTATCTCGTAAAGCACGTTACGCAGTTGATCGCGGCTGTCATTCGTAGATCTTTGACAGTTGTTACGGGTAGTCAAAGTTCAAAAGTCTGACAACCAGTCTTACTAAAAAGTATTGTGTTACCCAGAAACTAGGTTGTAAAGGTCAGATAGACAATCGCTCCATGTAAAATACTGATATTCAGCTGCATTCGGCTAGACTGGAAACCGACCCCAACATGGTTGGAAAAAAGCCAGGCAGATTAATTTTGAACTATCCCACTGTCACCTAGAAAAATAGACCTTGTCGTTTTATGACGTGCAAGTGACATTGGAACTTAGGGTGACAAAGAAATTATGACGTCGACTATACTATTGCGTCATGCATGCCTGAAATAAAATCGCATCTGAACGACTTTTGTCTACCCCATGGGGGAGTTGTGTGCATCAGTCATTTATGTTTACAATAGCTTCCCAATTCCTGAAATGCTATTTATTTTAATTGGACCGAAAATTGTAGAAATAGCAGTTTAACTAAACTACATAAACCACAGGACACGAAGCCTCAAAGCGTTTCATCCGCGCGTTGCCTTTTACGAAAAGCGCGGAAAGTAAAATATTAAAATTTGAATGAAGGAAACATCAAAGTTTTCAACGTTGCATTTTCTTTTGCCAAGGAATCAAGACTATACAAGATTTTTTTTTGATCTGACAGAGAATTCGAAAGCTCTTTTATCTACAGAAATTATGAAGCTCCGTTCAAATTATGGAATATTTGCGGGAGACAGGAAAAATGATAAAACGTCTTCTGGCGGTGAGGTTTTCTCTTGATCTGTATTTGTGTTGGCGGATATGGAATTGTATTTGTTTGCTATAATTTATATGTATCGCTGCAATTTATATTAGTATTTTCTGCAGTCGTTTACTTGATTTAGTTGAACGCCTCGGCTGAATCATCGAGATCTACGCTACTACTGAGCATGAAGTCCTGGGTTCGGCTCCCAAGTCGAGCAAAGTGTTATTAGGTTTTCGAAGTGAAAACTTCTTTAGGCGCGTTGGGAATTTTTTGAAATGGGAAAATACAATTGTACTCGAGACACTGTTACTGTAACCGACACATCTGTTTTAAGTTTTGGCCATTATAAAGGTACATTTTCTTTGGGAAGAATGACCTTGAAACATATTTATAAAATTATTATACTTTTTCAAGTTTTCACTTCTGTCGGCATCGGCACTCCTGGAAAGAAAAGAAAGAAATAAAGAAAATACATTTATTTAGCACAGACTAAAAGACACACAATACACCAAATAGTTAGACAGTAATCGTACATACATCAGTTAAAAACAAAAAAAGATATTAAAAAAAAAAAAAAAGTGCAAATTCCGATATATGAAATTAGCAGGAATGTGTGCCTCACGGCTGCGCCAAAAAGGCCCAGTTCAGCAAAAATGCCAGACAACTAGTGCCTGACGCTGGTTTTCAACTGGAGTGCCACTGTTTTTTTTTTTGCTATACCTATATTTCAGCAGTCAATAACTTTCATCTGACGAAATACAAAAGTTCCAAAACATGTGACATCTAGAAAGAAAAATAGTTTTATTTGTCACAGAAACACGTGCTTAGAAAAAGATAAATTAATTCTAATAATAAGCAAAAATCTACCAACCTGCATTGGGCCCACGTGGAGGATTATGGCCCATTCTTTCACAGAGAGGAGGCGTCTCTGCACCGTCCCAGCAGTGGGAATATTATAGACTGATTTATGCTTTTTGTCAAACTGCCATGATACTCTATTCTTTAGACTAGCTACGCCCCGCGGTTTCACCTGCGTAAGTGTCGATCCCGTGGGAATATCGGGATAAAAAGTAGATTATATGTTAATCCAGGGTGTCAGCTACCTCCATACAAAATTTTATCAAAATTGGTCCAGCCGTTTGAACGTGAAGAAGTAACAAACATATAAAAACACACACACTCACAAACTTTCGCCTTTATAATATTAGTGTGATAAAAGTTACCAAAAAAAAGTTGGAAAATCAGCCCATAGTTCCTTTGATTCTTAGTTTACAGTCTTTGAGTTTATATCCAGCAGTGGACGTCTTTCGGCTGAAATGATGATGATGATGAGATATTAGACGTCACCTCGGTAGTCACCCCATCACCCTTGCCTTCACTCACCTTCACTTGCCTTTTTCATCCATACTTCTCTAAGATGGATGAAAAAAGGCAAGTTACGCTGACTCCAAATTGATTGCGATAAAAGCATGAGAATGACGAGTGCTATTGCAGTTATTTATAGTAAAATCATGATAACCAAATCCCCATTGATAAAACGTTATTGAAAGTATTAAAATCAATATTTAATACACTGTGACAACGAAGCTCACCACATCATCCGATGTGACGGGAGCACTTACGTGTGCCATCCGCTTTCATACTTGATGGAGTTTGAAACTATCAACTAAGTGTAAGTACTTATGTGTTATCATGTAAGTTATATCGGTACCTCCTGCCACGGTTACAAAGTTAGTGATAACATACCTGCTACTTGAGAGTATTATATAATAATAACACTGGTACTGTTTGAAGTTTGGGTTTAATTCTCACATTTCAATTATTGTAAAGTCTATGAATCTATGAATGGTTTAACAAGGCAATACCATAATGTCAGAAGTCAACAAATACTATTATAATACTTTTACCCCCTTATTAATAAACGTTGTATAGCGTCTGTATAGTTACCTACACAACACTTTGTCTTCTTCTTTCGAAAGTCAAATTACTGACGACGTAGGCTAAGAACTCACGGAGCGATTTTCGCCCGCGTCCGGTGCGGTTGCGGGCCCGCAGCTTCTGGAGAATGCAAATATTTATATAAAAAATTAAAGCACATTTCACGACGCGTTTTACGCCCGCGGTGTTCGCGGTTGTATGCGGCTCCCGCTGTACCGGCGGGCAACTAGTATAATCGCGCGGGCCGCGGTTACCCGCAGCCTCGGCGGGTGGCGCCCGCGCGCTTTGCGATCGGTTGGCGGCTCGTTTCTGGTGTGTGTCCATGGCGGTCTGGACCTCAACTGATCGTTAACCGCCCGTCTTGCAATCTTGCGATCATCGCCCGCCACGTTTGCGGGCGATGATCGCAACCGCGGCGGCCGCGTAACCGCGCGAATAACCGGTCTCGTGAGTTTTGAAATAAAACCGCAGATCCACGACCGCGGCGGTTGCGGGCGAAAATCGCTCCGTGAGTTCTTAGCCTGAAAGAGAGAAATCGGTGTGTAACTGTTCATCTGATATAAAAGGTTTATTAGTAATGGGGTTTCAGTATAAAATAATTATACAGGATGTCATGGACGTCGATGCGCAACCTGAGTAAGTACAGACGCCAGCATATCAAGCTACCGGTAAACGCAGGTTACTTTAGCTCTGGTGGCGAACATTGGCTCAATACAAAAAAGGGTTTTCTATTGTTGTATACGGCAAGATTGGCTCAATGCATAAATATTGTTTTTGGGCAGACAAAATCTGCAGGTCAAACTAACCCTCTTTAAAGAACAATATTGGCTTAAAAGTAAAAAAAAAAAAATAATATTTACACATACATTTTGGGTAAAATAACATTATTTACTAATTAGCTATTATCCTCACCTGTAAAACAAATCCATTAAAATGCTAAGAAATCCACCATAATCCCTACTATCAAAGGGTTTCTAAAAAAATATGAAAACATTAGCTAAAGTAACCCGCGTTTACGGTACCCGAAACTGTCAAATTTTCCCAATCAATTTTGAACCTTGTAATTTAGCGATAAAGTTGAAAAGCGTAGGTTGCACTTTTCTCTGAAACAGCAGATTTTTTAAGTTCTAGTTTAAAGGGTTCAAAATCATGTGCTGAATTTATGGTTCCAGTTTGTGAGTCGATGTTTCTTCCTCGCCTCTATTTTCTTTTGTTTTTTATTATTTATTTGTATTTAGTTTTGCTTTCACAACTCAATTGTAAAAACTGTCCATCGATCATCATTATCATATCAACCGAAACACGTCCACTGCTGGACATAGGCCTTCCCCAAACATCGCCACTTCGACCGGTTCTGTGCTTTTCACATCCATCGAATTTCTGTGGCCTGTCGATCAAATTCAATAAATTACTACTTTAAAATTGACAGTGTCTCTACCAGGAAACCCGACCGACGCTCGTTGCAAACCTTGGAAGGATACTATTCCCCTCCTACTTACTATCTACCACCAAAGGAGCATCTCCCTGCAGGATGTAACCTTTCGTGGTCCATTTGAAAGTCCCTGGACACAAGAGGCAAGATGTAACTCCAATCTGATAAAATGGGGCTGCCTCGACAGAACGGCAGTGGGCTGTGATCTGGAGCTATCTCGCAATCTATGGTCCGCCTCCTGTCATGCCCTCTGTGTCCCAAAAAATGTAGCCAAAGTGACCTCTGCGCTGCTACCGACGACGCCGTGGATGTGGCGAAGTTTTGGACTTACAAGGTCTTGTAATTTTAAGAACGTTCATATTCTGATCTCAGTCTCAATCTGTCGAAAATACCTCTAATTTCCCTACATTTTTGACGAGTTTTGACATTTATTGTTGAACGTTTTTAATTACCAGAATTGGCTTTCAGAAATACAGTCGTGCCAGCGACACAAAGAAGCAGAAGAAGAATAAATTACCTACTCTCAAACGAGTTATTCCCTAGCAAAAGGCCATACGGCTAAAATGAAATTACGTATCGTCATAATGGATTAAAGTAAACAGACCATACAGAAATTCATCTGGAAATTCCAATCTTCATGACTCAATTCGAATAGAAGACATACCCGCACAGTGAATACCAAACACAACTCGCCAAAAATCCTCCGACAATAGTTACAAGTTTATTAGAATTCATCCTAAGACTGGTACAATGCCCGTCCAAGCGTGTAATGGAGGCAAAATGAAAACGACCTTGTAATCTCACAAATTGGGTGCTCCGGTACTCCGAATGTATTATCTCCTCTACTTAACCACCTCGCATACTATGCGACATGCGACTGCGCCAGCTTGACGACAATACGCTGACCTGTCGCATGCGACTGTTAGCGCACGTTCCCACAGGCGCGTTTTTTTACGCGCACTGGATTTTCAACGCACTGCTTAGCGACGACAGTTGAAATCCAACAATGTCTTTTTTTGACGCCTGGGATGAGCTCTATTAGATTCTCAACGCTCGGCGAATTCAAAATCCAGTGCGCCATAAACTCACCGTGCGTCTAGCTTGACGTAGCGAAAGCGTGCGACTCCCCTAGTATTTTTTGCGATTTTATTTGGCATGAATATGCGTAATGCGATTAAAAATCGCATCGCGGAGCGCGTTGAGCCTTAAAATTCGCTTGAAAAAATATTTGAGTTTACGATTTTATTACGCATGAACATGGTTGTGATTTAAAAAATATCATCGCAGAGCGCACTGAGCCTATCTATGCTGTATATCTTTAAACGAGTATATATCTATAATATAGATCTGTACATATATTATATCTATAATAGCCTATATTAACTAATATCTACGCTGTGCCCGACAGGGTCCATAATTGTGGCTAATATAATTATTTCCCTCCAACTATACCTAAACATTATGGTACGCAATAAAGAATTGAGCGGCGGCCAAGTGTTTGTACAAAATATATTATGAAAATTGTCGTTGCGTCTTGTCGTCAAGATGTCGCAGACGCATGTCGCTTATTGTGTAGGTTTAGAATTCACTCATTCTTCAGTAATGAGTTCACCGCAGAATTAGGAGAAAAAGTGCTGAAAATGTAATGAGAAAATGTATTAAATTCTCTCTAATCTTCTCAACTTTGAAGAGTACCTATACATTTTTCTGAAGAAATCTTCCACAAAATTAATGAGTGGGGCGCGGATTGTTTTTAAAGGAGATTTTGTTTTTATTTTAAAAAGATAATACCTTATTTGTTTGGAGGGTCTTGTGGCTAAGCAATAACAGCCGCACGGGTCGATCGATCAGGTTAAGCTACGCTTGCCGCTGTTGGCCCGTGGATGGGTGACCATCTGTTACATAACAAGACCCCTCCGTGCTTCGGAAAGCACGTAAAGCCGTTGGTCATTCACGGATCTTTGACAGTCGTTACAGGTCGTTAGAAGCCCGAAAGTCTGACAACCAGTCTTACCAATGGGTATCATATATTACCCAGTAGTTACTAAACGCGACTGCCTATCTAACCTTCACAACCCAGTTGGGTTGTGAAGGTTAGATAGGCAGTCGCTCCATGTAAAATTCATTCAGCTGCATCCGGTTAGACTGGAAGCCGACCCCAACATAGTTGAGAAAAGGCTAGGCAGATGAGGATAAGGTATTCATCACCTTATTAGTTTCGACCGTGAGCTAGACGTTGATATTATAAAGCTGTTTATTATCCAGAACGTAATTAATTGTTTAAGTTATCGAAGAGAAAAGCTGAAGGTGAAGTTGGTTCTACGCGTTCATATTTCTGAAACATTTATTTTCAATTTTCTTTGACCTTACTAAAAACTTAGGTACCTACTTAGCAGTAACGTAAATTAAATTAGAAAAAAACCTCTTTGGTTAACGGAAGAATATGCACAGACACCAGCACATCAAGCTACCCGAAACTGGCAAATTTTCCCAATCAACATTGAACCTTAGACTTTAGCGATAAAGTTGAAAATCTATTAAAGAAATTTGACAGATTGTAGTAGCTTGATCTGTACATAACATAACCCCTGTAAGCCCCGAAGGGGTAAGCAGAGGTGTACCTAATTGTGACACCCACATTTCGCCGGCATTTTTTTTTTTTAAGTAAAACGTTGCCCCACACTAGGAATTTCTCCTGTATCGTGGGTGCGTTTACAAACATTTAATCTCACATACACAAACAGCCAGACCCGGAACAACTACTTGTAGGTCATACAAATATTTGTTCCGTGCGGGAATCGAACCCGCGACACGCAGTGCAGCAGTCAATTGCATATCCACTGCGCCAACCGTGCCGCCATCAACCGCCCCATAAATCCAGGCTCTGAGTTGCTACTGAGAAGTTCCTGATGAAAAAACCCAATAACACTTTCGCTGAGCTGGGAATCGAACCCAGGGCTTCATGCTTAGCAGTAGCACTTGAGACCACTTGAACAACGTAACTTGTTTGGCCAACTAATTCAACTAAATGACGGTAGAAAATACTATAGTCCGACTTTTAATTAGCTGCAGTAAAATTACACTTCTTAATAACTCATATCGGAGAGATATGCATGTCAAATATGTTTCGTTTGTTACACTATTCTGTACTAGAAAAACAAGATTTGGTTGATAACCGCGAAAAAACAATAAAACCACAATTTCAGTAATTTAAGTAGTAACACTTATGCTGTCATTTTACTGCAGCTAATTAAAAGTCCGACTATAATATAATTGCAATACCTAATACATAAACTCTGTAAAGTGTTTCAAAATTAACCTTTGTTGGATTAATTTTAAGACTAATAGGTAACTCTGAAATCATGATAAAAAAATCTGCTTAAAATACAAAAGTTCAATAGGTAGCTACTTGACCAAAATGTATGGAACAACAGATTTTTTTTTCGTGATTTCAGAGTTAGTAGTCCTAAAATAAATCCAACAAGGGTTAATTTTGAAACACCTTACAGAGATAAACTCTGTAAGGTTTATATATTATTGCACTAGCTTCTGCCCGCGACTTCGTACGCGGATCTTGTTGCTTATTCCAGCGAGAACGGGGTCGTCAAAATCGAAGATCTGAAACGTCTGATGTCGAATTCTAAGAGCCCGGGGACGGGAAAACAGCGTGATGCGCGAGACGATTCGCGACGTTTCAGATCTTTCATTTTTGTAAGTCAACAGGAAATGCCCATCAGACTAAACAACTTTTGCTAAGGCGGGTTTTAGAGTCGCACTGACCGCACGCTGATGGTCAGCGCTGATGGGTCGATATGCTATGTAGTAAGGTAGCGTTTCTGAGTAATGCTGACCGCTCAGCGCTGACGGCTCATACGTTTCGCTGTCCGCGCCGACGATCAGCGTGCGGTCAGCGCGACTCTAAAACCAGCCTAAGACGTCATTCCTATATGTTATAGTGTCGCTGGGCTTTGAAGTTCCACAACAGGTGTTCCAGATCTTCAAATTTATTCTCAAAGCAGAAAATGCTCTTCACGTGGAATATTTTTTGCTATGCCATTTTTATATCTCTTATACTTTAGCTGATCTGTTGCGGTTCTGCATCAGGTGTTCCATTTTCCAAAATAAATTAGTGATAGTTTGTTGATTTACAGAAACACTCAAAAGATGCGTCTCATACTGTACTATAGCTTAGATCCCTCAAAAACTATTTGGCTTAGTAAACTCAAAATTTGAAAGTTATGTAGTTAATTTACTGGTAAGAGACGTCAGGTTAATAAGGAAATTTAGGAGACGTCGAATAACAGAAGTGTTATAATTTACTGTAACACTTCTGTGTAAACAACGTTCGTTGTTTTTCCCTCGGTCTCATTCAATATGTAAATACAGCGAGTCAGGACTGGTGATGCGGGAGCAAGCGACGTACAGTTGTCCGTGTGAGATGCAGCTCGTCCTGAGGTCGACACCCGTAGCCTTCAGTGTCTGCCCCTGTGACTTATTTATTGTCATTGCGAAGCACACGCTCACAGGAAACTGCACGCGCTTGAATTGAAAGGGGTAATTGTGGCCGGGTGTCACCATTGCCAGGATCACCCAGAAGACACGATGGAGCACACGGTGGAGGTCTGGCCCGCTTGGGCGGAGCACCGCCGTGTCCTTGTATAGGCGATCGGCAGCGGCGGCGACCTCTCGCGTCCGGCCCTGGTGCAAGCGATGGTCCGGGGCGAGAGGGAGTGGGAGGCATTCACCTCCTTCTGCGAAGCAGTCATGCTAGCGAAGGAGGTGGCGGGACGGATGAGGGAGAGAGCCTCCCGTCCCAGCCGCCGCAGGAGACGCTCCGGGCGTCGGGAAGACTCCCGGCCACCGTAGGCGCGGGCCTGCGGGCCCGTGCCGAACGGCGCGTACGTGTTCTACGCGCGCCTCAAAGAGATGTCATACCCCATAGGGCCGAAGCCTGCCGGGTCAGCGGGATTGTCCGAAAGGGTTACCGCTGGCCCGGAACATAAAGGGCTAAGGAAGGAACACGGGTGGGTTTTAGTCAGTAAGAGTCTGACACTCCCTTCCGCTCCACCCAGAGCGGGAGGGGTCATTTGATGACTTCCCATCCGAAAAAAAAGGGGTAATTGTGGGGAATCGGTGGTATACGTGGTATAAACACTGTCTCGCCGACACCACAACCCGTTAGAATTTACGCCTCAATTATATTTCTCTGCAGCGAGACGACTTTGAGCCGGGTCCCATTGCACAGTTTCGGCGGAGTGAGATTCCGAAGAAGCATAATTGGGACACCGACCTTATGCGCCTCGCGCGGGAAGCGGTACACCTTAGTGGCTATTGATATCCCCGTACACCAGGCGTATCAAATCTTCTAAGGTGGACACCACTCTCCCAAGTATCTCAGGTAGAACCACCTGGCCACCGTCTACTGGTAGCGTTCTTCACCCAATTTTAAGAGAACATCAGAAAATTCTTGGGCGTGTACATTCCCGCCAAGCTATGCTCTCATATTCATCGTTAAGCGCAACCTATGAATATGTGGCCATAAGAAAGAGCATTTCAACAAAGCATTCACCTCATCAGCCCTAGTTCCTCGCGTCACCACAGGCAGCGTTTGTCGGAAATCGCCGCTTAACAGAACTGTAACGCCACCCATCATTTGCTGGTTCCTGCGGATGTCCTGCAAAGTCCTGTTTACCGCCTCTACTGCTTTTCTGTTCGCCATAGTGCATTCATCCCACACGATTAAAGAGCAATCTTTAAGCACGCGCCCTTTGTCGCTGTTGCTGTTGCGTTTGGAGTGTCAACTCCACAAACAACAAATGTGCTTGGTAAGATATAACTTAGAACCAAAAGTTTGACTTGACTTTATGATAGTGTAGCTTATTGTACCACCAATCAATCTGTTTAGTAACATTGGTTTGAAACTCCCCATACAATTAGATAGGACATGTATATTTCTCAGATTTCATAACAGTATCGTTCCTAATGCACATAAAAAATGCAAAAACTAAAAAAAAAGAATTTTATGATAAAAAAAAAATAACAATACGGGATTTGAACTCGCACCATTTAGTGCGGTAAACGGTCGCCTGACCATACCGCTAAATTCCCTGTTGACATATTGTTGAAATAGCTGTTCCCTTGCTATTTATAATATTACTGCCCCGCTCCTTTATAAAAATAGCGTGATTGTTATGTTTCCAGGGTTAAATTTTTATTAACTAAATAAATAACATGTCATTTTGGGCATTCAATTATTTTGTGCATTCAATTACGAATCAAAACCTTTTAAAATCAATATTGCTTACCTCCCATAACATACGGCGTGATAATATGTAGCCTAAAGCCTTCCTTGGTTTACAAAGAACATTTTTGCTGAATTTCAATTCAATCTATCCAGTAGTTTTGGCGTGAAGCCTTACCATACACACAGACAAACAGACAAACAGACAAAAATTCTAAAAAGTCACTTTTTGTCATCAGTTACGTTTTTCTAACAAAAGCCACTTATTTTTTCTCGAAAATTCTCAATGTACAGTTTTTCTTTCGTTACTGTTTTATTATATGTATAGATTATATATTACTGTATCATATTTTATTATTGCATTATATATTACTGTATTACAGGTTTATATATTACTGTATTATTGCAATTATATTATACTCGGACTTTTAATGAGCTGCAATAAAATGCAAGAATATCAAAATTAAAACGGAACAAAATCGAAATAATCCCAAAAGGTTCCAATATTGCCAATATGTTATCGGTTCTTATTACCCCAAATGCAACAAAAAGGACACAAGCTATCCAATAGCTCCGCCAAAGAAGCAGCAACGCAAGAATATCAAAATTAAAACAGAAAAAAAGCAAAATCATTCCAAAAGGTTCCAATATTGCCAATATATTATTAGTTCTTATTACCCCAAACGCAACAAAAAGGACACAAGCTATTCAAACATCTGCAGAGTTCTGATCGACCCTTGATGATGTCTTTTAACGCCCAAAACCACTTAGTAACTTACCAATATTATAGCAACCTTCATAGTTAACGCCGACCCAAGTCTAATCTCTTATTAATTCTGACAAAGTTACACAACACTCCTCCTAAAGAAAACCAACCTTATCTTTTGAGGTTAGAGTTTGAGAAGACTGTACCGAAAACTTTGCACAAAAGTCACGAACTATAGAACTCCTCATTGTTTTAGCAGTGCCTTGAGAGCGGGAAGTTATGGCGGAACGCATCATGGGAATGATTGAACTCAATACTTCGGTAATGGTTTTTTAGCGAAGTTAAACAGACTATTAAGATTTGGAACGATTTTTTGTAGCGAGTTTTGTGTTTTATTGGTTTTTGTTGAAAGTTGGTAACGTTAAAGAAAAAGGGATTCAAATTCTTATAGACTTTTCCAACAATCCATAATAATATTATAAATGCGAAAGTGTCTTTCTGTTACCTGAATTAGATGAAATTTGGTATGGAGATAGTTTGAGTCCCGGGAAAGGACATAGAATAGTTTTTATCGCGATATTCCCACGGGATCGACACTTATGCGGGTGAAACCGCGGGGCGCTGCTAGTTTACAATAGTTACGCAAACTTTTCATTGTATCTGACTTGATTGACCACCATAGAAACGGGTTTTGTCGACGAAAGGATAGACAAAATGACATATTGTAGAAATATTTCTACCATCTTAAGCATGGCGATAAAAAAGATTGTGTTCTTCAATGTCTCTATTCTTCAGTCGACAAAATTCTACAATGACCAATTTTCCTCTACTTTTGACACTTGGAGATAGAAACATTTCTTCCCAACAAACCTCAAATGGTCTGTAACACATTGGACATAAATAGACCAGAATTTATATTGATTTTAAAATTTGCTGCCCGTTGCGATGGAAAGGATAAATGTCTTTGTCTTCATAGAAACGCGAGTCTACGGGTCGCTCCGTGCTCGGGCAGAAGAGGTGTCGAGTTGGATAGAAAGAACTTTGTTTATTCTTAGTAGAATAAAGAAACAATTGGTCATGCTTTTATAGGTCTATGGTCATGCTACGAGGGTAGGTCTATGTTAGTAGGTACTGAAATCAAAAGTCATTTATACAAACTAGGCTGAGAAGTGGCTGAGAATCAGCACTGTTCGAACGTCTAAATTACAAAAAAGTCAATCCCCCAAAACGCCCACCCTTCACCACTTCCTAGTGCTTTCACTGGGGAGAAGAAGTGGCACAACAAATCCCCAGCAGCTGCTGCTGCAGCAGTGTGCTAGTAAAAACTAGCGGTAAAAAAGACATTACTTTTTTTTCATCTACCTACTTTACGAGGTCTTTGAACTGATTTAAAAGGAGTATATTGTTTCAAAGTTCGAACGCCTCATCATGGATTTTTTTAAATGTCAACAAAATAACACTTTCAAGTAAGTACTACATATTGATACAATACAATACGCCAACCAACAATAGATAGGTACCTGAATAGGAAGAGTACTAAATATTGTGATACAATGAACTCAGCAGCCTAATTGCGTAACACCTGAATCATTTTGAAGGTTATTGCTAATCCATTGCTTCATATTTTCGAAAAATTTGTCTGCTCAACAACGTAAATAACGCTATGAATATTTTTCAACTGTTAAAATTAAAGCCATAGTGTGTTACGCAATTACCTCGCCGATTTCACACAAATCTTTCCAGAATCAACACACACCACCTTTTACTCCTCAATTCTCACGATTCCACTCCACCTGATTAGACCATCTCCTCAGGTCTCAAGCAATTACGCCATGACAACTCGATCAAACCGCACGTCAACGCAGCCATTCGGATTTCGTCGGAGTAAGCTCAGCAATATGTCGTCACCGACGCGTCGACGCCCTTATTCGTCGGAATGACGTTTTCGACGTCCGACATCGAGCGGCGAGCGTTCGAGTGTAAATGATGTGCCAACGGTGGAATAAACGTCAGTCGTCCGCGATTCGGCCAATGGTAAGGAGGTACGAATGTGGAGGATGGGTTATGATGGGATTTGCCATGTTTTTTTAGGAGTTTAGAAGCGGAAAGTGTGTGTGGAAGTAGGTTTGTAACTAACACGTCAATCATATTTTTAATAAAAAATAGATAAGGTCGGGTTGCCTATCTGACTATTCTGAAAAGAGGAGAGGTCTCAGAGTTCACAGTCTGTCCAGACACAATCTTGGTCAGATCATGTAAACGTATGAGCTTTGAATGATTTCGGCTGTGACTATTTTATCTTGATGCTTGAGATTAAGGCCCATCATCCATGACGCCAGCAGCGCCCAGTGTGGCAGTGGTGGCCCAGTGATATCAGCCCAGACTGACGAGTTGTAGACCGTGAGTTCGAACCCAAGCAGGCACTTTTCTTTGAATATTTAATTTCAACACCACTGCTCTCAAAACGGTGAAGGATAACATCATGAGGAAACTGGCATGTCATAAAACCAAAAATTCACATGTGACATCAAGAAAGAAAAATAGTTTTGTCATAGAAACACGTGCATACAAAAAGATAATAAAGAATAATAAAAACCCGCACTGGGCCCGCGTGGTTGATTATGGCCTCGCGATGTCACAGAGAGGAGGACTGTGTCCCAGCAGTGGGAACATTATAGGCATATTATCCACGAGTTCCACGACACTACTTATAAATAACGTGTTACATACTCACGTCACAAATGAGTAGCCAAAATGTCACAGCACTAGTATTTCAACGGTGATCCGTAGAGGACACCAACTAGCGTTATTAACTAGTTTGTGATTGGTTACGAGTGGATAGCAGTATTGCGCCTGCACGCTTAAAACATAGAACGATGTATACTCAAATTGATGAAACTTTAAATGGCTTAAGGTGAATGGGTAGTGGTAGACCGCGAAATTCAAATTTTCTTACGGTTTTTGCAATTTGCAGGTCAGTGTCAGGTTGTGTCTTGATCAAAATATGATTCGCGACAATAACAGGTACATATTTAGAGAATTATAATCATTAGAATCATTAATACATCTTTCTAAGTTAGATTTGTTCCATAAGCACTTTTCCATAAGAGATTGTTTCTTAAGGTATGTACAGAAAGCGTCACTATGTCCTAACCCCTCAAGTTTTAAAATGTTACACTGCTACAACATTGAATTCCTTACGAATAATCTAAAGAATACTTCAAAAAGAGTCCATTGTGTTGACTCGGATTCGAACCATCGCATCACCGAACGTCGTCATACTCATACCGGCAGTTTGACGAACTAGCCAGCGAGCCCATATGAATTGCGATGAAATTGTTATCTACTATCGGCTGAGTCATTATATCTTTAGGTCCCTGTCTAATCGAAAGATGTTATAATTTGAGGGTATCCATTAATTTTACTTACTTACGTTGTCTTTATAAAATTAATCCATACCTTCAAGTTATAACTTTGTATACGTTCACTTAAAACGGCGAAGAGTAAACGACTACTAATTTTATCAATTATTTTTTTAAATGATTTCTGATTTTATGAGAACTAAAATAGTTGTTCTGTTTGTTGTAAAATAAGATCATAGTTTTGTTAAATAATAGCAATAATAAATATTATTAAATGATTAATAAAGTATTTTATTTTTCTTGATTTTTTAATTCTTTATAAATAATTACTACTTAAAACAAAATAGAAATATATATCAAAATAATATAATGAACAAAAAACACATTTCGTGCCTATATAGGATTTGAACTTCCAATCTTATGCACGGTAAGCGGTCTTGAAACCTCCAGTCTATTTAGACGATGAATAAGTTGTCGTAAATGTTAACCCTATTATTGTTGCTTGTCGTCGCAAAAGTATTGTTGTATTGAAAAAAACAATAATAAAAACAGAATTTAAAAAAAAAATACTTACTTAAACTTCTTTATTCACTAAAACAATACATTATTTAAAATAAAATGTTTTTGCAAAATACAAAAACCAACTTGGGCCTATCACGGATTTGAACGCACATGTCTTTTGGTGGGGTAACTACTTAAAGGAGCTGTGTGTACAAATCTAACTTATATTTCTACCGACTATAACTAACCCTGTGCCAAAGACTGGCCGGTTAAATATCAAGTTCTATGTAGATGTTTGATAGAAAAAGTATTATAGATAAGGTACCTATAGTTTCATAGAGATGTGTGTATATTTATTTGAATATTTTTTTTACCCTGAACATTATTTATTCATCATTGTATTTTTAATAAAATAATATGAATGAAACATTAATTTGCATACCCCAAACTGTAGAAGTGGATTATACATTATAAACCATCATCTTTCATATCTATACCTAAATAGGTGAAACTCGATTTAAATATTATTTTAAACTGTCAGCACCAAGACCTGATACACGAAAGAAACAAAAGAATTTCCGTAGAGGGGTCAGAATAAAGTTATTATTTTAAATCTTACTCACACATATTGTCTGGTAACACCTGTATTTTCTGCAAATCAATGTCTCTTGTTTCTAAATAAATGAATACAATGACACACTGACAACTGGGACTGTAAGCTAAACAAAAAGTGTTATAGGTCTACCAGAATCTCATGGCTTAAAAAAAACATTGTGATTTTCTTAAGGCAATGTCAATCCATATGAAAATCCCTATTTTTTTTTATGCCATGAGATTCTGGTAGACCGAAGTTAAAGAGCATGTAAAGAATGACTTATTGCCTCCTTTGATAAAACTCCTCTGAACATCGTAGCTCTATGGTTCAAAGCACACTCAATTTAAATTGTGAGCTCAGTTTAGATCCACGATTTCAATCAACTATCACATGCTACGTGCCTTGTGAAACACCCTATTCTAATGATTATGTACACACGCCAGCACATCAGGCTACTACAATCTGTCAAATTTCTATAATAGATTTTCAACTTTATCGCTAAAGCTTTAGGTTCAAGGTTGATTGGGAAAGACAGTTTCGGGTAGCTTGATGTGTTGTGGCACATATAATAATGTAAACTTTTCTGTTTTATTTATTATGTCTTTTCCAGTTTTTCAGGCCATCGTGAGAATGCGTTTCTGATATACCTGTCAGTGCAAGAATTTTAGTAGCTAATAAAGATCAAATTCGCAGAACACGAATTCACTTATATGAAACTAACTAGCTGCGCCCCGCGGTTTCACCCGCATAAGTTTTGATCCCGTGGGAATATCGGGATAAGTAGCCTATATGTTAATCCAGGGTGTCAGCTATCTCCATACCAAATTTTATCAAAATTGGTCTAGCCGTTTGAGCGTGAAGGAGTAACAAACATATAAACACACCCCCACACACACACCCCCACACACAACCACTCACAAACTTTCGCCTTTATAATATTAGTGTGATGAGTGAAGTCAAGAACGCATTCTCTCGTCGGGCGCACTGTAGACTCAAAAATGGCCGGTTGGTTTAAACTTGGGTTTAAAGTTAAAAATCGTTCATACGGTTGATTTTTATTTCAATGAAAGTTCCTGAACTGTCAGATATGATTTTCACAATCTTTTTAATTCCACACTCTGCACAAGAAGATGCTAAACCTCATTTTCTTGAAGACCTTAGTAACATTTTACGAGATTCACAGGAAAATACAATCCTTCCTTTAACCACATAATAAGTACTCGAGTCCCGTGGTTGCCCGCTTGACTTTATAATAGATTTTTCTACCTCCACGTTCAAAAGTCACAGTCCATTTGAACTGTGGTTTGATTTAAAACAGGATTTCAATCATTGGTCACAGGTTGGCACAGAAATAGCCGCAAGAATTGCATTTCCATTCTTAGAATAACATGAATGATTTTCTGTTGCTGTTTTCAAAAGTATTTTTTCCTTGATCCCACTATGCCTATGGCATTAAGTCCGCCTCTGTACATTTATGTGCTTGAAGTATTAAATAAATAACAACTAAAACTTATTTACCTTGTCCGTGGTCCCTCCCGGAACCAAACGGAAAAGACCCTGACTGGCGTTCTATTATTGCGAATTCTCACTGAACTAATGTAGGTATATTTCTCTATGCCACAATAGTACCTACTGTCTAATTTCATACTAACTAAACTACAATTTGACATGCGACAACAATACGATGTTAGCCTATATGTTATATAGGTGTAATGTTTTAGGGCTATCAATAAAAGTCGAGCGTTCCACACCAGAGCTATAATTCAACAGAACATCAAACACTTGAATCTACCGACATACTTACAAACTAATTATTATGAATGTACCTACATTACAATAGGCTAACATATAAGCTACTTTTATGCCGATATTCCCACGGGATCGACATTTACGTGGGTGAAACCGTGGGGCGCAGCTAGTCATTGAAGGTCCATAATACTATCTTGTTAAAATCCTTTTTAGTGTAGTTCTAAGTCTGTTTTATGCCCCCAAACGGTACTCTAGGCAATAATTTAATAACTAAAATTGTCTAGACATAAAGATAATGCCTTTCTAACTTTATTATTGTACTTAACAAAAACGTAAATCTAATGTTATGACAGACCACTGAGCAAGAATGAAAAGGACTGTAATCTAATCATAATTTAATTTTTATCCGAAAATTACTAAGCTCTGTGTTCATCAAAATTTAGGTCCACGTAAGTACAGACGCCAGCACATCAAGCTACTACAATCTGTCAAATTTCTTTAATAGATTTTCAACTTTATCGCTAGATCATAAGGTTCCAAGTTGATTGGGAAAATTTGCCAGTTTCGGGTAGTTTCATGCGTTGGGTACACCGTACATCACAAATCGAAACGAGTGGCATATCGCTGCGCAACCTGTTACCATCATGGATTCAGTACATGTCATGATACTAGACCATACATTTTGACCGCATTGCACTTTTCTATGAAACAGCTGATGCGTTTTTTGAAATATTTCGACGATACGGTCTAGAACCATGTTCTGAATTCGTGGTTACAGTTTGCGCGTCGATGTTCCTGTTACCCTGTGTTTACCACATTCCGTCTCTGTCATCTTCGAACGATTGACAGAAATAGAATAATGTTTTCAATTTTTATAAATGTTAAATGATTTATTTTCTTTAGGTAGGTTTGTACAAACACTTATACACGTCAATTATATTTTTTTAAACTAGATGAGGTCGGCGTTTTCTATGACTATTCTGAGAAGAAAGGCCGAAACAAACTCAGAGGTCACAGTCTCTTTTAAAGTCCAGACATAATCTTGGTCAGGTTATATGAAGACCATGTAGATCGATGTCTGAGATGGTCTTTTGAGGAAAGAACCATACAGATTGAGAGGACCTATTCAGTCATTGCACGCATTTGTCAGAAATCGTGCAGCTCAACTCAAGACTGAAGGAGCTCCACGATTCGACGAACAATACCAAAGAAAGGATGCAGGGTAGGCCACATAAATTACTCAAACTGCCAGACCATGAAAAAAAACTAACAGAACAGAGAGAATAATAATAAAAAAAAAAGACTCACATCGTCTTCACATTCACAATGAATATAAAATAATATAATAATTTACAAAGTAAGCAACTGTCATTGTTTATATACATTTCGACGATACGGTCTAGAACCATGTTCTAAATTCGTGGTTACAGTTTGCTCGTCGATGTTCCTGTTACCCTGTATTTACCACATTCCGTCTCTGTCATCTTCAAACGATTGACAGAAATAGAACGATGTTTTAAATTCGTGTATAGTGCTTTGTGGTACAGACGCCAGCATATCAAGCTACCCGAAACTGTCAAATTTTCCCAATCAACTTTGAACCTTATACTTCAGCGATAAAGTTGAAAACTATTAAATAAATTTGACAGATTGTAGTAGCTTGATGTGCTGGCGCCTGTACAGTTCGCTTCACAAATAAGGTACCCCCCTTGGTATTGACATCAAACCTATTTAAGTTTTTCGTAATGTAACGTAAGTGGCGTGTTGGTCTAATGGTTAACACTGCGGCTTGGCGATGCGGTGGTCACGAGTTCAAATCCGCGGATGAGAAGATTTTTTTTTCCTTTATTTTATTTATTTATTTATTTACCCTTTTTTTAGTTTCTTTATTATGTGATTTTCGTTAATTATTATTTAAGAAATCAAATGGAGGTTTGTAATAAAAGCTAGGCATTTTGATAAACAATATTCATTTATTTTTCTAATTACATTTCTAGGACTTCATGGAATCCACTTCCAGGTTGAGTATACAGTTTTCTATCTGTGTTAAATTGGGGTTATTTACTTAGAATATTAACTAAACACAAAAGAGATACCCTGGATGAGGTTTAGAACGTTTAACATTAGAAAAAGGTTCGTTTATATATATATTTATAGAAACATAACTACTTACAATAATATTTATTTATTTAAAGTTGTGAAAACAGATTTTTTTTATACTTACTTATCGGAAAAAAACCTTTAAAAAAAAAGAAATTTTGTCTTTTGTGTCTGTGAATTACAGAGGAAGAATCAACATGCTAAACTATAATAGTATAGCAATATACATCTTTCTCTTTTATCACATTTTCTAATAACCCTTATTTAACACAACATTAGAAAAATATGTGAGGTCAGATGGTGCATCGTTAATACATTACAAGAATACTTGTAAACCAGATTATCTGGATTGATAATAATTATAAAGGTTGTTTGTTTTTGATTAACTACGAGATAAGGATCCCACAAATATTGGGAATTAATAACACTTGCTCATATATGTTCCAACGCAATTTTATCAGATACGTTACACAATCAATCTGCCGAGTAAATTGCCTTATAATAACGGAGAGGATGTCACAGTCTATCACTTCTTGAAGTTTTGAAGGGTGCCACTAAATGAACTTTCACAATATTACGTTGTCGCTCCATTTGTATTTTCTCTGGCCTTGGCGATCACATTTCACATCACCCGTCGCTTGATACCTTTGTATCCATCTACGAACTGTTTTTCTCTGCAATGAAAATAATAATATTAGAAATACATAAAAACATCCAACTAGTAAGTAATAATGCAACATTATTGCAACAATAAATAGGTAATATGTGGAAGTATAACATAAATCTTACCGTTAAGCCCATAACTCGTGCTATTTTCTTTATGCTTTGTTCCTGTTCCCAGATAACAACAATTTTAGCCTTCAAAAAAGTTGTTAATCAAACCATACCAACGGTTAATAGAATCAACTGGTCAAAAACTTAATAAATTTGATAATATTACGACGAAGATAATTACACACAAGCGAATCGGCACGAAAACGAAACCATTTAAAAAATAATTATACCCTCAATCACAGTTTACTAAATAAAGCGAAGAAGTATTCTAAATTCAACCTTAACTCGCAGTTCATACAGCAGTTAAGTTTCTGAAGTAAAATGACGGTAGTGCAACAATCGGAATCAACACATTATATTCAACCAACAACCTTATCTTTTAGTTAATTGAGGAGTTAATGCGTATTGCATTTTGTAAAACTAAGGTATTAATTAAAAAAATGGTTGCCTGTAAAGTCGGTTTTACGGGCGAAGATTTTACGTGACAACGACCGATCATCCGATCATAGTTGAGTGGGAGAGAGACGCAAGGCATTCGGCGGGCCTCTCTCTCGTTCGGTGACTCATCGTAACGTTACCGAGCGTTACACTTTTTCATAAGTGACTCCCAGTCGCAACCTAATTTAAGACGTTGTCACGTCAAAACGAAAGTTGAAATTTAAACCTTATTATCTAGAAGATTAGACCGTTAATAACCTTGTTCGTTTTATGGAGTAATACTATTAAAATTTTCGTTGAGGTTGACAACTGAGCCAATAGCCTAGTAGTATAAGACACGGTCTCGATGATCGGCTGGCGCCTGGTGATGCGGGTTCGTATCTTAATCGCACGCAAAGTGTCTTTTTGTAAGTTATTCTTGGTATACGGTTCGGCCAGAAGGAAGTCGAAAAAATACCTTAAAGAATTATTAAAAACTTGAATGAAACTTGCAAATAATATCTGAGGCGGACCGTTGGATGCGCTCGGGCAGAGATGGGTGCGGCGGCGGGGGAGGGAGCTGCTCAAGGCTCACGTGACGCGCCAGCGCCGCCGCGCCGCCCGCCCGCCGCGTCGCTCGAGCGACGAGCGACGGCGGGCCCGAGCGTGCTCGGGCGATAGTCTTTAAGTCTTGGGGGGGTTCCATTTCTCTGACGCTGACTGTACAAGTGAACGTTAATCAACCTATGATTAATTTCAGCAGCTCCTTAGATGTCAAATTAAAAAAAAAAAATAGGCATCGCAACATATTTGACAACCTTCAGACGCAGAAAAAACTTGACTTAATAAAGTTCCGTAACAAAACAAAAAAACCTCTACTCATTTCATGCAATGTTCCTCTCGCTACCTGACGCTTATACTCGTATGGACAAAGGACTTATGGAGCTACAGCGCGACCAGTCTTACAATAAGATAAGGCATCACGGATAAGCCATTCATATCTTCCCAAGGTACTCACGGTTCAACACAGCTAAACTTAATACATTTTCCATTAAGCACTGATTACTTGAAAGCTCCTCGTCGTCACGTAGTGAAACAATGCACCCGTTGTAAAGGACGGCATTGATCATATAGGTAGGTACCTACTTATGTGGTGGTATTGAAGAGGACAGGTTTTCAGGTTACTGGCTGTTCAGAATATGAGAATACTAGCTTCTGCCGCGACTTTGACCGCGTGAAATTTCGGCGCCGGACCCACCGCGTCTACTTTGTTCTCTGACTACTTTTACTTTTTCTCAGCTCGTAAGGTAAATCCTACTAATATTATAAATGTGAAAGTTTGTGAAGATGTTTGGACGTTTGTTACTAAATCACGCGTAAACCGTTGAACAGATTTGGATGAAAATAGGCACATAAATAGACCATTTCCTGGATTATTTTTTTTGCCGTAAGATTCTGGTAGACCTTTTTTTTTTCTGCGGATGGGAAATCATCAAATGACCCCTCCCGCTCTGGGTGGAGCGGAAGGGAGTGTCAGACTCTTACTGACTAAAACCCACCCGTGTTCC
The DNA here is from genome assembly GCA_963082905.1 of Oligia fasciuncula. NCBI lineage: Eukaryota > Metazoa > Arthropoda > Insecta > Lepidoptera > Noctuidae > Oligia > Oligia fasciuncula. The sequence continues at coordinate 5,478,288 of OY720401.1, forward strand.
TTCCTTAGCCCTTTATGTTCCGGGCCAGCGGTAACCCTTTCGGAGAATCACGCGTAAATCGTTGAACAGATTTGGATGAAAATTGGCACATAAATAGACCATTTCCTGGATTATTTTTTTTGCCGTGAGATTCTGGTAGACCTATAATTGTCATTTGTGTAGTGCGTATACTTTGCGCGAGAGGGCAGTTGTGTCGTTATTGTTTAGTCAAGAAGAACTAAAACATTATATTAGGATGTCGAATTTTCAATCGATTTTTCAAACAATTCTCCTGAAAAGTTACATCATTTGCATAAGTGACGTTATTGCACCGTAGGTGCATGAAAATGAAAATGTTCTAGTAATATTTTTTTTTTTTGGTTCTTACTATTAGGTGGTCTGGTCCTTAACAGCTTTGAACAGAGAGAAGTGGAAAGAGAGTAGGGAGGCCTTTGCCCTGCAGTGGGACACCACAGGCTAATAATAATAATAACAATTAGTTGTTATTTGCTTGGCTTATTTTAGTTGTAAAAGTTGATATGTGCTTTCGATTAAAATAATCTTTTTTCAGCTCGTTCACCATTGCTATGTCAGTCATTAGGTATGAAAGTTCAAAGGAAATGTGGAAAATTCTTTCATCTGTTGAAACCTCGATCGGTCAAAATGAAGTTTATTGAGACTATGAAAGTTTTACGCAACTAGAAACCTACCTACACTATTAAGTATAAGAAACTTTCAGGACTACAACTTAAGGCCTCTAGGCTCCCCTTCCATTACAGTAATAACATAATTGACAAAATGTGATTATAAAGTCAACAAAAGAGATAGGTATGCAGGATCGTTGGATATAGTAAAAATTTATTAAGAAACCGATGGATGTTGTCGACTGAAATTTAATTTGATAAATGAGCTGTTTGTTTTCTATTAATAAAATTAAATTTTATTTTATTAATGGGTCATATTCAAAATAATTGTATATTTACTACTGTCTTAATGTCCAACCCAATTATTTTCATAACGAGATGCAACTGACTAGAATTTCATAAACAAACAGATAAAATATTTATTTGAGCTTAATAAAAAACAACGAAACATTTGGTAAACCTAAACAATTCATTTAAAAAAATTAAACCAGACATTGCGTAGGATCCGTTTCATACAAGTATTCTATGTCCACGTCTTTAACGGTAAACTAAAAAAAATAATTTAATTAACCATTCCTACACAAAGGTTAAAAAAAAATATATATTCAGAGAATATTCTTTAAACTTTCAACACTTTACTAAACAAAATATAAAATACTATTTAGTGTACTCCAAATTTAATTTATTAATGAGTGACCTGATTTTGCACATATCTGTTATTCTTCTCTGTTATGCTATTTTAACATTATTTCCATGGCAATAAAGAAATTTGAAATACTGGCAAAATTAGTTCACTAGCTGTTACTACACGACGCGTAAGAATAAACGCTTTGCCATTTTGTTCAATATAGTTTTTCAGCTCGTTTCGTTGTCGAAGAAAATTAGACTTTTAAAAGTAAATATTCAATGTGAGTCGTTTACAGTAGCGGTTAGTACTTACTGTTTTATTACTCATACTAGGAAAGGGCTGTATTGTGATATTTGTTATAACTATAAAATATTCGTATAATCATGTGAATTGGTGTGGAAATAAATAGATTTGTAGGATAGACACGTGCAATTAATTCATATACGTTATTTTATCTGTCACTTTTTTCCGTTACGTAACAGATATGAATGATTAGGCGTTATTCACATTGTCTCATGTATGAATTAATGAAAATAAAATATTAATAGGTACTTAGTGCACCGCAGGTTAGCCAAAACATTTTTTTTACTTACTTAAATTTATTTGAAGTATGTAAAGTTTGCGTATATTGTGCCATGTATTGCATTGCTGTGCCATGTATTGTCTGTGTGTGCATGTTTTACTGCGTATCCTCAGTCCTCACTGCTTGAGCCTTTTATACTAACCGCGTAGCCTCGCCGAGGCGTACCCAGCCTCTCGTCGGCCGTCTCAGTATCAGTTAAGGGGGATGCGGAAAAGTAGCCCGCGAAATTCAAATTGACTCAGGTTTTTTGCAATTTACAGGTCAGTGTAAAGTTGTATGTTGATTAAAATATGATTCACGACCGTAACAAATATGGCTATACATAATTCTAATCATTAGAATCCTTTTGCCTTAATATTAATATCAAAACTTTAGGCTCGGTAGTTTCGGAGAAGGCATTATGGCAATGATGATGATGAATTTATGGCAATTATACCAACTAAAATACGATCACCAAAATGTTATTTCATTATGTACCCACCTAGCGACCCACACCGACTTCGCACTCGTAGCCTGTTATAAACGTGTGCTATTTAAACTTGCCCTAATAATTCCTTTCTGTTATTTTTCTGTTACAATCAAATAATATTCATATCTGTTTCCTATCCGTAACTTACAATTATTTTGAATATGACCCTAATAGAAAACAAACAGCTCGTATTCGAGAACATCCATTGACTTCTTACTAACTATATCCGACGATCCTGTATACTTATCTCTTTTGTTGACTGTACTATCAATATTAATGAAGAAATGTACAAGGGAAGGTTTTCGAAAGGCAGACGTTATCAGTTCTATATCTCTGTCACGCCTGTCTGTCTGTCTGTGTTTGAAAATTTGACGCGGACGAAGTCGCGGGCAGAAGTTAGTGTTATCATAAAAAAGCCAATCTATAAACGCTCAGCCAGAATTTTATAGCCATCAGAAAAACGTTTTATTTTTTCTCTCCATTACCGACTTTACTACCAAACCACATTTTATCAATGTTTAAACAACATGATCAAATGAAACCGTTCGAAGCGAGGGGTAGAAGAACGCAATAAGAAGAGTACTTAGAGTTAGCGGTCTTGTACCACGTACTGCCTTAAGTGAGGCGGTACGTGTTCACGGGGGTACTTATAACGTACTTAGCTAGGTAGGTACATACTTGGTAGGATGTGGGTTTGTTTGGAGAGAATCTTGGAGAATTGTCTTTTTAAATGAAGTTAAGTATTTTTGAGAAGTTAGGACTTTAGTTTTGATTGGATCCGAGAAACAAGCATGTCCTAAAACCAAATATTCGAAGATATGTGACATCTTCCAACCCGCACTGGGTCCACGTGGTGAATTACGGCCCACTCCCTCTCACAGGGAACATTATAGGCTGATTATGCATGCCCCCTGGAAATGTCATTCGGGCGCCAAATTATTTACTTCAAATTCCACTCAACTCCGAAAACAAAAGAGCGAGTAAAAATACACATGAATTGTTTTATCAATGACAAATAAACATGTTCTCGATTCACAGTCAATCGTGACTCGAGACAAATTCCTTCATCTCTCTGTTGTCTATACAAAGGTAATTTACCCTTTTTTACTAACTCAACAAGATTTCTCAAGTAACGGACGTGGAAGGCTGCGTTCGTACGGGGCGTTTTTTATTGAAAGCTTTTGAAAATTTTTAACTTTATTTAATTTAAGAACTTGACATAATTTTCAAGTTATTTTACAATAAACTAAATGTCATACTTAACAAAGTTCAAATTCCATTGCAACTAAAAACTTATTAAGACCTTTTTTTGTTACAAATGCTTATTCAAAAATCAACTTAAAATACATTTTACTAAAGTCGATAACTGATTAAGTGGCGATGGAATGTCAATAATTATCTGAGTACATTAAGGTGAATGCGCAGTTGAAGCCCGCGAAATTCAAATGTTCTTACTTTTTTTGCAATTTGCAGGTCAGTGTCAGGTTGTATCTTGATCAAAATATGATTCGCGACTATAACAGGTATGTATTTACAGAATTATAATCATTAGAATCATTAATACATCTAAGTTAGATTTGTACTTACCTTATGAACAAATCTCATAAGGAAAGGTGCTTATGGTACAAAATTCCACAATTTTCAAATTCCAGATGGAAAGCCTAATGACACTTTGCCTGACCCGGAAATCGAACCCAGGACTTCGAGCTCAGTAGTTGGGCTTGTGACCACTAGACAAAGGAGGTAGACAAATCTTTTGCATTACCAGGTTATCTTAAATCTGATCTCTTCTCAATACCTCGACAATAAAAAATTTGACTAATTGACTGATTTAAATATAATCTAAGTATAGTTTTTCAATCAAGCATCGTTCGAATAGAGAATAGAATACGGATGTTACCGCAAAAACTTCACTTAACGCTTAAAAAAATAGAAGCTGTAGAAATTCTCTTCGTCTTTATAAAGAACTAAAAATTTTAATAAGCTATTTATATAAGTATATAAAGACAAAAGGATGAAATGATACGTCTAGACGAGGAATCGCTTTAATATTAAAAGTAATCAAAACATCCTGCGGCAGCTTAAAACAAAGGTAATAATAGGGCTCTGCCATAAGGGACGTGACATTTAGAAAACTCGGAAACAAATGGAAAGATTTGTAAAATAATAACGGTAGACTTATGCAGTCTACCGTTATTATTTCACATATCTTTATTATTTTATTTTATTTATTCGGAAGAACAAACAACTACACACAAGTAAATAGAACATAAAGAGTTATACAAATGTGCAACCAACAACGTTCTCCACAGATACACAAAAAGACAAAGACAATGTTGATAAAGGTCGACAGAGGTCGTGCACGTCCTTGATTATGAGATCCTTATTATGAATTATTACGAGTTTTAATTTCAAAACATCCAAAAAACAGTTGCGTCATTATATTATTTCTTAGACTATGAATTGTTTGTCCTTTTGCCCGCAGCATCGCCTTCGTGATCGGAAATAATTTTACGGAAACTTACTGCCGGGATAAATAGTAGATTATGCACCGAGGGGCTAAAGTTGTGTCTTATGTCACGGGCGTCATATTGAATCTCGAGCGCAATGAAGGATTCGGGATTTAACTCACGAGCGAAGCGAGGGAGTTAATACAAGAATCCTGAATGCAGCGAGGCAAAGACACCTTTAGCCCAGAGGAGGATACTCTACTTTTTACACCTACTGTGAGAAAATAATAGCCATAGTACGAAAAACAAAATAGAACTGGTTCCGAAATGGACTTGACGCCTTTTGTACTTTTCCATTTTTGGAAATTGTCGTAGGCTTTTATATAAGTTTCCTTTGGCTTTTCCGGCAGTAAATCATTGGAAATATTATTAGCTACGGTTGTAATGAATTTAGGAGTACAATCACTTTCATCACTCGACATTTTATAATACTTTGTTGATAAATTTAAATTTTAAATGCCAAAAGTTCGCGCCTTTGTTGCGTCTAACCAAGACACGAAAAATTAGATTAAAAAAAAAAGTCTCTTCTACGGTTTTGTCGTGTGTGTCTATTGATATCACTCTCATGGAAGTGGCGTTTGTGTAAACTAAGCTTTATACGGGGCTGGTAGAATGGTTTTGGATGATTGGCTGTATGCATTTTGAATTTAGAACGTCATTGGAGACGCTCGTGAAAATAGAGTATTTTTGATAAAATGTGATAAATCGACTGTAGTATAGATAGGTTTTATTTATTCACAAAATCCACAGCAATCTTTGCGCAGTTTACTTAAAATAAATTAACTAATGTTACAGCCAATTACTATTACGGTATTACGGCGCGGTACGGTATTTGTTATTATTAATGCCAGTTTTAATGCTATTCCATTCCTTTTAAAAAATGGTTCGTAGTTATCTAATTATTCTTACAATATTATGTCTTCGAAAACATGGCAACGATATGAAGAAGCAGTCGTTATGGTTTTGTAGGAAATCGAGAATATCATCCACGCGTAGTAAGGGTATCGAGAATAGCTTTCCTCTTTCTGGCGCCAAAGGGTGTTTGTTAGTACTCTATTGCCAATTTAGCTGAGCATGTGAGATTCCAAATTCAAATCACATTAATGACCAGCGGGTCATAATGAAATCCAGTACAACATTATTGACCGGGTTTGCCCCCGGCCACTAATGACTCACTTTAGGTTAAGGTTGCTTGACATATAATTTGACATTTTCGAGCAGGTGGTGTGAAAAAGTATATACCATATCCGAACCCAGGGGGCCTACCGCCATATCTTTGCAATATTTTTTTAGAAATAGAGCTAAATATGGCCTGTATGGCGCCATATCTTTCCCACACTGAAGTAAGGTGAAAAAAAAAGAGGAAAAAAGGTGGTAGCACCACCCACCCTAATTATTGACGGCACGGTTGGCGCAGTGGTTAAGCGATTGACTGCTGCGCTGCGTGTCGCGGGTTCGATTCCCGCACGGAACAAATATTTGTATGACCTACAAGTAGTTGTTCCGGGTCTCAATCACAATCTGACTATTTTTTGAAGATATTGCTAAGCCATTGCTTCATATTGTTGCGAAATAGAAAAATCACTTCACAGCATAAAATAAAACGTACATTTTTTTTAGGTAAATCTATATAAAATGTGAACAAAAATCACACTAATATTATAAAGGCGAAAGTTTGTGAGGGGGTGTGTTCATATGTTTGTTACTTCTTCACGCTTAAAACGGCTCGACCAATTTTGATAAAATTTGGTATTTAGGTAGCTGACACCCTGGATTAACATATAGGCTACTTTTTATCCCGATATTCCCACGTGATCGAAACTTATGCGGGTAAAACCGCGAGGCGCAGCTAGTCTAAATATAAAACTGTTACAATTTACTGGGCAATATTGCAGCGGTAAAAAATAATAGGTAGACGAGAAATCAGTAGAGTGTATCAATTTCAGAGTATCGTCTGGGATAAAATTTTATAACGAATTTCACGAACTAGCGACTTGGTTTATAGGCACGTTACCACTAATTTGCATAGGTTTTAAAAGGAAATCTATCTAATGTACAGTCAACAAAGGAGTTAAGTATACAGGAGCGTCGGATATTGTTGAAGTTTACTAAGAAACCGATGGATATTCTCGAATAAAATTTTAGTTTATTAATAGAAAAGAAACAGCTCATTTATTAAATTAAATTTCAGTCCAGAACATCCATCGGTTTCTTAGTAAACTTCAACTATATCCGACGCTCCTGTATACTTAACTCCTTTGTTGACTGTACATTAGCTAAGTTATCCTGAGATAAAAAGACATCAGAGAGCTTAAGTGTTCACAATATTAGTTAGAAATATTGTGAACAGCTTCCTGGACACAGGTGAAGGTGGCATCGAAGTTCAGCAGCCTTCATCAGAAACGCTGGTGTTTTGACAGCCATGGGACATGGAATAGAGTCGTCCTGGTCTCGAAGTACAGGAACACTCTGCCTGCAGCTGAACACTAGACTCGCGTAACACTCAAAACAAAAGAAACAAAAGCGCGAAACAAAAGAAAATTTTTGATCTGTCAAATATATTTGCTTGTCATGTTCAAAATACGAATTCCGTTTAAAAAAACATTAATGACCAGACATTATTTGGAAAAGAAGGTTTTAACCTCGGTTTTAACCGCAGAGGTAACACTGCAATTTGTTCAAAAATGTGTTTGCTCAACAACGTAGGTACAGGCATCTAGACACATCAAGCTACCCGAAATGGTAAAATTTTCCCAATCAACTTTAAACCATATGATTTAGCAATAAAGTTGAAAATCTTTTAAAGAAATTTGACATAATATTGTGGTAGTTTGATGTGCTGGCGTCTGTACCTACATAACGCAATGATTGTTGTTGAACTGTCAAAATGAAAGCCTTTCTATTGTAGTAAGCATTACTTGTTGTTGTGATCTTGTTTTCGTAGCTGCAATAATCTAAAGTCGTCATTTATTTTCGTTGCTTATATGTATATCTAGTATGTATTTATTTATGTATCTATTATACAGCATTATACATGTATATATCTATGTATCTATTATAGTATATTATTTTGGCACCACTGACAACCCCATTTTTTATATCCACGCAATCACTGTCCATTCCATGGTTGCCTGGAAGAGATCGCAGAAAGCGACAAGGCCGCCCATTGTATGTTTTGTATTAATCGTATTTTTTTGTTATGTATTTTCTGGTGTACAATAAAGTATATATAAATAAATAAATAAGCGTGTTACGCAACTACCTCGCAGGTTATGGTCAATCCGTGTGGCTTATAGCTATAACATTAAAATGTATGATTAATAAGTATTAGTCTAAACTACTTTTTTTAAATCTCTTAAGCTTTGCAAGTTTCATAGTATCACAGTTTTTACAAAGATAACGTTTCAATATTTTCCATATTGCCCAGTAGTTTATTACCCGTGCCTGTTTAGATTCTACATTTTCTTATTGGATCTCTAAAAATCATTTTTATCATTCGGAAATTAAAAACCGCGGGAGAGTTCAAACAATCCTGTACCGCATTTATAAGCAAGTTATATAAAAAAGTAGGTAACAAAACGAAAAATGAAACGGAAAGTCCTCTAAAAGGCCAAAAGCCTCCTATCTCAGCATGATGCTGAGACATTTAAAAAAATAATGTTGCAGCGCTGGTATTCTGATAGGCCCTTTTACAGAATTACAGAAATAACCACCCAGATTTACAGAAATAAATAAACAATAAAATAGATTAATTATGTAAAAAAAGTGAAAAGTCCACCACATCAACCATCAGACATCGACGAAAAATAGTTCTATGTAAAGCCACTTTTACGACAAAAAATAACCGCCAAAAATTCACAGCGTTTACCCGCCAAATCTATAACTGGACTAAACCAGTTTCGTCCTGTCACGCCCGTCGAAAACGGGACACAAAGGGGCACTCCGCAATCACGCTGTTTGTAAATCTTTCACGTAGGCACGTGAGCCGGAATATTGAGTATTGACTCACATGGCTGCATACTAAATAATAATCGTGCTGCCTACTAAATATTGTGGTTCCTGGAACTAATGTTATTGCTATCACGCTTTCCTCGAAGGGATGGGCAGAAGAGTACCTACATTCTTATTATTAAAAAAAATCTTTGCCTTGCCTGGGGCCGAAGCCCGTGCGTGCTTGCCCTTTTCCCCCAGCTAGATGGACCGACGACCCTTAGAAGGTGGCTGGGACGGCCTGGATGCGGAAGGCGGAGGACAGGGTGTTTTGGCGCAGCCTGAGAGAGGCCTATGTCCAGCAGTGGACTGCGATAGGCTGAGTTGATTGTCCTTTTACAAACACACATTATTCACAAACAAATTTTTCGAGGTAAGTACAGACACAAGCACATCAAGCTACTACAATCTGTCAAATTTCTTTAATAGATTTTCAACTTTATCTCTTAAGCATAAGGTTCAAAGTTAATTGAGAAAATTGGACAGTTTCGGGTAGCTTGATGTGCTGGCGTTTGAACATTCACTAAGGTTTTTGCAGCCAATCTTAGAATGAAACAACGGTGAGATAACAAGTTCTCCAGCGGGATAACTGCGTAACACACCAACCAACAGTAGGAATGGCTTTCATTTTGACAGTTCAACAACATTCATTGCGTTATCAACGTTGTTGAGCAGACAAATTTTTCGAACATATGAAGCAATGGATTAGCAATATCCTTCTTCTTCTATCTTCTAGCAATAGGCTTCTGAAATGTTGGTTTCCTAAAAGCCTTCCCATTTTCCATAGCAACAGCTTCGTTACCATCAAATCTCCTCCCATTCCATTTTCTACCGAGGTACTTCATCCTTTAAAGGAACTTCAACATAATCTCTTCAACGTACGCACAACTTCAGAAAAACAGATATCCTTTTTCAGATAAAGTTAAATTTACATAGTTACAGCAACATCAAAAGTATGCGAGAATTTGTCTCCGAACTTATTTAATGAGGGTTACTCATTAATAATTAAAAGTCGGATGATTCGAGGAAACTCGAGCAGAAATTACTTTGAAAAGTTAAGTTGGAGCCAAGTTTTTTATTTGATGGAAACATATTTCCAACCATTTATCCCCGAGAGTTAGATAAGGATGGAGGATAGAAGAGTTTTTATTTACCATCTATGATTAACTTACTGGATTGTGGCTAAGTAATAACAGCTGCATGGGTCGATCGGTCATGCCGCGGCATACCAAGACTCTCCGTGCCTTGCAATGCACGCTAAGCCGTTGGTCCCATCTTACGTGGACCTTTGACAGTCGTTACGGGTCGTCAGAAGCCCGAAAACCTGAGAACCAGTCTTACCAAGGGGTACATATAGTATTACCCAGTGACTGTGTTGTGGAGGTCAGATAGGCAGTCGCTTCATGTCTATACTGGTACTCAGCTGCATTCGGTTAGATTGTAGGCGGATCCCAAGATGGTTGGGGAAAAGGCTAGGTAGATGATGATTAATTTACTACCTATGTTGGCAAATAAATGTAAACAGTAAGACCGCTAAAAAGTCTCATGAGCTTTTTCAGTTATCCTTCATACTGAAACAGCGCAATGCTTGATAGCAGATGATAACGACTAAATTGTAGTGGTACTCTGGTGAGGACGCAATCGTAAGTCCACATTAGGAGTTTTACTTCTTCTATCGATTCGGCAAAACTGTAATATGAGAATAGCTAATGCTGCAGCAGAAATGTTTGCCAGTTACCAAACCCAGGATACAGACACAGCTTGCAGAGTAAGCACGCTGGAGTGCCATTGGGCTGTCCATGTTTGCCGAAGGACCGATGGCCAGTGGAGCAGACGGGTCCTTGAGTTGAGATCGCGTATCGGCAAGCGTAGTGTGGGAAGCTCCCCAGCTAGATCAACCAAGGATCTTAAGAAGGTGGCTGGGATAGACTGGATTCGTAAGGCGGAGGACAGGGTCTTGTGGCAGAGCCTGGGAAAGGCCTATGTCCAGCAGTGGACTGCGATAGGCTGAGTCTATTAAAACCCAAGATACATTCGACTTACTAAACTATCACCACACCTAAAGTCTCTCTTAAAGCTCCCAACTGCGAGGAAACTACAGTTCTCGTACTTTACCACTATAACTAAAAAACTATTAAATGTTTGACCAAACCGCTCCAAACACAACTCGGAAACAAGCAAACACAACTACACCCTTTGAGCGAAACTTTCCGAATAGAACCTGACCGCTAACATACGTCACAAACGACGATTAATCAATTAGCTATCGACTTTACTGCGGAACCCTTGTTCATTTCGCGACGACATTTTAGGGGTACGCGGTTTTTGGATTGTAGATCTGTTTGCGAAACCCTGATAGGTGCTAGATTTATCGAGGTTTTCGGAAGGGTACGGGGCACATTGTTACTGGGCGATGACGTGATGGCCTCGCCTCTCATGCATGAGGTTTTGGGCTCCAATCCGGCAAGTACCAATGTGACTTATTCAATTCATAATAATGCACATTCTGAGTTTATAACTGACATCGGTGAAGGAAAATATCGTGAGGAAACCTGGACTTACATATACCTAGTTAATATAGATCTGAAATCACAAACCCGTTTTGATCAAGCGTGGTGATTAATACTCGTGCCTTCTCTTTATGAGAAGAGTCCTTTGCCTAGCAGTGGGACAGTACTATGATGGTAAAATATATATAGCGAGACGACTTCCGGCCACTGTAGGCACGGGCCTGCGGACGGAGAGTAACGGGTAGCTCACCGTCCGATCAGGACCAGGCCCGTGCCGGACGGCGCGTACGTTTTCCACGCGCGCCTCAAAGAGATGTCAGCATCAAGGAAGGGGCCCCTTTAGGGCCGAAGCCTGCCGGGTCAGCGGAATTGTCCGAAACGGTTACCGCTGGCCCGGAACATAAAGGGCTAAGGAAGGGACACGGGTGGGTTTTAGTCAGTAGGAGTCTGACACTCCCTTCCGCTTCATTTGATGATTTCCCATCCTGAAAAAAAAAGGGTGTTTTATAGGAGGATTACTCACCACTCTATGTTGAAAAGAAAAGGCGTTAAAAGTGTTCCACATTTTATTCACTAAACACATGAATAAATAAAAAAATAGATTCTAAAACGTTTTTTAAATGCTCGACAACTAAAGAATTCTCAACAACACTAATGAATCGCAAATAAACGACTCAGTTTACGTTCCCCAATGCATAAAATATTCGCCATTATTCCTATCTGTCTACGAAAAACGGCGCAAAAGAATACAGTATTGGAAATAGTCGATTTTCGTTCGTGTAGAATGGTCAATTTTTACTGTAACCACATTCTATTGGAATTCTGTGACAATGAACATTTTGTTTTGTAGGCTTGGACTTGGGGGAAACCACTGAGTATGTTATGTATGCATGCATGCGCAGCACATCAAGCTACCACTGACAACTGTCAAATTTTCCCAATCAACTTTGAACCTTATACTTTAGCGGTAAAGTTGAAAATCTATTAAAGAAATTTGACAGATTGTGATAGCTTGATGTGCTGACGTCTGTACATCGCCACATACAAACAACGCATTATACTGACGTCACGCAAAATCCTGTATCTCGCAAGCAGAGTTTACCGCGCAACTAGCATAAATACAACGGCCCGACATGAATCATGGGGCAGTTGCCCGCCAGACACAACACCCGTCTGGTCGGAGGATCCTCCCTTTTCTATAGAGTATGAGTGAACTTTACACCCTGTTCCTCAAACCTCTATATATCTAAGGATTGGGCAGGGTGACCTTTCAAGCCCGTGAGAGTTTTCAATTAACAAAATAACATGCTCTGGCGAAAGAGCTAATGATTTTATTTATTTAAGTACTTACATTCTTTTAAAATGCCAACCGTTTTTACCATTCCAATTTTCATGCTAAGCCTCTGAATATAAACATGTCGCTGTAGTAGCTCAACTGTGGCTAATGATAATGAGACACAAATGAATTTCTATTGTTAAAAATCAAATTTTTATTTTTGAACAGTCGAGCGGATTAAAAAAAAAATTGTAAAAAGAACATTTCTAGTTGAAGCAGAAATAATCCGTACAAATCAACAAAGTAACTGAAATTCACAACTATTTTCGTAACCGTTCGTTATACGCGGCGTATTGCCAAATTCAGCGGACTTCAACCGACTTCAAACCGAGTTTGACTTCAAGAGGTTGCTCGTGAGCACGCCAATGTGGCGTGTAATGAACCGACTTCGAATCTTGGTGGTTGTCACGAAGTTTATATTCTTGTACTGAACTGGGGAAACAAAAATAAGTTGGAATATCGAATTGTGTGAACATTGTTAGAATCGGGTGTGAAGTTGATGACAGATTTATATTTTTGTGGAAGAAAAACAAAACTCAGGGTCTTTACAATTTGATCATCTTTTTCAGCTTACATGTCACCAGAGCCTTGCGTAACACACTTTCAATTACAATCTGAATAATTTTGAAGGACATTGCTGATGCATTGTCTGCTCAACAACGTAATAAACGCAATGAATGTTGTAGCACTGTCAAAATAAAAGACATTGCTACTGTTAGTGTGTTAGGTACGCAATTACCCCGTAGTTCTCTGAATCTTTTACCAAAAAAAATATATAGAAGAAAGAAAAGATAGAATGCCCAAGGTAGAAACTCTGTTCAAACGCTAAGTCGTGTCACTTTTGGAGGTTATTTTATTGCACTTTGTTTAATTAAAAACATAGTTAAGAGGAGTTCACTGCCTCTTTGGTCTAACGGTCGCAAGCAGTACTGTCACAACAGTCCTTGGTTCGATTCCCAGGTCATGCTAAAGTGTTGTTGGCTTTTTCCATCAGGAAATTCTTAGTAGCAGCTTGGAGTTGTGCCCGGTTGATGGCAATAGGCTCGCTCCCTATAACATAGGACTTAAACATAACTGGCGAAATGTGGGTGTACTATCAGTACTCCTCTGTCTAACACTTCGGAGATTACAGTAGGTGTGGTTAAGAAGATGGTTAAGAAGAGGTCTTTATTTTATAGTAGGTATGTGGTTAAGAAGAGGTCTTTATTTTATAGTAGGTATGTGGTTAAGAAGAGGTCTTTATTTTACAGAAGGTCCTGTATGTGGTTAAGATAGGTATGTGGTTAAAAATAGGTCAATATTTTACAGTAGGTATGTGGTTAAGAAGAGGTCTTTATTTTACAGTAGTTATGTGGTTAAGAAGAGGTCTTTATTTTACAGTAGTTATGTGGTAAAGAAGAGGTCTTTATTTTACAGTAGTTATGTGGTTAAGAAGAGGTCTTTATTTTACAGTAGTTATGTGGTAAAGAAGAGGTCTTTATTTTACAGTAGATAAGTGGTAAAGAAGAGGTCTTTATTTTACAGTAGTTATGTGGTAAAGAAGAGGTCTTCATTTTACAGTTAATGAAATGAAATGATTTTATTTTTGTAAGTAGGTTTGTACAAACACTTTTACACGTCAACCATGTTTTTTTTTTAAACTAGATGAAGTCGGCGTTTCCTATCTGACTACTCTGAGAAGAAAGGCCGAAACAAACTCAGAGGTCACAGTCTCTTTTAAAGTCCAGACATAATCTTGGTCAGGTTAGGTAGTTATCTGGTTAAGAAGAGGTCTTTATTTTATACCGCTATAAAGATCAGTCGCACTCAGTTTGTCAGTAAAAGTCATTAATTTTTTCGCGATGACGCATATTTTTCCAAGTCCTCTGGCTTGCTTCTATCTTCAAAGACATCCTGCAAGTTGCTTCGCATCAGGTAAGTCAGCGCCTAAGCTATCGCGTGTTTACCAACCTATTAGATGGAACTCGAAGTTTTGTTCAGTGTTTGGAAGCACTTGCTGCTAGTATAACCTAACTTTAGTTTATCCTGAAAGTCTAGGTTCAAGTTATAAGATAGTTTAGGTTAACAAACGTTTATATAAAAGTCCATCGACCATGAATATGGAAGTGGGACACACGGTTCCGAATTACCAGTTTTAGGTCGTGGGTTCGAACCCCGTTAGGTGCTTTACTTTGTGTAAATAATTTCATCACCACTGCTCTCAAAGTAGTGAAGGAAAACATCGTGAGGAAACCGGCATGTTGTAGAACCAAAAATTCTAGCACATATGACATCTACCTACCCGCACTTTTGCTTATGAATTCCACACAAAGTCGAGCCTGTGTCGTGGCCTTTCTTAAGCGCGTCTGTCACTCATAACATGTAAGACTGAGACAGTAAGTTTCTGTCTAGAACTCCATATATTGGTTTCTTAACGACCGCCTTCTATACACAAATCAAGAAAAAGAAGCCCAGGAGTCTCAAAAAACTAGACCCACGACATTATTCCCAGTAGGTATATCCAGCGTATTGCCAACTCCAACCCATCCAAACTTCAGAGCAGTTGTTTGCAGCGCAATGTGCCGTATAATGAACGTCTTCAACTGTAGTCTGTTTGTCAAAAAGTTTGAACTTTTACCAGTCGAAAGTTTGTGTGGTGACTGTCTATTGTTTTTGTGGCTGTGATTTATCGTTACTTGCGTTGTTTTGTTTAGGTGTCTCAACTTTGGAGTTGTGAATAACAGAAAAGACCTAGCACTTTTCGATTGACTTTCTTGCAGTTTTCTTATACATCCTGCTATATTTTATCATATATCGTCGCTCGCATGACTAATAGTCCTACCTATTTCATTTTTTAGCGGATTTAGTTGGGATGGCTACATTTTTCTATTCGTGATTCTTTACATTTTGTTGCCTTTCAAAATCAGATCAGCTAAAAAATGTGAAAAATGAGATAGGACTTTTAGTAATGTGAGCGACGATACTGAGTATAATTTTATTCAGAATTATAATCCTTCATTTGTACGTAAACAACAATATACATCATAATCAGCCTATAATGTTCCCACTGCTGGGACACAGGCCTCCTCTCTATGAGAGGGAGTGGGCCGTAATCCACCACGCGGGCCCAGTGCGGGTTGGTAGATGTCACATGTCTTCGAATTTTTGGTTCTAGGATATGTCGGTTTCCTCACGATGTTTTCCTTCACCGTTTTGAGAGCAGTGGTGACGCATTTTTAATATCAAATAAAATATTTCACTTTTGTAGGAACTAACAGATTTTTTTTTATAACCTGCGCTAAATTTCATGGGGGTCCAGGGTCATATACTGAATCCATGGTCACAGGTTGCCCATCGATGTACCTGCCACCCTGTATAATGAAAGCAGGATTAGTACCCACATAAAATTGTCTCCTAATTATTTCCCAACCTTTCTCTAATTAAGATAATCCGGTGCCATTTGTTTAGGTGAATAGGTAATAAGTACCTTTTGCGACCTTTGAGGACGAAATAAATTAATAACATCGACGACCACTTATGGTTAGTCGGTAAATTATTAAAGAAAATATATGGCACCGGGGGAAATGCCCCGAAAATTACAAAAGAAATAATAACTGGCGCTACACAAAAGCAATCGTATTTATTCCGGTATTACGTCTAAATAAATATATACGGATGTTACTGTTGGAGTGTGACATTGTAGATTTTGAGGAATTACTGGAATTATAGGCAGAATTCTTACATTGCGCGTGCATGCAGAAATTTAAACAAGCTTTGTAAACAGTACGATATTGATCCGTTCCTCACTAGTGTGTCGCCAGCCAGGAAGTGCTTAAGCGGTAACTTTTTCATGTAGCTCATTTTATTATGATGGTTGTTATGTAGTGCGAGCAACATAGTAACTATGCTGTAGTTTATAGTAACTTGGTGTGAATGTCCTTAGGATTTACTTTTTCTTCTCTGTATTTTTTAAGTGGAGACCTATAATTGGCTTTCAGACTAATGTACTGTCCTTGATCTGTTTGTTTTAGCTGGTCTCCCATGTTATTCAAATAATTAAATAAATAGCTAAGGTGGTAATTGGATTATGGAGGTCAAATAGGTAAAACTCTAAATCAATGAATAGCTGCATTCACTGCATTCATATTCAAGATGTTTTAAACACGGATAAAAAGACACGCTGTGCCGGTCGGAGCTCCGTCAGGTCATGGTGGCGAAATGGCGGGAGAGGCTTCAAATTAAACAATAGCCACATAAACTTTAAAGGTGTTTTAAAAGTGTGTCTAAAGTAACACTGTTTAGGTACTTAAGTCAGCATATCAAACTACTACAATCTGTCAAATTTATTTAGTAGATTTTCAACTATAACGCTAAAACATAAGGTTCAAAGTAGATTGGGAAAATTTGACAGTTTCGGGTAGCTTGATGTGCTGGCGTCTCGTCTGTACCAGATGCACTTTCAATGTCAGCATGCCGTAAGTAGGTGCAAAGCTAGAATAGAGGATTAATTAAATACGGTTGCTTTCCGTATATTTTATTGAAATTGTTTATTTAATAAACACCCATTAAGATAACTAATGCATGCATTGTAGCATCAAGACGCTTTTAAAGGCATCACGCACTAACAAATTACAGAATTAAAAATCATTAACCTACCAAAATAATTTCACGAAACATAATTAAAAACAAGACCCCCATAATCAAAGCCACGCTCCACAATAAACCTCCATCCCAAACCCATAACAAGGACGCTCGCAATTTTGATACAGATTTATTCACACCGTCGCTCGACCGGCCGTCCAGTCATTCCGCTAATGCTCCGGAATCACACTGATACCGCAACACGTACCTAATAACATTTGCTGGGGCAATAATAATGTCCAATAACGCCCTTTTATGATTTACTTTTGTGGGCGAACATACGAAATAAAATCGTATGTGATATTTCCTTAGGTATATACTACTAGATTCTTCCCGCGACTTCGTCCGCGTGAAATTATCTCTCGCACGCGCTATTACTACAGTGACCTTCAAACGCTTAGATTTAAAATAAAAAAAATAATAAGTAATCCCTTAGGATTTTACTTTTTTTATGATAACTCCGCCGACGCCCGGTGCGCCTGCTGCGGGCCGGGTAAGTGGACGAGATCTCTCTCTCCCTTTCCACAGCCTCCTTCTGCGAAACGGCCACTGCGTCCCAGGACTCTTCGCTGCCCACCATGCATCGACTCGACTAAGGCCGGCAGCGGCAGGTCACTGACTTCTGAGATGAGGGCACGGCGCGGCTCCTCCCAAGGGGCACATTCTGCCAGCGTATGCCACGCCGGGTCCTCTCATGTTGCCTATAGCCTACCTTAAGAGCATTTACGCCGTACGGCATTTCCATACAAACTTTTAAGCCCTTGTTGTTCGAAATGAATGAACCGATTTTAATGAAACTTCATACGCATAAGCAAGATACAAAGGTCTAAAAAGTTGGTAGAAAACATTTTCAAAATGTCTTATTAAAAAAAAATAACTGGAAATCTCTGTTTCTATGGAAAATTTAAAATCGGTCTAATTTGGATGTAACATTGTTTTTCGAAAATGTTCTCTACTACCTTTTTAGACCTTTGTGTCCTGCTTATTATGCGTATGAAGTTTCATAAAAATCGGTTCATTCATTTCGAAAAACAAGGGCATGAAAGTTTGTATAAAATGCCGTACGGCGTGAGTACAAAAAATAATTTTTCAAATCCGAGTGGTAGTTCCAGAGGTTAGCGCGTTCAAACAAACAAACAAACTCTTCAGCTTTATTATTAGTAGTACCTATAGATACAGGGATAGTGATGGAAAACCATGATAACCGGCCTTGGTAATGGGAATTTACTTGTATATGTTTTGTGTTATGGGGTTTCAATGGGTGTATTTGGCGAATGGTATGGTAAATTGTATCGGGAAATGGGACTGTTATCGTTTCTATAGGATTTATGGAAGTAATGTTGTTTCGCGAGTTTTGCTCATGACTGCATTCGTGGCGATCGATGGTTTGACGATTGAATGTACAGACGCCAGCACATCAAGCTTTTCGAAACTGTAAAATTTTCCCAATCAACTTTGAACCGAATGCTCAATAAAGTTGAAAATCTATTAAAGAAATTTGACAGATTGTAGTAGCTTGATGTGCCAGTCTGTACTTATCAGCCGGTCTATTCTGTCAAAGTCTATTGTGAAAACGTAGGTGAAGTGCTCAAACTTTTTCTACTCAACGACATAAAGCGATCAACCATTCGGATTTTTGTAATATTGAATATCATTGTAGAATATTGCAGAATCTAATTATTATATTAAATATATCATCATAATGATAGTCTTTGAATAATTCTCTACTCTTCAATCATTTGGGACAAACACATAATATTTAGCCAGTTTTCATTCAAAATCTCTTCTAATAAAAATATTGTTGTTCACCGACAATGAGTCACACTATCGCGTCTTGGAAGGAATGCGTTAAATTACAAGTCACCCTTTATAATAATAAAGTGAAGCAACTAAGCTACATTGTACAAGAAATATTAATCAAAATTATAACAAAACCGCCAGGTACCTACATTTTAAAACCTCATGAGAATTTCTCAAGAACTCCAAGTATTTCCACGACAACGTTCGCAAACAAAGAACCTTATTTACTATGAACTAAAATAACGTAGTTAATGGACGAAGTAAATTTTAATAACTACAAAGTAATAACGCTGTATTTATGGAACTTAAAGTTTATCGTCTTGTAACAAAGGTTTTATTGAGAAACTTAGAACAGAATGAGTTAACTAACGTGACGTTCAAACGTCAAAAATGTATGATTAAACAGTCGCTAATCACTACTTAACTTTAAAAGTTATTCCGGTCTGATCCCCTGAACCTCCCCTCCACCCCCCCTCCTCGATCCCCTGCAGCATCATCAGCCCAGCCTTTTTCCAACTATGTTGGGGTCGGCTTCCAATCTAACCGGATGCGCCTGAATACCAGTATTTTACATGGAGCAACTGCCTATCTGACCTCCACAACCCAGGTAAGACTGGTTGTCAGAGTTTCGGGCTTCTGACTACCCGTAACGACTGTCAAAGATCCACGAATGACAGTCGGGACCAACGGCTTAACGTGCTTTCGAGGCACGGAGGGGTCACGGTATGTAAAGATGGTCACAAATCCACAGACCAACCGCGGCAAGCGTAGCTTAACCTGATCGATCGACCTGTGCGGCTGTTATTATATAGCCACGGGCTCCTCGATCCCCTGCAGCAACGTTTATAAATAAAGGGGTGTGTTCAATACTGACAATTTCAATAAAACACAGGTTCAACTGTTAAATCGTCAAACTATCGTATACGTTTGTCAAAAACATAACCCTATCCGGATACGACAAAGCAAATCCAATAAATCCATACCCAATAAAAATAGATTTTAAATAAACAACCATAAAAAATCCAATAACGGAAATAACATAAAACTTGGATCGGTCTCACCTACAATGGATCGGGTACGACTCTAGCAAATCGACTTAATTTCTCCTTTATCAGATTAGGAGCCGATTTCTACCGATTACAAAACGAAAGGCTCCCGGGGTTTTGTCTCTGCCCCACTCCCAGCCGTAATTCTTCGCATAGCATCGTTAATTTAAAACTAAATGCTCCGAGCTCG
Organism: Oligia fasciuncula; assembly: GCA_963082905.1. Taxonomy (NCBI): domain Eukaryota; kingdom Metazoa; phylum Arthropoda; class Insecta; order Lepidoptera; family Noctuidae; genus Oligia; species Oligia fasciuncula. The sequence continues at coordinate 5,498,593 of OY720401.1, forward strand.
AAACAATAGATTGTCACATAAATAACTTTAAAGGAAAAAAGGGGGAACTCAAGAGGGGGCGAAGAAATTTATACGCCACCTAACTTTGCCAGAAATTTCGGGGCCAAAAACTCGAAATTCGAGTGGAATACTCGGCCCGATTGGTAATTCATGAGGATTATACAGCTCTCGCGTAATTCAGGACTTTATACGTTGATTAGTTGGAAAGATCTACATGAAAAAAGCTGAATAATTCATTACTGTTAAGAATAGATTTGGGTACGAGTAATCCCGAAATTGAATGTAGCTTAATAAAATGTTCGAATACATAAAGTAATCTGTATTAGTGAAAAGGCAGCCTTTTTGTACTACCTGGGTTCTTTTCATGAGTAGACTTCATTTTGTTTAAAGTTTCTGCTTTGGCTCTGTATCATTTTACTTTTGGGTCGGTTTTTATTTGAGTAAGGAACGACCTTCGGACGAGATTCTGTTGCTTCTTTATTGCGATTTAAAGGTTGTTCATTTCAGTACATGAGATAAAAGTACCTACCTCTTTAATTGGAATTTCATTCATTCTACACCTACATTTTTATAGAATTAAGTACCCAGAAGTTTCGGGGTATACTTAATTAATAAAGAACACTTAAATGAAGAGTTCTTCATGTAATTAGTTAGTACAGTGTTCTTTTTTTTGGGTTCCGTACCAAAATGGTAAAACGGAACCCTTATGGTGAGACTAAGTCTGTCTGTCTGTCTGTCACAGCTGGATATCTCAAGAACTACTAATGCTATCAACTCGAAATTTGGAATAGTTTTGGATTACGTTTGCCCAACTATTTTGCAAATAAGAAAGAAACAAAAATATGTGTATATTTTTTACAACAGGGACTGAAAAATTCGAAGTGGGGCTGCTAGGGTATGTTATCATATGAAAGAGCGGAGTTTGCACATTTTCAAACATTTTTTCTTTTTTTTTAGGATAAATTCAATTTAAAGAATTTATTTCTCAAAAGAACAAAATGCTTTGAGTTTGAGACGATCTTGACTGCTCACTGCACCTCAGTTTTCACGATGAGATATTTACAGATAAGATTGGCAAGGCTTTACATGGAACTGGAACAATTTCAGGCTTGTACCTATTATAGCAGCATAATTAGCCTATAATGTTCCCACTGCTGGGACACAAGCTCACTCCCTGTCAGAGAGAGGGCGTGAGCTTGTAGTGGGCTGTAATCTACCACGCGGGCCCAGTGCGGGTTGATAGATGTCACATGTCTTCGAATTTTTGGTTCTAGGACATGCCGGTTTCCTCACGATATTTCCCTTCACCGTTTTAAGAGCAGTGAAAAATTATTAACGCAAATTAATAGTGCCTACAACTCGTTTGTCGGGGCCGCTACCACTGGGCCCCATTGCGCTCTCGTTATTATAGGTACCTCATGAAAACCCTTCATGCATGACTTAATGATTATGGCATACCCACATTTCCTTATGGCACTTAGTTTACTGCCTCCCCCCATACAATTGTGGAGCCCTTATTAATAACTGAGCATAGTGGGACGTAACCACAAAATACCGCGTTAAGGGTGCTTACACACAATAGTGCTTCTCATAAAACTCACTGTGAAGACAACATTACAATACATCGCTTGTAGGGTGCCCAAATTTTGGGGTTCCTTGTCAAATATATGGTAAGTATGCCAGAACCAACTGCGACCAGAAGACTGCGTGAACCAACAATCCAACATTCTAACTTTTGGTTCTCGCAGTCTAAGTAGACTTACTTCAAACATATTTTACTCAATATCTAAATGAATATTTACAAGTCGTTGTTTGTTGTTCAATGAATTAGAGCAGATTAGAATAGGAGCTCGGGGGTAAAAAATCAGTAGCGTAATTAAATATAATGGGTAGAAGCTAGCTCACTCACTGACTTTTCAATGGCAGACAGAGTGACAGTGACAACTCAAAGCGAGAGCTTCGAGTTGTCAGTGACTATAACTTGTTAAAGAACAGTCCAATCCCTTTGCTCCGGTAAGACAACGGTCAACCGTAATTAAACTTTTGCGTAGCTGCTATGACTGTGAATACTGGATCAGGAATGAGTATTTTTTTTTAAACCTATGTATGTCCCAATCCTTGGCAAGGGTCTCCCCCGTACTTTTCCAATTTTCCTTATGTTGTGCCTTCTCCGGCCATTATGTCAGGAACGAGTCCAAACGTCACGCCAGCGTTTCTTAGGCTTGCCTCGGAAGGAGTTAGGCTGTGTTAACTTTCTACTGTTCTAAGGCCCAGACTCCACTGAAACAGAGCTGGGTGGAGGAGACGTGCAGAAATCCACCAATCACAATGGTTGAAATGCTCATCGCGTCACTCGTCTTGTCTGTGATTGGACGATTCCTGCACATCTCCGCTCCGCTCCGCCCAACTCCGCTTCAGTGGAGTCCAGGCCTAAGGCCAAAAGTTACCCATACAATAAACTAGCATAGCAAAGCTAAGTATGGCAAAACCCAACACAAAGAATGTACCAAAGAAAATCAAAGCATACAGAACCCAAACAAAACCCAGACAAACAGCACATCCCTCTTTTCTCACAACAGACGGTAATAAGTATTTATGGGCCACACACAATAACCCATTAGTTGGCCATGTTAGCACGGGCCATAGCCCCTAATGGCCTTACGTGCTTACTAATTACAAACGGCTATATCTGCTAGTCCTCTATTGTGATTAGAGGATTTATGAATGGGATTAAAGAATGTGAGAGCTAGGCCGATTCTTCAATATTTTCTTCGTTTTTACTCAATGTTTTGTAAACCTTTTCTTAAGAATTTTCATGCGTTACGAGTACCAAACTCAGGTGTATCAAATACGGAACTTTTAAATGTCAAAATTTACAAGAACATACAATTAATTATTGTAGTTACCCTTTCCAAAAGGTCGTTTCTTTTTGTAATGTGTATTTTGCAGAATAAACAATATTTTTTTCTTTATTTCTTTCCTTTCTTTTTCTCGAACGTGTGGAGCAAAATGGGTAAGAAACTCCACAGTTAATCTTTTAAAAAGTTTTGTAACTTAATTATTTATTTATTTATAATACTGCTACCATTGCAGGAAATTCCTAATGCGGTAGCGTGGTCCTTAATTAAACTATATTAAATAACTAACTTAAATAACATAACACGTATAACATTATTTTTGTAAATTCATTCAGAGAGCATGAAAATAAATCGATTCTGTCAGCCGTGTCATTCAGTGCGTGTAAGGCGCGTCAGTGGCGCTTTGCTGAGCAAGTTTGTTCGTGCATGGTGGCACTGCTAGTAATGGTGGCTTCCGGCGCCGCGATACGTACGATACGACTAGAATCCATTCTATTTTGTTGTAATTTTTAACGTTTAAAACTGCCTTTTAAGTGCTATTTGAAATAAATGCTTTTACTTTGACTTTTACGTAATTGTCAGGCACATTCAGAAAAATCTCCTTCGAAACACCGGAATTATAGGTCTTACCACGTAATAGTTTAAAAACATGTGGTTACAGCTAACTCCCTCCCTTGTCTCGAGTTTGTTGTAGCCGACCATACCGATAACGAATAAGGTGGGGTACATCAACGGATAGAAAGGACAGACACCATATAATATAGTTTCATGTAAAAAAATCTGGTGAATTTGTTTTGTATGCGCTCCAACATAAGACTATAATATTATTTAGTCTCATGCAGAGCCCATATAACAGCATCATACTCTAGCTGAGTTCTTAAAAGCGCATATACAATGCTGAAACTGCTTTTTTAGTTGTATAATCCATAGACAAAGAAAAGTATAGACGGCGGGTAGCTCTATTTCATTTCCACAAGAAAAGGATAAAGTATTGAGTTATTATAAGTAACAGAAAAGGATAAAGCGATACTATTTCCGTCTCTCAGTGCGTGCCAGTTTTTTCAAGGCAGCAGCTACATAAGTAGCCAATGTTAGTTTTTTGTCTCACAATTTGGCCACGATACCCCATGCTCTATAGCTTTCTTACTCTAAGGTATAAGCCGATGCCCGTCGAAGAACGAAACCCAGACTTCTGTATGATTTCTTACACACATTTACAATCATCATAATCAGCCTATATTGTTCCCACTGCTGGGACACAGGCCTCCTCTCTGTGAGAGGGAGTGGGCCGTAATCCACCACGCGGGCCCAGTGCGGGTTGATAGATGTCACATGTCTTCGAATTTTTGGTTCTAGGACATGCCGGTTTCCTCACGATGTTTTCCTTCACCGTTTTGAGAGCAGTGGTGATGAAATAATTTACACAAAGTAAAGCGCCTGTCTGGGTTCGAACCTACGAGACATTTACAATGTGTTCATTAATATCCTATAATATGTGAAGATGATGTTCCTAGATTAAAATGATTATGTACACAATAGGTAACTAATTCTGTCCCTACATTTTTCTTAAATACAGATAATTTCTTAGTAGTCATTTTGTTTATCATTTACAAAACCTTTTCACTTTTAGTTGGTCCTCTTTTTGACGTGACAACGTCTTAAATTAGGTTGCGACTGGGAGTCACTTATGAAAAAGTGTAACGCTCGGTAACGTTACGATGAGTCACCGAACGAGAGAGAGGCCCGCCGAATGCCTTGCGTCTCTCTCCCACTCAACTATGATCGGATGATCGGTCGTTGTCACGTAAAATCTTCGCCCGTAAAACCGACTTTACAGGCAACCATTTTTTTTTGTTTATTATGTCTAGACTAATCACAAAAACGGATGGCCATGATTGCGTAATGAGAAAAGCTTTGATGTATTTTAATTTTAAGCCCGTCAAGGATTTCTGCTACTATAAAAAATATTATCTTATTTTGTAAAAAAGTATTTTATCTACAAATTAATCCGTAATTTTATCAGTAAACAGTAAAAGAGGCCCTCGAGGTTGTTTCGAAAATTGATAATTTTAGTTAAAGAGTTTTTACTCGCAAAATTTAATGAGAGCGGAACAATATTATTTTTCTTAGGAACCTTTTTCTTAAAACAAACCTTTTGTTTTCCTTGACACATGTCCACGAAAAAGAGGAACAAAAACTCCAAATTCAAAAATAGAACACATCAAAAAGCGCGGGAAACAATCGCTCACTTTTTGTTTCTTTCAACAGACAAAGGGGGGCTGTCTGCTGCGGGCGATACATGTCTTCAAGTTTTACCCGACCAGGTTCAGAAGCCCTTTATTGCTTCACTGTTTTATTTTACTATGTTTCTAGTTAAAATGGTCGCTTACTACTGCTTCAGACATGAAATACGGATTGTTTTCGTATGAAGCGCGTGTCATGTATGCGTCCGCAGCTGTCAGAGTGATGCCTTTTGATCGTAGTTCACTGTTGAGCGTTTTAAGATGGTTTTAAGATCTTCCTACATCTAGTCAAATGGAGTAAGGTCTTCTAGATGCCTGATCCAAGCTTTGTGGGATGATAAGACAAGAATGATGACTTGAAGATTACTTGGAAATTCTTGTCTTAGTTGCTTGTTCAGTATACGTAGTTAAAGTTCATTAACACTGCTCAAAATATATTAGACGACTTTATTTTTAGTAAAAAAACAGCAAAAAATATGAATTTTTTTGCAGCTGCCATCTTGAATTTTAATTTTTACCTCACTGTTGGCTTCAGCACTCTCGAAAACCATGAAAACGACAGCCATGATGAAAAATTTAAAAATCTTCGCAGTCGCCTCTTGGATTTTCATTTTGACCTCACTATTGGTTTCAGCATCCTCGAAAACCATGAAAACTACCTATATCTCTCTCTCTCTATCTATCTCTTTCTATTATATATAATAAAAACTCGCATGGAATTTAAGTTATGATCCATGCGAGTTTTTACTGTCGTCACTTAACGAAAAAGCATTATGCTGCATAAAGCTTCGGTCTAAAAAGTTAGATAAGAACATTTTCGAAAAATAGTGTTACAGCCAAATTAGACCGATTTTAAATTTTCCATAGAAACAGATTTCCAGTTAGGTACCTGTTTTTAAATAAGTTTTTACTAATTTTTTGACCTCTGTATCCTGCTTATGCGTATGAAGTATCATTAAACTCGATTCATTCATTTCGAAAAACAAGGGCTTGAAAGTTTGTATGAAATGCCGTAGGTACGTCATAAACGCTCCCAGTTTACTCCTACCGCAAGTTCCGTTTAAGAACTTCGTTCCAATAATTTCCATCAACGATCGTACTATTAAGTGCCAGAAATATTGCGGCAAAAGTCGAACATTTCACCAAACTATTTAGCACCTCACCACAACTTGGAACTTATTTCTTTCCCGCAAGTCATCGGCACTTCGTGCCGTCACTTTCGTACTAATTAGTTTCAAACTGTCAAACAACACATTTTTGAGGCCCCTCTAATGAGTGGAACACAAACTTCGAAGTACGGTTACCGAGAAAATCGAGGGAACAGTGGGCCTGCCACAAACGCGCGGAGTTAACGTAAAGTCGAAAGATGTTAAATTGAAAATACTCGTTTCGCACAAAATATATTTAGTCTAAAGACTTAAGGTATTCCTATTTCAATCCATTGATTGCCACCTGCTAAAAATCATCTTGGACATGCTATACCTTACTCTACCTTAGCTATACCTTAGCTTACCGGGAAATCTTTAAAAAAACTCTGGACTCAGGTAGGCCGAAGCAAAGAAAGCCTGCTCAGGTAGAGATTCATAGATAACTCCACCCTGGAGTGCAAATGTGGCGCAGTCCCACAATTACGGCGGGGGGGGGGGGACGGACTTAATATAGTGTCTAGCGTGTTCTGTCGGCCCCAGCCCGATGTCTATGTATGGCAAGCCGATCCCTTGGGGTAAGCAAGCCAAATACCTAGGTGTCATTCTCGATCACCGTCTCAACTTCAAAGAGCACATAAAGACGGCGCGTACGCGCGCCGCTTTCGCTCTCGGTAGGCTCCACTCCTTACTGACCGCCCGCAGCAAATTGTCACTCAAGTGCAAATTGCGCCTCTATACCGCGGTCATCCGTCCCATCATGACATACGCTTGCGTAATCTTCGCGCACGCCAACACTCGTTTCCTGCATAAAATGCGTCTCCAGAACCGTTTCCTCAGAAAGGTCACGGGTGCCCCCTTCTATGTCCGAAACGTGAATCTCCACGTCGATCTCAAACTCCCCACCGTCCAGCAGTTCATGAAGCGCCTCTCCAAGCGCTACTTCGATTCTGCTATAAAGCATCCCAATCCACTGATTGCGGCGGCCTCCCGTTACACTCCCTCCCGTATAAGTAGGATTCGCCGACCAAGGCATACCCTCACCACCCCCGACGACGCCACTACTCTCCTCCAGGAGAGTAGTAAGTCCACCAGTACTCTCAAGAAGTACAAGTCCCGACATCCGTCCTTCCGTCCTCGCCGTCGAGGCCCGTCGCGACACCCCGTACCATGTCCACCCCGACCCTTGCTCGAGCCAGCCCGCGCCGCTGAGCCTGTAGCTTTAAATTCGTCCCCATTAAATAAATCCGATCCAGCCTGTCCCTTGCTGTCCTCTCCCAGCGACGCCCTAAGCCGAGGTCCGAACCCCACGGGGGGTGCCCTTAGCGTGTAGTCGCTTAGTTTTTAAGTTTTTATGCCCTGGCTGGAGGCCCAATTTATTGTGGCATCCACAGGAAAGTCCGGTTGAGCAGTCGACAACCCCTATGGTTGAACTGCGAGATGCCATTATTCAAAAAAAAAAAAAAAACTGCTGTCGGCAGGCTACAGGAGTTGATGGAAGTCACTGAAGGTGCCAAGCTAGTAGCCAAATTCTGGGCTAATTTTCCCGACGGAAAAAAAATTAAAAAAAAAATTTGTAACATTTTTAAAATTCTTGTTCGCTGCTGTGAGTGCTGTGACCCCTGTGTAAACAATCGCCCTCAATTGAGAATTATGGTTTTTTTTTAACAAAAATCTGATATTTTTTCATAAATTTTTACAATAATTGTAGTATTACTCAATAAAAGCCCCGATTACCTACACTTTTTTATTATTTTAAATTATTCTCCATCGTATCAGATTTCTAAACGTAAAAATACCATGTTTATAACTCAATCACAACATTTCCTATCAACTGTTAAAGAAAGGCCTTGCAGCCATCATACCTTAGCAGGTAGGTAAAGATCCTTTCAAATACTTTTTTTATTTTTTCAAATATTTTTTCCGTCGATAAAATTAAGCTATGTTTCCCTCATTTCGTTATGTGCACATTATGAAGACTCACACTGTATAGATTGCTATCAACACGCAAAGAAGAAGGTATTCTTATCTATGGATGATACTCACTGTGTTCGTCAGTATAGTTGTAGTTTCGATTTTAAAATCATTCGGCTTTACGTTACGATTACGCCGCGCGTTTGCGCTAGGGCCTTTGAAGTTTCTGCTAAAAAGTTGCGAACTGCAAAGTGTGCGTCAAAACTTACGCCATCTGTAGCGGCGATAGTTGGAGAACATTTCTCACGTTTGATTTATAAACGCAGCAAAGATGTGTGGCTTTTAAAATGGCGAACAAAATGGTCGGTGAGATAGTGAATTGTACACATAAGATCATAATGTTCTAAGTGTTCCTAAAATTATGTTCGAGTGTCCTTTTTTTTGACGTCTTAATAATTATTATTAAAAAGTAAGATATCCCAAGCAGTGCCTGGTTACTTTCTTTTATCGAATATCCCTTATAAAACATTTCATAAAATGAATGATTGATAGTTAATTAGTTCATCATTTTAATTTTAAAAACCGTATTCCGGGAGAACAGGTCAAGATACAGAATATTTTCAAAACGCTCTATATTTGGCTGCAACACACGAGTACCATTACGCTAGAATAATGAGCACATAGAAAAGTGTGTCCGTTATAATAAACTAGCAGCGCCCCGCGGTTTCATCCGCATAAGTGTCGATCCCGTGGGAATATCGGAATATTCCGGGATGCAATCTATCTCTCTGCCAAATTTTATCGAAATCCGTTCAGTGGTTTAGGCGTGAAAAGGTATCATACAGACAGAGTTGCTTTCGAATTATATGTATATTCGAAATATTAGTATGGATTAAACATTATAATTTAAAAACAAAATGTTGTTACCTAAAAGTGGGTTGTGTCTTTTTTTAACTAGACTTATTTAACTAAAGCACCACTTCATGAATCTCCTACGTAAACTGAAAACCTTTATCGACAAAAAACAAACAGAATATACCTAATAGTTACTAACAAAGTTAAGTCTAAGCTGATTATATAGCGTTTCCGTAAAACAAAGGATTTTAATTTCAATCAATTTGAGAGTAAATTGGTGTTCTTTGTTCTCAATCATGAAAATTCCTAAATTTAATTTATGTATAGTCTCTTGGCTGGTATTTAAGCAGGCAGTCCAGCTGATGGTACATGAGTATGTGGTCACGGTCTTCTATGGACATTTGCAATGTCAAATATATCGTAGGTGCGTCACTATCACCAAGTCAAAATGCGCACCTTTAAAATCAGTAGTGCTATATTCTGCAAAAAAAAATTGCTGTGTAAAAAATGTATGGTTTCAATGTACAGACGCCAGCACAACAAGTTACTACAACCTGTCAGATTTCTTTAATAGATTTTGAACTTTATCGCTAAAACAGAAGGTTCAAAGCTGAATGGGAAAATTAGACAGTTTTGGGTAGCTTGATGTGCTGGCATCTGTAATTTTACCAACCTGTGTTCCATTCTTGACAGAATCTGGAAAGGAATTCCTTTCCTAATTCCTTTCCTGGTTCTATCAAGAAAGGAACTACCTCCATAACTATTTCCGTCCCCAAGTACCGTGTGTACATCCAGGCTATTCTGTAAAACACTCACCGTGGAAACTTCAAAGTCAAAACGTTTATTGCGAACTAAGTCAATGTTGGTGTTATATTATGTAAGTTAGTACTTATGACTTAGCAGCCCATTACGAGCATTGCAATTATTAATCGTCTGCCCTTATCATCCTAAATTAGCTTAATCCGTTGATCTCAGCTGTCATTCGTAGATCTTTGACAGCCGTTACGGGGCGTCATAAGCCCGAAAATCTCACAATCAGTCTTACCAAGGGGTATCATATTACTCAATAAGTGGGTTGTGGAGGTCAGATAGGCAGTCACTCCATGTGAAATACTGGTATTCAGCTGCATCCAGCTAGACTGGAAGCCAATTCCAACACAGTTGAAAAAAGGCTACGCAGAAGAGATGATGATTAGTCCTTTCCTAATTTCTTTGAGAAAATTATATATTATAGAATACACGTAGGTAAAATAACATTGAAACTATACATGATCATCACTTTTGTGCCATGCTTCCCTGGTCGAGTCTCAACCACTAAACTATACAATTTCCCGAAATTCTTTCGCGGTTTTCGTGGCTACTCATATATTAACACTTCAAGTAACGCCGGGGGCTACTCAAGTATGTGTGGGCTATTTGCCACAGTTATGTTTGCACAGTTTGCATCCCTCATATTGGTCTAGTTGGTTCTTTATCAAACGCTTTGCTGAAGTACTTCGTTCACAAGTTACAGTTTTTGCTGGGATTTCTCATTTGGGATGTATGTGAGTGGATGTCATTATAATGGAGTTGTGAATGATTTGGAGTTAGAAATATATAACTGATTCTCTAAAAACTTACATAACATAAGATAATCAGCCTGTAATGTTCCCACTGCTGGGACAGAGGCCTCTGCTCGGTGAGAGGGAGTGGACCGTAATCCACAAAGCGGGCCCAGTGCGGGTTGGTAGATGTCACAATGTTTTCGATGATGATGATTTATGGTTATAGAGAAAACGGGGAAGATCGTGAGGCATACCTCACGATGTTTTCCTTCCCCGTTTTGAGAACAGTGATGAAATAATTTACACAAAGCAAAGCGTCTGTTTGGTTTTGAACCTACGATTTAAAAATCGTAAGTCTAAAAACTTATTTACCTTCTAATGATGCATATTTTATAAATGAGCTTTTAACTTTCTGACCTTTTCTCACTGTTGGTCGCAGTAACCAAGTTAGAGTACCTCAATTATTATTTTTTTTTGTGGTTGAGAAATCATCAGATGACCCCTCCCGCTCTGGGTGGAGCGGAAGGGAGTGTCAGACTTACTGACTAAAACCCACCCGTGTTAGAGTACCCCATTTGGTCGGATTAAGGGAAGGTTAGGTTAGTACCGTGACCACCCAGCGCGAGCCGAGCGAGCGAAGCGAGCGCTGCTGCCACAGCGGCCGGGGAGCGCTACATCCAAGTTGATCGCAGTTACTTGGCTATTTAGTATTTTTAGGACCCCAAAATTGGAATTATTTGAGGTTTACCAAAAGAGTCATTATATTAGAGAGTTCAATAATATTTTTATGAAAGCAAAATGTGAATTTTATTTCAGGTTTGATTTAATAAATGCTATTTGTAATATGGAATTAGATGTCAGCATGATTGCTTGACTCATAGATCAACAAAAGCTAAGCTGCGCTAGTGGCTATCAGAAAACGGATGCAGACCATTTTTTACACATCTATCCATCTTCATGCCTTGCTATTAATCATAAGGTCGAGATGACAATAAATGAAACTGCGTATATCTAATGACCTTCTTAGTCTGCATAAGTCACCCCAAGTAAATTACACACTCACCATTGCTATTTGAATGTAAACTAAAGTAGGTAAACATCACGGAGGACGGTAGCGAAAGCTCTTTAATGTAAGGTACTTGGCAAACTTTTAATATACGCGTTCTAATAGAACACGCGCCAACTTTTACACGGAGTTAACCTTAGTATATGGTACATACGGGAGAGAAGGATGTTGAATATCAGATGAAATAAATAGAAGACCTCTTCCGTACTTATATTATAAATTCGAAGGTTATTCTGTCTGTCTGTATGTTACCTTTTCACGCCCAAACCACTAAACGGATTTCGATAAAATTTGGCAGAGAGATAGATTCCATCTCAGGGAAGGACATAGGATAGTTTTTATCCCGATATTCCCACGTGATCGACACTTATGCGGATGAAACCGCGGGGCGCTGCTAGTTGTAAATAAATTCGTCCAAGAAAGTACTATTAGCATAGCTGTTTCTGTCGGTAAGTATCGTTGCTATGTTACAATTTGAACGACACCTGAACCTGAGGTGCCATTCTCGTAATTTTAAGAACGCTCACAATCTGAAGGCCAATTCTCTTAATTTAAAAAGTTCAAAATCTAGTCGCAGTCTCATCTCAGCGACAAACAAATGTCAAAAACTTGTCAAAATGTTGGGAAATTAGATGTGTTCTTGACAGATTGAGACTGCGATCAGACTGTGAACGTTTTAAAATTAGGTACGAGAATTGCTCCTCTGTTGTAAGCCTCAATCTGTTAAAAAAAAACTCTAGTTTCCCTACATTTTTGGCAAGTTTTTGACATTTATTGTAGCTGAGATGAGATTGCGGCTAGATTTTGAACGTTTTTAATCACGGGGCCTTCTGGTGTTGCAGATTTTTGGAAGAGAGATTTTTGCATAGTCAGCAGTGAGCCCAGAGCAGTGCTGGCCCAGTGGTAACGGCCCCCCAAATTACGAGTTGTAGGTCGTGGGTTTTACTTTGTGTAAATAATTTCATCACCACTGCTCTCGAAACGGTGAAGGAAAACATCGTGAGGACACCGGCATGTCTTAGAACCAAAAATTCGAAGACATTTGACATCTACCAACCTGCACTGGGCCCGTGTGGTAGTTTACAGCCCACTCCCTCTCAAAGATTAGGACGCCTGTGACCTAGCAGTGGGAACATTATAGGCTAATATGCATATCGAACCTTTGCTTAAATTGATCGCTTAATCATCTGTCACCAGAAGACATAAACCACTGATACGACGCTCTACTAAAGTGACAGTTATCAGACTCATAAGCGACCTTTTTGGTGGTTTCTAGAAAGTTCATAACAAAACTACATGGCGCCACTTGCTGCGCCGTCATACAAATAATCATACCAGTTGGTCAACCATAACAACAGTATGTACAATCAGTTAGAAAAGTGCCCCAACTTCGCCACGTGTTCACTCGTTTGGAAATTAAAAACATGGCTTTTGAAGTTCTAAAGAGGAAAGTTAACTGCCTACGATTGTACGTACATCTTAAAGGGTTTAAGGTATACCCTTCAAAAGTTATTAACCTATTCTATAAACAGGAAAAGGATCACTGAAGTTTTGCTTTTGGCATGGAAAGTTGGAAGGTAAATTTTTATCCACGATTCCTGACTTCCTGAATGTTATAGGATTAACTGTTGTACCTTCGTGTTATGTAACTCAGATGGTGTCTTAGTTTATCAGTGTCAATGGGTTGCCTCCAAGCAAGTGAAACGCCTTTTAATAAGTAAATAAACAGAGGCATTGGTGAGTTTTAAGTTTTGAAATTTTACACCCTATTCCTCATACCTCTATACTAGCACTTCTTTGGGCGACCTCCTTTATAAAGAACCAATACATAATTATACCAGATTGTGTTTGAAGACTAAGGTCTTCAACCAGTGCGTCCTGCTTGTCATGCATGACATACGCTGCTGAAACGTGGACACTGAATGACGGTCGGGCTGGTCCACAAATTCAAGGTCGCTCAGCACACTATGGAGCGAGGTATGCTCGGAGTCTGTTTGAAGGATAAAATCAGTAATTAAATTATCCGGAAAACAACCGGAGCTACTGACATAGCTTGCAGAGTAAACAAAGTGAAGTGGCAGTGGGCTGGCCATGTGGCAAAGGACCGATGACCGGTGGAGCAGACGAGTCCTGGAGTGGAGATCGCGTATCGGCAGCGCAGTGTGGGACGTCCCTCAGCTAGATGGACGGACGACCTAAAGAAGGTGGCTGGGGTAGACTGGATGCGGAAGGCCGAGGACAGGGTGTTGTGACGCAGTCTGGGGAGGCCTATGTCTAGCAGTGGAGTGCGATAGGCTCAGTTATTGTTAACCAGTAACGACTAGCTTAATTAAAAACCTATCATGACCCACATGGTTAATTTTCCACTCTGCAATCGGCATTTTGTTTTTGTTTTGATTGTCGTTTGTTGGTTGTCATTTGCCAGTGTCGCAACAGATTATAATGTGTTTTAACTGCCCCGTTGGTCTCGTGGTTGCAAACGCGACTGCTGAGCGTGGGGTCCTGGGTTCGATTCCCGGGTCGGACAAAGTGGTATTAGGTTTTCCATTAGGAATTTCTTAGTAACAGTCCGGAGTTTGGAAGTTGGCGGTTTAATACCCCTGTGCCTCGGAAAGCATTTAAAGCCGTTGGTCCTGCACGTGTTTACATACACACTTGTGCACTATAATACCTCCTGCGTACCCAGCTAATCTCCGTTGAGATTGGCCACCGTGAGGGAAATCGGTCGGGAGGTATTAGTGTGTAGTTGTGTATTGTCTTTGGTCCCTGGCCCTGACACCAAGCAATAGACAAAATTGTCAAACTTTTATTGCTTGAGAACGAGGCTTTTGACCACTTTGTATGTGTTTGTGTATATATGTAAATTTTTTTGTAATGTGCGTTTTCTTTGTGCAAAATAAACATTTTTCTTTCTTACCCCATACTAGTCTAGCGAATAGGTTATATAACAAAATCTCATAAATACAGCTTACTAAGTGCACATTACAGTTTCGCGTTAGGTACATAATTTAAAGGAATTCTAGTTATTCACCTCACGTTCGTAAGCCTTGAGCTGTGGTCGCATTCATTCCTATTTCGGACATCTTTAATTCGGTATTCGGCTAAAAATAGGTTAGCATGCCGAAAATAAATTTTGCGGTGTCTGGGTGAATTGGAGACTTGAGATAATTTTCGTGGTTGTTGTAAAGCGTGTCTTCTTAACTAAATAATAATTATAATCATTTTATTATCAGGCAACTAAGGCCCATAGATAAAATACACAAAAATGCAAGAGCAAGTGGCAAGTGGATTGAAAGTAGGGGCTTGTGGCTAAGTAATAACAGCCGCACGGGTCGACCGATCAGGTTAAGCTACGCTTGCCGCGGTTGGTCCGTAGATGGGTGACCATCTTTACATACCAAGACCCCTCCGTGCCTCGGAAAGCCGTTGGTCCCGGCTGTCATTCGCGGATCTTTGACAGTCGTTACGGGTCGTCAGAAGCCCGAAAATCTGACAATCAGTCTTACTAAGGGGTCAGGGGTCTTACCAATATTACTCAGTAACTGGGTTCTGGAGGTCAGATAGGTATTCGCTCCATGTAAAATATATTGGTATTCAGTTGCATCCGGTTACACACTACACACACACACACTATTGACACTACACACACACCCCCACACACACACTAACACACTATTGACAGCTCACTCCACGCTCACTTCACCTATGTGTTCAGCGGTGCTATTCTGTAAAAATCTCACCGTGAAAACTTAGGCGAAGTGAGCGTGGAGTGAGCTGTCAATAGTGTCAATTCCTAGCAAAAGCAAACTCACTTCACCTAAGTTTACACGGTGAGATTTTTACAGAATCGACCGGCAGGGTGAGATTTTTACAGAATAGCCTCACTGGATCTAAAAATCACACTTTTCCCAAACAAAATGCGACCAATTCAAGACCCTACCTTAAACATTGAACGTCATTCATCAACCTGTTCGGAGCAAATCTCTAGACGTGTCCTCTCCCTGATCCCACCGGACCGAGTCCACGGACGCCCCGTACGCCCCGGACGCCCGGAGCGCCCGGTTTTTCCCCAAATTACGGACCCGCTCAAATCCACGTTGAAATGTGGACGCTATGTCCTAATAAGCTGGGCGACGCCGGTTTTTGTCAGATGTAACTGTGATTTTAAGGAATTAAATGTTATTTTTGGCACCTGAGATAAAAGTCTGGAATTTGGGCCAGGTTTTTGTAAAAAGTAGATATTTGGATATTTTTTTCAAGTCTTGAGATTAACCTGGAAAGAGTTATTGAGGTCATATACAGCTTATTGGCTTATAGCTTTTTCAAATTATTAAAGAGCAAAACGTGAGAGTATGCTGTGAGGAAATCTAATCGAAATCTTACCTACAAACTTCTTAGAAAATGGAGAAGTATACCAGTAATTCTATCGTTAAATACCATAGAAACCTCGTTACCATAATCTGCCTCGTTAGTCCAGTGGACGCAAGCGCTACTGCTGAGCATGAGGTCCTGGGTTTGATTCCCAGGTCGGGCAAAGTGTTATTGGGTATTTCATCTGGAATTTCTTAGTATCAACCCGGAATCTCGATTTGTTCTTGGTTGATTCTTGTTGTCTAAAGAACGAAAGTCACAAGTTATTCTCCTAACCACTTCTCTCAAAAGTCCGAAATAACACTAATTTTCTCCTTCCCAAATTAATATAATTTGTGTTTACTCAGTAATTTGTGACCCCATAAACATGGGACGTGACGAGAAAACTTGATTTTTTATTTATTTACCTGATAAACTTGAGATTTCATAAAGTAAGGTGTTTGTCAAAAGTAATTTCTAATTTTTTTTGGGTACAGAACTTAATTTTATATGATTGTTATGATTCGGGCGTGAGATAAGATTTGTTATTCATAAATGATATTTGGAAAAAGGTTCTCATCTTGTTTCTAAATTATGTGGGCTTTTTGGTATAAAAAAATATAAAATCCATTCGTGGCTTTCAAAAATATTGCAAATACATGGTGGCAGATTCAGATGCCAGCACTTCAAACTACTACAATCTGTCAAATTTCTTTAATAGATTTTCAACTTTATCGCTAAAGCATTATATAGCGTTCCATATATTTTGACCGCGTAGATATAGTTATTTTGGAAACAGCTGTTGTTGCGAAGGGCACCCCGAGGTTTTTTTTTTTTTGCGGATGGGAAATCATTAAATGGCCCCTCCCGCTCTGGGTGGAGCGGAAGGGAGTGTCAGACTCTTACTGACTAAAACCCACCCGTGTTCCTTCCTTAGCCCTTTATGTTCCGGGCCAGCGGTAACCCTTTCGGACAATCCCGCTGACCCGGCAAAGGGCACCCCGAGGTTAGGTTTGGTTAGGTTACTTTAAACCCTTTGCACAGAAACCCGCGAAGCAGGGCTCCGTCGACATAGGATGCAAGAGCGAGCGAATGACAATACAAATACCAAGTAACATGTGTTTGGGATACGCAATAGTAAATTTGATATTAAAAAAATTGTACTCGGTAAAACTGACTAAATTGAAAGTCGTGAAATAAAATATTGGTAACATCTATTTATTGATAATATAAAATATTTGGTCTGAAATTAACTTTAAAGGCGTTTATAAATATTTATGGCATAAAATAAAAAGGAAAATAGGTTCGTTTCTACAATACTTTATGAAACACAATTTGGTGAGAATTTACCCATTCTGGCAGGTATTTCGAATTTTTTGGTAGTAAAATAGGTACTTTTCTGGTAGGCGTTTAAACACGAAGCCTATTTTTAACCACCAGCTGTCCCAGTTGCTTACAAACATTAGTACCATTACCTACCACTTAAATATGCTAGGTACTGTATTTCAAAACGTAGCTTTAATCCTTTGACCTACTTGACAATTTCACGTCGGAAAAAATTGTGAAATCCTTAATTTCCAGAATAATATAACTGGACATAACATGTAATCATAATACCTTACTAGGGTTGCCTGAATCCACTTTATGAAACTGTGTCGAAACAACAATACCTGGTGGGGATTGTTACTTATTTTTCCAAAAATCCCCACTAGGCTGAGTTTATTTATCTAGTGGGGATTTCTGAAGAAAAAAAATCCCCACTGGTGGGGATTTGTCGGTAGGGATTTCTGGATTTTTTTTTCTCGTTTGGATTGCGGATGGAATGTCACTTTGTCTAGGCCCTATGGTCTGCCATTTATTGTTTGTCATCCTGGCTTATGGGACGAAAGAGATAAATGCTGTTCATAATTTTAAAATCTCCGGTAGCAACCCTATCTCACGAAATACGATCATTTTATTATTAACGTGTGGTCTCTCGGCCAGGAGCTTACAACTCATACATTTTATATTTCGGCACAAACAAACAAAACAGAATATTTTGACTAAATAACGTTTTCCAGACATAATTCAATAGTCTGGGCTTTAGTCTAGCTTTCACGGTTATGTCAATTTATTTTTTTGTGAATTTCCCTTTTTTGTGGCATTGCTTTCATAAATAAATGTTTTGGATATCTTTTGTGTTTTGATGAAAAGGGGGAGTGATGGAAGCCGCTGTCCGCTTGGTTGTCCGTTAGTTCTTTGGCAAGAATGACAATGTCCGAAAAGAAATAATAATATTATTATAATAATGGAAATATCTAGTCCCGAAAGGCGGAGGGGCTTGTGGCTAAGTAATAACAGCAGCACGGGTCGATCGATCAGGTTAAGCTACGCTTGCCGCGGTCGGTCCATGGACGGTGGACCATCATTACATACCGAAACCCCTTCGTGATTCGGCAAAGCACGTTAAGCCGTTGGTCCCGGCTGTCATACTTAGATCTTTGACAGTTGGTACGGGTCGTCAGAAGCCCGAAAGTCTGACAACCAGTCTTACCA
Source organism: Oligia fasciuncula (assembly GCA_963082905.1). NCBI lineage: Eukaryota > Metazoa > Arthropoda > Insecta > Lepidoptera > Noctuidae > Oligia > Oligia fasciuncula. Next base: position 5,517,103 of record OY720401.1, read on the forward strand.
AGGGGTACCTAATAGGTAATAGGTAATACGGGCTGGTGTCCAAAACACACGTCATTGCGCGTATTTTGCGTACGGGTGGGAAAATCGATGATTCGATCCACCCTAAGGGTATCGTGTTACCCAGTAACTGGGTTGTAGAGGTCAGGTAGGGAGTCGCTCCTTATAAAATACTGATATTCAGCTGCATCCGGTTAGACTGTAAGCCGACCCCAACATACTCATAGTTAGGAAAAGGATAGGCAGATTGAGATTGATCTAGTCCCCAAAGGGTGCCAACGGGGTCCTATTAATCAGGCTCCCCTGTTCATCCGTCTGTCCGTCTGTCACAGGATGTATATTTTGAACCGTATAGGTAGATATTTGAAATTTTCACAGAGTGTGTTCCCGCAAAAAAAGTTAAAAATTAAAAAGGGTCCGCATAAAAGATACGTGTTTTTAACCGACTTCAAAAAAGAGGTTCTGTATTCGACTCGTATGTATGTGTGTTTTTACTAAAGTATTAAAAACAATATGTAGTTTTAAATATTGAACAGTGGTACAGAACCCTTCGTGTCGTCCACCTCGGACTTGGCAGCTTTTTTTTCAGGATGACATAACAAAAATACGTTTTTTTTTTAATACTACACCCTTCTCTATGAAAGTATAGTCCTCAATTTGAATATTTAGTACCCAAATCCTAGGACTCGAAAATAAAAATTCCGCGCCAACCAATAAAACAATCTAATAGAATTTCCTCCAGTACCTATACACGCCCAAGTATAGAAATAGGGGTAAGAAATAATAAAATCGCGGCTAGGTAGCCCCATAGGGATTGTTTCGGCAAATTTGGACTAAGGAATTTAATATAAATCCGGGGTGAAAAGGGGTTGGACCTTACCCCATGATTATTAGGCTTGGGCGCCTAAAATTACGCTTCGAGTTTATCATTTGGGATGATAGATAACTTTTCTTTTACAGAATTGGTATTTACAGCATTATCTAAGTCAAATCTATTTAAATAAAATATAAAGTCCTGACCGACTGATATATCAACGAGCCTAAACCGCTGGGCTTAGAGACATGAAATTTGGAAGGTGTGTTCTTTGTGAAGAATAGGTATCCATTATGAAATAAATTTTCGAAATTCCACCCCTAAGGCTGCCATCAGATGGACTGCATCGCAGCAACCGCGCGCTCGTCGATATATTCAACTGCATGCAGTTATCTGCAGTCGGATCTGACTTTGCGCAGTTGACTCCACGCAACTAGCCCAGGAGCTCAGTAAGATTTGACGTCGAAATGGTACTTCCACGTTACACACACTAACTATATGCGACACTATACGACTGTAGCCGACCGCGTAAAGTTGTCGCCATCTTGGATTTTCATTTTGACCTCCTTATCGGCTTTAACACCCTCAAAAACTTTGAAAACGACACCTATGACACAACATTTCATAGTTTTCGCAGCCGCCATCTTGGGTTTACATTTTGAATTCACTATCAGCTTTAGCACCTTTGAAAACGACACCCATGATGAAAATTTTCAAAACTTTCGCAGCCGCCATCTTGGATTTTAATTTTTATCTCATGGGGCATAACGCTTTTTCATTACGCGACGATTTCTACCATTTTATTTTAAGCCAAGCTGCAAGCAGCGTTAATGAACTTCGATCCATAAAGATTCCGCTGTGTACCAGATCAGAGATGCAAATCTAAGAAGAATATCTCCCCCAAACACTAAAAAAAAATATAAGAACAAAAACCAGTCACAAGGCTAGCACTGTACTTATACATTTTAGGCCCACTCAAACTAAGTACCTACTAAATGTAGAAATTACAGAGCAATTTCTAGCAAAGACTTCGGAGGCAATTCGTTTTATCTGAAACATTAGCTACGAAGCATCTACGCTTTTAGTGTTATACCCACTCAATATCGAGCATAATCTTGTTTTTTATACACAGGATGAGTTGTTTCAAAGCTCTCGTATATTTATGTTGACGTACTTTATGTTTTAAGGTGTTTCCAGACCTGGCGAATGCGCCGCTCGCGAGCCACTTGCGAACTGCGCGTGTGCATTTCATGTTCGTACGCAGCCCCTGTGCCGTCTGACGCCGCTCGCGTGCAAGCTACGCGCTATACTCGAGTGGCGCAGGAGGTGCGCGCATAATTCAAACGCGAAAACAGCTATGTGCGCACGAGCTGCACGCCCGGGGTGCTCGCGCGCCCCATTCGAGCCTTGCCGGAGTTGCACTAGAGTAGGCACCAAACATAGGCTGTAATCGCACGCGAGCAACACGCGCGCAGTTGGCAAGCGGCTCGCGAGCGGCGTATTCGCCAGGTCTGGACACAGCTTTAGGTACTTCTTGGCCTGAAATTCTGCCTTTATTGGCCTTAGTGAATACTCGTATCATTTCAGTCAATACATACTCATGTGCCTAGCTGTATCTCAACTTTTTTTGTGGTCGTGGTTTAAGTGTACCATCGTGGTTCCACCACCTCCCAACCTCGGGCATTTGCCTCCCGAGCGTGATCTGCAGTGGCCTATATGGAAAGCTCTCAATCGATTGCGTACGCAAGTAGGCCGCTGCAGACATCATTTAGCGAGGTGAGGGTTTTTTTTTTATTGCTGAACTCTTGACCTCGATCACACCAGATGAATAGCGATGGAAGAGGTCTATGATGGAACGAGCGTGCCCAAAAGATGCCTAAGGCACTTGAACTCCCACGCATCGACGAAACACAGCAGGCTGCTTGACGCCAGACTCCGGTGGGAGGGTGGTCGCAAACCAGGCGGGAGTTAGCCCTACCACTGCAAGGGAAGAATTGGCCAGTCAAATAAGGTGTTGGGTGTGACTGTCCAGCATGCGCCGAGCGCTCGGTTCAGTTGAGTAACTGGCGGAACAAACTGCGCTACATGAGGAGGCTTCTTCATGCATCCCAAAATTACAGACCCATCCAACACCCAATGCGAGTGCGGTGCTTCTGATCAGACCATGCCCTACTTGCTGGAGTGTCCTAAGTGCCCATACATCTGCACCTCGGATGACCTAAATAATGCCAATGATGCCGCACACAACATGGCCACCTACTGGGCACAAACTATATAAATAAAACAACGAGTAAAAGTACCATCGATAGGAAAAGAACAAGAAGAAGAAGGAGTCGTGGTTTTACAAGACCCGACTGCCTCTCTGACCTCCACAACCCAGTTACTGAGTACTGATCGAGCAACCTGTGCGGCTGCTTTTACTAGTTATGAGTGACTTCAGCCCTTTCAGCCAAAACATCATAGGTATTATGTATATTAGATGTTCAAAAATACTCAATCGAATCCCTGCAATAAACTGCTTAGCTCGGTGATATATCCGAAAGATAGTAAGATCACGCTGCCTCAATTTCTTTTGACGCGTTTCCGAAACGTTTCAGCAAAGAGGGCGAAAAACGTGACAGATGTAGCGTTTTAATCAGAAGACCAATAAAATTCCCGTAAAATTAGAAACGTTCAAAATCTAGTTGCGATCTCATCTAAGCGACAATGTTTTGAAAACTTGTCAAAAATACCTCTAATTCCCCTACATTTTTGACAAGTTTTGACATGATGGTCGCTGAGATAAGATTGCGACTAACTTTTGAACGTTTCTAATTACAGACTGTGAACGTTCCTAAAATTACAAGATCTGCCCCTCAGTTCATAGAGGGTCTATGAACTGAGGGGCAACTCTTGTAACTTGTATCTAAGTGGTCTGGAAAATGTAAATTAGATTAAAATCAAGATTTATCTCAATTCAGTTTGAAATCTAGATTTCGGGGAAATTAAGTTCAAAGATATTGGTGACGTGACGACCATCGGAAAATGATAGGATGAATAGATTTTGCGGCAACAATATTTCTGAGAATGTCGTGATGGCAGTGGTGAGGGCTCGCCTCGGGTTCAAACCCGAGCAAGTACCAATGTAACTTTTAAATCCGTGTACTTTCTAAGTTTATTTGGGATATTCCCGTCATCGTTTAAGAAAAAACATGGTGAGGAAACCTGGACTTAGGTAACTTAAGTCTGAAATCGCCGACCCATCTTGAGCAAGCGTGGTAATCAATGAACGATCAATAGGCGGGTATTATTATTATGTTTCTGACCCACTTAAACCCAAAACAACATTAAAATCAAAATAGTACTAAATTTCGTAAACAAAATAAACAAACCAAACCTCAAACGATACGGCTGTAAATATTAATGGTTTTATAACACGTTAAGGGTGCATTTTCCTTAACGCTATCTCTGATACTTCGCCAAAGTTAATCTTAAAACGAATTCAAGTTTGTTGTGGTGATAAAAATAATAATATTGCGAGTAACAATATTGGCAGCGAGATAATGAAACTTTTACTATAGTTGAAAGAGTGAAACTGGTTCTACTGTGTATTTAGATAAGTACTGTGATTATTGTACAAGTCATTATTATTAAAATTACATACCTATATTAACTGACTAATTTTATTATGGGTGCATCGTGTTCACATACTATTATATCATTATACATAATACAAGACCTTGTAAAACATTTTAAAAGAGTAACGGTGGAGTTTCTTGCCCATTCTTCTCCATACGAAAACTACCTTTTGGAATGGGCGACTAGAATCATTTCTATTTAGTTTTTTTTTGACGTTCAAAAGTGCCTTTAATGTCTATTTGAAATAAATGATTTGACTTTGACTTTAAAGAAATCTCGATGTTTTATTATGTCTCAAAACCGTGCGAAGTAGGGATGGGAGCAGCAGGACCATAACGACTATAAGTCTGTGCCTATAACAGATTCTATGTAAAGCCTAAAGCAGATAACATCAGTTTAAAAAAATATTTGAATTTTGATCAAACCAATTTGACCTCTCTATTCCACAGTCCAATTACGAAGGAAAACCGATATCCTATCATTCGACGGGCTGTCAGATTTTCGGGCTTCGGACTTCCCGACGACTGTGACAGATACGTATAATATTCGGGAGTCAGGACCAACGGCTTAGCGTGGTCTTGAAAGCTCGAAGGGGTCTCGATATGAAAATGAACGTGTAGGCACGGAGGGGTGTCCGACTATCGGTCAGCTGGCAACTTAATCCTACCCATCGAGTGATGAAAACGGTTGCTGTAGAGCTAAAATCTGCTTATAATACTCAATTAAATAACATTTGAAACAAAAAAAAACAGCAGCACTCCCGCCGACAGAAGTGAAAACAAAACACAAACAGAATACTTTGCCATCACTCACTGACATATCGGATGTACAGTCAACAAAAGAGATAAGTATGCAGGATCGTCGGATATAGTTTCTGCATACTCATCTCTTTTGTTGACTGTACATTAACACCGAGTACCGACCTATTCCGAGGACAGCCGAACAATCCGAAGTGGGTATTTGTTTAATCGTCTTATAAACAAAACACGCGCGGTGTCCTTCTCAAAAAATTCCCAACGCGCTTATAGAAGTTCTCACATCAAAAAAACCCCAGATCAAAGGTATCTTCTCACACAAAGAAGGCACGAGCGTTAATCACCCATGCTTTGCTCAAGAGGGGCCCGTAGCTAAATAATAACAGCCGCACAGGTCGATCGATCAGGTTAAGCTACGCTTGCCGCGGTTGGCCTGTGGATGGGTGACCATCTTTACATACCGAGACCCCTCCGTGCATCGGAAAGCACGTTAAGCCGTTGGTCCCGGCTGTCACTCGTGGATCTTCTTTGACAGTCGTTACGGGTGATCAGAAGCCCGAAAGTCTGACAACCAGTTTTACCAATGCGTATCGTATTACCCAGTACCGGGGCTGTGGAGGTCAGATAGGTAGTCGCTCCATGTAAAATACTGGTATTCAGCTGCATCTGGTTAGACTGGAAGCCGACCCCAACATAGTTGGGAAAAGGCTAGGCAGATGATGATTTGCTCAAGACGGGTTGGCGGTTCAGACTAATGTTAATATTAGTACAGACTTCCTCACGATGTTGTCTTTCACCGATGTTTGTAATGTCTAAGATAAACTTGGATTTTTTTTTATACATTTTCAACTTTATCGCTAAATTATAAGGTTCAAAGTTGATTGGGAAAATTTGACAGTTTCGAGTAGCTTGATGTGCTGGCGTCTGTACATATGAATAGAAGAGTAAGAAGAAGTATGTCTCGTTGGTCTAGTTGTCGCAAGCGCTACTGCTGAGCATGAGGTCCTAGGTTTGATTTCCAGGACGAGCAGTGTTATTGGGTTTTTCATCAGGAATTTCTCAGTAGCAGCCCGGAGTCTGGATTTGTGATCGCTCAATAGCAATAGGCTCGCCCTAATTACATGGGACTTAAACATAACTAAGCTAACATAACTTTTTAGCTGTAAGTCATCCATAGTAAATAAATAAATAAATAAGAGAGCCGTGGTGGCCCAGTGGTAATGGCCGCGACTTACGAGTTGTAGGTCGTAGGTTCGAACCCAGACAGGAGCTTTACTTTGTGTAAATTATTTCATCACCACTGCTCTCAAAACGGTGAAGGAAAACATCGTGAGGAAACCGGCATGTCCTAGAACCAAAAATTCAAAGACATGGGACATCTACCAACCCGCACTGGACCCGCGTGGTAGATTATAGCCTCGAAGAGAGGAGGCCTGTGTCCCAGCAGTGGGAACAATATAGGCTGGTTATGAAACATAACTGAAAAAAGTTGGGTGTACTATAGATACATCTCTGCCTAATCCTTCAGATGTTACAAGCGTGATGTTACGTTATTTTATGTTCCAAATTAAATAGAACAGTTGCATTATCATTCTCAACTACAGTGTGTTAAATCTTAATAAGCGCTTTTAATAGCCACTCCTAATACTTCCCATATATTGTTTAGATCCTTTAAAGTAATATATAGCATAGAATACAAAGGGACATTTGTATGGTTATACCACTTAATATATTGTTAATTTTGTCTTTATAAACAAACGTACAAGTAAATACATTTGCGCTCTTTGTAGAATTAGCAAAAAAAGTAGGGAAGCAAAAGGCAGCTAAATCAAGCCAAGAAGCCTGCAAGTAAAGTATTTTTCAGACAATACTGCCATAAAATCCAACAAAATATAAATAATAAATATAAAATTTTGCTTTTCCTTAACATATCACGTGAGCAAACCAGTGCGACATAACTAGTATTTTGATAAATTTTAATCAAAATCTTTCGGTCGTATTTGCATAGCCCTCTAAATATCATGAAACCCTTGAATTTGCATCGAAATGAGCGTAAAATGACCAAAACCCTCATTAAAGGGCCGTGAGGAGAGCCAGGCCTTCATTCTTTTGTCTATGCTTTTGTTAGGCGGCCATTTTGTGCGTCCACCATTTTGTGACGACAAGACTTGTTTATGAAAAAGTTCCATTGTGTGCTATTGTTGTTTTTATTATGAGAATACTTGTACTTTGTGGATTTACCGACATTATTAAAGTTTTATGAAAACAGTCATAGTAAAGCTGAATATTTTTAGTTTCATGAGCTTACGAGACTTTTTCTTTTCATTTTCATATTTTACACATAACCAACAATAATTTTATTAGGCTTACATCCATACTAATATTATAAATGCGAAAGCGTTTCTGTCTGTCTGTTACCTCTTCACGCTTCAACCGCTGAACCGATTTAGATGAAATTTAGTATAGAGATAGTTTGAGTCAAGGGAAAGGACATAGGATAGTTTTTATTCCGCTAATCCCACGGGATTGACACTTACGCGGGTGAAACCGCGGGGCGCAGCTAGTTATGTATAAAATAAATATTGGCGCCGATTCTGTTGTTCACAAACTAAACTAAATTTAAGTTCAGGCATCTTTTTCTTTCTATTTCATTAAGACAAGGACAGAAGATAAATATTAGTTTAGTCCTGTCAAATTAGTCAGCGCCTGACGTAAATTGACGTATTTTTAGTAGCCAATTTTTTAATCTCGTCTAAAGTTGTCTATGGAGTATCTTAATTTGACAGGACTAAACTAATATTTATCTTCTGTCCTTTTCTTAATGAAATAGAAAGAAAAAGATGCAGGAACTTAAATTTAGTCTAGTTTGTGAAAAACAGAATCGGCGCCATTGTTTTATTAACAAACTGCTAAAGTAATGTAGGTCACCTTACATTTCTTTGAGGTGAGAAAATGTTAATTACATTGCAGGCGTTTTCACTTCACACCACACTTGTGTGAAAAAAGTCTAATTCCAACGCTGTATTTCTTTTAGGAAACTGTTTTTAAGGACTCCAAATAGTTTGGGAATTTTCTCTTGTTAGTGGGTCATGCAAGCTTAGGGGTTTGTTCCAAGTGATAGGAGATAGCGACATATGGGATAAATATCTGAGAATTTTAATGTAATATGAATAATGAGCTGTTTGTTTTCTATTAATAAAATAAAATTTTATTCGAGAACACCCATCGGTTTCTTACTAAACTTCAACTATATCCGACGATCCTGCATACTTATCTCTTTTGTTGACTGTACCTACCTAAAGGCCGCGGATGTGGCAAGATATTGTTTCTCCAACTCATATTTTATCATCCGACGTAGCAGATCCACGATAACCGCGCTATGAATTTGAACGCTTGCTTCTTCCCATACATCTTCCTTTTCATCTACAGTCTATAACTCAGAGTAGAACGTAATAAAGCACGCAGTGGGACATCGTTCCGCATTCCAATGCCTCCTTCCAGTTCACTTTCAGAGAATATATACAGCGGAAAAATGCGTTCCAAATGCGGCCATTTTCCTATTTGACACTCTGTATACGATTACCCTAAATTATAGTGAAAGAAAGGAAACTTGTTTCGATTAAATTTTTTCAGAAATAAAAAATGGAATGGCCTGGCAGTTCTTTTACAGTTATTTTAGATCTTTACTTTTTTTTTATGTCTTCATTTAAAAAAAAAAACGTTGCCCCACACTAGGAATTTCTCCTGTATTGTGGGTGCGTTTACAAACATTTAAAGTCACATACACAAACAGCCAGACCCGGAACAACTAGTTGTAGGGCATACAAATAATTGTTCTGATCTGAATTTACATTACTGTCAAAATCAAAGAGACCTTTATTCTCATTCTAATAAGGTTGCTGTTGGGTTGTTGCCACTGAATAGTCTGTCAAAATCATTGTGTTCTTTATTTCCATTAAAATATGGTTGTAATTGGGTTGCTGTCACTGCCAAGTCTGTCAAAATCACAATGAACTTTATTTCTATTACAATAAGGTTGTAGTTGGGTTGCTGCTGTCAGAGGTGAAGGGTCTTTACTTACTGTCTGTTTTTCAAAAGGTTTTAGTACAGGATAGGTTAAGGAAACAGCGGGGTAAATGCGTAACGCACATTAAATGGCAATTGATCGCATTTTCTTTCATTTTGACAGTTCAGGCACGTTCGTCGTTCATTGCGTTATTACGTTGTTGAGCAGACGAATTACATAAACCTGTGAAGCAATGCATTAGAAATATCCTTCAAAACTCTTGGATATTAAGTGAAGGTTTTCCAAATTCTCATTACCTAACTTACGTCCAAAGAAAGTAAGTACAGATGCCAGCCCATCAAGCTACTACAATCTGTCAAATTTCTTTAATAGATTTTCAACTTTATCGCTAAAGCATAAGGTTCATAGTTTATTGGGAAAATTTGACAGTTTCGGGTAGCTTGATGTGCTGGCGTCTGTACAATCTTTATATTGATCAATTTAAGACCACTGTTTAATAAAGGTTAAAGATTTCCCTATTATTTATGGTCACCCGACGGCTGGATGAACAAGATTTCAATGCAATAATATCCAAACAGACCTCAATTGTATTGTATAACCTATTACTCAGATGATGGCAATAGGATTGCCCACAGATATACACTTCGCGTGCCAAAAATCGCACCAGCTTACGTTCAAAAATCGTAAGCCGCCACTTTCGCGCTCAGTCCTGTGTACTGCTGGCTGGGTGAGCGCGAGCTTGTGACGTCATAGTAGGTAGTAAAAAAATGGCACGCTTGGTTTTCATACAGTTCGTGATACTAGCGTTATCTAGGTCTATCTATATCTGTGGCTCGCCCCCTGTTTTATAGGACGAAAGTGTGTCTGTCTGTCTGTTTGTTTCCTCTTCGCGCTAACCGCTAAACCGATTTAGATGAAATTTGGTATAGAGATAGTCTATGTCCCGGAAAAGGACATAGCATAGTTTTTATCCTGATATTCCCACGGGATCGACACTTACGCGGGTGAAACCGCTGGCCGCAGGTAGTCCAAAATAAAACAGAGAGCACAGAAAGATAATGACGAAAACTCTTTCATCCATTAAAGAAACTTTTTAACTAAATTTATTAGTATTTCAAAGCACCATCAAACATTAAAAACAAACATTGTTCATTTTTAATTAGTTCATTACTGGCTGTTATGTCCATTTTCTTCGCCAGATGTTTCAATAAATTTTTAAAGTATTGCTTCCACCTTTTTACTGTACATTTTTATCATTTTGTTAATGTTAGATAGTCAATTAGTGTAATTAACTTTTTATAATGTTTAATGGTCGAATTGGTGGTATCGTTATTATATTTTATCCTATGGCAATAGATAAAGTTAATGACTTTTCGACACACTTGCACTAGAGAAAATGATTTTGCAGTAGTGAATTCACTAACGAAGGAGGTTGACAAGACCGATTCAGGGGGCCTAAAAAAGCCACTTTGGCAGAATCATAAAAGGATAACATTATGAATCATAATATGGCGAAAACAGTCCGTGTTTTTCTTTTTTCCGCTGCACTACGTAGTTATAATCAAAGAGATTGGGATTGGATTTGGATTGGATTGATTGGTATAGAAAAAAATAACTGATAAATCCTTCACCAATGGGATTTGATACGATTAACTTAACAGTTAACTGTCCGTTATGATTGATAATGTTATCCTTTTATTATTCTACCAAAGTGGCCTTTTTAGGCCCCCTATTGTCGATTTTCAAGAATCAGAAGCAATTACTTTACATTATACAATATGTACAATATGTGTACAATATGTGACATCTACCAACCCGCACTGGGCCCGCGTGGTGGATTACGGCCCATTCCCTCTCACAGAGAGGAGGCCTGTGTCCCAGCAGTGGGAACAATATAGGCTGATTATGTATACAATATAAGAGCCTATAACGTTGAACAGGCCATTGTAAGTGTAAGTGGACCGTTATCCACTAAACTAAAACTAAAGCAATGATTATGATGGAAACCAAACCATAATTATGATAATATCCAGCAATTACTGCATAGGTGTCTATATTTTTTTTTATTTACACAGCAATACCCTTATAAAGTAAATAAAAGTTATATTTGCAATACATAAAACACTATACAAATCTTGCCATTCCTCTTTTTCTATTCGTGTTTTAAAACGATATAAACTGCAATCTCGTAACTGTCAGTTCTCCTTATAATTGCGGGAACTCAACCTCAACGGTCCATTGCATGCAATTTACTGTAACAGTCTGAATATCGACGTTCACTTTTCAGTGGCATATTCGTTAACTCAGCGGGTTCAGATCTATTGAAATAGACGAGAATTTTGTTAAAAACATAGCTTAGTTCACAGCGGTTTGAGTTCCGAGACTTTTGTTGATGCTTGGCCATTTTTTCAGTACTGAAAACTAGCAACATACAATGTTTTTATTTTGCCTTACTAGTCCGTAGTCACCGCCCAATGCCAAGACCCAAATTCACTTCTACACACGAAATAAATTAAAAGTAAAAAAACTTTTCTGAAAACAAGCTTTTATTTAAATGCGCTAAAAAGAATAAAATAAACTTTTCCTTTAAAACTTTTACTATCAACTTTTGACGTCATTACACTATTTATATGATAGGTACTAACTGCGCCCCGCGGTTTCACCCGCGTAAGTTTCGATCCCGTGGGAATATCGGGATAAAAAGGAGCCTATAATTATGTTAATCCAGGGTGTCAGATACCTCCATAGAAAGTTTTATCAAAATTGGTCTAGCCGTTTGAGCGTGAAGAAGTAACAAATATATAAACACACACACATACTCACAAACTTTCGCCTTTATAATCGACGCGCGCTTTACTTGTGGTAAACAAGTATACAAACACGCTGTGGCCTATGAATGTGTGTGTAGGCAGGTGCTCTCGGTACCGTCCGAGACATAGGCGAAGTCGGATGTGTGTATATATTATGTAGTGGCGCTACTCGAGTTCCCGCATACAGCTCTTCACTGCGTGTTTGTATATTTCGTCACCAAAAGTAAAGCGCGCGCCGCTTCGTGAGATAAAAATACTGCAATTTTGCACGACCAACCGACACAAACACCAAAAAGCCTTTCCTAATTTCGTCCCAAATTCAAGAATACTCAACACAAAAATCGAAAACTATACAGAGCCATCAATAAAACATTATAGCAGCTCGAACCTCGAAACCAAGCAGCATAAAATATAGATTATGTTTTCAAACCCCACAGTTCAGACTGATCCTGGCTTTATCACACCATGAATTCGTATTGAAGATATTAATATTTGAATTATGTCTTGGGATATTGAAAAACGATTTTTTATCGTAGATTTTCCGCGGGTATTTATTGAGAACGTGCTGTGGTTCTAATAAGGGCTGCACAGCAGAAACAGAGGGGCTCGTGGCTAAATGTTAAATAACAACTACACGCGTCGATCGAAGGTGAAGCTATGTTTGCCGCGGTCGGTTCGTGGATGGACGACCATCCAATACATATGCGCTCCGTGTCTCGCGCCTTGCGCCCCGTGCTCCTACCTTCTTAAATATACCCATTTCTGAATTTCTCTAAGCTATCCCTTTTTTTTTGGTGGGAAATAATCAAATAACTTCTCCCGCTCTGGGCGGAGCGGGAGGGCGTGTCAGACTTTTACTGACTAAAACCCACCCGTGTTCCTTCAGTTGCATATGCCAGGGCCACGGTATCTCTTTCGAACAATCCGCGACCCTGGCAGGCATTGGCCCTAACGGACCCCATCAGTTAGTGCTGACATCTTTTCGAGGCGCGCGTGGAACGCAACGCGCCGTCGACCCGGGCCTGGTCCTTACCGGACGGCGAGCTGCCCATTGCTCGCAGTCCGCAAGCCCGCGCCTATGTCGGCCGGGAATCAGCTGTCGATTCCCGACACCCATCTATCTATATGCAATCCCTTACAGCAGGATTATCAAATTAACTTTCAAGCCACACATCCTCACAATTAATCGTATAACGTGGCCTCGGTCTCCTATTTAAAGTTGTAATTACAAAAATAACAGTCTGAGTGTGGGTTCATCAAAATTCGTATTCGTTAACTTTCGCCGCGAAACAATTCCGCCCCGATGCGAGTCTGCTTAAAAGATTTACTCGCGGTATTGTCGGAGTATTCGATCTTTTAGCTCTGTCGAGACCTCTCCATGCCTCGGAATGCACGATAAGCCGTTGGTTTCGACTGTCATTCGTACATCTTTGACAGTCGTTACGGGTAGTCAGAAGCACAAAGTCTTACAACCAGTCTTACCAAGCGGTATCGTCCTACCCAGTAATTGGGTTGTGGAGATGAGATAGGCATTCGCTTTGTATAAACTACTGGTATTCAGCTCCATCCAGTTAGACTGGAAGCCGACCCCAACATAGTTGGAAAAAAGCGAGGCAGATTGAAGATCCAAAACATCAGCAAATGTTGCCTTAAGGGGTAAGTCGTGTTATACTTAAGTGTCCTGAAGATTAACCCCCTTACTAATAAACTTTGTATAGCGTCTGTATAGTTAAAGAACGCTTTGTCTTCTTCTATCGAAAGTCAAATTACTGACGACTGAAAGAGAGAAATCGGTGTTTCATTCATTCATTCATCATACGTTTAGTAAGGGGGATCACCCCCTTAAATAAAAATAAATTGAATATAAATTTCAATATGATTTATCTACTATAAAATCATGCGACAATGTTTTGGAACAAAATATAAAGTCTAGCAGACTGAGTTCCATTCTATAAAACCCAAGAGGAAACATCAAAATGAAAAGTTTTTTGCAAAAAAAACATCCGACTTCAAAAGAAAACACTACAAATTGATAAATAACTTTAATTTTGGAAGTCGGTGTCGTTGGTTTAGCATTTTCGTCTTTGACACCTTTTATTTTTCACTTTTTTAGTTGTAGGTACCTACCTACCCTACACAAAAATTAACACTAGTGACACCTGCTCTGTGGTGACACCGACTAGAAGAATCATCAAAATTCGCATAGCAATGCTTTACATTTATGCATATAACTTCGTACATTAAAATAATCACCTAATGTATTATATACTAAAACCTTTCTGAAAGTATGTAGATCACAATGAAAGAATTATCATAACTGCTTCATTAGTTTTTGAGAAAATCGCGGACATACAAACATACATACCTACATACATATTCCTTTTTTGAAGTCGGTTAAAAATAAGTAATAATGAAAATGAAGAAAATCAAAACCACAAGCCAATAAGTGTATACCTACGCTTCAGATATAAAACGCACAAACATTAACGGATATACACGAGAGAAAACTGTGAACTGAGACTTTCCGAATGTTAACAAAGGAAGCGACAAAACGCAAACTCCTAACTTCTACAGTTTTATTGCTCCATCGCGTAATTAAAACACCACTCATTCACGACGTAGTTTGGGAAACCAGGCTTGCATCCATAACTTCCTTAGTTATTGATAAACAATAATAATGTGGTTTTTAGGAAATGTGTGTGATTTTGGTAAGAAAATTTTAAAAACATTTTCTAGCATTCTAGAAAAAGCAAATATACTTTAGACTACCTGTGCCCACGACTTCATTACCTACCGTGCATGTCGGAAAACCAATTGGATTTCATGAGTTTTAATTGTTTTTCGCAGAACCTAATTATTTTTTCTTTTTCTAAAATAAAAGGCTAAGTTATTCCTAATATGATTGGTTCATTGCCTTCTCAATGCATAAAAGACGCAAACGATGTAAGTTCAGGCTACTTTAAAAGTAAGGATACCTGATGGTTCAACTCATTTGCAAAACATCAGCTATCTGCCAGTGAAATTCTCGTCAAAATCTTTTAAGCCGTTTCGCAGGCCAGCCGGAGCGAACAAACAGGCAACAATTTAAAAAATAGTTTTTTGTTAAAAGTACCGTATATACTTTCATATGCATTTAGTAAAAAGCTGTAATTTTGACATTACAAACAGACGCTTAAATTTTATTTATTACAATTTGTATTTGTAGATAATGACGATGCACCTTGATACGTTGTGCTACGTACATGTTTATTATCAAAACGGAGTTACCCCTTTGTATATTGAACCCCCCTAGCTCTAGAGGAACATATTTGCTGGATGAAGTCACAATAAAATCAATTAGATATACATACTTAGCCGTATAAAATCTATTTAATAATCAGCATAAAACTAAATTCCTCTAATAAAAAAACCCTTCAAACGAACACATGGAAGAAACACAAGTTTCGGTAATAAAGACAAAACTTGCAAACCATTAAAATGTTCGCAACCCAACCCTCATTATTCTATGAATGCCGCCGTTCCTTTCATAAAACTATCCCATACGCTTTAATTACGACACCATCATTAACCATAGGGTATTACCGTTCGGTTCCCGCCACTAATTGCACAAAGTTCACTTGGTTATTCTCGTTAAGCCGCGTACAGACACCGCGAGGCATGCGCCGCGATTAGCATGTCAGACTCAACGAATCGCCACATCGCCAACCAAACTTGCCCCGACAAATTCGCCACGACGCGTCGCGACGCGTCGATGCGAATTTGGTTGACTATTAAATATATATTTATAGCCATAAACTATATACTATTTTAAAGTATATTTATTCTGGATTATCTAAAAAAAAAAATCTGCTGTATATCTATAAAAACATGGAAGTTACGGATTTATGACCCGAAACAGACTCAATCTCCACATAGTGCGACGCGCGATGCGACGACGAACGTGTTCGTTTTCTCTATGTCGATTCTTGTTATGCTGACTTAAGTTTTCATGATGTTATAGACAATCTAAAAAAATTAATATAAATATTTTGTTTGCACATGATGCATCCTCTTTTTTTCGTCGACGACGTCGACTGCCGATTACTGTCAGAAAACAATCTGAGGCGGTACAACTTAGCGCGTGGCCAAAATCGGAACAAACACCGCTATCTTGTTTTTTGGCATTGACATTTTACAAAACAAAAAATTTCGAAAACTTTACCAACTGTCAACGTCATTCGAGCGCAAAAAGGTTCTTGAAGCAGTGTAGTACGTGGCCAACCATTCGCGGCGCACGCCTCACTATGTCTGTACGCAGCACAAAGTTCACTCGGATAGTCTCGTTAAAAGTCGTCAAATTTCGTCGAGACGTCCTCCGTCAGCCCTTTATGAACAAGTCCAAAGTTGCACTTTGCTCGTGTGGTTTTTAAGTTGACTTGTATGATGTGTCTTTTTGAAATATGACGACGGTTTGTTTTATTGTGTTTGAAAGGGATTTTGTGTGGCTAAGTTGGAGGGATTAGAAATAGAAATGGTAGAATAAGGATTTAGGTGTTTGCGCTTGCAATATGACTAAAATAAAAACAAAGAAAACTTCAAACCTTTTAATAAAAACCTACTACTCTACGGTTTCCAAAATTCAATATCTATTTTTTTCTAGATATAAGTACACGACCTTTAAATCAATATAACAGAGTATACCCGCTCGTTGCCCAGCCTAATGCGGGCTTTACACACACAGGTGACTTACGCAGCCGCACGATTTACGCAGCACGACGAAAATCGACAGTCTAAATGGCAATTCGGCTAGGCTGCAAGTGACTAAAATCGCAAGTTCCAAAGTAGTAGAATAGGTTTCGACTGTAGCCGTGCGGCGACAGGTCGCTTGCGGCGGTTGTATACAATCGACTGTGAAAATGCTCAGTTGCAGCCGCAGGTGATCGCCCGCCGTATGAAAGTCGCCATTTTGAGGCAAACAGACACAAACTCAAGCCTAAATAAAACAGATTACTTAACTGTTGATATAACCTTATTTACAAACAAAAATTAATTACGATGAAATAGCTTAACTAGTTTTTATTATACATTATTTTATAAGCGCCTACACAATGAAATCTTTTAATAAGTTCGTTGACCTAATCTTTCCCGAAAATACAAGTCTCGCTTAGCTTTCTATTCCCAAATTAAACACAAAATTGATCTAAAGAATCTTAATAGGTTCCGGGCCGAAGTTGAAATTGTATTTTTTTGTAGGCGTTAGGAAAATATTTAGAAAAATTATTTGTTGTTTCAACTTTCCGTTAAAACTACTTAAAGATTTTTTACGGTAGTACCTATTAAATAGACCGTAATCCCTTCTACTTTAGACAAAATAAAATACTTATTTATGGGTTCGTAGATTATTAGTTTTTTGTTTGTCTTTATTGTTTTAGGGTAGGGAGCAGTGGTGGCCCAGTGGTATCGGCCTCAATTTAAGAGTTGTAGGACGTGAGTTCGAACCCAGGCAAGCATTTCAATCTGTGTAAATTATTTCATCACCACTGCTCTCAAAACCGTGAAGGAAAACATCGTGAGAAAACCGGTACCTACCTATGTCCTAGAACCAAAAATTCGAAGACATGTGTTAGATCCACCAACCCGCACTGGGCCTGCGTGGTGGATTACGGCCCACTCCCTCTCATAGAGAGGAGGCTTGTGTCCCAGCAGTGGGAACATTATAGGCTGATCATGTAAAGTTACCTTTGACAATGAAACTTCGTTAAATCAACATCACCCATTGATTCAAATTGAGCGACCTTTTCGGCGTTGTGGCGATGAACCACAATGTTGTTCATATTTTTTTCCAGATATTTTTGCCTTTCTGTGTAAAAATTATCCAACAGTGGTTTTTTTTTACATTTTCTCGGAATTCCATTCGTAAATAAAGCTTCTAAAAGAAAAAACCTTACGACCAAATAAACCTAAATTAAATCCGCCAAGCAAACAGTACCGAAATTTCCGATAAAGAATTAAGGAACATCGCAACGTTTATCGAAGGAGGCATTATCATGCATTAAAATTCGGCTCCACAGCAAATTGTTATCGTTCGAACCTAATGACGTATTTGCATGGGAAAAGAGTTCCACTCGCCGGCGACGGTGACACAGAATATATATGACGGAGAAGGTATGTTTGTCTCGTTATCATCAGGCATATTTAAATTACTGTAAAATACGCGCATTGACGTGGAGTTGCGGATACCAGCCCGTAGTACCTATTACTGTGGGCGTACTATGGGTAGTGTTGGTTATTGCGCAATAGAAAAACCGTTTACAGTTCAAATCAAATTATAATTTTACGAACAGTTTAATCACACTATCGAATCACACACTGTAGGTACACACTCAACGATACGGAACGCGCGACAGTTTCTGAGCACATGTTGTCCGTACGATGTCCAATGTTCAAGTTTGCTGCTGCACCTCGCTGCTCGCTCTCCTCGACCCTCCCACGGACTCAGGCTAGACTCTGTCCAGCGCCACCAGATGGCGCTGACGTTCCGAATAGTCAAACGAATGACGTATTTCCGACATATAGTTTACAGAAGCTGGACTACTTTATACAACGAGCTGTCTGTCATTTCTTGATTTTTAATACTGTGTACCTATTGAGTATTGTAATTTTATTCATGGTAGGGTTGGTCTAGTGGTCGCAAGTGCTACTGCTGAGCATGAGGTCCAGGGTTCGATTCCTACATCTCTACACAAACCTTCGGGGATTACAGGCGTGAAGTTATTGTAATTTTAATTAATGTATACAAAATATTGTAAAACATTTTAAAATAGTAATTAAGTAGGTATGTATGAAGTTTCTTGCCCATTTTTCACAATACGAAACTACCTTTTGGAAGGAGTGCCTAGAATCAATTCCTACTTGAAATTAATGACTTGCTTTTGACTTCGAACGAAAACGCACACACACATAGACACGCTTGACGTACAGCGAGTGCGACCGCACTCACGACTGGCATTCGTTTGAGATCGCCGCACGTGCGCGTCTGTGAGCAGGCGCCTGTTTTCGCTCGTTATGTGAAGCCGGCCTTCTGTACCTATCTATTCTGTGACAGAAAGTTGTTACGAAAACACTGCAGTGAGTATCGGGACTTATATTCTGATTTGATGGGTGTTTTTAAAATTGTTTTTTTTATATTGTGTATTGGTTTTGTATGCAAGATGCGACGCGGTTAGGTTTTGTGTCTTCTTCTCTGGAGTGTGATTACTTAGGTAATCTTTGCTGCAGGTAAAGCTATTGCTATACATATATAGTTATTTTGAAGTAGTGTTCAGTTTTGTCTTTTACTTGATAGGTACCTAGGTAGGTACAGTCACGAGCACTAATATGTCAACACTTGGCAACTTTCAATTGCGATTTTTTCGTGAAATAACGAATGCAACGTTGAAATACGTCAATTTACACAAACCTATGGGTTCGAAAATACTTTGTTCGTAATAACATACAATTTCGTCTTTGAATAAAGACAAGAGTATACATACTTAAGCTCATGACTGTACGACAACCCATTTTTGTGGTATCTTAAAATAAATAAATAATAACTCTATTTACAACTAGCAGCTCCCCGCGGTTTCACCCGCATAAGTCTCGATCCCGTTGGAATATTGGGATAAAAACTGTGTGTCTCTGTCTACGTGCTAATCCAGGGTGTCAGCTACCTTCATACCAAATTTTATCAAAATTGATCCAGCCGTTTGTGCGTGAAGAAGTAACAAACATACAAACACACACACAAACTTTCGCCTTTAAAATATTAGTGTGATAAATTAATTAAAGTAGGATTTACATAAAAACGATAGGTTAATACTAAGACACTAATGTATTTTACGATTTTTGACAAATGCGTGCACTGACTGGACAGGTCCGCTCAATCTGTGTAGTTCTTTCCTCAAAAGACCATTTCAGACACCAATCTACATGGTCTTCACACGATCTGACCAAGATTTTGTCTGGACTTTAAAAGAGACTGTGACTTCTGAGTTTGTTTCGGCCTTTCTTCTCAGAATAGTCAGTTAGGAAACGCCGACCTCATCTAGTTTAAAAAAAAATATGATTGACGTGTAAAAGTGTTTGTACAAACCTACTTACAGAAATAAAAATCATTTATCATTTAAATTGCATAAATCACTATCTCCACTGGCACCCAAGCTAAGATTAAACTTGTGTTATGTGTGCCAGGAATCTATTAATAAATTTTCCAATTTATACAAACTAGTACTGCTAGTACGGAGTTATAATGGGTAAGTGACTATCGTTCAGTACCAAAAGAAAATAAAGTTGATAAAACAAAGAAACAAAACAAAAAAAATATCTTAATACTTCTCTACTACTAAAAGCATAAAGCAAGGTAAATATTTCCCCCTGATTTGGATTCCTATTTTTAGGGTTCCGTATCCAAAGGGTAAAACGGCACCCTATTATTAAGACTCCGCTGTCCGTCTGTCACCAGGCTGTATCTCATGAACCGTGACAGTAGAAATTTTCACAGATGATGTATTTCTGTTGCAGCTATAGGTAACAACAAATACTAAAAACAGAATAAAATAAATATTTAAGGGGGCTCCCATACAACAAACGTGTTTTTTTCGGCGTTTTTGCCTTGTGGTACGGAACCCTTCGTGTGCGAGTCCGACTCTCACTTGGCCAGTTTTTAGTTTACTATTAGAATCAGACACATAACCCAGTTATATTGGTTCATCATTATCTGCCCAGCCTTTACCCAACTACGTTGAGGTCGGCTTCCAGTCTAACCGGATGCAGCTGAATACCAGTATTTTACATGGAGCGACTGCCTAGCTCACCTCCACAACCCAGTTACTGGGTATTACGATACTCCTTGGTAAGACTGGTTGTCAGGCTTTCGGGCTTCTGACTACCTGTAAATGACTGTTAAAGATCCATGAATGACAGCCAGGAACAACGACTTATTTTATTCGCGGTACCTACACATGACGCAGAAAAAGAGCACAAACACAAAACAAAATAACAAGTCCACGCAAAACGGCCATCGCTCAGCGTAATGCTAAGACCCTATACGAGACAGAGCCCCAGCGCTGGTTTTCAGCGACAGCCGGCGTTGTCGTGATGACATCAGTATAGGTACGATAAGATACAAAAAAAACAACAATCAAAATAAGAAATAAAATACATAGTCATAATAATTATGCATATTGTAAAAATGGTGACCCATTGACAGACCAACCGCGACAAGCGTAGTCTAACCTGATCGATCGATCTGTGTGGCTGTTATTATTTATCCACGGAATGATAACAAGCGGTACTCGTAATAAACCCTTTAATATTTTTAAAACGACGCTTTTTATTTATTTTCGAGTTCGAGATCATCATTATCAAAGAGTGACGCAAAGAGTTTCCTCGTGCGGAAAATATCTTGGTTATTTTCTCCACGAGGGAATTCTTTCAAACGATAATAGGCTATTTGACAATGTAAAAAATAAGGTCATAATTATTGACACTCGTATAGATTATCGCTTTTAAAATCGATTTGCATTAATTTTACTACAAAACAATGTATTATTTATTAAAAAAATCCCGAAAAAACTTCATCTTTTTAAATCTGGCGCCACGTAATCGAAAATGGTCTGGATTGGCTGAACTTATGATGACGTCATGATATAGTCAATTTCTGTCTATCGTTGACAGCCGTGTTGCGATTATTTATTATACGGGCTGTGAGTCAAATTTCTATAGAGTTCTACTTAATGAGTGATAATAATTATGGATAGCAACTTTGTAAAAGCCGACAGCCGAAATTTACCAAAAGTTGACCCGTTCATGATCGGAGGTTTTTTCAAAAATAACCCTAATTTTTATGCTTCTGAGCTTAAAAACGTAAAAACAGCAATGTAAGTACCTTATATTAACTTATTTAGTAAACTACCATAAACCTGTTGAGAGGAAGTAATACGTACAAAGCATAATATTTAGATTATGTTGATGTAAGATAACATAGGTTATGTTTTGTTAGTTGTGGGGAAAAAAACACATTAATTCATGCATATTTTTTGCCGAGGCAGGAATATATTTTTTTTATTATTATTTTATTCTTCCTTACATACCCATTGTCACATGAGCTTCATCCATAGTTGCAGTAGGCTGAACATCTTCACATTATTGAATCAGTTGCATTTTTTGCCGTTTGAGAAATGCAGGACGAGAAGTACTCATATCACAAATTCTTTTCCTGCGATCTGGCTGGCAATGAAATTTAGAAGGCAAAACTCCTGCTCTCATCATAATGTTCTTGCTGAATCCCATTTTATACCGATAGTAATTCTGCATATCTTTCTCCGTCTGTAACAGGCAAGTTATTTTTAAAAGTCCCACTTGTGGTTATCACATATAACATAGGTACTTTAAGATCCAATTTTTTTTATAGAAATCTTACTACAAAACAAGCTGGAAAACGTACAGTTCATGGTTATTCGCGACAACTCTGAATTATAACCTCAAACAGTTTAGTATAAAATATACCAACCTCAATCTAAACAATGTTTCTACAATAAAAACTAGTTAAGTAATAATAATATGTTTACTTACATAAAAGTGGTCTTCACAGAAGAAAACTCATGAATTATCCACTATATCCTTAGGACATCTGCGAGCAAGAACTAACCACTTCTTGCGCATTTTCGCATTTTTTGGAACGTTTACAAACAGTTTTTCTGGGGTTCTTATTGATGTATTTGTACACGCTGGCACTAAACACCATTTATAACCCATTTTAAAAGGGAAATTGTAGTTAAAATTAAGAAAATAGCAGAACAGATGACTTTTGTCTAGTATCTCGACCGTTTCAACGTTTGTTTACGTGTATTGTGACGTCACGACGCCATATTGTTAAAGATAGCGTTTTGGCGGCTTATTTAAACAGTACATTTTTATTTACTATTTTCTAAAAGAAATACATTATGCAATTTGAAGTAATAGGTTTTTGTGGGCTCGTTAGACACCATTAAATAATCTGAGATGTTTATCAGAAACCAGTCAAATAGCCTATTGCAAATGTATCTGCCAGTGAAAGTCTTGTCAAAATTGGTCCAGCCGTTTCGGAGATTACCCGGAACAAACAGACAGACTGGCAAAAAAAATGTTATAATTGCCGTATGTATACTTAAATATGCATTTAGTAAAAAGTTGTTATCTTGACATAACAAATAGACACTTCAATTTTATTTATTTGAAAGTGTGTAACGTCATTGAATTGTACACATTCCTAGGAAATGTGTACAATTCCTAAAATAGATAGGAAGTCTATTATATATTTTGTAATATGCACTTTTCCTAGGAGATCTATACATTTCGTAAATAGCAATCGGAAATGTATTTTCATTCTTGATGTTTAAATTATACGTAGATTTTTATGTGCCTTAAAAAGGAATAATTGATTTTTAAAGTTTAATTAGTAGCCCTATGAATATTTTATATTTTACGACGTGATTGTTACAGCTTATTATGTCAACGAGAGCCTTAATAAAAATTCTGATTTCAGTTTACAAAAGTGTTTTATTTCTTTTAATTACAGAAAGCATTACTTTTTATATATTTCCTAGTATCTTCTCGGAATTGCATACAATTCCTAGGAAATACATACATTTCACAGGAAATGTGTGTATTAAAGAATCTTTCAAACAATATTTTACATAATTATTTCCTTAGTAGGCTCGGATTTGCATAGATTTTCTAGGAATTGTTTACAATTTCTAGGTTTCATACTAGGGTGGTCCTTATTCCTAAGAAACTTTTTTTTTTTCTTTAATTTCGCGGGGCACCACGTAATTTGATTATATACCATGAGAAAGTATTTCAGTATTTTTTTTGAAATTTTTATATGACATTTAGAGGTCACTACCAAGGTTTGAATTTTAAATAATAACTCAAAATCTGTATTTATTAGAATCTTTTATTTTTATTGCCAGGGATAATTCAAAAGTCGAAAAATAAGGACCACCCTATTTCATACATTTCCGGTAACATAATTATGTATTATGTTATAAACATATTTCAATTCGAGTTACTTATTTGTATATCTTTTTTGAAGTCGGTTAAAAAAGGCCCCATGCGGAACTAAACTTCTGACTATTCACTAGACTTTGGACCAAATCACTGAGTAAACAAAGAAGCTAACAAAAAACTACCAAAATTGAAAACATCCTCTATCTATCGGAACCAGAGACAAACATTGTTCCAAATCCCGGAGCAACAACAAGTTGAACTCAATGATTGATCTAGCTGTTGGGACGCGCCGAAGTTCGGACGAACCAATGTCATTGAAATCAGAACAAAAGTGTTGAGGAGTTTGTTATATTGAATAGTGGAATTGGAGAAGAAATGGGCCATAATTAAAGAGGATGATGATACTAGAGAGAGAGAACTCTCAAAACGGTGAAGGAAAACATCGTGAGGAAACCTACATGCACGGGTTATTAGAACAACCCACACTCACCGAGAGAAGGCCTGAGTGCCAGCAGTGGGAACACTATAGGCTGACTAGCAGCACCCCGCGGTTTCACCCGCATAACTATCGATCCCGTGAGAATATCGAGATAAAAACTCCTTTCCCGGGACTCAACTATCTCTATACAAAATGTCATCTCAATCGGTTCAGCGGTTTAAGCGTTAAGAGGTAACAGACAGACAGACACACTTTTGCATTTATAATATTAGTATGGATTATGATTGTGCTCTAAAATAGGATGAGCAGTCAATCAAGACATTGTCGTTCTTTGAAAATTAGGTCATCATCTGCCTACCCTTTTCCCAACTATGTTGGGGTCGGCCTCCAGTCTAACCGGATGGAGCTAAATACCAGTGTTTTACATGGAGCGACTGCCTATCTGACCTCCACACACCAGTTACTGGGTAATACAATACCCCTTGGTAAGACTGGCTGTCAGACTTTCGGGCTTCTGACTACCTGTAACGACTGTCAAAGATCCACGAATGACAGCTGGGACCTACGGCTTAACGTGCTTTCCGAGGCACGGAGTGGTCACGGTATGTAAAGATGGTCACCCATCCACAGACCAACCGCGGCAAGCGTAGCTTAACCTGATCGATCGACCTGTGCGGCTGTTATTATTTAGCCACAGGCCCCTCAAAATTAGGTATGGGTAATAAAAAATGAAAATAAAGTTTATTTTACCAGCACCCAAATCGCGTAACAAACTTCCTTTTACAATCCGAAGGAAATTCCTAATCCGTTACTTCATATGTTTTAAAAATCCGTCTGCTCAACAACGTAAATAACGCAATGAATGTAAATGTTGTCGAACTGTCAAAATGGAAAGCATTCCATTATAAGTGTGTTACGCAATTACCCCACGGGTCTACCATGTTACTGTTTGTAAATACAACTCCTTATAGATATCATCATAATTTTATTTCCTTCCACTAAACCCTTGAACATACATAAGAAATTAAAATTAAGTGTAAAAAAAAAAAATGTTTTCCCCCATATTAAATGCTCACTTCAACATTGCGATGTAAACTAGGTCAATTAGATGTGCTAGATCTTATTATGTATTTAAACCGCGGCAAAGGTAAAGGAGCACAGGCTCAGTACGTATCCGTACTTACATTAGGGATGAGACAAAATCGAGTCTTGATTTCACAGAAATCGATACTTCTAACAAAAAAATGTTTATACTGTTAAATAAACCAGATGTTAGTTTTTTTTTTTTATTCTTCGTTATCGGACAGGGACGAGCTGCCTTTCATCAATACCCAGTACCTACCAGCTACAACTTCTTTGCAATACCTACTAAAACATACAAAGTAAATGAAACCCCCATATTATTTATTTCGATTCACCGTCCATAATAATATTATAAATTCGAAAGTAACTCTGTCTGTAGGTTACCTTTTTATGCCTAAACCACTGAACGGATTTCGATAAAATTTGGCAGAGAGACAGATTGCATCCCGGGGAAGGACATAGGATTTTTTTTTCGACATACGTCGCGGGCGAAGCCGCAGGCGGAAGCTAGTTCAACATACATTAATAAACCCTACTAAAAGAGTCTAAATATTAAAATATTTTTTATTGTTTTTCTTTATTTTAACTTACATATTCTACAAAATAGCTAAGTACATAATAATCAACTATTTAGAATTAAAAGCTTACCCTTGGTGATCTAAATATGATGCTGCAATTGTTAATGCCCATCTACTGGGTCCAAGCAGAATACCGTCAATACGAAAATTATAGTCGATAAGAATAAAAATGCGCTGCAGCTTATTACGAACCTTTTCCCAACACTACCCCGTTCGTTTACCCCCAGGGGAATGCTAGCGACACTACATGTGAGCTTATTTCCCAGTCCCGTTTGTTAACGTTTAGATACCAGCTGGTTTGTATACAGCAACAAAATAAAACAAGACAACACAACAACAACAGAACAGAACAGAAGGACGGCTCCATAGTCCATACAATGAGCGAAAACGTACGCACACATAGACACGCTTTACGTACCGCGATGCAAGCGCACTCGCGACTGGCACTTGTTTGAGGTCACTGCACGTACGCTTCTATCCCCGTGTCCAGAAGCTACGCACTCAAGCGACACGCGTCTTCAGGAGGCCTACTCTCTAATTTCTTCAACGAAGATACGGGCCCCTTCCGAAAGTAGCCACTTGGATAGACGCGTACGTACGATGATCTCAAACAAACGCCACGAAATCTCCTGCATAAGCACGAAATCCGTAGTTTCAGTCAAAATTACTAGCAATTCCCACTACGTATCGCCTACGGACATAATATTAGTATGGGGCCCGACCTAAGAATGAACCACACCACAATTTGAAAGTTGTCCTTACTCCCGATGTGTTTTAGCCCGTCCAAACAAGTTAATTAGTCCGGAGTAGTGTTCACTCCAAAGTTTTGTATTACTTTCGGATCGGACGGGCCCGCATCTTCTTCGACGGACATGTGGAGTAGGCCTCCAGGTAACGTGCGCGCCTGTCGCTTGATGCAAGACGCATCGCTAAAGGCCGTGAAATCAAAATCAAAACATTTTATTTCACATAAACCTACATGGGCACTTATGAAACGTCAGAAGCTCGCAACGAACTCCACGGTAACTCTTTTAAAAATGACTGACTAAGACTTTTAATTTTTTTTCAAATTATAGTGTTAACAGGTATGGGAGGACAGTGTGGGCCTGTCAACAAGTACCAGCGGTGCTATTCTGTAAAAATTTAACCGTGTAAACATAGGTGAAGTGAGCGTGGAGTGGGCTGTCAATAGTGTCAATTTCTAGCAAAAACAAACTCACATCACCTAAGTTTTCACGGTTTTGCGGTGGTAGGGCTAACGCCCGCCTGGTTTGCGACCACCCTCCCACCGGAGTCCGGCGTCAAGCAGCCTACTGTGTTTCGTCGATGCGTGGGAGTTCCAGTGCCTTAGGCATCTTCTGTGCAAGCTCGTCCCATCATAGACCTCATCCATCGCTTTCCATCAGGCGTGATCGAGGTCAAGAGCTGGCCCATTCAGCAAAAAAAAAATGGTTAGATTTTTACAGAATCGACCGGCAGGTACTAAAAAAAATACAAAATGATCCACAAATCTGCATTGTCTGAACGGGGCCTACGTGTGCGTGCGCCTGTTTTCACTCGTTGTATAGACCCGGCCTTCTGCACCTACCTGTATTGTGCTCCTGCGCTGGGAAATCGTTACATAAGCAGCTATAATCGATGCGGGAAATAATTCGATTGCTGCGGAATCGATTATTGAATTAGGGTTATTGTACTCGATGGGTTTATTGTGCGCGACTGTTATTGATAGAATTTTTAGGTAATGGGGATTCAGCACGCCTCTCATGGGAGCTGTAGGAAATAACTAATAAGCGACGTTGGTAACAGGTGCATAGCCTAATCAAATTATAATCAATATTCTCCTTCCCCTTGTACAGACGCCAGCACAACAAGCTAGTACAATCTGTCAAATTTCTTTAATAGATTTTCAACTTTATCGCTAAAGTATAAGGTACAAAGTTGATTGGGAAAATTTGACAGTTTCGGATAGCTTGATGTGCTGGCGTCTGTAGCAATTTATTCGGGGTCGGCGCAACATGTCTTTTTCTTCCATACTTCTCTATTTTTTATCATCTCGGTAGTACCTATATGGTTAGAAAGAGGGTGCCCTTTCTAACCATATCATCATTCACACAGTCCAAAGTATTGGTCTAAGTGAAAATCTTGTAATTTTGGCAAATCACATGTATAAAGGAATCCGCATTACATGATGAAATATGAAACTTCCTTTGAGTTTACAAGCATGTTTAAATGAGAAACACGGTAAGAGTTCCCCGTAAACAAACAAGGAAAACGCAATAATGGAAATAAATAATTAGTTCTTGGAAAATTGAGGAAAACTCACTCTAATAATGTTGCTATAGGCCGACCACTTAACTGAGACGTTGCCTGAGGTAGCAGCGCGGTGCGGGAGGGGTGTGGTGACGTAACGCGAGAGCTCAGTGATTCGACAACTTGTGACAACTATCACCCCTCCCGCACCGTGCAGCTACTTCAGGCAACGTCCCAGTTAAGCACTCGGCCTATAAACTGAAACCTGTTTACACTGAAAATAAGTAAGAAATAATACAATGTAACTTTGAAAGGAAAATGCATAGAGAAAAGCTGTCATTACCATATTTTATTGGCAAACAAAGAACAAATAAAGTATGACCACAATAATCCTGAAAGCGTAAGAAACATAGTGTGGTTACAGTGTTGACACGTTTACGATGGGCACAAAGGTAGAGGTGGACTGGATGTGACATTTTCCTGTAAATAAATAAGAAAAAAAGAAAATACATTTTATTTAACACAGACTAAAAGACACACAAAGGCCAATTCTCATATTAAGCCTCATATTTTGACTAAGGTGTAGAGTTTGTGAAGTTAGGGCGTGTAGAGTTAGAAGCTTGGCTCTACATGAGATTTTATAACTTTTTGGCAGTGCGAGCCATAATTATGTGGTCTCGTCTTGGCAACATTTTACATGAAAATGTTTTTGGTGGGATCTTACTATCTGGTGTATTGTGTCTTTTAGTCTGTGCTAAATAAATGTATTTTATTTCTTTCTTAGGTACGAAGCTCATTATGTGATATTCGCATTTAGCCATTTCCCAACTATGTTGGGGTCGGCTTCCAGTCTAACCGGATGCAGCTGAATACCAGTATTTTAAATGGAGCGACTGCCTATCTGACCTCCACAACCCAATTACTGGGTATACGATACCTCTTGGTAAGACTGGTTATCAGACTTTCGGGTTACTGACGACCCGTAACGACTGTCAAAGATTCACGAATGACAGCACGGAGGGGTCTCGGTATGTAAATATGGTCATCCATCCACAGACCAACCGCGGCAAGCGTAGCTTAACCTGATCGATCGACCTGTGCGGCTGTTATTATTTAGCCACGGAAACACATACGTAATTAATAAGTTAAACAAAGACATTGCGAAAAGCATTCGTTTCTCCCACTTCTTATTTGAAAATGCAGCCTATTATTTCAGTTCCAGGTATTATAAATCCACTGTCTGTTCGCGGTCCGCGCAGGACATTGTTGTTTATGCTGTTCATTTCAGTTTTTATCGCACAAGGCCACGAAACGTGCTGCCTATACCAACGGTTTTCTAGTATTTGAATGCTATACGTACCTACTTTGTTGGTTTCAACGAAAGGTACCTACGTTTTTGGATTTTTACGGAAAACAGATATAAATCATCTGGAAAATACTTACGAATATTCGTTGTCTAATGGCAATTCTGTTAGATAATTTTCAATCGTTTTTAACCGATGAAAAAACGGAGGACGTTCTCAAGTCGACGCGTATATTTTTTTTTATGTATGACCACGCATAACTTTTTAAACATTATTTTAGATGTGATAAGTTACACACCCACGTAATGTAAATAAAAGTTGCATTAAAAAAAAATCCTTTTAATTGGTACCTATTGAACACTAGGTACCATATTATAATTGCTTTAAACAAATCTTACAGATTTTTTAAGTAAAAACCTGCAAAAGGCATTTTTTTTTCTATGAATCGCCTTTTTAACAGCCCAGGCTTAAAACTAAAAAATGTGACGGCACTTTCTGGACGAACGAGCTTCGTTTTTGTTGCAATTGTACGCAACGAACGTTTTAGAACGTTTATATTGGCAACTGTTGCCGGCGCCATGTTTATGGGGCTTCACACTCTGTTGCTGCAACTGAGGATAAGTTAGTTTGGTGAAATAGAACTGTGTTTTGCTAAGCAAAGTGTGGCGGGTTTGGAAAATTTGCTATAACTAGGTAGGTATAGAATAATCACTCTGAAAGTTTAAAGTAATGAAACATCTACAGGTTGAAATTGAAAACATGCGACAAACCGAAATGGAGATTGTACTCATCATTATGAGACCGAAAAAAAACGCCGACTTTTATAGGTAATTAAAGTTATTTTTCACTTTGTATTGTTTTTTTTTTGGAAGTCGGTTGTTTTTTTTTTTTGTAAAAAAAAAATATTTTTCACTTTTTAGTTGTGCCTATCTACCCCACACAAATTCTTAGAACACTACTTGCTATGTGAATATCAGTGATAAGAAGCTATTGAACATATCGCACATCTGCGTACCCCTATACCTACATATGCCATAACAGCAATCACGGTTGATTTGCTGGCATTTATTGAAGAGTTCCGTTGCCTGTCTCCGAAACTCATCATCAGATCTTTACGAAATTTAAATGGGACCATTTCGCAATAAACCAGTTTCAAACAAAAAAATAATTTTGCAAATTCGTCAATATATGACTGAGTGAATGCCCGAACAAAAAAAATATATGAAAATAAACATCCGAATTGAGAATTCAAATTCAAATTCCTTTTTTGAAGTCGGTTAAAAACTAAAAAGTAAGTATTGTTTGTTTTTCTCATAAACATAGGGCTTTTTCACTTATAAATAAAACACTGTTATACTGTCCGTATATTCACCTGAGCAACCAAATATTTAAAGCAAAACTTAAAAAAAAATAAAATTAAAAAATTAAAATTGTTTATTGGGTCTCAAACAGTTACATTTGCAGATGTGATTGAGACAGCCCCAGTAAGTAATTAAAAATACTTGTGTTGGGGTTGACTCGCACTTTCCCTTAATTGATAGCTTATACACTATTGAGACTCTGTAACAATTAAAATTAAACTAATAAAAATAATTGAACTAATTTAGAAACAAAAAGAAAAACAATGACATAAAAAGTAGTTAGCAGCACTGTGTATTGTGCAATTGTGAGTATGTGTTTGTGTGACTGTAGTAGTGTGTTTGTTTGTGTGTGTGTGTGTGTGTGTGTGGGGGGGTGTGTGGGTGTGTGTGTGTGTGTGTTTTATGTTAGGGTGTGTGTTAGTGTGATTATGTATGAGTTTATTTGTTAGCTGATAGTGCCATTATAAATCGAAGTTAAAGATACACTTAGGTGATCACAATGTATAACATTATGATAGAGAAGAGAAGTATTTATGTAAGCCTGACTAGAATATGCTCTGTTTGCTTCAGTAACATCCTAAAAAACAGGACGTATTTTTTTTTCTATAAAGAACTAAAAGAATTAGAATAGAATACTCTTTATTTGACATATCTGTTTAGATAAAAACCCCAAAACAAATAAAGATGAAAAAAACTCTTTAATATCTAAATATTATTTTATTATTTGTGTAAATTATTTCATCACCACTGCTTTCAAATCGGTGAAGGAAAACATCGCGAGGATGCCCTAGAACAAAAAATTCCAAGACATGTGACATCTACCAACCCGCTTGCACTGGGCCAACCTGGTGGATTACAGGACACTCCCTCTCACCGAGAGGAAGTCTGTGTCCCAGCAGTGGGACCATTATAGCCTGATTATAATAATAATAATAATAATAACGTTTATTTGGACTCAATAAAATATAGTCTAAATACAGTCATATTCCTAAGAACTAGGATACAATTAGTGTAAGTAAGTAGACTAAAACTATATGAACTCCTGAATTCCAAACTAGGTAAAAACCTGTATCTTGGAAATCAGTGCTCTTCCGTGGTAAATTAGGTGTAGAAACTTACAAATCACACAATGACAATTCCAAAATTAATTGACTTAGGAGGTACTTATGTCTAAAACTTGACGAATGAGTTATGTATGTCAGTGAGTGTGTGTGGTGTGTGTAGTGTGGATGTAGGGTGTGAATGTGTGATTATGCGTATACTACTCTTTATTATTAACCATATGAATGAATTCCAAGGATTCTCAATATATTTATCAACATCTCCCATTTATTTCCTCCCCACTCACATTACGTCATCGCCATCTCCAAAACATTATGTAAATCAATATCAAACGTCAATAGAAATTAATATCACACACTGACAAAAAGATTGACTGACTGACAAGCAGATTGATTGCGTTTTAGCCACCTAACCCTTTCATTTCGCGTCACAACCCAACCATGGCTTGGGGTTGCGTGGTTACGAAATACGGTTTGGGTTGCGCTGGAGTCGCCTAGGATTTTTAGGGTTCGTGAGGGACATACTTTCAAGATAACTTTTCTTGTATCGGCATGAACTATAAGAGAATAGCTTATAATTATAATAGCTATTATCTTTTTATTTATCTTTATCTAATGTAAGTGGCCATTGGCCGATTTATGTTAAATAAATAGATGATTTGGCAAAAATATTAACAAGTCAGAAAGATGGTAGAGGGACTGAAGGCCCATAATATAATGCACAGGGTGATATAATTTCGACACTCTCAGGCTCATTTCAAGCTATAATTCCTGTAACTTTATCGAACTTGGAAGTGGTATAGCCAACTTCATGAACTGAACATATTGGAGTATTAATACTCCAAAGTAAACAAGTTTAGTTTGTGAATACCTCGTCTACACTACAACACAAAACTCGTTACTGATCTGTTAAAAGATTAAATCGATGAAGTACGAGAATAGACCCTTTGATATCTTGTACTGACTGCGCAATTTCAAACAACAAATCCTAATTATTTCCACATCACTCCAACCAGCTTTCGCTCAGACGCCTCCAGGAAGCACGTGTCATCAATCACAGCTCGTCTGTAAGCGTCTTGGTCGGGGTAAATCTCTCTTTTTTACCCCGTGCCGTCATTCGGGGTAAAACTCCCCCCTACATCAGATACCCGCATTATCGGGCCTGTTTGTGTATTGAGGTTTTTTTTTATTATTTACCTACTTTGGTCGGTATGGAATAGATTTGGCAAATATGTGGTATATTGCCTCAAGGAATTTGGTTGTGACGTATTTTTGCAGTGAGTGCTTTTCTTTATTTACTGATTCTGAATGAAGTTACTTGTAGGAAGGAAACATCGTAATCTCTAGATTGCAGAAGATTTTTAACCGACTTCAAAAAAAGAGGAGATTATCAATTCGGTTGTTTTTTTTATGTTTGTTACCTCAGAACTCCGATATTTTTAAGCCGATTTCGAATGTTTTATTTTATTTGGAAGGATATACTTACAGATTGGTCCCATAGAAATTTCATCAAAATCGGTTAGGTAGTTTAGTTATTATACCAAAATTACTGGTAATAAAAAATCAAGAAAACGAAATTGTTTGATATCTCCGGCAATTTATAAATCGATTACAAAAAAAAACATTTTAATGGATAGGGTATGCCTCGGGAGTGGTCCCATATACATTTTATTAATTTTGCCTGAGTAGTTTTTAAGTTAGCTTCAATAATACATATTTTTGCCACTTAGTTTATATTGATGAAGTTATAATAACTTCCTGTCACTGATATTTATATAGTAAGTAGTGTTATACGAATTTGTGTGGGGTAAATGAAACTTAAAGCTGAAAAATAAAAACAATTTTACAAAAAAAAACAATCGACTTCCAAAAAAGACACTGCAGTGAAAAATATATTTAATTTCGGAAGTCGGTGGCAAACAACGATTTCGTTTTGCGAACCCAACGACACCGACTTCCGAAATGAAAGTTATTTTTTACTTTGCAGTGTTTTTTTTTTGGCAGTCGGTTGTTCTGTTTTTTTTTTTTAAGTTTTCGAGTTTTTCTTTGAGATGGTAATTTCAGGAGTAGGTACCTTTGTAAGGATCGTAGAAGGTGGCGTTCTGTAGTATCTGCCTATCCCCAAGGGACAATGGCATAAGCATGAGTAAGTACAAACGCCAGCACATCAACCTACCCGAAACTGAACAATTTTTCCAATCAACTTTGAACCTAATACTTTAGCGATAAAGTTAAAAATCTATCAAAGAAATTTGACAGATTGTAGTAGCTTGATGTGCTGGCGTCTGTACAATTTGCAACTACTTACTTAGTACAAGATAGATAGGTTCAAGTACACTAGGTACACTAAATGTAATGATTTCTAAACCCCTATTCCAAAACAATTTCGTAAGTAATAAAAACCTTTTGAAGAAAGCACTTACTGAACATAAACTCAAAAGAACGGTGCAATCACAAAGAGCGTCCAAATTATCAACTTCCCGAGTACAAGGCCCCCTTTGACAGGATGAATGAAGCCCCCAAATCAGTCAGAGACAGTAATCAGGAGTAGACGCTCCCCCCAGAAGTAGATAATAGAAAAATAAAAGATTTCAACATTTAGCTCTACACGAAATGAAAGGAGAATTAATTTGAGGGCGCATCTGCTCGTAAAATAAAAACAAAGTTGGTTTCTATAGATTTTTCTGAGGGATGAATATTAAATGCATTTTTTTATTAAAAGGGAGGACACTGATTAGAAATTGATACTGTAATCAATTCACTTTTGTCTAACGTTTCTAACAGTGGTGATTTATGACTTATTCATTATTATGACTTATTATTGATCTTATAGTTCGACAAATAGTCATATTCAGTAAGTTGACAATTGAAAGCAAAATAATGTTACAATACTAACTCTTAAAGAGCAGTGGTGGCCCAGTGGTAACGGCCACGACTTACGAGTGGTCGGTCGTAGGTTCGAACACAGACAGGTGCTTTACTTTGCGTAAATTATTTCCACTGAAAACATCGTGAGGAAACTAGCATGTACCAGAACCAAAATTTCGAAGATATTTGACATCTACCAACCCGCACTGGGCCCACGTGGTGGAGTACTGCCCACTCCCTGTCACCGAGAGGAGGCCTGTATTGAAGCAGTGGGAACATTATAGGCGGCTGACATGTACGCTTCCCGCGCGAGGCGCATATATTCCCCATATTTTTTATTTTGGGCCGCGGGGCGCCCTCGCCACTTATACACGACTCGTACAGAAAAAAAATCTATGGACCGCTGTTAAACTAATGGCTGTTTCTTCAAGTGGATAGACCAGGGTAGATTACAAAACTTGTTTCGTAACTTTAAGAGACTTTGATTTTTTTTAATAATTGCTTATTTTTAATGTTTGTTTACATTACGAAAATTAAAAATTAAAGTAATTTTCATTCAAAATCGAAAGCGATGACCCTATTTTTTTATTAACCTAAAAAATAGCCCCATTCATAACGAATCGAATGACATATAATACATACCATTGTAGTTTCAAAGTTTATATAAACAATAACATTTATATCACGCGAGTATCGTATGGCGCACGGGTCATCGCCGTCATTTGTTTTTTTTTATGATTTTCAACTACAGATAACTTATTTCATAATGCCGATATAACCACACGGCATTTGGCACACATGTACTACATCTATACACTCGACTAAAGAAAATGGAACGCAAGCAATACTCCCATAGACAAAATTACAAAAAAAATAATACTGAGGGGCTTGCTGTCACAGTTTTATGTTACGTGAGTTTTATCCAATTGTCATTATGGCGTATTTTAGGTTGCGTTAGTTTATGGCGGCGTACCCGTGAGTGGAACCCGCACTGGGCCCACGTGGTGGAGTACTGCCCACTCCCTGTCACCGAGAGGAGGCCTGTATTGAAGCAGTGGGAACATTATAGGCGGCTGATTAAGCAAAAAAACCTTATTAGCTATCACTGATACATTTGACAAGACCACGATATTATGAGGAAGATGATGAACTTTAACATTTCTTACACAGTTATATGTAGCTATACAAGAATCTTTTGGCGCCAATGCAACAACACACTGAAGAGGAGCCAGTGGCTAAATAATAACAGCCGCACAGGTCGATCGATCAGGTTTTGGCGGTATCTACAACGCTCGGACATGCGAACAACGCGTCATACTGACGACGCAAAATCCTGCATCGCGCAAGCAGAGTTTACCGCGTAACTAGCTTATATACAACGGCCCGACATGAATCAACGGGCAGTTGCCCGCCAGACACAACACCCGTCTGATCGGAGGATCCTCCCTTGTCTATAGAGTGTGAGTGGACTTTACACCCTGCTCCTCATACCTCTATAAGGTTAAGCTACGCTTGCCGCAGTTGGTTTGTGGATGAGTGACCATCTTTAAATACCGTGACCCCTCCGTGCCTCGGAAAGCAGGTTAATCCGTTGGTCCCGGCTGTCATTCGTGGATCTCTGACAGTCATTAAGGGTAGTCAGAAGCCCGAAAGTCTGACAACCAGTCTTACCAAGGGGTAGGTATCGTATTACCCAATAATTGGGTTGTGGAGGTCAGATAGGCAGTCGCTCCATGTAAAATACTGGTATTCAGCTGCATCCGGTTACACTGGAAGCCGACCCCAACATAGTTGGGAAAAGGCTAGGCAGTTGATGACACTGAATGTCATACTCAACAAAGTTCGAAATCCATTGCAACCACAAATCTTATTATGACCTTTTTGTTACAAATAGTCACTCAAAAATCATCTTAGAATACATTTCAATAAAGTAGATAACCGATTAAGTGGCGATGGGATGAAAATTGTCTGAGATTATGCACACTTCTACACTCGAGTTGTATGTAATTTTTATGGCTTTAGTTAACAGTTAAAAATACAAGGGCAATGGACTGTGCATGACTATAGTAGTTAAATCAATGGCTATAGTCTGCAGAAGATCGTTATCCTCACGAATCAGCTCCAGACCTAATCATAAAACCAAATGCTTTGTCTCAAGTACCTTAAAAACTCTTTGAAAACTTCAACTCGATGTCTTAGTTTCTACCAAAAAACTAGGACTACAATTATTTTATGCATTTTGTCACACTAATATTATAAAGGCGAAAGTTTGTGAGTGTGTATCTGTTTATATGTTTGTTACAATTGTTACTTCTTTACGCTCAAACGGCTGGACAAATTTTGATAAAATTTTGTAAGGAGATGGCTGACTCCCTGGATTAACATATAGGCTACTTTTTATCCCGTTGTTCCCACGGGATCGACATTTACGCGGGTGAAACCGCGGGGCGCAGCTAGTAAGGAAGTAATAAAGAAAGTTAGGCTGGGATGTTTGATGGTAGAAACAAATTACTAACATAAGATACTACTCAAAGTATTTTATCTTAAACATAGTTCAACCTTCTTCATCGTAATGAAATTACCCAGAGTCTGAAGTTCAAAACAGATAGCTTTGCGTAATCGTTTTAAATTATTGAAATTTATTTATTTTAAAAAAACCTGAATTAATTTTACTTAATACTAGCTGCGCCCCGCGATTTCACCCGCGTAAATGTCGTAAAAGTAGCCTATATGTTAATCCAGGGTGTCAGCTACCTCCATACAAAATGTTATCAAAATTGGTCCAGCCGTTTAAGCGTGAAGAAGTAACAAACACATAAACACACCCCCACACACACACACAAACTTTCACCTTTATAATATTAGTGTGATTTACAAAGACACAAAAATGTTTAAGATTTAATAAAATAAGAAAACAGTAATTGGACATAGATCAACAAGACGAGATCCACAATCACGAAATTACTAATCATGTTTGAAGCCCAGCAAACAATGCGTAACGCAATCAAAGAAAATTCTCAGAAACACCGAGTTCTAATAAAGACAGTGGTAATTAAATAATTTCATATGTATCTAATGAACTTTATTTATCATTCGGCCTGGCCTGATGTTTATTATGGAAATCTTACGACCCTGTACCACGGTATTGTGGCCATTACCTACAACAGACTTTTGGGATTCTTGGAAATCACACTAATACTATAAAGGCGAAAGTTTGTGAGTGTGTGTATGTGTGTTTATATGTTTGTTACTTCTTCACGCTCAAACGGCTGAACCAATTTTGATAAAATTTTGTATGGAGGTAGCTGACACCCTGGATTAACTATAATATACTATATAATAGGCTACTTTTTTTTTACTTTACTTTTTATCCCGATATTCCCACGGGATCGACATTTACGCGGGTGAAACCGCAGGGCGCAGCTAGTATAGAAAATAAAACTATCCTTTGAGGTTAGGGATGTCAGTCAGTGTGAGCAAAATAAATGAAATACTCAGAAGTTATGTTCAAACAAAACATTTACTTATTATAAATAAGTAAGCTTACAAACTTAAAATAGTACCTATTAGTAATAAATAACATGTAGATATGTCGTAGATGGATTTTCAAATCCGCTGTTTTACATAACTACTAGCTGTTTTACAAAACAGCTTGGTTATGTAAAACGCGCGCGACGTTTAGTGGTATTCCATAATTATTACTGAATTAAAAATGTTCAAAATCTGGTCACAATCTCATCTCAGCGACAAACAATGTCAAAAACTTTTCAAAAAATATAGGTAACAAAATACCTCTATTTATTGACAGATTGAGACAGATCAGACTGTGAACGTTCTTAAAATTACGAGAATTTCCCCTCTACTGTTTTACATAACGGAGCTGTTTTGTAAAACAGCGGATTCGACAATGCAACTGCGGTAAATATATGGAAAAGGAGGGGAAGGAATCACGGGGCATCAAAAATTGATCCGCATTGTTTTCCATTCTTCTCCATACGAAAACTACCTTTTGGAATGGGCGACTAGAATCATTTCTATTTAGTTTTTTTTTGACGTTCAAAAGTGCCTTTAATGTGCCTATTTGAAATAAATGATTTGACTTTGACTTTTCAACAAGAAAAGTGCGCAAAGGCTGGAAGTATCAAAATTAAATACTAGAAAATCTGTAATATTTTCCGCGAGATAGATAGACATAGGTACATATTTACAACACAAGGTAAGAGCACCGACTACTTACAAAAAACATCATAACAAGATATCCAATAAAACTGACTACCCCGATATTGCGTATCTTTCCACATC
Organism: Oligia fasciuncula; assembly: GCA_963082905.1. NCBI lineage: Eukaryota > Metazoa > Arthropoda > Insecta > Lepidoptera > Noctuidae > Oligia > Oligia fasciuncula. The sequence goes on from OY720401.1 coordinate 5,556,376, forward strand.
TTGGTAGTGAGGCCTGAACCTAATTATGGCGACGCTCATTTTCGCGCGAAGATGTGACAGTTCGTTAGATGCCGGCCGCATCTTGGCGGGAAATGGAATTGTTAGGTTATGAGAGAAATAAGTTTATACTCGCAGACGTTTTAGCTGATCCTTGTTATTTCTTGTTTTCGTAAATGGGAACCGTAATGTAGAAATTTAGTAATGCGTGCCCTGTTTCTGGAGCAGAATATTATGTTATTTCGGCTGTGGCCACGGATATACATAGAGAGACCTAGATAACGCAAGTATCACGAACTGTATGAAAACCAAGCGTGCCATTATTTGATTACCTACTATGACGTCACAAGCTCGCGCTCACGCTTACCCAGCCAGCAGTACACAGGACTGAGCGCGAAAGTTTCGGCTTACGATTTTTGTTCGTAAGCTGGTGCGATTTTTGGCACGCGAAGTAGTTGCTCATGCGTTATCTAGGTATCTATATCTGTGACTGTGACAATGAATGAAACTATCTTGTTTATGTATTTATTACTCTGCTTTGTTATACGTGAGAGGCAAGCATTATTCTACGCATTGCAGCATATTTTGTTTGTGAATACAACTTTGAATAACAACAAAAACAGAGTCGGTAAACGTAATCACTTACAGTACAAAACAAAATGGCGGACGCGCGGGAAAATGTTAAACACGAAATAAAAATCAAATTAACGACAGACGCAGCCAGGTAGCGACGAGGATATTTTTAAATTAAAACAAGATTAAAACAGGAAAAAGAAGTAGGTATTTGGCTGTGAAATAAGTAATCTTGGGACAGACAAAGACACTTGATGAAAAACTTGAACGAGATGAAAAAGAAACATTGGAAATTAATTTTGTCGGCTTTGAAGTTTGTCATAATAATGAGAGATTTTGTCAAAATATCCTGCAAATGTAGCCGAGGGTTCTGAAATGTTAGATTACTTGCAGGGTTTGTCCTAACTCTAAAGATGCGGTAGATTTTTTTCTTGTGTTAACATTTTTTTATTTTGTCACCCATGCCTATTTCAGAGATCTAAGTAAAGCCAGGGAAATAAATTGTTTATCAAATTGACTACCAACTTAAATTGTACGTATATTCAAATCACAACTGTCATTATTTGACAGTTGTATACTTTTAATTAAACTAGCTTCTGTCCGCGACTTTTCTTGTATGAACTTAAAATATATTTATCCTATAGCTGCGCCCCGTTACATTCATTTTTTTTCTCCTTTTTGCTCGGCTCCTAAGGATCTTAGCGTGATATTAAATAGCCCATAACCTTCATTGAGAATTGGGCTATTTAACTGGTAGTTCAAACAAAAAAGCGATCAATCGTTCAGATCTGCTAGGAGACTATGTTAAATCCATCTCATCATCTGAAAAAGTAACATAAAAACAACATAAATACAAGTTACAGATTTCAAAATCGTGAACAAACAAATAAATATTTCCGAAATCAAAAACACATCTTACCTGAAACCTGAAGGAAATTACGTGGAAAATAATGACGTTGACGATAATTTGACGCCACCGAGATGTGTTGATGGGACCCTTTTCACACCCTTTTTATAAAAACCCCCATGTCACTTGAACACGGATTTTACCCGAACCGTAAATATAACCGGGCGATACAAGTTCGAATACAATACAATTTCTGGTTGAATATCTTTGGGACGATTTTCGAAATGTTTTACATAAGTTACGTGGTTTATGCTTGCTTGGCAACAAGTATTAAATTGGTTGACTGGTTAATCTTATAGTTATTTTTAATGGTTTAGTTTACCACTTCACAAAAAGTAAAAAGAGAGGTAGGTATGATTAAAAATGTCATTATCATAACATTTTTTTTTTGCAATTGGCGTGCGTGCGTGACGTGATGTATGAACGTAAACAAAGCAAAATGGAAGAGGAGGAGGAAGTAAGGATCGTATCAGGTGGCGTTTTGTAGTTTCAGCTTATCCCCAAGGGAACAAGGCGTCAATTTATGTATGTGTACCAACTAACGGCAAACGAAACAGAGACAAATCACACTAATATTTTAAAGGCGAAAGTTTGTGAGTGTGTGTGTGTGTTACTTCTTCACGCTCAAACGGATGGACCAATTTTTATAAAATTTGATATGAAGGTAGCTGACACCCTGGATTAACATATAGGCTACTTTTTATTCCGATATTCCTACGGGATCGAAACTTATGCGGGTGAAACCGCGGGGAGCAGCTTGTAATTATATAAAAGCTTAATTGTAGTAGCAGACTAAAAACAAATGAAATATTTACAAACAGTAGCTGATTTATATTAACAAAACTAAACAAAGTTTAATCTAATAAATCTTAATGAAAGATTTGTGTAGGGTTTACAAATACAATGTATACACACAAATAAATAAAATTGAAGTGTCCGTTTATAATGTCAAAATAACAGCTTTTTTTCTAAAAGCATCATCTGCCTAGCCTTTTCCCAACTATGTTGGGGTCGGCTTCCAGTCTAACCGGATGCAGCTGAACACCTAGTCTGAGGGCGTCCCACCTTACGTTTACCGATTCGTGGTCTCCACTCAAGAACACGTTTATCCCAAAACGGTCATCGGTTCTACGGCTAATATGGCCGGCCCATTACCACTTCAGCTGGCTTATTCTGTGAGCTATGTCGACAACTTTGGTTCTCTGCCGGATCACCTCGAAAGTGGAAGTAGAAGAGGAAAACTCCGCCCCTAAGACGATCTACTGACCATCACACCACCTTCGTCGTGGTCTACCTCGACGGCGATGTCCTCTTTCAGGCATCCAGTGAGTGACGATCTTTGCCTATCTCGCCGTATTTAGAAATTCTCAGTTCTCAGTAATCTATTCTAGTCTCACACCTACTCTTATCTAACAATTTGTATGGCTTTTAATTTTTGTTGATGTCGAACTCGTTATTACGAGAAAAAGAAGATTACTGAATAAAATATTTATTGACGGGTGACGAATTCGTTAGAACTTGAATCCGCTAGCTTAGCAGAATATTTCTCTTACACTGATTTCGTTGGAAACTACCAAAGACATTTAAATAAATCTTCATCCCCCATCCAGAAAAATGCTTAACAAATGTACGAGAATATCTTTCAATAATTCATGACCTGAACGAACAGCAACGTTTAATAATAAGCTACCATTACTTACCAAAATATAAATAGGTACCTACTGTACAGTCGACAAAACAGTTTGGTCTGTAGGCGTGGAATAAACATTACGTGTGTGGATTTTTTGGAAATCTAATATGCCAGCAATCGTCCATTGTGACAAGACGTGATGTAGCCTAAGCAAAATTCTTTAAATGGTAGTGAAAACCACATAAAAAGCCATTGAAGAAAGACTCGGAAAACGACTTTAATCCATACTAATATAATAAATGCGAAAGTGTGTCTGTCTGTCTGTTACTTCTTCACGCTTAAACCGCTGAACTGATTTAGATGACATTAATTGGTAGGTATATAGATAGTTTGAGTCCCGGGAAAGGACATATGATAGTGTTTATCCCAATATTCCCACGGGATCGAAACTTATGCGGGTGAAACCGCGGGGCGCAGCTAGTTTATAATGTGTAAAGATATAGAAGACGTGACTCCTCTAGTTCGATCGACCCAAAATTAGTTTTAATTGCAGAAAGCTGCCTGCTTGCTTATCTTTTTTGTCGACTGTACCTAAACGTTCGTAGGAATGCGTAGACAGTTTCTGTATATAGTAAATATTAATATTACGTTTATACAGGCTAAATCATGCCCGTAATATCATATGGAGACGTTACTTGCTTATATGGAGACGTTATTTGCTTATATGGGGACGTTATTTGCTTTTTTTGCTTAATTCATCATAAGGAGGTAGGGTTGTTGCTTATATTTGAGGTTTTTTTTTTTTAATTGTGTGAAAACACGATCATACAACATTATAATTAATATACTATCATTACCAAGCGGTGAAGGAAAACATCGTGAGGAAACCGGCATGACCTAGAACCAAAAAATCGAAGACATGGGACATCTACCAATTCGCACTCGCGTGAGGGATGGCCCATTCCCTCTCACTGACCTTGGCCGATTTGCCTTGGCTTATTATCACAGAAACAGTGTTGACAAAAAAAAAAGATGGCGACGTTCATTCCGATTTTGACCACGCGCCTGTCCATGATACAAATTCAAAGTCAACAGTCATTTGTTCAAAAATTAGGCTGAAAATCAGCACTTTTTGAACGTCAAAATTACATGAGACAGTCCCCCAAAACGCCCGCCTTTCACCACTTTCTAGTACTTTCGCTGGGAAGAAGAAGTGGCGCAACAAACTCCGCAGCATGTTATCAAAACAGTCAATGTGTCAACCCTGAGAATGCAGCAATCACATCGTCAGCTGATCTGTCAAGTCGCTAACTACAACACTTGCAACTTTTTCGGATATCTGCGGTATTCCTTGTTGTTGCATTATTATTTTCAGCCAGCATTATTTCTTAATTATTTTCTTTATTTGAATGCATCTGCAAAAACATACTGTTTAGGGTATGAAACCAGCATTATAAATAGAGGAACCGACTGTTTGTCAAATCTAACCCTAATGACATTCTACGAATTCGTAGCGCATCGGTTACGTGGTACAACAGCGTAGCCGTCGTAGGGCGTAGCATTCTCGTAGCCTTTTTCATATAGCACTGTTGAATAGCTATCAAAAAAATACTTGCTCAGCAACGCGGGGGTAGAACACTCGCTGAGAGACTGTCCAGATACCAGCAAGTGTCTGGGCAGTCTGCCTTCTCGTCACACTCACGCACTCGCTCATAGCCCAGCGACAAAACTATTCGAACTTCACAGTCGCTGCTCGGTGCTCCCCTACTCGTTTTTTAGTTGCTAGCTGTACTCTCTTAGCAAACAATGTTTCTATGAAATATCAACATAGGCCTGGCGCCACAACACCCTATCCTCCACCTCCCACCAGTTCTGGATTAGCCCCTAAGCAAATTAAGCAATTGCTTAGGGCATCACGTCTCGGAGGGGCACCATAAACAGCACCGAAAAAGTATTTGCTAGCACATGAAAGGCAAGGCTGTTTAAAAACCCGCGTGTTTTGTCGGCGGGAGAAGTCATTGCGTTGAGATTGAAAAGGCTCGATGCTTTATCAATATTATACAGGATGACTTGTAATTTGACGTATTCCTTCCAGCAACCCACAGGCGTGGATTGCTTAGGGCATCAAGTAGCCTTAATCCGGCACTGCCTAACACATCCAGTCTGTCCTAGCCACATGCTTTTTTTTTTATTGCCGAATTGGCCCGCTCTTGACCTCGATCACGCCTAAGGAAAGCGATGGATGAGGTCTATGATGGAACCAGCGTGCCCAGAAGAAGCCTAAGGCACTAAAACTCCCACGCATCGACGTAACACAGCAGGCTGCTTGACGCCGGACTCCGGCGGGAGGGTGGTCGCAAACCAGGCGGGCCTTAGCCCTACCACCGCAAAGGAAGAAGGCCAGTCAAATAAGGTGTTGGGTGTGACTGTCCAGGATGCGCCGAGCGCTCGGTTCAGTTGAGTAGCTGGCGGAACAAACTGCGTTAAACGAGGAGGCTTCTTCATGCATGCCAAAAAAAAACGGTCAAGAGCAAGTCGGACTCGCGCACCGAGGGTTCCGTACCATGTTTTTAACTTTTTTTCATCGGCGAGGCCTATATTCGTCAGAGAATTTTAACACTATGCACTGCGGTGTAGAATATTGCAGTTTTATGTGAGCGCCATCTCTTAACGATAGTGGAATTAATGTAACTTTTGTTGATGATTTCTGAAAAATTGTGCTATTTAGAGACTTCGTTTTATTTTTCCTGTAATCTTTACATAAACTTCTATCACATAGAATTATTTCAGATTTTTCTCTTTGCAAACTTCGGAGATAAGGGGGGTTTTTTTTTCCATTTTTCATCAAAAGTCGAAAACTATGAGGCCTAAAAAAAAAGAAAAAAACGATACCCCATATGCCTTAGTAGCCCCACTTCGAATTTTTCAGACCCCTTTTCAGTCCCTGTTGCAAAAAATATACATGTATTTTGATTTCTTTCTTATTTGCAAAATAGTTGGGCAAACGTCATCTAAAACAATTCCACATTTCAAGTGGATAGTATTAGTAGTTCTTCAGATATCCAGCTGTGACAGACAGACAGCCAGACTTAGTCTCACCATAAGGGTTCCGTTTTTACCATTTTGGTACGAAATCCTGAAAACCAGAAAACCCACATTTATAGAACCACAGTTACCGACATAGCTTGCAGAGTCTATAAGCATAAAACTACATAATTAACTTTCTTTCTCAACATCATTTTCCTAAGCAAACAAACAACTGAAAAGCTAACCAAAACTTTTCCCTTTTACATTTCTCGGCAACACAAATAAATCTCTTCGCCGAAGCGAAGACAAATTATTAACATTCTATAATTAACAGCGAAATTATCAAAGTACCACAAATAGTATTGGAGTGACGCTATCGTGGACCACAGGAACGTTTAATAAATTTACAGAACGCTCGCTTTTAATCCTCACTGTTAATCGATTACTAGCGAAAGGTTTGAGGGGTAAGAGAAAAGCGATTAACGTTTTTACAAAATATTAGAAAGTTACTCCAGAAAACGTTGTGCATTTAGACATTAAAGTACTCTTTCTAATGTAATTGTTTTGATAACCGATACTCGCTATCAGTAGCAATGGTTTTCATTTTGACATTTCAACAACATTCATTGCGTTATTTACGTTGTAGAGCAGACACACTTTTCGTACATAAGGAGCAATGGATTAGCAATATGTTTCAAAATGATTCAAATTGAGAGTAATAGTGTGTTACGCAGTTAGGGTGCGGGTTCAGTTGTTTTTAAGTAACGCTAAATGATAACAGCCGCACGAGTCGGTTCGTGGATGGGTGACCATCCTTTACATATTGATCCCTTGGTGCCTCGAAAAGCACGTTAACCCATTGGTCCCTACTGTCATTCGTAGATCTTTGACAGTCGTTACGGATAGTCATAAGCCCAAAAGTCTGACAACCAGTCTTACCAAGGGGTATCCAGTAACTGGAGGTCAGATAGGCAGTCGCTCCATGTAAAATACTGGTATTCAGCTGCATCTGGTTAGACTAGAAGCCGACCCCAACATATATACATATATAGTAGGGAAAAGACTAGGCAGATCGATTGAAGTTTTTAGTAGGTAACGGTAAAATAGTGCATCAATACGTAATACAAGAACTTTCCTTTGCTGCACCGTAGTTGGACATTATGAACGTACAGACCTAGGCGGATTATTCACTAACGTATTCAAAGTTAGTAACTGATTAGGATCAGCGGTGCTATTCTGTAAAAACATAGGTGAAGTGAGCCAATGAGCTAGTGATAAGCTTACTTCACCTAAGTTTTCACGGTGAGATTTTTACAGAATAGCATTACAGCACGTTCAACGATGACACTGACAGCTCTTGAACACTCTCTCATTTGTAAAATTCGCCCATAATATTGATTTATTTGTAAACTAGCTGCGCCCCGCGGTTTCACCCGCATAAGTGTCGATCTCGTGGAAATGTCGGGATAAAAAGTAGCCTATATGTTAATCCAGGATGTCAGCTACATCGATACAAAATTTTATCAAAATTGTTCCAACCGTTTGAGCGTGAAGAAGAAACAAACATATAAACACACACAAACTTTCGCCTTTATAATATTAATTTGATACGAGAACACTCGAAACTCGCTCATCGTATGACATGAACCTCATCTATTTCTCTTTTTATTTTTAAATAGATTTTAATTCAAATCATCGATTTTCTTCCAAGTTTCAAAGTAATAGTCTGTTAGTTTAGTTTTTTATTTGAGTCTTGTTATTGATTCGGTTGCATTTACACTGGATCTTGATACTTATTTATTACCTCAGCATAGTCAGCCAATAATGTTCCCAGTGCTGGGACACAGGCCTCATTTCTTCGAGATCCCGTGGGCTATAACCTAAACTTTCTACTCTTAGGGGTATAGAATCATGTTCTGAATTCATTGTTGCAGCACCCTGTATAGGAATTGAAATGCTAACTTTGACTTTAAAAACTATGTGCGTTCCAACCGAAGACATTTAAATATACGTACGATAGACGGGACAAAGCGAACAACATCAAAATTTACGATTTTTAAGTATTAGCCGTAAGTTGATCTTTCAATTTATTTGGTGTGTGTTTACAAACCACTATTGTATTGGGGTCATCCTGTAAAGATAGTGTGTGTAAGTTTAATCACACTAATAATAAAAAAAGAAGAAAGAAAGGCGAAAGTTTGTGTGTGTGTGTGTTTGTTACTTCTTCACGCTCAAACGGCTGGACCAATTTTGATAAAATTTTGTATGGAGGTATCTGACACCCTGGATTAACATTATAGGCTACTTTTTATACCGATATTCCTACGGGATCGAAACTTATGCGGGTAAAACCGCGGAGCGCAGCTAGTAAATAAGTAAATATATACTTGGTATTTATTACCTACATGACTCACTTCGCTCAGTTTAGTTCTGACTGGCATCTAGCCAGTATGCAAAAGAAAATTATTTCCAAAAAAGTGTTAAATATTGTGAAAGTTATGGAAGTATACCAATAAAATTTATTTTTTCGAAAAACTATCCCGAATAATACATTGTATATTTTATCACCAACTCTTAGATAAACATGGAAAAAGCTTCTAATAATACAATCTTTATTTATTTCACTAAAACCATAATAATATGCCACTCTTCCCATACCCAATACAAAAACAAAATAATGAAGAATTAAAAAAAAAGAAAAGTTAGTACACCACCCTTCCCTAGATGGCGTTGGCGTCAAATTAGATCGCGCTATGGTTTCGTTCACAACGAATGGGATATCAAATGTTTGCCATGTTTATTAACACATCAGAAAAAGTGGTCGGTTCATATTTTTGTAAAGTTAGTTGCTAGCATGTGCACGTGTAGATGCAACTAACTTATTATATAAATAGGGAGGGTTCATAGGGGTCATTTGATGATTTCCCATCCGCAAAAAAAAAAAGACTAGTTTTAAAACTGCGTATGTATTTATTATTTTAAATTACATTATAATATTATTAATATTTTAGTGGCATTTGTTTTAGAAATATGTATGTAGGTATTCAAACATATTTCTAATTATATGTATGTTTGTATGTATGTACTATATGCATGTGTGTATTCTCAGATTATTATAATATGTTTTATTTAAATTAATTACTTTTATAATATGTACTTAAACATGATCAGCCTAAAACGTTCCCACTGCTGGGACTCAGGCCTCCTCTCTGTGAGAGGGAGTGGGCAGTAATCCACGACGCGGGCCCAGTGCGGGTTAGCGGATGTCACATGTCTTCGAATGTTTGGTTCTAGGACATGCCCGTCCCGTCACGATGTTTTCCTTCACCGTCCATAATATGTATATAGATGTATAAATAATAACAAGTTTTTCCTCAACTTCGCTTTTCTCCGCTCCTTTTCTCCCATCTCCAATGAAGACAGAATCCAGTTAATTATATCTTAAAAGAAACTTGTTTCTGATGTAATACTTTTTTAAACAAAAAGGGGAAATAAATGAAGTGTACCAGGAAAGTCTTGTTTCAGGGAAGTTTTTTAAATCGCTTCGAAAGAGTAAAAGGGTTCCGTTGAACTGTGATATAAAACATGGCAAAATGAACCAGAGAACAACGTTTATTATTTATCTTGTATAGTTTGTATACAAAAAAATTCTCGGCAGTAAACTATAGTTCTGCCGAGATTTTTTTACGAACTATAGTTAATTATTTAGAATGTAATTTTTTTTTTTTTTTTTTTTTTAAATAACACACAACGCCGTCTAGTCTCAAGCTAAGCAGAGCTTGTGTTATGAGTACTAGACAACTGATAAACATACTTATATATTTCTAAATACATACATAAATAGATAAATTGTTGTTATTATTATTTTTACGCATGGATTACCAAAAATTATTGAGTAGCTATAATTGTAAATATCCGTTTTAGCATTGTATTATTAGGTAAAACCATAATTGGTGCATGTTGTTTTAGCCTGTAAGTCATTGCTACACTTATAAATGTACTGTTGTGTGTTAAATGTAGATATTGTGTAAACAATAAAATTGTTGGCTAACCTAAATAAATAAAGTTTTCATAAAATGCTTTGACTTCTAAGTAATATAAGGGAAACATGCAAGGGGCTTGTGGCTATGTAATAACAGCCGCACGGGTTATCGATCAGGTTAAGCTACGCTTGCCACGGTCGGTCCGTAGATGGGTGACCATCTATATACATTAAAACCGAGTACATCCCGAGGACAGCCGAACATATCCGAAGCGGGTATTTTTTTAATAGTCTTATAAACAAAACACGCCCGGTGTCGCTTACGGTAACAGTGACGCGAGTCCAATGGTTTTTTCCCATCTCAAAAAATGCCCAATAAAAATTCGAAGACATGTAACATCCACCAACCAGCACTGGGCCCGCGTGGTATATTACGGCCCACTCCCTCACACGGAGAGGAGGCCTGTGTCCCAGTATTGGGAACATTATAGACTGATTTATGCAACTGCATTATACATAAACAATTATTTGTTGTTAGAGGTGGTTAACAATTAGTTGGTAAAAAATTACTGGAGGATTTGAATGACTGTCATTCTGTTTGTATAGCTTCATCCATCTGAATAAATTGTTAACTAACTATGTACATTGAAAAATAATAATTTCTTACTACAGCACATTAAAGCGATTTCATTATCATTTTGACCGCCACACGTCAAAAAATCAAAAACGTGCCCTCGGCGTCAAAGTCTGTCATGTAGTCGAACCGTGGCGTGCTGGGCACATTTTGGTTTGTCATCTATACATGACTGTGGCGGTCAAAAGGTTAAGACTTACTGACTTTATGCAGTAAGAACAAATGTTTGTAAAACAGTAAAAGACAAAACAGCAACATTTAATAATTGAACAAACTATTTACTGAATAAAACGACAAAGAAAGGAAACACCACCATTACTGTAATGTAAGTAAATTTCAATGGTTTGAACTTGAACGATATAACCAAATGAATACCAAAAAGTGACCTTGTAACGTTAAAATTTACCGTCATGTTGGTAACATTTTGCCTTCGGATCAGTAAAAAATACTGTTTTGAACGTTAGGCTCTTAAGGAACTGTTGAAAGCAGTTCAGATTCATGTTTTTTTCATTTTTATTTACTGTTTATTTCTTTCAGTCTCTTCTAAACAATTCAGTATTAGTTCCAGGATGATCGTAACTCCAATACCAACAATATCGATTAGCCACACAGTCTGCCATATTGTTAGTTATGTTTATGTTGGCAACATAACTAGTCCTTAAAGTTTCCAAGTTGCAACATCCAAAACTGTTACGCAACCCTGGGGTACAAGTTTCTAGTGCTTATTACGTACTAAGTTAAATGTAGCTTGTAATCGTTCAACAAATTAATCAGAATATTCACTCTGAACAACCTTATGGCGATTGTCACACTGCGCCGTGCTCCATTGCGTAGCGGGGCGGCAGATTTAACATTTTAAGTATCAGTACACAATCTGCGCGGAATTTGTTTGCTATCGCCACCCCGCGCTACGGAGCGCGGTTCAGTCAGTGCGGCGATTAGCCCATAAGCAAATTAAGCAATTGCTTAGGGCATCACGTCTCGGGGGGGTACAATAAGGTAGAAACAGCACCGAAACAGTATTTGTTAGCACATGAGGCAAGGCTGTTTATAAGCAAGATATTACAAGACCCAAAAGTCACTCTAGCTAGAGATATGCGCCTATCTTTACAAATCGCTCGGCGATCTCGTCGTTGTTTTGAAAAAATACGAGATGACTATTAGATAGGAGGGCCTATAGGCGTGGATTGCTTAGGGCATCAAGTAGTCTAAATCCGGCACTGGGGGCAGTGTAATAATAGCCTAAAAAGGTGCCTGGGACAGACTGGATGCGGAAGGCGAAGGACAGAGTATTGTGGCGCAGCCTGGGAGAGGCCTATGTCCAGCAGTGGACTGCGGTAAGCTGACTTGATTGACTGTGACCAAAACTCACAAATTGATACGCATCTGATTAATCATCATCTGATTAGGAGCAGTGGGGGCCAAGAAACAGCCGCAACTTACGGGTTGTAGGTCGTAGGTTCGAACATACACAGACACTTTACTTTGTGTAAATTATTTCATCATCACAACTCTCAAAACGATGAAGGAAAACATCGTGAGGAAACCGGCACGTCCTAGAACTAAAAATTCTAAGATATGTGACATCCACCAACCCGCACTGAACCCGCGTGGCGGATTACGGCCCACACCCTCTTACAGCCTGTGTCCCAGCAGTGAGAACGTTATAGGCTGATCATATGGAGCACCTGCTTATCTGACCTCCACAACCCAGTAACATTAACATAACATAACAGTAACAGTAACATTTGCGTAACATGATATCCTTTGGTAAGACTGCAGATATTGATATACAAATAATATCAGTCACATCACTATCCCAATACAGATCAAAGGCCTCGGCTGATACCGAAAAGGAATGTGCATTGGAACATAACCTCCGAATTTTCAAAGGGCACTTCACTTTAAGCCGATCTTAAAAGTCCTTTTGTCGCTACAATACACCTTGAAGTGAAAGAGACAGCATGAGTATTTAGGCTTAGTAGGCGCCTCGGCCGCTGAGTCTCGCCCGAGCAAATTTTGTACAGTCAGAATGAAAACCTTAGGTAGGGTTATATTATTTAAACTAGCTGTGCCCGCGACTTCGTTCGCGTGGATGTCGGAACACAATAATGTGTCGCTTAGGAAAGGTGTAAAAGGAAAAATCTTCCGATCTTGTCTGGTAACGCTTTCCTTGCCTGGGGTTCTCAACCATAGCCCTTTCGACTGCACAGCAGTCACTGCGTCTTCAGGGTTCATAATGACAATGCGACGAAGTGTCACTTTGATTTTTGAGGATAAATAAAAATGAAAGCGCCTGCTCGAGGCTGATTGTCTGACCAAATAGCCATATTATGACCATTTACCATAAGATACCTTGAGGGTCGATATGGTGCATTTCCGACGTTTGGCCCCCAAACTGGAACGTGTCGGGGCCGCCATGGGATCTGGAGGCGATAGTCCTCGCGCGCCTGTATGAGTGGCGCGCGGAGGCACTACGCCGGGGGGAAGATCCGCTTCCGCGGCAAATCGGTGCGGAGCGGACAGATCTCCGGCGCGATCTCATGGCGGCATGGAAAGAGCGACTGTCGCTACCCAGCGCAGGGCACGCCGCGAGAGCGGCGATAAGACCCCTCTTTAAGGAGTGGCTAGAGAGGCGCCACGGCGCCCTCACCTACCGCCTGACGCAGGTCCTCACCGGACACGGAAGTTTCGGGAGGTTCCTGCACATCATCAGGCGGGAGGAAACGCCCGGGTGTCACCATTGCTAGGATCGCTGTCGTCACTAAGAAAATGCTTCTCTGTTAACAATGTTAGAAAGGTTGCTTGCCCCTCGAAAGAGCTCCTACATAAAGTTGCCCGTGTGTGTGTTTCTTTCGGCCTTTCTTCTCAGAGTAGTCAGATAGGAAACGACGACTTCATCTAGTTTAAAAAATAAAAACATGATTGACGTGTAAAAGTGTTCGTACAAACCTACTTACAAAAATAAATTTATTTATCACTGGCTTCTGCCCGCGACTTCGTACGCGGATCCTGTTGGTTATGCCAGCGACAACGGGGTAGTCAAAATCGAAGATCTGAAACGTCTGATGTCGAATTCTAAGAACCCGGGGACTGGATAACAACGGGATGCGCGAGACGATTCGAGACGTCATTTTCAGGCAATAATGAACCAATAGGGTGGTAAACTTGGCCTTGCACTTTGAATGTTGGCATAAATGGGCCTTCTGAAATCTGTTTCGCAACAAAAGATGTCATTTGAAAGGCATTATTGTACGAACGAATGTTGTTCAAGAAATGTTTTGACTGTGATGGTCACCGATTAGCAGTGATCTTAATATTTCTGGAGGATTTTGTAATATTTCAATATGTACTTTCCCACCTGAGCAACACATACCGTTTGTTTCTTTTTGCTATTTAACAGCTTCACAAAAAGTAAAATTTTTAACCATACCTCCGATGGCGGAATATGTGGCGTAGTCAATCATAGGAGTATACGTAAATGCACTCCGTTCCTTATCAACCCAAGGAAGGTCGCCATGCCCTACGGCTATATCTTGAGACACATCCGATTCTTCAGATGATATCGAAATTCTGTTCAGAGAATGTCGAAGTCGATCAGAATTCAAACGTTCGTTGCGCTCTTCTTAATCTGTCTCTTCATGCCGTACTCCAGCAATTCTTTCTTTCTCGCTTTCTGATTATGAATATTTTGCTGTGTGCTTGTTCGGAACAATGTATGATAATCTCACCGTATCAGCGGTCAGTCGCGCATCATATTCTTCACTGGTCTCTAGAGATCTGGATGTAGATGCGTAAATACGCTGAGAACGCAGGCGTGCTTCGCGATCCAAAGAGGTTTCCACGGAGCGAGTTGCAGCCTGATGTTCTCAAACAGCATCAAGTCTCTCCTGACGGGGTGCACGTTGAAGAGCCTCCACGTGGCGCACCCTGGGCAACGTCGGCTCCAATTGCCCACCAGGTTTGGGTGGACAATTGGGGCGGGCGGCAAATCTTCGACAGGAGGAGAAGGTCATGGTTCCAGTCACCGATCATCTTTGATGGTCGGTGAAGGGAACCGGGCTATAGACGGTCACGCGTCTACTCCCCCTCTGCTTACAGAGGAAGGTGAGTTGGCGCGGACCGTCGCGGGGCGGTTAGAACCGCGGTACCCACGAGAGTGTGGGTGGTGGAGGGTGTCCCATGCCCGCGCTGCGTCTGTCCGGCATCCGGCGGCAGCGTGGGGACGCCGGGGCGGCGGTTGGTTCTGCCCAGCCGCCGGCCACCCCGTAATCCTGAACTGACAGGACCGGGGGTCCGGGCCACTGAGGCCCGGGCCGCGAGGTAGACAACCTCTATAAAAAATTACCCCAATCCCAAGGTCTAGCGTGCCGAGGGGATGAATGGCCGGAGGGGATCCGGTCGTTAGCGCGAAAAGGGACCTCACCCTTAAAAGGAACAAAAAAAAATGGACAAGACAGATGAGAAAAAACTACCCCAGGGCGGTACCGGCTGCTCAGCAGTCGGAGAATCCGCCACGTTCCCTTCGGGAACGTCAAGCCCCCATTCGTATTCTGGGGGGGGCAACAGATGTCTTCCACTTGCCATTGGCAACAAGAGCCGAGGAGGCTCCTGTCCCTCAGGGGACCAAGAAGAGGCGAGGAGTGATGCGGGGTCGGAGTCCGACGCCGCATCTGGAGGCACGAGCTTGGGAGGCTCAGGGAGCCCCTGCCGTGCCAAGGAGGTGGCCGCGAAGACGGGCAAGCGGCCAAGGTCTGGGGACAGCCAGGGATTGTCCTCAGACGGAGAGAAGGCCTCGGCCCGAAAAATCCCCACAAGTAGGCGGGGTGGGGTCCGAGAGCGAGGCAAGGGGAGGGGGCTCAAGGCCCGTGAGGCAACGGAGAGAGCGGAGGAGTCCGCAAAGGAGGGAGGGACCGGTCGTGCGGTCGCTTCGGGGCCCTCGAGTGACGAGGCGGGTGCGGCTGACGCCCCTGACCCCGAGGCGGACTGCATGCGCAGGTTTGCGGCGGTAGTGGAGGCCGCCATCCGGGACGTGTCCTTGAAGAAGTTACAGACTTCCAAGAACAGGGCCATAGTCTCGGCGACGGCCTCCATCATGGCGGCGGCAGAGGCGGCCAACTACACCGGCCCTTCGGCCGGCGAAGTGGCTGATTTACGGGCGGAAGTCACCCGCCTGACGGCCGCCACGGAACTTCTCCAAAAGGAGAACGAGAGGCTCCGGACAGACCTGGCCGGCCTGCGGGGCACCGGGGGCACGCATCCACCGAGCCAGCCCGTTCCGGTGGAGAACCAGGTCCTCGGCCTGGTTCGGCAGGAGCTGGCGGCCTTCCAGGCGCGGTTTTCCGTCTTGGAGGGCATAGTCCTGCGCCCTCCCCTGGCGGGCGGAACGGCCCCGGGGCCGAAGGCGGCCTCATACGCCGCCGCTGCGGCAGCTGCCGCCCCTAAACCCGGGCCGTCGGGCCGGGCCCAGGCGCCGGCCAAGCCGGCGTCGGCCAATCCGGCGTCGGCTAAGCCGGCGCCGGCCAAACCGGCGTCGGCCAAACCGGCATCGGCTGGAGGAGCCGCGGCGCCGGCGCCAGCTGGCGGGGCCCCGGGGCCTACGGGCAACCCCCCGGCGCAGGGCCGAAAGAAGAAGGGCAGAGCGGCACGGGAGGCGAAGGCCCCAGAGCCTACGCCGCGCCCCCAAAACTCCCCCACTTCTCCCACGACCGACGCCCAATGGCAGGTGGTCGGGGAGAAGAAGAAGGCGGCCAAGGCGGCCAGAAAAAAGGAGCAGAGGCGGCGTCGCAAGGAGAGAGCCGTCGCGGCTAGGCTTCGCGCCCCGAAGACCGCGGCTGTAGTGATAACGCTACAGCCGGACGCGGTCAAGAGGGGCGTGACGTACTGCGACGTGCTCTCAAAGGCGAGAGAGAAGGTGGACCTCCGGGAGCTGGGGATCACCGGGGGCCTCCGGCACAGGGTGACCGCCACTGGCGCCCGCATGCTGGAGATCCCCGGTGCTACAAGTGGCCCCACCGCTGACGCCCTAGCTGAGAAGCTAAGGGCGTCCCTCGCGGACGAAGCTCGGATCACCAGGCCCGTCAAGTGCGCAGACATGCGCATACTGGGCCTGGATGACTCCGTGACGGAGGGAGATGTGGTGGCCGCCGTTGTCAGGACGGGCGGGTGTCTGGCCGACCAGGTGAAGGCGGGCACCTTACGTCCTGACTACACGGGCATGCGAACCATAACGGTAAGCTGCCCCGTGACGGCGGCCAGGACAATCACGGAGGGCCGAAGGCTCCTGGTGGGCTGGGTCTCAGCGCAGGTAAAACTGCTGGAACCCAAGCCTCTGAGGTGCTTCAGATGCCATGTGGGGCACCGCGTAAGCGTCCAGTGCACCTCGGAGGTAGACCGCAGCACACTGTGCTTCCGCTGCGGTCAGCCCGGACACAAGGCCGGCTCGTGCAACGCCGCGCCGCACTGCATCACATGTGCGGCTGCTGGCAAGCCGGCCGATCACCGGGCGGGGAGCAAGTCCTGCGCTCCACCCGCCGGAACCAGGAGGAAAGGCAGGCCCTCCGCCGCCGTTGCCACTCCCACAGTCGCCGCCGCCGCTGCCGCCGCCACCGCCGCCGCCGCTGCCGCCGCCACAACCGCCGCCACCGCGGTCGCCGTTGCCGCCGCCACTACCGCCGCCACCGCCGCCGGTGCCGTCGTGGAGCCCTCGCAGGGGGCCCGGGAGGGGGCTGAAATGGAGGTCTAATGGCTCCATTGCGCCTCCTCCAGGCGAACATCAACCACTGCGCCTGCGCTCAGGACCTGTTGCTCCAGAGCGTGGCGCAGTGGTCGATCAACATCGCCGTGGTCGCTGAGCCGTACTTTGTCCCGCCCAGGGATGACTGGGTGGAGGACCTGAGCGGCTCAGTGGCCATAGTTTCGTCGGTCGCCGCCGGCACCCCGTCCCTGGAATGCGTCACGAAGGGACAGGGGTGTGTAGCAGCACGGTTCGGAGAGGTTATAGTCGTGGGAGTGTACTTCTCTCCGAGCCGAACTCTCGCCGAGTTCCACAACTCTTTAACAGAGTTGAGTGTCGTCGTCGCCGGAAGCCATCCCTTCCCCGTGCTAGTGCTCGGGGACTTCAATGCCAAGAATTTGGCCTGGGGTTCCCGTTGCACGGATGTGCGGGGCAGGATGGTGGAGGACTGGGCTCTGGAAACAGGCCTGGTCGTCCTAAATCGGGGTTCTGTTCCCACGTGTGTGCGGATGCGGGGTGAGTCAGTGGTGGACATCTCGTTCGCCAGCCCCGCTCTGTCACAGCGTGTCATTGACTGGCGCGTCATGGAGGAGGTGGAGACCTACTCCGATCACCGGTATATCCGGTTCGACGTCTCCGCCCAGACCTCTAGCGCGCTGGTCCAACAGGCCCCGAGTGGTCCGCGGTGGGCGCTGAAGCAGCTGGACCGGGAGCTCCTCCTGGAAGCCTCGACCGTGCAGGCCTGGGTGTCATCACCGGACAGGCCTGCCGATATCGACGAGGAGGCGGAGTGGTTCCGGGAGGCCATGTCCGAGATTTGCGACGTGGCAATGCCCCGAGTCCGGCCAGGACGCGCCCGACGTCAGGTGTACTGGTGGTCGCAGGAGCTGGATGCGCTACGCAAGGCGTGCGTCGATGCGCGACACCGGTACACCAGGCACCGCAGGCTCCGCATTCGTCCTCCGGATGCGGAAGCCACGGAGGCGGAGCTGTACGAGGGGTACAGAGCAGCGAAGACCGCCCTCCAAGAGGCTGTCCAGCGGGCCAAGGATATGGCCCGCGAGGAGATGCTGGAGACTCTGAACAGAGATCCGTGGGGGCGCCCTTATAAAATGGTGCGGAATAAACTCCGCACCTGGGCCCCCCCGCTGACGCAGAGTCTCCGCCCCCAGCTGGTGGAGGAGGTGGTGAGCGCTCTGTTCCCTTCACGGGGGGTGCACACTCCCCCGCCCATGGCTCCGCCAATTGCGGTGCCCGAAGCGGACCACGCGGACGACGACGACGACATCCCTGAAGTGACCGGGGTAGAACTGAGAGCGGCGGTAGGAAGGCTGAAGGCCAAAAATACCGCCCCAGGACTCGACGGCTTGCCGGGTAAAGCCTGGGTCCTGGCCTCGAGGGCTCTCGGGCCTCGACTGGAGGCGCTCTTAAGCGCATGTTTGGAGAGAGGCCAGTTTCCACTCCGTTGGAAGACGGGGAAGCTGGTCCTCATTCGGAAGCCAGGGCGCCCTGCGGACTCTCCGTCCGCATACCGGCCCATCGTGCTGCTCGACGAGGTCGGCAAGCTCTTTGAGAGAGTGATTTAGGGCCGCCTCGTCGGGCACCTGGTGAGGACGGGGCCGGATCTTGCGGACAGCCAGTTCGGTTTCCGCAAGGGGCGCTCGACGGTGGACGCCATCATGCGCGTGAGAGCCCTCACGACGGGGGACGCGGTGTCCCGGGGTGGGGTCGTCGTGGCGGTGTCACTCGACATCGCCAACGCGTTCAACACCCTGCCCTGGAGCTGCATTGTGGAGGCACTCCGGTATCACCGGGTGCCGCCCTACCTCCGTCGAATAGTCGAGGCGTATCTGACGGACAGAGCCGTCAGCTACCCCGGTCGCGATGGGGAGTGGAACCGGCGAGAGATGTCGTGCGGTGTCCCACAGGGATCGGTCGTGGGGCCGTTCCTGTGGGACATCGGCTACGACTGGGTGCTGCGGGCCGACCTCCCTGAGGGCGTCAGCGTGGTTTGCTACGCTGACGACACGCTGGTCCTGGCGCAGGGGAGGTCGCATCAGGCGGCGGCCGACGCGATGACACGCGGGGTTGCGATAGTCGTGGAGAGGATCCGGCAGTTGGGTCTCGAGGTGGCATTGCACAAGTCCGAGGCCATGTCGTTTCATGGGCCCCGGAACGCGCCACCATCGGGATCCCAACTAACGGTAGGAGGGGTTCACATCGGCGTCGAGACAACGATGAGGTACCTGGGTCTCGTCCTCGACAGCCGGTGGAACTTCGTCGAGCATTTCCGACGTTTGGCCCCCAAACTGGAACGGGCCGGGGCCGCCTTCAAGCGGCTCTTGCCCAACCTGAGGGGGCCAAACGCCTCCTGCCGGAGGCTTTACGCGGGGGTCGTGCGGTCCATGGCCCTATACGGGGCCCCGGTGTGGGCGCGTTCACTGCGGCGGCGAGCCGCCCACTACCTGAACGCGCCCCAGAAGGTGGTAGCCATAAGGCTTATCCGGGGCTACCGCACGATCTCTGGCGAGGCGGCAAGCCTCATTGCCGGACTGCCGCCATGGGATCTGGAGGCGATAGTCCTCGCGCGCGTCTATGAGTGGCGCGCGGAGGCACTAAGCCGGGGGGAAGTTCCGCTTCCGCGGCAAATCGCTGCGGAGCGGACTGAGCTCCGGCGCGATCTCATGGCGACATGGAAGGAACGACTGTCGCAACCCAGCGCAGGGCACGCCGCGATAGCGGCGATAAGACCCCTCTTTGAGGAGTGGCTAGGGAGGCGCCACGGCGCCCTCACCTACCGCCTGACGCAGGTCCTCACCGGACACGGAAGTTTCGGGAGGTTCCTGCACATCATCAGGCGGGAGGAAACGCCCGGGTGTCACCATTGCCAGGATCGCCCAGAGGACACGGTGGAGCACACGGTGGAGGTCTGCCCCGCTTGGGCGGAGCACCGCCGTGTCCTCGTAGAGGCGATCGGCAGCGGCGGCGACCTCTCGCGCCCGGCCCTGGTGCAAGCCATGGTCCAGGGCGAGAGGGAGTGGGAGGCAGTCACCTCCTTCTGCGAAGCAGTCATGCTAGCGAAGGAGGTGGCGGGACGGCTCAGGGAGAGAGCCTCCCGTCCCAGCCGCCGCGGGAGACGCTCCGGGCGTCGGGAGCCGCGCGACGACTCCCGGCCACCGTAGGCGCGGGCCTGCGGGCGGAGAGTAATGGGTAGCTCACCGTCCGATCAGGACCAGGCCCGTGCCGGACGGCGCGTACGTGTTCCACGCGCGCCTCAAAGAGATGTCAGCATCGAGGAGGGGCCCCATAGGGCCGAAGCCTGCCGGGTCAGCGGGATTGTCCGAAAGGGTTACCGCTGGCCCGGAACATAAAGGGCTAAGGAAGGAACACGGGTGGGTTTTAGTCAGTAAGAGTCTGACACTCCCTTCCGCTCCACCCAGAGCGGGAGGGGTCATTTGATGATTTCCCATCCGCAAAAAAAAAAAAAAAAAAAAAAAAGTCTCTCCTGACGCTCTTCGGTAGATTCTTGGGATCTTATGATCCTCAATCTTTTAGCTCCTTTGGAACATTGGGAAAGATTTGACCTCTTTCTAGGCATGGTTATAGTTTTATTATGAAGATACCTGATCAATTAAAATCTAAGTGACTGCTCCCCTACCAAGGGTGCCCAGACACGGGATCGTCTGGCCCATGTGCTGGTTTGGTCCCTGGGGTGGTCACGGCGTGCTATGTGTTCTGGTGCGCCGGTGATGGGGAGTACTCCCCAGCGGAGGGTCCGGTGACGGACAGCCGCGGCGGGTTCACGGATGAGTGCTAACTCGTGCCCATGTTCCCGCCGTAAGCGGCAGAGGAGGACACCGTGGAGTTTTAGTGGGTTAGAGTCCCACATAACTGCACTATCTCCCCGTGGTAGTGCAGAATGCATGAGCATTTCTTGACGTTAAAAAAAAAATGGGAGTTTTGGCCAGTAGAGTCAAATTTTCAATGATATACCATCGTCATCGAAAATCAGTCCTAAACTGTTACCGCCTTCACCGCGTGGAGGTGAAATTAGTGATAGCTTAGATTTCCACATCAGATGTTTCTGATCTTCGATTTTTATAAGTCAACAGGAAATGCCCATCAGACCGAGTAACTTTTACTAAGACGTCATTCCTATATGTGTTATGGTGTAGCTGGGCTCTTGGAGTTCCCCATCAGGTGTTCTAGATCTTCAAATTTATTCTCTCAGCAGAAAATCCTCATCACGTGGAACAATTTTTGCTATGGTACCATTTTTGTATCTCTTATAGTTAAGCTGGTCTGTTTCGGTCTCTGCATCAGGTGTTCAAGTTTCCAAGAAACATTATAGCCTGAATGTTGTCCAGCCATAATAACTATACAACAAAAAAAAAATCATTCAAATCCGTCCAGTAGTTCCGAAGATCGGACGCGCAGGCCCGAGGCGTGTCCGTACTCTGATAGAATACCTTAACAAATGTTCGCCGTGATTCTTTAAATTGACATAACTTTTTTATTTATGAACCGATTGACATGAAATAAACACTAAATGTTAAGTGAAGCCTACTACAATTATATTAGTGAAAACCGCATCTAAATCGAATAAGCCGTTTCTGATATTAGCGTGCACAAACAAACAGACAAACAGACAAACAGACAAACCGACAAACAGACAAACCGACAAACAGACAAACAGACAAAAAAAAAATTAATTACAATTTCGGGTTCGGCATCGATATAATAACAACCCCTGCTACTTTTTTTTTATATATTTCCATTGTACAGACACCACTTTTCTACAAATTTATTATATGTATATAGATAGAAGATATAGAAGTAAAATATGTATTATTTAATTATGTGTCTGACGGTACTTTGCCTCTAAAAAAGGATTCGTCCGAAACACCACTCAAAAATATTAATAAATAATAAAATTCCTGTCTCGGCCGGATCGGGAGAGACTCAGCGGCCGAGTCGCCTACAAAGCCAGTATTTACATTGAGTTAAAATTGAACGTTTTTCGCGAATGTCAGTCGAAGTAAAATAAAAATTCATCCAAATGCTACGTAATCTAACATGTTATTTATTACTAGCTTCTGGCCGCGACTTCGTCCGCGTGAAATTTCTTGTTCCCTCAACCTACCCCGTCACATCACCTTACCTGCCCGCCCTATCACTTTGTTTTCGCTTAGACTTCATTCGGACTTTTTTTCTTTTTGCTCAGCTCCTAGCGTGATGTAGCCTATTATAACCTTCCTCAAGAATTAGGCTATCAAATGCAATTCCGACTGGTAGTTCCAGAGGTTAGCGTGTTCAAACAAATAAACAAACTCTTCAGCTTTTATTAGTATACAAGGTGTTGATTTGCATCCTCGTCAAATTTCAGGAGGTTGTCATAAAAGACATTTTAGTATTTAATAATAATAAATAATAATAATAATATTCCACAACTATCACACAACGCCGTCTAGTCTCAAGCTAAGCAGAGCTTGTGTTATGAGTACTAGACAACTGATAAACATACTTATATATTTCTAAATACATACATATATAGAGAAATTACACCCAGACACAGAACAAATGATCATGCTCATCACACAAACATTTGTCCATTTTAGTACTTAGTAAAGTAAAAGGCATTTGTTTGTGTGTGAAAGCGCGGTTTAGGGCTAGTAACAGACGGGCAGCGTTTAAATACGGCTGGTTTACTTACGGATTTCCGTAAAAAAGACAAAAAAAAAAAGAAAACCTACCCATTTTATTGTTGACTAGCTTCTGCCCGCGACTTCGTCCGCGTGAAATTTCTTGTACCCCCACCCCGTCGCGTCGCAACACTTCGTATTCGCTTACCGTTCACTCTGAGTTTTTTGCTTTTTGCTCGGCTCCTAAGGGTCATAGCGTGATGTTAAATAGCCTATAGCCTTCCTCAAGAATTGGGCTATCAAATGCAAAAAGATTTTTTTCAAATCTGACCGGTAGTTCCAGAGATTATCGCGTTCAAACAAACAAACTCTTCAGCTTTAATAATAGTATAGATAAAAAACTCTATGGCCCATAACTCCTTAATAGGTACCAACTCTTAACATCTTACACACGTGATAACTTTTAAACGAAATATCGGATTGAGATGAAACAAAAAGTATTTTACTTCTTCATAAATACTCTTGATAACATAATGCTTAATTTCGATAAAGATTAATATTACGATACATATTTAACGTAGTTTTTTTTTCTTCAGACGATTTAATAATTATTTTGAACACAAAATCGGTTATTGTGATTAAACCATGATAGCTAGATATATGTTCTCGCGGACTTTTTTGTAGGTCTTAATGGGCTCTACAAACCCGTAGTACATTATTTTGTTCTATTGTCAATAGTTTTTGCAGCGCACGCAAAAATAGGTTTTCGATTTTACACCTTGTGTTACAAAATAGCAATTTTATTACGGATCCCTAATTTTGAAGAAAAAAAATATAGCCTATAGCCTTCCTCGGTAAATGGACTACCCAACACTAAAATAATCATTCAAATCGGACCAGTAGTTCCAGAGATTAGCGCGTTCAAACAAACAAACAAACAAACAAACTCTGCAGCTTTATAATATTAGTATAGATTTGGTCCTTCTGAATAAATTATCTTGTGCCATAACTTCTAATGTTGTTTAGGCAGTAATTATAGTGTAATCACCTCTTAAGGGACCCATCCATCCTAATAATTATAAAGTTTAGACGAATTTTCTCTGGTACCTAATATAACCAGCCTGTTTTTTTCGCATCGTGACCTTCTATGTCAGTTGGCGATTTCAGACTGGAAGGTCCAAAACGCTTTGAAAGCGTTTGTATTTCTACAACGACTTTCCACAGCACTACTGTTACGTAACACACGATCAATTACAATTTGAATCATTTTAAGGTTATTGCTTGTGGCTAAGAAATAACAGCCGCATGGGTCTATCGATCAGGTTAAGCTATGCTTGCCGCGGTTGGTCCGTGGATGGGTGACCATCTTTACATACCAAAACCTCTCCGTGCCTCGGAAAGCACGTTAAGCTGTTGGTCCCGGTTGTCATTCGTGGATCCTTGACAGTTGTTACGGGTCGTCAGAAGCCTTAAAGTCAGACAACCGGTCTTACCAAGGAGTATCGTATTACCCAGTAACTGGGTTGTGTAGGTCAGATAGGCAGTCGTTCCATGTAAATACTGGTGTTCAGCTGCATCCGGTTAGACTGGAATCCGACCCCAACATAGTTGGGAAAAGGCTAGGCAGATGATGATGACTGCTAACCCATTGCTTTATATGTTCGAAAAATTTGTCTGCTCAACAACGTAAATAACGCAATGAATTTTGTTGAACTGACAAAGGGAAAGAAATTCTACTGTTAGTGTGTTACGAAATTACGCCACTGGATTGACGTAAGCTTTTCGGTAGCTTACGTCAATCTACACTTTTACAGTAATACCTAATAATAAAAAAGAATAAAAAAAAAGTAAAGTTTGAATGTAGAAGGTAATCTCCGAAACTACTAATTCGATTTCGAAAATTATTTCACTGATTATTTCACAGTTTTTTTTTTTTTACTTTTTATACATATTTTAAGCTGCATTATTGCGGATATATTTTATGGTTGATTTTTTCTTCGGTTAGAAGCTGTCTAGAATCATATAGGTACTGTAATGCTATTCTGTAAAAATCTCACCGGGAAAACTTAGGTGAAGTGAGTTTGTTTTTGCTAGGAATTGACACTATTGACAGCTCACTCCACGCTCACTTCACCGAAGTTTTCACGGTGAGATTTTTACAGAATAGCACCGCTGACAATAGTCTCAATCCCCAGCAACAGATGGAATGACAGCTCACTGCAAGCTCACTTCACCTAACTTTTCACGGTGAGATTTTTTACAGAATAGCACCGTTGAATCTATGGTAACAGGTTTCGCGTCGACATCCCTGCCATCCTGTATTCAAATAAATAAACAACTGAAACAAATATTGGCTTTAAATATCGGTTCCAATACTTAGTCAAATACAACCGCTGCTGGTTTCATTTTCATTCCAAGCATAATTTTTAACGACACGTCAACAATACAGAATTATGTGGCGTAATATTGGACCGAACACATTCTAAAAGACAATAACATACAGGGCTATAATAAATATCGCTTTCGCTCATTTCCGATAAACGGGCAACACTGAGGCAGGCTGGTCAGTCACTAAATCAGTCATAATTACAGCTATAAATGTCGCGAGCGCGAGCGTTTTGTATGGGTGAGCTGGTGTTGCCAGATTAAGAGCGTTTACGCCGAACGGCATTTCATACAAACTTTCAAGCCCTTGTTTTCCGAAATGAACGAACCGATTTTAATGAAACTTCATACGCATAAGCAGGATGCAAAGGTCTAAAAAGTTAGCAGAGAACATTTTCGAAATATCTTATTTAAAAAAAGATAACTGGAAATCTCTGTTTCTATGAAAAGTTTAAAATCGGTCTCATTTGGCTGTAACACTATTTTTCGAAAATGTTCTCTGCTAACTTTTTAGACCTTTGTCTCCTGCTTATGCGTATGAAGTTTCATTAAAATCGGTTCGTTCATTTCGGAAAACAAGGGCTTGAAAGTTTGTATGAAATGACGTTCGGCGTAAATGCTCTTAAGGTGTAAAATCTCCTGAAATAAAGTTAAAAGTACTGAGACTAATATAATAATATTCCTATTGAATAATTGGTTTGGTTATCTACGAAGTTATAATCATAGCACTGAGTTTTGCGCTTGTTACTTCTTCTTAACGTGTCGTTGGCAATTTAAATGGACTCGGCCCAGAATTCGACTACGTGTTTGGCGCCATCACTAGCGTCCATCATCAGTTCCTGTAACGTGCAGCTGACAGGACACGAGCATTGTATACTTAGATTAAGGTATGTATCTATGGGTCTTTGATACCTGATAATAAATGGTTATTATTATTTTATTAGGCTGGTTTTGCACCAGAGATGAGCGAGGATGCGTAGCGAAGAATGTGTGTAAAATATGTGTGTCTCTATACCTGTTGAACTTAATTTACTCATACTACCAAATCAATGGTTAAACATTTCTCTTTCCGTGAAGTCAACCAAATATTACATGATATTCTCTACAAAAGATTGACTGATTAGACACTTGACCAGCCGTTCAAAATCCAAGTGACACTGTCAGTCTGACAGTGAATTTAATTTTAACTCGCGTTTGCAAAGCTATTTAAGAACTAAGTACCACAAATTTTCTACCGTTATTTTCCGAACTAGCTTTTAAAGCTGGCAACCCAGAGCTAATATCAGCGACAAATAAAACGCACGATATTGGTACGATAAAACAATTTTATTGTTGTTGTTAGCAATAATACTGTATCGCTGTTTGGTATTATGGGATTTTCGGTGCGTATCATTGTTGACCTTTGGAGGTCCATGAGGTCATTTTCGTAACCTTTGTCTTCTTGTGGATACCTGAATCGGCTACTAAAGGGTTACGTTGGTTGAATAGGTTGACCAATATCCTGCCATTTTAAACTTTCCATTCGAATCTGAGACCTAACGATCCTTTTTCCATGTAGTTTCTTATTTGTCCGTCTCCATGGCAACCTACTACCTTAGGAATGGGCTAGCTTCATCTCTCTGACTGTCCGTCTCCGTGGCAATTCAAAAGTGCCTGTAATTGGTTTAATTGAAGTAAATGCACAGACGCAGGTCCTCACCGGACACGGAAGTTTCGGGAGGTTCCTGCACATCATCAGGCGGGAGGAAACGCCCGGGTGTCACCATTGCCAGGATCGCCCAGAGGACACGGTGGAGCACACGGTGGAGGTCTGCCCCGCTTGGGCGGAGCACCGCCGGGTCCTCGTAGAGGCGATCGGCAGCGGCAGCGACCTCTCGCGCCCGGCCCTGGTGCAAGCCATGGTCCGGGGCGAGAGGGAGTGGGAGGCAGTCACCTCCTTCTGCGAAGCAGTCATGCTAGCGAAGGAGGTGGCGGGACGGCTCAGGGAGAGAGCCTCCCGTCCCAGTCGCCGCGGGAGACGCTCCGGGCGTCGGGAGCCGCGCGACGACTCCCGGCCACCGTAGGCGCGGGCCTGCGGGTAATGGGTAGCTCACCGTCCGATCAGGACCAGGCCCGTGCCGGACGGCGCGTACGTGTTCCACGCGCGCCTTAAAGAGATGTCAGCATCGAGGAGGGGCCCCATAGGGCCGAAGCCTGCCGGGTCAGCGGGATTGTCCGAAAGGGTTACCGCTGGCCCGGAACATAAAGGGCTAAGGAAGGAACACGGGTGGGTTTTAGTCAGTAAGAGTCTGACACTACCTTCCGCTCCACCCAGAGCGGGAGGGGGTCATTTGATGATTTCCCATCCGCAAAAAAAAAAAAAAAGTAAATGCTTTGGGTTTGAGTTTCGAATAGTCAAATACAAGTTGCATTATCACCACAGTGAACTGCACCGCACCGCGACCCCTGAACGTCCACTCCAAAACAATACTTAATCACCAGCCCAACGGTGTCTACGTCAGCCGGATACAAATTTGTAATCCGGGCTGCTGCTGAGAAATTCCAAGTGGAAAGTCGGACCACCTTGTGGGAGGCCTTCCAACGCTACGTCTTTCGGTACGCGGTCGCCACTCCAGAACCTTTCGGCCCCATCGGCCATCTGTTCTGCGAGCAATGTGCCCTGCCCACTGCCACTAAAGTTTGGCAATTCTTCGAGCTTGTCGGTTACCTTGGTTCTCCTGCGGATCTCCTCATTCCTGATTCGATCACGCAGGGAAACTCCAAGCATAGCCCTCTCCATTGCCCTTTGGGTGACTTTCAGCCTTTTTATAAGGCCCATTGTGAGCGGCCACGTTTCAGTGCCATAAGTCATTACTCGCAACACGCACTGGTCAATGTCTTCCTTAATGTCTTTAATTACATGTAAAAAAAGGGAAAATACATATGTTCGGTTAGGTGTAACTCGCATTATAAGGAGAGGTACCGACTGTTTGTCAAAACTGACCCTAATGACATTCTACGAATTCGTAGCGCAACGCTCAGCGGT
Organism: Oligia fasciuncula; assembly: GCA_963082905.1. Taxonomy (NCBI): domain Eukaryota; kingdom Metazoa; phylum Arthropoda; class Insecta; order Lepidoptera; family Noctuidae; genus Oligia; species Oligia fasciuncula. Next base: position 5,584,914 of record OY720401.1, read on the forward strand.
AGCATTTGCGACCTGTAGACTGGGTATATTCGTTTGGCCTAAACCCACCTTCGAGCCTGCAGTGGTGGCCCAGTGGTAACAGCCTTGACTTCGAGTTAAGTTGGTCGTAGGTTCGAACCCAGACAGGCGCTATACTTTGTGTAAATAATTTCAACACCACAGCTCTCAAAACGGTGAAGGAAAACATCGTGAGGAAACCGGCATGTCCTAGAACCAAAAATTCGAAGACATGTGACATCTGCCAATCCGCACTGGGCCCGCGTGGTGGATTACGGCCCACTCCCTCTCACCGAGAGGAGGCCAGTGTCCCAGCAGTGGGAACATTATAGGCTGTTTATGGATACTAATACACACAATAACCGTAGCTTATTACCGTCAATATGTGTTGGACTAGAATATTTGATAATGTGCCAACAGCCCGTCCCGTACTCCCGCAGGACCAAGTTATTAAACATTTAACGTTCATCTATTTATACCACATGCAACGAAGACCTTATTTGTTTATTAACCATTTATGTATGTATGTGTGTGTGTTTTTTGTGTGTATTTGTGTATACAAGGTGTTAATGGAATAACCCAAAACCTCTTAAGAGGTCATTGTACTCATCATTATGAACAACTTTTACTATGGGGCCAAACCTGAAATCGCGAAAAAAAAATCAGCTGTTCCATACATTTTAACGAGATATGCGAACATAAATGTAGGGATTTCAGGTTTGGCCCCATAGTAAAAGTTGTTCATAATGATGAGTACAATGACCTCTTAAGAGGTTTTGGGTTATTCCATTAACACCTTGTATAAGATACCTATAAATAAGAAAAATGAAACAAAAAAATTCGTACAAAGGTGATGCTCCGTAATTAGCCTACTTATACTGTTCCCACTGCTGGGACACAGGCCTTCTCTCTGTGAGAGGGAGTGGGCCGTAATCCACTATCGGGCCCAGTGTGAGTTGGTAGATGTCACATGGCTTTGAATTTTTTGGTTACAGGACATGCCGGTTTCCACACGATGTTTTCCTACTTTACCTTTCATTTTCACTACCAAGCACTCGTCTTTAGCAACCTTTAGACCCATCAAAGCTATCAAAGTAACTTGAAAACAACCGATTTACAAAGTAAATGTCCTATTATGAAAATCTTTATCCGCCATTCTCGCCGCGAAAATACACAAACACTCACATAAATAGGGTTTATCGATACATACATATACTTACATATAAATAAATGAAATTGAAGTGTCCGTTTGTAATGTCCATATAAGAACTTTATACTAAATGCATATGAAAGTACTAGCAGCGCCCCGCGGTTTCCCCCGCATAAGTTTCGATCCCTTGGGAAAATAGGGATAAAAAGTATCCTATATGTTAGTCCTGGTTATAATTAATTATCTGTGTACCAAATTTCATCCAAATCCGTTCAGTAGTTTTTGCGTGAAAGAGCAACAAACATACATGCATCCATCCATCCCATAGATATCCGATCCATCCTCACCAATGATCCTCACAAACATTAGGTAGGAAGTAGGACATACGATACTTTTTACAAAAAAAAAAATTGTCTCTCTGTTTGTTCGAGCTAATCTCCGAAATAGCCTGACTGATTTTGACGGGACTTTCTCTGGCAGATAGCTGATGTTATAAGGAGCTAACTTAGGCTACTTTTATTTTAGAAAAAGAATTAGGGTTCCACGCAAAACACTTAAAACCCATGAAATTACCGACATCAATACGGGCGACCCCGCGGGCTGAAGCTAATAGTAAATAAATCTCTAAAGGGGTTTCCAATAACATTATAGGATATCACACTGAAAGTAATTTTCTCTACATCAGTTTGAAAGGACGTTTTCGTCTAAGTACAGTATTTTAGACATAATATGAATAAATCATAATGAGAGCAGTGGTGGCCAAGTGGTAACGGCCGCGACTTACGAGTTGTAGGTCGTAGGTTCGAACCCAGACAGGCGCTTTACTTTGTGTAAATTATTTCATCACCACTGCTCTCAAAACGGTGAAGGAAAACATCGTGAGGAAACCGGCATGTCCTAGAACCAAAAATTCGAGGACATGTGACATCTGCCAATCCGCACTGGGCCCGCGTGGTGGATTACGGCCCACCCCCTCTCACAGAGAGGAGGCCTGTGTCCCAGCAGTGGGAACATTATAGGCTGATTATGATGATGATGATTATGATATGATGAATAAATCGGTGTGGTTTACAGCTCATTGTCGTCCGTTTAAAAAAATTAAATGACTAATTTATATGTACGGTCGCCAAATGAGATAAGTAACCAGGGTCATCGGATGTAGTTAAAGTTTAGTAAGAAATCGATTGATGTTTTCGAATGAAAGAATGATGGGCATTTTTGTATGGAGCCTGGCCTGATGACAACACAAATTTCATAAAAAAATCAACAGGGCGACGTTTCTACGGCATTAGATATCTCATTCATCTGACATTTGAATCACTCAACTGTAAAAATTAAAGGAAAGACAAAACAGTTTTAAATTCGCACACCGTTAAACAAAACAATCAAAACACAAGCAACCCGTTAACCTAAAAAATGAAGAATAAACCATTAGAATGATATCATCCGCAAACAAAAAATTCTGTGACGAAAAATGGAAAAAGCCGCAATAGTAAGTAGGTACATATTTAGCTAATCTAACGAGATACTGTCTCGATGGACCAATTAGGTCACATTTAGTGCTAAAAATCTAAAAACAAAAAAGCGGCCAAGTGCGAGTCGGACTCCCACACGAAGGTCCCGCCTCCACCTGAGCAATAAACGCCGAAAAAAATGTTTCTTGTATATACCCCCTTTAATTTATAACTTTATTTTATTTTTATTGTTTGTTGTTATAGCAGCCATAGTATATACGAAGGGCCCGTGGATAAATAATAACAGCCGCACAGGTCGATCGATCAGGTTAAGCTACGCTACGCTTGCCGCGGTTGGTCTGTGGATGGGTGACCATCTTTACATACCGTGACCCCGCCGTGGCTTGGAAAGCATGTTAAGCCGTTGGTCCCGGCTGTCATTCGTGGATCTTTGACAGTCGTTACGGGTAGTCAGAAGCCCGAAAGTCGGCCAACCAGTCTTACCAAGGGGTATCGTATTACCCAGTCACTGGATTGCGGAGGTCAGAAAGGCAGTCGCTCCATGTAAAATACTGGTATTCAGCTGCATCCGGTTGGACTGGAAGCCGACCATAACATAGTTGGAAGAAGGCTAGGCAGATGATGATGAGCAGCCATAGTATATACTTAGTAGAAAGTCTGTGAAAATTTCAAGTGTGGTATTACGGATTAAAAGATACAATCCTGTGACAGACGGGCGGATGGACAGCGGAGCCTTAGTAATAGGGTCCCGTTAGGTACGAAACGGAACCCTCAAAAGAGAGCTAAGTATACCTAATAGAAAGAGAAAAGTCCCCGAAGCTATAACAGTTTTAATTACGTTAAAAATTATGTTGGGACCAACTTTTCCGGTTGGTATCTTCGCCAGTCCGTTTCATTTTACGGTAATGTTTATTTCTGAGCGTAACGACGCCCGCAATTTGATATTTTTTACTCGAATATTGAAAATGGAGTTTAAAAAATAAAATTTTAATTTTATCTTTTTTCCATCTTTCTTCTATCTCTTCGGGAGATGAGTTTTAAAACTCCGCTCCGCTCTTTTATTTAGAAAATGGTTGTTTAGAATCTGTATTATTTATAAGTTGCGCTGATTTTGCTAGTTCAATACAAACCCGGTAGCATTTTCGTCGCATGAACTGGTTCGATCGAATCAGCTAAATATTTAAAACGAGGATTTTTAAAACATAATGTGGAAGGTACACACGCCAGCACATCAAGTTTCCCAATCAACCTTGAATCTTATGCTTTAGCGATAAAGTTGAAAATCTATTAAAGAAATTTGACAGATAGTAGTAGCTTGATGTGCTGGCGTCTGTACAATGTTCCCGTAACGAATTACTTTTTATGATAAGTAATTAAGATCGTACTTTAAGAACGCCAAGCGGTTGGTCGACTCTTCACCTGACCTGAGGGCTGGTGGTATATTTTAAGCCCAAAGAATCAGCATTGCCATCCAACGCACTTTCTTTAAATCTAATTTTTTGATACCCAATGCGCTCCTTTTTTACATACTTGTACATACAATATACCTATTTGAGTGTTAATAGCTTGTTTAACTTATCTAAGATTTGTCAAAATAAATGAGAAAAAAGTAAGGACGGGAATTCCCTGAATCGTATAAAACAATTTTGGTCTTTTAAATGAAAAACAGTTAACAATTTCAACTATTCCCAAGAATCATTACTAAAACTCCCACGACTTAAACCACCATCAAAGTAATAAACGAAACACATTTTAAACCCAAAATCACAGGCAATAATACTTCGAAATTCCACAAGCGAAACTCAAACGAGTTGCCGATGGGCAATAGCATGAAACAATCAACATTGCAAACTCCTGAGCAGTTATCAGCAATTAACAGACCTTACAGAAGTTACCGACTCGATAATCGGGTGGAACAAAATTAACACAACTTCAAAATCAGTTTTCTTCGCTCCTTCACGACTTTCGCAGCATCCCTTCTTATCGATTTTAATATTAACAGCTCGAACCTACTTTCTTTCGAAAGTTTCTGCAAGTTTTCTTGCTTCAAGTTTCCAGTTTGGAACTTGGATTTAGAGTATTATCTTGGATATCCATCTTGCGGCAGAGGGACACTAATGGATATTATGAGAATGTGACCTCGAGTTTCAGTGTGTCGCACAAGCGTGCATTTGAACTATGGTGAGTCGCAGTACAGTTTTGTCGCACAAGTGTTATTCGCACATCCATTTGTTGAGCTCACGTAGTACACTCAAATATTTTCATTATCCACCCTGAGGAAGGGCGCTCACGAGCAACTTTTGTCTCGACCACTAATTAAAAGTCTCTCTATGAAAGTGCAGTCTTTGTCGCGTCGCAACATGCGCGCACTTTCATACAAACCCGTAGACTTGATGTGGGAGACAAATTAGGTGCTGAGACAAAATTAGCTCATGGGCGCCCTAAACTATAAACTAGGTTTATTTTCTCAATAAAATATCCCATTAAGGGCAATCAAAACACAGTAACAAAACTGTAAGATGCAACTAGAAGAAGGTCAAAGATGGCAACCGACCTTATCAGCGGCTGCATGTGCCAAATTCGCACAGTTTTAAACTTAATTTCCTTACTGCAATCATCTTGGCAGGGTAACATGCTCCAATTGAATATTATTGCGCTCGTTTAGATGTGAAAGGTACTTAGGCGAAAAAGGGAGCGATGGTCAATTGTTTTTAAAGGTTATTTTTTGGAATTGCCAACAATTTTAGAGTAAGTACTCAATAACCTACCTAGTTCTGTGGAACTGCTGACAGGGCCAAGTTCCATTTAATAGGGGCGAGCTGGATGCCATTAACCGGCCAAAAATGACTTCGGGCTCTTACCTAGACATTTTGGAAAACCCAATAAAACTATGCTCGTGCTGAGCACTGGACCCAGGACCTCACACTCAGCAAACGTGCTAAGTGATACAATACAGTGATAAAAATGAAGATTGTTGTTTATCTAATAGCTGATCTATGATGGTTGAAATACCCAGTTCATGCCTCGAGTAACTGTAAAAAATCTGGGAAGATACGCTAGAATTCCTCGTGGGTTTTCCAAAAATACAAAGGACAATTCGCGATGTATTTTCACATCGACACAGGCGGTTTTTGCTCCATGCTCGCAAAATATTTTGGTATATGACGAATGTTGGGAATCTGCAGCGAAATGCCGGCTACATGCCGACGACGTATATTGAATTCAGTACTTTTATACGAATAGTAGGTACCAAGCGAAGTAAAAACACACCGGATTTATGTCATAAGTGTTCCTTTTTGCCAATATTTTTTTTTATTGCTTTTAGGAATTTCTTCTATGCTGCACCGGTTGACGTCATGACGTCAACGCCAGCTGTTGCTGAAAACCAGCGCTGTGGCTCTGTCTCCCATAGTGTCATAGCATTATGCTGAGCGATGGCCGTTTTTGTGAACATGAAGCATATTTCCCCCACTTATTGTGTGCTTTATTTTTTTTAATTATCATTTATGCATCACTTTTTTTTCTAAGATTTGTCACGGCATTGGCAAAAAATATGTCTACCTAGGGCAAGTCATCCGGCTCGGTAGACACAATTTTGAGAAATAAGCCGACGGAAGGATTCGGTTGGATTGGGCAGAGATTGAAAATCTTCCTCAAGTCTACGCGTCGCCTGTCCCGCAATGTTTCAAGGGTAAGGTCTTGAACCAGTGCGTCTTACCCGTTATGACGGTGCCGAAACGAGGACACTGACAGTCGGGTTGGTCCATAAAGTGAAGGTCGCTCAGTGCTCTTAAGGGTTACCGCTGGCCCGGAACATAAAGAAGGAACACGGGTGGGTTTTAATCAGTAAGAGTCTGACACTCCCTTCCGCTCCACCCACAGCGGGAGGGGTCATGTAATGATTTCTCATCCGAAAAAAAAAAGAACCATTGCGTCTTACCCGTTATGACGGTGCCGAAACGAGGACACTGGCAGTCGGGTTGGTCCATAAACTCAAGGTCGCTCAGTGCTCTATGGAGCGGGCTATGCTCGGAGTTTCTTCAAAGGATAGAATCAGAAATGAAGTTATCCGGAAAAGTACCGGAGTTACCGACAAAGCTTGCCAGCCCACTGCCACTTCAGCTTGCTTACTCTGAGCAAGCTGAAGTGGCGTGAGCTGACCACGTTTTTCGAAGGACCGATGGCCGATGGAATTTTTCAAACATTTTTCTCGGATTGATTGCATTTAATATTTTTATGAATTTTTCCTTACTAATAGTTCCCTATTGACCCAATATTCATCCCGAAGTACTTACAAAACTACCATCAACATGGTACCGCCTCTCCAGTATCAATCATGTCGATTCGTCTTCATCAACAATGCATCACGAAGGATAAAGCCAACTAACAATTATTCAAGTCAACTATAGAACAATGTTTGTTCCGCACAATATCGAAGTTTGACTAAGGTGGTATAGGTTGGGTGTAGGTACACTGAGGGCGCGAAAACTGTAGACTGCGAGGGCCGAAGTAGTTAAACATACTATCAGTAGCAATGGGTTTCATCTTGACAGTTCAACAACATTCATTGCGTAAATAACGCAATGAATGTGTGAATTTTTCGAACATTTGAAGCAATGGATTAGCAATATCCTTCAAAATTATTCAGATTGAGATTGATAGTGTGTTACCCAATTAGTGTGCTGGTCTTAAGTGCCTTTCGCTTGTCTAAAAATGTTACGTCCGACCTCATCGGTATGTCAGGTACCCCTTGTAAAATGTATATTAACGAGCATCTCACTCTCTATAACAAAAACTTATTTCGTATATGTCGTGAGATGGCTAGGAAACATAACGTTAAGTATGTCTGGATTAGAAACGCTACTGTACTTGTTAAAGCTACCGATAGCTCTAAAACTTTTGCTGTACGCTGTCAAAAGGATGTCAACAAGATTGCGCAGTGTAATCTTCAGAATGAATAGCTTGGTTTATTGTTATGTTTATATAGATATCGATCTTAAACATTTGCTTGCACAGATTTACTGTAAAAAAATATCTAAAACTCATATCGCATGCTTTCAGTGTGTTCTAATTGTTTTAATAAGTCTTAATTCAATGTCTTTTAATGTTTCTCGCCTTTGTTGTTGTTATAAATACGTAAACGACAGTGCCCTTGACTATACGCCGCACGTATTAGTAATTTGTCCACAGAACTCGTTATTTAAAACTTGCTCATTAGCTGTTGTTATTACTCACAACCATGTACTCGTATGTAACTCAACTTTATACCGCTACCTACTACGAACAGAATCCAAGTTTTCATGTATACCTGAATATAAAAATATGTTTCACTTTTTTTTTGTTTACTCCTTTTTTTTTTTTTACTTAATTACACACAATGCTTAGTAATAAAAATGTAAATAATGATTTATCATTCTTTTATCAGAACTGCAGAGGGATCCGCACTAAATTGCACACACTTTACACCAACATTCTTTCCTTGTCGTTTGACGTGATCATATTATCCGAGACGTGGCTAACACCTAATATAATGGACAAAGAATTCATTGATGACCGCTACTTAGTTTTTAGAGACGATCGTGACCGCATTGCTACAAACAAGCGCGAGGGCGGGGGTGTTCTGATAGCCGTGCTGCGCGGGCTCCGGCCTGTTAGGATATTAACGCGTCCCTCTCCCACTGGCATCGAGCACGTTATGATACAAGTGCCCGCGTCGCGCTCCAACACTCACCATGTCATTAGCGCTGCCTATATACCACCACGCACACAGGACGATGTTTACTTGTCACATCTGTCTACATTAGAAAATACTCTTACGGTACCCTGTGTTGAATCATTTTATATAGCCGGTGATTACAATCTGCCTGAAATTGAGTGGTCGGGCAGTACTAGTCATGTGATTACTCAGTCACTAAATAACGTGGGTCGATCTTTATTGGATTTAATGGCTATTACGAATGCTTCTCAATACAACACAATTAAAAATAATTTGGGTCGTGTTTTGGACTTATTCATTAGCAATACTGAATGTCAGTTACAGTCCGACATTTCACTGCTGCAGCCTGACAGTCACCACCCCCCATTTTCCGTTTTAACCTCTCTGGAGACACCATTCACACCTATGATGCGCCATTCTATAATAAAATTCAATTTCCTTAAAGCTAATTACCTAGAAATTAATGTAGAACTAAACAAGTCGAACTGGGACGAACTGTTTCTTAATCTCTCCAGTGAACAGGCCGTAGATGTTTTTTATGACTATATATATGGAATTGTCAGACTACATGTTCCACTGTCACGTCAAAAATCTACTACCTTTCCCGTTTGGTTTAGCGCTTCCCTAATTAAAACTTTCAAAAATAAAGAAAGAGCGTGGATAAGATGGAAAAAACTGCGTAACTTATCCGATTATGAAAAGTTCTCTATTCAGCGTAAACGCTTCAAACTACTTTGTGAACAATGTTACAATAAGTACATGGAAACTGTTGAAGAAAGCATACCTCTTAATGTCAAGCACTTCTGGACGTACATCTCTAACCGAAAGAAAGGTTCTGGAATCCCAGCTAACATGCAATACAAAAATAAATCATCTAGCTGCCCCGCCGAGATATGTTCACTGTTTTCTGCCTTCTTCAACTCGGTGTACGAGCCCTCAACTTTTGATCCTAACACCTGGACACCCCCAGAAACGCTTGCCGAGAATTCTGTATGCATTCCGGATATTTTCCTTGAAGAGAGTGTCATACTCAAGGCACTTACCTCATTAGACTTAGCTAAAGGAGCTGGCCCGGATGGCTTGCCCCCTTCTTTCTTTAAGAACACTGCACAAGCCATCTGTGTCCCGTTACACATAATATTTAATAAATGTCTCAGGGAAGGGATTTTTCCTTGTGTTTGGAAGAGGGCTTTCATCACGCCCATTCACAAAAGCGGTGACAAAGGAAACGTTGAGAATTATCGACCCATATCTATCTTGTCCACCTTGTCTAAACTTTTTGAGGGTCTAGTGCACAGTCACTTATTTCCACAGTTAAAACACCTTATTATACCCGAGCAACATGGCTTCGTTAAATCCAAGTCCACTAACACAAACTTAATCATTTTTACACAATTTTTGTTCGAAAACATGGACATGCGCACGCAGGTTGATGCTGTGTACACTGATTTTCGGAAGGCTTTTGACAAGGTGGACCACAAATTACTTCTCGATAAGATCGCTTTCAATGGCATAAAGGGAAATTTACTCAGATGGTTTGCTTCATATATATTTCATAGGACTCAAAAAGTGGTTATCAATGGATTCGAGTCTGATTATGTGGTTGTCGAATCAGGTGTGCCTCAAGGATCTATCTTAGGCCCATTGCTTTTTATCTTGTTCATAAACGACATAAAATCCTGCATAGTCAACTCTAAATTCCTAATGTACGCCGATGACATTAAAATCTATAAGGCTTGTACGAACTCTCAGGATTGTTTGCTGCTACAAGAGGACTTAAGCAGACTTTCACAATACTGTCTGGCCAATAAACTTCATCTTAGTCTTCCAAAATGTCACTTCATTTCTTTTACTAAAAACAAAAATACTATTAACTTCCCATATACCTTGAACGACATACAATTGAAAAAATCTGAGTGTGTGCGTGATCTTGGCGTACTGCTTGATTGCAAATTACATTTAGACACCCATATAAATAACATAATTAACAAAGCCTTCCGGATGTATGGTTTTGTCATGCGGTCTTGTAAAGACTTCAAAAAGCCTTCCACTTTTCTCTTCTTATACAAAACACTAGTCCGCTCACAGTTGGAATACGCGGTACCCATCTGGTGCCCGTATTATGATAAATATAAGCTAGCAATAGAAATGGTTCAGAAAAAATTTCTCCGTACCATGCACTACAAGTGCTCCCGTACTAGGATTCCCTACGCAGATTTGCTAAAGCATTATAAGTTATTGAGCTTGGATTCCAGACGTTCACTGATCATGGTTGTGATGCTGCACGGTATATGTAATAACAAATTTAATTGTACTGAGCTCTCGAATAGATTGTGTTACGTAGTACCTAGAACTGTTATTCGGCGGGAGGTGCGCGCACCTCGACTATTCTACACTGCGCGATGTAGAACGAAGGCCGGGGTGCGAGCCCCTCTCCGCCGACTTTTAGAAACCTATAACTCACAATTCATTGATTTTGATATTTTCGCGCTGTCGCAATCTAAATTTAAAAGAATGGTTTCGCAATTTCTTGCAAGTCGCCCATAAGACGGTTGTCATCCGCTTCCTTCGATTTGTCGGTACATAGTTTTCTTCTTCTAAATACCAATGTACTCTTTTTTTTTTTTTTTGTTTAGTTCTCTCATTTAACATGCGTTCGTTATCTTAATCAGATGTCTCGTCGTGGACGATAGTGTGGGTTATACGTTTTTTAAACTGTAATATAACTACTTTTTGTAAATGCTGTAATGTATAACTGTTTTTTGTCCCAAATATATAAAATAAAAAAAAATAAAAAAAATAAAAAAACTGTAGACTGCGAGGGCCGAAGTAGTTAAACATACTATCAGTAGCAATGGGTTTCATCTTGACAGTTCAACAACATTCATTGCGTAAATAACGCAATGAATGTGTGAATTTTTCGAACATTTGAAGCAATGGATTAGCAATATCCTTCAAAATTATTCAGATTGAGATTGATAGTGTGTTACCCAATTAGTGTGCTGGTCATGGTTATCTCAAACTTATGTAAAGATACCAAAAAATGTTTACATAATCAAAAAAAAACACGCGAGACGTGAGATTATGTACTAAGAAAAAAAAACTCTACGAAAGAAAAAACGAGATAACAACAAACTAAAATAGCATAATCGAAACAGTTAATCACCATACTATCTTGTGTGCCGCCACCTTTACCCCGGGTAGTGATAGCGGAGTCAATTTAAGTTGGCAACTTAATTTATACAAGTTTAGCCATACCTGCTCGAGACTTGTGGCCATTGTGGAACATTGCTCGTCTTAGCTAAAGCGAACAAATTGAGCATCCAAACGCTTGAACAATGTTGTTGGAAGTTTTTATCGCGTATTGTGAAGCTATCTGTATGGAAAGTGGGCTGATAACGTTGATAACAATGGGGAGTCTTGATAGGAATATTCTGGGAAAATCTGTGTCGTTTTCAGTATAGAAACTCTGTATTAGAAGCAGTATCGATTTTTAAAAGAGTAACCGTGGAGTTTCTCGCCGGCTCTTCTCTATAGGAAACGACCAATTAGAACCGTGCACCTAGCTTCTGACGTTTCATAAGTGCCCGTGTAGGTTTATGTGAAATAAAATATTTCGTTTTGATTGGTTGAATCTCGTTCAACTAGGTTTAAACATGGCGCCCTGTGCGACATGCGACTGCGACAGTTTGGCGACTAGGCGCAACGACAACCTGCGGCCGACATTTTTTTATATATTTTGTTCAAAACTCCGCACATTTGAGTTGCAGTCGCAGCGTCTAGACGCACACCTGACGGATGACAGTCACATCAGGGGGCCGATTCTACTGGCGCGACTACTACTACTACTACGCACACGCTACTTGCGCGAGCGTCTTGTCGGCGAGCTGTCGCAGACGCACGTCGGAGAGTCTGCGAGGTGGTTAATTATTTCCGAATGCAAGTATCACGATCTTTAAGAAAACCAAGCGGGCCATTTTTGGACTACCTACTATGACGTCACAAGCACTATTTAGTGATGGGAAAATCAAATCGCGAGCGCGAATGTGGCGGCTTACGTACGTAAGTACGTAAGCTGGGGCACACGAAGTAGTTGCTCTTGCGTTATCTACTACATTGATACGACTAACATAAAATATTAGGAAGAATACAGACGATTCCTTGAAATTTACTGCTGTCTGCTTTAGTTTCAGTAATAAAAACTGTATCTGCGATGTGCCCAATTGATATCATGTTATCTACATAGGTACTTGTTTTCATACCATCTCGTATGTATAAAATTATGCCATTTGTAAATTAAACAATTTAAAGATAAAGGTACGATCAGCAGCAAAAGTCTTAACACGCATGCTACTTTTACACATATTTTTTAAACCATTTATGGACACACATATTATAAACAGTAAAGAAGAAAGGAACAGAAAAATAGGTTCAAAGGTGATGCTTATTTCTAAAGAAACCTTTTCTTTTCCAGCATACCTGCGATAGGAGAGTAGTTAAAAAGAGATGTAGACAATGTGTCAAATGTGTGTAAGAATAGAAGGGAAAACAAAATACATAAAAGGCATCATCTAAATTGACACAAAATTATTCGATACATTTTATTTCATCTTCTTCTATATCTTCTACATACATATAATAAAGTAGAAAAGTGGTGTCTGTACAATGGAAATATATAAAAAAAAAGTAGCAGGGGTTGTTATTATATCGATGCCGAACCCGAAATTGTAATTAATTTTTTTTTTGGCTGTTTGTCTGTTTGTCGGTTTGTCTGTTTGTCTGTTTGTTTGTGCACGCTAATATCAGAAACGGCTTATTCGATTTAGATGCGGTTTTCACTAATATATTGTAGTAGGCTTCACTTAACATTTAGTGTTTATTTCATGTCAATCGGTTCATAAATACAAAAGTTATGTCAATTTTCAGAGTACGTACACGCCTCGGGCCTGCGCGTCCGATCTTCGGAACTACTGCACGGATTTGAATGATTTTTTTTTTTTGTATAGTTATTATGGCTGGACAACATTCAGGCTATAATGTTTCTTGGTAACTTGAACACCTGATGCAGAACCGAAACAGACCAGCTTAACTATAAGAGATACAAAAATGGTACCATAGCAAAAATTGTTCCCCGTGATGAGGATTTTCTGCTGAGAGAATAAATTTGAAGATCTGGAACACCTGATGGGGAACTCCAAGAGCCCAGCTACACCATAACACATATAGGAATGACGTCTTAGTAAAAGTTATTCGGTCTGATGGGCATTTCCTGTTGACTTATAAAAATCGAAGATCAGAAACATCTGATGTGGAAATCTAAGCTATCACTAATTTCACCTCCACGCGGTGAAGGCGGTAACAGTTTAGGACTGATTTTCGATGACGATGGTATATCATTGAAAATTTGACTCTACTGGCCAAAACTCCCATTTATTTTTTGACGTGACAACGTCTTAAATTAGGTTGCGACTGGGAGTCACTTATGAAAAAGTGTAACGCTCGGTAACGTTACGATGAGTCACCGAACGAGAGAGAGGCCCGCCGAATGCCTTGCGTCTCTCTCCCACTCAACTATGATCGGATGATCGGTCGTTGTCACGTAAAATCTTCGCCCGTAAAACCGACTTTACAGGCAACCATTTTTTTTTTTAACGTGAAGAAATGCTCATGCATTCTGCACTACCACGGGGAGATAGTCCAGTTATGTGGGACTCTAACCCACTAAAACTCCACTGTGTCCTCCTCTGCTTTAAGCTCTATTATTTAATTATTTACGTCAAAAATATAGAAGCCAAAATCTAAATAGACCTAAAACATGTTTTAGCGTTCATCCGAATGGCAGAAAATCTTCATAAATATTACGTCACCAGTCAAACTGTGATATCGCATCGTACAAAGCCCACAAATCTATTTTTGGCAAAATATTTTGATACCTCGAGGCAAACGAGTCCGTGAGGTTTTTCCTGCAAAACGACTGGATGACTGTTACACCGAACTGTAGCTCTTCAATGAGAATCAAGGAAATAATAAAATAAGTTGATGTTCTAATAAAACTTCTAACAGTGGTTATGGTATAAATTTCTATAGAAACAAATGAGCATCTTGATAAACCTCAGAAAGGTCATAAATGGCTAGGCAATAACAGCCGCACAGTTCGATCCATCATGTTAAGCTACGCTTGCCGCGGTTGGTCTGTGAATGGGTGACCATCTTTACATACCGAGACTTGGTCCCGGCTATCATTCGTGGATTCCCTTTGACAGTCGTTACGGGTAGTCAGAAGCCCGAAAGTCTGACACCTAGTCTTACCAAGTCTTACCTTATTTACCTCTTACCTTATTTACCTTAAAGATCAAAATAACAAAAAGTCTTAAACGTAATTATTTAGTCAGCGTAAAATAGTTTCTTGCACTTTAAAACGTAGCTAAACACATGATATGATTTTGCGTCAGCAGAAATTGGTAAGTGGGTCAATGTTGCACAAAATTAAATCACGTTCGAGGCAATGTGTTTATTCGATTTTTGCTGAGGGCGACTAATGTGCAAAATAAGCTAATTTTGCTAATCAACAAAATCGAGAGTTTGTAGGCCAGTGCAGTGTTTTGTTGAGTCAGCAGCAGGCAGTATACACGGAACATTATTTTCCAACCAATCAATGGATGATTAGTTCTAACCATATCAATATTCGTCATTCACTAGCTGATAACACGGCCATTACGAAAACTAATGCATTTGTTATTGTTAGTAACGTTAACATCAGTCATCGTTAGTTGGTAAGGTCGAGTTAAATGGGCAAAGACGGTTCTGTACATTTATTTATTTATCAATATAATGTACAGAGGCGGACTTAATGTCATAAGCACTCACTTTCTACCAGTCAACCTTCACAACTGTCATTACCTGTACATTTTCGTAAAAAGTAGAAAATTAAGAATCCTGGAGCCTGGATTTTTTTCATACTTTATAGAAAAGGGAGGATCCTCCGACCAGATGGGTGTCGTGTCTATCGGGCAACTGCCCGATGATTCATGTCGGACCGTTGTATATTATTATGCCAGTTGCGCGGTAAACTCTGCTTGCGCGATGCAAGATTTTGCGTGATGTCAGTATGACGCGAAGTTCGCATGTGGCGTTGTAGATACCGCTACAATAGCTATGTGATTTTCTTTGGTTCAGATCAATCAGAAGAACAGCTGTCTTTTACTGATTGTAGACCTACTAAAAATTCACCACGACACCTCCTGCACCCAGCTTTGAGGTCTACTACAAATGAGCAATACCAAAAATAAATGAAACGATGTTCAGACGTAATGTCCTTAGGCTACGCCGACCACCCAGTGCCGCCCTCGTCGTTTGTTTGGTTATTTATTTTATTTTAGAATGAAAATGCAGAATATAAGCACGTTAAGTTGTGCTTCACAAGAATATACGTTAATATTATTTTAAACGGTAGTTTTACATTGTTTAGTTTTAATAAAATCACTAAAACGGACAATGGTGGCCACTATTATCCGTTTTAGTGATTTATTTTCTGCATTTCATTCTAAAATAAAAGAAATAACCAAACAAACGATGAGGGCGCCACTGCGCGGTCGGCGTTTGGTCGGTGCCCTCGTAACTTTTCTACGAAGACGCTAATAATTGCTCGCGAAAGATTTATAGACAAAAATCGTAACTGTAAGTCAATTAATATAAACGTGACCATAATTAACGATTGAGGATCCCTAATTATAGCGTTTAATGATGCAAAATTAGACGATAACAGTTAAAAATATAAACGTGCACATTGCAACTATTTTCTCATTCGTGAAACGGAACTCATATTGTCGACCGAAAAAACCAACTCTTCTACCTTTTCGACAAAATGAAGGTGTACACTGTAGTGCTATTACTTGCTGCCGTGGTATTCGTAGAATGTGGTCATACCTTCATGGGGACCAGCTTCTTGCGGCCTCTAGTGTATCACAAGGAGGCTCGGTACTCATCGAAGATGTTCCAGAAGAGAATTGAGTATTTGAACTTCACGCTGCCCCCTCTCCGTGGCTATTCAAGAAGTATTCAGGTAATTTTTTTGGTGATCTTCTTTTTTTACTGTGTTAGAAAAGGTGGTGTATTTGTGTGGTGTGGAGGATTGGCTACTTTTACTTCTTCTTGGCGTGTCGATGACAAAAATTACAGTTTTTTTTTTAATTTGTTTGGCCCAAAATTCAGCAACCCGAATACCGTTCGCTGACGCATCCATTAGGTCTTCACGAGTGCAGGTAACAGAGCACGCTAAAACCTCCTGATTTCTTTATTTAACCATCAGAGAGCCTCCCGTACAAGTTACCGGAGCATACTTGGAAAACCTTAAATAGACTTCGTACCCAAGTAGGCCGCAGCAAGGACAACCTCCACAAGTGGGGGTTCATGGACGGCTCAGACCTCAGGTCCTCAGGTGTATATGCGGCGTCTCTCCACAGACAATGGCTCATGGCTGCTACTTTTACTTAAAAATATGTTATTTTTGTAAGTGCTTTTCTAACTGTGTAAGGAAAGATGGTATGTTTAGTAAATAATTGCACAAAATCATTTTGATTCTTCTGACCTAACCTGATCTAGGTTTGTAGCAAGTCATCTCCTCCCAAAGGCAGACAGCCACATTGGCGTTATCACACCTAATATCCATGAGATTTACTCACACCTAATTATGAGAAATAGAGGAGAAAGTGATGTGTTTAATGAGTAAATATAATTATGCCAAACATTTATTTTCCTCCTTAGTTTTGTTATTCATCATTGAAATCTCTATTGGTCGGTGATAATAACTATATTCCATTCAGCGTCAGGATTGCCAATATATTCATTTAAATGTATTCCTTTATTTCAGGGTATCCTCGCTTACGACCTGAAGCACTCCGGCGCATCGGCTAACGTGACACAGGGCGGGCTCGGCTACAACTTCGTGAATCTTCGGATGAAGAGTGACCGCGCCCAGGAGCTGCACTACGATGTTTATATTTATGCCTGATTACATAATTAAATTATTATACTGAAATAATTATATTTTAAGAATTTATTCATTAACTTCTGTTGCCTTGTTTTACTTTTCGGGACACATCTTTGAATTAGCAAAGTTTAAGAAAATTGTTCAAGTAACAAAATTGCAAAGACCAGGAAGCGCTCAATTTCAGCTGCGTCAGATTAGACTGGCATCTTTTAAAGACACTCTTGCAAGTACTTATAAAATCTACATTTCCTTACCGATGACCTCTGAAAAGAAACTTAGAATAATAAGACAACAATATCCCACCAAAAATATTTTCATGTTAAATGTTGCCAAGACGAGACCATATATGGCTCGCACTGTCAAAAAGTTATCAGTAAGTTAACTCATGTAGAGGCAAGCTTCTAACTCTACACGCCCTAATTCTACAAGCCCTTAGTCAAAATATGAGGCTTGGCCGTTGGCTTATCGTTACTACAAGAACTATTGCTTATCAGAATAGTAATGGACAGTGAATACATTTTTCACCTTACGCCCATGTGACGCTAGCGCAAAGGCCAAATCACATTTGACTAAGGGTTTTAGAGTTTTAGGGCGCGTGTAGAGTTAGAAGCTTGGCTCTACATGAGATCTGATAACTTTTTGAGAGTGCGAGCCATATGGTCTCGTTTTGGCAACATTTTACATGAAAATGTTTTTGGTGGGATTTAATTTCTTTTTGTAAGTTGCTTAAGACAATTTTTTTTTTCATGTTTTAAATTTTTTTTGTTGTTTGTGTACTAATACTAGCTTACATACCAAATTTCAGCTTTCTAGGACTTCAGGAAGTACCCTGTAAGTTTTGATGATCATCAGTGAGTCAATTTAGTCATTTTAGATATCAATAAAATCTAAAGTATAAGAGCTATGCTTATGAAACTTTATATTATGTTTAATAAGTCCAATATTGACATCATATCCCGAGAATTTTGTTTATCTGGTATAATCCAAACCCAAGATATGATGGTTCAAAAAACCACAAAGCGCTTCGAGAAAAGGTAGGTAGTGCCCTTGCGCTTCGCTTGATTCGTCTTGGCGGGGGACTACCGTGCCCCCAGATAATGTTTTTATAGCATAAACAAAGAAGAGTCTGAATGTCATTTTTTTTTTTAAAAAGTCCCGTGAAAATGCTTATCAAATACAAATGCAAATAAATGAGGGGAAAAACACCACTTCTATGTAAAGGTGGCCGCCCACCGCCGCGTCTGTCGGTCTGTCACACGCTATCAGGTGAAGTCGGTTTTTTACCATTTTGTTATTTCCAAGCCAATCCGAGCCGCAGAGATTCGAACCGAAACCCTCGCGGTAAAACTAAACTGACATCGGATGTCATTTTATATTTAGCTTTTTTTTCTACTATTAGTTTGGATTTAGACTGGCTTGGATTGTTTTTGGTATTTTCATATGAATATTGTTTTTAAAGCAATGAGTTTATACTGAAATCAATGCTTTGAAAGAAATATTGCTATACCTAATTTATCACTTATTGAAAGGTGATTGACACTGTGTGTGTGGTGAAGGAAAACATCGTGAGGAAACCGGCATGTCCTAGAACTAAAAATTCGAAGACATGTGACATCTACCAACCCGCACTAGGCCCGCGTGGTAGATTACTACCCACTCCCTCTCGAAGAGAGGAGGCCTATGTCCCAGCTGTGGGAACATTATAGGCTGATTATGTTGTGTGTGTCGTTAATGATCGTCCTGCTGAAATAATCGTCTTAGAAGATTTACTCCTGCTGAAGTTAGGTATGATATATTATATATTATACATATAGTAGCTGCGCCCCGCGGTTTCACCAGCATAAGTTTCGATCCCGTGGAAATATCGGGATAAAAAGTAGCCTATAAGTTAATCCAGGGTGTCAGCTACCTCAATACAAAATTTTATCAAAATTGGTTCAGCCGTTTGAGCGTGAAGAAGTAACAAACATATAAACACACACACTCACAAACTTTCGCCTTTATAATATTAGTGTGATAGTGGTATCATAGCCGAAACAAACTCAGAGGTCACAGTCTCTTTTAAAGTCCAGACATAATCTTGTTTGAACGACCCGTGCAGCTGTTACGACGAGTGGGTCATATTCCGGGAACCAAACGAAGACAACATGTCGACATAAACTATCAAATTCGCGGTCACGACCAAGCTTGAATAACTAGAACAAAATCATAAAGATAAGTCATATGAAATAATAATTAACTGTGATTATGAACAAACTATGACACGCAGTTTATCACAGAAAGATACATAAACACAACTTCAGTATCCATTCACGTTAGGTCCGTCGAGTCGTTCAGACGTCTGTATTCGAAATTCTAAAGTGTCTTTTTTACTTTTTAATAAAAATGAAGCTGTGCGCTTTAGCCTTTTTGCTGGCAGCGGTGGTATATGTGCAGTGTGACCATACGTTCATGGGTACGAATGTACTGAGGCCGTTGATATACCATCATGATGCCCAGTACAGTTCCAAGGTCTTCAGAAAGAGGGTAGAGAATCTGTACTTCGCCTTGCCGGCTGTACCTTCTAATTTCGGACGTTCTATTCAGGTGAGGCTTCTGAAATGACTAATGGCTACAGTGTTACCTAGTAACTGGCTTTTTGAGGTCAGATAGGCGGTCGCTCCATTTAGACTGGAAGCCAACGCCACCATAGTTGGGAAAAGATTTATTGATTTGTTTACTAAGAAGGTATTTAACTTAAAAACTTATAAATGTAATGTGTTGTAGAAACTTACATATCTTTTATTTTATTTTATAAACGTTGTATAGCGTCTGTATAGTTACACAACGCTTTGTGTCTTCTTTTTTCTGAAAGAGAGAAATCGGTGTGTAAGTATTCATCTCATTTAATACGTTTATTAATAAGGGGGTTTGTGTATAGGTATTTCATTAGTACTTATTTACTTAAAGCAGTGGTAGCAAAGTGGTGACGGCCGCGACTTACGAGTTGTATAGGTCGTGGGTTTGAACCCAGACAGGCGCTTTACTTTGTGAAAATTATTTAATGACCACTGCTCTTAAAACGTCAAAGGAAAACATCGTGAGCAAACCGGCATTTCCTAGAACCAAAAGTCGATAACGGCCCACTCCCTCCCAGAGAGAGGAGGCCTGTGTCCCAGCAGTGGGAACATTATAGGCTGATTATGCTATATCTACATAAATAAACATTGAATTTTTCCTAAATTATTGTAACTTTTTCTTTGCAAACTACATCGATTTGAACATGTAAGTTGGCATATTGAAATAATAGCCGGTGATTATCTAAGACACCGGTATTTCTTTATCATAATTGTTTGTTTACATTATTAAAAATACTAGTTTCCAAACAACACTTTTATGGTATCACTATATTACTTACCGATCAACAATCGCTTAGACAATCAATTACCCGTAATTAGAACAGGCAAAAAAGTACGGAGACAAGGAATTTTTTTTTTTTTAATAATGAGTTCTCGACCGACGTCGTCATCGTATAGGGGAACCCCAGAAGCCGAGGTATCACTAAAACATTTCAATAGTTTTCCTGTAGTTTCATGAAATCATTTGTTTATTTATCACACAGTGATTCACTTTGTTTTCTAACAAAGAGAGAGTTACAAAATTTGAAATAGGAGATTCGGCTTTACTCCGTGACTGTACTAATGATGAAATTGGGCAGTGGGTCCAGTCGAAGTATTCAAAATGTGATCAGGTCAACTGGACCCGCAGGTCCAGTTCGAGTGGGTCCAGTTGACCAGACTCCTAGATGACTTACTGATATTCGTTTTTTGAAGTTATTTTCGAATCCTAAACTTGCTATTCAATTTGGGTGTCAGATTTCTCAACCAGCTGATGAAGCAGTCGCACGGACCGATAGAAGGTCAACCTTCGGTCTACGCTATGCTTGCTGCGGTTGGTTCGTGGATGGGTGACCACCTATTATATATCGAGACCCCCGTTTGCCTCGGAAACACGTTAATCCGTTGGTCCTGGCCATAGATATATGAAGGTCCCGGCTGTCATTCGTCGAGTACATCTTTGACAGTCGTTACGAGTAGTCAAAAGCCTAAAAGTCTGACCTACCAAAGGGTATCTTGTTAGCATGAACAGAGTTGCGAAGGTCAGATAAGCAGTCGCTCCATGTAAAATACGGGTATTCAGCTGCATCCGGTAAGACTGGAAGCTGACCCCAACGTAGTTGGGAAAAGGCCGGATTGATTTTGATTCTCAACCAGCTTCAACATCGAATTTTATATTTCCTTCTTGTTCGTTGTTCTTACAAAATAAAAAACTTTTTACAAAAAAAACAACCGACTTTCAAAAAACACTATAAAGTGAAAAATAACTTTAATTTCGGAAGTCGGTGGCAAAAAACTAAAATACAAATCCAAAGACACCGACTTCCGAAATTAAAGTTATTTTTCACTTTATAGTGTTTTTTGAAAGTCGGTTGTTTTTTTTGTAAAAAGTTTTTATTTGTCACTTTTTAGTGGGTCAGTTTGTTATTTATCTAAGTTACAATAGCCTAATGTCAACTGCTCATCATCTCTTACAAAATATTGCTTTTCCCGATGCAGGGACGTTAATCAACAACCACTCACCATAGTCACCATACGTATTGTGACGAGGATAAATCGTTTAGCAATCATATTAAAGTAATCGAATCGCAACCCGTGAAATATTTGTCATTGAGTAGTTCCGATGGCCATCTGTGGTCTTCATCATCAGCTCCACTTTACCAAATGATGATTTCCGAGAGCAAATGCTCAAGTTATTTTAAAAAATACCCAAATCGCTATAGCTTCGCCTATAAAATTTGAGGGTTTCCTTCGATTTCTATGGGATCCTCTCATCAGATTCCAACTTGATGATAATGGGACCACCTCGAGAGTATACCCTTTCGAACAAAAAAAGAATTTTGAAAATCGGTCTACAATTGGCGGAGTAATCGCGTAACAAACACACGTCGAATTGAGAACCTCCTCCTTTTATGAAGTCGGTTAAAAAATGTAACCAATACCAATTATTTGAAATGATTGAAATGAAATGATTTTATTTTTTGTAAGTAGGTTTGTACAAACACTTTTACACGTCAATCATGTTTTTTTTTTTAAACTAGATGAAGTCGGCGGCTGCGTTTCCTATCTGACTACTCTGAGAAGAAAGGCCGAAACAAACTCAGAGGTCACAGTCTCTTTTAAAGTCCAGACATAATCTTGGTCAGGTTATATGAAGACCATGTAGATCGATGTCTGAGGTGGTCTTTTGAGGAAAGAACCACACAGATTGAGAGGACCTGTCCAGTCAGTGCACGCATTTGTCAAAAAAAAAAAATATTATACACTTAATATATACTAGCTGCGCCCCGCGGTTTTACCCGCGTAAATGTCGATCCTGTGGGAATATCGGGATAAAAAGTAGCCTATATGTTAATCCAAGGTGTCAGCTACCTCCATACAAAATTTTATCAAAATTGGTCCAGCCGTTTGAGCGTGAAGAAGTAACAAACATATAAACACACCCCCACACACACTCACAAACTTTATAATATTAGTGTGATACACTTGTGTTTTCCTTGACTTCTATGAAATAGCTCATTTGCTACAAGGTCGACATAATTTCAAAATTGATGATTTTTTAGTTATTAATAAAGTTGTGTTGAAAATTTTTCGATCCGTTTACTGTAAAAACGACATTTTCGTCGACCTTGTAGCAAATGAGCGATTTTGTCTAAATAAGTTACCTAAAAAATCTACGATTAGTGTATAATTTTAACTTGAAACTATAAAATTGCTCTCCTGTAAAATTATATTTTTTGAGAAATGTCGACTTTGTCGCAAATGAGTGATAATTATCATGAAACATTTTATTCAAGGCAAATAGGTTATCGGTATTTCACTAGATTACAAGTATTATTAACTTAGTGCTTGTGCGAAAGTCCCAAATGAATTATACAATACGGACCCCACTTTTGAGTACCTACATGGTTTATCTGACTACAGTCTTCCGACATTTAAATAATCACTTCGGAGACTATTTTATTGCATCCATATCCGTGCTTTGAAATACAACCAATCCAGTATTCAGTATTTCAATCCAGCACTGGAATTCATTAAAACTGGGTTGATATGTGGATCAAAGTTAACACTTTTCAATTCTGTCCAGTATCGGAGGGCAGGCAGAGCAGCTGCTATTTTCGGGAAGGGGACTTTTTGGGAAATGGACGTTTCGGGAAAGGGACATTCTGGGAAAGGGACATTCTGGCAAAGGGACATTTCGGGAAAGGGACTATTTGAAACCAAGGGACATTTTGGGAAAGGGACTATTTGCAACCAAGGGACATTTTGGGACTATTTGAAACCAAGGCACAGTGTTTTATAAAGCCTGATTTTCGGACATCCCATTTTTATTGACAAACCTGACAGAAATAATCATTTAAATGCAAGATTTCGTATCCCCATTTAGCTGCCAAGTCTAGTTTCGGAGATATAATTTTTTGAAAATCGTAATTTTTCCATCCGGATATTAAGAAAAAAATTAATTAAGCTTAAACTAAGCGTGATACGAAAAAATTATGTGAGGTACATTGATGGCGTATCTTATGCAGAGTATTTTAGTCCATAAATGAACCTCGCACCATTGTTAGATCCAGATTTATGCGAGTATTTAGGTTTTTAGTTTTTCTTCATTTTCTCGAAAATTCCGCCCTTTCGGGAAAAGTTATTTATACAGGAATAATTCTATTTACGTCCCCAATACACCACAAAATTATTACATCCCGAATCCATGGAACTCAGAAGTTATTCCAATTTAACTATTTTTGTTAGGGTTGTCAATTTTTTTATCTTTATTTTGTGAATCAAATTTTTCGCAAAAGTAAAAGTTTCGTAGTCAGAATGAGAAAAAGAACGTGCACCAGTTTACTAGTATCCTACTGAGGCCTTTCAAAAATATTTATTTATTTATTATTATTTACTAAAAACTCTATGCACAAGTAAAAAACATTGTACAAAGGCGGACTTAATGCATTAGGCATTTTCTAACAGTTGACCTTAGGGTGGTCCAGAAACAACATGGCGGATGCAATTTATAAGAGAGAAACGGAAAGGAATTCCTATATAATACAGGCTGAATTTTCCAAGTGGGCGTGGATGGCCAAATCCGAAACTATGAGGAATAGCGAAAAGTACTCAAAGGAGTCGCGGGCTCGATTTTGATGAAAACTAAAACTGCATCATTGGATTTTTGAAAAATCAATATTTCTAGCCAGGAATCGTACCCGTTGATTTTGAAAAAAAAAAACCACACACTGTATTATTACCCCATTCGATAGTGTCGCTGATAAGGATCGCATTCTGGGAAGTAATGACATACGGGAAACTAAAGAAAAGAGCTCATTTTTAACAAAATACTTTTTTATTTATCTTAAGTTACCTACCTATTAAACCTTAACTGTTTAATTGTTCAAAATGTGATGACCATTGTTTTCAATACATAGCTGGATTCAACGTCTCAAGGATTGTACTGCATTTAACATTTGAATTTAGGTCATAATGTTGTGAAGGTGACTGCGCTGCGGGTGTATTGAGCATCATTTCGAACAAGGTACAGGTAATGTCGGTATGAATCCTACTCTAAAATAAGAAGCAGTTTATTAAAATCCAACATTTTCCTTAAGTTTGCCTTATGTCATTACTTCCCAGAATTTGATCCTTATTAGGGACACTTTCGAGTGGCGTAATAATACAGTGTGTGTTTTTTAAATTAAAATCAACGGGTTCGATTCCTGGCTAAAAATATTGATTTTTCAAAAATCCAATGATGCAGTTTTAGTTGTCATCAAAATCGAGCCCGCGACTCCTTTAAGCATTTTTCGCTATTCCTCATAGTTTCGGATTTGGCAATCCACGCCCACTTGAAAAAATCACCCTGTATATACATATATTGATAAATACGTAGATATATATGAACAATATTGTTAAGAAAAAAGTATTTGGTACGTACTACAAAAATACTTAAATAACACAAAATGCCTGAATCTGCCATTTAACATACATCGGTAAACAATATTGTATTTAGGTACAGTCAACAGCAAAAGTAGATGATCAAAATCAGAAATTCAATACTAATTAACGGAGTTCGCGTCAGAACTACATATATGGCAGAGCTGTTGCTGTTGTTGTTGTTGTTGAGCTGTGTGCAGAGACTGTGTGGCTGTCTGGCAGAGTTCTGACGCGAACTCCGTTCATTAGTATTGAGTTTCTGATTTTGATCATCTACTTTTGCTGTTGACTGTACCAAGCTGGTATCCTGCGGCGTCTTCACGTCAGATAATCCAAACCACCGATTTTACTACAAGGTAGATATATTTTTTGACAAAGTTATATAAAATCCGGATATAAATAATTATCTGAGATTTTGACAACCCTGACGACGTAAAATCCGGATAAAACTTAAAATCGTTGTGGTTTCTAAGTTCCATGGAATTGGGATGTGAAATTTATGTGGTGTGTAGAAAAAGTTATTTAGATCATTTCAGTATAAATAACTTTTCCCGAAATGGCGGAATTTTCGAGAAAATTAAGAAAAACTAAAAACTGAAAAAGTCGTATATTTCTGGATCTAGCAAAGTTACGAGGTTCATTTGTGCACTAAAATACTCGGCATAAAATACACCATCAATGTACTTATCATCAATATTTCTATCACGCGTAGTTTAAATGTAATTATTTTTTTTCTGAATATCGAGATATAATTTGGTCGATTTTCAAAAAATTATAACTCCGAAACTAGACTTGGTAGCTATATGGGGATACGAAATCTTGCATTCAAATGATTATTTCTGTCAAGTTTTTCAATAAAAATGGGATGTCCGAAAATCGGGCTTCATAAAACACTGTGCAAGGGACATTTTGGAAAAAAGACATTGCGGGAAAGGGACTATTTGAAACCAAGGGACATTTTGGAAAAGGGACATTTCGGGAAAGGGACTATTTGAAAACAGGGAACATTTTGGGAAAGGGACTATTTGAAACCAAGGGACGTTTTGGGAAAGGGACATTCTGAGCCTGAACGCTATTTTTGATCGAGTGCTACTCTAGGATCAATATGCTATATTACAATACTGGATCAATGCTAGATGTGTGCCATATTAGCCGATTAGTCTTTACTCAAAAAAGGGCACAATTATAATTATTTCCGTGTCGCAAACTTGAATAAACATTGTCCAACTTGCAGGGTATTCTGGCGTTCGACATGACACACTCAAGTGCGACGGCTAACGTGACTCAGGGTGGCCTCGGGTTCAACTTCGTGAATCTTCGGATGAAGAGCGCACGCGGAGAGAAGATACACTTCGACGTCTACGTTTACGTTTAAAACTCGATAATTATTAATAAAGGAATTTGTGTTGCCATATTATTTTTCTGATGGTTTTTCTTTAACTTTTGACGGAATTACATATAGGTATAGTCAAGAAAAGAGATAAGTATGCAGGATCGTCGGATACAGTTTTTTTAAGTTTAGTAAGAAACCGATGGATGTTGTCGAGCAGTTTGTTTTCTATAATAAAATTAAATTTTATTCGAAAACATCCATGAATTTCTTACTAAACATCAACTATACCCGACGATCCTGCATACTCATCTCCTTTGTTGACTGTACGTGTAACTATGAAAACACTACCCACATTTATGTAAGTATACCTACTATTTTTAAATACTGCAATGTAATCGTGTTTAAAGTTGATGATCGCTAAGGCAGCACCCCAACTGCGTAACACAATTTCAATCACAATCAGACAGTTTGAAGGATATTGCTAATCCATTGCTTCTTATGTTTGAAAAAATAGTCTGCTCAACAACTTTAATAACGCAATGTCATTTGTGATCAATGGTCATTTTATGTGTGTTACGCAATTACCCGTCCCGGCAAGTACTCGTCCACATCGAAACTGGAACCAGGGACCAATTCCTTTTCTAATTTGGTTAGGAGGCAACTCGTCCACATCGAAACTGGAACTAGGGACCAATTCCACCTTTACTAACTTGGTTAGGAGGCAACTCGTCCCACTTCGAAACTGGGACCAGGGTCCAATTCCACTACCTAATTTCAGTATGTGATTTAAGTATATAAAAGAAACTTATGTTCTGTGATTGTTATGAAAGGTAAAATCTTCGTATTCGTGTCGCTAGCACGACTGTATGTTATATCTTATTGGCCCAAAACTTTGTCACTTCCACGGCGGCGTTGTCAGTGGCAGCGCACTCACAATCTGTCAAAATTCTGTAATAGGTTTCCAACTTTATCGCTAAAGCATAAGGCTCAAGGTTGATTGGGAAAAGTTGACAGTTTCGGGTAGCTTGATGTGCTGGCGTCTGTACTTAGTAGACACTTGCGCTAATCTTATTTGTAAGGCTTATCATATTGAACCCATCTTAGGGTGGGAAAAGTAATACTTTTCCACGTGTTTTGAACAGACACGAGTAAATTATTTGCACATTAAGCTGACGTTTTCTAGATATTTCTTCGTATTCTTTTCAAAAACGATTGTTTAATAATTTGGCATTTAGGTAAAACAACTTTTAAAGTAGCTGAAAGAGATAACTTTAGTGAACCTATATAAAGTCAAGATCATACTTATCTTGTTTAAAAGGTTAAAAAGTTTAGCCCAATCGAGTCAGGAAAGTGTTAAGAGACTGACTTTTAAGTTTCTTATCATCAAGCTTGTTTGTTTGGCGTTTCTCAAAGAGCGATGGAGCGCAACATCCTGGGTGTTAAAAGACAGGACAAAATTCGGAACACCATGCTGCATGCACCATGCCTCCTGCTCCACAGACACTTGGACTCACTAGTTAAAATTTCAATATTTGGAAGAGGTGCTTCCCTTTTTCTTTTTAAGTGTTTCTGACATTACGATTTATTTTTTTCTTAATTTATTCAATCAAGTTTAAGTGTTGAATACTTCAATATTAAATATCTCTTCCTGTTTGGTAGGTAATAAAATTCTATTTACCTCTTATATAAATTGCAAACTGTAGTTTTGTATAATTTAGAAGCATTTTTTTTTTTTTTTTAATTTTGTGAATGTAAGAACCATGTTTCCGTTTATTATGATTTTTTGATGTTGACTTGAAAGAGCATGGCAGTTGAGAACGTGTCATGCTCACTTAAATGTCTCACCGATGGTGGCGCGTGTGTTGGATCATTCGGTTCCCTACAAAATGGTTGAGCTGGATGGTGCTGATCCACGCGTCATGTTCGTGAGCGGGCGCCGTCGGTTGAGACTGGTCATCTCTTAACTGCCATGGCTTATTTTTAATTTTATGTCTTGAATTGTTTCTTCATTTCTGTCTTTTTTTACATTGTTCTCACATATAGAAGCAACAAGAATAATGTACCCAGGATTTTGTAATATCTTGATTTAAAAGAGTGTCCATGGAGTTTCTTGCCCGTTCTTCTCCATAGAGATCTACGCTTTGGAATGGGCAACTAGCTTCAACTTTCTGACTAACTGACAGACTATTTAATTTTGACAATTCAAAAGTGCCTGTACAAGGTTTAATTGAAATAAATGATTTGAGTTTGAGTTTGAGTTTTGTGTTCCAAAAAGGGTATAATAGGTAATAGGTAAAACGGGCTGGTTTCCGCAACTCCACGAAAATGCGCGTATTTTGTATAATAGACGTAGGCAAGAAGGCTGCCAGGCTCAAGTGGGATTGGGCGGGTCACATCAGCCGCATGCAGGATGACCGCTGGGCAAAAGTTTCCACACAATGGGTGCCTGAAGATGGACGGCGCCGCCGAGGTCGACCCAGAAAGCGGTGGCGAGATGACCTGGACGCGTACCGCGAGGACTGGTTTGAGGTGGCGATTAAAAAATTGTTGTGCAGTACAGTAGCGAAGGGTCAATTTATGTAAGAGGTAAGCCGGAGTAGATATCTATAATATGATTGTATTATTTGTCTATAGAATACTGACTCACCATTTTGCAAAGGGAAGCCGATAGGAATCGAGTTGTATGGAACCTTCGCCACGGTGTTTATATTTTGACCGCGGAGGTATTGCACTCTGTGAAACAGCTTCTTTGTTTTTATAGCCGGCGAATAATGTCTAAAGTCTATTCATGTTTCAAATAAACAAATATCAACATTATTTTAATGGTAATTAAGTTGATTTCAGAGTGACTAGCACTATTGAAAAGTTATAAAAATGTCTGAAGTTGTAGCGTAAACTGAACTTTACTGTGTAGGAATTAAAGTTATTTTTCCAACTCATATTTGTTTACATTTTTGGCAAATAAATCGCGAATGCAGATTACTCTAGTAGGTCTAGAATCATGTGCTGATCTCATGGTTACAGCGGTGCTATTCTGTAAAAATCTCACCGTAAAAACTTAGGTGAAGTGAGCGTGGAGTGAGCTGTCAATAGTGTCAATTCCTAGCAAAAACAAACTCACTTCACCTAAGTTTTCACGGTGAGATTTTTACAGAATCGACCGGCAGTTCACGGTATTATTATTATACTCTTTGGTTCACGGAAGAACAAAACTTTGCAGCCGATACTCCAGAACCTTCCCACGTAGTACAGATATTTTCGAATTACCCAACCATTGGAAGCTAATATGAATTCCTCTCGGGTCAGGTCTCACGCAGTCATATTTCATTTTAGTGAAATATGCCGCGAATGCGAGCTATGCTTGGAGACTCTTTGAAGGATAAAATCAGGAATGAAATTATCCGGAAAAGAACCGGAGTTACCGACATAGCTTGCAGAGTAAGCAAACTGAAGTGGCAGTGGGCTGGCCATGTCTGTCGAAGGACCGATGGCCGGTGGAGCAGACGAGTCCTGGAGTGAAGACCGCGTATCGGCAAGCGTAGTGTGGGACGCCCCCCAGCTAGATGGACGGACGACCTAAAGAAGGTGGCTGGGATGGACTGGATGCGGAAGGCGGAGGACAGGGTGCTGTGGCGCAGTCTGGGAGAGGTCTATGTCCAGCAGTGGACTGCGATAGGCTGAGTTGATTGATGCCGCGAACGTGCTGTAGGTACCCACTACTGTTTCATACTTAAGTTTGTCAGTTTAAATGTTTAATGGGATATTTCTTCTTCATTACACTCGATCCCTCAGTGCTGAGGATCGTGATCTTGTTATTATTATTATTATAATAGGTATAGGCTGATGCCTATACCTAATGTTCCCACTGCTGGAACACAGGCCTCCTCTCTGTGAGAAGGAGTGGGCCGTAATCCACCACGCGGGCCTAGTGCAGGTTGGTAAATGTCACGTGTTTTTGAAATTTTGATTCTAAGACATGCCGGTTTTCTCACGATGTTTTCCTGCACCGTTCAGAGCAGTTGTGATGAAATAATTTATTCAAAGTAAAGCGCCTGTCTGGGCTCAAACCTACGACCTTTACCTCGTAAGTCGCGGCCGTTACCACTAGGCCACCACTGCTCCTTATTGTTAAAGTACACACAGCAAAACTATTCGATTTACATCGTACACACGGATACCTGTGCTATGAATAGTTACGCACGATGTTACAAAATCCTGGGTACATTATTCTTGTTGCTTTTCTATGTGAGAACTATGTAAAAAAAAACACAAATGAAGAAACAATTCAAAATATAAAGTTATGAGATGACCAGTCTCAACCGACGGCACGACGGCGCCCGTTCACGAACACGACGCGTGGATCAGCACCATCCAGCTCAACCATTTTGTGAAACCGAATGATCAAACACACGCGCCACCATCAGTGAGACATTTAAGTGAGCATGACACATTCTCAATTGACTGCCATGCTATTTCAAGTCAACATCATACTATCTTATTAAACGGATCAAATGTTCTTACATTTTCAAAATTTAAAAAATGATACAAAACTATAGTTTGAGATTTTTTTAAGAAAACCGTATTTTTATTTATCTCCTTATTCAATACAACGTGACATTCACTACTTCTAACATTCGGTAAAGCGAATCTAATGCATTTAGTTTTTTTTCTCATTTAATACCAAATTATTTACAGTAAACCAAATATGGACCATATGCATAGCGTGGACTTATTTCTTTAACTATGTACAGACGCCAGCAGGTCAACCTACCCGAAACTGT
Organism: Oligia fasciuncula; assembly: GCA_963082905.1. Taxonomy (NCBI): domain Eukaryota; kingdom Metazoa; phylum Arthropoda; class Insecta; order Lepidoptera; family Noctuidae; genus Oligia; species Oligia fasciuncula. Next base: position 5,616,376 of record OY720401.1, read on the forward strand.
CAGATTTTCCCAATCAACCTTGAACCTTATGTTTTAGCAATAAAGTCGAAAATCTATTAAAGAAATCTGACAGATTGTAGTAACTTGGTGTGCTGGCGTCTGTAGGTACATTGTTTTCTTTGCTCTTAACCTTATAATTTTTTTAGATTACAGTAACAAATAAATGATTGGTAAGTTCAAGACTACTAGAAGAGTGGTATTAATATTTGATAACAAATAAATTATTTTTTATAACCTTTTTTATGTCGATTAATAATGGCGAGTTATTCAACAATTCGCCATGGCGATTAATAGGTATTCAACTATTCGCGGCATGTCTAATAAATAGGATTACTTAAATAATAGGTGCCTACTGTCGGTTGGTTGATCGGCCGTAAATTTAATTAGAACTAATAAAAATAAAATTAGTTAGTAGGTAGTGTGTAAATTTTGATTTTTTTTGTTTAAGTTGTTTAAGACATAAATAACTAGTAGGGCCCCGCGGTTTCACCTCGATCCCTTGGGAATATCGGGTTAAAAAGTATCCTATGTCCTAATCCAGGTCATGGTCTACCCTACCCATGTGCCAAATTTCATCCAAATCCGTTCAGCATTTTCAGCGTGAAAGCGTAACAAACAATCATACAATTTTTTTTTTTTTTTTAATAAAACTTATTAATTTAGATGTGTACGATTTTCCCCATCCACCTCAATACGGATATGATTCGAATAGTAAAGAATGCCTTCTTAAATACCTAGATAGTTATTTCCCAGGTAAAAAAAAAATTTTGCTTCAACAAAAACTCCTGTAAAAAATAACAGTATACAGTTAATTTATTAAAATCAATTACCTACCTATAAGCGACCATTCCACTGGTGACTTAACCTAACACCTTCAAATATTTGCCCCGTAGGTCGGTACCTGGCCTAAACTAACATAGCTAATTCAGGTTATGTTTGTTATTCTATTTACTTACACAAATAAACTTTATAATGAACATCAAAACAGTTTGAACTTAGTTACTACTTGGTGAAACTGGGAAAGTTTTCATTGTTATTTTCTACATTTAAGTAATGTTATTATTCTTGTATAAACATAGGTGTCAGTATACTAATTTTGAGCCAAACAGGAGCAATAAGGAATATGCATGTGATTCGAATAAGATATAATTAAATAAGACAAAATTATAATCTTTACTACTAACGGTGGGCACTTACGCCTGAATTTATTTAGCTAGCAATCACATGAATTGCATGTTGCCTGCTTACTTACCCTAATCTCAATAGTTTTTCTTACTGCACAAATTCGACTCTTTGATAGCCGACAAAATACCTAATCATCTTTTTTACTAGGTAAGTATCTAAGCCGACTTGTACCACAAATTACCTACTACTTAATTAAAAAACATTTGAGGCCAATTTTAACTCAAGGAGTTTTATTGCTGATTCTAAATAAAATTCTGTAAAGCCATATTTGTTACAGTCGCGAATCATATTTTAACCAACATACCTACAACCTGACCTGAAAATTGCAAAAAACTTAAGTTTTGAATTTCGCAGGCTATCTTAGCGCATTCCCTATAAACGAATGTTTTTAGTGATTTGTGGTGTAAATGAGCCCTAGTCCACACTAGGGCTCAATTGCAATAAATAATATTACTAATCCATCCATCACAGATTACGAAAAAAGAACAACCACCTCAATTACCCGCGCCAAAAAAGTTCCATAAACGACCTCGTTGAGGCAAAGGACACAACAAAATAGATCTCACTTACAAAGATCGACACACAAGTCGTCAGAGGGCGACACTTTAGCAGGAAGAAGGTCTTCACTGGAGTAGATATCAGGAGGCTGTAAGTGTGCTTCCGGCGAGGGCCCGCGTCAAAGCGCCTGCCGGATGTGTCAATTTGAAGCCGGCGCCATCTTGAAATCTCTTGACTTCGGGATGTGTGGGATTTGAAATGTTTGAAATCTACTTTTATGGAACTTGACCTAGATCTTAGGGATACTGTAAAGTGTTTTCTGTGTACAGTTTATTATAGGAAGTTCTTCAAAAAAAAATATTAAAAATACACGGAGGAAATTCAGTGGGACGTTATGGTCTTCTACTGATGTGGGGATTCCGCCACCTAGATAGATCCTGCTGCCTAAGAATTACCTATCTTCTTCACTAGCTTTTCTTATGATTACCTGAGCCGCACTGGTCGAACGATCAGGTTAAGCCACGCTTGCCGCGGTTGTTCCGTGGATAGGTGACCATCTTTACGTACTAAGACGCCTCCGTGTCTCGGAAAGCACGTCAAGCCGTTGGTCCCGGCTGTCACTCGTGGATTTTTGACAGTCGTTACGGGTCGTCAGATGTCCCAAAGTCTCAAAACCAAGGGGTATCGATAATACCCAGTAACTGGTTTGTGGAAGTCAGATAGACTGTCGCTTCATGTAAAATACTGGTATTCAGCTGCATCCGGTTAGACTGAAAGCCGACTCCAACATAGTTTGGAATAGGCTAGGCAGATAGATAGATAAACCTGAATATCATAAACAATACGGGGTAATTTCGTTACACACTATCAGTAGCAATGGGTTTCATTCGACATTCATTACGTTATTTACGTTGTTGCGAGCAGACACATTTTTTCGAACATAAATATGAAGCAATGGATTAGCAATGTCCTTCAAAATGATTCAGATGGAGATTAATAGTGTGTTACACAATTTATGGTGCTGTTCAACCGGCGTCTATTACACATACAAAACCTATTTTGCAGACATTACTCACGTAATTACATATAACCTATCAATTTAAACCATAGACATCATTGCCCATTGTATACAAGAGAACAACACTATCTATTCGATAATTGAATAATCGATTTACTATAATAGTCTGTGCAGGAGTTATCGCCATTAAACCTAATTCACTAATGAAGTGGGCGACCATTTATCAGGGAGAGGTGCCCGCACTGAATTTGTTGGTTCCCGGGCATTTGTCCTGCAAATATTGTGACAGGGGTATGACAGGCAAACTAATTACTTATCTTTACACGCTGAGTCCGGTTTGAATTTTAATTTTATTATGTACAGACGCCAGCACATAAAGCTACCCGAAACTGTAAAATTTTCCCAATCAACTTTGAACCTTATGCTTTAGCGATAAAGTTGAAAATATATTAAAGAAATTTGACAGATTGTAGTAGCTTGATGTGCTGGCTTCGATGGATAATAAGTGGTATTGCGTCGACAGAGTTTGGATAAGCAAACTGCAAGACTGCAGCGGGGTAATTGCGTTACTTCAAAATCATTCAGATTATTAAGTACGCAATTAGTTCAGTGGTTCAGTTTAGTGGGTTTCATTTTGACAGTTCACCAACATTCATTGCGTTATTTACGTTGTTGAGCAGACAAATTTTTCGAACTTATGAAGCAATGGATTAACAATATCCTTCAAAATGATTCGGTGCTGGCGTGATGTTATGCTGTGACAATATAGTTTCCACGTATTTGTGAATTTAAATTAAAAAAAAAAAACATTAAAAAAAGAATTTATGAAATCGATTTACAATGCCGGAGAAATCGCATAACAAACGTACAAAAAAAACATAGTCAAATTGAGAACTTCCTTTTTTAAAGTCGGTTAATAATAAAACACACGAACATGCGCTCAAAAGTCAAGTAAAACAGTCAAAGCAATAAAAAAAAGTTACGCAAATAAAGATACTCAGCGAAGTTTGGAGTAATCTCTTTCTGCACGTCCTAATATTCAGTGGAGCGAAGTTTTATTTAATTTTTTACGTGACTTCCTTACAGCACCTTGGAGTCTCAGGCCTCGGATAAAGTACTGAATTCGTGTGAGGGTAACTGCTTTTTAACTTATCTTTCTACCTTTAAATATTGACGTTATTTTTATTCATTAAATAGCTGTGAATCCAGGATGATAAGAACCCCATGTCCTTCTCCAGGTCATGGTCTACCCTTGTACCAAATTTCATCCAAATCCGTTCAGCCGTTTTAGCGTAAAACAGCTGTCTGTTTGATCGCGTTTTTCTTCTAAACTACACAACGGTTTTTGATGCGGTTTGCACCATCATTTAGAGAATTTATTCCGAAACGCTTATGCGTAACATCATCATCATTTCAGCCGAAAGACGTCCACTGCTGGACAGAGGCCTCCCCCAAGCACCTCCAATTCGACCGGTTGTACTTCTCGCATCCAACGGGTTTTTCGGAAGGTAGGAGGCCTTCCAACGCTACGTCTTCCGGTACGCGGTCGACACTCCAGAACCTTTCAGCCCTATCTATCATCATTTATGTGTATAATATTATTATAATGAAAGAAATCTCGATGCTTGTTAAGTGTATTAAACCGTGCGAAGCTGGGGCGGGTCGCTAGTCTAAACTATATCATAAAGAGAAAATATTTGATTGTTTGTATGTTTGTTTGTTACGCTTTAACGCTAAAATGGCTAAACGGATTTGGATGAAAAATGACACATTGGTAAACCATGACCTGGAGAAGGATATAGGCTACTTTTCATCCTAGATCGCAGACAAAGTCACGGGCAACAGCTGTTTTCCTATATGACAGTAATGCTCTTTTCCTTTCAGTAGTAATAATAAAACATGTTAGGGGGGCGCTAAGGTAGCCTGCGAAAATCAAATTTTCTTACGATTTTTGCAATTTGCAGCTCAGTATCTGAGTATACATACGTTGATTAAAATATGATTCGCGACTGTAACAAATATGTATTTACAGAATTATAATCATTAGAATCAGTATAATAGTAACGTCAAGATTTCATGAAATAGTCATTCAATAGGATTACTTGGTCTTAGAGAGTTGTGTTGATGACTTTAATGATTATAATTCTGTAAATACATATTAGGTATTTGTTACGGCCGCGAATCATATGATAATCAACGTACAGACGCCAGCACAAGCTACTACAATCTGTCAAATTTATTTAACAGATTTTCAACTTAATCGGTTCAAGGTTGATTGTAAAAATTTGACAGTTTCAGGTAGCTTGATGTGCTGGCGTCTGTACAACTTAATACTGACCAGCAAATTGGAAAAAAACGTACTTAAGAAAATTTTAATTTCGCGGGTTACCCTGTCGCTTTCGCCCTAACGAAGACATTCAGCTCTCATTCCCTTCCCAAAAGCACCACAACACCAATAAATAAAGTATTTTGATGTAAATTTCGGTATATTTCCACACCATGTAACGTGCGTGGAAACGCAAGCATCGCATATACTCGTATATCACGTCGCCGCGTCGGGTCGGTTCACACATGAAATGTTTTACAATTTACTTCACACGATAATGTATGGATCGTATCGCCCTACATGTACAGTAAAGGGCTAAAATATGTAAACGCTTAGGAAAATTCTGAAGCGAGTTATTCGAACAGTGTCGGAAAAGTATGTTAGCGAACATGGTATACATAGAGCAGCAATCAATGTCTTAGGAGAAAACAGTTTTCAGGGTTTCGTACCCGAAGGGTGCTAACCCTATTACTAAGGCTCCGCTGTCCGTCCGTCTGTCACAGGGCTGTATCTTTTAACCGTACCTAATAAGTACACACTTGACATTTTGGCAGTGTGTATACTATGTATGGCTGCTATAACAAGAAAATGAAATAAAGTAAAAATTCAATGAACGCCCCGTTTGTTACGACTGGTTTTTTTTACAAATTTTTTTTTTTACTATATGTATTCATCTGCCTAGCCTTTTCCCAACTATGTTGGGGTCGATTTCTATCCGGATGCAGCTGAATACCACTATTTTACATGGAGCGACTGCCTATCTGACCTCTACAACCTAGTTACTGGTTACCCACCCAGTTATCCCTTGGTAACACTGGTTGTCAGACTTTCGGGCTACTGACGACCCGTAACGAGTGTCAAAGATCCACCATGCTTTCCGAGGCACGGAGGGGTTTTAGTATGTGAAGATGGCCACCCATCCACGGAGCAACCGCGGCAAGTGTAGCTTAACCTGCGTTTTATTTATATATTGGAAGGTGTGTTTAATAATATGATCGATTGACCCGTGCGGCTGTTATTACTTAGCCACAAACGTCCAATATTGTACGGTGATACGGAACCCTTCGTGTGCGAGTCCGACTCGCATTTTCCCGTTTTTGAATTTCACTAAGTAAGTACACACTTATTTTTGCCCTTGACTGTACCACTGCAGTTTGGTTTTATCTCGGCTCATATCTAAAACGCAATATTTCAAAGTTTGAGATAAATATTTCAGATACTTACTTAGGTAATGTATTCGTAAGTACATTTTGATAGTAGGCATGATCTTATCGGTTTAATGTCCAGATTCGATATAAAGATATATTTTTTTACGTCAATGTCATAATGATTAATAAGTCTAGTCTTCTGCCGCGGGTCAGCGGGATTGTCCGAAAGGGTTACCGCAGGCTGGCCCGGAACATAAAGGGCTAAGGAAGGAACACGGGTGGGTTTTAGTCAGTAAGAGTCTGACCCTCCTTTCCGCTCCACCCAGAGCGGGACTAGACTTTTTTTTTTTTGTGGATGGGAAATCATCAAATGACCCCTTCATTTGATGATTTCCCATCCACAAAAAAAAAAAAGTCTAGTCTTCTCGACATAGTTATTTCACCTCTGATGTTGCATCACTGTCAAACACAAAATGATATTTATGTTCGTTGAAATAAGGTTGCGATTTGGTTGCTGCCACTCACAAGCCTGGCAAAATCATAGTGATCTTTATTGTCATTAGTATAAGGTTGCAGTTGGGTTGCTGCTGTCAGAGGTGAAAGAATTGTGAAAGGACTTTAGGTAGGTGAGTGACGCGTGAGTCGGTTGTCCGGAACACACGGAATGTTACATGTTTTTTTTTTTATTAAATTAATTGAAATAAAATAATAGTACATTATGATACATGTGTGCTATGTTGATCATTATGCACGAGGCGATATTATCGCGCGAGCCGCAGGCGAGAGCGATAAGAAAGCCGAGTGTATATTGATTAATGCACACGCGTTTCATACGACGTTTTTCAACACACTTGCGAGGAAAAAAAACAGACTTGTATTGTTAAATATTAACTTGTATGGAAAATGGCGCGCTGGTTTTGTTTTCCCGCGCGCCGTGCTAGCCAGCACTAGCGATGCGCGCGCAACATTGACTCATTTTAAATATAGGTATTAATCTATGGCACAGACAAAACCGATACAGCCTATAGAAAAAATATAATAAACACAAACCTGAAAATTGCAAAAAACCTAAGAATTTCGCGGTCTACCACTGCGCATTCACCTTAAATTGTCTGTGGTCCCCTGCGAGTTCATTTTGCGACCAAGGACAATACAGACTATTTAAAAAAAATTGAAATATAGCCCGCGGATTTTTTCTTTCGGCATGAAGTCTCTTTTGCCGCTTTCCGAATTAGCTATAATCGCTCACATCACAGCGCTCACATCATCTCCATGGACGTAATATTACGTCCATGCATCATCTCACATGCGTTCCGATTTAGATATTACTATTATGACTGCTGAGAGCTGGCAACAATTCGGAACACTCGTGAACGCGCTCACATGACAGTGCTAAGCACTGTCATGTGAGCGCGTAAAAAAGATATTATTACAGTATTTCTTTGTATAAACACCACATTTCTTCTTCAGTTCTTCTTCTTTGGTTAGGTGGCGACTGTCAGCCAGAAGCACAATTTAAAAAATGCCACGTTAGTTTAATTTAAAGATGATGCTGCAACTCAAAACAAAACACACACTGACACAACCTCATACACACACTGTCATTTTTGACAGCGCTCACGGTGATATTATTCTAGGGCATGGTCGGCATTATCGCAAGATGGCGAATGTCATGACGTCATCTATGACGATTCACGGGACATCGTTATCGTTATCGCGCTCACGCTAATTCGGTTATTTCCCAATTCGGAACACATCGATTATTTCCCAATTCGGAACGCAGGGTTTGATGAGATTAAAAAAGCGCGCGTCTCCGACTAGTAAATAGTTATCTGTGGTATTACAGAACATGTGGATTAAAGTAAAGAAAAAGCACGCGTTCGTAATACACTCCATTCTGGACCTAAAAGCGGTTCAATAAGAGCCACTTTACGAGCAAGTGTGTTGAAAATATAATTATGTACCTAATACCTACTTACATTACAAAAAGATGGTAGGTATAAACATAAAATATATGAAATGTATATTTATTTTACTTATTTCTTATTTTGATTCTGACACTAGGACACTTAGGGTCTTAGCTTAGCATTATGCTGAGCGATGGCCGTTCAATTTCTTTCTTTATAGGTGTGTTTCAGTAAAGTTTGAATCTTTTTGTGTAAACCTCAAATTCTTCTCCTGCTCTTTTGGAATTAAGTATCGTTTTCTCTGAAGCACAGACTGAAAAGAAAAACCAAAATCGGTAGGTACTTATATAAAAAAGAAATATAGAAAATGCGTTTATTGGCATTACCCACAGCAAAAAAAAAAACAGAAAACAACTAAGTATTAAAATGCCAAAAGGGCCACAGTGGCATTATGTATGTCAGTTGACATTGACAACACAAGGTGTTCTTACAACCTATCACCTGACGCTGATTTTCAGCTGTTACCCACGAGCACAGAGCACATGACTAGATCAACGAAACTCATGTGCCACGAGTGCCATAGGTAGGTACGTTAGAATATTACATACATAGGGAAGTTGTGTGTCCGTATGAAACGACGCGACACCTACCTACCAATAAAAATCGAAAATGGCGATTTCGTAATTCTACAAGACCTTGCTTTTTTTCAGACCATTAAATAAAAACAACAAACCGTTGAAAGGGACCTAATGGGCGAATCGTGATAAAATAGCGAAAATAATTGTAATATTAATACCTACCCATAGTTTTGCCGAATGGCAAATAATTTTTGCCCTTTTCCTTACGCAGTTTTCGTTTATTTTTCCTGTAAAACTTCGCTAAGCTTTCAGAGCCCAGTTTAATTGCCAGTTCGAATTTGTTGAGTCGATTCCTTAGTTTTTTGTTCGATAAAATGATCTGCGCCCATATTTTATGCGTACGGACTGCAATTTGTAGTGATGTATCATCCAAATAACTGTGGAAGAAATTAATTTAACTAATGCTGTACTTAATAACTTATGCACGCCAAAAAAATATTATGCGACACAAAAAAGTTAACTTATGAAATACGACCTCCGTCGTCGTCAGTAACTCACGAAAATATTTTCCAAGACATCTCCAGTGGCAAAGCAGAAATGGCATCCCGCCTCGTTTCATTGTAAAATGTTTTAGCGCCAAAAACGAAAATACCACTGCCGTACATTGTCAACATGTTACGAATAAATTACAAGAAGAATGTGGGTAACTTAGAAAATTAAAAAAAAAAGTTGGAGGGTAAGTATGGAAGTATTTCGATCAGAAAATAAAAATTTGGTTTTGTAAACACGGGTTTTTGAAGAGAGAAGGCCTGGAGCCGTATTCTCTATACACTGACCTCTTTAATACAAAGAGGTCAGTGTTTCTATGACACAATGAACAATACCGCGAAATGAATGCGAGGTTGGCGTTATTAACTTATTAGCTATGGAATTGACGTGGTTTCGAAGTAAGCAATCATTGGGTGGTCATAGTGAATTATGGCCCTGTGTGAGTGCTATGGGATATTATTTAGAGGGCATGGTGGTTCGAGACTTCAAGCTGGCCACGCTTGGGCTGCATTTATTGTAGTCTGTGTCCGACCTTCAATGATGCGGTCAGTGACCGGCGAGAAAATGAGAAATTAAACCTATGCCTTCTCAACATGCACAATTTTTTGGGGTTGCAGCTGTCACAGGTATACTGTGAAAGGTGAAAGGACTCTAAGGTCCCGCCATCAGCTGTACTGTCATCATCGTCAGAACGCGCGAACGTAGCGTCGCGCGTCGCATCGCTGGTTGTCAATTTGTCAGTGCTTTTGAAGTGAAGCGTGGAAGCAAATCAAAGAAGAATAATTTCGGTCAGTGGGTCATCTTTAGGGGCGGTTTCTGATAGGTACTGATTAGTTTTCTAATAAAATTTGGTCAAGGTCTCTAAGGATTTTTTTTTATGTTGGACAGTTTGACAATATGCAACACTTTCCGGTTCTTATTAGTTTATTTCTAACATTAACTAAATAAATAAATCATACATACAAAATAAGTAAGTACAGACGCCAGCACATCAAGCCTGTCACATTTTAGTTAGTTCTGACTTTGGCCACGCGCGAAAAGAACCTTGTAGCGCTAAAGTACAACATTTACATTGTACGTACCTACCATGGACGTAATAATTATTATTATTATTACGTCCATGCATTGTACACAGCCTAGGGTTGCATGCATAAAATAATTGTAAAATGGTAGTTAATGAAATTTCCCATTATTCCTAATTAATTTTTATTTTTAGTAAAAGTGATAAATTGCAATATCAATAAATTGTATTTTTTTAATTTTCGTATACATCAAAACCTAAAACTTCTTTTATTATTCCCTGGTATTTATCATTTGCGGACAGGAATGACGTAGTGCCTTTTGCCAAAAGCTTCCCTTGTTCATTCGTAAAATACGTTTCTATCACTGATGAATTGCCGCTTTTCAGTGACTTTGTTTCAACATTCACTTTTTCTCCATCAACAGCTAGTCCGATGTAGCTGTTGACAAAAAATAATTATTAATAAGTATACGGTAATTATTACGGTATTAGAAGCCAGCTCTAAAATAAATACTATCCTAATTAAAAATTAAGTAGGTATGTACGGACGCCAGCACATCAAGTTACTACAATCTGTCAGATTTCTTTAATAGATTTTCGACTTTATTGCTAAAGCATAAGGTTCAAGGTTGATTGGGAAAATCTGACAGTTTCGGGTAGGTTGACCTGCTGGCGTCTGTACATATCAGGTAAACTTGGGAGACACCTTTGATTGCCAGTTTTGCGATTTAACTCAACCAAATTCAATGACGAGACAAAAGGACGGTAGCATATCGTTAGAGGGGCTGTCCACGTTCGTTCGTTTTTCTACCTGTATTATGATACAATCGAGATAAACTTTAAAATTAATGACTCATGCATAACAGAAAAGTGTACTACGAGAAGTATATCAACTACCTACTTGACATTCATACTGCTAGTATAGGACAATCTGCTATGAGTGTTGCTGAGCTGTGTGTAAAACGATAACACGTCGATCACAGATGCAATGTATCCCCCATGCAGTGATCCTCCGACGTTGCACATAGTTTTGTCCACAATAAATGAACCTTGAAACGTCCCATTTGAAACTCGTTGCAATTTTACCTAGAAACAAGAATTGTATCAATGTAACAAATGGTAATCAGGATTTTGTAAAAATTAATGTGGATTCAGAGTTTTATTATAAATTCACATTGAATACCAACGACATATGGGATACATAATAGAAAAATATGCGTGAGTGTAGCGAAAAGCATTCACATCAGCATCCATTCTCCTAATACTAATTTTGCTCGTTCTATTAGGTAGGTACTTGATTTAACCTTCAAGTAGTGTTACTTACGCTATATTTTTTAGTCAACGTCGACTATTACAGCATTAAGCTAACATCAGTTATGCATTGCATGCATTTGCTTAATAGACTTCAAAAAGCAAAAATTACCAAAAATATTAGGTACATCATGTTGTCCTCCATGACTAATTGCAATCAATATAAATTCTTTGTTTTATGCAACTTTTATGGTAGGTACATGATTGCATACTAAATAGTTTTTTTTCCAACAAACACCCAACCGGGAAACCAAACGAAACCAAAATCACATCTTATACCTGTACACTTGCTGAATTTCAGTCTTATAAGGTAATCACAAATGATAGATATAATACCATATATGATGCTGTGATTAATTGAAATGACGGTAAAAATAATATATTACTTTCTTATTTAAAGATGCAGCTACACTATCAGCTATCTTTAGATGCAAATGGTATAGATAGTTACGAGAGATAGTAGTCAGGAAAGTGGTAAAAAGCTAAGCTGAAATGATCCTAAAGCGCTTTATAAGGCAAAACTTATGCTAACGCTATTAAACTAATAAGATGCCGAAAAGAATTCGGTAAGTATAGGCAGTTGGCAGTAGGCAGTTGTCTAAATTGCATAATTTTCAGATCAGTATCATTAAATCACAATTCTGTGAAGTCAAGATAATGCCATTAGACCAAAACGTAACGATACTCGGCGTTTTTTTATTACTAAGGTTTTAGTGAGTTTAACAATAAACTTGTCTCTTTTCGCTGCCTATTTTTCATTCTACGTGCTAGCGTGATTATTTTGTCATGCTCTGGGTTTTTTTTATAAAACTATTCTATTGATAAGAATAGAATAGAATATATTTATTTGCCTTAAAACATGGTACATTAAGGTCTTATAAATAAAGTAACGATTTTACATGTTTCGCCATGGACTGGCATACAAAATATTTATGAATGTTAAATGTAAGTAAGTAATATTTAAGAATGTTTAATGTAATATGTCAAAGGGCAAACCCTGCCTGCACTGCATTGACTTGTATTTTTAGAGGAAAATTTGGAAACTACCTAAGTGTTATTTATGAAAATGAGGTATAGTTATACCATAATCCTGGCGATGCTCAACAGAAATATTTTTTTACACCACTGGGTCACAATTTTATTTCTCAGTACCTACTGATGAAAACATTTGGTATATAAGGAAAGCAGTGGTTTATCTATAGGTAACATAAAACGTTTAATTTTATTTAATAAACATTGCTCCTCACGAATAGACATGGTCAGTTTTTTTAATAGGTTTAGATATTTTCTTTGTACCTACTGTGTTTGAGATTATGAGAGACCAGTACATATTATTATATTATATAATAATTATTATTTTTGAAATGAAACAATAAAGATTATAAAAACAATAAAGATTGTAAAAACAATAACATCAAATTTCGTACCTTGCTGAGAACAGTACTATAATCAAAAGTAATCTTGTTTGCTAGAAGCTCCATCGTTTTTAGAAGACGAGTAGCTCTGCTGGTTGATGCCATTTTTGTAAGCACTTCAAAAATTAAGCGAACGAAACTGTAAGCCATTTGCGTTTTCGCGCTCTTTTATATTTTTCCAAATCGAACATTTTGGTGTTGCTGTTCTATGTAGGATTTTTAAACATTTAGTAGTAAGAACATGCAAATAATTACAATTGATCCAAAACTTACTTTCAAAAATAGAAGCCACCTGTTCTTTTTAAAATATGTTTACTTTCTATTCTACCTTTGGAAAGAACGCAAATTATATATTTAACTGTTTTGGTAGAAATTGTGAGATCGCAGTCTGGCAACTCAGGCCGGATCAACAAGCGAGCGGTCTGCTTATGTCGGTTTGTTCGCAAAATTTACAAAAATATAATTTTCCACGTAGTTTCCCGCGTTTTGTTTTAATCTCAACGTGTATTAGTTCCAGTTATTCTATTGTGTTATTTCTATATTTATTTATCTACTTAGAAATGTTTGGAGATTCAACGTAATCTATGTGACAGATGTTACGGTGTTAACTCGCGCCACTTTTGGATCAATTACTTGTTTTTGATTGAATAGAATATGGAAGATAGCAAGGATACCATCGTCGAAATGGAGTGTAACCTACCAGAGTCAGGTAACGGTAGTATTCATTTAGTAATTGCCTATTATTTTCACACTCCTGTTTGACGTTCGTTCGTATAATCCGACCGAAATTAAAATACTGTCATGTAACTTTCAATTCAATAAGAATTATCGTATATTTTCGCAGTTACTATCGACTGTAAATGAAATTTATACATCAATATTATATTTTTGATAGACGCTCTTAATCTGTATCCGAGGATTTTCATAAAATTAGCGAAACTGTTAGATTAACATAATTATAACTTGTCCTAGTATCGACCAATTTTTCTTGGTCGTGTTATAATCCAAACATCAATAAGGTTTTGTATCTATTTTTGAGTTACAAATACATATCCGTTCATCGTCGCTTTTGTTGTTTCTTCTTAGAAATGGCCGTGAATATTGGTCTGATAAGAATGTTTCGAGATACTATGCGTATATCTACCAATTTTATTTGTGGTTTATCTTCATTTTAGGTTATAATGAAAGTTAGACTCATTGTGCCAGTTCTGTACCATAGATTTGGGTTTTCTTTTATGAAATGCCTTTTATTATTTATGGAATACCAAATTGTAAAAATGTTTTGTATATCTTCATGGAATTGTTATTTTCAGAAAAGCCTAATAAAAGGCTTTTGAATGCAGACTCTTTAATGTTTTATGTAAGTGCGGTAACTCACATACATTGATACAAGTCACAATGAACCATATTTAGCTATGGTACAACAGAAGCATCTTCTAAACAACTTGCTCCTAAAAATAAAATAATGTTACATCTATATTTATCTAACATTATTAAATCTAAATTACAAATTACTTACTACCATATTTCTTGATGCGGTTAAAATCTTAAGTAAATTGATTAAAAATAATTTATTAAATAAGTATGTCTGTAATTTCACACTTTATAAAAATTTGAAATTAACTGATGCTGTGGATTAGTCATTATTACTTACTTAATAATTTTTTTTTTCTTAATAGGAACATATTTTAATAAAAATACTAAATCATTAGCCCGTCCCACATTAAAATTCAAAATAGTAATTAACAAGGACCTTGAACGTAACCAACCTTACATAAAACCGCTTTATTGGGTCCGTTTCAGACAAGTTGCAACATGTTCACATAGAAACTAGTTTAGAATAGACAAGAGATATGTTGAACGACTTCTAAAATAATGGGCCTCTTGAATGCTGTATCCTTGATGGTTACTTGCAAGTCGGTTAAACCACTTGCACTTTTTTCTTAAACAACCATTTCTATATTTAAAAATTGAAAAGGGATTTTGCTTGGCTCTCATTGATATTTATATAGGAAAATAAGAATAAATAAAATATTATATTTTCAGAAAATGATTGTGATTACAAAACTTGCATAATTTTAATATCAGCGAAGAGTTTCTTGGCTAAACGGAGAATAGAATCAAACTAAAATAAACAAAGTTTATGCAAATTTCTTTATTATTTGAACCTTATACTTGCCTAAGTTAAGGTGTTCGAAAGAATAATCATTGAATAGAAGACTTAAAAAAAATAACTTTTGCTGAACAACCAACCCGCACTGGGCCCGCATGGTAGATTATGGCCCACTCCCTCTTACCGAGAGGGGGCCTGTGTCCCAGTAGGACAATTATAGGCTGATTATTTGTTATATTATGTTGAAAAATGCTAATGTATTGTAAAAGTGCTTGGCTTCTGAATTTCTGACTGAATTATTGAACTTATTTGATAAGTCAAGCAATAAAAATTGCTTTAAAAATATTTTTACAGTTATGACCACTACACATAAATAAAGCTGTCATCAGTAAATGTTTCAGATAGGTACATCACATTTTCAGTTGTTAGAGACGGGTAATAATTTTGAAAAATGCTTATGTATTGTAAAAGTGCTTGGCTTCTGAATTTCTGACTGAATTATTATACTTATTTGATAAGCCAAGTAACAAAAATTTCATTAAAAATATTTTCACAGTTATGGCCACCTACACATAAATAAAGCTGTCATCAGTAAATGTTTCAGATACATCACATTTACAGTTGTTAGAGACGGGTCCATTTATTAAAAGATACTTAATAAATAATTTTGAAAATTATTTATTTTTCAGAACCAGCCTCTCAAGTTCCTCTTGTGGACTCCGCAGGAGACAGTTTGGGGACTAAAGGAAATAAGGATGATTCTCAAAATCTGTTCCCAGATAGTCCTGTTTACGAACCTGATGATGACATTGTGGTTTGTTTTTGTTTATAAAAAATTAACTTAGTAAAGTTTAATCGCGTTAGGACTTTTTTCTCGCCGTAGTGCAAAGGACCCATGTCGCCTGTTAAATGTACTTGAAATAGATACCGCAAAGTTCGCTACAAGTCTAATGTGGGAGAGCATTTAAATAAGAATTTCGTTATAAATAACTTTTTCATAATAAAATACATTATTGTTGTTGTATTATAAATAAATTTATTGTGTACGAAACTGCTATTACATTGTCATGTAGCTGAAACTTTCGTTTTATTGGGTATATTTTTACATTTTCAGACTATTAGCAGTGGAACTGACGACGTGAACGTTATTTCGTCAGATACAAAAGGTACGTTAGAAAAAAAAAAATATCGAAATCAAAACATTTTCACATTTTTCACATAAGTAATTGAATACTAAACAAAAATTTAAATAAATTACAGAAGAACCAACCGTCCAACCTAAAAGGAAACTGTCAGACGACCCTTCAGACAGCAGCGCGAAGATCCAAAAGCTAGAACTTACCGACGATGAATTCGCCGTATCCACCCAATCGCTGGACAATGAAGTGTCCGAGATCACAAGCGCAACCAAACGGAAGCTCGAAGACGTTGAGCTTCTATCGACCTCCCGCGTCCGTACTCCCGTCCGGTCCAGTCCTAGGAGACTTAAAAGATCCAACAGCGCTGAAATATCCAAACCAAAAACGCCAAAGACCCCGAAATCCCGACCAGCCAGCGTCGACATCACCAAGTCTAAAAAAACACCGCGCAAAGTACAAATAGAACTGGCCAAAGACGAGCCTAAAGAGGTCCTAGTTGTCTCTGACAGTTCGAGCTCGCGACCCAGTATAGAGTTCGTCGCAGAAATACCGCCCCCGAAAGTTCCAGAGACAATTGCAGAGGAAAATTCCGAGTTAGACGACTCCCAAGGCTTCCATCTAGAACTTTCGCCGAGCTTTGACAGCGCAGAAAATGGCGATAAAGCAAAAACTCCCAGTAACAGCGACCCAGTGCTTGTCAGGAATAGGAACGAAGAACTCAATCCTGGAAAAATAAGCGAAACTAGAAGTGAAGGGTACAAATACTCAGATCAGGGCAACTTCTCGCAACCGAGGTCAAAGGAATGTCTTATAGAGAAGACTACAGACCAAGAAAGCACTGACAGTGTTGGTTCACTGAACTTGGAGAGCCCAGAGCACACTATGCCAACTGTCGCATCCAAATTGATCTCGAAACTTTCCAATGGAGACTCATCTACTCCTTCTGAGATTGTGGAAGGCAAGATTAGTACTGAGGACAGTGATAGTACTCCCGATATGACGAAGCTTAACTCCATTAAGAGCAAGAGAGGGAAGAATGAGTCTTTCCGGTCCAGCAACAATGCTACACCGTCGACGATTTCGCCGTTTGCGAACGGCCATTCTTTGCCAATCAACACACCACAAGTGCCAGTGTTTGACGTCCATATCAGTCATAACGAGGACAACGAATTCCTGTCTCTCTACGTCGTACGAACGGACAATGATCTCGGTATGGACATGTGTCGGGAATACCAGAGGATTTCTAAACGGTTCACGATTGACCCGTACATGGCTGATGTGTCCGTCAGCAACTCTCCGTCAAGCGTCACCAGCGGTGGCATGATCAACTTGCCTAATAGAACCTCTTTCGCATCAACTGTCAGTTCGACTTCAACTTCTAGCAACCGAACAAGTGACGGCGCATTTGTAGTACCGCAGCCGCCGAGAAAATCGATCGCGAACCCAACAACATCAGTCAAGGGATATGATGCCTTAGTGAAGAAGCTACAAGACATATTCTCCCATATCCGAGAGTCTTCAGTAGATGAGGGACTGAGTGATGATAAAGTGTCTGTTGGTATTCAAACATCTGTTTCTAATGATAGTACCATGAGTAACGGTAATGCTAGTCCAGAAGAAGTGAACAAATGCGATAAGGCGACGCCAAAGAGCTCGCTGAAAAAGACTCGCGTGCGAGGTCGACGGCATATAGCCGGGAAAACTAAGCGAGCTTTGCTGCCAACACAACCTGAAGAACCGGAATACATGCACGGAATGAACTCTCCCGAAATGGTGCCAACTAACGGCGAAAACGGCAAAGATTCCCCAGTAAAATCTCCCAAAGATGAGAAACCTTTGGTTGCTACGCCAAAATCTGTGAGCAAATTGAAGACGAAGCGACGACCAACGTCACCACGACCGGCGACCCCAGTAGAAAAAGCAGTCGTCAAGCCTGAATACCCAGGATTTGCGCCAGAAACAGTGGTGTTGGCCAAATGGGTGGACAAACGTTATTACTCAGGCAAAGTGTTGGAGATAACTGAGCCAAACAAATATTTGATCAAATTCGATGATGGCCAAAGCAAGGTGTTGTTAGACGATTTCATAATATTTGGTGATATGAAGACATTGCCTTTGGAGGGACAGTCGGTGTATGCTATGGTTGATGAGGAGCAGAATTATGAACCTGCATTGGTGCTTGGCATTGAAGAAAATGATAGTGGGACTGTTACCTACAAATGTATTACTGATGGGTGAGTTCATTTACCTCTACGTTTTTGTTCCTCCATTACAAAGTACATTACCTATCCATTTTAATGAAGGTTGAAAAAAATACATTGAGACTCGAAACTCAAATAAATTGGGATATGGTCAAGAGAATGATGATGGCTTCAGGTTCAGCAGTTGTATCACTGGCCGCGACTTACGAGTTGTGGGTTCGAACGGTTACGGGTTCGAACCCAGACAGGCGCTTTAAATTATTTTATTACCATTGTTCTCAAAACGGTGAAGGAAAACATCGTGAGGAAACCGGCATGTCCTAGAACCAAAAATTCGAAGTCATGTGACATCTGCCGACCCGCACTGGGCTCGCGTGGTGGATTAGGGCCCACTCCCTCTCACCGAGAGGAGCCCTGTATCCCAGCAGTGGGAACATTATAGGCTGCAATGCGGCAGTTGTAAATACAACTGAATAGAATACCTGTACGTGTACACTAATTATAAATCTTAATTTAAGACATTTTCTCAAACATCGTTCTTCAATGCCATTCCTATAAGCCGGATCAATAATAAAATCTATTTATCTTCCAGCGACACGTTAGTCATGGTAACAGCTAGCGAGCTATACCTGACCGAAGACCAAGCTCGCTCGCTCAAGGAGTCCGCGCGCGCACGCTCTCCCTCCGCGCCCTCCACGCCGCGGCGCCGAGCCAACAGGGAACTGGACCTCGATAATATTATACAGGTAAATATACTACGGCTGGGACAGACTGGGTGGGGAAGGTGGGCGACAAAGTGTTGTGGTGCAGCCTAGGAGAGGCCTATGTCCAGATGTAGACTGCGATAGGCTGAGTTGATGAAATATACTGAGTTACATACATTCTTATATTTTGAATTATTATAGAAACAATAAAACTGGCCAATCGCACCAGAAGGGTTCGTACCACAAGGCAAAAACGCCGAAAAATCACGTTTGTTGTACGGGAGCCCCCCTTAAATATTTATTTTATTCCGTTAGCGGCAACAGAAATACATCTGTGAAAATTTCAACTGTCTAGCTATCACGGTTCATGAGATACATCCTGGTGACAGACAGACAGACAGACTGACGGACAGTGGAGTCTTAGTAATATATATAAAAAAAACAGCTGTCTCGTACAAAAGTTCAATACCTACTTGACCAAAATGTATGAAACGGCTGATTTTTTTTTCGTGATTTCAGAGTTGGTCCCATAGTGAAAGTTGTTCATATTCCTGGGTAGAACACCTCGTAAAAATTTGGATGGTGATAAAAAAATCTTCCTGTTAAAAAAATAAAAAAACAAAACACACACACATACATACACTTATGTGAATTATTTTGGTTGATTTCAGGGTCCCCGCAGCGCTCGAAGCCGAGATAAGGGCAGCTCGAGCGCGCGCAAGCGTGTCACTTCACCAAAGAGTCCTAAAGCATCTACTTCCGGTATTTCAGGTAAAGATTGTAACACATAACATCACACATAAGTGGTAGGCAGAGGTGTCGAAGAAAAACGGGTTTATTTGTCACAGAATCACGTGTATTCAATGTGGAGACAACATTATGACATTAAAAGAAAACATTGACGATACTAATGCGTATGAGTATTTTGGAACTGTCAAAGAATTCCTAGGACCCTTTTTTTTTTTTTTTCAAACAATCTAAAAAGTAGTGATGGGCCGACTATGGGTTTTGTCAATCTTTGACTAGCTATAGCGACTAAACTATTAGAAATACTTGATTGAGTTTTTGTATGTAGGTTGGGAAAGTCACTAAGTATATGCAGTTTAATTTATTTTTGTATTGTCATCTCCACCTTGTATTAAATAAATAAATTAAGTTGAATAAATGATACTTAGTACCTAAAACAAAACAGATATTTATTTACAAGCACAGAACAGAAAGTACACCCTTTTACCAGATTGAAGTTCTATGTGATGTAATGGAACATAATAAAGAATGGTGCACCTATAACTGTAATGTCTTACCAGTTCATATACATTTTTTTTTTTTTTTTTTGTTATTAAAAGAACTATTTTTCAATAAATCTTTAAGAAACAAAATCGAACCTCGTGTATGCACTAGGGCAGCTTCAGAGAATAGGCTTCGTACATAGCGCGCCAACAATACAATACGACCGACGCCGACGTGACTTGGCGGGCCTGAACTTCGCGCAGAAGGCTGCGCACGAACGTTTTTTAGGAACCAAATGGTGGCATGAGGCGAGTTTAAGTGAGAGGACATGCGCGAAAGTTCGCAAATGCTATACTCATGGGGTCTACTCCGAAGTGGTTGATTGTCGTGTCGGCCGAATGTTCGGTCATTTTCTGATTCGAATATTGTTGTCCAACTACGAATTAAAAAAAAAAAAAGGTAAAAAAGGGTAAGGGTTCTAAAAAGGTTCGGGTTGGCACAGTTTGGTCGGGACCTATAATCAATATAGGAAATGAAAGGTAGTAGAAAATGAAAGGTAGTAGAAAATGACCGAACTAACGAACGGCTGTGCCCTACAGAGCTGCGTATCTTTACGGACGGATCCAAAACAGATAGTGGCACAGGTGCTGGAATCTTCTCGGAGGATTTCAACATACATATAGCCACACCACTGGGGGTCCATAACACAGTGTTCCAGGCCGAATGCTTGGGCATCTCTTTAGCCGCTTCAGCCATTATGGCCAGGGAAGTAAAGGAACACTCAATCCGCATACTCTCAGACAGCATGGCTGTTCTGCAAGCGCTGAACAGTTACACTGCTGACTCTGGGCTAATATACGAGTGTCACCAGCGCCTCAACCAGGTGGGTAACCTCAATAATATAACCATTCAATGGATCAAAGGACACAGCGGTTCGCTAGGCAACGATGCAGCCGACGAACTAGCCAGAAGAGGGTCGAGCATGGCACCAGTGGGACCAGAGCCCATCGCGCCACTCCCCTTCGGGTACATACGCACTCTGGTAAGGAAACGCACTAGAGACCAACATAGCAAACTATGGACGGACCAAGGCGAATGCAGGCAGGCTAGGGAAGCACTTCCCACACTGGATGGCCGCCTCACGAAACAGGTTCTCCGTCTAACAAAGCAAAAGCTGCGTATAGTTACCGCAGCTTTAACTGGCCACGGGTCATTCAATAAACACCTCTTTGTCATAGGAGTAACAGACAGTCCGCTGTGCAGGGCCTGCATGGAGGACGACGAGACAGCGGCACATGTGCTTCTAAACTGCCCGGTGGTCGCCACGTACAGGGCAAAGTACTTCGGTAACCCAGGTACCCTACGTGAGACGGTCAGTAACATAAAGGCGTTGCTGGCCTTCCTTGAGGAGCTGGGGTGGATCGAATAATCGATTTTCCCACCCGTACGCAAAATACGCGCATTGACGTGGAGTTGCGGATACCAGCCCGTTGTACCTATTACCTATTAAAATGACCGAACATTCGGCCGAAACTGTGGTTAACCGCTTCGGAGTAGACCCCCAGGCCCGTCAAGTTACGTCAGTCGTATTTGTACGTATGGCGAACGAACTACTGGTTATATTATACCGTTATTAATAGTCTACGCTCAGAAATAAACAAATATATTATTAGTATTACACATTAAAAAAAAAACAAATGTAAATTTAAGCAATATTAATTAAGTATCAAGTATGTAGGAATTATTGTAACTATTTAAAGACCTAAAGATGTTATTAATTGTACCGACTATAACGCATACATATAAAATGCTTCATTGTTTAGTTCGATATTGAGATAGACTCGTGATAGCACAAGTTTAAACCTTAGTGGTTTTTGGTAGCTATGTATTATGAATAATCCTGTATTTTATATAAATGATAAATAAAAAATTAATAAAACTATAAACGGCATAAATCCAGGCTCAGACAACCTTCGAGAAATTCCGTTAGGAAAAACACAAAAAGACTGCCCAACCTAGGGATCGAACCCAGGACCCCACACTCAACAGTCGCGATCGAGACCGTTACACCAACGAAATACAGTACAGTTTTTCTTTATTTAGTTTTTGTACAATAAAGACTGCTATTTCGATATGCTTGGTACGGCCCGGATAGCTCAGTCGGTAGAGCATTGGACTTTTAATCCAAGGGTCCAGGGTTCAAGTCCCTGTTCGGGCGGCTACTTTTTTATTGTTTTGTGTTTTATGTAACCCATTTAGAGTAGTATTTTCCAGAATATTCTATAGTAATCATTAATTTTAAAGATTATAATTCTATAACTACAAATCCCCAGTTGCACATTCGTCAATTCGTCATAGCGAAAAAAATACTATTTATGTGTTTTAAAGTACGTATGATGTCTTGTATTACGAAATATGCGTGTAGGTATATTAGATAGTTAAATAAAACGGTCCCAGAATTACTCCTGATAGACTCGGCCATACATAATCAGCCTATAATGTTCCCGCTGCTGGGACTCAGGCCTCCTCTCCTCGAGAGGGAGCTGTCTGTAATCCACCACGCGAGCCCAGTGCGGGTTGGCAGATTTCACATGTCTTCGAATTTTTATTTCTAGGACATGCCGGTTTCCTCACGATGTTTTCCGTCACCGTTCGCTCGTAAAGATAAAGTACCTAATACCTATTAATAGATATTTAGAGATAAGCATTGGTCTAGGTCAAGAGAGCTAAGATAAGTTGATAACATTGACATGGCAACATAATGGTAGCAACATAAGAAGTTTTCAAGTGGCTGGTAAACATTGCAATAGCATTTATCAGATTGTTCTAACAAGTGCCTTATCCTGATGTACTATCAATATGTAGTTTGAACTATTTGTTCAAGTGCATGTATTCAAACATAATAAAAGTAGGTATCTGTTTTTAATATTAACGCATTTAGTATTTAGCAGAAATACAATATTTGAGGTGCTCATGGCTAAATAATAACAGCCGCACGAGCAGGTTAAGCTATGCTTGCCGAGGTTAGTCCATAGACCCCTCAGTGGCTCAGAAAGCACGTTAACCGTTGGTCTCGTCTAGCATCCTAACTAATATTATAAATGCGAAAGTAAGTTTGTTTGTTACCTTTTCACGCCCAAACCACTGAACCGATCATCCTGAAATTTTGCATATACGTTGTCAGGTGTACAGGTGTGTGTAAAAGTGCTGTTCCCGAGGAAAACAACAATAACGTTATTATGATAATAGATGGCGCCACGTGTCTTTCGAATCAAAAACAGGACGTCGCGTCTGTCGGGTCAGCTTGTTTGTAGATACTTGACAGTCGTTACGGGTAGTCAGAAGCCCGAAAGTCTGACAACCAGTCTTACCATGGATTATCGCGTTGTCCAGTAACTGGGTTATGAAGGTCAGAAGCATCCGAGATGTTCCCAAATACAAAAAAAAAACTTTTAAATTTATAACAGCCTGTTTCACTATGTCCGAAATTCAGAAAAGCTACAACTACCACACCAAGTACAGACGCCAGCACATCAAGCTACCGGAAACTGTCAAATTTTCTCAATCAACTTTAAACCTTATGCTTTAGCGATAAAGTTGAAAATCTATTAAAGAAATTTGACAGATTGTAGTAGCTTGATGTGCTGGCGACTGTACATTCTAGAATGAAACAGAATTTGTATAAAATTATAAGCTAATTAATTTAACGGAAACTTTATTTAAGGTAGGGAAATAAGCAGTAAACCGAACAAAATTAAAGTTACATTTAAATGTAAATAACTTATGTCCTAATTCCTTATCCTAGGTGTAAAAACCAAGAGCGCACCAATTAGTCGCAAGCGCTTGGCGAGCGAGAGCAGTGAAATGAGTGAGAGTAGTAACTCCGCGCCGCCAGTCCGCCTGGAGGAGGTGGCCGGCGTCGAGCCCGAGGTGCAGCGCACGCCCAGGAAGATTGACGGCGTTAAAGGTGAGAGCATAAGTGAGAAACCAGTTTATTATTAAAAGCCATATTTTCATGAATCTGAAACACATCATTTCTTAATTTCTCATATATATATATATATATTTTTTTTTTACATAGATAGAATAGTTTAATTATAATTAATACAAAATTATCTCCTGAGAGGTAAAAATAACAAAATTAAATTCTAACATAACTAAAACTATACAGAAACGAGAAAGTAGCGTCGAAAAACTCATCCGCATCGCTGTCGACTGGTAATGTACCCAAGAGATTCACATTCTCATATTATGTGAATTTCAATTCTGTTCGAAAGTCTGACAACCAGTCTTACCAAATGGGTATCGTATTACCCAGTAACTGGGTTGTGGAGGTCAGATAGGCAGTTGCTCCATGTAAAATACTGGTATTCAGCTGCATCCGGATAGACTGGAAGCCTACCCCAACATAGTTGGGAAAAGGCTAGGCAGATGATGATGATGTGAATTTCAATTCTGTCATCTTCTGCCGGAGGTGTCCCAGTTATAAAATTCCTCTAAGCTACCTAAATATTAGTTCCAACTTGTAATTTGGATTAAAAAAAGAAAGCTTGGATTTTTTGGCTGTTGGCCTACTTGGTCAAACCATCTTGTATGCAACAGCACTAAAGCTAGGGTTTCCTAAGACGGTGGTGCTACCACATACATAATCAACCTATAATGTTCCCACTGCTGGGACACAGGCCTCCTCTCTTCGAGAGGGAGTGGGCTGTAATATACGACGCGGGCCCAGTGCGCGTTGGTAGTTCGAATTTTTCCTCACGATGTTTTTTTATTTTTATTTACACAAATGAAAGCGCCTGCCTAATCTGAGGGCACGGTTGGCGCAGTGGTTAAGCGATTGACTGCTGCGCTGCATGTCGCAGGTTCGATTCCTGCACGGAACAAATATTTGTATTACCTACAAGTAGTTGTTCCGGGTCTGGCTGTTTGTGTATGTGAGTTGAAATGTTTGTAAACGCACCCACAATACACATGAAATTCCTAGTGTGGGGCAACGTTTTTTTTTAGGAAAAAAAAATATAATATACAGGGGTATTAGTAAAACATTAACAACCTCTTAAGAGGTCATTGTACTCAGCACTATGAGAAACTCCCAAAAAAAAAAATCTGCTGTTCCCTACATTTTGATTTTTTTTCGCGATTTCAGGTTTGGTCCCATAGTAAAATTTGTTCATAATGATGACCTCTTAAGGGGTTGTTTGTTGGTTGTTTTACCAATAACCCTGTATAGCGAATGACGTCATGAATTCACTGTCTTGTATAAAATTTTGGTAGAGCGCGTTTTTGACACCGTAACGTCAAACATCCCTATGAGATCACCGTACTGCAGCCTCTATGTAGCGCCAATGCTGTCTTAAGAAATCCTACCAGTGCAGCTTATACCGGTCCCTTTGTATGTTCACCATCTATACAGGGTTATTTGTAAAACACCAGCAACCTCTTAAGAGGTCATTGTACTCATCATTATGAACAACTTTTACTATGGGACCAAACCTGAAATCGTGAAAAAATAATCAGCTGTTCCCTACATTTATGTTCGTTTAGCTCGTCAAAATGTAGGGAACAGCTGATTTTTTTTTCGCGATTTCAGGTTTGGTCCCATAGTAAAAGTTGTTCATAATGATGAGTACAATGACCTCTTAAGAGGTTGCTGGTGTTTTACAAATAACCCTGTATAACTCACCCGTTTGTCAGCAGTGTCACTGACATAAGAAGAAAACTAAGATACAAAAACAATAAGCAGCTATGAAGTTAATCGGTATTTTATTTCAATCAATAATCATACTTACCCTCCTAGAAATATGTCACAAAATTACTGAACATTACCTCTCCCCAGCCGGACCATTGCAGCTAAAAGGCGCTTCGAAACAGAACATTGGCAAGAAGAACTCCAAGCTGACTAAGTTTGAGAACGATGAGGACACGGTATCTAAAATGGGACCAATACCGGGACCGGATTCCAAGCTGTTTGCAGGACTGCACTTCTTGCTGACCTGCACTGAGACGCCACGACGGACACGTACCGCGACGACTGACAAGGTAACATTTTGTTTAAAAAACTGGCCAAGTGCGAGTCGGACTCGGACTCGAAGGGTTCCGTACCACAAGGCAAAAACACCGAAAAAAACACGTTTGTTGTATGGGAGTCCCCCTTAAATATTTATTTTTACCGACTTCAAAAAAAAGGAGGTTGTCAATTCGATACGTATGTATGTAATATTATTGGAATTGCATTATATTCACATATGACAATCTATTAGGGCTTCCAAACAAATATACAAAATTTTATAGACTTATGTATGTATGTATGTTTGTCCACGCATATCTCCGTAACTATTATTCGGATCGTGACCATTCTTTTTTTATTGGCTTACATTTGCTTCAACTTAGGGAACAGTGCAAGTTTCATCAAAATCGATTCAGTAATTTTCAAGATATGGACTAAGACGTGAAAGTGTGACGGCCTGGCTTATTGATACGAGCTACGGGTGTAGTGTCAAAGCGAAAACATCTCAAAACCTTGGTCAAATTCTAGTGCAACAACTAAAAATTACCAAATAAAAAGTAATTTAAAAAAATTAAACCAACTTTAATTTCGGAAGTCGGTGTCTTGGGATCTGTATTTTAGTGGCAAAAAACTAAAACTAAAATACAGATCCCAAGACACCGACTTCCGAAATTAAAGTTATTTCATAATTTTGAGTTAATTTCTGTTTGAAGTCGGTTTAATTTTTTTAAATTACTTTTTATGTTTTTAGTATTTGTTGTTACAGCGGCAACAGAAATACATAATTTGTGAAAATTTCAACTGTCTAGCTATCGCGGTTCTTGAGATACAGCCTGGTGACAGACAGACGGACGGACAGACAGCGAAGTCTTAGTAACCAGGCAAGTGCTTGTCAGACCAAGCACAATGAAGGGTTCCGTAGTTGGGGTGAATTTATCCCAAGAAAAAACTTAACTTTCTTGTTATTTATTTATTTATTGGATTGCCAACAGAGGCTACACAGTTACTTCGTGTTTAACATGAATAGGGATCAGTGCAGTGTGCGCTTCCAATTATGGGCGACCACATCATCCACTTAATATCAAGGTACAACAACAAGTTTGACACAATTCACAATACACGAAAATTATCGAAAAAGAAAACAAAGTTAAAAGCTTTAGCAAAACAGTAAGTACGGGTACAAATAATAATTTTTAAAAAAATTGAAAAAATGTTCTCCCTTAAATCAATATATTATGTAGTTTTCAACGATTTAAGTAGTTTTTTAGTTAGTTTTTAATTAATCTTCTTCGTTTTTAATTTTATATTTTAAAATTCTAAGCACCTTTCTAGCCTGAAACACAGGTTCTACCTAGTTCAGGCAAATGAGCAACTGTGTACTCTATAATTTTTTAAAGTTATGTTAAATATTGTAAATCTGCACCATTGTTTTTTATAAATAAACGATATTATTATTATGTCACGGTCAATTAGCTATAGGTAGCTTTTTGTTTTATAAAGGCTAATTTCTTTATTTTAGGCCACCCAAAGTGCTGAGACCCGCCACTATTCTTCCGAAGAAGACGGCGAGACCACCTCCTCAGTAGCCGGCACAGATACTGAAGACCTGGAGTTCTGCGACCGACCCTTCAATAAGGAGCGCCTCAAGGAACAGCTGGAGGCCGGTGGAGGGACCGTGTACAGGTAATTATAGGAAACAGTAAAACAAAATATATGTAAAGATAGTAATACAAGGTGTTGATCTGCATCCTAGTCAAATTCAAGGACGTAATTATGCTAATGATTCTCGACCCAAATCAACAATAAAATGGGTAGGTTTTTTTTTTATTTACGGAAATCCGTAAGTGTGAACCAGCCGTATTTAAATGCGGCCCGTCTGTTACTGGCCCTATAACCGCGCTTTCACACACAAACAAACGCCTTTTACTTTACTAAGTACTAAAATACTAAAGTACTAAAATGTCTTTTATGACAACCTCCTGAAATTTGACGAGGATGCAAATCAACACCTTGTTTAGGTAAACTCGCGACAATCTAAGTCTGATTTGACATTTCTCATTGTACAGACGCCAGCACATCAAGTTACTACAATCTGTCAGATTTCTTTAATAGATTTTCGACTTTATTGCTAAAATATAAGGCTCAAGGTTGATTGGGAAAAACTGACAGTTTCGGGTAGGTTGATCTGCTGGCGTCCGTACATGCCGCGATAACTTTGTATGAACGTCTACGTAAGAAATCGAAAAATCAAATATACACTATAACAATGAGTATCATTCGTAAGCACCAAGTTTCACTTAATATACACGAATGAATCGTAGATTAATATTCCGACAGGACGTTGTTACAATGTCATGTCTCTGGGTTCGTTGCCCTAGTGTCGTGCCCCATATAAGCCGTTTTTGACCGAATAAAATCGATGTTCTGAAAAATCGGGCCGCGAGTAGTAAGTATTGGTTTGAAGTGACTCCAAAAAACAGCAGTATGTTTTAGTCTAAATTTTGTATTGTCTCGTCGTGCGTTGCTTTCGTTAATTTTCTACTGTAGTTGAGTTAAAAAGTGTAAGAGTGAGTTGCATCAGCTAACTATAACCATAACCAATCCAATGACAGCCGTCAAATCTCCGGTTAAGCAAAATTCGGGTTGCATCGGTTTGAGAATTGTTAAAATGACGTCATAAATAACTATAACAAGCCATTTTTAACTATAATCAAAGCTTTGACAGACGTCAAATCTCCGGTTAAGCGAAATTCGGGTTGCATCGTTTTAACTTTTGTCACAATTGTTAAAATGACGTCACACATAACTATAACATTAATCGACCAATTTCGGCCGGTTAAGGGCTATAGTTACGGTTAGTGTCATTGTAATGTCATCTGCTTTGCAGTTGTAACCTATAAAAATATTGTGTTGTTGAATAAAGTACCTATTAAAACAAATTAGGTATGTCTTTACTCCGCGAAATATTGTGGGAATAAAGCTCTAATAGCGATGATAGTGACAGTGAATCCGATTTGCCAGTTAGGAAGAGAAAAAAAATCACCATTGCATTGATCGATTTCATAATGTGTGATGAGAATTAATTTTTGGACATATTCCGGATTTTTAGTTCCCAAGGGTTCTTGTTTTCAGCAAGGGTCCTCCCTTGCTGAAAACAAGAACCCCTGAGAACATTTTACTAAAGAATATCGATTTCTAATATCAGTTTTTACATTTTTAGTTCTAGCTTCACTGTTGCTCTTCACTGTGTTGCTTTAATTGCCAAAGAAACTTAAGCTCTAGCGTATGCTTCTGCGTATTCTTCTGAATTTTTGGTTCTAGGACATGCCGGTTTCCTCACGATGTTTTCCTTCACCGTTTTGAGAGCAGTGGTGATGAAATAATTTACACAAAGTAAAGTGCCTGTCTGAAAGCATTACATCGAATCTAATACTAGAATGTCACAATGCGCTCGAGCGGGTAACGGTATCGAACTGCAATACAGTGACACTACAATGGATAAAAGGACACAGTGGATCGCTAGGCAACGACGCAGCTGACGAGCTGGCCAGACGGGCTTCCAGTATGTCAGTCTGTGGACCGGAACCTATCGTGCCCATCCCCTTCAACCAACTACGCAGGTGGCTACAGGAGCACACCCATACACAAGCAGAAAGCTGGTGGACGTCGTCACCAGGCTGCAGGCAGTCCAAAGAAGCCATGCCGTCATTGAATGGCAGGCTAACCAGGCGCCTACTACGACTGGACAGGAAAGGCCTGCGCCTGGTGACGGGGACCATCACGGGACACTGCTCACTAAATAAACACTTTTACACATTAGGCATAACAGACAGTCCTCTGTGCAGGGCTTGCATGGAGGCTGATGAAACCATTGCGCATGTGCTCTTTGAGTGCGCAGGCGTCACCCAGATAAGGTCAGAAACCCTCGGGACACCCAGATCGTACACAGATGTTCTCAACAGACCAGGAGATTTGATCAGCTTCTGGAGGGAGGTGGGCTGGTTGGAATAACCACCGACGGCCGACGCACAATGGTCCACTGAAGGACTAAGTGCGGAAACCAAACCCTTAACATAAAACATAGTGCCTGTCTGGGTTCAAACCTACGACCTACAAGCTGTAAGTCGCATCTGTTACGATGGACACACCACTGCTCAGCGAGTAGGGGTGTTTTCAAACATTAAAAAAAAAAAAACACAAATAGTACATAACAAAGCATTTTTATTACTGTAAGTTCCTACTTATATTAATTTCAACGTCACACGACTTAGAAGTAGGTAATATTTCATCTAAAAAATATGCAGGTCGCTCCACCGATGAAAATACATAAATACCGCATGCTCAACATTACATGTGCACAACAGCCAACTATACCAACGTCTGCCCACAAAACAGTTGCAACCTTGCAACAGCATCCAGCAAGAGCAGCTCGGTGTTATAAGCGTTTTCTAACTAATATTATTATTGTTCTTTTTGGTGTGCTGGAATCCACTGCAAAATAATGTTCTTTCCCGCATTCATCAGGCACAGTATGCGTTTGCTGTGAAAATCGCCATAGAATGTAAATATTCCTGTATCCAAATCTCCATAATGTATAACAGTTTCAATACTTTCTTGCATTGTCTATACGCACTTTCGTTAAACTGCACAGATGATTTGATTTGCGTTCGTGAATCCATGCGTTCACAAGTTACCGCACATCTGCAGCAGTCTCGGGCAATGTTTTCGCACATTGCGTTGCAATCTTACTGAACAATTAACACAACAACCTTCTGGAGTAAATGCTGTAATGAATTTTCCAATAATACAATCCTTCAATTACACACAGGAAAACAGAAATATCAATTTCATGCAATTCGAAAGAAACGGAAAAATAAAATGAATGTTATCACTTGACACTTGTGTTTCTGACAGTGTCAGATAGTGATGCGGCTCGATTTTATTTAACTCGTTACTGAAATAAATAAAAAATCGCGTCCATTTTCTCTCGATGTGCCACTCGATTTAGTTGTGATTAGATAAATATCACCAACACTGCCACACTAGTTAACTATCATTCTTGGATAAATAAACCAGGTAATAAATATATTTCGTGTAATAAACCGTCATAATACTGTGATGTACAGAGTCACAGAGTTTTAATAAGAGAAAATACATGTTCTGTGGGTTAGTGCTGTCAGATAATAAAGTGTAATTTGTCATTAAATCGTCACTGATTTTATCAGATCAATCTCATAATCAGTGGAATGTGAGTAAGACA
The DNA here is from genome assembly GCA_963082905.1 of Oligia fasciuncula. NCBI lineage: Eukaryota > Metazoa > Arthropoda > Insecta > Lepidoptera > Noctuidae > Oligia > Oligia fasciuncula. Next base: position 5,647,989 of record OY720401.1, read on the forward strand.
AAAAGCTCTTTACAAAGTCGAACAAAGCTAATCTTAGCCGAATTATTATTATTAACAGCCATTTCTGTCCCACTGCAGGGCAAAGGCCTCCCTTCCCTCAGTCACTGACTTAAACATCTTGTTACATTACCAATATAGAACGGTTACTGTATTTTTGATCTTGCTATGATTCTGTTATTGAGTTTTTAATTTACATAATCGAGACAATCGAGTGCCTGACCATTAATGACTGAGTAACATCACTAGTGTCAAACAAAGAAAGCGTGATGACAACAAGCTTGAAGTGTTGCCCTTGTCAAAAAATTACCCACGTACATTTTGGGGAAATATGACGTCTTATCACTTGTCACCCTTTTAACTTTAACTGTAAAACATGTAAAATATATGACGGTGCAACAGCGGATAGTAGATTCTATAGTTATAGTTATGGTTACGATTAAATTTAATTTTGACGCAAACTATAACGGAGCTATTGATGCAACCCACCCTAAATTATCACTGATTTTATGAACAGTCATTCTCCTGTCGTTATTCAATTTGGGGTCGGATTGATTTTATGCGATGTATAATTTATTCAAGAAGGCCTGCCCACTAGTGTCCTGAAACAACATAAAACGTACATTTATTTCGTACTAGCTGCGTCCCGCGGTTTCACCCTCGTAAATGTCGATCCCGTGGGTATATCGGGATATAAAGTAGCCTATATGTTAATCCAGGGTGCCAGCTACCTCCATACAAAATTTCATCAAAATTGGTCCAGCCGTTTGAGCGTGAAGAAGTAACAAATATATAGGTTATAGAGGTATGAGGAACAGGGTGTAAAGTTCACTCAACCTCCATAGAAAAGGGAGGATCCTCCGACCAGACGGGTGTTGTGTCTGGCGGGCTACTGCCCCATGAATCATGTCGGGCCGTTGTATCTATGCTAATTGCGCGGTAAACTCTGCTTGCGCGATGTAGGATTTGCGTGACGTAGTATGACGCGTTGTTTCCATGTGGCGCTGTAGATACCGCTACAAGGTAAACACCACTCACAAACTTTCGCCTTTATAATATTAGTGTGATTCTTCTTTCCAGCCACTTCGACGATGTACCAAAAAACAAATACACCGTCTGCAAGTTAATCGCGCCTCGACCCTGCCTCACAGCGAAGTACATCCAGTGCCTCGCAGCGGATATCCGTTCAGTGTCGCACGGCTGGGTCATCATGAGCTGCATCGACAGCACTTTGCACGACATCGACTCGTTCGCTCTGCCCGCTGGCTGGTCTATCCTCAAGCAGAGGTTCATTAACTGGGTGAGTAGTAACACAAGTACATCCAGTCCAGTGCCTCGCAGTAGATATCCGTTTAGTGTCGCACGGCTACTCATCATGAGCTGCATCGAGTATCCATGGAGTTTCTTGCCCGTTCTTCTCCATAGAAATCTACTTTTTGGAATGGGCATCTAACTTCAACTTTCTGAGTAACTGACAGACTCTTTGACAATTCAAAAATACCTGTAAATCTTTCTTTCTTTTTCTTTCTTTTTTTAAAAAAAAACGTTGCCCCACACTAGGAATTTCTCCTGTATCGTGGGTGCGTTTACAAACATTTAAAGTCACATACACAAACAGCCAGACCCGGAACAACTACTTGTAGGTCATACAAATATTTGTTCCGTGCGGGAATCGAACCCGCACAATGCTATTTAGTGTATTGTTATTGTTGGCACTTTTAGTTACAACTTTCCAAATCAACACCAGCTGTAATATTTTTGTAACGTTTTCCGTCTTACTAGATGCCGCCCTCAGGCCGTCGCAATGCAACATTCTTCAAAGACAAGATCATCCTACTATGCGGTGACCAGGACACCTTCGTGAAATTCTGGGAGCGAGTGTGCACCCTAGCCGGCGCTACGACGCGAGTGGTGAACGAGGAGGACCTCAACATGTCCGGCGCCCTGGCGCTGGTGACGGAGTGGGACTGTCCCCACGAAGTACAGAACAAAGCGAATCAAGATAACATCCCACTGGTGTCCACCACGTGGGTCGTGCAGAGCTTAATAGAGGCTCGCGTGATCGCGCCCACCTCCCACGAAAAGTTCTCATTTATGTTCGCGGAGCCAGAATGATCCTGGGACTTTAGAAAGATCCTCATAATACGTGAAAATTGACACTTGAGGTGACGCGACAGTGACGCTTAGTGTTAAGTGAAGTGGAACTAGACGAATTACTTACTTTACTGGTGGTTTAGGAGGCGGTGGCGATAGTACAGTCGTCTTGCGAAAACATTGATCACTTTTGGACATTGTCGCATTAAACTCGTTACTTGCCGACTGATGTACCGGTCTGCCATTTTCATCGTCGTCGTTTTTAGGGTTCCGTACCCAAAGGGTAAAAACGGGACCCTATTACTAAGACTTCGCTGTCTGTCCATTCGTCTGTCTGTCATCAGGCTGTATCTCAAGAACCGCGATAGCTAGACAGTTGAAATTTTCACAAATTATGTATTTCTGTTGCTGCTATAACAACAAATACTAAAAACAAAATAAAATAAATATTTAAGGGGGGCTCCCATACAACAAACGTGTTTTTTCGGCGTTCTTGCCTTGTAGTACGGAAACCTTCGTGTGCGAGTCCGACTCGCACTTGGCCAGTTTTTTCTTTTTGCTTATAAAGTATGATGGTTAATAATACTTTAATATACATTACAATCTAGCCCATTTGCTAATAACCAATTTAAATATATCTTAAACTGCTTATTAACTATAACATTATGAAATTGTCCGGGGAAAACACTAAAAAGAAAAGATATTATATTTGGCTATACAAACTAAAAATAACAAAATTAAATCCTAACATAACTAAAACTATACAGAAACTAAAAAATAGCGTCGAAAAATTCATCCGCATCGCTGTCGACTGGTAATGTACCCAAGAGACTGGCGGCATTACCATGTTGTATGGCGATGCTTAGCCTCTGGCCAAGGTAAAAGCCAGCCCTTGGGTCACGGGAAGTGTCAACTAGCCGTTTCGAAATTTAACACTTAATTCGCGTGTTCTTTTCGTTCGTGTTCTCAGCACTGCAGTTGAAGTTCACGCACACTGCACTAAACCAACTCAAAAGGTTTTTACCATTTTTGGGTGCTGTGAAGAGCTGATGAGCTCTTTAGGGTACCGGGAGGAATCAATAAAAACACGGTTTATCATTATGTTCCATAATTATTCCTAGAAATCATTCTACGTATTTAACATCTTTTTTATTTGGCTTCGCCAAAACTCTTCGAATCTTAGAGTAATCTTAATGTTTGTCTTGTATTTCAAGCCAATAACTTTTAACTGACTCGCGGAAGTTGCATGTAAGTACCAAATAAGCTATAGTCTATAGCAGGGGTGGCTAACTTGGTTAGACCCAAGATCTACTGACACCCTGAGCGATCTACCAATTACTTACTTCTTGAAATCTTATTTGAGACAGACAGCATAGTTTAGTACACAATTATGTTCTTAGTAACTACTTATTTATATTTTATTTTTTTATATGAAAACATTGCCCCTCACTAGGACTTTCTCCTGTATTGTGGGTGCGTTTACAAACATTTAAACTCACATACACAAACAGCCAGACCCGGAACAACTACTTGTAGGTCATACAAATATTTGTTCCGTGCGGGAATCGAACTCGCGACACGCAGCGCAGCAGTCAATCGCTTAACCACTGCGCCAACCGTGCCGTCATATTAATGTGAGCATTGCGTTTGAGCATCTTTCGCTAGATTAGCAAAATCAAGTTTGTAGTTGGAAATATTTTTTGCCTTGCCACGATCGACTGGACTAATAGTCGCGATCGACCGGTTGCCCACCGGTCTGTAGAGTACTATGGTATACGACATCCGTCTTGAGGTCCAGGTGGAGGTCGCTGTTACTGCATCGCATAATGTGACAAAGTTCAAAGCATAGTCAAGGTTTTCATACGCCAACTGCACAAGGTTGTTAAAGTATAAAGTATATTGGTTACGCTAGGCATAAATTTACAGAGTTTATGGTCAATGTATGGTGACAGCTTACAGTCTTTAGAGGTTTATAAAGTATACAAAAAAAAAACATTTAAACGCTTTAGCTTCAAATGTTACGCAATATGTTGCTATTTTTGTAAGCCAAAGACGTTAAATGTTGTAAACGAAAGTTAATCAAAATGAAATATTTTATTCCCAACCTAAAGCGCTACCTACACCACTAGTTAGTAAGTTTTCAAAGTGTAATAACAAATGTTTAAGTGTGTAACTATAACTGCAAGCAAGTGCAGGTGAAAACACTTGAGATTTTTTTCTAGAAACGAAAGTCTTGGTGTTAATAGATTTTAAGGAATGTGTAAAGGAACTCGTCAAATGGATTTATTATTGTTGTTATACGGTGGCGCCGCGGTAATTCGGCCTATATGGAATGTGTAAGTCCTAAAATCGACTTGAGGATTCCGTTTGTCTGGCTGCAGTAAAGGCAACATGTGCCGGCTTAATTTCGTGCATCACAATGTATATTATAACAGTATGGCGGCTTTAGCTGACCGCCTTATCGTGACGTAGGTAACCCTTTGATCGCCTGTTGCGAGTCATGGCTTGGTCTAAGGTACGATCGAATTGTCCATAGACGTCATCGGGTTAGCTAAAGTTGATGTTCTAAAGTCATAATGCTAAGGTAAAATAAATTCTTTACTTCTAAATTAAAAGGTTCATACTGCGACTGATTTCTAAACTTATATCTATTACAAAAATATACTTAATTTCTACTCAAGGCCTTACTATCTGGTTTTCTACAAAAATATGGCTTATCCCATTTTTACGTTTTTTTATGATGTTAAGGGGACGCGAAATTCCAATTTTCTTACGCTCGCGAGTCATATTTTATTCAACATTCAACAATACCTGCAAATTGCAAAAAACATAAGACAATTTGATTTTCGCGGCCTTCCCTGGCGCTTCCCCTTAAACTACGAATATCTCATTTGTAAGGCTAATATAAAGCTGTCGAAGTGGGATATAGCCTAATAAAAGTTGCAGGAATCAAGTATTTTAATGGTAAGTGACACTAAAAAGTTCAAAGACTTGCTGACTTTAAAAGAATGATAATATAGGTAGCTAAGTATAATCTAATAGAAATAAATTGGTATTCAATTGTATATGGTCTCATTTAGCGTAAGAATTTATATAAAATTGTCATTTCTGTGAATATTTGTGTATAGTTGATACAGTCATCAATTAATAACGTATCGATTTAAAATCGATGTTTAGCCAAAGTGAGCTAATAATAATATGTTTAAATAACTATCTTGAACAATATTTAAGTATCATGTCTTTTTGTTATTTATTTTTAATTGGTTTAAATTTCAGTCTGTAACGAGTATTAGGGGTGTATGATGACGTGACGAGTTTAATTTAAATTATTCTTTTCATGTCGTCAGTAGGGTAAGATTGTGTAGGAGCATAAAACCAATTTGTTATTTTTTTTATTAATTATTCTCTAAAATTGACATTCGTTCCTTTAAATACTAATATTATGATTGAATCATGGAATTTCGACAGTATTTGGTTTTTGTATAATTATTTGACATGTAACTTATTAGGGTGTCACAAAATTAGGATTAAGATGGCTCGATGTTAATAATTGTTTATTTCTAATTCTCACTGACATTATTTTCTATTTGATTTCTCAATTATGGTTCTTTTTACCCGACTGCGGCGAAGCCCAAAAGGAGGGTTATGATTGAGTGCAAGTAGTGTTATAAGAAAACTTACCTTTTGACAACTTGATGCACACAAGCAATGTCGGAAGATTGTTAAGCCTGGAATACACATGCCTACTTTTGTGCAAGTTACATTTGCAGTAGTTTTCCAATCAGGAAGTTGTGCACACGGCATACTATTGTGCAAGTTACAGGCATGTGTATTCCGAGCTTTACATTAAAAGATTCATCAAGCTAGAAACATCCAGTCTCATCATTCTCCATACTTCTCTATTAGTTATCATCTCGATAGTCACCCCCTTTCTAACCATATCATCATTCACACATTCCATCCATCGTTTCTTTGGTCTTCCCTTACTCTGGAAACGTCCAGACTAATATCATAAATTCGAAAGTAACTGTTACCTTTTTACGCCTAAACGACTGAAGAGATTTTGGTAAAACTTGGCAAAGAGATAGATGGCATCCTGGGGCATACTTTTATCCCGAAAGCACGTTCCCGTGGGATAATTTCCAACATCCATGCGAGCGAACCCGTGGGCAGAAGCTAGTTTAGAAATAAAAGTAATAAGCGACTGCTATTGTTACTTGCACTACACAAACTGTAACAAATCCTAATATTTCTCTTGTAAATTACTATAGTAAGTTATGAATGAGATTATTATAAAAAAAATGGTTGCCTGTAAAGTCGGTTTTACGGGCGAAGATTTTACGTGACAACGACCGATCATCCGATCATAGTTGAGTGGGAGAGAGACGCAAGGCATTCGGCGGGCCTCTCTCTCGTTCGGTGACTCATCGTAACGTTACCGAGCGTTACACTTTTTCATAAGTGACTCCCAGTCGCAACCTAATTTAAGACGTTGTCACGTCAAAAAATGGTTGCCTGTAAAGTCGGTTTTACGGGCGAAGATTTTACGTGACAACGTCTTTTTCTCGGTAGAATATTTATTGATATGAATATAATTAAATTGCACAATAGGAACAAGGAATTAAATGAAAATAAGAACGTAACGTTACCGAGCGTTACACTTTTTCATAAGTGACTCCCAGCCGCAACCTAATTTAAAATAAGAACGTAACGTTACCGAGCGTTACACTTTTTCATAAGTGACTCCCAGCCGCAACCTAATTTAAGACGTTGTCACGTCAAAAAAAGAGGGTGAGTAGAAGTCGAGGGATAGGCAATGCTAGGAAATAGCTGATTTACTACAAAACAAAAGAAATCAGTGTCTTAGTTGTGTATGTATTATTAACAAATTCGATAAAAGGTTCACTTGTTGATCTCCGCGAAGGGAGCAAGAATGGTATGATTGGTCGTTTAAAACTTAAGGGGAATACTGGAATTTGTACAAGTAGTTAAAATATTGAAATTCAATATAATTCGATCTGATTGTGTACATAGTTAGTAATTATGGCACACACTAGTTCTTCATGATTTTTGACAGCTGTTTAGTATAATATGTTGGTGTTAATGTCTATATACATAAGGATGTGTTTAGCGTGACCGCGGCGCGTCCAGTTAGATGTAAAAAGAAGTTACAAATAATCTGTGTACTGCGCCAAATGCGTCCGCAAGTACTGCGGTTTTTTCAAATAATTCAATTTGCTAGATAAATTACTTGTAATAATTGTTCAGTATAGAAATTATTGATATTGGTAGTCAAATAATTATCGGACTTTGAGGCCCGAAATATTACAAATAATCCCTGCCAAATTCCTGTACATTTTACAATAGAACTTCCCAGTAATGTAATCCCGAAATATTAATGTATAGTCTGGTGTTATAAGAAATGATTCTTGTACAGTAAACTATATTCTATTCTAATCTGAAAGTGTACATAATACTAGATTTCAATGGTTTGAAGCTAATTAATCTAATTCCATATAATACTTATAGAGAATACTCCTGTGTTATATACGTGCGTGGCTGCCAATAGATATTGTGCTAAAATCTAAAAATGTCTAGGTACACAGAGGGCTAGTGTGTGCCAATCAAAATTGCTGTAAAATTTCTTGAAGTGACCTTTAGTGTGTAAGTGCATTTTTTAAAAGTCTGTAACTGGATTTTTTTACTACGTACATTTTGTGTTGCATTTTCTTTTTGATGTTTGTTTTTTTTTTGTTATTATTCTATTATTGTATCTTCGTTGTTAAGGAGTCAGATAGACATGTATGTGTAAACTATGAATAAAACGATAGAAGTAAATATGGGTTTGTTTATTGTGCGATCTAATGATGCGGCGACCTTTCATATTTTCCGAACATCGAGATTAATACGTAAACACTATAACCACTACCGTATTACAATACCACTCCCACAATTATTTATATTCATAATTGTTTTTCATTCTTTACACCCCATTATTATTTTGTAACAAATTAATAAATGAGTTATGTTATAACATATGATAACCTCTTTGGCCAGTATAATTTAGGAGGTATTCGATGGTCTACTTGAGCGCCGCGGCTTGGTGCTTGGTGAAAAAACAAAGTAAGGATTACAGTACAGCGGTGCTATTCTGTAAAAATCTCACCGTAACAACTTAGGTGAAGTGAGCGTGGAGTGAGCTGTCAATAGTGTCAATTCCTAGCAAAAACAAACTCACTTCACCTAAGGTTACACGGTAAGATTTTTACAGAATCGACCGGCAGTACCGCGTGCTACAAACGCTTAGTGATGGTCGATATTACGCACGCAACCGGTTGGTGTCTCGGATTAAACACGGAAAAGGATATAATAATACTAATAAATTATTTATTTTCAGGTAACTAAAGACCCATTGATACATACCTAAAAAACCCAGCGCACACAGCCAGACACGAAAAGCGACTTTATTTTATAGAAATTTAGATTGGTAGACAGAATAATTTTTGCGGTGTGTGGTTAGCAGTTAGAATGTAGGTGGGTTGCTGTCAATTCAATTTCCCAAGACGGGTTAGTGGCACGTAAATGTGCAAGAATTTAGTTTCAAGTATCAGTATTTTTATTAAAAAATAATACAAAAATTCAAAAAGCCAACGTCACGTGGTGTTCCCAGGCGGTCACCCATCCAAGTACTGACCACGCCCGATGTTGCTTAACTTCGGTGATCGGACGAGAACCGGTGTATTCAACGTAGTATGGACGTTGGCGAATGCTATGTCCAATTTTTCGTTTAGTATCAACATTGCGACATCATTTTATAAAAATGGCTGAGCGAGCATTTTCTAGGCACACGTGAAGACTGTTGGCTTGCGTGTGGCGTTAGTGCTCGATCGAGGAATGTAAATAGAAATAAGTACGTTGGCGAATTCTATGTCGAATTTTTCATTTGGTATCCACTTTATTTATTTTTTGGTATCCACATTAGTTTCAAATAAATAAAAAATGGTTGAGAAAGATGATTAATTTGCTTGAGCAGCGCGCGGTGATGATTCTAACTGAGGAATGTTAATTATTAATAATTGGGCAAGTTTATTAAATACTGAATAATAAAATAACAGGTTGAAGTAAAATACTGCTTCTTGCATTGTGAAATAGAAACTTTGCTTTTAGCGACATCTAGCTAGTGGATTATTTACTAACGTACTAAAGTACAACTAGCACTACATCCTGAAGTTAAGTTATTTATAAAATCCGCTAGATGTCACTAGTCCTCAATCAGCTTGTACTATTAATTCTCAATAGATGGCGTCGCTGTTCTGTTATGTGTATCAGAAAAATATTTTGTTTTTTATGGTTTTTATTCGTCTTATTTCTACGGGTCGTCTTTATTTCCATGGGTTGCTCACAACGATAAATGGTAGTTCCCAACTTGATACTGTTCCTGTTCTAGATCTACTTCTAGTACCTATCTATGTAAATTTTTAGGGAGAACAATGCATGCATCCCACGGAGTACCTACATAATCGAACATCGTTGTTATCAAAGAGATTTAAGATGTAAATAATTTAATGTCTTTGGTTGTTATAAAAACGTCTATTTACTTAGGTATTTATTCTATCATCACATTAGGTACCTAATAAGCTATCTAATCTGATGAATCTATGAGATTGTTACAAAAGTAGTTAGTAGGTAGGTACCTACCCAGGCGGCACGTATTTTTTTGTACAACAATATTGATAGGTAGGTATTTAATATTGAACATACGGAAATTCGTGCTACTTATGCTATTTTCACTAGGTATTTAATAATAATATGTCATGATTATAATGTAACAACTTACTGTACAAAGATACCCTCTTGTACAAGTCAACGACTTGAGATACGGGACGACGAACTCCTCATCGATAGATTGGTACATCATTCAGACTAGAAACTTATTGGTGCTTAAATAAATAAGATATAGGTAGTCAGCTTACCAAACCGACAGCAAAACCTATAGACGATAGGTACCTATAAATATCTAATAATATGCTAAACTTTAGAAGATCTTCATGAGAACTTAATCTTACGAAAAAAGAACAGGAATCTTTGTAGAATTCATAGACAACTGTGACCTAGGTCGTACAACTTTCACCAAGAAATAATGTAAAAATAACATCAAAAACAAAAATACGTAAATTCCTTTCAAAAACAACACCGACCTCATTGAAAGATAATGAATAAAAAGCAAAACTCATTTATCACGAAACAATACAGTCAGTGTGTCTGACCTGGGGTTGAGTGGTAGATACCGTGAACCCACAGCAAAAGTGTATCGTTATTAACCCTAGGCCAACATAGGGCCAGGCTTAAGGTTACCTATATAAAGCATCTTTAGAACGTTTTGTCAATCCAGTTAACTTGAAACAGACGATATTGGTGGTCGTTTAGGGGTTGGTAGTGAAAAAATGGTCAATATAAAGTTTCATAAATTTTTTGTCATGTTTTTTGGAATGTCGAAAGACTCTGGTGGAAAGATACGAAGATAACAATTAGTTATATTATGACGATATGTGACAATATGGTGATGGCAGTGTGGTGGTTGACAACACTTCAAGTGGATAAGGAGTTAATAAAAAGTGGAGTGACTTGACTTGAAATTGCGAAGGACTTTGTGAAGTGAAATCTTTAATGGAATGGATTGCAGTGCGGTTAAGGCTTTGAAAATAGTCTAGGATATGAATGGAATAGGTACCTACTTTTTGGCTCGGTTGCCTTATAGGAGCATGTCCTATAACTTGATAAAATGTTGTGAAGACAGAATGACAAGCTGTTTGCAATATCATTGAAGCTGCTTATAATTGAATCAATGCGTGGTAAGCCGATGATATTGTAAAAGATCAACGCAGTATATTTTAGAAACTTGGACTTCTACCTTTTCAAAATACGCTAAAGCAGAGTTGATATTGTGGAAATGTTCCGACGTATATATCTACCTAAGCAGAAAAGTTGATCTCGAGGAAGCCACGGGAAATCTATTGAAGAATGCAAATGCAAAAAAAAAGAGTTGCATGTTTTAAAAAATATAACGGCTTAGCAGGACACTACTAGGATATCGTTTTCAATGGGGCAAGTTTATTTTGAAAAAACTAGAAAGATGGTGGACTTGATTCGATGATTGTCATCGTTATGAAAAACGTATCGATAAAAAGACCAATATAAAAAATTAACTTATGTAGGTAGATACCTACTATAGTTTCGCATATAATATTTTGTTTATTAAGCTTGTAGTAAAAATTAAAATCAAAATGCTTTATTTTAGACCTAGAAAATGTTATATAAATACCTATAGTTGTATTTTCGATTAAAAAATCTTTAGAAATTAGCTACGCTATGTTAACGTCACTCTAGCACCAAAGTGTGGCGTAGCTTTGGACTTCCATTATTATGTCTAACTACTCATTAATGTAACTTTTGAATTGATATAAATACTTAAATAGGCAGTGGATAGTTTCACTAAACGCGCAAAAACTGTTAACTCTTATTGCATGACCAAACAGTGTAACCATAATTCATACCTAAGTTATAGGCTACTGTGCTCTAAATAAATGCCTATGCGCAGTACATACTCTTACATAATTATTTACATTATATACCGTACCTACTTACTTATACTGTTATCAGGCTCTTGTCAAAGTTTATCATGCCAGTTTACTTCAACAACACTCGTGAGTATTGTGGTTATCACGTCTGCGTTTTAATTGGGACATTTTAATGTTGCTCTGTTTTATTAATAAACTTTTAAAAATTACTAAATACATTGTCTTATTTACCTACCATTCTGATTTCTATTTTCCAAGTAAGTAGATTTATTCTAAAACGAGTTTTGCTTTGACGCTAAAAGACTGGCCACAGAGATAATTATGTCCCTCAGCTTTTTGGGACATAGGCAGTAGGTATGCGTTCACCTAAGCATGGTGTACACCCTAATTGCATAACACGCTATCAATCATAGTCCGTTTCATATTGAAGGATATTGCTAATCCATTGCTTCATAAAATCCAAAAATTTGTCTGTTCAACAACGTAAGTATAACGCAATGGATGTTGTTGAACTGTCAAAATGAAAGACATTTCTTGTGTTACGCAATTACTCCGCCTGCAAAGGCTTATGATGGGCCGGGTGCAAGGAAAACGTGCTCAAGGCAGAGCACAAGAAGGCTCTTGGAGGCAGCATCTACCGAGCGGTCCACACTGCAGAAGACCGCATAACTTGGAGACGCGTCGAATGTGGTCGCGATCCTCGGCATTGAGGAAACGACGAAGAGAACAGAGAAATGTCACACAGATTGAGAATGAAAAACTAATAAGTAGGTCTGTATTATATGATTAACTCAAGCCGTGGTAAAAGAGGAAATATTTTACACAATTATTCGGACATAATTGTACAGACGCCAGCACATCAATCTACCCGAAACTGTCAAATTTTTCCAATCAACTTTGAACCTTATAAATTAGCAATAAAGTTGAAAATCTATTAAAGAGATTTGACAGATTGTAGTAGCTTGATGTGCTGGCGTCTGTACCTACAACATACTTTAATTATTATAATCCGAAGGATTTTGAAGGAAATTGCCAATCCTTTGCTTCATATGTTTGAAAAATTCGTCTGTTCGACAACGTAAATGACGCAATGAATGTTGTGGAACTGTCAAAAAGAACGGCATTGCCATTGTATGTGTGTTTCGCATTTACCTCGTTTCCAAGCGTGCTCTGGGCATGCTCACCTACACAAACTTGAGCATCATCATCTTCTGGCTTTCTGCAGGTACCAAGGAGTATTTTCTGTAAGCAGAAAAGTTCCCACTCCACGCACAGCAGCAAAACTATAAAAAAACTTCAATCCCCAGACAGCGCCAGGGGACGTATCCTAGCCAACGATAAGCACAAGACATGTCAGAGGCAAGATAACGCTTTATGAACGTTATAAATGTTATAAACGTTATAAATGTTATAAACGAACAGTTGTTTACGTCCTGCTATCGCTGGTGATAAAGAACGTTGAGATCATACGTTTAATATTATAAATTATTGTGCGGTAGGTATTTTACTTGAGTTAGGTTTCCTTCATTATGTGGTGAGGATGTTTTAAAAGTTTGAGCTTTTCACCCACGTTCACAGCCTCTGGTTAGGATCTATCTATATATATAAAATGGTAAACTGACTGATTGTTGATATATCAACGCACAGTCTAAACCGCTGCTCATACAGACATGAAATTTGGAGGGTGTGTTCTTTGTGAAGAGTAGGTATCCACTAAGAAAGGGTTTTTCGAAATTCCACCCCTAAGAGGGTGAAATTTCACGCGGACGAAGTCGCGGGCAGAAGCTAGTCAATCATATAGAAGCAACAAGAATAATGTACAAGATTTTGTAATATTGATATTGATTTAAAAGAGTGTCCATGGAGTTTCTTGCCCGTTCTTCTCCATAGAGATCTACGTTTTGGAATGGGCAACTAGCTTGAACTTTCTGACTAACTGACAGACTGTTTAATTTTGACAATTCAAAAGTGCCTGTACAAGGTTTAATTGAAATAAATGCTTTGAGTTTGAGTATAAATTAAAAAATATAATTGAATTTGAGTGCTATTATTATCAGAATAGAATAGAATATTCTTTATCAGCCAGATAAGCTAATCCGTACATGGTGAAACAGGGCATCCAAATGTGATTCATAATGAACATAAGGGTCAAAAATGATGGTGCATACCTAAACCATTTTTGAATTTTCACCACACAGATGGTGTTGCATATCCGTCCCTTTCATTTTTTTACGACATCCACCGAAAGTACTACATAAAAAAACAAAGTAATTCTGTAAATCTGTAGGTACCTTCAAATGGAGGTTCTAGGTTTTCTTGTTTACCATAACTTCAGTTTTCCCTCCATAAAAAAGCGTCAAAACGCATAGACAAAACCCCAAAATATATGGCGTCAACAAGCACCATAGATAAGAATAATGTGGTGTTAAAAGAACCCCCAAAAAATCATATTCTGAGGGTAAGTGTCCCTAGAGAACAGTGACGCCTATCTCTTACCACTTGGAGTGAAGAAATATAGCTGTTTTGATAATAAACGGTTTTTTGTTGATATCGGGAAAAGATATTCTTGAAAGATTGATTTTTTTTTGTAAGCACGAAGTTTCGCAAAACTTCAGCAATCAGCCATCATTTATCTTTTGATACATAATATTAAAACGGGGATTTATTTACTTTTTATCTAATTCAAATTTTACCTAGCTTCTGCCTGCGACTTCGTTCACGTCTTCGCCCGCGTGAAATGTCTTCTTCCGAACCACCCCGTCACCAGTGCAGTGATTATATAAATTAAGCAATTGCTTAGGGCATCACGTCTCGGAGGGCATCATAAGGCAGAATGAGCACCGAAACAGTATTTGCTATTGCTAGCACATGAAAGGCAAGGCTGTTTAAAATCAGCAAGATATTACAAGACCCAAAAGTCACTCTAGCTAGTGTTAAGGCTACACCGACCGCACAGTGGCGATAAAAGAAATAACCAAACAAACGATGAGGGCGCCACTGTGCGGTCGGTGTAGCCTTAGGCTAGGAACTCACGGAGCGATTTTCGCCCGCAACCGCCGCGGTCGTGGATCTGCGGTTTTATTTCAAAACTCACGAGACCGGTTATTCGCGCGGTTACGCGGCCGCCGCCTCCCTACCTCCGTACCGGCCGGCCGGCCGTACCTCCCGCCGCGCCACCCGCCGGCCCCCGCGGTCGCCCGCCAACCGATCGCAAAGCGCGCGGGCGCCACCCGCCGAGGCTGCGGGTAACCGCGGCCCGCGCGATTCTACTAGTTGCCCGCCGGTACAGCGGGAGCCGCATACAACCGCGAACACCGCGGGCGTAAAACGCGTCGTGAAATGTGCTTTAATTTTTTATATAAATATTTGCATTCTACAGAAGCTGCGGGCCCGCAACCGCGGCGGTTGCGGGCGGAAATCGCTCCGTGAGTTCCTAGCCTTAAGCGCCAATCTATACAAATCGCTCGTCGTTGTTTTGAAAAAATACGAGGTGACTAGTGGATAGGAGGGCGGGCTACGGGCGTGGATTGCTTAGGGCATGCGGCAATGCCCGTCACATCGCATCGCCCTATTGCCTACTCCGTTTCCGCTTAGCGTTCTTTCTGACTTTTTTTTTGTTTTTCCTAAGGATCCTAGCGTCTGCCAATAGCCTTCCTCAAAAATTAGGCAAAAAAAAAAGTCAAATCCAAGTGGTAGTACCATTCCACGCGCGCCTGAAAGAGATGTCAGCATCAAGGACGGCCCCATAGGGCCGAAGCCTGCCGGGTCAGCGGTATTGTCCGAAAGGGTTACCGCTGGCCCGGAACATAAAGGGCTAAGGAAGGAACACGGGTGGGTTTTAGTCAGTAAGAGTCTGACACTCCCTTCCGCTCCACCCAGAGCGGGAGGGGTCATTTGATGATTACCCATCCGAAAAAAAAAAAAAAAAGTGGTAGTTCCAGAGATTAGCGCGTTCAAATAACACACTCTTGAGCTTTATTACTTAAACTAGCTGCGCCCCGCGGTTTCACCCGCATAAGTGTCGATCCCGTGGGAATATCGGGATAAAAAGTAGTCTATATGTTAAGCTAGGGTGTCAGCTACCTCCATACAAAATTTTGTCAGAATTGGTCTAGCCGTTTGAGCGTGAAGAAGTAACAAACATATAAACACACCCCCACTCACAAACTTTCGCCTTTATAACATTAGTGTGATTCAATCCTATACCTACGGAGTCGTAATCTTTGACTATAGGTACGAGTATGATCGTAAATATTCGTAACTGAAAACCACCTAACATAGCTTTCAGCCCATGAAACCGCTATGAATGTGTGGGTGTCGTTTCAGCCAATGGTGACCCGGCCCGGGTCGTGACCCCGCGTCATTGGTTGGGTCACGCCTTGCGTAATTACTTACTGAAGTTGACTATGTCTCAAGTGTGCTATACGTAGAGGATGTAGGTAGATATAATAGAATAAGTACTCTTTATTGTGAATGGATGGATTGATAGTCCACGAAATTCAAATTTTCTAACGTTTTTGCAATTTGCAGGCCCGTGTCAGATTGTATCTTGATCAAAATATGATTCGCAACATTAACAGGTACATATTTAAATAATTAGAATCATTAATATATCTTTCTAAGTTAGATTTGTATCACCAACCACCAATCTCTTATAGAAAAGTGTTATTGGTGGACAACCCAGTTACTGGGTATACGACACCCCTTGGTAAGACTGGTTGTCAGACTTTCGAGCTTCTGGTTACCCGTAACGACTGTCAAAGATCCACGAATGACAGCCGGGACCGACGGACTCACGGAGGGGTCACGATATACAGTGTGAGTCTTCATAATGTGCACATATCGAAATGAGGGAAACTAAGCTTAATTTTATCGACGGAAAAAATATGTAAAAAAAAAAAATAAAAAAATTGTAGCATTTTTTAAATTCTTTTTCGCTGCTGTGACCCCTTGATCGCCCCTCAATTGAGAATTATGGGTTTTTTTAACAAAAATCTTATATTTTTTCATCAATTTTTACAATAATTGTAAAATTACTCAATAAAAACCCTTTTTGATTACTTTAAATTAAAAATAATTAAATGGTCCTTTGTTACTGTTTGAATTTCCTATGCGTGTCCCAAATAAAAAAATGTTTTCATTCTCTTTACAGCTAAAAAACATCATTAGCATAGATAACTTACCTAGGTACTAGTTTAGAGAAGTATCGTCAAAAATTAGAAAAAAAACAGTAAGTACCAAGCTTTTTATTTGGTCTGAGGTACCAAGATGACAAATCCGTCGCTTCACAAAAGTAAATAAAACGTTTATTTCCGTTATACATAGGTAAACATAAAACTGATTACACTTAGGTATACCATGTATATATAACTACTTAATTAAATATGTATGTTAACGCTACGCACCAGGAAAATGCACAATCGTATGGAAATAAGCAGTGTCAATGCAATTAACTTAACTCTACCTTATGTCATTGCAATAAGGGTTATTTTAGCTCAGCTACTCAACACGGCTTCGTTCGGTCTTTGACCTGCTACGCACATAATGAGTTGTAGAAAAGAGAAAAATGCCGACTTATTGAAGTAATGTAATGTATAGTAGTCATATTGTTTTCATCGTCATTTCATCACGCATTTCTATACAGTGTGGCATGACAACGAAGCGCAACCAGCACCCTAATATTGCGTAACACACACACTCAATCACACACACACTCACTCAACACACACTCAATTTGAATCATTTTGAAGCATATTGCTAATCCATTGCTCCATAAGTTCGAAAAATGTGTCTGCTCAACAACGTAAATTACGCAATGAATGTTGTTGAACTGTCAAAATCAAACCCATTGCTACTGATAGTGTGTTACGCAATTACCCTGCTGTTTTAATGGATTCAGTGCATGATTCTGAAAGAGGGGCTCCAATTTCTTATGGAACTGCCGATTTTTTTTTGATAACTGACAAAAAATGTCTATGCTAGGGGGTCATCAGAAGCCCGAAAGTCTGACAACCAGCGTTACTAAGGGGTATCGTATTACCCAGTAACTGGGTTGTGGAGGTCAGATAGGTAGTTGCTTGCACCCATCACCATCTTCGTCTGTAACTCCCGGGCCCCTCCCCCTCCCCACGGGGGGGGCGTGAGGGGTCCGCCTTGGAGGGCAATCGTCGGCGGAGGACTGGACGTCAAGGCTTTGCCGGTTTCCCAGTCCCCCGCCACTAGGACGAAGCGGGAGTATCGCTGGGTTATTTTAGTGGGTATACCGGGTCAGCCCGGGGAGTCCCACATAGCCCCCCATCCCCCGATGGGAGGGTATGCGTAATGCATTTTTTCCCAGCGCAAACAAAAAAAAAAAAAAAAAAAAAAAAAAAAAAGGTAGTTGCTCCATGTAAAATACTGGTATTCATCTGCATACAGTTAGACTGGAAGCCGACCCCAAGATAGTTGGGAAAAGGCTAGGCAGATGTGACCTCCATAACTGGCTGTCTGACTGGTTGTCAGACTTTCGGGCTTCTGACTACCCGTAACGACTGTCAAAGATCTACGAATGACAGCCGGGACCAACGGCTTAACGTGCTTTCCGAGGCACGGAGAGGTCTCGGTATGTAAAGATGGTCACCCATCCACAGACCAACCGCGGCAAGCGTAGCTTAACCTGATCGATCGACCTGTGCAGCTGTTATTATTTAACCACAGGCCCATAGAGCACACGTCTTGTGCTCAATGAATCTCGATCCAAAACTGACAGAATGTCCTCATAATCTTTGTGAAAATCGTCTTAAACCACGATACATAATCCAACCTAGTTTTAAAATACCTAATTAAACAGAAAAACCGTTCATTTAGCTTGTAGCGCGACCTGCAATGTCAAGGTAGAGGAACTGACCGCGTGTGGCGCGGGGCGGGGTCACCACCCTCGCTCTATTGATTTTCAGCAAGACGCCGCTTTCTTGCTACTTGTCCGCTGAAAAGCGCTGAATATTCGCAACCTTACAGTGTGGGAGGTTTTAGGAGATTTGTGAGGCTTGGTTAGATTTTTTATACAGGTTTTGTGTTGGTTTGAGTAGGTTACATTTTGCTCAGCTATTTGAACTTTTGCAAACTTATTTATATTTTACCGGTTTCACCCGCATAAGTTTCGATCCCGTGGGAATATCGGGATAAAGAGTAGCCTATATGTTAATCCAGGGTGTCAGCTAACTCCATAGGTACCACATTTTATCAAAATTGGTCCAGCCGTTTGAGCGTGAAGAAGTAACAAACATATAAACACACACCTTCACAAACTTTCGCCTTTATAATGATTATAGCCACTCACAGCGGAGCTCGCGCTGTTGAATTTTGGAGTTATTTCGTTCTGATCCCCTGAACCCCCCTACACCCCCCTACACCCCCCTTCTCGATCCCCTGCTTGTTAGTCTTCTTGGGCCACAGATGTTTAAACTTTTTGGTACGCTAAGAAGCAGAAGTGTCCAGTTTCTCAAACGATATGTAGGTCTACATGGTACGTCAATACGCAGCGAGTGTGCAGTCATCAATACTTACAATTTTCTGTACCTATACGAGAAGAGTTTATCCTATAGTGGGACAATGACAAGAACTATTGAAATATACCTACTCTCTCATATACAAAACAACATAAAGCCACATCCAAACAAACGTTTATAAACCACGAAAACGCTCAAATAACAGCTCATTCACAAATGAGTCTCAACTGACATCAAACAGCACAGAGCCCCCGCCCTCATTAGACCTTCTCTTTGATCTCGACCTGCTGAATGTAGGCATAGTATACACCTACCTATGTACAGCAGTTACACGACGTGTGTGGATTAAGCCTATGTGCTGTTGCATTTACTTTGTGAGTCTGGGGGTTATATTTTTCTGTAAAAGGGAACTAAGTTGACTTTTTTAAAACAATAGTCTGTGTTGTTGGACGTACAAGCCTTATTACACTACACGATATTCAGGGATCCCTAAATTGGGATGGTGCTATAAGAGAAAGGGAGGAATGGTTCCCTATAAAAAAATACATCACCTAAATTATCGGGCTCTATATAATTAGTGGGTAATAGGAGTTTTAGTTGACTGCACAAGGAATACGCAGCTTGGAACGAGAAAATTAAATGTAGCTAACGTATTATTTTGTTGTGTAACATCGACATAAGTACTGAAATAATGAAGATAATCTGTAAGCTTGATTATAAGTCGATGATCAGCTGTAAGCTTGATTATAAGTCGATGAGCTTAAAAATCACTCCATCTGCCATCTGCCTAGCCTTTTCCCTACTATGTTGGGGTCGGCTTCCAGTCTAACCGGATGCAGCTGAATACCAATATTTTACATGGAGTGACTCCCTATCTGACCTCCATAACCCAGTTACTGGGTAATACGATACCCCTTGGTAAGACTGGTTGTCATATTTTCGGGCTTCTGACGACTTTTAACGACTGTCAAAGATCCGCGAATGACAGCCGGGACTAACGGCTTAACGTGTTTTCCAACACAGAAGGGTCTTGGTATGTGAAGATGGCCACCCATCCACGGATCAACCGCGGCAAGCGTAGCTTAACCTGATCGATCGACCCGTGCGGCTGTTATTAGATACTTAGCCACAAGCCCCCAGAGCTTAGAAGTCACTTTATCTACAAAAAGTAAATTATTTATTAAAAAACTTTATAGGTGGGGTAACCCACTATCAGCTAAAAGAAAAAGTTAAATGCCAACAACTGTAAATGGCCAAATTTCCAATATGATTTCAAATACCATCTATTTTTAACAGAAACTCCGCATCCAAATACCTAATTAAATCTAGTCACTTTATTACTTACCACAAAAGATGCCTATATTTTAATCACCTCAATCAGTTCCAGTAATAGGCAAGCTAAGGTTGTAAGGGGATGATCCGCTTTCATCCCGTTCGCCCCCATTCATCCCCCATTGATGCCGTTCATCCGGCCCGTCCTTTGATCCGGCACTGCAGTACGGTTGACGCAAATTGTAAGCTCACTAGCTTAGTGGAAAATATTGAACGATGGATGGATTACCTAGGGTTTTTTATAAAGTATTGGTATGTATAGTTTGTTCATGTAACAGTTTTTTTTTAGGAGAAACAATGATCGGTTTCTGAGAGCTTCAAATCGGTTCTGTTTCATGATTGATTGAATAACATACTACCAAAGTTAGTATTCAATCATTATTTAATATAGGATAAATGTAATGATTATAATTGAAAAAAAAAAGAAATAATTGTCTGACCTACGCCTCGCTATGGCAAGGCTACGGCGTAGCTCGCGTGCTACGCGAGTCAATGAAAGATTAAAAGAACATCAGCCATTTTATAATCTCCTCTTATTTTGGGTGGCCATCTTGTGGCTACTAACTTTTTATAGTGTTATGTTGCTAAATGATTTTATTTCTATAAGTAGGTTTGTACAAACACTTTTACACGTCAATCATATTTTAAAAACTAAATGTGGTCGGCGTTTCCTATCTGACCACTATGAGAAGAAAGGCCGAAAAAAACTCAGAGGTTTAATGCTCACGTTGACGAGTGATAGTTGATCATGCTTCCTGCAACAAAAGACAGATACCTGCTTTACTAGGTAGTACTTGGTTCAATATCACTCAAAAACCTTCGATTTTTAATTCACCGTTTTGAGAGCAGTGGTGATGGAATAATTTACACAAAGTAAAGTGCCTGTCTGGGTTCGAATCTACGACCTACAACTCGTAAGTCGCGGCTGTTACCACTGGGCCACCACTGCTCCACTTACATACCCACTATGTATTACTTAGTAATAATAACAAAGCCATTGTACAAAATAATATGAAATCAGTATTCGCATTTAATAACGGGAAATGAACCACGGTCGTGGTAATCAAAGACTACAATATGATGCTGTGGTAATTAGTGAGACAGGTTGACGCGTCACAAACACTGCGCTGTGCTGCCAGACTAAATATTGTTGCAGTTAGATTATTGTAGATGTGGCTAGGAATAGTATGTACCTAAGTCATAAGAATATTATTACTTATGACACAGTGGGCCAGTCTGGCTGTATGACAAAAGGCATTTGCCCAGCAGTGCAGTGGTGGAATTAGTGGCGACCCCCACCTGTTTCACACTGTTTTTACTAGTTTTTCTTTATTATAATTATGTAAGTTTAACATTAATGTGTTAAACAAGAATAAAGTCTCTAAATGTTGGTGAAAATTGCATCAAAGTGCAGTTTAAAAAAATACCCGGTCACACAGACAGCTACGAAAAGCGATTTTATTTTATAATCTGTATTAGATAAAGATATAGACAATTATAATACTTAGGGCACAGGGCATAAACGTGGTGATCAATGCACGCTCCTTTTTTATGAGAAGAAGGTGCCCTACTGCAGTTGGGCAGGTAGGTATTGCAAGATGCATCCATAAACTCTGATTTTTAATTTGTTAGACCAAAGTGACAGCTGCGATGTCATTTTGACAAATAAGGTCGATCGCAGCTGTCATTTTAGTCTAGCAAATAAAAAATTTAGAGTTTTTATGACCTCACGTAATATTTTCAAGACTTACGACTTTTTGTTTACAGTGTCTAATGATTGATACTCGTTAAAAACAGTGTCCTTGCTAAGTTTTTGTAGTAGCTAAAGAAAATATTGATATTTCTGTTTCGCGGCTGTTGCAAAGACTTATCTTGTTGGTTACAAGATAAGTCGTCAAAAGGATAATGCTGTTAGTTGTAATTATATATATAAGAGTCGCAAACGCTACAGTAACGTCTTAAGGCTCCTTCAAACAGGTGCGACACGCGATAAATCGCGCGCGACACAAAGGCACCGCAAGTCGCGCAACGGGTGCGGCCTTTGTGTCGCGCGCGATTATATCGCGTGTCGCGCCTGTTTGAAGGAGCCTGTGTTTTTCTATCTGGAATTTCTCAGTAGCAGCCTGCAGTCTGGATTTGTGCCGGTTGACGGAAATTGGCTCACCCCTATTAAATAGGATTTAAACATACCTAACTGGCCAAATGTGGGTATACTAGTGGTACATCTCTGTACAACCCTTTGCGGATTACAGGCGCGTTGTCATGTGTATTCTAAACCAACTGCGCCCCGCGGTTTCACCCGCAGAAGTCTCGATCCCGTAGGAATATCGGGATAAAAACTATCCTATGTCCTTTCTTGGGACTCAAACTATATCTATACCAAATTTCATCTAAATCGGTTCAGCGGTTTAAGCGTGAAGAGGTAACAGACACACTTTCGCATTTATAATATTATAGTGTGGATCTGGAGGCGGTCAGGTACCCTTATAATGCCTGCCTACACACCAGACCAAAAAAATAAAGTCCTCCACCATTCGATACCGCAGTCTGTATCCCACTCAAATATTAGTAAAACCGCCTAAATAGGCGCGCAGGTAATTAGCGGGATTGAACCGCAATACCCGCGTTAATTTACTAACACAACCTGTCGACAGACAGCAAATATGTTAGTAGAACTACTGAAACTGGGAACTTCTACAGATCATGAAAAAATGTATGACACAAAGTCGAACATATAACCTCCTTTTTGGAAGTCGGTTAAAAATGTGATACGATTACGTTATCCATCATCAGGTATACTCGTCGGGCAGGGCAGTTGCTCGCAGAACAGATGGCCGATGGGGCCGAAAGGTTCTGGAGTGGCGACCGTGTACCGGAAGACGTAGCGTTGGAAGGCCTCCCACAAGGTGGTCCGACGACCTTGTGAAGGCCGCAGGAACCCGTTGGATGCGAGAAGCACAGAACCGGTCAAAGTGGAGGTGCGTGGGGGAGAGGCCACAACCAGTCTTACCAAGGGCAATCCGCGTATTACCCAGTCACTGGGTTATGGAGGTCAGATAGGCAGTCACTCCATGTAAAATACTGGTATTCAGCTGCTTCCGGTTAGACTGGAAGCCTTTTCCCAACATGGTTGGGAAAAGGCTAGGCAGATGATGACAATTTTTAAATGTTCTAAATTTTATCCAGTTAACGTTCAAGACACGATCACCTAGAAACACCTCAACTATGAGCTCAACTGTCACTAATTACACAGAATTACTTTTCTATTGTGCAATTCTAAAAATGTTCCAAAGTTTTCCCAGTCATCAGTTCAGTACAGTGCTACTAATTGAATGAAATGTATTAGCTCTTTATTGTCATGTTTATTTGTGACGGATTGTATAGCTCATACCAACACATCACACTCATACTGTAAAGGCGAAAGTTTGTGGGGGTGTGTGTGTATTTATATGTTTGTTACTTCTTCACGCTCAAACGGCTGGACCAATTTTGATAAAATTTTGTATGGAGGTAGCTGACACCCTGGATTAACACTTTTTATCCAGATATTCCCATGGGATCAAAACTTATGCGAGTGAAACCGCGGGGCGCGGCTAGTAATTTATAAACTTTAAATTAAAACAGTTGAAAGTCTATTAAAGAAAGACAGATTCTAGTAGCTTGATGTGCCGTCTGTACATTGTGACTTTCTTGGTCTAGTAGTCGCAAGCGCCACTACTGAGCACGAAGTCCTGGATTCGATTCCCAGGTAGGGCATAGTGTTGTTGGGTTTTTTTATCAGGAACTTCTCAGTAACAGCCCGGAGTCTGGATCTGTGCCCGATTGATGGCAATAGGCTCGCCCCCTATTACATGGGACTTAAACATAACTGGCGAAATTTGGGTGTGCTTTATGTACGTACCTATATCTCTGCCAAACCTTTCGAGGAAAAAAGGCCTGATATTATGATATTATACCTTATTTCATATAACATATAATATCATCATGTATGTATGTGTGTTCATGTGTGTGTTGTGTGTGTGTGTTGTTTTGTCGTGTCACCATTCAAAAAAACTTATGGAGGAAACTTTCGCAGTTTCATTTCTTCGGGCTAGAGTTACCTAATGCTTTCATGAACAGCTCAATTTAAAACCCCAAAAAGTAATCACACATAACTCGAATGAAATCCAAACATTTTAAGCACAAATAAAGATCGGATAACAAATCGGAACGGGGTGTCGATAAGTGGTGTAAACCCCGTATTATAGCAAAACCATTATAAAATGACCTGCACCAACCCGCCGAATTACCTCTTTAGCTCCTTAAAATTCCATAGTAGAGAGGAACAGGGGGGGTCATTGTAAAATGGTTGTCGATTACGACTCGGATTGTCAAGTCTTCGAGTGGCAGAAAATCGCATCAGCGATCGAATAGGGATGAGACTCGCGATTTTTTCGGATCTCGTTTGCATTTCGATAGTGAGAGGATTAGTCGTAATGCGATCAGATTGCCTGTGTTGTGTTTGTGTATTTATGTGTGTGTGTGTTAATCTTGTCGAAGGCGTGATGATGTGATTATGTTTGTTAGGTGTTGTTCAAGAAGATTTGGGTAGATGAGGAGTAAATTTTGTGGCTTGTGTGGTAACATTTAATTCTTGTAAGAACTAAGTGGTAAGAATAGTATAGGTATATTTCAAATGAGTGAAAAAACTCTGATGAATCGTTCGACGTCAACTTACGACACCATCACAGAATCAAGATCTATCAAGAAGGAATAAAATGTTACCTTCTATAGCTATTGTCTAGCTATGTATGTTGGCGTGGGCTTCCAGTCTATAGAACTATTCTTTTTCAACTTATTTATGCAAAATAGATGTCAAGACACCGCTCTCTGCCTACCCCACAATGTCAACGGTCGTGATAGTGTAAGTCTTGTAATCTGCAGATTAGCGGCTGTTGAACAAACGCACCGGGGGAACGGTTAGGCCCTCCTTATCTTAACCCTTCGTGATGACAGCTTAGAACGAATGATAAAGTCATTTTTAAATAAAGAAGCTGAGTTTTTTTTTATTTAGTCTCCTTTTTTTTAATTAATCTTCTTGTTGACTTTCTTAGGTGAAAAGTGATCAAAATGAATGTGGAAAAACGAAACGCAATTGCAATCAATTCGCACTCGTGGGTTGCAGCTGAAAATCAGCGTCACTCGACAACGTTGTGTTGTCATCTGACATTATGCTGAGCTGAGGCCCTTTTGGCATTATAATCTTTGTTTTCTGTTTTTATAGTTTTAAAGTGTATTTATTTTGCTGTAGTGCCAAAGACCGCATTTTTCTTTCTTTCAATCTCTGGAATTCTTACCCTTTAGTATGGGTACAGACAAACACGGCCATTGATACAAATTTATCGAATAAGCCTACTCTTATTGCCTATTTTTTATAGAAATTGTTTCCCTAGTACATTATGCATAGAGCTCAAACCGGCAATGCACCACTTCTCACAAACTGCAATTAGCGACATCGTACTAGAACCGAACGTCAAATTAAAGAAAGTTATTTTCAATTCGGAAATCCTTGCACAGAGTGAGCGGAATTCATACAAAAAGTACGGAATTCCGAGGGGCGGAACCACCTGTGCATAATCCGCATACTTTCACGGCTCTGTGATACAGGCTGGTTGGAAAGTTTGAATTTGGAATTATTTTATCTTTGCTCTTATAGGAATGACGCTGTAGTTTTTTAGGGTTCCGTAGTCAAGATAGTTTCGCCATGACCGCTCGGCCGTCTGTCCGTTCGTCCGTCCGCAGCTTAGCTCAGAGAATCTTAGAACTAGAAAGCTATAATTTGGCATGGATAGACATATCAATCACGCCAACAAATTGGTAAAATAAAATCTTGAAAAAAAATTTTTTAGGTAATGTCTAAATGTCTTTTTTTTTTCTCGTCTATCCCATGGTGTGGGGTAGCGTTGCATAGGTATTTCAAAAATATTGCGGGTTTGTGATAACCATTTTTAGATTCAGGGATCCGTTTGAGAAATACTAAGCTTTAAAGTGCTAATTTTTGTTAGAGACAAGTGTCCCCCCCTTTGCCTGCTAAATGGTTGCTTTTGGAAAACGAAATTAAAAGGAAAACTATCACAACTAAGTAGACTTTACAAGTTTACGAGTACCTAATAGTCGACCAACTTAAAGTAGCAGTTGCAATGTATGGGAGTACATGATTTTCAACTACAATGTTAAGTTTGTTCTTGGGATAAATTGATTCCAACTACGGAACCCTTCATTGTGTGTGGTCCAATATGCACTTGGCCGGTTTTTCTTTTTCCTCTTGGTTACGCACGGTTTGCGCATTTAACCAATGTCACGATTTTTATCGCAAAAAGGACACGCCCGCCAAGTTCGACAATGTAGTTTACAATAAATAGGTAATCCGCCTAATTTCACGGCTCTATGATACAGGCCGAATGGAAAGTTTGAATTTGGATTTACTTTGACTATGCTTTGACGTAAGTACCGCCATCGCGGCAGGCCAAGACGATGATGGCGGGACGAGCTTGACTCGATATCCGTGGCTTGACTCCTAGGACTGGCGACTAGCGAAAGACAGAATTGTGTGGTAAAGGGAGAGGGAGGCCTTTGCCCTGCAGTGGGATAGTAGAGGCTAGTTAGATTAGATTAGATTAGATGCTTTGACTGTATTCTTATTGGAATCACACGGAAGTTACAATAAATAATTAATAGGGTTTTAAAAAAATTAAATTGGCTAAAATATTATTTTGTAATTCGTGAGAGAAATTAAACTTGTCGTTTTTTTATAAGTACCTATAGAAAAATGTAAGTACCTACGTATAGCGAAATAGATAGCGCGCGTTTTCTTGTTGTATGTGAAAACAAACAAAAAAGCGGAAGCAGTTTTTAGTAAATCTTTTAACAGGCTAACATACTCAGAAGCATACTTCATCACAAAAAAAAAACAAATCTTTTTTCTTTATTTTTTTTTTGGTAGGTACCGATAAACACCTGCCAAGCAAAGTTCAGACTTATAAATAAGTCTGAACTTTGCTTGGCAGGTGTTTACCTATGCACAGACGTTTGTACGCCGTTAAGGCAAAACATGACTGTGATTTAATTTAATTTAATGTAACATCTTGCATACCGTGTATACTCATGTTTTGAACAAATTACAGCCTAAAGCAAAAAAAATATATTCTATTCAAAAAAAAAATCTTTTTCTTCACACACACACACCACAACTTTATCTTTTAGATATTCACAATTCACTTTAGATACCTACTAACCTAGGTGTCCCAACTTAAAAAAAAAAATGGCTTTGTAATCTACCCACGTAGTACTTTCAAGTTTTCAAGCTCTCTCAACATCTCACACCCTGTATCTCGCAACTCGATCCCGTGGGAGCGGTAGACGCATCATTTCTCCCAATATACCTTAACCAGGAAATAACTGTTTTTGTTGGCGCACTGGGTGGAGAGTAAATCATACGAGTATACTACCTAATCTTATGAGTATGGAACTTGTGGTCGAGTATGGGAATTAGTACCTTAAGTAGATACTTATGTAAGTATGCAAGTTATAATAATTAAGTCCTTATATATGTAGAGGGGCCCGTGGCTAAATAATAACAGCCGCACAGGTCGATCGATCAGGTTAAGGTACGCTTGCCGCGGTTGGTCTGCGGATGGGTGATCTTTACATACCGTGACGGACATTTTAGACTTTCTATCTTGCAAGTCTAAAATGCTGCAAGCTTAGAGAAGGTATATAATTACAGTAGGTAATTACATTAAGCTTGCAGCATTTTAGACTTAGACTGAGGCTGCAAGTCTGAAAGCCCGCAGATTCATTATGATACGGGAACTACTTCATATTTTATGGTAGGTACCTACTTACCTAATGGTAGAAAACAAATAAAAAATGTTCTAGAATCGAAATTTCGAAGACATGTGACATCTACCAATCAGCACTGGGCCCGCGTGGTGGACTATAGCCCACTCCCTCTCACAGAGAGGAGGCCTGTGTCCCAAAAGGGGTACTCCATACTCAATCATTTATTGCATTCCACAATGTATACCTACCTATGCTTGGTAGGTAACATTTGTTGTAACAATCGTGGACCCTGTCGGGCACAGCAAAACAAAAAATTTTAAGGAAGAGGACTTAACAACAACACTTTACAACACATAACAACAACAACAGCACACACAACCTGTTGTGGGTAACATTATTATAGGCTGATTATGCCACTACTACTACTCGGATTTAAAGCAAAAGTAAAATACGACAGACGTAACATGGCGAGCCTGAACATAGGCACTAAGAACTTTCGCGCATGTTCTCTCACTCGCACTCGCCTTTTTTTTTTTTTTTGCGGATGGGAAGTCATCAAATGACCCCTCCCGCTCTGGGTGGAGCGGAAGGGAGTGTCAGACTCTTACTGACTAAAACCCACCCGTGTTCCTTCCTTAGCCCTTTATGTTCCGGGCCAGCGGTAACCCTTTCGGACAATCCCGCTGACCCGGCAGGCTTCGGCCCTATGGGGCCCCTCCTCGATGCTGACATCTCTTTGAGGCGCGCGTGGAACACGTACGCGCCGTCCGGCACGGGCCTGGTCCTGGCACTCGCACTCGCCTCATGTCACCATTTGGTTCCTAAAAAATCTTACTGCGCAGCCTTCTGCGCAAAGTTCGGGCCTGCCAAGATACATCGGTAGTATTCTATCTGTTCTTTTCCGGATACCCAATGATATAGCTCAGATCTTTCATTGTTAAATTTTGCTAAAAACCACGGTTTGTGTAGCTCTTGAAATTAAACTTTCCTTATCATCTTGCTTACAAATGGAGCAATGGACATAATAATAAGTTAAACATACTAATCTTATTGACACTAATAAGAAACGATACATTAAAATTTATTTTAAAAAACCATTAGCCACTCAATTTACCATAACCAATAATTACTAGTCCCACAACAATCGCCACCCCACTTATTAGCCACTGCTTGTCTATGGGAATGTTGTCCAAACTTTTTTTTCCATTTCCTGATGCGTGATTTGTACGCTGTCAGCGAAAACATTTGGTTTTCGAACGTCACCTGTTCGCTGGTTCCCACGAAATGGGTCGCATGTGTTCCAATTACAAAATCTGCATAGAATTCGATTATTTGAATGTCCTTACATTGTTTTTACGATTGAATCTGAATCGATTTGTAATTACCTACTTCATAATTATATCGAATTGGGTCAATGGTAGTTTGGGGTGTCGACATTTTAGTCAGTTAAATAACTTATATTGGTTTGTTTTTTACAAGTTTAGTAAAGTTAGTCTTATCAATGAACTACTTAATTATTACTTTAATTTCCAAGATAATATTAATGAAATATTTTGAAGCCTTCCTACCTTGCTACGATTTTTTCCTCTCCCTTTTTATATTTTTTTTTATTACATAATTATTATTTTTTAAGACTGTTAGCGTTTAAATTATGAACTACATAAAATCCTAAAATATTTACTGTGTCTGATTACTTTGAAGAAATCCAAAATTCCAATTCACTGAATTCTCACCAAAAAGTTTTTGCCCATAAAAGTTTAATTGCCCACAAAATGTATTTTAAGTGTTTTTCCAATATTTCAATAAAATAAGTAATAAAACTTCAACAAGGTGGTTTGTTGCTGATAAGGGGCGTTAAAACTTTATTTATTGCGCCGTTTCCTATGAAGACTTGAAATCATAATTTCTGAGATGTTTCTGAGGCTTTTTATTAGCAAGCCACAAACTAAGATAAAAGTTTAGTATTAAAGAATAGAATAGAATACTCTTTATTATGTACACCATATAAATTACAGACATAATTATAGAAACTATACAAAAGGTGACACAATGGGCGGTCTTATCGCTAAAAGCGATCTTTTAAAGACAACCTTTGGATGGATTAAAATGGGGAAGGACAGACAAATACTGTAGGTAGTCTGTGTACCATTTACTTAATACAATAAAAAAAATACGACAAAGCTAAAGGACTACGCTTAAGCTAGAGAGTGGGTTATGTATTTTTGTATTCAGTGTTCTGATAAAAATCTACAATGAAGAACTAAGTGCTTCATAATCAGCCTATAATGTTCCCACTGCTGGGACACGGGCCTCCTCTCGGTGAGAGAGAGTGGGCCGTAATCCACCACGCGGGCCCAGTGCGGATTGCAGATGTCACATGTCTTCGAAATTTTGGTTCTAGGACATGCCGGTTTCCTCACGATGTTTTCCTTCACTGTTTTGAGAGCTGTGGTGATGAAATAATTTACACAAAGTAAAGCGCCTGTCTGGGTTCGAACCTACGACCTACAACTCATAAGTCGCGGCCGTTGCTACCTGGCCACCCCTGCTCTCGTGCTTAAATATGTATAATTTTTTTATACCGGAGTATATAATTATAGTCAGAAGCCCAAAAGTCACTCTATATAAAATACTGGTATTCAGTTGTATCCCGTTGGACTGGAATCCAACCTCAACAAAGTTAAATTGAAATGAAATTTATTTGCAAGAATTGTAATATATAATCAATTGTTAATTTAATTTAGATTTATTTTGTGATATTATTCGTTCTTTTAAATGATTTTTAATTGTATTTCATTTTAATTTCTCCTTTTTATAAAAATTATTTTGCATGCCTTAATTGGTAGGACATATGAACTGCGCATTTACTCGACATCTTTAAATGTATTTGTACCATCTATGTTCAGCAATAAATAAATTGAATTGAATTGAATTGTAGTACAGACAAGCTACCCAAAACTGCCAAATTATCCCAATCAACTTTGAACCTTAAGCTTTAGCGATAAAGTTAAAAATCTATTAAAGAAATTTGACAGATTGTAGTAGCTTGATGTGCTGCCATCTGTACTTATATAAATTTCCAAGCACTTTAATGTCATCATCTGCGTGCCTTTTCCAAACTATGTTGGGTCGGCTTCCAGTGTAACCAGATGCAGCTAAATACCAGTATTTTACATGGAGCGACTACCTATCTGATCTCCACAACCCAGTTACTGGGTACTACGATACCCCTTGGTAAGGCTGGTTGTCAGACTTTCGGGCTTCTGACTACCCGTAAAGACTGTTAGAGATCCATGTTTTCCGAGGCACGGAGGGGTCTTGGTATGTAAAGACGGTCACCCATCTACGGGCCGCAGCAAGGGTAGCAAAACCTGATCGATCGATCCGTGCGATGATATATTATTTGCCCACAATGTGAAAGTAGCAATTTCTTAAACGGTAAAGACAGTCTTAAACTCTCATGTGATAGAAAATGGCTATAAATCATTGCCTAGCTGATCGGAAACGTTCCCGGATTAATTTCACGGAACGCTGTCAACTTTGCCTTCCAATTTTTAGGGTTACTACGGGTTGTAAAGTCGAATTTGAGAGAAATTATGTCGTTTTTAAGGTATTTTTGTCCATTTTAGAAGTTCTAATGTAGAGACATAAGAAAAAAAAATTCGTGTTTTTAATCCTTTCCAAATCTGAAAACTTTGGAAATTAATTCTGACAAAGAAAAATCTTATTAGCAAACAAAATAATCCAATTAGTTTGAAATAAAAAATGGCGACGAGACAGTTGTTAACACTTCATTCATTGTACAAGTTACATCCGTGCCAAGACATCAAAGTACCGGAACACAACCCACCCACATGTCCAGGTTTTCCACGACAATTGTACAGAAATATCCATAAAAATAATTGTTACTAATGTAACTACTTTCACACGAGACACCGCCCGACATTACCGTGACACTACCCGCTCTTTTATCTCAAATTGCCAACATACATTTACAGACAAAAACAAAAGAACATTGAAAAATATACCTTGTAACTTATTGCATAAGAGTCAATGGTCGGAAGGACTGGCTGCAAATAAAACGTTGTCCGAGTTTTGATGTCTCAATAGTCATTGACAGCTGCGGTCAGCCATTTTGTGTTTTTTGACAGATTTACGATGTCCACCCACAGTTGGCATGCGACCAACTTTTTATGGGCATATTACATGGTCATTAATGTTTTCCTATTGTTGATTGTATTGAAATGTCATTATTATATTGTAGAGGAATATTGTGCAAAGCTTGATAGGCGTTTAATTTTGAATGACGGTTAACTGTGATGATTTTTTGTCTATGGTTTGCTCGTCATACAACAATTACTCGGTATGCAATGGTGCACGTGCCGTCTATAGGTAGGTAGGTACTCATTTCTTCGTTCCGGATTC
Organism: Oligia fasciuncula; assembly: GCA_963082905.1. Lineage (NCBI taxonomy): Eukaryota > Metazoa > Arthropoda > Insecta > Lepidoptera > Noctuidae > Oligia > Oligia fasciuncula. The sequence goes on from OY720401.1 coordinate 5,680,723, forward strand.
TTGTCCGTGATACGTCCGAGGGGATCCTAGGCAAGTAGGTACCTACGCTGTTTTGATTGTTGCGGTTCATACGCGCAATTTTCTTTAAAAAACGTCCACTATTGACGAGCAAGACACAATGCAAGAATTATCATCTTCATACTCTTGCCCGTATCCTAATTTATTTGTTGGTCGGCGCAACGTCTTTTTCTGCCAAAATTCTCTATTAGTCGTCATCTCGGTAGTCACCCAATTTCTAGCCATAATTATCATCTTTCACACTACTCCTATAGCCATATGAAGTTTCTTGCCCATTTTTCTCCCTATGACACCTTTTGGAAGGGGCGACTAGTCCATTCTATTTTTTGGAACTTTTTAACGTTCAAAAGTGCCATTATATGCGCTTTTTTATACAAATGATTTGATTTTGACATGCACATTCATACTCAAAACCTTCCTCAGGACATTTTTTCCAAAAGACGCGATATAACATGATAACAAAAACTATCTATTCTTCATGCAAAAATAATACCTAACTTACTAAACTCTTAAAATATGAAGGCATTACAATCCAAAGACCGAATCTAATTATAGCGAAGCCCTAGCAACTATCACTAGGACACGGTAAGTACCTACCTACTTACACAACTATATTTTCTACAATAGAAAAAGTTACAATTTCGTTTCCGTCTTTCGTGACTTAACTTCCGTTTGCTTCGAGGCTTCTTAATAGGTTGACCAATTAACTTGAAGGAAGAAGTAAATAAATATTAACCCTGTCAAATATTTCATTTATTTTGGAAGTGCATGCCCATGTCGTATAATACCACAATAAGTACAGGAGAAATTCCTAGTGTGGGGCAATATAAAAAAAATATATATACATATATATATCCTGGCCTGGAAGTCAGAATGTTTTCATCCAAGGGTGTAGTGCTGAGGGCAAGCCTAAAAAATATTATACAAATCATCTGTATGTCTGCTTTGCAAGCCCCGAGCTTTTGATATTAAAAATTTGACCATGTGTTTGCCAAGAATTAAATTGGTAAAGGTTCATAATCCTCCCATTCCAATTCGATTTTGCCCAAACCTTTTGCTTGGAACAAAGTCTGATTCCAGCTTATATCACACAGCACAACTACCTACTAACTTCTTTTCGAAGCACATTATGATTAGACTGCAAGCTGACCAAAGCATATTATATTAAAAAGGTAACTTAAAGGTGATACTACATTAGAAAGAAAGAAAATACGTTTATATGCGGCAAACATGACGCATAAAAAAAAACACAAACAAAAAAAACAAAATAACAATTTGGGAGAAAGTATGCGTCACATCTACGTCTATCTCATCATCATCTACATTCCAATGAGGGTTTTCTGAAATGACGTTCGCTAGGTGGCAGCAGCACTGACACGTAAGGTACAGGCATCTGTCAAAACTCTATATTTTCTTTAGTCATGACTGAATGATGAACGAATGAATGAATCGAATGATGAAAGTCATCATATATTTTATATACATTGAACCTCTTGTCACGGTGGTGCCAACTGGTGTCGTAAATTTTCACGAAAACCCTCTCTCCTATCCAGCATGGTCACCTCACAATCATTGTAGTAGTCACCGCAATAGTATTACATGTCAAACGCAATCCTCTTACCCCTCCCCCCGCCCCCTCCTTACGTTTGCCCGTCTTTAACCGCCGTTTGTAAGGTTTCACGCAAAACTTGAGGAGTTCGTGGCCCGAATATGTTTTTAAGATCGGTGTGTATTCGTGCTGAAGAATGGGTCAGTTTTTTGAGGAACCAAAAAACATTGAACGATTCTTTCAAGTCAAAAGTCCAGCTCTCTGCAGTAACAGCAGATTTTGCTGAAGAAGAAAGTGATGCAGTTTTGCATAATTTCAACCAAAATATAAGATTATTATTATGTAATCTTCATGATTTTTTACTGTTATTTTGCTTTCCAAATGTTCCTTTATATCACAACATAATAGTATATCCTTTTTGTGTAATATCAGCTTACCAGCTCTTTTTCCATAGGGATCTAGTGTCCAAGTGGCAGTAGAATACTGACTCCTAAGTCACAGGTATTCCTAGTTTATGAGTCAGGGTTTAAATTTTTGTGCGCCATTAATTATTGAGAACTTTAGCCTAGATATTAAGCATAATTGTAAGGACTTGCATCAATTATTTTAATAAAGTATATAATAATACTAATAATATAAAGTATTATTATTATTATTCTCTTTTTATCTTCCTGTTTCCTCTCTCTCTTGTAACCTGTTTCATCTGGACAAAGGCATCTCTATTCGCACGCCACGCCATTCAGCTGCTACCAGCCGCCCTGCGAAGATCATCATTCACCCTAGCCTGAGGGTGTTCTACCTTACGTATGCCGATACGGGGCCTTCACTCAAAAATACGTCTACCCCAACGGTCATCAGTTCTACGGCTAATATGGCCGGCAAAAAGATAAAAATAAATAATGTTCTGATTGTTTAGTGTTTTCTTATTTTTTAACAGGAAGAGGTCTTACAGAATTAACTAAGTGAATAATATTTCAGTTGTTATAATTACTCATCTTGAAGTTTTATCTAATCTTCTTCCTGAAAATGATGCATTGCTAACATAATAATGTTTAATTACCAAATATGTTTTGATAATCTTATCGTCATGAGCATTTTAAAAACAGATGCATGTTTGTTTACCCACTTTTTTCTTAACATATTTCATTATTTTAAACTCTAAATGAATGTAGTTACGAATCAAATTTCTTTAGCAAAACAGCATCTTCATATCGCTTTATTCTGAACGATTTTAAGTCTTATTACTACTGTACCATAAGTTTTTTTTTTTTGTATAGATTGTCTTAGCCAAAAATCAAGCGATTTTCAACTCTACCCAAAATTAAGAAGGTCCAATTTCAAATGAGCACAATTTTCAAGTGATTTATGAAGAATATGAACTGAAACTTATTAATAAACTAGAAGAATTTAAGGGTGGAAGTGAGGTTAGGGGTGAGTTCCGCCATTAGGGTGTTTGAACACGTCTAATGGTTCCTGAAAGATATACCTTGGGGTAAAGGTGACGTCACATTACGCATGGAGAATACCCATATGCTGATGGATATTTTCTGTAAGTTATGGGAATAGGAAATGCAAATTGTGAGCGAAATGTTTCGGTATGCAGTAAGTATCTGTGCTTTTCTTAACTACATAGGAATAGTCACTTATAATTATATACTTACTATGTTTTCATTATAGGTAACTAGCAGCGCCCCGCGGTTTCACCCGCATAAGTTTCGATCCAGTGGGAATATCGGGATAAAAAGTAGCGTATATGTTAATCCAGGGTATCAGCTACCATACCATACCAATTTTGCTCCATGCTAAAATTGAAACGGTTACTACACTACGGCTACACCAATTTTGATAAAATTGGTGTAGCCGTTTGAGCGTGAAGAAGAAACAAACATAGGTATAAACACACACACAAACTTTCGCTTTTATAATCTTAGTCTGATAGACCGCTATGTATTACCTAAGTCAAATCTTTGGAGCAGTGGTGGCCCAGTGGCGGTGGTGGTGGTGGTGGCTTCCAGTCTAACTGCATGCAGCTGACAGTATTTTACATGGAGCGAATGCCTATCTGACCTCCACAACCCAATTACTGGGTAGGTAATACAATATTACTCCTTGATAAGACTGGTTATCAGACTTTCGCGCTTCTGAATACCAGTAACGACTGTCAAAGATCCACGAATGACAGCCGGGACCAACGGCTTAACGTGCTTTCAGAGACACGGGAAAGAATCGTGAGGAAACCGGCATGTCCTAGAATCAAAAATTCTAAGATGCTCCAGCGGCTCTGGGTCCGCGTGGTGGAGGCCTGTGTCCCACATTATAGGCTAATTATGTGTGTATGTAAGTCAAATCTTCCAGGGTATCCAATATTTTGTTAGTCGGTAAGTACCTACTGCTCCGACCGGTCAACCATTTATGTTCTGTGCTCGTAATAATAGATTTGTTATGTTTTAAGTACTTACTGAGTTTTTAAACTTAGATACCCAAATAATAGTTTTATATCCACGTGTTTCTGTGGCAACAAACCAATTTTTCTTTCTTCCTTTACTCGACTTCGTCATCAAAATTTTGAAAGGAAAGCACATGTTTGCCTTCAGGGCTATATACAATACATTCAGAGTTTCTAACTCAGATCTCCAGTAGCCATATTTTTGATTCAACCTTCAATATGACTAATCTTTACAGTTTGCTAGCGTCTCAAGTCATCACTCCGAAAAACGATATTGAAAGTGTTTTAGAACATTCAAAATCTAATCGCAATCTCATCTTAGAGACAATCATTTTTTGACAGATTGAAACTGACATTGGCATGCTTACGTTCATAAAAATACCGGATTTGCCCCTCTGATTACCAACCAAAAGGAAATGCAAGTAACCCAACAGTAAGACACTCCCCGGAAGTCCAGTGGTAACTCGACACCGTAGGGGACACGTGCTACTTCCTCACAGGACACTTGAGTACTGAGACCACTTCCACACTTCCACTGGTCAAGGGTACTTCACCGTGAGTCCGTGATAAGGTAAGTATCTGCTTGCTCAATTGTCCGACTCATCAAAGTCATCATTTAAAGTGTTATGGCTAGTAGCTCGGGATTTCAAAGAGGCTGGATATAATTTTCAAGAGCCAAGATGATGCGATTAATTTTGTCACGTTGTTTGAGACCGCGTCAAATAATGCATATGTATTTAAGTACGTTTCTATTTCGTTTTGACACCTCTGACCCACGCGATGTCGCAGAGAAGACTTGACTTGATTGTCATAGAAACCGCGACTGAGGACAAATCTACCGATTTAAACCTTTCAATCTTTGGTGATAGTTACTTACCTTGTGCAATAACGATCTTAGTTGAAGTAAGCATCAGGCAGGTCATCTCCAAATTTATTGAACCCTTATTACGATTGAACATTCCTACTTTAAAAAAATCTAGGTACTAAAAAGTATTTGCATTTTGTATAACTTTCTTAGTATTTTCTTAAATCTATTAAAATAAATTTAATAACCTATCTTAATGTTCACATGTGAATTAATTGATCTGGTATTCTTTCTAATTTGATCCAAAACCCTTAATTGCATTTTATTGTAATTAAGTTAAGCTTTATAACCTTAAGAAATGAAAAATATCTACATTAAAAAAAATGAATGAATTAAGTAATGAACTAAATGTGTATGATTTCACAAACCACATGAGTAGCAATAAAAATCACATAAAATCGTTGGAAAATAAAAAAGAATCCTACAAAGAAATAGCTTAACGCTTTAGTAATAAAATAATGTTGTCCTAAAAGCTACCATTAAAATTCATTGCCGCTGAGCATTTCCCTTTTCACTGAGTTGCCAGTTGTGAAATTTTAAATTCCCTGTAGAAGAGTGTCGAACACAAAACTGATGGAGTGAATTGGAGTGACTTAAATAAATACAATCATTAGACACGTTATATATCAAGATGACGTCTTAGACTGATTTATTGAGCTTTATGTATTAACTTCGTTTTCTATTGTACGAATATGTAACTTAGAAGAATTGTTGATGTTGATGTTGAACAATAAAAACTTAAAACACTTGTTCAAGGTGTGTCTAATGTCAGTGTTACGTCAAAGTCCATATTATAATTATGTCGTGTTTAAAAGGTGTTTTGCAACAACTGATAAACAATCTTCATACTTAAATGTACCTATTTTCAAAAATATTACAAAGTACCTACCTAAGTATTATTTTCAGAGTAAAAAATAATTCCAATTAGGAACCTTGATATAACTTTAACAGTTCTAAAACAAAACCCTTATCTAAAAATACTGGGAGATCTGAAATATCCTGAATTTGAGCAAAATTCTTCAAAATTGGCAACACACGTTTTTATAACAAGACAATTCGTAGTCTTGCCGCCATATTATTTCCATACTTACAGACACAACGACAAAGTTACAGATGCTTTTCAAAAACATAAAATTGTCGCAAAATTACCCTTATCTTCTTGTGATAAGGTGAATTTCAGGTTATGTGAGTGTAAAGTGTAAGTTTGTAATAGTGTTGAGATATCAAATCGCGAAGACGAGGGCGTTGACGAAATGTGTCAGTTTTATAACCACATTGTAAGGGAAGTTGGAATAATTTTATTCTGGCCTGAAAATGCCTGATTTTGTTTTATTCATGATTCCGAGCAACAGTGCTGGTTTGAAATCGAATTGGTCTGTCAGCGGGTAATACCTAGTTAATTATACCTAAACAAGTCAGTAAGTCCATTAAAACCAAAGACAAAAATGAATTAATTTATAGTAAAGTTATCGGTATAGGTTACCTACCTACCTACCTACCTGTAAGTATCATAGATCTACAAGTTTATGTAGATCTACCTATGTTTATTGACGATTAGCACATTTTATTCTAATTAGAAAAAAAATGGCTACACTGAAGAAATTAACAAAAGTCAGTGGGGCAATTCTCATTAAAAAATACATCTAATTTCCCTAAAATTAGAGTTCGAACGTTCTTAAAATTACAAGAATTGCGGGCGGTTGTGCAGAAAATAATTCCAGTTACCTATGTATGGCAAGCATGCAAAGCGTTTGCTTCGCCAATTGCAACATAGCGCACCTATAGATTCCTATACATCGAATACCGATTTGCTCCACCGATTTTACTTGAAAGTTACATCAGCTAACCAAAAAATCCTTAAGCCTAGCAAAACGTCTGCATTAAATCGAGTTACATGCGCCATATATCGCGTTCCGCGCTCAATGTAGCGGAACGCATCAAATCCATACTTATAAAGGGGCTACGTTCCATTTTTAAAATTATTACGATTTATTGCTTTATATTTGCACGGTTTCTGAATTCAAATATTTTTGTCTCTCCCCACCGCGGCACCATGACGAATTGGCGGGATTTTAGCAGATTTATTGAAAAAAAAATGTCGTACTTTTGCTTTGTCCACCATGTCCGGTGGAAACTGGGATTCCCTTTTTTTTCTGTAGTAAACGTCATTAATATTAATAAAAGGTCCACTTTTCTAGAAGAAAAGTTAACTTTGGAAATCGTTTCAAAATACTTTTATTCGCCAATTCCCAACACCAATACCACCAATATCCGTTTATCTACTTAATTCATAGATATTTTCTATTCAAGTCATGAGCTTACAAAATACAGTGGGCGTTCGAAAAACTGTATCAACATTCAGACCAGCTGTTTTGAAGATAACCTAAAGACAGACAGGCAGACACAATAAAGTTTAATATTCCACGAAGATTGTGTCTGAAACACACCACAAACTGCAGTAGCCGAAAGCTTACGATAAGATTACTCGTATCTTAAAACATTCAATAAGAAAATAGCACTAAAGTTCAGATTTCTGACAGCTGGTATCAGTATTCGGTATCCATTAACTCCGGTCAGAAGTCATGGACGAAAGATCTGGCAGTTGCGCGGTTTATTTTTAAATTTAGAATGAATGAGTGATGTTTTGCCAGTGTCTTTTTATCAATGGGTAGGCTGAATGCAATATTGAACGAGTTTTTCTTTATATTATGTTATTCTAAGAAATGGAATGATGAATTTTTAAAATATTTTTGCATTTCATAGCCTGATACTTGAGGAAGGCTAAAGGCAATCACCCCAGGACCCTTAGTAGCCGAGCAAAGTGAAAAAAAGTCTCAGCGAAAACGAAGTAATGGCGCGGATAGGCGATGCGATGCGACGGGGTAGGTACATCAGGCGAACAAGAAATTTCACGCGGACGAGGTCCGGGCAGAAGCTAGTCATATTCTAATAAATTTTCTACCTACTACGTATGTACCTACCCTGTACGTTGGTCCTGCGCCTGAACTCTCCCCAGTCGTGTCGGATTACCGTCCCATCGGACTATGAGAGCAAAGGAACAGAGAGTGCACCTGTGTTTGCGCACACACTTGTGCACTATAATATCTCCTGCGTACCTGGCTAATCTCCATTGAGAATGGCCACCGTGACCGAAAACGGTCGGGGAGGCTATTATGTGCTTACCTACAGTTAACCTACCTATGCTTCTGCGCATAAAACAATCTTCCACCCATCTGACAACATCACACGACCGAAGCAGGTGACTTTATTTCTTTAGGTCTGTGACTTTATTTCCCGTGTTCTTTTGTTTTGGCAATCTTCGTCGAGACCAATCAGAAATAGACGCCAACAGACTGTTTGTCCTATAACCAGCTATGGCCAACTATTTTCTACTACAAAATCCTCCCAAAAACCGTATCTCCAGAAATGCAGAGCCCCATACGTATAAAGTCACGGAGCGAACATTATCCGGTCCGTAACTCCGTTTCCTAAAACCCGAAGTTTATTTTCCTCGGTAAGATAAGATGTCCCATTAATAGGACTTCGGCCAACTATCTGAAGCTGAAAGATCTCTTACAGTTTAATGGGAGATATTTTTTGTGCATGGGAGGGGTTAAAGGTGACGGACCAATGGCGGCTCGTGACGTCATGCAGATAAAGAAGTGAGATAGAATGGGATGAGAGATTTCTATTCTTGGAGCGTCTGGTGGAGGTACAGGCGTGGGGAAATTGATTGGTTTGGGAAATAAATTATTGAGTGAAAGGAAAAGGGAAGATGGCGGTTGCTAGTTTCTTTAAAAGGATATCAGGACAATATTGATCCGTTGGTTGGTGTCTGAAGCAAATGGGTAGTAGCGGTAATGACCACATATACGATCATCAGCGCGGTCATTGCGTAACACACTATTAGAAATGGCTATCAATTTTACAGTTCAACAACATTCATTGCGTTATTTACGTTGTTGAGCAGACAATTATTTCGAACATATGCAGCAATGGATTAGCAATATCCTTCAAAATGATTCAAATTGAGATTGATAGTGTGTGTCAATTAGCGTGCAGAGCTGTTTTCCAATCGTGATTATTATGATAATAATCCTCTATGACTACTTAGATTTTATACTGTAAATTGAAATATTCAACATTGGAATTTAAATTAGGTATCATCAGTCCACCCAACCACGATATTTACAAAAAATGTGCCCTTTCTTTAATCTCACGGCAAAAAAAAAGTGATTATCATACTTAAGGCAATGTCCATATGAAAATCACTATTTTTTTACTATGTAGCCTTTTTTTTTTGTTGTCGGTGGGAAACCTATAAAAGGCACCCGACCTCCGGGGAGGGGGTCGGGGAGTGTGGGATTTTTACCTCACTAAAACCACCCCGGTGATCACCCTCAGCACAATAGTAATAATTTTCTACGAACACTTATGCACTTTTGCATGCGACAGTACTCCTTCGGTTTATTCCCGTCGACTGCACGTGAACGGTGAGCGTCGGAGTCGGAATAGGTACTGCCAGACTTTATGTTTTACATAATAGGTAGGTATATGATATACAGGTAGATAGGTCCTATATTGACATCCGACATTGAGCTTTTCAGTGAACGAGTCACTGTAGCTTACTTAAATTATTTATTTTGCCGCAAATTTAACTCAGAACATTTGTTTTAATTAAACCATTATTGGCCAATTCCTATAAAATACGAACCGTTATTGGTAAAATTAAGACTCTTGTATCTTTACCAATAATGAAGCAAAAACTTTAAAGCTTTGCATAGCAGACCCTCCCATATGGAAGTAGCTATCACAGATAAAATTAGCTTACGAATCTATTTATGCACCCAGTTTGGCAATAAAAAATGCTACCATTGGCAAACATAAAAAGTAATTTAAACAAAAAAAATAAACCGACTTCAAGTCAACCGAAGTCGGTAATAGAAAAGTAATTTAAAAAAATTAAGCCGACTTTAAAAATAAATTAATTAACTCAAAGTTATGAAATAACTTTAATTTTAGAAGTCGTTGTCTTTGGATCTGTATTTTAGTTTTGAGTTTTTTGCCACCGACTTCCGAAATTAAAGTTTCATAATTTTGAGTTAATTTCTTTTAGAAGTCGTTTTTTTTACTTTTTATTGTTCATAGGAACCGTGCATTACAAGCACTTTTGAATTGTCAAAGAGATTAGCATGTAGCATTGGTGTCAATTTGTCTATAGAAGTCACCAATATTGTGATATAAATTAATTTCAATTCCATGTTTAAAGCGTGTTCAAATCCTTCTTGCCCATGTAAATAACAAAAAACCAACTAAGAAATATAAATCAATTTGTGAAACGGACCCATCTCACTCCCTCAGAAAGTATTAGCATCAATGAAAAGCTATTTCACGACACACCTTGTAAACGTCAACCGTCAAAAATAAAAACTAATAAGTTTTTTCAAAAAGCTAAATCGGGCCACACTCATTTCGAATATTTCACCAAAAAATCTGTCCCCAGAGCCATATTTAGCAGTTCAAACGCTTATAAGGGACACTTCATTTACACATCACAGTCGACTGGTAACGAACTTCGTAATATTTACTGTCGAACAAATCACCGAAGAAACGAAAATAAATAAAATACGCATAGAAAAAACAGAAAAACTTATCCCGTGCAATTAAAAAAAGCTCTCTGTTATTTAGATTTCCATAAATACTCTACGCCCGAGAAGTTTTTGAGATACATCTTCCTGAATGGTTTTTTGAGCGTCGACCGGGAAGTTTCGAGATCGTGACGAAATTGTCGGAAGTCGAAAGTTGAAGCGATAAGCTTTCGGTTAGGATTTTTGTGTTGTTTTCAGGGAATAGTGTCATAAAAGTCGTGGTTCAAGTATACTAAAACTATGGACGCATTTTACATACTTTATTATTGGAAATAAAGTAAAGCTATGCTAATAAAGAATAAAAACATTTTTTTTGGGTGCAAATACCGACATAAAAATAAGATCTAGAAAACCAAAGTTAATTAATGCAGTAGGCACAGTTACTGATGATAATATAATTATATTTAGACTTGAAATTATACTCGGACACAAGTTATTTGTTGTCTTACATAAGTAATCGTATTTCGTAAAATTAGGTAAGTATGCCAACTTTTAAGAACATTTTATCTCTATATTAAGATAAGCAAGATATCCAAATATGACTTTTAAGCGGCGGCAATTCTCATTTTTTTTGGAATAGCATTCTATTTTCAGACTCAATTTGTCAAAAACACCTACCTAAATTACCTACATTTTTGGCATGTTTCTGACATTGATTATCGCTGAGATGAACTAGATTTTGAATGTATTTTTTTACTACAGCGTTCTGATTATGAAATACATATTTTTACGACAATATAAAAAAAAATATCGCTATCGAAAACGCTCGGGCTTGTCCACATATCCACCTCATTGTATTTATTTGGGTTTCAAATCCTCGCCACAGTTTCTGTCGACATAAATCGTGAGGCGACATTTCCGACAAATATGCGCTTTGCCTCGCTAACGACGTTTTGTTCACGATTGTACTTCATTCTTTTGCTAGATAATTAAATGTTTTAAATAGGTTTGTGCGTGATTGTACTTTTTAACGCCGTATTCGAATACAAATATGTTTTTTTATGGTATTTTAAAGCTTGCAATACTTTTCGAGTGGCACTCGTGGGCTGCAGCTGAAAATCAGATTCAGATTTTTTAATAGGTACCTAATTGTGCCGTCATCTGAGATTTTGCTGAGCTGAGGCCCTTTTGGCTTTATAAGCATTATTTTCTTGATGTTTTTTATAGTTTTAAAATGTTTTTTTTTTTTTTGTAATGCGAATTTTGTATTTTTCCATCTTTTCAGTGATGCTTTCCAATTACTGAATAAGAAAGTTAGGTCTGCAAGTAAACGCTGAATAAAAAAAAATCGTACTTCGAAATATCATCCAAATGTCGTTCATATTTCGAAATAGCCACGTGACACGACAATAGCTTGGAAGGTGTTACATGTCTGACTCAAGGTAAAGCTCTGGACACATTACAATGGCTGGGCTGGACTGTGCTACCCATTGAGGGCTTGACAGTCGAGCAATGTGAAGAAAATTGAACGGAAGGCGAGCCGAGAGAACCAACGAGTTTAGAATAGGAACCTATGAGAGTAGCTAGTGATGTCATGTCCCTTGTTCCTCTTCATTGTCCAGAGGAATAAAAAAAAACTTGAAGTTTATATATTACGTCTATGAGTTTACTACGGCCCTAGAAAACTGTAACATTTTTAAAATTACATGTGAATGTGTCAGTCTGCTCCTAGTGCATTTTATTTTCGGCCAGTACTAAAAGTTCCATTTTTTAAATTGCTTATGAATGTCGTCAACATTCATTCCGAATGTTTTTTTTAATCTTTCGGGGTCAAGATAACAATAAGAAAAATCTAACGGACTTATAGGCAATTAATCATTTTCACTGCGTATTACAAAAACGAAACAAACCGGAAGGTCGAGTCCACAATGGTCAACAAGTGGACGAAGTTCTCAAGGGCCCCTTATCAATATTCAAGAAATTCTACTTTTCTATTCACGCATAAATCGTGTCCGCGGCCATTATCCGCGAATTCGGACCCAAGAACATTAATTATAAATCCTTCGCGAATGACTAGAGGTCACGTTTGATGCGTGAGAATGCGTCCGACTCAAAGGACCCTATTTGAATATGCCCTTCGGTGAAAGAAAACATGGCTTTGTGAGCTATCGGTCAGCCATTGTTGCGCAGTGCAGTGTCATCGTATTATTATTCAAATTTAAGCAGGTGATGCAAACAGAACTGACCTACGGCTATTTTTTTATTCGCAGTAAATTTTTATTTACAATACGCAATTATTGGGTTGGGTAAATTTGAATTTTGGTTTTATTAAAATTTTGCAAAATCAAATAGGTAGAGTTTTATCGAGGTCTTTCGAATATTGAAAAGCCCTAACTTATTATACTTATTCTGTTTATGTCTTTTCGGCAGTAGGTATAAATTGGTTCCCCAGGGATGTGCCTTTCAGGCGTTGCACGGGGGGGTTCCGGAATTGGTCTTGAACCGGGACCACCCCTATGTGCTGATGGTGATCACCGGGCTTTGAAGATTTAAGTAAAGTAAAGTGCTGAAATCTAAGATAACATATCTAACATATGGGCCAGGATCACCACACAGTGGGTGCCTGAAGACGGGCGTCGTCACCGAGGCAGAGTTCCTAATCCATTGACCGGAGAAAGCAAAGCAAAAAGAAAATTGGAAAAATATGGGGGAGGCCACAGTGGGAAAAAGGGTAATTTAAAAAAATTACATCTAATGATGTACCTAGATTTCGTGCTAGAAATAATTAAAATATAATTAAACTAGCAGCGCCCCGCGGTTTCACCCGCATAAGTGTCGATCCCGTGGGAATATCGGGATAAAAACTATTCTATGTCCGTTCCCGGGACTCAAACTATCTCTATACCAAATTTCATTTAAATCGGTTCAGCTGTTTAAGCGTGAAGCGGTAACAGACAGACAGACAGATACGCTTTCGCATTTATAATATTAGTATGGATAATATTAGTATGGATTATTAATCTCACTGTAATTAGTGACTAGCCATACAAGTACTTAAGTCTCATTAACAACAAAAAAATAATTAAACTCTAAATTGTACGCTTTTCGCTCCTCAATTTATTCAATACCACAAAAATCCCATATCACAAACACAATTCATCAAATCGACTCCAGGTCCGTACTTATTATGCCCGGCCCCTGTTTAACAAAGATTCGGGAAAAAATGGGAAAATATCCGCTATCGGGCTGGTCATCAATCAATGTGGATTACCGGACGATCGCTATTTTAATCATTATACCCTCGAGGATTGGAGTGGGTGTAGGGATATGAAGATGTTCTGGATTGAATATTGTTGTGGTACTTATCTTTGGTGTCTTTTGTAGCTTTGTTGACCACATAATGAATTAATTAAACGGCGTTATGGTTATGTTTCCTGAATTTTACATTTTCAGATATTTCAGGTTATGGTATCATAATAAAATTATAGTTTTAATTTTTGCTATTTAAAGACGCCAGCACATCAAGCTACCCGAAACTGTCAAATTTTCTCAATCAACTTTGAACCTTACGCTTTAGCGATAAAGTTGAAAATCTATTAAAGAAATTTGACAGATTGTAGTAGCTTGACGTGCTAGCGTTTATACCTAAGCGAAAAAAAAAACTGGCCAAGTGCGAGTCGGACCCGCACACGAAGGGTTCCGTACCACAAGGCAAAAACGCCGAAAAAACACGTTTGTTGTATGGGAGCCCCCCTTAAATATTTATTTTATTTTGTTTTTAGTATTTGTTGTTATAGCGGCAACCGAAATACATCATCTGTGAAAATTTCAACTGTCTAGCTATCACGGTTCATGAGATACAGCCTGGTGACAGACAGACGGACGGACAGCGAAGTCTTAGTAATAGGGTTCCGTTTTTACCCTTTGGGTACGGAACCCTAAAAAATAATAGTTTATAATTTTATGTAGATCTGTGTCACGTTTAGAATTCTAGCAAAGACTTCAGTTTTTGAAATGTTTAAAGTAAACTAGTCGCGGAGTTCAAATACGCCAAAAAATTTAAAAAAAAGCAAGTACTCAATATTCAAAGTGCTTAAAGTCGTTCGTCCAGTAAAGCATATTTTTTGCTGTTTGCTATATAGATGGTTTGTTGGTTCTAGACTCTATTTCATAGCTTCGATGAACTTTATGACTGCGCTACCCACAAAACTCCTCTCTATCAGGAACACCTACTTCCTATTTTTTATAAGCAACTTCTTTACCATATTGGAGGGGAGTGTTTAGCTCTGGTTTAAGCGTCAGTGATAAAATTTTACGAGTTTTCTGAGGGAAGGAATCAGTCAAGCGTTGGATTGTGTCCATTATAGAGATTGGATGGACGATGTTTGTGGCGTGAAGTTATTGGTTTTTAGCATACATGCTAGTTTATACTAGCTTAAGCTTATGCTAGAGCAGTGGTGGCCAAGTGGTAACGGCCGCGACTTACGAGTTGTAGGTCGTAGGTTCGAACCCAGACAGGCGCTTTACTTTGTGTACATTATTTCATCACCACTGCTCTCAAAACGGAAGGAAAACATCGTGAGGAAACCGGCATGTCCTAGAACCAAAAATTCGAAGACATGTGACATCTGCCAATCCGCACTGGGCCCGCGTGGTGGATTACGGCCCACTCCCTCTCACCGAGAGGAGGCCTGTGTCCCAGCAGTGGGAACATTATAGGCTGATTATGGTATGGTTATGGTAAGCTTATGCTTGCAGTGATAGCTTTTAATGTGTATGTATATCTTTTTGTACGTGCAGTCTATGGGTCAAATATACGCAGAAGACAATCAACGCCCTGCGCGTTCAGTACAACAATGCTTTTAGGATGCTGATGCGGCTGCCGAGGCACTGCAGCACTTCGGGCATGTTTGCCGACGCTCGCATTGATGGATTTCATGCCATCCTCAGAAAGAGAGAGGCGTCATTGCTCAGTCGTGCTCGCGGCAGTGGCAACAGCATTCTTAGCGTTGTGGCTGGCAGAATCGACTGTCCAATATTGTGGCATTCAAATCAAATCAAAATATTTTATTTCACATAAGCCTACATGGGCACTTATGAAACGTCAGAAGCTAGGTGCACGGTTCCAATTGGTCGTTTCCTATGGAGAAGAACCGACAAGAAACTCCACGGTTACTCTTTTTAAAAATACATTGTGTGCAGTTGCATGTGCAGAGTAACTGAGCTGAGGATAGGATAATTATTAATTTTATATTTCAATTCTATTTAAATTTTTCTTTTGTTTTTATGATTTTAATGAAATTCCTCTTTACCCTATTTTTAGGGTTCCGTACCCAAAGGGTAAAAACGGGACCCTATTACTAAGACTCCACCGTCCGTCTGTCTGTATGTCTGTCACCAGGCTGTATCTCATGAACCGTGATAGCTAGACAGTTGAAATTTTAACAGATGATGTATTTCTGTTGCCGCTATAACAACAAATACAAAAAACAGAATAGAATAAATATTTAAGGGGGGCTCCCATACAACAAACGTGTTTTTTTCGGCGTTTTTGCCTTGTGGTTCGGAACCCTTTGTGTGCCAGTCCGACTCTCACTTAGCCAGTTTTTTTAGGGCTGGCAAGGCAGCACCGAAAAGTGTGGATCCTGAAACTCTCCACTATAATTGGGTTTTTATTATGAAATCACTATGCCCACATATTGCATTCATCATATATTTTTGTCTTCATTCCCATCATGACGGACAGTAAGTATAAACACTCGTACCACCATAGACAATGGACTCGAACCCCCTTCCTTGCACCGTCAAAGGGTTGTCCGTTGATCCGTTGAGCCGGCCTCCTATCGCGATGGCGTGAAAATAACACATGCCATATTTATGCCACATAATGCCACATACGCAGTTTGGCGGATTTTTTGCCAGTTGACAGAAAGTAGTCAATTTTTATGGCATGGATTAGTTAGCTATATCATTCAGTTATATAGCTTGAACTAAGTTAGCGTTTATTTAAATAATCAAGATATATACAAACTAAAAATAACAAAATTAAATCCTAACTTAACTAAAACTATACGGAAATATCAGCGTGAAACGTATATAGCATATATTTCATGATTAACAGATCCCAGTTTATTTTTGGAATTAAATATCTCGTTGTGCCATATTCGAACATTAGGACCAAGCACACCTATCTTTACCAAATATTTGGTCCAATGTCCTAATATTTCAAGTCCAAACAACAATATTTAGGTAAACACTGGACTGAAATTATTGTGATAAAAGTGTTAAGGACATTATTTTTAAATGACATAATGTATTATTATTCCTATTATTTTTTTAAGTTGACATTGAACTATATTATTTTTTTTTATGGACATTTAAATTATTTCTATTTCTAATCTTAAATTCTTAATGAGTTGACATTGAAAATTTGATTGTACAGTTTCTAGTCTTGAATTCTTAATGAGTTGACACTGAATAATTTATTGTAGGTAATTTTTTTTTTTTTTTATAATTATGATGATGATGTTGTGCTTGTTAGGTTGTGAGTTATGTTGTTAATTTTTAAATGTGTTCGGTACTTGTATTATGGAT
This sequence comes from Oligia fasciuncula, assembly GCA_963082905.1. NCBI lineage: Eukaryota > Metazoa > Arthropoda > Insecta > Lepidoptera > Noctuidae > Oligia > Oligia fasciuncula. Next base: position 5,697,783 of record OY720401.1, read on the forward strand.
GTTATTTTTTTTTTTTTTTTTATCCTATGTAACCATTCAAACACAATGTAAATTGTTTGTGAATAAAATTGAAACATAGAATAACTTGTAATATTATTCATGTGGAAATGAAATGAAATTGTATAAAATGCACATAAAGGAAGTATTAGCGGTATTCGATAGGTGGACCTTCACGATTTATATTTTGATATCCATACCAAGTCCGAGGGCTACCGCGATTACTATCCAACGGACCTGACGAATGGAAACAGTGGAATAGACTTTTTTTTTATATTTTTTTTACTTGTGTGAAGAACGCGTTTATGTTTTTTGTTCGGAAAAAGGATAGTATTATATTAATTACAGACATTGGGCTTTTTTTCTTTGAGTCAATCAAATCAACTGAGCCTATCGCAGTGCAGTGCTGGACATAGGCCTCCCAGCCATCTTTCCGCCTTCCGCATCCAGTCTACCCAAAGTCTACCCCAGCCACCTTCTTTAGGTCTTTCTTTGGGTACTTTCATTTTCACAATAATACCTAGATACTATTTCATTCAATTTACTCAATCCTACATCGATGTTTTTGCTGGGTAATAATTTTTACAATAATTATTGAACGATAAACTAAACAAAAAATATGTCAAAAACAAGATTCCACTGCCATCTTAACCCTCAACTACGTATGTCCAAGAAATTTTACAGTGCAATTTTATTTATAGCAAAATTATACGATTGTGGCTATGTCCGTGAGAAATGTACAGCGGGGATAGCAGGGAAGCCGGACAACGGCTTATTCTTATAGATTTTAGGACATTTGAATAATGCACCCGATAGTTTGAAAAAATAGGGAGATTCTCCATGATAGGGCGAAACTTTTTTTTTGGTTTCGTTGCAATCTTGTAGTAAGTACTGAGTTATGGTGTAAGTAAGTACTGATTCAAATATGTATGACTCAGGAATGGGGCATTGAAGTTATTACCATAAAGGTTATTAATTATATTATAAATAAATTATGATTTATTTTACTAAGGAAAGTTACAAGATTTTTTTGTTTTTATATCAACAATGCGTTTGGGCCTTTCCCATAGATAAAGATCTCAGTATGTCATGCAGAAGATGACGCTTACTGCAAAATAAAAGAAAACGTATTGATATTGATAGTGAGGCTACCATTAGTAATTTAATTAAGTAGACCAGGGGCATAGAGTATGACTTCTAAAAGTAGATCTCTTTGAACATTTTTCTAAAGAAAGCATGCATACCTCTATAATGTATAGGCACTAGGAGGGTCGTCTCTGTAAATATTAATCTCGTAAATTTTATGTCAATAGTTTCCCTCCTACCCTCTTTGATGGATAGGGGTACGATATTGATGTAATATATAATAATATTTGCACTAAAATGCCTCATTTTGGGGTTAATATATTCATCGAGGTATTTTACGAGTTTTTGAGGAAAATGGGTATGTCAGCGGTGTGTTGTGTTTGGACGACTTTTTATTGGAAAAAAGACAAAAATTTACAACATCTTTTTATATAAAAAAACTATGAAGTGACCACTAACAAGCTCTCGTTTATAAACGAAAGATCTCACGCCAGAGAAAAAACTTAACATTCCCTAAATGATTTATTTTCTGTAAGTAGGTTTGTATAAACCACTGACCTCTATCTATCATACAAGTACTTGTTTAATACAGGTCAGTGGTTGGTACAAACACTTTTACACGTCAAACATTTTTTTTTTAAAGTAGATGAAGTCGGCGTTTCCTATCTGACTGTGGGACCTGTCCAGTCAAAATCAAAAGTAAATAAATTTTCCTGTTACTTTTGAATCCTTGACCAAAAAGTTCGAAAGAAAAAATAGAGCTACAGCTCAGCTGTTGGGCTGTGTGCTACTTGTTTATCTAATCCGTGGTGTGGCATAAAATCATGATATTTAAAAAATTGGAACATGAATCTTTTGAATAAAAACTTTGCAAATACTTTTATTTGCAAAGTTTTTTAATTTAGTAGCTTTGTAATAAATTACCTATTACCTTTAATTATTATTATGTACCTGAAGCTGAATGAAATGGTATTCTTGATCTGTACAGTGCGAGTGTAAAACGCACATTATAAATAAAATAGACATAAATTACCTACACACACTATAAATATAAAGTAGCCGAAAGCCCAGTAGATATTCGACCAATTAAGAAACGAGAAATTTAATAGTTTTGCAATATTGTTTTCAGAATAATGGCGTGGCCTGTCTACACATAGAAAAGCAGGTAGGTACACGTAAGTGTAAAAATTTTCCCTTAAATCATAATGCTACAAAATACTAAACATGATTATACTTCAAGAAAATAATGTATTTTTTAATTTAAAATAAGTATTGTTTTTTTATTTAACCTTTAAAGTAGCCAAAAATCTTAACACGATATCTACCCCAATTTATAAAAACATACTGACAACAAGGCTGGCAAACATTTTTTTTGCAAAGATTGCCATAAATATTTAATCCATGGACGCACATCTAAGAAAACAACATAAAAAATGTTTTCACAGCCACTCTCAGTGAATAGCTTGCCAATTTGCCTATCTTTTGTTATCTTTTTTTATAAAAAAAGATATGGAGTGACCACTAACAAGCTCTATTTAAAAGAGAGCATCTCACGCCCCGAGAATTTTGGAATACTTTCCCTATTTCTAATTTTTTTTTTGGTCTTTGACCAGGGGACAGAAAAAATATGCCAGCTGTGAGCGTGAGCCTACCTAGTTCTGTTATTAAATGTAAAAACTAATAAAAAAACTAAAATTTAAAATCGCTTTTTAATTTGTATCCTATATATATCCTATTTACAATTAAATCTTCAACATCGTAACTAATCTGTTTTAAGATAGAATCAATTTAAGTATCTATTTTAATAATAAAAAAAATTTCAGCGTTACAATCGTTCCCAGACTTTGTAGCAATTATAGCTTTTTCCATAAATATTAAATGTGCAAGTTTTGACTTTGTTAGGATTTTATTTTATGTATACGTATCTATGGATAATCTTCTGTGTTGAAGTCTATGAAATCCCATAAATGCAATGGTCGCGCCATATTTTTTTACGTGACCCTAGCTAGCTCTAATCCAAAATTCAAATAAACATTCACGAATCACCGCCAAAGTCCCAATTTTAAAAGATAACGATCTAATGTTCCAAATTCGAAAGCAAAACACGTCGGCATAATAAAGACGGTGCAGACGACCGCACAAAAGTGCAGGCCTGCATTGTCCGAGCTCCTTGCGTAAACTTGGCACAAAATATAATTGCCTTGGCCCCCTCGGCCATTCACGCATTACGGGATTTAGAAAAAAGTGCACATGAAAAAAATTTAGATGACATTTCGTATTCAAAACATATGTCATTTTCTGTATGGATGTTTCCATTGTGTCATCTGGACGATCCTTATTAGCGAAACCGTGAAGTTGGCGACGTTTCCCATGACGGCTAAATTTTATATTCGAATTATTTTTACGATTTACGGATTTCTCGACGACATATCCTTATTGTTGTTAGTTCGGAAGCGATACGGATTAGTTCTGCGTATGCATCGATGCATGTTTATTATTTAGAATAATACAGTTTTGTAATAAAGGTAGTGTGAATTTGGGAATTTGCGTACCTATGTTGACCCATTTATGTCTTGTGTCCAAGTGACATTCTTTTGTTAATTCCGACAGATGCAGAATTTTATGACAAACTACTGGGACAGATTTGATATGGAGACTAAAGTTGGGAACTCCACGGTAAAAATAAAAACGAACGAACGAACAATAATCGGTGTTGAAAATCAAGTAGGTATGCGAAAGAAAAATCGCCGCGGAATAAACGCGCTCGTGCGTACCTGGGCTTAGGATTTTTTTTTTTCTTTTTAACCTATGCTGTCCCACCGCTGGCCAAAGGTCTGCCCCAAACTTTTCCATTCATCTTTATCTGCTGTCGTTTTCAGAGACTTTTTTCAAAAAACAACAGACAAAGGGGATTTTCAGTACACAATGCAAAAAAACAGAAAAAATATTTCGCTCTTCTCAAACGCATGTTAACACATTCAAAAACCGCGTGTGGGTAAAAATGACCCCATCAGCTAATAATCCTCATCGATATGGCTCTGATTACGTCGACAACAAAAGTCTAGATGTACCAGATAACCCTGCACTGGGGTACATTACACCCCCAGGGTGAAATAGGGTTGAACATAGAATTTTATTTATACGTTGCATTTTTCACGTTGATCCCTACTAACTAAAATCTTTAGTACAATGATATTAATGATACAAATGTATCAAATTGAATAAAATACAATAGGAATATAAATGATAAATATTGTCAAGTTTGCGAATGTTTTTTTCCTCACTGCAGTTGATTCAAGGAATAATATTATACCTAATGAGGATTTTTTTTTTATCTTATCAGTCTAAATAATGTAGGTTAATCATTCAGACTGTTCAGATAAAAAAATCCTCATTATAATAAAACAAAATTAATTGCGAAACTGTATTTTTTCTTTACAAAATTGATGACAGTACTACGCAATAGCAAACAATCTTTTAGTATGAAAAATATCATTGGTATGAAATATATATTTTTTATTTTGACAACCCTATTCCCACAAAAGGTGACTACACTGAAAGCCCACGCAATGAGTGACATAATAACCAAACTACAGATCACAGATAAGCTATTAATTTGGCTCAAGTATCCTTTTCCATATCGAAATTATGCCCCTAGCCCCCAACTTATATTTTACTACTTCAACCATTCTCATCAACCTTATTTCTATCACAGAAGGTATATTTTCGTCTGAATTTTGCTTTCGAAATTAGAATTATTAATATGGTTTTTTAATCACCAAGAAATTGATACGAAGCTCTTTTATGTGGCAACACAAAAGCTATATTGTTTTCCCAGCGTTTGAACCGCGAATATGTTACCCTTGATTGGGGCGAGATTATTTTATATGGCAACCCTCTGATGATTGATTAAGAGGGAGATCAGTGAGGACTACATTTGAGAAAAAATAAAAGAGTTTGAATAAAAACATTCACTGTATTCTATATACTGTTCTACATATTATTTGTATTGGACTCAAATCAGCATTGTAATCATCAGATTTCTTTGTAGGTATTATATACGTACTCTATGAAGTCCTTGCAAACTTGCATTCACTGCCTGTATTGTGGGTGCGTTTACAAACATTTCAATTCACATACACAAACAGCCAGACCCGGAACAACTACTTGTAGGTCATACAAATATTTGTTCCGTGCGGGAATCGAACCCGCGACACGCAGCACAGCAGTGCCGTCGAGTTTAATCGTTACCTTTGAAAACCGTAAGCCTATATATATTCTCAACTTCAACTCTTCATTGCCCTGTCAGGGACTTCAGCCTGGTTAACAGATGCTACAAAATTAAATGCCAACAATGTGGTCATGCAGTAAAAAAATGCAGAGAGCTGAAAAATCTACGTGTGTTCAATTCGGTGAAGGAGGACACTCGAAGAAAAAGTGTGCGAAGGGTGCTGACACACCAATATGTGCAACTTGCTCACGCTTTAAAAAGCCCAATAACCACAAAACACAGGGATTTTATTATTATTTGTAAACGCCATATTTTAAGCATATTTGCTTGAAACCACCCCCACTACCTTACAACGTGATTGCTGGTTTTATTTTCTGAATGAGAAATACATTTGGCTCTCGGTCTACCAGATGCTCCACACCGATATTCTGTATTTTACACTGAGCATCTGCCATCTAACTAGCACAAGCCATTACCGAACAGCGGTGCTATTCTGTAAAAATCTCACAGTGAAAACTTAGGTGAAGTGAGCGTGGAGTGAGCTGTCAATAGTGTCAACTCCTAGCAAAAACAAACTCACTTCACCTAAGTTTTCACGGTGAGATTTTTACAGAATCGACCGAACAGGGTACAGTATCGATGTTCTAGTTTAGGTTGTCAGCTATGACGACCTAAAGGTCGGTTACCTATATTTAGATGACAACCGACATCCTAATTGCGTATCACACTATCAATCACAGTCAGAATCATTTTGAAGGATTTGCTAATCCATTGCCTCATGTGTTCGAAAAGTGTCGGCTCAACAACGTAAATAACGCAATGAATGTTGTTGAACTGTCGAAATGAAAGCCAACGCTACTGATAGTGTGACTAATAGTTTCTGTTTGGTTAATTCAACCGAACCGAGAACCGGAGTTACTGACATAACTTGCAGGGTAAGCAAACTGAAATGGCAGTGGGCTGGCCATGTCTGTCGAAGGACCGATGGCCGGTAGAGCAGACTCGACGAGACCTGGAGTGGAGACCGCTTATCGGCAAACGAGTGTGAGACGCGCCCTGCTAGATGGACGGACGACCTAAAGGCTGGGGTAGACTGGATGCGGATGGCGGAGGACAGGGTACGAGGTACGAGATTCTGCAGACGCAAACACGGTCTAATTATAATTTCTGCACAACTATTTCAATTATAATTGAAACTATTAATCTCAGGGTTAATAATCATATAGTGTTTGTATGTAGATGTACAATGTTAGTGGGGTCATCTGATTGGAGCCAGTTCAGAGTCATAAACACTGCTATATTATGTCTAATAGTGTGCAAAGGTCTTACTTTATGTTTTGATAGAACGAGGTCAGCTCTCATTATGTGTCGCAAATAGTATGTTTGCACTAATGATTATCTACTATAATAATAAAAATCCTAAATCTCTTGAAAGGCGAGAACGTTATACAAATCAAGTATCTTGACTTGGCTCGCGAGGTGGTCGACATGTGGGATGTGGACTCAGCGATCATTGTGCCGTCGTGACAGCCAGTGGGTTAATAGCCAAGAGCGTCGACCAACACCTGGATAAGCTCTCGTTGGGCAGCTGAATCAAGGACTTGATTCAGAAAGCGGTAGGTACTGTTGGACACGGCATTGTCAGGAGGTTCCTCTTTCTGGAGCCCTACTAGCTGCTAGCTTGGACCGTGTTCCCGATACCGTTGGGCTACTATTTTTGTATTTTTTTTTCTTTTTATTTAGAAAAATATTTAAAAATGTAATTTATAGTAAATAAATAAACGTACTATTTTTTTTCATTACTTGTTTTTTCATAGAGGGTGATAAAAAGTAGTGTCCACCTCGGGAGCAACACTATTTTAAGCTCGACTCTCGAGTGACGTACTTTAAATCCCTCGGTCCACTCTGGAAACACTCTCGCCTTCAAAATAGTTGTTTGCTCCCTTGGCAAACAATCTACTATAATGACCAAATTATTCTTAGGTTTGGGGACGACAAAACATAATCCTATCATAGTTTTGGAGTTTTACCTACAAATTTGTTCATAATGTATATGCCAGTATATCAGCCAGTACTGAAGGATACTTTAAGAGTCTTCTGGGATCGTGGTGCTATAAGCTAGATATTAAAATACATCGCATGTCAGACTGCGGGCTGACTGTCTATCCTTTTTTGTCCTAATCTCGTATTCGTGGAGGTCGGCTGGCTAGCGATCTTATCTGCATTCGCGATTTATTTGCCAAAAATGTAAACAAATATGAGTATAAGGAAAAATAACTCTAAAACCTACAAAATAAAGTTCAGTCTACGCTACAACTTCAAAAAATTTTATAACTTTTTCGATAGTGCTTTTCACTGTAAAATCAGCGTAAGTTGATATTTGTTTAACTTGATAATATTAATTTGAACCAAGTTTTAGATTTAGACACAAATTACTGGTTAACAATTTTTTATTCAAAATATTCAAGCTACTTTGCGGCCAAACTTTTGCTATGCTTTTTCTGGGACTCTGAAATTCCACTCATATTATAAACTAACTGTAAAAACAAACCCTCTTGATGCCGAGGCGGGGTCGGATTGACAAATTTATGACATTTTTTGCTAATTTCTTCCTTTTTTTCCAAAGCTTTATAGTTCCCGTAAGTGGCAAACGGTTTTGTGGCAGTTTTTTTTTTTTGTTTTAAAAGATTATCAACCTGTCTTAAGGTGTTAAATCAATCTTATCGGGACCCCGGTTCGGACTTGACAGGTTTTTGTGATAAATAACTTAATTTTTCTTTGAGTGTAAACAAAATTGATGGGTAGGTTTATTTTTGGAATGGTTCAGTTTTTTTTTGTCTCTAACTCAGTCTTCTACTCCAGATATCGAATGCTGGGACACGTACGAAGTTAGGTTATTAAAGTGGGTTGGTCATCTTTGTTGGAGGACCGATGGCTGTTGGAGCAGACGAGTTCTGGAGTGGAGACCGTGTATCGGCAAGCGTAGTGTGGGACGCCCCCCAGCAGTAGCGGTCAATTTTTGTAAGAGGTAAGCCGGAGTAGATTGGGATCTGGAGGAGATAGTCCTCGCGCGCCTGTATGAGTGGCGCGCGGTGGCACTACGCTGGGGGAAAGTTCCGCTTCCGCGGCAAATTGCTGCGGAGCGGACGGATCTCCGGCGCGATCTCATGGCGACATGGAAGGAGCGACTGTCGCAACCCAGAGCAGGGCACGCCGCGATAACGGCGATATGACCCTTCTTTGAGGAGTGGCTAGAGAGGCGCCACGGCGCCCTCACCTACCGCCTGACGCAGGTCCTCACCGGACACGGAAGCTTCGGGAGGTTCCTGCACATCATCGGGTGTCACCATTGCCAGGATCGCCCAGAGGACACGGTGGAGCACACGGTGGAGGTCTGCCCTGCTTGGGCAGAGCACCGCCGTGTCCTCGTAGAGGCGATCGGCAGCGGCGGCGACCTCTCGCGCCCGGCCCTGGTGCAAGCCATGGTCCGGAGCGAGAGGGAGTGGGAGGCAGTCACCTCCTTCTGCGAAGCAGTCATGCTAGCGAAGGAGGTGGCGGGATGGCTCAGGGAGAGAGCCTCCCGTCTCAGCCGCCGCGGGAGACGCTCCGGGCGTCGGGAGCCGCGCGACGACTCCCGGCCACCGTAGGCGCGGGCCTGCGGGCGGAGAGTAATGGGTAGCTCACCGTCCGATCAGGACCAGGCCCGTGCCGGACGGCGCGTACGTGTTCCACGCGCGCCTCAAAGAGATGTCAGGATCGAGGAGGGGCCCCATAGGGCCGAAGCCTGCCGGTTCAGCGGAATTGTCCGAAGATGATAGCTGGACCGACGACCTAAAGAGGTGGCTGGGACGGACTGGATGCGGAAGGCGGAGGTTAGGGAGTTGTGGCACAGCATGGGAGAGGCCGATGCCCAGCATTGGACTACTATAGGCTGAGTTAAGTTAACATATACCTACTGGTATTCCGCTGCATCCGGTTGACTGGACTCCAACATAGTTGGGAAAAGCATAGGCAGATGATGACGTAATAGTTTTCAAAACATTGCTCATACATTAAGTACTTAAATGTTACTATCCACAACACTACAAACTATTGTTCTCTTTAAATATAAAAGCTTTTAAATCTTAACTTAAATCCCACTTAACTTATGACAAAATGTAAGTACGTAAGCTACGCCGAAGTTGTAACAGTCGCCTTTCTTGACAAATTAGCTTATTTATCACCCCACCAGACGTGTTTTGCTATTCCACAAGTTAATTAGTGACCTCAAATAATCATATGGAAGATGTTAAGGTCACATGAAAGTCATAAACTTGTCAAAGAATAATATATTTCTACGACTTCTGTTCCGTTATGGTATTTTTTAAATCAACGATCAATTTATGTAAACGAAAAACGAATACCTTGCACTTTCTAGCAGTCACAATTAATTAGATAGGTAACATTAAAAAAAACGTAGTAACCGGGATAAAAAAGTACCACACACGTAGTAACCGGGACAAAAAGTACCCACGTAGTAACCGGGATAAAAAAGTATCCTAAGCCCTAACCCAGATCAATGGTCTACTTGTGTGCCAAATCCGTACAGCGGAGATAACCGATAGACAAACAGACAGAATTACTTTCGCATTTTTAATATTAGTATAGATTATTCTTTCAAGATGTAACATTAATAATATCTAACATGACTCTTAACAAAAATCAACAAAAGGGGTAGTAATCACCCCGAAATACACCAAAACCAGATTTTAAACACTTTTGAAACCCGTCGACTCGTGTCTTTGCGCAGAATCCAACCCTACCGCTGCCGCTGTTAAACGATATAACTACTTAGATATCAACAACACGTGTTGTTAACTGTTGTTGATACAATAAATAAAATAATTATCAATTCAAAATAATAAAAAAACGTAACTACTATAATATCAAACATGGCTCTCAACAAAAGGGGTAAAAAAACCCCGAAATACACCAAAACCAGATGTTAAACACTTCTTAAACCCGTCGCCTCGTGCCTCTGCGCAGCATCCAACCCTACCGCTGCCGCTGTTAACCCGAGAACGCGTGCCGGGATCAATACGACCCACCTCCGAGATACCTCAACCCCTATTGTACCCGTTTATCTCGGGCACAATCCCTTTTTATCCCTTTTACAGGGCTAAAGGGTACATGAATCGTGCGCAAGGATTCTGTACTTATCGCGTGCGTATTGTTAATATGGAAACGAGATGGTAACCCTTACTTTTTTGGAGATGTTCTATCCCTTTATGTAGCAGTTAGTTTTTATCTTTTATTGGGTATAGTTTATATCTATTTTACATAAATGAACTTATGATTTTATATGAAGCTCAAACTATGTTTTATTTATTTCTACTGCTGACAATTCTGAGATTTTTTTAATAATAGTATAACTGAATTCTCGGTGATAAAAATGGTGACTTCAACGTTTAAGTTCCCAATGAAATAATCCAGTTTTCTAAAGACGTTTCAGTTCAAATCAAGTTTGAACGCGATCCGCGATTCTCAGAACATTTGGAACACGTGAACCCACCCCGTGGGACCACACATGCGTTTCAATGAAACTTCTACAATCTTCAATATCCAAAACCAGATTCCTTTCTTCATCAATATTCACAATATTAGAAGAAGCCCCTTTTTTACTTATCTTTTTTTCTATAGGGGTGCTCGTAACGTCTTTTTTCTTTGGACGAAAAATACGATGGTGACCCATGACCCCAGACCCTTTCAATATTTGAAATCTAGTTTGTATGAAAAAAGCGTGTCTGACTGTTTTGTTTGGTCCTCACAATGAAGTGAATACATGTCCGAGACTGATTGTATGTGGTCGGGGCAGTTTGCGTTCTCCTATGTGACTAGCAGACGTTAGATTCTATGTACAGTCAACAAAGGAGTTAAGTATACAGGAGCGTCGGATATTGTTGAAGTTTACTAAGAAACCGATGGATATTCTCGAACAAAAATTTAGTTTATTAATAGAAAACAAACAGCTCATTTATTAAATTAAATTTCAGTCCAGAACATCCATCGGTTTCTTAGTAAACTTCAACTATATCCGACGCTCCTGTATACTTAACTCCTTTGTTGACTGTACCTAACAGTGTATATAAGGTAGACATAAATCGAGTAACGTCCTGGCAGGTTTTTTTTTCTGAATAGATCGTATTAAACGGTTTATATTATATAACACATTCATATAAGGTTTACTGGGGCAATTGCGATAGTGGGTATATTCCGTTGGATGATAATTTCTACAAAACGTAGTGGTAGTTTTATATAGCAAAAGCGAAAGGGACGGCGGGCGATAAAATGGCGTCTAATCAATATGTTGCCAGTATCCATACTAATCCATAATAATATTATAAATTCGAAAGTAACTCTGTCTGTATATGTGTCTCTATGTTACTTATTCATGCCTAAACCACTGAACGGATTTCGATAAAATTTGGCAGAGAGATAGATTGCAGCCCGAGGATAATATAAGATAGTTTTTAACGACATACCTCGCGGGTGAAGCCGCGGGCGGAAGCTAGTAATGTATAAATGCCGCTGCGTTTGGTAGAAATTAACTTCCAACGGAATATACCCATTATCGTAATTCCCTAGTAAACTATAGGTACTACCTATATAAAAACAAAAGTTATCTTGTAATGCTTACTTTGTTAACTATAATTGGGAAAATCAAGCACTTTTACTTGCTATAAGTTAGAAAGATTAATGATTAATAAAAGTAATATCCACATTATTATAAAAAAGATGGGAGTGCTAACCATGATCACACTTCGAGATGACTTCATCATTAATAACTGCGAATTATCTAAGATCTATTAATAATATTTCTAATCGCAATAAACTCGTGCCAACCGCCTCTTTGTATCACGTGTTGCAAACTTTAAAAAAAAGTAACAACATATTTGTTAAAAACTTTTTTCGCAAAAAATCTCCCTCGTCACATTCGTCACACAATAGACTATATGCTCCCGTTAAGTAACCCAATTTTTACACCATAAATAAAAAGAAAAAAAAAAACTTGAAAGGTAACGGTCTTCCGTATTTCTTTTTTTTTTTTTTTGGTAAAAAAAGGTCCGAGTATGTAAGAATTAATTTATGTAACGCCTCAATGCTTACACAGAAAGTGGGTATTGAGAGCGAAAATTAGGCCACATTCATAGGTTTTTTATTAGTTTTTTTTTGTAATCTTTTTTACCTTTTTTCTTAATGTTGTGTGACAATATTGACAGATCAGGCCCCGTTGAAGCTTTGACGTTGAGTTTGAGGATTTGTAAATAATCTCATTGAAAATTAATACCGTTTTTGGAAGTTTCTTAGAGGCTGATTGGCTTCATTGTTGTATGTTTTTTGTTGGTGTCTCAAGTTTTCAGTGGCTATGAATTTTGATGAGTTCCTTTTTTGACAGCTTTTTTAGTAGGTTTGTAGGGCAAATAATAATATTTTCTTGTGAAATGTAATGTAGGTGTAGGGGACATATTTTATTTTTCTGTTATAAAACGGTTATTTTTAAGTTGTTTTTTTCGGTTTTTATTAATGTTAACGTTTGCAGGACTAACATGGCCAGAGATCGCACAAGACAGGGATTTTTGGAAGGAAAAAGGGGAAACGTTTGCCCAGCATTGGGACACAATATAGGCTAGAAAAAAATAGGAAATAATCTCAGTTATATCTGTAAACTTCTCGAAAATTCAATTGAAATAACAGTAAGTACAGTCAACAAAAGAGATTAAGTATGCAGGATCGTCGGATATAGTTGAAGTTTATCAAGAAATCGATGGATGTTCTAGAACAAAATTTAATTTTGTTAATAGAAAACAAACAGCTCTTTAACAGATTAAATTTCAGTCGACAACATCCATCGGTTTTTTACTACACTTCAACTATATCCGACGATCCAGCATACTTAACTCTTTTGTTGACTGTACATAATTATATTTCTTGTTACCTACTGTCATTTTTTTATGACATCTTTTTAACCCCACCCTAATCTTTTAACTCCAAAAAACGAGTTCTCAACAATAAAAAGTCACAGCATCCGTAACCGTTTAAGGGTTAATAATGGTAATGACAACCATAACCCTTATCCACGTGCCGAGATGAGGGTTAAGTTAAAAATGTGAAGATGACAGAAAGGGTGACTTTACGTAATTGTTACTTAAACTTATCTTTATGAGATTTTTTAAGGGGTAGCTAGAAATCTTGTTTTCTCTGCTCACGTTGAGATGAATTAACGAGCAAATACTGCTGTCGGCTAAATAAGACTAGGACTGACACTCGCAGTGGTCACCACTCAAACAAGGGATCACATTCCCACATGTATTTTCGTTAGGTTTACATTATTTTTAGGTTTTGAAATAATGTCCAAATGGTAAAACTTTTCATCAACTTTTTCAGTTAATTTGGGTAGTTTCCTGTGGTTTGTTTTTGTAGATTTCTGTAGTTTGTCTAACAAAAACATTTTTTTTTCCTACATACCTACATTTATTTTTTTTTCAAAAATCTTTGACGATAGATAGGTAGGTAGGTTATATCAGAATCTTTAAGCAGATTACCTACTTATCTACCTCTGTAATTCCGAAACCCAGAAAAAGACCGTATTACAAAGTGGTCAAGTACAATAACTTGCGCATTGATTAATCCTGTCTCTAGGGAAATATGATGTTGTCAAGGGTGATCCGTACGATCGGGATTGTATCAAGCCTCTCGATGATAAAGCTATAAAAGTATCCATAGATAGATAATAGATATTTGTTATTTTAAATTTATTACAATATTATTGTTTCTCTTTAATTACTTAATGTATTGTTATTTTATTATTTTAAGAGAATGTTTTAATAATAATAATATTTCTTGACATTTGCACGTCACATCGTGTGGCAAACATGCCAGTACCTAATAATGTTGTTACCATCTTGCATGCAAGTATTTTCTTGTATGTATGACACATGTTTATGTTTAAGCAAATAAATGTTATCTTATCTTATCTATCTTATAGGTCGTAGATAGGTAAGAGAAACATGTTATAAAAATGTGAAGACCATGTTTTTTACTGCAAAATTGCATGGCTTGGTGAAATCTGTCAAGTAGGTACAATTCTTGCTAAGTTTTTTTTTTTTCTCTTTGGCTTCGCACGGTTTGTGCATTTAGCCAACGTCATTCTTGCTAAGTTAAGTGTGTGTAGACTTGAGAAACAAATAATTTTAAGTAGAGGAGTTTATGATGATTCAGCATATCATTAAATCCTCTGTGCTAAGAAATTTTAAATGAATTATTGTTTTATTGTTAAGATGTAGAGAAGTGTATTGAAAGCAACTTTCAACTTCCAAAGATCCATTCTCTCATTAGAAACGTACTCATACACGTTTAATAAGTAGGAATTTCTACGTATATTCTTGAAGTCTGACAACCAGTCTTACCATGGGCGATACCCCTTGGTAAGTATTACCCAGTAACTGGGTTGTGGAGGTCAGATAGGCAGTCGCTCCATGTAAAATACTGGTATTCAGCTGCATCCGGTTAGACTGGAAGCCGACCCCAACATAGTTGGGAAAGGCTAGGCCGATGATGATGATGATTCTTGAATTTTTTTACCTAGTTTCTAATTCTTAGTTTCCTCAATCATTAGAAGGATTTTCCAACGCCACCCAATGTTGCAAAGGAGGTTCTCATCCCAAAATCCAATAACTTTCATAACTAGCACCTCTCGATGCACTCGACTGCCTCTCTTTGAGCTCAGCCGCGAACCAACAGTCCCCGGTTAATCGTTCAGATTAAGTGGCATTAACGCTCCCACACAATCCCATCACTTGCCAACAAATCTCATTTCAACTGCACTTTAATCCTATACCACAACCTGTACTATGATACTTGCATAATTTTTATTACGACTACCATTACTGAGTCGAAACTGCAAGGAGTAATTTCTCGTTAAACAGATGCGGTAATGTATTACGGATGCAGTGAAATTGTAGCCGATGGGTATCGTTTCCCCCGAAAGCTCTCGCTTGCTAGTCAATTAAGTGATCAGCCCAGGGGTTCTGCACAATTGGTCGCCTCCACACAAAGCGACGGTGGCGCCGCGCTACGATATTGTATACAACTCGCTACGGTTTTATTAGACGGATTGTGAGGGATGACGCTTTTTTGAAGGATTATAACTGAAGCATATTTGAGGTATTAATATTGAGGGTATTACGGAGATAATAATGCACGAATTGAATAGATGATAATACGCGAATGCATATTGAGTGATTGTTGTGTTTATACGATACAGTTTAATCGAATACTGTTTATAATTTGCAACTGAAGAGCTTCCATATTTTTCATCAGAGTCAATAAACTCTTACAGAAAAACAGCTACAAAGCTCAGATTTCTTTCAGTAAACTCAGATTTATTTCAACCCGCCCATCTTTCAAAGTCAAAGTCAAAGTCAAATCATTTATTTCAAATAGGCACATTAAAGGCACTTTTGAACGTCAAAAAAAAACTAAATAGAAATGATTCTAGTCGCCCATTCGAAAAGGTAGTTTTCGTATGGAGAAGAATGGGCAAGAAACTCCACCGTTACTCTTTTAAAAATGTTTTACAAGGTCTTGTATACATAATAAAATTTATATGTGAACACGATGCACCCATAATAAAATTAGTCTACCACAAAAGGTAAAAAGAATTAAAAATTAAGCAATGACAGGTAAATCAAATAAGTGATAGATACATGGTGCTCACATATTTACAAGTTATTTAAAAAAAAAAGAAAAATGAAAAAATGCAAAAGTAGTTGAACTTTAACAAGTGTGTGAGCCACTGTAGTCGCAGATTGTAAAATTGAATTAGAATAAGATGTCATAATTAAAAATATACATATAAATTAAATTAGGAACAAGTTTGATTTTGTCTAGACTTTTAGATTGTCCTATGGAGCAGGACCAGCATGTTTCCAAACATTCTTATCTTGGATATAATCCTCTAATTTGTAATATCCTTGTTTACAAAGTGTACTTTTAATATGAGTTTTAAATTTTCTTTCATTGAATTGCAATATGTCACAAGGTATTTTGTTGTAGCATTTAACACAGTACCCCATAAAAGATGAATGTACTTTCGATAATCTGAAAAAAGGTTGATCTAATTTATCTTTATTTCTAGTATTAAAATTATGCCTATCACTTATTTTATTAAAAAGATGTTGATTTTTTCTTACATACATAATATTTTCATAAATGAATTGGCAAGGTACCGTCATGATATTAACCTTTTTAAATAGTTCCCTATGAGATTCGCGACGACGTAGATTGTAAATGGCTCTGACAGCTCTCTTTTGTAAAATAAAAATGGATTCAATGTCAGCAGCCCGACCCCATAGTAAAATGCCATATGACATAATACTGTGGAAGTAACTAAAATAGACCAAACGCGCGGTTTCTACATCTGTTAACTGTCTTATCTTTCTAACAGCATAAGCGGCGGAGCTTAGCCGCCCCGCAATAGATGTTATATGAGGTCCCCATTGTAATTTCTCGTCTAGCGTGATTCCTAGGAAAACTGTCTGATCAATAAATTCTAGTTTTTGGCCATTCAATATGATTTCACATTCGCTACTTCTAACATTCGGTAATTTAAATCTAATGCATTTGGTTTTTTTTTCATTAAGTACTAAATTATTTACCGTAAACCAATCTTGGACCTGAAGAATAGAGTTATTCACGTCGTCAAGATTTTGTGACCGTCGGTCTATTTTAAAGATTAATGATGTGTCATCTGCAAATAACACCATCTTCGGTTGATTTTGAAGTACTTTTTGAAGTTACTTTCAGTGGAACTGAAACAAAAAAGCCAGCCAGATCTATTTTATCGCATTGCAGACGCGGCGAGTCGTCGGGCCCCGGGCGTCCGTGCGTAAAATCGGATCATGAACAAGTTGCTCAAGCGCGACCAATAGTTGAGAGCCTCTGACCGAACCATGGATTTTAGAATTACTTTTTTCCGGGAAACTTTTAGAGTTTTAACGTTCCGCATAAAAGCGTAGCCTGTGTAGCCTTTATGGATTTCAGGAAAAAAATTAGCGACATATGTTTTTCGAGAATACTCGTAACTACGTAAAAGAGTTTCTTTTGTCAAAATCATTCTGAATAGCCTTTTTCCATCAAACTCAAAGCATTTATTTCAATTAAACCATTTACAGGCACTTTTGAATTGTCAAGAAGTCGGTCAGTCAGAAAATAAGTATGAAGCTAGTTGCCTATTCCAAAGCATAGGTACCTATGGACAAGAACGGGCAAGAAACTCCATGGACACTCTTTTAAATTATATTTTTACAAAAATATCAGTTACATCATTAATGTTTAATTTATAATTATATGTGAGAACGATGTTAAGCCGTTGGTCCCGGCTGCCATTCGTGGATCTTTGACAGTCGTTACGGGTAGTCAGAAGCCCGAAAGTCTGACAGCCAGTCTTACCAAGGGGTATCGTATTACCCAATAACTTGGTTGTGGAGGTCAGATAGGCAGTCGCTCCATGTAAAATACTGGTATTCAGCTGCATTTGGTTAGACTGGAAGCCGACCCCAACATAGTTGGGAAAAGGCTAGGCAGATGATGATGTGAGAACGATGTTACGATGTTGGGTCGGCTTCCAGATTAACCGGATGCAGCTAAATACCTACCAGGATTTTACATGGAGTGACTGCCTATCAGAAAACTCTTCAATATGAACACGATATGAATCGAGTTACTACTAATACTCATCTTGTTACACTGGAAGCGACTCTAACATACAAAATTCTAAACAAAACAAACGATACATCCTAAAACCAACTTGAGAGGTATATACCATATTGTAAAAATACCAATTGAAGGCAACATATATAATATGTACCATCGAGGAAACTTACATCTGCCCAATTTGAAAACAAAATCCCATGCACACGATGACCACATCTGTTAGCAAGCGTTATATAGCGGCCGAGCACTGCAAGCAAGAATAGCTCTTACGGTGTATAGATGTAACTTTCCTCGATGGTACAGATGCCAGCACATAAAGCTACCCTAAACTGTCAAATTTTCCCAATCAACTTTGAACCTTATGCTTTAGTGATAAAGTTAAAAGTCTATTAAAGAAATTTGACAGATTGTAGTAGCTTAATGTGCTGACGTCTGTACATAAATTCAAGCCTTCTTCTCATGCAGGTAGGCAGAAACTAAAGAACGGCACCTGCTTCTTCAGCTTAGCGTATCAATGGCAAAAAGTTCCCACGTACAAAGAACGCACAAAATTTACTTACACGAACAGTGTGACTGAGGTTTATCAGAGAAAAGAATTGCCGAATGGTGAAATATTGCTGGGCTGTAATGTATTATAACACCTATGTACTACCCATATTTGAAAAATAAATGTCTATTCTATGTTATTCAAATATCTTTGGCCCCAGATTCAGCTACGCGAACTCCGCGCACTGACGCAGTCATCGGCACCTGCTACAATCCTTACATTACAGGCATCATTTTTCGAAAACATCTTTCGTGATAATATAAAACATCTTCTTTAGTCATACAACTATAATACTAAATACGCAAGACAGGGAAGAACATACAACAACATAAAAGATAAAGCTTGCATGGAGTCACCGCGTGAGGTTGGCAGATAACCTTAAACGGATGTCTTATCATTGAAGAAAAATAACCGACCGAGTTCTACTGAGGAATTGTAGTAGTGTCGACGTCGTATATGATTTTGAAATATTCGATCTTAGTTGTTGAGAACATGGATCGATATTTTGTTATATTTAACCAAATATCGACCCGCGATGCCATATATGTCTAAAAATTTTTGGTTCTGGGACAATTGAGATTCCACCGGTTTGAGCGCACTGGTAATGAAATTATTTGCACCAGTCTGAGTTCGAACCCACGACCTACAACTCGTAAGTCGGGGCTTTTACCAGTAGGTACCACTGTTAAATGATTTTGAAATATTAGAATTTAGTTGTTGAGAAAATGGATCGGAAGGGAAGACCGAGGAGAGTTGTGACAGAGGAGAGTTGTTACAAAGTTAATTTCATGGATTCTATCATCTTTAGCGAGCTGGCAACATCGCGTTATGGCAATGGTATGATCAAAAAGATTCGGTTGTTAGAAAGATAGGTGATGTTAGATTTCAGAATGATGTCATCAGTATTCTATTGATGTGTAATAGAAATCCGGATGATACTAATGGTTGAACACGTATTAAGTTACTATTCAGTAAATAATGAGTAATAACCTGAAATAGTAATAAGCAATATACAGATTTTTCAGTAGGTACTTAGTATGAATAAGAAACAACCAAATTGAAACAAACTCACTCCTAAATTAAAACACACAGCCCAAACTGCACATGACAGACACATTAACGGATGCAGCGCCAAAAATACTTAATAAAAGGTGATAAATACATCATTTTTACAAACAAGACCCGACAAGACACATTGGCAGACGTTCTTAATTTATCCAGTAGCACACAAACAAAGAGGCAAGCGGACAAACAGACAAACAAAACAACAAATGCGTGATTTAACGCTGACATACTCGGTTCTTGTTTGTCGTTTTATCGTATCGATCTTAGTGTAAATTGTAATGGGGACTGATTGATTTATTCAGAGCTTTACTGGGAATATTTTAAATTCTTGTTGAAGGTATATTTAGGGTTGTTTGTGCGTGCTTGTATCGTTGTGGTGACGTCAGGCCTAACGAGTTTGTCTTACGAAAAGGGCTTATTAGTCGATTCGCACGAATTTAGTCGCCCGAAACAGGCGAATTGTTACTGGTAAAAGTTATTTGTGGGCGAGACGACAGATCCAGAAATATGTATTAGGCATTTGGTATTTCTAGCGTTGTCAACTTGCCCACAAATAAATTAACTTCGTGCGAGTCGCCCATGGAAAAAATAATATTGGTTAATAGTGACGATTCGCCCGTTTCGGGCGAGTAAATTCGAATAAATGTGAATCGACTAATAAGCCGCGAAAAGTATTGTCTACTTTCAAATATTCATCATCTAGTTTTACTTCTGCTTTTGATTTAGCATCTCATGCCATATTATCAGCTGGACGAACTCTTCTATGATAGTGCTCCTCACCCTCTCGAAGAGAAGAAGCCTGTGTCCCAGCAGTGGGAACATTATATGCTGATTATGCTAAAATTAGCTAACACTGCTTCCCGTATTCCACTTTATACTTTTTGAACTTGTATGAAGGTTCATTCCTTGTCCCATTAAATAAGGTCGGTTTGCTATTAAGCCTTCTCCACTTATTTTTATTGCATACAGTAGAAATAAGTGGAGACGGGAGAAAGCAGTTAGAGAAAGTCCTCCAGGACCAATAGATGGTAAAGAAAATCATTCTCTCCCAAACAAATTGTCTCTGCTACCACTACATTCCGTCGCGAGTAGCCGCTGAATGGCAAAGCTATCTCAAAGTGCGACGATTGATACATGTGACATTACAAGACAAGTCTTTCTGTGCTTTTTATTTGACAATTTATGTGTCCCACAAAACGTAAAGTACTTACTTTTGAAGTAATGTGACTGTCTTAAAGTTTTTATTTTTTACGGTAAGTGAAATTTTTAGTGTCCATGTCGTTTCGGTGGGGACCGCTTTGGGCTTTAAGCGGTGCAGCGTTGATTTCTTTTTCGGATGTAAAGATTTAAATTGGCGTGAGGTACGGTCAAGCAAATGCTTGGGATAGCTATTTCTTTGATTTAAAATTACGTAATTTATTCTTTCTTGGAGATTACTTAGCTGTGTTTGAGGGGATTTTAACTATGACTATCTTCATCACCATCATCATCTGCCTAGCCTTTTCCCAACTATGTTGGGGTCGGCTTCCAGTCTAACCGGATGCAGCTGAATACCAGTATTTTACATGGAGCGACTGCCTATCTGACCTCCACAAACCAGTTACTTGGTAATACGATACCCCTTGGTAAGACTGGTTGTCAGACTTTCGGGCTTCTGACTACCCGTAACGACTGACAAAGATCCTCAAATGACAGCCGGGACCAACGGCTTAACGTGCTTTCCGAGGCACGGAGGGGTTACCTACGGTATGTAAAGATGGTCACTCATCCTCAGACCAACCGTGGCAAGCTTAGCTTAACCTGATCGATCTGTGCTGGCTGTTATATATAAATATATATATATATATCTCTCTATTTATATATATCCCTCCTATAAATATCTCTCTCTATAAACCTCGACTATCTTTTATAACGATTTTATTAATATTTTCAAGTAAGTTAATTATTTATCTATTAATTCTAGGTAGCAGCTAGATATGTAGATCTCACTTAAGATATAAAGTTTTAATTTTAGATTCAGTAGAGCTGAATTTATTGCCTTATTCCTGTTTAAAATTAATTCTAAAACCATAAGTTTAAGAAAACCAGTTACTAACATATTCCCCAAATTAAGAATCTAGCTCCCAAACTCAACACAAGCACAGCACAAAAAAACCACGAAAATATCCTGAAAAAAAAGTAAAGATAGAAAGAATAGCGGTCGGGGGACGTCTCGGGCACTCGGGTACCTGCACCCAATTACTCAGTCACCCAAATGGGGGGGATGGGGGAAGGGGGATGACATACAGACACCGCTGTCACGATCGATGATAACTCCGGAGATAAGTTTACTGCGGCAGCCGCCTTCGAAGGAACGGAGAATATGGTTTATTTGAGGAATATGCCTTTTTTTGAAAGGTCTTTTACTTAGTGATATAATACTATTGGGAAATCCAAGTCTAAGTAGGAACTATGTACTTATTTGACCGCGGTATTTTTTTGATATCCTTGTATCTATTTTGAATCTTGTGTTAGGTACCCAAGATTCAAAATAAAGAGTCGCTCTGTCTTTATGTAGTTGAATTAAAGTTTTTTTTGTCTGGTGATATATATTCCAAATTAGGTTAATTTTAGGGTTATCAGCGAGGTCAAAACAGATAAATAACTACTTACGTGACTAACATTTGATGGCTGTAAATTCTTTTGAAACATTGTTAATCGAGAAAACCTTATTTATCTATTCCGGGGAGAAAACGGACTAAAATAAATGAAAATAAAATTTAATCTCAACAGTAGTAACATATAATTAAACCGTCATTGAGTGGAAAATATTCCTATTAACATACCCAACAAGCCGAATAGATACTACCAGAGGGTTCCTCACAACAACTCATCTGGAACGGAATTGAACACACGACTTCTTGATCGCCAGCCAACGTTTCAGACATTGAGCTATGGTTACTACTATGGGAAGTAGTAAGTACGCTCATCTTACAAGAACTTTGATCACTTTTGGAATTTGTTACATTAAACTCATTACACAGCTGCTCTTTTGGCGTTTGAATGACGTTGACAAAGGGGGCGCTGTTGGTAAACATTTGTGCAATTGTTTTGTGAATTATATTGAAAAAACAAGATGGCGACGTTAGTTCCGATTTTGACCACGAGCCATAAAAACTTTTTAGCGCTTTATCTGTTAATTAACAGATATTGCCTGTACCACTTTTGATATTTCCGAAATATGACAAAGTTCTAAGCATGGCAAAGCTTTTCTTAGATCGACTATACATACGACACGTAAAACTCGTAAGGCAATAACTTACGATTTGAAGATTCTCTTCAAGACATTTTACTCACACAGGACCAATATAATCTATAACCTTTAAGTAACAATACTTGGTACACATAGATATGCGTAGGTGTGCGGGGCGGGGTCGACCTCTGACCCGCCCTCGCCACCCCCTCACCTCGCTCACTTCACCCCCGCTCTTTCACCTCGGGGGTGAAATCCCAAGCTTTCTTGTTATTTATTTTTAAAGGGAAATTTACTTGAGGCTCTGAAGCGGTAAATGACTGGTTATGTAGTATGTATAGAGGTAAAAGGTTCTTGTTGAAGTAAGGGTGGGTAGAGAAGCTGGTTTTAGGAAAACATCGTGGTTGGTGATGCTTTGTGTAGTTATGGCGAACCTGCACATAATTATGAGATGGAAAGACGCATTACTCTTGAAATATTATGTTAATAGAAAAATGCCCAAATCTTCTTAATAATACCTATTCTGTGAAGCTATGTTTAACCATCTATTAATTAAACCATCAGAGAGTCTCTCATCTGGGTACAAGTTACCGTGGCCTACTTGGAAAACTTTAATGAGACTTCGTACCCAAGTAGGCCGCAACAAGGACAACCTCCACAAGTGGGGGTTCATGGAGGGCTCAGATCTCCGGTGTGTATGCCGCGTTTCTCTACAGACAATGGCTCACCTCCCATCTTGCGCCACATGCTCTGTCACCTGCACACGTGAGGATGGACCTAATGGCTGCGTCTGCGAATGGTATCCACGTTGTTGAATTTTGAGCCAAACTAACAAATAAAAAAACGATATTTATTTTTTCGTGCTATTTTTGCCATAGACACGCTAAGAAGAATCTTCTCTGCACTCCAAGAATTTATTTTCCTACTATCTATAAAGACGTTCGTAGTCACCTTATGAACGAAATTTCTTTATCTGATGAACTACAACTGAGGAGCGTCTGCAAGTTGAAGACGTGAAAGAGATTTCTGTCCGTTTGTGTCGTCACTTTAATATTTTTAATATGTACCTTTGTATACCTACTCATTGTTTAATTGGTGTTTATAATGTAAAAATTTCAACGTGATAACTTAGGTGTGGTGAGCTTGAAGTGAGCTGCCATTCCACCTGATGCTTGGGATTGACACTATTGACAGCTCCCTTCAAGCACACTTCACCTGCGTTTTCGCGGTGAAATGTTATAGAATAGATGGGGTGCCTTCTGGCTTCTATAATAATGTACTATTTGATTAAAGATCTTATAGTTGGACAAATAGTCGTATTCAGTAAGTCGACAGTTGAAAGGAAAATAATGTTTTATTTTATTTTCTTAGGGACAAAAAACAGTTACATGCCAGGCTTAACTAGAGAATCTCAAATTAGCAATACTTACAAATACATTTATACACAATCTATTCCATATTTATGTTACCACACATGTACTAACAAAATGCCTATGGCATTAAGTCCGCCGCTGTACATTTATGTGCTTGAAGTATTAAATAAATAAATAACCCACAACAATGTCCACGAATTCACAAAAAAAAGTTATAAAAGAAAACAGACAAATAGTGTGCATCGTGAAAGACTAGTATGAAGAAGAAAGAAAAAAATAAATATAAATACTCATGAATTTAGTAACTCCTTTGCTCTTGTGGTGTTACCATACTAACACTTACCTATAGAGCAGTGGTGGCCCAGTTTTAACGACGCCGACGAGGAGTTGTAGGTCGTATGTTCGAACCCAGACAGGCGCTTTACTCTCTGTAAATAATTTCATCACCACTGCTCTCAAAACGGTGAAGGAAAACATCGTGAGGAAAGCGGCATGTCCTAGAACCAAACATTCGAAGACATATGACATCTACCAAGCCCGCGTGGTGGATAGACCCCCTTCCACTCGAAGAGAGGAGGCCTGTGTCCCAGCAGTGGGAACATTATAGGTTGATTATGCTATACTAACACTATAGTGTTATGAATGATATACCAAGTGCGAAAAGAATGGTCAAAATATAGAGGTGCCCACTTTATAATTGTAATTTGATCCTGCAGGGTAATTGCATAACACACTACACTATCAGTAGCAATGGGTTTCATTTTGACAGTTCAACAACATTCATTGCGTGATTTACGTTGTTGAGCAGACACATTCTTCGAACTTATGGAGCAATGGATTAGCAATATGCTTGAAAATGATTCAAATTGAGAGTAATAGTCTGTTACAATTAGGGTGCTGATCAATTTATCGATGTTGATGTCATGCCTGTTGCTTGTGCCAGATGAATTCTATGAAATTGCTCTTGTATATAAGAGTTATTAAGATTGACAGAAAACTGTCTAAAATTCCACTTTCAGCTCTTTATTATACATCGTAATCATTTTGTTGTCGACTGCCCCGTTGGTCTCGTGGTCGTAAGCGCGACTGCTGAGCGTGGGGTCCCGGGTTCGATTCCCGGGTCGGGCAAAGTGTTATTGAGTTTTCCATTAGGAATTTCTTAGTAGCAGCCCGGAGTTTGGAAGTTGGCGGTGTGATACCCCCGTGCCTCGGAAAGCACGTTAAGCCGTTGGTCCTCTCTCCGGTCGTGTCGGATTGCCGTCCCATCGGACTATGAGAGTAAGGGAAGAGGGAGTGCACCTGTGTCTGCGCGCACACTTGTGCACTATAATATCTCCCGCGCCGAAGGCTAGTCTCCGTTGAGATTGGCCGCCGTGGCCGAAATACGGTCTGGAGGACTTTAATCATTTTGTAGCGATCACGTCATTTTGTTTTAATATTTTAGTTATATTTTAGATAGATTCTTTTATATTGTGTGAATGTGAGAACGTTTTTTAGCCTTGTAGACTAGATTTATAGACCACTAGCAGCGCCCCGCGGTTTCACCCGCATAAGTGTCAATCCCGTGGGAATATCGGGATAAAAACTGTCCTATGTCCTTTCCCGGGACTCAAACTATCTCTATACCAAATTTCATCTAAATCGGTTCAGCGGTTTAAGCGTGAAGAGGTAACAGACAGACACACTTTCGCATTTATAATATCGCACACCTAGATCTAAAGAGAGCTAACTCTAAAATTTCAATTTTTGAGGTATGCATACCATCGAATTCCCTAACTCACTACCTAGCGACCAACAAAACAGATTCAAAAATAGTTCCATTACTCAACTTAAAAAGTATTGATCAATACAGCAAACTCCTGCAGTGCATATGGACATAGTAATCAGTTTTTCAACTTTCCTGAAAAAAGTGTTTTTTTGAGTTAATCGCTGTTTAGATCTAGGTGTGCGATATTATTTTCTCTTTTATTAAGTACCTGGTACTTGATGACAGGCCTAGACTGTCCTCCCATATTTACCTATTGTATTTATACTGTAATTTGAAAACATTATAAAAGCCAATTATTTAAAAGAGTAACCGTGGAGTTTCTCGCCGGCTCTTCTCCATGAGATACGACCAACTAGAACCGCGCACCTAGCTTCTGACGTTAAATAAGTGTCCCATGTAGGTTTATGTAAAATAAAATATATTGATTTGATATTGATTTGTTGCAAGTTTGAGCATTAAAAACTACATTTCTAATTGGTTTAAATACTATGGTAAGTCTTTGTAGAAATTAACCTGAATTCAGTAAGAAAACACGTGGTACCTGTTGTGAAGTAGGTATATCATCATCTGCCTAGCCTTTTCCCACTTATGTTAGGGTCGGCTTCCAATCTATCCGGATGCAGCTGAATACCAATATTTCACACAGAGCGACTGCGGTCAGCCTCCACAACCAAGTAACTGGATAATAAGATGCCCCTTGGTAAGACTGGTTGTCACACTTTCGGGCTTCTGACGACCCGTAACGACTGTCAAAGATTCATAGAGAGGTCTTCGTATGTAAAGAGGTCACCCATCTACGGACAAACCGCGGTAAACGTAGGTTAACCTGATCGGTCGACCCGCGCGGCTGTTATTATTAGGTATATGATGGCACTATATTACATAAGATTGTGCAATACTTATTTAATCAATAATTTGGAGAAATATTTACACATTTTGGTGCAATGTACCTAAAGAAATCGATATCAGAATAAGTTATGAATGATTAAAGTAGAATAAAATTTTCCTATTAGAACTGAATTGAATGCCTAGTTAGAATTCGGTAGTAGGAGACAATTAATTCATTGAATTCATTATCAAACGACGACGTGCTACATGTAAAATTTCTATTGTTTCAGTTGCTGAAAACTTGTATATCAATAATATTATCAAAAGGATATATTTGATAGTTTTCCAAGCTATGCTGAAAACATAAAATCTAGTGAATGATTTCTGAAACATTTAAACTGAAAACATTCACATCACTTTAATCTAAAACATTAAATCTATAAACTCCACATCATTCATTACATTCTCACAACAAATTCATAAAAAAATCACGACTCAACATCCAACCGCAAATGAAAAACGGCTTAACTCGTAAAATTAATAAAAAATTGTCGAATCATAGTGTCGCGTCGGCGATGCGTCAAACTGCGTCGACGTCACGCTGACAAGTGCGCGGGAGTGCCGCCCCCCCTCCCGCGTGAGGCCACGCCCCCGGCGCACGCGCCGCCTACCGGCCATCTAGATTGATCTAGATCTAAATAACGTAACTTGCGAGTCAATGTGAGCCATTGTGCTTTACATGTATTGGTGTGGAAATACTTATAAATATTCATTCAACATGTGAATATTTATTAGTTCAAGATGTAATAGCTTTATTGGTTTCCAATTTATTTCTATTGATTTATTTTTATTAGGCCTTTGACTCTACGATGAAACTACTCACTGACTATTATTTTCAGCTTATCTACCATCATACTTTTCCCACATAATCTAAATGACTAATGAGATAAACCAAAAACATAACCTAAATTCAAACAGCTCCACAAAATGCTATAAAAATAACCGTCGTAATAATACATACATTACAGTTAAAAGGAGAGCCACTTGATCACCTGTATGTGGATAGTTAAGTATACAGAGTGCCTATCAGCCCGCAGAAATATGGAGGCAGCGGGAAAGTTGATACAAAGTAGGATTTTCAGGTACCGTCTGCGCCGCAAGTACTGAAATGTGGGCGAGATTATTTTTATTAGCACATTGTTGGAGAATGTGTCGAGATATAGGATTACTGGATGGAAATGTGAACAATAACGGGTTTTGTACCTTAAAAAGCCTGGTGGGAGAATGTAGACATCTAAAGTGAATGGCATTTTGTATAAAGTAATAAAAAATAGCATATAATGTGGGATAAATAGACAAGCAAATAAATAATGATAAAAAATACCCAAACAAACGATAAAATCGTTATCCTAACGTCCAACCTATTACAAACAAGTTTGCTCTATTCATAAACAGAGCTAGAAAGAGACAGTAACACACTGCATAATAAGACACAACTCTTCTAAAAACGTTGCACAAATAAACAAAGCCCAAACCGCCCAACAAATTTTCTTACCGACGGTACTCGGGTATCTCGGCTGAAAGATTTCCACCCCGCGTCCGGGGGGGGAGGGGGGCCGCGGTCGAGGTGGCGGGGCCTTCGCTCCCTGCCCCTGCAGGCCACCGGGCCAATGGCGGAGCGGCGCGCCCTGGCCCGACCCGGCTCAGTCGCGACTGAACCGCGACCCTTGACACACAAGCGCGTCGCGCGGTCTCTTGCCCTGTGACGGCAACCGGCATCATCACGCACGGAGCGCTAGTTTACGGCGGGGTCGGAGGCCCGGGGCTTTGTCCTCCGAGGGCCCCTGACCTCCCGCCTCTCGAACTCGGCTTTCGCGGCAGCTGGCGGGAAGACGAGCTTCTGCCGTCTACGCCCGCGAGCCAGGCCGCGTCGACGCAGAGCGGGTCCTCTGCGACGGATAAAGGCCAGAATGTGGAGTGTGTGGTCTGCGGCGACAAGTCGTCGGGGAAACACTACGGCCAGTTCACTTGTGAGGGTACGTAATCTTGTGTGAAGTGAAAGTGAACTAGTGTCTTAGCGACGGAAATTAGCCGTGTGTCTGTGCGGTGTCCCTTTGACTTGAGTGATTGAGGACTCTGGCTCTAGGCTCTTGGTTCTGGTGCGTGATAACAAGTTTCCGCAAAGTTCATTAGTAATGTTAGGGCAGAATTAGGTTATCTAAGTTATAGGGAATGGGACAAAAATCCAAAAACATGCCAAAATGTAGAGTTAGTCAAACTTTGTTTAATTGCTGTCAAATGATGCGTAGTAAGCCAAAACTTTTCAGACAACTTGTAAACTCATGGTTTTAAGTGAGAAAACTAGAAATCCGCAAAATAAAAATGTCCGTCGATAGTAGATCAATGACTTGATACTAAAAACTAAACAAGTTACGATACGCGACTATTAGTTCACTTGATTGATGATCGAACGAAACGCCAATTATCGTATGAAACGGAATTATGATTTTGGCTATTTGTACGGCGGCGCCAAATTGTATAATAGATACCTACCTACGCAATGTTCCCAATGTATGCCTTTTGGAACCATCATGAATTTGTAAGTTAATTTCCATTTCAACATACGGTATTACGATACAATGTTATTTTTGATACCGACAAAAAATCCTAAGAAATAAAATTTTATAAAGGTGATAAATTTAATAAAACAAAAACGGTAAATTCTCGTCCCCCTTTGACCTTTAAAATGTCAATTACCGGGTCTCGACTCGCAACATTTCTAATCAGAATGCAATAAGACAAAGTTTTCACAAAGTGTCTGTCTCTAAAGATAAGGGGTTCCTCACTTTTATGCAAATTACCGCGAAATTGTTGTTTTTTGAGTTATACCGTTTTGGTTTTGTGGTGAAATTCGGGCGGTAAGATAACTTTTATTGTAGGATTTATTTAATTAAATTATGATTTTTAATTGCTTACCTAATATAAAATAAATTGCTTTTATCTAAGTCTATGACTTAATTAAACATAGTTGACGAATAATTTAAAATTATAAAAAAATCGAACAACCATGAAGTTATAGAAAACCACTTTAACAAAATTAAAACAAAAAAAAACAAAAGCGCAAGAACACTGAAATCTAAAAAAACTAAAATGATAAGACATCAAGTGAAACGTGTCTCCGTAAACCACAATTACAGGTGCATGTCACCAAATAATTATGTTCAAGTGGCGCAGATGACCGCAAGAGATGTGCTTGGGAACGCCGTCTTTACACCTTATTGTTTCAGAAAAACGGCTTTCTATACATAATCTGATAACTTTGTTAACTCTTAGACTGTTAATCATACTAGTAACTCAATTATTTTCTATGACCAGGTTTCACTAACCTAAGGATTTTCAATTTTGAGATGATTTGAGGAATTAGTAGGTAGCTAGACGATGTTTTCGTTGTTATTGGCATTTGATAGTAGCTTTTGGGTAAGTCTAATAGAATTTATGATGAATTGGAGGTGAATAGTGATAAAAAAGAGGCTTATAAGATGATAGATGGGTGTTTTTGCTTTACTCGACAGCTCGTGTCTGGTTTTAATTGTAATTGATTGATATTATTGCAAAAATAATTTAGCAAAATTTGTTTATAGATAATCATTACGTCATTAACTATAGTTATAGCTATACCTACTTTGTGCTTAGTGACTTTAATATTAATTTCTTCTTTAATTAAACGTTTGTAAGAAATAAAAATAAATCTGACCTTACCAAACTAAAAATTCACAAAATTGATTTTGATTCCGCAAAAAATCCAAAATAAAAAGGCGCCGGAACTGCGATAGTAACCCGACCCGTTGATGACATAATAGTTGGCATCAAGTGTAGTCATTACATTGGTCTGTCAGCCTTGACCCTCGGTCCTCGGGTGAGCCAACCTGCATGAACCATACTTTCGTGATATGCGCTTGTAAACAAAACGCTTTCAAAAGGGACGCTCTCTTTGTTATCGTTGTTTTTTTACTTTTTTTGTTTCGTAACCTGTTCTTTTTAATTTTTGGTTGATTTGGCATTCACAATACAAAGTACAACTAGTTTCTGGATGTCATGCTGGTTTTATAGATGTCAGTGTCAAATTAAAAAGTTGTTTTGAGAAAAATAAAATTTATGTCTTGTTGTATTTAGAAACTGCTTCTGCAGTAGACAGATGATTTTCTCTCTTGGTTAGGTCTTACTAAATGCTTGTCGAATGTTGATGCACTGTAATTATTTTGAACGTTCTGCTCATAGCTATAAAATTTACATAAACAGGGTCCTAAATTATAAACAATATCTAAGAGCTAATTTACACTGATCCATTTGTATACACAGAGAATCCACTAGTGAGCTACACTTCATACATAATTTTCCTAATTCTTGCCAAGAGGAGCTTTTTCTTCACCTGACATTCTGCAAAATAACTGACATAATTGACAGTCGGGCCTTCAACATATTATATGCTAGCACTTAACACACTTATCAAGATTCTTTCGTCGAAGCAGTATTAATTACAGTGAGACTTAGAGTTGATCTACTTGATGAGAGGTCTATGAGGTCTATGTCTAGCAGTGAACTGCTACACTTAGGTTTAGAGATCTGAATAAAATTAACCAAAGTCAAAGTCACACTAGGCCCGCATGATGGATTAAGGCCCACTCCCTCACAGTAGGAACGTTAGAAGCTGATTATGCTTATGCAAAGTTTTTATTTGTAGTCATAAAACAACTTTAACCAGTTATGTTGTCATATACAGCCTTCAGCTTTGCAAGATAGATAAAGAAAAATCCTATCTTTACAAACTATTACCTACTATAGCAAGGTAGAGCCTATCTACTCCAAGCACATACTCCATACAACCGTTGCATTGTCTTTCTAACGTGTCAGAATTAAAACTGTTAATTCACACAATAGTTAATGTTGCCGTTGGTATTTCAGCTTTTGTTGGTTGCGCAAGTATGATAGCTGGCTTACAGGTTGTCAGTCAACTTTCAAATGAGGTTATGAAATGTATAAGGGATTTTGTAAGTGTGGTGAAGATATAAAGGAAATAGTTGTCGATGATATTGTTAAACTTGAAGGCTTATATGATGATTCTGTTGTGTAACGGCTTTTCGTTAATTCTTCTGTCTCGATTTTTTGTGTTCTTTAATTCTGTGTTATTAAGTGTCATTCCCGGGAGCATATTATTTTCTTGGTGCATATTGCTTGCGCTTGCGCTAAAAAAATTGTAATAATGGTCAATTCCTATTTATTAGTTAAAATTAAGACGCTTGTATCTTTACCAATAATGAATCAAATATCTCATAGCTTTCCCATATGGAAATAGCTATCACAGGTAAAACTAGTTTACGAATCTATTTATATGTCACGTTTAGCAATAAAAATGCTACCATTGGTAAGCAAAACGATTCGTTTTTGTTTATAGGAACCGAGCATAAAAGGGAACTTTATTAAGCTTTGGTTAGCAAGATTGTAATAATTCAATTTCCTATTAAAATTTAAACAATCTTTGGTACAATTAATCTCTCACAAGCGGGTCGGTCTTGCTTTACGAAGTCTTCTCACTCTTTTCGGTTTCTTTTATTCTGCACGATAACAAATTGTAATTACAAATTCACTGTTATTCTTTATTCCATTCATTATTCCTAATTTATCAACTCCATATTCTAATTTAATCAACAAAACTAGCTTCGCTCCGCCATTCACTTCACCGCTTTTATCACTCCACAACAGAGTTCAAGCTTAAATTATTCCAAAATAAAGCCAAGTATCCGGTACATTTTTTACGAAACTAATTGGTCGCAAACTATTTTCGTCATGTTATCGATATAGGCAGACCTGGCGCCAGTAAGGTCCCGACCTTTGATATCAAACGCCTCGGAACCGATAAATGTAAACTAGAAAATTCATTGTGCTTTGTCTGTCATCGGGTTATGCATATAATATTTTGAATGAGAGGAGGATGTGTGTGGAATTTAATTTGGTCTATTTTGTGAATAAGCTTTGTATAATAATAATAAATATTAATAAATTTATTTAGACACATTTTGATGACATATTTAGCACAACAAACAAAAGATAGTAAAATAAAAATAATTAAAGATATAGTGCAAAGAAGTTAGGATACCCTGTGTCGTAGGATCTAGTTATTACGGCGTTAATGACACATTATAAGTGCACAAGTGGGTAGTTCAGCGATCGTTTTTGGTTACCGAGTCTAAAGAATATGTAAAGAAAACGTGCAAAATTACAAATATAAGGTTTGTGTAGAGTGTAGTTTAGTGTAGTTTGTATGTACAGTCACGAGCAATAATATGTCAACACTTGGCAACTTTAAATTGCGATTTTTTCACGAAATAACGAAAAAAATAATTCAAATACGACACTCTACATAAACCTAGGGGTTCGAAAATACTATGTTCCTAATAATATAAAATTTGATTCAAAAATAAAGGAGAAAATCGTCTTTGAATAAAGCCAAGTGTATACATACTTATGCTCGTGACTGTACGTATGTTTGTGTTAAAGGCATGTGTTACACGGGTTACACCTGGGTGAGTATTTGCGAGGGACTCAAAGTATGGGAGTCAGTAGAGCTTCAGTCCGTGCATAGACTTGAGCTGATAGCCACTTAATAACTTTTATTTTACAAGTACGTACGTTGTAAGTACGGTATCAGCACGATTAGTTATGTCGTCTATAATGTGGATAGTTTCTATTTGTTCAATGAAAGCTTGGTGATTGATAACTGCACTCTTTAATTAAACTACTTTAAGTAATTTTATAAGAGGAGGAGTGGTGGCCCAGTGGTCGCGGCCCGACTTACTTTCGTGGGTTCAAACCCAGGCAGGCGCTTTCTTTGTGTAATTTATTTCATCACCACTGCTCTCAACATGCTGCTGCTCAAAACCGGCATACCTTCGAACCACAAAATGGAAGACATGTCTTGTGACATCTACTAACCCGCACTGGGCCCGCGTGGTGGATAACGGCCCAGTCCCTCTCACAGAGAGGAGGCCTGCGTTCCAGCAGAGGCAAAGCTATAGCCTGATTAGTTCTTTAATAGATTTTCTACTTTATCGCTAAAGCATAAGGTTCAAAGTTGATTGGGAAAATTTGACAGTTTCGGGTAGCTTGATGTGCTGGCGTCTGTACAACGCCGCTAGTGCTGATGTCTTTCTACTTCGTGTATTTATTAATGTGTTCATTAGACAGATCCTTTCCGAAGATACTAATATCTCCTGAAAGCGCGTGTGAACCTTATGCTTATTCAAAAACTTTACCGCAGAACCGGGTTTCATTACTCCCACTGAATACTGGTTATTTGATATTGCTTCACATTTGAAAATTACCCATGACAGATAGGAAACATGCAATATACAGTCTCAAACGTCATTAGCGTTCGATGGCTACCATTCAAATAATAAGATTTGTTTATCAACTAAATATGTAAAAATCTAACTAAATGCGTACATTAATATACCTACCACAAATTTACATAAGTTGTACAATATTTCAGCTCCGCTATCACATGATAACTCCCTAAGAATGTATCGATAAAGCGCATTAGTGTTGTGCTCATAAAGTGTTATTTTGATGTTGACAAATCCACTTTATTAGCGCTCGGACCCCCCGCTGATGGAATTAGAACCCTGTCGAAGTGACACCGTGCAGTCTCTGAGGTCAACTTGTACTAAAAGTGTTTATAGGCGTTATAACGACAAAGTCCCTGGCCGAAGCGCTTCTTTTGACTTAAATGCTCGCGTCCGTGAGCGACAATAGTGGTCGCAGTTGACA
Source organism: Oligia fasciuncula (assembly GCA_963082905.1). Lineage (NCBI taxonomy): Eukaryota > Metazoa > Arthropoda > Insecta > Lepidoptera > Noctuidae > Oligia > Oligia fasciuncula. Next base: position 5,732,487 of record OY720401.1, read on the forward strand.
CCTGGGTGAAGAGATGTCGAGTGTCGATGAATTATTACTGTCGATATATATGAGTTTACCGATGTACACTTTTACTAAATTATAATTTATTGCAGTTCAGAAATGTTACAGGTCTAATAAATTTCTCAAAATAAAAAAATTCTAAGATAAAGTTAAATAACCATTTTTTTCTATTTGTCTCCAATGTTACTTTCCAGTAGTAAACTAACCTTTAAAATATGAAAATTCAATAGATTTTCAATCAGAAAACATTTACTTTATTACTTTTATCTCGTAGATCTTATTTCGAAAACATCGCTTTGTACTGACGCAAAACACGCAATAAATTATTATTTAAATTTCATTATACAAAATGAATATCGCAGCAATGAATAACGCCGTCGTGCTATCGACAAGCGGTGGCATCACTATCGACCACTACAACCGGTCAGTTTATGGTATGTTTTGTCCGGCGATACCGTGGCAGTTAACCCTATCTTTACGAGCGACTCTAAACATAAGTGTCTTTCCGAACTTATTTATTTTTATCTCATTCCACTTTTTAAATTGAATCCAAGTTCGGCGCGTGTGTGGTTCTCCTCTTTCTACTAAAACTGTCAATAAAACGCTCGAACGTCTTGAATCATGTCGTCTTTTAATGAAAATTTGACTCTTTTTAATACATTATTTATGTGAATTAAACAAGTACTAGCTACGCCTTAATAAGGTAAACATTCGACCGTGTGACGTTAACGACCATTTTCGAAATTTAAAAGCCGCCATATTGTAAAAGAGTACGCGTGTTTGTCACGTCGTAAATACGAAATTTATATTTTTTCTTCTCGATAAACGTGAGTAGTTTTATTGGGAATTTATTGTGAATTAATTTTATTGTTGACTTAAAAAGAAAAGTTGGATGCATAATGTTGATTGATTAAGAAAATTATGTATCCGAGTTTTACGATAAAATGGATGTCGTTGTCGATGTCCGTTTGTCGATACATTTATATGCAAATCATCAGCCCTTTACGTTGCGTTTTAAATGGTTTATTGTTAAACTGTATTAATATTCATTATTTGCTTCATTAAGCGCCTCAGGGTAACATAAATTAAAACTGAGGTGCCTACCTTTGTGAAGGAAATGCAAGCAATGAAAAAAATCTAATCAACAAAACTGTTATCGTAATCTATTTCCGATCCATTCTAAAAACCAATACCATCAGGTTACAAAGGGAATTAATTTACAATTTAAATGTTTATTCAAATCAAAGTTAAATGCCGTACGAACACTTGACGATAACCAAAAAAATATATTTATAGAATTTAAAAACTTCGGTACCTACCTTTTTCCATAAATCACTTTACCCAAAAAATCATTCTATATTATTCACTTCAAATGAAAAAGCTCTTTTGTTCCTATATCTATAAATCTATTCTCAAACTGGTCAAGTGTCCATCTACATACGTTAAAATTAATAACAATTGTTCGCCAACACAAGCCTCGTATGTCCGTGTGTGTGCCGATACATTCTCAAGAACAGGACCTCGATCATTAAGGCGATCCGATGGGTCATTAAAGCGAGTAATTTTTCATTAGACTCCTTCTTTTGTGCATTCGTGTCTTAATGAAATGATTAAGGGAAGTTGGGTATCGATATATATGTTGATGGCTATACGTGTATGTGCGCATCACTATTTCGAATGCATGTTTAAATTTTTGCAATTAATTTTGCGATATTTCAGTTTTGTTGATTTCATTTTTACTCATGACTTAAATGGAATCTTTTAAATCCCTTTTTTTATGGAGGTTTTTCCTTTAAAATTAAGATCATAGTCACTGCACTCTAAAAATTCTTCAGCATTGAAAACTCCCTGTCTCTTTTATTTTGTTATTAAATCTCCTAAACCACAGACATTAACTCAAATAATTCCTTATTATTTTGCACCTGTATTACGATGCCAAGGCCAAGTCTACCTACCTTAGAATCGAGAACTTGGCCTTATAGCTAATCGAAGGCCCTAAGGCCTAACTCAGTGATTGATGGATAGCATTAATGACTATCTCGAATAATTGATTTACTTCTAATTCAATTTTATGGGTCGGTACGATTTTAATGTACTTTTGTGTGGGTTCATTATGTGTGTGTTTAATTACTACTTACCAAGGGGTATCGTGTTACCCAGCAACTGGATTGTGGAGGTCAGATAGGCAGTCGCACCATGTAAAGTACCTACTGGTATTAAGCTGCATTCGGTAAGACTGGAATCCGACCCCAACATAATTGGGAAAAGGTTAGGCAGACGGATGTATAATTACTATAGTCGGTCTTTTAATTAGCTGCAGTAAAATGACAGCTTATGTGTAAATGACTGAAATTGGCTTTTTTTTGTTTTTTCGCGGCCATCAACCAAATCTTGTTTTTCTAGTACAGAACAGTGTTACAAACGAAACTAATTATTTGACATGGATATCTTTAAACTCAGTCCGAAATGAGTTACTAAGAATTGTCATTTTTCTACAGCTAATTAAAAGTCGGACTATAGTAGAAGTAGTGGAAGACATTGTGCTAGTCCAAAAACAGTTTGTATTTACCTATTGCGATCAAAATAGTATTAATGCAAATTTCTTTAAAAATGGTGTACATTATTGCAATATTATTATATAGGCGAATAATAATATATCATAATTATAAATACTTGTATAGTATATATAGATATAGCTGAATATAGTTCTGATAACATTTTTTTCATGAAATTCAAATCATATTTCTAGCAATTCGGATACACCGTGGAATGAAAGTTATCAATGTGATGACGTTAGTATTCTCTTTTTTTAAATAAGATATAAACATTCAAGCTATCTACAACTCATTATCTCCACTACTGCCACAAATACATAAATCTGTAAGAAAAGCGGAAACTCTTGTCCTACAAGACAACAGCACTGGCCACTAAATGAAGATTTAATGGCGTTTAGCTATCTTTATTTATTACACTAGCAACACCGATAGACGTTGTAAATACCTATTATATCAAATTAGGCTTCTTTTATTTTATTTTGATATTGTTACTTTTGGGAATAAAATGAACTCTGATTTTGTGTTTGATAGGTGGTTTTATGTTTTCAATTACAAAAAAGTGTTTGGTTAATTTTTAGAATTCAGTTATTTTAAGAACATAGTTTCTACGTGGTTTCTACTTCGTCATTTTATTTTAATTTTTTAATTCGTCATATATTTTCAAACACAAGATATGACAACATATTTCACATCTACTATGTCACCATTAAAATGGCAACGTTTGCGTTCGATACGAATGTTGCCTGTTACAAAATTGCCAGTAGGTAATACATTACGAGGTCACGTTCTCAATAAAGGCATTTGAGTAGATGACTGATATTTATTACTAATCACTTTGATGGGATTTTTATGGCTTAAGTAGGCACAACAAAACACTTGCATGCCTTAAAATTTAAAATTCCACCTCATGTTTCAACTGTTATACTTACTTATAATAGTGTGACGCTCGTCTCTGCATTTGATTTTTTGTTTATCTCTGGAGTTACAAAGAGATTCCTTATTAAATGAGGATTTTTTCTTAACATTACTTGGAGTTACACACCGTGTCGTGTGCATTCTAACTATTTCAATGTTGTTTTCTTCAAATTACTTTTCAACTAGTAAAAGATCTTTGCCAGCTCCTTAGCATTAAAAAAAAACAGTCATTAGCTCTTATGAGCACTGCTTCATATGGCTGTGCAAGCTATTAATTATGCTGCTCGTCATAATTGAAAGAGTCTTCACCAACCATAGGTAGAAGTGTGATGCCGAATATACCTAGCCAGGTGTAAAGTAGTGACTTAAAACATTACTTCAGTTTCTCGCACCATGTTGACCAGTGGTCGATAAACCGTAGACCGTTCTAAACTGACAGGCAGTAAATAATCTTAGCGCTTTCCCGAACAAAACCATCCGTTACCTTCATTCTCTCTCACACAAGCCTCATTCATAAATCACAAGACAACATATGCGCATAATTGCAATTTTAATGAACCTAAATTCTTCAATGAATCTCTTCTATAAATATCAGCAGTACAGCAATATTCAATTGTGTTTATGGTACAATAATGTCGCACGTATGCCTGGTCAGTCGCGCAAGTCGCATTGCGCAACAGCCCTGCGACTTTTATTGCGGTGATAACTCATTGTGGCTATAATATTCGCTAGTGAAGTCGTAAATGTGATGCATGATGCATGGGATGGGATACCAACCTGCCACTTACACTTTTTCGAACTTTGAACCTGACTGGTTATAAAATGTATAGTGGACAGAGATCTCTAGTTTTTATAGTATCAATAAGTTGGTACAAATAATAAGTTCCACATGCCAATATTCTTAGAACTATTGGTTTTAAAACCGTCATTCGACATTTAGACGCCACATTACCTACCTTGTTTGCCAACATCAATTTTATAGTTCTTCAAAGCACTGCCTCCAGAGACAATTTTGTTTAAGAGTTTATTAGTACTAATTTTTATAATTATACTCAATGCTTAGTGCTCTTAACTCTTTTCCTCATTGCTGGAGGAGTTCCAAATCGCTCTCATAAGTGCTCTTAATATTTCTCACATGTCCACCTGCCACCATCTCCCTATTTTCTAACTCATAAGTCATAACCCAAACCATTTAGCTTCTCATTTATCAGAATCCCAACCAAAATTTTCTCGTATCCATCATCTAAACCGCCATTACGGTCAAGCCGGTGTTACGTCATATCTCGTGCTATATGTAGGTCAGCAGTAACCTGTAATCTAGGCGTCATTAGTTCGCCAATAATTGTGGACACTACACTTTACTGCTGATGGAGTTCCGCATCTGTGAATACTTCTAAAGTTTTTATATTTAGTGGTGGTATATTGATAAGTTTACTTTTGTGACTGCTCTTGGTTTGTGTTTTTATAATCTTGATCATTTTCGTGCCATTATTTTGATCTTGTCGTAAGATGTATGGTGTATTCCAATTTTGTCTTTTTCTTTATTTCAACTTCTCCTTTGTCGTTTTCTGTAGCATCATCTTCATTCATATTCTTTTAAATTACTTATATATTTTTTTAATATATTTATATTATCTTACTCTTTAAAGTCTTCAAGACCATCTTTTGTTACTTTAACCCATACTTAAACATCAGTACATTTTGTTTCATATACTGAACCCAACACAGCATTGATAATCGCTTGACGAGTTTATTTCTTTATAATGCGTCAACCATTTCCAAGTTGACATTAAAGCAACCTGTCCGTTTATTCACATTTCGATTGTATTTAATGATATCATACCTAGTTCTTTATTATACCAACTATTAGTCATCTGTCGGAGATTTAGCAAAAATATTGTTGTTTTTGTATTTATTTTTGTCTTTGTGTCTTTGAAAGGTCTTTGGCATTTTAACTTTTACTAGATATTGAAAAACAAATTCTTTAATTAGTCTTTGCCGAATCGAATCGAAGTCGAATTAATGAGTTTATTGTGTAAAATGGAGCTTGATTAGTAAGAAATTTCTGATCAGTTCAAACAGTACCTAATGATCAATGAGTAACCAATTAGTACAAGATTAGAACTTTTCATCTTTACATTAATCTGCATTTGATCCCCTTTTCCTTTATACATTGTCCTCTTTTCTTCCTCAAACAACTAAGCTAGCAGTAAGCAGTCTTCAAGTTGGACTTACGATGAACATGTCGAAAACAAAGCTGATGACTATCAGTACCGAACGCAACGTAGAAACTGGGAGTGTGCGGGTTGAATATGTCCATTAGTACATTTACCTCTGCCAAATACATAGTATCCTTCCAGGCGAGACAGGACAAATAAGTCGGTCGCCGTACAGAAAACTCCTGGAAGAACTATTGGTCGATGAAACATCTCATGAAAGGACCTCTCCCGCTTTCACTAAAACGAAAGCTGATCATTCTTCCCATCCTCACTTACGGAGCGCAAACATGGTCTCTTACAAAGCGTCAAAAGTCTGCGTCTGCGTAAGTCTTGAAGTCTGCTAACGGGATATGGAACGAAGTATACTAGGTGTCAAACTCACAGACCGCATTAAGAACTTTATACTTCGTTCCAAAACACAAATACGCTGGCCGCACAGCTGCTGGACTAAAGTGGAACTGAGCTGGCCATATCTGTCGCATGTCGGAGCAGCAATATGCAAAAGCGATCACTCAGTGGATCTCCAATGACAGGAAACAACTGCGCGGCAGGCCCAGAAAGAGATGGCGGGATGAGCTGGACTCCTTCTTAAAGGATTGGCCCACAGTCGCGGTAGACCGGGAAAAGTGGAAAGTGTGAAGGCTGCAGTGGGACAACAACAACACAGACTTATAATAATAAATAAAAAAATCCTCTGTAACTTAGAAAAGAAAACCATGCTGTGAACTATGAAGTCTTTCAATTTCAAGTTCATTGGTACAGAAACCTTTACTAACCATTAATACAAGTATGAAAGCACGATGGCTACATAAAATTTCTCTTCCTTAGAACACTAGTCTTAAATTATGACCAGTATTTCAATGATTTTAATGAGTTCATATTAAACAGTTATTTATTCCCTTCTCTATTAGGAGAATACTGTTAATTTATAGTTGGTATTCAGTTTATATTAGTTTGCCAGTTGGTCTTGGTTATTCATGAGAATTTAAAAGTCTTTACCTAATGTTGGTTGCTAAGACGTTTTTGTACCTACACTATTTCAATACGCTCTAGTAGTGTCACTTTTAGCTTGCTTATCTGCTTTTAAAGGTATCCGAATCTCACCAACCTGAGCTATCTGATTCATCTTCAACATCATCAATTTATTTGGGGTCGGCGCAACATGTCTTTTTCTTCCATATTTCTCTATTAGTCGTCATCTTGGTATTCACTGACCAATCTGTCTACTACGTCTTTTAGCCTTTACATCGAAGAAGATCGTTTACAAGTTTGTTTGCGTCCACACACATGTATACCTCAAGTTTGTCCCCCAAGTCAACTATAAATTCTTCTTGAGAAACAAACCACACTCTGGTTAGCCGCGATGCACTATCTATTTCCTTCCAGTTCACTTTCTCAACAATTCTCGGGATTTATGTCAAAGAATCTAAGCCTGTACCATTGTTTTTATTTTCACTTCAAATCTTTGTGTCGATGCACTCTTTATCATCTCGCGTGGAATACAATTTGTAACTGCTGATGTTCCCAACGATAAGTGGTAATTGGGAGGCAGTGTTCCCGAAGAGGTGGTGTACGGTACTAGCGGGGAAACGCTGCGGTTGGAACGCGGATATGGTTAGGGATGAAAGAACACAGGATGTGTATTTTTGGAAATAATAAACTGAAATGACATGATATTAATATTCCAACTGTCACATTGTTTCTGTAACTAAAATTTTAAGTAAAGAGTAAATGGTTTAGAACGTGATAGTTAAAAAAGACTTAATCAAAGATAGATCTAAGAATTATTAAAGAATTAACAAAAAAAAACATTCTCATACCAAATAGCAACACTAAAATTAAACAAATATTCTGACAAATCATAAAAATTTATCCAAAAAACCACGAACATTTTGTAACGAGCGTCTAACCCGCCGCACGTACCGACAGCCTGCGCTAACCGCACAGCGGCTTATCTGCACACTGGGTACGTGAGCAAACCTCTAACGGTATCGCAACTAGCAAGAAACCTCGCGAGAGCTGCGCTTTGTTGCCTAAACACGCTGAATTTTCAGTTGCCTGCTTATTCTTTAACGGCGGCGTCTGGCTGTTTAGCGATATTTTTGAAATAATGGTTGTCTTCTTTTTTTTTTGTGGAATTGTCAGAGCAGCTTACTTACCTATGCCAAAAAGATTGTTGTTAAATCTACTTTTTAATCATCTTCTGCCAAGCATGCCAAAATCGGCTTTCCTGCTGAAGCTTCTATTCTTTCTAAATTTATTTCTTCACCATCAACATCCTCAATAATAATGATTCCATTGCTATATGCAATTCCTTTTCCTGTCTTTAATGGCGTCTAAATGTGTATTTAGAACAATTTTACCGACGCCTTTAGTTCACCAGCCATCTTCCAATCTATGGTCACGATTTTAAATAGTGAGATAATTATAATTGCTATGTGCACTTTGCCAAAGACAACTCGTTCAATTAAATCCTTATATTGTTCTGAATCTATAAAATGTCAAACAAAATGGAGAATTTTGGGTTTATGTGTCATAATTTCCTCCGTAAACGTTCATTGGCTACTGCATACTTAGGTATAATAGTTTCGAAATACTATTTCCTCATTATTCATTCTGAATAACAAAAGCCTTGGGACTACGAACAATATACAAATACTCAGTAAATCGTTACACAAGAATAAGTACGTAGAAGAAAAAAACAACATATTGTACTTTAAAACGACACTTTTAGCATTTTACTGTAACTTGCTCCATAAGGAACAAAGTATTCTTACTTAAAATATTATTAACAGACCATAATGTATGTAATTTGTAAGTATAAGGAACTCTTTGGGTGGGTACAAAAAGAAAAAAACAACACTATTAATTTGGATAATGTTGAACAAGAAGAAGTGATTCAGTTTTAAGATAATAAAATAAGATAAGATAGTACACCAGCAGATACAAAACATTGGCAACTTACTACAATATACATTAAACATGACTTTACACGAATAGTTGCAGTTTCAAGTAAAGAATTACAATAATCTAGGGACACTAACTTGAGAACATTTTCTCTCAACAGTAGTAAATTTTTTTATATTCATTCCACATAAAAGCAAATAGTATAGGTAGATACTTAAAACTACTCCAATTTTATGACCATATCAAACTCCATATTAAAAGGAAACGTGATAGCCTTAATTAAATGAAAGTAATTAAAATGAAGAAGTTTACTGTAAAAAGAAACTATATAGCTCCGATTTTATTTCGGAAGTCAAAACGTTTAAGATATCAAATCATTCGATTGTAATCTAAGATCACTGGTTCAAATCGATAGATTCCCGAGTCTGTGCACGATTTGTAGAAGTATCGACTTTCTGTAGGTTTCGAATAAAAGAAAATGGGTGCCTAATGTAACTTGAAACAACTATAAGCTTGGAGTGTTGAGGGGAATCGAGAAGTCTTGAGTGTAATTCCCAATAGTTCCTATAGCAGAGCCCTATTTAAAATAACTGACAATGCCTGAATATTTGTTAAAATCACAAGATTGTTGCAATTTCACGACAGATGCGATTTCATCAAGCAGAAAACTATGAAAAAGACTTACAAAACTGTCAGATAGACTGATTGTTGCCTGTCAGTTTTATTAAATAGGGACATGTATTTCTAGTTCTCCTACCATTTGTTATAAAAATCTGATAGTCTTCTGTCAAAATTCCACTAGTTTTTTCTGTAGTCACAATTTTATTTTAAATGCATTTGTGCTCAAGAATCAAAATTCGTGTTTTAAACTTCACTATTTAGGTCACCAAGATTACTAAGTACCTCCTAGATAAGTAGTTAGCCCAAACAAGCAGGCTCTCACAGCTACCGAGGCAATAAGTAACAGATACAGCTCCCTTCATTTGTAGATAAACATGGATAAATGTCTTTGGTATTTAAATGTCCTACTAATACATAATGATTAGATGTTTGCATAACTTCCTTACAAATGCACGGAGTTGTCCAGTCACAGTATTTTATTAGTATATTTAATAGCCAACAAACTTACTATTTGTGCTCTGAATTCCGAAAAGCATATACATGTAATTTGATTGGTAAAATGCAGGCAAGTTGTGTTGAAATAGAATTTTTAAGAATACCGAAATTCTAAATCTTCGTATTGATAAAGTTAATGTATATACTTACAGATATGCGATAATTTCCCATGAATTACGTTCATATGATAAGACGAGTTTTTCTATATAATTTACTGCGATTCGGCGACTGTAGGTTTTTTTAAATGAAAATACGATTTCTTTTCTTAAACGCCAAACTATTTTTTACTATCTCCTTGTGGAACACCAATCGATTCTCAACCTTATGGCCTTAAAAATTCCAGCATATTTCATTGTGCTTTGACTAAAGGCGCCACGAAGCGCGTTTCAAAGGAAATTGTTTCTTATCCTAATATTTACGCATAATATATTCATGAGATTGGTCTTAACTGTCTTAAGATCGTTAAGTTGGTATTTTAACTGTTTTATAAATTCGTATATATTTGACGCTTCCATACAAATCGCCGTATTTCGATTTTGAGTAGCCATTGATATATGGTATTATGCTAATATGTTTAAGCATAACAAAATAGGCTAACAAGTAATTACTACCGACAATCGTAAAGTATAGTAAATTATTGGGATATCCCCATGTTTGCATACGATCACAAGATATGGAAGTTTGTTGACAGACTCGAATATTTTATACGTTGATGATTATATACGAACAAACTTCCGAATTTTAAATACGCTGTCGCATCGAAGCCAGATTTATGAAGTGATTATATCGTAAATAGCAATAGCAGTCAGAACCACGTTATCAAAACATTTTAAATTATTCTCAGCGATATATTTCCAACTGATGATGATAAAAGTGAAAGTGTAAAAATTAACATTACAATTATTAAATCTCTCCCACAGGTTGCAAATCCTTTTTCAAGAGATCCGTGAGGAGAAATCTGACGTACTCCTGCAGGGGAAATAGAAACTGTCCAATCGACCAACACCATAGAAACCAATGCCAGTACTGCAGGCTAAGAAAATGTCTCAAAATGGGCATGAGGAGAGAAGGTGAGTCAAAAATATTTTGAGAAAATCTATAAAATTTTGATGAAAGTCAGCATGAAATTTTCAAATTGTTTACCAGGTCAAAATTTTGGTAAATACATACTAACAAAATTGGCAACGTAGATAGAAGAGCAACTAACATCCATGCCTATATTGAGACATTTCATACGCGTTTTAAACTGAAATTTTCTTTTGTTCACCGGTACTTTTTGTCAGTATGTAAGTATTAGGTGATAAGATACTATAAATTCGCAAGTTTTTTTGCTTTAGTATGATGACAATATGAATGTTCTCACACCAAATCCTTTACATTTGCGTATTTCGTAGACATTTTGTTATAATTTGCCCTTCCATTAGATATAAGTTCTATTGAACTTTTCCTTTTTCTAGTTTTTTTATTTAACTGCTTCATTCCTTTATTATTTTGAAATGTATCTACGTCTACATTTAATTATCTCATGCAATTAATTTGATTGAATCATGACCTCATACTCTGTTACAATTACAACAAAATTATTAGTTGCTACTGATAAATTACATAATACATCAATAATACTAGAATATGCGGTGTAACTAACACAAAAAGCTCGCTTTAAAGATACATTGATTGTCACAAGTATAATTAGTGAAATCATTAATCTTGTCGAGTCATTAGTCGAGAGACTGCCCAAGGGCACTGCTCTAAGTAACTGTTGACGATCAATGTTAATATAAAGTTATGGGCTGTAATAGGTTATTATTATGAGGGAATTAATATGGCCGGTTATTGTTTTAAAGACAGCGCTGTGATTGATGGTATTCAGGAATTCATGTGACCTCGTACGTTTCAAGAAGTAGTGATAACAATTTTGAAACTAACAACAAACATAATGGATTCAAAGTTTGTCAGTTCAGTTTTGTCAAAAAGAGGTTTTCTTTTGTTTACTTTAATGCGTAATATTTGCTTGTATTAATAGTTTTCTGTCAGGTCAAGGCTGTTCAGAAATGAGTGAACCTTGACGAACTGTCAGGTTTATGATGTGCCACAATATGGCTTTTAATAGCCTATTGAATATAACATTGTGACAACATTGACATATGGTGTTTCTTTGATTTTTTACGAACAATGTAAAATGTAAACTAGGTACTGCAGTACTTATACTTTTCGCATTTCCAAATCGTCCAGCAATAATAAAAACATATAATTTTTTTGTAAAATATTTGCCTGTTTCACATAACAAAAAAGTTATTGCGCTCTTGATCATTTCAAAACATTTCATGTCCGAAAATCCGTGGTGCTAAAATTATTTACCCAAAACTCGGAACGGCACAGGTGCACATTTTAAAAGATAACATGCGACCGAAGTAATTTCCTCATGTCATAAAGGAAACGGTCTTGACGGAGGGCACAGAGGTTGAAGAGTTCATAACGTGGACGGAACACCCGCTGAGGCGCTTATTATAACCCATATAGCCTTCAATGGCACCCGTTTGACGACCTCTCACGTAAAATTTTTGTTTCTAAATATATTTTTTCTTCGCAAACTATTTCGGCAGCTTGAACACCACCTGCCGGTTCTATATGGACATCGTTATAGCTATCAATCAATTTATTATGTTTCTAAATATGATCACCGACTTCATTATTGTTCTTTGTATCTCAGTCCTACAAAACTTTTTACGAGTCCCACCTTTGCATCATTAGGGTTATTCCCTTTGATAATGCAGAGGCCAGCTCGTACCGGAAAGGACACAGTAACCCGCTGCTCTTATTCAACCCTTGAGGACAACATTGAGTCTCTCGACCCCGTCATATTTTGGGCAACAAACGATTTGTTTGCCCTCAGAACAATAGAAAGGTGCGAACTCCAGTCTCCTTTTTTTACGAGATTAACTGATAATAGAAAAAAAAGTAAGTGTGCCCCTTTTGTCGCTTTGTAATCGTCTTAGATATCAAACTGGTAGATGCGGAGATTAGTGAAGATCTTTTGTACGTTTTTTATGATATTGTTTCACAGTTGGTGGATGTTTTGTAAAACGTTTTAGCTTTGAAAAGGTCCATTGAGGATGAAGCTACCACCTAATAAGTTTAATTGTGATGGAACTCGATGTAAGAGATACGTTTTTTGTGTGATGTCCGTTCTTTGGTTTATGTAACCGTTGTAAATGAGTGGTCAGTTTTGCTTTTAACCTTTTATGCGTGTTATTTATTTGTTTGAATTTTAAATTCAAGAGAGCTTTTGTCGTCATCACGGTATGAGATAATATCAATAATATTATGAGTTACTCAATACTGTTATTCAGATTTAGCTTTTACTGCTTTCTCCGTGTACAATATGACAATACATCCTTTTCTAATTACCAGAACTTACTATTCTAACGGTCGTTTATATACTGGCGGTCCATTCAATTTCAGTCATTAATCCTGGTACATTATTAATCTATCACAGTAGAATAGGGCATAAAATGGTCCATAATTTCAGTACAGTTATAAACTCTATGCAAATGCAAATATGAGACAAAGCTTACATATGGATTGATTAATTAAACGCATTAGTGGACCGGTTTATTAAAAAGTGCATAAAGGTGAACATGTAGTATTCCTCGGGTTTGCTCGTCAGTTGAACAATGGACAAGCACCTTTTGTTCACGGCGCATCAATCACTCCTCATTGTTTGCTATATCTTAATAAGTTTTTGTGTTAGGCCGGTCATTTAGAAAGATTCCGGGTCCCCCGGGCCTGAATTTTAATGGGCGATTTTTGCGGGTAGATTGTAAAGTATCTTCCGTGTTGTTTTTGAAAATGATGAGCGGTATTCTAGAATCAAATTAAATTTATATTAATATGCAAGGGCAAGGATTGAACGATTTTTGACATGAGTGATGGTTTTTAGATCAGTGGTATTTTCGGTTTTTTAAATTTTTCTTACTTCTTATTACTTATAGTCCCAAGGTTTTTATGCAAAGTCAGTTCTATTCTAGTCAGTTATATTTATCACATAATTTTTCTGCTCACATAAACTTTAAACTCAACATTTTTCAACCATCATAAACAGCTCACTTAGCAACAAAAGTATCAAGCTTCCTTAACCTTTCAGTTCCAATACCATCACAAATGAATCCATGCACAAATGACCACTGACCATACACAATATGATGTATTGTCCCGAACATGTCAAAAACATCATCTTTGCGTTCCCAGGGCACGATCGAAGGGGCAAAATTGTTGCAATATTGGTCCCTTACGCCTTAAACACGCCTCTACGTCACAATGACGTAGGTTCTTAGAGGGTGGGTTTTCGGACACCTGGTTATTATGGGGCAACTGACCGTAAGGACGGCATAGTATATACCCCGAGTTGTTTGGATTAGACCAGTCCTAGTTTTGCAAACATTGAAGCGTGAGAAATGTAACGTTTTTGCTTTTTGCAGCTAATGGATTGTGGTTATGATTTATGATGGAGGATTAAAGGTTGAAGACTGGAACTAATTCTTTTAGTTTTGGTCGGAAATGTGGGATTGAGGATGAAAGTGTTTAGGTTTTAATTAAATGAATATCTATAATCAATATAGGTTTTTACGTTTGTTGGTTCGGTAAATTCAGTTTAAGGAAACACTTTACATATGTAAAAAAAACGTTCCTTTTTTCTGCAAACTGCCACAAAAAATAATAAATTGTTAAACCGAATTGACCTCAACGATAACGCATAGCACTTACAAATAACGTTTTATATGGTTTTACCCGCAGATTGATCCAACTTAATCGTGTCAACAATCAGAACGAACGCTTTGGACGACGAGAATAACTCGGCACATACGGACCGCCTCTGTGTGCGTCATAGCCGAAAGATTATATCGCTTCTAGTGAGCATAATAACTGTGACATGTCTTACGACGCTCTCGTACTGCGTGTAATGGCCTCTTTCTCGGAAAAACAGACTCTTACCGACCAACATAAAGATACAATCGTAACGCACGCTTTCCCACGGAACGTCGCGAAAACACCCCATCCCTACTGGACACTGGTCAAAAGTTACAACACTACCAAAACATTAATTAAAAGGCGACACATAAACCAGTTTTTGGCAAGGTGCACGACCCTTCGATACTGCCTAAGCTAATTATATCTCCGCACGTTTTATCAAGCATTTGCATGAGAATCGGGGTACAACTACAATAGAAAACGCCACGCTAATCTCTTCTAGTAAAGGTTTTTGTACGCAGGTATACGGACGGGTCTCCGCTCAATAGTTGTTAGAAACTTGATAGGTTTTCACTATAAACATTGGCTTTACAGTGTACGGTAGTGAATATTAAATTTCACATTGCGATGAAAGGAGGTTTCATCGAGTTATTGTGCCCTTAAAATAGATAGGCGCTTAAATAACACGGTCTTTATGTCACGCTCGTGCACTTTTCCTCATGGTGTACTCCAAAGTAGCACCATTCAGAAAGAGGCAGCATGGGGTCACGTACGAAGATATTGGATTTAAAGATTGCAATTCATAGTACACAAATGCACGGGTCAAACTTCACAATCGCTGAAACCGTTCGCAATAGACGACTTTTAAAATCATAAACTCGGCGTAGAATTACACATTGAATTTGTTAACAGTATTAAAATTACTTTTACAATATAAAAGCTAGCTTCGACGGCACGCTTCCACACAATCTTTATTAAATCTAAACCTATTCAGTATGATCAAAAGGCTCTTTTAACATAAAAAGGTGGCCAAGTCCCAACAAATTCAGGTGTACAAAATTCATTCCGAACAAATCGTAAACTCCGAAGCGAAATGGCGTCACAAAAAGGAATCAAAGTGTAAAATCATTTGTGTCGGATTAAAAAAGGAGCTAGCGAACGAGCGTGAGATGTATACCACTATCAATCAACCGGTGATTTATATTCGTCCGTATGATGTATCGCCGAGCGAGCCACACGAAATGGTAAAAGTATCCGATAATTAACTTTTTAAAATTTGACGGACGCCTTCATCTCGGTCAGGGAAATATACCTTTTATTTTGGTATAAAAAGATGAACAAGAATTATCGCCGAATGTGGCAGATTGTGAAATTCCTTTGTCTGTGTTGTCGATGATGAAAAAACCTGTTGCTTACGACAAACACGCTGGTATGCGGAATGTGTCTATGGTATCATTTCTAATGGCGCCAACAATAGATTTGTTATTTAATCATTCAAATATTCATACATTATGTATTACGTAGTTTTAGCATTGTATTAATTAATTGCTACATTTTTGTCGGTTCATTTCAGCTTAAATGGCGTGAAAGCTGATAATATTAATGTTATCAATTGTGTGATCAAAAGCGATTAACTTGACCTGTCAAATGATATAATCTTTAAACTTAGACGTTACTCGTAGAAGATAATCAATAATTCATTGGCTTATCCTTATTAAACGACTTAATAATCAATTAGAAAGGAGTTCATGTCGACGAAAGTGCTGATGTTAATTTTGAAGCAACAACAAAACTAAGAAGAAATTCCAAAGCTGATAAAAGAGCAACGAATCGTAAATTCACCATTCATCAACCTGCACCCAACATGGCACTGTACGGCCCGTCAAAATATTCTACAGGGGGTTCCTCAATAGCGTTCCACTTGCCGGCACGGGATCGAACGTGGACCCCCGCGGCGCGCAGCCCGTTCCTAACGAACTGTGTAGGTGATTTATCTGTACGTACTCTCACACTCTCGATACTAATTCCTTTACGATGTGTGATGTTGGCTCATGAAATATATCTGCGGCAGATTTAATATCTAATTTACGTTTATCGGCATGTATTTTAGCGTTTGGTTCTTTGTTTTCTTTATGATCGAATTTAATATCAATGGAGGCACAAATTACCATATGGATAACATATTTAAATTTGGCAATCGCAGGATGGTCTCTAAAGTTTAAATCAATTGAGTTAAATTTGTTATTGCTTAAAATCTTCATATTCCGTTCATGGTCTTCCGTAGCATTACTCTTGTTAACATCTTAAAATCTAGTTCCTTCTCTCCCAACATGTATTTCTCTACCAAAACTTTGTATTTCCCTCCAACTAGTGAGTTAGTTGCAGAAAATAACGCAAAACATTTTGCTCATACCAGCCACGTGAAAGGTCGTCTAAATCAACATTGATAGGGCTCCTACAGGTGAAATTTTCTCACAGCCAACTCGTTCCGTTCTAACGTCGTATAATCTTGAATACTTGAGAGTAATGCACGGTCCGCATGTATATTGGTTACTACGTTAGTAGTCTCAGCAAACCTGTTCCGTCTGGTCGTGCCCTCTGTACCGTATCCAGCTACAGCACATCTGCATCCAACATTATAGTTTCACTTTATATTTAAACATCATTGCTTATGATTTTATGAACTTCACATTCAGTAGAGTCTGCCTCGGAATTCAAAATTTCCATGTCCTCCAGCTAGATACCAATCAGGGTCACAGAATACCAACAAACGCGCATTCTTTAAATTATACATATATTGCTGACAGCTTAATGGAATAGCGAATCTCCCACCAAAATCATAGATTACGAACAAGTAAACAAAACAGATCGAGATATCTAAAAACAAAAACTAATTTAATATGTTAATGTCAGTGATGGCTCTATAAAATTAACGATAACAGTCCATAATAATCATGACCGTATTTAAAATTGAAACAACTTTTTCTCCCGACCTGTCGCTTGGAATTCATCTAGCGTCCGCATCTCTATATGTCAGTCCGTCTGTACGTCCGTCATTACACGTGAATCATCCTCGGTATCGTGCGCTGAGAATTTCGTGAGGTCACAGTTTACTATAGCGGTTTAGGCGCCCTGCGGTCGTTTGCCTGACAGAGACGGCGCCATCCAACTGTCCATGTGCTTGAAAAGGATACCTTATGTCTTCTCTGTCTAACGCCGACCGTTTCGTGACCCCACAGCTAATCACATATCTGCAAGCGTATTATGATTATCGCAAGGCTTCGTTTCGTCTTCGTCGCTCGTACGTTGTTGTGGTCAGTGACTCTGTGCATGCTGCTGCCTTCGTTTTATTTCTCTCTAACATCATTTTATATGCACAATTTACTTTAAGATATCTTGGCAATATATTCTACTTCTTAGGTCCTTTTTGTGGATTTATTAATGCTCTTTTGTTGTTAAACATACTTATGTTCCATCCATATTTACTTAAATATGGATTAAATGAGGGCTAATGTCGTTTGTTACGTGTTAAGTAATATGCGTATTAATGTCGTCGTCACTTTCCGATACATTTGCACATTCATTTATCAGCACATGGGTGTAACGAAACAGATTTACCTGTTGCCGGCCTGACATAAATCTCTCGCGGCATTTAATAAGTCGATAATTACAAAAACCCGACGCGAGCTAATGGGGTTGTGTAGTGCTCAACAGGAATGCGCTTAATTCTCAGCACGTGCCTCTCAATAGCTTTATTATACAAATCTTTAACGTTTCCCAACCAGCTTTATCTTTACGATTACTTTAATTATTTGATTTGGTACTGTTTTGATGTCTTCCGTGTCCGGTTTTTAGTGTTCATGTAGATAATATGCAGTTCTCGGTGGGCGGCTTTGTTTACATTCCTTAGAGTTAACGACTTTCTATCGAATGTCGATATCGTCTGTGGCATTCCTTTTCGCTTAAGAGAATCTATATCTACTGCTGGGTGCAACAAATCAAAATCGTACGTTTATCGTTCCATGTCTCAGTAATCGAGGTTCTAATCGTGTGTCCCATCCGTCACTGACTTTGCGTCTACTACTTTCTACATTAGTAACAGACAAATCTCTAATCTGTATATTAGAAACAATATTTCTCACTGTCGTAAAACCCGAGAATTTCCTAATGATATCAAAACACAACCGTTAGAGCAACAAAAGGTGGATGGTCGACCATTTGTCGGTGTTCAAGAGTCGGGCGACAAGTCGCGTGCTAGACTCTTGTTGAAAAATGTCCGACATAAATAACGGATTATCAAGTTGTATCGAGTCGTAACGAGATAGTGGCTAACAACTAAAATAAATAGGCGAACGGTAAATGAAGTTGTGTACCAAACTTTACAATTTAAAACGTACGGATGATGTATCATATGTATCTTTTAAAGTAAGTAATGCCTGTGAGTTGCCTTCGTTAATGTTACAATTTATTGCTGGATATTTATACGTTGTTGGTCGTTTTGTGAGCCATTAGCCGTGAAATGTTATCTTGATTAGTGTTTATGTATTGATGGACGAGATAACTTATTTGGATGACGTTATAGTCTTCAGTTGTAGTTTTGTTCTTTAATGGCTCGTCTCCTTGTATTGTGTTTGTTCATTCTGATAAAGCCTAGTTTGTGTCTTCCTTTTGTCCAGAATAACATTGCGGATCCTACTTGTCCATCCGTTTCTCATCTTCAATATTCTGATGAGTCTCATAATTTTCCATATCAACAAGAGATTCAGATAGAGATAGAACTTATAGGAGATTCAGATAGAGATAGAATTCACTATTTACTATGACATTTTAATTATTGACTACTAGATACTCTTTGACATTGAAAAATTAAAAAAAAATGGTTAAAATGATTTGTAATATTTATTGTTATTTTGATAGTAGGTTGTAATTTATGTGTAAATTTTGCATGCCCAAGTAACGGCAGAGCATGGAGAACATTATCAAAACTTGTAGGTATATCAATGTATAACATACTCGTATATACCCCTACCCATGTTGGCAAAAAATAAATTATTTGATTTGATGAGGTTAATTTAGTAAAAATAGCGATGCTTTACTCAGAGTGATCTCATTGCTAAGTGAAACTAATCTATCTTACATGAGACTATGAATTTATGTAACCGCAAAATTGTTTTTAAACTCATTAGAATCAAGCTTCTTAAAGCAAATAGTGCATAGGTATCATTCACACTTAATAATTCAATATCTTCTTCCTTCTCTGCTATCTTCACAAACACGTTAATCAGCAAAGTTTATATTGTTAAAGGAATTAAAATTATTACGTAGAATTATAGTATTAAGACTGCTACTTCTTGGGAAATAATTAACATGGTTCTATAATTATTGTAACTTAATTCATTCTTTGTCACTTCGCCTTGCCATAAGACACGTGTTACTCATTATTTAGCTCTTGGAGATTAAGCAGAGGTCTAATGTAGTTTTATAGCCGGGGTGGTGCAAATTATTAGTGTAGTTTATTATCTTGTCTGCTTTAAGATTCTTCAATTAACTGTTAAATCTCAGGAATAGTATTAGTGATTTGGTCTAACCATTATACCATTTAACCACGAGATTTGACTTCAGTTAAATTGAATGGATTTTCAGTATCTACTCACTAGACATTTTTTTTTTTTGTTTTCTTGGAAATTATTATTCTTATATCTTCCTGTAGTTTTTATAGACCCAACTGATAGTGCTTTAGGTACTATAGATCGGCTAAGAACTACTTCTAATAATGTTTCCTAAGCGTTGTGTTTATGGTATTTCCCCCTCGTTTATGTAGTTTTCTGTGCTGGATATATTATAGTCTCGTACCTCGGAGCTATCGTTATGCTGTCACTTCTAGTCACAGTATGTCCCGATTGTCAATTCCAAAGATAGTCGTGACATTTACTGACCAACAATTTCATATCACCGACTATTTGGTCCTGATGCTACACAACACTTTGAACGGGATGCTACACAACACTTTGATGGATTTTGGTAGTCTGGCTAAATTGATAGGCTTATACTTAAAGCATTCCAATTATTTAAAAAAGATTGCGCGTGCAGCACCGTACACGTGAAAGAAGTGGAAGTGAATAAGAAAGATATAGTGTCAGAGACAGACTACGCCTACTAACGTGACGCGTCCTTTAATTTCACTATCAATTAACACAGGTTTCCATAACCTAGCTAGGAGAGCAGTGCTCACCCACACGTTTGTAGAAATAGTATATACCTACTTATTTTGTAAAACTGTATTTTACCGTGTTCTACAATCTTTGTTTTGAGTAAATAAATAAATAAGTTCTCGTTTAATTATATCATCGAATCGCTGCCTATAAGTTTCACTTCATAAAGCTTAGATAATAACGAGCTTTTTTAGTCTATGATTTAGATACAATTCTTGGAATCTATCACTCGGTCTTAAAATAAATGAATACTTAACACATTATTTCAATAATTCAGCCTCTATTCGGAATTGACTTCATTCTAAAGATTTCTCTATGATTAAATAAATATAATCTCCATCTAAGTTTTTGCAAAAGCTGTTAATTTAAATAGTTTAAACGGTAACACGCCTTATAAAACACATCTTTTAAAAAAAAGATATAACTCCTACAAACATGATTTTGAACTGTCAACTCTAATCATGTTCATTCTGGTTCAATTTTTAACGAACTTTAAATCTTCGGAAATGGACTTAGGTTGTTTTACTTCTAAGTAAAAAAAATGCGTGGTATCAAAATGTTGGAATCTAAATTGCGTACCAGTTTAGTTTTATTAACATTTGTTATGCAAATACTAGTTTATTGAGAATCAATTTGATAGTTATTCTTCTTGGCATCCACCAGTTCACTGGAACAAATTAGTACAAGGCCGGTAATTTAGGGTTGTGCGGACTGGAAAACGTTAGTTTGATTTAATAAATTATATCGATGAAGCCCTGAGTCACGTCACTCCCAAAATTACATTGTTAACTGTCATTCACTTTGACAGCTCAACAATATATAAAGCAACGGATTAGGAATTTCCTTCCAAATCCTTTGGATTGTTATTTAGAGTGTGTTACACTTGGGGTGCGGGTTCACTTCTGCAGAGATAACGCTGTTACAGCTTAACACATCGCAAATCACCTTACATTTCATTTTATTTCCACTTTAGCAGTGAGACACTTTCTCCATGGTAGTGAAATGCTTAGCAAGATTTGCCTTTAATTAACCTAGAATTATTCTCAGCTCTACAAAAAAGCTCAATCCGAAAGTATCCATTAGTTCCATTTACTTTTGTAAAAACCGATTTACACAACGGAAGTCGAGACTGGACTACAATGGACTTAAAGAGGAAAATGCGATCAAAACTAAACACATAAAAGTATTAAACTTACCTTAACAATTTACGTAGGTACACATAATCAGCATATAATGTTCCCACTGCTGAGAGGGAGTGGGTTGTAATCTACCACGCGGGCACAGTGCGGTTTGGTAGGTGTCACGTCATGTGTTCGAATTTTTGGTTCTAGGACATCCCGAATTCCCCACAATGTTTTCCTTCACCGTTTTCAGTGCAGTGGTGTCCCATAGGTAACAGCCCCACAATTTACGTATTAGTGCCAAATATGTAGTTACAAAAATACTGAACATTCATAAAACCACGTGGTAATTGCGTAACACACTATCAGTAGCAATGGGTTTCATTTTGAAAGTTCAACCACATTCATTGCGTTATTTACGTTGTGGAGCAGGAAAATTTTTCGAACGTATGAAGCAATGGAATAACAATATCCTTCAAAATGATTCAGATTGAGATTGATAGTGTGTTACGCAATTATGGTGCTAGATTAAGTTAAGGACATTTTTGATACAAAATTAATGATTCTAACCTCAAAACTGTGCGGAATATTGTTCATGTCATCATCACCATCATCATCGGCAGGCTTGTTCCAACCATTGCTGAGTATAGAGGCTTCTTCCTTCTCGTGCCATGCTTCCCTGGTCTGTGCTAGTTTCGTCGTTCATATATTGAAGTTCAAAGTTGATAAATATTCCATTTAGTAGGTCAGCGCATCTCCTTTCTATTACTAACCTTTTCCCTCTAGCTGGGATACTGTTACTAGTTTATTTATACTCGATTTCTATGTCTTTGCGCGGTTTATTGTTTAAAGCTTTCGTATCTTCACGAATATCAAAACGAAGCTTACCTTAAGTTCCACTTTCCATCCTTGACAAGACTTTATAGGCTCTCTTTGCAGAGCTTTTTCTAAGTACTATGTAATTGCCGACTGGGTTAACGCGTCATTCTAATGCGCCTGTTACTCAGAAATCAACCCAAAAACCATAATTCTGTTTGATGACAGAAATTGATAGATTTTCCTGGAATTTTTCGACTCTCCAACAAGGAACTTTAGCTTTTCCAAATGAGTCCGTTATTAAAACTATGCTCGAATATCAAACTGCTTTATTCTCAAAACGGTGAAGGAAAACATCGTGAGGAAACCGGCATGTGTTAGAACTAAAAATTCGGAGACACGTGACATCTATACCAACCTGCAGTGCGATTCTGTAACCATCTCACTGTGAAAACTTATGTGAAGTGAGCGTGGAGTGAGCTGTCAATAGTGTCAATTCCTAGCAAAAACCAACTCACTTCACCTAAGTTTTCACGATGAGATTTTTACAGAATCGACCGGCAGCACTGGGTCCGCGTGGTAAATTACACCTCAATCTCTCACCGAGAGGAGGCCTGTGTCCGAGGAGTAGGAACATTATAGGCTGACTATGCTAAATATCGAAACTGTCGTTCAGCGCGTTTCGACAACCCTGTCATAATTGTGGGGCATTTAAATAGTTATAAACGATACACTAACTACAGTTGCTTTATCCTTATGACAATCGTTAATTGTAGCAAATTATACTTTAGAATATGTACTTGAGAACGTCGGTATTAAGTCATTGAGTCAATAAGTAAATAAAACTGCGATTAGTTGAATGAAACGTGTAATAGTGCCTTAGAACGTTTAGTAGGTGGGTTCTTTATAGGAAAAGTAAAGGAAAAGCTACTGCTGGAGCTTTATTAATCAACTCAGCCTATTCCAGTCCACTGCTGGACATAGGCCTCTCCCAGGCTACGCCACGACACCTTATTCTCCACCTTCGGCATCCAGTCAGTCCCAGCCACCTTTTTTAGTCTAGCTGGGCGGCGGCGTCTCACACTACGCTTGCCGCAGTCTCCACTCCAGGACTCGTCTGCTCCACCGACCAACTGACTGGAGCTTTATAGGTAGATATTTATAAGGCCCAACTAAAAACACAAATCAAAAGAAACTGCTATTAGGAATCAAAATAAACTTTATGCTGTTTTATAGCCAACTAGCTACTCCCGACTCTACTTCGCACGGGTGCAATGGTGACTTGTCAAAAGATTGAGAATGCTATATTACATCCAAGCTTTCGGAATAAATGCTATAAATGATGATGAAAACCGCATGAAAATCCATTGTGTAGGTTAGAAAATCTGAGTTATTCCGGTCTGATCCCCTGAACCCCACCCCCCCTCCTCGATCCCCTGCTAGATCGTCTTCTGTTTTAATCTCTATCTTATCCACATTATAAAAGCGATCACACAGACAAACACGAAAAGGGATTTTTTTTCATAACATGTTTGGATTTACAGTGAACAAACTTGGTGATCATCATAGCTAATGGCTTCATGGCCTTAGTCGTAAAATGGGACAACAATAACAGAACGGCAATATAGGTTATGATAGTTTTGCATGTGTGTCCAAGTTGTTATTCCAAATACTAGTTATAAGTTAGCTGGTGGCGGGCGGGAGCGAGATTGGCTGGACTGGCTCCGCAGTCACCACCTCGCAGATGCGTGCGGTGAACATCGGCAGTGTCCCCTTGGGGGGAGAACCTGTTAAGGTTTGCTTCTCACGTTAAGGTATAGACTGTTAAAGAATGGGCCCAAAACGAATGGTTTTTGATTTTGTTTTTTTTTTCAGTGTTTAATATTTGGGTGAAGTAGGGATTCGAAAAGTCCCTATTTCACCCAAACATTAAACCTTACTAGAGGCGCGCCGAGTCGTAGATTTATAGACAAGAATCTAGAAATACGTAGGTAGTGTCTTTAACACACAGAAATTCCATGTTAACAGTTTAACAATAAATTCATATTATTATAGATTGTGTGAAAAGGCCATATTTTTACGAGCGTAGCCGTTTTTTCTTTATGGCGCGAAAATGATTTAATGTTTTTTTAATAATGTTTAATGGCGACAGTTCGATAATCAAACCGGTTATTTACACTTCTTTTTTTTGAGAGCCCTTGGAAGACTAGAACGATAACCTTTCACCTAAGCTGCCAGCATTGTTGACCGCATTCTTAAATAAAAAAAAATAACATAACTTTTTTATGTTTTATTTGCCTTATTTATTAGTAGGTCGTTAGATAACCTAGTTGCCAGTATTTAGGTACCTCCTTAAGTTCCGTAGGGTAAAGGCTGTGCTCCATTTTGACTGGCTTAAATAGCTATAAACCAGCGGGGTCACTAACAGTGAAAAAAAAACCATTGCTGCTGTTAGGTGTGTTACGCAATGAATGTTGTTGAGCAGACAAATTGGAACATATACTTAAGTATGTAATAAGCACAGAACCGGTCGAAGTGGAGGTGCTGGGGGGAGGCCTATGCCCAACAGTGACGTCTTTTGGCTGAAATGATGATGATGAATATGAAGCAATGGATTAGCAATATCCTTCAAAATGTTTCAGATAGGTAGTAATTGTAAGTGTGTTACGCTATTAGGGTATTGTTGACAGAATAATGCGGTTTACCTACTGCTAAATAAGGTTCATAATCGGTGACCACATAGTTTTTAATTAGTAAAACTATTGCCAAAGATTACACGTAAGTATCAAGATTTAATTATCTTCATACATTAAATTAATGCTTTTTGTTTAGTAAAGTATTATCTAAGTTTTCGCTATAGAGGTGTCAAGCCGTCAGTCAAAATGGACACGAGTTTTTTTTTTGTATGAAATAAAAATTGTAGGTATGTACTCTACGATTTTTTACGAAACTTTTCGATGTTAGTTATTTTTATTTTATACTGATTTTGATGAGGGCAGTGATTTAGCTAATTATTTAATTATTACACTGGAAAGGAGAGACGTTTTTTTAAACAAAAAAAAATGCTGTAAATTTTTCGCTTCATTCACCCAAGTCGTAGTTTCCTAAATAGGTGGCTATGAGGGATGTAGGTATTAAATAAGGCTCCTTCAAACAGGCGCGACACGCGATATAATAGCGCGCGACACAAAGGCACCGCAAGTCGCGCAACGGGCGGTGCCTTTGTGTCGCGCCCGATTATATCGCGTGTCGCGCCTGTTTGTAGGAGCCTTAAAGGAATTTTAACTTATCTTACTCTTTTCTAAGTTACTGAAGGTACCTCGCGGTCGTCGGATGAGATGACATACTGTTTGCTCAACGCAATCTGTGTCAAGATCACACTTGGCCAATCACAATCAATCTTCCACCACCCTTATCTAAAGGCCATAAGGTCGAAAATTCTTTAAATTAAACGAAAACAATAACTTTGTTTTGATCTGTGTACGGACTGTAGGTACGGAGCTCGAAAAAAAACGATATAAAGAGATCATTTAGTGTGGTCTCCACGTAAATAGGTTGAACGTGTTATGATTTCTGAAGCTTGTGTCGCAATATGTTTCTAAATATTTCCCTAATAAAGAAGATACAAAACAATAACAATGTGCTTCTTCCAAATTAGCTCTAATATCATTTTTATAAACAAGGCTGTTTTCGCTCGCTGTTGTTGCTAGTCCACCAGAATTCTTGTCCATGACTCACCTCTGACCACAAACAATTATAATAAGCTCTTCTTTCCTTTCACATTAGATATAAAAAAAGTAATAACCAATTTTTATTTACCGAACTGACGCGTTATTAACCGTTATCAAGTAGCTATTTAATTTATAATAAACACATTGCTAATTTTCACTTAATCCCGTGAAGTATGCGCCGTGGCCCGTGGGTGCCGAACGATTTAATCAATGTTATTTATACAAGAGAAATCCGAAATGAGACGTAGTCTTATGCAAATCACAGCTAATGGACCTAGTTGTATTAACCTCACTGGAAGCCCACTCATATTAAGTTAACGCTAATTTACATTCATTTCCATTCATAAACTTCCACCTGTCAATGGCTAGAATTGATTCTCTATACATGAAAGCAAATTAAGAAAATATTCAGTTTCAAATGACGTTTTCGCGCGTTCGAAATCCGAATCGTAATTAGTGTTGAACGCGATCGAACAATCGCTTTGTTGCATTGCAGTCGCGCCGAGTGGTCATCGATTATACGAGCAGATAGTGATGTTCCGTCGATGTCGAGACGTACCGGAGATGTATCGGTAGATAGTGTAATGACGCGCTATTAGGCTAGGTGTCGACGCGGCGCGGCGTGGGAGAGCCCGCGGCCTACATTTCCTTCTGAAACCGGCTAATCACGCGCGCAATTACTCTAATTCAAACGGAATTATTCCGGCGATGTAACACTTTAATTGAATTGTTGATGCGAGCATGTAATTCGTGAATGCGTGTTATTTCGATGATTGGTATCGTGATATTTGGTTGGTAAATATCGATATTGAGTGAAGGTATGAATTCGTATGTAATCGTTGTAATAATAACCCGAATCTACGAAATCAAATGTCATAACAATTTATAAGAATCAGAATTTAGTACCTAAGTTTACTGTGGGAAGCGCTCGTTACGAAACCACCGTAGGGCGAATTCCAGTCATCTTGTCATTCAAGGAAAAAATAATAATACAACCTGTTTACTCGTTTTGTTTTTTTCTCTTGTTGCACTGACAAGAAATAAAAAGGCGGTACGCGCGTGCGCCGGCATTCGCGCCGGCCCGCGATGCGTTCCCGCCAAAAAACGTGGCGCGCTCCGAATGCTTGGCGCGCTATACATTTTTGTTCTCCTGTGAGCATTTCCGAATGAACGATTAGAAGCGACGATTCCGCGTTTTCACGTCGATTCGTCTCGGATCGTATCGATGATTTGTGGCGTCACGATCTTTGAAATGCCTCGTTGTACTGAGAAACAACAGGTTAATTCTTTAATGTCTACGTCTGTGAAGCTGACTCGTCATTTAGAATCGTCTAAAACAAATGTTGTCCATTATAGTAACAGATACTAGGTTTTGGTATCGAGCTTTTTTATGCATTTTTCTGATTGCTGTCGATTTGTAAAGGTTTGTTTTCGAAAAAATATACCGTTACGTGCGGTTTTTTATTTGAATGTACAGTAGGCTTCACTTATTTGCATGCTATTCACCTGTCCGGCAAAATCATGATCGTGACACCTAAAAAAGCTTAGCAGTTGATGGAACTTTTTTTTTAAATTGATTGTGATCGTTTCTCAGCAGGTATTTGAATTTGGAAGTGTCAATGGCTTTTTAATGTTTATGAACCGACGTTGACGTAATTTTTTATTTTTTTTATTACATAAATAAAGCTAGGCATTACTTTTTTCAAAGCTATAGTCAAATTATAATTTCCCAAAGACAATCCGTTTTTATACCCGCATATAATGAATGCATTTCTCCATACCGAAAAATCTACCCTTCATAATATTTACTTAACATCATCAAATCCATAGGATTTGCCTGAATTTTCTAAAACTCCATCTTAGTTAATTTTATACACTATGCTTGATAATCTAGTTTTTATTCAAGATAATTAAATTAATTCTTATCTCGACCTCGAAAATTAAGAGTGAAGAATTAACACAAGCAGTCATTTGGCATAGTTTTTTTATTATACAAAAGTGAACCTAATCAAGATAAAAAAATAACTATGGCATTGCACGTTTAATGAGAACATCGACATCAAACTAAAAAGATAACGACCGGAAATCGTTTGCTTAAATAAATAAAATTTAATATGCAAGACTGCATGCGTAAGAAACTACTGTTATTTTTACAATCTTGAATAGTAATTATTATAAATAGGCGTAAAATAAATAACAGAAAATATATCGACATCATTTTTTCGTATTCGAAAACACATCCCTATTTTTTTTTCAGTTGTGTTTATGAAGTTCTTAGGAATAGTTATGTTACTCTCTATATTTTGTAGTTATGTTCTCTCAAAATGTTCTCGCTACTTTGAATGCAATACCTTATAAAGTTTTACACACCTTTCTGATTTACCCAATTATGAATACCTTATAAAGTTTTACACACCTTTCTGATTTACCCAATTATGGCCAATTTGTGATAAACGTCACTCAAGCATTCGCGGAAGTGCTTCTATGATCACTAGAATATAATATGTATTCCTTCATCCCATTCTATCATTATTTATTTATTTATTATATGTACATACATACCTCATAGAGCTTATAAAGCCTCCCTCAATCAACTCAGCCTATCGCAGTCCACTGCTGGACAAATGCCTCTTCCAGGTTGCCCCACAATACCCTGTCCTCCTTCTCCGCGTAAAACCAACTCTCTATTGAAATATTGAAACTATTATACAAACTTTTATCTAATCAAATTAAAGCAGTAGGATTATTGATTACAATTTGCAAAAGCATCAATTCGATTTACAAATCTGTGTAAAACACGCGTTACAGTGTTGTAAACAACTGGTAAATATAAATACCAGTTGTTTACAACACTATAACGCGTGTATCGATACTTAGTAAATACTAAGTATCGATAAAATACATGCAGAAACACCGGTAGGTACATAATCACATACCATTGTGAGTATTTACGAGTAATTCACAGCTAATAATAGTCTGTGAACGAATCAATCATGATTGTCATGTTATTATTGTTTTAGACATTAATTTCAGTTTGTTTGTTCAAGATTTTCCTTGTCTTTTAATTACTTTTTGAACCTCGTGTTTTTACTTAAATAGAATGCTTTTTATTAGGTAAAGGGTGTCCATAACATAGATGGAACATACATAAACTCAGATTTTTAATTCGCTAGAGTTAAATGAAAGATATTATATACTAAATAATGGCGCCGATTCCCTTGTTCACAAACTAAACTAAATTTAAGTTCAATGCATCTTTTTCTTTCTATTTCATTAAGAAAAGGACAGAAGATAAATATTAACTTAGTCCTGTCAAATTAGTCAGTGCTTAACGTAAATTTACGTATTTTTAGTAGCAAATTTTTTAATCACGTCTAAATTTGTGTATGGAGTATCTTAATTTGACAGGTCTAAACTAATATTCTTCTGTCCTTTGAAATAGAAAGAAAAAGATGCACTGAACTTAAATTTAGTTTAGTTTGTGAACAAGGGAATCGGCGCCAATATCAATTGCAGCTGCCATTTTGGTCTAGCAAATAAAAAAATCAGAGTTTAGATAAAAGCATCAACAATTTAACCTGCACCCTAATTGCGCAACACACTGTCAATTAAATAATTTTAAACGATATTATTATATTAACGCTAATCCATTGCTTCATACTTACTTATGTTTGAAAAATGTGTCTGCTCAACAACGTAAATAACGCAATGAATGTTGTTGAACTGTCAAAATGAAAGCCATTCCTACTGGTAGTGTAGGTATTATGCAATTACCCAGCTGATGCTGCTCGAATCATCATGATCTTCATTGGCAGCCTTGTTTGAGCCATTGCTGAGTTTAGACCTCCAGTCTGGGGCCCAAATCTGTTATTTTTATAAATTCGTCATTCCAACACGATCCCATTGTCCTATTGCTAAAAGTTCGTAATCTGCTAAATTTATAATGGTCGATCATTGGTCGGTCAATGGCACAGACCATATACGATACTCGTAAGCAATGACTGCACAATGACGTTTTAATGGTAGGTCACTGATCAAAGGAACTGTCAAAATTTTAGCAGATTACCGCCTAAGTCAGTCATTCATTTGTCATTACATAGGTACGAGATTATCATTTTAGGCCATTTCTTTCAATGCAATGGAGTGAGTGGTTGACCATTGGAAAATCATAATGACGCCATTATATTAGTAGACTAGCTTCCGCCCGCGACTTCGTCCGCGTGAAATTTCACCCTCCCCCATTCACCCTCTTAGGGGTGGAATTTCGAAAAAGCCTTTCTTAATGGATACCTACTCTTCACAAAGAACACACCCTCCAAATTTCATGTCTCTAGGACCAGCGGTTTAGGCTGAGCGTTGATAATAATTATATCAGTCAGTCAGTCAGGACTTTGAATTTTATATATGTATAATAGATTACAAAACTTGTCAAAATCAACAATTATGAAATCAATGATAGACCATTCTGACACTATAATAGCAGACTTGAGGCCCAGATGTGTCATGCACAAATAATTTGCTAAAAGGAAAGAAACAGACGCTCTTGTAACTGACGTTTGAGAGAACATTGACAATATGAGTTGCACCCTATACCTAGTGCCACTATTTTACTCCAGTTTCAGAATTGACGAACGATTTGTAGTGGCAGTGTTTACCTTTCTGAGTGTAAATGGGCTACCTACCTACTTACAAATAGACATTTATGACTCCATCAAACAGGCGCGACACGTGATAAGATCGCGCGCGACGCAAAGGCACCGCAAGTCGCGCAACGAGCGGTGCCTTAGAGTCGCGCGCGATTATATCGCGTGTCGCGCCTGTTTGTAGGAACCTTTATCCGGGTATGTTCGTGCATACTAAAAAAAATATGCATAACATTGTCAACAGTACAGACATCGATGACAGACCTCCCTCTCACCGAGAGGCCTGGTGTCCCAGTAGTGGGAACATTATAGGCTGATTACGTAACAGAAGTCGATAGATCCTTGCGTTATACTCGATCGATATCAAGGACGACTCGATCATAAGCGATTTTCACACCTCCCACACTTTTGCTGTAACTCGCATTATTTCGTAAGCCATACAAACTATCAATGAGGTGCGGCCATGTTATAGTAACTGTAGATAGTAGGTACAGTCACGAGCACTAATATATCAACACTCGGCAACTTTCAATGTCGATTTTTTCGTGAAATAACGAATGCAACGTTGAAATACGACACTTTACACAAACCTATGGGTTCGAAAATACTTTTTTCGTAATAACATAAAATTTCATTCAAAAGTAAAGCAGAAAATCGTCTTTGAATAAAGCCAAGTGTATACATACTTATGCTCGTGACTGTACTACTTAGTAATAAGACACCTATTAAATACCTATACCTAGTTATTTCTTAGTAGCTGCCCGGAGTCTCTTTTATAGAGGAACTAGCTCCGCCCCGCGGCTTCACCCGCATAAGTGTCGATCCCGTGAGAATATCGGGATAAAAAGTATCCTATGTGTTAATCCTGGGTATAAACTATCTGTGTGGCAAATTTTATCTAAATCCGTTCAGCCGTTTGTGCGTAAAGAAGTAACAAACATATAAACACACACACACAAACTTTCGCCTTTATAATATTAGAATGATACTAGCGAAATGTGGTTGTACTACAGGGACACCTCTGCTGTACCCTTGTACTTGTACTTGTACCTGTACCATTATCACGCCTGTACTACCCGTACAGGCGTGATAATGATATAATTGGTGAAATGGTTGTTCTATACATCTCCGCCTTCCCTCTCGAGGTACGCGAAAAACAAGGATAAGTGCATGTAATATTATGAACTAGCTGCGCCCCGCGGTTTCACCCGCAGAAGTGTTGGTCCTGTAGGAATATTGGAATAAAAAGTAGCCTATATGTTAATCCAGGGTGTCAGCTACGTCCATATAAAATTTTATCAAAATAGGTCCAGCCGTTTGAGCGTGAAGAAGTAACAAACATGTAAACACACCCCCACACTCGCAAACTTTCGCCTTTAAAATATTAGTGTGATGCGAAAGTGTCTGTCTGTCTGTTACCTCTTCACGCTTAAACCGCAGAACCAACTTAGATGAAATTTGGTATAGAGGTATTTTGAGTCCCGGGAAAGGACATAGAATAGTTTTTATCCCGATATTCCCACGGGATCGACACTTATGCGGGTAAAACCGCGGGGCGCTGCTAGTATCTGTATGAATCCCGTACTTTCTAATTGTTATATTTATAGGTACTGAGAACTGCAGCCAATTTTGATCTTACAGACAATTTTTGTAGTCTTTAGAATTAATAGAAAATCCTTTATTGTAATCGTGTTTATTGGTTGCATTCCACTAAAGTCGTCATTGAATACAAGGTCTGGTCATAAAAAGTAGCGGCAACAAGAACTGCCTGCTGTTTTAGTGCTAATTATGTATTTACTGCTTCGACTACTAATTGCGAACAAGAAGTAATGAGCCAACTAATTTACAATATTGTAATTATTTGTGAAGGAGGAACTGGTAACATTATATCGAATGTTGCTGCAGAATTATTGGGTGCGAACTCCCGAGTTCAGCGAAATGTTACCGAGAGTTGTGAGAATATCATGAGGTTGTTTTATGTAGAATTCATGGTGTGAGAACTTCTTGGTCTACTACTGCTTAATAAGTGTTATTTTCTGCTTCTAAATCTAGAATGTACCCTAACGTGTTTTTTGTTTCTTTTGTTGCAGCTGTACAAAGAGGTCGAGTTCCTCCGACGCAACCGGCGGGGCTCTCCCTACCTGGCCAGTATGCGCTGGCCAACGGCGACCCCTCAGCCGGCCTCAACAGCCATCCCTACCTCTCTTCCTACATCTCGCTGCTCCTCCGAGCAGAACCCTATCCCACCTCCCGGTACGGCCAGTGCGTCCAGCCTGCCAACGTCATGGGAATAGACAATATCTGCGAACTAGCCGCGAGGCTACTTTTCTCCGCCGTCGAATGGGCGCGGAACATCCCTTTCTTCCCCGAACTCCAAGTAACCGACCAGGTCGCATTATTAAGACTCGTCTGGTCAGAACTGTTCGTCCTGAACGCGTCTCAGTGTTCCATGCCGCTCCACGTGGCGCCGTTACTGGCGGCCGCGGGACTCCACGCGTCGCCGATGGCGGCCGACCGAGTCGTGGCGTTCATGGACCACATCAGGATCTTCCAAGAGCAAGTGGAGAAGCTGAAAGCGCTCCACGTCGACTCGGCGGAGTATTCCTGTCTGAAGGCCATCGTCCTCTTCACGACAGGTAAAATTTTAGACAGTCTTTTTGGGGAGGCGCGGTTGTTGCTTTACAGAGTGGCGGGGGCTGGCGGCTCTGTCACTAATTACGGGGAGTTGCTTGTTTTGGTGAGGACGCACTTGGATGCGTACGCCGAGGCGGCGCGGGCGCAGATACAGCAGCCTCCAGCTCCGCAGCCGTCTGCCGCTTCATCCGGGTACTATTCCACTTTGGACACGTCTTTGGGCGTTAACTCCTCGCTGTCCTACGGGAGCTTCCTATCTACCCCTTCTAGATTACCACCTAACTACACTAGTAGTCCTAGAATGCCTGAGGCTAGCACATCGTCACATGTATCACCTTTCAAACTGTGGGAGGGGAGTGGGAAGCTTCCCAAGACGGACCAAGGAGGTTGACGTGTTACCGTATCGGTTACGGGTCGGAACTGAGGTGTCGGGTTATGACGGAACGCTTGGCGTATGTTCGGAGTCGCTCGCGTATTTAACCGTTACCGTATTGCTAGAATATGTTTGTATACGGGGATAATAACTCTCGCTCCCCGAAGCGGTCGGACTCCATTCGTCCGGGGAGTACGCGACTTATTGTTCTCGAAGATTTCTTCGCGTATCTCGCGTTATTGTAAGTATTACGTATATAATACGTGATATATAGGCATAGCATCGTTGAAAACGATTACTAATATCGTCGAGACGTCTTAAAGTATTAAGTTTAATTTATTTTCATGTAAGTAGATAACTAACTTTTAATATGAATACACGCGCGTAATTTATTACTAATACTTTCGTTTCATTTTCGTTTTATGTCTTTTTAACCCTTTTTATTAATTTAATTAAGCTTTCGATGATAAATTTGGATTAAAGATGTTTTATAAATATGTTGATTTTGGCAACAAATATTCGTAATTAAGAATAATTTATTGGATAGATGAATTATAAATCAAATTACTTTGGTGTTTATAGTTGCTTGGCAAGGGATTTATGTAGCCAATAGATCGTTTAGGGGATTACTGAACTACCGAACTTACAATTCATGTCTTATGTATTTGATAAATGGGTCGCTGTCTACAGTTTTTCGAGAAACTTAAATTTAATCTTTGTAATAAGGAAGTTGAATAAGAAATTTCTTGTTTGGAATGTGGTCTAAAATGATTGCGTCAATATTGTGCAATCAGAAATGATCCAATATCTAAAATTGGAAATAATTTAAACATAGATTCCGTTTTGTAGTTTTGGGATATTTTTGCCAAAATGAACAAAGATTTTTACTCCACGTTTATAAATAAAAAAAAATATGTTTAGGTTTACCAATATTTCTTTAAAAATTTAAATACATCACCCTTACACAGTATACACACACACCTACATTACATGCAATGACATGAAAAGTACTACACATAATAATTTATACCTATTTTTTAGATATGAGCCCCCTTACTAATAAACGTATTACCTATATCAGATGAATAGTTACACACCGATTTCTTTCTTTCAGTCGTCAATAATTTGACTTTCGAAAGAAGAACACAAAGCGTTGTGTAACTATACAGACGCTATACAAAGTTTATTAGTAAGGGGGTACCAATGTATGTATATAAGTAGGTAGAGCTACATTATACAGGGTGGCAGGTACGTCGACGCACAACCTGTTACTTAGCTACCCGAAACTGTCAAATTTTCCCAATTAACTTTGAACCTAATGCTTTAGAGATAAAGTTGAAAATGTATTACAGAATTTTGACAGATTGTAGTAGCATGACGTGCTGGCGTCTGTACATGACTCTGAACTCCGCTTTCTTGTCATTTTTCGTCGGTTATTTAAAAAATTAGCTGTTTAGTACATTTTTCCGCGTAACTAAGTATTGCACTTTTCCAAGAAATAGCAGTTTTTTTTTTTATAAACGAATATCAAGTATATTTCTCCTCTAGAATCATGATTGTGCTGAATTCATGTTTACATTTTGTGCGTTGATGGCCCTAAATCCTGAATATTGTATTTCGTAAGATTCATGTTAAATAGGTACCTAATAAAAGATACCTAAGAAGCTTTCATTTCAAGGATATACCTATCGAAGAAAGCAATTCTCACAGACGCAACTAAAGTTGGTTTATAATAATTATAATAATAGTAAAACCTGCATATTATTAAACAAGTAAGTACTGCACACTAACTTAGCTAGAAATTAATACAGAAATAGGTAATAAACTTTCGCTTTCCCAAGCTTACGATCGCGAAATTTCCAGTTTTACAACATATTAAAAGTCTTTGACAAATTTTAATGGCTACTTGTATAATTTTATCCGACATTAACTTTTAGGGTTGTAATCGTGGTGTAATGCGGATATTTTGTGCGAATTACGCGGATTTTTATTTCTTTTTGATTATTTAAAGTTAGGAATTATTATCTTACTTTTTATTGGATAATATAAATATAAAATTGTCTAAGTATTCTTAATGTTTTATTATTGCTTTATTAGTTCCTAAAATGCGGTTATTAACTGAGAGTAGATTTCATTTACACTTAAATAACTTCTAATACTCAACCATATTCTTACTTCGACTCTATAGACGATACACATAATCAGTCAATAATGTTCCCACTACTGGGACACAGGCCTGTTCCCTGTGCGAGGCACTACCTCTCACAGAGAAGAGGTCTGTAATCCACCACGCGGGCCCAATGCCGGTTGGCAGATGTCACATGTCTTCAAATCTTTTGGTTCTAGGACATGCCGGTTTCCTCACGATCTTTTCGTTCACCGTTTTGAGAGCAGTGATAAATGTTTTTTTTTTTTTTTACAATTTAGAATACTCTTTATTATGTATGATATCATAAAAAAATTACCTAGATATAAATCTAGATCTCTATAACCGTCTACAATCGTATTTTCGTGTCATATTTAACGCCTAATAGGTAGGTAGGTACCTACTACTAAATCAGCCAACTAGCCCGATGACATTTAAAACATCATAATTAATGCCTCAAATAAGATGTAAACAAATTCATAAAACAAGATGTTTCGTATAATAAATAAGTTTGTATTTATTATTAAAATGATAATTCCTTATCGAGATCACATTTCACGCGCAGACGCATTTTGACTATAGATTAATGAGACATAGTTATACAGAAAATGTAAAATGCAATCTACACAATATTGTCCGGGTAGAATTACATTGTCCATTATTTTTAATGTAGGTAAACTTAATTATAATAATATAGTCCTCTAGACCATATTTCGGTCACGGCGGCCAATCTCAACTGACACTAGCCTACGTCCGCTTCTTCGCGGGATATATACGTGCAGAACTGTGTGCGCAGACACAGGTGCAGTCTCTCCCTCACTCAACCCGTTAATAACTAGGAACCAATCATTCAAAAAACCATACGACGAACATTTTATTTGCAAACACGTGTCCCATAGAAAAATTTTACACACCCACATTTTCAAATACAGCGTTTTATTCAACATCTCTCAACTTTACCGTATTTTGTACCTCGCAACTAGCCGTCCCCTACGATTGTCCGAACAAAACTCGTCCCGCACTCGTCGGCTAGACGTACGATAATCTCTCGAGCGCGTGACGAGATGCTTCCGACGTGTCGACGACACTTTCGCCACACACCGGGGTGTTAGACTTTTGATAGCAGACCAGTAATAGAAGACTGTAGATTATTGTTGTTTTCTGTGTTGGTTGGTTTGGTTTGGTAGGCGAACTGGGAATACAAAGTTTTGATAATAAATTACATACTTATTATTTAAGTTTAGAGTGAAGATGAAGCGTTAAAAATATTTTTAGATAAGAGTTTTTCTTTACAGTGTCTGGATTAATGCCCCGTTGATGGCAGTAGGCTCGCCCCCAATACCTAGAGCTTATTTTTTTTTATTATTTACAATGCAGCGCCCCGCGGTTTCACCCGCATAAGTTTCGACCCCGTGGGAATATCGGGATAAAAGCTATCTTATGTCCTTTCCCGGGACTTAAACTATCTCTTTACCAAATTTCATCTAAAGCGTGAAGACGTAACAGACAGGCATACACACTTTCGCATTAATAATATTAGTATGGATAGAGTACCTATGCATAGGGCGCAATGTGGGTGCACCATAGATACACCTCTGCCTAACCCTTCGGGGATCACAGGCGTGATGTTATGTTTTATAGAATTTTTATTTTTAAAGACATCCTTTATATACCTGTATAAAAGTATACTAGTACCTAACTTTAGTGCGACAACTAAGTAATTCTAACACCAGCACTAAAACAACAACCTAAAACAAATAACAATCAATTGTCAATTTCAATTACTAGTCCGCTCGTATGACACAAACCTCTAAATTTCACTACTTCACTCCTTCAATAATGAATATAATTTAGTGGTGTATCATAGTTTTAGTGGTCGTTCGCGACTTGCAGTGTAGTTCTACACAACGCGTAACGGTAGTAAACAGTTGAATGCGTAAAGTTAGCAGACAGGCAGTGATTGAAGTATATTACAAGTTCGGATATATCCGAGATATATCTGGCTGTCAAATGGGCATCGCATTGAAAGGGTTGGGCCCGGAGCGCATGGTTCGAATTTTGAATGTGCATTTTGATATTTCGAGAGACTCTTGGCGAATGAAGTTCTAATTCTATTTTGGAGTGTCACAGTAAAAACTTTTTAGATGTAAAACGAAAAAACCTCAAAATTAATTAATCTAACAGTCAGAAATGCTTGGTATTTTATATTTTTATTGATAGATTTCTTTGATGAAGTTCTTGTAAATACGTTTATAACGATAGACATTAAAGTGTGTTGAATAGTAAGTAATACAGTATACTTTAGTCACTTTATGGACTTATAGTGTAATTTAAACGCAGTATTACAGGTGTCGTGACTTCAATTTTTATTAGAAAGATTGATTCGTCATTTTTTAGTTTTCTTGAGATTGATCAGTCATTTTTTGCGTCAAAATGTAGACTTTTTAATACTGGTTCTAAAGACCTGATTTTTTAGTGTAAATCTGTTACACTACCTTGTCTACCAACTTTTACCCTTGCCTTGTAGGCAGACAGAATATACCGTTTTTTTTTAAAATGTACCTATATAAAAAAAACATTACTTATCTGTTTTATTTTTACAAACAAAGGCTCGCGTCATGTACTCCATAGACAAACCTCCTTACTGAGCTATATTTTTTCCCGATCCTTATCGCGATATAACTGAACAGCTATAAGTACGACACCTAACACAACACTGTCACTACACCAAACTGAATATAAAACTAGTTACGAGTAGGTACTGAACGACCAATACACCTTGAGCTTCCTTGTTCCTCTCTTCCTACAAGGAAGTGTTAAACAGGGAAGGTTTTGTTCCTCCATAGAGGGCTCTAGTGTGAATGGTTCGGTATTACGCCTGGGGGTACGATGAATATGCAACACCAATAAATGTAGTTTTATCCACGCCGGCTAACTTTCTCCGAGCACGGGCGCAACTCGACTCGGTCGAGTAATAGTTGTACGAACTAACTTTGCGATGTAGTTGGATTATATTATCGCAGATTGATTTTTTAATTTTAATTTATAGTGCTGCCGGTTGGGCTAAATTATTAAAATTTAAATTATTATTATTTCAGTAGGTTTAAAAAAAAAGGCAAATATGTAATGTCTCTTAGTCAGCGTGTCATAAAAATTCAACCGTCAAGAAAAATAATTTATACCTACGTAGATATGACGCATGGTGTATTTTCCAATATTGCAATAAATCTGAATATGACATAATTATCGTGCTTTACAACATAATTAATCACATATGATAGCTGCATTTAAATTAAATCTTCACACATTTTGGTAAGTAAATAAACTGCCACCAGGTAAATAATTGGTTTATTCACTTCTACAAAATGGCAGCCGAACAACGTCGTAATCTATCATTGTATGATACGACGAAAACGGTCCTGCTTACCTATTGGCAATCGTGTGAACAACCTATAGTGCGTTTGAGATTTAGTTTCCAAACATGTAAACAAAAACGAGTTTTAGGAAAAACTTTAAAATCTACACATAACTTTCAGTTTGCGCTATAACTTCATATTTTTATGACTTTTTCAATAGTCTAGTATAGTCGTGTTCAATAGTCAGTCAACTTAATTTATACTTTCATAAAGTTGATATTTGTTTATGTGGAAATAACATCAATAGGAAACAAGGATTCGAATTATAGGCCTTAGGTACGTTGCCATAACTTATACACGTAGGTAGGTATAATATACATTTCATATACTTACCTAACAATATCGAATTTGCATGCGACCGCCACAATTTACATTTGAAACTGAATGAACAGTGTTTTTATTGCATGACTTGACTTTATTATTATTACAACAGGAAAACCAACTAATTATGAGATACGACATTATTACAGACTGAGCAACGCCTTAACAAGCGTATCAATTATTTTTTTCACAGAAAACAAACGAAGGTAATTTATATTAAAAAAAACTAGCTTCTGCCCCCGACTTCGTTCGCGTGAAATTTCTTGCACCTCCGACCCACCCCGTAGCATAGCATCACCTGTCCGTGCTTTTGCTTCGTTCTGACTTTTTTTTCTTTTTGCTCGGCTCCTAAGTGTCTTAGCGTGACAGTAAGTAGCCTATAGCCTTCTTAAAAAAATGGGCTATCAAATCCAAAAATCGTTTTTCAAATACGACTGGTAATTCCAGAGATTAGCGCGTTCAAACAAACAAACAAACTCTTCAACTTTGTTATTAGTATATACTCGTAGATATAGATTTACATAAACGTCAAAATCCGTTAAGATTTATTCTGAAGCTAAATAATTAACTTGCGAAGAAAAATGTAGGTTTGTTGTAGACAATTAATATTAACATATGACTTTGTAGGTATTTGTTGTGATCGCTACTCATGTAAAAGTAATTCTATTAAAAACTAGACGAATTGCGTATGTTGTTGGACATATTGTCCTTATTTTGGCTTGATAAGCGCTATTAGGTAATATATGTATTATGAATTAATGAAATGCAGCGGCCCTAGCATGGTTTGACCCACGGAATATTTTTTCCTATTCCGTGGTTTGACCAGACTTGATTAATCGAATGAACCCCAAGATTCGCACTAGCCCGCCTCATGTTTTATGGTGCTACTGATAAGCGTTATTAGGTATTACAAATAATATGAATATCTGAATATTTGGCAAAAATTCGATTATCGTGCCAAATACCTACCGGATGTGAAATAAACTCAAACTCAAATTGAAACTCAAAACTCAAACTTATAACATTTATTTCCATTAAACCATTTACAGGCACTTTTGAATTGTCAAGGACTCGGTCAGTCAGAGAAACTAGTTGCCCATTCCAAAGCGTAATAGATACCTATGGAGAAGATCGGGCAAGAAACTCCATGGAGACTCTTTTAAATAATATTGTTACAAAAATATTAGTTACATCAATAATGTTGAATTTGTGAAAACGATATACAAAAAACAATGGGGTTTATTTATAAACGATGATTAAAGTTAAGTTACGTTCAAACGTCAAAAATGTATGGCTAAACAGTCGCTAATCAGTCTAATCACTACTTAACTTTGAGCAACGTTTATGAATAAAGGGGTATATTTATCCCATCTCTATTAATTACATTTTAAAACGTGTTAAGTGATCATTCATGCTGTCTGGTAATAAAACAGTTAGCAAAATATTCGGACGCCGGTAAAATGTTGTGTCGTGCAGAATTTTAATTTATTTCTCGTGACAGCTCATTGAACGAGTTTTTATTAATATACTTGAGCCAATAATTTATGGGTTGTTTGAATAGATAAATCTAAATCGATCTGCTTGGATTAATTCTTAGTAATCAATTAAATTTTAAATAAAAAATTCTTTGGAAGAAACACTATCGATTTATTCTATATTGTAACCATATTATTTTGATTTGAAGAGTGTCCATGTAGTTTCTTGCCCGTTCTTCTCCATAGGTACCTACGCTTTGGAATGGGCAACTAGCTTCATCTTTCTGACTGACCGACCCCTTGACAATTCAAAAGTGCCTGTAATTGGTTTAATTGAAATAAATGCTTTGTCTTTGAGTTTATTTAAATAAACTCGTTTAAATATCTCAACTTTTCTCGTGTCGATTTCTCGTAAATGAAACGTAATGTAACTGTTACTGTTAGCCTCCATTATCCCACTGCTGGGCAAAGACCTCTCCCCACGACTTCCAGCTCTTTCGATCCAGGGCTAAAGTGGACCACTGGTCGTTTGTTTTGTCCAGCTCGTCCCGCCATCTTCTACGGGGTCTGCCGCGACGATTTTAGCTGTGTCACCCGATGTGTTAATCCAGGTTATAAACTATTTGTGTACCAAATTTCATCTAAATCCGTTCACCCGTTTTTGCGCCAATCTGGAACATACAGACAAAAAGATA
Source organism: Oligia fasciuncula (assembly GCA_963082905.1). NCBI lineage: Eukaryota > Metazoa > Arthropoda > Insecta > Lepidoptera > Noctuidae > Oligia > Oligia fasciuncula. Next base: position 5,774,534 of record OY720401.1, read on the forward strand.
AAAATTCTAAAAACTACATTTTCGGAATTAGAATCGTTACCAGATTTCGTAGCATTTTTTTTTTTCAAATATATTTAATGTGCAGTTTTAACTTCTACTTTAATATGTATAGATTAAAGTCGCTAGTCGCTTGCCCGTCTGTGGCACCCAAATTTGGTTATAATATAGTCTTTGGTGTGACCGTGTTGTTCTTCTAAACTATACTTACGAAACTGATTTGATGCGGTTTTCACTATCATGTAGAGAATTTACTATGGAAAGTTTATATTAACTTAAACATACCTAATAAAGAAATCTCGGTGTTTTTTCAAGGGCCGGTCTATAGTATTATTTATAAAAGTTATACAATAATAATGTAGGTAGACTGTATAATATGCAAAATGTTACCACAGACAACGAGTCTCATAAACTCGAGACTACAATGTAGGTAACAAACTCGACCAATCATTGCACCGTAACCATGACAACGCACTCTGTAACAGAAATCACAATTACAACTTATTAGACACAAATCAATATAATTATTCGTATGGCCGACCACCTTACAGATATTCCCATACAATTTATGAGAGGTTATGTAATTTTTAAGTGCCGTAGCTGTTGTATCGATGACTGCCCAAGTGCACATTGAGTTGTATTTAAAGGGCCTCACACACCGCATTTGTTTCTGCCGGTCTATTCCGTAAATATGTTATCGTGAAAACGTAGGTGAAGTGAGCTGTCAATAGTGTCAAAGCCTGGAATGACAGCTCAGTTCAAGCTCACTTCAGATAAATTTTTACGGTGAGATTTTTTCAGAATAGACCGGTAGGACCATCCGTGTATTACCTACATTCGTCTAGGTACTAACATTATTTAATTTTAACAGATAGAAAAAATATGTCACATGAATTAAAGTCGTTTGTGACAGAAATGGGTAAAAATTCGGAATATAGAGCCAATTAAATAAGTCAGCCATCGACTAAGAGCGTGAAGTTTAAGGTATCTATATAAAAATTGATAGAATATACTTTATTGTATAGATATACCAAAATTACACACAACTGACTGTGAGCGAGCGTTACGTTTCGTGTTGTATAGACCATTTTCTAGATTTGTCTAATAATCTCACCAGCTCGCAAACTAGTCAAATTCGACCTCAAAGCATTTATTTCAAATAAACGCTAAATAATAACAAACACTTTGAATTATCAAGGAGCAGGTCAGCCAGTCAGTAAGTTGAAGCTTGCTGCCCGATCCAAAACGAAGATCTCTATGGAGAAGAACTGGCAGAAACCCCATGGAGTTCTCTTTTAAATCAAGATATTACAAAATCCTGGGTACTTAGGTACTTACATTATTCTTTTAACTTGAGTATCATCTACAAGGGCAAGTTTACCCATATCTTGCGCAGTCTATTGCCCAATTTAGTCGCATAGTGAGACCGCCTCTTTAAATTAAGTTTACGCGTAGTCACGTTTGACGCGTGTGACTCTATTTTATTTATTTAATTAGCATATGAATTTCGTGCAGAATTTAAGTAACGATTGTCGCCTACTGTCCCTTTGTTTCGCTTTAATCGTTTCTAATAATAACTCTTTTGTTGTTTCTGGTATGTCTTGCTTCATTCATAAAAATATTGTGAAAGAATCCACGTCTTTTTTCCTTTCATTCCCTTCCTTTTTTTCTCGTGTATATAATAATTTACTATTCTACGAATACCTATCAAAACCTTAACGGTTTTTACATCGACCCACAATTGCATCAGCATAATGCCTCCTGCCATTTTAACAGGTGCGGTTCGATAATCACAAACTCTTCAGTACTAGTCCGATCCGTGAAATCCACTGAAACAATTACTTTTTTATAGGAGCTTAGTCTCTGACCCGAAATAAAAATAAAAAACGATGTGATAAATCAACCATAGTTTTTTTCTTTAGCACTATTATTCCTTCTCTTTGCCACACAGCTGCACAGGCACTTCCTATAATGATGAATCATAAACCTCTATAGGTATTCCAAAACGGGGCTTCCCCAGTTCCCTACACCATTCTATTATTAATTCAAATCCAGTTCCGCATCGAACATATACTATTTTAATACGTTAACACATCAAAAACAAAGACGGTTCCCTCAAGCATATCCTTTAGCCTAAAGGCGGTGGTGACAAATACTACTATCTCTTTCTAGCTGTAGGTGCAGCAGGTTAGTGTGAGTGGTGTGTACGTCTGGATAACGGTACACAGTTCGTGACGACGAGGCCGCGGGACGAGTCACGATTTGAAAAAGTGTCGGGCCGACGGGACGAAGTCCCTGCGTTCCGAGATGATATTGCTTGGTGCAAGACGTAGGCTAGATGCTTAGGGGATTTGAACCATGTTGACCTTCTATAAGGACCTATTCGGTGTCAAAGACTGATAATAATATGCTTGTGGAACAAGCAGGCAGGCGGGAAAGCGTAAACTTAATATTATATTACCTACCAATTTCTAATCGGGTTGCCCTTTTATTGTCAATCCTAGTAGAAGGAAAGTTCTTCTTAAACTATGAAGTTTTCTGCGGGGTAATTGCGTAGCACATTTTCAGTAGCAACAGCCATCATTTTGACAGTTCATCAACATTCATTGCGTTATTTACGTTATTGAGCAGACATTTTGTCGAACATACGAGTATGAAGCAAATCACAGCAAATAAATGGATTAGCAATATCCTTCAAAATCATTCAGATTGTGATTAATTGTGTGTGACGCAATTAGTGTGCAAGTTTCTCTTCTATTTTCAAGATTTTCAAAAGGGTATCTTCTTAAGCTGTGAAGTTTTTCTACTCACTAACCTGAACTAAGTACTAATATTTGATTGGTGTCTTAAGGACCATTTCTTTTAAGCACTTTTGACAGTGAATGACATGACCAATCCGTAGTCCTCCTTATAATCCATTACTCTGGCAATCTACCTACCATGTAGCATATATCCGCCAAACGATCTTGTTCGTCCCCAAGACCTTCTTTCTTATCCAGCAAAATCGGCATAACGTCTATTCTCTACATTATTGTCCCCTTCTCACCATTATCTTCATACAACCCTCCTCGCCTCTAACTTAGACCACACCAACCAAGCTGCATACTGCAACAGTATTACACGTTCTTTATATCAGCAAAACTTTAATACATGAGACGCTCGCAACATGTATACTTAGGAAAATTCACTGCAAAGTACCTTCAGTTTATTTATCTGGAGATACGGTTACAGGAAGATGTTTTGTATTAGAGACTGCCTTGTTGGTGTAGCTTGGTGCCTGGGCACCAGAACCAGGGTTTTTTTTTGTGGATGGCTAATCATCAAATGACCCCCTCCCGCTCTGGGTGGAGCGGAAGGGATTGTCAGACTCTTACTGACTAAAACCCATCCGTGTTCCTTCCTTAGCCCTTTATGTTCCGGGCCAGCGGTAACCCTTTCGGACAATCCTGCTACCGGACCCAGGGGTCCGATACTCATTCTGAGCAAAGTGTAGTAGGTTTTTTTTTCCGATACTCATTCTGAGCAAAGTGTAGTAGGATTTTTTTCCGATACTAATCCTGAGCAAAGTGCAGTAGGATTTTTTTGAAGCCATCGCTTTTCTGATATTCTCAGTAGCACTTTAAATTAGTGCTCTGTTATTGGCAATAGGCTCACCCTGAAAATAGGACCTTTAACTAACTGGCGATATATGTGTGTCGTATACTTCCCCCTTGCCGGAATAAGGACATAATGTACAGACGCCCAGCATATCAAGGTACCCGAAACTGTCAAATTTTCCCAATCACCCTTGAACCTTATGCTTTAGCGATAAAGTTGAAAATCTATTAAAGAAATTTGCCAGATTGTAGTAGCTTGATGTGATGGCGTCTGTACCAACCTTCTTTTATGTAGGCACGAGCTACACGAGAACAGGTCAAGCCCTCAACAAGGGTCCTAAGCATTACGCACTCCTCAATCTAATTTCTTCCTGACGATGTGTCATTAATAAAGATTATCAGTTCAGCAGCTTGTAAAGTAGTACACATAAGTTTGTTTCTTATTAACGAAGAAAATGATTTACTAAAGTCTGCATATGATAACAAGCAATCGTTTGCAAAGCTTCTCACTGTATTCTACGCATCCCAATACGTTGTTGCATAATAGCAATAGTCCTTAACATGTCGCCACTTAGTCGATAGCCGATGGTCTATGGACATGGCCGAGGCCCGGGCGATAGCCTCCGATCCTCGGAACCTGTTCCCGCGGTTAAATTTTAACAAATTGCGTGAATATAATGATATTGCGTTTTAATTTTATCTTCTTTGATCCTTAATAATGATTATAATGAGAACATAGATAAATATGAACTGAAAATATTTTGGACGCCTACACGGGGTCAAAGCTAGCGAGACTCCACAGCTCGATGGATATCTTAACATGATAAAACAACAAAAACACGATCTTGGTAAATCATCTTCATCATTATATTGTGAACTAGCTAGGGTGCACCCACCATTTCCTTAGCTACTAACATTTTTAGATATTATGCAGCCCTATGATGATACTGTAATGGACTTGTACCCTAATTGTGTAAAACACTTTAAATCACAATCTGAGGATTTTGAAGGATATTAATAATCCGTTGCTTCATACGTTTTGACGAATCTTTGAGGTGGACCAAAGACATTGCGATCACTTGTCATTTTATGGTGTTACGCTATGACCCCGCTGATCATGTAGAAACAGGGTGTTTAATTTAAAACGGATGAATCAGCATTATTTTCATCTGTTATTATTACACAGTAAACCATAACCTCTTCATATTTATAACACAGGCCCACAAACTCATATTCTAAGCGCCCACAATCTGAATGACAAATCAAAAACTTTTAAAACCTCAACAATAAGTTTGTCGAGTCCAAATTTGGCTTATTGTTGGAACCGAGATGGCAACCAACCAGCTTTCCGAATGCTTCCTGACCGCGCCAATCACCAACCTATTGTACCCAGATTACTTGCAAATTCGATTAAAGAAGAAATTTTCGCAGAGCCAAAAATTTCAACAGCCATTGTAGCTTTAGTACGTCATTGTAAAATGTAAATAAAGGTACCGCGTAATGTATGCTGTAGTACAGAATGATTGGATAACGGCAGCCCAACATGTGGTTTCGTGGTCAAGATATATGGATTTCCTATGACTATCGAGTTTTTGATTGAAATGTCAGTTACACGATGTATAGAAATTTATTGTGAAATTGATTGTAGGACCATTATTCTTGGCTTGTCTTTACAAAGCTGGCCAATACAAATAAGTATGCAGACGTCGTAATAAATATTAATATACGGAGAAAATAGAGAGAATTTGCATTAAGATGTAATCTGTGGAGTAGCAAGTATCTTCCTAGCTATCAGGTATTGATTGTGAAATGATATTCATGCAAAGATATTATCACCTTCCCTGAAAATGTGGTCTTTCGGGGAACTTTTAATCGAGTTATGTCAAAAGCGATTGCTACAATATTGCGACGCAAACTTCCCAATATGTTCGATAACAAATAATTCCCGCGAAATCCATAGAGAATATGAAATGTAGCAAAAGGGAGACGAGCAATAAACCATACACAGATGCGTACCGAATCCTGAGGTCACACTCGTTGCATAATATTAATATCCTACACCAAAAAACACAACAAAATATACGAAAAATTGACATTGGCCCGTTTCCAATTGGACCCTCGTCATGTGTCAAAGAATCAAACATAGAATCATTGCAATTTCCCAGACAAGAGAAAACGCACTCTAATTTCTAACACACAAAATGCAATTCTGTTCGACATAATTTATTGAAAGAAATCGACGCCAATCCATCAATCGAATAAAGTCGTAACTTTTAATCCTGACAATTAGATGACGACTTTGTTTGCACGGAATAAAATTGCAATTTGAATGATAGAAAAATTTTAACCCTAAAAAGATGAATGCAAATATTAATCAGGATGATAAGTGTGGGGTGTGTTACATTCTTGTTCGGATTGCGTTTGTCTGTCTGTTTATCAGATGACATCGTGACGGGTTGGTAAGGGTTGTAACAATAACGAGTGCAGGTTTTATCAGTGACCAGAGATAATTCGCTTCAACGCTTGAAATAAAAGACCTTTTTGCTTTTCGGTGTTGTGGATTCATTCATCTTGTTCACCTCGTTGTACAGGGAGTCGTTTCCTCAACATTTTTGTTTCTTTAAAGCGCTTTTAGGTCCTTGTGGGTTCGAGGGTGGGATTTCTTTATTTTTGCTTATTATGTAGGTAAGGCCTACTACAGTTTCTGTAAATTCAAGAAATATAATTTTGTTTATTAAAATCTTTTTTGGTTAACCTATTTTGTCCCACTGCTGGGCAAAGGTCTCCCCATACTTTTCCAATGTTCCTTATCTTATACCTTCTCCGGTCAGGAACGAGTCCAAATCGTTATCGAAAAAACTTTATGTGTATGACTTCCCAAAACAGAAGTCCCTAGTGCGTAGAATCCATCCTTAACCAAAAATACTCATCCCGTAAACTCTCCCTCTAATCTCCGAGATAACGCAATCGATTTCGAGTAACCAAGCGACCACTCGAAACCAAATAAAGCAGAACATTAGTTCGTGCAACCAATATTAATTAGCAGATGCTTATCTCGTCTTATTTAGAGTCTGCCGTGAGCATGTCCGCCTGACCCTGCCTAGGTCGTCATATATACCGCTAGAGGGTTAAACCACGGAATAAAGTACCTACAGAATGTCTGGTCGACCACGCGGTATTGGCACGCGCACAGTGACATGTTTAACTTGATTTTCGGTTTCGAATTGCAGTTTTCTCGATTTTACACTTGACTTTATTACTATTTTACCACATCAGCGGTCTATTCTGTAAGTATCTCACCGTGAAAATTTAGGTGAAGTGAGCTTGAAGTGGACTGTCATCCTACCTGACGCTACCCATCTAGGGATTGACAGTTCTTTTCCAAATTATTTCATCTAAGTTTTGTGGTCGGTTTTTTTTTTAAACGCATTTTCTTTCTTTCATTCTCTGTAAAATATCAATCGAATAATAGCCTGCCTACAATGAGAACTGCAGTAATCACTAAGTCACAGTCTGCAATGAGGCTTTTCTCCCTCACACAAAATGGCAACACCACAACACAAAATAATATCGTAGTGTAGCCATTTTGCTAAACCACTAATGTTTGCTTGAAGACTAAAATAAGGTCCGTATTGACCGTTTAATTGCGTATTAGTAGTTATTTACTTTGTATTGTTGCTTGTTTTCGTGCTAAGTGCCTATAGAGTTTATAGGATTAGTGTTATGTCTTTAATGGCGCATCGTTAGAGGTACAGTTATTTTGAAACAGGTTGTTGGTACGTTCTATAACCCACATAGCAGCCGGTCTATTCTGTAAAAATCTTACAGTGAAAACTTTTGGTGAAGTGCTTGAAGTGAGCTATTATTCCACTTTTAGCGATAAGACCGCCCATTGTGTCACCCTATGTACAGTTTCTATTTTTATGTCTGTAATTTATTTGGTGTACATAATAAAGAGTATTTCTATTCTATTCTATTCTATTGATATTTTTGACAGCTCACTTCACATAAGTTTTCACGGTGAGGTTTTTACAGACCAGACCGGCTGGTTTAATGACATAGGTACAAGTTCACTTTCGTTAAATTTCGTCGCTTTTTATCGAAAAATAAAACTTTTACGCATCCTCAAAATGCCAAGGGAACAGGAAAGTTTACCAATATTTTTATTATATTTAAATTTATTGATCCAACATTGGTACTCGAATTATTTTTGTAAAATACATATAACTATAAACAAAATGTAATCGGATTGGATACGCCAGGTGTTCGTAAAGTGAAATATATTGAATATTTTATCGGCCATTGTTTCCAGGTCAGTAATATTATGGACAATTTGTTGTTTTTATTCATAAATTTTATTTTATTTTAAAGAAAATAAAACTGACCGCGAGTGTATCAGGTTGAATAGAATTGATATTTTAAATCGCCATTTTTTTTTTCATTGTCACCTCTTATATTTAACAAGTGCAGTCATCTCAGATTAAGTTAACCGCAATAAAACCTGTAATTAATGGCAGTTAACTATACTATAACCATAATAAATGACTGTTCAGTTAACCCTAAATCGCGCTCGTACGTGATAGGTTAGCAACCTGCCTGTTCTCGTTCGATCTTTAACCTGAAGCTAATAGATCTGGCACACAATGGCGGATGACGTCTTTTTGACGCAAGACGTCAGAATTTCGCTATTTATTTTTGGAACACCTTGTATGTAATCGTCAATTGTTGTTGTGTGTTTAATATGAACCAGCATAAGGCGAATATTGCCAATTGCGTAAATTTAGTCGCCATACACGTGCTGAAAAAAAAATATCCTACATAGTGTGCTTTCGCTATTTTATTTTAGAAAAAATCTTAAGATCCTACCTATTAACTACTGCAAAAGGTTCTTACATTTTAGTTCCATTCATTAACCTCCTCTTACACATCAGTGTATCAAGTTTTGACAGCTCCATTGTACAAAAAAACCTTAAACATATAAAAATAACACCATAGTACACAAACCGAAATCCGCATAATTATACATAACCCATCAACTGCGATCGATAAATGAGAAGCTAAAAACAGTGAGTTAAGGGTCGACGGGACCGAGACAATGGCGTAGGGTTGCGGTCACAGATGTCGTTTATCGGACGCTCTCCTAATCTTTAACCCTCCTAGCATTTGAGGGTTGTGTTTACGAAAATGGTAAATGAATTTGATTGGGATTTAGCGGCACTCACTGCATTAGTTTTTTTTGCGTCTCGAATTTTCACTCGGCAGTAACAATGATGTGTTTCATAAAACGTAACTATAAACTACAAAAAAAAACGTCTCCTTTTAATCTCTACAGTTTCCAGGGGTGTTGACAAGCTTTAGGTTCTTGCCTCACTTGAACGAGCTTGTCTTACAACAGGGTTCTATTGCAGCCATTCCAAGTTCCAATGCTCTTTTCAGTAATTAAATAATTTTTCAACATCGTTTTTTTTTTATTTACATGCTTATTAAGAAATCTAAAATACAATACACAATCTAACACTAATATAATATACAACATTATTTTTAGTATATGCGAACCCCGGACCATGTGTCTAGTATTTTTATGTACAAAATTTCAAAACTGTATCATGAAAAATCACAAAGGCTTGTTAAGTTACCTGTTTGTCCGTACAAAAACATGCTCACCCGCGCCGCGCCGTCTTGCGCTCATTGATAATAGTACCTAGGTACTTAACCGCCGTTCGGCGCGGAGATTGGATAACGGTGCAAGTCAATGGGAAAAGTGTCCAAAAGGCTGGCAGCGTTGCCACGTCAGATGGCTATGCTGATTCTAAAATAAAGAATCTAATCCTAATCATCAAAAACTCAAAGAAAACCCATTCCAACAATATTCACTTACCCCTTCATTCTGCAGGATATGTAAATACTCCTCACAACGATAGCCGTACTTTTTAGACCGTGTTTGTTCAAATCACTCTGGTAAGGGGTAAGAGGTGACCACATTAATTGAATTACGTGTCGCTTCACATTATGCCTGCGTCGGGTCTACTATTTGAGTTTACTTTATGACTACTCACACAAATTGGTGTAAGAACTTCCCTACTACCAGGGTGTTATGATTGTAAGTAGGAGTTTTAGTTGCAAGGAAAATGTGATAACTTTAATATGATGAAGAAAATTTTTACGCCCATATTCTAGAAAGAAAATATCATGAATAAATCTGAAATCTGAGTGTCAGAATAAAGGTAGCATCGTTTTAGAATAAGAGTCGTACAGTGTCTCAAACAACCCTGACCATTTTCCCTCAAAGAATAAGCTCTTTTCCTATCGCTTGACAGCAAACACCCTTTTAATTCACACCGATTAGATGATTGTACGCGCTTACCACCCCACTAGTTCCGTGGCAAACAATCCGAACGGAATGATTCCGCCCAAAGTAAGGACAGACGTCACCAACTACTTGTATCTTGCCATTGTCTTCGACCGCCGAAGTTCGGGTCTGATAAGGAGATGGGCCCACAATGTATAGGTCCCAAGTTTGTTAACATGGGGATTTGAAAAGCCGTTGAAACCGTTTAGACGTTGCAAAAGCGACAGGTGAAACGCTTTTCTTTGCTTATCTGTGTGTTTACTCCGATAAGTTCGGAATAAGGCGCCCGACGTTTCTGGTTTTACCTACGTGTTCTATTTTCGAGTTTATTCTTTGTTGCCTGTAAAAAAAAAGAATTGGGTGTCGGAATAATTTTACATTCTTTATTTAAATAAATGAACATTGCACTTTGAACATCAAAATGTCTCCGTAAATTACAAGTTTTTTACGACACCAAAATTTCATTTCCCATTTATAGAAAACGACAAATTACAAAACGACAGTTTACACTTGTCGCTTAAAAATAAATTTGAAAAATAATTGGATTCGGTGTAGGTGCACATGTGACAAAAAATAGTCACAAAATGTCTTGTAAACTCGTAATATTCTCGTAAAAAGTGTGTAACAACAGTTTTGAGGTCGTAAAAGGGCGTAAAGTGAAGAGTATACTTTACCAATGTGTTCGTTGACGGCACCCCGGGGCTCACATTAACACCGATATTACTACTATCGCGGTGTATTCGTATTAACGCGTCGAGATTACATTAACCAAACTACCGGCCGGCGACGGGTTAACACTGTTTGAGTTTGTAAAGAGTGTATTGGTTTTACACGGTGTGGTTGGGAAAATCAGTGTTCGATTTAATTTTAAATAATTTTTCAGTTTGCAATCAATGTGAATGATTTCCACAATTTTACAGAATATAAATCATTGACATATATATTACTAGCGTAAGGACCGGGCTAACCGCGCGACTAAATGGCACCAGCGCGCTGGCCCTAAAATGACGGTTTTAGGGCCAACGCGACTCAGTTGACAGTGGTGCGCGCGAAGGATTTATGACAGATGGCGTTATTTTTGCTTGTACGAAGAACGTCTATGTAAAATGTTCAGATGGGCGTATCCTTACTTTTGAAATCATTGATATAAAGTGTTATCATATGAAATAATAGGCTCTATTTGTACTAACTCCTAAATGATCTAATCAAGTAAAAAAACCGTAAATCAGTCATCTTTTTATTGTAAATAAATCACACTAATATTATAAAGGCGAAAGTTTGAGAGTGTGTGTATGTGTTTATATGTTGGTTAATTTTAATAAAATTTTATATGGAGGTAGCTGACACCCTGGATTAACATATTATAGGCTACTTTTTATTCCGATATTCCCACGGCATCGACATTTACGCGGATGAAACCGCGGGGCGCAGCTAGTAAATAAATAAATATTTTTTTATTTCAGAAAAAAACACATGTTTATGGTTCACACTATACAGATCACTTATGTGTTTTTTTTTAATTGTTAAGTGAAGTGACAGGTGGTAAATCTGTTGCACCTACGATATTTTTTTTTTATTTTACAAAATTCACATTCAACGCTCACGTTTTCGTTAACCCCCTGTACCAGACTATGTTTAGCCCATTCGCCGGTTGCACAACACAGCATTGTTCGCAGGGGTCGAGGTCCAATGCTTAGCTGACCCTTAATTGATTTGTGTCGGGCTTAAACACAGCTTAGCGTCATTACGAGCTAATCAAATGATAGTTGTGCTTATCGCTTTAATGATGTTCATTAAGAATTAGGGTTCGTTGCTAGTAGGAAATGGTGGGTTAACGTTTAGAACGTATGTATGTGTTAGCTTTCTGGTTTTATAGGGATGATTGTTGCCGTTGTATAGTTCTAAATTTTATTTATTTCATATTGGCTGACCCGACCTACGTTGTCCTGTACACATTTTAATAAGTAGGTAACTCATTTAAAATAATCTTAGAAAAAGGACGTTTTTTTCCAAAATTTTTAAAATATTCCGGGAAACTATTTCCAATTTTTCTTTCCATAAAAACTTAATTCGGACTGTTACGCACATTTTAAAATAAAAATAGCCAAATCGGTCCAGCCGTTCTCAAGTGAAGCGCTTACCAACGTACAGTACCTATTTCATTTTTATAAAATTAACTTTTCGCGGCCAACGAGTTTATTTTTAAATTATTTAATTAAAAACAATACCTACAAAAAAAATACCTTAATAATAAAATAATCAGCAGTCACTACACTTAATTTGATAATAAAACAACGTTTTCTAGATAAATAATTGCCTACGGAACACATAAACGCAAAACAAGCAAACCTACTCCACACCACAATTTTCTCTAACCCCAAACCACTATCCTAATATTCCTGTACCTGACCACACTGACCACGTAAACGGCCATTAAAGGGTTAACAGCCCCGCACGAAACAAGAATAGCCACAAATCAGTGAGATATTCAATCTCGGGTACAATAACATTAGAATATCGGCTAAACGGCTAAACTAAGGGGGTTTAGCGACAGTGCGCAGTGTGATAACTAAGCGTTAAATCTAATGTTGGGGCTAGATATGACATTGTTTAACATTACATTAAAGATAATGCCGGCTACCATTCAAAATAAATGGATAAAAAATTAATTAGTGTGAACTTTATAAGACAAGAAATACCTGCATTGCTATTCTGTGAAAATCTCACCGTGAAAACTCAGGTGAAGTGAACTGTCATTCCACCTGCGGTGCTATTCTGTAAAAATCTCACCGTGAAAACTTAGGTGAAGTGAGAGCGTGGAGTGAGCTGTCAATAGTGTCAATTCCTAGCAAAAACAAACTCACTTCACCTAAGTTTTCACGGTGAGATTTTTACAGAATCGACCGGCTGATGCTAGAGATTGACACTATTGACAGCTCACTTCACGCTCACCACACCTAAGTTTTCACGGTAAGATATTTACAAAAAGGTTTATTGGAATCAACAAGAAGTGTTCAAATTACATCAGTGGTGATTGGAGCCTCCTTTTAAGCGTATAAAGCCTGTATTAGGAGACTCCGCTCTTCCATACATTATTAGTACTTATAAATACTTGTTTATTTCTATTTTACCATAATTATACAAATAAAAATAAAATAAAAACTTAAAACTACATTGGGTTACATTTAAAGGTTAAGCAAAGTGTGCGTGAAATACTGGAATTGTGTGTGAATCAGGATGTATGTGTGTTGTGTATGTGAATGTGTGTGGAATGTGTGTGGTTGAGAGAATGACATGAGTGAAAGGCATTGAGAATATGCCTAGTGATGGTGTGTATTTATAACAATAAAGGCTCTGTGTCTTCATAACTAAGTGGTTTTATCCATTCAATTAGTATTTTTTTGCATTCATGCCGTTTTTTTGTGTGTATGTAAGTTATTTTATTACATCTGTTGTAAATCTGAGCAGAGCGCTTTTTGTATTGAATACTGGCAAATTTAGTTTTAATTTGTGGAACATTTGCTACTAGGTCTAGGATAGATAGGCTGCAATAGAATACTCTTCATTATGTGCATCATAAGTTTTCACGGTGAGATATTTACAGGATAGATCGGCTGCAATAGAATACTCTTCATTATGTGCATCATAATTATTTATTATAAATGTAGAAAAAATACTTGGTATTTTCAGAACTATAAGAATAAAAAATAGTCCCTGACATTGCAAAATTAATAAAATCGTTTTTTTTAATTATTGTTTTAGCTTTTTGAGCTGAATTTAAAGATATTTTTTTGAACCAGCAGATCTTTCGCGCATCTTCGTGGCTAAAATTTCTCAAACACAAACTACGATTAAACCACAACGAAACTAACATATTCGTTGCTCATCCAGCTCCACTAATTCCTTACTTAACGATCTGTAAAGGGAGACGGAAGGGATAAGGTGGAAGGGCTCGAACAAATTAAGGGATCCTAATGGTTATCGGCGGGATCTACGGTGGGCTGTGTTTAAACTGGCCCTTACACGCGCTGGATGAATTTTAATGCCCCCAAGTGTAGTGTGAGATGTCATGGCTGATATTTTGATATGTATTACAAGATGGTGGACGTAATCGTGTTACGAGGCTTTTGAGTACGTTTTGAATTGTTTAGTGGCTGTTTTATGTTTGGGAGTCGTAGAAATGGCCCTGATTGGCGTTGTTGCTGTGTTATTTTTTATAGTTTTTATCATTGTTTTAATGTTTCTAATTTATGAGCCGTGTTCTAGAGTGATAAACTCGGGAATCTAGATTAAAAACTTGCAGATTTGGCTTGTCTCGACTTACATCGAATTTAAAAGGGGATTCTATCACTAGAGATCGTTTTACACATACCTACTTTAAAACAACGATTTGTAGTGATAGAATCCCCTTTCAATTCTCAACCTCATACAGTATGAGAATTAAAGATAAACTTAAGTTGGAGTTTAGAGTAAACTTACGTTTAACTTAACAGTATTTTAACACTAATTCCACCAATTAAAGTGAACACGAACGGGACATCTAAACGACGTTCAAAAGCTGTCAGTGTCATCATTGCTGTGGAATAGTGACACTGACAGCAGCTCTTGAACGCGGCTTAGTTGTGCTGAACGCGATTAGTTTCTTTGGTGAAATTCGCCCTTAGTCGAGAATTTTATATCTCAGAGTGTAGGTAATTTTTATTATTGTTCAGTATGCAAAATATAACTGTAAAGTTTACAGTGATACCCTGCATTCTTTAAAGTGTAAAGGGTAAATTAAAATGTTCACTCAGCTGGAGGTACATTTAATCGGAAATAACTTGTCCAAAAAATTAAAAACAGCATCAGTAACATTATAACAGTAACCAGTTTCATTCAAATTATATTTTTTTCCTTCACCGCCATCTTTAGCGCCCATAAATAATTGTCAGAGATATTAATTACGATGTTGTCTTAATTTTAAGACGTACGCGCCATTCATCTTCTAAGTCTTACTCTCGTGTGCCGTAATTATTCAAATTATCTTCTTATCAGGTCAAAACAGTTTTCCAACACCCCCCTGAAATTAACACATGTTTCATATCAATATCAACTTTATGACATGGGCAGTAAGGTTGAAATTCCATTGGTGTGAAGTCGGATTTTTGTTTTGCAAATGTCTCCTCTATCAGTCTCGCTTTTGATATTTTAATTTGCAGTTTTGTTTTAATTAATCTTTGTTTTGGTAGTGGTATGGTTTCGCTGATCGTTTAATTTCGTTTCGTTGTTTATTATTTGGCTTGCCTGTACATTGCCAAAAAAAGTTATTATTAGTATACTTAGTTACGTTTTAGCATGGCGGTCACTGACCGTCCTCCATATTCTAGCACTTTTTATTTAAAAAACTGAAAAAACTAAATAACGTCAGGCATCAATATCTATCTTGAACTACAATATATACCATGAAAAACCATACGTTTATTGGTTTGGTTGCTACGGGGCAATGACCGCTATTGCCATGGTAAAACCCGACAACTACCTATAGGTTTTTTTTACTTACCTCAAATAACATCCCTATAAAAAATATATAACTTGACGATAACTGCGTTGTTAATTCAAAAGCTCTTTCTATTGTCGCTTAAAGTTTATAGTGGATATACGAGATTAAAACAGAAGACGAACAAGAAGGGGATCAAGGAGGGGGGGTGGAGGGGTTCAGGGGATCAGACCGGAATAACTCTTTAACTGCACCTATCTATTCTAACCTCAATAAACTTCAAAAATCTACAGAAAACCCTAAAAGAACTTCTTCGATAGTTTTCCTACGAGTGTTATGCTGCTTTTGAATCTTCTTCCCATCCACACAAAGTCGCGAATCGAACACCACGACCCTAATCTCATTTGTATGTTAAATGCAAGTAGCCTCGACATCCAGTATCTTAGGCCATAAGTTACACCCTACCGATATCGAGATATCGATCTAATCTATCGATGCACGTTTATCGAGTCGTTTGAATCGATACAAACTTATCGATACCGCATTTGTCACGAACACTCAGTGCGTCGGGACAAATCTTGTTAAGGGGAGGTAATTCCGTTAATTGTAATTTGTAATTGGTCTGGTTTGTGGGGTAAGCTGTTTAGTAGCTTGTATGCTAATGTAGGGTAACTTTATCAAATAAATTAATGATAATGTGGAATATCATAAGTGCATACCAGAAACAGTTTTACTATAACTAAAGTGTGAATTTAATCAATTTAAAACTTCAGACGTATAAATACGAAGAAGACGACGAAAAAAATCATAAATAGAGACGTTCGAATTTTTATGATATTCTACCCGAAATTCATACATACCTCATTCTATTTTATTTACAAAAATTATGGCTTTCTAATATCTTGTAACGCTGTTGGAAAAATAAAAGGTAGTAATTTATCATAATCGGCCTATAATGTTCCCACTGCTGGGACACAGGCCTCCTCGCTTCGAGAGGGAGTGGCCTGTAATCTACCACGCGGGTCCAGTGCGGGTTGGTAGATGTCACATGTCTTCGAATGTTTGGTTCTAGGACATGCCGGTTTCCTCACGATGTTTTCCTTCACCGCTTTGAGGGCAGTGGTGATGAAATTATTTACACAAAGTAAAGCGCCTGCCTGGGTTCAAAGCCACGACCTACAACAAGTAAGGCGCGGCCGTTACCACTGGGCCGCCAGTGCTCTATAATATTTATCACTTTTCATACCATAATACCATAATCAGCCTATAATGTTCCCACTGCTGGGACACTGGCCTCCTCTCAGTGAGAGGGAGTGGGCCGTAATCCACCACTTTTCATAATATATTTTTTTCTTAGCCATACTGTCCCTCTCCTAGGCAAAGGTCTCGACCAAGTCCTTCTAAATTTATTTCCGTTAACCTTTTAATATATTTAAAAAATCTATGCCCAATAAATTAAAATCCACATGACCTCATAAGAGGTTCCGCTTAAAATTGGCACAAAGAAAGAATGCTAAGATTTATTTAAAGACACCGCTACGATGTAGATTCAATCGATCGCCCATTGTTTCAATTTATTCGATTTACCGATCGATATAATGCGAGCATCTCTAGGTATTATAGAGCGTGGGAAAGTCGATCTTTCATTACTATTTTCATATTGAATAGGATCAATCTGATCTGAATCTGAGATGAAAGAAGAATTTTGCTAATATTTTGATGATACAAATAGCTTGCTCTTCGTACAGCCAAGGAACTTGATTGTTAGGCAGATTGACACGTAACGTGTTACATTTCATACGACTGACAAATAACTACAGCTCTGATCTGAATTTATGGACGACTAGCTGCGCCCCGCGGTTTCACTCGCATAAGTTTCGATCCCGTGAGAATATCAGGATAAAAAGTAGCCTATATGTTAATCCAGACTGTCAGCTACCCCTATACCTGCCAAATTTTATCAAAATTGGTCCAGCCGTTTGAGCGTGAAGAAGTAACAAACATATAAACACACTCAAACTTTCGCCTTTATAATATTAGTGTGGTGATTTAAGTGAATAGTATATTTGCCTATCAATCAAGTTCCCTGACTTTTACATTCTAACATAAAACGGTAGAACAAAATATATTTTTGTCATACTTTTTAAATCTAGAGCAGTAAGAACAGTGGTGGCCAAGTGGTAGCGGCCGCGACTTACGAGTTGTAGGTCGTGGGTTCGAACCCAGACACGCACTTTACTACAGAACCAAAAATTCTAAGACAAGTGACATCCACTAACGCGCACTGGGCCCGCGTGTTTTATTACGGCCCACTCCCTCTCACCGAGAGGAGGCCTTTGTCCCAACAGTGGGAACATTATAGGCTGATTATAATACTTTTTAAATAAAATTTAAAAGCCAAAATTATAAAACCTATTTATCTTTTTTATTTTCGTGAATCGCACTTAGTGATATCCTAATTATAATGAAGTACTGTGTCCTCTTCTTCTTTACCTAGTTTTCAAGATACAATCTGGTGTACAAACATCTGACAGACCGACATGTCGTAACATACGTAACTAATTTCTGAGATAACTCCAAGTTAATTACTCAAAAAAACAACGTTATCTTTTAGATCAGCGCATAGTGCCCGTGTTTTATAGTTTTGGTTTGAGGTGCGGTCCGGGGCATAAGCGGTAGCGATTTTGGTAAGTGGGCGAAAGAAAAGGTTTCACGTTGGCGACTTACTGCAGATGACATTTTTAACTGACGTAAAAAGGAAGGGCTTTTGACTTTTATAACGAATCTCTCACGAAAAGTATGTGTTCTGCGTGTATATAAAAGTACCCTCAAAAATTGGTCTCTAATCCATACTAATATTATAAATGCGACAGTGTCTGTCTGTTACCTCTTCACGTTCAAACCGCTGACCCGATTTAGATGAAATTTGGTATAGATATACTTTGAGTCCCGGGAAAGGACATAGGATAGTTTTATCCCGATATTCCGACGGGATCGACACTTATGCGGGTGAAACCGCGGGACGCCGCTAGTTATTTATAAATTTACTGAACATACATGTGACAATTCGAATACATAGGTATGACGTGCATCAACTGGCACTGGGCCCACGTTGTGGATTATGGCCTACTCCCTCTCTTAGAGATGAGGCCAGTGTCCCAGCAGTACATTATGGCTGATTATGCTTATGCCTACTGGACTCTGGAAACTAAACTCATAAAAAACTTTGTAAGCAATAGAAATGCAGCTAAGTTGCAAACCTGAATTGACTGT
This sequence comes from Oligia fasciuncula, assembly GCA_963082905.1. Classification (NCBI taxonomy): domain Eukaryota; kingdom Metazoa; phylum Arthropoda; class Insecta; order Lepidoptera; family Noctuidae; genus Oligia; species Oligia fasciuncula. Next base: position 5,793,225 of record OY720401.1, read on the forward strand.
AAAAGTAACGTGGAAAACATTCATAGGTATATAATTTTATAGCCCCAGTACACAGCCAATATTTCCTAGTCCTGATATCGTAATTTCGAAACCTACAGATAAATTGCTACGTGTATGTGCATACCCATCAAAAGTTATCGTTTACGACAGATTGGAAGGTAATGCGATGCCCAGGATGAAGAAACATTTTGGTCGAATAATATCTAGGTATTGCGACATTCATCCTTTCGGATAAAAACTTCCGAGTCTTTCGAAGTTCTGTCCGATTTCCGCTAAAATCCGTGGAGTCTCCTGAATGGCTCTAATTAACATCTTTATAAAAGTCCTGCTCTCAAAACGGTGATGGAAAACGTCGTGAGGAAACCGGCTTCTCCTAGAACCATAAATTCAAAGACTTGTGACATCTACCAACCCGCACTGGGCCCGCGTGGTGGATATAGCCTATTCCCTTTTGAAGAGAGGAGGCCTGTCCCAGCAGTGGGAACATCATAGACTGATTATGCTTATTTATTGTCAGGAATTAAATACCAGAGTCCTTTTAAGTTCTAGGCCGAACGTAAGATGGTGTCGGACGTAAGATGGACTCTCCTGAATTGCTCTAATTAACATCTCGATAAAAATCTTCTAGTTTCATCTAAGGTGGATTTTAACAATGAAAAAACGTGATCAGCATGTCTAAACAGAGCGGTAAAGCTGTCAATGTCATTGTTGAAGAATATTGACGCTGACAGCTTGAACGCAGTTTAGATTTGTCGTGATCGCGTTCAATTTTATTGGTGAAATTGGCACTTAGTCAACTCTAGATTGCAGTACCTTCATATACTCCCCAATTACTAAGACTTCTATCAAGTTTTACTTCAAAATACATTTCTTCTATTAAACCATTAACAAGCCAACCAACAAAAAAAAACGATAAAATTCTCTACCCTTGCACTGGAGGCACCACACGCCGCGTCTGTCAGTCTGTCAGAGCAACGTTGACAGGTGTTAAATCGTACGCAGAGCGGTGCGCGTACGCATCGTAATTAGTTGAGTCATGGCTATTAAGTAAGACCTGTTTGGCTCTCAACGGGGTACGGAAATATTGAGTGTCTTTTTAAACTAGATTTTTACTGTTATAAGAAAAACTAGCTGTTGCCCGCGACTTCGTCTGCGATCCAGGATAAAAAAAAGTAGCCTATGTTCTTCTCCAGGTCATGGTCTACCCATGTGCCAAATTTCATCCAAATCCTTTCCGCCGATTTAGTGTGAAAGTGTAACAAACAAACTTTCTTTCGCATTTATAATATTAAGTAACGATTGTTGACGTTACCCTTACCATAGTGGTATAAGAAAGATCTCTGAATGCAAGCTTTCTGCCAGTTTTGAGTAATTAATTCATTGATGATTAATTCAAATGTTGCCTATACCTGCCTCATTAACAATCACTTCAATATTCTACTTCCTACTAATATTATAAACGCGAAAGTTTGTGAGGATGTTTGCTACTCTTACACGCAAAAACTACTCAACGGATTTGGATGAAATTTGGCACACAGATAGTTTATAACCCGGATTAACACATAGGATACTTTTTATCTCGATATTCCCACGGGATCGAAACTTATGCGGGTAAACCGCGGAGAGCTGCTAGTAAGAACTATATCTGTAAAAGATCGCGTAAAAGTAAAATTTACATAATTATATCTGTAATTTATATGGTGTACCTAAGTACACTAGAGTACACTATCTATCTATTTATTCTAATTACACCATTCTTCTAAAAAACCTTCACCGATATATCATCATCGCTTTATGATCGTCTCTTTCTTCCATTTCAGCCTCAAGATCATCTCTCTAATGATGAATGTCCAATTTGTTCTTCCATTAATAAACCCCTTCATTACTGTTTCCTTAATTCACGATGAAACTGATATCTTCACGGCTCGGCCATACATAAGTACACAGCGCAAGATTTTCACCCGTCTAACGGCGTATACCAATAAAGCGTAGATCAAATGAGCATATCTAAGCGCAGGGCATCCATTCACGCTGCTTGCCTATTAAATCAATGTCCACCGTATATGTATTACAGTACAGTCTGTCTGTCTGTCACGCGATACGAAGAAACATTGGCGCGGGGCGAGCCCCTGACTCGAACAGATGTTTTGACTTTATATTTCTGTTTTGTTGAAGAATTTCAAGAATTATTGCCGTGAAACTGAACCAAGTGAAATAATAAATAATTTTACGGACCAAAAGCCTATAGAGAACTCTTACAAGAACTGATTTACGACTTTCTAACAGCCGTGTAATCCATTGAACCGATGATACACTACAATTTAAACAATAATATACCAAACCGTAGAACACAAGGCGTGACCCACAATATGAATAATCATAAAACCACATTAAGGAATTAGACGTTGCACGCCCAATAACTCTATCTTAACATCTACAACGCGACCGATTGAAATAGTCATCAACAAACAAACAATATAATACACCTGACACACCAACATAACGCAGCAGGTTAATGTAAGTTCACACGTGAACCTAAGGTGAGAGCGATCCACCGGCGGCAAGGCCGAGAAAACCGATCAATTTAAAATGAAACTTACCTGACACGTAATAAGGTCAACATTCCCACGGTCGATGTTTAAAACACAATTAAGAAAGTATCCAATAAGGCTCGGAATGTGTGGTTGGAATGTGTACTGTATTAGAAGGTGGTAAGGTTGGTATTGTGTGGGTCGTTGTTCGCGAACCGGTTGGATCGGTCGCGAACTTTTACCTATAAATTTGTGTCGGCTAGCAGGCATGCGGCGGGCGTGCTCCGTGTCTAGGAGCTCTCGTGTAGTTGCGTCTTATGTTATAGGAAATTAGAGGAAAAGAGCTGAAAATATACGACATCATCTATAAGATTCAATTACGGTAACAATATGGCGACATTGTACGATACCAAAACAAACCGTAGGCTTGACAGTTCTCCTAATTATCGAAAACAACTTGATTGACCTTAGATTTTATTTTTAATTCATCAGTCTCATCATCAATCTCATTAAAATTCAGATTCGCCAATTAATCATTTCAAATATCCGGAAAATAAAACTACCTAAAGGCTCCTACAAACAGGCGCGACACGCGATAAAATCGCGCGCGACACAAAGGCACTGCAAGTCGCGCAACGAGCGGTGCCTTTGTGTAACCTCGAAGGTGTAACCCATTACTAGATGCATTAGAGCATCAATTGAGTCTCAAACAAAACAAAATAACCTCCACATGAGCGCTTTTGGCATAACTGGAAAAAAACTGGAAAAAATACCAATTTACATAAACTAATGTTTCAAATTGATGTTATTTCGACTTTATTTTAATGGTTATTAAGTTGATTTCAAAGTGACTAGCACTATTGAAAAAGTTATAAAAATGTTTGAAGTTGTAGCGTAGGTACACTGAACTTTATTCTGTAGGATTTAAAGTTATTTTTCCATAAACTCAAATTTGATAACATTTTTGGCAAATAAATCGCGAATGCAGATTACATACATAAGCTCACACCTTCTTCCCATGGGGGTAGGCAGAAACTACAGAACGCCACCTGCTACGATCCTATACTCCTACTCCTTTTGCCTCGTTTACGTTCATACATCATACACGCACTATATTAAACATCTACCAATTTCTCATAAAAAAAACCTCACACCTACAGCAACTGCCTATTAAAAATCGCTCCCGCTCACTCTGACACCCCACCCCAAGCCAAGGGCTGATGCATTTCACAACGAGTCAATTAAAGGCAGCATCATTACCGCAATCTGTTTTTACCGAGCACGGCTAAATGTTAATACTGTTGCACTTTCATGCTACACCGCCACCGTGACAAACCGGGACATGTGTCGAGAAAACTGAAGATTTTCTTACATTTTGAGAAAATGTTGCCTCGTTTGAATGCGACAAAATTCTTGAGACTTATCATTTATATCTCTTACTTTCTTACTACAAATCTGGTAGTTAAGCCATTAGTTTTCAGCTAGGCTTCTTTCAACCCGCGCTATCTAAAGACCCTGACCTGACAACGCATCAAGCGAAGCACAATGGGAACAAACACGCATACTTAGACACACACACCAGCCACACACACATACACCATACCATACCTGAAATCACCTCTAGTCTCTAGTCTCCACGATGGAATTCGTACCCCGAGCCCCAACATGAGGAACAGGGTATAAAGTTCACTCATCCTCCATAGAAAAGGGAGGATCCTCCGACCAGACGGGTGTTGTGTCTGGCGGGCAACTGCCCAATGATTCATGTCGGGCCGTTGTATCTATGCTAGTTGCGCGGTAAACTCTGCTTGCGAGATGCAGGATTTTGCGGGACGTCAGTATGACGCTTTGTGGCGTTGTAGATACCGCTACAGGTAACCTAGCTGTAGGTAGTAGTTTAAGCTACTCATGTCGTCTCAACTTGCCTGTGGACCTGCTTACTGCATTACCAGGACAGTAAAATATTTTCAATTTTTTTTTCTATCTATAGTAGAATAGAAGGTCTGCCAATTTAGAATAATCCCTTCCTAAGTTTTAATAGAAACAGGGTTTTGCTCCAGTGTGTGTGTTAACAAAAGTGATAAATTGATGTTTTCGTTAAAAAAATCAGGGTAATGTAAAGTTCAAACAAAAACAAACAGAGTTAATATGCTAAACAATTAAAGTTGGCAGTCAATTTGCTTCCCTAACTATACATCACTTTCAACATAACGATGTTTGAAATTATTAACAACTTTGTTGCTCATATACAACTGGCAAAGCTGGAAACAGATTTGCAACATGTTACTCCTCTAAATCCTGTCTTATTATCCCCCCAACAACTTACTACGCTTTTGTGCCTTGTTACAAGTCTGTTCCGAACTTTAAGTAGACGAGTACTCTATGACCTGGCAGATGCTGTAAACCTGATTACAAGTACACTATGACCTGGTTACGGTCTTAGATTATTATAGGCAATTATTGTCCGATATTATGGGGCTATAAATCCAGCTGTAAATGGCTGACTTTAGTTCGTTACATTTAGAATAAATGATGAGTTTTTTATGAGAAAAATATTTTGATCTTGGAGATGTTCAGACAGAGAAACCTACAAAGACACGGACCAGCATCCCAATTGAGTAACACACTTTCTTTTACAATCCGAAGGAAATTCTTAATCCAATGCTTCATAAGTTTGAAAAACTCGTCTATTCGACAGCGTAAATTACACAATTAATGTTGACGAATTGTCAAAATTAAAGACTTGCAATTGTTAATATGTTACACAGTTGCCCGCAGTTAATTGGACTATCAAATATTTAATAGTTCATATTTTCTTAACACCAGTAAAACAAGAATTTGTTTTCAATTTAATTTTAATTCTAAATACTCCATCCTATGTTCAAATCTGCGGGGTAATTTCGTAACACACTAACACTAGGAATGGCTTTAATTCTGACAGTTCAACAACATTCATTGCGTTATTTCCGTTGCTGATCAGATACATTATTCGAACATATGAAGCAATGGATTAGCAATATCCTTCAAAATAATTCAGATTATGATTAATACTATGTTACGCCATTAGGATGGTGTTTCGCAACGGCCCCAGAAGATTTTAATACAGAGCCCCATCATTCTTATCGAGATTTACATCATAGTAAATCTCTCAGTTATAGTAAGAAACATAGCCATTTTATCAGTCCGAAAGTAATATTTATTATTTAGCAAAGATTCCAACATTCCCCAGTAACGAAACACATAACATGGGCTACTTGATACGCTACTTAATCAATGCGATGCGAACACAGGTGAAATACGGCCCTGCATCTTCATAACATATTCCCTGCAACTAACAGAAAGATTTAGTGCTAAAAGATGCACTAAATATCGTCCTGTCGGGTTGTCAGCTGGTTTAATAAAAACTGCGATGCATTTTTCTATTTCTTTGCAAAAGACTGACTTCATTATCATTACAACAAGATTAAAAAGGATGAGTTTACGTTTAGGTACTTATTCTTCGTCAATTTACTATAATATACTCAAAAGACCATTTCAGACATCAATCTACCTACATGGACTCCACATGATCTGACCATGATTATATCTGGCATTTAAAAGAGACTGTGACCTCCATTGGTGACCTCTGAGTTTGTTTCAGCCTTTCTTCTCAGAGTAGTCAGATAAACAGAGGAAACACCGAACTCATCTAAATAGTTTTTTTTAAATATGATTGACGTGTAAAGGTGTTTGTACAAATCCACTTACAGAAATAAAATTATTTATTAAGCATACAATATTAATTTTATCATCCGAAGGACCAGATGTCATCATCATTGGCAGCCTTATTCCAGCCACTGCTAAGTATAGGTCCCTTTTGTGCCATGCTTCTTTCTGGTGGGTGCGGGTCTCATCCAGGACTTCCCTACGATCTTCTGTAGGTCGTGTCTTGGCTATTGGTCTGCCAACGCCAAGGACAAGTAATTTATTTTATGGTCGCTTGTCACGTAGTCCATTTTTCCCGCCAAAATCCTGCTTGTCATAATGTCATTCAACCTGTCATAGATGATAATAGAAGATTTTTTTAGGCGTACTCTTAAGGCACGGATTATGATTTATACAGCCTACTTAATAATATTTTAATATAATTTAAGAAAGAGCCCTTCAGACTTATACATGCAGTGTGAACGCACTTAGCACTAAAAGCCTAATTCTTTATGCACCCTTACGGCTTTTTACCACCAGGCGCCATTTTGCTTTGTCCAAGTGTTCGAGTTATTTATTGCAAGGTATTAAATTATTCGCTAAGAGATTGTCAGGGAAAACTGTTGTGATTTTCTTTAATGGGTATATTTTTTTTTGAACTGTTTCCCAGCAGGTTGTGTTTTAGAGGTGTTTTTTGATATTTTAATTTAAGGAGTCGCGTAAACTTTTCCTGCCCATTTTTAGACGACTGCCGAATAATTTATTCGGCACTCGTCTTACACATTTGCAAGTAAATAACAAAATACAACACTTATTTAAGTGTTGTAATTTGTTATTTACTTGCTACGTTTCAATACACTTTAATTTTTAATGAAAATGACATAATTTAAAAATTCAAGCCTAATTTATTTATCAACCAAATAAAATTATCAAAACAAAAAACAAACATTCTAAATTCACAAATTATCACAAGAAATTTAAATCCCAAATTACGAATTAATGTGGGCTTACGCTATAGGCCGCAGATAGGTAGTTTGTATAATTATATTATTTATACCATACTTTAGACAATTTACATAAAAATGTTTACAACTAATTTATTTATGCTATAATAAATTAATTAATCAAGGCAGTAACATTATTAAGTTATCATTTAAATTGTATAAGATAAAGGCCCGTTGTCACCAACCAATTAAAACAGCTGGAGAGAAAAAAAATACTTGAATTTAAAAAATAATGTGATCATTATTATTTATTTTTTATTTATTTATTATTCATTAATGCTTTGGCTTTAATGACTTCTCGATGTTAAATGTGGTAATGGAACCGAGTTAGCATAAGCATAATCAGCCTATAATGTTCCCACTGCTGGGACACAAGCCTCCTCTCTGTGAGAGGTATTGGACCGTAATCCACCACGCGGGCCCAGTGCGGGTTGGTAGATGTCACATGTCTTCGAATTTTTTGTTCTAGGACATGCCGGTTTTCTCACGATGCTTTCCTTCACCGTTTTGTCTTGTTAACATGACATCTTTTCCAAAGACAAACCTCGATTTTCTAGTAGTATCTTTTAACTTTAGACAGATTTGTTGAAAGCCTGTTTAACACTGCTAGCAACTGTGATATCGTATTTCACAGATTCATAATTTAATTTGAATAGGCAATTGGATGTAATCTTGCAATTACCAGTTTGTATTTATTGCATCCTGAACTGGAAACTAAGTACGTTCTGTATGCAGTATTTTAGCTAATAAGTAGGTGTGTTGACCGGTAAGCTGCAGTTTATGTAGGTACCTATACAATAGTTCACTTTTGATTGAATTAAATCTTAGATAAACTACAGACTCTATATTACTAACCAAAAAAAAATTTTTGACACGTGATCTTGAAAACTTACAAAATTCTGGCTAAAAATAAATTAAGCACTCTTTTCAAAGCAATCTTACATAATAAGGTAGGTAGTGGCCAGTAGCCAGAACAACTTAGGATGAGTTTCACCAATTAAACTGAACGCGACCAGCACATATTAACCGCGTTCAAGAGCTGTCAGTGTCATCATTGTTGTGGAATATTGACACTGACAGCTCTTGAACGCGGTTTAGATGTAGGCCTAAAAAGGCCACTTTGACAGAATCATAAAAGGATAACATTATGAATCATAATATCGCGAAGACAGTCCGTGTTTCTCTTTTTTTCGCTGCACTACGTAGGTATAATCAAAGAGATTGGGATTGGATTTGGACTGGATTGATTGGTATTTTAGCACAGACAAAAAAAATTAACTGATGCCTTCACCAATGGGATTTGATACGATTAACTTAACAGTTAACTGTCCATTATGATTCATAATGTTATGCTTTTATGATTCTGCCAAAGTGGCCTTTTTAGGCCCCCTGATCGCGTTCGGTTTCAGTAATGAAATTCGCCTTAAGTCATTAGTAACTAACACTGCTTGCTTGTCAACTACCCTAAACCAATAACTTTATACTTCCTATCTACTAAGACAAAGGAACAAGACTATGCCACATACAGCCTGTATAAAAACTACAGCATTCGCCATCTCAGTCCTTAGTCCACTAGCGCCATTGCTATTGACGCGCGCCCATTGATTTATACGCGCCAACCCCCGGAATGAATAAAGAACTAACTGCCCCGAGCGGCCATTTGTCTCTATCCTTTATGGTAAATGCGAGATTTAGGAGTTTTTATTTACTGGTAAGAAAACTCGCCAACAATGGACACAGGAAACCAAAAAAATTAGAAAATCTTTTTTTTTTGTGTATTGTATGGTTTTCTCTATTATTTGCAATACTGTTCCGTTCATAAAATAAACATAAAAAATACATTTAAAATGACACACACGAAAAGAATTGCGGATTTTTATGTAACAAAAATGACAAATGGTGTTGGCAGATCGCCTATATTTCATCAAAAGAACATTTTAAAAACTGCAATACCGAAAAACATTAATAACTAAGTGAAAATATAATGTCCCCTCGCATTCCGCGACTCCCCCAAACTACCGAAAACAAGAGGAAACTATTTTCGTCGAACAAAAAAATGTTTCCGGCAGAAGATTTATAGGGCACCTTACTCACAGCATAGGCCCTCTTCGTATAAAACGCGTGAAATGAAGTGTTTCCCTCCCCCTTTGGTTTTTTCTTCACTTTTTCCTTAGCCACAGATTTTTTATTGCTCAATTAATCCAATAAATTCGCGTTGATGTGCGTTTTGACTCGTGTAACAGGGCCTTTAAATTTTATTTCTTCTTTTTCGCTTGAAAATGGAGCTGTGTTTATACAGATCATTAGCAGCTGTCACATTTAAACTTGGAATTATTTAGCGTTTCATTTGTTTTGGTTTAATTAATTATGCATGGCCAAGTACTGATTAATTTTAGTTGTAGCAAAACCTCATCTACGTAGGTAATTAAAGCCAAAATGAATACATGCGACTTTAATTTAAAGTAGTTTACGTTAATAGTTATTTCAACTGCGTAATACGGAATTCCCCCTCAAAAAAACATGTAGGTAATACTACCCGATGTACGGGTATCAAACTTTCAAATATCATATGGTCAGTCAATAAAAAGGTCCACCAATGAACATTCGCGTCACGTTCGCCCTCACTTGTCGCTATGCCCATTGCTGAAATTGATATACATCACTCGCCAATATCCGATACATTTTAAATAGCCCTTAACACAATGAAATAAAAGCCATGTTAGTAAAATTCGCACGCAGTCATAAACTGGCCGCATAACCTATGCCCAAAATAGGCTGACCTCTCTGGTCCGATTTTCATTGGGTGAACATGGAATATCCGGAACATTGAGAAAGGTCTTATTGAAATGGTGTTCTTAAGCTTGACCGCGCACTTTCTTCAGTGCTCTGGGCGCCTGGTACCAATTGCTTGAGATATATTATTAGTATGAAGGTCTGTGGACCGTCAGAGTTGATAAAATAAAAAAAGTTGGAATTGAATTGACTTCTTTGGAAAGTAAGAGGGTGTGTAAGTTACTCTACAGAGTTTTCCAGGACTTTTTTTGTCATTATTGTCAAAGTTATACATTATAACATTATAGGTTAGTTAAGGCTACTTTAAATTGGGTCACCTGCTAAATTACAGCAGTAGTGGCCCAGTGGTAACGGCTGCGACTCACGAGGTGTAGGTCGTAAGTTCGAACCCAGACAGACGCTTTAATTTATGTAAATTATGTATTTCATCACCGCTGCTCTCAAAAACGGTGAAGGAAAACATGATGGGGAAACCGGCATGTCCTAGAATCAAAAAATCGAAGACATGTGACATCTACCAACACGCGCGGGCCCGCGTTGTAGATTACGGCCCACTCTCTCTCACCGCGAGGAGGCTCGTCTTCCAACGGTGGTAACATTATAGGCTGCATGATTATGCTAAATTGCCTCGGAAAGCACGGTAAGCCGTTCGTCCCAGCTGTCATTCGTGGATCTTTGACGGTCGTCACGGGTAGTCAGAAGCCCAAAAGTCTGACAACCAGTCTTACCAAGGGGTATAAAATACTGGTATTCAGCTGCATCTGGTTAGACTAGAAGCCGATCCCAACATAGTTCGGAAAAGGCTAGGCAGATGATGACAGCAGTTGTTACTCTCTGCCTCTGCTTCGCAAGTTTATCGAAATGTTGCCAACTTTAATAAACGCACTCATAATCAAAGTCTGTCGATTCAACTCGTTCGCTGCGACGATAAAAGTCGCAACGTTAACATTAACAGATTTCGTCCAAAGATAAACATTATGGACACGACGTAGGCGGCGCCGGGGGCGTCTCCTTGTGATATACGATACCCGACAACGATTGTATCGATTCAATTAATTAACATATCTATATGTAACATATTTGTATTACAAATACAAGCGTACGAATTAACTTTCTATAATTTATATTCTATATTTTTTATACGAAAATGTTCGACGAATTCTGTTTCGACGAATCTTGTTTGTGTGTTATTTTAGTGAACTTTCCAGTAAAATATTTAAAAGTAACTTATTTACTGTCAAAATAAACATGGAATTAGAAATATTGCTCTTTTAATGTTCGATTAGTGTTATTAACATGGAAACGATTTTATTAAGTCTCCTTTTGAGTGAATATAGGAATATTTACTCACTTTATTGTCAATTTAATTTCTAATTATTAATTCTTATCTATTAATATTGGATATTTATTCAAGAATTTTGACAATATTGAATAAATTAGTCAGAAAATTTATATAATTTTTATACGAATTTCATGAGAACAATTTATCGAAAACCTGTTTATTTTCTACATTTTCTCTAACTTAGACCTACTTACTTTTTTTTCTAAAATTTATTTGTTATTGCCTGTACCTTTTTATCTGTAGGTAATATAAGCTCTATTAAAAGCATTGTTCCGTAGTTTTTTTTTCCGTAGTTAGAAATAAAATATGACCTCTATTAGATTATTGGATGTTTGTAATCTAAACCACAACGCAAAGTCAAAATCAAAAGCAAAATCTGAAACGCGATTAGTCATGAGCGCTCTATTTCGACGAATAAGTACGTACCTATTCGTCGAAATAGAGCGCTCATGACTAATCGCGTTTCAGATTTATCACGTCACAGATTTTCCAGATTTCCTATCAGTCACGATAATTTTCACGCTCGCATTTCACGGTTGATGTAAGATCGCCATGATAAGCGAAGGTAGTAATTGATTATCAACAGTGTGTTTAAAATATTAGGTTATTAGAGCAACTTGCATGATGAAATGACAGTTGCAACTGAAGTGACAATCTTTTGTTTTTCTTTTGTCACCGTCAGTGGCGTCAACTGGAACTAAAAACTCTCGCCGTGAAAACTTTTGGGAAGTGAGCTTGAAGTGAGCTGTCATTCCACCTGATGCGACCTGATGCTTGGGATTGAAACTATTGACAGCTCACTTCAAGCTCTCTTCATCTATGTAAGTTTTAACGGTGAGATTTTTACAAAAAAGATCAGCTGTTTGATTACCTACTAGACATTGGTGTTGGGGTCTTTTTGGAGAATTTTGAAGACGTTTTAATTTTGATCTTTTACAGGAACTATAAAGTTTAAGAAATTAATCAATAATAAGTACAGCTGCGTGTAAAAAGATGGCAATTAGCAAAACTCAAAAGTGTTTTTTTTTTCTTCTAAACCGTTAGTGTCAAACACTGTAGAAACTACAACAATTTAATAATTATCCCCGAACAGAACTGTACGAGGGACGTCACAGCGCCAGGTGCCTAGTTAACTCGCACGGGCTACAGAAGAAAATCTCACTTTATTTTCGCTAATCGAATAGATAATCATTATAATAGTACTTCTTTTTACACATGGCCGTATACCTGCTACAAACTGTTGGGTTTTTTTTTTTCATTGCATGCCTTTTTCCATTTTTCACTCTGCATGTCCTTTAAATAAACGTGGTGTCGGTTACTCTTGGTGGTGGTAAACTGTTAAAATATCTTGATAACACTATACTAACCACATATTCTTTCTGTTGAGCATAATTCACCTAAAGTAACCAGTCCACTGTAGCACTGTCAATCTGTCAACTGTCACTAACATTCCACCATTGGAGCTTCGGAGTACAATCGACCTGCATCATGACGGTAAGTAAAAAGCACTAACTCAGTATAACAGGGTTTGTTGAAGCGAATCGTTAAAGGCTCTCCCGCAGACAGGCGCAATTCGAAGGTGCGACGCGATTCTGGTAGAACAATTTCCATGAAATTTTCATAGAAATTGTTCTACTAGAGTCACGTCGCACCTGTCTCCGGGAGCCTTTAAGTGTTTTTCTTGTCTTAAGCCCAACTTACACGATGCAAGGTTCTTATCTGTGGCATACAATCGAATTGAAGCAACAAATGACTTGCGCACTCACACAGTCTAAACACTGTTTAGACGATGCAACTTTTATTGTTGCTTCAACTTATGGTATGCCACAGGCATTTAAATCGCACAGTGTGAATCAGGCTTTATTTGGTAAACAACATAATGAGGCACTGAGATTTTGGTGGATGAAAATAACTGTATTGTATTTAATTCTAAACCACCAATGGAACTGAACGCGTTCAGCACATCTAAACCGCGTTCAAGACCTGTCAGTGTCAAAATTGTTATGGAATATTGACACTGATAGTCCGTGAACGCGGCTAAGAAGTGCTGATCGCGTTCAATTTTATTGGTGAAATCAGCACTTAATATTATGTCATTTCACAGACCATAAAGATAATTATGATTCGCTTCAATGAACGCCAGGACTATTTTAATGATTATGTCATTGTTAGATTACTTTTAAGTGCAATCTGCAACACTGTTATGTAATTTTGATTCTTAGTGACATGTAACGGATTTCTTCCTTTTGTAAAAAAAAATCGATAGCGTTATTTTTGTTGTCATGTTGATTTTCATTTAAGAACATAGTTTTTGTTATAAACAGCAATTACTAGACTATAGGCATAATTAAGCTTTCTAATAGTTTTGCAGATTGCATTTAAGATTAAATGTAGACTTTATTTTATGCTAGAATCTCCTTTTTTTTTTTGTTGCACTTTTTTATTTTAATTCATATGGTACCATTATAAGTCAATAACGGTATAAAAATGATGTTCCATTTATTTGAATATCGTTCTAAAAATACTAACACGTCAGACTAACCCTATTTTGCGGCGGTGGGTCCGACGGGCCCCGGTAGGGAGACGCGGCTAATAAGTGAAACAGAGATTTATGAATGCACAGATATGCAAATAGAAATTTGCGGTCCCCCGCCGATAAAAAGACGCCGGGGCCCCGCGGGCCACTGTTTGTCCAAATGCCGGGGGATGACGGCCTTCTAATTATTTTGGGTCATATATCTATGAAGTACGTTTTCAATGTTTGTTTTGGTTTGCAAAGACTTTTCAAGTAGGTAAAAAAGTGCCTAAGAAAGAGGTTTTTTTTTTCATAAAAGGCATCAAAGCTCTTCTGGCAATTAAATGAACTGGATACGTTTAATCTTAGTTTAATTTTATACAACAACAAGGCTTTGCCCGCGTTGTATGTCGATGAAAAGTAGCCTATATAACCTTCCCCAGAATTCAAAGTATCCCCCTATTCGAAATCAGCCCAGCCGTTTCGCGGATTAGCTGGAACAAACAGATAGACAAAAAAATTATTTTTTTTGTTATTAGTACCGTATGTGCATACGCATTTAGTATAAAAAGCTCTTATTTTGACAAACATACATTTAAATTTTATGTATTTGTATGGTTAATTATTGTATGTGTAGAAGTGCACATTATTAGAACCTAAACAACGGAAATCTCTAAAGAGGCACTCCACGCAGACTCCTATCTCCGCCCATAAGTTGACTCATAGATTATTTACTATTTAGTCTTACCACTAAACTCTGGTTGCGAGGTGTTAACTCGAAGCTATCTCAGCGCCGTATCAACAATCCCTGTACTTAATGGTTTTTATCAAAGCCGGCCCTATCTCCTGAGGAGGTTATCGTGTAATTCGTGAAACTTGTTAAGCCTAGATTCAGTTATCTCGCTCAACGCGTACTTTGTAAGGGGATTGCTAATTATCCGCACCGCCCCGGTGGAAGGTGACGGCATGCCTAACAAGATTATGTTATTTCATTCGTTGCCGTTAATCTCGTTCCTGTTCTGAAGTAAGGAAGTTTTAGTGTTAGATTAGATGTTTTGGAGTGTTTCTGTCTGCAGAAGTGAATTTAATTGGTGCTTGAGTTTGTACGAGATAACGGAAGAAGTTTGAGTGTTTTGAGCACGTTTAGTGACGGAAATATACAATGTAGACAAAAATATCTTTGTAGGCAATGGCAGCACAAGAAATACAAGTAAATAGGAGTCATTTTATGTTCTTTTTTCTTCTTCGTCTCGCTTGCACGACTGTAATTTAGATCTTGCTGGCCCAAAACTTCACCACTTCCAAGGCATCGTCGACATCCTTTTTCAACACAATGGCACGAACTGGTACCTACTGGTGGTAGGTACAGACGCCAGCACATCAAGCTACTACAATCTGTCAAATTTATTTAATAGATTTTCAACTTTATCGCTATAGCATAGGGTTCAAAGTTGATTGGGAATATTTGACAGTTTCGGGTAGCTTGATATGCTGGTGTCTGTACCATTTTGTTGAAACTCCGATGTGTCTTCCCGACATCCGTGTGTCACTAACGGGATGCAGCAGAACACCAGCGTCAGGCATTGTACCTGGCATATGCTGAGCTGGACTCCCATTTGGTGCAACCATGAGACACACATCGCCCAGTAGTGATCGACCGTTATAGATGTATGTATATGAGGTGTCTATGGGTCAATTTATCTTTTTAATCTTTGTTTTTTTTTTTTTAACTTTTTTGGTGTGTTTTTAATACGTACCTGTATTGTGTCTTTTGTTGCACTGAATAAACGTTTTATCCATCTAACTGGTCTTTCTCAAGACCCATCGCAAACGGCTCTTTTAAGTGCCAATCCCTGGAACTTAACCCTGGAATTTAACTTAGCCCTTTTTGTCAATTCCATCAATAAATTTTATTAAAAAAAAAAATGGAAACCCAAAATTAGCCGTAATACCAGTTAAATTGGGATAAACACCCAAACGCAAAAAAAAAAAACAAAATCAATAAACACAATAAAAAACTTGGCTACTAATGAAATAAAAACAAACTTCGCAATTTAGTAAATCAAAGCGGATTGCGGCAAAGCAAACACCAAGAGTGCGGTAGACCATACGATGCATGCCCATGTCCACGTTTGAGCTTGTTTGCTCATTAGTGGCAGGGAAGGGAGCATCGGCCTGTCACCGCCTGTCACTCGGAGACTGTCACCTCTGTGATGCCTCTGTGGATGTATGAATAGTTGATTGATATGTGGAATTAGATGGTAGGTGTTTTATAGTTGAATATAGATAGATAGATAAAACATTTATTCAGTGCAACAAAAGACACAATACAGGTATTAAAAATATTATAAAAAAGGTTGAAGAAAAAAATAACAAAGATTAAAAAGATAAATTGACCCCATAGACACAGCTCATATAAATCTATAACGGTCGATCACCACTGGGCGATGACTGAAGGTGTAGGTAGTGCCTATGTTTTTTAGTGTTATAATTGATTTTGTTTATTTATTTATTTATTGCACAATGTACACATACATAGTTATAGGCTAGGCTGTTGTAGTGTTAGAGGCTTAGTAGAATGTAAGATATCGACTTTCGGGCCTTAGGAGCTGATATTTAAGCTTTAGGTGAGATTCTATTCAGTTCTGTTATAAAAAAAATTGGATAGATAAAGTCCTTTGACCTGGAAATTTCGGTGTATACTTTTTGCAGCTTCTATCCGCGACTTCATCCGCGTGTATTTTTTTGTTCCTCCGACCCAGCTGGTCGCATCGCATCGCGTCACCCGACCGCGATATTACTTTGTTTAGGCCTAGTGTTCTTTCTGTTTTTTTCCCTTTGCTCAGCTCCAGCTTGCAAGGGTCGGAGCGTAATGTTAAATAGCCTATAACCTTCCTTAAAAATTGGGCTATCAAATGCAAAAAGAAATCTGACTGGTAGTTTCAGATATTAGCGTGTTCAAACAAACAAAACTCTTCAGCTTTATTATTAGTATATATGTAGGTACTTACTTAATTTAAAAACCGATATTCGTCTAAGTATCCTATGGGATGTTCTAAACAAAACTCCTCACTTATTCGTGACCACAAATCGTTATTCCGTCATCCGATGAACTTTCACGCAGATGCAAATTCCGCCGCAACATAGGTATACATTACAGCTCTGCTGTAAAACTCCAGTAACAAATAAATCCAGGATTCTGGACCCCCGGCGACAGATTGTTAATACTGACCGTCGACGACCTAACGAGCTGTGACCGGCATGAATATGCAGCGGTCGTGCGCTACAAGGACGAATTAATTAAATTTGTCCACACCTAGCGGTGTATCGTAGTTCAAAAACGGATTTTTAATGAAATTTGTGGTCAATTGAGAGGGTTTAAATGTTGAATATCTCGTTGGATTAGAAACAGTCAGTTAGAGCGTCCTTATCTACGCTGGTCTAAACTAAAACTGCCAACTGTTTGGAAATACTGTTAGGTACTTATTTAGAAACGCTAATCCGAAAGCAAACAAATACCTACTAAGAATGTAGAGTTTTTTTTAATAAGTTTTAGTTCACAAGTTTTGTTGTAACAGGTAGTTTTCTTTATTTTTGTCTGCCAATTCTATCTTATAAACTGCGAAAGTGGCACCTGACTAAAGTAGACAATCTTAAAGTAGTTAATTTTAGAAAGTTTACGGTAAGGTACCTAACGATAATTTCCATCATGTTATCTCGGTAATCATTATAAATATATGTTAAAGTTTCTAAGATTCCTGTGCACAAATTATGGTTTCGTATCGAGATAATATTGCCATTACCATAGATAAAAAGCCTTGTTTTTATTTTTAATCTAAGGTCATAAAAGTTCCAAGTTTTATATCATTAGTTACTTACATTATCTCTATGTTGGAAACACTTTTTTTATTACAGGTTTTAATATATCGTACTTAAAATGTGTCACAATCACAATAATAAACAGTAGTGGCGAACGTAGGCGGTACTCTTTGTCCGAACAAAAACATAATAAAGCATGCGCCCGCGCAATTCCAGTGGCGGCGCCGCCAGCGACATCTGTCGGTACCCGCAATTATGGCGGATTTATAAGTTAATCGCGCGTTTGACGCGTGAGATTAATACCTTGTGAAAATAATCACATGGTTTTTTGTCTCGAGTGTAATCAACAGTAAATGGGAAGTTGTAATTTTATTTTTTTCGCGCGGTCGTTTTGACGCGTGCCTGCAGCAGAGGGTTGGTTGATCACTGGTTACGGAGTTTTCTGTTGTGGTTATAAGTTACAGTACCCCTACTGAATTTGATGTTTAATAGTACAGTTCGCAATATTCAATTTTACTTTTAATAACGGTTATCTGAAATGCTTTTGAAAAGTTTTTTGATCAATGATTAGTGGTCAGAGTGTAGGGGTGTCAAGTCGACGTGTCGCTACTCAAGTGACGTGTGTGCAGATATGATTATCCACACCCCTAGGGGTGGCGGATAAAAAACTGCATACGTGCATGCGGAGGTCGTGGATAAATCTGATGGAATAACTCACGAATATTTGAGTATTATTCTAAATCTTTGTTGTCTTCAAAATGTTTTTATTTGCAAAAGTTCTCTTAGTCTTTGACTAGTTTTGGAAATGTCATTTATAAGGTTAAAAAAAGATATGTACTCGTAGAACTACTTTTTGATAAAAATATGCGCCTTAAATAGACTATAAGAAATCTAGAGACGCTTACAACTTTTGTTTTACATGCATAACTTAAGCAGGTTTACCGAGCTTCTGCCCGCGACCCCTCGTCCCTGTTAAATTTCTTGTTTTTACATAAAAAATATCCTGTAACACTCGACAATACTGCAGCTTTCCATTAGTGAAAGAATTTTCGGAATCGGATCAGTAGTTCCGAAGAAACTCTATTTCACAATTTTCATAAAAAAGTAAGTTTCTATACAAAAATAATCTTTTATTCAAACAATCACCAGATTTATCCCACTTGTAACACCCATGTGTCAACCCACCGGATTGTAGAGGCAAAAGTCGCGGTTGTTACGAGATTGCGTCGACCGCGGGTCGTTTAGACCCGAGGGTCGCTCCCCGCATGTTAGGGTTACAAGTCTTGTGGCTTGTCACACTTTAGGTATTCGGGTTATTCTATTGAGGAATGAGGTTTATGGCTATTTTAGGGTTAACTGAGATGTTTTATAAAGTCTGCCGGTCGATTCTGTAAAAATCTCACCGTGAAAACTTAGGTGAAGTGAATCTTGTTTTTGCTAGAGAATTGACACTATTGACAGCTCACTCCACGCTCTCGGTGAGATTTTTACAGAATAGCATAGCTGTTTCGGTACAAATGGCGTCAATTTATTGTGGATTTTCTGACAGTTTTCCTAAGAAACTTGTCTCTTTTATTAAATGTCAATTTAATAAAAGATCAATTTTCATTTGTTTAATTGGGAGGGAATTACTAGCGTTTTTTATTAAAATGAAAAACAAATTATTAAGTAATCATAGGTACAAAATCAAAAAATGGTTGTCCAAATTAATGTTTCATCGTTTTCAAAACCCAAAGTTTACACCAAACCTCCCCTTTAAACAAAAACTAGCTGCGCCCCGCGGTTTCGCCCGCGTAAATGTTGATCCCGTGGGAATATCGGTATAAAAGTCTATATGTTAATCCAGGGTGTCAGCTACCTCCATACAAAATTTTATCAAAATTGGTCGATCCGTTTGAGCGTGAAGAAGTAACAAACATATAAACACACCCCCTCACACACACAAACTTTCGCCTTTAGTTTTCAAAACCCAAAGTTAATACCAAACCTCCCCTTTATACAAAAATCCACAAATAAAATTGCCCAAAACCTCATTAAAAGTATCATCTGTGTAATATCGAGTCGTGATTTCCGTTGTCGTCGAACTTCTTCTTTTGTGCTGTTTAATTGTGGAGCTACACACGGCGAATTAACCAAATGAGGCCGATACACTGCTGTGTGGTGCTCTCCTTAGCTTTAGTACAATCGAAGGGAGCCTGCTTAGCAGAAATTGGAAATATTCGCCCCTATTTGGGACCTTAGAATTGTTTTCTGTGACTGTTATTTGGTTTTATGCCGTCTGTTCTTGTTTCTTTTGGTTCGCTCTTTGTAGGTACGTTCAGCTCTAGCAGAAGCTAATTTATAATCATTATATATGCATATTTTTATTCGATATAAAAATTTCGGGAGTCTTCTCATTAGTTTTTATTATTTATCACGACATTTTTAAATAAGCAAATAGAAAGTATTATAAGACTATAAAATATGAGTCCGCAGTTCATTAACTCCAAAATAAAAAATAATCTCCGAATTCCGAGAATAAATTAAAAAAAAAATTCTCATTTTACTGACGAAAAAGAAACATGATCTCACATGACACTAAATCACCTTATAAAACCCATAATTAGTACTAAAAACTAATGCGTTTGCCCACACAGAGGCTTATCCGAAACCCATCTCTTTAGAACTGTACAATTAAACAAAAGGACTTTCGTGATCGGCGCAGGCGCTCACGAAGCCGCCATTAGCGCAGCACCGTGGGCGTAATTAAAAGAGTTACAATACAGTACTGGCGAATTAAAAACAATTAACTGAGACCCGAATTGAGCACAATGGTCGTCCTGTGCACGACTTACACAGAATGTTCGGCCGTACGGCTGGCGAACACGGCCCGGACCGTGTTCCCGCGTGAAATGCGACCCGTGCGATGCGGAAGACGCGTTTGTTTGGCGAAATTAATTTTGTAATTAGCGAGGTTTTTGACGCGCGCAGACGAAGGGTTAATTTTATGATTTTTGTTTGGTGAAGTAATAGATTTGACGTTATAGTCTTTTTGGTGAAATGTCAAAATGAGTTGCCGGTTCTTCTCCATAGGAAACGACCAATTGGAACCGTGCACCTAGCTTCTGACGTTTCATAAGTGCCCATGTAGGCTTATGTGAAATAAAATATTTTGATTTTGATTTTTGAGTCTCTAAAATGGCTTTAGTTAGGTTGAAAGCCATCTGTCTAGCAACGTATAGGTAACCAATCACTAAGCACTCGCTATGCTCGCCGTTCACAGTCAAGTCCATTTCTGTATCACGAAAATCAATCATGTGACGTGAATAAAAACCCGACTGTGCTAATCGAGCCGTCAAATTGGGTTTTCAACGTTTAAGCTTATTCTGCGAAAGTGCTGAATCGCACTGACACCCCACGCCAGCGCCACAGGGCGAGGGTGTGACGTCACTGGCATTTTTCTCTTTTTTCACGGTACTGCGATTCTATTACCGCCTCTTAATCTACGAGCCCGCATTGGTCTACTGACGTCATTATATTTAGTCACGCTTCACATTTTTATTAATTTTCAAAATTCGAACTGTGATACGGTTAGAAATATTTTTTATTTAATAAAGTGGCAACTCTAATGAGGGTTGTGGCCAGTGTCGTATTTCGTTGTATAGAATTCGGTTTTTGAGGGTGCCTGAGGGCAAGTCTTATTGTTAATGTCCCTCGTTTTAAATTATTGCTTATCAGTGCTGTATCGTTTTACAGCTGGTAGTGGGTTCTTTGTTGTAGAACAAGGTGCTTTTTAAGGGTTTTGTATTTAAAAAAAAAAACAACTCGCGTACCATATTAATTATCTATTTAAGTATGTGCACTTATGCAATCTGAAATTCAAACGCAAAACGAAATTTTTGGATATTTTTTTTTTAACGCGTACCTTGTTCTTGTAACTTTTCATTAACGTGTCGACACAAACAATACATTAGTTATATAACATCTCTTCTAAACTAGACAGACGGTCGAAAAAGCGAACAAAACCGCCTCAATAGTCTGACGAAAAAATCGTGCAATACATGCATCGTGTAGTACGACAATGCGACTTTTTGTCGGTCCGTCCGTGGCTTTTTGAACTGGAATTTTTTCACTCCATTCGGTCCACGGGCAGGAGAGCTTTATTTCACCCCGTCAGCGGTTAGGGTTGATAGGATTTTGTTTCTTTTGTTTGGAGAGATACGGTGCTAATTTTTCAATGATCTGATTTTGGTAGGATGGTTTCAAATTTACTGCGATAATTTCAATGAGGAAGTAGTAATATTACGATGTTCAATATTTCAAAGCTTTTTGGTGGGTAGGTATAAAAAATGTTTGAACATTTTTTTTCAGGGTTTCACGATAAATTTTGCTAATTATTAACTACACCCAAAGGGTACCTACACCACAAAAGCGTTTTACCCTAAAACAATCCGATCCCTAAATTGTAAACTTCTATTTCTGAAGAACCCAAAGGGAGATCTTCAGAAATATACCTAAGTCTACAACTTTAGGTACTTTACCGATCTTATAAGGTAGTTTTAGAATTTAGAACACACTGATAAAAAAATAACTGGCAGCCCTAACCGTGCATTAGTTTCCAACTCGGACAGTAGCCGTCCTCCTGTTCCGTGTAGTACAGTCGTGTCCAGCTCAGCGCTAAGTGTAGACAGTGTCACAAATGAAACTGTACGCTACTGTACACTATTCAAATATCACAATTTTTGCTACGAACATTCTGTGTATAGGTAAAGGTTTTGTTACGGAAAATACATGTAGGAATAAATTTTCAATAAAAACCAATTCATTAAAGCACTGGCAGTTGTTCAGGAGGCCAATTCCCGTAATTAAAAACGTTAAACAAAATCTAGTCGCAATCTCAAAAACTTATCAAAAATGTAGAGAATTTAGGTAGGTATTTTTGACAGATTGAGACTGAGATCAGTCTGTGAACGTTCTTAAAATTACGAGAATTGCCCCTCAGGAACCACTCATTCATATTGGTCTAATC
The DNA here is from genome assembly GCA_963082905.1 of Oligia fasciuncula. Taxonomy (NCBI): domain Eukaryota; kingdom Metazoa; phylum Arthropoda; class Insecta; order Lepidoptera; family Noctuidae; genus Oligia; species Oligia fasciuncula. Next base: position 5,815,921 of record OY720401.1, read on the forward strand.
TTCATTCCAGATCCAAAATGGCGCTCATTAATGTCATCAATACTCGTGTTCGTAACTAGACCGAATGTAATCGATTGTAATCCACTAATCACGCACGTAATCAGTTCAAGTTACATCATAAAAAAAATCCACTTGTTAATTCCATTTAAGAAAACACAAAAGATAATGCCCAATGAGCAATAATCGCGTTTAATCTTTAAATTGAGTAGGTAACAATTATATCGTTACTGGACCGATTATAATCTCCGATCTCAAACAATAGCTACAACATTTTTGTTGGTAAATTAAAAGCTTAGTGCCATAATAGACGGTTCAAAAGTATCGATAAAGATCGATTCGAAGCACGTGTTACACGTTTTAGACAATACGTTAAGCTGAGCACTTTCGATCCGCTTGAAGTGACTTTGTCAAGAGATATCGTCGGTGTCAAGTGCGCACTGATCTTGGTCGATCGCCACTACAAAGCTTGTAGTACGTGATTATACCGCGAATGTCAAAGTGCAAAGATCGGCCCTTTGTTGCGCTCCTATCAGTCAATGCTTCCCGTACTGATGTGTTCATTCATCAAAAAATGGCTCGCGGCAAGTAATATGTGCGTATTTTATGGGGGTTTAATGGAAACTTATGATGGGGGAAGATTTATGTTTAAATATCAAGAACAAATAGAACAATAGGTATCTTCGTTTATTTTTGCCTCCGGCAAATATTGCCGTTTTCAAGAACCAAGTGTCTATTATGGAGATCGGCGGTGATAGTTGGTAATTAACTTTCCAGCATACGTTAAAACGCGTGCAAGGCGCAACGTAACTTTCTTTTGATTGCAAAGCAGACCTTAGTACGGGAGATAAATCAGAAAACAATTAACAACCATAACTTAGCATTATCTTCTAATTCTTAACTATTATCTATAATTGTATCTAATCAAATTGGTTTATGGTTCGGCCCAAAATATGTGCATTTTTCAGTCATAAAATCTGTTGATGCCTGTCAGCTAACGAGTGTTTCCAAACAGCTATTCATTAAAAGCTAATAAATTCTGGCTTTTTAATGCCTTTATTCTGATTCCCGCCACATATCATAATCGGTGGCTCGCCCCCGAACACGAGTGTGTGTCAATCTTTCGTTTTTCCGACGAGCGCGCGGTCAGACCTCTTTGTTATTCAAATTAAACACGCCCAGATGGACAGACGCGCACGGGGGAATAATTAACTTATGTATTTTAAAAAAACCTTTTTACTACGTAAATGGACACATTTTAGCGTGGAAATTGTGAATTAAATAGGCTTTAATGTATTCAGGTGGGTGTGTAAATATTTTCAGTATGAATCACCGCTTTGATAATTCATACCGGACATCAAATTCTTCACGGACGGTGAGCCACGAATCAACGACATAAAACAAGTTTTCTATACGTCGTGTGATTTAAGCTTACTTTAAATTTAATCTCACTACTAAAGCTAGGATCCAGCCTAACAGGTGATTTACTCCATCGTTAGTGAAGGCTAATTCTTCCGCGTTCTCGCGTATCTGCGTTGTTTCTATCTCGCTCTAGCGATGCGGGGCAGGTTTACGACGTCATTAATGTTATCACAACGATGCGATGGGACGCGGTGCGCCGCTACAAACTCACAGCGTACGGCACTTGCGTTAGTTGGCGTTGGCGTCCGACTATGAAATAATGTTAGGATACTTATTTCAGATTTCTTGTACATTGCTGCATTTTTTCTTGTTACAAAATGAACGTTATTGGAATCGATGTGGGGCTAGCAATGGAATTTGTAGCGAAACTTAATCCGCGTTTCGTTTATTGGTCCTACAGTACAAGATGTACGGTTTGTGACACCGCTCGTTGAAACTTTATGCGAAAACGACAGCCCGGTTTATAGTCTCGGCATAGTGTTGTTTGATTATACGGCATTTGTATTCGTTCCGTATCATTAAAGATAAAAGTTATACGTTTTAATAAAATGAGAAGCGGATTTGAACAGAAATGCGTGATTTAATGTCCATTTTCAAATTGATTGGCGCTATTTGAATGTATATGAGGTGTTTACAACTTCCTTTTTATATTGCCTGTCATAAAACTGGGAAGTGGGTTACTCTAAATACCATGATTATCACTTCAGTAGTAAAAACTAACTTTCTACAAAAAAACGCTGCCGCAAAATAATCGAAACTACCGTGTTGAATTATTTTTACCTATTATTTGATTGGTTTATCGTATAACTTATGAACAAATTAATAATCTAAAATATGTAGGGATATGACATGATTTACCGGAACCCGTTGCAATTTAACAAATCATATTTTCTTGAAAATTATGACAAATGTAAAAACATAATTTGTCATAAGCTATAGAAGTCTATAAATCTTTGACAACCGTTTCTATAATTGTCTATAACTTCTGTGATACATCAGCTATCATAAAAATATCTTTCCAATATTTGAATCATCATAAAAATCTAATCAATCTGATCCAATCAACGAAAACTACTGATTAACCTTTCATCTGTTTATAAACAACATAATTAATTAGATATTTAAATAAAATGGCCCGACTAATTAATACCCAATCAATAAATTCCAATATTAACTTATTGGATTTTCACCCGATTGCGGCAGAGCTGAAAGGTTAACTAATGGTTTTGACAGTTCGCGTGTATGTATGTTTGTGTAAGAATGTTTTCTCGGAGATAGCATCTAATCTTTGTTTGGATCTACGGACAAATAAGGCCTCTCTCGATTCATCGTGCGTGTTCTCGATTTTTCCAATTACTTACGAATAGAAATAATTGTTTTTTTTTTCTGACAGATATTATCTCTAATCTATTGACCAAATACGGGTTTTATTTTCTCAACAGTACCCAACTTTTTGCGACCGTAAGTACTTATTGATCAGGTTTGCGCCAACTTCAGTTTCCTAAAGAAAACGCTTCGAACTAAGGCAGCATACACACTGACCGCATTCCGTCTTTCGCGGTGTCAGCGTGCCATTATGCGGGACGAACTCGGGACCTCGCTATCAGTGACGTGACACCGGGCCAGTGTTGTGAACGACTCACTGACCCACTTGGGAACTGTATTGTTCTTTTGTCAGTCAAATGACTGTTCAGGAGGATGTGCTTTGTAACGTGTGACCTGACGAGTCACTTCGTACCCTTTTAGAGAATAGGCAAGGGTTTGAGGGAAATGTAACGAATTTTAATATGAAAATTGGATGGGAAATGATATTTTGTACGTTGTGAAGCAAGTTGTAATTATGTGAGAGAATTATGTTCCGCAAACGCACATAAGCAAGACCATAAACATACACCAACTCCTTGCTACTTTGCAGTTGCTGGAAACTTAAAATGTGCTGAATATAAAATAAAGATACAAACAGTTGGGTAAAAAAATTCCATGTGCATTACCTGTTAGTCGTTAGCCCAGGTACAGACGCCAGCACATAAAGGTACCCGAAACTGTAAATTTTTTCCAATCAACTTCGAACCTTATGCTTTAGCGATAAAGTTGAAAATCTACTATAGAAATTTGACAGATTGTAGTAGCTTGATGTGCTCGCTGTACGTTAGCACAGGCGCGTTTTTTTTCCGCGGCGATTTTTTTCGCGCACTGGATTTTCAACGCACTGGTTAGCGCCGAGAGTTGAAAATCCAACAGTACGATTGTTAGATGCGCTGGGATGCGCTCTGTTGGATTATCAACACTCGGCTCAACACTGAGAGTCGAAAATCTAGTGTGCGATAAAATCCCGCCGCGATATTTTTACGTCAGTGCGATCGTGGGCTTAGTCGTTACGCAGTAAACTTGACAGGCTAGAACTTGAATTTCCTCCAAAATTATAAGATCCCGTTACACTATGACTCTATTAAGAAGACAGTTCCACGATAAATGCGACGCATTCTCTGCTTATACATCTTAAAATTATGTAGGTATGTCATTCAAGATGCCGTTACAATATCATTATGTCCAAAGAATTCACATAAAACCCGAAAAATATTCTTCAAAAATCTTTGTAATTTCTTCATCGAATAATTTTATTTTTTACTTGGTCATATTGTGTGTACCGTAAAGGTAGGTACGGTAGCGAGTATTTTTGTGACGTCGTAAAGTGTAGTTGGTACTCGGCGCGTCGGTAGCGCCACCCGCCGTGTAGTTTATGCCGCGCGATCGTGCGATATCCCGCCAATGTTATGTGCACGCACCTTTATGGTATTAAGTTACGTGCCTTAGAAGTTATACGCGATTTGCCTTAAGTTATTCTTAATCCGTATTAGGTAAATCTAATTTGCAGATTTAATTTACACTATGAGGTGTTTCACGTTTATGACGTAGCCGCATGAGATATTATACAATCTCGCGCCTAAAATGGTAAGCGATCGCTGACCATGGGCAATAAATGCCTTATTAGTATTATTTATGGAATTCTTACATATCAATTTCCCGTAGACAATTCTAGCTTCCAAGATTAAACGGTTTTTGTCTGGTTAATAAGTACCTACCTATCGAGTTAATTTGATGAGTTTTTTTATTCTGATTCGATCTTGCTTTAAACATCATTGCGAGAAATGGGAGAAAAAGTGTTTGAATTATACCTACTTTTTTTACTCTATGATATATGATACATAATCAGCCTATAACGTTCCCACTGCTGGGACACAGACCTCCTCTCAGTGAGAGGGAGTGCACAGTAATCCACCACGCGGGCCCAGTGCGGGTTGGTAGATGTCACATGTCTTCGAATTTTTTGTTCAAGGACATGCCGGTTTCCTCACGATGTTTTCCTTCACCGTTTTGAGAGCAGCGGTGATGGAATAATTCACACAAAGTAATGCGCCTGTCTGGGTTCGAACCTACGACCTACAACTCGTAAGTCGCGGCTGTTACCACTGTGCCACCACTGCTATAATAATAAGCGATTAGTAATTTGATCAGAATAATCTTCTTCGATTTACATAATCGGCTTATCTGGATCTGATTTACATTGCTTTTCAAATGAAAGTCCATTTAATGACGCAATTGAATCAATAAAGAAAAATGTTTAGTCGATCGCATGTGGGCACAAAATACTGGTAAACTGCAACTACAAATTATTATTTTTGTCACAGCGACAATACAAATGCCAATATCAAAAGCACGTGGCAACACTGGCAGCATTACGAGACTGTCAGACAACACCCCCGCAGGGAACCGTTGTTAAAAATACCATTGTAATATCAACAAAAACCTATTTACAAATACTCCGCTAACGCCCACTCAAAAGGTGTTTATTTAAAATTTTATTTCACAATGCTATAATGTCACATTTTTTCACTTTTCGCGCCATTTGATGCTGTTTGACATCACCAACTTTACGATGCACTTCTCAAAATATCTGCCAAATAAATTACATCCTTCCTCCTTCGTTTTAAGAATGACAAAGTTCGATATTTAATTTTCATAACTGTGAATACAAGGTTGTACGATAAGGCTGGCCGTCTCTTTTTTTCTTCTTTCGGACACGTGTCTATGGTACCTACCTATGGACGTCCAATTTGTGTCTATTGATCTATTGTTAGGAATCTTTTGAATTTAATACTTTACAATGTTATTAACTGTCATAAAAGTTAGATGTATTTTTTCTTTTACCCATTGAATCATTTTACCGACGTCTATGTGCTAAATGTCGGTTGTAACAAATGAATATTATTTAGCAGTAATTGCATTTTCGGATCGCTTACGGTTTTTTTTCCATTACAGTTGGCTACCGTTCAATCATAGTGATTAATTTACTGCGACTAGCATCCATTTGAATTGTAGTGCAGAAAGTATCCTACAGTGTTAAGGTAGGTTTCTAGTTACGTAAAACTTTCATATTCTCATTAGACTTCGTTTTGAACGATCGAGGTTTCGACAGATGAAAGAATTTTCCACGTTTCCTTTGAACTTTCATACATATAATGACTGACATACCAATGGCGAACGAGCTGAAAAAAGATGCTTTTAATCGAAAGCACTCATCAACCTTTACAACTGAAATAAGCCACGCAAATTACCTAGGCACCAAATTGTAAGAAAAAAAAAATATACTAGAACATTTCCATTTTCATATCATATAAAAATAAGCTAACTCACCGTATATAAGGTAGGTACAGATAACGTACCTATATTTACAGCACATTATAAACTTAAATAAACTACTCGGAGGTACCAGGGTACCAGATAAGAAGGGTGTTATTCTCAAGATCCCAATCTTGGTGACAAACACCACGGGCCTATTGTGGTAGCTAAATTTGCTTCGCTATTTCCGATCTACTCACAAGATTATTTTATTATTGTAAAACCGTTCGAGATTATATCGGGTGGAGCGTGCCCTAAAATGTGGAATTGGATGTCTTAAATGGGTTACGTTTCTTAAGAGAGTATCGGTTACGTTTGTAATCATTTTATGTCTTGTAGCTAGAGTACCTCAAATGAAAATAATACCTTGGGTCCTGATGATCAAAGCACACATGATATTGCAGTTTTTCTCCGAACTTGAAAACTCTACATCGTGACAAATATTATATTAAACAAATCCATAAATAAACATGGTTCAAAACCAAATTCAATAATGCATCAAATCGAACGCATCAAAATTCGAGAGCCTACGTAGAACATTCATTGACAAATCCTATCTATTGCAAATTGTTCACCAAATTCTCTACACCACTTCGTCTATTGTCGGACATTCTTCGTCCATCCTCGGACGCTGAACAAACATCTGCTTTGCCGCCTACAGTTTGTAGTTACGCCTCCTTGCATCAAAGATTATGGATTTCTAAAGACGGCCGTTTGCTCTTTCATTTTGTGGCCTTTTTATTGCGTTTATGGTCTGTTAGGATTAATACATATTTGTTAAAATGTTATAAACTTTTGTTGGTATTTGAACGGATTATGGTGTTTGTTACTTTTTCAGTTCCGATTATCGATAAGCTTCTTTGATTTGATATTGGTAAAGTAAATATAAAAATGTTTGAAATTCTTAACTTAAGCACCTCAAGGTCTTTAAACGTACAGTTCAATTAGTAACGGCCAATACAAGAATCATTGAACGGCCAATTACAATCACTATAAACTTCCAAATGATAAAAAATGCTCCAATCACTCAGAAAATAAACCAAAAAGAAAACACAACACAAATTAAATACAATCAACGGACCGATGAAAGTTAAAAGCCATTGATATAAAAAGCGTGTCATTATAAACACCCGCATAACCCGTAAATCGACTAATGAGCGACGATTATTTTATTTTCATAAACGATACACTCGCCATCGATGCGGGCCATCGATTTAATTCTCGATTATCACCCTTTAGTCGAGTATTTAATGAGAGTCAATGAGATTCGTCACACCGAAATCTGGAGGGCAATCGATTTGTGGAATAACGATTTATTTATATTCTAGTTGGTGATAACTTAAGTCACTGACACCAGACAGCTTTAAAGCTAAGTGATTTAAATTGACAAATAAATTTGATAAAGACAATGACGAGTTTGAAAATTAAGCTAAACTAAAAGATGCAAACAATGTCACAGCAGCTGTAAACGTACACAAACGTAATGAAAACGAAGCCAAAATCAACAAAATTACTACCAACGGGTTTAATGATGATAGATACATTAAAATTACTCGACTATCTGGCTCGCTAACAAACAATTGTTACGACCTCTGTTTGTTTGTTGTACTCTAAAATACTTAAAATTTTTGCCAATAGATAATACCTACTTGTTACGTATATTTATATTATTATCATCATAGTTTAAGTTAATATTGACTAATTCATGATTTATTTTATTCTTATCACACTCATCACTTATAGCTGTTAATTGTTCCTTAAATTGATCATTACTTCTTCATCCACATTCTGTGAAACTTCAGTACTAACTTAACCCACAGTAGTCACCAGCTCGTTTCCAGCATCGCTTAAGTTATAATTTACACCTTATCAATATCTCCTATCTCTCTCTATCCACTGGTAATTTGCCTTTCCTAAATTCCTATTTTCTGCTTCGTACATTACCTTATTTTAATCACTCCCAATCTCTTCCTCTTCGTTATCAATACCTACACAGAGTACTTCACCAAGGCCATCAATAGCTACTTCAAACCGAGCCCTCGACTCATCGGCGCCAGGAGGCAAACTTATAAGTTTATAAGCATTCATTGGTCATGATAGAACATTGATTCACTGGGTCAAATCTGTTGACACTACCATCAATACTGTTTAAGAACGGGCTTCGAATCATGCGCATGTAGGGTTTATTAGTGTGCGCTGTCTGTACCTACTGGTTTTGTTTCGAATGATTTTGGTCGTGGATTGATTTTGGGAAAATTTTAAACTTGATTTTGGTGAAGAATTATATCGGTTCATAACATACTTGTCAAATTGAGCAGATCTTTATGAATTCGTATCGGGTGCTTCGCCATCATAAACATGATATAAACTTAGTTACAGTTCTTATATCAAAAACATGCGTTCCTTGGTAAAACAACAGAAGCTCCTTAAACATATCAACATCATCACAATCAACAATTACACAACTAACGAATGACGTCACTCATTCAAAACCTACTTTAAAATTTAACACGACACTCCTTCATCCATTCAATTAGGTCCATTCGTTCATTCCGACCAATATTTACTGCATCTACGGCGGCGGGGTCGTTTCAATTAAAATATATTACATTGTTACGATGTCCGGCGGGCGCAGGGTTAATTGCTATTGCACCGTCTTTGCCTGATCTTTGGTCTTTTGGATCATTGTCGTACACCTTTCGATTTGATAGCTTAGGGTTGAGATTGCCTGCCCTTGAATTCTTTGGGGAAATTGGAATGCCATGTGCGTATATTTAAATTTTATTTTTTCTTTATTTTTAATTCTATCTTATTAAAGTTCTTTTCTGAACTCTATGAGCTTTATTTTGTTAACGCTGAGTTTTTGTTCGATTATCGTCGTAGTGAATAGATAATCCTCGTCTTAACCTATCACATTTGAATGTAAGTTCTATAGTTTAGAACCTTCAATGTTAATGTTGTTATGGAGATCAGCTAATTGCCATACAATAAATCTTCTACTTCTTCACCCCATATCATCTTCACTTCTTGTTGAAATTATGAAGCTCACATAACTTGTAGGTATTACTGTTAGGCTTTCATTTTGCCCCGAAAGATAACCATAAAATTGGTCTAGTTTACATAACTATACTTTATAATATATTCTATATTATATTCTACCTTCTACGAGTAATATTAAGAGGTATTTGTGAGTCTGTAAGTAGGAGGTAATCTAATCTAATCTCTTCTTTCTTCTTCTTAATCTTCATATTCCGAAAATTCTTTCACTAATAACAATAATAGTACCTAAAAAGCTTTGCTTCAAGAACCAAATAAAACCTCAAAGATTGGCCTGAAAGCTATCATTACGGCGCCAGAAGATCGCTCTATTAGAGCTATTAAGAGTCAGTTGAACTCAGCAGCCACCTGCTTCGCTTGCCTACTCTTGACCTCCTTCGTGTTGCTTTCAATCGTCGTTGTTAACTATCGTAGTTAGTGAGAGAGATGGTTTGTTAAATGAAGGTACTACTTTGCTAGGAAGATAATGATGACTACTTTGGTAGCATTTGAAAATTCTTCGACACATTTAGCTGAAGTATTTTTTAATGTTGCATTGGTCCTTTTGGTTTCTTAATGAATTATCATCATCTGCCTGCCTTTTCCCAACTATGTTGGGGTCAGCTTCCAGTCTAACTGGATGAAGCTGAATATCAGTATTTTACATTAAGCGACTGTCTATCTGACCTCCACAACCCAGTTACATGGGTAATACGATACCCCTTGGTAAGACTGGTTGTCAAACTTTCGGGCTTCTGACGACCCGTAACGACTACCAAAGATCCATGGTCTCTAAATGTGTAAAGAGTGTATATATCACCCCCAGAATTAAGCCTGAAACACATTCTCCGGTTTTAACACGAAACTTACGTTTGGATACAAATTCCCACCATGGGAACTTTAGTCCTTTATTAGATACCTATGAATATATTAATTATTCAACGTCTTCTTATATAACTTAAACCTACTTCTATAAAGTTCGTAAAGCGTATGGTAGCTAGTCAAGTTGGTAAATTCCTTCCCAACTTACAACTACTCATTTGCCATACTAAGCCATCTTTCTCCGTCGTTTTGCGCGGAAATGCAAATTACACAACTTATTGTCCAGCTTACAAACAAACGCCTCACAACATCCTTCAATAAGCTCAAAAATACCCCACTCAAGTTTCAACTTTAACACTTCATCTGAAACTCCAAAATCGTTTCCACAGATTTTTCTGTTCTTTTCTTTGACATCTCCCAACCAAAACCCAACTTAGAGCATCTAAAGATAAGGTAGAGTTTCTTTCGTGCGGGCATAGTGTATCAATTATCAAGCAGCTGTCACCATTTAGTGGCATCGCTGGAACAATTAGGACAAGTGACCACAATTATGGTCCCAGGATTGCGTCATCTTGTCCCAAGACGCTGCGAAGCGTAGACGCACGAATTAGAATTAATAGTTGCCTTTTATTGAATGAAAATGTAGGTTGTTGGAGCTTCGGGCCTCCTATGACGTCATTTTGGTTGATAACATGATATAGTAGGGTCTTGTTGTGATATGTAGTGTGCTCATCAATTTGATCTTTGTTAGGCGCTACAACTATAGCGCCTCTTCTATCTTTTTACCTTACAATTCTCGGCTATGCTTAGCAGCTTTGTTACTATCACCTATTTAATTTCTATCCTATTTTTCAAAATCACCACTTCGCTCGCTAAAATACTTGACCAAGAAAAAAAAACAAATTCCGTTATAATTTTTCCTTTTCTCAACAACATATTATTGATTGACTATTTTCAAAAAGGTACGTTCCTTATATCCATACTGAAACTTTACGTAGTTCCTACAAAACAAAATCCAAACGTTATGCACTTTACCCCAACTGAATCTCATTAATATGCACGTTATTTCCATCATCAAACTATGTCTATCTCCAGCATAAACCTGAATTAACAAACAGATAATTGTCTTACCCACTTGAGGCATTCTCATCGCACAAGTAGGTTAATTTATAATTACCCGTGATGATTACTTGTCAGTTTTAATGTTAGTTGAACATACAACTTGTTTCATTAGATGTACTAGGTTGATTAGCGTTTTTATAACCTTGTTGCTGAGTCAAGAATTACTTTTAATATTTTTTTTATATAATCCTTCCTATTGTTACATCATTTAATCAGCCTATAATGTTCCCACTGCTGGGACAGAGGCCTCCTCTAGGTGACAGGGATTGGGCTATAATCGCAGATTGGTAAATGTCACATGTCTTCGAACTTATGGTTCTAGGATATGCTGGTTTCCTCACGATCTTTTCCTTCTCCGTTTTGATAATAGTGGTGATGAAACAATTTACACAAAGTAACCGCCTTACAAATGTTTAATGAAACGAATTAAATTGTTAGAGAATTTATCGTTGCAAAATCTTGCTTCAAAGTCAAAGTATTTGCGATCTCGTTTTGAAAGAATAACCAATTATTCTAAGAAAAACCGAGTAATGTCCAAGTTTCCACATGTCAACCATCTCTTCTCCACCCCAAAACAAGAGACGATCCACACTAATCAGCTCCGACTTTCATAACACTTACCCAGAGCCACTGAAGCAGACATCTGGTCGAGCTCATAACGACGTTGTTGTTTACCGAGCCATATCTTAGTATATAACAATAAAAAATATTAATGTCCGGGGGCCTAATCGCATTACGACCTCAGTACGGACCCTACGTCACTGAGACTCCCTGCAACCATTCACGGGTTATTATGCTTATTCGTTTTTATTTGAGGGTAGGAAGGATTAATCTTTTCTTTGTTTTCGGTTACTTCCGAAGTCCCGAGCTTTCTTTAAGATTTTGAGGACGGTTATTTTTTGGGTAACGGGTTGGAGGGATTATAACTATAAATCATGGATGCGTTTTGTGATTGCAATGAGACGCCAATTTCTATTAACAGTAGAATGAAGCTCACAGTGCTTGCAAATTTATGAATTTCGCAGCGAAATCAAAACTGTACTGAAAGTATATTATTTTAAATTTTTGTCCTTTTATCTGAATTTTGTTTTCAGAATTGACGTAGAATCTAATGAATAGATTTTGTTCAAATTTTGCACTAATTGCAGCATTTATCCATTGTGTCCATTTACTACTACAAAGCTCTCCTTCATGACTATCCATTTTATCACTCATTTCTCTTTCTTCATTCAAAAACCTATCCAGTGTCTAGATACTGGTATTAAGTTATCCCATCACATATTAACTTGGACTTAACTTCAACAGTGTCTCAACACTGTGTTTATCTTGGTTTATCTATATGACAATCACAAATCCTAGTACGATGACCCAACTTCTTCACCTCGCCATTAAAGACCACATTAATCACGGATTTGTTTATATAATCTTAGGAAATCCACACATTGGATAAACAAGCGGCAAAATAATCGCGCTTTTCCAGTGATTCTTATGAAAACAACGGTCGCTTTTCAACGTATTAGGTAAATGGGTCGAGATTTAAGCACGAATTATTTTTACCTTTCCGTATTCAATTATGTAGGTAGCCCTTAATTTTTTTTTTTGTTTATCATTTTCTGTCCCACTGCTGGGCAAAATATTATAAATTAAATATTTTTTCTACTAGAAAATATTATTTTTAAGTTGTTATTCTAAAAAAAGACTCAATATCACTTTCATGAGAACAATGCTTCTAAGCTAAATTATGAATATAAAGTTTGTCATAACAGCCACTGCATCAATTCCGATACTTAGTTTATTATGACAACACGCGATTTCCGCGAAAGGCACACCATAATAAGTTGCTTTATACCCCATGGATTTATCGAATTCGTCGTTAAGAAATAACATAATAGCTTTGACGACTTGGTGCAACAATTTAACACATAAGTGCTAATAGACTGAATACAAAGCTTTTGCGGTAACATGGCGAAACCCGCAGTTATACAGGTTTAAAACTCCAACTTACAGTTAATTAGGATTCTTTAGAAGCGGTTTTAACACATAAAATAATAATGAATGCATATGGGATGCAGATTATTGAGTAAACTGTTAAATATTGCGATATTTAAACGAGTGTTACTTCATTAAGAAAATATAACTATAAGTTAGAAAAAAATGCACACTTCCCAAAATTGTATATATTCAAAAAATTCTTAAAGCTTACAGTTTATTTTTATTGACAAAACGTAATAATAAGCGACAATAACCAAGTTAAATGTAGCAAACGTTTTTCTATTACATTAAACCTTTTTTGATGGCAACATTAGTATAAGCACAGGTATTTTTGGCGTTAGAGGGGAATAAAATAGATTTATGACGCATTAAAAACAATAACAAGAGATTATGACGACAATTTGGAGAAACAAAGGTATATTAGATAGGAAAAAGGGAATCTTGGAGAAAAGGAGGACATAAAAAGTTAAGAGAACGTAAAAGCAAAATCTTGTTGGGAATTGGCTTTAATGAGCACGACATAAACGAGTAATCACAAAAATATAGGGCGTAAGAGAGATGTAATTTTGACTCAAACTTAGAATCTATGATTCCCAAAGTCCAAGCTAAATAAAATCAATGCAAAAACCTAACGTGTTCCTTTCTTTCTTCCAGATGCGTGCGGCCTATCAGATGTACCACACATAGAGAGCCTACAGGAGAAATCCCAGTGCGCCCTCGAGGAGTACTGCCGGAGCCAGTACCCCAACCAGCCAACCAGGTTCGGCAAACTCCTACTAAGGCTGCCGTCCCTACGGACAGTCAGCTCGCAAGTCATAGAACAGCTCTTCTTCGTGCGACTCGTCGGCAAGACGCCTATAGAGACCCTCATTAGGGACATGCTCCTCTCCGGAAGCTCCTTCTCGTGGCCCTACATGGCGACCATGTGACATACGATGTGGAGGCAGCTGGCAGCGGCATGATCCACGCCCTACGGCTTCCCGCCGTACCTGCCCAGCCAGCGGTTCGACCCTTTCCAAAGGTACCAGCGCGAAGCCCAGCCTGAGGATGCCGTGACCTCCTCGAGCGAATTCCACGAAACAGAAGCGAGCGAAGAGTACTTCGGGTCCAGAACCAGCAGGGAAAGCGAGAGAGCCGATCCGACCTTCGATCCCATATCAGCTTTCTACGCTCCGAAATCGAACGAAGAGTTCGAAACGACTTCGGAGACTCAGAAAAACGCGCAAAAATCCCTTATGATAGACAATCTGTTGAACATACGACAGGAGTGTAGCATTCCGGATATGAAGTAACGTTGTTCAGTGGGATCCGTAGTGTATTAGTTCAAGTTTTTTTGTTCCTCTGTAAAAATAGTTTACTATTTAATATTGTAAATAAAAAATGTTTTTATTATTGTAAATTGATAGTTAAGAGTTTTCTACGATGATGGATGGATTTTTATTTTATTTTATATATTTTTTCTGATTCTTCCTGTGTAGAAATTGTATGACAAGCAATTTTGGATTGATAACGCAATAATATGTACATCGGTCGTGCAATGTTGGTGTGTAGTTATTTGTATAGAGATAGATAAAGTTTTTCGAAGATTGAGAAATCTTTTTATACGGTTAAGTAGGCACGAAGCATCCTCAAGTTTTTAAACTGGGATTGGGACCCGAAGGCATATCAGAGGAAAGAAAGAATTAGTGTCCAATAATTTCAAGTGATCTAGTAAAGTTGGTGATCCACGCAAACTTCTTGTACATAAACTTTTTGTTTTTGTTTATGGTAAAATTTTCTGCACGTTTCTTCTTCGGATAACATTCCCAGTTTAAAATCATAAATAAACAAAATGTACAACCTACAAATACGATTGGACTAGGTTCTTTTTTTTTTTCGACTGGTGCTGTAATAACTCAAATATTTACGTAATTATACGTATTTTCTTATTTACTGATTCCGTAAAGCATTTATAGGTATGTATCGTTCCTTTAAAAAACAACTTTTACAAATAATTTTATTATTTTTAGTAAAAATGTAAAACATGTTTGAGTAAAATTGTTTTTGTTCTTTTATTGTGTGTCTATATGTATAAACAATAGTGAGAAATACAAATTATATAAGAATAGTAACTATACAGAAATGTTTTATTTATAATTATAATCTTTAGCGCAACGATTTTTTTTTATTAAAATATATCTATTTTAATTTTTTCGTATGACCATAGTCATTTTAGATTTTTTTGAATCTGTAATTATTGCAAATTATGGAATTGTCATGGTAATCTTATAAGTTTGACAACTAGAACATTTGCTTGTAACGTAACATTAATTTAATCAGTCTATCGCAGTTCACGACTAGACAAGGAACTATTTTTACGCTCTTACGTAAATTTTATCAAAGATAAGATAAATGTTTTTAATGTACTTTTCCACAAATAAATTATGTTAACACAACGTTTTAAATAATCAAAGAAACAAAATGTTACTTTACAATCAATTGTTTACACATCGAGCAATTGTTTTAATTTACAACAACAAAATAAAGAAAAATATAAACATTTAGCAAAAGAGAAGCAATGTATTTATTCGCAATAATATGTACAGTGAACGGTTGTAAAATAATGTCGGTGTGTGTATGAGAATGTATGGAGTTGTATAAAAAATTAAATATTAATGAGGAATAAAAGATGTCTCTCTGGATTTTGATTATTTTGTTTTATTGTCATCAAATTTTGAAACACCAAACACAAAACATAGGAAAAATCTAAATTATAAAAAAAAATCGTCAGGGAAAGTAGATTTGTACAGATTTGGTTTTTTGCTGCAATTTTACAATTTAACTGCAATTTTTCTGCAATTTTTCAATTCAAGAAATTACTAAATAACTTTTGCCCTGGCAGAAATTGCCGATTTATATCCAGTACCTACATAAAAAAGAAATTAAGACAAATAAAAGCCACTCTTATCAAAAATCACTTAACAACTACTAAATCACTAACATCAATCTAAATACCGAACTACCCTCCCCTTAACGAAATCAAAAGTCAAAATCAAATCGCCACACACGGAAGCGCCCATTTACACTAATCACCCAATTATAACAAACAGGAGTCTATCCGGTGACGGTGTTGTCGTGTGAACGCAGGGAAACACAGAAGACCCACTGTGAACAAAACACGATAAAAGCAAGAGGCGCTTGAAGTTCGAAAAGTTTTTGGAGTTCTACTGGAGTATTCTGCTACAGTGCGACCGACGAGAGAATGCGTTCTTGACATCAAACTCAAAGCATTTATTTCAATTAAACCATTAACATGCACTTTTGAATTGTCAAGAAGTCGGTCAGTCAGAAAATATGAAGCTAGAAGCACCTGTCAGTTTCGAAACGAATACGTGTTTTGCGAATTTAATATTTATTATCTACTAGAATTGTCGCTCTGACAGGTGTCAGGGACACATTCTTTCGACGGCCGGACTCTAGCTATAATAATTATGCATAGAGTAAAACAGAAGAGTATAAAAAGTGTCAAAACCTCAAATTGCCAGCCTAAATCCCAGGCCACTGGCAACTGACAGACGCTCGTCTCCGCAACCAAAATCTCCAATTACTTAGCGTGTTAAAACACGCGGCATGATTACAAGTATAATAAGCATGTTCGGCGTGATCATAATGCGTTGACGTAAACTTCAACTTCCGTTATTGAGACCCTTGATTTTCCATACTTATAATGTACTATGTCATTTCCCAAGTAATCTTTTGGATCTAGCAAAGAGGCGACGAAGTTCTTTACGATCTCTCGCACTGTGTTAATGATCTCTACGATTTTACAGGCAACATCGTTTGCCAAATGCCCATGAACAGTCCTTTCACAGGTATTTTACCTGTAATTTTGCATCAATCTTCATTCTGATTTTTATTGTCATTGCTCATAATTCTATTGGTACTGTCAGATATAAAATAACTTTAAAAGGACTGTAGTGAGCCTTCTGTACTAAGGTCTAATGTCGGTTGTCACCGTGTGAAACTAGAAGTGCGCGTGAGAGTGTTGTCCGTCGTGTGCGCCTGCGCAGGTGGGCAGCGCACGCGATACTTCTGTTTACGTGGGAATGTACACTTGTTGGGGCAATTAGCTCGGCGCTGATTGGTGTCGTTAATTTGTCGAGAGTGAAATTTGGTTGATTGGAAGGTGACTGTCCGGTAGGAAAATGAAGGTTGATAAACAAACTTTTTATAATATTCATTACTGTAAAAAAAAGTTCTATAGTAAGACAGCAAAAATAAACTTGTCTGAATATAGTTTTTCGCTAACATCAACCAATTACTTTTGGAAGACGCGCATTTGGTTACGGCAGGTAGCGTAGGCAGGCAAGCCATCTTGATGG
Organism: Oligia fasciuncula; assembly: GCA_963082905.1. Taxonomy (NCBI): domain Eukaryota; kingdom Metazoa; phylum Arthropoda; class Insecta; order Lepidoptera; family Noctuidae; genus Oligia; species Oligia fasciuncula. The sequence continues at coordinate 5,833,353 of OY720401.1, forward strand.
TCTGATGATGTCATCAAAGCGACCGAAAATGGGAAATTTATCAAAAGCACGAAATTTTGCGTTAGATGAGGTATTGTGGGCAAATTATAGGAAAGTCCGGTCGGTGCAACTAGTAACTATTTATACATGAAATTCGCCAAACACGTATTAGTTTGTATGAAACTGACAGATGCCGAAAACGCATTCTCTCGACGGCCGGACTGCAGTTATGACCTGATGATGAAAATGAGCTATGGAACATAAGAACTTTCAGTTCAAACCTTATAACTTCGGGAAAAACAAGCATTTAAAAGTAAATAAGTACCTACACATTATTATCCCACAACAATTAAAGTGTAATTTACAAAAAATATCAAATTCCCATAAACTACAAATCACTATAGCTCCACGGAAGTCATACCACATTATATGAAACAGCCCTTTCCTCACACCTGTTTTAGGGTTGACGCTGCGGGAATGTTGTGCGGAATCACGGCAGGGACTCCCACGCTACTGTGTTTACTGTATGGATTTTAATGTGAAGCTTGTGATATTGTATGTTTAAAGGCTTAGCAAATCAGACGGGTAGGTAGTAGGTACACTGGGAATAACATGAATCTTTTCAGTCTCATGGTTCACAAATTTTTGGTCTAAGTAGATAGATGACATTACTATTCACCACGATATCTCGTAAGTAGGTACTTACGAGATATAACTATAGGTATAGTTAGCTGTTAAATGGATGATGCTCTCTTTCTGACATTATTCCCATATGGGCGAATTCCACCAAACTTTTATACCTAGAATAACTCCTACTGAGAATAAATTTTGAATTTTTGACAGTTTTTCCAGACTAGAACTGTCAGACGTCAGTTTGATTCCACGGATAAAATATATCTGACACAATTTGTAACCATTTTATGATTTAAAAGAATGTCTGTGGAGCTTCTTTCCCGTTCTTTTTCATAGGTAACTACGCTTTGGCATGGGCAACTAGCTTCATCTTTCTGACTGAGACATGCTCGGCCCTTGGCAATTCAAAAGTTGTTTGTTTGAGTTTTTTCTGACTTTGGCAAAATCAGATCTTAAATTTCAGGGGGTTCAATTTGTTGCATTTTGGCCCCCCTATCAGCTCCTGACGAATAATTATACGTGGGATTACAAGTAACCCTGTATATGAAGCAATAATAAAATTATCTATCTTCTCCATACACGTTAACATGATCACAAACATCATACAAATCTAATTTATTTTTATTTTGTCACGGCGGGTAGTCTGTTCAATCACGCGACTGACACCTGCAGCCCACACAGTATGACGTGACCAACTTTTTAATACTAGAGCGGTGATACAAATCACTAGAGGTGAGCTTTTTCATTTTAAATACATCATGTTTTTGTAAATTAAATGCTTTGGTGATTTGTAAAACAAGGTTGTTTATTCTTGTATGTGTTTTGTTTATTGGGTTTGTGTTTAATGTGTTAGGGATATTATGTACGCTGCAGGAGGTTTCACGGTTTTGAAGTTATTAAAGTATCGAGAGATAAGTTTTGAATTGGAAGTATAATTCGTTGAGATAGTTGGTTAGGTACTTTATTTTAATATGATGTCTCTGCTACTAAATAGGGACATAAGGAGGAGAAAACTGTGTTTCTGATTCTTGTGATCTGAGTTCGTAAGTTCGACTCGTTGACCTGACTGCTAATATGGCTGGTTATACAGCGTGGATCAGAAATGTGTGGTCATATTTATGGGTCTGGTACAGACTATCAAAGTGAACAACTTTCTCCATGGGACCAATATCGTAATCGCGAAAAAATATTAGCTATTAGGTACTCCACCCAAATGTATGGGATTTGGGTGGAGTACCTATTGAAGTTTTGTATGGGATAGCTAATATTTTTTTTTTACTTCACTTTAAATATGACCACATAGTTCTGATACACGTTTTATGTAACTGGCTATAATTTATAGAGAATCTAAATCTAAATTAATATATAATAAACGTGAAAGTTTGTGAGTGATGGATAGATGGATGTTTGTTACTCCTTCACGCAAAAACTACTGAACGGATTTGGATGAAATTTGACACACAGATAGTTTATAACCAGGATTAACACATATCCTAATATTTCTACGGGATCGAAAGTTATGCGGGAGAAACCCCAGGGCGCTGCTAGTGGGTAGATAAAGGTAAGTTTTATGAAATACCTATGAAGTTGTTATTACATAGTGTTAGTTAAACTTCATATGCACGTCCCAACATCACATACCCACAGTCTATAAGCTACCGAAAAATCAGAACCTCGAATGTTTCAAACTGAAATCTTAACAACCAAGAGAGCCGCACTGCTAACCATTTCACGCTGCGTGACAAATGAAAGTGACATTTGACACGCACAGCGTAACAGTGAACCCACCTTTAAAGCAAAAAGTCATTTGACAAAAAAGTATCAAGTCATCAGAACCTTCCGTTCGGAACAGGTGCATGGCAATCAGTGCAAGAGGTCATGATGTCACCAACTGTCGGTCACGCGATGAATGGACGGTCAACGGTAAGTATACGATATTGAAACTAGTACCTACTATATGGAGATAGTGTGTTGTGTTGTGCTGTTGAAGATACTGTGACCGCCTTTTTAACGGACTTCAAAAAAAGGTGAAAGCTCTCAGGAAGTCGTAATCTTTAACATATATTTTTTTATCAATTATTTGTTTCTAGATCATAAAATCCAAATGTTACCACTTAAACACTAGTGTTAGTTGTTAGTTAATTCGCGATTTATTTGCCAAAAATGTAAACAAATATGAGTTTATGAAAAAATAACTTTAAATCCTACAGAATAAAGTTCAGTTTACGCTACAACTTCAAACATTTTAATAACTTTTCTATAGTGCTAGTCACTCTGAAATCAACCTAATTGTCATTGAAATAAAGTTTATATTTGTTTAACTTGAAATAATATTAATTTGAAACAAGTTTGAATAGACATTATAGACGTTATACACTACAGACTAATATTAACAAAACAATGTGATAGATGGTGGTAGGCCCCCAGAACAAGAATTATTTTGAAGACGGCTGGATCTTCCCAGGTGGTTTCATTGTCTGATGACAACATTGATTGTCATTGATTGATTGGTCAGACAAAGTCTTACCATTTTTTTTTTGCCTTATTTTTGTTTTTTTTTATAATTCCCAAAATTTCAAGTAAGCTACTTATTTATGGCCAAATTGAATGATAAATGACTTCATTTTTATTTAATTTAATCAAAGCAATCTAGCAAAACATGTTTCAGGCCTCAGTCTCATTAGACATTAAAAAAATAAAAAAAAATGATAAAAAAAATTGGTAAGACTTCGTCTAACACAACCATGGCTTAAATGGTTCTAAAGTATCTGTACTATCTTCGCCTTAAAGCTTTGCACCCATCTTCCAATCACCCTGTATAATTACTGATCAAAGGAAGGCTCATGTTAGGCTAATTTATCAAATGGTAACTTCCCAATATGCTTCCCATGATCCTTCAGTGAAGTTTAAGAATACCATAATTATCTAGTAAGAACACAGACGCTAGAGCAAACACACAAAATTTATTTGTTTTTTGTTTTATCATGTAGATATTTTACTATCACATCTGCGAAGTTTTTCTAGCTAATTCAATTTGACCCTGTATTGTTAATACCACTGCTCGGTGGTTGTCCACCTATGTCATACGTAGATTATGCAAACCACAAGCCTAGCACCCATAGGGCCACATACCTACCATTAATTATTATTCTAGAATCTGCCTACAAAATACGCTAACCAATACCTAACAAACAAAATTTCATGCATGTTCTACAGGAAAATGAACTAGAAACTGATTGTCCTTGTAACAATACCTACAATTTAATACTGTTTGTGTTAAATTAATGTTCAAAATATTGTTCTGGCAGTTGATGAGCTGGCATATAGTCAGACTGGCTTCTACCCGCGATTTCGTTCGCGTGACATTTATTGGTCCCCCGACCCACCCCGTCGCATCGCATCGCCTGCCCGCGCTATTGCTTAGTTTTCGCTTAGCGTACTTTCTGACTTTCTTTGCTTTTGCTCGTCTCCTAAAGGTGTTAGCATAATGTTAAATTATAGCCTTTATACAACATTATTTTTAGTACCTATATGCGAAACCTGAAACACGTGTCTAGTATTTTTATGTAAAGAATTTATGTACAAAATTTCAAAACTGTATCACAAAGTTATAAGCTTGCTAAGTTACCTGTTTGTCCGTACAAAAACATGCTCACCCGCGCCGCGCCGCGCCGTCTTGCACTCATGGGTACCTAACGGCGCGGCGGCGCGGCGCGGAGTTTGGATAACCTACTTAGTGTCGCTCAGTGTCCAACTTTTAACCTTTTTTAAATATTTTTGGGACAAAATATAACATGGGGTAAAAATTATTGGCATCGATTCAGTTACTTATTCTGAACAAACTATATTCAGGTTTCGCATATACTAAAAATAATATTGTACGAGGAAGCCTCCCGCCTTCCTCGACAAACGGGCTATCAAATGCAAAAATAATTTTTCGAATCCGACTGGTAGTTTCTGAGAATAGCGCGTTCAAACAAACAAACACTTCAGCTTTATTATTAGTATAGATATAGCACCTTTAAAGTAGATTTTAGTTGCCATTCAATCATCTGAACAACTTAAAGTTTCATTGTCACAAGTTTTCAACAGAATCAAGTCACCATTTACCTCTCATCAAAACATACACATAATGACATAATATACTGAAATTGTCCTCATGCCATCCTTCTTCGGTGCTTTCAGCGAGGTTTCAGGAGGTAGAGGGCGGGAGGCGTGACAAAGGTCGCCCAATAAGGTCACAGGTCGCGACCCCCGACCTCCCGGGCGACCCGCGAGTGCGCGCATACTCCTCCGCGGAGTCCGATTGATTCGTGCCTGGCTTGACGCCCCTGTTGTAAGTACGTAGATATAGATTAGAAGCTAAATAGCTGCGCAGTATCGAGGTGGAGTGTCGCTGAAGGAAATCATTAATTATATTATCTTACAAGACAGCTCAAACTTGAACAACTTTTACTGGCTACCCTAATTTTTTTGTTATAAAATGAAATACAAGTAGACTGTATTATAGAGGTCAGTGTCAGTGGATAAAGTGGCTAAGACAGAGATTAAAACAGAAGAACTAGCAGGGGATCGAGGAGGGTGGAGAGAGGGTTCAGGGGATCAGACCGGAATAAATCGATATTAGAAAGCCCTGGATACATATTATTACATTCATCATCAACGTCATTCATCTGCTGGACATAAGGCTTCTTGCACACATGACACTACAAATCACTATAATATTGAACACTATCCGAACTACATTTTACACTAAACTACTCACTTTTTCCATCCACAGACTACAAATGTGGCAGACATCTTGAATCTCCCGTCACTACCTGTCCCCTGCAGGCTACACAAGGACAGCAGATCCGAAACAGTGATCTGATGTACAACTAACTACACGGATCCGACACGGTGATCCGATGCAACAGGGAGATTCTGTTGTTTGTACCTGTTGTCACGACACTGTGTCGTTGTTGTAAAACATACACCATTGTCGAGATAATGGTCAAAGGTACACCTCTCAACTATCTCAATTTTATTAAAAATGTAGGAATAGTGTGTTTTATTGGAGCACTTTTTTAATCAAGAAGAAACTTTTAAGGGCTCGAATTCCTGTCTCATTGCTCTAATTGCGTTTATGTTCGTAGGTACCGCTTAGAGGCTCTTTTTGACTGTTCCAAACATACATACTTAGGTCCTTTGAACACACATCGCACCTTTAAAGTAAAACCGTTACTAAACGAAATTATAAAATTTTACCTGTAACTTTTAAACTTTTAACTTTACTTTAAAGGTGCGACACGTTTTTCTTGCCGTGAAAAACAAAGGTTTATTCACCGTGTGTAGGCACGGTCGTCAGTCTTGTATGGATCACTATGGAAGCTTGTTGACGGACACGTCTTTTCTACGGAGCGGTTTATACGCCGTACCCGTAAAGAAACCGTACCGACTACAAAGCCTTACAAAAGATGCAGTAACGTTACTATTTTAATGTGCAACACCTTAACCCAACACCCTTTTTCTATGGTGACGTTAAGACCTTCCCAGGGTTTACATAATGTGTCTAACACTTAGCATTCATGTTCAAGATCAAATCGATCGCTCGATAGCCCAGTTCTTCCTTGAACCCTTGCGACACCTACAAAGGCTCGCCTATCCATCGGAACTCCAAATTCGCAGAAGACAATGCACTAGACATCCACCTCATTTACCATACCCGGATCAACATACCGTAAACAATACCTAACTACGAATGGTGAACGGTAACCCGAACAGTATAATGTGGAAATCAAAAATATTGTTTTCTCCATCCATTGTGAGGTGTGGAGATAGGAGCGATAAGACGGACAGACAGACAGATATCTGGTAAACGTGGTGCTTGTACACCTAGATGATTGGGAATATAGGTGGCGTGGAGTCGTTGAGTGTTTGTTTAGTGGCTTTGAAGTGGACAAATATTTAACAAATGTTGTGTCTACTTAAAAACTGTCCTGTAATTTATGTGAAAAGACTCTCGAGATGTAGAAGTTAAGTGGGGTTATTTTGCTTATTGATTTAACTAGGTTTTATCTGGTATTTTGAATAATCCAGTTATTTTGGACAAAAGCTAGATAAATTATGATTTTGCTTACTGGCTTACTTTGAATTAATTATCATCTTTCCAGGGGAGAAAGTTGTCCTGTAAATTAACAACTTACTATAGGACTAACTCTGAAATTGAGTCCATAAAGGGTCTTAATGAATTGAAAAACGCTCGGTAGGTTCAAGAGGAACCATACTTGAATACCTTAAAAAAAAACTAAGAAGTAAAAAGTAGACCCAAGATATAGATAGACCACGTTATATATATTTTTTTTTTCATTTAATTTCCATAAATTATACAATTCAAGTCGACTCCAATGCCTTCTTGTTCACTATCCCGCGCCTAATCGTGCGGGTGGTCGAGCTTGATTGTGATTGACAACACAACGTCACAGCATCGCGTTCACTCCAACACTAACCACACAATTCCACTTTACACATCATACATTACCGCACCAAAATCAACCATAAACTTTCAGCTCTATAGAAAGCAAGCAATGTATGTTGTGTTAAGAATTTTGTTGGGTTAATAAATGGGGGTTCAGACGATAGTAGGCTTTCAAATGTGCCTTTTGAATGTTGGTTTCTTGAAAGTGTCCGTGCCAGTAACGCGTGAGCCTGACAGGTCAGTGAGACTAAAGAGTTCCCTAGTGAGTGCTATACTTATACAATAAAAGATATGTATGTGTATCGGTTTGTCGAGCCCGACGGAACCACAAGCTTGGTCATAGTGGCAAGGGAGAGATTTGTATTTTCCTTATTCCTAAGCATATTAAACTTGATTGCAGGGACAATCGAATGCAATCTGAATTCGACCTCACTATAACCTGAGATTAATCAATCATTATGAATTCAATAACTTTAATAACTGCCCCATAAATCTAGTGTTTGTTTCAAGGTCAACGGTGGTGCCGTTGACCTTGAAACAAACTATATTAAAAAAAAATAGCAGACCTGCATAATATACCTACTGATGAAAAACAGAAAACGTTTACACAGATTGCAGCACAGATTTCATGTTTTCAGAGTTACTTAGAAGTAGATTACCTATGATAGAAACTCATCGACCAAATGCGGATAAGAACACTGCATTCAAGTGTAGTGATGCTATGTGATCTTAGAAACACAAGTAGTAATTTAGAACAGAATGATACAGCGGCGATGCTCTCTGAGATCCAGCTCTATTTGGAGCAAAAGATATACAATATGTGGATTGCCTGCAGGTTTGTAATTTGTTCCTTATGTGGTTGATGTTATATGTCAACCTAATCGTATTCCAACTACGTTGGGGTTCATTATTCTAAAAATATGGCTTACAAAACACATGCTATTTGTTCAATTTGTTACTTATATTACATTACATTTCGTAAATCTCGTCCCGAGCCCCAACTGTATGCGATCAGTCTTCTCAAACTATTTCTAAACACTACATAATTTCATCCTCACAGTCAAAAAATCCTAAAGAAAACAATAAACACTTAGGAGAAACAATAAAACAGTTAATCCGGAGCACTATCGATGGTGACAATTTATACAGAAGCTCTCCCGCCCTACGCCGCCCGCCCTGGACGGTTTACTGCGACGCGCGACCCTAATGAAATTGACGAATTGTGGTGCACAAGAGGGTAGGATCAGGAGATACGTCTGAAGATGAGACGAATAAGGTAAGTTTAAACATAAGACTTGAACATCGCTAGATGCCTTACGCGTCCAATATAATAATGTTTTTAGGATGCTATTGGGACTGCCCCGGTTCTGTAGTGCGTCGGAGATGTTTTCGCTAAGCCAAACTGACGGTTTTCACGCAGTCATACGCAAAAAAGTTGCTTCTCTGATGCATCGAGTGCGGGTCAGTAACAATAGTATCCTGAAAGTAGTGGCGGAGAGTCCTTACTCCCCTGTTTTGAGGCTTTGTGTGGAGAGGATTGTCAGCTAGGTAGCTGATTGATCGTTCTTTGAGCAACTTGTCTCGGTGTTGATTGTGTGTTTTTGTTTTGTATTACTAACATTAGTTATAAGGTATTTTTTCACTAACAAGATGGACTGTATTGTTGTCCGAAACTGGATAAATAAATTAATTTAAATTAATTAATTAATTAATTTTATTAGGTATGTATGTATCCGCAGACATTTTTTAAAGATCTATTAATTTAACCAGTTGTACATAATTCAAAAAGAATTCCTGAAATACTTTTATAAATTGAATTTAGAAATATGAAGTGACTTGAACCACAAATCATAGAAAAACTGTATGTAGATTTGTCGAAATTCTATGATTGCTACTTCATTTCATCTATATTAATATAAATACAATTAAAGTGCCTGATTTTAATGACAAAATAACAGATTTTTACTAAATGCATAAGAAAGTATATTACGGTACCTAAAACATCAATTTTTTTTTGTCTGTCTGATTGTTACGGCTAATCTCCGAAATGGCTAGACTAATTTTGACAGAACTTTCACTGACAGATAGCTGATGTTATAAGGAGTAACTTAGGATACTTTAATTTTAGAAAAATATTGTAGGATTCCGGGCAAAAAATTAAAAAACATGACATCCAATTTATTCTCCAACATGCACGCGACCAGATTCGTGGGCATAGCTGTTCGATAAATAAACAACACTAACACAACTTCATCACTCTTTTACAGTCAACATCCTCATAAATAACAGTAAAACTAGATTTATTCCAAGTTTAACGCTTCGCATGAAGCAATAACTTGGTATCGACAGCTTGAGCCTCGAGGCAGTTTGCCACACACGAGAGCCACCGGTTTACATAATACCATGGCTATGAGTCCTGACTAGGGCTTTCAGTCTCGATGCATTACTGAGTCCCGGGAAAAAAAAAACGAGACTCGATGTGGTCTCGAAATTCCCGGGAAAAACGAGACTTTTGAGACTATTTCAAAACTAGGTTTCTTACTTATAGGCTATGCAATCAGGCAGTCAAAACTAGATATTTTAATCAAGTACTTTAATAAACAAACGAAAATAAAAAACCTTTTGTTGTTTTTTTTTTTTTTTGTAGTGGGTAAGAAACAAAAGGCGTTTAACGTGGTTTCAGACAGAGAGTGCCTAATTTTATTACAAAAGTAACCCGTGTTAGAAAAAGCTCTCTCTGCTTCTGCTAGTGGGGGAATAGATATTAAATAATTATAGCAATAATTTAGGTATTTCCCTCTGTCGCCCTCATTTTCAAAGAGAGCTTTTTCTACGTGCAAGGTTGTTTGCAAGTCATGGATAGACATGGAAGTTATATTCTGTCCTTTGTCTTCCTGGGGGTTTAACAAATTATTAAGCTCAGATTCCAGTTATTCTTCTGTAGTTAAACTTGTGAGCTCCGCAATCGTCGCATCATTTGTAAGATTTGTCAGTTGTGGATGTATTTAACCTTTACACAACAATTACAAACAATTCTTTTAAAGACTGTAATTTCAGCTGTTGCATCAAGCTTTTTTTTAAAAAACTGAGAAGGACTGCAAGTATTTTAAGCTCAAACTCAACTCAAACTCAAAGCATTTATTTAAATTAAACATGTAAGTACAGGCAGTTTTGAATTGTAAAAATTAAATAGTCGGTCAGTTAGTCAGAAAGTTAAAGCTAGTTGCCTATTCCAAAACGTAGATCTCTATGGAGAAGAACGGGCAAGGCTAAATGTAAAAAAAAAACACTTAAACTAAGATACTTGTAACTTGCCTCAATCAGTCTATTTTCCTTAATAAGGATGCGCAGTGGATTGGCGAGACTTACGCTCAAAAAACTTTGTTGTAAGTCCAATTTCTTTAGACAGAAATTTAGTGCAGTATCCGCTGTTAAAAGAGTAACGTCTCGTCTACACAGGGCTCCTAAGGTCACTTTCATGATACCTAGTGAATTTGAGATTGCTTCCAAAGTAGCCTAGTATACTCTGATTCAGTGAACTTTTAGCTGTATCTACAACGCCACATGCGAACAACGCGTCATACTGACGTCACGCAAAATCCTGCATCGCGCAAGCAGAGTTTACCGCACAACTAACATAGATACAACGGCCCGACATGAATCATCGGGCAGTTGCCCGCCAGACACAACACCCGTCTGGTCGGAGGATCCTCCCTTTTCTATAGAGTATGAGTGTGCTTTACACCCTGTTCCTCATACCGCTATAAACTCTGCAACCAATAATAAAGAATGACTGTTGGTTTAGTATATTATTAAGTCTCAAAAGTCTCGTTATTCCCGACACCGAAAATGTTAGTCTCGAGTCTCGAAAATACCAAAAAATCGTCGAGACTCTCGAAATTTTCGAGACCGAGATTCCCGGGATGAAAGCCTTAGTCCTGACAGGTCAAGAAAAGTAAGAGTTACCATAAATATATTGTATACTACGAGCATTCAAAGTTTTATGAAATGTGATGTTGATAATCAGTGAGTGGTAATGGCCAATTGCTAGAAGAGGGGAATCTTCCAGTTCAACAGATAGGTAACTGTTTTTTTTAAATCACAGTTCAATCATTTTTATCAGCTCAGAACTGTGAAGTGATCTTAGACAATATACCTATACCGGCCACATATATTTTGTGTTTACTGGAGATCTTAACAGCAGAACACTTTAACCTTACATTGGATTTCCAATATTTTATTCCAAAATCCTAACTAATATTATAAATGCGAAAGTAAGTTTGTTTGTTACCTTTTCACGCCTACACCACTGAACCGATCATCCTGATATTTTGCATATACTTTGTCAGGTGTACAGAAACGGACATAGGGTACCTTTCATCCCGAAAAAAAGAGCTGTTCCGGAGGAAAACAACAATAACGTTATTACGATAATAGATGGCGCTACGTGTCTTTCGATTCATGACGAAACTTCTTGGGTAAGGACATAGGTTACTTTTCATCCTGGATCGCAGACGAAGTCGTGGGCAACAGCTAGTACTTAATAAAACTACTTTTCAACGCAGCTCAAATCTACTCATATCTCCATTCTCCTCTCTCATGTATACCCAGACACATCCGCAAGAATTGGCGCGGACGTGTAAAAACAAACGTCTCGTCCCTTGTCCGCTTATCCGCACTTTTTGCGGACATCCGTGACGTCATCCACTTAACGTTAAAATATATCCGCACTTTTTTAGGGCGGTAATAAGGAAAACCTGTTGGCTTATGGCTTGCTCGCGCTACCACTTACTATAATGTGGGAGAGTGTAGGTACTTTATGAGTAAGTTTAGTAGACATACTTACTTTTCATTTTTTTTAGGCAGACACTTTTTTTAGGCTAGTTTTTCAGTCATGACATGACATACTTACTTAAAGAATACCAAATGCCAGCAATGTCATTAGCATCATTCATCATGCAGTACCTAAGTTAAAAAACTAAAGAAAAGAGAATCAAGGGAATCCCAAAAATTCAAAGTCATTACAAAGTTATTGCCACATGCCAATACACAATTTCCGATTTTATCGTTTCATTCACGTCACTTCACACCTTCATAAAGTCGAATGGCACGTAAAAAAATACAATTTCAAGACAAAAAAAAAACAAAGAAAATCAAGAAAACCCCACTCAAAGACAGCTGGCGCGAAAAAATAAAATTTACCTTTTACTTTAGCCAACCTTTTAGCTAAATTCCGAATTCTGCGGTGAATTGAGGCAATTTACATAGTCATAAATATATTTGATTCCCGACATTGCATTGTCTTTTCCGTGGGGTGGTACGGGCACCCCAGGGGTTTTTTTTACCCCAAAGATAAGACATGTCAAGTCTTGACAGATGTCGCCGTGTTCGTTGGGTTTAAAACAAGAGATTGTCAGTTGTTAAGTTGCGGTATCGTAACTTTTCTTTCGGTGGTAAAAAAAAGTTCGGGAAATTGTTGATTTGATTGTTTTAATTTTTCTTGAGATATAAGTTTGTTACTGTTATTTTGATCATGATTTTTAATTTTTATGTGCAGCGATCTATAATGTTAGAAATTATTAGTATTCTGTGAAAGGTTGTAAAATTTCTACACTCGTTTTTATAATATTTATGGTGTACATAATACAGAATATTCTATTCTATTCTAAAGATGTTTGGTAAGTTTCAAATTAAGTCATCTAATACAGGGTGGCGGGACATCGACGCGCAACCCAAGTTACAAGTACCTTGGATTCGGTATATGATTTTGAACGGGGGATCCAGATTTTGCGTTGATATTTTTCGTCGGATATTAAATAGTTATTTGTGCAACAAGAGAGCAAAGTCGTTTTTTGCTGTGAGTGCTGATTTTGAATCCTGAGTATGGCGAGGGATTCAAAGGCACGAGATGCAAAAAACTTTGCTCTCGTGTAACACACATAACTTTTCACTTCAGCAGCGAGAACACTTCACTTTGTAAGGCGTGTTCGGAAATAGCACCCAACCCATTATATTTTATTATTCAAAATATATTACGTAACATTATTGAAACTAGAAATAAATATTTACAGGTTAAATATCAGTTTTATTTGCAGTAAATACTTATTTTCGTTTAAATACAACAATAAGTTAAAAATTCAATAAATTACATTAAAAGACATAATTATCTTTTTGCAAAATTTTTTTTAGTTAGTACGAAATTCCGAACGAGTTTGTCTTTGAGGTCGAATTCAAAATCGGAACTTCGAAAGGGCTGGTCTTTGTCTCTCTCTCTTTCTAATGGCGGGAAAGAGATGGAGTGTGAATGTTTCGAATTGTATGATTAACCCAAGGCTGAATAGGTAAGATATTCGCGGCTTTCAGAAAAAAATAATTAAAAAGTTACTTTCTCTCACTGATTTCAGGCAGCAAAACCTACATGTTCGAGCTACTGAAGTGAAAAAGAAATTTGCTGTTCCATACAGTTTGTCCACGTAGGCTCGCGTCCGGCGTCAGCTTATTTCTAATTATTTTATTTTTGAATTTTTGTTTTGTTACTATTTGTTGTACTCTGGACGCTTTAACGAATAGGTACTTACTTATTTTTTACATCGTTCTCACATATAATTATAAATTCAACATTAATGATGTTACTACGGATGTCGAGATGTAACTAATATTTTTGTAAAAATATAATTTAAGAGAGTGTCCATGGAGTTTCTTGCCCGTTCTTCTCCATAGCTACCTACGCTTTAAAATGGGCAACCAGCTTCATATTTCCTGACTGACCGAATTCCTGACAATTCAAAAGTGCTTGTAAATGGTTTGATTGAAATAAATGCTTTGAGTTTTGAGAGTTCGTGTTTAGGAATTACAGTTTTCTATAAAACAGTTTTTTTTTTTATTTCCGACGATAAATTTCTTCCCTACGAGTCTAGAAGCATGTGTTGAATTCATGGTTAAAGTTTACGCCTCCCGCCACCCTGTACAGTAAATGTAATTTTCTTAGAACCTTCAATCAACCAAAATCTTGATAACATTTTATTAGATGGCCAAACACAACAGTGGACATCTATACGGGTTGATGATTGATGACAGGAAAACATCATGAATTATTTTATAAGCACAATTTCCTACAGGATCTTCCCACACGCCAGTATCAGATCGACACAAAACTATTATGTCTATCAAACCAAATATAAATTCTTTGACACAATAGAATATACAACAACGGCACCTAACCCCACACAACATAATCACCCATCGCGCTGAAGAAATAAGGATTAAAATTCTATAAAATATCAGTTTAGAAGTCATTTTTCGTCACCACATTCCCATATTTGCTTAAAGCCAGAAAAAAAACTTTTGTCAAGGTACCGTCCGAACACCGAAATCTTTTGATTAATGATATCAACCCGCCACCGCGAGTGGGGTCCAAAAGACCCCGACTAAGAAAACAAACGACGAATAAAACGCATGTACTAATGATACGTGTAATGGATCCAAGTAATTGTTGTTTAGAACCATTAGCGAAATAAACGGTTCCCTTCAAGAATGACCTGTTTGCTTACGGATCGCCAGTTGGACAAACATGGATGTCCTTACATCATTAATTATTGGCTTTGTTAACTAATATTCGCACGGATTTTGTAGGCGGCTGTGTAAGATCCGTTAGCACCCTTCCTTTTGATGTAATTTGTTGGGAATTATTTAATAATAATAAATTTATTTGCATAAAAACACGGTATACAAAGATGGTAAAAGTATAATTTAGAGCAAAACATGTTTTGCCAATACAAGGTTATTGGTAAAACATTAACAACCTCTTAAGAGGTCATTGTACTCATCGTTATGAACAACTTTTAATATGGGACCAAACCTGAAATCGCGAAAAAAAATCAGCTGTTCTGTTCCCTACATTTTGACGAGTTAAACGAACATAAATGAAGGGAACAGCTCTTTTTTTTTTAAGTTGTTCATAATAATGAGTACAATGACCTAATTAGGAGGTTGTTAATGTTTTACCAATAACCCTGTATAATAAATAATAAGCATGCAAATTTTCAGTAACTCACGTTAACATTTTTTGTCAATGAAATCCTTAACACTATAGAAACTATTAACATATAACCATTCGTACATTTTATTTAAAACCTTGCCTGTTATAAAAGCTTATAAGCTGCCATTTTTGCTGTATATCTACAGGGTCAAATTAAATTTGCTAGCGAAACTCTAGCGAAAATAGGTATCGACATAATTATAAATATTATGATAAAATAATAAAGTTTTTTGGGGGGAGTCAACGACCCCTGGTAGTGTCGTGACTTGAAGTATGAGATTAGAAAATCTGTTTTATTTTGTTTTGTCGTGTTGAGAAATCGATACCAACTCCGTCTGTGAAGTTTACGCAAAAAAAACAGATTTTAAGGGTTCCGTACCAAAATGGTAAAACGGAACCCTTATGGTGAGACTCTGTCTGTCTGTCTGTCACAGCTGGATATCTCAAAAACTACTTATGCTATCAACTTGAAATTTAGAATAGTTTTAGATGACGTTTGCCCAACTATTTTGCAAATAAGAAAGAAATGAACCCTCGGAGCGCGAGTTCGACTCGCTTTTGCCCGGTTTTTTAAACTGATATTACAACTGCGGTCGTTGACCCCACAAAAAGTCATCAAATCATCAATCACATAATTTATTTTTTTGTTTTATCACGTCCGCGGAGTTACGCTAACTAATTTAATTTGACCTTGTAAACCTACGGCCATACCCAATATGTATCAAACTATTTTCATACAAGTAGACACTAAACGCAATCCTTCAACTCATGTCGATTAGATGCTTACAAGCTAAATGCATGCACCCTTCAGCACCTTTTACAAGCCACATATGTCTAATGCATTCAGGAGTTACAAACGACTTATTGCCTTGTACGTCATACATCACTCCTCCACCTCGTGAATAGAGGAAAACGGTGGCAATGACGAAAAATGGATTGTAAACGGAACAGTCTGGACTGAAGAACGACACGTGTCTCAAAGTCGCACAGCCCTTGTTTAAAACCACCAAAACGACGAGAGTTGTCATCAAATACGCATCCTTGAGGGCGGGAATCAGTTTTAAAAGCCATTAGAGGACGCGGGGGACGGGGGTTGTAATTAGACTGCTTTAATATTTAACAAGTGCGACGCCACACAGATTAGCGTAATGCCGTCCCAGCTGCGTCCGGGCCCCGGACACCTTCTGTGACTCGGGCTTTTAAAAAAGCCACTCTGTCAACGGGATCGTCAAAAATTAATTATGTTATGTCCTGCTCTGTAAAAAGGAGATTCTGAGCTAATGGCTTTGTGTAAACCTCCAGTAAAGCGAACACTGAAAGAATAGCAAACCACTTTCTGTCCACAAATTAATTCTGCGGCACAGAATCAATGTTTTCCTTCCATTACAAAAGATTTCAAAGTTACACCTTTACGAAAATATGGTAGCTAATTAATTCCCAAAAAGTAAGGTAGGAAGTTAAAACGGCTTCGGGTAAAATCGGGCAAGTGTAATCCTTTCACCCTTTCTGTGCAATTAGAATTAGAAGCAAGACGGGTTCGGCATCTGCGGGTTAACTAATGGTGAATGCATTATTAAAGCCGTCTGTGGCGCGCGAAGGGTTGGGGACAGATTATGTTATTATAGATTTAGGTTCTCTTTAATATGTTGATGTGTTGATGATAGATATGCAAGTAGATGTATGTATGTACTCATATGTATTATTATTATTTGGTTAGACACATACATACATACATAATCAGCCTATAATGTTCCCACTGCTGGGACACAGGCCTCCTTTCGGAGAGAGGGAGTGGGCCGTAATCCACCACGCGGGCCCAGTGCGGGTTGGCAGATCAGAGTCACATGTCTTCGAATTTTTGGTTCTAGGACATGCCGGTTTCCTCACGATGTTTTCCTTCACCGTTTTGAGAGCAGTGGTGATGAAATAATTTACACAAAGTAAAGCGCCTGTCTGGGTACGAACCTACGACCTACAACTCGTAAGTCGCGGCCGTTACCACTTGGCCACCACTGCTCTCTGGTTAGACACACTAGCAGCTAATTAGTTGATGCGTGTGTATCGTATAGCTTGGAGATATTTAATCTGTCCAGTCAATTCTTGAAGCAGTTCAGTGTGGGAGCCGTCACAACATTTTCCGGGAGCCTATTCCATGCTGCTACAACTCGGTTAGATAGGAATTGCTTCAAGGGCTTTTTTTTTAATGAATTTTCCCATAGCTTTAGGGAATGCCCACGCAAATGTGTGTTCGCATTCAGTGTGTAAAGATCTTGAAGGCTGGGCAGTTCGTAGTGTTCGGTAAACTGTATTTTGTACGTCTCAATGTATGCAACGGCTTTGCGATAACGTTTCTTTTTACAAGTTTTTAATGGCTTTCAATCTACCTAGCGTTTTTCCCAACTCTGTTGGGGTTGGCTTGCAGTCTTACCGGATGCAGCTGAATACCAGTATCTTACGTATCTGACCTCCACAACCCAGTTACTGGGTAACACGGTAAGTACTCCTTGGTAAGACAGGTTGTCAGACTGTTGGGCTTCTGACTACCCGTAATGACTATCAATGATCTACCAAGACAGCTGAGAGAGTAGGACCAACGGCTTGACGTGCTTTCCGAGGCTCAGAGGGATCTCGATATGTAATGGATGGTCACCCATCCACGAACCGACCGCGGCAAGCGTAGCTTAACCATCGATCGACCCGTGCGACTGTTATTATTTAGCCACGAGCACCTACGAAGTCTCTTATGGCTTTATACGTGAAAATTACAAACCGTTTTCAAATGGAGATTGACCCATCTAAAAACACTGCAAAGTTACATACATGTATATTTCATGTAATCAAATCAAATCATTTATTCCAGTCCACCGTCCTCCATGTTTACCGTCACATGAGCATGCAGATCATATTATTTAATTACACTTTAAAGATAATATATATTATACCTAATTATTTTAACCTTACAATCTGCTGCTGGTAAGCAGAAACTAATAATACGTAAAATATTAAATGAGTAGCTTAGATAAATCAAAAAGTGAATTTTTATGGCATTTGGATATTTTAAACGAATGGCCGCTGCCATACCATAGTTAGAACGACCATTTCAATCCTACAGTTGGTTATTAATCATTGTTCTTACTTCCCACATCCTAACAGGTTTACAAAGACACAATATACGAAAATTTGTCAAGTCATACACCAGGACTTTCTCATCATTACTGACCGTCTCCCTGCCATGAGAATCTCAGCACCAATCAGTCACACTTCCACCCGGAACCAAGATTAGCATACGCAAAAATAACAATAGCGGCTTCAAGAAGTTAATGGAATGTCCCTTTTGTAGTACAAAAGGGTTAAACAAAGGTATAAAAAGCTATATTAATGTGATAGATGAATCATGCGGGGTCCGTTAGACCGGTCGTGGACATTCTAGTGTTAAGTCCATTATGGTAACTTTTATAGTTGTTTGTTTAAGTTATTATCTTACTTTTTGGTTTTGCTTTAAGATTTATTCCGTTACGCTAATTTAGATTGTTTTGAGGTGTGACTTTTATCGTTATTTAAAAAAGTTACGCTGTCCTTATGGACTGTAGGATACGTGGGTAAAAATATGTGACTTCAGATTCTACCAATAATAACTTAGCTACTGAGAAAAGTAAAAAAATCTATCATCAGTGAAGTTATCAACATAATCAGCCTATAATGTTCCCACTGCTGGGACATAGGCCTCCTCTTGGTGAGAGGGACTGGGCCGTATTCCACCACGCGGGTCCAGTGCGGGTTAGTAGAATGTAGTCACATGTCTTCGAATTTTTGGTTCTACAATAACATTCCGGTTTCCTCACGATGTTTTCCTTCACCGTTTTGAGAGCTGCAGTGGTGATGAAATAATTTACACAAGTAAAACTCACAAACCCCTAATAAATTTACTACAGCTAACTCGATTCTGGTCAGTAATTCAGATAATAGAATAAGCTTTATTGTACACCTTGAGAGCACTGATATTTGATACAGATACCCGTTTACAACCCCCAAAATGGGAGAAGGCTCTTCTTCCCATGATCAAAAGCAGAAAACTTACCTTTTGTGGTTCTCAAAGATTTGAATATAATTACAAAACAAAAGTAACCAATACCCGATACAATAGAAACTAATCTCTAACTACTAGAACATCGAATAAGTCGAGACGTATCAAGTATCATTTTAATAGGCAATTAGAACTGTGAAGAACTACAGTACGTACCAGGACCCCATGACCTTCCTGACGCTCTTAACTGTAACCATGACACAGACCAAGTTATATTGGACGAAACAGCCAGTATAACAAGAACTGCACTATCAATGATAATGGGAACAGTTGGAGGTCATGATATAATGTTTGGGACAAAGATGGGGTTGCTACTTATTCTAAAAAGGGCTATTTGTTTTCATCCGTCACTTCTTAGTAAAACAAACAATGAATAAATACGGAGGACTTTTGTACTGTTTCCCATAGCCCTATTGTGTTCATTGTCACCTTTGTGGACTATTGTTGACATTTTTTGTTGGCTCTTGTGTGGCAACTGAAATTGTCTGGCTGTTTGATGCTACTGTTGGTTAATTAAGGATTCTTACAAGTTGGGTTTCCATAACGACTATCCTAGTTACCTCTACAAGTTTACGGTCAGTAGTGACAATCCGATATACCGCATTAGCTCCACCGACACATCCTTTTTTTTTTGCGCGTGGGAAATCTTGACCAAACTCTCCCTCCCGCTCTGGGTGGAGCGGAAGGGAGTGTCAGACTCTTACTGACTAAAACCCACCCGTGTTCCTTCCTTAGCCCTTTATGTTCCGGGCCAGCGGTAACCCTTTCGGACAATCCCGCTGACCACCGATATATCCTTAGGTACTGTTTATGTTGGCACAATAGATCAGCAATAGCTAGCTCTATGTGAAAAATATTGTGAAATACTGCCGAATAAGATGTTGAGTTTTGTATAGTGTGGAATATGATATAGGAACTAATTAATGGTATAATAAGAACTATTGATTGTCGAAAGTCCGAAACAGGAGGAATCAAATACTTATTAATAGAATTGCGGTTGAGATGAGACAGAGACTTATATCGATATCAAATTGTAATTAATTCACAACACTATAAGATGATTTTTTTTTTTACGTAAGTTTTAAATATTCATTTATCTACTTATGTTTAATTAAAGTAAAAAATCCTTATTCATATTCATGAAATATCCAAAATATTTACAGTAGTTCACCAACTTCCATAACAATTAGAAAACATATTCGGAATTCTCCAAATTTCTCTGGCTGTGCGCGTCATACAAACGTCAATCAAGAACCGCGCTGGGTGGCAGAGGTCACCGATCATCGTCTTCTACAAATATACCACCTTTCTGGGTATCACGACTAAATTATATACCACTCAAAACTATTCTTTATCTCGTAGCATCAATATGAAATTTAACCTCACCTAGCCGCAACGATATCTTTGTGAACTCACTACGCTGTATCTCCCTTTTTTGCTTCTAAACATTCATGTCATTCTGTAGAATAAACAAGTCGGCACAAAGGGCTTAGTCACTATCCCTTTTTATTAATATCGGTGGCTGAATGGA
Source organism: Oligia fasciuncula (assembly GCA_963082905.1). Classification (NCBI taxonomy): domain Eukaryota; kingdom Metazoa; phylum Arthropoda; class Insecta; order Lepidoptera; family Noctuidae; genus Oligia; species Oligia fasciuncula. The sequence goes on from OY720401.1 coordinate 5,854,075, forward strand.
CACAAAGGGTTTTATACTCATTATGCGTAATCGGAACAGCTCAGGTGTTATATTATAGCAATAATGGGCTTATAGATAATAGACCGCAAATGAAGGGATACAATTTCATGGGTGGTTTTTCGCTTTATAGTTTGATGAAGTGGTCAGTTTAGGAAATGTAGTGGTAGGGCTTTTATTTAGAATTTATTATTAGTAACTATGGATGGAAGGTGAAATTGCCAAAGCTTCAGCACATTTTAGGTCAATCGAAAATAGCGAATCCTATGGATAGATACAAAGAAGAACATTAAAAATAAAAACAACGAAATTCTAATTAATAATGATTCTAAAGTTCAATTGGTTTTTATTTATTTACCTTACTTACAGCACAGTGCACACTACAATTAAATTACCGTTTACTTTTTTATTAAGAGGTAAATTAAAAGTGACAGGTGAGTTATCATCAGTTTCGCGCTAGTTGTGCGTTCCAAATCATTATTTTTTTGGTGACTGGCATTCAAAATTATAAATGTTTTTAATTTGCAATCAGGTAGATAATATAGCAAAAATACCATTTTGCAATACAACTAGGTATCTTTATAGCAGCTAAACTATCTAAACAATGTAAAGTGGCATAATTATGTAATCCTATTTACTAATAATAATGCTAAATACTGTTTGATTTTTATTTGTTTGTTTGAACACGCTAATTTCTGGAACTACCAGTCGGATTTGAAAAAACATTTTTGCATTTTATAGCCCTATTCTTGAGGAAGGCTACTTTACACCATGCTTAGGATCCTTAGAAGCAAAGCAAGCAAATAACGCTAAGCGAAAATGAAATAATAGCAAGGGAAGATGATGCAATCCGACGTGATGGGCAAGAAATTTCACGCGGACGAAGTCGCGGGCAGAAGCTAGTCCAGAATATTCAGGAAAGATAACCGTTACAAATTCTTACATAGTCGGACTCTCTTTACCAATGTTTACTGCACTTTAACTACTTGACGTTTATCCCAGCATACATAAGCTTCGGATTCCGGGCGGTACACAAGCGTATCATCAGCGATTAGCCTTCTTAAAACAAAGCCCATCAAAGTCACGATCATAAAACTTTTCCAATTTCTATCCAAAAGAAGCCCTCAAAGAGATTTGCATGAGGTCCACACAATGAACGGTGTATTTTGCAATATTTTCAATACCCCAGCATGGGTCCAACTACTCGGGGGTCCTTCTTTTGTCCTCCACTTTAATATCTGTGGGAATGGACATACCGACTCCATTTAGGTAATTTATCATTCTTAAACGAGTGAGGAGACTATCCACTATTATCCTTCGTCGTGTAGTCTTTCTAGTCTTGAAAGGGCGCAGTCTTCGCCCTTTGTCCGGACTTGTTCAAATTAATGACGTATTTGGCCCCAACGGGTTTTGGTATTAGCGATTTTGAGCACCGGACACAGGAGTCCGGTGTCCGATATTTATGAATTATTAGCTATTTCGGGTTCCCATAAAATCTATGTTCTGGTATTTACGGCACTGGACAAGGGTCAGTCTTCGAAAATATTATTACTTTGATTTATTTTTTCGGACCTTAACTAATGTTTGTGAATTTGCATAATTCGAAAATAACAGACCGTATATCTAAAAGAAATGAGTGTCCAAAATTATGACATGAACGAAGAAATTTATTCAAACAGCCTAAATTAGTTTAAACATGTCAAGTTAGTATAAATAACGCCTACAAATTTTACAATCAATGCCTCTCATTCAAAAGTTAAACTGCGTAAAAAATGCGAAGACCATCAAAATTAACATATCAATATTAGGGTCACTATAAAAAGACGAGATGACCACAGCATCCCTGGGTCAAAGGCCATACGGGTACAGGTGCCACGAGCCTAACACGCTTTCTTTACAAATTCCCAATAAAGTTGGGGATGACATAGAAATTAAGATGTTTTTTAAAGGCCAGTAGTGACAGTGGACACGAGGCGAAGTAAAAAATGGGGAGATGAACGAATTATACTTACGAGATTTAAAAGTAAAATGTATGTGATGCGGGAATTATAACCGATTGACATTAGCATAACTTGAACGCTGTATGCTGCGATTTGTAAAATGGTAATGATACTCGACATTTCTGATTTTTTTTTTGTTGTGAGATGTTTTTCTTGGCAAATATACATGTAGGTTACAAGTTTATTTTATACAAATCCGGAATAGAAAATAAAATATCCAACTTAGAGAGAAGGGATTCGGAAGACGGAGACGTGATAGAAAATTTACAATCAGCAGTAGTATAATTTAGCAAAAATACGAGTAGCAAGGAATGCATCGCAGTCACCAATCACAAAGCTACACAAAAGAAAATTAATGAATATACTGGAGACAGTAATGAGAAAACAAATTTAGCGTACATTAATGCTTCAGACAGATCTCCCAAAGAATTCAATGTCGCATGGAAATTAATGATTATCCACGCAAGCCGACCGGTCGGATTGTCCGTCCGTTAATTTATTACACGTAAACACTTCCCAATGACCGTTATGCCATGATGACGGATAGTAAAATTTAAATAGAAAGTAAACAACGCTTGGATAAATATGCACGTTTTATAAAAGTTTCATAGCTTATATTGCTAGTTTTGAATTCATATGCACCTAAAACGATGAGCTCGAAGACTATTTGTGGGATGTCAATTTTTTGGAATGTTTACCGAGTTTTTTATATAGCCTTCTTATTAGTCGAATATATTGAGTTTTTTTTTATATTTTTTCTTAAGAATATAATGTGTATTTTATTACGTGCATGGTATCTAGTAGCTCGTTTTGTGTAGTTATGATTAATTTTGTTGTTTTATGATAGATATTTTTCAATCTTATGCTGGTTTATTCTTTGAATTAGTCTCTGTTCATTTTTTTTCCTGAAGTGTGTCTATATAATACTTTGCCGTTATCTAGCTAGACCTAAGACAAGCTACTCTAACCCAATTATTTTAATAGGTTTCCCTAAACTTTTGGGTGACTGCACATTCCTACCTGCAATAATCCAATATTTCTTTCTATATCAAAACATCGTTCTCCAAACTCACTCTTAGCATCACAAAGCGGTTGATTCTCATCAGCATGTGGCAGCATAATGCAGCATAATGTTGTATAATACTTTCATTAGCGTGTCATGAGTTGTGTCATTTGTCAATCAGTTGATCGTGGTTGCTGTCACAGCTTTTGGCTTGATTGGCTCTTTTGATCGTTTGAGGGAATTCTTTTCTCTGGTAACAATGTTGGGATTTTCATCATATTTACCTGGTCTAATTCTTGTATATCGCTTCTCTTGTAAAAGAAAACCTCGTGAGAAAACAGGTATGTCCTAGCACCACTAATTTGAAGACATGTGATATCTATCAATCTGCACTGACCCGCGTGGTGGATTACAGCCAACTCCTTCTCGAAGAGATCGGGCATGTGTCTCAGCAGTGGGAAAAAAGATAAGAATAGAATAGAATAGAATACTCTTTATTATGTACACCATATAAATTACAGACATAATTATAGAAACTGTACAAAGGGTGACACAATGGGCGGTCTTATCGCTAAAAGTAAATAAGTCAACGATGCTTATTTTCCCAACAAGTGTTAATAACAGCAACACTACGTATCGTAACCCTAATACGCAAAACTTGTATCTCCATTTTGACCAACTTTACAGGAGCAATAAAACTGATTTAAAAAATAATGTTACTTAGTAATTTAATACATTTCCATAGTAAAAGACGTTACCAAATGAGTTACAAGTGCATTTACGAGGTTTGCTTGACATCCATTTTTAGTATTACCAAAGCACAAAAAGTAACGATGCTTACAATGAAAAAATCCAAATTTTTTACGCAGCAATTTGCCATCAAATCGTCAATTTCGACCTTTGGTGGAGTTACGAGGTTCGCGTATTAAGGTGACGATATGTTAGTATGGAAAGATAAACTCGTTTAACAAAGAAAAGTATAGCCAATAAGTTTTACACATTGGTCAAGAGACATGACCTACCTTTGCAATATCTTAACAATCTATCTCTGTTCTAATTTGCAACACAATATGACAGTTCAAAATACGGTTACAAACTCGGAACAAAGCGCAGATGTTACGTAAAAGTAAAACCTATCAAATATCAGTCGTCGATCCCGACACACGCGACTTTACCGACTCGGACTTTTAGACGCAAACCTCACTACCGTGCGCTAAGGCAAATCGTAGGAGATTTTATCGCAGGATTATCTTGGGTTATCGCGTATCTGTCCCTTACCAACGAACATTGTTTTACTTCCAGTGACCAGTACTGATAGTCTCCAATCCATTGACGGCTTAATAAGACTGTTCAAATTCAACTCTCGACTCGGACACGCAATGTGTGGTGACATTTCTATGTTCATCGGTGTGTGGTGTCTTCGGAACGCTTGCAAAAGATTAGGACGGTGGAAGCGTGATCTTAGTTACATAAGGTATTTATGTAAAGCTGTATCGTCTCAGGCGATCGAACGTTTCGATAGTAACATTGTCTGAGGGGACATTGGCATTGTTCGCTGTACTAAGAGCAGATGGGAAGTGATCGATGATATTTTGTTGATAAAGGATGTGGATATCGGGTACCGTTCTTCTGGGCTATTGGTATTTTTCAGTTTGTTTTTGTCATTTGTGCAAGGCCAGCAATCATCGAATAGAATCTTAGACATAATTAGGACTGATCTGCCATCATTTTGTCTTTTCGATTGGGTAGATAATTGTATTCCTCAAGATGATTTACTGCCGCTATAAACTTTAATTTGGCACGTTACATTAATTTATTGCACAAAAAGCTGAGTAGATATACAAACGTAGTTATAAATCCCTCAATTCTTTTTCGAAATCAACCATGATAAAAACACCAATCCAAATTAGTTCCCCTAACCACGAAACCCATAAAACAGAAAAACAAAAGAAAATTTTAGGACCAATCGTAAAACCACTCAAGAAGTTAAAAACAATTAACCAGCTAACTGGCTGGTTACAAAAACACCCTTTTTCTAAATTAAAAACAAAAAGATTATAAAACAATACAGGGGGAGAAAAAAGTGGAGTAAAAAGTTGTCTCTGAATTTGTTCGCTGACAACATCCATCTCAATCAATTGTAGCCTCATCCCTGAGGAGTTAACCCTTCCCTCCCCTGAGGTAACCCTCTGTAACCCAATTAATGAAGGGTTTCGTGTGACCGCAAAAAATTCAAATTGAAATGTTAATTTGATATGTGAGGAGATGTGGTGGCGTTGATTGGGATAAAGTTTGCTTTTAATGTGAAAAAGTTACAAGTTCCGACGTGGTTTGGCCTAAACTTAGCTAAGACTATCATATTCATAAACATGACTCATATTCATCTGCATTCAAGTATACCATTTTATATTTTCACAAAATTCTTGGCGCTAGTAAATGACAAAAAATGTAACTTGAAATCTCTTATTGATGATCTACATGAAGACGGATAGATTTGTATTTTTGATTATTGATTTCGTTTTATATATACTAATACGTGAGGCTAATGTTAATGCGGCACTATGTACAGACGCCAGCACATCAAGCTACCCGAAACTGTCAAATGTTAGCAATCAATTTAGACCCTTATGCTTCAGCGATAAAGTTGAAAATCTATTAAATAAATTTGACAGATTGTAGTAGCTTGATGTGCTGGCGTCTGTTGATACCATCGCTATATCTTATAAATTTTGCGCAAAAATAGCATTATAATATGGGGTTGAAATCTGTTGAACATAAAAGAGTGTTCCGAGCTCAGTAAAAATGCCACTTAAGATGTTGCTTAAACTTAATTAATTAAAATTAATTGATAATCATACCCTTACTTAAGATAGGTATACTCGTACTTGAGAGTAGGTAGTCGAGAGCATTACACATTAAATGGAAAATGTTAATAGAACATAAACCGTTCATGTTATAGATAAACGAATGAAGCATAATTACAGAGTGCGACATTTTCACAACATTCGCAACGAAATCGGTGATAAGCAAGATGGACCTGTTATTGCAGGCAATCAAGGGTTATAAAAATATAATGTTGGTATCTAAGTATGATTATGATAATTATGAAAATATTTTACAATCTGTAGATAGAGTAGGTACCTACTTTATTGAGACAAACACATCTCCGTACCCATAATAGTGTGTACCTACCTACATATGTTTTGAAAATCCTAACTAATATTATAAAAGCGAAAGTAAGTTTGTTTGTTACCTTTTCACGCCTACACCACTGAACCGATCATCCTCAAAATTTGCATAGGTAATACGTTGTCAGGTGTGCAAAAAAAAAGGGACATTGGGTACCTTTCATCCCGAAAAAAGTGCTGTTCCCGAGCAAAACAACAATAACGTTATTATGATAATATATGGCGCCACGTGTCTTGCTTACCTATGATTGAATTATATTAGAAATCACGGGATCGAGATTTATGCGGGTGAAGCCGCGAGGCGCAGCTAGTGTTTCATAATTTCAGTCAATGAACAGTGACTGCATTCTTGCTCAGATCTTACAAAAAGCTTTTCAGCCTTTTGTTACTTTTGGTATTACCTACGTCATAATTGTTGACGATTCTTACTCAATTTTCATTTTTATAAACATTCAATACAGTATAGTATAATCAGGCTCAACAGCCACACTCACAATAAATCGTTGCCGATTAAAGTCGTTATTTTATTTAATTTGCTTTAATTTATATCACTTCCGTGTTTTCTAGCGTAAATCTAATAAAACCAGATATAATAGTTGTAATTTATTATTTAAAAACGCAAAAAAAACGTTTTTACTTTTTATGACTTGGCATTAGAAAGTACCTAAAGTTGAATGACACATGTTAAAAATTTAAAAAAAAAATATTAAAAACTCGTGGTGGGAATTAGCTATTCTGTTCTTTAATTTTGCAACATTTTTTAACAGTAAAAATACTGTAATAATACTTTATGCCTGAGTGAATAACTCGGGGATAAACGAGCCATTTTATGCACTAGTTGTACAATCTACTGAAAGTTTTAACGACGAATACCTAAGCATCCCAGACAGACGGTAAGTACGGGATAGCAATATAAATAACGCAGCGTGTTACTGATTAATAGTGCATTCACTGACGTGACACTACCTCGCCAGAGTGGTGACTAAACGATCGCGTGTTGGTAGAGATGCATGTGAGGGTTGTAGGGATCCAGTGCCTAGTTGCTGTAGAACTAAAGATAATGTAAATGTATTAAACTTCATTGGTAACTGTGCTGCTAACTGCGTACAGTATTTGTCTCTCCTTCCCCTTTTTAATCCATCCAAAGGTTGTCTTTAAAAGATCGCTTTTAGCGATAAGACCACCCATTGTGTCACCCTTTGTAAAATTTGTATATTTATGTCTGTAATTTACTGTGGTGTACTTATTAAAGAGTATTCTATTCTGCTATTTAAGTATATTACACAATATTGATACTGGACCCACCAACGGTGAACCGACGAAATTTAGATTTCGATGAAATTTGGCACACAGATAGTTTCTAGCCAGGATTAACACATAGTATAGTTTTTATCCCGATATTCCCACGGGATCGAAACTTATGCGGGTGAAACCGCGGGGCGCAGCTAGTAATATTATAAATGTGAAAGTTTGTGAAGATGTTTGGATGTTTGTTACTCATTCGCGCGTAAACCGTTGAACAGATTTGGATGAAAATTGGCACATAGATAGATCATTTCCTGGATTAACACATAGGATACTTTTTATCCCGATATTTCCACGGGATCGTAACTTACGCGGGTGAAACCGCGGGACGCTGCTAGTGTGAAAAAAAATATTTTTATTGATTGATTGACTAAAGTATTTCCTCAGTTTAAAAGAACACCATTTTACTAACTAGTGTGGAAACTAGAATTTACTGGAAACAACCTCCTACTGCCTACTTTTGTATCTCTATCTTAGCTGATCAACTGTACCGATTGTCTATAGTAAGTAAAGTGTTTGCCTAGCTACCCAATTGAATCTCTTTTTCCCCTACTTCTCTTGCATCATCAAAAACGTCTATGGACACAGGCCACCCCTATTAAAACTATCTTCTAAACAAATCGTCGCGAAAGTTTAATAGATACGTGTGAGTAATAACTTCGGTCTGGCCTAACCCTATATAGGAGCCTGTAGAAAGTGTCACTCAACTATAATATTACCTATATTAGTAGTTGTTTATGTTTGGTTTATTATGGAATAAGTTATGCTCGGAGTTTCCCTGCGTGATCGAATTAGGAATGCGAAGATTCGCAAGAAAACCAAGGTAATTAAAATAACCCTAAGTATTGCCCAACTTTTTTTTTTTAAACGTTACCCCACACTAGGAATTTCTCCTGTATTGTGGGTGCGTTTACAAACATTTAAACTCACATACACAAACAACCAGACTCGGAACAACTACAACTTGTAGGTCATACAAATATTTGTTCCGTGCGGGAATCGAACCCGCGACACGCAGCGCAGCAGTCAATCGCTTAACCACTGCGCCAATCGTGCCGTCTTTTTAGCTTTAGCACTTTGCACGCAGAACTGACGGCCAATATGGCGCCGAAAAGTAGATAATCAGCGAGTTAGTTGCGTAACAGACTATCAGTAGCAATAGCTTTCATTTTGACAGTTCAGCAACATTCATTGCGTAATTTACATTGTTAAGCTGACAATTATATCGAACATATGAAGCAATGGATTAGCAATATCCTTCAAAATGATTCAGATTGTGATTGATAGTGTGCTTCGCAATTAGGGTGCTGAACTGTGTTCCTAAAAAACACATTTCTATTATTCACATTAATAACTCTTAGACAAAAGAAGAATAGTTTCTAAAACAAGCTACTGTGTGTCATAAAACAAGTTAATATTTGCATAAACATAGAAATAAAACATAAATCCATCGTGCTGCTAGCATTTATCTTATTTTTGTATATGTTATGTTATCTGTTGAATAACACACCTCGTTTGTCAAAACTGGATGATAGCTTTACGAGAGTATCATGAGGATCCATTTAATATGCTGTTGCTTTAATTTATTGTGGGCGTCATAGAGAAAACGACATACTTTTTCTCTATGACTGCAATAGAGTTTGTTACTTTTAAACCGACGAAAAAAACGGAGGAGGTTCTCAAGTCGACGCGTATATATATATATTTTTTTTGTTGTCATTATTTCGTGCTATTGTCAATGTTCCTAACTTAAATCCTTCAGTGGTCGAATGGAATTTTGCCAGAAAGACATGATCTAAGGACCACACTTGAAAAAATGCGGAAACGTGTGTAAATACGCATCTTGGACACTCTTATCTCTCTGTAACGTAAAAAATATACCTCCCGTACCAAAGATACGCGCGAAATGAAAGTTTTCAGGATTCTGTAAATCTATGGCGAATTTCATTGATTACTCAAAGACTCCTCTGTTTCAATGCTATTATGATTTCACAAACATCGTGGTATCTCAATCTGTGCCTTATTTTCCAGTATCATCCTAAGCTAAAACATTTCCTAAGTGCGTTCTTAAATATTGCACTAAGCAGGTATAACCCAATACCACTCAGAGTCACGTAAGGGTATGGGTATCACAACTATCATTCCCACTTCAACAAAAGCAAGCGTAAAGCATTTATACACCATTTATAAAAAGCCGAGCACAATAGGAATTGATTAGCGATGATTGGACCCAGTCCGGGAGGGGTACTGACCCGATAGAATTAATTATTCAAAGTATGTCCCGACGAAGGAACTTGTTAAAGATATTGTTTGTGACTTTCTTACATTTTTGGTGTGACTGCAATTCTGAGTGTGGCAATTAATTGGTTTGTTGGAAGCTGGCAATTTAATTAAATAAGAAGTAAAGACTGCTACTGTCGAATAAAGGCTCTTACAAACAGGCGCGACACGCGATATAATCGCGCGCGACACGGGCACAGGCACCGCGTGTCCGCGTGTCGTGTCGCGCCTGTTTGAAGGAGCCATTTCTTTATCTCACTCTACAGGGCCAAATTAAACTAGTTAGCGAAACTCTGCACACGTGTTGGGTATTGACATCTAGCGACAACAGTACAAAATAAAAACAAAAAAGATCTAATTTTTTTTATGGTTCTACGACCGCTGGATGTTTTGTTACTTCAAGTATGAGTTGAGACAAACTGTTTTGTCGTGTTGAGTTATCGATACCCATCACGTCTGTGAAGTTTACACAATAAAAAGTGGATTTTGAAACTGATATTTCAAATGACTACACTCTGCGGTCGGAGACCCCACAAAAAATTCGTCAAATTAATTTATTTTTTGTTTTATCGTCTTAAGGTTAAGGGGGAAGCGCTAAGGTAGCCCGCGAAATTAGCACGTGGAAGGGATGGTTTCTGGCGACGACGCGACGACACTCAACTCTGTTAAAGAGTTGTGGACTGTCGCAACCCAGCGCAGGGCACGCCGCGATAGCGGCGATAAGACCCCCTCTTTGAGGAGTGGCTAGAGAGGCGCCACGGCGCCCTCACCTACCGCCTGACGCAGGTCCTCACCGGACACGGAAGCTTCGGGACGTTCCTGCACATCATCAGGCGGGAGGAAACGCCCGGGTGTCACCATTGCCAGGATCGCCCAAAGGACACCCTATATCTAATGAAAAATATTAAAAATGTTATTCACAAAACCTATGTATACTTTCTACATGCGCATAATCACGTATCTCCACTTACCTTTTTTCACCCACCTCATCTAAGCAGGACAAACAGAGAGGCCTCCCCGGGCCACAAAGGACTCAAAGAGCGAGGCCCATATTAAAATTTCCTTCGAAATAATCTGTACACAACACAATATCAAAATTTAATATAATTTTAATCTTAATTCTCCTTATTAATGTTGGCCAAGGAGGGTTGTACGTAGGGCTGTAAGCTTTTACCTGGCGGAGGTTTTCAAGTTTAAGAAATGAAGAAAGAGGGAAGCGGATTATGATTTTTTTGTAGATAAAAGACATGTTTAGGTAGGTATATGGTCCGCTAAATTGAAAAAAGAGGAACTACTCGTGACACACTTTACCTACTGAGATAGCTTCTAACGAAGCATCATGAGTGAAATACATTCCTTGTGACAGACAGTACCGTATAGGTTGTATGCTTAGCTAACTTCGAGTTTAGTTTGAAATTAAAGTAATTTTTTATCCATTTTAGTATATGTTATCCACTTTTTCTGTTATCACAATGAGTTCTACTGAAAACATCTACAAATAGAGGTAAAATTATTATTTTAAGTTCTCTCTAAACAGATTTGATTTCAGGTAACCCTACAACATCGCGAAAATCTTCGACTCTCAGCCCTTAGCAGACAAAAACCAACTCTACCACTAAAGCTTCAAAATTCAAACTCACTTATAAACCCAAGTAATTTCCAAGCAGAAGGTAGAAAGCATTCAAAAGCAGGTAAGTTCAAAGATAACGCTAGTCTATGGAATAAGGCTTAATTAGGTCGAATTACTTCCATCGAAATCTTAGGAATTTATATTTTATAATGTTGCATAATGTAGGGACGGTTCAAACAGACAATGGTGAGATTAGCGCTGGTATGGATATTAAAAGATCTCTTCGAATATTTCCAAGGTCTTCCATCTGCACAGGTAAAATTATCTAAATATCAGTTTTTGTACGATGTGGAGAGGGTTTGGTTCTACAAGATGCAGCCCTTTTTTTTTGTGGATGGGAAATCATTAAATGACCCCTCCCGCTCTGGGTGACTAAAAAAGTTACTGACTAAAACCCACCCGTGTTCCTTCCTTAGCCCTTTATGTTCCGGGCCAGCGGTAACCCTTTCGGACAATCCCGCTGACCCGGCAGGCTTCGGCCCTAAGAGATGTCAGCATCGATGCTGACATCTCTTTGAGGCCTTGTTTTCACATTATTTTCTTCATTCTTCATCATTATTGTCTCAGATCTCTTTTTTTAAAGCTTAGTCCTACAATACATGGATATTGAGTTTTTATTTTAGAGCAATTACTACAAGACACCACTTTGACCAGTTATATAATCTCGCCTTTCAGGACGAACGGCTAGCTGACATATGGCAAATAGTTAATTTAATGTTCCGTGTCTCGTATATTAACTACTTTGCATACCTGCTATTGTATAGAAGCAAGTTTTTTTTTTTACTGAACGGACAGCTGTGCTGCTGGGGAGTTTTTTGCGCCACTTCTTCTTCCCAGCGAAAGCACTAGGAAGTGGTGAAGGGCGGGCGTTTTGGGAGACTGCCTTAAGTAAAAAAAAAAATTGGCATTCGAAAAGTGCTGATTCTCAACCTAATTTGAAAAAATGAATTTAATTTTGATTTTTACCGACTTCAAAAAAAAGGAGGTTATCAATTCGATACATATGTATGTAATATTATTGGAATTGCATTATATTCACATATGACCATCTACTAAGGCTTCCAAACAAATATACAAAATTTCATAGACGTATGTATGTATGTATGTATGTATGTTTGTCCACGCATTTCTCAGCAACTATTAATCGGATCGAGACCATTTTTTTGTATTAGTTTACATTTACTTCAACTTAGGGAACAGTGCAAGTTTCATCAAAATCGGTTCAGTAATTTTCAAGATATGGACTAATACGTGTAAGTGTGACGGCCTGGCGTATTGATACGAGCTACGGGTGTAGTGTCAAAGGGAAAACATCTCAAAACCTTGGTCAAATTCTAGTGCAAAAACTAAAAATTACGAAATAAAAAGTAATTTAAAAAAATTAAACCGACTTCAAAAAGAAATCAACTCAAAATTATGAAATAACTTTAATTTCGGAAGTCGGTGGCAAAAAACTAATAAAATACAGATCCCGAGACACCGACTTCCGAAATTAAAGTTATTTCATAATTTTGAGTTGATTTCTTTTTGAAGTCGGTTTAATTTTTTTAAATTACTTTTTTGAACAATAAAATACATAAAAGGCTTACTCATCTGACCATGCGTTAATAAAGCTCAAGAAGAAAAAGTACTTTTATCTACTATTCGCGTGGCGCACATCAAGCTACTACAGTCTGTCAAATTTCTTTAATAGATTTTCAACTTTATTGCTAAAGCCTAAGGTTCAAAGTTGACTGGGAAAATTTGACAGTTTCGTTGTAGCTTGATGTGCTGGCGTCTGTACGTATCCACAGGACTGACAGTACATTTCATTACTCATAAAAAGGGTGAATATTGTCACCGCCTCGTTATCAGGATGGATTCTTTAATTAAAACATTGAAGCCTCCCCCTGATGGATCACTGGCCGCTAATTGATAGGCTGTGTGTGTACTGGGTTCGAGTCCCGGCCGTGTTTAATTAAATTAACTTTTACACCTCTTCTAAGTGTAATTGATATGTGATCTAGCTGTAGGAGAGTATGTCTGCGATATCGGTTTGTTTTGGTATAAGAGACTTACACTCGGTTTCTGAACAAAAAAACAACGACGTACCAAAATTTTACGCATGCGAAATCTGAGTAACTGTTGATAGAAGATAGAAGTTTTCCTCGTTATCGTCTCCTAACGTATGTAAAGTTTTCCACTAAAGTTGTTACAAAAAACGCATTTAAAGTATTGTATAGAAGAAAAACATCACAAATTCCACCACGAAAATCGAATAAAAGTTAATCAACCCCGAAAAATTGTTGAGCATGAACGCGGAACATAAGGTACTTTCCACATTATTGCTGGCTGAATGGCGCTGCAGACAAAACGCGCGTTATTAAAGAACCCATCACGACACAATGCGCCGATGACAAAACTCTTACTTTGAACTCCTTCCTAATCGCAGGGAAAACTTTATTTTGTGGGGTAAGGTTTGCGTTAATGTTGGGAGATTCGACACTGATAAACCACCGTTGAGTAACCACTGAAAATCAGCGCTGTGCGGTGGGTCCCCCTATAGCACAGCATGATGCTGAGTGGAAGCCTTCTTGTCACAGTCATGACGTGCAGCCGTCGACTATCTCTGCTTTGGGGTCCTAATTTTTAAGATATATATTTTGTTTTTATTATTTTCTTTATTATTAGAATTATCTATAATTATCTTTTTATATGCACGTGTTTCTGTGACCAATAAACCTATTTTTCTTTCTTTCTTAAATGTGTGTTATTTTAGTATGCGCAGGAAAACATTCAGTGGTTCTTGGAGATGAATCATCATCATCATCCACAGCTCGAATTCAGCTACTACTGAGTACAGGCCTCTCTTTTCATATGCCCTACGTTCCTGTGCCAGCCACATCTGGGTTCTACCCGCGATGGTAACAATGTCATCCACTCATTTCGCCGCCGGACAACCGACACTTCGTCTCCCAGTCCTTGGACGCCACTCGGTCACTGCCTTACTCCACCTGTCATCACAGCGCCTTGCCAGGTGTTCTGCTCAACTTAATTTGAGTTCCATAACTCGTTTTCTGATATCAGAAACCTTCGTAAGTCTGCGGATCTCGACGTTTGGGACGTCGGAAATTAATCCGCAAATGAAAAAATTCAGTAACAATTTCATCATTTGCCTTATATCTTCTATTTGTGTGCCTTATATCTCTTTTCGTCGTCTATTTTTTCACTGCAAGTCAGCACATTTCTTTCGCCATGTTAATTCGTCTTAGCAAAGATTAGATTCTTAGGAATACAATGGCGCCGATTCCCTTGTTCACAAACTAAACTAAATTTAAGTTCAGTGCATGTTTTTCTTTCTATTTCATTAAGAAAAGAACAGACGATAAATTTTAGGTTAGTCCTGTCAAATTAATCAGCCTAACGTAAATTGACGTAATTTTAGTAGGAAAATATCACGTCTAAACTTGTATGGAGTAGTGTCAGGCGCTGATTAATTTGACAGGACTAAACTAAAATTTATCGTCTGTTCTTTTCTTAATGAAATAGAAAGAAAAAGATGTACTGAACTTAAATTTAGTTTAGTTTGTGAACAAGGGAATCGGCACCAATGTTAACTATTCACACGTGATTTAAATCGCTCTAAACTAAGCAAATAAAAACTAAACAGTATATTAAAAATCACTTTTATGATAAGTAAATTGTAACTAGACAGCTTACTATAAATCAATCACAGTTAATGGATGCAAAAAGTGCTGTAAATGAACATCGGCATATAATATTGCCGGAGACATTGATGTGGTCACTGTGGTCAGACCACTTTATTGATGTCACATCGTAAAATAATAACTACTATGTCTTTTTTGTTTTTATAGATCTTGTGGTGGTAACTGTGTATGTTCAATAATGTATCTGTCTGGATTTATAAATAGCTATATGCATCAATACAGACTTACAGAGTTTTAAAAGTTTGTGAGTCTAACAAGAAGCAAATCAAAGAAACGAAATTAATGCCATCTTGGAAAAATTGACGCACCTACTTACTATTAAATACGGAATTGCGGACACAGGAAATCCTAAGATTTAACAATTTTCTCGTAAAAACCAGTCTTTGTAAAGATTTTGCAAAGATTAGAGACACTTAGCGCTTAGCAGATCTTTTGGTTTCTATTACTAAGCAAGAAACAAATGAAAACGTAAAGTTTCAAGCTGAAAGCTTAGCACAACATTTTTTCTGGTCCTATAGGACTGTTTTTATAATCAGTGTCCATTCTACCAACCTTACCGCGAGTACTCCAAACCGCAATGGTTAGAAGACAATGGCACCATGGTTTTGTTCGACATCGGAGAGGGGCGAACGGTAATGAAAAACATGGGAGCCACCGCCCCATGTCCCGATTGACTTGCATATCGATTCGCGGCTCGATTCAATGATTTTAATTAGAATTTTAAAAGTGTGACTTTGTATGGAGAACGTACGTATATTGTGGCTTGAAAGGTAAGGCATAGTGTTACTAATGCTGGGTTCCTATAAACAAAAACGAATCGTTCTGTTTACAATGGCATAGGAATTTTTATTGCCAAACTGGGCATCTATAAAGATTCGTAAGCTAATTTTACCTGTGATAGCTACTTCCATATGGGAGGGTCTACTGTGCAAAGCCATGAGGTCTTGGCTTTATTATTGGTACTACAAGAGCCTAAATTTTATTTAATAACGGTCCGTAAATTGTAGGAGGCGGCTATTAAAGTTCTTACTTTTGCCAAATGGGCTAATTCGACGATAGAAAGAAAGAAAGAAAATATGTACATTTATTTAGCACAGACTAAAAAAAGACACCAATACACCAGATACATACAACAGATAAAAATAAAAAATAAAGATCAAACAAAAACGTGTAAAGTCCGATGTAATAACTTAGGGTGAATGGGTAGTTGAGACCGCGAAATTCAAATTTTCTTACGTTTTTTGCAATTTGTAGGTGTAGTGTCTGGTTGTATCTTGATCAAAGTATGATTCGCGACAATAACAGGTACATATTTAGAGAATTATAATCATTAGAATCATTAATACATCTTTCTAAGTTAGATTTCTACCATTAACACTTTTCCTTAAGATTGGTGGTTGGAACTGCAAAAAGCACCAAAATAAATTCCCTATTTACAAAAACAAGGTACATACATTCTTACATGACAACATCACTCGGGCTCTCGTATCGACTCGAGTGTATCGAGAGGAACAATACTCGTACAATGAATGTTTGTGGCTGTATATCATCGCGACTCGCCCGAACAATGGCGCCCGCGCAGCCGGCGCTAGCGCATGCCTGCGGGAGGACGTGGTTTTGATACTTGGAGATATGTTCTTGGGAATTTAGTAGCGGCGGGTAAGTAGAAAAACTTAACTATAATTTTAAGAAAATACTCTTGTCTACCTACTACAGGTTCTTGATTTTTTGTTCAAAGCGGGCTATTCGGCGTATTAATCAGATTGTGCAAATGGAATATTATTTTTAAACAAAGCTGTTTAAGTATGGTCAGCAAAGAAAACATTGTTCATAAAATTTTATTGATGAGCATTAATTTAGACTCTTCATCATTGTTGACTAAAACAAATTATTTATATTTATAATCTAACATTGTCTTGAAAAATTAAAAAAAAATTAACCATATAATTTTTCAAACTAAACCAAAGTATCAAAACCTCTCCCTCCAAGCACAACCGCTAAATACCGCATTATAAACTAACCGACAATGTCCGTCGGTCAATAATACATTCAAGCTTAAACACTGAAAACACACCCTCACTTCCCATGACCCACGACATTGTCCCACAAAACAATTGAAACTGTCTCAAAAATACCACCAAGAACACCAAACACCCTTACACTTACAAAACCTCCCACATATCCTTATCGCAAAGGATTAAAATCTAAAGTTGCACAACTTGGGGTTTCACAGCTGTAAATGTATCTTTGTGAGCAACAAAACCTCTTTTGTATAGCATGGTGTAGTAGTCCAAACACATGGTAAGGAGGTTTTGTTCCAAGGGTCGCTCTTTGGTCAGCCGCGATTTATTAGATGTCGTAGGCGCAGGATTAGTGTTCCGATGTCCTTAAATATTATTTAAGTATCGTGGGAACACGGTATTGGCAATGAATTTGTGATCTTTTGACAGTTACGTTGCTAAATGGGTCGGAAGGTGAGCTTTGTTGTAGATTGATTCAAATTTTGATGGATAAAAGATGTTGTGGTCGCAAATGGAATGACCGTTAGCGGTATTTGTAACAGGGAATACATAAATTAAAATATCAGAACTCGTAGAACTGCTATTTTGATACTTATATGAGCAGTCATGGTAATGGAGAACAGTCTATAAATTTCTTTTTCACTTCAGTAGCTCAAACATGTAGGTTTTGCTGCCTGAAATCAGTGAGCAAAATGCGATTTTGCTCACTGAGTGAGACAAAGTAACTTTTTAATTATTTTTTTCTGAAAGCCGCGAATATCTTATTCAGCCTTGGGTTAGTCATACAATTCGAAAAATTCACACTCTATCTCTTTCCCGCCATTAGAAAGAGAGAGAGACAAAGACCAGCCCTTTCGAAGTTCCGATTTTGAATTCGACCTCAAAGACAAACACGTTCGGAATTTCGTATTAGGTAACAAAAGAAATTTTGCAAAAAGATTTAATGTAATTTATTGTTTTTTTTTTTTTTTATTTCTAGTTTAAATAATGATAAGTAATATATTTTGAATGACAAAATATCATGGGTGCTATTTCCGAACACGACTTACAAAGTGTTCTCGCTGCTGAAGTGAAAAGTTATGTGTGTTACACGAGAGCAAAGTTTTTTGCATCTCGTGCCTTTGAATCCCTCGCCACACTCAGGATTCAAAATCAGCACTCGCAGCAATAAACGACTTTGCTCTCTTGTTGCACAAATAACTATTTGTTTCGTTATCATTTTGATAAAATTTTATCTGAAATACAAGCGTAGGTTTTAAACAGGTGGAGGTTTTCGCATCGGCAAAAATTACAAAATTCCATACAAACTTTCATCCCCTTTAGTTAGTCGGTTTAGGGCATGAACTTTCAAAAATCCTTCCTTAGTGCACACTTTCGGGAACTCTTTTGCAAAATGTCATACTTAGACCTCGTTGTCTGTCAGCAAATTTATGATCATGCAGGTGTTTGCTATTATTACGAACATGCAAATAATTAAAACAAACCCACGCAATTGTATAATATGCACATTTCCAGATTTATTACATTAGTCATATGCATGCCTAATAAATGATATTGCACCCTCTCATAATGGAGCACTTGCAATTATTCAGTGGGATCACTTGCTGAGCATCGATCCACAGGGTGCGCCTTTATTAACATCTGTCTTTTTTGATGACCATTGCTTATGGGCATAATTTTATGATAACTTTGCATACATCTGCTTCTGTAGATTTTGTCAATAAACTTAGGACCCCTTGACGAAAACTGATCAAGGCAAGGCAATAGCAGACATTCCTTCACCCGTTTATTTAACTTCTTGTACTACCGGGCTTTCAAACAAAAACTCATAGCATCTTACATAATATTCAATTATTTATCTAGTAAAACAAGACGACCTATCTTTTGATAGTCACCACAAGCTCCATTTCTAGTAACAAATTAGTTTGGAGATGGTAAGTAACCTTACCATATTTAAAGTCCTACAAAACAACTTGGCTATTATTAGCCATTGTTTTTTTTTTGTTTGCTACAATACTTTCCATATCTACAAACTTACTAACACCATAAACATTATCATCTTCACCCCTATACCTTGACACTTCAATAAAACAATTAACTACTACTTCTCCCCCCTTCTCCTTCTCTCGACATGTAAATGGTATAATTCATCAATAGCCCGCGGCTCTCGCTAATTGATTTCTATTTGCCCCTCTTTAATTGTTGCGTGTGATTCGATGCTCTCTGAATTATTCATTTGGCTGCACTGTTATGCATATATGTTTGTGAGCAGTGCATTTGGTGGCAGTTGCTGTCTTCGATGCTTTGATATTGTTTAGCAGTACACTGCTCGTGATCTTTTAAAAGTCAAAACGGATAAAAGATTTGGTTGTAATTGTTTTACCATTATCTAAAGCAATCCTAACTTTTACCATCACCAAACTTAAGATGTAAAATTCTAAGGTAAAAGTAGCGTGTTAGAAAATAATGATATAAAAAAATATTAGTAGGTATTATTACAGATTCCAATACGAATCTTAAACTAAAAGAAACTGTTCTGACTAGAATTTATATACTTAACTCAGAAAAAAAAAAACAAAAAATTTACGCAGTCATGCATAAAGAAACAGAAGCCTCTAAGTAAAACAATCCACAATCCCCTCAAGAACTTAGACCATCTAAAATTACTTACTCAAAGACGCGGAACTATTCGAAAAACTGAAACTACGCCTGAGGGGCGGACACAAAAATTGTTATTTTATTGCATCCGGGGCCACACATGTCATATTTTATTCTCCACTCGGAATTTTGTGGATTTGCAACTTCCTTTTTGTTTGCCATCACGAACTACTGATATTCCTGCCCTATAGCCCTTACTGCTTTGTATTATGGACTTTGGACTTCATCTTTTGCGTTTTCGGGATTCTTTGAATGTTTGTAAATGACGTGCGTGTCGTCATACGCACGGATGACTAGTATATCATTTTCTTTGTACAAATGGCTGGTGGAATGCTGCAAGGCGTCCTAATCTAGTGGAATATAAACAATGGCATCGTCTGTCTGTCTGCTATTTTGTCTATGCGGGAAATGAGGTGTGATTTACATTTGGAGATGTCTTGTGTTTCCGAATTTTTTCGCGTTTGTGGCAGTTTTTGTAGAATTCGCCTAGTATCTTGCGTATACAGCGTATATTCATGCAATGTGGAATCTGCTGAAGTTATTTGAACAACATTTGTTATTATTTCAGTAAGATTCAGATTTACTTATTGGAGTATTCCAATTGGAATATGAATCCAAAATATTACAAACAATTATATTATAGTAGCTTTCTCAGCATAAAATCAATTCTTCAATCAAATCAACTTCACATACATACAACATTATAACACATTTCCACCGTCCAGTCATCAGGCTATTTTTACACAGCCGGGAATCGAAGCCGCGACACCGCTCGTAAATCACCAGAGGTATAAGCACTAATGTCGTGGAACTAACTCTGCATTTCACGCACCGTCAGAACTGTTAATGTGGCCCAAATAATGTTCAGCTCGCCAAAGGAAAGCTATAACAATTCCTTATTGGAATCAAATTATTTATTTTTGAGAACAAAAATGTTAATAGCAAGTTGACAAGGTACCTTTTCGGGATCAGATGCAGGGTGAGGGAAATAAAAATGTTTTCTCATAGTAATAAAAACTGGAATTTTGGGCTTAAGTAGTAAATTTTGTAAGAAGATTCCTCTCTCTGGAACTTTGACCACCGCTGCACGCTGCACCGGTAGCTTGGTCCTTGTTCCCGATGCCAGTGAGCTCTTATGAGCTCACTGGCTGGCTGGCTGTAGGCTATTATTAGCCTTAGGTAAACCCCTAATGATATTTATTCAGTATGCATTAGTACATAGGTACCTACTTCAAAGAAGAACTAGTAACTTTCCTCTTATTGCCCTTTCAATAAATTAACTTAGTCTACAGCATTCTACGGCTCAATGAGATTCTTTTTAAAGTATGGTGAACATACGTTTCTCTGTCCTCTGTATGCTGCTCAGCCGTTGGCTATCCTGCAGATTAATTACCGAACACATTTTCA
The DNA here is from genome assembly GCA_963082905.1 of Oligia fasciuncula. Lineage (NCBI taxonomy): Eukaryota > Metazoa > Arthropoda > Insecta > Lepidoptera > Noctuidae > Oligia > Oligia fasciuncula. The sequence continues at coordinate 5,875,271 of OY720401.1, forward strand.
AAGGTAAATGTAGGAAATTCCACTGGTATTCGTTTGCCAATTTTGGAAATGCGTAGAAAATTTTTTCTCAATTGTGTAGTGTGCTCAAAAGTGGTCAAAATCTTTATTTTTCAGGCATTTCATTATTAATGAATTTTGGTTGGAACTGATTTAGAACCCACGCAAACATACATACCTAGATAATAATATCATCTACTGGATTGTCATCATCATCTGTCTAGCCTTTTCCCAACTATGTTGGGGTCGGCTTCCAGTCTAACCGGATGCAGCTGAATACCAGTATTTTACATGGACCGACTGCCTATCTGACCTCCACAACCCAGTTACTGGGTAATACGATACCCCTTGGTAAGGCTGGTTGTCAGATTTTCGGGCTTCTGTCTACCCGTAACAACTGTCAAAGATTCACAAATGACAGCCGGGACCAACGGCTTAACGTGCTTTCCGAGGCACGGAGGGGTCTCGGTATGTAAAGATGGTCACCCATTCACAGACCAACCGCGGCAAGCGTAGCTTATTTATTTAGCCACGGGCCCCTCATCCTATCATCTACTCTACTGGATTGTACTGTAAGCATAAACGTGGCTTATACCTGTCCTAGATCTATAGGTCCTAGTTTTTTTTTAATATTTTTTTTTTTTATTTACTTTGCCATGTGCCAAATAAACATAATTTCTTCCTTCCTTTCTTACATATAAACATAGAACAATATCTACAAGAAAAACATCTTCGCCTGCCTTCCTTCCGAATTGCCGTAGCCGATCCCCAAAAACTACCATAGCCCATAGGCCATAACCCATAGCCTAAAGCCCATGGCCTAAGGCGAAGTCGCTATGAACCCATAACATCTCACCCGAGAGCGTTCACCCCTGACCCCTAACTGCCTCTGGTCATCTCGAGACGTGCGCTGTCTCCCTCTCTCTCGTGCTGCCATGTGTATAGCTGTCCTTGTTCCGCCGTGCACGATCCGATGCGAGTGGATCCGGGTATCCTCAGAATTGCAGTTGGTTGCTCGGTACGAAAATTGTGGATTTTTTGGAAAATTTTGATTGGGTTTTATTTTGCTTTTAATCGTTCATGTTAATAAATTATGTCGTTGTATTCTTAAGTGGCACTATCCGGATCCTCTTAATAATCTGGAGCTTAATTTTTTTCCCCCGTTACATGTAATCAGACCACATTCGGTTGGTCTGTGGATGGGTGACCATCTTTACATACCGAGACCCCTCCGTGCCTCGGAAAGCACGTTAAGCCGTTGGTCCCGGCTGTCATTCGTGGATCTTAGACAGTCGTTACGGGTAGTCAGAAGCCCGAAAGTCTGACAACCAGTCTTACCATGGGGTATCGTATTACCCAGTAGCTGGGTTGTAGAGGTCAGATAGGCAGTCGTTCCATGTAAAATACTGGTATTCAACTGCATCCGGTTAGACTGGAAGCCGTTCCAATAAAGTTGGGAAAAGGGTAGGCAGATGATGATAACATGTAATCAGACCATCCCCATTTCTTAGAATTATAACAGATGATCTTTCATTTTCCCGTTTTGGTTTTATTTGCCAATCTACGTCATAGGTACACTTTTCGGCAAAACATAGCTACACGAAAATGTGTAGGAACCTATTATACAATAATGAACTAATGTGCCCATCCAATGTTGTCTTTGGCATTAAAAATATAACTGTCAGATTGGATTTAACTAATTGGACAGAAGCTTCAACCTGATTGAATTAATGTCCCCAGTCGTATAAGAAACTCTGTTAGAACCTACCAACATTTAAATTCCAATAACACGACAAAAACCCTTCAAACCTCCACAATCAACTAGTGAACCGCGTCACTATCAAAACTGAAGACGCGCGTACCGCTCTCTGCTCACACACATACATATTAACTGTACACCCAGTTTACACATACCTGTACAGTGTACACTTATTATATTACACTAGGTACTTATTATATTTACTAGTACTAGTAGTGGTACCTGCAAAATATTGGCTGGCGAATTGTTTTATAGTCTTCTCGTTTAGGAATCGGGAAGTTGAGAAGGCGAAATTCAAATTTTCTTACGTTTTTTAGGGTTCCGTACCCAAAGGGTAAAAACGGAACCCTATTACTAAGACTTCGCTGTCCGTCCGTCCGTCCGTCCGTCTGTCTGTCACTGTATCTCAAGAACCGCGGTAGCTAGACAGTTGAAATTTTCACTGATGATGTATTTCTGTTGCCGCTATAACAACAAATACTAAAAACAAAATAAAATAAATATTAAAGGGGGGCTCCCATACAACAAACGTGTTTTTTTCGGCGTTTTTGCCGTCTGTCTGTCACCAGGCTGTATCTCAAGAACCGCGGTAGCTAGACAGCTGAAATTTTCACAGATGATGTATTTCTGTTGCCGCTATAACAACAAATACTAAAAATAAAATAAATATTTAAGGGGGGCTCCCATACAACAAACGTGTTTTTTTCGGCGTTTTTGCCTTCGTGTGCGAGTCCGACTCGCACTTGGTCAGTTTTTGCAATTTGCAGGTCAGTGTCAGGTTGTATCTTGATCAAAATATGATTCGCGACAATAACAGGTACATATTTAGAGAATTATAATCATTAGAATCATTAATACTGTTAATAATAATAAGAGTTAATGGTAGAAATCTAACTTAGAAAGATAAGTTAGATTTCTACCATTAACTCTTTTCCATAAGAGATTGGTGGTTGGTGGTAGAGATTTTTGCAACTGAGCTGAGATTTCGATTAGATTTTCAACGTTTTAACTACAGGAATTATTATTGACCTTCAGAAATTCATTTAGACTTTCTCGGTATCAAATAGTATAGGTAGGTACGTATACAGCTGATATTAGAAGGTACCTGAACGTCAAACTAACAAATAAATAATTCACAACAGAATTAAATACCTACACCACACCTATTAAAACTGTAGCCGTAATGAGACAGTCCGGGTGCCCCACCATTGTAATTACGTCATTGACTGACGTTAGGGTTGAGAAGGGGATGCCATTTGGGAACAAAAGAGGCGCGCAATGATTTTTATGTGATTTTCACGCATCGCTTGACAGGCACAGGAAACGTTGTATTGCCAATGTTTTTGTATTTGTTTGTGGTTTCTTTTTTGCGGTAATGTTTTTTTTTTTACATGTGTGTAGCAAAAAATATAAGTTTACAATGATGATAGGTATCTATTTGTTCCTAATCCTACGGACCAATAACCCAAGTAGGTACCTAAGTAGGTATTAAAATAACCATTGAACACAACAAAAAAATAGCAAAGGAGGAATACCTTCATAAATGTAACGAAGGTACCCTACCCTATGACACATCCGTAAATAACCTAGACCAGTTAATCCTGTTAATAAATACTTTCGCACCCAAACACCACAGAATAATGTTTATATTGTAATAATAAATAATTTCACCCCGAATCTTTAATTTAAAAGGGAAGCTCTGTAAAAACAATTCGCGTGATAATAGTGAACGCGGGAAACAGCGCGCTTGTTTTAACAATTAAATTGAGAACAGCGCCATCTAGCGGATTAATTGAGAGCGAATAAACAGGATAATGTACATTTTCATTTTGGTATACTTTTACTAAGGACAAAACATTATAAAATACACGTTCCTTGATAACTGAATAAGATACTACAGCTAATAAATTATATTGTAACCAATAAATTATCAAGATTCAATGTTTAGAAAAACTAACAAACACTAATGTCTGTAAAATTAAAATGATGACCCACTTTGTTTAGATCACTTTGATGATGTCACTTGCTAGGCTTGTGATTGACTATTTCGACCAGTATTTCGTCCGGGGATGTAACTCAGTGGTAGAGTGTCTGCTTCGCATGCTGAAAGTCCTGGGTTCAAATCCCAGCATCTCCAAATGTCTCTTTTTGCAATTTTATTTTCATTTTCAACATTTCACTCGCCTTTACTTGAACTTTTAACGCAATACTACTTATTTTTTTAATTATTCTACTATATTTTTTTAATAAAAATACTGCGATTTTTTATATTACCTACCAAATTAACAACTAACGGCTGGTTGACACTTCTCGTGACCCAAGGGCTGGCTTTTACCTTGACAGAGGCTACAATATTGCCATACAACGTGGTAATGCCGCGAGTCTCTTGGGTACATTACCAGTGAACAGCGATGCGCATGAATTTTTCGACGTTAGATGAGTCTTCGGTTAGTTTGTGAATAGTTTTAGGATATAATTTTGTTTTGACGTGACAACGTCTTAAATTAGGTTGCGACTGGGAGTCACTTATGAAAAAGTGTAACGCTCGGTAACGTTACGATGAGTCACCGAACGAGAGAGAGGCCCGCCGAATGCCTTGCGTCTCTCTCCCACTCAACTATGATCGGATGATCGGTCGTTGTCACGTAAAATCTTCGCCCGTAAAACCGACTTTACAGGCAACCATTTTTTTTTTACTAATTAATTAGGTATTAGTTGTTATTTACTTACATATTGATTTAAGTATAGGTATACTTAACAACTGAATACATTTATTTAGTCTACGCAATGTAACTTTTAATCCCGTTACGCTCCTGTCTATGATAGCAAGCAGGCTTGATTGTGCATTTGTGAACCATTGCTGCAAGGTTTCGGCTGGGCCTGTCACCGTGCAGCTGTGATGTCACAATCTGTTTTCTGTTTTTGGTTTCGTTTTTGTCTCTGTAAGTGTATTACTAACATAGTTTGTAAGTATATTGTTACTAACACTATGAGTCTTGTTGCTCGAAATAAAAATATTATTATTAAATAGCTATCCATACCTAAGCACAACTGTCCATCTGTCTGTCAAATGTCTTCACGCGCCAATAGAGCGAGAAACCGCGACAGACACGTGGACAGTGTTGGACACACCACTTTATTATTAGAGAATCCGTGATTGGCACCCACCTGGACAATCAAATCTAATGACTGACGAATTGGTGCAGTATTTATTTATTTTGAGTTTTTAGCACGTGCCGTGGTTACTCATGTCTTTATTAATTTATTTTATTTTTGGCTTTGGCTGCATGGTTGACTTCGTATGACCACTCGCCGTGTTTTTTCTTTCTGGCAATGACATTGTTGATGTCGTAGTTTGTTGGTAATAGATACGCGCCAAGAAAGATGAGTGACCCATAATGTGTATTATTAACTAGCTTCTGCCCGCGACTTCGTCCGCGTGAAATTTCTTGTACCCCCACCCCGTCGCGTCGCAACACTTCGTATTCGCTTACCGTTCACTCTGAGTTTTTTCTTTTTGCTCGGCTCCTAAGGGTCATAGCGTGATGTTAAATAGCCTATAGCCTTCCTCAAGAATTGGGCTATCAAATGCAAACAGATTTTTTTCAAATCTGACCGGTTGTTCCAGAGATTATCGCGTTCAAACAAACAAACTCTTCAGCTTTATTATTAGTCTAGATAATTATAGATAAAAAACACTATGGCCCATAACTCCTTAATAGGTACCAACTCTTAACATCTTACACACGTGATAACTTTTAAACGAAATATCCGATTGAGATGAAACAAAAAGTATTTTACTTATTTATAAATACTCTTGATAACATAATGCTTAATTTCGATAAAGATTAATATTACGATACATATTTAACGTAGCTTTTTTTTTTCTTCAGACGATTTAATAATTATTTTGAACACAAAATCGGTTATTGTGATTAAACCATGATAGCTAGATATATGTTCTCGCGGACTTTTTTGTAGGTCTTAATAGGCTCTACAAACCCGTAGTACATCATTTTGTTCTATTGTCAATAGTTTTTGCAGCGCACGCAAAAATAGGTTTTCGATTTTACACCTTGTGTTACAAAATAGCAATTTTATTACGGATCCCTTATTTTGATAAATGGACTACCCAACACTAAAAGAATCATTCAAATCGGACCAGTAGTTCCAGAGATTAGCGCGTTCAAACAAACAAACAAACAAACAAACTCTGCAGCTTTATAATATTAGTATAGATTAATTCAGGGATTTTACTCTGAGAAGAAAGGCAGAAACAAACACAGAGGTCACAGTCTCTTTTTAATTCCAGACATAATCTTGGTCAGGTTATAATATGAAGACCATGTAGATCGATGTCTGAGGTGGTCTTTTGAGGAAAGAACCACACAGATTGAGAGGACCTGTCCAGTCAGTGCACGCATTTATCAGAAATCGTGCAGCTCAACTCAAGACTTGACAGACAGTGACTAGGTACACCAGTACCTACACCTCCGTGTGATGACCCCAAAAAAACACATCAAATAAATTTATTTTTTGTTTTATCATGTTTGGATATCGATACCCATCACGTCTGCGGAGTCTCGCTAGCTAATTTAATTTGACCCCGTTTAATCCATACTAATATTATAAATTCGAAAGTAACTCTGTCTGTCAATCTGTATGTTACCTTTTCACGTCTAAACCACTGAACGGATTTCGATAAAATTTGGCAGAGAGTTAGATTGCATCCCGCGGGGAAGGACATAGGATAGTTTTTTATCGACATACCTCGCAGGCGAGGCCGCGGGCGGAAGCTAGTGTTATATAAATATTTCCTTTATATGAACACCAACATTTTTGATAAATAGAAAAAATACACTTACATCCAAATAAAATACCATCAAAATGCCAACCAGTTTAACACAACGCGAAAGCAATCAAAACCCACCACTGCTCAAAGGTCAGGCCACCATTTTATCAGGTGGTAACAGAAGCCACCACCATTCCTAAAGGTAAACCCCACTAAGTAGGTACAGCGGCCGAAATGAATAGTTGATGCCATCCAAAATGTCAGGCCAAATGGAATAACATATGAGGGACGGCTTCATCAGACGAAATGGTGATCAATATTTTAGTGGTGATTATGGATTTCCTGATCGTAATGCCTGGGTAACCATGCCCTAAGACCTTTGTTTGGTTGGCAGGTGTGCTGTGGACTAAGGTTTGAAGGTTTGATTGCACATATAAAACTAGGTGGAATTATGATCGATTTTTAATACGTAATTTTTAACTTTATCGCTAAAGTACTTAGTAGGTATATGGTTCAAAGTTGATTGGGAAAATTTGACAGTTTCGGGTAGCTTGATGCGCTGGCGTCTGTACATTCGGGTATTATACGACTAATTTCATACGAATTCGGGTGTCTATGGAAAAAGACAAGGACGACAAGGACAAGGACGACGAACCTCGATGAACTTCCTCGAAGACGAACGTCCTCGACACATTTTATTTAGTCATCCATTTTTTTCAGGTGATCAGACGTAATTTTGCTAGTTGATAAAATATTTAAATGGCATAAATGTAGAAAGTTTAAAGCTTCCATCAACCTGTTTCCCTGGCCCAAAAAACTCATAATCAGCCTATAATGTTCCCACTGCTGGAACACAAGCCTCTACTCTTCGAGATGGGAGTGTACATGCGGGCTCAGTGCGGGTTGGTAAATGTCACATTTCTTCGAATTTTTGGTTCACAATTTTTACACAAAGTAAAACGCCTGTCGTAAACCTACAACTCGTAAGTCGGAGCCGTTAAGGCTCATAAAACATAAGTTATCGTCAATCCTTCATACCCACACTATCATAGTGCCTCAGACTGGCGCAAAAGTTAATTAAAACCTCTCGAAGATAACACCTTCAGTTGACAACCTTTTTTTTTCATAGCCACCATAACTGATTTAAAAAAAAAACGTCCACGGAAATAAAATAACAAAGAGGTAAAAGGTGTGATATTGTCGCGTTAGATTTCCGCGCAGATTACCCGGAGCTGTGGAAATTGAGTCGCAGCTTCATTTCCTGAGTCGAGCAAAGTTTTCACTTGCTGCGTTCGCGGGAACATATTTTTGTGTCGGTGCTAATCTTGTTTCAATAAATGGGTGAATATATTTGATTTGCATGCTCAGGCAATTTTTTTTACAGGACCATTCTGACAGTTTTAACTACTTGTAGTTACCTCCGTAGTAGTAGGTACTCTTTTAGCGAGATCAGCAGTAAAATGTTAAAAAGGAACGCTTATGTTTGGATTGCCTTGACTTTTAAATAAGTACGAGTCGACCGACGTCATAATAACTTGCAGACTGTTAATATAGAGAAAAACAAATTATATAATATGATATCTATAATTATCTTATAGTATCTTTTATTTATCTTTTATTTTTCTCGATATTATTTATGAAAATCGTGTCTACTTACAGTTGTCTATCATCACTGTAATTATTTGTGTACAGTCACGAGCATAAGTATGTATACACTTGGCTTTATTCAAAGGCTACTTTCTCCTTTATTTTTGAATGACATTTTATGTTATTACGAACATAGTATTTTTGAACCCATAGGTTTATGTAAAGTGTCGTAGTTCAACGTTGCATTAGTCATTTCACGATAAAATCGCAATTTTAAGTTGCCAAGTGTTGACATATTAGTGCTCGTGACTGTACGCACCCACAAGTTTCAAAACACAGTCCCAATCCTTCAACATAATAACGATAATGACTTTTTATCATAACTATAAAAATAGCAAATTTTTCAAGGGGTTCGCTTTACAAGGTAGGCCTTCCACCGGGGGTGTAACTCAATGGTAGAGTGTCTGCTTCTAACGCTGAAAGTCCTGGGTTCGAGCCCCAGCACCTCCAAGCGGCCTTTTGCATTTTGGTCCAATATCTATATTAAATATACTATATTATTTATTTATTCATTTATTAAAATCTCCCTACCACTATCATTACAGGTGTATACCTAATGCGATAGCGTTGTCTTAAAATTACTAGCTTACTACGTAAATCATCATCATCATCATCATTTCAGCCAAAAGACGTCCACTGCTGGACATAGGCCTCCCCCAAGCACTTCCACTTCGACCGGTTCTGTGCTTCTCGCATCCAACGGGTTCCTGCGGCCTTCACTACGTAAATATTAAATAATATATTCCAATATTTATACAAAATTGTTATGACCATAGCTAAAGAAACATTATATCACAAAAGTTGAAAAAATACGTAAAAAAAACCTTTACAAATCCAAGATAACATACCATGAAAATACCTTTAAAAAAAAATGGTTGCCTGTAAAGTCGGTTTTACGGGCGAAGATTTTACGTGACAACGACCGATCATCCGATCATAGTTGAGTGGGAGAGAGACGCAAGGCATTCGGCGGGCCTCTCTCTCGTTCGGTGACTCATCGTAACGTTACCGAGCGTTACACTTTTTCATAAGTGACTCCCAGTCGCAACCTAATTTAAGACGTTGTCACGTCAAAATCCACCAACTCTATCAAACAAATAAAAAAATGTCGTTCAAAGAAATCTCAGCACGTCGTTTGTACATTACCGATAGGGGGCGCCACTGCTATGATTGACAGCTAATAACCGCAGATTTCCCACGGGGACGTACAATTTGTCCCCTACACCCCATGGGTTTTCCGCGGAGTCATAGAAATGGCTATGGCTTTTGAACATGTAGGTTTTAAGGTGGTTAGAAATATTTTTATCTATGGTTTCTTCTTGGTATGGATTGGATTAGACCCCAGAATATTTAGGTAATTTTGTCAAAATAATAAAACCACGAGATATTTTTAAACGCCTTTTTAAAAGTTAATAGCAAATCTTTAATTCATCAATTAAACTATCTACACTTTGATTTATTCTCAATGTAACGATTCTAAGGACAGCTTTCAGCTTTGTTTCGTGGTGTAACTCAGTGGTAGAGTGTCTGCTTCGCATTCTGAAAGTACTAGGTTCAAATCCCAGCACCTCCAAACTACTGTTTCTGGAAACTTTTTTTTACTGCGAATAATAATCTCGTCAAAAGAAAGGGAGGAGTAAGTATATATTTTTTAATATTAAAGTGTCATAAAGAACCTACAGGATTTTTTTAATTCGTTCTGAAAATATAGGTAAAAATGCAAGAATACCTTTATGCAACTCAAAATAACTGAAAGCAGACGTAATAATCAGTAAGTATCTAAGTAACTCGTAAAAATAAGCTACTAATCTACCGCCAAGATAGAATAATAATACAGATGTTCAGTCGTTATCGTTCAGAATACAATATTAACATCATGCCATTACGCGGAGAGCTTTTTACGCGCGCAAACAGACCGACCGACGGATAATCTGTCAGAAATCGTAGATGTCAGACGACTGGAAGTGTTACCTATACCTAGATTTTTGTGCTACTGGAATTTTTACTTCATTTTAATGTGGCAGGGACTGGAGAGCTATGTACTGTACGCAGCCATTCTAATAAAACTCTTCTTGGCTGACATCCGAGCAAACTATGTCTAAGTACAGACGCTAGACGCCAGCACATCAAGCTACTACAATCTGTCAAATTTCTTTAATAGATTTTCAACTTTATCACTACAGCATAATATGGTTCAAGGTTGATTGGGAAAATTTGACAGTTTCGGGTACATTAAAAAAAACTATTCACAGCTCTACATATTTATCGCTTATAAAAAAACTCATTTGTATTAATTTTGCAAATCGCTCAATAAATTGACTAACACGCTTGATAATTTTATTTTCAGTAAAACTTGTCTCTCATAAAACGGTATTATATTACGGTTTCCTATAAAAATTGTATTGGGGTAGGTACACGCGCTACGGGACATGCTCATAGACCCAGTCATCAAACCTTAGACAAAGAAAAGTATAGACGGCGGGTAGCTCCATTTCATTTCCACAAGAAAAGGATAAAGTATTAAGTTATTATAAGTAACAGAAAAGGATAATGCTATGCTATTTCCGTCTCTCAGTGCGTGCCAGTTTTTTCAAGGCAGCTACTTAGGTAGCCAATGTTAGTTAAGTTAGTTTTTTGTCTCATGTGTGGCCACGCTACCCGATGCTCTATTGCTTTCTTACTCTAAGCATCAAACCCAGCCACTTCCATATCCCCAACATCCACACACTCTAACTAATCATAAGGCGCTCATTGGGCGCAGGCGCACAGCGATAAATCCAAGTGCCTTCACTATAACTCACAATGAGAGCTACCCCTAATTAAGGGTAGCGGTAAAAATAATTACCTGTCATGTTTCTAGTGGCATGGCGTTGTGTTCATTTCATATTGAGCTAACTTCATGTTAGCGTAGAAATAATGAATACGTAAACTTGAAAATTAACCATTGTTATCGGAAAATTATATTTACAAATCTGTAACTTTCTTAATATGTCAATTAATTAACTCGGTGGTCCACGATCAAAGCAGGCTGTTACCGCTGCAAAAAGGTTACGGCGTGCGGACACATTTTCATAAGCGGCTTTAGGTATAGACGGTTGTCAAGGCGCAACTGTCAAGCAGACATGGAACCATAGATAATACCACTGACCTCTATCATACAGTACTTGTATAATACAGGTCAGTGGATAATAATAGATACACTATTAATGTACTACATGGAACGTAGGTCGTGAAGTGCGCATGTCGTTTAGAATTTTATTGTTTCATAATTTTATTATGTAGAAAAAAGTAAAGAATAAATCAAAAAACATTATGGTTACATTGGACAAGGTTTGAAGACCACCGTCTTAATTTAATGACAGGCACAGATGACAGGATCTTTGGAGACCAATCGGAAAAATGCATGGACGTTACTTCTATATATTACGTCCATGTATATATTACGTCCATGGAAAAATGTGATCGTGAAAACATAGTTGACGTAAGCTGTCATTTCACCAGGGATTGACACTTGCTCACTTCAAGCAGGTATTAGTAAGTACCTTGCTTCAAGGTCACTAAGACTTCACCTAAGTTTTCACAATGAGATTTTCACAGAATAATTCGGCAGGAATTCTGACTAATTTCTTTTTGTAGATAGTCTCCAGCCAACCCTTCGAATGCGGTGGTGTATTAATAGTGACGTAATAAACATAAGTTTTAGGAGCCATCAAAAGTATAAAGACATAGTAAAATATTAATGAGACAAAATATGTGTATCCCAAGTAATGCGGCCAGAAATTAACACAAATCCCACATACAGGGCAATTAAAATAGAATTAAATAAGTTTATGTTCCTCTTTAGTATCAGTCATTTGTAACAGTCATCAAGTCAACCCTTCTTTGCTGCATATTAATTGTTGGCTCAATTAACATGAGTTTTATGAGCCAAAAGTGAAAGAGAATATCTATGCTAGCTTTTACAAGCCACGAATGTAGTTTTAGTCACAATAAAAAAAACCGGGCAAGAGCGAGTCGGACTCGCGCACCGAGGGTTCCGTACCATCATAATTATGTTTTTAAATTTTCATCGGCGAGGCCTATATTCGTCAGAGCATTTTAACACTGTGTACTGCGGTGTAGAATATTGAAGTTATATGTCAGCGCCATCTCTTGACCGATAGTGGAACTATTGTAACTTTTGTTGATGATTGCTGAAAAAGTGTGCTATTTAGAGACTTCGTTTTATTTTTCCTGTAATCTTTACATCAACTTCTATCACATAGAATTATTTCAGCTTTTTCTATTTGCAAACTTCGGAGATAAGGGGGGCAACGGTATTTTTTTTTAACATTTTTCATCAACAGTCGAAAACTATGCGGCCTAAAAAAAATAAAAAATGTTTTAGAATGTGCAAACTGCGCGCTTTCATATGATACCCCACATGCCCTAGTAGTCCCACTTCGAATTTTTCAGACCCCCTTTCAGTCCCTGTTGCAAAAAATATACACATATTTTTATTTCTTTCTTATTTGCAAAATAGTTGGGCAAACGTTATCTAAAAGTATTCCAAATTTCAAGTTGATAGCGTTCTTGAGATATCTAGCTGTGACAGACAGACTAAAGTCTTACCATAAGGGTTCCGTTTTTACCATTTTGGTACGCAACCCTAAACACTGTGTGTCTTGTGTGTGTCTTGAGTTGTATTTAATATGAGTAGTGGTGGCCCAGTGGTAACGGCTCCGACTTACGAGTTGTAAGTCCTAGGTTCGAACCCAGACAGGCGCTTTACGTCCAGATTCCACCTTCAGTCAGTGGCTACATTCTCTTGCTTGCCCTCAATTTGTTTGGATTGGGCACAATTCTCTAATAATCGTCATCTCAGTAGTCACTCTCTTTCTAGTCATACCTATCACCTTTAACACAGTTCATCCATTGTTTCTTTGATCTTTCCCTACTCTTATGTGTCTGAACACACTATGCCGAAGGTACGCGACCGAAGTTCAGCATGATTACGCCTGCAATGCTATTTGATTTACTTACTGATGCCGAAATTACGTTGCGTTATAGCGTACAGCCGGACATCGGTCGGGCGTAAGTTCAGCGGCAATTCAGCGGCAACGTATTGTGTAGAGCACACATTATACGCGACTGAAGTTCGGTTCGATTGCTGAAGAAGATCCGGGGTGGGGATCAGCAGGAGGCAGGCATGGCCGCGCCCCGCGTGTGCACAATTGAATTTCTGCCGCGTAAGTTCGGCACTTATGCCGAACGTAAAATCAGCCGCATTACTTCGGTCGCGTAGCTTCGGCATAGTGTATTTGGGCACTAAAGCATCCACATTAATACTCAAAACTTTCCTCACGACATTGTCCTCATTCCTCATTCCATATTCACTCGCTTCATGCAAGTCAACAATAAACATACACGACACGATTAAAATCAACTTAATGCCGACATCGGCTCATAACATCAGTCGTTTGTAGCCACTATCACCCTCCAGTGCCGTGTATTAATTGGTGGCTCTCCAAACAACGGCCTGATCATATTTGATTGATACCGACGATACGCGGCATAGGGCCGTAAGGGGGCGCTCATGTGGGCAGGAAATATTGATGAGGTTTGGTATTGTGGCTGAGATAGATTTTTGATAGATATTATGGGGTTTTAAGAGGGGCCCGTGGCTAAATGATAACAGCCGCACATGTCAACCGATCAGGTTAAGCTACGCTTGCCGCGGTTGGTCTGTGGATGGGTGACCATCGTTACATACCGAGACCCCTCCGCGCCTCGGAAAGCACGTTAAGCTGTTGGTCCCGGCTGTCATTCGTGAATCTTTGTCGTCGTAAATCGTAATACCTAATAACTGAGTTGTGGAGGTCTGATAGGCAGTCGCTCCATGTAAAATACTGGTATTCAGCTGCATCCGGTTAGACTGGAAGCCGACCCCAACATAGTTGGTAAAAGGCTAGGCAGAGGTATGAGGTTTTAAGAATGATAAAGTTTTAACAACCAAGCTGTTTTCTGTCATTCTGTTTCTTATTTTGAAAATTGTTTAAAGGTAAAGCCCTAAAGAATTGTAGAAAAAGTTAATTTGATAAAAATTTAATTCCCCTGATTGTACACACGCCATGACCGCCAACATCATCAAGCTACTAGTCAAATTCCTTTAATAGATTTTCAACTTTATCGCTAAAACATAATGTTCAAAGTTGATTGGGAAAATTTGACAGTTTCGGGTACCCACCCTACTGTCGATTTCTGGAAGGTATATGAAGTGAATGTAGAGTGTAGTGGGGAGGTATAGTGAGTGTCAAGTAAAAGTTTAGGTATATTTTCAATGAGCAGTCGAAGCGAATACAAAGCTTGGTTTGTTTCTGAAATTAACCCACTTATAGAAAAAATTCCTGACACCCAATGATTTCAAAAGATGCTGACACCGAATTAAAATTTTATGGTATTCGAACTGCAACCACAAAATTATCTAAATACGTTTTGCTTAATTAATTAAATACGTTTTGCAATTTGTGGTGCAATCAGGCCATAGAATTCAAAACTCTTGACCATCCTAGTCACGGACTTATAATCAAAACAAAAAATGTCTTGCGACTTTTAATCGCAACGTCAACAGTCCAATGCGCTCGTGTCCTAACCCTACATAGCCACAAGGATATTCCGTTACACGCGTCATTAAGGGATGGTAAGCGTTACACAGAGCACGGGGGGGTTATCGGCTCGACATACTCTTTGATTACCGATTCGTAATCAACTATTATATCGGATTAGTGTGTGTATGTAAATGTTAACGGGGCTTTGTTTATTATACTTAATGGTTGTAAGGTGAAGATGGTCCGGAAAATTGTTTAGGGAGTGACGATGAAGATTGACATCCATTGCTTCATAGGTTTGAAAAGGTCGTCTGCTCAACAACGTAAATAACGCAATGAACTGTCAAAATGATAAGGCATAAAAGGTATTGCAATTGCGATTTTATGTGTGTTACGCAATTACCCCGTTGCGCCGCGCCGGTGGCTTTGCTTTTTATTTTTATTTCCTTAGCAATTATTGTTGAGTACGTGAGTACTTACCTATATCTAACAACCCGCACTGGACCTGCGTGGTGGATGATGGACCACTCCGTCCAGTCCCTTTCACACAAAGGAGGCCTGTGTACCAGCAGTGGGAATGGTATAGCCTGATGATCACAGAGTACTTTTTGATTGCTGATGATGCTTTACTCTAACTAGTTTTGATGGCATCCAATCACTGACCTGTATTATACAGCGTACTTGTATGGTAGAGGTCAGTGCATGCACCGTGCATTTTTGCAAAATGACAAAAAGATTTTTCATAATGGCATATCATTCATCATTCACCATTCACTCACCATGCTATGACACCATGGCCAGTGACATAGCGGAAGCCACCATGCCCAAACTTATTACGCAATTATTTCGTCAAAACTTCATTTAAAATTCATAAATATATAATATAAGTTTTATCATCAATTTTCAATCCCTAAGGGCGAATTTCACCAATGAAACTGAACACGTCCACCACATCTAAACTGCGTTCAAAAACTGTCAGTGTCATCATTGTTGGGAATATTCAATATTGACACTGACAGGTCATGAACGCGGTTAAGATGTTCTGATTGCGTTCAGTTTGATTGATTCAATTCGTCCTAAGACAGCACAGGAAAACCTCTTCGCAAGTCCTACATTCCCAACATACCACATTCGTGATATAACATCCCAAAAGTAACCACACCAGCATTTAGTTACACTTTACATTCAACAGGCATGTCATTTGTCACAATAACAGCAATTAAAGTGACACCGCCGCGCCGCCGTGAAGGACTGGAGTCACGCCATCCTTGACTACCAGCTTTAATATGTTAATTTGACCATTAATTATTATATGAATATGTTGGTCGACGACCCACGCGAATTTGTAATTAGTGGGATCAGTAATTGTAGTCAGAGGTATGTAGGCATTTAATCTTGGGGGACCACTTAGTGCCAATTTCACCAAAAAACTGAATGCGATCAGCGCATTTAAACCTCGTTCAAGAGCTGTGTCAATAATCCACAACAATGATGACACTGACAGCCCTTGAACGTGGTTTTAAACGTGCTAATCGTGTTCAGTTTTATTTGTAAAATCAGCCCTTAGTCTTAGTACTGAAATTACTTGCGAAAGTTCTCGTCCCTCGGAGCTTATTATTACTTTACTTACCTCATTTCCACAGTCATCAGGAATGTCTGCTGAGCTATTCCAATTAGATGGTATATTCTGCAGTATGAAATGTTTGTCGAAAGTATACAGCGTGAAATTTTATTGGTTGTTTTCCCGCGGCAGAACGATTTGCACTCAGTAGTGCTACCGATTAATGGAGTTTTTTTTTTTTTTTTTCAAATTTTACATAATTATAAAAATATGATCTCAACTCGAAAGCGTGAGAATCAATCAAAATTACAATAAGTATTATAGTAATGAAAATAAAGTTAAAATTCATATGACACTGAAACCGCGCTCCGCTTCTCTGCGCTTCGACGCTCTTTTGGTGTGAGTTGAGCCTTATGAAGAATCACAGAATGTATAAAATTATTAACATCATACCATGTAAAACTATTTTCTTACAAGTAAATAAACTCTGATAATTGCGGAATCCAATTTTATAACATGAGGAATTTATTTCACACGTATCCCATTCTTTTTGCTTGATCTAGATCTCAGCAGAGCTCACCATTATGATAGGTACCCACAAGACTCGTCCCCAAATCAATTCTGCACCGATGTCATTACGCCCAAACTCCCAAATACACCGTACCCCACATATGTGTAATCCCCTAATTTGATACTGGTTTTAATTAAACAATTTAACGTGTCGGTCTCGTAGCGTCCCCCCTACCCCCTACCTCTGTCCCCGTAGTTACAGCGCCTGTGATTTATTGCCCAGACACCTGGATGCTGTGATGTATTAAACCAATCACACGTGATGACCATTGGAAGATTTGACCAAAGATAGATGTGCCTACTGAGATCAGAAAAATGTTAGTCGTCGCATGTTTTTATTGCAAAATGGGCCAGCTCTTGACGTCGATCTCGCCTAGTGGAAAGCCATGGATGCGGTCTTTGGTGGACCGAGCAAGCCCAGAAGATACCTATTCACTCACTCTTACTTTGAATTCTGATAGGTTAAACGTGGAAGGGAATACAGACTCTGGCAGAGAGTTCCACACTTTGGCCGAGCGCATCTTAAATGTGGAGGAGAAGCGATCAATAATTTTATCAACTTTTGAGCGATACTTAATAATATTGTGGTTACAGCAAGACAGCTATTTGTGGACTAAATTTAGAAAACGATACTGTCCTAACAAATCAATGACTGCGGTTAGCACTAAACATATTTCAAATTCATCGACCCTGGGTGGGATTCTCAGGACCAGTGTCTGTGATATTGGGTTTTTCCATCAGGAATTACTCAGTAGCAGCCCGGAGTCTGGGTGTGTGCCCAGCTGATGGCAACGGGCTTGCACTTGGGACACATGGGACTTGAACACAACTGGTTAAATGTGGGTGACCTATAGGTACACGTCTGCCTAACCCTTGGGGGATTACAGGCGTGATGTTAAGTAAGATGCCGTCGTCGTTTGTCAGTGGTAATACTAATATTACTACAAATAATACTAATATTTTATTATTATTTATTTTTATTATAAGCCTGTGTTGTCCCACTGCAGGGTAATGGCCTCCCTTCCCTCTTTCTACTTTTCCCGGTCTACTGCGATTGTGGGCCAATCCTTTAAGAGGGAGTCCAGCTCATCCCGCCATCTCTTTCTGGGCCTGCCGCGCAGTCCTTTCCTGCCATTGGGGATTCACTGAGTGGTGGCTTTTGCATATTGCTGCTCCGACATGCGACAGATATGGCCAGCCCCAGTTCCACTTTAGTCCAGCAGCTATGCTGATAATACTAACAGGATTACAAACAAAAGATAATTTATAATACATCCAATGAATCTAGGCTTCTAATCAAAGGCTACAAGCCTAAGATTATTTGACTGTATACAAGGTGTCAGGGACATCGAGACGCAACGCGTACATCATTGTAAACCCCAAAGCGTTGAAAATTTTCGAAGGTTATTAAAAAAAATTTGCTCTTTCATACATTTTGGACTTACACTTTTCTATGTACTCGTAAAAGTTGATTTTTGTTTTGATAACGGACGTAAAGTGTCTACGCTAGGGGTCTGGAATCATGTGCTGAATTCTTGACTACAGTTTGCACGTCCCCCCCTGCCACCCTGTATAACGTTTGGTAGGACTTATAAAGGCTACATATGACATCTATACCAATCCGCACTGGGCCAACGTGGTCCACGCCCACTCCCTCTCACAGAGAGGAGACCTGTGCCCCAGCAGTGGGAACATTACAGGCTGATTATGAATATGCTATGCTTATAAACCGTAGCCATTGTGGCTACGGTTTGGGGAGACGTCATTACACTGAGCAGTGACAACTCTCTCTGGAAAATCTATAGATACGATCCAATGCGGCCCCAACGGGCCGCCAGAGTGGATGCCAAACTTTGTGTTGGTGTCACCTTTATAAAACTTTTTATACTATTATCCTGACCTCTATAATACAGCGTACTTGTATTATAGAGGTCAGTGACTATTCTTCATCTAGAAAAATCAATGAGAAAAATTAAAAATAAAGTGTCACTGTCAAACTTACTTGAAATATAATTGTCATTTTGTGTCGCCTGTATTTTATAATAATTTATTTTGTAAAATTTTGTAATCGATATACAAATATGATATTATATTACTACGCATGCACCATATTTTTTACAATAACTTGCGAAAGCCTTCCACTTGATAAAAAATATGCACCGAATGTGGGCACAGTCCTGTTCTCCGCCAGTGATGTTCAAAAGAAACAGTGGGGCAAGAGCGAAATGGGACTACTGCAAGCTAGAAGTTATTTCCAGAACCTGCTCCCCCCACCAATCTTTATAAACACTTTTAATGAAGATCATGTCAACATTCTACTTGGATACTTCAAAGACGCTTACGCTGCCGTCAAAAAGGAAGCAAAAGATCCTGAAACTGACACTATCATGACAACAGCACTCTCGGATGCTATCGGAGGCTACCTTAAAGTATGGGTACTACCCTTCGCAAAATTAGACTACTACGGAGGCACGATCTCGCAAGGCAACGTGGTCAAATTATTCCAATTTTACAATGAAATAAAAAGATACTTAGACACCAATGGCGATGGATGGCGCAATCCTGATGAGAAGATTCTCAATTCTATGACAATCAACGTTGCCCCTCTTCAATTATTAACCAATACCAGAAGTATAGACCCTTGTGATCATTTAGCTTACTTTGAAAAGACCCCCACAGGCTTAAGTATACCAATACCAAACGTGAATTGGAATGAGCAGTCGAGCACGATGTTTATACCTCTTAAGAATTCATCCTTATTATTGATGAACACTCCAGATTCATCACAAAATCTCATTAAATACTACAATGCAGCAAGAAGTTGTATTCAAACCAGTAACCCTAAACAACAGCAAATTTTTGACGAAAAATTCCAAAAGTGGTTGATAGACGAAGTTGTGCCGCACTTAAAAGATGAGAATTTGTATCTTGCGTTAGGTGGTGTTCTAACTTTAGTTAACAGGACTCAAGACCTTTGCAATAGCCTCTTAGACTTATACGTGACCAATTGCATCCCAAAGAAGAATACAAAATTCAACATACCATGTGATTTGTCATGCAAAAAGTTGTGGATTTTAACTATAATACTGCTAATCGAAGTAGCCTGGTGCGTACCAGCAATACTTTTTGTATTATGCTCAAAAAAGTTAAAAAAAAAAAAAGACTGTAGCAGGAGCAGCAACGTCTATCTTTTTATAGACGGTAGTAAAAAGGATAACAATGCAGGAAACGCGAAAATAAAATGCTGTGAGGATTTTTGTTCGGCATGCTTAGAGAATACTCCAGATGGCACACAAATACTTCGTAAAACAGTGTACAGTAACATGGAGTCTATAGGCCAATGTCCCTCGAACCAGAAAACGACTTCCTTTGGAACTGTAACCGTGCCATGTAGAAAGTTTTCCCCCAAAACGTGTTTAGACAGCGTTTGTTCATATATCGAAACTAGAACTCCTGAAACGCCTGAGGTTTCGAAAAAATCTTCATTAAAAAAACCGTCTTCTACACTACTTTGTGACTCTACACAAATGGCGTCCCTAACGAGTCAGGAAAATTTCGGCTTGAAACAAAGTGGAACAAGCTGTAGGAGTATTAGGTCAAGGTGTTTTCCACCCGTGATAGAAGTTCCATCAAGGAGTAAAAAAAGACGGGAAAGAGATGAATGTAGCAGACACGACGATCGTAAAAGTTTTGATGACTGCTGTAGGAAACATAAAGAACGCAGACAATCCGAGAATTCCACAAAACTTGAAGAACGTATACACACTGTAGAAGGTAGGACATCACAAGAACGAAGACATGCTGAAGAATCTAGGAAATTTGAAGTACGGAAACAAGCTGAAGAATTTAGGAAACTACAAGAACGAAGACAAGCTGTAGAATGTAGGAAACTTGAAGAACGGAGACAAGCTGAAGAATTTAAGAAAAGTGAAGAACGTAGACAAGCTGAAGAATATAGGAAACTTGAAGAACGAAGACAAGCTGAAGAATGTAAGAAACGTGAAGAACGAAGAAAAGCTGAAGAATGTAGGAAGCTTGAAGAATGTAGACAAGCCGAAGAACGTAGGAAACTTGAAGAACGGAGACAAGCTGAAGAATGTAGGTCAGTTGAAGAACGAAGACAAGCTGAAGAATGTAGGTCAGTTGAAGAACGGAGACAAGCTGAAGAATGTAAGAAATGCGAAGAACGTAGTCAAGCTGAAGAATGTAGGTCAGTTGAAGAACGAAGACAAGCTGAAGAATGTAGGTCAGTTGAAGAACGGAGACAAGCTGAAGAATGTAAGAAACTTGAAGAACGGAGACAAGCTGAACTATGTAAGAAACTTGAAGAACAGAGACAAGATGAAAAATTTAGGACAGTGGAAGATCGCAAAATTCCTGAAGAATGTCGGGAACTTAGACAACTTGTTGAATCTAGAAATTCCGATGACAGTAGACATTTTTATTGGCTCAGGAAACATGATGAGCTTAGAAAACTTGATGAGCTTAGACAACGTGATGACCTTAGAAAACTTGATGAGCTCAGAAAACTTGACGAATGTAAAAAACATCAAGACCGCAAAAAACTTGATGTAGATAGAAAACAAGATGAAACTAAAGACGATGAATTTAAGAACCTTGAACATCTCAGGAAACTTGAGGAAAGTAACAGACGCAAAAAAGCTGAGCTTGATGAATATCTCAAAGAAGAAAAAAAACTCGAGGAACTCGGAAAACTCGATGAATGTAGAAAACTTGAAGAACTCCGGAAACTCGATGAATGTAGAAAACTCGAAGAACTACGGAAACTCGATGAATGTAGAAAACTTGATGAATGTAGAAAACTCGAAGAACTCCGGAAACTCGATGAATGTAGAAAACTCGAAGAACTCCGGAAACTCGATGAATGTAGAAAACTCGAAAAACTCCAAAAACATGATGAATGTAGAGAAGTCGACGAATGTAGAGATCAATGTTTAGATATTGATAAATGTTTAGATTTCGATGAAAGTAGAGAATACGAAGAATGTAGAGAATTTGATGAAAGTAGGAAACCCAACGATTTTCAAATGTGCGACGGAGCCTGTTTCGATAGTAATAATTGTTGTGTAGTTAACGAAGTTAAAAATGACAACCTAAATACTAAAGATGATACTAAAGATGATTGCAATGACTATAATGATTTTGATGAACCAATGGGCTGTAGACAAATACTTAGTCCTCAAACTCCCTGTCCGGCAAAGTGTCCATGTACCGGATGCGTTAATCAATGTACTTTCGATTCTAATGCGACTAGTTGTGGAATGAGTCTTACCGATATGCAGTGTTCGTCGGACAATACCACACGTATTGAGGTAAAAAAAGAATTAAAGACAAAGGGGTTGAAAGGAGATTCAAAATATTGTTCCGGAAAACCATACGTAGAGATTACAATTGATAGGCCTGATGCAGAGATTTGCGTAGATATGAGCCAATGTAGAACACATTCTTCACCATACAGACCAAGCAAAATCCCGAAACCTGCTGCCTGTAGCATCATACAGTCAGCATCAGGAAGACAGTCCACCTGTTCAAGTCTTGTCGACAAACATAAAAGCTTAATTCCTCAGCTCAAGAAGAAAACTTGTGATGACTTTGATTTCATTTCATGTCGTTGTTCAACATTGGAAGAGAGCAAATTAAACGGTTCATTTTAATTAACCTTATTTCCCTACTTATACAGGGTTATTGGTAAAACATTAACAACCTCTTAAGAGGTCATTGTCGATGGATGAGGAATGTGTGAATTTCAGAATGAAATTAGCTTTATTGTAGTTTATAATTATTGTACAGACACCAGCTACCCGAAACTGACAAATTTTCCCAATCAATTTTGAACCTTATGCTTTACCGATAAAGTTGGAAATCTATTAAAGAAAGACAGATTGTAGTAGCTTGATGTGCTGGCGTCTGTACTTTATAATTTTAGTTGTTTTGTCTTTGTTATACTTAATTTGATACTGTTATTAATATAATTGGTTTTTAAGTAAAATATAATCTTCTATTTCACTCCTGTAATGTTTGTCACTCTTTGATATTAACATACATTTTAAAAAATTACAAAGACAAAGAATTATTACAAATCATAATACAGTTGCCTCCAAAAGTTAGTTGAAATTTTTCTACTTCACCTTTGACACACCACATTATGATTTAAAATTCTAATGATCCAAAATGTTTGGACTGCTATAACGTTTCTGTTGACTTGTAGCGGGATATACAACGCGTCATACTGACGTCACGCAAAATCTTACATCTCGCAAGCTGAGTTTACCGCGCAACTAGCATGGATACAACGGCCCGACATGAATATTCGGGCAGTTACCCACCAGATAACACCCGTCTGGTCGGAGGATCCTCCCTTTTCCATAGAGTATAAGAGAACTTTACAACCTGTTCCTCATAAGACTACAGACTAATTCGACTACCTTTGACTTATCATAAAAAATAATCAAGTATTCCCTGATTATTTTAAATCATATAAATCATAATGTGGCACCACAACTGAAGTGGAAAAATGTTAACTAACTTTTGGGGCAACCTGGGGTGTACCTGGACAGGTACACATATGATTTATAATTCTGTCTCAGTGCTTACTAGATGCTGCGACACTTTCTTTCAGTAAACATTCTTCGTTAAGACGACCTCTCCAATTCAGCAGCTGAGTTTGCAACATTATTTTTAGTACTTATATGCGAAACCCGAAACACGTGTCTAGTATTTTTATGTAAAGAATCTAGTACAAAATTTCAAAACTGTATCATGAAAAGTCACAAAGTTAAAAGCTTGTTTGTCCGTACAAAAACATGCTCACCCGCGCCGAGCCGTCTTGCGCTCATTGATAATAGTACCTAGGTACCTAACCGCCGTTCGGCACGGAGATTGGATTACCTACGTAGTGTCGCTCGGTGCCCAACTTTTAACCTTTTTTAAATATTTTTGGGACAAAATATAACATGGGGTAAAAATTATTGAAATCGATTCAGTTACTTATTCTGAACAAACTATAAAATATTTAGGTTTCGCATATACTAAAAATAACGTTTTATAACCTAACATCTCATTTCACCTACAATGCTTAACATTTCGCTTTCACAACAGAGGTACTCCACACAATTCCCTGAGTACTACACTAATCACTGTGACGAATTTATTGGCTCAGTCCGGGTGAATTAGAGGGGATCCTGAGTTATTGCATATTTTGGCCAGCTCAGGTGGCCGACCGGGCCGCTAATCTGTCATTACACCGGCCCACTTGCCACTTTGCGAATGGACTTTTGTGGTAGGTGTTTCGGTAAATATGACTGTGTTGTGTGCTTTGTTCATAAAATTCATAGCTTATGGTGAAAACCGTTGTTACGTATTTTTTTATTTTGAGTTAAATTGTTCAAGAATTAAGAAAAATTATTTTGTGAATACACTTACGGCCGAATTTACAAACCCAACTATAATAATATGTTTTCGTGTCGAAGGAAAGAAAAGAAAGAAAGAAAAACATTTATTTAGTACAGTACCAAGGGCGAGAAAGAAGGAAGGAAGGTAAACTTATGTTTTATCATAAAATAAGGAACATTAATTAGGTCAGTTAATTCTTTTGACTTCGTCACTTCACCCGTAGAACTTTTAACTTTTCTTAAGCAGCTTTTTATGAAGAATAAAATATATTACAGACTTTAGTCCAGTTCGTAGTTTCATTTATCGTAAAGTGGTTGAATGGACACTAGCGTATATTTCTTAAAATGTGCATTGAAACTGAAGTTTTCTTTATTAACCTTGACCTTACCTTGACCATAAGAATTTAAACATAATATCATCATCATTACCTATATACGTTGTCATAAGCATACTAGCTGTTGCCCGCGTCTGCGATCCAGGATAAAAAGTAACCTATGTTCTTACCCGGGTCAAGGTCTATTTGCGTGCCAAACATCGAAATCCGTTCAGCCGTTTTAGTATGAAAGCGTAACAAAGAAACAAACTTAATTTCACATTTATAATATTATACTAGCAGCGCCCCGCGGTTTCTCCCGCATAAGCGTCGAACCCGTTCGAAAGACACGTGGCGCGATCTATTATCATAATAACGTTAATATTGTTGTTTTCCTCGGGATCAGCACTTTTTTCAGGATGAAAGGTGGCTATGTCCGTTTCTGTACACCTGACAACGTATATGCAAGATCGACGTATTCGTATTTCAAGATGATCGGTTCTGTGGTTTAGGCGCGAAAAGGTGTCCTCGTAGAGGCGATCGGCAGCGGCGGCGACCGCTCGCGTCCGGCCCTGGTGCAAGCCATGGTCCGGGGCAAGACGGAGTGGGAGGCAGTCACCTCCTTCTGCGAAGCAGTCATGCTAGCGAATGATGTGGCGGGACGGCTTAGGGAGAGAGCCTGCCGTCCCAGCCGCCGCGGGAGACGCTCCGGGCGTCGGGAGCCGCGTGACGACTCCCGGCCACCGTAGGCGCGGGCCTGCGGGCGGAGAGTAATGGGTAGCTCACCGTCCGATCAGGACCAGACCCGTGCCGGACGGCACGTACGTGTTCCACGCGCGCCTCAAAGAGATGTCAGCATCGAGGAGGGGCCCCATAGGGCCGAAGCCTGCCGGGTCAGCGGGATTGTCCGAAAGGAAGCCGAAGGAAAGGTTCCGCTCCACCCAGAGCGGGATCCTTTGATGATTTCCCATCAGAAAAAAAAAAGGTGCGAAAAGGTAACAAACAAACTTACTTTCGCATTTATAATATTAATGAGGATTAGTTATACATTAAGATAATTAAAAAACAGTTGACTTATTTATTTATTTATTGGGGATTTCCAACAAAGGATTTGAGGAGGTTCTTTTACGTGTAGTCCTTCAATTACAGGAGACCACAGCATGCACATGTAACTGGATGTTAACACGATAAAAATAGAGTAAATAAATTATGAATGATGAATACAATGAATTATGAAGTTATGAGTGATTTTTTTCATACTGTGATACTGCTCTCAAGTTTGAAGGGGAGGTAAACCTCATCTATTAATTTGCACGCACCCCTCACGAGAAAACCTTAACACCTAAAATCAGTTACAACTACATACAAATCCTTAAGAGTCAAGACCAATGGCATAGGGTGATCAGCCCCCAATAAATATGGACCCAGTAAATTGGTACAGTGTTGTGGGATTACCGCATTTACCACCAATTGTCCGGATAATCCCCGATCGACAGGGATTATCGGACAAATTGTCCTTGTTCTTGGCTAATTTATGGTCAATGGGTTTGAGGTGATTGCAGACATTTATGTGGAAAATAAAATAATGATGGTGGATTATGTACCGTGCATTGGTTTGTTCTCATAAATTATAAACTAAAAGGCCCGGTCCAAAGTGATCCAAAAACAAATAAGTTTTTTGGAACCTACTTTGCTACACGCGCAATATTTTGCACTCTCCTTAGATCGGATCGTTTTTCCAAATCTATCATACGACTAATATGAACGCATCATGATGCGCTGTATGATTTTTGTTTGAACGCGCTAATGTCTGGAACTACCAGTCGGATTTGTTTTTTTTTTACATTTGATAGAGGCTTTGCTATTTAACATCACGCTACGACTCTTAGGAGCCGAGCAGAACGTTAAGCGAATACAAAGTAATACCGCGAGCAGCCGATGCGATGCGACGGGCTGGGTCGGGGGAACAAGAAACTTCACGCGGCCGAAGTGGCGGGCAGAAGCTAGTGAAAAACATACACTACGACTCACACACAGTCAGCATTAATACTAGCCTAAGTAAAATACTTATTAAACAACCATTCATAACCCAATATCCTCAAATAAATTCAACATAAATTAAAACACTTAATACTAAGAGATTAATACGTCCAAATTAAATAAACATAATACTTCAGTCCTGGTCGAAGTTCAGCTCTGATTTATAGCTGGTCCTCAAACGGACTTCGGACCCGGGGTTTATAATGTCCAACACTAATCCCGCTGATAAAGTACTTCGGGTCCGTTTTGTAAAAGTATGACAAATAATAATTTCTGGGTATGTTTTTCTGGGATGAAGTGTAAAATAAAATGTTGATTTTAAAAAGGGTTTCCTTGATTTTGTTTTGAGAAGTTTATACGTGCACCCATGGACAAAAGGCAGTATTTCTTTTTTGCATCAAAATATAGCTGTACAAGCATCTTTTGGCTCGTGGGCAAAACCGTACTAACGCCGCCATAATTTTTATTTTTCGCCGTCGTCATTTTAATACATTTCACAGGATTTTACAAAACAATACTTAATTTCACAAATGTTTACCAACAGCACCTTGACCGGGAGGTGCTGTTGGTAAACATTTGTGAAATTATTGTTTTGTACGTATGGAAAAACTGTAAAAAATTCAAAATTTATTCTCAGGATAAAACTTATTCTAGGTATAAAAGTTTGGTGGAATGCGCCCTTTTTTTTTTTGCGGGTGGGAAATCATCAAATGACCCCTCCCGCTCTGGGTGGAGCGGAAGGGAGTGTCAGACTCTTACTGGCTAAAACCCACCCGTGTTCCTTCCTTAGCCCTTTATGTTCCGGGCCAGCGGTAACCCTTTCGGACAATCCCGCTGACCCGGCAGGCTTCGGCCCTAAGGGGGTCCCTCCTCGATGCTGACATCTCTGAAGCGCGCGAGGAATACGTACGCACCGTTCGGCACGGGCCTGGTCCTGAATAGTCCTGATCGGACGGTGAGCTACCCATTACTGTCCGCCCGCAGGCCCGCGCGTACGGTGGAATGCGCCCTTAGAGGAAAATCTTATGATTGAGTACCTATGCATGCAAGAACAGAACTATATGATACTTGTTAACAAATCTAACAAAATAATTAGCAAAAACGAAGAAACAAATCAAAATTCATACCACAGCAAAGCAAAACACAGCATTTTAAGTCCCCACAAAAAGAATAATGAATTTATGAACTCATCTTATCAAGACGCAACAAAAAGAAGAAAAATATCTTAAATTAACCCGTTGACAACGCCATAGCCACCCCTGTCGGCGACTTGCGGCCATAACTTAAGGAACCCCTTGTTCACCGAAACCCAAGATTTTACACTGATACCCGTTCTGTAACCCCTTATCGAGCTGATGGAGCGCAACCAGGAATTGTCGAGGATGGATAAGAAAAGGAATCTTTTTTTCTAGAAATGTATGCTATTTAGATGGAATGAGTTTTAGGTGTTTGAAGGTCTAAAAGAAGGCTATGATGGTGCTTTATGTTCTAAAAACGGATTACGATTATAAAATGAATAAATCAATGACAAAGTGAACTCGACTCTATAGACGTCTATCCAAAATCTAGAACTTACGGACTGAATTTGTTTAACATTTTTTTTTGTTTTACCTATACGGCCCCACTGCTGGGCTCTTCCAGGAACAATAAGGTCTCCAATGCTGTAAAGAGAGAACGTACCTAAATGTTTTGGATAATTAAATTGTTCATTAAATATATTGCATTTGATCAAAAGTAACTGACGGCACGGTTGGCGCAGTGGTTAAGCGATTGACTTCTGCGCTGCGTGTCGCGGGTTCGATTCCCGCACGGAACAAATATTTGTATGACCTACAAGTAGTTGTTCCGGGTCTGGCTGTTTGTGTATGTGACTTTAAATGTTTGTAAACGTACCCACAATACAGGAGAAATTCCTAGTGTGGGGCAACGTTTTTTAGAAAAAAAAAAAAAAAAAAAAAAAAAAAACTAAACACCAACTTATCCCAATCTCGTCTTACCGTAATCGCAGCAAACCACAAACCGCCACAGGCCGCCATTCACACCGTTGTCGCCAACGATTCCGGGTAAGCAAATAACTCTTAGTTTCTAATTGAAGCAGATAGGTGTCCCAGTAATTATGGCGGTGTAACAAGCTCCCAGGGGATGGCTGAGATACCGTCAAGATACCCTCCCTTTACCAGATGCCGCGTGAAAAACGAACCGCAAGATAAAACGGTCACGTAGTATAGCTACCTTGGATTCGTTTTAGGAGAATACGGAATAAGGGGTCCGGAGAATTGCATTTTCAATTGTTTTTAGAATTTTGAACAAGTTTTAGGACGAAGTTTGCTACCGATTTTCAGGCCAGGCCAATAGAAGAATGAAGCCTACATTTGATACGATACCGATATGCCCATTACCTACTGTATACAATGTCTGAGTGGCATTGTTGAACACATACCCATTTGATTATACTGGCACATACCGTGAGTGCCCCATTTTCTTATGATAAAAACTTTGAAGAACCGAGTCACATAGGATTGAAAACATTGAAAGAAAACTAACCATTCAACCTTGTTAAGCCTGGGATTGATGAAATGAATGAAATTATTAAAGGATGGCCGTTCAAAGACAAGCTTTGAACGGCCATCCTTTAATAATTTCATCAAATTCCTTCAAGCAACCAGCTTCAGAATCATCGAAGCAAAAGAAACAAACACGTATAATTACTTCTCAGCAAACATCTCGTGAATTTCACTATTTATTGAGCCCCCAATGTCAACTAACCAAATAAGCAAGGAATTTTAGGAGCACACCGACCATTTTAACAAGACCTCTTTTCTTCCACACCTTGTCTTTTCAACTCTAGAGTTTGTTAGTAAAAAGGGAGGTGAGGGAGGTCAGGAAATAGTTGTTGATGACAAATTACACGGTGGGGGAGTTAAACAAATTAATCACGGAGTCCAATTTAGCGGAAAACAATGTGGGGCGATGGTCGGATTTTGTCACGGTACACCATGTCGAGTGTGCTGTACTCGCAAGCGAGATAAATTGGAAATTGTCTAAGGAACTGGGAGATACGAGAGGTGACTTGTTTTCTGTGCGACATCTACAGACATTATTATACATTTTTCTTGTAAAAAAAATACCAAAATCTCGATTGAAAACACATAATTTCTAACTTACTGTCTCTTTTCTTCTCTTCTCTTCTTGCTTCTTCTCTTTTTCTCTCTCTTACACTTTTATGTGTGTTCACACTAGATATTGGTATTTTTTTTACAATCATTTTCTTTTTTTGTTCTTTACAGATTTAATTCTACAAATAAAGGGAGCAGTTAAAGCTGTCATCATCATCATCATTTCAGCCGAAAGACGTCCACTGCTGGACATAGGCTTCCCCCAAGCACTTCCACTTCGACCGGTTCTGTGCTTCTCGCATCCAACAGGTTCCTGCGGCCTTCACAAGGTCGTCGGTCCACCTTGTGGGAGGCCTTCCAACGCTACGTCTTCCGGTACGTGGTCGCTACTCCAGAACCTTTCGGCCCCTTTCGGTTAAAGCTGTATTTATATTAAATTAAGTACACAATCATGTTTTTTTTTTGTAGTTGTTTAATTTTGATAATTCCTTTATTTATGTGCACTGCAGACGCCATCAGCACATCAAGATACCCGAAACTGTCAAATTTTCCCAATCAACTTTGAACCTTATGCATTAGCGATAAAGTTGAAAACCTATTAAAGAAATTTGGCAGATTGTAGTAACTTGATGTGCTGGCGTCTGTACCTGACTTATTTAGTAAGATCTATCTTATGAGTCTTATGAGTAGATAACAAATCGGCAGTCTCTTGGGCGGACCTGCGTAACACACTTTCTGTCACAATCATGGACGTAATATATAGAAGTAACAGGACCGAGCACTCGATAAATCGTATATTACGTCCATGGTCACAATCCAAAGGATTTTGACGGATATTCCTAATCCGTTGTTTCATATATTTGAAAGATTCTTCTGCTTGACAGCATAACTAACACTATAAATGATGTTGAACTGTCAAAATGGATGGCATTGCCACTGTAAGCGCAATTATCCTGCTGATGTCCAACAGAAACAAATACCCACGAAAGCTTAATTTTTTTTATCCATTTAGGACTTATGAGTAAATCCCTGTCACCTGTCATATTCATTACTGCCGGGTGTATTCCGTAAATCTCACCTTGAAATCTTAGACGAAGCGAGTGTTTCACCGTCCTGATGATAAGGATTAGCAGTATTGACAGCTCACTTCAAAGTCACTTTAAGTTAAAGATCTATAGATAAAATACCGGCTGGACTTATGTTCTTCCTACCCCTCCTTAGAAATCATCTCATCACTCATTTCATATCATTTTAAAGCGAGCCTAACAAATCTGTATTCCAACTATTTGAGCCAAGTCTGGTGGTAATGGATCCCATCCTGTTTGTCACCGCGTTCCTATAAAACTCGTGTGTTCGCTAAGATCTGCTTAATTTGTATTTCCTGCTTATACGCTTTTGTTAAGATGTTGATGTTGTCTCTATTAGTCAAGCTTATTTCTATGTGGTGACTACCAGTTAAGCTTGATCTGGTGCTTTTTAAAACGCCCAATCTTAACATTTTCTGAATGACCTCGCTATACCTACATTTTAAATATCACCACAAACTTATTACGGGTTTTACACATGTGACTATACCCGCACTACACGACTGACTAAATGGCAATTCGTCTAGGCCGCAAGTGGCTAAAATCGCAAGTTCCAAAGTCGAGTAGGTTTTGACTTTTGTTGTGCGGCGACAGCTCGCATGCGGCGGGTGACTGCGAAGGTCAACATTTTAAATATTTTAATGCAAAATTAACTAGTCACCTGCGATTTTTATCAACCTGTGTAAATAAGGTGGCGATTCGGCTTGTGAGGCGATTTGGCAAAAATCGAACTAGTGTAAATCCCCCATTATGCATGAAAGTTTCTCGAACTTGCAACATGCGAATCTCAAGTAGGTACCTACTACACTAATGTGTAGTGTAGGTAAGATAGTTGATTTCTAGTTTCATCTGACAAAACTAGAAAACATAGGTATGAATCAAAAGGTTTACCATTGCACGGCTTTAATAGTTACTTCAATTCAAATCATTTATTGCATCAAATATGGTAGGTACGTGAAGTTCTTTTAATAAAATATTTAGTAACACACATTTGGCCAATATTTAGCATGCAATAGTACAAATTTTTACATTTAATATATTATGGATCATTACAGATTTATATTTACAAATGAAGGGAACCGTAAAGGCTGTATTTATATTAAATAACCCATGAGAAACGTTACCATAATTAAATGTCCAATACATATCAAAAAATCAAAATCAAATTCTTATTTACCACACCTGGCGGAAGCCAGTGCTTCAACATCAACCAATGCAATAATTAAAAAAATATCGTCCGGAAGTAAGTTCCGCTCTGGTAGCCGCTTCCGCTTGCCATTGGCCGACACCTTTGACCCCACCCCACGTGAGGGTAGGCACACCCTACGGTGGGCACTCACGTGGTGACGTCATATATAGCCCTCTGTTTTTAGGGAACTTTTATTTATTTGTAGTTACTTTTGTTTTTGGTGAAAGTTGGAATTGTACTAAATGAGGGTGACTGTTACAATTTAAAGGGGGCAAATTATGGAAAATAATCAGCAGTTTCTCTATTAACCCCGTATGGGTAGGTATGTAGATACATTGTAATTTGTAAAAAGTGTAAGTTAATAAAAAGTAATTTAAAAAAATTAAACCGACTTCAAAAAGAAATTAACTCAAAATTATGAAATAACTTTAATTTCGGAAGTCGGTGTCTTGGGATCTGTATTTTAGTTTTATGCCACCGACTTCCGAAATTAAAGTTATTTCATAATTTTGAGTTAATTTCTTTTTGAAGTCGGTTTAATTTTTTTAAATTACTTTTTATTTCGTAATTTTTAGTTTTTGCACTAGTATTTGACCAAGGTTTTGAGATGTTTTCCCTTTGACACTACACCCGTAGCTCTTATCAATAAGCCAGGCCGTCACACTTACACGTATTAGTCCATATCTTGAAAATTACTGAATCGATCTTGATGAAACTTGCACTGTTCCCTAAGTTGAAGAAAATGTAAGCCAATAAAAAAAAAATGGTCACGATCCGATTAATAGTTCCGGAGATATGCGTGGACAAACATACATACATACATACATACATACATACGTCTATGAAATTTTGTATATTTGTTTGGAAGCCCTAATAGATCATCATATGTGAATATAATGCAAATCCAATAATATTACATACATACGTATCGAATTGATAACCTCCTTTTTTTGAAGTCGGTAAAAATGTAAGTTATGTAGGTGTGCTATGCTCATAGAAAAAAACAACTTATTTCAGATATCTATGGCTATGCGCACTGTATAAATTTATTGACAGCACTGGATGGGCAATTTGACCGATCGGGGCGAAATATGTGGCTTGGCCGTTTCGCTACCATCACATGGGCGCGTAAGGTGAAAAATTTATTCACTGTTCATTACTTTTCTGCTATACAATAGTTCCTATAGCAACGAAACGGCCAAGCCTCATATTTTGACTAAGGTGTAGAGTTTGTGAAGTTAGGGCGTGTAGAGTTAGAAGCTTGGCTCTACATGAGATCTGATAACTTTTTGGCAGTGCGAGCCTATGTGGTCTCGTCTTGGCAACATTTTACATGAAAATGTTTTTGGTGGGATGTCTCTTTGGTATTCTGTGTTAGTTTATGAACTAGAATATTAAATATAAAACAAACACGTAACGATTAGTACACAGTTACTCTAATATATTGCATGAATATACAACACTTTGAATTGATAATGAAACTATTTGTATCGGTTTCATTTTGACAGTTCAACCACATTCATTGCGTTATTTACGTGTTGAGCAGACAAATTTTTCGAACTTATGAAGCAATGGATTAGCAATTTACTTCAAAATGATTCAGATTCCGACTAATAGTGTGTTACGCAACTAGGGTGCTGGATCTACTTGATCCAGGTCCCCCAATTAAAAAAAAAAAATTTACTCTACTACCTACACACACAAAACAGTGTCTAGATCCAGACCTAGATCTTACACAGATGTTCTTAACAGACGAGATGTAATCAACTTCTGACGGGAGGTGGGCTGGTTGGAATAACCACCGACGACCGCCACGGCCCATCAATCGTCCACCAGAAGAAGTAACCCCTCTAACATAGCACAGTGTCAAGATAGTATTGTTAGTCAATACTAACACTCCTAAACCTCTACTAATCGACTTCTACACTTCAAAGTCCAAAAATAAAATTTTAAAAACTTTCCGAAGCGTGCTCTAAAAAGCGCGAGAGATAAAAACTTCTTACTTCAAACGTAGAGATCGTCAGAGAGTGGTCATAAATCTAGAAAGTAGTGATAAACAAATTAATACAGATATGATAGTGGAGCTTCATAACTCATTGAGAGATAAGGAGCTAGCGGCTATTATAGATTTTGGAGCTTCGAGGAAGGAATTATAAGTGAACGAAATACATTATTTTATAGTTTTTCTTTGTAACTTTCCTAAAAGATGTTAGTAAGTATTTATTTGTTAACCAGCTCTGCCCTTGACTTCGCCAGCGTGAAATTTCTTGTTCCCCGACCCACCCCGTCGCATCGCATCGCCTGCCCGCGCTATTACTTCGTTATTTCTGACTTTTCTTCTTTATGCTCGTAAGCATGCATGACGTCAAATAGCCAACTTCAAAAATTGGCCTATCAAAATGCAAAATCGTTTTTCAAAATCTGGTAGTTTCAGAGATTAGCGCGATCAAACATACAAAGAAACTCTTCAGGTTTATTATTAGTTTAGATTATTTGTCAAGTATTTGTATTAGGCTCGCTCCCTATTACATGGCACTTGAAACATAACTGGTGAAATGTGGGTGAACTATATAATAGGTTACCTATACCTTTTGTATTTTGTGTTTCACAAACTGTGTCCAAATAAACTTTTTTCTTGCTTTCTTTCTTTACACCTCTACCTAACCGTACACAATGGGGCTTACAGGACCTAAACTCAAAAAACGCAAGTTTTAGAAACAATAAAAGTACCTATACGATCGACTCCAGTAAACAAAATCAGAAAAATATACATGTATGAAATTCTTCAGGATAAATGATAAAGGTAGATAGTTGTGTTTGAAAACATAATACAACTAATTTAATACTATAGAAATAACCATGAAAATACCTCTAAAAACTTTCTTTTTACAATAAAAACCATTTAATTTTTTAGTCCAAACAATAGATTTTTTTGTAAATAGATAATTGCCTCATATTTTGTAGTAAATTACCAGCGCGGCAGCGTTGTGTCATCGCGCTTCTCTTTCTTTTCTATGCAGTCCGACAAAGGCCGCGCTTTAGGTCATGTAGTCGCCTAAACCTACTGTTCAACTATGGTTGTCAGCGGAGGATATTCCAAAACCAGCCAGTGTTAAATCTTGGTCAGTTCTTCCAAAAATGTCTTTATATTTTATCTTCCCTTGAAATTGAAATGACTCCAATAATGTTAAATTGCTACTGTCTTAATTCTACAAATTTATTCTAGCAAGGAAATAAACTAGTACCTAATTGGTGGTTTAATTAATAATAAAAACAAGCAATTAGCACCAGAGCTAAGTACTGCGAGATACGCTCAACTTTATGCCAGTGTGAAATGTACGGTGCACGCGGCTATTAAACTATTCCTTATGGCACCGAGCGCATATTTCAAACAATTAGACGGCCCAATCGCGGCCAATTTGAGCCTCCAACGACCGCCATCGTGTTGCATGGAGTAGTGAACAGTCGGACTTTTGAAAAAGTTCCTGAAATAAAAATAAAACATTATTGAACAGAAAAGTATTTACAGTCGAGAGACTGCGTTCCTCACACCTGTCAGTTTCATAACAAACGAATACGTGTTTTGCGAATTTGACCTTTATTAGTTAATAGAATTGTCGCACTGACAGGTTTGTGGAACGCATTATCTTGACGGCCGGACTGTACTTCCATAATTTTCAATACTGTAGAAGTACTTATGTAAAATTATCAACATAGATTGAAGTTCCCTATTCTTTGCAAGATGCATTTGACAATTTGTGTCTTCGTTTTTAAAATTTCTTTTGTAACTTGCTGAAAAAGAGAAAAAGATATCTCTAATTAAAATATAATAAAATATCGTTTATTGTCTCCAGTAGGTATTACAGCTAGTACTTAAACAATTTTTGAAACTGAAAGACAAAAACCATTAAATTACAAAGTGTTGCAAAAACACCAAACCAATCAGACAACACTCAATTTATATTTATTCAGTTTCTCCTACAAGTCAAAATTTCAAAAATCGGCCGGTCGATTCTGTAAAAATCTCACCGTGAAAACTTAGGTGAAGTGAGTTTGTTTTTGCTAGGAATTCACACTATTGACAGCTCACTCCACGCTCACTTCACCTAAGTTTTTACGGTGAGATGGTTACAGAATATGCTCTATTTCTTCCCCTTCATATGACTACAAGTTCTAAAACTAGCCGTTTCTCAAACATCCCTACCCCATCCTACAATCTATCTATCGACTACAACCACGCCGTACGACCAGCGGCTATAACTCAATGAACAATGGCCAGCATTCTAATCCAGCCGGCCGTCCGTGGCCTGCTGGTCATAATGAAATTCCCGGGTTATATGGCCCGGGGCGGGGCAGGCCACTGTCATCAAAACAATTAGCTGGATTACTGGCTGACACCCGACAGTTGGGATACAATTGCGTTGTGTTGCATTAAATTTGTTGCAGAAATACAAGTTTGGGAAAAGGAAGCTGGCGAAATGTGGGTACACCCCCGCTTATGTATACAAGTTATTAGTGAAATATATTTTTGAAGATCTTGGTTTTTGCCAAAGTTCTAGAAAAATAGCTATCGATTGACATTGAAAATACAATAAAAAGGTTAAAATGATTTTCCAATTTGATAATTTTGTAATAGTATTTGTTAAGTATGAAAGTAGATTATAATTTATGTGTAAATTTTGCATGCCCATATGACGGCAGAGCATGGAGAACATTATCAAAACATTGTGTAACATCTGTACCCCTACCCATGTTGGCAAAAATAAATGATTTGATTTGATTTGATTTGAAAGGGAACACAGTGTAGTGTGCATAATAGGAAAACCTGACACTGATCAGCTTATTTTTAAGATTATCTGTTACGAGACTGCGACAATTTTTCGATTTCGAAGGAAAGCAGAGGAATAAATTTGGCGAAACTGAAACTCATATGTCTAGTAGCAGAGACCTAGTTTATTGAGTAGGTCTGGGAATCGTCAGGAACATAGATTGGCTATCTAAACTCCGCAGACACGATGAGTATCTATCGATATCTAAAAACAAGAAAAAATAAAATGTAAAAGATTTGATGTTTTTCTTTTGGGAGATCAACGAGCGCTGGTAAAACTGTTGTCTTATGTTTTTTCATGTCTGTGAAGTTAAACAGACAGATATTTCAAGTGACTACATAAGTACATAACTGCGGTCGATGACCCCACAAAGAAAAAAATCATGTTGAGATATCAAAAACCCATCACATCTGCGGAGTTTAGCTAGCTAATTTAAAATAACCCTCTATTCTCTCTCTAAAATCTATGGTCAGGAATGAATGAAAATAGTAAAATTCGCTGTACTTAACACTTGACTCATTTCAATTCAAATTACATCCATTAGGTATTACAAAACAATAATACCTTCGAATGAATGAAGTGTTTCATTCAAGACGTTGACGCGTGTGGCCCACCTTCCGTTATACTCGTAATATATGCCTCAATTGAGGCCTCACTGTATATTAAATATGAATAATGATCGCCCAGCCATCGCAGGAATACTAAACGCATTGCGATGTTCGTGTCATCATCACGTCACACAATCACTAGAGATGCGACCTCATAAATTTTGAAGAACAATCGTAATTGATGTAAGGACTAGTCCCATTGTGACACTGAGATGTAAAAAGTGCAATATTCCAGCGTTATTATGTTCTTCTGCTTTGGAACTCAGTTCTACATTTTCTGATGTATTTTTACCCTGACATCATATCTGCCGATATATTCTATAAAAAATCTCATCGTAAAAACATAGATAAAGTGAGCTGTGATTCCAGCTGATGCTAAATCTTCCACGCGGTT
Source organism: Oligia fasciuncula (assembly GCA_963082905.1). Classification (NCBI taxonomy): domain Eukaryota; kingdom Metazoa; phylum Arthropoda; class Insecta; order Lepidoptera; family Noctuidae; genus Oligia; species Oligia fasciuncula. The sequence goes on from OY720401.1 coordinate 5,913,171, forward strand.
GCAGTGCGGGTTGGTGGAGGTCACATGTCTTCGATTTTGTTGTTCGACATGGCAGTTTCCTTACGATGTTTTCCTTCACCATTTTGAGAGTAGTGGTAATGAAATAAATTACACAAAGTGCCTGCCTGTTCGAACCCGCGACCTACCACTCGTAAGTCGCGGCTGTTAACACTGGGCCTCAACTGCTGCTCTATGCTGGGGATTGTCACTATTGACAGCTCACTTCACCTAAGTTTTGACGGTGTTTTGTACAGAATAGATCGATTGAACGAATGTTATAAGTATGTCAAGAATTCGTGAAAAAAGTTAAGGTGTAGTAAGATTTTTGAAGTGAAAACTTTTTTAGGCGCGTTGGGCAATTTTTTGAGATAGGGAAAAGCTATTGAATTCGCGCCACCTGTAAGCGACACAGCACGTATTTTGTTTTTAAGACGATTAAAAAAATACCCGCTTCGGATGTGTTCGGCTGTCCTCGGGATGTACTCGGTTTTAATGTATGTCCGATATGTCAGCGACTGATGGCAAAGCATTTTGTTTGTGTTTTGTTTTCACTTCTGTCGTCACTCGAGTGCCACGGTTTTTTTTTTTTCGCAGCAATCGCTAGTATCCCTGAAACACCTATTATTTCAGAAGATGTTTTTTTTTACTTACTTGAAAATTTAGTGGCTTATTTACTAACTAGAGACAAGGTAATCAATCAGAAGACAAAGTTAATAATCCACACACCGAGGAAAAAGAACCCTTAGCAAAAAACATAGTTCGCCGCTGTCTGCCGCAGTGAGGTCGTGTCTCAGCTTATTTGTTCTGTCTGTTAATTTTTAACACTTGCATCTCTCTCTGACATACCCATACATCACAAGAAAGAAAGAGAGAGGAGCACTTGTAATTTGCGCGACAATGAAACTGGATCGTTCACGAGAGATTTATACGCTCATTTGTAAATAATGAAGGCGCCACTCATTGTGATTGAAGCCCCATTGATGGCGACCTAACCACACCCCTGTGCGCAGGGCTGCCACCTGCCACAGATCTTAAGGCTCTAACATTCCAATGATAAATTATACATCTTCTAAAGTTTCGTGGCAATAAATGAAATAGATCTCGTCCTGGCTGATAATGCAAAGGATTTTTTTCAGTAGGTACCAAAAAATTCGCTATAAACTGAAAAATGTGAGAGTACTATAGGTACTGTAGAGTCTGTGTGATCCTGCCTTTAGCAAAAAGCGCTGGCTGGATATAACTGTATACGTGTTCCATTCGAACGGTATTCAAATATTTCAATATGGTGTTTTTGTTCTATAGAGACAGTGCTAGAATTATCGTGAAGCTGTATTGTTCTGTTAAAAATATATTAGTTCCCACCTGTAGGTATTCTAGAGGTCCCGTCTGGACCTCTACAGTACACACCTCTGCTCTCCCTTCGGGGAATCCAGGCGTGATGGTTGTGTTGTGTAGGTATATTTGATCTGATTTTTCTAACTGTAATTTGTGCTGCCAATTGATAATACCTGACCGCATCCTGTTAGACTGGAAGCCGACCCCAACATAGTTGGGAAAAGGCTAGGCAGATTATGATTGAGAATTGTTATCAATTCATCATCATAATAAGAAGAAGAATTTCAGATGTTATTTCAGTGCACTCAAATGTAAATATATACTTACAGAATTAAGGTAAACTAAATGTAGGACCTTCTCCGAAACGAAACTCCCAAATGACTGCGCATATTTAGCAGAACGACGCAATGGAAAATCTTTTAAAAGTGGTGATATAGTAGTCCGAATAATGTTGTAGGTATTCAAGTTAACTGTTTTAAGGTCGCAAGGTTTTTTTAGCAGAGACTCCAAGTTAATTTCTAAAGCTGCATTCCTCTCTCTTGCCATCCCTATCCTAAGGCCAATTACTTAAAGTCAGTATGCATAACGGCCTAGACAACTACACCTGCCATTGTCTGTCGCTTAATACGTGGCGCCCTCTGCAGACTCTTACTGACAACTCTTATGAGCACTTTGTACAATTAGCAAGCTATTTTAATAAACACCTGGGAAGAAGGGTATTTCAGAGTAATTTACTGTAGCTTTTGAATCTTTTCAGATTGAAATTGTGAGACATTTTCTTTTTCACGAAAAATGGTTTTTTTTTTCGCTGCAGCTGTAAAAGTTGGGTGCTTTATCTGCGTTTATAGCTTGCAGTTTGAAATCCAGCAAAGATATATCTTGTAGGTAGGTAATAGGTCTATGAACGGGAATCCAAAGAAACCTATTCCATAAATGGTTTGAAGAATCAGTAACGCGCAGTGGTAGACCGCGAAATTAAATTTTCCTTACGTTTTTTGCAATTTGCAGGACAGTGTCAGGTTATAACTTGATCAAAATATTACCTATGATTCGCGACTATAGATAATAGTCATTAAAGTTAGATTTGAAGGTAGGTACCATAAGCACTTTTACATAGGAGATTTGTTCTTGTTGTTGTTTGTTTGTGTTGTGTTGATTTGTTAATCGATCAATCAATTCGGTCGATCGATCAATTTGTTGTTGTTGTTTTGATTTGTTTTGTTTTGTTTGGTTTGTTGTTGTTTGACCTTCCGGAATAAAACTAAGCTAATTATGAGGAAAACCGCATCAAATCCGTTGCGTATGCGAATGTGTACCTATAGATTCTGATGAATTTAGAATTTGATCTATATGAGGTTTGCAAACATTTTAAAGGAAGATTACAGTATTAGACAAATACAGGAGCTCTTTAAGTTACACGTAATTATCACAGTTCACAAAAATAATGTAACTGTTGAAGCAGATGCTACGCGCTACACATTTTCGTAGCGCTACGAAGTATTTTTAAAGCCTTTTTGAACATTCGGAAAGCTACCTAACTTTCTTCCTAACAGCAACATCAGTCCGCCTAAAAGCCCGCGAAAACTTATCTATGGCACATTTACATTTTTCTTAACTGATTAATCCACAGATAAAAAAGAACCCTCTTTAAAAAAATACCAACAAGGAACGAGGTGCGTATTCTCGAGTCAACAATGTCTTAAAACGATTACCGACAGTCTTCAAGGTGTGAAGGGGGACTGCGACACGTAAATCGCATTAGGTATGTTAAATCCCGGCCCTCAGGGGGATGTAAGGCGGTTGAGACGATATTTTTATTCGTATCGCTTACTTTCGTGATTATTGTTCGGCGGCCATTTGCATTGCGAGTTGTAGTGTAGTTGGAGTCCCTAGTTTTGATATTTTGAGAAATTTCTTTTAATAGGTCAGTGTGTAATGAAATGAAATGAAATGAAATTGTATTCTGTAAATAGGATACTAATTATGAAAATCGCTTTTACAAATCATTTTTTTTAATAAGCTAGATGGTGTCGACCGTTCCTATCTGACTGTGTGTTGAACTTATGCTGATTTAATAATCACCCTACACAAACAAATATGTGTTTAACAGAGAGCGTGAATTTTTTTCCCGCGTTTCATTTGCTTGTATAGTTTGTGAAGCAAGCACCCCTAAGCAGCCTGCACCCTAATTGCGTAACTCACTATCAATCCCAATCTGAATAATTTCGAAGGATGTTGCAAATCCATTATGTATTTCATATTATGTTCTAAAAATGTGTCTGCTCAACAACGTAAATAACGTAATGAATGTTAATGAACAGTGTGTTACGCAATTACCCCGCTGGTACCACAGAGCATGTAACCTGCTGGTACCAAATACTGAAAACATTGATTACCTAAATAGAACCGACATATTTAAACGAATTTCAATACCTACACCAAAGCCCGCAAATCAGCCGTCACTTACACGACTAGAATTAATAAAAGTTAAAAAATTAAAATTATTTCCTGACAAAACAAACGCAAGTATCAAAATCTCTCTACTCCGCTTTACAGGTGACATTTCCATGATTTTCCCGCCAAAAGCGTGACGTAAAAAAAAACCCAAGACGCAAAGCAAAGTCAACGACTCCGCAGAATGTCGGAAGTGAGTTTTTTATTCAGTTTTATATTTATACAGTCTCCTTGTCTCTCTTGTCAATTTGGGAGTGTCACAGATCTTTTACTTATGAAAATTTTACAACTCTTTGTTATGAGCGAGTGTTTTGCTAAGAGTAGGTTTGTAGGCGCTTGGCAAATCGTAGGACAAGGAACATGAGATTTAACAGCAGATTAAAGTTTTAATCAGATTTGGTTAGGCTATAAGAAACCAGGGTAACCATTGACTGTTCCTTTCTTTGACTAAAATAGTATTTCACACTAATCCAAACGGTCCTCACTTGATCTGACCAAAATTATAGGTATAGATCTGGACTTTAAAAGAAACTGTGACCTATGAGTTTGTTTCGGACTTTATTCTCACAGTAGTCAGATAGGAAACGCCGACCTCATCTAGTTTTCAAAATATTATTGACATGTAAAAGTGTTTCTTATAAAAAAACCTACATAATTACATAAATAAAATCATTTACCTATCATTCATATACCTTCTTATCATTCTGATAAAACATATCAGAATGATAAGAAGGTATACAACTAAGTAGGAGCCAAAAAATAATAATAAAAAAAACTCGATCAATTCCACTTGCAAACCGACATCATTGCCATCACAAAATAATACAAAAATAAAATAATCAACATCCTCATATCTCCCCTCAAAATACCTCTGAGTGTTATTTGCCGTTTATAAGTCGTCACCGCTCAGATATGTACAGTCGAGTACACGATTTGTTCACAACCCCCTTACCCCTTTGTGTGCAATCGGATAGACGGAGCTCACCGTTTCGATCTGACTCAACTGTTAATTTTTCTTCGTCGTGCATTGTGGATTAACCGAGCAAAAAAATTGTGTGCTAGGATTGTGATGTTGACTGTACTTAATTGGAGTCCTTTTGTTCCTGGAATCGCTCAATAACAATGTTTTATTGAAGTAAGAGGCAGCTTTGAAAGATTTTTACATAAAAGTGATATAGTTCTAGAAGACGTAATAACGAAACGAACCCATAATAATTTGTTAGTAGTGTACTGCGGCCAAAGAAATGCTGAGCCTAAATCTAAGTAAGTATCTACTAATTTACGAACGTTCCAATGTTCTCCCCATATCCATTTCAAACTCACAATGCAGAGACCACTGCAACGTTTGTAAATTAGCAGACTTGGACCCCTTTTAATATGTCAATTGAACTTGAATTACTTTAGTTGAGCTGCACGATTTTTGACAAATGCGTGCACTGACTGGACAGGTCCTCTCAATCTGTGTGCTTCTTTCCTCAAAAGACCACCTCAGACATCGATCTACATGGTCTTCATATAACCTGACCAAGATTATGTCTGGACTTTAAAAGAGACTGTGACCTCTGAGTTTGTTTCGGCCTTTCTTCTCAGAGTAGTCAGATAGGAAACGCCGACTTCATCTAGTTTTAAAAAAACATGATTGACGTGTAAAAGTGTTTGTACTTACAAAAATAAAATCATTTCATTTCATTACTATATTCGCTGTGCGTGATTCGTGGACTCGTTTAATATTATGTGTTTACAACACAAAATAAGCCCTCTAATGAATGAAGGAAACTAAGATCATTTTCAGGTGCGTCCAGGCCGCAAACGCATTTTTTTCTAAGTGGCTTACCATTCGCTGCACTATGTCTCGTAGGTATAGTCTGGACGCAACTTTATGAAAATGAACTAAGTTTTATTACAAGAAGGTAGATCGATGACTGAATCAAACTAGTGTCAGCATAAACCTATCCATACTAATATTATGAATTCGAAAGTAACTCTGTCTAGCTGTATGTTACCTTTTCACGCCTAAACCACTGAACGGATTTCGATAAAATTTGCCAAAGAGATAGATTGCATCCCGGGGAAGGACATTGGATAGTTTTTATCGACATACCTCGCGGGCGAAGCCGCGGGCGAAAGCTAGTAAGATATATATGAATATAAGTTTCATAATATAAAGGGAACATCACAACACTCAGTAAGAATAACTTAAAATAACAAAAGGAATAACAACAGTAAAACGAAAGTGCCGTATTTTCCCATTTCATTCCTTGACTTAGCCACAGGTGTCCGTAATTATCTAAAAGAAAGGGTTCTTTCATGATCCCTATAATATCAACCTTCCATTTATAATATAACCACCCTTATTCTTAAGAACATTAGAGGTTTTATTCCTCTGATCAAAATGTCGCCAATACATTCCTTGATTACTGACATAACCAGCGTTGAAAGATCTATCATAGAGTTGCTAATCTCCCTTTTGACGTCTATTTTTCTAGGTAAAGCGAGGGGGAGGGAAGGTCATTTTAATTGGTTTGTATTTAATAGCAATGTTAGTACAAATTCCAAGTTAATAGCACAGAGTGACGGTGTTCGTAATAATAGCATCGCGATTTATGAAGATAATCTTGGTTTGTTAGCGGTTCAGTGCTAAATATTACTGAATTATGACTTAAAGTTAATTAATGTCTATTGGAGACGGGACATCCATAGGTACTAATATTGTAAATTCGAAAGTAACTCTGTCTGTCTGTCTGTATGTTACCTTTTCACGCCTAAACCACTGAACGGATTTCGATAAAATTTGGCAGAGAGATAGAGGTTTAGGCGCATTAGGGCTAATTCTCATTTTGGCAACCGACTCGCTAATGGACTACTTCTCATTATGGCCACTTCTCATTTTGGCTACTTCTGATTAGGGCTACTTCTCACTGGGGCTACTTCTTACTTGGGCTACTTCTCACTTGGGCTACTTCTCACTTGGGCTACTTCTCATTAGGGCTATTACTCATTAGGGCTACTTCTCAAAATTTGGGAATGTTTATTGAAATAAGTACTGTCTTTATGTATATAAACATGTTTATTCATTCATAAGAGATCAATTACATTATTTTAAGAATAAAACAACATTAATTGCCAACCAACCAATGTAATAGGTAAGTAAGTATACAATATTATAAGTATTACTTCTTGTAATTACTTTAGGTCTGGTTTGAAATTAACATTTATTTATTTACTAGCTGACCAATTAATATTGTGTGTTGATTATTGTGTGGATTTATGTTGATTTTATTGAAATTAAAGTAATTAAAAGAAGTGACACCTAGTAATGTTTACCTATCCTTTAACTATTGATTTGTGTATGTTATCTATACATATAATAAATCTGTAGAGGAGGCGTTTCTGCACATTGAAAAAAAAATTGTTTTTTTGAATTTTTGTCTGTTAGGATGTGAGAGATTTATTTAAACACGTTCAACGTAAAAAGTACCAAACCAATATGGTTCATTTTTACACTCAAATATAGTGTAGAACTCGGAGTAGTGATTAGTCTTTGTTTCATCGCAATCGCTTCAGTCTATCAAAGATATAATCAATTTAAAGCATTCTATAACAACTTTTTATTGCAATAAGTGGAAACACGTAACGACATCTATTGGCGTGATATAGTACTAACAAAAACATATTGTGATTTTTAAAATATTAATAAGTGTATTATTAACTCTGATACCTAAGTCTGTGTTATTTAAAAAAGTAATGATAATGATTATAATCTATAAATATAAAAGAAAGAACTCAAGAACGGCTAAACCGATTTGGTTGAAAATTGGTGGGGAGGTAGCTTAGAACCAGGAGACGGACATAGGATACTTTTTATTCGGTTTTAGACGGACATAGTATTTAATATTTTTGTTATTTACATATGGGAGTAGGGTAGGAGTATTGTGGGAGTAGGTTAGGAGTAGGGTAGGAGTAGTGTGGGAGTAGGTTAGGAGTAGGGTAGGAGTAGGATAGGAGCAGGGTAGGAGTCGTGTAGGAGTAGGGTAGGAGTAGTGTAGGAGTAAAGTAGGAGTAGGGTAGGGTAGGGTAAGGGGTAGGACACCACGCGAACGAAGTAGCGCCGGGCAGCTAGAAATAATTTATATGGCAAAACAACGTTTGCCGGGTCAGCTAGTAAATAAATAAATGTTAATTTCAAACCAGACCTAAAGTAATTACAAGAAGTAATACTTATAATATTCTATACTTACCTATTACATTGGTTCAACTAGTTGATCTCTTATGAATGAATAAACATGTTTATATACATAAAGACAGTACTTATTTCAATAAACATTCCCAAATTTTGAGAAGTAGCCCTAATGAGTAATAGCCCTAATGAGAAGTAGCCCAAGTGAGAAGTAGCCCAAGTGAGAAGTAGCCCAAGTAAGAAGTAGCCCAAGTGAGAAGTAGCCCTAATCAGAAGTAGCCAAAATGAGAAGTGGCCATAATGAGAAGTAGTCCATTAGCGAGTCGGTTGCCAAAATGAGAATTAGCCCTAATGCGCCTAAACCGAGATAGATTGCATCCCGGGGAAGAACATAGGATAGTGTTTATCGATAATCCTCGCGGGCAAAGCAGCGGGCGGAAGCTAGTTAACCATAACATATACTTACAATACTTACCTATCAAATACATACAAATAAATAAAATTTAAGTGTCTGTAATGTCAAAATTACAACTTTTTACTAAATTCAATTCTTCGGGATTAAAAAAAAAAAATATGAATACCAAGTGAAGTGAAGTTGAGTGAAGGTACCTACCTTCACTCGCCAGTGACCTATACCATTCCCATTTCGTAAGACAAGCACCACTTTTCCCCATAAGTTGACAAAAATGTCACCACTATAAAAGAGACCGCATAGATTTTATGTATTTGGCGCCCTTTGCGGAATCATCACCATATCGTCTGAAAGGTCGCGACCCCATAGCCAAATGTCGTGCCCTTTGCGCTTTGGCCCCATAGGAATACCATAAACATCGCCGCTAAACACAATTGTGAGAGAGTCTGAAATGGGCTGAATGTTTGTCTATGACTGATTCAGGAAAGATTAAATCTAGCTCTGTTTTATTAGAGCTACTTTACACGAATGATTGTCGTTTGGTTATCTCCTGCAGGGCTAACATGACAAGCACGAGATCACTTTCTTTTTCGATTTGTCGGAATTTGTCTACGATTCTGGCATGACCGTTATGCTCGACTACAATACGACTGACGTAACTTGGCGGACCAGAACTTTGAGCAGAAGGCTGCGCAGTAAGATTTTTTTTGTAACCAAATGCGAATGATAGAACATGCGCAAAAGTTCTCTTGTTTTGTTTGTAGTGCCTTTGTTACGTTACGTTGCCAAGTTACGTCGGTCGTATTGTATAAACTCGTAAAAGGCGCCCGCTGATCATCAAAAATCTAGAGACGTATACCTACTCATTATATTTTGCCAGTCATTCTTGAAATTCCTCTGTCAGGCTTCAGTTGAAATATAGTTTAAGAATCCGTATCCAAGAAGTAGGTGTTGAAAGACACGACAAACTTTAATGACATCAATTAGGGGGTTAAGAAGTAATTAAATATAGTCTCCTCTGCCATGATCTAATCCTCTGCCAAATAATAATGCGAATCTATACTTCATTCCAAAGACTGTTGACCTCACAACCATAATGTAAGGTTTCTACAATACTCAAAATGAACCGAAAATCTCACAATTTTGAAAATGGATTGAGTGTAACTCGAAATTTAAACTGTCCAATGTCGTCCCTAGCCCTGATGACGTATGGCACCCGCGGGGGTGATCAACTCCACTCTAGATTGCCAACTTTACATTACAGTTAGAGATCTTGAAAATAGACTCTATTTTGGTTGAGATAAGGGTTTTTAGGTGGTATTAAATATTGGCAAGTAAGTTGTTGTATGACGAATCTGCGCTGTCAAGGAGCTATGCAATTATTAATGTGGTGGGGGTGTGTGTGGTAGGTGGGTGACAAAGTCACATGTAAGGATTAGAGAACAAGTGTTGTGGGTATAGACCATTAATCTCTTGTTTTGTTTGTTTTGAGGGAACGATTCAACCTCTGTTACTGTTATAATTGACAAGATTGTTTAAGTTTCAGAATAATCGCACCTGAATAGTAAATAAGTGCATGTTTAGTGAAAGAAGAAAATAGTAAAGGTTCGAATATTTGGAAGGTTAAGTAGATATTAAGTGACAACTAAAATAACAGCGCACGGTCACGTAACATACTTCTAATATCAATCCAAAGGATTTTTATGCTAAACTATTGCATCATATGTTTGAAAAATTCGTCTGTTCGATAACGGAAATGTCGCAATGTATGTCGTTTAATTGTAAAAATTAAAAAGCATTGCCGTTAGTAGAGGTATGAGGAACAGGGCGTACAGTTCACTCATCCTCCATAGAAAAGGGAGGATCCTCCGACCAGACGGGTGTTGTGTCTGGCGGGCAACTGCCTTAAGATTCATGTCGGGCCGTTATGCTAATTGCGCGGTAAACTCTGCTTGCGAGATGCAGGATTTTGGGTAACGTCAGTATGACGCGTTGTTCTCATGTGGCGTTGTAGATACCGCTACAGTGTGTTACGCAATTACCCCGCTGTTTAGTGTTTAGCCACCTCCGGCTATATTACACACACAGTAAAATTATATGCCAGATAATTTTACACAACTTCTGGTACCTACACTTTTTGGTAGATAGTGAATCCTGACACCATAAAACAGGAGACTTGCAAATATATTTAAAAAAATATATTTTTTTATTTCAATGTACCCTTAAACTTAGCTAAAAGCTATAAATAAGAAAACAAAACAACATCTTGTAACAAAAAAAAAATAAGCCAGATCACAACCATATAAGAAAGTGAACACAAAACAGTATCAAGTGCAATAATTATAATTAGTGGCAATAATTGGATGGGTCGCGAGGGCCGTCCTCCGTCAGAGGGTAGTAATTCAATAAAACGCTATGATGGATCGCACCCGCAGACTAGTTGAGATGAGAACTTAGGTACGTGTGAAATATATGTGCTTTTTTGTCTATGGCATGTGTCTGGATTTGTTTAGTTTATAAAACAAATGAGAACGTAACTTTGGAAGGCTCTTTGCTAATACAAAAATACAAATAGTACAAAAAGTTTTATTGGCAAAAGAAAAGATGATGACAGACAGTAGTTTTGCATACACACAGTTAAGTTTGTACATCAAGCTACTACAATCTGTCTTTCTTTAATAAATTTTCAACTGTTCATTGCACTCCGACCTGGGGATCGGTGTGAATGAGCAGATAGAAATAGGCTAAACACTATCTTAATTTCCTTTAGATTAACAGCTTACCTCAGATATCACTTTGATCCTATTAAAATATCATACCTTTTGAAGCTCAAGTAGTATCTGAAATGGAAGTTTAAATTGAGAAAATACAGGTCTTTAGAATTCGAATTTCAAATGATCGAAACTTTTTCTTTTATTTTTTTCGCATTCTTACGGCCAATATTTGCGTTCTATTCATGCAAACACTTTCCTTTTTTCAGTAAGTAAGTACATTTAAACCTTATAGAACATAATAATAATACATTGAATTTTTAAACGATAAAACTCGTTCAGATACTGTGTTCGTGCGAGGGTGGTGTGTGTTCTATTGTGCGGCCTTCACATGACACTAAAGGGGTTTTCGAGTGTGCTTTTCAATTTGCCTCAGGCGAGTAGGACAGGGAAATCCCTTGAGTTCCCAGTGTTATTTATATTTTTTTAATAAATATTAGTTGGGAAAATTAGCCTCTGGTTTAAGGTTCCGATCAGCTTTTATGTTGACTACGTAGGTTACTTACAGTTCCCCTCGCAAAGAAGTAGTTTTAGGAATAAAAAGGTTGAACTGGACACCAGTCTGGTTTATAAACTGATATGATATCGACGGCAGCAACTCCTCAGAAAATAAGTTTTTCCTAGAGCAGTCAGACAGAAATAGACCCTATAGTTATTAACTTCTTCAAGCAAAAGAAGAAAAGAGGAAAAGCTGAGTATTGTTGCATGAACATTTGTAAAATTCTCTTCTTTGTACTTATGTGGCTAAAACGATTCTCTATCTAAACACAAAACATGATATTTACAAAACGTCTCAACGGTTCTCCCTGTTCTTGGTCAAATCAAGTTCGTGTAATAGTGAAACTTTTTTTTACAATGGATCCGTTCAAAAACCTCTCGCACCGCGAACAGAGTGCAACGGAAATGAAACGGAGCATGTGTCGATGAAATCGGCCAGCGAACTATTGTCGTGTGCCCACGTTCCTGAACGAAACGACACTTGTCAAACGTGGCGGGAATTTAGAAAAAAATATCAACGTCATCAATCGAAAAAGGAACGCACCTGTGTTGCTGCTGTGGTAAAAATAAAACGAGATTGAACAAAGACAGTTGTGTTGAAAAATAAAATTGCAATGTTTTTGCATCTGCTAACGCCGAAAATGAAATGAAAAATCTATGGGCCTGAAAAGTTTGTAGCTAAAACGTAGGTTAGTAGATACATAAGTAACAAAATAGAATATATTATATAAACTTGTACTACAGACTGTATAGTAATTCTGTAGGCTCTGCAAAGACGAAATTAGTTTGCCATTTTAATTTATTTACATAATTTCATTCAAAAACATTGACAGACGACTTAAATAAACAGAATTCATTTCACTTCAACCTAAAACAACTGGGCTGTACTGTACCTATGTATATAACATTTGTTTTGTTTATTCAATTGTTGCAATCTTAAACGTCTATTTCACGTATTTTGGCATCAACTTAGATATGAACATGTATATTTTTTCTTTAACATTTTCTGTTTCTTTTCAAAACACCGCAACTCACGCAGACAATAGTAAAATGCTGATTTCTTTGACGATATAAAAATAAAGGAGCCTCTTTGTGAATTTTATTTTTCATAGATAGGTACGCTCTTTGAATAAATATGGGGACATTCAGAGGAGACAACCTGTTTTGTGTGGGAAATAGGGTTTCTAAAGTAAGATGTAAGCAGTTTTTTTACTTAAACCATAGATATAGGTCTAAAAAAAAAAATGGATTTTCTTATGGATGACATTTGCCACATGAAAATCACAATGTTTTTTTTTGCCATGAGATTCTAGTAGACCACTTATGTTTCTTCTATGGGGTAATAATAATATGACGTGTACAAATGAAAATTCCGATACCCTATTTACTTACAGAGTAAACAATTTCATTTAATTTTTCAGAAAATAGGGAATCTTGTCCTTTGTTGCGTTTTAGGACATAATGAAATCCGGAAAAAACTGAAGAAATTTTCTTCTAGAAAAAACTAAAAGTAAGTACAGTAGAACCCGTTTAATACGAATTTCTCGCATAATACGCCAATTTACGCCAGTCCCTGCAACTTTATACGTGTTTACATACATTTCTTAACGCTTAATACGATTCGTCATCCCGTTTAATACGCCTCATACGCCATGTAGCTTCTTTGAATCAAAGCGAAGACGCACTGCAAAAGTTAAATTATGTTGAAAATCTTGTAATTGCTAATGCATCAAAATCTTTCTGTCAAAACAAAATAAGTGATTACTTTAAATAACTTATAAAATATACGAAATTAGAACATAATACATAATAACATGTAGTACGTTTTATTTTCCCTATCCCGCATAATACGCTTTCTCGGTTATGACGCGTTTTTGGTTGGGTCCCTGTGAAATCGTCTTTTAAACGGGTTTTACTGTATTTTAATAGTTTCTGGATTCATTTATTGATGACATTATACTCCACTTCATTTATTAAAATTCTATCTCCCTTATTACAAAAACAAACCACCACATTAATTATCTGTCGCACTAATTTACATTTTTTTTAAATAAACCCTCAGGCCAAACGTGCATCTAAGTTTAATGAGAAATTAGAAGGAAAAATTGAAACGGCCATTCGTAAATGAAAAATTAAAAAAGTCCCGCCGGATGCGGAAGCGCGGCCATGTTTCATGGAACGGCCTTAATTACGGCGACAAACAAACCGACGAAACATTTATTGTTTTTGATCGAATTAAAAATGACTTCGGCTGTGGATTTGCGGGGTAGGTACCTACTGTTTTTTGGCTTTTGGTTTCTAATAAAATTAAGAAAAGTTTGTTTCTTACTATTATGCCTATTTGGCATTCATCATAATAAGTAGTTACTTGACGCTGCACGCTGGTTCATTGCAACGCCGCCACCATAGATGCTGGGAGGTAGTACATCCTGGTCCTGCTCCATAAGGACGCACAAATAAATTGATTAGCATTGGAAAATACTGTTGAAGCTGCTGAAGATTTTAAAATACACTTTTTGCAATATATAAATTCAATCTCCTAGTATTGTATAATTGCATAGCACAAGTGTGAGTACTATGTACATACTATAAAGCTTCCATTTACTGGGTACGCCTTTCATTGACTTGAATGTGCCCTGGCGGCTGAGAGTATGTCATGCTCACTCAAATGTCTCGCTGATGGTGGCGCGTGTGTTGGATCATTTAGCTCCCTATAAAATGGTTGAGCTGAATGGTGCTAATACATGCGTCATGTTCGTGAACGGGCGCCGTCAGTAGGGACTGGTCATCTCTTTGCTGCCATGGCTTATTTTAATTTAATTTAATATTTGAATAGTTTTTTTCATTACGGACGCTTTTAACGTTCTGCATCGTTCTCACATGCATAATTTTTAACATGAATGATGTAAACAAGACTTTGTATACCATATTATTTTGATTTAAAAAAGTGTCCATGGAGTTTCTTGCCCGTTCTTCTCCATAGGTACCTACGCTTTGGAATGGGTAACTAGCTTCATCTTTCTGACTGACCGATCCCTTGACAATTCAAAAGTGCCTGTAATTGGTTTAATTGAAATATATGCTTTGAGTTTGAGTTTTTGAGTTTGAGATCCACTAACTGATTTTTGTTTTTTTTTTGAGATTTTTAGGTAGGTAGACCTTAAAATATTTCCAACGCCAGATAACTTTATCGGAGGAATAATTTTGAATTTTTGACAGTTCTTCCCTATACAAACTGTCAGACGTCAATTTTATTCCACGAATAAAAATTATCGGTTGAATGAAAAATCAGCCCTAAATTAGATATACTTGAATTAGGGGGTGTTTATTTGAAGTAAAGTGTTACATGCTCTGTAATTTGAAGTATGGAATTAGTAAGTAGGTACCAGATGTACTTTTTGAAGTAGGTATAAGTAATTAATTGTCATGGTGGTTTGGATTGATGGCTGCCTCGTTGCTCAAGTGGTCGCAAGCACTGCAGGCACGAGAACTTGGGTTCTATACCCGGTCCGGGCAAAGTGTTATTGAGTTTTTCCGTTAATATTTTCTTTCTTAGTAGCATCCCAGAGTCTGGATTTGTGCCCGGTTGATGGCAATAGGCTCGCCCCCTGTTCATGGGACTTCAAAATAACTGGGTAGGTAGGTATACTATAGGTATTTATAACATAAGGGTTTCAGGGATTACAGGCGTGATGTTGTTGTGTAAAAGTTTGTATAACCAAAGTGTCGGCGATAAAACAATCAAATAGTCAGTGGTATGTTTCATTCAACACTCGTAACTAATGTTATCATGGGACCCTTATTGTATATTACATTCCAGTTGCATTGTGATTATGTTAATAATATCTAAGAATACTAAGGTAGCTAGTCTCGGGGGCTTCGCTATAGGTATTTTATTCGCAATATTATAAATTTACAACTTAACTAGCTTCCGCCCGCGGCTTCGCCCGCGATTTATGTCGATTAAAACTATCCTATGTCCTTCCCCGGGATGCAGTCTATCTCTCTGCCAAATTTTATCGAAATCCGTTCAGTGGTTTAGGCGTGAAAAGGTAACATACAGACAGAGAGTTACTTTCGAATTTATAATACCTACTAGCTTCTGCCCGCGACTTCGTCCGCGTGAAATTTCTTGTACCCCCACCCCGTCGCGTCGCAACACTTCGTATTCGCTTACCGTTCACTCTGAGATTTTTTCTTTTTGCTCGGCTCCTAAGGGTCATAGCGTGATGTTAAATAGCCTATAGCCTTCCTCAAGAATTGGGCTATCAAATGCAAAAAGAATTCAAATCTGATGAATGATTATTATTAGTATAGATAAAAAACTCTATGGCCCATAACTCCTTAATAGGTACCAACTCTTAACATCTTACACACGTGATAACTTTTAAACGAAATATCCGATTGAGATGAAACGAAAAGTATTTTACTTCTTCGTAAATACTCTTGATAACATAATGCTTAATTTCGATAAAGATTAATATTACGATACATATTTAACGTAGTTTTTTTTTTCTTCACACGATTTAATAATTATTTTGAACACAAAATCGGTTATTGTGATTAAACCATGATAGCTAGATATATGTTCTCGCGGACTTTTTTGTAGGTCTTAATGGGCTCTACAAACCCGTAGTACATTATTTTGTTCTATTGTCAATAGTTTTTGCAGCGCACGCAAAAATAGGTTTTCGATTTTACACCTTGTGTTACAAAATAGCAATTTTATTACGGATCCCTAATTTTGAAGAAAAAAAAATAGCCTATAGCCTTCCTCGATAAATGGACTACCCAACACTAAAATAATCATTCAAATCGGACCAGTAGTTCCAGAGATTAGCGCGTTCAAACAAACAAACAAACAAACAAACTCTGCAGCTTTATAATATTATATATTATAGTATAGATATAGATTAGTATGGATAGGAACGTGAAGTCATAGTACCAATATTCGATATTTTGTAATCCCTCTCCCCACCCCCTGCTCCCATTGCGCTTGCCCCGTTTTGGTCTCGTGGTCGCAAGCGCGACTGCTGAGCGTGGGGTCCTGAATTCGATTCCCGTGTTAGGCAAAGTGTTATTGAGTTTTCCATTAGAAATTTCTTAGTAACAGCCCGGAGTTTGGAAGTTGGCGGTATGATACCCCCGTGCCTCGGAAAGCACGCGTGTCGTTGGTCCTGCGCCTGATCTCTCTCCGGTCGTGTCGGATTTCCGTCTCTCGGACTATGAGAGTGAGGGAAGAGGGAGTGCACTTATACACTATATCTAATATCTACCGTGCCGAAGGCTGGCCTCTGTTGAGTTTTGCCGCCGTTGCCGAAATACAATTTAGTTTATAGTATGTAAAGATGACGGTGCTTAACACTACCAAGGTATAACAAAGAATAAATCCATTGAAAAAAAAAAAACAGTGGCACTCCGGGAGTGCCAACAGAAGTGAAAACAAAACACAAAGAGAATACTTTGCCAACACTCACTGTCTTGATAAAGTGATGACTTGTAATTGGCTGTCAGTCTTACACGCTATTTTTTATTCTGTTGGTTTTAGCTGTAAGTCATCCATAGTAAATAAATAAATAAGTACATTAAAACCGAGTACATCCGCGAGGACAGCCGAACACATCCGAAGCGGGTATTTTTTTTAATTGTCTTATAAACAAAACACGCGCGGTGTCGCTTACGGTAACAGTGGCGCGAGTTCAATGGTTTTTTCCCCATCTCAAAAAATGCCCAACGCGCCTTAAGAAGTTTTCACTTCAATAAGTCCCTGATTCAAACAGGATAAGAACATCTGTCTGTAGGTAGGTACTCTAACTTATTTTATATCCCTTTCCCATTGAACCCTTTACTGAAGTACTTAACAATATAAAATTAAAATAATTTGGAGGGTAGGTGTAAATAAAAGTGCATTTTCTGTAGGTACATGTCGCGAGTGCTCCCGTGACTTCCGTCGACACCGAGATGACACTACACGCAACCCAGTTACCGCGTAGGGCTGTCACGAGAAGAAAATTATGAGGGAAAATTGTTTCGTCTGCAGTATTGAAAAAAAGTAATTTAAAAAAATTAAACCGACTTCAAAAAGAAATGAACTCAAAATCATGAAATAACTTTGATTTCGGAAGTCGGTGTCTTGGGATCTGTATTTTCGTATTCGTTTTTTGCCACCGACTTCCGAAATCAAAGTTATTTCATGATTTTGAGTTCATTTCTTTTTGAAGTCGGTTTAATTTTTTTAAATTACTTTTTATTTGGTAATTTTTAGTTGTTGCACTAGAATTTGACCAAGGTTTTGAAATGTTTTCGCTTTGACACTACACCCGTAGCTCGTATCAATAAGCCAGGCCGTCACACTTTCACGTCTTAGTCCATATCTTGAAAATTACTGAATCGATTTTGATGAAACTTGCACTGTTCCCTAAGTTGAAGTAAATGTAAGCCAATAAAAAAAGAATGGTCACGATCCGATTAATAGTTACGGAGATATGCGTGGACAAACATACATACATACATACATACATACATACATACATACATACATACATACATACATACATACGTCTATGAAATTTTGTATATTTGTTTGGAAGCCTTAGTAGATTGTCATATGTGAATATAATGCAATTCCAATAATATTACATACATACGTATCGAATTGATAACCTCCTTTTTTTGAAGTCGGTAAAAAGTGTGTTTAGTCAGATTAAATTATTATGTCATTTTCTGTTTATTTGTCTTCCTCATCGTCATTTAGTCGACGTCCACTGGTTGGCATGAGGCCTCCAAGCATAGCCTCATCGACCGGTCCTCAGTTCTGCGACGTTCATCAGGTCATCATAGCCCCAAGGTTATACACACGCTACGCCTACACAGCTGGCTCCAAAAGATTCTTAAGATCGGCCCTATGTTAAGAATCTTTTGATGCCCTATGTCATAGGTCATAGAGCATCTGTCTACGTATGCACTCGATGCAACCAATGGTATTTAGCTCTGAAATTCGGCAAAATTTAATATTTGGCGTCCAAACTAACAAACAAAATTAAGGGCAGGTCTTGACTCTTGTTACTTGTGTTTGATGACTGCGGAATTAGAAACCTGCATCAAGCAAAAGTTTCCGATGAGCACAGAAGAAAAACTTCAAAACTTTTCTTTCTATTTTTTTTTTCTTTTTCATCAAGCGCCAACCCTAAACCAAAGACATCATTATTGTAATGGATGTCACGGGCTGCAACTCCACAAGTGCTCTAGAAAGTAGTGGCTTTACCAACAACTGTTCCCCTACACACGCGAAAACCAACTTTAACCCCACAAAATAAGTTTCAAATAAAACGCACCACAAAATTTGCAGTTTCGAAGACTAGATGGTGCGACCATCGCGAGAGCAACACATTAGCGACATCTCTCGGCGAGTGAGAAAATTACAGAGGAATTACGACGACGTCGCGTTGGCGAGTGTCGGAGCTTTCAGCATGAAGCGTGTACTGTACTTCAGTTTTTTTAAGTGCCACCCTCGTAGATATGGTCGTAACTTACGACTATATCATATTACGTACGACTCGTAAGGAAGTATAGGCCAATGTTAGGTAGGTTTTGATTGATGTGCATTACCTACTGAATTTCGCGCCATCATAATCATCATCATTCTCCTGAACTATCCTAATTCATTGGGGGTTTACGCCTATCATGTTCTCTCATTCCTCTCTGTTCGCCGAAAATACAGTAGGTATCTATTCCACCCTTTCCTAGCCGAATTGCCGTTCATTGTGTAAAAAAAAACGATTTTCTTCCTATCCCTTCTATTGTTTTGGCACACGTACCAATATGAAGTGTGGCAACGCTTGGGGAAGACCTATATCCAGCAGTGGACGTCTTTCGGCTGAAATGATGATGAAGATATGAGAACCCGTAAGACACAATCAAATATCTAATCATCAGAAACCCGGAATCAATCGTCGCTCCATGGACCAATTGGTCTATGGGGAAAATCACATGTTTCCATCGTCCAAATACCAACTGGGCTCTGGAGAACACTGGACGTAAACCAAAATTATGTTCCATTATTCCCCATCCTTAAAAAAACTATTCAGTTACTTATAACTGACGATCCAATTAGTTTCATATTTAATTACAAATTAAGAGCTCTGCCCTAAGTCGTCCTTCATCTACCGCCTAACAAACAAGGCACGCGTCCCACATAACGAGAACCTTTCTAGACTACTAATAAACACGTACCGATCAGACCGGCTACAGCATGCACATTAAAATTCATCAATCATACCTGTTGTTAAATGCATATAAACTGCGCAGATCTATATAAAATTAATGTGGTTTTTATTATAAACTGGAACCTGTGTGTTGTGTTTGTCTTTATATCAGCTAACACGTAATGTTATGTCATCGTTATCTGCCACGCACATTATCATAGTAACGGCTACCTACTCTTTTCAGGACCTCTTTCTTCATTTGTCGTTCTTTTTCTTCAGCTAAATCTTGATTTTTTTTTTCAGTTCACATCCACATTTTTATTTTCTTCTGATGTCAATTAACACGTATTCTCAAAAGAGAGCTGGAGAATTGGTTGTCATTCGTAAATCTTTGACAGTCGTTACGGGTAGTCAGAAGCCCGAAATTCTGACCAGTCTTGCCAAGGGATATCGTGTCAGATAACTTATCTAGGTTGTAAAGGACAGATAGGCAGAGCTCGATGTGAAATACTGGTATCCAGCTGCATCCGGTTAGACTGGAAGCCGACCCTAACATATTTGGGAAAAGGCTACGCAGATTGAGAGAGCTGGAGAGTTCTGCACAGAAAAAATGAAATTGGCAGGAGAAGACAACACACAGGGAAGAGTGGAAAGCTGCCTTTGCAGCAGTGGGACAACAGTTTGAATTAAAAAAAATTTAATACCAGAATGTGCAAGATATGATAAGGCGAACATTAAAAATGTACCGTCTAGTCTAGGTACTTATTATATTTTGATTTCATGAACTACTGAAAATTGTAGGTATGTGAAGCAAAACTCCTCTGCGACGAAAGGTAATATTAAATAAGATAATTTATTCATAATATTAAAGGCATAATTAACCTAAGTATTAGGATTATCTCTAAAAATACCCATAGTTAAGATACCTAATGCTACTAGTGGAGATGGTAAATACTCTCATTAACATTTTTTATAATGAAGCAATTATGCTAATATCGGGAGACAATTATGATAACAGTTTATCTACAGTTTCTAATCATCTCTGTGTGTGGGCTTGTTTATTGTTTGGTGTATAATTGTATATAAGTATATATATTACTAGCTTCTTCTTCTTCTCCCCCATTCACCCTCTTAGGGGTGGAATTTTGAAAAACCCTTAGTGGATAACTAAACAAAGAACACAACCTCAAAATTTCATGTCTCTAGGACCATTGGTTTAGGCTGTGCGTTGATATATCAGTCAGTCAGGACTTGGGTGGCACATCGAAGACATGTGACATTTACCAACCCATGCACGGGGCCCGCGTGGTGGATTATGACCCACTCCCTGTCACAGAGAGGAGGCCTGTGTCCCACCGGTGGGAACATTATAGGCTGATTATACAGGGTAGCAGGGACATCGACAGGCAACCTGTTACCATGGATTCAGTTCATGATTCTGAACCCTAAATTTTTCATCAGTTATTAAAAAAAAATGCTTTTTCTATTCAATGAAACAGCTGCGGGGTAATTGCGTAACACACTATCAGTAGCAATAGGTTACACACACAGGACACACGACGGAACACAGTTTTCGAGCATATATGAAGCAATGGATTAGCAACATCCTATAAAATTATTCAGATTGAGTCTATGCTGATTGCCTATTTGCCAAACACAACTACTGGTTGTCGTAAAAAAATAACAGACAGACAGTCACTTTCACATTTATAATAACACGAAGCTAGTGTTATTATGTTGTTGCCCGCTACTTCGTCCGCGTGAAATTTCTTGCTCCCCCGACCCACCCCGTCGCATCGCATCGCCTGCCCTGCTATTACTTCATTTTTGTTCAGCTTTCTTTCTGACTTTTTTCCTTTTTGGTCGGTTCCTAAGGGTCCTAGCGTGATGTTGAATAGACTATAGCCTTTCTCAAGAATTGGGCTATTAAAGGCAAAAATATTTTTCGAAAACAAACAACCTCTTCAGCTTTATTTTAAACTAGCAGCGCCCCGCGGTTTCACCCGCATAAGTGTCGATCCCTTGGGAATATCGGGATAAAAACTATCCTATATCCTTCCCCGGGATGCAATCTAACTCTCTGCCAAATTTTATCGGAATCCGTTCAGTGGTTTAGGCGTAAAAAGGTAACATACAGACAGACAGAGTTTTCGAAATTATGGATAGATTAAGTAGTTACAGTATGATCATGGATGGTTTCCATTAGAACAATCATTGAACATAAAATGAATCGGCCCAGCCAACTAAACTTAACTTGACAACATCATAGGAATTTTCCTAAGTTAATAAACGTATCCCTACGTAGATACATCATACACTAATGTACAGACGCCAGCACATCAAGCTACCCGAAACTGTCAAATTTTCCCAAACAACTTTGAACCTTAAGCTTGAGCGATAAAGTTGAAAATCTATTAAAGAAATTTGACAGATTGTAGTAGCTTGATGTGTCTGTACCTAAAGCCCACTATGAAAACATTGACTTTATTCCGAAAATTCACATAATAACAGTTATAGGTAGGTACAGTCAACAAAAGAGATAAGTATGCAGGATCGTCGGATATAGTTGAAGATTAGTAAGAAACCGATGGATGTTATCGACTGAAATTTAATTTGATAAATGAGCTGTTTGTTTTCTAAATTTTATTCGAGAACATCCATAGTTTCTTACTAAACTTCAACTATATCCGACGATCCTGCATACTTATCTCTTTTGTTGACTGTACACATGTTTACTTGTCTCAGTAGGTAGATTAATTAATTAAATTATGTAGAAAAAACAACGAGCAAAGTTTGTAAATATTTATTAAAAATATTTCCACAGGGAATCAAGGTATTACGTTGACATTCAATACATGAGATTAGTTAGGAGTTGTATATAAATACCTATATCAGCATTATTTCCATACAAGTTACTATCGCCGGTTTTCCTTCTACAGTTTCACTTCTCATTCTCATGGACGACTTGTGGCTTATAGTCTAATTCCAGTACCTTGCTGAGGCTGTTGACATACATATCCAACCGCTGCGTCATGTAGTAACAGCGCCTGTCCTTGATCTGCCTGTTCTTGTTCAGATCCATCACACTGATCAGCAGACCATCCCTCGTGCGCGAAAGACCAGGGCACCTCACGCCATCAGGAGCGGTGATATAACTTGAACCGTAGAAGAGACCTATGTCCTTGTGGGCAGGCTTCCCATCAGCCGATGTGAACTCATTAGGGAACTCTTCATACCCAACTCTGTTGATAGCCGCTGTGTAGTAGCAGTTGGTGATTGCAGCGTTTCTGGCCTCGATATTCCACATGTACTCACTGCCAGCTTCAGCCGCAATAGTACATGATGGGTTGAACACAATCTCCGCTCCATTCTGTCCGAACATCATCCAGTTCAGCACGTGATGACGCCCGAAACAAATGTTCACCGCGATCTTACCGTACCTGGTCGCGAAGACAGGGTGGCCGGTGTTGCCTTCCATGTAGTAGTTAGATTCGTTGAAGTCTCCTACCCTCGGGATGTGGTTCTTGCGGTGTTTGCCGATGACGCTGCCGGTGTCGCTGATGATAACAGCAGTGTTCCACAGAATGTCGGAGTGGTTCTCGTCTCTTTCGAGAATAGAGGACACGAATACCATTGCGTATTTGGCAGCTAACTCACTCAAAAATCTCGTGGTAGGGCCGTCTTCAGCTGACTCAGCAAACTCGCACCATGGCTGCTTCTCCCGCGTGCAGAAAGCGAAAGGCATATTCCAAAGCTCTTGGAAGCAGATAATGTTGACTCCTTCTTGTCCGGCGACATCGATGATCTTCTTAACTTTTTCGAAGATGGCTTTCTTCTGCTCGTTGACTGGGCGGTCGGTGGGTGCGCCGATGGTGTTTTGGATGAGGCCCACCTTCACAATCCTGGGTGGTCTGGTCTGTTCTTTCTTGGCTGGGAATGCGTAGGCAGCGATTTCGAAGTCGGCATCTTTTGCTGCTGCGATCGACGAATCCTTCAGCTTAACTTCGTGGTTATCAATTCTTCCATAGTAGATTCTGTTGAATTCCTCAAGTTCTCGGCCACTGAGGTTGTTGTTGATGATGGCTTCTAAGCTGAGAGTTTCGTTCTCCATTGTTTAAATATTAATGTGTATGTGTCCGCTCCCTTGGATAACCCGTCAACGACTAAGCTTTCCAGCCTCTGCCGGCGTTTAAATACCTTCGAGGTTGTTAGTGATGTATTGGCCGTAGGTTTGTTTGTTTTATCTGTGTGGTCCGGCTATTGTGGGCGACCTTCGACCCTTCGCGATAAGTTTAGAAGCGAGCTTGAAAAATATTTGGTTATCTTGCTGACTACGTGACCGGAGAAATAGGAGGTATCCGACTATCCGGGGTGTCGGACGATGATAGTAGAATGTGAAAATACATTCTGATAATACAGTATCTAGTTGGTATGTAACTGTTGTTTATTGCATCTATTGTTTGTTTATTATTTTTGAGTCTTAATACCCGACTACGGAGGGTTTAAGATTTTAACCAGTATTTATGTATGTATGTACAGTCGACAGAAGAGATAAGTATGCAGGATCGTCGGATATAGTTGAAGTTTAGTAATAAATCGATGGATGTTGTTGACTGAAATTTAATTTGATAAATGAGCTGTTTGTTTTCTAGTAATCAAATTAAATTTTATTCGAGAACACCCCATCGGTTTCTTACTAAACTTAAATTTTATCCGACGATCCTGCATACTTAGGTGAGTATGTCTTTTGTTGACTGTACATATGTTAATCTGTTCCCTCATAACTTCAAAAGTAAGTACTAATAATTTGACAAATGAGGTATCGTTCGAAGCGTCTTGACCGTCCGCGGGCTATGTGACGTCACACTAAATTCAATATGGCGCCCACTAGAGAACATAAAGTAGATAATGAATTAAAAAATAAATATTTTGGGATGGCGCCTTGTTGGATATCAAATAAGGGCTTAGTTAGCACATTTCAAAAATTTACTGAAATAAGCCCCTAAATCATCAAACAAAAAATATATAATTATTATTATCTCCTTTATTCAAATAAATTCTTATAAATTATATTTTTAAATATTAGTATAAAGAAATATAAAAACATTTAAAAATATAAAAAATAGTAGCCCACCGGTATCGGGAACAGGGTCCAAGCTACCGGCGGTCAGGGCTCCAGAGAGAGGAACCTCCTAACTATTCGGGCCGTGTCCAGAAGTACCGCTTTCTGGATCAAGCCCTTGATCCAGCTGCCCAACGAGAGCCTCCTCAGGTGTTGGTCGAGGCTCTTGGCTATTAGACCATTGGCTGTCACGACTATCGGCACAATGATCGCTGAGTCCACATCCCACATGTCGACAACCTCGTGAGCCAAGTCAAGATACTTGATTTGTTTATCTTTCTCGGCTTTCACGAGGTTCCCATCATGCGGGACGGTTATGTCAACAATCATTGCGCGCCGCTCTGATCGATCCACCACCACTATATCAGGCTTATTGGCAACAATAGTCCTGTCAGTGATGATGGATCGATCCCAATATAATGTGATATTACCATTTTCGAGAACTGAGTCGGGCACATACCTGTAGTACGGCACCTCCGATTCCACAAGGTTGTATTTCAGAGCAAGTTGCTGATGGATTATCCTGGCTACAAGGTTGTGTCTATGCAAGTACTCTTCGTTAGCTAGACGAGAACACCCGGAGATAATATGTCTGATTGATTCTCCCGGCCGGTGGCATGCCCGACAGATGTCAACCGTGCCGTCTTTCACAATAAATCTCCGGTAATTGTTCGTCATCATAACTTCGTCCATAATTGCACAGACAAAACCTTCGGTTTCCCCAAAGAGGTCACCGAAACGCAGCCAGGCTACGGACGCTAGTAGATCAACATCGGGCCCATGTAGGGCCCGGAAAAAGCGTCCGTGAAGCTCCTTACTCTGCCATACCTCCATGCGATCATTAGTGTCAAGCACTACTGGCTTGCGCCAGTTCTCTTTAGCCAAGGAGAGCGGGGTGAGGCCCTTGTCCACGGCGACTACATCTCGATGCATCCCCACGTCGGTTTCTAGAAAATATTCCCTGAGACTGCATATCTCGCGATTGTGGAGGGTCTTAGCGTTTAAAAACCCTCGACCTCCACACTTTCGCGGGATATACAGCCTCATTACCGATGACCGTGGGTGA
Organism: Oligia fasciuncula; assembly: GCA_963082905.1. Taxonomy (NCBI): domain Eukaryota; kingdom Metazoa; phylum Arthropoda; class Insecta; order Lepidoptera; family Noctuidae; genus Oligia; species Oligia fasciuncula. Next base: position 5,939,210 of record OY720401.1, read on the forward strand.
TGCATTCGATTTGCAGTCAGCAACGTACGGACCCTCCTATCCAAGGCGTCGAGTTCGGTCTGAGTCCATTTGAGTATGCCAAAAGAGTACATCAAAACCGGCATGACCCAACCGTTGAAGGCGCGCACCTTGTTTCCGCCTGATAGAAGACTATTAAGTACTTTTTTCAGGCGGCCAAAGAAGCGCTCCTTCAACGATTGCTTCATGTCAGTAACATTGATGCCTAACGCTTCCGACATACCCAAATACTTATAGGTTTCGGATGCGGAGAGGGTTCTAAGGTTTGTGGAATCCGAGAGTTGGGTTCCCACGGATTCAACAATCTCCCCTCGCTTTACATGCATGACCGCACATTTGTCCACACCAAATTCCATCCTGATGGCGCTACTGAAAGTTTGAGTTACTTTCAGTAGCTCCATCAGTTGCAAATTGTTGGGGGCAAAGAGTTTTAGGTCATCCATGTAGAGGAGGTGCGATATAACCTGACCACCTCTCCTCAGCCGATAGCCTAGACCTGAATCCTCCAGCAGCGTGCTTAGAGGATTCAAGGCTAAGCAGAACCAAAGCGGACTCAAACTATCACCCTGAAATATGCCTCGCTCGATCCTTATCGGTTCGCTATTCCTCTGAATATTTCGACATCCTGGATATCGAAGGACCGTCCTCCATTGCCCCATACACGACATCAGGAAGGTGCGCAGAGTTGCATCTACTTTGTACAACTCCAACACCCTCATGAGCCATGTATGTGGCACCGAGTCATAGGCCTTCTTATAATCTATCCAGCATGTCGACAGATCCTTTCGGGAACGACGAACCTGTTGGCTAATGGCCATATCAATGAGGAGTAGCTCCTTAGTACCCCGGGACCCGTTCTTACATCCATTTTGAGAGACAGACATGATGGAGTTGGTGTCTATATGTTTGTTAATTTTAGTTCTCAAAATGGATGTAAGAACTTTATAGACCGTCGGTAAACAAGTGATCGGTCTATAATTTTTGGGATCCGCGGTACTACCTGATTTATGGAGCAGGTGGGTTATTCCTGTCGTTAGGAACTGGGGCAGCGACCCTGACTCTAAGGCTGACTGGAACTGGGATGCCAAGCAGGCGTGCGACCCTTGGAACCATTTTATCCAAAAGTTGTGCAGCCCGTCCGGCCCTGGAGATTTCCAGTTAGGCAACGGTCGGACTGCACGAGCAACATCTTGGGGGCTGATGGTAAGTACCCCCATTTCTGGTATTAGATCGCACGCTCGCTCAATCTTCCCAGTCCAATCACCCTCGGTGTGACTGACAGGCACCGACCAGATGTTTCGCCAGAACGAGCACATGGCGTCATCATCCGGTAGGCACGTGTCAGTAACACCTTGGTCCGGTCGCTCCCAAGCCCTATAAACCCACCTTTCATCACTCTGGAATGTGCGATTCTGAGTGTATCGCTCCACTCGCCGCCTGTACCGACGAATACGGTTCGCCCATGCATACACTTTCTGCTTCAGAAAGTCGATGCGCTCCGTGACACAAGACATATAGTCTTGAGGACTGATATCAGTCCCCAAGAATGCCCGTCTCACAAAGCGCATCACTCTAGGGCGAGTATTGCCCTCCCTGAAGCAGATTAGTTTGCCAATGAGCGCTCTGGCCCCACCAATACGGCGTTCAATTCTGCACTGCCAAGCTGGTACGGCTGGTTTCGGTCGTGTAGCTCTAGAGTCATTGGCAAATTTGACGTGAGCTACACGACATGCCGCTGCAGCCGCGCAGTACAGAATCGAATGAGCATCGGTGAGGTCTTCGCAGCCATCAAAATAGTTTGACAACTGCGAATCCAGAACCGCCACCAGCGCCCTATTTTTGTTATGCATGGGCAAACGAGGTAAGCGTGGCCTAAGTTCGGGTGACATGAAGCGATATTCCTGAATCGCATCCTCCAAAGCACTCCTCAATTCCTCATTACATTGGGTACTTACGTTTGTAGCCCTGTCATTACTCCCCTCGTCAGCATGACTTGTATCAGACTGCGGTAGTAGTACAGCAGTCTGCGACTGGGGAGTGATGACATGGCTACTCTGCATTTCACTTCGCAGGCGATCAAGTACAGTGTCATCCAACATATGGTTACGCTGAATGACACGCACCTGATCCGATAATCGTTGTGCCGAAACGTTGACAGCTGGTTCAAGCACCTGAAACAGAGAGAGCATCCGAACACGGTACGCGGTCAGATTGTTTCCCCCCTCTGTAGCCCCATAGTATGAGCGCATGACATTTTCATTGATGGATCGTGTCCATCTCATGCGCTGCACACTTCCGCCGGGAGCTGGGACCCTATCAGAGGCCGGTGGGCCTCGAGGTCCTAAGCCGTCCGGCGGCCGGCGTCCTCCCCGTCGACGAGCAGGTGGTGGCGTCGTGGGCGGAGAGAAATACTCGTCGCTCGAGCTCGACGCAACTGCCGCGGTCGGTGTCGTCACAGCGCTCACAGTGGGGCGGGATACCGGCGGCGGCGAGGCGGAGCTGAGCGAAGAGTCCGGAGGTGGAAGGCGTGCGAGACGTCTAGCGGCGGCAGATCTTGTCAACATACTTATTTTCATAATATTGTCATCTTCTTGTTTTTATATATCGGGGGTGACGTGACATCTGTCATGTCCGCTTCGGCAGTTTTTGATGTAGGTTTTTATATAATTCATTCATTGTAGGTATGTTTTAAATGTTTTGCTAATTCGATTTAGATTCATTAAACACAAAAATTATAAATGCTGGTGGTACACTGCTACTAAAAATTAAAAATTTGAAAAATATATAGAGATGACAAAATACTACGTGTTGACGTTGTTGGTGTTGCCATTATTATTATTATTATTATCTTGTTGTGCAACATTCAAGTTCAACTTTTTAGTCTTTATTTATCTAGCATTGAACTTGCTAAGTTACGCTAGTTGGCTAAGTTAAAAGATCGATGTGGTTCAGTGTGGCCCGAAAATGTTTTATATTATTAGATATACAGGGTTATTTGTAAAACACCAGCAACCTCTTAAGAGGTCATTGTACTCATCATTATGAACATCAAAAAAAAATCAGCTGTTCCCTACATTTTGACGAGATAAACGAACATAAATGTAGGGAACAGCTGTTTTTTTTTTCGCGATTTCAGGTTTGGTCTCATAGTAAAAGTTGTTCATAATGATGAGTACAATGACCTCTTAAGAGGTTGCTGGTGTTTTACAAATAACCCTGTATATATTTTTAGAAGAGTAAAAAAATGAAAAAGAAGTAGGTTAAGTATTAACGTATTAAAGTCACCTCTCTGGTATAAGATTTTCCTTAGCCTTACAAACTCCCTGTGAGTTTACAGTTTAAAGTTAACCCTGTTTTACCTCGACTTTGGTGATAATTTCAGCAAAATAATTTCTAATTGAAAATTGTAATTTTGCTCTTCTGAAGAATGGACAAAGTGTATCAAATATTGCGGTTATTGCAACTTAGACGACCATATTATGTGTTACAGTAACCACAGGCCGCCCTACATTAAATTCTCTCTAAGCTTATTACTGTGCCTAGCTGTTTATTGGTAGTTCGTAAATACAGAAGGCCTAAATCCAGCATAGGATGAATAGGTAAGTACCAACTACCTTTTTAAACGTTGAACCGGGTGTGGAGACAGCAACCTGTAGCAATTATACGCTCTATGAGCACAAAGTTATCCGATGTATTCCACATTGGGCACCCGCTTAAATGGCACCTGGGTGAATGCACCTGCCTGACACACAGCGGCACATTCACTCAGGTGCCATTTAAGCGGGTGCCCAATGTGGAATACGTCAACTATCCATCCTATGCTGAATTTAGGCCGGTTCTGTATTCACGAATTACTAATAATCAGCTAGCTTATAGTCAGAATAGACAGAAATAAAGCCGTCCCGGTTATCCCCTAGTGCCTTTTGCAGTAAGAAATCTAACAAGCATGAAGTGCGGGAATCGAATACGCAACCCGTAGTGTTAACAATGCAGACACAACCACCAGACCAACGCAACGCTAGTGTTTATAACTATTCTCTTTGTACCAGACTGCCAGCCAATCCAGCAACACGATGTGTACTAACAAAGACATTAAATTATCTTAAATCTCTTTGGTACCACTTACATAATGAGTGCAATGAATAATAACTAATTTCCGAAGTGAAAGTTGTAAAAAAGGTGAGGTTGGTTCCTACTCGTAATTTTTATTAATTATAGTGGGTAGTCAACATTTTAACGAACTAATAAATCTAGGTGATATTAGGAATTAAATTAAAACATAGACAGAAGAAATGATTATTTTGTCGTTCTTTATCACCGCGGTAAGACAACTACAGGACCTACAAAAAATTCTGATACCCAATACCTACTGGGCAATCAAAACCCGTTTAGATTATTTAAAGTCGCTAAAAGGCAAACAAGAGGTAGGTATCTGCCAAAACAGCTTATGGGGCTTACAGGACCTAAACGCAAAAAACGTAAGTTTTAGAAACAATAAAAGTATATGATCGACTACAGTAAATAAGATCAGAAAAATATATGATATTATTCAGGATAAATGCTATAGTGTGTTGAAAACATAATACAACTAATTTGATTTGATATGATAGAAAAAAATCATGAAAATAACTCTAAAAACTTTCTTTTTTTACAATAAAAACCATACCAATATGTACAACCATTCTGATTTTTTGTCAGATTATTCTACAAGCAACATACTAAAACACTAATAATTTTTTTAGGCCAAACAATAGATTTTTTGTAATTATATAATTGCTCCATATTTTGCAATAAATTACCAGCGTTGTGTCGTCGCGCTTCTCTTTCTTTTCTATGCAGTCCGACAGTGACCGCGCTTTAGCTCATGTAAGCCCCTTAAGTAGATATCAAATGTTGACCAATCTCGAATAAACCTTAGTGTCGGTGTTAATACAATATAACGAGTCGCGAGTCGATACATATTAAACATCGATTAGTTACACAAGCCACGCTTATTTACATCGCACTCAATGTTACGTAACTTATCACTTGTTTAAATACCAGAGCTATTTATATCATTTAACTCCAAACATGGACTCCCAACCAGTGCGAAGTTTTGACGAAATTATCAAAAATAATTTGAACTCGGAGCAGTTAAAGGAGTTTAACAGAATACACTATGGAAGAACTGATCATTGTGAGTTAAAACTTCAAGATCCAACATTAGCAGCAGGTAAGGTGCATGGTTTTGAAATCGCAGCCTTTTCTTTCGATGCTGCAAAAGAGGTTAGATCTCCGAAAATCGTCAAGGTCGGCTTAATTCAACATTCAATTGTTTTGCCGACTAACGAACCCATAGACAAACAGAGAGATGCTATTTTTGATAAAATGGAAAAGTTAATTGATGCTGCAGCTTCGGAAGGGGTCCAGATTCTCTGTTTACAAGAAGCATGGTCGATGCCATTTTTTTTGTGTACGCGCGAGAAGGAAGAATGGGAAGAATTTGCGGAGTCAGCTGAGAATGGACCAAGCTTTCAGTTTCTGAGTAAATTAGCTAAAAAGTATGCCATGGCTATTGTATCACCAATTTTAGAAAATGACAACGGTGTTTGGTGGAATACTGCAGTCGTTATAGATGAAAATGGGAAGTTCTTGGGAAAACACCGCAAAAACCATCTACCCAGTGTTGGTAGTTTTAGTGAGACGTTTTATTATTTACCTGGCAACACTGGTCATCCGGTATTTGAGACGAAATACGCGAAGATTGCTGTCAATATTTGCTACGGTCGGCATCATGCTTTAAACTGGTTAATGTTTGGACTTAATGGAGCAGAAATCGTTTTTAATCCTGCAGCAACCATTTCTGAATTTGGAGAATCGTTTTGGGGCATAGAATCCCGTAACGCAGCGATTGCAAATAGTTATTTTACATGTAGCCTCAATAGAGTTGGCACTGAAAATTTCACTACTAAAATCTATCCGAAAACTATAACTAGAAGTTATTATGGATCGAGTTATATCACAGCCCCTAATGGATGCAGAACTCCTGGACTATCAAGAAACAAAGACGGACTTCTCATTGTCGAAATGGATTTAAATCTTTGTCGTCAAGTAAAAGATCATTGGGGATTTAATATGACGGCTCGGCTGAATATGTATGCTGAAGAAATAAAAGATGCATTGTCCAAAGTACAAAATTGAGAAAACTTTGTTTTTAAGATTTTTGTTATAAAATAAAAACGTAGTCAATGATTCCGAAGTTTCATCTGTGTATAATCAAAATATACCTACTCAAAATACACATTAAGGGGGAAGCTCTAAGGTGGCCCGCGAAATTCAATTTTTTTTAAGTTTTTTGCAATTTGCTGGTCAGTATTAAGTTGTACGTTGATTAGAACATGATTCGCGGTCGTAACAAATATGTATTTACAGAATTATAATCATTTAAGTCATCAATACAACTCTCTAAGACCATGTAATCCCCAAATGTCAAGATTTCATGAAATAGTCATTCTTGGGGATTACATGGTCTTAGAGAGTAGTGTTGATGACTTTAATGATTATAATTCTGTAAATACATATTTGTTACGGCCGCGAATCATATTTTAATCAACGTACAACTTAATACTGACCAGCAAATTGCAAAAAACCTAAAAAAAATTGAATTTCGCGGGCTACCCTGGCGCTTTCGTCTTAAGTTAAACCACTAACCTCTAATACATTAATTGTATTATAGAGGTCAGTTAAACACATAAAAAAACCTTCCTACCAAGCATCAAAATAAAAACCTTGTCGGTTAAAAACCCATAAAGCCGTAAAAGTTACAATAATGCTTACAGCATAAACAAAAAAAAAGGCTTGTCAATGGCAACTTTTAGTATTAATTTTTAATCTGTGATTTAAATTGTCGTCGATGAATTGTCACTTTTTCGGTTTCCCGTGTAAAGTTTATTGCCGTGTTTTTACTAGAAAATAACTGGATTTATTTACTTAAGGCAAAATGGTAAGTATCTTTTACAAAACTGAACACATAAAAGCTATTCTAGGGCATTTATTATCAAAATCCTATGAATATTGGTTAGGATAGCGTCACGAACATTACAAAGCATAATTTGTATTTTGTTGTAAAACAACTAGGATTTAACTATCCTAACCTAATAGGTTCGAATTCATTAGATATTCCAATATTCACAACGTTTTATTTGTTAAATTATCTAAAATAATGTCTGTGTTCACTTCCCTCTTTCTAATAACCCAATTGTTTTCAGTCTATTTTAGCCTACAATGGAGGCGCGGTGGTCGCAATGAAGGGGAAGGACTGCGTGGCGATCGCTACGGACAAACGTTACGGTATACAGGCTCAGACGGTGTCTACCAACTTTCCTAAGGTGTATCAAATGGGACCCACACTTTATGTCGGCCTCCCCGGCTTAGCAACTGATACACAGACTGTGTTCCAGAGATTAAAATTCAGGTAAGGATTCAGATTTATATCATTTGGACAATATTGATGTCATATCAATACGTAAAACTAATCAAAGTGCTGTGTTGTCAGTAGTACTTCATCAATATTTAGATTGAGAAATGCAAATTGAAGATATTCATTTTAAAAAAACTTACAAAAAATATCATATATTTTGTACCCATCCCTTTTAATAAATTACATTGTGTAAACCCAGATTTATGTCTGTGATTCCAGAATGAACCTTTACGAGCTGAAAGAGAACAGAATGATGAGACCCAAAACATTCTCAGCAATGCTGTCCAACCTGTTATATGAAAGGCGCTTTGGACCCTACTTCATTGAACCCGTCATTGCTGGACTGGACCCTTATGATAACCAGCCCTATGTGTGCAATATGGATCTGGTAAGCTTTCTAACATACAAACAGTAGTTACATAGTTGCATATACCGTAAACCTAGATCAGGAGATATCTATAATTACACCTGCAGGCCCGCATGGTGGATTAGGGCCCACTCACTGAGATGAAGCTTGGGTCACGGCAGTAGGAACATTATAGGCTGATTATGCTATATATAATTAATTACATATGCAGAGAATACAGTAACCTGCAAGATAATAACACCCATCTGGCAGGAGGACCTGCGCTCTTCCATCCAGGAGCATTTCACCTTCCTCCACTTCAAAAAGGGCATATTATTCACACAGTCTCAGCCTCTTTTCTGTCTAACATTATACTCATTCTCATTGGTGGCTAGGTAAAATTAACTTTGATATATTGCTAATTTTGTTCCACAGATTGGCTGCCCCAATGAGCCTGAAGACTTTGTGGTGTCAGGAACCTGTTCCGAACAGCTGTATGGTATGTGTGAAGCTCTGTGGGAACCCAACTTGTCACCTGATGATCTCTTTGAAACTATCTCACAGGTAAGATTATATTGATGACATAAAAATTATGTGTAAATAACTTCTCAACTTCTTCAATCTTGAAGAATCAATCACAAAGCTCTTTGTGAAAGTGCTTGTCCAGCAAAGTAATATCAACCAACTCCACCACATCTGTAGCTATAGCAGCATTTACTGTGCCCTGATTTGAAGTGTAGGGTTCCAATAACGGCACTGGGAAATTTTTCAGCTTTGTCTCAACCTGCAAGGCCCCTTTTAGGCCCAAGCAGATGATCAATCACTTACTTTCAGATAAGCAGCCTTTCCCTGGGGGTCTACTCCGAAGCTGTTAACCACTGTATCGGCCGAATGTTCGGTCATTTTCTACTACCATTAATTTCCTATATTGACTATTGGTCCCGACCAAACTGTGCCAGTCCGAACCTTTTTAGAACCTGTAACCCTTTTTTTACCTTTTTTTTTTTAATTCGAAGTAGGACAACAATATTCGAATCAGAAAATGACCGAACATTCGGCCGATACAGTGACCCCCTGAACTACATAGCTACATTGTTTCTTTTCACAGGCACTAGTGAACGCCGCAGATCGTGACGCGATCTCCGGTTGGGGCGCCATCGTGTACATCATCGAGAAGGACAAGATCACCGAGAAACATGTCAAGACGAGGATGGACTAGTTGTTTGTAAGATACGCCGTGGTCTGGGAGCTTTTACTAATAAAATTATTCTAAAATTTTATTAGTGTTTTATTTCTTGCCAGTCTTTGAGGCCGGCCCGGTAAATCATGACCCACCATCCCATATAATTATATGTACTATGTGATTTATTTCTGTGCTTTATCGACATCTGTGCTTTAATTAATGTATATTAATACTTCCTTTTTTTTGGCACCATATGCACAAATAAAAATAAGCCCCCATATTATATAAGGCCCGTGTCGGACAGCGCGTACGCGTACGCAGCGTACGTGATCCACGCGCGCCTCAAAGAGATGTCAGCATCAATGAAGGGGTCCGTTAGGGCCGAAGCCTGCCGGGTCAGCGGGATTGTCCGAAAGGGTTACCGCTGGCCCGGAACATAAAGGGCTAAAGAAGGAACACTGATGGGTTTTAATCAGTATGAGTCTGACACTCCCTTCCGCTCCACCCAGAGTGGGAGGGTTCATTTGATGATTTCCCATCCTCAAAAAAAAAAGACCCCATATTTGCAAAGAAATAAATTTTTAGATTTACAAAGGACAGTTTGCAGTTGATTGATTATAGCAAAAGAAAGGGTTGGGTCTTATATCGAGTCGCCTGAATCTGAGGCAAGTGTGAATATGGGAGGGTGTAGGGGGTTCGTACTAAGCGATAAAACGTATTTTTTGCTGCCGGAGACGCGCCAAAATATTTTAATTATTATTTCAAAAACTTACAAATACTTAAAAAGGAACGTAATTTTGATACATTTCGTAGCGATTTCGATGCTCCGTTTGTCGAAATGTGTGAAACGAAACGTAAGCCGCCATTCTGTTTACATTGACAAATACTTTTGGCGTTCGTTTTGTCATTCCGTTGCTCTCGAGTTTACGTGAATTTTATATGTTGCTATGATTATTAGCTCCCCGCACCCTAATGAGTAACAGATCCTGTGTCACTGACCCTGGCAGGGCCACCATCACGGATTTTAATTTTGATAGCACAAAAAAATTGTCGCTAATTAGTCGAAATTTGTCGCCAAATATCAGAATTTGTCGGTCACTGGTTCAAAAGTTATAAGGGTTTATAGGTGGCCGATCTGGAGAGAGTTTCCCCAGCAGGGCCACATTTATATCTCGAAAACTAGGGCACCTAGCGAAGATCTGTTTTCTCCCATATTTTGTCGTCAATTAGTCGGAATCAGTCGCCAAATATCAGAATTTGTCGGTCACTGGTTCAAAAGATATAAACGTTTATAGGTGGCCGATCTGGAGAGACTTTCCCCAGCAGGGCCACATTTATATCTCAAAAACTAGGGCACCTAGCGAAGATCTGTTTTCTCCCATATTTTGTCGCTAATTAGTCGCAATTTGTTGCCAAGTTACAGATTTAGTCGGTGTGTAATTAAAAAGATATTAAAGAATTAAATTTCCCCATACATTGGTACAAGCACGTACAAAATACTTTGTGTAGTTTCTAGACAATATCTATGACGTCATAAGGAGGAATGTTTGTTTAGAATTAAATAAAAATAAACTTATTCTATAATTTCAACCCACAAAAGGAAAGCTTTATTCACTACCTTTATACAAATCTACAATAAATTTACGTAATTATTTATCTAACACAATGTGCACTTACCACTTTAGTCGCTGGCAGATAGATCGCTGCGCTCCGTTTCATTTACGGTAAGTAAAAAAGAGATAGATGCGCGTGTACAGACGAGCTACTTAGAACAAGTTGCCCGTCACGTAAGTTAAAGTCAGCCAGTTTAATTAAAATGCAACTTATTATGAATATTTACGAACTCTAGTGTTGTTATCTCTAGATTCCGCAAATACAAAAACGGGGAGAAAGATAGAACGTCGGCGTTCGCGCCGCACAAAGTACTTAAAAAAAATAGGTAAATAAACAAACTTGCTCTAAAGGATTTTTTATATTACTAAATGTACGATATTTTTTTTATTATTCTAACGTTAATTAGAGGTTATCATTGTAAACTGGTAAAACAGTTGCATGCGACTGTACATCTTGACACCAAATAGACCAAGAGCAAGGTTTAATGTTTTCAAAGAAGTTTAAGCCACTCTAACCTAGTAATTTAAAACATAAAAACATGTATTTAATTGAGAATTTATCTCTCTCGGACATTACTAAGGACTTTAGACCGATAAAACTAGAAGTATATTACACATATTAATAGAAATATTTTTTCTTGGCAATTTTTCGTAAACTCTTCGATCTAGCTCTTGGACTATACCTTAATAATTGAACTCATTATATCTCTTAAACGAAAACCCGATTAAATCTGTGACTTGGTGACTGATTCCGACTAATTGACGACAAAATATGGGAGAAAACAGATCTTCGCTAGGTGCCCTAGTTTTTGAGATATAAATGTGGCCCTGCTGGGGAAAGTCTCTCCAGATCGGCCACCTATAAACGTTTATATCTTTTGAACCAGTGACCGACAAATTCTGATATTTGGCGACTGATTCCGACTAATTGACGACAAAATATGGGAGAAAACAGATCTTCGCTAGGTGCCCTAGTTTTCGAGATATAAATGTGGCCCTGCTGGGGAAACTCTCTCCAGATCGGCCAGAAACCCTTATAACTTTTGAACCAGTGACCGACAAATTCTGATATTTGGCGACAAATTTCGACTAATTAGCGACAATTTTTTTGTGCTATCAAAATTAAAATCCGTGATGGTGGCCCTGCCAGGGTCAGTGACACACAGATCCTACCCAAAGCACACAGACTTGTGTTGGTTAGGTTAAGTTAGAACGGTGACCACTTAGCGCGAGCCGAGCGAGTTAATAATAAGATAATAATAATATTTATTGCATTAAAGGGTATTTGTGTTACATACATATTAAAGTTATTATGGCAGCGTAGAACATAACCTAACAAATATTTGTAGGGGTGAACTACTGTTCTCCTAGCTAGGTAGCTGTGCAACCTGTATTAAGGAGAAACAGTTTGCCTCCCTAGATAAAGACAATAAAAAATAATAAATTGAGCATAGTGCTACGTGTTGTCTCCCAAATCAAGTCCCTAATTAACTTACATACATTATTATCAACGTTGTTTAATGGAATAAATCTATATAAAATTAATATTTTAGATGGTTGTTTTGGTAGGTTAGGCAGTGTTGCCACCTTAGCCCTTTTCGGGCTAGATCTAGCACTTTTTACTGTAGGTGAACTCGTTTTTTCATGCTTTAGCCCGAAAAGAGCAATTAGCCCTTTTCAAGCGAGACGAAAACTTCGCACCGCGATTACCAAGTTATGAAACAATGCGTGTCATGTAGATAGATTTCGTCAGTTTACACTTTTTATGATCACTAATTGGGTATATTTTTAGTTTTGCTATGGTAACCCTACGGCCCTACCTACTCTTTCTGCTTCTTTACTGGGGAATTCCCAAAGTTTGTTTCTAAGAATAACTCTTAATTATATTTAGATTTTGGACGTTCTGACATTAATACGTTTCAAATAAACAATTTTTAACCCTTTGCATTTGTATATATGTTTTTTTCACTTTCTAGCACTTTTCATGGCAAAATTTGCTAAATCTAGCTCTTTCTAGCTTGTCCGACTGACCCTTTTCAAAATCCGAGGTGGCAACACTGAGGTTAGGTTAGAACAGTGACCACTTAGCGCGAGCCGAGCGAGCAAAGCGAGCGTGCCGCGGCAGCGGCCGGCGAAGCGCCAGAAAGTAACTATCTCCCCGTACCCTAATGAGTGACAGATCCTACCCAGAGCAGACAGGCTTGTGTTGGTTAGGTTAGAAAATTTTATTCAAAGTGGAATAATAGAAAAACTACGCATCTCCGGCAAGAAAAGAATCCGGGGGGTGAAACAGCCATTCCCCACCCTCCCCCTACACCCCTCCCATCTTCGAAGGCGACTTGATATAAGACTTTAACCAGTTTACTGTGCCTTAGACTATGGTAAAGTTCCACAGCTCATTGTTTAGGTTGCTGTAACACGTGGGCAACTCTAGGGCTAACATACGAGGTATTTACTGGAACTTGAAGATATACAAGCTGGGCAAAGGCTAAAATGATGATAATGACAACACATGTTACTGATATCACGAGGCCTTTTCTCTGACGGAGGATCTGTCCCAACGTTGGCTGGTTCAACTGCTGACGAACTGGACGTGGAGGGGCTTCTTTTTCTAAGTCTGGTTTCAAGCTGTTTGCAGTAGGAGCTTCACTCATCTAATGAGCTTTTTCAAACAATCTGACTTATAAGGCAAAACATGAAATCTAATTTGAACAAAAGGTATGCCAACAAGAACTTCAACTCCACTTTAGTATTTATATCTATGTATGCACAGACTAAGAAGAAAAGTATGACTCCACTTAAATCAAAGACTACAATATAAAGCATCATATTGTAGTCTTTGAAATAATGCTGACTTAAATGACTTGTGGGAGAGACCACAGAGTACATTTTTATTATATACGGGGAGAGCAGTGACCTCTATTAAACAAGGGGGAGAGACCATGGACGTATTATAAGGAGAAACACCACTTATATTGTAGTCTGTGGACACCTATACGTTGACCATGGACGTAATATATAGAACTTCTATATAATTATGTATTACGTCCATGACGTTGACGGACTGATAATAGTGTGTATTATCTATGCTGACTGACCATCAAACCCTGGAGATTGATCCAAGGAGTTACTATAATAAAGGTACTTGCCTACTAGAATACTTTGCAATACAGGACTAATGTAAGGGGGCCTTTCGACAACCAAGCTCGAGCTCGCTTCGCTTGCTCTTGCTTCCTACAATTAGGATATTATATCTATGCCTACTCTCTTCATTCCACTGCTGACCTGTATTATACAAGTACTTGTATGATAGAGGTCAGTGCTTCATTCTCTTCTAATGAATGCCTGTTCTTTCATTTACAAACAGTTCTCAGTCCTATTTCCTAACCAGAATGTTATCTAAATAACAACGCAACTGTTTGACTAACATGTCATTGTGTTCTGTGAATGCAAATTTACTCCATGTTGTAACTACTGTAATTCATGCACTGTAAGTTGCTACTGTAATGTGCTTAGAGAATTTACCACTCTATAAGTGTAGTTGTCCCAAACTTACTGATGTATTTTCAGACATAAACATTCAGCCACATTCTATGCCAAAAATAATAATTTTAGGGATGCGAATTAAAGGACTAAAGAAAAATCGTTTGTAATGCAGAATCTTTATAAACCGAATATTTAAAAAATTAAGTTTTAATTTTTCATACACATTTTTTGTCTTTACAAGAGTAGTAGACTAGAGAATTAACATTTCAACCGTGTTGCTTACATGCCGAATATGTTTGTATGTAGCGAAGCTATCGTTTAATAAATATATGCCGTACACTGCGGGCTCGTGGCTTCAACCGTCACCGATAACAAGATAAAACCTATTCGAAATAACATAACTACAAATTAAAATACAATTACCGACCTAAACAATGGCAACACATATGACATAATTTGAATCATTTCATGACTAACACATTGTTCAGGAATATGTAGACAGGGGTTCAGGATAGAATCAAAGAAATCCTCTTTACTGAGAGGGTAACAAAGGACTTCACTACTGTTGACCACCCTGTAACAAAATAGTACTTCACTTCGTTATTAATTTAGACACATGAAGAAGTGGACAACTCGAAATCTAATATAAAATTAATATCTAAAAGTAAACAATATCTATCACAAAAAAAACTAACGTCTGACAAATTATTTCAAATCGAAGGCGCACCGAATGGAGCCCTGAATACTGATTTTCATCAATAAATCATGTAATATTTCCCCGATAAACAGTCAAAATTTAAAAAGATTTACATGAAGAGCGATATAATTATTTTGAGGTCAGCTAAACATTCGTTATGGCGTGTTCGATCACGCCAGTCGATGACGCGAAGGAATCGACACCTAAAAAGTATAAAATTTACCAATATTATTAGTACACCGTAAACGGCACTTGAATTTTCACAGAATAAATCACGAAGACTTCATAACAATCCAAGTCTTATTCGAAATATAGAATAATAAATAACAAAATCTTACATGGTATTATTAAAAACACTACTCTAGACAGAAACTAAGCGAACTAGGTATGGGTATATTGGCAAAAACGACATTATGTAATGGGTGAAACACCGACTCTTAAGAATGGCCGTTTCTTTTATACAATTTTGGACTCAACTGTCCTTGTAATAGAATACATAGTTAAGTTAGTTAACGAGTACAATACCGAATACACTGATAACAGTCTTCCCTGGACTCGAACATTATGAGGTTTATCGAGTGCTTTCGACTGCTAGATATTTGAGATAATCCTGACAGTGTCAACGCACTTTTTTAATATTTTCAATCAACAATAGACCTCATACACTTCTAAAAGTATGGATCGATACAAATCTATTTTTTATTATTAACAACATTCCACGTCTAGATTTACTACTATTTAAAATCAAATACAAAATCGTTTATTGACAATTTCATAAGTTAGTTCTCTGAGTCGATCCATACTCCCCAAGGAATATTCTCACAACTTTTATTATGAACAAAACATGTATGTACTTCAAACAATATACCGAAGGCATTACAATAAGATATACAGGGTAACGCACAACCGGTTACCATGGATTCAGAGCATGATACTGAAGCTGAACCCTGAAGTGTTTGAAATTTTTCCTCAGTTATTTAAGAGCTACCTCAGCTAAAATTCTCTCTTTATCTCGCTCGCACGATACTGCTCGCGGACTGTGTGAGAGCGAGACAGAGTGCGGTGCTGGGCGGAAGGCAGCGCCAATAGTTTAGGTATTTGCTTTTTACGGTGAAAATAAAGGTAATTAAAAAAAAATAACTAACATAAGACCTGCTTTATAGTTAGTTCAGTTAGTATGCAAAGTTTCATGATCTAATTTGAAGTATTTTTTTAATACCACCGGTTTATTGTTCGGTTTGGAGGTAACTTTGGAATTTTTATCTATCGAGAAAATTTTATAGAATCGTGTTTTCGTCTTAAAGAAAAATTTCTACGGGGTCTAGAACCATGTGCTGAATTCATGGTTACAGTTTGCGCATCCATGTGCCTGCCAGCCTGAATATAATATATCGAAGGCATTACAATCAGATATATAATACAACGGCCAATTATAATAGTATACATGTAATTTCATTGATAAATTTAAATTGGCCAACCGTAACACGTCAACATCCTAATTCAATGATATTTTAACATTTTTATTTATTCATTATAATTTGTCAATACTAAACTACGCGTTAGCGGAACATTATAAAAAGCTAATAACGAGTTATGAAAATTATTGCGAACGTGCTTTGAGGTTTTAAAAGAGACAGTGTTTAAGACTGCATTACGACTGCAAATTGCATTCGGGTAGACTGGGTGACAACAATGGCAACACACTCACAGCTGCAGGCAGTTTGCTTTTAGTCGAAATGCAGTCTGTTGACAAAGTTTGAGTACATAACATATACATTGGCAAACACTGCTATTTCATGAACATGGTGCAACAGCGACTTATACAATCCGGTGACATAATATTAATTTCAAATCACAGTGATTTGAAATTAACAACACCGTATTACGTGATTCGGTGGGTGGCCGATCACAGTGACATTTGTATGGGTAACCCCTCTTTTTTTTTGTAGTAACACATCTGCCGAAATTACGCGACAGAATTTTGGTGTGCTTACGCCTGCAATGCTTTACCAAATTACCAGCAACACACGTGTTTGCCAACGTGTATGCACTTTAAAAAAGTTCAATTTTTGAAGCGCTCAGAATCATCTATTTCGTTAGTAATTTCAGCGAAAGGAAATGAGCGATTCATAAATTGAACTACAGTTTACATTAAATGTATATTTTATCGGGTATTAGGTGACAGTGCGCAGTAGCTTTATTACTGAATTCGAGTCTGCCTCAAAACGCCTTGTATTTCAAATACATAACTCACATCGCAGATTCGTAACTTAACATTCTTAATTAATTCTCACTCCATCTTAGATTTAAATCAACTCCTAGCTAATCTAACTCGTATGCGTAACGTAGTTGTACAACCGCAGACAATGACGTTTGACCACTTTTCACCCTTATACCCTTAGTAATAAGGTTGAAAAGTGGTGTCTGCGGTCATACGAGAGTCACAATAGAAATTTTATTGTGACTTGTGTGCAAAGGACAACAGTCTTTATACCAAACACATACACAAACAAGGCAGCCTGGAATTCAGCAATACAATAAGATTCAAATAGCACAAAACAGGGACTCAAGTTTAAGAATAAAATGTGAATATTGTCAAAAAGGGTCCGCTTATTATTATTATTATTGCAAACATCAAGACGAAAGTGTAGAACATTATTAATTGTAAAAATATGGGTCCCTTTCACCCCGTAACCGTCCATGTTTCGGACAACGACCGACCCGGAACTTCATTCATGCTAGATCATAGAACGCCCGACCCGAGGTAAGGGTCTGTACACACCACGTTTTTTAAACACGCCGTTGACGCGCCTTTTAGAAACGTGCCTCGACGGCGCGCTTTTATCCTACAGAGCAGTGCAAGTGCCTGCCAGTATCTGACTCGCGCGCGTATCGCGTCTGTATCGCTACAAACGCGCGTCAACGGCGCGTTTACAAAACGTGGTGTGCACAGGTCCTAAGAATATGCGACGCAAATACAGTATTTCAGAGTTTTAGAAAAATTTCGGCTTTGTTTAGCCTTTTCTGTCACTTGTGTGACCGTCTCGCCAGGATACCGAAGTAAACTGAGAACCGTTCGTATTTTACGAAATTCTGTCAGCATCCCCTCGGTTCGACTTTTCATTCCACGATATAGGACAAATCTGTCTAAACGTGTCTATTGCACAACTGTTAATTCGCGCGCAAAGCGAATAAAATACGATATTTAATTTGATAAAAACGACAAACTTCTCGCCAAA
Organism: Oligia fasciuncula; assembly: GCA_963082905.1. Classification (NCBI taxonomy): domain Eukaryota; kingdom Metazoa; phylum Arthropoda; class Insecta; order Lepidoptera; family Noctuidae; genus Oligia; species Oligia fasciuncula. Next base: position 5,957,251 of record OY720401.1, read on the forward strand.
CCGTCCGATAGTTTCACATGATCGCTAATATCAATTACATGCCTCCTCACTACGAATTTTTTTAACATTATGAATTTTAATTCTTTTTGCAATTATTTATTTTCTCAATAAGAATCGACGTTATTACACTTACTGTATCGTGGGACTTGTCTTGGACAAGATAGGTGCGCTGCACATTTGTTCGGGTCGGCACGATTTGGCTCAGCGGGTCGGCAAAATATATCTTCATTTACCGCCCGGCTTTATGCCTAATAATGCAAACCCGGACAAGTGTGTAGCACCCGTTATAACAACATTTATACGGTGCTTCTTTCAGTACGTAACTACGTGGAAATAATAAACGTCAAAAGCCGAGACACCTATAATTTATCGACGTCACCCGAATTCTGCCAATATAAGGGTGACACTGACAACACGTTTACACATACATATCAGCATTTTTCTTTTATCTCTATCCCTTTCTGAGACGTCTGTTCCATTCACACACAATAGCACTTTCTATGCGAATGAGTGCGGATTGAGAGCGGACTTCTCGCTCTAGCAAATAACGGCTCTAAGTGACAGAAAGAGATAAACGGAAAAACGTATTTGTAAGTATGATTTCACCCTTAGAACACGTAAGCCGGGTAAATTGAGTAATTATTTTGTAACTGTCTTAACAGAAAACGCGTCTAAATAAACTACCAGCCCTCTATAATCTACGTCACCCTGTAAACTCCAATTAGTAAAAACAAAGGATCATGAGCGAACTTAATTAGGTCTAATAAATGAGCTAGCGGGAACTAAACGATGAATGTAGAGAAAACATTCGAAACTTAGCCCAGGTGCCGTATTATGACGGTTTAGGGCCTGTGCACACCACGTTTTTTTAAACGCGCCGTTGGCGCGCGTTTTAGCGACGTGCGGCGCCGGCGCGCTTTTATCCTACAGAGCAGTGCAAGTGCCTGCCAGTATCTGACTCGCGCGCGTATCGCGTCTGTATCGCTACAAACGCGCGTCAACGGCGCGTTTAAAAAACGTGGTGTGCACAGGCCCTTAATGCCATCATGATTCCAGTGTAAGAGAGAGACAAAGCTATACATGACTGATAGCAGCATCTCTTTTTCGCACTGGAATCGTGATGGCATTAATACTTCGTAATACGGCCTCTGGTTAGCACAGGAGATTTTATTACTCGACCTTTTTTCTTCGCGCATTGGATTTTCAACTCTCGGTATTGGACCGATAGTTTAAAATCCAACTCGATTTTCTACGCTTTGCTAGTGCGCGTAAAATATCTCTAGTGCTACCTGGGCTTATGGAAATCGTTCATACATTATTATCTTTATTTCGTTATTGAAGTAACGTTGTATCCATACTGATAAAAAAACTACGAAAGAGAAAACTAGAAAAATTGTATCTGTTCAGTCCAAAATATTCGTCGATGGCGCTACAGTTTCTTGAGTTAATTTTTGTTTCTTGTGTATTTTTTTTATGACTTCCTCATTTTTGTCGTGTGGAAATCTTAATGGATGTCCCTCGCCCTACATTTTTAAAGTAAGGGATCATTATATCAACGTGACCGAAGCAGCCATAGAAAAAAGAACTAAATTCAGCTAATCTTGAAATATAATTATAATTTTAACGTTAGGCAATGTTCTGAATTCGTCAAGATACAGTAGCGCCATCTATAAGTAGTATAAACACGGAGTCGTAAACTTATGGAGTGCTAAAGTGTGGGCGAAAACGAGTGTCTTTTTAATATCTGTAGCAGAGGTATTGTCAACTTGTTTGTTTTTTTTTTCTTTATGTTTTTTTGTGTGGTAATAACCAAATTTCTAGTGTCAACGCATTATACTAAAAAGTTACTCTTAGCGATTCCAATCTAGACATCGGTATGACACTCTACCTCCTTTTAGCGATTCATTGTATCCCCTAACACATAGATATGACCGTCGCCCACCGTTTCGACTCAACAGCAACGTGACTCAAATTTCATTGATTGAATTAAGAGTCGAGTTGTTGTTGAGTTGATTCGATGTGCGAGAGCTACAAAACAACATTTGACGTGCCTTTAATTTGAAAGCCATTAGCCCTCCATTTGCTTACCAATCCGTGACGTGTAATAAGTACTAAAAGAAGCACCGGTGCGCTGGGCCCGCCTAGTTGCCCTCGATGGCCTTAGCTACGAACTCTATGAACCTCTTCCCGTACTGTTCGGGGTCGCAGGTCGATATGCCGTCTACGTTGCTGCCGTATTTCACTGTCTTTGCTGCTTTCGCCGCCTGAAATTGTGTATTTAGTTATTAAAGCTTGAAAAAAAAAAACGTACTTTAAATACCACCGATATTTCAAGTACGATTTTTTTTATCTCTTACCATAGGTAGGTCCGTAGGATTTGAGACGGCAGGAAACTCTTCTCAATATGAGGTTCATACATGGATTGTATGCAAAGCAAGCCAGTTTATACAGGGTGCCAGTTCAATAACGAGCAAAAGTATGTATACGATTTTCTCCTTTATCATAGAATGAAATTTTATGTAAAGCGTCGTATTTCAACGTTGTATTCGTTATTTCGTGAAAAAATCGCAATTTAAAGTTGCCAAGTGTTGACTATTGATATTGGTGTTGATTGACTATTAAGTGTCTATAAGTGTTGACTATTGATATTGGAATACTGATATTGGTGCTCGTGACTGTACTGAATTTGGTTAGTTTGCACGTCCCTGTATTTTGCCAAAACTCCTGGATATGTAAATCTGTGTTATATTTACCTGCTTCTTGACTCCGTAGTGCGTCAGTACGTCAATCAGCGCAACGAAGTAAATCTCTTTTTTGGGGGCACCTGAAGTCAAAGAACAAGCACATCATCATATATTTGTGGCTCTAGTTTAATCACACTTAAAGTAATGTACTTTTTGTCAGTCAATTTCAATTCTGATTTGTATAATAGAATCAGTCAGTTTCATTAGTGTTAGTGCGATCATAAAAAGTGTAATCTGCGTTCACGAGTTTTTGGAAAAATAACTTTAATTCCTACACAGTAAAGTTCATTTTATGCTTCACACATGTCATGTTTATAACTTTTTCTCACTCTAAAATCAACTTAATTAACACTATATAAGAAATAAGGTTGATATGTGTTTAACTTGGAATAACATCAATTGGAAACATGAATAGACCTTAGAAACAAACAACTGACTGACTTTCATAGGTCTCTGCGTTACTTTAGTACCTCCAGAGCAATTTATTTCAACGTTTCGCGGTTGAGCGGTTAAAGCGCGAAGACGTAACATACAGACAGACAGACAGACACACTTTAGCATTTACAATATTAGTATGGATGGATATATACAAATTCAGCCCCACAACCAAGTTTGCAGTCTGGCTAATCTTTTCACAGCAGCATTAACTATTCTCTCTCCATTCTTGCGGAAAGAAGTAGTATTATACTATTGACTTACTCTCTTGGCTGGGTATGGCATATATGTCGAGCTCGGGAATGATGCCCTCGTACCGCAGCGACGACTGGCGAGCGAAGCCGCGCGGACTGTCCGGTGGCGTGTTGTAGCCCCATCTGAGGGGACACATTGGAATATTAGGGCTTTGTACGATGACATCATCATCTGCCTAGCCTTTTTCCAACTATGGGGCCGTTCAAGTATTACGTAAGCATTACAGGGGGTCTTTGCTTTGCTTACTTTTGATGACATGGGGCGTGGGGGGGTCTGGATGGTGTATTTTCTACAAAATTGGGTCGATTTTGGTTTGAACACTTCATTAAGGCTTGACTTGACTATGGTTGAAAATAAAACACATACAATAACTTCTGCTCGTGAATCAATAAAGAAACCAGAACGCATTGAAAAATGCATGTACCAATGTTTACGTAAGCATGGGGGGGGGGTAAGCGCTTTGCTTACTTTTGCTGACGAGGGGCAGGGAGGGGTCAATAATTGCTTACGTAATACTTGAATGGCCCCTATGTTGGAATCGGCTTCCAGTTTAACCGGATGCAGCTGAATACCAATATATTACATGGAGCGACTGCCTATCGGACCTCTACAACCCAGGTACTGGGTAACACAATACCCTTTGGTAATACTGGTTGTCAGACTTTCGGGCTTCTGACTACCCGTAACGACTGTTAAAGATTTTGAAGTGACAGCCGGGAATAACGGCTTACCGTGGTCATCTCTCAGCCGTCATCTCAATGTTCAATTTGCTTCAAAATGAACATTCTTTTAAAAAAAATTAGGGTTACCGATCGCCATGATGCCTAGTATCGGTATCGCTGTCGGTATCGGTGTCTCCGTTGTCGCTGTCGTTCTCTGCGTCTCGTTGTCTCGCCGCCTCGGCCTCCGCCTCGCCGCGCCCGCACTCGTGCATGCCCAGTAGGAGGGAGTAGTCCATCAGGTGGAGTTTTGTTAGGAACTGCAAATTAAATTAAATATTTGTAATAAAACGTCTGTTTGGAAGGGTTAGTAGTAGGTTAGTAGTAGTTTGTATGAAAGAATGTCTGTCAACTACTACTATACTCTGAGACATGAGAGACATTTCCCAACTATTTTGAGGTCGGCTTCCAGTCTAACCGGATGCAGCTGAATACCAGTTTTTTACTTAGAGCGACTGCTTATCAGCCCAGTAACTGGGTTGTGGAGGATAGTTACTGGGTTACAGTCAGACAACCAGTCTTACCAAGGGCAATTCCCTTGGTAAGACTGGTTTTCAGACTTTCGGGAGGCATGAGACATTTATCCTAGAGTTAATTACACTCCTCGAAAGTTTGATTTTACAAACATAGTAGAGTTTCCATTGTGAGGAGTGAGTACCCTCACTAGATTCAATTCTCGTTTGATCCGAGCATTTCTTAGACTCCTGATGCATGATGAATTCCCTGCTACATGATTAATTGGCACCTCAGACCTGATAAACCGCCAACTAATGTATTCTACCTACTATCTTTTACATCTCGCAAAATATGAAACTCCATAAGGTTCTCTAGTGACGTTAAAAGTTGACAGAATACAGTCTCCTGTCATTTCAGAAGCTTAAGAAATGAGTTTACTACATATCCATCACATCGGCAATTTTTTTTAAAGTTAGCCATTACTTTCTACACGATTTACCTCAACATCAGCTGTAAGGGTCTCCAACAACTTCTCTTTGGCGGCATCACCGATGTCAATGCGTACTCCTTGTTTAATGAAGTCGTTGTCTTTCAGTGTGGGCAGGTCTTTCTCCAGCTCCTTCTCTGAAGCCTCACGGTCTACTGTTGAGCCTTTTAGGTCGTATTTCCTATAATTAGAGAGATGAGAATGAATGACATCAAGTGTTAAAATTCATTATTCATTCAACAAAGTTGAATGGGTGAAAAACATTGGGACTATAAATGGTATATGCCGTAATAGTCCGTCTTGTCCAAATACTTCTTCAGCTTTAAAAGACGACCTAATCCAATGCCCAAGCAGTGGTTACATGTTGCTGTATATGGTACAGTGTCGCTGCAACTTCTTGCAGTTGCGTTGTCGCTAGTAGTTGCAATGTGGTTACGTTATGGCTAGTGTTTGCTGTCAGACACATCGTTGTGTTTGCGATGTGGCCGGCCGCTAGCGTGTTGTGGCTTCGACGTGATCTGGTGCGGTTGGTATCACACACACGGTTGATTTTGACCGACAAATGTGGTCCGTGTGAATAAACTAATCATACAAATTAGCGGCCATCCACGTGTTGTTGGTTGTGGTACAGTCACGAGCATAAGTATGTATACATTTGGCTTTATTCAAAGACGATTTTCTCCTTCAGTTTTGAATGAAATTTTATGTTATTACGATCAAAGTATTTTCGAACCCATAGGTTTGTGTAAACTGTCGTATTTCAAGGTTGCATTCGTTATTTCACGAAAAAATCGCAATTGAAAGTTACCAAGTGTTGACATATTAGTGCTCGTGACTGTACATGTGATCGGGCCCTTATCAAGTTGATTTATAAACCGTGATAAGAACTTTCCTTATCTATAAGGAAAACTTGCGGGTAGTCGCTAATCACTAACGATAACTAGTTGAATGTCACGGATGAAATAGCAAGACCAGCTTAGGTGAAGCAGGATTGACTACCACTGGTCTTTTCAGCCCAGTGAAGAGTTTACCACTTGGTACCGGCTAGTACTTACTCGAATGGTTTCTGAATTCACCATTTGTAAAAGATGATTGTTTGGGCTCCGTGTTATATTCCTAGAAAGGACAAAAAAAATCCCATCCTCAAAAATAAACTTGTGGACATTATAGGCGTAATATGATTCATTTTACGCGCCAAAAAATATTTTGGGATATAACCACCAAATAGCTAATTTTATTTTCCTTAGAGATACTTTTATTTTTAACCCCAAACTCCCGACTAAGCTGAAACAAAACATGTGTTACAACAGTACCTGTGTATGTTGAGGTGGTTGGAGAACACGTTCCTTGTGGCGACTAGGTAGTGCTCGATGCCGTCCACCGTCAGCCGGTACATGCCCAGGTACTGAGGCAGGAGGGTCTTACCGTGACGCTCCACTATGTACTGGAAAGAATAATACTGTTGTTATGCTATGTGTGGAAATTATAAAATAGTCTTTAAAATCCTGCCTAATATATCAGGCAGGATCTAATGATAAATGATTTTATTTAAGTAAGTAGGTTTGTACAAACACTTTTACACGTCAATAATATTTTAAAAACTAGACGAGGTCGGGTTTCTTATCTAAAAAAAATGTTTATTTCAATTACAAAGGGCATTTCGATACATTGCTATTTGAGATCACCTTTTAAGCAAGGAATGCTTGTGTTAGGAGTATCTGATTCTGGTCTACTCTGAGTAGAAAGACCGAAATAACTCAGAGGTCACAATCTCTTCCTTTTAACCGCTTGGCTAAATATCAATTGCCTTGGCTAAATAGTAATTGCCTCCCACGCGGCTACAAGTCAATAAAGAAGGAGGAGCAATCGTTGAATAGAACTAAAAAATCATGCATGTTCTCTGTCGCAGAAATACGACATGAGCGGTAGGGGCACGGAAATGTGTTAAAGTTAAAGCGGTTTAAAGGTTAAAGTCCAGATATAATCTTGGTCAAATCTTGTGAAGATCATGTGGATTAATGTCTGAAATGGTTTTTTGAGGACAGAACCACACAGACAGATTAGATATGTCCAGTCAGTCATGCATTTGTCAGTAATCGTACAGCTCAACTCAAAGCTTTCAAACAACTTTATCCTTTTATATTATTGTCTCGACAGATTCTTTTACAGAAATAGTGTGCAGTGTCAGTGACGAAGAATAATATCTTCTGTCATCAATTAAAGGAAATGGATTGGTGATTGCAATATGGGATTTCTTAAGCGAGAACGTGTCAAAATCTATTGAGAGAGCCTTTACGAAACCTGCGCGAAGTGAGGGCTCATTACAATGCCTACTTGTGCCAATGCACACTTAAATGTTGATTGCACTATCCAAAAAAGTATGAATAAATTGCTGTTGACTCATGAATTATTTGCAAACTTTTCTGCCCATAGTAACAAAACGTAAACACAGATAACCTGTCTTTGCCTTACATTCAACAACAAACAATAATTTACACAAAATCATTCTCAATTACTCACACCAGTGCAGCAGACAAAGACACTATCTTTCCCATATTATCGGAAGTAACACATAGTGTAGGTACTTTCTACGATTAGATAGGGAAGACTATCTTTTGTTTACAAGCCGATTGATAATTTGATAACTTGTCAATATCTCTTAAAATTGAATAATGATACAGTTAAAGTCTATTCAAACTGTTTCAAATTAATCTTATTTCAAGTTAAACAAATATCAACTTTATTTTAATGGGAATTAAGTTGATTTCAGAGTGACTAGCACTATTGAATTGAAGTTGTAGTGTAAACTGAACTTTATTGTGTAGGATTTAAAGTTATTTTTACTCATATTTGTTTATTTTTTGGCAAATAAATCGCGAATGTAGATTAAGTAAGTTCATGCCCTGGGGGCCGTATTATGAAGTATTAATAATATTATCGTTCATTGCGAATCACAAATAAAAATACACACATGACACAATCCATATAGTATTAGTAACAACGACTTAAAAATTATGTTAGTAAAAGTTACAAAGTAACCTATCGACAACTAACATCGCCTTTAGGGACACCTGAAATGACCAAAATTGTTGGTAAGACTTCAAAACTATTGCTTTTAATTCTTGCAGTTAAGATGTGGTTTTAAAACTGCATACGTGATAACTGCACGTAGCTCTACAGTTGGTTACTAAAATTACTCAAACACTTTATTTGTCAGGTGACTTTTACTACTGAAATGCATGAATAATGTGCATAATGAATGACATAATGCATAAGGTTGCGTCCTGTGTGTGACTTTGCACACTTAAGTAAAGCGATACCACACATTTCAAGATGGCGGACAGGGCAGTTGACTCGTGCGTACAGGGGCCTAATGCTAGGATAACTGGAAGAGGTCGCAGAAAGGGGGTATTCCTCGAAAAGCACCACAAGTATTCCTCGAAAAAAAAATATATATAATTTTGTTCTTCGCAATACATCAACGATGAAACATAGAGAAGGGCATGAAGGATTCGTAATAAATGATATCGACAGACGTTTCATTTGGTGCGTTTCAAAGTTAGTGCGTTTCGAGAAATACCCCGCAGAAAGCGATATGGCCGCCCACTATATGTTTTGTAATTTACAATTGTTGCAATGGTTTCGCCATTGTGAGTTTTACCAGACAAAATCTGTCAAAAAGTCACAAAGACAAAACCATTATTAAATTAGTAGACTTGGCCCATAGTCCATTATGCTGCCGGCGTAACTAATGAAGCACTTCTGCACTGACAACGGCCACATATAGCACATAGGTTATATCATATAAATGTATACCTACTGAAGCGGTGACGATTAGGTATCAAACCGCCAAATCCAAAAATGTAAGTGTACTAAACAACTTGGCAACCTCCCTCTGCTATTTCTGAAGAAGCGTGAATGTATATTTTCTACGTGACACGTTATCCATAGGCTGTGTACCAGTGGGGTAAGTGCGTAACACGCTAACAGTAGCAAGGCTTCTTCATTTTGACAGTTGCACAACATTCATTGCGTTATTTACGATGTTGAACAGACAAATTTTCCGAACATATGAAACAATGGATTAGCAATATCCTTCAAAATTATTCAGATTGTAGACGCAATTACCCGCTGGAACACAGCCTACCGATAACGTGTCACGTAGAACACATAAACTCACGCTTAAATTCTCCAGAAGTAGCAGAGGGAGATTGCCAGAAGTGTTTAGTTCACCTACATTTCCATTGGCAATTGTTTGACATCAACTGGGCAAAACCCAGCCATGCACATCAAGCTACTACAATCTGTCAAATTTCTTTAATAGATTTTGAACTTTATCGCTATAGCATAAGGTTCAAAAATAATTGGGAAAATTTGTCAGTTTCGGGTAGCTTGATATGCTGGCGTCTGTACCAAACAGGACACGAACAGTCATGTCCCAGCCAGGACACGAACAATATTACTCGAATAAGTAAATCACATTTTCTGAGCCTGAGCTAGTAATACTTACGGGATGGTATTGCTTAAGGAACGAGTGCATCCTCTCAACCTCCTCGGAGGTCAGGGTCTTGAGGATGAACAGTCGGTCGTAGCTCTGGTAGAACTTCGCTCCCGACTTGCCAGAGGAGTCGTCAGGGATCGGCTGAGATCTGCCAACAAAATTTCGGTGTTTGTTCAACTTACTTTTTCAACATTAAAACTTGCCCATATACCTCCATTTACCTGACACACTTTTCCGATAAGCTTACTATAACCAATATGAAACCCATTACCGCGTATGCTGATATCATAATACATAGATCAATGGTTTGCCCAACAACCGCCGTTTAACGAACTTTTTCAATCACCTCACCCTTGAACCAATGTCATCCCTTATGCTAGTCCTAAGTCAATTTGTTTTTAAATCTTACAATATCTTTTGTATTCATTTGATCAATCGTGACAGCTGCTTTATTTGTCAAGACTTGATCAGATATAATAGAAAAAAAATATTTCTGGGCCTGATAGGTTACTCAAAACGACCATTAGTGGTACAGTCAACAAAAGAGATAAGTATGCAGGATCGTCCGATATAGTTGAAGTTTAGTAAGAAACCGATATATGTTGTCGACTGAAATTTTATTTGATACATGAGCTGTTTGTTTTCTATTAATAAAATTAAATTTTATTCGAGAACATCCATCGGTTTCTTACTAAACTTCAACTATATACGACGATCCTGCATACTTATCTCTTTTGTTGACTGTACATACCATACAAATTCTATAGGTACATTGCCCTCACAAACTCAGAATCTAGAACGATGGCCAGTCAAGCATCTCTTTCAATCAAACTAGACTATAGTATCAGATGTAAACTATTTTTAAGATTAATTCATGACTATATTGATCTAGAAATGAGGCCTGACTGAGTGTTTTATGACGATGGATGGAGTGATATGAATACCTATGTAATTGCAGAGTTTATATTTATGTCTATGTTTATTTATTTATTTATTTCTCCACTTACATCTATCCTTACAGGGAAACCTATTGCGATAGTGTACATTTATCTTATCTTATCCTAACTTATTACTAACTTCTTAATATAATTTTATTAAATTTTGTAACTTATTACAAACAATGCATTCTTTGTGAACTCACTCAGAGAACAACAGAATAGGTCCGTGTCACTAGGTATGAGGTTGAGAGTGCGGAGTGCACGAGTCAGTGGTGCCTCACTTAAAAGATTGGTCCAAGCTCGCGGCTCCGCCAGCAGACGTGACTGTCGTCGTCGCCACACGTACCTGTCCGGCACACACAAACCTATGTGCCCTAATATGTCCGCATTATGTACCTTCCCTCTAAGTACTTTGAATATGTACGAGGTGAGTGCGAGATCCCTCCTGACCCTCAGTTCGTTATATCCAACCATACCCAAAATAAATAAAAATAATAGTTATTGTCGCTATAACAATACACGAGGTCATTCTATTAACAGAGTCATCAACTCGGCTTGGTCCGCCTGAGTTTGCCTCGTACTGGAGCTACCTGCTAAAGGCCGGCGCTCACTAAGCGGCACGGCATAGCAAAGGAGTTTCGTGAGTGGAAATTATTTTGAATCTTATTTTCAGATTCTTAGCATACTCACATTTCGTTGATATTGTCACAAGGGAACTTGAGCATACCACGGGAAGCTGCAGTATGCCACAGAAGGCGTTAATGCTTTGCCGTGGCTTGCTGCGTCGTGCCGCCTAGTAAGCACCGGCCTTAAATGCGAAGAGCAATGTGTACTGTGTAATACTCTTGACAACAATTTGTTTGAGAATTAAAGGAAATTGATAGCAGTCCTTCCCGTTTAGGAGAAAGGTTTGATAAAGGACATATATTCCGGCTGTTATCTCTTTGAATGGCGCCAATGGCGGTTCGAAATTCTTGTATAAAATTTTGTGGTGTTTAAATTTTTTTTGTACTCGTTGGTATCTAATGTAAGAAGTAACAACAAGAAGTAACAAGAAAAACCAAGAAGTAACACAAAGCTTATTGAAAAAGTTGATTAATAAATAATTTATTATTTATAACAATAAAACTGCTGCTAATGTTATGTTACCTTGTAAGTAAATTGAAGTTATGTTAATCAATATCTTTCGTGTTGTAGGTATAGTTCTACTGATACGAAAATAATTTCCCATTAATACGAAAGCTAAACAAAACACGGTACTGCATCATTATTTTAATGTATTCCTAATGCTTTTATTTTCGAAGGACGTGCTGGCGACAAACAACGTAGGTATAATTTTATTTTTACTTCTAACAAAATTTCGTTCGCTCTGTTTACCGGGTTCTGCCGGATATGTATGGTAAGTAATGTTTTTACCCGGAATCTTTTTAAAACCATCCGGGATTTTCTAAGATAGGTACCGAGTAAAAACTCCGACCCTTCGATGAAATTGGTAAACTTCGACACGCAAGATTGATCTTTAGACAAAATTGCGAAACTTCGGCAACTCTTTGATTGTTGGAAAAGTCTCGGAGTTTTAAACTTGTTAAGATTTTTAGGGGTACTGAAACTTCTTGATACTTAAGGTTAAGGGCACTGAAAGTTCCAGTCGGTGGTGCGGTGAATGTACAAGTATCTCCCGGGCCCCCGACTCATGGTACAAGAAGGAGCAGTGAGGCTTCAGTCGGTAGGAGTCCGACATAGCCCTGCTCCGTTGTTCCCAGACGGAGGGTATCCATGAGGATTTCCCCAGGGGAGAAAAAATGGGGCACTGAAACTTGATGCCCGCACAAAATGGCTTTATAGCTTGCAATCACAGTTCCCAAACATGTAAACAATTATGTGGTTTTGGAAAAATAACTGTATTGCCCAGACATATAGTTCAGTTTGCGCTACAACTTCAAACATTTTTATTACTTTTTCGATTGTACTACGTAGATATTCTGAAATCAAATTAATTAACACTATCATAAACTTGATACTTATTCGTTTTTAGTTAGAATAGCCTCAGCTAGAAACAAGGACATGAATAAACTAAATTTATCCATACAAATATTGTAAATTCGAAAGTAACTCTGTCGGTCTGTCTGTATGTTAACCTTTTCACGCCTAAACCATTGAACGGATTTCGACAAAATTTGGCAAGGAGATACATGGCACATTGGCGCCTTGAGGAAGGACATAGGGTTCTTTATGTCTCAAAAATAAACCAAACCTGTTTATTTTTGGGTTGAAATGATGCGTTTCCAGTATTTCTTAAGTTAGCGGTATGAAAATTCAAATGTATGTATGCTTTTTGTAAGAAAGAAAGAATTACGTGTTTCAGCGTTTTTGTAAAATCACCCTCCAAGGCGGTAAAATATTTGGGATAATTTCAGACACTTACGCGGGCAAAAGCTAGTTCTTCTATAAGTGGATCTTGTCGGACTACTAAAAAGAGGTGTAAATAAAACACTAAAATGGATCGAGTTTTCGACACCACCTGTATAACAAAGTTGGTAAACAAAGAACAATTTTATCAATGACTCAGAGATTCGAGCAAATATTATAATAATCTTTTAAATCGAAGAACATACCAAACATTACTCTGTTTTTATCGTAGAATTTTAATTTCAAGAAGGTTTTTCCTTTATATCACGCTTCTCTGATGCTATCGAGAAATAAAATCCAAGATAATCTCCGAATATAAATAAAAGATACAAGATAAAACTTATATTGAAGAAAAGATAAATTCTTCTTTTCACGAGTAGACAACGAAGGACCCTAATGTATGTCGTATGACCATGGTGACATTGCCTTGACCTTGCTATTAATTGAAATAAAAGAACAAAGCAGTCCCAATAAATAGCTTGTGAACTCTACAAAACCCCATCGAAATCTAGTCAGTACTTTTGGAATATTGTGGTTCCATACATTTTGACCGCGTAGGTAGCACTTTTCTATGAAAAATCAGATTTTTTTTTATAACCAACGAAATATTTCTACGCTTGGGGGTCTAGAATCATGTACTATGCGTGTCGATGTTCCTGCCACCCTGTATACCCAAATACACATTACATACATTACATTACTTACATTGAGTATAAACAATCTTGGAAAAAAAAAACTTTGTGTACAAGGTGGAGTACGACAATACGACAATAAATTAAACTTTGTTTAACTAATAACGTTCCCAATCTACAAACAAAAAATCAATCAAATAATATATCCAATTGTTTAGTCACTAGCTAGTCACAGATTGGCAAATACCATAGTCGGCCCATCACTATGATTTAGTTTGTTTAAAAAAAAACTATCAATTTCGATTTTAGTACCTATCTATTAGGGTTCCGTACCAAAATGGTAAAAGCGGAACCCTTATGGTGAGACTAAGTATTTCTGTCTGTCTGTCACAGCTGGATATCTCAAGAACTACTAAAGCTATCAATTTGAAATTTGAAACAGTTTTAGATGACGTTTGCCCAACTACACACATCAAAAGTGTCTAGGGATCAACATATATTTTTGCAATAACTTTTCTCCTGATTGATATTAATTAAAATTTTCTTTAAGGATTCATCAAATAAAGTGTTTCCGTTTGTCACAGTAACGATAAACCAAGTCACCTTTGCATTAATAAAGAAATTTGCCATTTTCCTAATAAAGGGATTTTTGACATTTGAACCACTAACAGAAAAGTTCGAAAAAAGACTGAAATAACAGTTTTCTTTAAAATTTTATTGGGTAACTTAAACAATTAATAATCCGTGTTTCTACCGCGAACACTAACAACACAAGAACATCGGTTTGGCATACTCAAAATGAGTTCATCCAAATCACGCCGTGGAATGGCCGCCCATGTTCGTTGCAACAACAAAAAAGGTCTTCTTGCGACTGGATACCCTCCATATTCGGCAGAGCTCTTCTCTGTAGCATATCCCATGCATGCTCAATCGGGTTCAAGTCTGGCGACTGAGCAGGCCAGGGCAGGACATTGATGTTAGCTGCGGCGAGAGTCTGTCTTACAACTCTTGCGGTGTGCGGTCGTGCATTATCATGCATTAACTGAAATAAGGGACCGATTTGCACTTGTAGAGGAACGATGACGTCTGATACAATCGTCTCAGCATAAATTTGAGCGTTGAGGTTGCCTCTGATCCAAATCAACTCAGTTCTTCCGCCGATCCAAATACCCGCCCATACCATAATGGTTCCACCACTATAAGGATGGACTTCCTGGCAGGATTTTAATCGCTGTTGGCGTCCAGGGGTTCTCCAGTGTCGTATACGTCTTGTATCCGGTCTCATACCAAAACGAGACTCATCAGAAAAGCACACGAAACGCCATTGTTCTTCTGCCCAATTTCTGTGTTCAAGAGCCCATTGATATCGAATCCTACGATTGTGCATTGCTATAGGTGGTACCCGTAGCGGTCTTCGGGAATGAAGGTTCACTTCATGCAAGCGGTTTCTGACTGTTTGGTCGCTAATTAAGTTCCCTGAAGAGTGATGAAGCCTCACGGCTAACATCATGGCGGTTATTGTTGGAGCTCTTCGAGTTAAGATTTGAATGTATCGGTCTTGTCTCCGTGTAGTGCAGCGATACCGTCCTCCATGGCGCTCAGCCACGGTACCAGTGCTTCGGTAACGTGTCCAAAGTCGACTGATAACACTCTGACTTGTATTCAGAGCTAAAGCCACAGTACGTTGCCGGGAACCAGCTTCTATCATTCCCACGGCTCTGAGCATTTCTTCCCTGCTTAAATGACGTCGCCGCTCCATAATAACGTTGGTTTTAATCAGTAGTAGGGAAACAGTAGCACTAATAATGTCTTCAATGCGTTGTATGTTTTTATAGGGAAAATATTGACAGCTGATTTTCATCTTTTACTCGAATTTGATTCACAGTTCCTGATTCAAATTATGAAATGCACCAAAAAGGATCCATATAAATTTATAAAATCATAAATTTATTACAAAGCCACATCTCAATCTCAAGAAATCCGCATAAAAATGCTTGATCCCTAGACACTTTTGATGTGTGTATTTTGCAAATAAGAAAGAAATAAAAATATATGTATTTTTTTTGCAACAGGAACTGAAAGGAGGTCTGAAAAATTCGAAGTGGGGCTACTAGGGCATGAGGGGTATCATATGAAAGAGCACAGTTTGCACATTCTCAAACATTTTTTTCTTTTTTTTAGGCCGCATGGTTTTTGACTTTTGATGAAAAAATTAATAAAAAAATACTGTTCCCCTCCCCCTTATCTTTGAAGTTTGCAAAGAGAAAAATCTGAAATAATTCTATATGATAGACGTTTATGTAAAGATTACAGGAAAAATAAAACGAAGTCTCTAAATAGCACACTTTTTCAGAAATCAACAACAACAGTTACATTAGTTCCAATAGCGGTCAAGAGATAGCGCTGACATAAAACTTCAATATTCTACACCGCAGTGCACAGTGTTAAAATTCTCTGATGAATATAGGCCTCGCCAATGAAAATTTTAAAACATATTATGGTACGGAACCCTCGGTGCGCGAGTCCGGCTCGTTCTTGCCTGGTTTTTTATAGTTTCAAAAGACTCTTTTGCATTAGTAGGTATTGCCAGTGTTTTCATTTATTGTCATTCTGTCGTATCCACATCTCTATACTTACAAATAATTAAAATTTAAGTGTCTGTTTGTAATGTCAAAATAACAGTTATTTCCTAAATGCTGAAGAAAATTTAATTTTTTTTTTGTCTGTCTGTTCCGGTTGGACCGTTTTTGGTAAAATTTGGTATAGGAATACTTTGAACCCTGGGGAAGGACATAGGCTAGGCTTTTTACCGACATGGCACGCGGGCGAAGACGTGGGTGGAAGTTAGTTGCATAATAAAAAGCAGTCCCGTTTCCGCTATACACCAATCTACTAGCACAGGGGCATACACCCAATTTTGATTCTATATAAGTACAAAGTATATTTTATTTTATATCTCTAAAAAAATGGAGACTGATTTGGTCAACTTTTATTCTCAAACTGATATTTGTAATTGATCCCTATAATTATCTCACGTGAGCAAAACCAGATAATTTCTTAGTATAGTGTAAGTATGTACCTATACAAAACACTAGACACTATTAGGTACATGAATAAATTGAATTACTTTACAAAGTATAGTATATGGTTATGATGTCAAAGTGTGTGTAATTACAATCAACAGTGATTTGTGACTTGTGAGTGAATTTGTGACGTTATTTCTTGCACACACCCTAACATATAAGAAATTAAGGACACTCATAGAAAATTACAGGTCTTAGAATAAGGGCCTACGCAAACGACAGACTTTTTAGGAGATCGAGTCTTTGGCGCATGAAAAGTCTGCGAGGTGTGCATACATTTTGCGCGCCGCCGCATGGACAAAAAAGTGCATAACTAATTTGTCTGTCGTCTGCGTCGACCCTAAGAGGAACATAAAATTAAAAGTAACACCAGGCTGACGTTTCCACAAAGGTAGTATTGAACAAGTATTCAACTACCTTAATGTCATAGTAATTACCTAGGTCCTTGAATTTCCTTTCATTTGTCCAACATCATAATGCAATTTGATTCGCGTGACGTCTTTCTCATTCATTTCTATTTCGTGTTACGTGCGAAAGAGATGCGCATATTAACATAATACTTACCACCCGGTGAAAGTGCACATGAATGTGCTCACAGCATTAATGTGCACATGTAGTGTTAATGTTAGAGAAAAAAATATATACGATATATTAAGTAACCGAGACATACGGGACAATTGCGGAGGTTAGGGAACGTAAATGGAGGTCACGGTCAATCAAGGATCGAGGCAATCTTGACACCCATTTAACCTAAACTGGAATGGACAACAGGACAGTAGGCATACAAAAACCAAAATCCAACAAAAATCCATATTCATATCCAAACTTTTGAAACCATCTCTCAAGGAGGTCTATCTCAAGCGGTTAGACAAGGGTAATGACTTCACAATACAGCCAATGATCGTGAATGCTTATGCTCGCCGTGTCAGTTCGAAAGGCACACTACATACTGTTATTTGAGAAAAAAAATGAAAAAACTGAAAAAAATCGTACAGCTGCTTAGTAAAACTCCGCTGACCTCAGGCGTTTTATCGTCAGCCCTCGTTTGACGAACTCGCTTGCATCGTGGAATATGCTCTCTTGATGTGTTTCGTTTTTCAGGTTGGCAACCCCGGTGGGCGCAGTCGCCGAGCGCCGCAGCATGCAGCAAGGCTTCTTCTGAGCCTTCGAGCACAGGTAGTTATCTGGCTTTCTAAACCTAGGGACCACAGGATGGGATGTGGGATCGAGGATGCCAGATAATACAATAGGGGATAAAAATAAACATAAATAAATACATAATCAATAAAGAAATAAATTATCGTTAGCGTATCACTCGTGGCAGTCGAGTTTGACTTCGGTATTGGCTATGGTTGGGTTTTATAGTTAGGGTTGTACCTTGTGAGTGATTCCTTGTAGTCAATATCGTCGATTCCGAACCTCTCTCGTAGATTCCTGAACACAAGAGGGCAGTACTCCTTGACCTTGAAGTGGGATGGCATGTTTTCTCTGTAACAATTGATTATTCATTAATTAATCTTTTTTTGTTAACACCTTTCATGAAAGGCGCAACCCTAGTGTGTCTTAAGGAAAACACCTGTATTTTGCCTCATCATTAAATTACCATAAATCCATACAGATAAGAAGAAACGGACAAGTAATTTCGGAGAAAAGATAACTAATTTATAATCAGTAGATTGATTGCATAGTCAGCCTAATCTAGGAGGAAATAGTATGAACAGCTTAAGAGACGAGGCCTGTGTCCCAGTAGTGGGAACATTACCCACTACTGGGACACAGGCCTCGTCTCTTCGAGAGGAAATGGGCTGCAATGCCTGTAATCCACCACGCAGGCCCAGTGCGGCTTGGTAGATGTCACATGTCTTTGATTTTTTGGTTCTAAGTCATGCCGGTTTCCTCACGAAATTCTCCTTCACCGTTTTGAGAGCAGTGGTGATGAAATTATTTACACAAAGTAAAGCGCTTGCCTGGGTTCGAATCCACGACTTACAAGTCTACAACTCGTAAGTCGGGGTCGGTACCACTGGGCCACCTCTGAAGGAGGAAATACTGCCTTAACCGGTTGAATGCCGGAATTACAGAAACAATTAAAAACCCATTGTGTCTCGCGTGTATATACGTTCCGGCATACTAAGGGGTAAAGTACCTACACAAAGTAAATTGCATTGTGTATTCAATTTAGATAGGTACCACAATAAATGGTATAAAGCTATTAATATACCATTAAGCGAATCGTTTAGCTCTATCAATTTTATTATCATTGACGCACCATAGTCTCAATTAGCAACGAGATTCTAAAATGGTTTAATAGTTCTTAATAGTCAACAGATTAGTGTCTGTATTATGGCGTAGCGTTGCTATTTACGTATAATTGACTATAATTACTAAGAAAATATCATAGAGGATAGGCAGTAGTATTCATCTGTTTGCATTTACTTTCGAGTCCGTTCGAGCGACGACAATAGGTAAATTAGGGGTAAAAAGACTAGACAGCAAAGTCGGTGAGGAGCTTCCAGGAATGTAACTTTAATTACTGTTTGGTGTATTCTGGGAAGTAACCGAGAAGGGTCCGTGGGTAAATAATAGCAGCCGCACAGGACAGAGGTCAATCGATCAGGTTAAGCTACGCTTGCCGCGGTTGGTCTGCATGGGTGACCATCTTTAGATACCGAGACCCCTCCTCCGTGCTTTGGAAAGCATGTTAAGCCGTTAGTCCCAGCTGTCATTCGTGGATCTTTGACAGTCGTTACAGGTACTCAGAAGCCCGAAAGTCAGACAACCGGTCTTACCAAGAGTTATCGTATTACCAAGTAATTGGGTTGTGGAAGTCAGATAGGCAGTCGCTCCATGTAAAATACTGGTATTCAGCTGCATCCGGTTAGACTGGAAGCCGACCCCAACATAGTTGGGAAAAGGCTAGGCAGATGATGTATTCTGGTAAGTAACCCTCTTAACCAGGTGGTTACCAGCTAGGTACAATTATTTGTAAGAATCTCAGATAATTAAAATTTTGACAATTGTCATGTTTTGGAAGCACAATCTCAATGTCGTACAGGACAAAGTTCAAATTCCATAGCAGCCAAAAAAAAATTAGAACTTTTCATTACAAACGGTCACTCAAAAATGAAATTAGACTACATAACACTAACGTAGATGGTTGAGTATTTGGCAATGAATGTAAATTATCTGAGATTCTGAATTGAAATACAACTGACTGGCTAATATACCTACTTATACAGAATGAAGTACGTGACAAAAATTCAAAAGAGTATGTTTAGATGGTTTGGTCATGTTGACTGGATGAATGTATTTACCAGTGAGTGGAAACGCAAGGGGGGGGGAAGCTGGTGACAGACAAACAGACGGACAGTGGAGTCTTAGTAATAGGGACCCGTTTTTATACCCAAAAACGTACAATAGATTGTAGACCCCGTACCTACAATCTTTTGTATCTTTCTTGAGCGAGGAAAATCTTTGATAGCTACGAGCTTCCTCGTGTATGACAGGTGCCTTGGGGTTTTTCAACACAATAACATATTTCTGATTAAAGGTCACAGCTCATTAGGGCCACCCGGCACCCACTCCGCACCGCCTCGCCTCCTGCGGCTAGTATTCTTTATATGGACTTGTATGGGTATGCGCTCACTACATCAACTCCGTAGCGTCATCGGATCGCCTCGGTCGTAAGCTCTCCACGCGCGGACGGCGGGTGGACCACTCGGTGACAACTCGCTGCTCGCATGCTTGCCTTGCGTTGACTGCCCATTGTCAACGCGATAATGTTATACGCGACGCGAGGTCCTCTGGTTGACCGCGCGACGTTTATTGGTGATAACGCGACCACCTGTCGACAACGAGTGGACGGCGTGCGACGAGGCGGTGCGGGGTGGGTGCCGGGTGGCTCTAATGAGCTGTGACCTTTAATGTGATATCATTAGAATATAAGCAAACTAGATGAGCCAACTTTGTTCTTATCAGTTACATTATTTTTTCCTTATATTGTCAATTTAATAACACTTATAATCTTCTAACAAATTCCTTATCAAAATAATACTGATTGTAAGTTTCATAAGTATCATTTTATCAATCATCAATAATCTGCGTCCCATTATTTTTTCCTTATATTGTCAATTTAATAACACTTATAATCTTCTAACAAATTCCTTATCAAAATAATACTGATTGTAAGTTTCATAAGTATCATTTTATCAATCATCAATAATCTACGTCCTTGTCTTTACTGTCTTTTTTTTTTGTGGATGGGAAATCATCAAATTACCCCTCCCGCTCTGGGTGGAGCGGAAGGGAGTGTCAGACTCTTATTGACTAAAACCCACCCGTGTTCCTTCCTTAGCCCTTTATGCTCCGGGCCAGCGGTAACCCTTTCGGACAATCCCGCTGACCCGGCAGGCTTCGGCCCTATGGGGCCCCTCCTCGATGCTGACATCTCTTTGAGGCGCGCGTGGAAACGTACGCGCCGTCCGGCACGGGCCTGGTCCTGATCGGACGGTGAGCTACCTATTACTCTCCGCCCGCAAAACTGATTTTGATGAGATTCACAGAGAGATAGCAGAATTTCTATAGAAGGATCATCATTCTCCTGCACTTATCCTAATTAATTTGGGGTCGGCGCAACATGACTTTTACTTCCATACTTCTTCTTTTCACCCCCTATCTAACCATTTCTATAGAAGGATAGTGGGTGATTTTCACTCTTAAGAGTAAACTAGTCGCGAGCTCGAACTCACTTGTGGTCATGGCCAAAAAGCACGCTGTCTCACCTGGCTTCGTGTCCGACAAAGCTAGTATCAGTGATGAGCAGTTAGACGCTAGTCTACACGAACAAAGTCTAGTTCTTACGCACAGAAACACCGTTCCGAACTGATAGGCCCGTAAATAAAATCGAAAAGTGCTTCGGAAAATAGAGTTTTATGAAAAAACCACTGCATCAATCAATTACAAATAAAGTTTATTGAACTCTTCGATAACTGAGCTTTGTCGGTACGGATTTGGTTTTGAAGATTTTATAGTTCTTTTATTACTTACTAGCTTCCGCCCGCGACTTCTTCCGCGTGAAATTTCACTCTCCCCCCATTCACCTAAGAGGGTGGAATTTCGAAAAATCCTTTCTTAGCGGATGCCTACGTCATAACATCTACCTGCATGCCAAATTTCAGCCCGATCCCTCCAGTGGTTTGGGCTGTGCGTTGATAGATCACTATGTCAGTCAGTCACCTTTGAGTTTTATATATTTAGATTTACACCCAAAGTTACATTAAAAATAGCAAGAAAAACGAATCTTTGTTGGCTCATAACTTTTTAATGACTTTTTATTTTACTTTTTTTTTTTTTTACAATGTCAAACAGTGGAGTAATACTCTCCCGAAATTTGTATGGAAAAAATATCGACTAGTGGCACCTTAAGTTTTTAGCTTTAACATACCTGCAGGCAAAACTTAATTGACCATTTTTGCAGTATTACTATTTTTCTATCTTTATTATTTCCTAGTCTGCAAGTATTATCCTCAATTTCCATCACAAATGACTAATGCAGAGCTAGATACCTATTTCCTTGAAGGAAAATCTGTTATGTTGCAATATGTCGTAAAACACAAATGTGCTACAAACTAGCAATACCTAGTATGAAAATTATTTGTCCTTGAGTATCTACTTTGCTCATAGAGAATTCTCTCAATTTTATTTTTAAAAGTATTTAAATTTTAAACACAATATCTGGTATAATGTAACAAAAGAATTATATTATTGCATTTTAGATTTGAACCCTGACTTCTTTAGCAATAAACGATTGTTACAGGAAATACTTTTAGCTTTGTCACGGAGATAACAACTGAAGATCATCTAATCATAGGACATGAGGTTTCAGAATATGTTATTTACATTACTGCACATGTCATCATTATCTTACAAGACGGAATAAACTTTTATTTTATTAACTTTGAACATTTACCCCCTCACTAATAAACAAGTCGTCTGTATAGTTAAACAACGCTTTGTCTTCTATCGAAAGTAAAATTACTGACGACTGAAAGAGAGAAATCAGTGTGTAACTATTCATCTGATATAATATGTTTATTAGTAAAGGGCTAATGGGTTTATTCATAAACATTGCTCAAAGTTAAGTTATGATCAGCGACTGTTTAACCATACATTTTTGACATTTAAACATCTCTTAAATTTGATGCACAACGGACCAAATGGGAGTCTAAGTGCAGAAAAGGTAGTCCTACAAACATCGTCTCTTAAATTTAAGCAATGTTTACAAGTAAAGAGGTAATAGTCTTTATTCTGCTTAAATAACTAACTGTAAAATGGATGATTTGGACAAAGCCTAGTTTCCAATTACGACTTAGGGATAATTTTGGCAAATTCTTACTTGTTAAATAAATGGTTGTCAACTTTGAGCTTGGAGTAAGCTCTGAAGTCGTCCGGCAGAAGCATGACTGGTATAGTGACATGACTTAGCTCATTTATCTGAAAACGAAAAATACTATTTAGCTATCAACACAGTACTCTAAGCAAATTAATGTTGATGTGGCCAAAATGCTTATATGTATTGGACCTGTGTCCAACGCATTATAGCTTATTAGTCTATTTATATTCAATGGCAAGGGGACTTAGAAAAACATACTGTATTGACAAAGTGCCAAATTTACAATAGGATTTGGGTGTTTTAGTAAAGTTTTTTTATTATGCTAAATTGAAATGTAAACATTGTAAAACCACAACAAACCAGTTGTGTGGGAAATGACATAATAATGATGCTTCGCTCGCCGAGATCGTTTCAAATAGGATTATACACCCGCCATACTACTGCAATTATTGCATAAAATATGAAGTAATTACCGTGTGATTCACACCCCACATAAACACAGATAGTAATGGTTCATTTGCACGAAACAGTTTCACTTTTTGATGTTTTACACGAATGTGTTTCTTCTTCAATTTGCTTAATCCAGAGCTAGGAACGGACATTTTGGATTTGTTTACAACTTCTACCAGAGTCAGAGGACAACCACTGTACGTAATTTATAGCGCGAGGTAATAATTAAACCATTTTTAGTTAA
This sequence comes from Oligia fasciuncula, assembly GCA_963082905.1. Taxonomy (NCBI): domain Eukaryota; kingdom Metazoa; phylum Arthropoda; class Insecta; order Lepidoptera; family Noctuidae; genus Oligia; species Oligia fasciuncula. Next base: position 5,980,995 of record OY720401.1, read on the forward strand.
CGGGGAATATATCGAATCACAAAGAAAGACGATTATAATGAGAAATTTATAGAAACTCTACACCCATCAACAGCAGCAAACGGCTTTTTGACAGACAGACAGAAATTCACAGAATGAAAAAGCAATATGAATTTAGTCGCCTAATTAGAGATGTACCATTAATTTAGTTTTAGGCGATGGTAGTTTATTAAAAATACTGGTAGATAGAATGATAGAATTCAATGTTTTTAAAGTAAAAGGGAACATAAGACGATCAATAAGACATTTTTTTTTCAATTTAATAGGGTCACACATCCTGTCAAAATCATGTGTGGACAAGTGGATGTGAGATATAGCGACTTAGCGAGGAGTTTAAAATTATGTTCTCTGGTCACGGGTGGACGCGCCGCCGGCAAACAGTGACATGACAAGATATTAGATTGACGACGCACAATTTCCATACATAAAGATCACTGTGATTTTGACAGTGATGTAATATCAGAGGTAAAAAACTCTTTTTTTTTTGGGTGGGAAATCATCAAATGACCCCTCCCGCTCTGGGTGGAGCGAAAGGGAGTGTCAGACTCTTACTGACTAAAACCCACCCGTGTTCCTTCCTTAGCCCTTTATGATCCGGGCCAGTGGTAACCCTTTCGGACAATCGGCCCTCACGGGCCCCTTCAGATGATGCTGACATCTCTTTGAGATGCACGTGGTGGACCACGTACGCGCAGTCCGGGACGGGCCTAGTCCTGATTGGACGGTGAACTACCCAGGTAAAAAACTCTGTGTGAAAGAACTGTAGAATTCGTTTTTTGACGTGAACACTTCTTTAGGCGCGATGGACATTTTTTGAGATGGGAAAAAACCATTGAACTCGCGCCACTGTTACCGTAAGCGACACCGCGCATGTTTTGTTTAAAAGACGATAAAAAAATACCCGCTTCGGCTGTGCTCGGCTGTTCTCGGGATGCACTCAGTTTTAATGTCTATCCGATATGTCAGTGAGGGATGGCAAAAAAGTATTCTGTTTGTGTTTTGTTTTCACTTCTGTCGGCAATCCCGGAATGCCACTGTTTTTTTGTACAATATGTATTGTGTATAAGTTATTATTTCCGCGTTGTTCAGTCCAGAAGCGGTGAAGCGGTGATGGTGGTAGATTAGGGTACGTTCATATGAGCGCGACAACGCGCGTACTCCGGCCTCGCGCCAATCTCACCACAGGCCACAGAGGTAAGAACGCCACACACGCTCAGCGCCCTAAGCCCCTAACAGCCACCGCGTCGCACCCGCGGTACGATGTCGTCGATGACGCCGCCGTATGTATGTGCAGTGTGTGCTTTATATTTTGCTGCCATTTTACAACAAAACAACAAACTACCAAAAAATAAATCAATGTATCTGCCTTAACCTGGCAATACTCTTAGCCTATGAGTAATAGTGTTCTGTGTCTTAGACGGAGGTTACACGTTCATTCTGATGTCAGTTCAGTCTATGATTTATGTCAGAATGACGGGAAACTGATTGTGTAACACGTAGACTGATGGAATGATGGTCCAGAATGATGATTATTTAAATATTTTAATAATTTTTGTCAGTCTGGTCAGACTGATGCCAGACTGAACGTGTGTTTATTAGCTATCAGTCTGATGTCAGTCACTGCTTAGACAGCGATGGAGTCGCACGACATGTCGCCGCCTGCGGCGACTCCCTCGCCGCTCCCGACGTCCCCATCTCTACCATTAGCCCCGGAGAAAGAATTTATTCTTACATTAGAAATGTTACCTATTCTTTGGGATAAAAAAAATTAAATTCTTTAATTCGATAATAATCAGCATAGTCATCTTCTTCTCCTGTGTCTAAATTTTCGGAAACAATATAAATATGACATTAATTTACCAGTTATTAACAATATAATGAAAAGTACCTATGTTACTGCTATTCGTGTGTACAATCAGTTACCGCCAGCAATTAAAGAATTAAATGGAAACATGTTTAAAAATAAATTGAAGAAAATGTTAATTGATAAGGTATTTTATAATCTGCATTAGAGATGTGACAGTATACATAAAAAGTCAATTATTAATTAATCGATTATTTTGCCTAGTAATAAAATCGATTAAAAAATAATCGATTTTTTTCCTTTTTTTTTGATAGATTAAATTAAACGCCTGAAATAACGATAATCACTATCACAGCACTCAGTTTTATTAACCCGTCGCATGAAATTCTATTGTTATCTGTACATACCCTGTACACGCGACATGCGAAGGGTTAATAATAATAATATCAACAAGCGAAACATTAATTTTACACAAAAAAGGTTTTTTTTTTAATTTCTCCTTTCGCAGGAAGAAATTTCTTAGGGTGAATGGATAGTAGTAGACCGCGAAATTCAAATTTTCTAAAGTTTTTTGCAATTTGCAGGTCAGTGTCAGGTTGTATCTTGATCAAAATATTATTCGCGACAATAACAGGTACATATTTAGAGAATTTTAATCCTAAGAATCATTAATACATCTTTCTAAGTTAAAGTTTTGCGCGACCGTAATAAATATGTATTTACAGAATAAAATTATTATAATCATTAAAGTCATCAACACAACTCTCTAAGACCATGTAATCCCCAAAAATGACTATTTCATGAAATCTTGACATTTGGGGATTATACTAACTTAACAAGTTGTATTACTGATTGTAATGATTATAATTCTGTAAATACATATTTGTTACGACCGCGAATCATATTTTAATCAACGTACAACTTAATACCGACCAGCAAATTGTAAAAAACGTAAGAAAATTTGAATTTCTCGGGCCACCTTAGCGCTTCCCCCTTAAGATACAATATCGCTCGCCATACAATTTAATGGACCATTACACACGACGAAGATAATATTATTTATTTCATATTTATGGGGATTACAAAGATAAAATATTATAGTATCTTAGCCGTGTGGAGCGCCCTTTAGCGTCATTCATTTATTAGTTAGTGGTACACTTCGCGGTACTTTGCGGCTTCGCGCTCCTGACTAAAAAGCTGTGTTGCGCGGCCGTTCTAAATTCTAGGTGAAAAAAATCGGCAGTGAATAAGAAATCGATTTTTTTATTAATCGATTTTTTGTAATATGTAAATCGATTATAAAAATCGATTTTTATAGAAAAAAAATCAATTATTAATCGATTTTTTCTATAATCGATTATTTTTTCACATCCCTAATCTGCATGAGTTTTTTGATAAAAAATAGAATTTGTATGTACCCAATTTCTTATTACTATTGCATATCCGACTCGGGTAGACTTGAAACAAACAAAAAAATATGTATTATAACTTTATGTACACAGTTATGCAATAAATATATCTTTATCTGTCTCATATCTCATTCAGAAAATTTAAGTGAATTTATGGTCTTTTCATTGGCCACTTTTTATACCACCGCTTTCTTTTTTTTTCTACTAATATAATAATAATATTACTATATTAGTCCTGTCTACGAAGGCAACGGGAGCATATTATTTTTCTTGTTAAAATCCATACCAAATGCATAAGCGTGTTATCGCGTAGAAGTTTTCGGTTAGACTGATCGTCAGTCTGACTTACCGTGTAATACCGCGCGTCATTCCATCATTCTGGCATCATTCTAGACGTGATCAAGGTCACAGACTGAACTGACATCAGAATGAACGTGTAACCTCCGTCTTAGCCGGTCGGCTGATAGATTGACAGGTCGAAAATATTTCTGAAATTATTGGAAAATAACAATTCCAGTATAATTCCCGTACAATTTTGGTTTGCTCTGATAGAGTATTTACACCGTTGTGCAGTGAATTTGTGTGAGAGACAATCATGATCATCCCGAGCCCGTTCGTTTACTGGGCACAAACTGAGAGTGTAATATCATTGAAGATAGAGTTGAAAAATGTTGTAGAACCTGATGTGAAAGTTCTTGAGAATAACTTGAAATTCTCGGCACAAGGCGTTGGCGCCCGTGGCGAGAGTCTTTATGAATTTAATTTGGACTTATTTTTACCTGTAAAAACAGTAAGTACTTACATTAGAACTGAATATTTTTTCAAATATTGAAACACCGAATTTAATCCCTTTTATCAAGGAAGATAGGGTGTAATTACTCTATTGTTACTAAGTGATTTCAAATAGTTCACCTTATTTTAAGTGATTTCAAATAGTTCACATTACTTAGAACAGCTAGTTTTATTACAATAAAACTAGCTGTTCTAAGTAATGATAAGTAGTACAACACAAATAATTTTTTTGAGTAAACAATTTACAAGTTACTTTCAAGGCACTCTATATTGAACTAGATAACTAGGTAAATAAGTCTTGCAATTTTACATTCTAATGCCTGCATACATTATTGGATCCTCTTGTCAACTCATTGAATCATCATCATACAACAGTATTGAATATCTTTAGAAAATATCTATAAAAAAATCCTTATAAAAATTTATTGGTAATAATATTTTATGAGTTTTTGATTGATTTAGTGGTATTTTACATACATTTTATTTCTGAAAAGTAATATTATTACAAAATATTTCTAAGCTCTAATAAGTTTAATTTTAAGGCTACCTTATTTACCTTGAAATCTGGTAAATTATAATATATGCAGGCCACACTAGTATTCAAAATATAACTAAAATTTATTCAAGTCTTAGCATGATTATTAATTTGTGATTGTATTGTACCTATTGCTAAAATTAAAATACACTGTAATAAAAAAACTTTATTTTGATAATTATCTGAAAGTCATAATTATTTTAATATTAGCTGTTAATGTCCCACTGCTGGGCAAAGACCTCTCTTTTCACACAGATTTTTTTATTGAAACAGCAGAGTATAGTGTCCACTGAGTATCTCCCATTAATAATAATTTCTTATTTCAGGCAGAAAATGGCCACATTACCACAGTCCGTGTGTTTGAAAACAGAGTGGAACTCATCCTGCAGAAGGAGAAGGCTGCTTGGTGGCCCCGGCTGACGGCTCAGCCACAAAAACCTGCGTGGCTTAAGGTAGGACATATTTTTACATGAAATTAAGAGGGTTTACGACATACGGCATATCATACAAACTTTCAAGCCCTTGTTTTTCGAAATTAATGAACCGATTTTAATGAAACTTCATACACATAAGCAGGATACAAAGGTCTAAAAAGTTAGTAAAGAACGTTTTCGAAAAATAGTGTTACAGTCAAATAAGTCCGATTTTTTATTTTTTAAATAAGTGAAGTTTCATTAAATTGGTTCATTCATTTCGAAAAACAAGGGCTTGAAAGGTTGTATGAAATGCCGTACATCGTAGACACTCTTAACCCAAACATATCTCATGTTTATAATAGCATATAATGTGCCCACTGCTGGAAAGCCGGCCTCTCGGTGAGCGGAAGTGGGCCGTAATCCACCACGCAGGCCCAGTGCGGGTTGGTAGATGTCACATGTCTTCGAATTTTTCAGTCTGTTATTGTCCTACTGCAGGGCAAAGGCCTCTTGGCAATTTGAGACTTATATTTTAATGGTTATTATCAGATTAATTCGTCGAAAATCGCAAAAAAATATGTTGTACTTAAATAAAATTGATAATATAACTTGTTAGATTATGATTAAAACATTCTTATCTAATGAAGATTGTAGTGCTGTTACAATCTTTAATTGTCTTTTGTAATAAGAATATTAAAGTATGTAAGAATACAAATTAAAATAAGTCAGGTTTGACCTGCAAATGTCTTTGCCTTCAGAATAATATTAGCCAAAAAGTGATAATATACAAATTACAATCTGGTAATATATTTAAGTATGTTTTTTTTAGCTTTTTTTTAATAATATTTCTCAAGAACTTTGTCCTTGAACCTAAGATCTTCATAGTATAACAATGGATAATTAAATTATTTTTAATTCATTGTTGTTCCATTGTATTGTTTCCAGCTCACATAATGCATTCTTAATTTAATAATATTTGGGGACAGCCGCCTACAAGTAACCTCTAACAAGTACCTACCTACAAGATAACTAGACAGTCCTCAGTGCAGTTTACAAAATAGTGTAATACAGAAAATGTTAATTGGATCTATATCTTACATAGAAGCTTTTACCCACGACTTCGTCCGGGTGAAATTTCTTGTTCCCCCGACCCACCCCGTCGCATCTCATCGCCTGCCATCCATCCATACTAATGTTATAAATGCGAAAGTGTGTCTATCTGAATCGATTTAGATGAAATTTGGTAGGTATAGAGATAGTTTTCTAAAATTCTAAAAATCTTCTGCGCAAAGTTCAGGCCCGTTACGTCGGTCGTATTGTACCATAAGGTATATTAAAGAATTTGTACATACGTAGATGTTTTTGTGATTTTTACAGATAAACTTCGACCTGTGGATGTCAGAGGACGCTGCGGACAGTGAAGACGAGAAACGTGACGTCATGAAGGACTACCCTGGAATGTACGACAAACTGCACAAAGAAGAAATGGGCTACAGAAGAGGTGAGTTAATGAAAAATGGTTTATTATTTTAACAAGTAAACCTTAGAAATAGTGATTGGAGCCTAAGCCTGTGTTAGGAGACTAAGTTGACTGAGTTGTTAAACAAATTCATACATTAGCCACAGTAAGCAACACTTGAGCAAAGTAGCCCGAGATAAGCCTTGACACCCATGTCACAGTGATTAAAGAATAATAATAGGTACACATAGAATATCAGTTAGATTACATACAATTAATGTGAAGCCAAAGATCAAAGTTGTTTCATTTTATTAGAGCTAATAATATAACTTTTGATATCCTTGTGACGGCAAATGACCGACCGACTTGACTAAATAATTGTAATCCATTTATATTCAGGCGACACAGGCACATAGATAAATACCTTAACCTAAACATGGTTCATATTTACATAATTTAAAAAGCTAACAGTTTTAAAATAATAATATGTACAGTATATAAAAAGTAGGGGAAATAATCAAAGGGCATCAAAAAATTCGTCCGCATCGCTGTCAATAAGAAAAGTGCCCAAAAGGCTGGCAGCATTGCCACGTTGTATGGCAATGCTGATTCTTTGGCCAAAAAATAGGCCAGCCCTCTGGTCACGTAAAGAGTCGCCCAACCGCTTGCCGTCTCGAAAAACTAAGTGGGGACTCGGACCCTATGGCCCTAGTGTTTCAACCCCAAACGGCTCGAACATTAATTTACTAAACATACATATTCTTATCATAAATAAAACTTTTGTTCATAAATAAGACTTAAGACTATATTTTTATTAGTAGCGCTTCTTCTCTAAAAGTGGGCATCTAATCTTTCAGTGAGCAAATGTTTGTTTGGTTCTTCGTTTACCGGCAACAGCTAATAGTTTTAAAATATTCGGCTGTCTGGATATCGAATTCTAATGAAGCCAAACAATTCCATTCCAAATACATTTATTAGTAAACTTGGTTGAACCGTTGCATCGCCGAATGATGTGTTGTAATGCACACATTACAACACATCATTTGAATTGAATGGAGTAAATGTAATGAATAATGTTTGCATAAATACCTAACTATTGTAGAAAGAATGATGGGTATGTCCAATAAAAACAACATATTAAATGAAAGTTTATATCATACGCATTAATTTTCATTCTGAGCTGAAGGTTGTGAAATACCGGGATAAAGAGATATCAGACCTGCAAGTACCGTGTAAAAGTATTAGTTTATGACGCTAATGTTCACGGCAGTTCTCAATAATATTAGTTATTGACTGATAACATTGAAGGGGCTTATGGTTAACTAATAACAGCCCGCATGGGTCGATCGATCAGGTTAAGCTGCGCTTGCCGGGGTTGGCCCCTGGATGGGTGACCATTTTTACATACCAAGACCCCTCCGTGTCTCGGAAGGTCCCGGCTGTCATTCGTGAATCTTTGACAGCCGTTACGGGTCGTCAGAAGCCAGAAAGTCTGACAACCAGTCTTACCAAGAGGTTTTGTATTACCCAGTAACTGGGTTGTGGAGGTCAGATAGGCAGTCACTCCATGTAAAATACTGGTATTTAGCTGCATCCGGTTGGACTGAAAACCGACCCCAACAACATAGTTGGGAAAAGGCTAGGCAGATGATGATGACTCTATATAAAATTCAAAGTCCTGACTGACTGAGATATCAACGCACAGCCTAAACCGCTGGTCCTAGAGACATGAAATTTGGAGGGTGTGTTCTTTGTGAAGAGTAGGTAATAGGTATACACTAAGAAAGGGCTTTTCGAAATTCCACCCCTAAGAGGGTGTTGACGACCACAGCGCCATCTATTAACGACGAGGGACGCTAACCGATGACGAAAGCAGTGCGCAAGGACATCAACGCGATACTAGCGACGCGCTACGGATCTTACTAACTTCACTGTCTTCGTGACCCGCTAACGAACCACACAAAATTATAACTGTTTTTAAATTGTGAAGAAATACTTACCTCAAACATTGTAAACCGATATTACACGTTATCATAAGGAGCCTTGTGTCTGATTCCAATCCACGACGCTGACACGACGACGACGACCTGACAAAGAAACCCCAACATATTTGGACCTTCGAGCCGAACGTTCATCCGAAGCAGCGAGAGCACCATCTTCAGCAACGGTCAGGTCAATCCACCCAATTTCCTTCCAAAATCCTGTGCTCAGTTTGTGCTAATATCGTTATTTTTCGCAAAAATTCCAGTGTTCGACTACGGTGCAAATTGTGCGTCTACCTACATCGCTCGGGCGCAAGCCGGTCAACTGTAAGTACTTGATCTTTTTCTCTTGCAAGCCACCAAAATGACCAACAATAAGAGGCATTCAATAGTAGAAATAGAAAGTAATGAAGATATCATTCGCGAATTAGTAAAGAAAAGAGGTACCGTTAAACGAAAATTAACTTTGTTTTCTAAGTATGCGCAGTCATTAGATGTTTCGAAATTAACGGACGCTCAGAAAGCGGAGTTAGAGGAGCGTTTTCAAGCCTTTAAATTGATAATCGATCAATTTTCTGCTATACAAGATGAACTAGATTCTATTGTGTCTGATAGTCAGTTGGACGGGGAACTGCTAGAGAGAGAAACGTTTCAAAATCAGTTTTATGCTATTGTGGGCAAGGCTAAATGTATGTTAAAAGATACTTCTACTCAGAATGTCGGCGGCCAAAGTCGCACTTTTAATTGCATGAAGTTACCCACAATTTCATTACCGAAATTCGACGGTTCGTACGATCAATGGCTCGAGTTTCGCGATACTTACTTATCAATGATACACAATAGTGACAATCTAGATAACGTTCAGAAGTTCCACTACTTGCGTTCGGTTCTTACAGGTGATGCACTACAAGTGGTTAAGGCACTGGAGTTTTCTTCCGACAACTATTTAGTTGCTTGGAGTCTCTTAGAGAATAGATATAACAATGACAATTTGCTAGTTAGTAATCACGTCAAAGCTTTATTCTATGCTCAATCAATGAATAAAGAATCAGCATCTCAAATTCGTAAATTAATAGATACAGTTTTAAGAAACATTCGGGCGCTAAAAACGTTAGGAGAACCTACAGATACGTGGGATACTTTAATTATTCACATAATAACATCCAAGTTAGATTCTTCGACCGATCGCGAATGGGAAAGTTACAAAAGTACCCTCCCGAAAGTAGGAAAATTAAAGCTGTCTGAATTAATGAAATTCCTTAAGGATCGTGCTGATTTTTTAGAATCTATTAGGCCTCAAAGCAAACAATCAGTAGACGCTCACACAAAGAAACAGTCGGTCACCAAATCACACAGTCATGTTATTACACGCAAAGATAACAATAACAAAAAACCATCAAATACACCACGTTACAAATGCGCTCAGTGCGGTTCCAATCACCCGGTTTACTCGTGTGAAGATTTCCTTAATTTATCTCTTAAAGATAAAATCAATTTCATTGAGGAGAAAAAGTTATGTCGTAATTGCCTACGATCAGATCACGCAGTAAACGAGTGTTGGTATGGACCGTGCAGACATTGTAACAAGAAACACAACACGCTAATTCACACAGATGCTGTTGTAGCCGCTTGCACATCATCAGCTGTTGCTCAAATCACGCAAATAGTGCCTCAGCCTGAGTCAAATGATACGAGTGCTTCACGCATACAGATGCCGCTCACCACTTCTCACAAATCTCACACAATTTACGAGGAAGATAATAATAACAAAGCGCAATGTTTTCTAAATCCGGTATTATTATCGACCGCAGTAGTGGAAATAGCGGACAAACATCATAAATATCACACAACACGAGCTCTCCTCGACAACGGGAGCCAACATTGCTTTATATCCGAATCGCTTTGTAAAACACTTAGTCTTCCATTGATACAGTCCACTGTTCAAGTTATAGGGGTAGGTAATACTATATCCCAATCCACGCAATCATGTCGTATTCAGTTGCGATCCAAAACGAACACGTATAGCACGCACGTTAGTTGTTTAGTTTTGCCTCGTATTACGGCACAATTACCATCACTAGCAAGTAATTTCCACATCGAAATACCAGGCAACGTTCAACTGGCCGATCCAGAATTCTATCTGTCTGGCGAAATTAATTTATTGTTAGGGGCAGATAAGTTCTGGGACTTGCTTAGTGAAGGTCTGATACGGTTGCCGAATGGTCCATATTTACAAAACACGCAACTCGGATGGGTCATATCGGGAACTGTTCATAAAAAGGTTTCACGCGTTAACCTTACTCATTGTAATTTCACGCAAACATTAGATTCAGAACTCAAACGATTTTGGGAACTGGAAGAAATATCTTCAATGCATAACAATCTTACCAAAGATGAAAGTGCATGCGAAAATTTATTTAAAGATACGACGTTACGCGACGTTAAAGGTCGTTTTTCTGTGCGCATTCCACTTAGTCAATCAGCTGATGTTTTAGGTGACACATTTTCTATGGCAAAAAACAGATTTCTTGCACTCGAACGCAAACTAATTAGGAGCGCGCCTAGCTATAGAAAAATGTATAACGATTTTATGAGTGAATACTTAGGTCTGGGTCACATGAGTCGCATAACAGAATACTCTTCACCTTGTTACTTTTTACCACATCATGGTGTCTACAGGGAACATAGTTCAACAACAAAACTTAGAGTAGTCTTTGATGCAAGTGCAAAGTCCACGTCGGGCAAGTCATTAAACGACATACAACACATTGGGCCTGCGTTACAAAATGATTTGTTTTCAATTTTGCTCCGTTTTAGACAATTTAAGTATGTAGCATGCGCCGACGTTGAGAAAATGTATCGGCAAATATTAGTTCAGCCTGATCAGAGAAATCTGCAGCTAATACTTTGGAGGGAAGATCCATCTGAGCCGCTCGATGTATTTCAACTTAACACCGTCACTTACGGGACGGCGTCCGCGCCGTATCTCAGTATTAGATGTTTAAAACAACTCGCGTTAGAATGTACAGATGACGTCATCGCGCAAGTAATTAATGACGACTTCTACGTCGATGATTTAATAACGGGACATCAGGATCAACAAAGGTTATTAGAAATATGCAAAGATGTTTCTGAAGTATTAGAATCAGGTTGTCTCTCCCTTAGAAAATGGATATTTAACTCGGCAATTCCACAAACAGAGTTACCGTCAACGTCTAAGGAATTCTCACTAGGAGACAATTGTCATACCAAAACACTAGGTATGGGATGGATTTATTCATCCGATGAATTGTATTTTAACACAAAATGTGATCATGACTTAACTCACGCTACCAAACGTAATATTCTCTCAGTCATCGCGCAGATATACGACCCTTTAGGTTTACTTACACCAAATATTATTATAGTTAAAATTCTACTACAAAAGATGTGGCTGTGTAAGATAGGGTGGGACGACGCAGTTCCTAACCATATACTAGTAGAATGGCAAACATTCATTAATAAATTACCTAATCTCCAAGACATACGCATTCCACGTTATATCATTGGAGAAAATACACACATTATTGAGCTACATATATTTTGTGACGCCTCGCAAGATGCATACGGCGCCTGCGCCTACATACGCAGTTATACAGACGCACAGGTGATATCAGTCAATTTGTTGTGTGCGAAAAGTAAGGTCGCTCCCGTTAAACCGGTTAGCGTACCGCGCTTAGAACTGTGTGGCGCGCTAGTAGCTGCAAAGTTGTTTACGAAAATTAGTAACTCATTAAGATTAACTTTTAATAGCGTACACTTTTGGTCAGACTCAACAATAGTTTTAGGATGGCTTAAAATGTCACCTAATTTATTAAAAACATTTGTGCAGAACCGCGTTGTACAAATTAATGAACTCACGGGCGACAAGCCGTGGCTTCATGTAGCCGGTAAACAAAATCCAGCTGATTTGTTATCGCGTGGTGTGCATCTAGATATACTTAAAACTTGTGAATTGTGGTGGCGCGGACCGCCATTTCTACAGGTTCCTAACACACAATGGGAACATGATATTAATTTAAGTAATGTTAATCACGGTGAATTACCTGAATTAAAATCACTTAAAACTTCATTGCTAGTTCAAGTAAATTCAGATTCCTTTCTATTCGATAGGTATTCATGTTTTAATCGCTTGCAACGCATAGTGGCATACGTTATGCGTTTCATTAACAATAGCCGCACAAAACTAAAAACAGAACGCCTCACAGGTTGCCTATCGATGGATGAATTAGATATTTCTCTTAGAACTTTGACCCGAATAGCACAACAACAATCATTCTTAGATGTTTATAAAACATTAAAACAAAATCATCAACTAAAATTCCCACGCAGTATTTCTAGTTTAAATGTTTTCTTGGATGACCACGATTTAATTAGAGTGGGAGGTAGACTATCCTATTCAGACTCGTTTTCATATGAGAAAAAACATCCTTTGTTGTTGTGTGGCAAACACAGACTTACTCGCCTTATATTTGAGCATCAACATAAATCACTATTACACGCAGGGGCTCAGTTACTACTGGCCACAATTCGTGATACTTGGTGGCCTATTAGAGGGCGTAACTTGGCTAAACAAGTGGTGCACACCTGTATGACTTGCAAGCGTATGCGACCTAAACCGTTAAACATACAAATGGGTAACTTACCTACCGAACGATTGGAGCCAGGGTATCCATTCAAACGTAGTGGCGTGGATTATGCTGGGCCATTGCTCATGTTGAACCGTGCCGGAAAGGGGGCTAAGTTAACGAAATGTTATATCTGTCTGTTTGTATGTTTTACTACGCGCGCAATACATTTAGAATTGGTCACAAGTCTTACTACTAAAGCATATTTGTTGGCGTTGAAACGTTTCATCTCTCGACGCGGCAAACCATTGCAGATTTATTCTGACAATGGCACGACTTTTGTAGGGGCTTTAAAGGAATTTTCAAAATTTTTAGATTCTTCAAAATCCGATATTATCAATTTCACAACCAGTAACTCCATAGAATTCACATTTATTCCGCCGTACTCGCCTCATTTTGGTGGTTTGTGGGAGGCAGGGATCAAGTCCTGTAAATTTCATTTATGTCGCATTATAGGTAATGCACATTTCACATACGAGGAGTTAAGTACGATATTGGCACAAATTGAAGCTGTCCTCAACTCCCGACCTATGTACCCAATGTCCACAGACCCGAACGACCTGCTTCCTTTATGTCCTGCTCATTTTCTGATTGGCCGACCGCTCACCGCACCCGCCAGTCGGGACCTCACTGCGACGGCTACGCAACGCCTGCCGCGATACGATCGCGTGGAACAGACGAGACAACACTTCTGGCAACGCTGGTCGACGGAGTTCATCTCTGAGCTCCAGAAGAGAACTAAGTGGCAACTCAACCAGGACACACTCACCCCTGACACCCTCGTCCTAATCAAAGACGACAACTTACCGCCTTTGAAGTGGCGCCTCGGACGAGTGCTGCAGACATTCACCGGCAAGGATGGCATCTCACGCGTGGCAGCCATCAGAACAGCGACGGGCGTCATTCGGCGATCATATCCCAAAATCTGCCCGCTCCTGCACCCGGATGACGACCGAACCAGCAGCTTCTCAGCTTCCTTGGAACCTGGTGCTTCCAAGGCCGGGGGCATGTTGACGACCACAGCGCCATCTATTAACGACGAGGGACGCTAACCGATGACGAAAGCAGTGCGCAAGGACATCAACGCGATACTAGCGACGCGCTACGGATCTTACTAACTTCACTGTCTTCGTGACCCGCTAACGAACCACACAAAATTATAACTGTTTTTAAATTGTGAAGAAATACTTACCTCAAACATTGTAAACCGATATTACACGTTATCATAAGGAGCCTTGTGTCTGATTCCAATCCACGACGCTGACACGACGACGACGACCTGACAAAGAAACCCCAACAGAGGGTGAATGAGGGGAGGATGAAATTTCACGCGGACGAAGTCGCGGACAGAAGCTGTTCACACTTCACACTAATATTATAAAGGCGAAAGTTTGTGTGGTGTGTGTTTGTGTTTGTTACTTCTTCACGCTCAAACAGCTTCCACAAATTTTGGTAAAATTTTGTATGGAGGTGACACGGCTACTTTTTATGTCGATGTTCCCACGGGATCGAAACGTATGCGGGTGAAACCGCGGGGCTCAGCTAGTATTTTACATATCAATCAATATTCCTAGCCTGATCCCAAATATTTTGGGATCGGTTTCCAGTCTATCTGGATGCAGCTGGATATCAGTATTTTACATGGAGCGGATAAAACTCATATTATTGAATAACTACAGTTAACTACGGGGTACTTGTAATTATGAGTTTAAACATTTTTTTTTATCTACATAGTTTATCGATACCAATCACGTCTGTGAAGATTCACCAGCTAATTTAAATTGACCCTGCATACGATCTCTTATTGCAGAGGACCTCAAAAAAGTATACCTGAAGCTATACAACCTCTTCCAATTCGTGGGATATATGTACGTGCTAGCTGTCATTGCCGTCAGATACGCTAAGCTCGATTATGAATCAGTAGCTGATACATATGAGCATGTCGGGCCCGCCATGAAGTTCTTACAACTGCTACAGTATCTTGAAGTTATGCACCCGCTGTTTGGGTATACTAGGGTGAGTGGAAAACTTGAAATATGTTATACTATTAGCATAATTTAAACCTTATGCTCAAAGACATAAAAGTCATGAAAAGTTATACATTTTTTATAGCAGTTGAGTTTCTTACAGTTCAGAACAAGGGTGTTGGTTTGTTAATATTTTTTTGTAAAGTCCAAAAGGATAAACATCGAAATTCATGTTTTATTTTTTGCCAAACTATAATAAAGATATCAATAGGTACCTAATATCAATTAATGGACCGGTATTTGTGTGGTTTTAACTGGAGGTGGAATTTCTTTTCGCATGTTGAAGAAACTTTCAAGCTGTTTATTTTTAGAAGTATGGCCAATGGCCATTTTATCACAGACTTTTTGTGTAAGTAATTTAAGTCCTCTAATTTTAAAATCTCATTAATTGTTTTACAATGATTACAGGGTGGAGTGCTAGTTCCGTTCCTGCAAGTAAGCGGACGAGCGTTTGTCCTGTTCGTGATGATTGAAGCAGAGCCACGCATGCATTCGAAGCCCGTGGTCTTCTATCTGTTTGTCATGTGGAGCATGATTGAAGTTGTCAGGTAAGGCAGCCTTTAGTAGCCTCTTTTGATGTAACGAAGTTGAAAGGGTAAATTTTATCTAGACCACCGACTCGGAGCGAGTTATGAATTACGCCATATGCATTGGATATCTATTATTAACCTGGATTTTTCTACTGCAGGGCAAAGGTCTCCCTTCTCTCTGTCTTAGGCTATTTGGAATCAGTCTTTATAGAAGTCTTATTTCAATACCTACACAAATAAATTAAGATCTTTAAGACTTCGTATTCTCCTTCAGCTCAACTCTATTCCTTGTCTAAGTATCACTGATTAAATTGTCCTATCTCGGCTGAACGAGACATACTGCCGCGTTTTATGTCTCATAATCTAAGCGTGTATTTTCATTGCAGGTACCCATACTACATCTCCCAGCTATATAAAAAGGAAATCTACATCCTGACCTGGCTGCGCTACACAATGTGGATACCTCTCTACCCAATCGGTATTATATGCGAAGCTATAGTCATTCTCCGGAACATACCTTACTTTGAGGAAACTAATAGGTTCACAGTCGGACTGCCAAATGAATGGAACTTCGCTTTCCATATGCCAACGTTCCTTAGAGTCTACCTTCTGTTCCTCACATTCCCAGGAATGTATTTCGTGATGAGTCATATGCATAAACTCAGGAACCACAAGCTGAAGCCAAAGATTATCATTAAGAAGTCCAAATAGGTAAGGCTGAGTCGTTTCCCACCAAGATTTAGAGAAACGGTGTGAAATTTGGTACATGCAAAACCCTTGTAAGGCCACTTTTAATATATAAAAAAAATATATTAAGCATTTAGACTTTTAAAGGGAATATTTGTTTGTAATTGATTTAGAAAACTGATTATTTACTCAATTATGTATTGTGCACAAAATATGTGAGGCCTTTTGTACACACGCGTTTTTCTTGTTGTGAAAAACTACGGTTTATTCGCCGTGTGTAGGCACGGTCGTCAGTGTTGTATGGATCGGAGTCTCGTTGACGGACACGTTTTTTAGACGGCACGGTTTATACGCCGTACCGTAACGAAACCGTGCCGTGTACGGATGCCAGCACATCAAGCTACCCAAAACTATCAAATTTTCCCAATCAACATTGAACCTTATGCTTTAGCGATAAAGTTGAAAATCTATTAAAGAAATTTGACAGATTGTAGTAGCTTGATGTGCTGGCGTCTGTACAAAGGGCCTCATGCATACCACTAAGTTTAAAGTTTCCTTTCATATTAATATGTAACCAAAGAATACAGACTTAAAACTGTAATAAATATTCATACATTTAATACCTCAATACTTAGAACAGTTTCAACCATTTCTCCTGCCATGACTACTAATTATGTTAGCTTTACAGTCACCTAGCTTTGAAAAATATAGCCCAAATCACAGAGCACGGAGACGCACTGTCAACACTTTCCATACAAACCAAGCGTGTCATCGTTTACTAGCACTACGCCACAAATGACGTGTAGACACGGCTTTGAATACAAAAGTTGTGCGCTCACGCACTTTAGATGCCACGAATTTTATTAGAACCTACCACCAGCTCTACACGCTGCATGCCGGCGCGGATATTTCGTGCTCTGTGGCCAAATCAATTGTCAGTCTGTAAATAACAACTAATAACTAATTAATTAATAAAAATAACGGTACTTAGCAACAATAAAAATAATGTGAAATTCCGAACTTCTGATCTTTAATCCCAAAATACTAATTTTTGCCGGCAACAAGTTTTAGTTATTAGTAATTTCGAGATAATTGTAAAATCAGAGATACCATCATCGTCTCTATCTTCTTCTCGTCATTCCAGCCGAAAGACGTCCACTGCTGGACATAGACCTCCACCAAGCACCGCCACTTCGACCGACTCTGTGCTTCTTGCATCCGTCAGAAATATGGCAACCTAAAAGTACTTTTCTGTGTTGATGGGTAGGATATAGACATTTAAATCCCTCCTAAGTTTCAATTAAAGTTTCCTATTGGGTGTAGGTATTATTAGTTCTTTGAAAAACTTGTAGCATAGAATAAATAAGTCTTATGTCCTTCTTAGATGATAAGACTACATAATTATATGAATATAATAAAGTTAGATTTAATATTTGTACATTATTTGTTGCATTTTACGGTTGCGCGTAAATCATTGCAATTTGAACCTTATGTCCAAGCAATACAGCTGTAACCTGCTTGTGCATCACTGTGAAATGCAACCTTTTTTTCGTAAAATGGTGGTTAAGGATGAGCATAAGCATTTGATTTGCAAACTTGTTTTTTGGTGATGTGATTAATTTATTTATTGAAATGAAAATTATGAATTCTCATGTCAAAAAATTAATGACGAACTTGTATGAAATGATTATTTATAAGAATTATGTGTAAATTTTTTTATACTGGATGGTGAAAGTAATAAATGTTTTGTTTATAAAATGGAGAAGTTGTTTTTATGTTAATGATGAATTCCCCATGTTTTAGTTGTATTGTTTTCAGTGCTTAGATATACTTTCAAATAGGACCAAAGGAGCTTGTTGCTTGGCTACCTTCGATCAATATATAATTAGGTATTGATCGAAGTTGTCTACATTGAAAGTTAGGAATTCCAAAGTTGCACAGTTCACATTTATCACTGCCCAACAGAAAGCCGCAGGTTTTTAAGAAAAAACCTGAAGGCGAATTCTCGTAATTTAAAACGTTCAAAATGTAGTCTCAGTCTCATCTCGACGACAGACAAATGTCAAAAACTTCAAAATTTAGGGAAATTAGAGGTATTTTTAACAGATTGAGTCTGAGATCAGACTGTGAACGTTCTTAAAGTTACGAGAATTGCCTTCTTGCTAGCAATGAAAATAATTATTCTTTCCATGTACAGTGGCTGTTTGTGTACCTATGTGAGTTTAAATGTTTGTAAACGCACCCACAATACAGGAAAAATTCCTAGTGGGGCTGTTTAAAAAAAAAAATTTTAGAGAAGATTCCAATTTTCATATCAATTTCCAATTTTCATGTCAAATACATTAATTCCATCATCATTTTCTTGCCGTTATCCCCATTAACTTGGGGTTAGTGCAGCACATCTTCGTCCATACTTATATTGGTCATCTCAGTAGTCACCCCTTTTCTATAGCCATATCATTCATCCAATGCATCGTTTCTTTGTATCACTGACTGGCAGAGCCACCATCAGGGATTTTAATTTTGATAACACAAAAAATTAGTCGAAATTTGTCGCCAAATATCAGAATTTTTCGGTCACTGGTTCAAAAGATATTCTTTTCGAAACACGGACATCTTTTGAAGGTTTTCCTTAATAGACAACTAATAAGGAATTATATTCCTTTTTTGACATATACTGGGTTATAGAATAAATGTGAAGACTTTACTCCAGATCTAGGTTTCGAAACTGTATTTCAGGGGCCAGAGAGTCTCCCCAGCAGGGCCACATTTATATCTCAAAAACTAGGGCACCTAGGGAAGATCTGTTTTCCCATATTTTGTCGCCAATTAGTCGGAATCAGTTGTCTAAGGGGACGAAGCAGGGTGACAGATCGGAATAATTCGGAAGGACGCTTAGGAGCCCAGAAAAAATGACAGAAAGCAGGGGGACAGGGGCAGGCGATGCGGTGCGACCGGTGGGTCGGGGGAACAAGATATTTCTTGAGGAAGAAGTTGCGGGCAGAAACTAGTTTTTCATGAAAATAAAACTCCCCATTTCATACTAAGCTTTATTGAAATGAAATCGCCTAAATAAGCAGTAACCGCACTTTGTTTCACCAGCAGAATTAATGTGTAACTTTACACCAAGGAGGCTTTTTAGATCACTAATGGTTTCAGAAGCACCTTGTCTTTGGTCTCTTAAGAGCGCAGCTTGAGGTAGGCGCGCTGGAACCATTCCCAAGGTCTGGAGTGGGCGTAGTACTCATGGAAGATGGGTTCAACCAGAGTATCAGGAGGGAGGAGGTTGTATATCTTCTCGCCGTAGTAGGTACCGACCTGGAACCATCGGAATTTTATTAAGTTTGAGCTATAAGCTACTGTAGCAATTTATGTATCAAAATTGTTAGAAAATTCTTTAAAAAACAGATAGTTTTTATCTCATGAAGCGACGCGCGCTTTACTTGTGGTAACTGAGTGTACAGACGCCAGCACGTCAAGCTACCCGAAACTGTCAAATTTCCCCAATCAACTTTGAGCCTTATGCTTTAGCGATAAAGTTGATAATCTATTAAAGAAATTTGAGATTGTAGTCGCTTGACGTGCTGGCGTCTGTACAAACACGCTGTGTATGTGTTTGTAAGCGCAGGAGCTCTCGGTACCGTTCGAGACACAGGCGAAAACAGAAGTGTGTGTGTTGCTGCCGCTACTTGTCTTCTCGCATACATACTATACATACATAGATACCTCATGAAAAACATAACCCTGTCTTTGCTGTTGCGCATTTGGGTAATAAAAAGTGGTTATAATTATGTACATGATTATTGATTTGATACACGATGATTTTATTTATTTACAGGTTGAAACTGAATACATGCGACAAACCAAAATGGGAGATTGTATTCATCATTATGAACAACTTTTACTAAGGGACCAAAGCTGCAATCGAGAAAAAAAAAATAGCTGTTCCCTACATTTTGACAAGATAGGCGAACATAAAATGTAGGGAACAGCTGTTTTTTTTTTCGCGATTGCAGCGTTGGTCCCTTAGTAAAAGTTGTTCATAATGATGAGTACAATCTCCCATTTCAGTTTTTCGCATGTATTCAATTTCACCCTGTATTTAGTTCCATTAGTCTACTTGGAATCTACACTGCTAAAGAAGTTATTAGGAACAAAAGTGATCCAATTCTGCTTTCCTTATTTATTGTCACAAGCACTCCTGTGGAGCATGAGGTCCTAGGTTCAATTCCTGGATCAGGCAAAGTTTTATAGGGTTTTCCATGTGGAAATACTTAGTAGCAGCCTGAACCTGGTTGATGGCAACAGGCTCACCCCATAATACATGGGACTTTAACATAACTGGCAAAATGTGGGTGTTCTATAGATACACCTCTAACTAACCATTCCAGGAAAATAGATATAATGTAATGTTATGTTTAATATATAAAAGCAGAATTTTACCTCCCATCCGGGAACATCCTTCATGAGTTCACACTCAGCGTCTCTGTTTATACGGAGTTGCTTCAAGTATGCCCTATCCCTCTCTGCCAGCAACATTGGGAATATTGCCATCTTAGCAGACCGCATCTCAATCTCGTCTTTAGTAATTTGCTTGTAGTTTTTACTATACAGATACAATGAAAATGCTGTGATACCGAAGTAGCCAGCAAACATAGTATACCCTGAAAATAAATCAAAACAAAGTGATGACTGTAGACCGAGCTTTAAATGTAAGTGTTTTAGTATACCTTATATATTAAAGCAGCACATGAAGTAATTTTTCGCTCTGCCTGGTGTAATTGCTGTAAGGCGTACCAGTAGGAGGATAATTAAATAAATAAATAATAAATAATACCAATGCAAGACAAGAGCAGAATATTGAGAGTATCCTATAAAACAACTAGTCTAAACTTAGGTACAACAAAAAATTTAATAATCGATAAAATAGAGAGGTCATGCATGAGTAGTGAATGCAAAACATGAGTTAAAATGAATGCACCAAGAAATACTTTGGATTTTTCTTTACATTTTTGGATACATTATAATGTGAAGGGGTTATTTTGTGTTCATTTTGGCAGTAGAATCTAAAGAAAACAATACAGCCTAACCTATAAACTTAAGTTACATAATCTGGTATTAGTCTCGTTTGCAAATCAAAATGAGAGAAACTATTATTTTACTTACCGCTAAATAATGTTTTTGCAGGTATTCTTTTATAAGGTATCGGTTTGTAGCCCCCCGGAGGGGGCAAATCTTGTTTACGGGCTACTTGACAAGCCATCTTTCGATTTGACAAAAGCTGATTTTCGATTACTAGTCTTATCAAAGTACTCTGTGTTTCGATCAGACAGATCAAGTAGATCAACAGCGACAACAGAACAGCTGACTGACATTTAGATTTTTTTGACGTTTGCGTTACAATACACCAAAGCGGGTTTATCGGTATAAAAATGTAAGATTTAAAAAGTAACATTATTTATTCGTATCCATAACAACCATCAGACGCTTTTGAGTATATTTTTCGCGTAAAATAATTTAATTTAAGTTTAGCAAGACATGAATCCTGCAGCTACCGATGCTGGTGTTCAAGCTGATATTCCGGAACCAGAAAATGAAGAAGAAACACTGAAGATAAGACCGCTAGAACGAATCAAGCGCCATCCCAAAGTTCCTATTGAACCGTCTGCGTATGGCAAAGGGAAGAATTTTAGCCGACCGTGGATTCTACAAGATGGTCGCGAAGCGCCTGATAAAGGGAGCGAGATGCGTCACTGCTATAAAGTCCCCAAGAAATCAAAACATGGGGAAGGTAATTTATTGCCATTCGTTTTTTTGCAGGAGCTTTTCTAAGTACAGACGCCAGCACATCAAGTTACTACAATCTGTCAGATTTCTTTAATAGATTTTCGACTTTATTGCTAAAGCAAGGTTCAATTCAAGGTTGATTGGGAAAATCTGACAGTTTCGGGTAGGTTGACCTGCTGGCTGTACAATGTACTTTCTCTATATTTTCACTTCGCAACATTGTAGTATTATAGAAGACCTTAGTATCTTAAAATTTTACTTCTAGGTATCCGCCAGCGAATGCTAACAGATTTCTTTTGGGAACAAATGCTGGACGAAGTGATCGAAGAACTGAAGACATCCCAGCCAGTCTCCGAATATTGCACAGAATATGATGCCAATTACGTCAAGGAAGATTTTGAGCCTCGCAATTTAGAAGTTACTGCTGATAAAAACGTAAGTCTGGTCTAACCTCTCGATATCTACATAGGTACCTACGTTTATAGGGTGTCCATGTAAAATATTGGTATTCAGCTTTTACTATGGGACCAAACCTGAAATCGCGAAAAAAAAATCAGCTGTTCCCTACATTTTGACGAGTTATACGAACATAAATGTAGGGAACAGCTGATTTTTTTTTCGCGATTTCAGGTTTGGTCCCATAGTAAAAGTTGTTCATAATGATGAGTACAATGACCTCTTAAGAGGTTGCTGGTGTTTTACAAATAACCCTGTAGACAGATAGCCGACATTATCATAGTTGGGAAAAGGCTAGGTAGATGATGTCTTTTATAGGGTGCCAATGCTATGGGTGGTTTAGGTAATGCTATAGGCACTGGAGGCCAGTAAAGCTAGTAACAGTAACTATGGGATCAGTCGGTTTCATTAGGTAGGTATGTTTTTCTGCAGGTTTCGGCCTCACCATGTTATTTCCTTGTTTCAGATGCACCTTAAGTATCCCTTGTACGGCACTGGATCCAGCGCCATTACTTATTACAGCGAAACTACTACTAAGACTGGGCCTGTAAGTCAACATAATATCCCCTTTAGCCCTCGTACACACGGGCGATTTTTTTATCGCGCATTGAATTTTCAACACACTGCTTAGCGCCGCCGCCGAGAGTTGAAAATCCAACATTGTTTTTTTGACGCGCTGGGATGTACTCTGTTGGATTCTCAGTGCTCGGCTCTACACCGGGAGTTGAAAATCCGATCTTACTTTACCGGCCCCGTTTTTATTACAGGGAGAGATTTTGGAGAAGTTCCGAAGATGCCAATACTTTACTCGGCCTATGGAGGAGAGGCTGGACAACGGCTGGGTTTTGTAGATTATCTATATTCTTTTCCTTACAATAGTCTAAAATTATGATGAATTTAATAAAGTCTTACAAAACTTATCGCTTTTGTACGGACGCCAGCAGGTCAACCTACCCGAAACTGTCAGATTTTCCCAATCAACCTTGAACCTTATGATTTAGCAATAAAGTCGAAAATCTATTAAAGAAATCTGACAGATTGTAGTAACTTGATGTGCTGGCGTCTGTACTTCAAGTTCACTCCACTCGTAAGAAACATAATTATGTAGGTATCCCGCCACCTAATGAAGACTCGTTTGCTTGAAGAAAGGAGAAGGTACCTTTCTACTTTATCTATTTTCGATAGTAGTCTGCTAGTTAGGTAAGGGGCCTCTAGCTATTCCTACCACAGATATATAGACCTAGATAACGCAAGTATCACGAATTGTATGAAAACCAAAGCGTGCCATTTTTTGACTACCTACCTACTATGACGTCACAAGCTCGCGCCTTTCGTTCACGCTTACCCAGCCAGCAGTACACAGGACTGAGCGCGAAAGTACTGGCGGCTTACGATTTTTGAACGTAAGCTGGTGCGATTTTTGGCACGCGAAGTAGTTGCTGTTGCGTTATCTAGGTTTATCTATATCTGATTGATGAGTCCTACTGATTCTTTAACTTAAGTCAACGTATAGCTTTAAGCTTACTGTTTGAAAGTAGACACTTTACTAGAATTTAACACACTTGAAATTAAAATATCATTTGAGTTGTCACATGAATATGTATTATCAGAATAAAAGCATAGGAAATTAGGAACACATGCAACAATGCACCACACACCATAAGTGAGGGAACAACAAAAGAAGTTAAGAAGGTATGAATTAATTAGGCACTAGGTTTTAAAAGCAGTTAACCTTAAAACAACAGGTCGTCGTCATCCCAATTGTGGGGATAACAAACAGGCTTGAAGTCGCCAGAATCCGTGGTCGTGGAAAGTGTGGAGGTGCATAGAATGCCGGTGAGGCATTGTATGGAACGGCAGCGAGCGGGCAACGGCGCAGTTACGTCGAGTATCTCTGGGGGAATAAAATACGGATTATTCATGAACCTGCTGCTTTTAGGAGAGGAACTGATATTCTTGTCTGTTCAATAAAAAAACTGGTTCCAATTAAAAATACATATTTACCTAATTTGGTTATGGTATGAATATGAACCCAGAGCATAGAAACTCGTAAAATAATATCAACTCTTGTGGTCTGAGGAATTGTCATTGTACAGACGCCAGCACATCAAGAGCCAGTTGATTGTAAAAAAATATGACAGTTTCGGGTAGCTTGATGTGCTGGCGTCTGTACATCGCCACATGCGAACTATCACACTGAAGTCACGTTACGCAAAATCCTGCATCGCGCAAGCAGAGTTTGCCACGCAACTAGCATACACACTAGGTCCCGACATCAATCGTCGGGCAGTAGCCCTCCAGACACGACACCCGTCTGGTCAGAAAATCCTCCCTTTACTATGGACACTCATCCTCAGGAAGAGTGAACTTTTCACCCTGTTCCTCATACCTCTAAAGTCATTAGTTCGAGGAAAAGATTACTAAGGGATTCTGGCTACAATATTTGAGGTACATGCCTTCAGATTCCCCAGAACTAGCCGAGCTAATGACTTTCCGCAAGAGCAGACGTGCTTGAGTTCTGACCTTCTTCGCTTTTAACATTTTCAAACGATGGAACTCTTCCCGCTCCTGTTTACAAATAATATTTTTTTATTATCATACCTACTTTGAATTTAAAATAGGTCATAAATCTCAGGGAGCTAGCTATCTTCGGATCCGCAATTGTTGGTGCCACTGAGAGTCCATTGAATTTAAAAACTACTATATTTTATAAAAAAAAAATACCCTTTCATCCATTTCCGTCATAATATAAGATTCCGTGTTACGTAACTTCGGCATGATCACTTTTTCGATGCCATTTACCTTCCTGTGAATATTTAAGCAAGC
Organism: Oligia fasciuncula; assembly: GCA_963082905.1. NCBI lineage: Eukaryota > Metazoa > Arthropoda > Insecta > Lepidoptera > Noctuidae > Oligia > Oligia fasciuncula. The sequence goes on from OY720401.1 coordinate 6,006,390, forward strand.
AGTTCACTTGATGTTTTGTTAGTATTATGCTAAGTATGTGTTAACAATTTAAATGGATTATACCTTAATGTGGACCTAATAGCTTCGTCCAAGAGTATGCAAGTATTTCTTAATGAGGCAAACTTGACGAGCATTCGTACAGCTTCTCTGAAAGCTTTCTTGGCTTCACCGGTGCGGTGGCCGCCTGCGCCGAGTCCCGCGTAGCGCATAGAGTCCTCGACACCAGTCTCCTCTAAAGCTTGTAAAGATACTGTGGAAACTCCTGATATGTTCTCGGGTACACGCTGAACTCGAATTTGAGCCTGGATCAGTGGCCTTAGTGTGAGTTTTTTCACTCACGTTCGATTGCGAGCGCGTTAGAATTTTATATGGGAAGAAGTTATAGCGCGGTGGTCACTAGGAGAAACCTAATTTCCCATACAAAATTCTAACGCGCTCGCAATCGAACGGGAGTCGAAAAAACTCACACTAAGGCCACTGTAACAATAGAACTGTGAATGTAAAGTTCCTTCCGATTTTAGTCGGGTGTGCAAGTTGCCTTATTTGAATTTCGCAGAATACCTCAAAATAGGGGTGTTCCCTATGTACTAAGGTATACCGCGAAATTCAAATACATATTTCTTACGCTTCTTGCAAAGTTTGCAGGCAGTAGCCGCACACGTTATTTTACAACAAGTTGCAATAAGTAGGGTCATGTTAGGACTGAGTAAAGCCGCAGTCCCACGGCCCGATAACAGACTGCGCCAAGCGTTGCTAAACTTTGTCACGACTTACCGACTTCCGACGGACCGGACGGGCGACGACAGGCCCAACGCTGGCCTCATCGGATTCGACGGTTCCCACGGCCTGGCGCGATCTAGCCTGTGAGAAAGCGGGCCGTGGGACCGCAGCATAAGAATAGAGTAGAATTTATAGTTCAAAAAATTAACTCACTTGGCCAATATTCTCAAGCACCAACGCATTTGATTCTCCATTAGTGAACTTGATAGCTGCCAATGTTATGTAAGCTTCCCTCAGAGAATGGCCCAAAATGGCCTGAGTTGAGGCCAACTCTTTGGCCACTTGTCTGCCTTTGATGCGTAGGGCTTCGGCTTTGCGTTTGAGGAGTTGGAACCCGCGGTTTACCTGCTCCTGCCTATGTTTTATTTCTTTCAACATGAAGAGAGATGCCGTCACCGGGTATCGGTTCTCTGTATTCATCGTTGGGCTTGTTCTATAAACTCTTTTGTATTTTAGTATGTAGTGAAGATTTTAGGATTTATGTCAACTAATCAATTGTCAAGGATAATACGACCATAACTACGTTCGATGAGAAAAAGTAAATGGAGCATAGGGCTAACTTTTTGTAGACTACAAACTTTTTCGTAAGTAACAATTTCGTAAAACATGATGAGACCACTGAGTCACTGACCTCTATCATGTGTACTTGTATACTAAAGGTCAGTGGACGAGACCAATAGGATCCATATCCGTACTTCCTGCCAAAGACTACAATATGATGCTGCGAAGTGAAACTGCTGCACCCAACTGCACCACAAAATACAGGTAGTACCTACAGAAGGCAATCTACATACAAAGTGCGCTCGAGCAACGCACACATAGACACCGCTCACGGACACATTATCTCGGACGGGTTGGGAGAAGTGCGAGCGCGGGTGCCATCCGCTTGAGACACGCGTCTGTGAAGTGCAAAAATGGAGCAACAAAAAAAGACCTATCAAAGCTCGATTTATATAGATTTCTAACTTTATCACTAAAGCATAAGGTTTAAAGTTGATTGAGAAAATTTTAGTTTCGGGTAGCTGATGTGCTGGCGTCTGTACTATTTGATTGATAGCACAAAATAAATTTGCTTGAAATTAGAAATAGGTCACCATTTATTCGCTGCTGTGCACGTGGTAGTGCATCTCTTACAAAAGTGTGCGTGTACAATAACGTGCCAGTTTAAACAATATAGGGGGAGCACTTCATTTACTATAATACTAAGGCCACACCCAACTCAACATTCAACGGTAATAAATTTATCAGTGTAGCCATTTATTTTAGGACACATTAATAAGCATGCTTTGACATCGAATTTAGTGGGGGCCAGAATAATAATAACCATTTCATTACATTTACATCTTTTCGTAAAAAAATCATTTTGCCTACAATAAAACAAAAAAATATCTAGGAAAAAATACTCATTATTAGATCTAAACTCTAAAATATTTTCTATACATTTCATAAATGTACATTTATAAAGCAGTCTCTCTTATTACAAAATTATTCTTATATCTATCACTGGTCAAATTCAGTCCCAATAAAACACTCTAGGTCTCAGCTGTCCGGCCAATAGTTATAGTTTCCTGAGGGAGGAGGGACGGGCATGGGGGGCCCGTTCGGAGGGGGCCCTGTGCCCGCACTGTAAGGTGACCCTTGTGGGGACCCATACCTCGGCCTGAACCACGGCCTACTTGTGTATTGGTACTGGTTACTCGCATAAGCTGCCAAGTTCTGACCAGTAGCGTTTGGGTACGGGTTTTGAGGAGTCTGGTTCGGCGCGAACGCCACATTCGGCATGTTCGGAAGGTTGGCAGCAGGATAAGTCTGTGGCGCTGGCGTTGTAGACGGAGAGAAACTAGTTTGCTGCGAGTTTTGTGATGTTGGCGTACTTGGAGGCACGTACGACTGGTTAGAAGTCTGGTTCGACCCGTTTGTAGGGTTGTAAGACGGCGGTGGTTGAGTTGTCGTCGTTTGACTGACGTAAGTTGCGGTTTGGCTGCCATTCGATGACCCGTATGTTGGTGTTCCATTCTGATTGGTTGGTGTAAACCCTGTCGTCTGCGTTGATTGGCCGTCTGACGTAAACGTCTGTTGGTTTTGCACTGTACCCGTCAATGAATACCCGTTATCCTGTGATGAAGATGTGATGTAATTAGTTTGGTTGTTAGCTCCGTTTGTTTCAGTTTCCGGGGATGCAGATTGCCCATTGCCATTGTTTGATGTGTTCTGAGTGGCTGGTATACTGTATTGCACCGTCGGATTGTTAGAGGGTACGCTGATAGTACCAGAGTTTCCTTGCATCATATACTGTTGGGGCATCCCTGTATACTGTGATGTGGGCGTTAGGAAAGAATTCGGTACTATTTGGTGAACAGGCGGTTGTGTTCCAGGGATCGTCTGACCAGGGTTTGTCATAGAAGATGGGGGAGCTTGCACAATAGGGATGGTCCCTAGATTAGGGTTCAGTTGATGTCCTGCGAGAGCTGCGTTCAATTGCTGGGCGGATAGCTGCGTATTAAAGTTGAGTCCTGTAGGCATATACTGCGAGGTAGCTGGCATGTTCATTAAAGGCACGTTGTACTGGACTCCGCCTGGCATGCCCAACTGGTTAGGTTGCATGACTGTGACGTTCTGACCGGGTTGGAGGACTTGTTGGAACCCTGGAGGCAACGTACTCTGCATGAGGTTCGGATGGTTCGCAGGTATCATATAGACCTGGCTATTCGGCTGCCCAAGCATTGTTGGAACCTGGCTTATGTTCAATGGGTTCTGTAACACAGTCATGCCTTGAGGTACTGTGATCATTTGCACGTTTTGCGCGGTATTCTGGACTTTGCTGAGGTCTTGCTTTTGTCCATCTTTGCTGGTTTGGATCTGTATTGCATTTCTGTCTATCTGGCGGATGTACATTCCTGTACCATCTTGGCCCAATCCGGGGGATGAGACACTGTAAAAAAGATATTTTACGGTTAATACATATCTTAGAATAAAATTAAAGAATGCGAATGCGAGACGAGCTTGATTCCTACAGAAAGGACTGGCCGTATAAATATAAAACAAGTTTTATTGAATGAAGTTAGTGAGGCCTTACCCTGCAATAAAACAATACCGGTCAGTAGAAACTATTATATTTCTGTATTAAGGGTCAAAATTTTAGTTTCTTACTTCGTCTGCTGTCCCGAAGACACTTGTATAATGGTGCCGTGTGCCGGGTTAATTTTCATTCCCATACTGACAATGGTGTTGTCCTTAGCTGCAAAATAATATAATGTTAAAGTACAAACTCTGTAACTTTTAACTACGGTTTGGTCTCTACGCTTAGGATTTTCAGGAGCGAGGTACTACTATGCTGTTAGTGAAATAGCTAGTTAAAAATTGCTACAATCATTTACGCATTGCAAAGATATCAGGAGTCCCCTTCAAAATCTGAAAATAATTGTTTTAATGCTTCTAATCTACTACATACTTCCTCTGCACCATTCACCTTTTCTGTGTTTATCTTCACGGACTTTGTATACTAGCTGGGATAAAATAGAAAAAAAGATAAACTAAGCGCGAACGGTAGTGAAGTGGAAATACGCAAACTGATTGGTAAAAAATATACGCTATGACGCAAAATGGCAGTCTTTATAATCGAATCAGTTTATCGCATCAACTGCTGCAAAACTACGCTTGGCAAATGTTAGTAATAAATATTTGGAAGACGGCTCTTGAATTTCTTACACTGGGTTCCGCTGGATTCTGTATATTTTGCCATCGTTAATCGTTGGAGATAATCTGTAAAGGATAACGTGTTTTATAACTGAAGTTGATGTAAGCAAACAGTGAAGAAAAAATCCTCCGATGAAGTTCTTGTAGTGATTGCTGCAAGTCAGAAAAGAAGATTAAAAAAAATAAAAGCAGTGCAAGGAATAAAGCGGTTTATCTACTTCTACGCCAGGCACGAAACTTAGTTACTGACTGAAACCGACAACGAATACTTTTATTGAATTAATTACATAAATTTAAAGATGCATGCCTAATTAATATTGAAGACGCCAATGCGTTTACGACGTTAAAATAAACATAATGCTTAAACATTTACGCAAAAAATGCCAATGAGTGAAAACTTTAGATAGAATTTTTTTAATGAAGTTTATTGAAAAAAGCCATAAAAAGTACAAGTATACGCATTGCCTTTTATAGACTAGCTAATCAGAATAATTTATAATCGCAAATTAGCTACTAAAACGTAGTTTACGCTTCACGCAAAAGCAGTCAACATTCTCCTGTTCTTGTCCCAATTCATTTGGAGATCACGTGTGTCTATGCATGGCATGCCTACGACTGGTTGGCTGGGGCGGCGCGGGCTGCGGCATCAGCATCGGGAGACGGCGGCGGCTGAGGGGATCGCGGGCGGCGCGGGCGCGCTCGCGCGTCCTCCTGCTCCGAGCGTCGCGACAAAGGCATTTGTTTTAAACTTGTATTTGTGTATTACACCAGATTGTCATTTAGTCCACGTATTTTATTTATTCGCTCCTGTAGCTGAGCAGTCGACGTAGAATCGTCAACACGCGTGTCTAGTTCATACATCTCTATAAGCCGTCATTTCAGTTCTCACCGTCTTCCTAGCTATATATTCTTTCACACAATCCATTAAACGTTACGCAAAAACAGTCCTGCGGTGCTATTCTGTAAAAATCTCACCGTGAAAACTAAGGTGAAGTGAGCGTGGAGTGAGCTGTCAATAGTGTCAATTCCTAGCAAAAACAAACTCACTTTACCTAAGTTTTCACGGTGAGATTTTTACAGAATCGACCGGCTGAACATAAAAGTCAAGTACACGTCCACAAGTGTCCCCTGGAAACACAGAAACTCTAATCCAAGGGTGACGAATTCAAGATTTTTAGTTTTTGACTGCGTCCTTTGCCGATGTCTCAATTCCAATAGGTGAAAAAAACATCACAGCTCATCTTCATTGCTGCACTTGTTGAAAAAATTGTTCCTAATCTATCTTAAAATAACAATATCAGTGACGATTGATCCACATAATGAACGGCGCAAGACGGACGGTATATCTAAAAATACAGCCCATATACTTTGACTGTGGCCCTGAAAATGTAGAAAAACTTTGTTTACTGCCTTGGTGCTGTACACTTCGTAGCGGAGTGAGCTAGCCAAGGACAGAGCGAAAAAACAAGGTGGTAGGTAGGTGGTAGAAACTCAGTCCAGAAACAAAATACCTAGTGCAGGATCTGCTTTCTGATTCTGGTGGTCTATAAACGCCTATATAAAACAAAAAAAAAAAAATGGGTAGGATGGTCTGCTGTATGTAAAAGCAAGTTAAAAGATAAGCATATCTGGGTATATCGTTCACGTCGCAATCTTAACAGGTAACTGGACGCTGCTGAATTTTGCAGCCGGCAATGCTATGCTACCCAACGCTAAAATCTGCAAAAAAACAAGGTAACATGCTTAAATAAGCCCGAGGAGTCTTGTTGCAGCGATGCGATTGGTGTCTTCTCGGGTCTCATCCAAGGAAAGCTGCTTTAAAGAAAATTATTATTCGCAAAATGCCTTCTCCACCTTCTTTGTCGACTAGCTGTGACGGCGGAACGCAGATGCCTTAATAATAACACAGATACAAAAATACGCAACTAAAGCTTTAATTAATTGATTAATATAAGTAAGCAGGTGCTTTTTACGATACAAAAATATTTTATACACGAGATGACTTGAAGCAATAGTGGTCATTTCAGTTGATGCTGAATCGCTTTTGAGGTATACCACCCTGGTATATGTATTCTAGAATGTTTTCCTAAAGATGAATGGAGTATCGCTACTTCCGAATAAGATTCAAAAAGACACTGCACCAGTGGCCTTTAAAAGCATTCCTATACAAAACAAAAATGTCTACGCGCAAAAGATTTTTGCATACGACTCTTCAATATATTTTTACTTTGTCGACATTCCGAGTCTTCCAAATATGAACGAACAATGGGTGCAGATTACGCAACTGTTTCTACTGCAGTGATCAACGCAGATAACACGCTAGAGCTATACGCTGTTGCCATAATAGTGCGCAAACGCAGAGGCAGAGCTAGTGCAGACAATGCTTGCTTCAAGTAATCTCGTATAAAAACAGCAGATAATCTTCAAAGTACCTGGTGCCGCGGTCCAGGTGCGCGAATCTCTCGTGGAGTTCTTGTCATGGCTGACATGCGACCTGGAGCATCACATCGTTTCAATACACGAATACAAAAAAAAAAAAAAGGAACAAGAGTTGAAAGGACTTCTTCATTTGAATTCTTCAGAAAGGCGATGGGTATGAAGGTTCAAAGAACTTTTGAAGTCATTTTCTGTAACGAGAATATCTTCCGTGATTCTTTTCTTGTAGAACTGGCTGATTTGTATTGATTTTGGGAAACCCGTCGGAAACAGAATCTCCTGCTCTTCAGAAGTCGATAAAAAAGCGTGTTCCATTACTATTGTGACCTAAGTGGTGACTGCATGGTTTTTACGCTTAAAATATTATTGTGTTGAGTATATAAAAATAGGTTTTTATAAAATGCGAAATGCTTATTTTGAGATAAGAAAAGTCAGAATAGTAATAAAACAAAAATAAAAAAAAGCTAGGAAAAATAAACTGGTTTTTCTTTGTCCTCTTTTTTCTTCCAAGTGACGAATTTCTTCTTCGTTTTCATCACAGGAAAAGATTTCAATATTTGCAAAAAATGGGTAGGTAATTATTATATTGTAACGCCAAATGCTTGACCACCTAAGTTTAATTTAAATGCAGTAAGTAATTTATGAAATAAAATTCTGTCTGTAATTTTTGCAAATATTAAAATCTTGTCAAAAAGATACTTGCTATAATTCGCAATTAATAGTAAACTATGCTGAATATTGCTAAGGATCAAAACTCTAAAGAAACTGAATATTTATGGCAAATATCTTTTAAAATCATAAAATAAAATTACTGAAAGGAAGTCAGCATTAGTTTCTAATAAAAACTTATCCATAGTCTATTGTAACTTACACAGCGGGAGCTATGGGTCTTAGCTGCAACTGGCTTGGTGTCCCATCAGACAACCTCTTTTGACCCCGAGACTCTTGTCCAACACTTTTTGAAGGAGTCGTCGAGTTCTGGAAAACGATAGTATCTTTGTAATATATTTGTCATTTGAGAGAGACGAGTTAATGGGCGCTAATAAGGGCAGAAGCAATTGTTATTTTATTAATTGGGTTGAAAAATAGGACATGGGAGAAATTAAAGAAGCAAATGAATTCAGCAGTGGCGTAACTAGACGGCTAATTGGATTTTTTTGTTCTTTTAAGCCATGGCTGTAATATGACAGCCGCAACGGGCGGCAGCGCAACGCATTTTTATACAAAAAATTGTAGTGTGCGTTGGTTGGGTTATCGAAAATGTACGAAAGTGATGGAGGAGGATTTCTTCTTTCTTTCGTCTTCTTTAGTGCTGATTTTTCAATAATCAAATAATTTTTATCCGAGGAATTAATACGGTTTGACAGCTTTTGTATGGAAAATGTGTCAAACTTTCATATTTATTCTTCAGATCAAAAATACTGACTTGAAAAATCAACCCTTAGCCTTTAGGAGTATTTCAGGGGTTGAGATCTTGTTGCCAAACAAATTGCTCTGTCATAGCTACACCACTAGAAAAGGTTAAAAAATTAATGGAAAAGAAACATTTCTAACAAAACCGCCAAAAGTAATGAACGAACAAAAAGTACATAAAATGCAGGCTTCAGCAGGGATCACGAGTTCACGACAAAAGAAATGGCTAAATAATCTGTGAAAATAAAACCCTAGACCAAACACCAAAGGCATGTGAGATTAAGCATCATATATTAGTATGTGCTAGTATTAAAACCTGCTCACAGAGATAATTTGTGGCGAAGACGCTTGTCCAGTTGATATTATGTTTATCAAAGAACCACTGCTTGCTATAGGCTGTAGAGAAAATTTAAAACAATATCAATGTTATGTCTTAGCCCTGTGTCTATATTTAATATACTCTTTATTTTACACCAGAGAAAACATACTCTATGAGTATATAATATTTGTAGTAAACAATTTAACTAAGATGCTACAACTGTTTAAAAAAAAAATTATAAAAGATTTATTTTAAGAACATTGTACTTATACTACTCGTATCATCATCTGCCTAGCCTTTTTCCCAAATATGTTGGGGTCGGCTTCCAGTCTGACTGGATGCAGCTGAATACCAGTATTTTACATGGAGCGATTGCCTATCTGACCTCCACAACCCAGTTACTGGGTAATGCGATACCCCTTGGTAAGACTGGTTGTCAGACTTTTGGGCTTCTAACTTACTTATTGTACTTATACTCTAAATAACAATAATGCAAAAAGTATCAATACAATGTGACATATCCAGTGAGCCACAAACTAAGCTTTAATTGGACCGATTTAAGCAAAAATGATTCAGTCCACACTAACCTCATTTCGAGATAATAGAGTTTAAAGTTTATTTCGGTATTTCTCTGGCTTTGTAGTTCTAAATGTTATGTTTTTAATTTTATGTTATTCTAAGTGTTCTAAACTAATTTACATGCATGTATTTATTAAATAAATTTTAATAGTTTCGTAGATATTCAAGAAAACTTGCGCGTGGATCATTATTACATAATACATTTTGTATGGAATTAGCTGTGTAGGCTGCGGAAAGAAAAATGCAAAAATGTTCCAAACTATGACAAAAATAAAAGCTTAAAAATGTTTATTATTTTTATTTTATTTAAAAAAACACAAATGTTACCCTACTCCTCATCCAAATCAAAGTCGGGTTCATCACAATAACCATCTATATCGTCTATTATTGCATCGTCTCCCTTCAGTTTTTTATAATAACCAATGCAATCATTTGGTATGAGATGGAATAACGATTTCAAATCGTTTAACTTCTTTTTGTTAATCAGTTTTCCTGAAGGCCATAATTCTTGCAAATCTTCTTCTATGACACCCAAATCAACACCTTTTAATTTCTTTTTAATATTCAGTTCTTTGTAGTCCTCATTAAAGGAAGTTCTCATGAACAAAGAATGTTGAGTCTTTTTTGTGATTAAAATTTCTTTTGTTTTGAGCCAGTTTACTTTGCTCTTATCATTAAATATTTTTCTATTAACTATTTTCTTTTCTAGAATTTGAGATCCAACAAAATCACAACTTTCCATTTTATGGACCTGTAAAGGATTTTTGTTTTTGCATTGTTTCATAATGGCAATATAATCATCCACGGAGTATATCCTTTCATATTGCTTGAGTCGAGTCTCAATTTTAGCGAAGTCGTTGTCATTTGGTAGGAAAGTGTGTCCTGATTCTAGGTAACGGAAGCTGATTGTCTCGAGAGTGGGGTGTCTATTTAATAAAGCCTTTAAAATCAAAACGATTTTGATATTCCTGTTTTGCCCTCCGCAACAGTCACTCCACAAAATCAATTTTTTTACTGTAGGAGGTAGCACGCACTTAATATATTTCCTCAAACATGAACCCACTTCTTGGGCCCCTCTGCCTGCCTCGCCTTCAGCCCAAACAAAACAATTCCCAACACCGTTGGAAGCCGAGTGTATACCGCAGTTGTATACCCATAACTGCCTTTTGTAGAAAACTATATTGGTCGGTATTCTAGGTAAAGGCAAGGTTTTCTCCAAATCGTAAGTCAGACATTCAGTTTCTTCACAAGTTTTAGCCTGTTCAAAATCTTCCTTCAGCTTCTTCCTTAAATCTTCGGCAATTTTTTGGTGTTCTTCTTTTTCTCTTTGGGCATTTGCTCTTTCAGCTGAGGTAGTAGAATTTTTCAATGTCATTTCATAAAGATCACATTTGTTACACGTGTCTTTCTTAAGGCTCTTGCACCTCAAATTGAATTTTTGTACAAAAATATGTCTAACAACATTGAAGGATGGACATTTTTCATCTTTTCCAAATTCTTTTTCGAATTCTATTTTGAACAATTCGTAGATTTTTGGTACCGTCATTCCTGGCTGCAGATATAAAGCATCGCTGTTCTTTTCTCTACGATAATGTGACTCGTATTTTGGCAACCTTTTGATAACATCGATAATAAGCTCAATATGTCTTTGTGGCGTTTTATTCCATCCGCCTGCTGTTTCTCCTCTTTTATCTTTTATTTCTCTGTCATTGCGTTTTTTTCGAAGACTGACAGTAACTTTTTGAGGTGTTATTTGCAGAGTTCTACAAAACATGTCTCGACAAACAGGTATATTGCCAAGTGTATACGTGCGAATAAATTCGCGAGGTTTCCTCTTCGACGGGGAGCATAATGTAACGTAACTTCTTTAATTAAATAGAATAGTCATGTGGTCTGAATCAGTATACTTCTGTAGTCGAATGTTATTTGGAATTGAGTTAAAATGATTCAAGGTTATTGGAACATTTAAGCAGAATGATTTTTATAATATTTTCCATATTGTATAAAAAGCATTATTGTTCCAAGTAGTTTGAATCATTATAGCAAAAAACAAAAAACCTATATCAGGGCAACCAAGAAAATGCAAAAATGATTCTAATAGCTTGAAACATTTATGCATTATGAAAAAATGATGTTCGCTATGACAGTTGTGGTTTGGACCATACGGATTTTCGTCAATTATTAACATAGAGTTCCGAGTCTTTGATATGTTAAAATATACCTTATTTAGAGTACATAAGTCACAAAAACTCGAAATTGTCGAGATTGTGGGTTGGATCATTTTTGCATAAATCGGTCCAATTGTGTCTTGTAGCTCAAAATAAATATTGTGTAAATATTTTATTTGTTTTACTTTACTTTTTATTGGCTAAAAGTAGGCATATTGTAAGAAAAGAAATAAAGTGTTACCTTTTGGTTCAGCTGCATGAATGTGCCAGTGGCTTGTAGCTGCTGCAACTGACCTGCCGTTAGAGGTAGGGAGGTTTGTTGTAGTCCACCAGCAGGGGCTATCTGGAAACATAAATGATGATTATTCAATATTTAGAATGACAATTGCAATTATTAATGCTGAATTGACATGCTCTCGACCTCAATCAAGCCTGATGTAAAGCGATGGATGAGGTCTACTATGGAACAAGTGAGCCCAGAAGATGCCTGCTCACTCTTGCTTTGATGGCAAACAGCCTAACAGAGACGCTGGCACATTCAACCCACTTTTCGCCCATTCAGCAATAAATTCCGTTCCACTATTTTAAGTAGTCACACCAGCAGACAATGACTCAGACAATGCCTCACATCCCATCTTGCACCGCATACCCTGTCACCTGCACACGTGAGGACCTAATGGCTGTGTCAGGGAATGTTATCCGCGTTGCAGAATTTTGGGCCAAACAAATTAAAAAAGTACAAAAATATATATTTTTGTCACACTAAGGAGGAGAGTATGATAAATATTATTTGAGTTACATTGCAGACTGTAGCTGGGGCATTGATTTTAAATTTTACCCCTAAAGTCTGAAGCATGCAATAGGAAGTTTCCTCAATTTGTTTTATAGAAGGTTCTTTTGTAACCTATGCAAAACTTGGTTATGTTTCTTTTTTCTTTGGCAATCCTCAATCAGTTTTATACTTTTAGTGGATGAGTTGGAGGTAAACATTGATAATATTATGTGATATGCTTTCATTCATTTTTAAGTAGAAAGAATAGAATAACTTACAGATACAAACTGCTGCGGTTGAAAGTTGGTCAATCCTTGCTGACCTGCTGCTAAGTCCTGCAGCTGTTGATAAGGTATCAACATTGTCTGCGAGCCTGGGACTGTCCACTGCACAGTGTCAGCCCCTTGTATATGATACTTCACGTCCTTGTCCCCTTTGTCTGTGCTGTACAGGATCTTCTGACACGCATTAGTACTCTGAGCAGCACACACAACAGGAGTAGATGTAGCTGTACTTACAGTCGTACTGTCAGACGTTGAAAGACTCGCTTGAGGAAATGTTAACCCATTCGGTAAAATCATTGACATAGAGGATGGCACACCACTCAGCCGCAATGGAGTCACATTCACTGGCTGCATACTAGATATATCTACTATCTGTGTCCCAAAGTTTGGCTGCTGCAAACTCAATGTTTGACCAAGAGGCAGAGATGTAAAGTTAGCATTGGAAACTTGCATCCCAGGTTGTACTATAGGTATTAGCTGCCCATTTTCTTGGTTCAAGACATACTGCTGCTGAGGTTGGAGCAGTTGTAAGTGTTGTAACATGGTGGGTTGACGGACTGTCATGAGAGGAGCTGTTGCAGGCGCCACACTGACCACTGGGGGGATGACGGCGGGGTGGGCAGTGGACGTTAAGGTCTGAGGAGTCGACAGCGTTGCCGTCACGACAGGCGGCGGCGCGGCCGGCGGCGCGCTAGTCGTTGTCAGCGTCGGCGGAGGCACATTCAGCGCAGGCGGCGGTCCCCCAGCCTGCGCCGCGCTCCATTGCGCCAACTCAGCCCTTATAGTCTCTATTAAGTTCTGTGCGAGTGACCTCGCGCCTGCCAAAGCTTCAGATCTCGTATGATGCAGAGCCAAATGCAATGGCTCAATTTTATCACCTTTTAACACAGCTACCACACCAGTCTCTGATCTTATATATTCCAAGTTAGTGCCATTCTGAAAATAAATTGATTACATTGTTTTCTATGCGGTTTAGAATGGGGAAATAGAGTCCAAAGATGCAAAAACTTACGGGTCCCAGAATACGTCCTTTTATATCAAATGCGGCCGGCGCATTATCCAGACCGATGTAAACTTTATCTATAAGACCACCGGACATCATTTATAATTGCTTTTTATGGAGTTTTATTGCATTTATGTGATTTTTGCGAAAAGCATCTTTCTTTCTTCCACGGGAGGGAGAAAAAGCGCTTCTGACATTAATGCGTTTCGTTCTAAAATTCTAAAGAAAATTTTAATGAAGCCACATACAATAGTTTAGTTGCAATTTGTTGTGAGTTTTATTAGGATTTTCTGGATTAATATCGTTACCTTTTTATCTACTATTTCATACCAAACAAATTTTTTTTTTCACGCTCAGCTCTAACAAATTGAAACAAAAGGCAGGTATCGTTTTTGAACGATTAAAAATACTCCGTAAAGGGTTGTTATTCTCGATGCAGTATCGAAATGGTGAAGATCTCGAATGTCAATATAGATTTCTATGTTTATATATCTTTGTGATTAACTAATAACACGCACCCTAAGCACGATTGACTACAAATCTCAAATTATTTTATTCTTCTTCGTTCAAAAGCTGTAAGTGTTTGGCCCATGTTTGGCCAGACTGGGGAGCGGGCGCGGCGGGGCGAACTCAAACATAACTTCCTTTGAGTGTCCATAGTCGTCTTGTTCATCCATACTTCCATAGATACGTAGTATCTCTAAGTCTTGGACAAAGAAAAATATAGACGGCGGGTAGCGCCATTTCATTTCCACAAGAAAGGGATAAAGTATTGAGTTATTATAAGTAACAGAAAAGGATAAAGCTATACTATTTCCGTCTCTCAGTGTGTGCCCATTTTTTCAAGGCAGCTACTTATGTAGCCAATGTTATTTAACTTAGTTTTTTGTCTCATGTGTGGCCACGCTACTACCCGATGCTCTATAGCTTTCTTACTCTAAGCAGTCTGTGGTGTATAGTCTATGGCTGCGTGCGGGCGCGGGTTATGTTCACTTGGATATCAGCGGGAAAATTTAAGTACTCAATTATTTTTTGTTTGAATTTTTTACTGTGTTATATTGTATTGGAATGAGTTTTTTCGGTGATGTTTTAACATGTGTTATACCCGCATAAGTGGCGATCCCGTGGGAATGTCGGGATAAAAAGTAGCCTATTTAGGTTAATCCAGTGTTTTTAGCACAATTACTTGTTTCTTTTTAGTAGGTACTATGTACATTGAACTCTGATAGGAATGCCTCCAATTTGAATGTTCACTATCAAAAAAATACACATTATGTAAAAAACTAACTTTTTATCGTGTTTTGGATATTTCGTGGTGATCGGTGATGGGTTTAAATGAAATGCATTCATATTAAATTTGCATAATAATGTAATATCAATTTTTATTTCTACAAAACATGATATGCTGTCTCTATAATGTTAAACATATGAAAAAATATAATGTTACCTCTGATTTCAACATGATTTACTGTGTACACTTTTACTTATAATATGAACGAATTATATTTGTCATGATTTCTCACAATATTTTGTTACAATTTCACAGATCTATTAAGCTATACAAAAGGTATAGATACTTATTTTAACACAACAGATATTAGTAGGACAGAAGTTTGAAAATTAACAATTAGAGCGAAAACATAAACAACATGATAACACTATGCAACTGATTTTTTTATTGTTTTATAACATCAGTAATTGATTAATCACTGCGCTTATTATTATCACATTAACAACTAAGTAATCTATCATACGGGACTAGAAGATCAAATTTTTTATAATAAAGGCTGGGTTTCACCACTACCAAAAAGCACATTGATGAGATATTTATAATAATTATGTTAGGAGTTAAGAAACAGTTCAGCAGTGGTAAAATAAAGCTTAAATATTGTTTTTCTTAAAACTGCAAATTAAGGACGGAGACGAACTCCAAGCTCGTGACTTTTATTATGGAGAGGATTTATATTATAATTACCTACTAGTTATATATCTTAAGAATTTTAGTGCGTCGAATTTTTTTACCCTGAGTCCAAAATATATCAGGCAATTATGGCTGATCAAGATAATGAAGTGGATCTTTAATATCCTATCAGATTGGGTACTTACTGAAATTCACCAAAAACTGAAAAGACCTAGTCTTAAATTTTTTGTCCTAACATAAAACGAATGAAATTTAATTTAATGAATAGAAAAACAAACAGTTCATATATCAAGTTACATTTCATATAAAAGCATCCATCGGTTTCTTACTAAACTTCAACTTTATCCAACAACTCTGGGTACTTATCTCTTTTGGTGACTGTACATATTTTTAAATTTTAAAAGCTTTCTTTTCAATTGAAAGTATTAAAGGGTATTGGCAAAATGTCTTTGGAAGCACTATCTTCCACCATAGTATTTCAGTTAGCTATAGTCTTTCGTTTTCTATTTTTAACACTAAATTGCTGCATCAATGAGGTAGTTGAATGAAAAAATATACATCTGTTTCTTCTCTATTTGTACATAACCTTTAAATCACAATTCCGCAAGGCTATGGTCAGAATTTAGCTGCAATAGTTCCTACTTATAGTAGGTATAATCATAATTATTTTAGTAATAAACTCTTTTTAAACATTTATAATGGTATTATATATGATAAATATAATTTATAACATTTTCTTTTTTTTTAAGTATTATATTTTTAAATATCGTCCTCTCTATGTTGTTAAATAAGTCTGAAAGTTTAGCCGCCAATATATTTAAACATTTATTATTAAAACTCTAAATGTAATCCTCAATTTAAAATACAATAAAAATACTCATGGTACATTTTTCAATGCAAGAAGACACGATTATAAAGGCAACATAATTTTAAGGTATACAATACACTGCTGGTGTCTAAACAGATTTTACCCTGTTTTATACACTGTCAATTTATAAATACAATTTTATTTATTAAACAAATGTATGAAACACATCTTAGTCGCCGTATTGTCCAAAATTTACTTCCCATTTCCAACCTGGCACTGAATTTTGAACACATTTGTTACATAAACACTCACAGACATTTACATCCTCCAAATACTTTTGTAAAATACATTTAGAAGCCACTTTTTGGCACTTGATAATAGAATAACAGTCGCATAGATCATTCAGACCACAGGCGCAATATAAAGGGGATTAATATTTTCATTATACTGTTTTTCAAAGAATTCTGGGATATTAATTTACCTGTAATAGGTATGAAAATGAGAGATCAACATTCATTGGTCATTAATGTTTTAGCTTTCAAAATTAGTGATTTTCCCCCCCGTTACGTTTTGAATACACCTTTACACGCCCATGGTTGGTTATCCAGGTAATGATATTATGATGACAGTAATAATTATGATATAATTATTAAATCACAGATATTATCTGTGCTTACTTATTTATTATGCATTATTAATAATGGTGGGGCAAACACAAAGGTGACTTACTAAATCTAAGTAACAATAAAAAAAAATATCACCCACGCAAATAATAATATTACTTTTTTAATAATTATTAAAGTAATAAGCCTAATTCGAACGATAACCTATCATCATGTTAGTATGAGAGACGAAAGTAGTCGGGCATTCAAAAATAAACGTAAAAAAAAAAACTAATTTCAAATCTTAAGTTCGTACTTCAAATTCAGAATACTCGACATACAGAATATTTTAGATCAACTTTTTATTAAAATTTGATAAAACATAGCTTCACGGGCTGCTAGCCGGACTAACCTAAAGACTCTTACGAGTTTATCACACAGTCTGGGGTAGAAGGCGGTTACTGCAGCCGCGAGCATCGGGAGCAGTAGTCCCCGTTGGCCGCGCTGCCGTAGTACATGCACAGCGGCGCGCGGCACGGGGCCGGCGAGGGCGGGCGGTCGTCGTAGAACGTGGAGCGGCTCAGGTACAGGGTCCTGTCCACGGGGGCTCGACCTGACTTATTTGAAGTATTAGTGGCCGCTCGAACTGCGTCGTGAGAGGGTCTCTCAGCTTCTGCGTAGAACTGAGATCGGCCTGTGCCGTAGCGAGGTTGGCTTGGGGCGACTGGTTGCTCTTTGCGATTTTTTTCGGCTGTGTACCTAAAAGGAAAAACATTTTACGAATGAACACTATACCTTAGAAGTCATTTGAAAATAACTCATAAGTACTCATAACGTACTAATAAGTAGTATTCAAAGGTGTATTTTAGACGCATATTAGGCCAGTTATTTTGAACACTTTGAACCAGGCCCTGCAGTCTCGACATAGATAGCAATCGCTTTACGACCGAATTCGGTCGCAAAGTCCTATCGATCCGGATTTAGCGATATTTGGTAGTCTCGACTCTCAAAGTTATCGATTGTCATCGGTATCTTACCGTAGTTTGTCGCAAACTTTACGATTTTCCTAATGTTTACGAATATATTTTGCGAGCATTTTTGACAGATGTAGAGACTTGCGTTTGTCGTAAGGATCGTTAAGGCTAGCGATTATTGTCGGTATTATTTAGCGATCGGTAGTTTGCGACAGCGTCGCTATCTTTGTCGAGACTGCAGGCCCTGAGCTCGGGGGACACCCCCACACACATTTGGGACCACTAGACGAACGAAGCAGTCCAAAATAAGTATAAAGAAATAAAATTGTACTCACCCAATCCAAGCCTCATTAAGATAATTCTTGACCATCTCCTCCTGCACGGGCGCCCTCGCCGCTAATACTCGACAGCACAACACTTCACACGTTGACTGAGTCCTCATCAAGCTCTCTTCAGGATTGCTATGACTCCCACTACTTTTACCCGCCAATTTCGCCATGGACCCAAAATTCTTCTTCAATTTACTGCTCATAGACCTTCCAATACTACCGAATTGTTTAGCTACTGAGTTCAGCTGCTTTGAACTTTTGGTTGATAATGCGTCGAGTGATCTTCGCAGTTCTTCGGGCGGTTGGCTAAGTGAGATGCATTCGATTGGCTCGAGGTCTAAGTAAGCTGCCAGCATTGAGGAACGTTGGTATTCGTCGGGTAGGATGTTGTTTATGGTTTTTTGGTCGGGTTCGACGTCCCAGCGGAAGTCTTCGCCGGGGTCTACGTTGAATCTGAAATAAAAGATATGTTATTATTTTTGCGAATGAAATAAAGAAGACCAAATTAAGTGTAAGGATTGAGACCAGAAAAATGCAAATGCATGATGATCACGGCTTGATCTTCTAGCGAAAGTTAAATGACATCAAGATAAAGTAGTCCACATGGTAATTTTTAGATAATTAATTCATGACGTAATTGTGATACCTATTAAATGAGGGTAGGCTGTAGGAATCTTCTTAATATCTGATATTTCATTGACTAGCTTACCTGATAGGCATAGGATTCCCTGCATGGTCTTCAAGCGGTACCCTGGCACCATCTGTGGGCAGTGGCTCACACGGCACTAGCGCAGAGAAGTGTCCCGCGTCATATGCCAACAGGATAGGCGTCTTGCTGCACGCGTCGGGGGTCAGCTCGAGCGGTAAGTACACGCCGCCGAAGGGGATGGGGGCTATGGGGTCGCCGCGGAAATCCTACAATAATTACGATTTGTTATTATTTTGCTATTGCATCGTTTGGACCCACTGCGACTACACGCGCTCCCACTCCGTTTATGATGAACTAGCTTCCGCCCGCGACTTCGTCCGCGTGAAATTTCACCCTCCCCCCATTCACCCTCTTAGGGATGGAGTTTCGACAAATCCTTTCTTAGCGGATGCCTACGTCATAACATCTACCTGCATGCCAAATTTCAGGCCGATCCCTCCAGTCGTTTGGGCTGTGCGTTGATAGATCACTATGTCAGTCAGTCAGTCACCTTTGAGTTTTATATATTTAGATATAGAAAAATACCTACCCTCAAAGCAACATCAGCGAACACAATAACCGGTCGCCTCATGACGTGTGCCAGCGCGAACACGTGCAGGTGCTCCAGCGCGGCGTAGTGCGGCGCGGCGGCCGGCGCGGCGCGCGCGGGCTCGGGCGACGCCGCCGTCACGCTCTGCGCCCACTCGCGCTCCCACTCCGCCTCGGACGGCGTGAGCCCGGCGGAGCGGAGGGATATGCTCTCTGACCAACGCCAGCGGCGTTTTATTGCGTCTAGAAAGGGGAGAAAATATGGTAAGTAAATCTAGTGAGTGACGGGTAAACAGATGGTCCAGTTGGTAGACCAAGATAAGTATCCATCTTACCAAGTTAACTGGTCATATCCAAGGAGATCCCAGCTTAAGAATGCATATAACAGTCTAAGTAGGTATACATCAAAGATGGCAGTAGATTTTGGGTCTTAAAAAGTTTTTGTGGGTCGTAACAGACTAGTAAACCACTGCTGGTCATAGGGCTCGTTAATAGCACGTCGCTGAGCCGCATCCTTGGCCTCTTACACTATTACCAGCCACTCCTCGAACACAAATGCTCCACCTGCTGGGTAATTGCGTAACACACTAACAGTAAATGCAGCAATGGCTTTCATTTTGACAATTCAACAACATTCATTGCGTTATTTACGTTGTTGAGCAGACAAATTTTTGAACATAAGAAGCAATGGATTAACAATATACTTCAAAATAATTAAGATTGTGATTGATAGTGTGTTACGCAATTAGGGTGCTGATCTAAAACTTACAGGTAAATTGTGAATAACACTTACTAGTAAGTACTTCACCGCCTTCTCCAGACAGCAGCGCCTGAACCTTAGTTCTCAAGGCAAGCAGTCTATCATGGAAGCCATACGCCGCGAGCGAAGCAGCATGCGGCAAGCAGTTGCCATCGCCCGAGGTGGCCAGTGGAAGTAAGCGAGGGGCGCCTGGGACGCGACCGTGGCGCCACCAGTTTAGTATGTTGGCGGATTCTAGAGTAACTAACGTCGCAGTTTCTAGGAGGTCCTTTTCTAAGAATGTTCTGGAAAAGGTGAGCGGATTTTGGTTTAAATTTCTGTAGAAAGTAAATGTTTTAGTGAGGTTCTTGAAGTATCAAAAAAGTGCCACGCATTTGCTACTTAGTTACTTTACTTCCAAGTGATTTGATATAGCTAATTAGGACTGTGACCTAAAATTCCAATCTATTATGGAATTCCAACATTATTTTTTTACCTAATTCTAATCGAGACGTGAAACACAATTTTTTCCTTAACTTTAACCACGGAATAGAAAAAACAAGTGGAAGTGCCACGCACAGCTATCGCGCGTGTCACAATTATGCGGAGCTCCGCAACACCGGCTTTGAGGCGGCTCAATCGCGATTAGCTACTTGCTGTGATAGGACGTCTCGAACGTAACGAAAAATATTACAAACATGCCTTATTGTGCAATTTTTACATGCAAAAACGATAGCAGGACAAAAAATGTATCTTGCGGAGGTGTATCGTATCACCGGTAAGTATAAAACTATGATAAATTTCAATATAATTGTTTTTATTGACAAAACCATATTTATTACTTTGTTGCGAACTAAAAACTACCTTATGTCCATTGTTCAAAGTCTAAATCAACTTGCTCGCTGTCTTGAATATCATCGTATACATTCTAGAAAATTCGACGCTACTCGATTAGGGATGGGACACATTCAAATAGTTCAAGTAGTATCGATAAAATACATAGTAGTGAAACGTTCCATGACATATTATGTACTCGTTGTCGTTCTTCTCGATTAATTGAATTATATGGTTTGAGTATGAGTATTTATATTCTGACAAATAAACCAATGTCATTCATTCATAGCTGGACGTAGGCCTCAAAAAGAACTAATACTAATAAACAGTGATAGGAATAGGTAGTGCCTATTTGCCTAAACTTCGAAGAACATAGACGAAAGTCTGAGACTTCCTTACGACTGAAATATTTTTTCGGGACTAATGTCGGGGTTTCGGGACATCACCTAAGTACATTTAATATTAATGTTATTAATAGAGTACACTAATTAAATTCATTTTCCTTTTTAACCGACTTCAAAAACAAGGAGAACATTCTCAATAAACAGTAGATACGTATTCTATTGTTATTAATTCAGGTAAAGAACTGGGTCCGGTTGAAGTGTAGCCAGGGGCACTGCCGCGATGACTTTTCGATTTTTTTTTTCAAAACTGTCCCAATTTTATTGCAGTTTCGAATTAACCTTGACCATAGAAACTATTTAGATTGTAAGAAGCATGGTCCTACGACGCACCGTTTCCGAATTATGGACCTCCGAATTTTATTTTATATAAAACGCTCCATATTTTCAAAATGGTGGCTCGGATGTTTTCTGGAAAGGATTTGTTGCTCTAGTCGAAAACCATGACTACTGATGTAAAAAACCCGCGAAATATTGAAAAAAAAAGTTTGAGAATATTTTCAAATTTTTTGTCGCTCGAAAAATTTTTTTTTCCTTGATTCATGTTGGGATACTGCTTGCACGCGGGTAACACAGGGGGGGTTAAATTTTGGTTATTTTTTGCCTAGGACGCACCGTTTTCGAGATATCGACGATGAAGTGACAAGAACTCCTAAGTGACATTTTTGCGATTTTAATTTTTTATCTTAAGTTTATTTTATTGTATAACTTTTAAGTTTATTGTATACACTAGTCTCATATATCCTACTATACCCGCTCCTTGTATAATATATAACCAATAATAATATTTTTCATACCTTGCGTTTAAAATAAATAAAACGTTTTTTTCGTTTCCTGTAAAATTATGTTCTGGTAGATAAAGGTTCTTGTCACTTCATCGTCGATATTTGAATTTAATTATAGATAACTTGTCCTCATCCCTAGCTGAGTAGAAAAATAGATAACAGGTGCATACGAATATGACATCTATTTCAATGACGTTAGCGTGCTAAATAGAGTAATTTAGTTCAGCGCCCTCTAGCGTTGAGTAGCTGAACTCGTTGTGGATTGTTCGAATTTGATTGATACATGGAAAAATGTACTTCATTGATTTTGACATGTAAAATAAAAACAACATTCAGTAGTTGTAATAAGACTTAATTTTGAACAACAATAAATAAACTTTTCGCCAAAGTTGCATTTATAATTAGTAGCCAATTATATCATCGTTTTCTGTGTATTGAAATGTTTATTTTAATTTGCAATTGTGTGAGTTTGGCGACACTGGTTCCCGTACTAAGCAAGCCTAAGGGCACTTCCACTTGTTTTTTCTATTCCGTGACTTTAACCATGAAAAACCTGGTATTTCCTTTCATACATGGCCAGGATTCCATCTAAGCCAAAATCAATGTGGCCAATGTCGAATTCTGTGTCCGAAACACGAAAAGGTTAAAGAACGGTAAACAATAACAGAAAGTTCAACGGCAACAAACGGTCTGATTGCGTGTGCGACGATAATGAATATTGGCTAGCTGCCGACGATACGTACGCACCAACAACGGCCATATACACGTATACGGGTCTACCACTATATTTGTCATTCGTGACTAATTTAAAGGGCATCAATCCAAAAAAATGCAAAATGTTAAGCGTTAGCGTGCGGGGCACACGATTGTCATCCTTTTATTTTTCTGTCTAGCAAGTCATTCTCATATTTGTATGCTAACATTCTCCAAATGCTCCCCTGATGAGTTTGGATTTGTAAACAACCGAACGATAAATCAAATCGAACATCGGTTTGCGGAAATCCATTTGGTAATCAAAACAAAGGCACGGGGAGTGCTCCTAATTTTAGTGCTGTCAGTGATGAGCTGTCATGACATGTTTTTCTTGAACATACCAGTCTGGCCTTGCGTCGGAAATAACCAAAAGGCAACCCACTTTTAGTACCAGATTAATTCTGACCTTAGTTTGTTCGCATAATATTAAATTACCAAGATTATATGCTTACCTAAAATCAGGTGGGTAGACAGAAATATCTGGAAGCAGCAGTATGTGATCGGAATTGATTGTGTTTGGCTCTGGTTCTGTATTGTTGCGTAACGCCCACACCAGTCCCTCATTGTCTGTCGCACGGGAGATGCCTCGGGATAGCTTTCGACCTGGTGGTAAAATAAACTTGTATGTTATTTTGATGATGCAAATACTTTGATCAGAGTTTGGATTTTATTTTGAGCCTGGGCTCGATACTATACACGTTATCATCGTGAAGTAGAAAAGTCCACTGTTGGACACAGGTCTCCCTTAAGCATCGCCACAACGACTAGTCCTGTGCTTCTCGCGACTTTACCAGGTACTCAGTCCACTAACGGAATTTTGCAACTAGTGGGCTCAAGTTATTTTAACGAAGAAGTGCTTATTAGCTTTAAGTAACTAATTACAATTTTAATTAATAAGCCAGTATAACTTACATTCAGGAGCAGGTGTGAGTACCAGGTTGGAAGGAGTTGTGAACGACATGTTGAGGTCGAGAGTGCCGACGGAGCGCTCCGGAGAGATGACGTCACCACCAGCCCGCGCCTTCAGCGATGCGCCGTGCACTCTCTCTGAAAGAGACAATCCGTGATAATATAAACGCATCGAGAATTACGTTCGACTATTTATAACAGACACACTGATTCATATTATAAATTTTAGCATGTGCGTCTGCGCATATAGTTTGTACAAACATGGGTTTATTTTGAGAATGCCCGAGTTTCAATATTGCAAATATGAGGTTTAACTGCGCTTAACTTATGCATTAACTAAAACATACATACTTGTCTCGTTAGTCATTCTGACGGCCGTCTTCAACAACTAAGTACTTAAGCACCTAATAGAATTTAGCACTGACCTGATTGTAAAACTAGGTGGCTATTAGGGAATTTGTTTGACAATACGAGTCAACTCTCAAATAAACAATGCTGTGACTGATTGAGCATTGAACACTAACTCAAAGCATTGAATACATATTATTGAATATTCGTAAACTGAAACGGAAAATGCTACCTCTGCAAGCTCTGATTTGAAAACCCATAAGAATTTATAATTAACAAAAAAAAAAAAAACCCGGGATATGGTTATTTCCATGGTTAAAGTCAAAGTCAAAGTCAAAGTCAAATCATTTATTTCAAATAGGCACATTAAAGGCACTTTTGAACGTCAAAAAAAAACTAAATAGAAATGATTCTAGTCGCCCATTCGAAAAGGTAGTTTTCGTATGGAGAAGAATGGGCAAGAAACTCCACCGTTACTCTTTTAAAAATGTTTTACAAGGTCTTGTATACATAATAAAATTTATATGTGAACACGATGCACCCATAATAAAATTAGTCTACCACAAAAGGTAAAAAGAATTAAAAATTAAGCAATGACAGGTAAATCAAATAAGTGATAGATACATGGTGCTCACATATTTACAAGTTATTTAAAAAAAAAAGAAAAATGAAAAAATGCAAAAGTAGTTGAACTTTAACAAGTGTGTGAGCCACTGTAGTCGCAGATTGTAAAATTGAATTAGAATAAGATGTCATAATTAAAAATATACATATAAATTAAATTAGGAACAAGTTTGATTTTGTCTAGACTTTTAGATTGTCCTATGGAGCAGGACCAGCATGTTTCCAAACATTCTTATCTTGGATATAATCCTCTAATTTGTAATATCCTTGTTTACAAAGTGTACTTTTAATATGAGTTTTAAATTTTCTTTCATTTAATTGCAATATGTCACAAGGTATTTTGTTGTAGCATTTAACACAGTACCCCATAAAAGATGTATGTACTTTCGATAATCTGAAAAAAGGTTGATCTAATTTATCTTTATTTCTAGTATTAAAATTATGCCTATCACTTATTTTATTAAAAAGATGTTGATTTTTTCTTACATACATAATATTTTCATAAATGAATTGGCAAGGTACCGTCATGATATTAACCTTTTTAAATAGTTCCCTAAGAGATTCGCGACGACGTAGATTGTAAATGGCTCTGACAGCTCTCTTTTGTAAAATAAAAATGGATTCAATGTCAGCAGCCCGACCCCATAGTAAAATGCCATATGACATAATACTGTGGAAGTAACTAAAATAGACCAAACGCGCGGTTTCTACATCTGTTAACTGTCTTATCTTTCTAACAGCATAAGCGGCGGAGCTTAGCCGCCCCGCAATAGGATAAGTTTTATCGAAGCTGACGGTAGATAAGTCACGTAAAATGTATCGCAATGGCGACTATTTCCATTTCCTGCAGGGAAGTGTGTCACGAACAATGGATTGGATACGACTTTATACGCTTGATTGGGGACAGTCCTTCAACTGGAGACGTTATGGACGGCTGTATTTGGGAACTTTGTATTCCAAACATTTTTGATAACTGTGTGTGCTCATGTGCTATTTAACGTTGAGGCCAGACATCCTGACGAAATGATTGTCGTAGCAGGCATAATAATACGGATAGTTAATATGAATATGGTAGTATGAAATAATCTAAAAACATAATAAAGACAACGCCGGATTCAGTTTGATGACCTTTATAAAAAAAAAACACATTTCCACAACTTAATGGATTTCTAGGATTTGATTCATTAGCTAAACATCAACAAGTTGGAAACGCCACATCTAAAACTATCCGTATATTTCCGAAAGATATAATTGCTCGATGGAAGAATGGTATAATCCATACTTATTTTATAAATGCGAAAGTGTTTCTGTCTGTCTGTTACCTCTTGTAAACAGCTGAACCGATTTAGATGAAATTTGGTATAGAGATAGTTTGAGTCCCGGGAAAGGACATAGGATAGTTTTTATCCCGATATTCCCACAGGATCGACACTTATGGGGGTGAAACCGTGGAGCGCTGCTAGTATTATAAATGCGAAAGTGTGTCCGTCTGTCTGTCTGACCTCTTCACGCTTAAACCGCTGAACCGATTTAGATGGAATTTGGTATAGAGACGGGAAAGACATTTTATCCCGACATTCCCACGGGATCGACAAATATGCGGGTGAAACCGCGGGGCGCTGCTGTGTATTATAATTATTATACCTACCTATATATAACTCCATGGAGATCTCACAAAAAGGACAAATTTGACAAAACCTAAATTGATTGATCAGTGACGCTACACAGCGATGTTTCCGATGTTCAAATAAAAATCAAGCACAAAAGACGCGACGGCGACGGAGCAAGACCGTACGATTCGATTGACAACATCAATGGCCAATCTGAGTAATGGCCGCCATTCAAAGTCATCGGATAAAGTAACGCTACATTGAATCTCGGTAAATCGTTGTTTCAATTTAAAATACAATTAGCACATTTCACTTTTTCCGTTATATCTATAAATCAGCGCATTAATGTTACATGTTGTGTTTTAGAACTGTCAAAGGTCGAGAAAAGTTGATTCGCTATCAGATTGGTATGATGAATAGCATATGCCTGTCAGACACACAGCCTCAAACTTGTAGTGAGATGAATCTATGGCAAATCTTACAAGAATAAGGCAATATAATAAATATTATGTGAATGATAATGACGAGGCATGAAGAAATCAATGATCAAAGGGATTCAAGTGTAAGAAAGACTATTGAAAGTGATGGAGTCGTGGAAATGGTGCATTAAAAAAAACCCGACTGCGGTAAAAAAAATTAGTTTAAAAAAAACTGAAAAGCTAAAAACAAGGCCATTTTAAATTAAATAAAAGTTGGAAGCAGGCGGGACCCATTTGAGTTTGAAAATATAATATAAAAATGGTATGGGTCCCGCCTGCTTCCAACTTTTATTTAATTTAAAATGGCCTTGTTTTTAGCTTTTCAGTTTTTTTTAAACTAATTTTTTTTACCGCAGTCGGGTTTTTTAGTTTTTTTAATTACTTGTTTTTTATTTCCAGCTTTTTAGTTTACAAATTTGAAAGATTTTGCAGACGATTTACTTATGTATTAATTATTAGCTGACCCGTAAAGTCACTCAACATGGAACGAGAAATAATTATTTTATTTAACGTGTTTTTTTACGATTTGTCACTTCGAATTACTTTTAACCATATAAGTTGTATATATTTTTGTAATCACCGTTTAAAACCCTTAATTTTGATATTTCACTCGATGGTATTAGAAGAAAAAAAAAATACGAACTCCACAATATGGCACCCTAAATCCGCCATTTTACTTTGTTTTTGATTTTAATGTAGCCAGTGACACTCGCGCTACCAAGACAAATCTAAAGACGTATAATTTATCCAAATCCGTTCATTCGTTTAGAAGTTACGAGGGAACAAAGAATCGGACATACATACATACATACAGGTCAAACACATAACCCTCCTTTTGGGCTTCGCCGCAGTCGGGCAAAAATGGTATGGGTCCCGCCTGCTTCCAACTTTTATTTAATTTAAAATGGCCTTGTTTTTAGCTTTTCAGTTTTTTTTAAACTATTTTTTTTTACCGCAGTCGGGTTTTTTAGTTTTTTTAATTACTTGTTTTTTATTTCCAGCTTTTTAGTTTACAAATTTGAAAGATTTTGCAGACGATTTACTTATGTATTAATTATTAGCTGACCCGTAAAGTCACTCAACAGGGAACGAGAAATAATTATTTTATTTAACGTGTTTTTTTACGATTTGTCACTTCGAATTACTTTTAACCATATAAGTTGTATATATTTTTGTAATCACCGTTTAAAACCCTTAATTTTGATATTTCACTCGATGGTATTAGAAGAAAAAAAAAATACGAACTCCACAATATGACACCCTAAATCCGCCATTTTACTTTGTTTTTGATTTTAATGTAGCCAGTGACACTCGCGCTACCAAGACAAATCTAAAGACGTATAATTTATCCAAATCCGTTCATTCGTTTAGAAGTTACGAGGGAACAAAGAATCGGACATACATACATACATACATACATACATACATACATACATACATACAGGTCAAACACATAACCCTCCTTTTGGGCTTCGCCGCAGTCGGGTAAAAAAAATCGTAAACATATTTACTACTTTTAACAATAAATGTTAAATTTACTGGCAGCGTTTAATATCGACAAAACACGGATTATTTAAAAAGCTATTAATAATGAACTGGGCGCAAGAAGACCAAGACACTGGACAGAAGTTTTCAAGGAGTGAACCGTTTACAAATCACGCTCGAAGATCAAAGTAGCGCAGCGTTATGTCTGACTCTGATTTGTGTCCCGACATTTTAGTTTCCGTTCCCGCAAATTGGGTGATTCGAACAGAATTTTATAGGTTTATACTTTATAGCCAGCAAACTATTTAGCACATTCACTTTTATACATAAATGTTTCGGCATCGTATACCACCTGAAACTGCATTTGTAGAAATATTTTCAGTAGATGCCCTAACCGTAAAAAAACCTGAGGCAGTTTAAAAATATTGCTACAGTTTTACAGATATTAGAAATACTCGTAGATTTCTTCGACACGTTCCACACGCGTGAAAAAAGAGGCTTATCAAATTTCAATCTAATAATAAATCTAGGAAATACATACGTTCAACGACAGTCTTAATTGAATTGATAACGATCGAACCGTCTTCCAGCACCAGTGATATTGGTAATGATAATCTGCTATTGTAGTCATAAACAAAAATGATTCATATTATTCGCCAAAAACTTAAGTTAGACATTGAGATAAAACAGTGACGTGGCCAGACTCCCATGTATTTATAGCGCAGCATCAAGCAGTCAAAATTTAGGCCAACGACTTGTGAGCGAAAGTAGAAAATGGGAGGCAAGGAAATAGGATGATAGATGTCAAACGGGACGTGACGCGCCTGACATGAGTACACATAGCAATAAGAGATTACTCGTCTCAATCACGATATCTAACGCCTTACACAGTCAACGACTGACAACAGCAAGAGCTAGTATATTTCATGATTTTCTATAGAAAAAGAAACCCGATTGCTTCAATTTATGGATTTGGAAAAATTCAAAGGCGTCCAAAAGAAAATCACGAAATAAACCAAGCATTTACATATTTGTGGTAAAAATATGTAAATGAACACGCCTACAAATAGCTACGAATTCTGAATAGTTCTAGCGTTATTGTGGTAAGTACTTCATAAATTACTTTCTGGCAGTCATAAAGACCTCGACATTATTCAATTATAGACCTCAGTTCGTTATGGATTCAGAAATTCAATAAAACTTCGAAATAGATGTGACGCCAAAATTATTGAAGAAAGATTTTTTTCATATTTACCATCAGTATGTTTGCCAGTGATAGGGTCGGCTTCCATCACCATCCCGGCTTACCTACCCTGCAACAAAATGAGTTCTTCAAAACCAACGTTTTATAAAAAGGAATACTACGACAGTGTCACAAAATAGTTCTCGTTCGGGCTTTTTTTTTTTTTTTTTTTTTTTTTTTTTTTTTTTTTTTTTTTGCGGATGGGAAATCATCAAATGACCCCTCCCGCTCTGGGTGGAGCGGAAGGGAGTGTCAGACTCTTACTGACTAAAACCCACCCGTGTTCCTTCCTTAGCCCTTTATGTTCCGGGTAGGGCTTGTAATTCGAATATTCGAATAATGCGAATATTCGATCATTTTTGCTATTCGAATATTGACTGATGTTAAATTCGAATATTCGAATAATTTTTAGTTCAGTTTGAAAATACGAACTACGTCTGTCTTACAAGTTGTTACCTACAGACCGCGCTTTACACGAACACACACAGTGCCGGCGCCGCCACTCCGAGGTTTCGCAGCCGTAACAAATATGTATTTACAGAATTATTATGAATAAAGTCATCAACACAACTCTCTAAGACCATGTAATCCCCAAGAATGACTATTTCATGAAATCTTGACATTTGGGGATTATACTAACTTAACAAGTTGTATTACTGATTTTTTTTTCTTTGAAAATATTTATTTGGCTATACAAACTAAAAATAACAAAATTAAATCCTAACTTAACTAAAACTATACAGAAACTAAAAAATAGCGTCGAAAAATTCATCCGCATCGCTGTCGACTGGTAATGTACCCAAGAGACTGGCGGCATTACCACGTTGTATGGCGATGCTTAGCCTCTGGCCAAGATAAAAGCCAGCCCTTGGGTAACGGGAATTGTCAACCAGCCGTTTCGAAATTTCTTTAAAAAGACCATGAGCACTCGGACCCCACGGCCCGAGAGTTTCAACCCCAAACGGCTCTAAAATATAGTTTCCGATGAGGTTATTATATTTTCGCAGCTTGAGGTTTTCCGCAGCCACAGCAGCAGCGCCAGCACAGCATGCCGAGCCAGGAAGATGGGATGGCGCAAGATTATCAACACACGTAGCGTCCCACACTAAAGGCCTACCCACCTTCCATGGAAATAAAGACATACCGTCCGGTCTCTTGCCATCGTCGCGTGCCAAGCCATTGGGTTCTAATACAGCTGGAACGCCGACGGTGACAAGAGCTCTTGGGATGATATCATTAATGTTCGCGATAAGCGTGCCGCGCTAAGCGACCCGCACTTCGGCTGCAAGACAGGCCGTGGTGGTGTCCGAGGCTGTTGACATCTTCGCCACAGTGACAGCGATGGGGAGAACAGCAAGGAGTGCCTAGTCGTAGGGAAGCAGCGAGGTGAAAAGTAGTGTCGTCGAACAAATTGATTGTAATTATTGTAATTCTGTAAATACATATTTGTTACGACCGCGAATCATATTTTAATCAATGTACAACTTAATACTGGCCAGTGGCCAGCATATTGCAAAAAACGTAAGAAAATTTGAATTTCGCAGGCTACCTTAGCGCTTCCCCCTTAATATTTTTGATTTGTTTTTTTTTTTTCATTATAATGTCAAACTATGTTGCTTAAAGGTGATTCAATTTCATATAATAAAAATACTTAACTCAAACTTGTGTATTAATTGTATAAGCAAGTTGTCCCTTCAAGGTTTCAACTTGGTTTCAAAGGAAAAAGCTAATATTCGAATAAATATTCGAATAATTCGAATACTGCCTGTAAAAACTTCGAATATTCGAAAATCTAAAAACTTCGAATATTTACAAGCCCTAGTTCCGGGCCAGCGGTAACCCTT
The DNA here is from genome assembly GCA_963082905.1 of Oligia fasciuncula. Lineage (NCBI taxonomy): Eukaryota > Metazoa > Arthropoda > Insecta > Lepidoptera > Noctuidae > Oligia > Oligia fasciuncula. The sequence goes on from OY720401.1 coordinate 6,037,765, forward strand.
TCGGACAATCCCGCTGACCCGGCAGGCTTCGGCCCTATGGGGCCCCTCCTCGATGCTGACATCTCTTTGAGGCGCGCGTGGAACACGTACGCGCCGTCCGGCGGACGGTGAGCTACCCATTACTCTCCGCCCGCAGGCCCTCTCCGCCCGCAGGCCCATCTCTCTCGTTCGGGCTTGAATGCGAATCGATAGTACCTCGCTTGCCAACAAGCCAACTGCGTCAACCACATGCACACAAAACACAAGTCAAATATTATTTCGTTATTTATTGGACAAAAAAAAGTGTTTACAGCGAGACTTGCCAGCGTGGAAAATGACGAATTAAGTCCAGAAATATCATCATGAGCAATAATGACACGTACTACCACCCACACAGGGTTTTAAATAGATTTAAATTGCCAGATCTGATCGTCAATTTAATTGTGTTCTTGGACAAACACATGTTATGGCTTACGACGCTTTGTTTAGAAGTCAATAGGACGAGTTGGAAGGTCTTTGTGAACTGGTTTCTCTTGTGTTTACATCTGACGTTGATTATGGTGACGATATCCAACAACAAACCTCATTAGAATACCTAATCGAACAGGTAAATGCTCACTAATATTTACTTATCGTATCTTTGATTAAACCTTATTAGCATACGGATGTGTGTAGGCGAATTATGTACTGTCATTTGGTCTACAGAGTACAAAATACGGCGTAGCAAATCGCCCATCTTTGCAAAAATGCCTTCATCATCTGTCCTCGCTGTTTAGAGATAGTTCAACAAAAGCAGCAACTGCTTTGAACTTGCTACAGTCAAAGTGAGATCAGTTGCAGAATTAATACTAAATTAAGAGAAACATGTTTGTGATATGTTTGCAATTTTACATCCTACACTAAACGACACCTACATTAGGAGCTCGCTGTCAATGGCCATTAAAGGTAAGCTTGACTAAGATTCGTGTCGGTATCACGTCTTAGTACCTGCCGTTGTTTTTATTTTACTAATACATGATAAGGAGACATTGACAATGGTTGGTATACATATACATATAAATGTAAACATGTTGCGCACAAGTTTTGCAACGATAAAGCTGTTTCAACAGAAAGAAGCCCTAGCATTGTATGCACCACTAAGATATTTGAGGTTTTATCCGCTGTTGAACGATAACTTCGCATTCTAATGACACGGCATGCCGTAGATAAGAGAGCGATCGAAACAAGGCCGTATGAGATCTAGCCATGACTCATGTTTGTATTCGTTTCGAGGTATCAAAACATGAGGAAATGAACCGGCACTGCCTTCCTTGAAGAAAAAAAAACAAAAACAAAGCAATAAAGCAGGAAATATGGAGGTCAGTTTTAGTAATTAGTCCAACTGAAAGCGATATATTTCCCAAATTGAGCAATCTGGCGGTCCTGACTATGCTTTTGTTTACTTAATTAACACTTAAGTTCTAGGAATGTGTCTGTAGAGAACATTATCACATTTAACATCAGTTATATAAGTAGTCGGGCTTCACATGTAGCAAAACTAGGAAATACTTCATTTATTAAATTTGTCAAGGTGTTTGATAGATATAATATTGCAATCATGCGTGGCGTGGTTTCAAAACAACATCGATATAGCATATCAAGAATTGTTGTTGTTGGTACTAAAGTAGCAGGCCTTGCTACAAGCTAGGCAAGGTTAGTTTTGTTTTTAATTCGTTAAACCATTTGATAGTGAATTTAATATCTCAAAGGTATGGTCCTCTAAATTCAAATTACGGCATTGTCTCCCGAAGTCTCTTATTTATAGGATGATGATATCCTGACGTAGTCGGAACTTGATAACCGTAATCTCATACAATGAAAATATTGAGCGGGATGACGTATACCGCCGGATACGTCACGGCCAGATTAATAAGCGGTCAACCCATGAATGGGGGGATAACATTGAATTCACAATGCGAGACACTCAGCGGGATATATTACTTTATATGGTGGTGCGGTAGCTTGAATATTAATGCAGTACAGATGATATTGACGTTGTGCTTCAGTGACGCCAGCCAGATATGTGGGAACTTAACTTGTCAACTGGGAACGGAAAGTTTTCTATTCAGAATCCGAAACAGCACGTGGTATTATATGAAGTCAGGGAGTATATTTTTATCCTTTTGTTTTCGTTGCGTGTCTACTGTCTACAGTAGCGAGGATCGAGGATGTTTTTATTGTCTGCGTTTGGGTTTTGTGTTTTATTTTTAACCCGCTCCGTTGTTCCAGCTTCCAGCCGAATAAAACTTTTGGCCTTTCGTAGGGAGTAAGGAGAGCGTAGGAAGAAGCGTTCATAACACCAATTTATTTATAAGATCTATTCTGTACTCTTGTGGTTGTGTGTGATCATTTAGAACCTAATCCTGTTGACTATGCTAAAAATCAATACTTACAGCTAAGTTAATTAAACATATAGACATCTATTAGTATTGATTTTTAGCATGCGTAAGCAAATTGCTTTATAACAATTCAACCTTGCTTAATGAATGCCTGAGGGTCGACGAATTTGCCGTGGAGGTACCAAAGAACTAGTGAATACCTTCTAAAAAAGTCAATGAAATTACTTTTGTCATTACAAACCAAGTCGATAAAAACCAAATTTGTGAAATGAAAAAGGATGCTTGAGAAAATTGCAAGATGCTATTCATTTTAGGTAGTATCACTTCGGGAAGTATCTTCAAACTTTGGCGCTCTGCCAGACTTCCATCACCAACAATGTCAATAACCACCATGACTTTCAGATATTTCGATGTCATCGAGTCATTTGATCTCACATGCACTCGTGTTTTATAAAATTCTTTATGTACCAGTGTTAACACTTTCTCGATGTTTTTTATCAAAATCTCACGAGGTTTTCATTCTCACAGTTTAATAATGGCCTCATATTGGTTAAAATCATGCAATCGAGAACAGTCTTGTATGATACTATACAATATACACGCTATTCTTAGTTCTAGGGTTCTGGTTGATCGCACTGTAGGAATCTTTGACCTTATTATGCATGGCTTGTCACGGCTGAATTTTGTTCCTCTTACTGGGAACTAGGGCTAGCAAATCATTGAATGTATGCTATATCTAAAGTAGAACAATTTGGTGATTTGGTGATGCTGGTGCTTTCTGGCCGCTTATACAGCAATTATTGTTCTCCGTTCATCAGAAGGGAAATCTGGCTAAAGTTTTAATGCAAGTTCGGGTGCTAAATTTCACTTGCCAAATGGCCAGAACAAGGAGTATTGATCATTTGGCAAGTACCCTACGGTGACCCTAAACCCCTGCAACCCCTGCAAAGGCTGCCCTGATCTTAGTAAAATAACTCATCAAATTCTCCGCGTGTAAGATTTAGGAGCGAAATGCCACAGGTAGGTACAGGTTGGCCATCACCTACCTACAGTACAAGTTAGTGTACAAAATCAATCCATTTAAGTCTCAGCAAGTTATCAACAACTTTCGCATCGACTTTTTGTGAAGAGCGATGGTTATTGCGAACCGAATCGTATTCCTACACAACGTTTGTCATTGCACGAGAGAAAGTTGTATTGTATTAGGCATTGGTATGCGGCAGTTCGAACGTGTTAAGTACCTTCTTGTAATTTCTACTGGAACTCGTCAAAATACGAGAGAGTATTCAACTAATGTATTTCATGCTCATATAGCTTTTTAATGGTTTAGGCACTAGAACCATATAGCATTGTATTTGTGGTCGGCACAAGACCTCTCATTCATCCATACATGTTGTGTACTACATACATACATTACCTATCATCTCAGTGTTCAATCCTTACTAGCCATATTTTTAACACAATGGAATCCTGGGTAATATATAAGTCAATGCCTGGCATAATGTTTTTTATTTATCTCGTTTAGGTATGGGGCATCCAGTCTACAAGGTGTTTATCTACCACCACAGGAATTGATTGGAGATAGCATCCGCCTTGAATGAAAATGGATGTCTATGAGATGAGCAGCATGTCCTAGAACCAAAAATTCGAGAACATGTGATATCTACCAACCCGCACTGGGCCCGCGTGGTGGATTACGGCCCATTCCCTCTCACAGAGAGAGCCCTGTGCTGTGTACCAGCAGTGGGAATGTTACTGGTTGAATATGATTATGCAGCTAGATCCCGAACAGCAATGTTTCATTTACTATCTTATCTACAATATCTATTTCGCCGCAGATTCCGACTAAATCTCAGTCGTGGTTAAAATGCAGCTTCTTCTTTATATAAACAGCTTTATCCTTGACACACATAATCAAGAGATCTTGAAGCTCAAGTGGTTGTGTTCCAGGGATTTGTAAAATGCGGTCTACCTAGCTGTCGTTCTGGGTCTTGCGGCTCTTTGACAATATTAAGGTCAACATTCAAGCAAGGCCGGACCGTGTCGTAGGTTTTGGCGCAACTTGGGAGAGGTATACATATTTAGATTATGTCTTACTAGACATAATCTAAGTATGTAGCCTATTGCAGTTCTACAGTAGTACTACTACTGTAGAACTGCAATAGGCTGACTTGAGGTATTATTCCAGTGGCATAGCTAGTGCTAGTGCTGTGTTGTATTATTATAATATATATGTTAGTCTGTAAGGTATTTATCTATGGGCCAAAGTAGCCTGAAAATAAAGGGTCTTATTATTATTATTAAAGGGGTTTTTATCCGATTGCGGCGAAGCTAAAGGAGGGTTGCTCAAGAAGTTTTTTTTTACACAATAAAAATAATGGTATCCTGTTTTTTGCTTACCAGTACACACGTGGGGCTTCGTATAATGTATACGGCTGATAGGGCGCGGCGGTAGTTACGCCGAAACGAATGATAGATTCTTTGTTAGAAATCGTTGCCGGAAAATAGTGCCTTTCAAGCCTACGTGCTTACATTAAATACTTCAAACTATATATCCTCATGTTGAGTTCTCATAACTCGTGACGAAAAACGTGATAAGGATTAAATAAGAATAACCATAAAATAATCTAATCAAACGATTAAAAAGGACTAGTTTTTATCGTATCTAGTCGTCATTACTTTTTATCTCTAATGTAAATTACTCAACGATTTTCCTTACTACAGGTAACTGCTTCAAATTGGAGTGGGGTGTTTAGTTAGTAAGCTACTAGTAAGAACTGGGAAATGCTAAGTTGAATAGAGTCTAGGGACCCCGCCCTTTCTTCGCACGTTTTTACGACTTGACAAAACATGAAGATTTCTCTATTATAGGTAAATGTGTACTGTATTACTATACCTATTACATATAAACTTTCCGGAATAAATTCTCTAATTTATGGTGTTAAAAACTGCATCAAAATCCGTCGCGTAGTTTAGGACAATGCGGACACACACAGACACGAAAAGGGACTTCAATTTATAATAGTACCTATGTGTAGATGTGAGAAGACAGAAGCAGTGCCGGATTAGCCCCTAAGCAAATTAAGCAATTGCTTAGGGCATCAAGTCTCGGGGGGCACCATGAGGCAGAAACAGCACCGAAACAGTACTTGCTAGCACATGAAAGGCAAGGCTGTTTATCAGCAAGATATTACAAGACCCAAAAGTCACTCTAGCTAGAGATGTGCGTAAAATGTTTACAAAAAGCTAAAAATAAAAATGTGTAAACAATTGTTGACAAAGACTGTTCAAATATAAATAAATAATTTTAAAAATATGCTCTGACAAACTCAGGATATCGCCAGACACTTATAAGACGGGTGAATATTGCTGAATAATTGTATTTAAAATTCATTATTGACATTTAATTTTGACATATCTATAATTTCTCAATTCAATTGTAATAATATAAAAGAAAATAATGAAGTAATAATAGTGTGTAATGTAATGCATGATATGGGTAGGCGAATGAAAATTGCAATGCTTGTAAAAGGCTGCTAAGTCATAAGTACTAACATAACATAACACCAACATTGTACACTTAGTTCGCAATAAACGTTTTGACTTTGACTTTGATAGTGACGTCAATTCGTATGAAAGATTGTACACAAAATAATGAAGATTATGAAAAAAAGAACTGTAAGTACTGTTTCTTTTTTTGAAACAGATGTTCCTTTGTTTGTTGCCTTATTTAAACACAAGATAAGACTAATGATTAAACTATGGATGAACTGTGTGAAAGACGATATGGCCAGAAAGGGGATTACCACCGAGAGTACGAATAATACAGAAGTATGGAATAAATGATAAGAATAATGCTTGTTGTTATACTTTAGGCTTTTCTGTAACTTGCTGATGCCAATAAAAAACTGAATAAGTAATCTAACTAATATTATAAAGAGAAAAGATTTGATTTTGAAAATAAAGATTTGTATGTTTGTTTGATACGCTTACACGCCAAAACAGCTGAACGGATTTGGATGAAAGGGGCATGCCAAGTGGCCATAGTAATTTAGGCCCACTGTGCACACATATAAAAAAAATTAATTTAAAAAAATTAAACCGACTTCAAAAAGAAATCAACTCAAAATTATGAAATAACTTTAATTTCGGAAGTCGGTGTCTTGGGATCTGCATTTTATTCGTTTTTTGCCACCGACTTCCGAAATTAAAGTTATTTCATAATTTTGAGTTGATTTCTTTTTGAAGTCGGTTTAATTTTTTTAAATTAATTTTTATTTCGTAATTTTTAGTTTTTGCACTAGAATTTGACCAAGGTTTTGAGATGTTTTGCCTTTGACACTACACCCGTAGCTCGTATCAATACGCCAGGCCGTCACACTTACACGTATTAGTCCATATCTTGAAATTTACTGAACCGATTTTGATGAAACTTGCACTGTTCCCTAAGTTGAAGTAAATGTAAACTAATACAAAAAAAATGGTCACGATCCGATTAATAGTTGCTGAGAAATGCGTGGACAAACATACATACATACATACATACATACATACATACATACATACGTCTATGAAATTTTGTATATTTGTTTGGAAGCCTTAGTAGATTGTCATATGTGAATATAATGCAATTCCAATAATATTACATACATACGTATCGAATTGATAACCTCCTTTTTTTTGAAGTCGGTAAAAATAATTATAATAATAGGAGGCAATTACAATAATTAATTAGTAAAAGAAATGATTTACAAAAAGCATAGCATTTTGAAGTTATTTAAGATTCTTTTATACAGGGTTATTGGTAAAACATTAACAACCTCTTAAGAGGTCATTGTACTCATCATTATGAACAACTTTTACTATGGGACCAAACCTGATATCGCGAAAAAAAAATCAGCTGTTCCCCACACTTTGACGAGTTATACGAACATAAGTGTAGGGAACAGCTGATTTTTTTATTACCTGTCAACATTTTTTTGTAAGGGCAACATAAATTCAAATGAATTTTCATTCAAGTTCCATTAGTTTAGTCGTTTTAATATTTAATATTTTAGAATAAATTGTGCCGACTTGCGCAGAATAATGAATACGTGGAAGACATGGGAAAAATATTAAGATACTTTTTTAGTAAAACAAATCCCTTGTGCGTCTCTGGGCCTAATATTGGCATGCCCCTTTGGCACAGGGTTAGAGCATGACCTGGATTAGGACATAGGATTTTATGGGACATTGACTTTTTATCCTGACATTCCCACATGATCGGGACTTATGCGCGTGAACCGTGTGGCGCAGCTACTTTAAATTAAAATTAACATTTTTATCTTTGGCTTGTCTTTTATTTGCCCTCAACATCATAAACTTGTTTGGAATACCTAATGGACGTACCTATGTTTTACTTATGCATTTAAACTTTATTTATTTAAAACAGAGGTCAGAATAGCAGGCAAAACAAAAAAAAAATAGAAAAAAAACAATAAATATTGGGGTTTTTTTTTTTTGCGGATGGGAAGGGTGGAGCGGAAGGGAGTGTCAGACTCTTACTGACTAAAACCCACCCGTGTTCCTTCCTTAGCCCTTTATGTTCCGGGCCAGCGGTAACCCTTTCGGACAATCCCGCTGACCCGGCAGGCTTCGGCCCTATGGGGCCCCTCCTCGATGCTGACATCTCTTTGAGGCGCGCGTGGAACACGTACGCGCCGTCCGGCACGGGCCTGGTCCTGATCGGACGGTGAGCTACCCATTACTCTCCGCCCGCAGGCCCGCGCCTACGGTGGCCGGGAGTCGTCGCGCGGCTCCCGACGCCCGGAGCGTCTCCCGCGGCGGCTGGGACGGGAGGCTCTCTCCCTGAGCCGTACCGCCACCTCCTTCAAATTTTGGGGGTTCCCCATACTTAGAACTGAAACTATTTTTTTTTCTTTTCATCAAACCCATGAGTCTCTATGAATAGGTCTTCAAAAATGATATTGAGGTTTCTCATATCATTTTTTTCTAAACTGAATAGTTTGCGCGAGAGACAATTCCAAAGTGGTAAAATGTGTAACTTCTAACTGTAACTTCTAAAATAAGAGAATGATAAAACAAAAAAATATATATGATGTACATTACATGTACAGACGCCAGCACATCAAGTTACTACAATCTGTCAGATTTCTTTAATAGATTTTCGACTTTATTGCTAAAGCATAAGGTTCAAGGTTGATTGGGAAAATCTGACAGTTTCGGGTAGGTTGACCTGCTGGCGTCTGTACATCAAACTTCCACCGAAAATTGGTTTGAACGAGATCTAGTAAGTAGCTCGCCGGTGAAAATTTAAAAACATGATGGTACGGAACCCTCGGTGCGCGAGTCCGACTCGCTCTTGCCCGGTTTTTAGGAAACCCGTGTATGGGTTACTAACCAAAATTATGCAGGTAATAAGACACTATCTAAACACTCATTCGTACCACATATTAATCTTTTTAATAATATAATATTTAACCAAGCTTATCAGGACTCAGTACTAATATTTATGTACTACATACTTATTTACATTATTTGCTAGACAGTTAAGCTGTGAGTGATGGTTTAACACATGACGCATCCCTGATTAGAAGCCTTATCGTTACAGCTGTACACCAGCTTTTAATTTGAATTGAGAAATTTTGAGCGGCACAGTAGAAAAACCCAGAGTTATAGGTCGTAAATTCGAACCCAGCCAGGTACTTTGCTAATTATTTCATCACCATTGTTCTCAAAACAGTGACCGAAAATATCGTGAGGAAACCCCCAACCAAGCATGTGCCTAAAAATTCGAAGACATGTGATATCCACCAACGCTCACTGAGCCCGCATATTGGTTTACGGCCCACTCCCTCTCACAGAGAGTAGGCCTGTGTCCCAGTAGTGGGAACATTATAGGCTGATTAAGCATGCTAATGCTATCATTGGAGAATACAAGAATTATTGATGATCATTTTTAATTAAGAAAAAAACATTCTTCTCATAACTCATCTTTAAATCAGTGTCCATTCTAAATACATATATATTTGGGAACCTAGATATACTGTAATCCAATCGGAATAAATACACACTACATTAAGAATATGTTTGATTTACAAATTATTTTGGTATTACGTTTGCATGAACTACGCATGCTCTGCCGGCCCCTTAATTCTTCTGAGACCGTACGAAGTTCGCTGGGTCAGCTAGTCTCAAAATAAAAGTAAAATCTTGTTTTATAGGGTTCCGTACTCAAATGGTAAAAACGGGACCCTATTACTAAGACTTCGCTGTCTGTCCATCTGTCTGTCTGTCACCAGGCTGTATCTCAAGAACCGCGATAGCTAGACAGTTGAAAATTTCACAAATTATGTATTTCTGTTGCCGTTATAACAACAAATACTAAAAACCAAATAAAATTAATGTTTAAGGGGGGCTGACATACAACAAACGTGTTTTTTTCGGGGTTTTTGCGAGTCGGTTTCGCACACGAAAGGTTCCGTACCTTTCGTGTGCGAAACCGACTCGCCAGTTGGCCAGTTTTTTAATTACATTATTGTGTTTTCTAAAAAGCTTCTGAACAAAGGAGGTGGCCCAAGAATAAATTCCAGAATTAAACATTCTAAAACCACAGAGTATCAATATCACATATTATGTTACTGACCAACGAGAAGTTGCAAACTGCCGAGAAATGAGATACACTTGATTTTAATTATGTCAGCTTCCAGATAAAATTATTTTTTTTTACTATGGGACAGTAATTTTAAATTATTAGCCTATTACTTCTATCTGCTCAGCCTATCGCCATCCACTGCTGGACATAGGGTCAGTGGGTTGTCTTAGGGCCTCCATAAATGTCTCTAAATTAAGAAAGACATAAATAAAAGAAATTATGAAACTGCTTTATTATTGATTTCTTAATATTACTACATGCAGTCTATACAAATAGTTGCTAAACCTTATGCAGTCTAGGTTTTTGTAATACCGGGCCATAAAACAGATGTAAAATTGAATTAGGATAATTATAGGCTTTAAAACAACCTTAGTTATCTTAGTTCTACACCGATGATAATGTACCAAAGAGGTGTAATAACTAGCAAAGTCTACTTGTTTATGGGGGTGTGAAGAATTCGTCTGTTGGCTCATTGGCTGCCTAATGAGGATAATCTCTTCTGCCTTATTGAATACATAGCTTGTTATTTGATTATGGAATAATTTGCTGATTGAATCACAAAAAGGTAGTACAGATTCTTTTCTTTCAGTTTCAGTATTAGTTAAACATAAACTTAACAAACTCTTTTTTAAATTTGGAACATGAATGTTCTATTGACAAACAAAAGAATATGTAGGTACGAAGAAAACGTTTTAAAACACGTGCGTGATATGCACTACTTGTTTTCTCTGCAGGTACATACCCGAAGTATTACGTTGCCTTTTTTATACTTGTAGACTTGTAGGGCACAAGCATAAGGCCGAATTAGACGATGACACTCCGCTTCGCTCACTCAAGGTTACACGAAACAGCGCAACTGGCCCACGCTCCAGACAAAACAACAGATTTAAACTCATTACGAAATTTTAGAGACCCTAATGAATTGCGTTTGCATATAAATTACGTACGGTACGACAGGTGTTTGATCATCGTTCACAATAATTATTATAACTCACCTTTTAAAACGCAAAAAGTCCAAATGTCCAAATGTTCCCATAAAACACTTGCACTTCAATTGATATCACAAATCCAAAGATAAAACACTGAAAATTATGAATATTTACAATTTTGCAATATTTACAAATAAACACCACTTTCTACTGCGCGCAGCACTTGTAAAAACCAAAAACAAAAATAGACTGGCCGCACAGCCGCACTGACAGAATGACTGTGACAGCTGGACGTCTAGTGTTGTTGACACTGTAATAAATTTATCTAACAGTCGAGTCGAATTTTAATTTTAATCGAATACGACAAGCAATGCATGCATGCATGTCCTAGAGCAAAACATTCGAAGTCATCTGACATCTACCCACATGCACTGGGCCCACGTGGTGGATTACGGCGTACTCCCTCTCACCGGGAGGAGGCCTTTGTTCCAGCAGTGGGAACATTATAGGCTGATTATGTATGACCAGTATGTACTATGTAGTTTCAAACCACATTCGCGAAATTTAAATAAGCATCACAGATCAGCAGTTTCAGAGAATAACAAAATGAAACGTACGTGGTACAACATACGTGACGATGGGAAGAGACCAGACAGACAAAGACAGTATGACGTTGTTGCCTTAGACGGTGGGTATGCCTTTGGTGTAGGCCAGAACCTGGTATCGATACCCTTGCGTCATATAACTAACTAGCTTCTGCCCGCGACTTCGTCCGCGTGAAATTTCTTGTACCCCCACCCCGTCGCGTCGCAACACTTCGTATTCGCTTACCGTTCACTCTGAGTTTTTTCTTTTTGCTCGGCTCCTAAGGGTCATAGCGTGATGTTAAATAGCCTATAGCCTTCCTCAAGAATTGGGCTATCAAATGCAAAAAGATTTTTTTCAAATCTGACCGGTAGTTCCTGAGATTATCGCGTTCAAACAAACAAACTCTTCAGCTTTATTATTAGTATTAGTATAGATAAAAAACTCTATGGCCCCTAACTCCTTAATAGGTACCAACTCTTAACATCTTACACACGTGATAACTTTTAAACGAAATATCCGATTGAGATGAAACAAAAAGTATTTTACTTCTTCATAAATACTCTTGATAACATAATGCTTAATTTCGATAAAGATTAATATTACGATACATATTTAACGTAGTTTTTTTTCTTCGGACGATTTAATAATTATTTTGAACACAAAATCGGTTATTGTGATTAAACCATGATAGCTAGATATATGTTCTCGCGGCCTTTTTTGTAGGTCTTAATGGGCTCTACAAACCCGTAGTACATCATTTTGTTCTATTGTCAATAGTTTTTGCAGCGCACGCAAAAATAGGTTTCCGATTTTACACCTTGTGTTACAAAATAGCAATTTTATTACGGATCCCTAATTTTGAACAAAAAAAATATAGCCTATAGCCTTCCTCGATAAATGGACTACCCAACACTAAAAGAATCATTCAAATCGGACCAGTAGTTCCAGAGATTAGCGCGTTCAAACAAACAAACAAACAAACAAACAAACAAACAAACAAACAAACACACTCTGCAGCTTTATAATATTAATATTATAATTATAATATTATAATTATAATTATAATATTAGTATAGATGAATACAAAATGTTCCATTGTTGCAATCTCTGGCCAAAGAATTAGCACTGCCATTTAATGTGACAATGCTGCCAGTCTTCTGGAAACGTTTCCGGATGACAGCAATACGGAATGGCTTCGACACATAAGAGTCTTTTTGTTTTTATTTGTAAGTATAGTTATTCAGGCATTTAGTACCAAGTGTAAATAGTTATTTTTGTTGTATATAACTATTGTAATGTATATTAAAAACAATTAAATTCAATTAAATTGTATTGTTCAGGTAAAGAAATAGCAAAATATTGTAATCGTTTCATTTGACTTTGCTTTGATCAGAACAATTTAAATCGATTAATTGTTGTAATAGATTTGAGTATCAGTCAGTATCGTCTATGTCACAGCACAATGTCTATGAAAAATGTTGCTAGGTTAAATGTTTCTCCACTCATATGGGGAATCTCATAAAAATTGAGGCGTTTGTCGAATACATATAATTTGTCCAAACGATGCATGAATCGAGATGAAAAGAAAATTAAAAATTTAATCAAAAGAAAGATGTTTTGACTACAAGGTCAATACAGAAAAAAAAAATGGTTGCCTGTAAAGTCGGTTTTACGGGCGAAGATTTTACGTGACAACGTCTTTTTCTCGGTAGAATATTTATTGATATGAATATAATTAAATTGCACAATAGGAACAAGGAATTAAATGAAAAAAAAAATGGTTGCCTGTAAAGTCGGTTTTACGGGCGAAGATTTTACGTGACAACGACCGATCATCCGATCATAGTTGAGTGGGAGAGAGACGCAAGGCATTCGGCGGGCCTCTCTCTCGTTCGGTGACTCATCGTAACGTTACCGAGCGTTACACTTTTTCATAAGTGACTCCCAGTCGCAACCTAATTTAAGACGTTGTCACGTCAAAATAAGAACGTAACGTTACCGAGCGTTACACTTTTTCATAAGTGACTCCCAGCCGCAACCTAATTTAAAATAAGAACGTAACGTTACCGAGCGTTACACTTTTTCATAAGTGACTCCCAGCCGCAACCTAATTTAAGACGTTGTCACGTCAAAAAATCTTTGTTGTTATATTTAGAAGCAAGCTATTAAAATGTACAATATTATTAGTTTATTCATTTTTTCCATATTTCATAAGCAATAACTTCCCCAGATACCTGATTTTCAGTCTGATTCTTTTCAATTTTAAAATCAGAATACTTTTGACGTTTGACAGCCACTTAGGGGAAACTCATGAATAAAGTGGCAACACCGATCTGAATTTCCGGGTTCCTGTCGGGCGGGCCGATATGGCTCGAAGGTACAATCAAATCATTCAGCTCGCGGTCCTATGTGGGCGATACCTATCAAAACAACGTTGTGTATTGTAGACCGCGCGTGTTATTTACAAATTGAAAACATTGACTGAAAATATTTAGCTTTTAGCGTTTACAGAGATGCAGTGATATATTGAAGTGGTATTTGTCGTAATAAGACAAGACTTTTGACTTATTGACTGTGTGCGAATATTTATTTGTGTCGAAAATGACCGCTTCCACGATGATTGAATTGGAATCCTGGATAATCTACCAGTGTGTGCTGAATGAATGCCATGTGTCCAACAGCTGTAAGTAGCAATTGTATCAATTATTATGGTAATTAATTCATCAGATATCCACCGCACGACACAGCGCGTGCTTCATCACGTCAAATATTTTGTGATTATTTGTTTTTTTATTAATACAAAACAAGTAAACAGTTTCCTCAATTAATTTTTGTTTAAATTGTTCCTTTTTCCGTTACCTAGCGGTTTATTTTTTAGTTGTATTGAATACTTAGTTAGGTACAACCTGTCTATAAATATTAAAAAAAAAACACTATTTATAGTAATTGCTAATCTGGTCAGCGGGTCGTCTTTGGGGTTCTCACCTAAGCCTGAACAATGAATGGTATATTTGAGATTAATTTTTAACAAACAATAAAAAAGTTTAACAAACATTTTTTTTTTAAATATTTTTTTAAAACAACGGCAACATACTCAGAAATCATCTAACAACAAAATTACCCGTAACATTAAAAATAGGTGTGTTTTAGAATGTTATTGTACCCGTTGGTCTGAAGTCTGAACTAATGCACCTGCAGTAGGTATCTAGGTACTTACCTACAGGTTGGGAATTACGTCCTGTGACTCACGTCAACATGGAATCAATTAATTGTATTTGAAATTCAATTTTATTCGTATAGGCATAACGTCTTCTATTCGTCCATTTAGGTGCCTACAATGGATTATTGGGTCGACCTCACTGATCATACGATGACCAACGCATAAAATTTTTACGACAAGAAAACTAGACCGAATTGTCGCTGAAGCAAGTTATGGAGGTACAAACTACTTCACAGCCTGGGTGTTTATGTGACCCTAGTACCTAATAAGGAGAAAAAATAAATCCAGAAGAGAAATAATAAAAAAATTCGTAACCTTTCCCTCCCTAGGTGGCTATTCACGTGAAGTCTTGTCTTGTCACGTGAAAATTTAAGAAAGAACCAGATTAATAATTTCATACAAACTTTCAAGCGCTTGTTTTTCCAAATGAATGAACCGATTTTAATGAAACTTCATACGCTTCATAATGTTCTTAACTAACTTTTTAGACCTTGGTATCCTGCATATGCGTATGGAGTTTCATTAAAATCGCTTCATTGATTTCGAAAAACAAGGGCTTGAAAATTTGTATGAAATGCCGTACGGCGTAAACGCTCTTACCAGCTTGAGTGTTTATGGGAGCCTAGTACCTACCTAATTAAAAAAGAATGAACATTTTGCTAACCTCTTCGTAGGTTATTGCCATTCACTTTAAGTCCTTGTTATCCTTAGGAAAAGCGCTCTACGAGGCCCTTGGTCTAAGATACCCTAATATTTTTAAGGTTTTTTGCGAATGATTCACTAAGCCAGCATAGGTAATAACATATTACTTATGGGTTCTAGACTTTTGTTTATACACCTGCTTCTCCGATAGGCACCTGATCACTTTTGTTTATACACCTGCTTCTCCGATAGGCACCTGATCACTTTTAGGAACAATATCAGAACCCTAATTGCGTAACACACTATTACTCTTACTTTCAATAATTTTGAAGCATATTTCTAATCCATTGATCCATATGTTCGAAAAATGTGTCTGCTCAATAGCGTAAATAACGCAATGAATGTTGTTGAACTGTAAAAATTAAACCCATTGCTACTGATAGTGTGTTACGCAATTACCTTGCAGGTCTCACGTATATTCTTCTTAAAAGTAGTCAATTATAGAGAGTAGTAGAGAAGAAAGACAGTAGAGGAGAGTAGATTTAAGAGTAGGTATTATATTCTAGCTATCATGAAATTATAATCGAAACGGCAACCTCAAATAAAATCAAACAAAAAATCGTTACCGCATAAACAAATCAATTTCAATCATGAAACAAACCATAAACAATCTTCATTGAATTGTTCTTCAGATAAGAGGCGTCTCTAAGAAACAAGTAACGATCACGGGTAATCGTGAACGCTCGGACGGAACCCCTAATTAACGTTAATTGCTTACCATCTTCATAAATGAACACATGCCCTGTCCGAAACGGTGTCTGTTAGTCCTCAATGGAGCATGAGGGCATTTGGAAGCGTGCTACTAATTATACCTTTATAATTGGAACAAAATCTTTGAAACTGGCTTTTGTAAGCATGTCATAAGACACAGTACCAAGCGTTTTGTACCTTTAAAATTTCAATAATATATGTAGATATCCCTCTCATAGAGAGGAGGCCTGTGTCCCAGCAGCACGCAGACGGCTGGGAAGATGAAGAGGTGCTGCGCCGAACCCGGATATGAGCAAGAGAATGATGATTACATTTGAAATTTCAGAAAATCTATCAGTTATGTGGTCATAAAGTAGGATATGGAACTACGTCAACCCTTCCAAACTATCTCCTATGGTCCCTATGAAAAAGAATAGCACCCTAATTGCGTAACACACAATCAATCACAGTCTGAACCATTTTGAAGGATATTGATAATCCATAGCTATATATAACGCAATAATATATGTTGTTGAACTGTCAAAATGAAAGCCATTGGTACTGTTAGTGTGTTACGCAATTGCCCTACAGGCACAATACTCCATGGTCTCTAATTTTCACAAGATTCAAGAGTTTTTCCGAAAATGGATTACATATACGAGCACTAAATTAAGACCGAGATATGAAACAACAAGATCGTTAACAGTTAGCAACAAGTACACGAACAAGTTGCCCGGAAGTGGCTTTTACTCGGAACCGATCACGTTTGATCCAAATCAGAAACATGCTCTCGGTCGCGTTGCCATTTCTTATTACATACACTGAAAGATAAAAAATCGGATAGCAAAAATCTGTGAAACAAAAAAAAAATGGGTCGTAAAACAGCTTTACAGATTTATGGAAAATCTGTGTTTGATTTATGTTTGTCAAGTCAAAGCAAACGGTTTTCTCGTTATCTGGGTCTTTGAGATTAAGGTGAATGGATAGTGGTAAACCGCGAAATTCAAATTTTCTTACGTTTTTTGCAATTTGCATTGCAGGTCAGTGTCAGATTATATCTTGATCAAAATATGATTCGCGACAATAACAGGCACATATTTAGAGAATTATAATCATTAGAATCATTAATACAATGAATTTCGCGGTCTCAACTACTCATTCACCTTAAGTTTTTAAGGTTTTGGCGTTTGCAAGCTGGAATCCCGAAACATCCTTTCCACGAATAGAATCTTACTTTCGGAACATCAGTTAGTGCTATCCAACACGGGGGTACTTAATATCGTGTCCAGGGTGCCCTGTGGTCTGCACGCTACATGAGTTGATAGACGCTACTGTAGGTGCCAAGCTCGTAGCCAAATTCTGGGCGGTGATGCGATTGATGTACATACATAGATTGCCATCAACACGCTAGGAAGAAGAAGTGTAGGTAATAGATGGATTGCATTTAACAGTTTTACCGCAAAGAGCCATGCTTAGATCTACTCTGAGCCATGCATAGAAGAGCTCTTTGCTGTGTACATAAAACTTGGAGTATTTTGAAGGTAATCTGTGGATCGATTGACACTTCATGACATACAGGAGCTTTATGAAGGACGTGTCCTTGACATCGGCCAGGTCTTTACGAGCCGAACAACAAGGAACGTGTAATGTATATAGCGTTTTATGTTTACTGTGGCATACTCAATAAATACGCAATGTTATAGTAGGTACAGGTACTCAGTTGTTGAGACCACACACCCCTTTGTTGACTTTATGTTATGCATATGAATAGGTACCTACTGACAACATTCATAATTTGATGCGACAACATTCATAATACGACGCATTTTCCCCTATCGTGGTAAGAAACTGCGTCTTGCCGCGAGCTACGTTTCCTTCCTTGTACTCGAGGTTCCACATTTTTGCATCATTTTATACCGTTTGGTAATTACAGGGTAGTATTTACCATACGGTATAAAAAGACCTGATGGTCAGATATATTTTGAAATTTCGTAATAACGTCTGATGTTCTTCTATGTAATAGGGTCTTCTGGCTAAGTAATAACAGCCGCACGGGTCGATCGATCAGGTTAAGCTACGCTTGCCGTGGTTCGTCCGTGGATGGGTGACCATCTTTACATATCAAGGCCACCCTCCGTGCCTCGGAAAGCATGTTATGCCGTTGATCCCGGCTGTCACTCGTGGCTCTTAGACAGTCGTTACGGGTCGTCAGAAGCCTGAAATTCTGACAGCCAGTCCTACGAAGGGGTATCTTACTACCCAGAAATTGGATTTTGTAGGTCAGATAGGCAGTCGGTCCATGTAAAATACTGGTACTTACTCAGCTGCATCCTGATAAACTGGAAGCCGACCCCAAAGAAAAGGGAAAAGGTTAGGCAGATGATGTTCTTTTATGTAAGTATCCGAAAATGTTTCCAGGAAAATAAATGAGTGGGTATAAAATCAGATTCAAATAGAACGAACCGTGGTTCAAAGAAGGAATTTTCGACATCGTTCAAGGAGCGCCGCCTAATAATTACAATACTTAAACCTAATGGAGAACTTAATTATCCAGCAAAATAATTAAAGACATATACATGAGGAAGTTTATGGAATAAATCCAGTCTCTTACGTAACATACCGGGTTTATAGTCGATCCTGATGTTACTAGATTCATGCCGAGAACTAATAAAGTATAACATCTTTCAAAAATCTAGAATGTCTAGAAATTCTAGAAATCAGAGACGTTAGCAGAATATGAAAAGAAAAAAATTATATCACAGTTTTCAAACTTTCTAAAAAAGGTAATGTAAAGTGCAGACAGCAACTTTGAAATGGCTTTTATAAACTTAGATGATATTGACTGTAACAAACTCAAAATTAAATTACCAATTTTGTTGAAGCCATTGAGGAAAAATCGTGACCGCCATATTTTTAACACTGGAAGTCATAAAACCGTCGCCTCAGTGATAGCATGCATTTGCGGTTAGAGTAGAAACCAAATATTAAAATCATAGGTATATACTTTGGATAAAACGTGCTCTACATTTTACTGTTTAATGAAATATCGTCTCCAAAATCAGAATAATGAGTGTAAAAAGCCCCTTGGGTGTCTCGTAAAAAATTTGAAAAGGATTTACAAGATCATCTCCCAAAACTTTACAGTTAAGTACTAAAATTGAGTCCAAAAGATAAATTAATTTCCAAAGTATCCCAAATGGAAATGTTGTGAACTTGAGGAGTGTTTGGAAACCTGCTTCGATTCTAAAGACGCGGTTTAAAAGTTCTTAGGTAGTATAGTTAAAGCGTTTCTTGATCTAATTAAGAAATGGTAAGACTTCTTAAAAAACATAACATCACGCCTGAAACCCCCGAAGGGGTAGTCAGAGGTGCACCTGTAATATATCCACATTTCGCCAGTTATGTTTAAGTCCCATGTAATAGGGGGCGAGCCTATTGCCATCAACCGGGCACAGATCCAGACTCCGGACTGCAACTGAGAAATTCCTGATGGAAAAACCCTGCCCGACCTGGGAATCGAAACCAGGACTTCATGCTCCGCAGTTGCTCTTGCAACCACTAGACCAACGAGGCAGTGGCTTGTGAGTGTGAGACTTCTTAAAAATGATCATTTTTACCCGACTACGGCGAAGCAAAAAGGAGGGTTATGATTTTGACCGGTATGTATGATATATGTTCATCTGTTCCCTCACAACTTCAAAAGTACATATAATAATTTGACAAATGAGGTATCGTTAGAAGCGTCTTGATCGTCCGCTGGTGTACTAAATTCAATATTGCGCCCTCTAGAGGACATACATTAATGAATTTAAAAATAAATATTTAGGGATGGTGCTTTGTCGGGTATCAAATGAAAGGGCTGAATTAGCACATTTCAAAAATATAAATATTACTGAAATAAGCCCCAAAATAATTAAATAAAAAAATGTTTAAAAACTTAAACCCAACTACTGAAAAGGATGAAACAAGAAAGTATCTTCCCGTGGTCGCATGCCGCTGTACTAACATACTTATAAGCTGTGGTAGCATGCGACCACAGGAAGATACTTTCTTGTTTCATCTTTTTCAGTATCGGGTTTTAGATTTTAAACTTCTTTTTAAGGCCTAAATTTTCTCTTTGGTAATTTCGAGGGAGAAGATAAATATTACCACATTATTTTAATTCTAGCTGTATTCATGTAGATAATTAATTACCGCGGAGTCGGTATGATATTCGTTCATTAAAATAAATTAGGACAACAAGGTATAATTGGATGTAGCAATACCAACAAACTCAACCATGCGAGGACCGACTCTGATGCTATGCATGATATTATAAAATAAGCGCAAGAGTACCTACTAAAGATTTTTAACCGACTTCAAAAAAGGAGGAGGTTTGAATGATTTTGGACCGTTTTGAAATGTTCACCTGTATTGTATTTATTGTACCACGGCTGCAAAGGACAGGAGAAGATAGGGGTTAAGAAACCATCTGATCTCCAAACAAATATACTTAATACAAACAAGGAGCTAATAGACTTGTTTTTCCAAAGATATAGTTTTTAACCTCCATTCCCGTTTCTCTATGACCAAAAAAGCAAGATTACGCTGAATGGATATCGCAGTTCAGCGGCTTGACCCCAATTTACCAAAGTGCTCGGCCAAGGATTACTCTAAATTCCACGTGTGGAATGTGGAGCCAGAAGGTCACGAGCTTTTGTCCAGTATTCGCACATCGGAATATCGCCACGTATGGATGGCCGACCTGCATTTCCTAACCATAACGGTGGGTTTTATGTACCATTCCAAGTATTATCATGTATATTTAGGCACAAAAGGTCGTGGAATGTCTTTATTTTAACTCATATCAGTCCCTTTCCACTGTATAATAAATTGTCTGACGTTTGTTGTGTCCTCAATTTTAGAAGATTTCAAATAAGCTCATTCAATATAACTAGCTCTGTTAATGAACGAGGTAAATCTTAAAAATATCAGACAATGATGTTGAAACGTGAGCGAAAATGTTTCTTCGTTCGAAGTCCCCCTTCGTCTACACGAGTCCTTATCGGAACTAAATAATGCGTCTGTTCCTTGCTCAGCTGTTGCGTAGCAGGTGCGATCCCAGCTGCCCTTCCCATCGTTGTAACGGTCGCCGCGCCGGCGTGTGCGGCCTGCCATTCTTCTTTCAAATTCAAACAAGAAACTGTTTGCTTTTAAAAATTCAATGCTTGCAAAAATACTAAGGTGAAAAGTTCTTTTTGTATAGGTTGTGTTTGTAGTCAGGTTTGTGTTTTTTTCTTGGCACTGCGACAGCACCATGACTAAGCGGGTATGAATTTTAATTGGAATATGGCTGCCTCGCGAACCTTGTTCGGTAAACTGTGGATTGTTTAGAATTCGATCTGGATTCTGCTTACCTTTAAAATAATTGTGTAAATGAGTTAATTTAATGTTCAGAACGATAAGGCAGAAGTCGGCATTCTATGTTGCATTTTTAGTATTCAAGATTTGTGTTTAGAATTTCTGTAATATTCATAATTAGAATAGAAAACATTTTGGACTAAAATCTACATTTCCATGTAGGGAATTTAAGGCGTGTACACGTAGGTACTATGTTGTTTTCGCCACTGGTTGGCTCGGCATTAAACAGGCAATTCAACCATTTAAATCCTATAAACGTGGTTTTTATTATTCGTGACTTTAATCGTTTTAATTGTTTTGTCAACATTTTCCCTATAAGTAAGTTTAACATTAAATTTTAAAAGTTTATTTTAGAATTAGTTATAAGTAGAGAATAGTTACCCGATTTCTCACGAACTCCATTGTAGTAAACGAGGGCCAACTCACAAGTTGTCATTTCACTTTAACTGTTACTGATTGTAAGTACCCTTTCAACTCAATGTATTACCTACTTCCCGTATACGACTATTAATGATAAAATCCCTCCATTAGGATGGTTATTTTGATGTCCTTCTACTTTCTAGTCATTAAAAATGTTTCTTGTCCTTTATAAACTGCTCGTCCTACAGATAGACAGGAATTCCTACAATTTCGATATTGGAACTATCTATTCGATCGAAGTGAGAGTCAAGAATCTCTATTGTGCCCAGATATAATCCAAACCATACTAGGTTGGTCCCTTAATTAAATAACTAAGATCTCGTCCGTCTTTCGCCTAGGCCATTAAATACTGAAGGGTTTAACGGGAAGGTCCGTTCTATAATGATCGATTGCTTGTAGACATCGACCCCGACTTTAAAGTCAATACTGAATTGAAAAAGTAATTAAAGTAATTTCTGTGCTAAAATTCGTCCTCCTGCCCAAACCAAGTAATGTTCTAAAGTTTCAAGCTTTCATCTGGTGTTTACTTCAGTAGCAAGCTTCAAAGCTGATGAAACCTATTGTAGTAAGCAGACAGCAAAAAATGAAACGTGTCACAGCTTGGTAGATTTGTTTCATGACCCAATAATGATTGCGGGTCAGGGTCGCCCAATACCGTTTAACGCTGTTATGAAAATCAATAGGGGATATCTATATTATATAACATTGTTAAATCTTACTTTGGGTGCCAGAGTTCATCGAAATCACTATTCCCTTAGTTGTAACGCTGCATGCATAGTGTTTTAGTTAAGTGTTTTTGTACAATTGAAGTGAATAAAGATTCTTATTTTTTTTTTTTTTTTTTTTTTTTTTTTTTTATTGTAAGTACAGTTACGTGACTTGACAAAAGTACATACAATTCTGAGGATTTATTTTTCTGTTGATGTGTAGAGAACCCAGCTATCTCCTAAACCGTTTCCGTTTTCACGCGACATCTAAATGTATTGCCTAATGAATGAAAGGACACAGTTGGGTTTTTAACTCTTTCAAAATCCAACAGAGCGGTTTTACGTTACTACTAGCTTCGGCCCGCGATTTCGTTCGCGTGAAATTTCTTGTTTCCCCGACCCACCCCGTCGCATCGCATCGCCTGCCCGTGCTATTACTTCGTTTTCGCACGCTGAGCGACTTTCTGACTTTTTTGTTTTTGCGATGGTATGTAGCCTCCCCAAGACCTGATCAATCAAATGCACAAAGAATTTTTGAAATCCGACCGAGAGTTCGAGAGATTAGCGCGTTCAAACAAACTCTTCTGGTTATTAGTATGATGATGATGATATGATCTGATTTACATTTAGGTGTCGCGTAGTTTTAGTGAAACCGAGGATAATATGCCCTTAGTCATCATTTCAGCCGAAAGACGTCCACTGCTGGACATAAGCCTCCCCCAAGCACTTCCACTTCGACCGGTTCTGTGCTTCTCGCATCCAACGGGTTCCTGCGGCCTTCACAAGGTCGTCGGTCCACCTTGTGGGAGGCCTTCCAACGCTACGTCTTCCGGATATATTCCGGATATGCCTTACTGCTAAGTTGAAACGAGGGGTCCGTGGCTAAATAATAACAGCCGCCGCACAGGTCAATCGTTCAGGTTAAGCTACGCTTGCCGCGGTTGGTCTGTGGATAGGTGACCATCTTTACATACCGAGACCCCTGCGTGTCTCGGAAAGCACGTTAAGCCGTTGGTCCCGGCTGCCATTCGTGGATCTTTGACAGTCGTTACGGGTAGTCAGAAGCCCGAAAGTCTGACAACCAGTCTTACCAAGGG
Source organism: Oligia fasciuncula (assembly GCA_963082905.1). NCBI lineage: Eukaryota > Metazoa > Arthropoda > Insecta > Lepidoptera > Noctuidae > Oligia > Oligia fasciuncula. The sequence continues at coordinate 6,061,529 of OY720401.1, forward strand.
GTATCGTATTACCCAGTAACTGGGTTGTGGAGGTCAGATAGGCAGTCGCTCCATGTAAAATACTGGTATTCAGCTGCATCCGGTTAGACTGGAAGCCGACCCCAACATAGTTGGGAAAAGGTTAGGCAGATGAGGAGTGCTAAGTTGAAACCATGTGTAATATCTAATTCTTAGTTAAACATAGTATGAAGCTTTAAGTCCGCACCTACAAACAATACTTCACATTTGAAATTACGACAAATCCGCAAGGGAATGGCGCGCCAGCTATCCATATAAATAAAATTCTTGTGTCCGTCTGTATCCGAACATAATAAATTCATTGTCACGTTCCCGCATGTGGAATATTTCGTAATGAATGATTAATAACGAACTAACTGTTCACGTTCTTGACATATTGACGATGTTTATATCACGCAAATGCTAATGCTCCAGTGTACCTAATTAGTTTTGCCAACCATGACTTAGATGATCTTTTCATGGTTATATTCAGGAAAGTTCCGCTGTTGATTGGGAGACTGACTCCTACCTCGAATTAAACGTAAAAGAGTATTGTCACCGTTATCTTGAAAGAAATTGTTACAGCACTCTGACATTAATACCATTTGGAACTAAAGAGGCATCTTGACAAATTTTGTATTCCATGATGTAATGTAAGGTATACTTAGGTGCCACAATGGTTAAGCAATTACGGACCCTGTAGGGCACAGCAAAAAGTATAAAATTAATTAATTTAAAAAAATCTACAGATTTTAATATTAAAATATGGTATATTGGAAGGAATGGCTTGTGAAAAACACGTTAGATAGAACCATGTTATTACTAGGAAAGTCATTCTTTTGGGAAAATTCAAAGATCCAAAAGCTACAGCAATTAAATATGGATATGATAAATACAACTCCTCAAGGCTGATTGGTAATCGATATATTCGGTATGTCCATCCATTTCATTCAATATAAGTACCTCACTCGCCTCCTCCTGTATTTACGTGGGCACCGTGCGGTCCAGTTTTCTTTAAAAATTTCTTCGCCCTTCAGCTACCAAAGCAATGACCCTTAAAAATATGTCAAGTACGGTGCTTGAGATTTTCATTAATTAAAGGTTTCTGCATATTTGCACACGACACTTTTACATTCTCAAATAGTTATGTTTCTCTGAAGAGAAACTAAAACTTAATTGAGGTGAGTTTTAGACGACAATCTGATCCTTAAGCAGAAATATATCAATAAGACCTCCTCGATGCTCCTCCTCCATGTTATGTTCGATCGCCCATTCTTTATTTTCTAGACGCATTGATCTGAGGGAGGCAATAGGTACTCGTAATTTTAAAAACATTCACAGTCTGATCTCAGTCTCAATCTGTTAAAAATTCCTCTAATTTCCCTACATTTTTGACAAGTTTTTGATATTGATTGTCGCTGAGATTTTGAACGTTAGAAGTTAGTAATTACGAGAATTAGCCTTCTGATAACTTTTAGTTAATGGTCCTGTTTTGCTTTTAATTAATCAAAACAAGCTCAAAATAGACTAACTAATGAAATGACACAATTTCTTGGGTAAATATAAGGCTTTTGGAAAGATATTTCAAAACTCAATCGTAGTTGGCAAACAAGAAGTTTGATTGGTTTCTTCACGAGTTCTTAACTTCAGCAATCAGATCAGATGGCTTTACGCGCTTAACGACGTTATTGAACTATCTTTAGTGGTAACAGATATTCAATTTAAATTGTCTTATGATAGTTATTAGTTATGATAGTTGTATTTGGAGAAGAAAGAAGGGTGTTATTTTGTTAAACTTTTTCATAATTTTGGGGTCTTTAATGAAGCCGATCGACCAATATCATAAAAAAAAATGTTTGGATGATATTGGTCGACCGTTCTTTCTTTTTGAATATTTTTACAAGGTACGAGGTTTTATAAAAAAAATATACAGGGTTATTTGTAAAACACCAGTAACCTCTTAAGAGGTCATTGTACTCGTCATTATGAACAACTTTTACTATGGGACCAAACCTGAAATCGCGAAAAAAAAATCAGCTGTTCCCTACATTTTGACGAGTTATACGAACATAAATGTAGGGAACAGCTGATTTTTTTTTCGCGATTTCGGGTTTGGTCCCATAGTAAAAGTTGTTCATAATGATGAGTACAATGACCTCTTAAGAGGTTACTGGTGTTTTACAAATAACCCTGTATATGTGGTCATATCGTTTTATTGCAAAATACAATTCGTGCAAGTTTTGGCATTAACCATTGCGTTTCGTTTGGTACTATCGCAATAATAATATCATTTGGTATATTGCAATAATAATATATTTTGCAAAAATACCAAAAGTGAATGGTTACTCAGTGACGTCAATTAGGTTATTGTTTTTATTTATTATTCTTGCGAGTCTGTTGTTGTTTGCAGCTCTACATACTACAGACACTACTAGGTGCCATTCTGGAGATGGTCACACTGCATGGAGAAATAAGAATAGGGTTGTCTTCACTTAGCCACGCTACTTCTGACTCTAATTACATATTTAGTTGGACAGATCAAAAGTCTATTTCTATATCTCCTAACAAACAACTGATACATAAATAAACATGCTAATGTTTCTGAATGGAACGCGTTATCTGCATTATTCACTATATATGTAGCAAGTTGTACAATAATCGTGAATTTGTTCGCTTATCTGCAAGCGAAAAAACCGAGTGTGTCTCAACATCCACAGCGGACGTAGCGAATTACTAATACCGTTTTCTTTGCAGTTTGCAGATAAACTAGTCCACTAACGTTGACTAGTCATTATTTTATGACAAATATCTTACTTATGTTACAAGGGTCCTTGTAAGACCGAACTCTCAGAAGAATATAACCACGTACGCTCCAGCCTTTATTGCAAACTTTGAAGTCAAGATGTTCCTGTGAGTAACTTTGCTTATAATGGATAGTTCTGTTGTCTTGTTTCTATTTGTTCTCTAACAGCAAATATGAAGACGCAATCAAATCGTTACCGCACTGTACGGATCTTTATTACACACCAAATTCGTCATGCATATATGAACGAATTGTTTTTTATACCTCTACTTCGCATTAATTTGTCAAGGCATGGCAAACAGGTTCGGTATGTAACCGTTAACCGATATTTACGTTTTTATGGACAATCTTCACACATACATATTCCGTTCAGCAGAAACTTAGTCGAACCGATCGAATTTACGCCGGCTGTTAACATTTGCACTTACAATGTAAGTCTATTTTAGTTTTGATTTGATTTGTCTTTCTTCTTTGGTTCAATATTATCATTTATAAATGTCTGTCGTAAAATTAGACACGTTTGAACTGTTATATTCTTTACCTACTTGGTTCAACTTTGGTAGTTACAGTTTTATCGGTTTATTGAATAAAATATTCAATTGTCTACCGAACAGTCTAGTTGGTATCTGCTATTCCAAGAATCGTGCCCATACATGCTTTTTCCTGCATCAGGTGTCGCGGTCTACCGCCACTATTATTAATTTTGGTATTGTCATGTCCAAGATATTGGGTATTGTGTATGTTCAGGGGAATTCTTGATCCCTTATCTAAAAAGGAGCTTTAATTAGATTTCATTGTAATAGTTACGATATGACTAATTCTGGAGATGTTATTTGATAAACAAGCAGTGACTATAAATTCGAGGAAGCTAGGCTTGTACTGACTAATCGCAAATAGCTACGCAAGTTCCTGTCTACGATTATGAAGTGCCCAACTAAATCATATCTCCAATTATTATTGCAATATTTAGTATCATATTTTCTGACTGCATATATTTTATTTCCAATCGTCGATCTTCTTAAGTACTTTGCAACAAAGACTATAATGGCTTGTCAATTATTGAAGTGATAAATAATAGTCCTCACCTCTATACAATACAGGCATTATTTTGCAATCTTTCAGACTACCACTTGAGAAATTGTGGTCCGTAATGCTATTTGCTGAGGAGCGATAATGCGTAGGCTAAGGAGAGGTTAGGCTGACAAGGTCGTTAAGTCTAGCCTCCAGACAGCCTGTTTTGCTAGCTTTAATGATATGTTTATGCTTGAGTTATACTTATAAATATAAACGGGACATTGAGCGGCAAGCCATGTAGAGACATTTTAATAAACTGTACAAAATTCGTTTTAGAACATTAATTAAATTATCTATGATTGAGTAGGTATTAATTTTATTACACTGGTTTTCAAAATGCGAATCGCGATGTTGCATACAAACAAGATTCTGTAACAGTAATGGTAACGGTAGGTAATTTTTGGGCCGCGTTGCGCACGCGTCGGTCTGCTTAATTGGTTATTCCGCTTCAGAATGAATGCACAGTTTCGATGCTTCTGTGAAATTGACCTCTGAATATGAGTGTCGTGTGTTTTTGTTTGTTAATACTTACGCATGTTCCGTTTTAATTTGTTTGTTTTAGTGATCTGGCGCCTGGCGTACTTGGCAGTTGGATTTTACTTTCATGAAATCATGGTTAATGGATTTGTAAACTTGAGTAACTCTGCTGCTTATATTATTAATTTTAAAATGATTGAGAGTGACACTAGTGACAGTGTGTTTTGTGATGGATTTGTTTTTTACTTGCTACCATTACATACTTTGGGCACATGAGTAGTCAAATGTGCTTTGGGTGTCGAACACCCATAAACCCCGGTCATTTGTAATACCAAACATCCTTTCTAGAAAGCTTGTATCCCAAACTACCCATTGTCTGCGACTCTGAACTAGCCCTGTACATTACACAACATACTCGGATACTTGATACCTCCATTGTCACCACAATGTTGGCCTTTGTTATGTGAAAGATTGTATTACAATACTGTAAGACTAGCCGACTTGTTCCGGGTTGCCGATCCGTGACACACTTCCGAAACAAAACACTAATCGTTTTTCAACGACGATATCCCGTTTGGCATTTAATTAAGTTCGAAACCATGTTTGTCGTGATCTTCCGTTATGCTATTATCCATATTTATGACTAGTTTCACTGTAGTCTTCAGTTTATTGTGGAGACACTTTATTATAGGCATTAATGATATTCCTCAGTTTGTTATTGGTGGTCCAAGCATGCAAGCCAATCAATGACTACCATTCCGGTTTCTTCGCTCAAAAAATTCGATTTTATCCTTGCGGTCCTGGTCCTGCAGAATGACGTCAACTTCAAATTTAATTTCGGCTGTAACCAGTTTGTTAGTCACACAAATTATATCCGCAATATGAAAAAAAAAGCCTATATCGTCGAGCTTTACTTTGCACAAGAGCAAACGTTTTCGTTTCTTCTAAACAAATTGGGCCTAAATAATTTTGGCCTTTTTACTTAAGTACCTATTACATTTCCTCCTCTTCGGTAATCCCTGTTATCTTTTCAGAATTACTTTCGTGTAACATTTTGATTAAACGAAATCGTTTAACAGATGGAATGAACTGTATGTACATACATCGCACGTATATCGTTCAAGATCTGTCAGCTATAAAGTTGTGTGCGCTAGTCCACTGAATATGTTTGCACATTTTATTGCTGACATAAAACGAGCGCATTATTATAACTATTTCCTATTAGAAGGCAATTTTCTGGTATAGTATTTAATAATGAAATAGGGTCGTTCTGGCCTTGTGTCTAGGGACTACCTTTGTACAAAGGTAGTCCATTAGACTCTTTAGGGAGCGTAACATCGTCTTTATTTGCCGGTAGACTTGCTTTCATACGCTTTTAAGCCTGTGACAGGATGTCGAGGGAAATGTTTGCGTCGCGTCGGTGACACGATTCTGAGAATCACTAAAGTGATTTACTCTCAAGTAATACTGCTACATTTTTTAGGTTAAGTGATTTCTGTTGGTATGGAACATACATGTTCAAATACAGGTACGCGTAGCTTGTCAGTCGCCTGTAGTGGTCAGAGAAATACTATTGAAAGTTTGAATCATTCCGTAATGTTATCTTACGATGTGGATGTAATGATATTGTCGATTTATTGAACTTAATCTTCATTGATATTTTTCTTCACAGTTTGTTTTTCTAATCTTTTTATTTGTTTCGACAATCGAAAGTTATCTTTATGATTAGATGCCACTACTCCTAATACATTTACAATTATGTTACATATGTATTTTATCAAGGTTTATAGTTTCTCTAACGAGTATGGTCTGATTCGGGTTGTAAGAAACGTGTAAGCAAATAAAAAGTAGAGGAGAGATACTGTCTCGTTCTATTTAACATATGTTAGCAAGAAGCGTATTAATGTCTGCTATAATTGCAACCGCGTTGCTCTTATGAGATGTAATATGAGCGGCGTCGACTGCTTATTGTTCAACATCTCTCACGATTTTACTTGTTTCTCGAAAGTCAGGGGAAATGATTCATTTATTATGTTTGTACTCCACAGTGTTTCCGCTGTTATTTAATTGACAGACTGCGTCTTCGCTTTCGATACGATCTCCTTGTAACCAACTAATTGACTAGATTGAGGTTTATTGTTAGAGTTAAAAGGCAATAACTGTTTATTACTTCGACTTGGATTTAAATTAGTACGGCGGCGAGTTGGTACTTACCTCTAAAAGTTAATTAAGTTCTGTAGTCAGGAACGTTTTCCTCAACTCTTTCTAGGCTTCATTTCATCGACTGTACTGTCTTCAAACCAATTCATTACATTAACCTTTCTATTACAGTTAGATTGATAATTTAATTTAAAAATTCTATCAACCAGAAAACATTGGGTAATGTAACACAATATTCAAGTGCTTATCTAACCTCATTTGCTTAACCAGACACTTACAAGAAACTTGTCACTCCCCATACAGTGGAACGAGTTTTTGCTCCACATCAGGCATTGACCGCGGGAACGATAATGTCGTAATTAAATATGCAGTCTAATCTTAAGGACGGAACATCTATATTTGCCGGGAATGAAACCGGAACGGTGTGAGACGAGATCGTGGTATCGAATGTTCTCACGCACCGCATTCTAGCTCACCCCGCCGCTTTTACACCGAAAGAATATGAATATTGTTATTGAAAGTTGAATAGACAGATGCGTTGTAGTGTAGTGTTTGAAGCAGGACGCGAAGGAGCAAAACTGGCCCTCGCAGATATTTTTGTGAGCATAACTTGGATTTTTTTAGGATCTTTTTAATATAGGGGTGTTTTTTACATTTTCTAAATTTTTGTTGCTGTCAGGCGTAATTAATCCCCGCTTTTCTCGAGGTAAACCGAGAGGCTTAATCTTTTCATCGCAATCTTTGCCATTCATATTTTGCTTCATATCATTCACCATCTTCAAAATAACTTTTATATTTGCATTTACCTTATTTAAAATTCCTTGATTAAAGTCTTAAAGCTCAAAAGCTATTTGCGCCTAAATCAAAAGCTTAGGCCCGATTTTAAAATAAAGCTATAACTCAATATCCACAATGTGTTCGATCACAAGAAGTATATAATATTATTATGTAGATATTTGTTCATTGTAAATTTAATTTGATAAATGAGCTGTTTGTTTTCTATTAATAAAATAAAATTTTATTCGAGAACATTCATCGGTTTCTTACTAAAGTTCAACTATATCCGACGATCCTGCATACTTATCTGTTTTGTTGACTATACATGATGTGTCAAAAGAGGGCGCCCTACGTGATCAATGGGATAGGAATGCCTATGTAATTGGATGGGCCCCCATTCAACCTTACGTTGGGTCTGTATTATGTGTCTATAGACGAAGGGATATCCTCAGGTGCCTTATTGGAGCCTGTTGTTGGGTCTGTTATTTCGTAATAGGTAATAGGTAATACGGGCTGGTTTCCGCAACTCCACGACAAAGCGCGTATTTTGCGTACGGGTGGGAAAATCGATTATTCGATCCACCCCAGCTCCTCAAGGAAGGCCAGCAACGCCTTGATGTTACTGACCGTCTCACGTAGGGTACCTGGGTTACCGAAGTACTTTGCCCTGTACGTAGCGACTACAGGGCAGTTTAGCGGCACATGTGCCGCTGTCTCGTCATCCTCCATGCAGGCTCTGCACAGCGGACTGTCTGTTTCTCCTATGACATAGAGGTGTTTATTAAATGACCCGTGGCCGGTTAAAGCTGCAGTAACTATACGCAGCTTTTGCTTGGTTAGACGGAGAACCTGTTTCGTGAGGCGGGCATCCAATGCGGGAAGTGCTTCCTTAGCCTGCCTGCATTCGCCTTGATCCGTCCAAAGTTTGTCGTGCTTGTCTCTGGTGCGTTTCCTTACCAGAGTGCGTAGAAACCCGAAGGGGAGTGGAGCGATGGGCTCAGGTCCCACCGGTGCCATGCTCGACCCTCTCCTGGCAAGCTCGTCGGCTGCATCGTTGCCCCGCGAGCCGCTGTGTCCCTTGATCCATTGAATGGTTACTTTATTGAGGTTACCCACCTGATTGAGGCGCTGGTGATACTCGTATATTAGCCCAAAGTCAACTGTGTAACTGTTCAGCGCTTGCAGAACAGCCATACTGTCTGAGAGTATGCGGATTGAGTGGTCCTTCACTTCCCTGGCCATAATGGCTGAAGCGGCCAGAGTAATGTTATTTCGTATTCTTGGTTTGTATGTTGAAATCAGATTGATCTTTACGTTTTTGTTCGTTGTTCAGTTTCCTGTGTTAACAATATTCTAATTGTTGGTTTTTTGTTTTATTGTGTGAATTTCGATTTAAAAAACATATTTTCTAAGTACATGTTTGCATCTTCTTTTTGTGTCGTCTTCCCAGTTTTTTCTCATGACTGATGTACAGACGCCAGCACATCAAGCTACCCGAAACTGTCACATTTTCCCAATCAACTTTGAACCTTATGCTTTAGCGATAAAGTTGAAAATTTATTAAAGAAATTTGACAGATTGTAGTAACTTGATGTGCTGGCGTCTGTACTTACTCATTTCTTTATAAATATTTCGATGAGTGCCTTCAATACGTGGGAATGGAGAGCTTGCCATCTGGATATAATATACCATTATTCGCTGCATATCTTGCTGTATCAAACTAATGAAATAAAACAATAGGTCTACTTATTGTTTTATTTTTGCCATGTAACCGTCTCGGTGGCGTGAAAACGATACTAATTACTGAAGCTGAGTTTCAAGAAAAAATAAAACAAACCGCAGAACGGCCGTGTAGATGTTGTTCAAGCATTTATAAACACTATGATTCAATCACCTCTGTACAATTACGTAAAGCAAGATCGAGACTGTAGCGGTATCTACAACGCCACATGCGAACAACGCGTCATACTACGTCACGCAAATCCTACATCGCGCAAGCAGAGTTTACCGCGCAATTAGCATAGATACAACGGCCCCGACATAAATCAATGGGCAGTTGCCCGCCAGACATAACACCCGTCTGGTCGGAGGATCCTCCCTTTTCTATAGAGTATGAGTGAGCTTTACACCCTGTTCCTCATACCTCTATACTGGTGACCCCGAACATGGACGTCAGCGCAGCCTTCGTGCAAATACTACAGCGTGACGTCATCATCATCACTCCCGCAAGCTTTAGAGCGGCGAGTCACCCAGCCAGCCAGCTTCCACGGCTTCAACGGGTATCCTGCGCATGCAGCGACCGCGCATTCCTGGTCATCACCCTCAGCCTCATCAGCAACCTCGGCACAGCACACTGCACTTTCGGCCGGTCCACAAGCAGAGCCCTTGAAAAACGCTCTCCTGGTCGACGCCAGCAGTCAGCCTCAACCCGGCGCTGTACCACATCCGACGCACTGGAGCATAACGCAGCGCCACCCCGACTCACTGGGGACATCTTCGCAGACAGTTCCGACTCACCGTGAACTATGCGGCAACCGCAGACAGTTCCGACTCACCGTGAACTATGCGGCAATCGGTTCCGACTCACTGGAACCTCAGCTGGCCTGGCAAGCATCGCAAGATACAAGACTCAGCCCACTATCGACCTCCGGTCTCCGGGGGGGAGTGATGTAGCGGTATCTACAACGCCACATGCGAACAACGCGTCATACTACGTCACGCAAATCCTACATCGCGCAAGCAGAGTTTACCGCGCAATTAGCATAGATACAACGGCCCCGACATAAATCAATGGGCAGTTGCCCGCCAGACATAACACCCGTCTGGTCGGAGGATCCTCCCTTTTCTATAGAGTATGAGTGAGCTTTACACCCTGTTCCTCATACCTCTATAAGACCTTATTTTTAACGGTTTTATTATAGTCTGACAGTCTCGTTGGTCTTGTGAGCGCAATTACGACTGTTGAGGTCCCCAGGATTTCCTAGTAGTAGCACTAGTAACTTGGGGCGCACACTTGATGGCGATAGATTTGCCTCTTAGTCCAACATCATCATCTGCCTAGCCTTTTCCCAATTATGTTGGGGTCGCCTTCCAGTCTAACCGGATGCAGCTGAATACCAGTATTTTATATGGAGCGACTGCCTATCTGACGTCCATAACCCAGTTACTGGGCAATACGATACTGCTTGGTCTTAACTGGTCGCCAGACTTTCGGCTTCTGACTACCCGTAACGACTGTCAAAGATCAACGAATGACAGCCGGGACCAACGGCTATACGTGCTTTCCGAGGCACGGAGGGGTCTCGGTTTGTAAAGAAGGTCACAATCCACAGATCAACTGCGGCAAGCGTAGCTTAACTTTAACGATCGACCTGTGCGGCTGATAGTACTTAGCCACGGGCCTCTTAGTTCAACATTGAAGTCAAACATAACTGTTGAAATATGGTCTTTCTATTCACCAGTAATAGATACCTTCTGTGGAATATACCTAGGTGCATGATATGTTATTATTATAGCCCACATATAATACAGACCCAACGTAAGTTGAAAGGGGGCCCATCCAATTACATAGACATTCCTATCCCATTGATCACGTAGGGCGCCCTCTTTTGATACATCATGTATAGTCAACAAAAGAGATAAGTATGCAGGATCGTCGGATATAGTTGAAGTTTAGTAAGAAACCAATGGATGTTGTCGACTTCAACTGTATCCGACGATACTGCATACTTATCTCTTTTGTTGACTGTAAATCCAGTTAAACAAACATGGTTTCCTTATTGTAATCATATTGTATTGCGTTTTAAATTGTAAACCGGCCAACTAGCGACTAGGTTGGACGGATGCAAATTTTCTTTTAGTCTTGTTACGAAGTAGCGCTCGTATGTAAATGGTTCGGTTACGCATAAACTAAGCAGGTAGGTACTGATTATCGTGGGATCTCAGCAATATGAGTCAGGTAATCCACCTTTACTTATAGTTCAGTATGAATCTCTTTAAAGAGTACCTGCTTAGTTTCAGCAGAATAACCATTTGCGGCTTTAGGAGAGGCTATATTAACATTGCTCATGCCTTTATATTCGTCGTGTTTTCATTCATTCTATTAATTAACTATAAATAAGCTACACAATTAAATGGTTTTACAAGGAAAACGATGACCCCAATAGTGTTCATCGTACGTTAAACCGTACAAAAATAGCAACAAGCTGTAGAACGCAATAGTTCAATTCAAGGATGGTGTAAACAATGATTAGGTCACCGTTAACCGTCTGTTCGGCTGTGAGTCAGAATTTGTGTGTTCGTTTGACTGGTGGCGTGTTCTTGAAGGCTGGGAGTGGTGAGAACCGTGAAATCTTGCTGCATGACTGTCTAGCTAAGTTCTACGTCATTGTATGGTCCTAGACTTATAGTCCTGTTAATTAACGTTTGAAAGTTTATAGGAATCATATTTAACGGATTGGAGTATCCAAAAAGTCAAGCAGCCGTCCTTGTCGAATTCTTTATTTAAAACTAGTTGACGATATAGCAGGAAATTGAGCTGCTGCGTTTCATTTTTGGATCAGAAAGATCAGTTTCATGGTCTGTTTGTATAGTATTTGCTTTGCCCATACAATTTTTGTTGGTTACTTTGTCATGAAATTTATTTTAAAGCTATCTTCAATTGTTTTTAAAGAAAGACCGAACTATACCCTGTCCATTATGATGACTCTGAATCATCATGCATTTGTCTGTTTGTGTATGTTTATAAACCATTGTAACTATATACATTTTGTACAATCGTGTCCAGTCATTTGAGACGCCTTTGTAGTTTGTCTTTCATCGGTGCCTGAATATCTCACAATAAACAACATCAGTCACTCATGATTATTTTTAACTGCTGGAATTTGTTGGTGAATTAAACTAAAGAGTGAAGTGAAATGTGAGTGTGTCTGTTAAGCAGCCTAATTGCGCAACTTCAACCACAATCTGAATATTTCTTCACTTTCAATCAAAATCTGAATCATTTTGAAGGATATTGCTAGTCCATTGCTTCATATGTTCGAAAAATTTGTCTGCTCAACACCGTAAATAGCGCAATGAATGTTGTTGAACTATCAAAATGAAAGCCGTTGCTACTGTTAGTGCGTTGCCTTTGGTCTCTAGTAGTTTAATATTAGTTGTGTTATTTTCTTTGTCAGTCGATATTGAAGTTATAATAACATCTGAATATTGCAATGAAATATTAATGAGCAAGCCAATAGTCTGTATCATTCACAGCTTCAGATTTTTAGACGCTTTATGAATATTTAAAATGAAACTAAACTAACAGCTTCTGCTCTGATTTTATAAGTTCGAATGACACGTCACACAACAGAAATACTTCAAGCTACTCTAACATTTATGTCCTTCTTATAACACGTATAATCACATGAAATGAATGAGGTTAAATTGTCGTGCACACGGATAAAACTTTACCGATTTATACCCATCAGAAGTTCGCTAATGCATTTAAATGTTTCTGATGAAATATTATGGTGTGGGTTTCAGGAACATTTTAGCACTCAATCGTATTTTTAGATCTTCAATCATCTAAAGAATTTTGGGTCATCCATTTTATATCATTGCAATTTTTCGTCCGGTGGCTCACCGTTGTGGAGTTCAATGATAGCTAATTTTAGAGAAACTTCATCATTATCTATCATTCATCTCTCACCTATTTGATCTGGGGGCACGGGAGTGCCCCCGCCAAGACGAGCCAAGCGAAGCGCAAGGGCACTACCTACCTTTTCTCGAAGCACTTCGTCGTATTTTTGAACCTTCATAACTTGGGTTTGGATTATACCAGATAAACAAAATTTTCGGGATATGATGTCAGTGGTTGATTTATTAAACCTATAAAGTTTCAATTGCATAGCTCTTATACTTTAGATTTTATTGATATCTAAAATACCCCGATTTCGTCACTGACTCACTGATTCACTGACTCACTGACTCACTGATTCACTGACTCACTGATGATCATCAATATTCTAAGGGTCTTCCTGAAGTCCTAGAAAGCTGAAATTTGGTATGTAAGCTAGTAATAGTACACAAACAACAAAAAAACTGTAAAACTTGGAACTTTTACCCTTCAACCCCTTAAAATAGGGGATGGAAGTTTGTACGAGACTTCCGCAGATTTTTATGCTAGAGTTCTGAAAATTGATATAGAGACTCCTTGTTATAAATAATAAAATACGTATTTCAGGATTTTCAGTAAATAACCCCCCAACCCCCCAAAAATTTTTTTTTTATTTCATAAGCATCAATATTCTAAGGTTCTTCCTGAAGTCCTAGAAAGCTGAAATTTGGTATGTAAGCTAGTAATAGTACAAAAACAACAAAAAAACTCTAAAACTTGGAACTTTTACCCTCCAACCCCTTAAAATAGGGGATGGAAGTTTGTACGAGACTTCCGCAAATTTTGTTGCTAGAGTTCTGAAAATTGATATAGGGACTCCTTGTTATAAATAATAAAATACGTATTTCAGGATTTTCAGTAAATAACCCCCCAACCCCCCAAAGAAATATTTTTTTATTTCATAAGCATCAATATTCTAAGGTTCTTCCTGAAGTCCTAGAAAGCTGTAATTTGGTATGTAAGCTAGTAATAGTACACAAACAATTCTAAGACTTGGAACTTTTACCCTCCAACCCCTTAAACTAGGGGATGGAAGTTTGTACAGGGACTCCTTGTTACAAATAATAAAATACGTATTTCAGGATTTTCAGTAAATAAACCCCCAACCCACCCAAAAAAAAATTTTTTTATTTCATCAGCATCAATATTCTAAAGGTCTTCCTGAAGTCCTAGAAAGCTGAAATTTGGTATGTAAGCTAGTAATAGTACACAAACAACAAAAAACTCTAAAACTTGGAACTTTTACCCTTCAACCCCTTAAAATAGGGGATGGAAGTTTGTACGAGACTTCCGCAAATTTTGTTGCTAGAGTTCTGAAAATTGATATAGGGACTCCTTGTTATAAATAATAAAATACGTATTTCAGGATTTTCAGTAAATAACCCCCCAACCCCCCAAAAAAATATTTTTTTATTTCTTAAGCATCAATATTCTAAGGTTCTTCCTGAAGTCCTAGAAAGCTGTAATTTGGTATGTAAGCTAGTAATAGTACACAAACAATTCTAAGACTTGGAACTTTTACCCTCCAACCCCTTAAACTAGGGGATGGAAGTTTGTAAGAGACTTCCGCAAATTTTGATGCTAGAGTTCTGAAAATTGATATAGGGACTCCTTGTAATAAATAATAAAATACATATTTCAGGATTTTTAGTAAAGAAACCCCCAAAAAAAAATTATTTCATAAGCAACTTTCAAAAAGATGTGAAATCCCACCAAAAACATTTTCATGTAAAATGTTGCCAAGACGACACCACATATTGCTCAAAAAGTTATCAGATCTCATGTAGAGTCAAGCTTCTAACTCTACACGCCCTAACTTCACAAACTCTACACCTTAGTCAAAATATGTGGCTTGGCCGTTTCGCTACCATCACATGGGCGTAAGGTGAAAAATTTATTCACTGTTCATTACTTTTCTGTTATACAATAGTTTTTGTAGTAACGAAACGGCCAAGCCTCATATTTTGACTAAGGTGTAGAGTTTGTGAAGTTAGGGCGTGTAGAGTTAGAAGCTTGGCTCTACATGAGATCTGATAACTTTTTGAGCAATATGTGGTGTCGTCTTGGCAACATTTTACATGAAAATGTTTTTGGTGGGATGCTATTGTCTATCAAGGTGTTAGACGAGAATAGGACATGAAATATTCAAATTCACGTCAAGCTCCTTACGTTTACCTAAACGTGCTCCTTTAACCAAGCAGGTATTAGCAGGGGTGTGGGTAAACAGAATAGGGCCCTCACGTAATATTACTAAGTTTAGACCTAACACGTTCAGTGCCAACTGAGATCGTGTTTAATAACGTTTCCCTTGTTTACTTGGCCAACAGACTGAAACCCCAAACTGTATCTACATTGAGAGCCAAGTGACGCTGAGTGTCACGTGTTTGCCAATTGAAATATGAGCTTGCCGTCTCGTTTACAAATATCTATATCTAAGTATATAAATAAAACTAAGTCGGGTTAGTTACACCATTTATAAATTTTTATGATCTTTGATTTACTGGTTTTGTCTCCGCCCCGAATAGCAGAATACCTAACTATTAACCTTTTGACCGCCACAGACGTGTATAGACGTCAAACCAAAATGTGCCCCGCACGCCACGGTTCGACTACATGACAGATTTTGACACCGGGGGCATGTTTTTGATTTTTTGACGTGTGGCGGTCAATAGGTTAAAAATGGGAAAAAATCCCAAAAAAATTGTAATGAACATAATTCAATTTGTCATACATTTTGTATGGAACGGGTTTTTTGATGATATCTCGCGAGAAGAGATTGACTGATTTCACTAATTGATTCTGAGGCGGTACGAAGTTCGTCAGGTCAGCTAGTACATACATACTTATATAAAGTGTACAAAGGCAATACAATAACGAAGAGATTGAAAACATCAGATGGCTAGACACTATTAAAACTGCAAACACACGTTGTGCCGTTAACTATGTAAATTGTTGTGAACCGTAACAGCATAAAATCGAGGATAGGTACATAAAACCAGACTTTCAACACTAACATGTGAATGCCAATAACCTATGAATATTATGCAAACATTCGATACTATTACCACAGCTATTACCGTGATACTATGATATATACCGGAAGCTGACAAGTTTATGCTATAGCATGAAAAGCGCTATACATTTCATACATTATATTGAGTTAACACGCTAGGCATCTGTCAGAAACTGCGTCGCATATGGCATCGACCGCAGGGTGCATTTTCTTTTTTTTTATTCCGTGACCACGGCATCCGGACGCAACTGGCGACGTGCGAGATAAAAGGATTTTAAATATAGAACGGGGAAAATGTAACGGCTATTTTGTTACTCATGTGGCTTGTTAGTAAAAGCTTGGATTACCGCAATTTGCTCTTTGAAGTGGTGCAAGAGAGACCATACTTTTAGACACTTCGTTTTGCCGTGTTATAGATATTACGTACGACTGATAAAGAATTACAGTTATAATTTAAACATACGGACAATTTATGTTGATAGTCAATTTACTAAACAATCAGTTACCCAGATTGTATAATTATATTGTATTTAGCTTTTTATATTTAAAAATGTGTGTTTTAATTTGTAGCAACACTGGCAACATGAAAGTCATTTGAGAATCATGTTTGTTATATTTTCGTTTGAGTTGTTTACGTTTCAACTGAACGTTCAAATGGAGATTGTCTGTGTGAATAAACGTTCTGTAAATGAATGTAGAAATTAACTTCAAAAACTAATTTGTTTTGGATTTTATTTTGTTCTTTTCATTACAAAGAAACATTATGTACAAAATGCGATACAAATTTAAAAACCACATTAAAATTTTCTTTTATAGGTACCTACCTACTGAAATACTTACTTATTCATTTTTATTTATTTTCATTTGTTAATTTTTTTTTCTTTTTTTTTACAGGAGCTGGATGTGTAGCCGATATTTTTATTTTTACAACAAGTTTCTTTAAGTTTTCTTCATGGTATCATGTAAGTTTTATTTTATTTTTGGTTCTTTATTTTTATTTCTGTTACTTTTATGTCTTATTTATGTTACTAACACATTTCTTTACAGAAGCGAAATAATTATCTAACATTATTTAAGAACAACGACGACCAATACCACCTTTAGCTTTGGTCCTCCATTTTCTTATGAAATGGAACGATTTTTTTTCTGTAAATAGGACATGCCGGAATCACTTCTATAAGTCATATAAAAAAAAAGCTAGTGGAATCGACATTTTATATCTACCCCTGAGAAGAAAGGTCGAAAAAAACTCAGGGATTTATAAACCAAAAGAATATTATCATCACATAACACGACCCATATCCTCAAGATCCGGGCCGTGTCACTCGGAATTTTTCCATTTCCGTAAACGGACATGTCCCAGGTTCTGCACGGGACGCAAGACGATTCAATTTGACGTTATTTTCCCGATATTTGACATAAAGCCCACCCTGACGAGAGGTTCCGTAAAAATAATCCGGTGAACCGGGTCCGGTATCTCAGCTATTCGAATCTATCTACAGGATTGGGGTAACAGGGTTCCTCGAAGGTCTAGATGTGGAATTTGCTGTCTTAGATTTTTTAGGGTTCGGTGAAATGTGCTTTGTGGAATTTGGGGCTTGTGAAGCGTCGCAAATTCGCAATATTGGTTATTGATTGAACCTTATCACATTTATTAAAGCCTAGACTCAAAGAGAAACAATTCATTTTATGCTTATATTAAAAAGTGACAATTTGTTATATTATTTAACATCAGCACCCTAATTGCGTAACACACATTTTGATAGATATTGCTAATCCATTGCTTCTTAAGTTCAAAAAATTGTCTGTTCAACAACGTAAATAACGCAATGAATGTTGTTGAACTGTCAAAATGAAACTCATTGCTACTGATAGTGTGTTACGTAATTACCCTGCAGGTTTAACTTTTGACATGTAACAAATTGGTCTAGCTTTCATACTTAGGTGATAAGATTTGCAGGCTATCGCCGAAATAAGCAACCATAGCGAAATATTGGTCTGAGAGCGAAATGAGATACCTACCAACAGTCCTGAGCGAAATGAGATACCTACTAACAGTCCTGAGCGAAATGAGATACCTACCAATAGTCCTGAGCGAAATGAGATACCTACCAACAGTCCTTTCACGGTTATTTTACCTCTGACAGCAGCAATCTAACTACAACCTTAGTGAAACGTCAATAAAGATGAATGTGATTTCAACAGACAGTCAGTGGCAACAACCCAACAGCAACCTTATTGTAACAGGAATAAAGTTCGCTTTGATTTTGACAGTGATGCAAATTCAGACGTAAAATAAATGTGGCAGGACTGTACTGTAGGGTGATTCAGGACTCAAATTCATAGAACGAAAATAAACAAAACACAACGCCCTTAAAAAGTAAAAAAACATAAAAACAAAAGAGGTCCATCCATTCCTTTGCATGACAAAAGCAATACGGAAGCGTTCAGTAATTTGTGAACATTTTATGTTGACCATAAAACCTCCCAATTCCAAGGTGTCTCCTTGGTCGGATTCCAAGGCGACCGAGTGCCACCCGGAAGGTCAAAGGTCACTGCAGCAATGTGACGTACTTCCTCAGAAAAGGGCATAAAGTTATTCGCAAGATTTATCGAACCTTTGATACAAATTGTAAGTGACTAGTGAGTAATTGCATTGGTTGTATTGAGCGGAAGTTAATCTGTTCCATACTAGGAATAATATATAATTACCTACCTATTGATGAAGCTTTGCCGGATGTGGTTATCTTAGAACAAGTTTTAATGGCATAATATAGTAACGATTATGATTCCAATTATGATTTGCATAGGTTACCATTAGAAGCTATTAGGTATATACCTCATATATATACTGCCTCTATCTTTCATGCAAATTAAAATGACCCTGAAAAACTACTTTTGATTAATCTTGAAGGCAACTTTATAGCTACAGTACAACCTATTAAAATTTATAAAATATTCCTTTAAATCAATATCGACTTCTTCAGACCACCCCACTGATTGAATAATATTGTTCGCAAAAGTATAAAATTATCTGATTGTCAAAGAAACTTCTAAAACCAATTAGGCTTTAATAGAGAATGCTGGTTTGTCTCGATAGTAGTGCCTTTATTGAGCAAAAACCCTCTAATATTGGGATGTAAGATACGTACCTATTAGAAGGCACATATTGTTTTAATATCTATGGAAACCTACGACACTTCATAAGAGTTTGTAGCGGTATCTGCAACACCACATGTGAACTACGCGTCATACTGACGTCACGTAAAATCTTGCATCTCGCAAGCAGAGTTTACCGCGCAACTAGCATAATATATTATATACAACGGCCCGACATGAATCATCGGGCAGTTGCCCGCCAGACACAACACCCGTCTGGTAGGAGGATCCTCCCTTTTCTATGGAGGTTGAGTGAACTTTACACCCTGTTCCTCACAACTCTATAAGTTCATTAAGTTTATGAAAATTAATGATATTGCTATACGCTCTTTCCGTTCTCGATTAGATCTTGTAAAGTCAAACCCACTCGGTTCAAAGACGAAACGAGATTTTATAGATGGTACCAGATACAATGACAACATTTCCACTTTATATAGGTAGATACTATTCTTCTTTCTATTTTCGGTCCGAATAAGCACATATTCCCGAAGCTCAATCTTAGAAATTGTACACAAGACCAAAGTTGGAAATTACTATTTCCCAAGCAAGGCTTTGCGATTTAAAACCATAGTCTATTAAAATAATTAACAAAACCCTTTCTTTAACAAGTCTCACAAGGTAAAATTTAACATTTCTTGGCTAATAAATCACATTTATCATGGTCCTTGCATCCGAAGGTCTGCAATAATAAGTGGGGCACATCCTTGACACGCCCTAGGTGACCGCATCACATATGCGAAGGAAATGTACGGCAAACATTGAATATGGTAAATGGTTTATTAAACAAGCTTTAGGGTTCCTTTGGGGAGAGCTGTGTCTTTAATTTATGTACTTAAGTTCATACATTAGTGGGAACTTATAAGTGATACGACTAAGCACTCGGAAATTCAGTTTATATATAGCACTTTCTGACCAATTAAATATAGCACTTTCCATAACTGACTGGAGAACTTTGAATTCCATTGCAAGTCGCAGGTCTTACAAGTTTAAAGATCATAGAGATATCTAAGCAGCTGATTAGAAGGTTGTTCTTAAGCAGGATATTACCTTGTACCGTTTGTATATAAGTCAATTGAATGTGATGTAAAATTTAAATTTTTTGGATATATTATTCAGTCTTCCTTGCAATTGTAAGACAGCTTATGTTCCAAGGTTTATGTAACGACTTCGTCATGAAATACACATATAAAATACATCCTTTCAATTACAAATCTAATCTAAATGGTTAGATTTGCAATTAAAAGTTTAGGTGTCTCTGCAAGCTTGATGTTTTGAGAAGTCTCTCAAGCGCACATTTCTCGGAATCCTCCAAGAAAACAGTCATAGTGTTTTCCTTTCTATTTCATACTTGCTGAACCAGCCAGTATGAAATGGAAAGGAATAATAACTAAGAAAATGTTATTTAATAACAACAATGTGTGCAAGACTGTTTAATTAAAGTTATGGTTGCAAATACAATCTACATTTCAATCGACCAAACCTTTGTTTTTCTAACTTCATATAACACACTCCGAGCTCAGAGGTAGCTTTTACCAATTTAATTTACCTTGATAAAATTTCACAGACGAATGCTTTTAATATTCCCGTCCACGTAGAAAAATGGGAGCAGTTTTTTTATGAGAGAGACAAAATAAAGACGGTGTCTCCTCTTACGTTATAATATAATCGGAAAAAATTAAGTGTACATATAATATTCTCTTCGCTCGGCGTAATATCTTGTGGAACATGATAAGGCTTTGTTGGCAGGTCGTTAGGGTATCCTTGGAGACTGGGAGCCTCGGAGCCAGGTCGTGCAGGGTTAGATAACGCCTTTATGGGTAGATACCAGCAGATTCAATTAAATGTGGCGTTTTTAAGGTTCGGTGTTTGGTTCTTATCGTGAACGGATCGTGAAGTGGAAGAATGGTTGTTTGCAATAAACTTTGCTTTACTGCCTACTTGTCTTCTATTGAAAACATATTATCTGAAAATGTATAAGTTTCTCAATATATTTTGCAATGGGCTTTGCTTGATAATCGTGTTAATAAATGGATTGTGACATACGACAGTGTTGAAAATACCGTTAATATTTGTAACTGATTTATCACTCATTCCAAAACATGATGCCTATTGTACAGTCTGACCACTGTTTTTAAAGCATTCCTTTGACAGTGAATTTTTGGTCATAAGCACAAATATAATTCCACTTACTAACAATAGCTATTATAACTAATTTTCCTTCTAAAAAACCGAACCCACAATGCATTCCATTCGTCTCTAAAGCCAAGCATGCTGTAACAAGACTATATCAAATGACGTTACGTCGTACGTGATTTATCTTGCATCAGGTACGGAACCTGATCTGACTTAGTTAGAGCATAGGCACTCCCACCCTCAGACAGAACATATACGAACATACATCCTACAATAAGTCTGTGGATTTGAGTGATTAACCTTTCTCTAATATGTTTTTAACTACGGTTTGTACGCCGAGCACTAATGAAACCGTTCTTGTAGTGCTTTCTAAATGACATGAGAACTATTTTGATCTTCATATTCGTTGAATCGACTTTTTATATTTAGTAGTACGATTCAAGTACCAAGTTTCTAATTGGTAACGTTTATAATAAATGCGACATGTCGCAGTGTAATTGTATTGATTTTTACCGGGCATTCATTACGAAAATACATTTCAAACTGAAAAAGAAACAATAGAACGGGGCAAAAATGATCTAAACAGCGAAAAAACAGTGAAGCTTAGTTCTATAAATATATGTATACAGTTGCATCCAAACAATGTTTCCGTTTATTTATTGACGTGACAACGTCTTAAATTAGGTTGCGACTGGGAGTCACTTATGAAAAAGTGTAACGCTTGGTAACGTTACGATGAGTCACCGAACGAGAGAGAGGCCCGCCGAATGCCTTGCGTCTCTCTCCCACTCAACTATGATCGGATGATCGGTCGTTGTCACGTAAAATCTTCGCCCGTAAAACCGACTTTACAGGCAACCATTTTTTTTTTTTTTATTTAAACTTTTCGCACACAAAATAAATCTCCTTTCATATGTCTATGAAATAAACGGTGAAGGAAAACATCGTGAAGAAACCATGAAACCATTTATGTGCTAGAACCAAAAAACTCAAATACATGTGACATCCACCAACCCGCACTGGGCCCGCATGGTGGATTATGGCCCACTCCCTCTCACAGAGAGGAGGCCTGTATCCCAGCAGTGGGAACATTGTAGGCTGATTAGTGATTATGTACCCATTGCATCAATAGTATTTGAGAGTTTAATGAAACAATAACGATGTGAATGGTTCCGTTAGACGTACGTTAAACACTATGCAAAGTCTGTGCAAAAACAGACTATTTAGCTATGCAGAACGGAGACTATAACATAAATCTTACCGAGCATAAATTGGACAAAGTATTGTAACATAACTCATCGTAGAATTTTTATGGCGTTTTTCTGTGAATTTGTAGTCTAGTCGCACACTTGCTTGTTTATACACCGCTGTTTTTTACAAGGTTTTATTAACTTTTTAATAGGTTTGAAGATAAATCGTGATGCAAGACACGGCACGGCGCCTGGTCTAAGTTTTAAAAGCTTTTAAGATATTATTGGAAGGGGTATTGGGGGGGTATTTAGAGGGTTGGGGGATATCCCCCAACCCACTAAATACCCCAAGTTGGTGCGTTTCGAGGAATATTCCTCGAAACGCACCAACTTGGAAACGCACCAAATAAAACGTCGATATCATTTATTACGAATCCTTCATGCTGTACTCTGTGTCATCGTTGATGCATTTCGAGGAATAAAATTATAATATTTTTATTAAAATTACCTATTTTTTTTTTCGAGGAATTGTTTTGGTGCGTTTCAAAGTTGGTGCGTTTCGAGGAATACCCCTTGGTAGGATGCGCCAGACATGTTATTACAAATTACAATCATAATAACAACCAACCAACTATCTTGTTGTGATTTCGTCCATGTTTAGGTATCGTTTTATGTCTTTCTTTCAACGAAAACAATTTTGTGTAATTCTGTGCTTTGTTGCTAAGGTCCATCGATCTGGGCTTTTCCGGGTGGTTCTCCTTACCCATAATATCATTATCTTCCTGCCCTTATCCAAAGAGCTTTGAAGGTCCGTGGCATACCGACTATCGCGTCATAAAGTTTTTTTTCAAAATGGCAAAATATAGGTATCTATCGATGTCATGTGATCAACTTTGAACGATAATATCTCGGAAACGTGAAACTTACGGGGTGTGGTCTTATTATATTTTCTGTTTACATTGATGTCGGCTATCAATTTATATAGGTTTCATGCGTGACAACCATTTTGAAAAAAAAAACAAATGGCGCGAAAGCAGGTATGCCAGGTTCAGGTTCCATATAAAAATCTTCAACCCCCTTTTTTTGAGGTAGTGGGCTGCATTATCTTCTTTTTCCTCACATATCTTTCTGTCGTCATTTAAGTATCAGACGCTTTTCTAGCCATAATATGCACACGCATACCTTTCAAAGTCAAAGTTAAATCATTTATTTTAATCATTCAAATAGGAACATAAAAGGCGCTTTTGAACGTCAAAAATTACAATAAAAAAAATAGAATTGATTCTATTCGCCCCTTCCGAAAGGTAGTGTTCGTATGGAGAAGAATGGGCAAGAAACTCCACCGTTACTGTTTTAAAATGTTTTGTATACGTTAATTATACATATGTGAAGACGATGCACCTAGAATAAAATTAGTCTACCACAAAAGGTAAAAAGAATTAAAAATAAAACAATGATAATATTGTCGTTTCTTGTATTTCCGTGATCCAATTCACAATCAGTATAGACTCTCAACTTACTGCTTCTCTATACGAAGGTCTAACACCTAAAAACAACTGAAAATCAATTTGTATTTCCTCTCAATCTTATTGGCCAGTGTTACCTAAGAGTCCAGAATATCGTATTTCCCTTGTGGAGCTGTCGAGGCACGCTAATAGCACCTGTCTTAGAACACAATTGAATTTTATACCGTCACGTAACTAAGGATCAAAGTGGTTTAACTTCGTTGAATCGAATTGTTTCTGGAATGTGCCAGGAGGAATAGCTATCCAATTTAATTTGGTGAAGAAGTTTCAAAGGGCAACAACCCCATGAAAATACCTTTTAACTAAATGTTATGATCGGTGGTCAAGAAATATGTATCTGAACTTCTGCTGTTTGACTTGGATCATGGCGCCTCGCTGGCGCCATATTCATAATCATTTATTTGCAATAGGTATTGGCACAATATTGGTCTTAAATTCAGTAATTAAGTTTCTTCATACGTACACATGCAAATTCATATGCAAGAGTATATTTATGTCCAATAGCATGCTTTAAATGGACTAGCAAAAAACGTACAGACGTAGAGTCAGACGACTTGATATACCATTTGCATATTGCATATGAAGAACGACTACTTGATATTCCATTAACTAAGAACCAATTAAAACCTTCGGCAGAAAATTACACGAGTTCAACATTCCTGAAATCAAATCACGCGAATTCAAATGCTAAATTGGATATATAATTTCGTAATTAACTTCCTTTATACAGCAGAGTACCTACATATAGGTACATAAGTACGTTGATAAAATCTTTTATACAGCAGGAACGGTTCTCGTTGGGGTAAATCAGGGAAAGGAGTATTTGAGAACGTTGACTCGGCATTACTCCCTGTTCCCGCTTCCCCGGGTACTATTACTTTGCAAAATAAATTCGATGAGAGAGCTTTAAATTCTATTACGCTTTTTTTCATTGTTTTCGTAATGACATTCTTTCTTATAGCTTTGTCTACTTACACAGCCTCCATAGACAACGTTTTCACGTACATATATCACAA
Source organism: Oligia fasciuncula (assembly GCA_963082905.1). NCBI lineage: Eukaryota > Metazoa > Arthropoda > Insecta > Lepidoptera > Noctuidae > Oligia > Oligia fasciuncula. The sequence continues at coordinate 6,086,513 of OY720401.1, forward strand.
TTGGTTTTGGTTTCATTGCTGAGGAATGTCTTCTTCATCTTCTAGCAATTTTCTCTCACTGCTGGGATTGGGTTTCCTGGCGAGATGTTTAGTCAGAGTCTGTAGCTGGTCTCGTCCTTGCTTTTCCGATAGAATTGTTGGATTTGTTTATGCTTTTTCGACCATACCACCATACCATAATATCTTGTCTTCTCTCTTTTTCCTGTGACATGCCCGTTGTACCGTATGCACCATTGACCTGCACCATCAATGGTGCAGATGAGACTAATTAGTTTCGTTTGCACCATCATGCCCTTAGAAATAGTTTTCGGTGGGTTTCGCCTTCTCAGTAGAAGGCATGAGTCCCTGCCTCAAATCCCCTTCATTATGCAAGCCAAAAGCTGCTTACCAAAATCTCCGCCCTAATCAAATATTTCTGTAGCTAAGGCTGGTTTCGCCATATTTTTTCATTATGGGTCACTGGATAGATTAGGGACCTACATAATATGTATAATCTGGTACAGGGGTGATTGACACGAAGGTCGGAATAAGCTTTATCGCACGCACCTAATACCAAAACTACGTAACTATTTACGTAGGTAGATTAGTAATTATATCGGAACTTGAACTAAGTACGAATGAATGAAAATTATAAGATATTTATATAACCTGTTAAGGATTATTCCAACCTCGGTTTAAACGTGGGTGTAACCAATGATTTCAAAAGTAAGTAATATATATGTATATGGGTGTAACTAATTATATAAAGAAGATAAGCAGCCGTTCATATGTCTGCGAAAAACCACTTAAAATGGTTGAAAGCGTGATACAGTGAAGACGGAAACCTGGGAGTTGGACCCAAGCTAGCATAATTAGCCCATAATGTTCCTACTGCTGAGAGCAGTGGTGATTAAATAATTTACACAAAGTAAAGCGCCTGTCTGGGTTCGAACCTACGACCTACAACTCGTAAGTCGCGGCTTTACTACTGGGCCACCACCGTTTTCTAGGCTCACAGGCCCAAGATAAGACCTGCAAAAGGTACAATGATACTCTATAGGATGATGGAACGATTTCCAAAGAGGTCTGAATACCAAACAGACAAAAATATAAATAAATAAATACTACTACCTGTCATATCAACACAGTATTAGTACTACAGTACAAGTACACAGGTAGATCCGACCTCCCGACATAGCCTCATCAGCCTTTTACGGCACCCATGGGGGTATTCTATTTTTAGGTGACAACACGACACCATTCAACTTGTAGGTATACAATTAGTAAAATAAAACTCATTCCGTAGCAAATTGTATTAGATTTAAGAGTTACCGAAGTCTTTCGGCTTGTTTGTTTACTCCATGTTGGGGTCGGCTTCCAGTCTATGCAACTAAATATCACTATTTACCCGACTGCGCAACGCAAAGGAGTGGTAATGTGTTCATCAGCCTATGTATGTATGTATGTTCCTTTGAAGCACTATACAGACCAAACGCCTGGGCCGATTTTCATGATTCACACGTCAATCGATTCCTCTTAGTCCGGCGAGTGTCACTAAAGACATGACGTTAGTGAAAATTCAATATGGCGACTACTATGTACGTATGTATGTCTTCGAAAAAATTTTTTTTCTCAAAACCTATCGAGGGGGTATCAAAATAAAGGGCTTTAATAATAATAATAATAATAATAAATTCTTTATTTCAGACAACATTAGATCCACTGTGTTAGTAAATTCCTTATAATTAATGTTAGTTACATACTTTATTATTTAAAAACTTGTACAACCGATGATTACAAAAATATAAACAACTTATATGGTTAAAAGTAATTCGAAGTGACAAAACATAAAAAAATCGTCAGCGAAATCTTTCACATTTATAAACTAAAAAGCTGGAAATAAAAAAAGTTATTAAAAAAAAATAAAAAACCCGACTGCGGTAAAAAACTTAAGTTAAAAGAACTGAAAAGCTAAAAACAAGCCCATTTTAAATTAAATAAAAGTTGGAAGCAGGCGGGACCAATTATGGGTCCCGCCTGCTTCCAACTTTTATTTTTCAGTTCTTTTAACTTAAGTTTTTTACCGCAGTCGGGTTTTTATTTTTTAATAACTTTTTTACATGGAGCGACTGCCTATCTGACCTCCACAACCCAGTTACTGGGTAATACGATAGTCCTTGGTAAGACTGGTCGTCAGACTTTCGGGCTTCTGACTACCCGTAACGACTGTCAAATATCAACGAATGCTAGCCGGGACCAACGGCTTAACGTGTTTTCCGAGGCTGGGAGGGTTACTATTCCCTTATGTAACATCGGTAACTTTGACAGTAAATAAGGAAGGAAGTTCATTTTCACATTATCCATAATTGTCGCACATTAGACTTCTTTTCAGAGCGTACTGCTCGACGTTTTACACGAGCAGCCTGTGGGTATACTCAAAAATCGTACAATGCCCTCCGCGTGCAATACAACAACGCGTTCAGGGTGCTGTTGAGGCTGCCCCGCTACTGCAGCACATCGGGGATGTTCTCGGACGCACATGTAGACTGTTTCTTTGCTATGTGTAAGCGCTGTGCGTCCCTGGTGCGTGGGGTGTGGGGTAGCAACAACAGTATCCTGTAACTGATTTCGAGTAGGCAGGACTGCCCGTACGTGAATCGCTGCCACGCCATTTCCCATTGAATGGTGCAGCCACGGTGAAGCGTCGGATAGTCAGTACTGTCGCTTTGTGTGTTGTACAGGAATTTGTTTTGTTTTGGATGTAAAAATATAAAAGTTATGTTAATTACTAACATAGGATAAGTTTTTTACTAACAAACGAGTCGTGGTTACTTGAAATAAAAAAATAATTGAAATTGAATCAGACCAAGGAATCTCAGCATGAGGATTGTAGGGTTCTTAAAATTGGCCACCATTACTTGGATGAGAGCAGTGGTGGCTCACTGGTAACGAAATCTAAAGTCTCTGCGGAGTCATTTCGTAACACACTGACAGTAGCAATGGCTTTCATTTTGACAATTCAATAATATTCATTGCGTTATTTACGCTGTTGAGCAGACGAATTTTTCGAACATATGAATATAATATTTCGAATTAGCAATTTCCTTCAAGATCATTCAAATTGTGATTGAAAGTGTGTTACCTACGCAATTAGGGGGCTGATCTTGTGACTTACGCAATTAGGGGGCTGATCTTGTGACTTACGCGATTAGGGGGCTGATCTTGTGACTTACGCAATTAGGATGCTGATCTTGTGACTTACGCAATTAGGGTGCTGATCTTGTGACTTACGCAATTAGGGGGCTGATCTTGTGACTTACGCAATTAGGGTGCTGATCTTGTGACTTACGCAATTAGGGTGCTGATCTTGTGACTTACGCAATTAGGGTGCTGATCTTGTGACTTACGCAATTAGGGGGCTGAGCTTGTGACTTACGCAATTAGGGTGCTGATCTTGTGACTTACGCAATTAGGGTGCTGATCTTGTGACTTACGCAATTAGGGGGCTGAGCTTGTGACTTACGCAATTAGGGTGCTGATCTTGTGACTTACGCAATTAGGGTGCTGATCTTGTGACTTACGCAATTAGGGGGCTGATCTTGTGACTTACGCAATTAGGGTGCTGATCTTGTGACTTACGCAATTAGGGGGCTGAGCTTGTGACTTACGCAATTAGGGGGCTGATCTTGTGACTTACGCAATTAGGGGGCTGATCTTGTGACTTACGCAATTAGGGTGCTGATCTTGTGACTTACGCAATTAGGGGGCTGATCTTGTGACTTACGCAATTAGGATGCTGATCTTGTGACTTACGCAATTAGGGGGCTGAGCTTGACTTTGAGACTAAAAAGGTTGTACAGACGCCAGCACATCAAGCTACTACAATCTGTCACATTTCTTTAATAGATTTTTAACTTTATCGCTAAAGCATTAGGTTCAAAGTTGATTGGGAAAATTTGACAGTTTCGGCTAGCTTGATGTGCTGGCATCTGTACATATGTTTAGAGTTATTCCCGTCGTTATTTCTATGGTAAGTAATGAACCAAAGGCTCAAACAACTAAATGAATACCAGCCCCCATGTTTCCTCGTCCAGCAGGTGTGGTAAATGTCAAGTCGCTCGTTATCTATACCGACTTTTGCGAAGTTAGTAATGAGAGCGACCGCTTGTTTTGCTTACACTTTTTGTTTCAATGAAGCGTTCTAATGAATGCTACTGTCATTCGGAACTGATGTTTCAGGACTGAAATGTAGGTCGAGTTTTTGAAGAGGATTTTCCATCCTTTGGGGTTTAATTAAAGCCTTTTGTGGTGGCTTTGGAATGTTTGCTGTGATTTACGATCAAAGCTAGACAGATAATTGAGAACAACTAGATTTGATGAAGAATCTTTTGGGAATTATGACTGACTACAATAAATATTCATGCCGTACTACACTACCTATTGCCACAGATCATAATGGTCTTTTGCGAAAAGCTCTATCAGAAAGAATTCTTAAACAAAAGAAATAGAAGTTCTTCCTACTTTGTGGTTTCAGTGGTTTCTTTTGTATTATAATGTATAATAATGCGATAGCTTATTACAGATAATATTTGGAGTCATAGTTAGGGTATGTCAATGTTTGTGATATGTACTGGTTTCGTCACTCAAGTAGGTACGATACCTACCAGTAACAGAGCGAAGGATGTCAGACACATAGTTACGCTCACATTGTCGAAAACACTCGTGTCACCAACTGTACATTAATATATGTAGGTACAGATGGAATAGAAACTTCTGAAATTAGTTCTGTTAGTCACTAAATGCAACATTCAACTTGTTCACTAATTCAGCGTGTGCATGTCCAAAATACATGACAAGTGTTGCATTCATTAAAAGTATCCGTAATAAGGACACAAAACTTGTCATAATTCCAGACAGTTATAAATGAGAGTTCCATTGTTTTCAAGCTCCAAACCACAGCAAAAAATCAAAAGTAAAAGTAGTGTTTGAGAAAAAGATCAGTAAAGAATGGCCCATCTGTTTCTTCCCTTTGTAGAAATAAAGAGTTAAGAAAGAGCAATAAACGAAGGTGTCGCATCCATCACCCAGACTGCCTGACGACAAATGGGCTCAAAGAAGCTCTATTTTGTATCGTCTTCTATAATGCTTAAAAGTTCGTCTGTGGCAAGAGATGGATGTTAATGAACGGAGAAAGAGAGAGACCAAAAGTGTGAATGATGATATGGTTAGAAAGGGGGTGACTACCGAGATGACGACTAATAGAAGTAAGGAAGAAAAAGACATGTTGCGCCGACCCCATATAAATTGGGTTGGGCAGGAGAATGATGTTTAGCTAAGAAAACAATACAACACACAATATCTTGTTTATGTTCCTAACAATAACAATAGACCTGTAAGTATGTGATTTAGCCAAAGAGAATATAACCACATTTAGCTGTAGTATGTTCAAGCTGTAATATGTTTTTAGACGGCTGGTTGACACTTCCCGTGGCCCAAGGCTGACTTTTACCTTGTCCAGAGGCTAAACATTGCCATACATTGTGGCAATGCCGCTAGTCTTTTGGGTACATTACCAGTCGCTAGCGATGCGGCAGTTTTAGTTCAGATATTACATATATTGTAATTTTTATTTTTTCAAACAAACTAAATATATATTAGTCATGGGCTGTCTATGGGGTTTGCCAATCTTTGACTACTTATAGCTATTATTATAGTGATATATTGAACCTTTTTATGTAGACTGGGAAAAGCATTTGATATGTTATACATATTATAATAAAATACCACTCGATATTCTTTAACTAAATGAGAAGAAATTTAAAACATGCATTAAACGCACACTATGTAGACAAGCATATTACAAGTTGGATGATTATATCGTAGATAAAAATGCTTGGCTTAATGCTGGTCCTGCTCCACAGGCACTTGAGCTCACTAGTTAAAATTTCAATATTTGGGAGAAGTGCTTCCCTTTTTTAACCGACTTCAAAAAAGGAGGAGGTTCTCAATTCGACGGTAAGTTTTTTTTTTTTTTTGTGTTTTTTACGCGATTACTCCGCCAATTGTGGACAGATTTTCAAAATTCTTTTTTTGTTCGAAAGGGTATACTCTCGAGGTGGTCCCATTATCATCAAGTTGGAATCTGATGCGAGGATTCCATGGAAATCGAGGGAAACCCTCAAATTTTATAGGCAAAGCTATAGTAGCGATTTGGGTATTTTCTAAAGTAACTTAAGCATTTGCTCTCGGAAATCATCTTTTGGTAAAGTGGAGCTGATGATGAAGACCACATATGGCCATCGGAACTACTCAATGACAAATACTTCACGGGTTGCGATTCGATTACTTGCTAAACGATTTATCCTCGTCACAATGCGTATGGTGAAGTGAAACTTCTCAATCAGCTCCAGTTCGCCTGGTTCTTACTAGGAGAACTCCTCAACAATTAACGACCCTACATCGGGAAAAGCAATATTTTGTAAAAGGTGATGAGCAGTTGACATTAGGCTATTGTAACTTAGATAAATTACAAACTGACCCACAACACCCACAAAACAAAACACACACACAAAAAGTGTTTGTTTTTTACAAAAAAAAAAACAAGCGACTTCCAAAAAACACTATAATGTGAAAAATAACTTTAATTACGGAAGTCAGTCGCAAAAAACTAAAATACAAATCCAAAGACACCGACTTCCGAAATTAAAGTTATTTTTCACTTTATAGTGTTTTTTGGAAGTCGGTTGTCTTTTTTAGTGTTTCTGACATTACGAACATAATTTATTTTTAATATTCAATCAAGTTTTAATTGTTGAATACTTCAATATTAAATATCTCTTCCTGTTTGATAGTAAAATTCTATTAATCTCTTAAATAAATTGCAAACTATAGTTTTGTATTTAATAATTTAGAAGCATTTTTTTTAAATTTTGTAAATGTAAGAACCATGTACCATCCGTTTATTATGATTTTTGATGTTGACTTGAAAGAGCAAGGCAGTTGAGAACGTGTTAGAGTGGCGCGTGTGTTGGATCATTCGGTTCCCTACAAAACGGTTGAGTTGGATGGTGTTGATCCACGCGTCATGTTCGTGAACGGGCGCTGTCGGTTAGACTGGTTATCTCTTAACTGCCAAGGCTTTTTTTAAATCTTATACATATTTAGAATAATGTATTTTTTTTTACATTGTTCTCACATATAGAAGCAACAAGAATAATGTACCCAGGATTTTGTAATATCTTGATTTAAAAGAGTGTCCATGGAGTTTCTTGCCCGTTCTTCTCCATAGAGATCTACGTTTTGGAATGGGCAACTAGCTTTAACTTTCTGACTAACTGACAGACTATTTAATTTTGACAATTCAAAAGTACCTGTACAAAGTCGTCTGCACCTTGTATATGTCATTTTAATTCTGAATAAACTTGATAATTTATGACGCACCTACTTAGGTATGTAGTTACGGTTTGTTGGCTAGAGTCGAGTGCATCAGAAGTTAGTCAAACTTAGTGAACCGGTCGAAACGCAGACATTGTCATTTTATATTTGCGTTTTGCAAACAGCTGCAGCTGTTTCACGTTTACGGCTATTGTGCGATCTTTACGACTCTTTACCATACAAAGTATGTGCAGTTCGGATATTTTTATCCTCAGAACCGACACTGGCGTAACATTTTTCATATATTTTATGTCTTTATTTAAGAAAAAGATTGATTGCTTCAAGTCATAACTCTTAACTTAACGATACTTCACTCAAATTGAGTATTTTTGTGTATGGCAGGATGATATGATTGGCCAATTTAAACTTTCCTTTTCAATAACGTTACAAGTCAATTACAACATTTTTTAATTACCCAGAAAGTAAAACCAATTCTACTTATTATTTAATACCAATCAGCAAATTAATTAACAGAGAAACGTTAGCTAACTAAATGGCTTTGACTCACTGAATAGAATCGGAAAATACTTTCTACGGTATACAAAGTTAAGTAATGATTTCCCTCCCTGAAGGCCACGTAGAAGACGTTCACGGTCGCGACCTCATGGGTCAATCACTTCCATGAAAGTGAAAGCTGTTCTTTTGATGAAAACACCTTGGTATAAGCTGATTTTTAGGGTTCCGTACCCAATGGGACCCTCTCTGTATCTCATGAACCGTGATAGCTAGGCAAGGTTTACAGCATAGCCACCGCATCCGTTTTTAAGCAGAAAAAGTAAATAATAGCGGTTTCGCAAAGAGCGTTTAAACGGTAAATACCAGTCTTAGTTACTTACGTCACTCTCATAGGTGAGATGACACTCAATTAAGAAAGACTTTCCCCGGCCCCTGTCTTAAACTTTCTAACACACACACCCACCCCCACATACATACACACACCCCTGTTTGTACAGACACCCTTACGAGGACCTTGTTAGTCCTAGAACGAACCGAGGACCCTCCAAAAAACTGGTTTAAACACCTCGTTGGCCTTTTAGAATAAGATAGAAAGAGACAGGTGAGTAAATCTATAGTGATGAGCCTACTGGGATAATGCTATCTCAACATTTTTCTGTATGAATTTCGGCTATCATACTGAGGACCTGAAATACACAGCTAAATGTGACCAGCGATGCACATACGAGGACTTTGTGTAAGCCAACCGAGGACCCCTTACGTAAGCCCTGCGACGTCCTTCCGAGGACGTATTTTTACACAATATTTCTTATAGCTTGTACAAAGTGCGGACGTTGTGTTAGACTTTATATCACTAAACCGAGGACAGTTTTTCGCGTAGAATTTGTACAAACCGAGGACCTGGAAAATACCTAACTACCTACCTAAAACATTTTACGTGTAAGATAATAATCAATGTTCCGATTTATTTCTTACACACTTTTTCTAGAATGAAGTACCAAGCGAGGACGAGTCAATGTCTTCACGTTTGTCAGCGCTTCTCAAAGGATTATTTATCAAAGTGAGCCGAAAGTAACGGCTTTATTTTGTTAAACACTCGTGACTGTTGCTTTTAACGTAAACAGTAGGTATTAAAAATAATGGCCGTATCTCTATACATATTTATAAGGAAAAACTGACTGACTGACTGACATATCAACGCACAGCCGAAACTACTGGGTCTAGAAATGTGATTTTAGACATTACGGACGCTTTTAATGTTCTGCATCGTTCTCATCTCACATGCATAATTTTTTACATGAATGATGTAAACAAGACTTTGTAACCATATTATTTTGATTTAAAGAGTGTCCATGGAGTTTCTTGCCCGTTCTTCTCCATAGGTACCTATGCTTTGGAATGGGCAACTATGAGTATCTTCATCTTTCTGACCCCTTGACAATTCAAAAGTGCCTGCTGGTTTAATTGAAATAAATGCTTTGAGTTTGAGTTGAGTTTTAGATTGTGAAAATTTTGCACACGGCTTCCTTTTCTAATGTAGGGGAGCACTAAGGGGTTTTTGGAAATTCAACCTTTAAGGGGGTGAAAAGGGGGATTTCGTTTGTGTAAAAAGTCTTATTCCTTGAGTTAATAAACTTGAAACTTGGCACAAATACTTAACTAAGTAAATTATGAAGTTTGGCATTTTTTGTTTTTCTAAACTAACCCCTAAAGGGGGATTGTGGGGTGTAAAAATTTGTATGGAAGATGTTTAACTCGCGGTCCGATTAACTCGAAACTCAGTATTTATACTTAAGACCAAAAAAATAAAGAATAACGTGTATCAGGGTTTTTCAAAAATCTACCCCTAACGGGGTGAAAAGGGGTAGTTAATTATACAGGCGAGGATTTTTTCGAATCGTGGGTCGAATAACCCGAAAATTGGTATAAATAAATCTTCGAGTCAAGTAATCAATATATCCCAAACGGTTTTTCGAAATTCCACCCCTGTGGGGGTGAAAAGCAGAAATACAGTTTATATGAAAAATCATAATCACTTGGTTAATAAACTTGAAACTAAAGGGAGATTGGGGGTGTAAAATTTTGTATGGAAGAATTTTACCGCGCGGTCCAATTAATTCGAAACTCAGTATGTAAGACCAAAATAAATAATAAAGTATAATCAGGGTTTTAAGAAAATCTACCCCTAACGGGGTGAAGAGGGATAGTCAATTTCTTAGAGAAGTATTTTATTACGTGGCTTGATTGGATAATTGGTATAAATAATCTTTAAGTCAAGCTATAGAAACATCCCAGAGGATTTTTCAAAACTACACCCCTATGGTGATAAAATATTTTTTGTAGCCATGTTTTTAATCACGTCTAAACTTGCTATGGACTATCTTAATTTGACAGGACTAAACTAATATTTATCTTCTGTCCTTTTTTAATGAAATATAGAAAAAGATGCACTGAACTTAAATTTAGTTTAGTTTGTGAACAAGGGAATCGGCGCCATTAAGTTATTAAGTTTGCATGCTTCCCAAATTATTTTGATCTCACTTGATAAATTTCTTTGTTGTTTTCTAACTAAGCATTGTGTTATGTAATTTTATGTTAAGTTTTTAGCACAAATTATGTCGATTTCTTTTAATTATGGTTTCTATGAGTCTTTTTGTTTGAGTCGATTTCTATTAACTGTTATGTAAGTTTTCTGATCATTCTTCTCAAAGATGTTACTGCAACTTGATGATTATTTCTATAAGTAGATCGTTGGTAAAACTTTGTTAAATAATTTGTTTCATTTTAAAATAAACCTACTTTTATTTCAGTAAAGTTTATGACGTGGTTTTCATTAGTACGTTCATGTTCTGTATTTCTTTGTACATTATATTTGCTTCAACTCTTGGTGCAGACATTTCACCTAGGAAGGCATTTACATTAGATTCTTTATGAAAAGCACACGTATTCAGCTCCTACCTCCAGACAATACAATATTTTATGGTGCAAATCATAATGTTGAATAATATAAGCGGGCCTAGGTACTTAGTACATACTGCAGAAGAAGCCTGATTATTCCTCGTGCTCCTAGTAGCTACTAACAATTTGTTTAAGGATTCAGTCTGCCTTCGATTTTCTCCTTCATAATTTTATTTAAATGATAGCATATAATTTGTCTTCTACACACGAGGAAAACTGTCGAAACGAGGACTAGAATACACACTGTTCGGAAAATCTAGCAAACCGAGGTCTTAAATACACATTGTGTGGAAAAGCTACCTAACCGAGGTCTTTTGTGTTAAAGTTAACACATAGGTCCTCGGATAATACAACAAACGTGAAATGAGTGTAAAAAGTCTGTGTATGAGGCGACAGTGGCACCATCTGGTGGATACACAATGTTTGTGTAAGATTATGTATAATCTTGATCAAACCGAGGTTCAGACAACTTTTTCGTATTAAGTATATAGAAAGACTCAAAATCGCTTGCAGAATACGAATCTTTGGTCAAGTCAAACCGAGGACCCTCGAAAAGGTCCTCGCTTTGAAAAGGTCCTCGGTCGTGCCTTGTGTATTCATACGCACGTCCTCGGATGGTACTTAAAACAAACACACCCCCACTCGTCCACACACACTACTCTTCCACCATTCCAATTAATATATCCATCTTGTTTACTTAAGTCTTTAATTACGCATGTTGATCTTTTCTTTGATTTTACTATTATTATTTTATTATAATTATTGTTTTTTTTTTAATATTTAAGTCATTGATAGATAATATTATTTTGTTTTTGATTTTTGAATGATTTTAATTCCTATTTTCATAATAGGCTATTTGACTGGTTTCTGATAAACATCTCAGATTATTTAATGGTGTCTAACGAGCCCACAAAAACCTATTACTTCAATTGCATAATGTATTTCTTTTAAAAAATAGTAAATAAAAATGTACTGTTTAAATAAGCCGCCAAAACGCTATCTTTAACAATATGGCGTCGTGACGTCACGATTCACGTAAACAAACGTTGAAACGGTCGAGATACTAGACAAAAGTCATCTGTTCTGTCAAAGATAGACAGAAATTTACTAAATCATGACGTCATCTTAAGTTCAGCCAATCCAGACCGTTTTCGATTACGTGGCGCCAGATTTAAAAAGATGAAGTATTTTCGGGTTTTTTTTTATAAATAATACATTGTTTTGTAGTAAAATTAATGCAAATCGATTTTAAAAGCGATAATCTATACGAGTGTCAATAATTATGACCTTATTTTTTACATTGTCAAATAGCCTATTAATTGTTACTTGTGTTTTGCTGTGCTGTGTCACGCTAAACAGTCAATAATTCCATCTGCCATTTCTGTCTCTATTGGGCCACCAAGATACGGGCTGTGCCTAGTTTGGGGCCCACGGCTACTTCTAAATATGCACTCTTTTAATTATCATGTTACTGTTTGTATGTTTCCTAACTTGTGTGTGTCAATAAATTGATTATTATTATATTATTACTTAGATAATAGTTAATCCATTAGTCATAGAGTATTTCACGTCGGTTCGGCGCAAGTGTCTGTGTCCAGTCCAATTAGGTTAGTGCTGTGACTACGACGTAATAGGTCTCTTTGACGCATACCCCATCAGTCACTTTGTTTGTATGTTTAGAGAATATGAGGGTATTTTAATTCGTTTAAGGGTTTACTGAGAAAGAGGGTGAAGCGTCGATGTATCATCCGCTTTAGCTGTCTATGTCTTGTAAATGAGTCAGTAAAGCTAAGAGCACATTATAGCCGCAACGCATTTTCACACAAAAAAGGGCGGGGAGTCCCATCTATAGATAGTATGCGTTGGTTCATAGACGATGTACGAATCTGATGAAGGAGGATTATAACCTGGGGGTCTTTCAAGTCCGTAAACGAAGATACGGCCTGACCGAGAGTACATAGTTGATCCGTCAAAACTAGTGTCCAATAAACATTTTCGGATGAGCAAAAATACGTCTGGCGTAGAGATAACTGTTAAATCCGTGTGGTTATTAATTTTTGGTTTGGAAATCATAATCTCATTCTCACTCACTAATCTCATTGGACCCACCATACCTTATGTCCGTAAAGTGATACGGAGTAGGAATCGCCCGTAACTTCGGCTGAAACTACAAACTTCATGCCCAGCTTTAGCCTTAATTATTCAGAATGTTGATTTCGGCGTGATTCTACTTGTCATACTGAACAACGTAGATACACTTTAAGTTTATTTTAGATTCGAAGAAAAACGACTTTTCATACAGCCAATACGTACCTACCTACTGTAAAGAGTTATGACGACTCATCACTCAAGTAATAAAACTATCCTCATTTATTAATTTCACTTATCTAATAAAGATAATACTTAATACCACAACGGATACAACGGTAAATTATAGTGATGTGCATCGTTTTCAAACACAGTCGATATATCCCAATATATATCATGTCTTTATACAATACGACGAACCGTGCAACGGTTTTTTTTTTAATAAAACTAAATAATAATGTGAAGATATTAATTATACCTCGTAAAACTAAACAAGGGGCTTTAATACGAAATATCCCAAAAGTAATATGATAGCTAGGGTGATCCTGAAATATTGTGTAATAAAAACCAATGTCGTTGTAATAGGGCCATACCCAGCTAAGGGGGATTCCACATTTTTCTGAAGAGAGAAAAAAGAAATGGATTTAGGGTGTTCGAAAAAAATGCAATCTTAAATATGTCGATAATGCTGAGAAGGCTGACACAGTTATGTTTGCGTGTCATGAACATGTCAAGAATCTGTCAAATCCTGTTAATTCCATATTAGTTCTCCATTTCGCCTTATCCACAAAGTTACGTCCATATGTATGGCGTTAAGTCCATTATAAATAAAAATAAATGGCTACGCGACTTCGTCCGCGTAAAATTTCTTGTTCCCCAAGCGACCCCGTAGCATCGCATCGCCTGCCTGAGCTACGACTTTGTTTTCGCTCAGCGATTATTTTGACTTTTTTTTGTTTTTGCTCGGCTTCTAAGGGCCCTAGCGTAACCTATAGTCTTCCTCAAGAATTAGGCTATCAAATGCAAGAATATTTTTTCTAATACGACCGGTAGTTCCAGAGATTAGCGCCTGCAAACAAACAAACTCTTCAGCTTTATTATTAGTATAGATATCTATGCGTGTCGGTCCATTATAGGTCATGCTTACAGTAATTATATTATGGAATGACGTTTGCTCTAGTTACTTTGACATTTAATTCTATAAGTAATGTAGCTTAGACATACAACCTTCACCATTTTCTAAGAATGGCTGTTTTATAAAAAAATATCAGTTATTTTACTATGTTATTATTCACCTACTTTCTGACGTAATCATGATGTGGAATATACTAGGAAATCTCTTTGAACAGTATTACAATTTAAGTAATTTCTCAGAACTTATTTATTAAAAAAGCGCTTCGCAGTTATCTTTTGTAAGCACCTTCGCACTTTCACGGAAAATTAAATTGATGTAAACAATATGATAACATATTATAACTTGACAAAATAAAAGCCATTTGGATTTAACCTTGGTCACATTTTCTACATGGAAGCAATAAGAAGCATTTAATTAGGAAGAGAGACATCTAAACTAAACATTGAATCTATAAATGTCTATGAATCTATAAATAAAAATAAAAAAAACTATAAATGTTACTTGCCACGTACTTTTGCCAAGCTTTATTCCTGTCACGGTTGCACAACTGTCAAACTACAAGTGCAAGATAGAGAGCGTAATATGTCTATTGTCTAAGCCAAAGCACTATTAAGCAACGTTTATAGATCTCGGCCTGAAAATAAGGTAATCAACCGCGTCGTGCTATAAATTTTAAATTATCTTCTACAGAATAATTTGAAACTACGGCACAGTGTTTAATTCTTTACAAAGGTGCAGTCCAGCTCTGATTGAAACTTTTAATAGGCATCTGTTTAATATCATACACTTAACTTAACTTACCCACCTATGGCGGACTTTATAAATAAATCTATTTTATATACTTAGAGACAGTTTCGTTCTGGAAGCACGTGGATCGATATGGTGGCGTGTGTCACGCAACTAGTGATGTAGTACGTACCTAGTTTCCGTAATTCAGTATTTATGTCCGCGTAGGTATATCAACGGATGTCCGATGAATAGAGATTTGTATCTGTTTCTTGTAGACGCCATTTTTTTATTTTACATATTAATGGTAATGGACGAATTTTTGCCTAGTTTTACTGATCAGGTAATGGATGGATTTTTGCTGTGTTTACTTGGTAAGGCATTAGTTAAGTAAATTTAAGTAACAGAATATCAATTTATGTTTGTATGATGTATTAATATAAAACTAAGGATAACTAAGATTGATACATGATGATCCTCAAATGGTTACGGTTTACGAAATAAGTGTGTGGAACGCCTCATTAAGTTTGTAAATGATGCCGAGCCGCATTTTGCGGGAATAAAGTTAATAATCGTATCTTCGGATTTAACTTTCCGTTCCATTGCCACGTCCCTATTCGTGACACCTAATCGTGGATGCCTCTAATTTACGCAGTTCTCGAATTTCTATTTGTCTACACATATTATGGGAATATTGCCTACTGTTTTATGGACGTTATACTGCGAATTAGCGAAAAGCTTCTTTTAGGAAGAACGAGAAAAAAAACATTTTTTTTTGACCCCCACAGGAAATAGGTACAAACAGTAAAAAAAAGGTCATCACAAAAGCTTTTTACTAAGTAAAGCTTAATTTTGAAGTAATTAATCATTGCAACTAAATTCAATACGTATTATATCCATTCATAAGAGCATAGGAAAAACTATATTCATAAACAAAAAATAAAAAACAAATAATACAGGAAAATATAAATCATACTAGGTACAAGAATAATAAGAAAGAACCGAAGGACCTGATAGGGCCTCACATAAAGACGTACAAGACCACAAAATAATATCTTTATGCTACAAACGCTAGTAGAATACGAAACGAGTACAAAATAATACCGATATATCTTTCTATTATTCATGAACACAAATTATATGAGTCACTGGAAAATAAACTTTCCCGTACCGATTCAATCTGCCTAGCTTTTCCCAACTACGAGTATGTTGGGGTCGGCTTCTAGTCTTATAGGATGCAGCTGATTACCAGTGTTTTACCATTCTTACCTCCACAACCCAGTTACTGGGTAACACGATACCCTTAATAAGACAAGTTGTCAGACTTAACAACGTTTAAAGTGTTTTGAGGTTAGGTTACAATAATTTGTTTTTCTCAAGAACGGTGCGTTGCCTTTTCATGGAAGTGGTGCCAGGGGAGTGGGGGCACCCCCCGTCACTCGAACCCCCTCTCACCCTCCTCCTCCTGCCATGCGATACTAAATTTTTACCCACCGATTGTCCCTTTAAAAAAAAGAATTATGGAAATAAGGCTATCCGTCTATGGACTATTCATACATTTGGCGTATGAAAAGTATTTAAACGTGATTGTCGCTGACCGCAACTGCTGGTTGCGAATCGTCCGTGTGAAGGCAGCTTTAAGGGCGTGTAAAGGACAGTTGAGACAACGATACAAAATAATAAATATCTTAACACTGCGGCTGTCAGGAACATTGTCTGTGAATCATTCATGCCCCAAGAGTTTTGCCTCTTTTTTCTTGTGATAAAAATATACATTTTGTTAGGTACGTAAATTGAGTGCTTACCGGAAAGTTTTGAAGCAAAGGGGCCGTCTCCTGTTACAAAGTTTGTTCGTTCGATCATAAGCGTTGAGCGTAGATTGATTCGATGGTTCTTTGTCATATATAATTCAGAGCTTTCGGTCCAAGATTGTCAATACCTACATCAAACATCTAAGAAAAAATCATGTTTTATACTGAACAATATTGTGACATAAAGTCAGGGAATTAATTGTTTAGCAAATTAAATACCTACTTAAATTGTCCGTATATTCAAATCACAACCACCATTCTTTGACAGTTGTATGAAATGGCAATAACACGGCAAATTAAGGCACGCAATGAAGAAGCAAATTTTTAGGTAATTGACAAAAGCTCATTGCGGCAACAAATAATTTTCAAAACAACAAAGCGTTTGATGTTAGTTGAATCGAATGACCACCAAAATAAAAGTAGCAATTTTCATTAAATAAAAAAAATAAATGCACGGCTCAGTGGAATATCTTTTAGGTATTTCTTTAGTTCATTGAATTCCTTTTACAGACGCCAGCACCGAAAAATGGACACTCATTTAAACTTTTTGGTAAACATTCATTTGATAAACATTTATAATGTTTGTACCTATCTTGTATCTTTCCGGGTACAAAATAGAGAGATGACTTTCAGACCAGAAAGTTCTCAGTAATGTAACATTAATATCAGAGAGCTGTTTACCAAGCATCATGAATAAGATAAAACTAGGTCATGTCAGGAACTAGTTTCCACCATTCATGGCAACCCGTCCGACACGCGAGATATAAACACCGACATTTTCCATTAAATATTTACTTTATGAACTCCTTGTAAAGAAGCTTACCTTCGCAATAAACAGTTAGACACACTTCAATCAATTTGATACGGATTTATTGAACAGGAAATGAGAACTCAATAGAGTAGATCAACATTTTCAGATTTCTTAAATCGAGAAAAGGTTTGAACAAATATGGTTTCTTCTTTCGAATGATCTTAATGGTTTGCTGATTGCATGTCTTACAGTTCGGTAGAATCTACTGCTTACGGATCCTAAATGGGAATGGCCCTAGACACTTTTTTGTTAAGGATCCCAGACTCAGCATGAATGTTGAATAGGTCCTCTACGAAAGTCTTCGATACTGCGGACGATAGCATCTTAAACTTTTGTAAGTATATTTCGTGGTATATTAGAAATTTATGAAGACCAAAGAAACGATGTAACTGAGAAAGATGATATGGCTAGAAAGGTAACTGCCGGAATGACGACTAATAGAGAAGTATGGAAGAAAAAGAAAGTTGCGCAACAAATAAATAAGGAGGTAGGAGAATAATGATCAGAAATATATGCAAATCACTGAACTAGATAGACTCTCAACAAGTCGTATCGTATAAGCTAATTGGTTTAACCTGTTACTACAATTTCCTAAGCACCTTATCAGTTGAATTCAAGATCTCAAACGGGACCAACAAACGTTGAATTTGTTCTGATTTGTTTATTGGCAGGATAATGCAGTGCTCATAATTATTCATGTAACTATATTAAGAACTTGTAAATCACAATATCAACAAAGACCCTTGTCTAACAGCAGTTGACGATAAGTTTCGCTAAGTTCTACCGAAACTTTCGCTGTCCCGACTCCGCGAAAAATGGGGAGTGAGGGATTTTTCCAAGTTATGGACAAAAAGTTATTCACTTACGAAGGTACCTTAATTATATTGACATTGAACAACTTTTTTAAGTTTACTGCTGAAGTGCTGACACAAATGAGCTTCGTCTGAGAAGTTTTGGGAAATTATACGTCTTGTACCAGCATTACCTATGTAAACGATCTTTAGTACTTAGAAAATATGCTTCATAAGATAATTCAATATCTGGCATAAGTTATAAAACCTGGCTTCATCTTTCTGACTGACCGACTCCTTTAGAACTCAAAAGTGCCTGGAATTGGTTTAATTGAAATAAATGCTTTGAGTTTGATTCATTGATCCAGTTGGACTGCCTTCACCAAACAATGCATTTCCTTCGCTACTATCGTTTGTCATTTGTTTCCAGGCATCAGCGCCCGCGCCGCCGCCGTCCACTTGAGCTTCAAAGTCTCACTTACTCCAATTAACAAAACAATGTTCTTAATTGTCTTCTCGGGAGAGGTCGTTGACCTAGCCCTCTTCCTAGGGCTGTACAGTAATGATCCATTGTTCAGACTTCTTCCGAGTGTACACTCGAATTCTCGAATGTCTTTCTGCGTAGATAACGATTGTTTATCGATAGCAAGGTTGAGTTTGAGTGTAGCTAGGAAAAGTTTGAGAGGATTTGGCGAACAAACTTTTAACTATACTGGATTCTTTGTTAGGAAAAGAATCACTTTGCTCCACTTAACATCTATAATGACGCTTGTTAAGAAAAATAATGAGTTCTTTGCATACAATTTTGTATGTTCCAAATTTTAGGATTATGGATTCTTAGATTTAAATCAAAATACTTAAATAAAAGAAATCTTACAATAACCACTTTCGCACACATTCCCTGACGCATTGCAAGGTTTATAACAATTACGAAGAAGGAAGATAATATAGAAAGGGCCGAGGAGCCTAAAATATGAACTCTCTGCCGTTCACATTTGTGAATGGATTCCATAAATTCTGCTGTGTTGGGTACGATGACCCTACAGTGTTAATTTCCGTAATAATTCATCATTGTATACATCGTTAATAATAGTCTCGTTTGCCGAGACTCTGCGATGAAGCGACTACTTTAAATTGTGTTGCTCCGTTCAATATTTATTCATTTAGATGCCCCTTTACAAAATACTTCTTCTTTAGTATATATGCCACATGTAATGAATAGATTTCACTTTTCTTTTAGAAACTACCGAATCAAGCTTGATGTTTTTAGCAGAGAAATTAGTCACGTGGAAATTAAAAGTTATACACTCCTGGAGTCATAGCTAGCACAGAAAAAAATCTTAATAATACAGGTGTGACTATGAATGATAGGCTGAGAAATTATGTGACAAGGCAACGGTGCGGGTTAAAAGAAGATGTAGTGACAAAAAATTTAAAGAATATATGCTTAGATGGTGAGGTCATGTTGAGAGGATGAATGAACGGCGACTAATGTAGTTGTGAGGCAAGATGTGAGTAGAAACGCCAGGAGGGGACGCCCTCAGAAAGGTCAGGTGCGTAGTACTCTCAACCGGCGTGCGTGTATGACCAGATGTATGAACGTAAACGAGGCAAAAGGAGTATGTAATGATAGTAGCAGGTGGCGTTCTGTAGTTTATACCTATCTTCTAGGGAAGAAGGTGTGAGTATAAGTATCTATTTATGATTTAATAATAACTCCACCGTAAGGAAGAACTGCCTTTAAATTTTCTTGCCACGTGTAATCGCACCTTTGGAAGCTCCACTTGTTCTTTGAAGGATGGAAACACGAATGGAGAAAAAGAAACTATATTTGAAACTACAGATTCTAATAGGGCCATAATATCACTAGGGGAATCTAATTCCGTAACCGGATTACCGGATGTAAAGCCGGAAATGACAGTTAGCTCTGAGAAAACTTTATTTTGACATCTACTCCGATGTCAAACTAGAGTTTTTGACAAATCTTTGAATATGTAAATCACAAACTTGAGAATCAACACAATTGAAGGTATGATATTGGGAGACGGGTCTCTGAACTCAAAGTTTTGTGTGGGTGAGTTTAAAATGTTTACGGTACTCGGTACCCACTGGTGTGAAAGAACTCTCTTCATGGAAACCGTCTTCTATTTTGGGTTTTCAGACAATTTTAAACTGAACATAGCATTATAATTTGTATTCTTACATAATATAGAAATTCTTTAAAATAGAATGTTTTTTGATTGACTGTCTATGATGGGCCGAAAATAAAACATAATTATGTATTTATTGCACTATGTATTTTACCTACATGCTACGACTAGGCTAAGGCTGGTACAGATGAAGTTTTGGCAAACACTGCAAAACTTATGTGAAATGTAATGGATGGTGGAATTTTATTTTTTTTAAACAACTGAAACCCAATAGAACCAAATACCCTTCACCATTCTTATTAAATCCAGTCTATCATAATTATTTCAACAATAAAAACAATGTTTTAATATCATTTCCAGTTTAAAGCTCTTTAAGTAACCCTGATTGCTCGCTCGAGGTTGAGTTGAGTATCAAATTTAATTTCCCTTGTAGTTATAATGAAAATGCGGCTTTGCAGTGTTTTCCGAGCTATAAAACAAAGTTGAACGTTGCACTGCTGTAGTTTATATTGTAGATAACAGTGAAACCTTGAATGAATGTACAGTAAACAAAAGAGATAAGTATGCAGGATCGTCGGATATAGTTGAAGTTTTGTAAGAAACCGATGGATGTTGACGACTGAAATTTAATTTGATAAATGAGCTGTTTGTTTTCTATTAATAAAATAAAATTTTATTCGAGAACATCCATCAGTTTTTTGTTAAACTTCAACTATATCCGTCGATCCTGCATACTTATCTCTTTTGTTGACTGTACGTATGAAATAATAGTAATTTAAAACTGACACTGTTAGGGAGTGACCTTAATGGTGGCTTGTTATTAGCTCATGGTCATCATCATTTCAACCGAAAGACGTCCAATAACAGACAAGAAAGACGTCCCTGCTGGACGTAGGCCTCCCCTAAGCATCGCCACTTTGACCGGCTCTGTGCTTCTCGCATCCAGCGGATTCCTAAGGTCTAAACTTATAACGAAATCTGAAAGTAAATAATTGTTTAAAAAGACTTGCCTTGCCAAAATTGGCGTAGTCCGGGCAAACTTCTATAATCTTTTAAAACATAGGAAACCTACATTTCGATACCTACGTAGATACTATGCCTGACCTCTCTCCGGTCGTTTCGGATTGCCGTCCCATGATCCCATCGGACTATGAGAGTGAGTGCACCTGTGTCTGCGCACACATGTGCACCATAATATCTGCCGCGTAGATAGCTAATCTCCGCTGAGGTCGGGTGCCATGTCTGAAATTCGGTCTAGAAGACTGTCCTTACACCTACACCTCTAGATTTTCAAAATTGAAGACCACTGTAATTTCAGAGTAGCCTTTGCCATTAGACTACAAAACGCTTAGCTGATAAATTTCTAAAACTACTGACGCAGAACGGTATGGCATCAAATCAATGACCTACTGGAATGTCATTAAAACTCAAAGAGCAATCAGACTTGTATTGAACCTTCCTACAATATTGGGGGAATGTAGGAAACTTCAGTACAGTTCTACAACGGATACCCTATTATACTGGGCACGAGTTTGGAACTGTGTGAATGCATTTAATATCCGTAATACCTATCCAATAGCAAGATACCTGACACAAACTATCTACGGTTTCACCGGCGTCGTTGTCATGGTTACGGGCTGTTATCTATACATATAATAAAACAGTAACGAAAGAAAAACTGTACATTGAGAATTTTCGAGAAAAAATAAGTGGCTTTTGTTAGAAAAACGTAACTGATGACAAAAAGTGACTTTTTAGAATTTTTGTCTGTTTGTCTGTTTGTCTGTTTGTCTGTGTGTATGGTAAGGCTTCACGCCAAAACTACTGGATAGATTGAATTGAAATTCAGCAAAAATGTTCTTTGTAAACCAAGGAAGGCTTTAGGCTACATATTATCACGCCGTATGTTATGGGAGGTAAGCAATATTGATTTTAAAAGGTTTTGATTCGTAATTGAATGCACAAAATAATTGAATGCCCAAAATGACATGTTATTTATTTAGTTAATAAAAATTTAACCCTGGAAACATAACAATCACGCTATTTTTATAAAGGAGCGGGGCAGTAATATTATAAATAGCAAGGGAACAGCTATTTCAACAATATGTCAACAGGGAATTTAGCGGTATGGTCAGGCGACCGTTTACCGCACTAAATGGTGCGAGTTCAAATCCCGTATTGTTATTTTTTTTTTATCATAAAATTCTTTATTTTTTAGTTTTTGCATTTTTTATGTGCATTAGGAACGATACTGTTATGAAATCTGAGAAATATACATGTCCTATCTAATTGTATGGGGAGTTTCAAACCAATGTTACTAAACAGATTGATTGGTGGTACAATAAGCTACACTATCATAAAGTCAAGTCAAACTTTTGGTTCTAAGTTATATCTTACCAAGCACATTTGTTGTTTGTGGAGTTGACACTCCAAACGCAACAGCAACAGCGACAAAGGGCGCGTGCTTAAAGATTGCTCTTTAATCGTGTGGGATGAATGCACTATGGCGAACAGAAAAGCAGTAGAGGCGGTAAACAGGACTTTGCAGGACATCCGCAGGAACCAGCAAATGATGGGTGGCGTTACAGTTCTGTTAAGCGGCGATTTCCGACAAACGCTGCCTGTGGTGACGCGAGGAACTAGGGCTGATGAGGTGAATGCTTTGTTGAAATGCTCTTTCTTATGGCCACATATTCATAGGTTGCGCTTAACGATGAATATGAGAGCATAGCTTGGCGGGAATGTACACGCCCAAGAATTTTCTGATGTTCTCCTAAAATTGGGTGAAGAACGCTACCAGTAGACGGTGGCCAGGTGGTTCTACCTGAGATACTTGGGAGAGTGGTGTCCACCTTAGAAGATTTGATACGCCTGGTGTACGGGGACATCAATAGCCACTAAGGTGTACCGCTTCCCGCGCGAGGCGCATAAGGTCGGTGTCCCAATTATGCTTCTTCGGAATCTCACTCCGCCGAAACTGTGCAATGGGACCCGGCTCAAAGTCGTCTCGCTGCAGAGAAATATCATTGAGGCGTAAATTCTAACGGGTTGTGGTGTTGGCGAGACAGTGTTTATACCACGTATACCACCGATTCCCCACAATTACCCCTTTTTTTTCGGATGGGAAGTCATCAAATGACCCCTCCCGCTCTGGGTGGAGCGGAAGGGAGTGTCAGACTCTTACTGACTAAAACCCACCCGTGTTCCTTCCTTAGCCCTTTATGTTCCGGGCCAGCGGTAACCCTTTCGGACAATCCCGCTGACCCGGCAGGCTTCGGCCCTATGGGGTATGACATCTCTTTGAGGCACGCGTAGAACACGTACGAGCCGTTCGGCACGGGCCCGCAGGCCCGCGCCTACGGTGGCCGGGAGTCGTCCCGACGCCCGGAGCGTCTCCTGCGGCGGCTGGGACGGGAGGCTCTCTCCCTCATCCGTCCCGCCACCTCCTTCGCTAGCATGACTGCTTCGCAGAAGGAGGTAAATGCCTCCCACTCCCTCTCGCCCCGGACCATCGCTTGCACCAGGGCCGGACGCCAGAGGTCGCCGCCGCTGCCGATCGCCTATACAAGGACACGGCGGTGCTCCGCCCAAGAGGGCCAGACCTCCACCGTGTGCTCCATCGTGTCTTCTGGGTGATCCTGGCAATGGTGACACCCGGCCACAATTACCCCTTTCAATTCAAGCGCGTGCAGTTTCCTGTGAGCGTGTGCTTCGCAATGACAATAAATAAGTCACAGGGGCAGACACTGAAGGCTACGGGTGTCGACCTCAGGACGAGCTGCATCTCACACGGACAACTGTACGTCGCTTGCGGGAGCAAGCGTCACCAGTCCTGACTCGCTGTATTTACATATTGAATGAGACCGAGGGAAAAACAACGAACGTTGTTTACACAGAAGTGTTACAGTAAATTATAACACTTCTGTTATTCGACGTCTCCTAAATTTCCTTATTAACCTGACGTCTCTTACCAGTAAATTAACTACATAACTTTCAAATTTTGAGTTTACTAAGCCAAATAGTTTTTGAGGGATCTAAGCTATAGTACAGTATGAGACGCATCTTTTGAGTGTTTCTGTAAATCAACAAACTATCACTAATTTATTTTGGAAAATGGAACACCTGATGCAGAACCGCAACAGATCAGCTAAAGTATAAGAGATATAAAAATGGCATAGCAAAAAATATTCCACGTGAAGAGCATTTTCTGCTTTGAGAATAAATTTGAAGATCTGGAACACCTGTTGTGGAACTTCAAAGCCCAGCGACACTATAACATATAGGAATGACGTCTTAGGCTGGTTTTAGAGTCGCGCTGACCGCACGCTGATCGTCGGCGCGGACAGCGAAACGTATGAGCCGTCAGCGCTGAGCGGTCAGCATTACTCAGAAACGCTACCTTACTACATAGCATATCGACCCATCAGCGCTGACCATCAGCGTGCGGTCAGTGCGACTCTAAAACCCGCCTTAGCAAAAGTTGTTTAGTCTGATGGGCATTTCCTGTTGACTTACAAAAATGAAAGATCTGAAACGTCTCGAATCGTCTCGCGCATCACGCTGTTTTCCCGTCCCCGGGCTCTTAGAATTCGACATCAGACGTTTCAGATCTTCGATTTTGACGACCCCGTTCTCGCTGGAATAAGCAACAAGATCCGCGTACGAAGTCGCGGGCAGAAGCTAGTACAAGATATAACTTTGCTATATACTGTGCTTGTATGTAATAGATCTGGATTGTGTTCCTGATGTAAAGTTTTGAGAATCTAGGTAGCGAAGTTAAGCGTGCTAAACTTCGATGTGGACAATATACAAGTTTTTACCTTATTCAAGTTTTGTATATGGAAATGTACAGTCAACAAAGGAGTTAAGTATACAGGAGCGTCGGATATAGTTGAAGTTTACTAAGAAACCGATGGATGTTCTGGACTGAAATTTAATTTATTAGATGAGCTGTTTGTTTTCTATTAATAAACTAAAATTTTATTCGAGAATATCCATCGGTTTCTTAGTAAACTTCAACAATATCCGACGCTCCTGTATACTTAACTCCTTTGTTGACTGTACCTTCTTTGAACATGGTTTTTTTCTGGAAGTCAGTGGTTGTTTAGTCTGGTATATTATTATTTATACCAGACGGGCAATTTTCGTAATTTTAAGAACGTTCGTAGTCTGATCTGTCTCAATCTGTCAAAATACCTCGAATATCCCTTCTTTTTGACAAGTTTTGGACATTAATTGTCGCTGAGATGAGATTGCGACTAGATTTTGAACGTTTTTAATTACTGCTACTAATTTACGTTATTAATTTTCTGCTGTGTTTTTAGTGAAAACTAAAGTTACAATTAGGTTTTACAGAATAACTCTGCTATATTCTCATCTATAGTATTGGGAAAATCTATAAAAAAACCGGGCAAGAGCGAGTCGGACTCGCGCACCGAGGGTTCTGTAACATCATATGTTTTTAAATTTTCACCGGCGAGCTACTTACTAGATCTCGTTCAAACCAATTTTCGGTGGAAGTTTACATGATAATGTTCAACATACATTTTTTTAAGTTTTATCATTCTCTTATTTTAGAAGTTACAGGGGTGGGACACACATTTTACTACTTTGGAAGTGTCTCTCGCGCAAACTATTCAGTTTAGAAAAAAATGATATTAGAAACCTCAATATCATTTTTTAAGACCTATCCATACATACCCCACATGTATGGGTTTGATGAAAAAAAAAAATGAGTTTCAGTTCTAAGTATGGGGAACCCCAATAATTTATTGTTTTTTTTTCTATTTTTTTTGTGAAAATCTTAATGCGGTTCACAGAATACATCTACTTACTAAGTTTCAACAGTGTAGTTCTTATAGTTTCGGAAAAAAGGTGGCTGTGACATACGGACGGACAGACGGTCAGACAGACATGACGAATCCATAAGGATTCCGTTTTTGCCATTTGGCTACGGAACCCTAAAAAGGTAAACCATAAAATATTTTCAAGAGCTGAAATCTCTCTAGGCAATAAGGTGCCTTTACACTCCGATGAACAACATAAAGAGAAGTTTTCTCCTCCACCAGTTGTAAATTATAACCATAAATCCCTGCTTTATCGTTTTTCTTTTGAAGGTAGAAAAAAGTAATTCAGCCTTTTTACTATAAGATTATTTTTGCCTAGAACGGTTATATAAGCTCACTTCGTTTCTTTTTAACTGACTTCAAAAAGGAGGAGGTTCTCAATTCGTCGGAACCTTTTTTTTTTTTTAAATTTTTAAGAGAAAACTTGTCTGTACATTTTAAGAGAAAACTTGTCTGTACATTTTAAGAGAAAACTTGTCTGTACATTTTACATTCATGTTTATGAATATGTAAGTATCGTAGCAGGTGGAGGAGGATAGGAGCAGTGGTGGCCCAGTGGCAGCGACGTACGAGTTGTAGGTCGTAGGTTCGAACCCAGACAGGCGCTTTACTTTGTGTCTATTTCTATCTGGCTAGCCTTTTCCCAACTATGTTGGGGTCGGCTTCCAGTCTAACCGGATGCAGCTGATATACGAATACCAGTATTTTACATAAAACGACTGCCTATCTGATCTCCACAACCCAGTTACTGGGTAATAAGATACCCCTTAGTAAGACTGGTTGTCAGAATTTCGGGCTTCTGACTACCCGTAACGACTGTCAAAGATCCACGAATGACAGCCCTGACCGATGGCTTAACGTGCTTTCAGAGGCACGGAGGGGTCTCGGTATGTAAAGATGGTCACCCATCTACAGACCAACCGAGGTAAGCGTAGCTTAAACTGATCGATCGACCTGTGCGGCTGTTTTTATTTAGCGGGACCCTCCCCTTACAGCTAAACTACCTATAAATAATAAAGATTTGATCCAACGACCGCTGTTAATAACCTGAAGTATGAGTTGAGTAAAACTGTTTTCTTATGTTTTATCGTGTTTACTTATTGACAACCATCACATCTGTGAAGTTTAGTGGAAAAGCAACAGATTTTTTAAACTGATATTTCTGTAAGTGACTACAATAACTGCGGTCGATAACCCCACAAAAAAATCATCATATTAATTTATGTCGATACCGATACCCATTACGCCTGCGGTGTTTAGCTAGCGAATTTAAAACAACCCTGTATAAATAACGAATAAAAAGGTATTTAGGTTCAATCGAGCAGATAGTGGTATTTATTAAGGGGTTAATGGCTACCCCAGGGTGCTATTTCCTGGGCGGGCCGCCAAGCTCGACTGCGCATAATGGGCGAACTTAATGTACAGACGCCAGCACATCAAGCTACTACTATCTGTCAAATTTCTTTAATAGATTTTCAACTTTATCGCTAAAGTATAAGGTTCAAAGTTGATTGGGAAAATTTTACAGTTTCGGGTAGCTTTATGTGCTGGCGTCTGTACCTGTGGTACACATATTAATATTGACAAAGGTTCAACTACACCCTGTCTGGTAGAAAAGATAAACGCCAAAAAGGTAACAAAAGACTTGTCATAAACACATTACCGCTCCTTTGCGTCGCGCAGTCGGGTAAAAAATCTACTTTTATCAACCCAGCCAGCTGGTGGCAGCTGTGTTTTCTAGAATATTGAAACCATGAGTATACCATACTAGCTGCTTCCCGCGTCTTCCTCCACCTATTTTAACATACAACATCCTA
Source organism: Oligia fasciuncula (assembly GCA_963082905.1). Taxonomy (NCBI): domain Eukaryota; kingdom Metazoa; phylum Arthropoda; class Insecta; order Lepidoptera; family Noctuidae; genus Oligia; species Oligia fasciuncula. The sequence goes on from OY720401.1 coordinate 6,114,515, forward strand.
TGGCATTTGACATTTGTAGCTTTCTTTCAGTGATAGAATTTTGATTTGTATCGGAGATTACCCGCAGGGTAAATATTTCCTTTCAGTGACTTTATCTCTGACGGCAGCAACCGAACATCAACCTTATTGCATCGACAATAAAGATCATTGTGCTTAAACATTGATGTAAAATCAGAGGTAGGTAAAATATAACTGTGAATGGACAGTAGAAGTAGACTGCCACTGCCACTCAGGTATACTGACAGCGTCGACGCTCTACAACGCCAAACTATTCCTAAAACTTCATGACCCATACAGCCGAGTACCTCATCACCTCAACCTATCGCAGTCCACTGGGTATTCGCCTCTCCCAGACTGCGCTACAACACCCTGTCCTAGAAAGGCGTAGGACCGCATCCAATCTGTCCGAACCTTTTTTTAGGTCATCCAGAATACCTACTATATTATATGTTCTTTTTTTGTAACAAATACCTAGGTTGAAAAAAAAACAATAGCCTTCTCGTACCTACTTAGCGCAGAGACCGTTATTTTTTATTCAGCCTCGAATATCGCAAAAATACCTATCCTAAAATCTTACACGTTATTTTCTTCTGCCAAAAAACATTGGCGCCGATTCTGTTGTTCACAAACTAAACTAAATTTAAGTTCAGGCATCTTTTTCTTTCTATTTCATTAAGAAAAGGACAGAAGATAAATATTAGTTTAGTCCTGTCAAATTAGTCAGCGCCTGACGTAAATTGACGTAATAGCCAATTTTTTAATCTCGTCTAAATTGTCTATGGAGTATCTTAATTTGACAGGACTAAACTAGTATTTATCTTCTGTCCTTTTCTTAATGAAATAGAAAGAAAAAGATGCATGAACTTAAATTTAGTTTAGTTTGTGAACAACAGAATCGGCGCCATTGTCTAACACATGTTTAGTACAAATAGACTCTTAAAGCTTGCCAGGGATATCAAAGAGCCTTGAAATGTTGGCACGAAGAGGTGTCGACTTAGGGATTAGGTTGGCTGCCAACTGCCCATCCCATCAAACTAATATAGCTAAAGTATTGGCTTTACGCATCATTAAGCTGATGGTAAAATAATCCAGTTATTTGTGGAAGCTTGGTTTGGCAGTTTGGTTTTTAATTTCGCAAGGCAAAAAACAAAGCTTACATTTACCTTTTTTTTTGTTCTCGGGGATATGAACCTTCAAAAGGGGCCTGGTCTTTGGGGATAAAACCAGGGAGTGTGGGATTTATAACTCACTAAAACCACCCTGGTGGTCACCATCTGCACTATGGAAGGGGATACCGTTAAGCTTACCTGGTAAATTAACGAAATAGAAACAGTGGCAATCAAGTTCGCCCTATTAATTTAATTGACACTGTTTCTACATATTTTTCGTCGTCATAAAATTAAGCAATATATTCACCCTCTCAGGTCCCATCACAATCTCTATTTAATTCCTCGCGGAATTACCCATCTGTATTTACAGCCAAATATTTAACATCCCTAAAGTGTAATTACGGTTCAATTACAAAACATAAAAGCATCAATAAACAAACATGGTAAATATCCATTAACTCTCGATGAGTTTAGTAGGCGGTAACAGAATAACAATAAAAAGCGACACGGAAGGGAAGCTACTCAGGAATTTGACAACGTTTTTGTTGGTTTTCCGCAATGTTTGTATTTCCAAGTGTTTATGGGGTGAAATTTTTTATTTTGTTTGCGTTTAACATGACCTCTGGTTGTTCGCTGGAACCACTGAGTGAGGAAATAAAAGCTTGGTTGTGAAAAAACTTTTTAACAAAAAAAAAAAACGACTTCCAAAAAAACACTACAAAGTGAAAAATAACTTTTATTTCGGAAGTCGGTGTCTTTGGATCTGTATTTTAGTTTTTTGCCACCGACTTCCGAAATAAAAGTTATTTTTCACTTTGTAGTGTTTTTTTGGAAGTCGGTTTTTTTTTTTTGTTAAAAAGTTTTTATTTCTCGCTTTTTAGTGTGTCTGTTTATAATGTATCTAAGTTACAATAGCCTAATGCCAACTTGCTCATCGCCTTTTACAAAATATTGCTTTTCCCGATGCAGGGACGTTAATTGTTGAAGAGTTCTCCTGGTATTCCACCATCAGCTCCATTTCACCATTCGCATTGTGACGAGCATAACTTGCTTAGCAACCATATTAAAGTAAGTAATCGAATCGCAAACCGGGAAATATTTATTATTGAGTAGTTCCGGTGGCCATCTGTGGTCTTCATCATCGGTTCCACTTCACCAAATGATGCTTTCCGAGAGCAAATGCACGAGTTACTATAAAAAATACCCAAATCGCTATAGGTGTGCCTATAATACTTGAAGAGTTCCTTCGATTTCTCCAAGATCCCATCATCAGATCCTGACCTGATGACAATGGGACCACCTGGAAAGTATACTCTTTCAAACAAAAAAATAATTTTTGCAATCGGTCTAGCCGTCTCCGAGTAATCGGGGAACATACATAAAAAAAAAAATAAAAAAAAAAAAAAAAAAAAGGTTCCGACGAATTGAGAACCTCCTCCTTTTTGAAGTCGGTTAAAAAAGAGTTTAGGTTTTTTTTATTGAAAAAGTTTTCGTTTTCTAAGACTATCTCACCATAATACTGTTTGTACGATGGTGCCCGCTGGCCTAGGAGTTACCTAACTTTTTCTTAACTGCCTGAAGACTCAGGTTGAACTGCGTTGCTCAATTTATAAACTGCCTCAATACCTACGTATACCTGACGATCGACCAAGCCATGACATTCATACATCACGTACCTACCTGGGTAGATTCGTCATACAAATAAAATAAGTAGGTACTTGACAAAATCACGTCTTGTCAGCCTACTATGGGCTATATTCCAAATTAACAATATTCCCCAATATATTCTAATCTAATTTTATAAAGAGGTACAATTATGCCTGTTTTTAAGCGGTAATCTCTGGTATTCTATAAGGACAAGAACTCCGCGAGACAGGCTCGACCTAGTGTGGTTCATAGGCAAAACTGTAAAGAAACGTAAGGCTTTGTTTTAGGCAAATAAACACTATTATCATCATTATGATACGTGAGGCGAGATTATGTGTTAATTAAACACATAGATTCCTCGAAAATCTTTGTTACATATATTTCCCTATACTCATAATAACACCTCAACGATAAGAGAGTAGGGAGAGGGTAGAGGAAAGGGGGGGTTGCTATTGGTTATGATCACTACAGTACAAATTCAGCGATCGATACATGATACCTAATCATTTTGCTGCTATAATATTAACCAACTTGTATGGAAAGTCACACATGATGACGTGTCTTGCGTGTCCAAAATACATTTACAAAATTCCTTATCACTACAACCACAATGTTTAATTTCCCCGAACATCTATATCTTCTATACATATAATAAATCTGTAGACGAGGCGTTTCTGTACATTGAAAATATAAAAAAAAAAAATAGTTGGGGTGTTATAGGATAACCAACAGATGCCATTTCATCAATTTTTAGAATTTTTGTCTGTTTGTCGGTTTGTCTGTTTGTCTGTTTGGATGTGACAAAATTTGATTTGAACACGTTCAACGTAAAAAGTACCAAACCAATATGGTAAATTTTTATACTCAAATATAGTGTAGAACTCGGAGTAGTAGTTAGTTTTGGTTTCATCGCAATCGCTTCACTGTATCAAAAGATATAATCAATTTAATGTATTCTACAACAACTTTCATTACGTAAGTTGGATACACGTAATGACATCTATTGGCGCTTTATAGTACTAACGAAAACATAATTATTGTGTTTATAACATTATAATGTGATTCACGTCATGCAGGCTTACCTATAAGATGACTATCACAGTCACTTCTGCCTGTGTTATTTGAAAAAGTAATGATTACATAATATAATGTTAATCGCTTTCGATTGTTGGTTGATTAGTGGCGCTAAAAGAATTTCAAATAAAAAGTGAGGATAATGTAAGATAATATTATGTGATGTGGTGTTCTGAGTGATAAAGATTGCAATGATAAATGAATTTATTTTTGTAAGTAGGTTTGTACAAACACTTTTACACGTCAATCATGTTTTAATTTTTTAAACTAGATGAAGTCGTCGTTTCCTATCTGACTACTGTGAGAAGAAAGGCCGAAACAAACACACACACGGGCAACTTTATTTAGGAGCTCTTTCGAGGGGCAAGCAACCTTTCTAACATTGTTAACAGAGAAGCATTTTCTTAGTGACATAAGGTTTTAAGATCATAATTATCATACTTTCATAGTTTTTTTGCCTTTTTTCTCGTTTTTTTTTAAATTTCTTTACCATGATAACGCTTCAACGCACACCTCAAGACGGGCTGTTGATTTATTGAGTATAGGTTCGGCAGGTGCACACGCTTTTTTTTTGTTTCCGGGGTGGAAAATCTTCATGGATGTCCGCCGCCCTGGAACGGGCGGCGAGGTCTGTCAGGCTCTTACTGACTAAAAATCAACCCAGTGTTCCGTCTCACACCTACGTCGGGGGTTGCGGGACCGTACGATCCTTCCGCAACCCCCGACTGGTGACGTCAAAGAGGGGCGCGCGTGGAACACTACGCGCCGCCAGCTCAAGTCCTGATGTGTTGGCGGTGACAGACGTCCCCGAATTCGTCGCCCCTGGACCCGTTTAGGGGGGCTGGAAGAGGGCGTTGTACGCCCTCCGCCGACGCCCGATGCGCCTACTGCGGGCCGGGTGAGTGGATGAGATCTCCCTCTCCCTTTCCACAGCCTCCTTCTGCGAGACGACCGTTTCGCAGAAGGAAACCACCGCGTCCCAGGACTCTTCGCTGCCGTCGACTCGACTACGGCCGGCAGCGATACGTCAAGGTGCACACCCAATACAAGTAGCACTGCCATGTCGTAAAAAGGTATTGTAAATTATGTTTTCGAGACAATAACTAAATTTTTAGCCATTGTCTTGGTTAAAACCATATCGACCCTTTTTTTTTTCGGATGGGAAATCATCAAATGACCCGCTCTGGGTGGAGCGGAAGGGAGTGTCAAACTCTTACTGACTAAAACCCAGCTACCCATTACTCTCCGCCCGCAGGCCCGCGCCTACGGTGGCCGGGAGTCGTCACGCGGCTCCCGACGCCCGGAGCGTCTCCCACGGTGGCTGGGACGGGAGGCTCTCTCCATGAGCCATCCCGCCACCTCCTTTGCTAGCATGACTGCTTCGCAGAAGGAGGTGACTGCCTCCCACTCCCTCTCGCCCCGGACCATGGCTTGCACCAGGGCCGGACGCGAGAGGTCGCCGCCGCTGCCAATCGCCTCTACGAGGACACGGCGGTGCTCCGCACAAGCGGGGCAGACCTCCACCGTGTGCTCCACCGTGTCCTCTGAGCGATCCTAGCAATGGTGACACCCGGGCGTTTCCTCCCGCCTGGTGATGTGCAGGAACCTCCCGAAACTTCTGTGTCCGGTGAGGACCTGCGTCAGGCGGTAGGTGAGGGCGCCGTGGCGCCTCTCTAGCCACTCCTTAAAGAGGGGTCTTATCGCCGCTATCGCGGCGTGCCCTGCGCTGGGTAGCGACAGTCGCTCTTTCCATGCCGCCATGAGATCGCGCCGGAGATCTGTCCGCTCCGCACCGATTTGCCGCGGAAGCGGATCTTCCCCCCGGCGTAGTGCCTCCGCGCGCCACTCATACAGGCGCGCGAGGACTATCGCCTCCAGATCCCATGGCGGCCCCGACACGTTCCAGTTTGGGGGCCAAACGTCGGAAATGCACCATATCGACCCTCAAGGTATCTTATGGTAAATGGACATAATATGGCTATTTGGTCAGACAATCAGCCTCGAGCAGGCGCTTTCATTTTTATTTATCCTCAAAAATCAAAGTGACACTTCGTCGCATTGTCATTATGAACCCTGAAGACGCACCCTGAAGACCACCACCACCACCACCACCACCACCTATAATACCAACATCCTTGGAGACTACTACCAGTCAGATAGGATATTCTCCTCCCGCTGGAACATACTCGGGCAATCCAGACTCTCCAGTTGTAGTTGTGGAGGTCACTCCGGATAACTATTTAAACTAGTCAGTGAGACAACAGAAGTTACCCCTTCAAATAACAAATTATTATTACAGAATAATAAAAAGGTATCTTCTGGCAATATAATTAATAATAATAAAAAACCAAAGGGAGTGCAACATAATATTTTAAAATTATTTAATCAGAATATCCAAGGTTGCGCTTCCAAATTATTGGAAATAGAATTGTTTTTGGAAAACACCAAGTTTGATGTCATTTGTTTAACAGAGCATTGGTTGAAAGATCATCAAGTAAAGTCAATTAATTATGAAAATTATTGTGTAGTTAGCCATTTCAGCCGAAAACGTATGATACATGGCGGATCATTAATATTACTTAAAAATTCTATTAAATCAAAAGAACGAAAAGACATAATCGGACTGTCTGTTGAACACACCATTGAATTGTCCTGTGTTGAGCTTGATAAGCATGTTATAGTATGTGTATACAGACCTCCAAGTTACCAGAATCTATCGGTGTTTGATTCTGTAATGGAAGATGTGTTAAAGAAACTTAGTACTAGTAGTAAGTCAATAATAGTATGTGGAGATTTTAATATTAATTTATTGGAAAATAACTCGAATACTGTCAGATTGTTAAGTCTTTTTAGGTCATTTGATTTGTCAAATGTTTTTATTGAACCAACCCGAGTGACAGCTTCTTCTGCCACTTGTATTGATAATGTTTTTTGTAATTGTGATTACTTACACAAAGAAATTGTAAATAAGTTGCCATCTGATCACAGTGGACAAAAAATAACATTTAGCTCCTACATGCCTTTACAAAAAATTCAAATAAGGTTTAGGACAATTACATGTAAAAAGTTAGAGAAATTAAATAATTCTTTGGCCAGTAAGTTATGTGATCAGAATTTTAATAATATAGGTGACCCAAATGAATTCTACGCCGAGTTCTTTTCAATATTAAACGCGCAGTTTAATGACACTTTTCCACTAAAAACTAAAAATATTCACACAAAGTTTTTATTTAGTGACTGGGCGACTCCAGGTATTCGTAAAAGCAGGGAAAAACTTTTTGAACTCTATGGCTTAAAGCAACATATGAATAATACAAACTTTCATCAGTATGTTGCAAAATATTCAAAAACTTTTAAAAGTGTGTGCCAAAAAGCTAAAGCTCTTTATATTAGCAATAAAATAAAATCAGCTGATGATAAAATAAAAACTACCTGGCAAATAATAAATAATGAAACAGGTAGGAAAAAACAGCCTAACACTGAATTTAATTTAGAGACTGCACATGGCCCCATCAACTCAGATGTAGAAATAGCTCAGGAATTTGAAAACTTTTTTTCTAATATTCCCCTTAAAACTACTGAAGCTTTAAATTCATCCCCCACGCTTTCTGCTGCCTTACTTAAAAAGAATGTAAAGGCATGCCCTTTGGAGTTTAGGTTTCAGCATACAAGCCCCCAGGCTGTTATAAAAGCTTTTAGAGATCTTAACATTAAATCAACAGAAGATCTCTGGGGAATGTCTGTAAAAGTATGTAGATCTTTCATCGAAACTATTGCGCCCTATTTAGCTTTCATATTTAACACCAGTGTTGACCAAGGAGTCTTTCCGGATCTTATGAAACATAGTAAAGTAGTACCATTGTTCAAATCCGGTGATAGTAAAGATCCTAACAATTATAGACCTGTGTCAATTCTACCAGTTCTCAGTAAGGTGTTTGAAAAGTTGATGCTCAATCAAATGTTACGTCACTTTAATAAAAATTCCATCTTTCATGAACACCAGTACGGTTTCACCAAAGGGCGTTGCACTACTGACGCCGGTGTTACCCTTATAAAGAACATTTTTAACGCCTGGGAAGAAGCACAAGATGCCATTGGAATCTTTTGCGACCTCTCTAAGGCGTTCGATTGCGTAAACCACGAGACACTTCTGATGAAACTGGAGCACTATGGAATTAGAAAAGCAGCACTTGACTTGCTAAGATCATACCTGAAAGATAGAAAGGTTAAAGTTCAAGTAAACGGCGTAAACTCATTAGGGTCTGAAATGACAATGGGTGTTCCTCAAGGTTCGATATTGGGTCCATTCCTCTTTTTAGTTTACATCAATGATTTACCCCAATTACTTCAAAATCAACCGAAGATGGTGTTATTTGCAGATGACACATCATTAATCTTTAAAATAGACCGACGGTCACAAAATCTTGACGACGTGAATAACTCTATTCTTCAGGTCCAAGATTGGTTTACGGTAAATAATTTAGTACTTAATGAAAAAAAAACCAAATGCATTAGATTTAAATTACCGAATGTTAGAAGTAGCGAATGTGAAATCATATTGAATGGCCAAAACCTAGAATTTATTGATCAGACAGTTTTCCTAGGAATCACGCTAGACGAGAAATTACAATGGGGACCTCATATAACATCTATTGCGGGGCGGCTAAGCTCCGCCGCTTATGCTGTTAGAAAGATAAGACAGTTAACAGATGTAGAAACCGCGCGTTTGGTCTATTTTAGTTACTTCCACAGTATTATGTCATATGGCATTTTACTATGGGGTCGGGCTGCTGACATTGAATCCATTTTTATTTTACAAAAGAGAGCTGTCAGAGCCATTTACAATCTACGTCGTCGCGAATCTCTTAGGGAACTATTTAAAAAGGTTAATATCATGACGGTACCTTGCCAATTCATTTATGAAAATATTATGTATGTAAGAAAAAATCAACATCTTTTTAATAAAATAAGTGATAGGCATAATTTTAATACTAGAAATAAAGATAAATTAGATCAACCTTTTTTCACATTATCGAAAGTACATACATCTTTTATGGGGTACTGTGTTAAATGCTACAACAAAATACCTTGTGACATATTGCAATTAAATGAAAGAAAATTTAAAACTCATATTAAAAGTACACTTTGTAAACAAGGATATTACAAATTAGAGGATTATATCCAAGATAAGAATGTTTGGAAACATGCTGGTCCTGCTCCATAGGACAATCTAAAAGTCTAGACAAAATCAAACTTGTTCCTAATTTAATTTATATGTATATTTTTAATTATGACATCTTATTCTAATTCAATTTTACAATCTGCGACTACAGTGGCTCACAAACTTGTTAAAGTTCAACTACTTTTGCATTTTTTCATTTTTCTTTTTTTTTTAAATAACTTGTAAATATGTGAGCACCATGTATCTATCACTTATTTGATTTACCTGTCATTGCTTAATTTTTAATTCTTTTTACCTTTTGTGGTAGACTAATTTTATTATGGGTGCATCGTGTTCACATATAAATTTTATTATGTATACAAGACCTTGTAAAACATTTTTAAAAGAGTAACGGTGGAGTTTCTTGCCCATTCTTCTCCATACGAAAACTACCTTTTCGAATGGGCGACTAGAATCATTTCTATTTAGTTTTTTTTTTGACGTTCAAAAGTGCCTTTAATGTGCCTATTTGAAATAAATGATTTGACTTTGACTTTGACTTTGCAGTGACTGCTGTGCAATCGAAAGGGCTATGGTTGAGAACCCCAGGCAAGGGAAGCGTTACCAGACAAGATCGGAAGATTTTTCCTTTTACATCTTTCTTAAGCGACACATTATTGTGTTCCGACATCCACGCGAACGAAGTCGCGGGCACAGCTAGTATAAAAATACTTTCAGATATCAAATATTAAACCGTAACATGAAAACCACAAACAGTCAACACCATATCTAGATGGTCTTTAATACGTTAGATCTCTACCTACTTTCCTGTTTGCGCTCATTGGTGCGTAATGCGCTTGCGATTGTTATTCAAATACGTGTGTCATTACACGAGCACAATACACGCGGCCGATCCAAGGAATGATCGTATCGGTTGTCGAGGGGTTAACGGATTGTGTAATTAGAATACGCATAGGTAATGTACGTGGCTTTATCTTTATGTTTGAGGAAAATGGTACCTTACAAACCAAGGATAATTTTCAGCAGATCTGTCAATCTTCAATCTACAACTGCTACTTTGGTCTAGTACTCGAAAGCGCTACTGCTGATCATGAGGTTCCGGATTCGATTCTCTGGTCGGGCAAAGTGTTATTGGGTTTTTCCACCAAGAATCTCCCCGTAGTTCTCCGTAGCAATTGGCTCACCCCCTAAAACATGGGACTAAAACAAAACTGAGGAACATTTCTGTCTATAGATATAGGGATATAGGGATTACAGGCGTGGTGTTATGCCATCAATCTATCTTGATCTTTCACTGCTGAAAATTATCCTCCTTTTGTTTGATTTACGCGATTGTAATGGGCCATTCTCTAGAATCTCTAGATCATCATCCTAGCCTAGCCTTTTCCCAACTATGTCGGCTTCCAGTCTAACCGGATGCAGCTGAATACCAGTATTTTACATGGAGCGACTGCCTATCTGACGTCTACAACCCAGTTACTGCGTAATACGATACCCCTTAGAAAGACTGGTTGTCAGACTTTCGGGCTTCTAACTATCAGTAACGACGGTTAAAGATCCACGAATGACAGCCGGGACCAACGACATAACGTGCTTTCCGAGGCACGGAGGGGTCTCGGTATCTTAAGATGGTCACGCATCCACAGACCAACCGTGGCAATCGTAGCTTAGCTGATCGATCGACATGTGCGGCTGGCCATTCTCTAAATATGCTGTCGTTATTATTTAAATAGGCTCATGGACCACTTGTGAGAACACTGGCGTAAACCGGAGATGATGATGCAAAGCTGTAGGTAAGTGAATAAATTAGTCTTAGGCAAGCTGGAACTGATCTATTCACTTATTTACCTTACTAGCTGCGCCCCGTGGTTTCACCCGAGTAAATGTTGACCCCGTGGGAATACCTCTATACAAAATTTTATTAAAATTAGTCCAGCCATTTGAGCGTGAAGAAGTAACAAACATATAAACACACACACACAAGCTTGCACCTTTATAATATATTAGTGTGATGACTTGATTTCTTTCCGTACTGTACTTACAACCTCGATGTAAATTGGAATCAAAAAGTTAACTTATTACACTACTTGTTACTTGTTTGTTTATTTTCGTAACTGACGCCTAAATAATAGGCTCTAGGTCTGTCGCGACACGACCTCCTATGGCCGTATATGCGGCATGCCCGTGGTGCCGGTGGCTTTGTGCCGGCTATCCCGGCTTCCAAATTACGCGAATGTATGCCATTGGGCTATAAATTTATAAGCTCTTGTGCAGTTAGACAACTCCCAAACTCGGCTTGTTTCGTAACCGCTGGCATCGATGTTCCTACCTATAGGTTAGCGCGTATGTTCGGTCTCCATTACTCACCGGACTTTCTGCTGGTCTGGATTCTGGACAAATTTCACCGTGATAACTTAAGTGACATTCTGTCTAACTGTCATTCCAACTGAAGCTGTTGACTTGAATCTCACTTCAAGCTCCCTCCACCTAAGTTTTCACGGTGAGATTTTTACGAAATATATTGGCTGGTTTTAGCAATTTCAGTTAGGCGTTGATGAATTAGTCAGTCAGTCATAGTCGGAAAATTGGATACTTAAAGCGCTCCTTTCCATTAAGTTTTGGAGATCGGAATTTTGCTGATATATTTTTCTACTTTAATTAAAAGATGATTTAATTTTATATTCAGCAATTGCTGCAGGCTTTCGTGGCAAATCTCATTATCATAAATAAAATATATCTACAATCTAAACTGAAATGTAGGTAGACATTTTTGGGGCTCTGGATAAAATCAGAGCTTTATAGGGGACAGAGGTCCGTGAACACATTAAATATAAGTCATAAATAAAGGGTAGGTACTGCTGCTAATGAGGGTATACCTTTGGTACAAATATAGGGTCTTTCAATATTTAACCTATATGGATTTTGGTCCTTTGCATTCTATAGTAATATTCGTAGATACAAAAATAAATAAACTAAATGTTTATTTCAACGAAAGGATAACCGTATTAACCACTATGTTTGGCATTTAACCTAACAATCATTTGAGACAAAAACTCGAACTCAAAGCATTTATTTCAAATGAACCAAATACAGACACTTTTGATTTGTCGAGGGGTTGGTCAGTCAGAAAGATGAAGCTAGTTGCCAACTCCCAAGGCGTAGTAGGTAGCTATGAAGAAGAACGGGCAAGAAACTCTACAGATACTCTTTTAACTCATAAAATTGTTACAAAGATAAAGACATAAATTATTCGTCGGATATGGTAGGTAGCAAGCTGGTTGTTATATACAAGCTCAGGACACATCTACCGCTAAAAGCGGCATACGAATATTTACAATATTAGGTACACGTGGGTAAAAAACCTAACTATTCTACTTATACTATAAACAATATCAAACATTAATACTTTGGAACATTATACTCTATTATACAATCTATACTATAATATTATAAAGCTGCAGAGTTTGTTTGTTTGTTTGTTTGTTTGTTTGAACGCGCTAATCTCTGGAACTACGGGTCCGATTTGAATGATTATTTTAGTGTTGGGTAGTCCATTTATCGAGGAAGGCTATAGGCTATATTTTTTTTCTTCAAAATTAGGGATCCGTAATAAAATTGCTATTTTGTAACACAAGGTGTAAAATCGAAAACCTATTTTTGCGTGCGCTGCAAAAACTATTGACAATAGAACAAAATAATGTACTACGGGTTTGTAGAGCCCATTAAGACCTACAAAAAAGTCCGCGAGAACATATGTCTAGCTATCATGGTTTAATCACAATAACCGATTTTGTGTTCAAAATAATTATTAAATCGTCTGAAGAAAAAAAAACTACGTTAAATATGTATCGTAATATTAATCTTTATCGAAATTATGCATTATATTATCAAGAGTATTTATGAAGAAGTAAAATACTTTTTGTTTCATCTCAATCGGATATTTCGTTTAAAAGTTATCACGTGTGTAAGATGTTAAGAGTTGGTACCTATTAAGGAGTTATGGGCCATAGAGTTTTTTATCTATACTAATAATAAGGCTGAAGAGTTTGTTTGTTTGAACGCGATAATCTCTTTAACTACCGGTCAGATTTGAATTCTTTTTGCATTTGATAGCCCAATTCTTGAGGAAGGCTATAGGCTATTTAACATCACGCTATGACCCTTAGGAGCCGAGCAAAAAGAAAAAAACTCAGAGTGAACGGTAAGCGAATACGAAGTGTTGCGACGCGACGGGGTGGGGGTACAAGAAATTTCACGCGGACGAAGTCGCGGGCAGAAGCTAGTTTAAAATAAAAACACAATAATAACAACAAATTAATTATATATATATGAAATCTACAATATTATAAAAAAATATTATTAACCCTTAAAATAAAAAAAAATCATTTAATGTGTAAAAAATTTTTTGGAGAAGGCAAGTTTTTAGATTTCTTGTTAAAAATAAATGGTACACTCTCTTATTACTTTTGGAATATGGTTATACTTTAAGGAGGACACCAAAGGAAAGGCCGTTCTAAGGATTTCAATAATGCGTTTATTATCCTTTTATTTATATAATGGAAGGTGTTATATATTAATGGACATAATTATGGTATTTGCAGTGCCGGACTAAGACTACTTGATGCCCTAAGCAATCCACGCCTGTAGGCCCTCCTATCCACTAGTCGCCTCGTATTTTTCCTAAACATCGACGAGCGATTTGTAAAGATTGGCGCACATCTCTAGCTAGAGTGACTTTTGGGTCTTGTAATATCTTGCTGATAAACAGCCTTGCCTTTCATGTGCTAGCAAGTACTGTTTCGGTGCTGTTTCGGCCTTATGATGCCCCCCGAGACGTGATGCCCTAAGCAATTGCTTAATTTGCTTATGGGCTGATGCGACACGGTGGAGAGTGCTATTTCGGCTACTGTGGAAAAGAAGTGAGAGTTTTTTTTAACACAATCCTACATATAAATAGATATCATAATACCACACCTGTATACCCCGAAGGGACATTTTGGACTTATCACATAAAAAAATATGAATACCTAGGTAATTGCAAAACGATAAAAGTATAGGGTGTAGTTTAGTAGGATTTCGATTCCAGGCCATCAGGCTAGAGTGGCTATACCGATTGTATGTAGATCTAAATGACAAACTCGATACCGTTTGGAAAGCATAAATCAACTGATACGAGTTTACTGGTGTTCTGCAATCACATCACGTTTTTGTGCGTGGCAGATGTTAGGTGAACTCTATATTTTTGTGTGGAATAGTAGACAGCACAAATGTAGCTTGAATTGTTAAAGTTCATGAAAAGCTTTTGTAAAAGAGCGTTTGATTTATGCACAGTTTGTGTTACAGTTTTATTTAAAATCCATAAGATACTACATATCCCACCCTATTTTATCATCAACTGCCCATAACATAGGTACTGCTGTCCTGTCACAGTTATTAAATAAACTATACAGGTTGCAAGAGAAACTGACGCGCAAACTGTTAGGTACTTACCTTAAATTCAGCACAAGATTCTAGATCCTCCACCGTAGAAATTTTTCGCCAAAAAAGCAACAACAACATACTCATTACAGTATAATACATACACACACACCCCCCCCTCACACACACACACACACACAAAAACGTAAAAACGTATAAAGCTTCGACACCAGTAATTTTCTGCTTACATAAGTGAACACTGCAAAGATCCTTCTAACCTGAACTTGACCGAAAAAGTCCTCATTCCGGTAATCTAGCCGCGCCGAAAGCCATAACCATTGGGATAGAAGGGTATGTTACGCAAGCCGTTATCAAGATGACCGCCCCAAGGTCTGGGCCAGCTCAGTCAGAACATTGACATTGTCGGGGCGAGTTTGGAACTTGACATTGTGCCCATAATACTGGCTAGGGAGGAAACAGTAGGTTCAGTTTGGTTAGTCTTGAGTTGTGCCTGCTTGGGTAAGTTTTAGTAATATTGTAGTGCCTTATTTAGCCAACTCAATTTACGATCGTAAATAATAATAATAATTTAATTGCATTCGTTTCCTAGTTAAGTCATGTCGGAGTACAGTAGTGTCGGACTTAAGGTATTTCGAACTAAACTATTGTCGAAATGAAGACGTGTCGTAGTTCCATATTGTCGAAATAAAATCTTATCATATTACGGTTTGTCGAAATTCAGTTGGTAAGTCTAGCAACCTATGTTTAAAAACTACTTACAAGTGTATCCGGCGAAAATGACAAACTTCCATACAAACTTTCATCCCCTATTTAACCCCATTAGGGAATGAATTTTCAAAAATCCTTCGTTATTGCTCACATTCATTATAAAAGGAACTCTTGTGTAAAATTGTATGCTTCTAGAGCTAAATCCGGCAATGTCGGTGAATAATGAATTTCTGATTTTTATTAAGTTTGCGCAAAAGTAGCCATATTTCTGCAACTTGAGCCTTTTCATTTCTTTAGCACATACTTCGGACACATTCATAAAATGATATAACAAAGTTGTCCTGCCTGACGTCCCATCCTACAACCTAGGTCATAAGAAAGTTTCACACCTCATAAACTCAGGCAGACGACCGCATATGTTTCATCCCCTTTATGGCCGCTCTAAACTACTGAAAATGACTCCACACTGGTGTGAGTAGAAAGTTTGGCACCCCTCCAATCTTCAAGGCTTGTGGAGCACGCTATATGGTAATATTCGCTTATCAGTTTCCGGCGGAAAGTGCTATATGGGCGCGCCATTTTTATACATATACACGGAGAAAATTACTCGCTTAGTCATCAGTTTGACTAAAACTCTTTCGGTCTTATTACAAAAAAATGCTTAAGTACTGGTTTAAACCAAGACTAAAAGGTCTAGGTTTGTGACTGTATTAAAGTTAGTACTAGTATCAAAGTGTGTTCCGATTACAAAACGAAGACTATCCGAGGATCTTTTAGTACCAAAGAAGGTCCATGGTTCAAATAATATCCACAGATAAGAAACAAAAATGGCATTCTTTCATTCGTTCCTACAGGCTTTATTTGAAGCAACGTTCTGTTTCTATAAATATTGATATTATATTAACACTTGAAATGATTAAATAATTATTTATCATTACAAAAATATGTCATAAATTGTTCTTTGTTTAGGTTACAATATAATGAACAAGCACATCTTGTACTTTTGACGCGGTTTTTATAATCAAGTTGTCATATTTTTTAACACCTCTAGCTTGAAATGGAATGAATTACATTCGGCTGTCCGCGTAAATGTTTACGTCCTTTTGATTATGTATATGCACTCCTTATCAATATTATTCTTAGTATTTTTATTACTAACAGCCTGTTAGTTGGTTTGTTCGTGAGTTGTTGTCACAAAACAACTCGAAAAATTATGTTTTACTAACTTTTTCTTCAGAACTCCAGAAAAAACTGAAACTGTTGTGTGTGTTGTGTTGTGTGTGATGAAACTGTTTCAGAGAAAACTGGAGTTCGGAATAAAAAGTTAGTAAAACATAATTTTTAAACTATTAGGTACCTACCGTAGGTAAACAATGCCTTGCATAGATAAGGATAATGATGCCTTGTTTCATCTTATTTCGACTACCTAACGCGGATGTTCTTATTATTATAGGAAATATTACGTAATGCGCAAACCACTTGCACTTCAGGACTCAATGGGCATCCTCGAGGGTCGTGGGATAAATCCTCACGTAAAACATCCACAATTTTTTCCTCAATCGTTTTGTGAACCTATACTTATATTTAAAATCTTCGTCACTCAATTCAAAAGGATTTACACGATGACGATGTCTGTAAGATCGCCGAGACGTTTCCAGCATATCCAAATCATCCAAATCCATCACGTCAATCATATTAATATCCATTTTTTACGATTTGCAAATAAAAAGACACAATAATAATCAACGCTAACCTCAAAAATAAATTAGTACCGATGTCAAACCATGGTTAAACTAGGGGTCTCGGCGGACTAACTTTAGTACCATACATAGTTCATGAACTAGTGATAAACTTCATTTTGTAATAGCGTTTTATTTAGTCATGGTTTAAACCTAGTGATAATCCCAGTACTAAATTTAGATCGCGTTTTGGAATAAGGCGGTTTAAGTTCAAGTTGAAAGGCTGTTGTTGTTTTCAACTTTCGACCTTAGCCAGTCGTTATAGGTTTTCAAATTGATTGTTTTTTTTTGTTGAAAACAATTAGGTACCTAGTAGATACTTAGTCACTGTTACCAAGGTTAGTCATTGTTTGATTGAGTATTTAGAATTTTAATTTAGTCTTGTGAGTCATGTGGTTTACAAACAGCTGTCCAATAGGTTTTGTAAATATCTGTTGTTTTCATGCTTTATTCTAATTGACTATTATTTTATGATTTGATCTAGAGAGGAGAGTGAGCTTTGGGATTCAATCAGGAGATAGATAGCGGTGTTTTCCATCATACTGTAGCTTTCCTAAGAATAACAAATCATTTAAACCATACAGTCTTCTGATTAAAAAATCGTCCGTGCGACTTGCAACGAAAAAAAGTTTCGTTGCGACACATCTAGAATTCTTTGGGAACCCAATCAAGGTAAGGACAATATTGAAGGCCAATATCAGAAAATTACTCTTTAGCGATATCCATTTTACCTTTCTACAGTCCGGATATTTGAATGTTAAATAACAGGTAAATTTAGCTTTCAGTTGGTAAATTCTGAACGCGATTCATCTCAATCAGTATTTCAATCAGTCGGTCGTTGTGATCTGTTTCAAAAGAATTTAAAGGTATGTACCTTAAATTCGACGGTGAGCAAGTCCTTTTCTAACAGGGTAAAATTATAAAGCAGGCTTGGCTTGATCGAGATTCAGAGTAAAGTTAGATATTTACATACTTAATTTGATTTAATTTTAAGATTTGGAGAATGATTACAGGAATTCTCCTTGTCATTAAAAAATACGTAATAGGTACGCAGAGACAAACTATGGCTAAAATAAAATGAGTAGCTTCAACAGTGCAGCAAAATTATCATGCAAATTATGCACTTCCAACGAACCGTTATAAAACCACTTTGAAACTGAATTTGAAGAAGTTTCGACGAGTAATCTGATAATCTGCATGCTAACTACTGGAAATGGAGCAGACTTAGTCATAAAACGTTACACTCACTACCTAACTTTGAAGTAGAACGTTCTTAAAATTACGGAAATTGCCCCACTGTCATGTACCGTGACACCACCGGTGGTGTCAAACTTGGTGTAATGGTGTCACAGGGAATGAACGAATTAATTCGCATTTCTATTGCATTCCTCTCATCTGCTGGACCTCAAATTACGCCACAATACCCGGATTTCTGTCTTCCGCCTCCTGATCGTCCCAGCCGCCTGTTTAAGGTCTTCGGTTATTTACGATAATTATAACGTTTAGTTTCTGTATTTTGCTTAAATTCGTCTACTTTCGACTAATTTTCCGTCGTTTACATGGTGTTTTATAATATGGATACGAGTAAGACTGAAAGCGATTTCGATTCCTCCTTCAGTAACATGGTGGATGACGAATGTTTTTAAACGATAATCACGCGTTCGCAATCAAATCGATACCTTAGCCCGTCCTTGGTTGTATTTTTGACAATGAACCTTTGAATAATACAGGTGACTAAGCAATGGTGGAATGACTGGCTGAAAAAGTTAAAGCAACAAATGGACTTACTGTACGCCTAAAAAACATTCGTCATTTCCTAACAAATAAATGAAAACGTAATTATTAGCGACATGAAAGACTGGTTATTTAGTAAAGAACGAGGAATAACCTACAAGTTTCTTTTGAAAAGCTTTTTCGAAATAAATGCACTTGTTAAACCTTTCTTTGCTTGGAGGAGTGAACAAAAAAATTACTGATGAAACCCATCGAACTATCTTATTACTATCTCTCCAAATTGGTAATATAGGACCCATTGAACACGTATTAGACTCCATATGAGTCCAATACTTAAGCCAAACTACTGTAAGTCTGCAACAGAGTCCGTTTATACGATCTCGTTGGACATTCAGCCGGCAAACCGCAGCTGTAACCAGTAACCGTGCAGTGCAGCCGGTACAAAATATTGTATCGGTTTTGGCACCACTTCAAATGGTTGTTTCTACCCCCAATCGGTCGTTAAGATTTTTGAGTATGTGTAGATTTTGTTTAGAGCTAGTATTTTTCACCTCGTTGCTCGGTGGTCTACTGATCGCAAGCGCTAATAATCATGAGGTCCTGGGTTCCCGAATCAGGCTAAATGTTATTGGGATTTTCCATCTGGAAAATTCTGTAACAGCTGGAGTCTGGTTTTGTGCCCGGTTGATGGTTATAGGCTCGCCCCTTATTACATGGGACTTAAGCATACCTGGCGAAATATGGGTGTACTATAAAGGTGCACTTCTGCGTTACCCTTCAGAGAGTACAGGCGTATTGTTATGTTATGTTATTTTTCACGTGTTACAACTAATTAGCACTAGCTTATTATTTTGGTTCAGTTGCTATTGAAGTGTATGTATGCTCCCTAACAGTGCATAACGTAGTATGTATTATAATTATATACCTTTATTAGCACTGATTAAAGTACTTTCGATCGGGTTGGTTGTCTGATCTAAATCCCCTATGACCCCCAACATTTCATGGCGACCCTGCCTTAGGGCCTGCCAAGGGGCAGATTAAGCAAAGTTATTGTTGTGCAGCGATTTTCAAAATGTGTAACTCCATGGTAAAAAAGGACGAGGTATTCGTCAATCAAAACTATTACTATCTATCTATCGTTCTGTCTGGCTTTCGTTTAAAGATATCCTGCATTTCTTGGAATTTTGTTTTAGTGAGACAATACATCGGACTTTTACACTTCAGCTGTTATTATTGTCTCGGACTTTTACACTTCAGCTGTTATTATTGTCCATGCAAGCACGATTATTATTGTTAACAAAGATGAGGTCATCAAATAAATTCTCAATTACGTAAACAATGGTCAGTCTATTTTTGCTGCGATATACTACTGCCGATAAATTGATTTGCAGTTTGGCAGGTGTTATGTTGAAATAAAACTGTAACAATAAGGATTAAATAAATATTAAAAAAAAAATTGTTTGAGGGTGCCAAACCAATTAGTTTAGAACGAGTCAATTGTAAGAATTAACAGCTGGTTTTAGCAGCTGGTTTGTATGTTAATTACATGCAGCTGCTCCAAGGTCAACCTGAATGACGAATATATATGTACAGTACAAGGTTGTTAATATGGCAGATCAAGTTTGAGAAAGAGACCGTAATATGAGTTTCAAAGGTCTACAAAGCTAAACTTTTTCTGAAACCCGATGTGCCTAACAGCCTACACCATATCAATTCGAAATTGACAATTTGTATCAAACATACACCAAAGAAAAACCTTTCTATAAATCGATTCGGGATTTTAAAGGCCATTAGGACGGCGAAGCTCACCTGCTCGAGCAAGGCTGTCTGAACCCTCCTTCTTTTGGACACGATCGCCATATCCGACGACGATTTGTCTGCTACCATTGCGTCGGTTGCCATGGTAACCGACGACAAAGGGATAAGCTTTACAGACACCTGAGTAGCTGGGTGGTCGATATAGTTTGTATCAGTTTTTATACTATACAGCAAGTTCGGTACCATTGAAATAATATTTGAAACAGGTTGACTGAACGTTTTAATTGCCCACGACGACGACGTTTAGAAGCTGGCATGAATTGATGGAAGTATTTGGTATTGCAATATTACTTTTTTTTTTTATTAAGTAATTCTTTATAACCTCATTGAAACTAAAATAAATGTGTTCTATGGAATTACCACCTGAAATTGATTGAAATTCGTCATTGTAACAATGATCCACAAAATAATTTATCAATGTAATTAGTTAACTGTACGGATATTCCCAATTACCCTAAAAAGCCATTTCGCCTCATGAACAACGCACTTAAAGTCGTATCACATGATGATATTCATGTTGATGTAGATAAACAGAATATACAATGCAAGCAAGCAGCCCACAATGCAGTGCCCCAGTTAACAGAGATTCAATTGAAAACACTATTGTTCATTGCACAGAATTGAAATACATAGATTCCTCTAGGCAATTGTAAACAGTCGACGTGACAGATGTGGGCAGATGCGATACTGCCTACATTAATATCAACGCGAATATAATGGTTCTAGCAAAATTGTTTGATGTATTAATTGCATTAGCTTTGGTATGTCGTTCATCATTAGCTAATCTAATTTGGTATATCAAGGTCACCATTTTATTTCAGAATAAATTATCGATCTTTTGATCATCGCTCGCTTTCAATTTATTAGTCCCGATTTTGGTTCGCGAGTAATTACGAATAATCATGAGCTACTGAACGGTGAAATTGCAAAAAGTTTATTCTTATGAGCACGGAACGTTAGAATGCTCTAGTAATGGCGTGGTATTGCTTATCTGTAAATCGTTTAAGTTAAACGCTTTTCTTTTATCTTTGCTATGTTCTAATCGACACCAACAAACGGTGATTCATTATTATCATAGCTCGACTCATACTTACTAAAGATTTTGTTTCTCTTGTCAACAGCAATGGAAGGTGGCGCGTGGTGCGCCCGCGACATCTCGCTGCGCGCGCAGAAGAAGTTCTTATCGCGCGTCGGTGGCGCTGCCAGTGCGCGTGCGCTCGTGCTGGACGAGCATGCTGCCAAGCTGCTGGATCAGGTATATTACTACTTCTAATGTACTTAGAATCAGTGCTACCACTCCTTAAAAGAGATATCCTATAGCAAAATTCATTCAATTCATTATAGAACGCAAAACTAGCTTATTGCGTATTTCTCTCAGACCCTACTCAGGGGTAAATGTTAGCCAAGGATTCATATTCTTCCCCCCTTACTAATAAACGTATTATATCAGATGAATAGTTACAGTTCGACTTGGCGGGGGCACTGCCGTGCCCCCAGATACCGATTTCTCTCTTTCAGTCGTCAGTAATTTGACTTTCGAAGGAAGAAGACAAAGTGTTGTGTAACTATACAGACGCTATTTAACGTTTATTAGGAAGGGGGTAAGTTACTACAGAGTAGCTACTCATAGCAGTTGTGAAGAAGCAGTTACAGTTTTTAATTCACCAACTGCCTTTTTAACACAGATCCCAGTCTACAGCTTGACATAGGCCTCCCAAGTTGTGCCACCCGGTTTCTGCCTTTCACACCCAGTTGCCTTATATCCATCCTTCTCACTTCCAGTTCCTGACAGTACTCCGCGAGCGCGTGGAGAAGCGTGAAGCAGAGAAGCTGGTGAAGCACGTGATCAAGTCAGCGGTGAAGCTGGGCGTGTTGCGTCGCCATGGACAGCTGTCAGCGGCTGACGAGCGCGCACTGGCGGCTTTCCGCTCCAAGTTCCATGTAAGTATTGACAATAATAGCTAAGTTCGTGATTGAAAATAGTAGCTATGAAGTACTTGTCACTAACACTTGGCATACATCTTAGTAACATATGTTATATACGTTTTGGTTGGTTTTCTAGCCATCTTAACTTACAACAGTTTAATCTCTTCAAGCTTTATTGTAACTTGTGTGTTATGCAAGATTGTCTTATCGTTTCTGTGAGTTTTCTAGGGTTTATGTGGACAGGAGTGAAAATGTGATGATTTCCCTATCGAATAATTTTCAATATCCTCGTTTCCTCAATTTACTTTAACCATCAGTTACCAATACTTACGCTTTTGTAACTTCTCCATTTTTCAGACTGTGCTGATGGCCGTGGTGTCTTTCTGCGAAGTTGACTTCTCTTACGACCGCGGATTCCTACAGGATGCACTGCGCGATTCTCACCAGTCTCTCAAGTAAGTAATCAGCAGGGTTCATTTGTCGGGGTCACGGATCGATCATCGCATCAATGAAATGAAAGCGAATAACGTCCAAAGAGTAGGCGAATTTAAGGAAAGAGAGAGCCCTATGTTGAATTACGAATTATTTTATGTTGTTATAATTTTTATGATCACTGGCCCTACCCGTGTGTTAAATTAATGTCGCCATTGTAGCGGTACCTACGTTGTATATTATGATAGTTGATTTGAAATTGTTAATGGATGTTTTGAAAACCATCGTATCTATGATTCATACTATTTTTAAAACATTGTTTTGGTTTTTAATTTCCAGAGCTGTAGTAGAGCGACATCTCACAGACAAGTCAGTATCCAGACTCGCTGGTGTTTTCGCCATCGCGTCTCGAGGTGAGCTCCTCGACTCACTATTCGCCGGCCAGGTCGACGAGGATGTGCTCAAACTATCCAGGATGCTGCGCAAAGAACTGGACAGAGGCCTTCTATAATCGCACTCTATCACACATCCTGTGCCGTCCTTAACCAAAGCTAGACGTACCAACGTATTTGGACGATTTTCCTCTTACGAGGCTTCATGTCGTCGGGACACATGTCCTTGAAACTCGACTATGGGAACACTTACAATATCGTTATCTCCACAAATGGAGATTTGATTTTTTTTATATTTAACAATATTTCTAGTTAGATTGTATGTACGTACAATTTGCACAGTCGGTGGTTTGATTATGTGCCGGCTATGAGTTTGGCTTGTTTAATAATTGCAATTAAAACTCGATGAGAATTCAAAATTCATTATTATGCATGAAATGATATTAAAACATTCATGAACAACTTTCATAGTTGCAGAAAGGTAGATGAAACGATTTGGCATGAAAATATAAAAAATAATGAGTTTATTACAGTTAATTTAACCACAAAACGTATACTGATAAGATATAACAGAAATAGCATTCGAATCAAAGCCGGCACTGCGATGTAGGGCATTATCGCTTCAGCATTCGTTTCACTAACTGCACACAAAATGTTTCATAAAAATACCATTGAAAAGCTCTCTCAAGTCTACACGACAAAAACGTTCGTAATTCCAAATATGGTGTTAGTGGCAATTTACAAGACTTCTATGAATACTCAGTGAGTTTATGTTGAAAAATGTATTTATTGTCATTAAATTATTATTAATTATGTATATGTCCGGTAAATGCGGATTTTTTTTGGCATTATGTTTGGATCTTACTGCAGGCTATAGCCAAATGCCATTGTTTTAATATGGCATGCCGGATGACGTTAACATCCACGGTAATTGACTACTAAGCATGAAAATAGAAGTTAATGATTACTGTCTGTGGTTTGACACTAATGATTCATGATGACGACACTTTTAAAATAGGTTTAGGGATTTTTATACTGACGACTGTATGAGTGTCTACAGTGAAATCGCTATTTAATATCATTTGTAATATGTATTTGACCAATGCCAGCAGTTTTTCATATAATAAATTATAATGCCAGTAATTTTGAATATTTGACTGCTTATATTCGTAATATTTGTTTCCAATATAAACTTGCCTGCCGTATATCTGCCAATTTTATCAATTCATTTGAAGAAGTAAGGAGTACCTGCGTTAACATTCTTGACTATGTCGAAACATATTATCTTGCCTTGTCTTACGACTTTTAAGATAACACACAGCATTATTATTTTAGAATGCATTTAATAGTTTGTATATAATACATATTTTAAGGCATACTCGAACAATTTAATTTTGTAATTATATTTTAGTTTTACGCAATAGAAGTTAAGAGAACAGTTACCAGTAAGGTAAGTCGTTCTTTTAAATTATCAATAATGTGGTTTTAAACGTTTTTACATTCAGATCCGTAGATATTTTAATGAGTCAATCAATTTCTTGGTACAGTTCAATGCTTCTAGTGGAGAAATTACTTATTTATGGATCTGGCTGTAAATCCTTGAATTGTAATCTATTGTTAACTTGTAAACGAAAAAAATAGACTTAAACAAACATATTGAAGCCTAAACATCTACGAATATATGGAATCTATCCAACTAAGGCCCTATTGCATTACTCAATAAAATCAAGTCATCTATAGTTAACTTGGTCATTTGGAGATTGTACTTTTCAGAAAATGTTTTGATTCTAAGTCTTGTATTAATTTATGATATCAGAATGTTAGATTTCGTATGTAATGTTCTAATCATAATCAAATCTGGATCTTATAAATATCTCTTATTGTATTCTTCATATCTGTATAGTTATGAAAATTTCAACGATGTATGTATAAAGGTTTTTGTATAATTAAATTATCATTTATCAGTAGTAACTTGTTAGGACCTACTACTCAAGTATTCGATCGAACACAAATCACAAAAATGTAATCTTAAAAATTCAGCAAAAATTTTGTAAAATACTTTGGACCAAAACTTTAATATCTACACAGTTCTAACATATCTGAACTAGAATTCATATCTTAATTATTTTATTAGCAATAAACTCGGATAGTCATAGTTCGTAACTATATTGTTTTGTATAACTACTTATTTGTAGTCGTAGTGCGGTACTCTCACTATAGAACGCACATCTCTAACTCTCTTGCCTAATCGTGTCACTGTTGTGTGTTTTATACTATTTGTGTTGGTGTTATGGCGTTTTCCATTTAGAGAATTCATATACCTACCTATTCGATTCAGAAAATTTAGGATTATTGAAGTGAAATTCTTAGACAGCGATTCGATAATTGGACTAGAATTGAGAGTGAAATTTCAAGGACCCGTCACGTTTCGGCACATTTCGTTACTTATGAGAGATTCTAAACATATAACTCTCTCTGTCTCTCAGACTCATAATCAGCTTATAATGTTCCCATCTTCCTACTACTGGTACACACTCTCACACTAAATCTCTCTCTTATTCTTTATGTTTGAGGAAGTTTCACTTTACCACTTGTGTGGTGCAGCAGGCGCAATTATTTTCAAGAGCAAGGATTCATGGGCATTTTTGTCATGGTCCTTGACCAAACCAATAACAGTGTGATGGTGAGATACATGTGATCTTTCTTCTGAGAATAAATAATAATAATAATTAAAATTAAATAATTAATAAATGCCATGGATGATAGATAAGTGACGAAAAATGACAGTTAACTATCCACAAGTAATTACAATTGTGAATCTAGTCGGTCATGAAAGATTCGCGAAGTTAGGTAAGTAGTGTGTTGTTTCGTATGTGCATCTCTAAATGGGAACCACCAAATGTCATAGCTAGATGAAATCAAAGAGACGTCCAAGTAGGGATTGTATTAAAAAAGACAATATCAATGTGTAATATAATAAATGTTGATTCCTAGACGACTCTCTACGAGGTGTTACTGGATTGATGTGAAATGAATGTTAAAAGTTAGTTGTTTTTTTTACAAAAAACTGGTGTGATTTAAATGTTAGCTATATGTTAGGAGTTAGTTTCTCAACTTTGAATGTTTCATTGTATATACTTTACGAAGATGACGTTCACCTCATTGAAGTTAAGTGTTTTAGATACTTATTCTTCTTCTTGAGAATCGATGACAAGTTTGAAATCTCGGTCAAGTGAAGTCGGCCGAGATAAAGGCAATTTGGTTCAGAGTTCATGTTTTTGACTAAATGCATTATAGCCTGTGGGTGTATTGAGGTGAGCGTTAATTCTTTAGTAAAACCTATTTGTTACACATACTCACCTATTAAAAAGGATTTTAATACAATGTCGAAATCTCAATGAATGAAATGTGAAGTATCAAGGTCTATGGTTGAGTCAGGCTTTAAAATGAAACATCGCAGTCTATATGACGTATTTTTAATTATTTAATTAAACAAGTTAAAATGTTCTAATAGAGACTCACATTGCAACTTTGTTTCAGAACACATTAAATGCAAAAATGACAGTGAAGCGTTTTATGACACAATGTTAGACGGTATTGAAATTGAAATGATCAATATTTATTTTTAAGTCATAATTTTCCCAGTGCTGGGACACAGGCCTCCTCTCTGCGAGAGGGAGTGGGCCATAATACACAACCATTTTTTAATATTTTCTTTTAAACATAAATCGTCAAGTTCAATTTGATTATTCAAACACTATCTCAGTTATTATTGTATCGTTATTATTTATTGTTGATTAGTTATATTTTTAGACACACTTAATTCTTTTTCACCAATTTCAATACCGTTCAAGATTTATAATTCTATTACCGAGCACATTATGGCACGTACATGACATTTTACTGATCGTAGGTCTTTTTCACCTCACTTCTCTGGAGCGTCGTCAATGCGAGAAGACGGGTGAAGGCGGAAACTTAAATATAACAATTTTTGTTAAGCTATGTTATTGTAATAAGATTTGATATCAAATATACAATTGATAAGAGTTTCTGAGTATTTATTTCAACTGTGATAGAAACCCTTTCCCCCTTATTACAAAACAAGGGTTTTCATAAGATCAGGGGGCCTAAAAAGGCCACTTTGGCAGGATCATGAAAGGATAACATTATGAATCATAATGGACAGTTAACTCTTAAGTTAATCGTATCAAATCCCATTGGTGAAGAATTTTTAGTTATTTTTTTTATCTGTGCTAAAATACCTACCAATCAATCCAATCCCAATCTCTTTGATTATACCTACGTAGTGCAGCGAAAAAATGAAAAACACTGACTGTCTTCGCCATATTTTGATTCGTAATGATATCCTTTTATGATTCTGCCAAAGTGGCGATTTAGGCCCCCAGATTTAAACCACCGAATCAGTTATTGAATTTAGGAACCTAACTGTTATTGAAATGCAATTCTTTATACAAAAAAAAAAAAATGACAGCTTTGTTCGGTGCGTACTGGCTCATAGTGTAAAAGATTTTTTTGATAAAAAAGTTAGTCAGGTGTAACTATAAGATATGATACTGAGATTTAATTATATTACTTTATATATCTATTATTCATATGTTTTCAAATAGATACGAAACCCTACAAATGTTATTAGAAATGTTGTCATTACATTTGAATATTGAAATATGTTAAATGTAACTTTAACACACACGTTTCGCCATGGGGCTTACAATTTATTTACAAGACCATAATGTACCATGTTTTAAAGCAAATAATTATATAATCTATTCTATTCTAAAGGTTTAGGCTACAACTAAAGTTAGATTTCATTTTGTATTATGACAGTTTATGTTTTGCTTGCAGTAAGTCGTAGTACAGACTGTTGTCTACCATTGTAATATCATTGATGATCATGTGCCTGTCACATGTTATTATGTTAATCATCAATAGTCAAATCAAGTTCACGTTTAACAGGATGCGGTACGATCCGGGGAATATTATCAATTGACTCGGGGCTAACTCCGTCAGCCTGTAATTCGTACCGAGAAAACAAAGTTGCTATGTCCAGCTTTAACATTATTTGCATTCTAATTGGTAACTTCTTAAAAGATTGAGCATAGCTTAGGAAAAAGTGTTCTACTTCATCTATTGTAGTATTTTCATTATTCTGTATAACGCTGGGGTTCTCTTGATCATCGTCAGTTGATTCTTGATCCTCTTGTTCCAATTTATTTAACTGATCTATTGAGGAATCGGAGTTAGTCATGTTCTCAGCTGGCATGATATATTCAAAAGTAAGAGTTTCTTGTTTTGGACCATGAGGCTCTCCTCTCGGCTTAGGTCTATACTTTGGTAGTCTTCTACTGCTCAAGCAATCGTCTAGAAACATCAACTTTTCAGCCCAGAGCCAGTTTTTGTAGTTCTTATAAGTGTCTGCGTGTGCAGGTTCCGAGGACTTCTTGAACTTTACAAAGTTGTCTTTTAGACCTTTCCACTTGGTAAACCAAATGTCCGCTAAAAATGAAATTAATTTTAGTACAGGAAATAGGTCTATTTTGAACAAAATTAACAAAAAACAAAATTAATAATAATTTAATTATAATAACATTCAAAATTTAACAAGTTTGTGGTCGAGTCAGGCTTTGAAATTAAACAACGTAAGCTTAATGAAGTTTTTTAATGGACCAAAACAATTGTACAGACGCCAGCACATCAAGGTACCCGTAACTGTAAAATTTTCCCAATCAACATTGAACCTAATAATTTAGCGATAAAGTTGAAAATCTATTTAAGAAATTTGACAGATTGTAGTAGCTTGATGTGCTGGTCTGTACATACATTTCAACTATGTTGTAGATCACATGTTATTAAAAAATTACAGAAACGTTTACATGAAATATAATCATAATCAGCCTATAATGATCCCACTGCTGGGATACAGGCCTTCTCTCTATGAGAGGGTTTGGGCCATAATCAACCACGCGGGCCCAGTTCGGGTTAGTGGATGTCACATGTCTTTGAATTTTTGGTTCTAAGATCAACTACTTATTGCTGCGTTATCAAATAGGTAAGTTTTGGAGTAGGTACCAACCTATTTCTTAAAAAGTTTTACAAACCCAATTGTTTCTTTGGAATAGTTTGTAGTACCTATTTAAACAAGACCACTGTTCATTTTGTTACAACCAAAAAAATATACTAGCTTACATTTAGGTAACGTCTTTATCCTATCACATGAAAGTAGACAATTAGCGTGTTGTCACACGTACCACAACCATGCGACAACAAGAACTCTATGAAAATGCATAGTTTTATTTACACGGACCACATCGTAGCCACAGCTCAAAATACACTTTTGTAAATAAACGTGCCACTATAAGACGCTGCAGTGAGACTATTCATAGGTAAGCACTGCTTACCTAACTTTTGTCGCTGGGATGTGATATGGCTGTGGTACTTACGTGATAATGGGCCCTTAGGTATATATCTTAGTCGACGTTCGCACAGACGTAAAAATATCGCGGCGGGATTTTATCGCGCACTGGATTTTCAACACTCAGTGCTGAGACGAGCATTGAGAATCTAACAGAGCGCATCCCAGCGCGTAAAAAAAACACACTGTTTGATTTTGAACTCTCGGCGCTAAGCAGTGCGTTGCAAAATCCAGTGCGCGGGAAAAACGCGCCTGAAGGACATCAAGCGATCTTATGCAATTGCACACTTTTTCACCTTCTTAAATTGCACATTGGATGAGAAACAACTTAGAAGAATGTATATCAAGTGTTTATGTAGCCTAAAGCTACTATTTTCTAATTATGTCTCATCACATGCTACCGTCACAATTTAATCATCAATGACATTAAAAAAATCATATTCAAGTTTAACTGGATGCGGTACAATCCGGGGAATATTATCAACTGACTCGGGGGTAACACCGTTCGCTTGTAATTCGTACCGAGTGAACAAAGTCGCTATCTCTAGTTTTAACATTATTTGCATTCTGCTTGGTAACTTCTTAAAAGATTGAGAATAGCTTAGGAAAAATTCGTCTACTCCGTCCGGGGTAGAATTGTTATTTTTTTTAATTTTATAGTTGATCTCTTGATCTTCTTCACTCGGTTCAGTGTTATGTCTGTTTCTTTTTCTTCTAGTTTCTGTTACTTCTTGTTCCGCGTCATTTGACTCTTCAGTATTTACTTCAGCAATGCTATTATTAGCTCTTATAGGTATACATCTTATTCTTCTGCCGCTGGTAAAGTTGCAGTCATCGAGAAACCTCATGTGTTCAGACCAGGGCCAGTTTTTGTACTTCTTATAATTTTCGGAGTAAAGCGGTTCCGTGGACTTCTTGAACTTAGCGAAGTTGTCTTTCAAGCCTTTCCACTTGGCACTCCATATGTCCGCTGAAAATGAAATTAATTTTAATAGGTTAAATGATGATGTTCGTCGAGGACGGTATTTAGGTAACGTGTAATGGGTACTTATGTTCATTTGTTCTTTACTTGTAGCTGTTTTTAAGTCATAATTGAAACACTAGTGGGTCACTGTTAATTCCTAATAACCTCATGTCTTGTTTACCTTACCATCGGAATATGAGAGTGAGGGAGGAGAGTGCACCTGTGCTTGAGCTTATACGTGGACTGCAATATATCTCTGGCGCTAATCTCCGTTGAGATTGGCCATAGCCATCGTGACCTGAATTGGTCAAGAGCACAGTCTAGAGGATATCACTTTTGCGAGTAAGTCTCAAGTTAAGTAGGTACAAGTAGGATGGATGAGGTCTAAGATCGAACGAGCGAGCACCAGAATTAGCCTATTCACTCTTGCTTTGAAGGCAGAAGGGTTAAATGTGGAAACACAGACCAGAGAGTTCCAGAGTTGTTTGAAAGGGTTCTTAATAATTACCATGGCCAAAAACAAATCAAGGATGTTTATGATAATACAATCCCGAATTTGCCAACATTTCTTGGACATCCTGATATACTTTCTTACTTTTTTTGCAATTGCTGCGCTGTTTTGCGTTGTATGTTGATCAAAATTCAATAAGCGGCAATTTGATAAAATAATGACTAATTTATAATCATTTAGATCAGCGCTGCACATTGCAAAAAAAGGAATTTTTTATTTTCGCGGGCTATACGCAGAAGGAATCACCTTGTTTTTATGATGCACAGACGCTAAGAAGGTAATTAAATAAATAAAACCTGTAAGTAGGTAGGTACTTAACAGTTTCTTAATATAAATTATTTAAAATAAAATCTAGTCCTAGATAAACTTTCAAATTTTACAAACAAGAGAGCAGGGGGCCTAAAAAGGCCACTTTGGCAGAATCATAAACGTATTTTCTATTTTGCTTTTTTTCGTTGCAAGAGATTGGGATTGGATTTGGATTGGTATTTAAGCACAGACAAAAAAAAAATAACTGAAAAATCCTTCACCAATGGGATTTGATACGATTAACTTAACAGTTAACTGTCTATTATGATTTATAATGATTTGATGAATTCCTTTTATGATTCTGCAAAAGTGGCCTTTTTAGGCCCCCAGGGTTTGAGTTTTGATTGACCGTCATTGCCTGGGCCATAGAAAACATAAAATGATAAAAATAAAAATAAATCTAATAAAAAATGCCCTCCGTTTTTTCATTATACACGTCGAAAACATAATAAGTAAAATGCCTAAGTAGGTACAGAAGTCACAAACGCACATCAAACATTCTAATTTGTACCTTACGAGGAAAGACATACATTACGCGCGCTAGTGAATTGCATTACCTTAACCTGTACGTTATTCAAATCCATGTTTCCGTGCACTCAATTCCATTAAAACATATATTAACATAACAACATGTATATTTACACATAAATTTATTTATTTTATACAAAAACGCATTTTGTTTGTTTTCGACTATCAACGCTGCAAAAAAATGCAGAACGAAAACAACGAATGAAATAGTTAATGAGATAGGGCGACCCTCGGATTGAGTTCACTCGCGTCCATATAACTTATACAATAGAAATATAGATGGCGCTGTAGGTACATACGCTGTATTATGGAGTCGTGAAGGTGGGGTAACTTACCATTGCCTGTGCCCATTTCACTGGCGATTTCCTTCCAAGTTGCCAGTCTCTTTGGCCGATTTTTGTAGTCCGGATCATTCATATCATATAGGTAAGGTCTTTCTCTAACTAAATCAATGAATTTTTCTGTTTCAGACATGGCGGCGGTGAAGGTGTTTACGTCAGCGGGAAGCAACGTAGAACGCGAGCGACGTGCGTTCCTATTGACCGCCGCGGTCGAACTGTCAGCTTGCGAGATTTCTAGAAATCACTTGCAGGACAGAGAGCGCTGAACTCGTATCGCGGAACGCGTGACCGCTCTCTCTTTCACACACAGGGGTTATCTTTATGATAACAACAAGAGATTGGCATAAATGAAAAAAAAGAATGTTTGTATTGTACTACGACGGAGGGTTTTTTTTTGTAGTTGCAACCGTGCGGTAATAATATTTTCAACACACTTGCTCGTAAAGTAGCTCTTATTGAACCGCTTTTAGGTCCATAATGGCGTGTATTACGAACGCGTGCTTTTTCTTTACTTTAATCCACATGTGCTGTAATACCACAGATAACTATTTACTAGTCGAAGATGCGCGCTTTTTTAATATCACCAAAGAGACTTCATGCCAAAAGAAATCCGCGGCCTATATTAAACTTTTTTTTTAATAAGCTGTATTGTCCTTGGTCGCAAAATGAACTAATATTTATTTACCATAAGGTGAATGCGCAGGGACCACGGACAATTTAAGGTGAATGCGCAGTGGTAGACCGCGAAATTCAAATTTTCTTAGGTTTTTTGCAATTTTCAGGTCGGTGTCAGGTTTTATCTTGATCAAAATATGATTTGCGGCTATAGTGCCTCTTTACAGAATTATAATAATCATTAGAAACATTAATACATCTTTCTAAGTTAGATTTGTTCCTTAAGAACAAATCTCTTATGGAAAAATGTTCTTAAGGAACAACTTCTAATGACTATAATTCTGTAAATACATATATATTAGAGGTAGTCGCGAATCTTATTTGATCAAGATACAACCTGTTATTTAGTACCTAAGGTGAATACCTTAAATTAGTCCGTGGTATTCCGAAACCAAACGGAAAAGACCCTGACTGGCGTTCTATTATTGCGGATTCTCACTGAGCGAATGTATATTTCTCTATGCCAATAGGCAATAGTATTTTCTAATTCCATATATCTACTAAATACACTACAATTTGACGAACGACAACACTACAATCAGTCTAAACATTAGTTTGTGTTTATTATATTTTTTCTATAGGCTGTATAACGGTTTTGTCAGTGCCAAAGACTAACATAATTTTAAAATGAGAGTCAATGCTTTTTTTTATTTACACCTGCGCGCGCATCGCTAGTGATGGTTGGCTAGCACGGCGCGCGGGAAAACAAAACCAGCGCGCCATTTTCCAGTAAGTTAATATTTAACAATACAAGTCTGTTTTTTTTCCTCGCAAGTGTGTTGAAAAACGTCGTATGAAACGCGTGTGCATTAATCAATATAGCACACATGTATCATAATGTACTATTAAATTAAGGTATTTAGTTGGGGTATTTATTTATTGAAAACTAGCTTCTGCCCGCGGCTTCACCCGTGTGTATATTGGAACGTGCTACCGGGACAAAAATTTCCACAGACAGAGTATAGTAATGATTTGCTAAACCACTGAACGGATTTCAGGAAAATTATTCTACTTGATAATTTAATTCTAAAGAGAATACCTAATCACAAACTCAAACTCGAAGCATTTATTTAAATTAAACCAAAAACAGGCACTTTTGAATTGTCAAGAAGTCGGTCAGTCAGAAAATATAAAGCTAGTAGCCCATTCCAAAGCGTAGGTACCTATGGAGAAGAACGGGCAAGAAACTCCATGGACACTCTTTTAAAATTATATTTTACAAAAATATTAGTTACATCATTACTTTTGAATTTATAATTATATAATGTGCATGAGAACGATCTATAAAATAATAAAGACGTACGCGTTAAAAGCGTCCAGAGTATAGTAATAATAGTAACAAAACACCAATCCAAAAATAAAATAATTAAAATAGGCCGAGGCAGCTAAGTGATGATGACCAGCCCCAACTGACGGCGCCCGTTCACGAACATGACGCATAGCTCAGCACCATTCAGCTCAACAATTTTGAAGGGAGCTAAATGATCCAATCATCCAACACACACGCCACCGTCAGCGAGACATTTGAGTGAGCATGACATACTATCAGCCGCCAGGGCACATTCAAGTCAATGAAAGACATATTATTACCCAGTAAATGGTAGCTATAGGGTACATAGAACTCACATCTGTGCTATGCAATTATACAATACAAAGGAAATTGAGTTTATACAATGCAAAGATAGTCTTACAATCTTCAGCAGCTCCAACAGTATTTTCAAGTGTTAATCAATTAGTTGTGGTTGTGGAGCAGGACCAGCATTGAGCCAGGCATTTTTGTCAGCGATGTAATCCCCTAACTTATAATATGCCTGACTGCATAGTGTGCGTTTTATACAAGACTTGAATTTTGTCTCAATCAGTTGAAGAATGTGGGGAGGTATTTTATTATAACATTTTAAACAGTACCTACCCCATAAAAGATGAATCTACTTTAGCCAGTTTGAAACCTGGTTGAACTAATAGGTCCCTATTTCTAGTACTATAATAATGTCTTTCACCTCTTTTGCTAAAAAGATGTAAATTTATCCTTTCATACATGATGTTTTCTTAGATATATTGACAAGGCATGCACCGTCATGATGTTAATTTCCTTAAACAGTTCCCTTAGAGAATCGCGCCTGCGGAGATATAGGTATAAGGCTCGGATTGCTCTTTTCTGCAGATTAATAATAGAATCGATTTCTGCAGCCCGTCCCCAAAGTAAAATACCGTAAGACATGATACTATGAAAGTAACTAAAATAGACTAGTCTCGCGGTATCTACATCAGTAAATTGACGGATTTTCCTGACAGCTTAAGCTGCTGAACTTAGCCGTCCTGCAAGAGATGTTAGATGAGGACCCCATTGTAGCCTTGAGTCGACCGTGATCCCTAGGAAAACCGTTTTATCGACAAATTTTAGTTTCTCTTGATTCAATATTATGTCACAATCACTACCCTTGACATTTGGTAAAGAAAATCTTATGCACTTAGTTTTTTTTTCCATTTAATACTAAATTATTAGCAGTGAACCACCTGCAGTAGGGCATTATGTACGTCGTCAAAATTTGTAGCACGTCTCTTTACCTTAAAAATTAAGGAAGTGTCATCAGCCAATAACACCATTTGTGGTTGATTTTTTAATAAATGGAGTAGGTCATTAATATACACTAAAAAGAGGAAAGGACCCAATATCGAGCCTTGTGGCGTACCAATTTTTACTATTAAACCAAGTGAATTGACACCATTTATTTGAACACACTAATATTATAAAAGCGAAAGTTTGAGTGTGTGTGTGTGTTTATATGTTTGTTACTTATTCACGCTGAAACGGCTGGACCAATTTTGATAAAATTTTGTATGGATGTAGCTGACACCCTGGATTAACATATAGGCTACTTTTATCCCGATATCCCCACGGGATCGACACTTATGCGGGTGAGATCGCGGGGCGCAGCTAGTTTAATTCTAAGAGAATTGTATACATTTTGTTGGTGGCAGCGACTGTTTGGCGGAGCTCAATCGATTGACAGTTTCGAAGCTGCACAAAACAGCATCTAAACTGCAATTTTGCAGCTAGCTTGCTATCTAAATGCGACTATATCGCACCTCCGATAAAATATGGTTACAACTCGAAAAAGGAATTTTCAGGAAAATTTAAAAACAGCGTATGCCATTATAACATATTTTTTGTAAGCTTTTCATGTATGTATAATTTTGATCACATAATAATAATAGTCTAGGAATAAAGACTGATTAACAAATCCGTGAGTTTATTTTCACTGTTCTAAAAATCCAGGTTTTTCGAGTTGTAATCCTATTTTATCGGAGGTGCGATATATTTGGACGTAGAGCCTTGGTTATGTAACTCTTCATGGCTAATAGGTTTATATCTCACTAAGACACCATGGTGGTGCAATCTTCGTCGCGCTGAAAAATACAGGGTGACGGGACATCGACGCGCAACTTGTTACCATTCATTCAGTACATGATTCTGAACCCCCTGCGTTGATATTTCGTCGGTTACTAGCCGTCCCCATACACTTTGACCGCGTTGGTATTGCAACTTTTCTATGAAACAGCCGATTTATTTTTTGACTAGCTTCTGCCCGCGACTTCGTCCGCGTGAAATTTCACCCTCTCCCCATTCACCCCCTTAGGGGTTGAATTTCGAAAAATCCTTCCTTATTCCTTGTTTACATTATAAAGGGAACCTCTGTGCAAAATTTCAGCTTTCTAGGTCCAAGGGTTTGGGCTGGGCGTTGATGAGTCAGTCAATCAGTCAGTCAGGACTTTTCTTTTTATTTATATAGATAGATATAACCTTCGAATAATGTCTACGATGGGGGTTTAGAATCATGTGCTGAATTCATGGTTATAGTTTGCGCGTCGATGTCCCACGCCAGCCATCCTGTATACACAGCTATATGGTGGCTGACTAGGCGTCCGATCGGTTGTACAACCAGCCATACACATTTTTGGCAGTGTGACCATGGTTGCACCGCCACTGGTGTCCTAGTGAAATAGGTCCCTAAACACGCTATGCCGAAGGTACGCGACCGAAGTTCGGCATGATTACACCTGCAATGCTATTTGAATTACTGATGACACATTATGCCGAAATTACGTTGCGTTAAATAGCAAATCATGCCGAACTTCGGTCGCGTACCTTTGGCATAGTGTGTTTAGACACTAACAGGAAACAGTAAACAAAAGTAAGAAATAAAACGAACGATTATTGTGAAAGCACCAGTCAATAAATTTTATTCACTAAAATTCCCTTAGTATACAAATCTGATATTGGTGATGTGGATGATGTGGTCTATACTACAAGTGCTGGTATATCTGGTTATCTGCTGCCATTTTTACTAAGACATTATAAATTAGCTGAACGTTCATGTGACAGTCTCGCGGTTTCTGGAACGAATATCAACGACGTGTCCAAATTAAACTCTTGTCAAGTGATCCGTCTTCTGTTGACCATTCAGTAAACCAGTCACAGCAGTTGACATATTGTGTTTGAATATTTGTTAGCTTTATAATTGTGTTGATTTTCTATCCAGAAACCGGATATCTGTCTTTCAGACGTGACTGTGGCGTGCTAGGCACTACTTGTCATCTTCTGTTTGTGTGGTGTCTCTTGGCGTTACGAAGAAGAAACGCATATTGTTTTTCGAGTTCCTCCTTGCATTTCTGACATGTTTGTTTGTTGCCTTTAGTTAAGTAA
Organism: Oligia fasciuncula; assembly: GCA_963082905.1. Classification (NCBI taxonomy): domain Eukaryota; kingdom Metazoa; phylum Arthropoda; class Insecta; order Lepidoptera; family Noctuidae; genus Oligia; species Oligia fasciuncula. Next base: position 6,152,181 of record OY720401.1, read on the forward strand.
TGGTTGACCATCTTCATTCCTTTTTTGTTCCTGTATCTTCAGGAACTTCCTCAGCTTATTTATTAACGTCTTGTTAAAAATAGTAGGTACATATATTATTAAAACCTAGGATCTGTTTCATTGCTTACACAAAATCATACAAAAATGATTATACTTCGTCAACTTTTCTAATTAATTACAGCATATCCTAGTAACGAAACAGACCATAAGTCATTAGCGATAAGAACCAGTTTCGCATGGGTTTCAATCGGTTTCATCTACTACACATGAACAATTATTATGAAATTATACAAAGTAAAACTTATGAGATCTTTAAAACAGAAACATTTAGTGATAGTAAAGTACTTACATCTAATTATAATTTCTTATTGTAACAATTAGAATGAGAAAGCAGTTTATCGATGATCAAAGCAATGACTATTTACAATTTTACTTATTTTGGAATGTTTAAGTATGGAGTTAGTTTAACAAAGGGATAGTGATGTTAGTAGTAAGTAACATATAGGTACCTAGCTACAACACTTTAATTTCCACTACGACAACGAAGTTAACTAATTCAACCGTTGATTTCAAATCGGCATACATAGTGATTAGTGAGTGACTGTACATAATTATTATGGAAATACTTTATATATTTTGTAATTCGTATGTTGTCACAACGATTTCTGCGACATTACTAATGAATAAATAATAATTATATTCCCTACAATATCCGACAATTTCAAAAATACGTATTACAATGAAATGAGATCATTTGTGAAAGAGCCATCTATGGTGACACAGCGACACTATGACAGTACATTACGAGACAGAAAGCTCGAAGCTTCGTCCTGAGCTTACACATACCTAAACAACTATCAAAGTATTTTAGGTATAAAATAGATTTATTTCTCTAACCTATAAACTATACATATTAGGTTCTAGTCGACCAATGAGTATTACTTTCCTCCAATCCTGCGCATGCTTGCATTTGAAAATCGAATGTTTGATTCCCGCCTAAAGCATGAACAGTATTGAATGTACAGACTACATATTGGGTGAATGATTAAAACCTCGACTTTTTGCTTTTTGTTAAACTCTTTGATCATAAGTTATGTAAACTTACCTGTCAGTGGGTCGTTAGCATAAAGTTAACTCTTAACAACTCTAGTAATATTGTCTCAGGTATTTCTCTGTGACGAGATAGTTAGTCATCAAGTTACCAATTTAGTAACCTTGCTCAAAAAAAAACTTTGATGTCATAGTCAAAACAGACTCAAAATCGAATGACCTTAATTGAGATTTCTTACAGACCCCATCACTGGATTTGTTTAGAGTTAAAATTAAATATTGTAGGTACCTACTCATTGAACCAAACATTGCACAATCTAGAGCGATTTTTTACTTTGATTTAGACAGTAAATCTAGATTTTATCGACAGATTTCCAGAATCTTTAACTAAGGTTGAAGAGAGTTAGACTGAAAATAAATATCTAGGCTTACGAATAGTTTGTCAGACATTACATAAATATCCATAACAAGTGAGTTTCCATTACATCAAGTGTTCTTACATTTAGATATGTAGAGTAATTAGAAGACATTGAAACGGGAGAGATAGGTTTGTTATCGGCTGTCAAGTTTACAATAATCTTGAATAGTTTTGAGCATTCTGCTTTACGTTTTCAGCAGACTATCGAAGGCAATGGTACAGTTTTATGTTGATCAAAATCTCTTTGTACTCTCTTCTGTTCAGATTCATTCCTTCTCCTCGACCGCCATCATTACACTCCCGTTTCAAAACATTAAGTTAATCTACATTTGAATAAACACAAGTTTGCACTGTGTTCAGTGATTACACACTATACATCAATGTTTTACAACAAAGGGGAGGGGAGGGGACGCTGTGCGCTTTCAAACATATACAAAATATTTCACGCGAATAAATTCCAAATAATTTCGTCTATCTAATATACAATATCATTTTTAGTTTACAAATTAACGCTAAATCAAACTCTTCGTAATCTCCGCTGGACTTTGGCTTTGCCATCCTACATCTTACCGAACTCTGTGCAATAATAATAAGTGAGAAAATAAACGAACCAAACGATTATGGCCGATTTATGAAAGTAAACGCGAGTGACCTTCTGTGACAGGTCGCCTTTGGCAAAATAATTTAACTATTTCTATACCAAAATTAGATGGAATTCTAGTGAGCTATAGACAAGAGATTCGGACACTCCTTAAATATATACTTCCCAGTTCAGCAAATTGAGTAAATACTTGTAAGAGTTGAGATTTGTACAATTGCTGTTGTACTCTTTGGAAATATCAAGATTGAAACTCAACGTGCTGAACATAGAAATGATTACAAAAGCGTCTAAACCATTAATAAATTAAATATGTTGAAGGATGAAAGGGATATACGTGAAGTCCTTGTAGATACTGCACAAGCTTCCTGATCCTGTAGACTCTCTGTGATTTCCCTTCTTTAATGGACTGTCTTCCAATGGTCAATGGTCTATTGTCGTCTGTATTTTTATCCAAAGCAGGTGAGGTTTCGTACCAACCCATGACTTTAACTTAGTACCACTTCCTTGTAAAATTTCGGAAGTGTTATGATGAATTCTGACTGAAAATTTGATAGCTTTGCGTGATCTACAAGGCACGAAATGTGTCGTGAACTCGTGTCTTCGTTCTTTAAAGACTGTCTATGGGATCATGGAAAGACAGAAAGACAAAGGGCATTTTTGAGATTTTCTGGGAAAGTCGGCTTACTCCTGTCATCACCAATTTCTGGATCAAATCGAATTCGATGCAAAAGAGTGCCAAATCTACACTAGTTCGAATTAAATTCGTTTCGATTCAAAGTCGATGTTGTCGAGGGTAGATGCCAGTTGGTTCGCTTAGGTCTCGAAATTCAGCAGTGCTGTATTAGCATGGGATCTTATTGTTTGCTACAAGTCAGTAGAGTAGTGCAGTATGAACGTGGGACGGGGTGGGGCTGTGGGAGTGGGATTATGATGCTGCGTTCACTCCTTGAGCTTGTGCCAGTCGGCAATCTGCCGGCGCGGCGCCGCCTGCACCTCGCGCCAGTGGTGCCGTGCACTGCCTGCTCCCACAGCGCCTAGTTCCAGCCGCCCGATCACCTGGGGAATGGACAGGCAATGTATAAATAACACACATTAGGCAAAAAATGGACCACATATGAATAGAAAATGAGGATTGCGTAGACCTTATGTGGCGTTATAGCTGCCGTGGCGGCAGCTATAACGCCACATAAGAAGGAGATTAGGAGAGATCTGGTATGAAAAAAGGAAATGTCTATGTATTTACAGATTATAGTAAAAATATATTTATTGGCGGAATTCTAAATGACCAGTTAAAAATCTATCGTGGCTATTATCTACATTGATGTGCGTACCATATTTTGCTATTTGTAATTGTTGAAATGCATCTGCAAGGCGAAATATTTTAGGCCGTTGTGTTGACTGCAAAACTAACTTTGGAGAATAAAACTGTAATTTATCGTTGAAGCACTAACCTCATTCTTAGTAACCCTGTCCCAGTCCAGCACGAGCAGTTCGAGCGACACGTGGTCGAGGGTCGCGTTGGGCGCGGCCGGCACCTCGAACACGAACGACTCGTTGAACACCGGGTTCAGCGTGCGCTTCTTCACGTGGGTCTTCTTCTTGGCGATGCGTTGGCCATTGTATAGCAGGTACATCTTTACGTAGCTGGGTGGTGGAGAGCAGTTGGGTTAATGTTTGACTACTTTATGTAATTGTATGCTGAATTAAGTTTGGTGAAGATAAAAGATGAAATATAGTAAAACCCTGTCAGTCACGAGTGAGTTAAGTAAGCACCTATAATAAGACTAAGACGCTTATTTTTGTTTAGGAAGTAGTAGTAAAATCCTCTTGATGTTTGCGAACTATGTAAGAAAACCTATGAACCTCATGATATATTGAAGATCCTACTTCAATGGGATTCTAAATTTGTCTCAGATTCTCCCTCTCACGGAGAGGAGACCTGTGTCCAGTAGTAGTTGAGCAGTAGGAACATTATAGGTTGATGATGATGTTACTTCAAGCGAACAAAGATGTTCCTTTCCAATCTGCTGTCCTTCTGTTACGAGATTTTTTACTGAGATAGTCTAAATATTAAAATCCTTTCAATCCAGTGCTAACGGGTATAATACTAACGGGTCAGCAAGTCCGGTGACGTCCATCTTGGGCAGGTTGCGCGCCTTCAGCAGCACGACAGTCAGCCGAGCGGCCGCCGGCTGCCAGCACAGCGACACCAGCACCTCGCCGCGGCCCACGCTACGCATCTGCAGATAGACATAGAATATTGGATTGCTAGTTGATGAAAGTAGTAGTAAGTAGTAGTAGTAGTAGTATTTCCCTTCCCTTGAACTGTCAAGAAATCTCCAAGAGATCGGTAACAATAGAAAAAGTCAATGTGTCTCATTAGTGACAGTTGAGCTACTAAGGTAACGGTACCAACTGGCAGAATATCGTATCGCTATGAGTGTGATCAGACACCGGTCACTGGTGACGTCGTCGTCGGGATTGGTAAGCTCGTATCGCATTCATTTGTTTTTCGCTCGTTTACTCCACTCCAGTGTTGCTCGACGTCTTGTCCAACGACCGCATCGCATCTTGTACTTAGTTAAAGATTAGAATCGGTATCGCTTGTCCGGTCTATTGGTCTCCTGTTTACCTTGAGGCTACGTGGTTGTATCTCGCGGCAGAGCGCCATGGCCTCGCCACTCTGTAGCTGCAGGCTCGTCAGCGGGGACACCACTTCTCCAATTATCTCATCACGCGAGTATCTGGAACATAAAATTGAGACTATTAAGCTAAACTTCATATTCTTCAAGGATTTCGTTCAGCAGCAATCAATTGACTGAATAAAAAAGTATTAACTCGTGTTGGTTAACACAAAATCAGAAAACGGCTGCTGTGTAGGGTAGAAAAAATACCTGGTTAAATGGTTCAATAAAATTTAGCTCTATACCTGTCAAAGCTGAGTACGACGAAGTGCAGGGTGATGGCAGCGATCTGGTGCGGGGCGATGCCGTAGAAAGTGAAGTCCTCGTCGTATACCGGGCAGCGGGTCTTGCGAACCACTCTGAAAGTATTAGTAAGTAGCTTAATATTATGTAAAAAAAAAGGACTACTTATGAAAAAGTTCTTTGGCAACTGATACCGTAATTAATCAGCAAACTTTTGTTACAGACGTCTAAAGCCCTTTGTACGCACACGTTTTTCTTGCCGTGAAAAGCTACGGTTTATTCGCCGTGTGTAGGCACGGTCGTCAGTTTTGTAGGGGTCACTATGGAAGTTTGTTGACGGACACGTTTTTTCTACGCTCGAATTATACGCCGTACCGTAAAGAAACGTGTTTTTTTGTTGTTTATACTTGAACTTGCTGTGTTGAATGTACAATTTAAACAAAAAAAAAAAAATAGGCTTGGTAGTGTCGTTAATTGTAAACGAAACTACTGGTAGTGCGGCTGGTAGTGTCCTTGCCAAAACATGCAGATGGCGCCAGTCGGTGTCTATGACAAAAATAACATCTTATGTTGTTTCCTTGTCCTAGGAAAATAATAGGTCCAATTCTTGTGACGATGGGAGTGTCTATATCTTTAGCAGATAGTAAAAAACAAAGTTGCTTTTCGGGTCTGTCTGTGTGTCACAACGGATTTGGATGCGGTATTTACCACAATACAGAGTATTTATTCCGTAGGGTTTATGCGTTTAATACATTAATATTGAACTTTCACGTTTAATAAAGAAAGCTCGCAGTTTTGTCGGGTCGTAAAAAACATGCGAAGCAGTATCTATAGGTACTTATAATAAATATAGCATAAAATTAAACGTGAAAGTAATTAGTTTCCTCTTTGTCTTTGTGTTCGTGACAATATCGTCGCTTCGGTTCTTATGTATGCCGAAGTAAATCACACAACTCATAATTCGATTAATTGGTTAACATCACTGTTTCGTTAGCGAAATATCAATTGACTAAATATATGACCTATCTTTTCCATTACTGCGTAAATATGAAGATGCTTTGTTGTTTAGTCATTATTGTTTAGCTGTTTAGCAATCGAAAAATATTGTTGTAAGTATAATATACGCTGAACGGCTGCACGGATTTCAATGAAATTTGGCACACAGAAGTAGACATTGATCTGGGTTATTTCATATTCCTTGGATATAGCCATCGGATACTTTTATCCCGGTAGTACGTTCCTGTGGGATAGTTTCTGATGTCTACGCAGGAAGAGCTGCTGTGAAAAGCTAGTATAAACGAACTGTTCTACTCACCGTGTCTTGACCTTATGCTGTTTGTCGGGCAACAGCTGCAGCTTGACGTAGGGGTCGGGACCGGCGGGCTCGCGACCTGGCAGACCCTGGCACGACACCACAGACACCACCAGCGCGTTCTTCTCGTTCTCATAGCTGTGAACAAAACAAAGACAAATTAAAAAACCTCGTATTAAAAAAACTCGTGCACCGAGGGTTCCGTATGCTATGCTAGCTAGCTATGTAACTACAAATTTACGGTTTTCGGATTTCTTCTTTTACTTCTGCTACATGACATTGCTTTTTGCCAAATTTCATGTTTCTAGGTCAACGGAAAGTACCCTATAAATTTTGATTCCCTTGAGAGTATCGAAATATACGTTTTTTGCGGCATGAAAGGCCGTATCTTTTTTTTTACGTTAATTTAGAAGTTTGATTTTTTCACAGCTTCAAGGGACTTCTTAACTATTTTTTTAATAATAATATTTTTTTTGCTCTTGGTAATTAAACGTGCTAATTTACGTCAAATGCTTTTAGGAACGATTTTCCTCAACGCGGCCCACCAGGAGTTGACTGGTCGGAATCGTCACGTAAGGAAAAATGTTATGCGCGACGCAACTATCTCTCTCTCTGTCTCTTTCCATTTAATTTTTCTCTAACTCCACAGAGCGTAAAATACGCGCTTTGACGTGGAGTTGCGGAAACCAGCCCGTATTACCTATTACCTAACTCCACATAGCAACTTGCTCCGAAAACAGAACATCTCCAAGTCGTAATACAAATCAATAAACGAAAATTCAAATAGAAACTCATTTCATATCTTTCGCCAAGACGACTAAGTTGCACGGAAACCGATATTCGCATACTCGAATATTCAGTAGGTACTTTCCAAATCACGTCTGGTATTTGTTATATATTGATTACGCCCCGTCGTGAACTAAGGCAGTAACCCCTGTGCGTTAGGCTCTAGACGTAAACTAGGTCATATCGGGACACTAGGTCGAAATACAGGTAATATTGTTGTTCAGATTTGTATCGACCCCGTCGGCGTTGCTACGAAGAATTGATATTTCTGGCTGTTTCTGTAGGTACCTACCTAACTTGTTTTCTTCAGTCGTACAGACATCAAGCTACCCGAAACTGTCAAATTTTCCCAATCAACTTTGAACCTTATAGTTTAGCGATAAAGTTGAAAGTAATTTGACAGATTGTATTAGCTTGATGTGCAGTCTGTATTTCAAGATTTTTGGAATATTTATGAAAGCTTCTGCCCGCGACTTCGTTTCAGTGGAAGTCGTAAGACTACAAAAAATAAAGCCCATGCGCATGTTACTCACTGATAATGTAGTTTTCTATAGGTGAAAGAATTTTTTAAATCGGTTAAGTATTTTTGAGAGTTTATTTCATAATACCATAATCAGCCTATAATGTTCCCACTGCTGGGACACAGGCCTCCTCTCAATGAGAGGGAGTGGGCCGTAATCAAAGAGAATATAGGTATATCGTCTTTGGCCGTAATCCACCACGCGGGCCCAGTGCGGGTTGGTGGATGTCACATGTCTTCGAATTTTTAGTTCTGGGACATGCCGGTTTCCTCACGATGTTTTCCTTCACCGTTTTGAGAGAGCAGTGGTGGCCCAGTGATCACGGACACGACTTACGAGTTGTAGGTCGTAGGTTCGAACCCAGACAGGCGCTTTACTTTGTGTAAGTTATTTCATCACCACTGCTCTCAAAACGGTGCAGAGTTTATTAATTTCAAACAAACATACAAAAACTTAATATTTTCTCTATATCATTTTGTTATTATAAGTTTAAAAAATGAACACAATTTAGCTTGTTAGAGTTCGATAAAAACAACTTTGAAACATCGTCTTCAACTACAAATAAGTTCTGTTTTCCATTCTTGAACAACGGTTTCAATTAGTTGGAACTTCCAGCAGTTGTTTTTTTACGAAAAGGTTCAGCAACAACACAATCTTGTAATCGAGTGGCCTCTACAACCCCGAAAACTAATAAACTTTCTATTTGGTATCCACAAATAGATAAGGTTACTCCTGTAAACGTACGCGAGACCTTTAACTGTAGGTACAGTCAACGTCAAAAATACAGGACGAACGAGATGAACAGCGTATTCATCATCATTCTCTTGCTCTTATCCCAATTTCTTTGGGGTCGGCGCAACATTCCTTTTTTTGCATACTTCTCTATTAGTCCGTGCCTCGGAAAGCACGTTAAGTCGTTGGTCCCGGCTGTCATTCTTTAAATCATATAATCATAATCATCTTTGACAGTCGTTACGGGTCGTCAAAAGCCCGAAAATCTGACAACCAGTCCTACCAAGGGGTATCGTATTACCCAGTAACTGGGTTGTGGAGATCAGATAGGCAGTCGCTTCATGTAAAATACTGGTATTCAGCTGCATCCGGTTAGACTGGAAGCCGACCCCAACATAGTTGAGAAAAGGCTAGGCGGATGATGACTTCTCTATTAATCGTCATCTCGGTAGTGATCATTGAGTCCACCCATCGTTTCTTTGGTCTTCCCCTACTCGTATAGCCACATTCATTCTCAAATCTTTATTCACGACATTTTTCTCATTCCTCCGCATGAAAACCGATTTCCAAACAGCTTTTCAGTCACCGGTGCCACGCAAATGAACAGAGTGTTTAAAGTACAAAATATCAGAACAACTAGTTAAGAAAATCATTGCTAGGTTGGCTGTTTTCATTCTGAAGCACCCCTGTAATGCCATGTGTCATCAAGGAATATTTTTGTACGGCCTGTTCCCTATATTTTTGGTCTTGGCTGTACCTACGTGAGTGAATAGGGGTCGAAAGAAACAAGTTACAAAGTTTATAGAGATGGCGTTGGAGCGGCGTGGGTGACACTTTCCCGATATTTTACGATCAGACCTGTAGGGACTGCAGTTTACGTTTTATTGGTAAATAAATGTAAGAGGGTGTCACGTTACGTATTGGTGTAGTGGATTAATCAATTAATGTCAATTGTCAAAAAGTGTTAATATGAATGATGGTAAGAAGAAAAGTGGTGTAAATATGGCTAGAAAGTTATTTTGATAACAGGACCACTATGACAGTCATGCATAATCAGCAGGACAATTCCTTTAATTAAAAAAATTGTAATATCTAGTCGACCCAATGGGTCCCACTTAATGGCAAACGACATCGTGGCAGGCCCAGACGGAGATGGCGGGATGAGCTGGACTCCTTCAACAAGAACTGGTCCTTAACAGCTTTGAACAGAGAGAAGTGGAAAGAGAGTAGGGAGGCCTTTGCCCTGCAGTGGGACATCACAGGCTAATAATAATAATAATAATGTCTGTGTAAGTCGCAATCTCATCTCAGCGGCAACCATTGACAATTTTTTTACAAAAATGTAGGGAAATTAGAGGTATTTTTGACAGATTGAGACTGAGATTAGACTTTGATGGTTCTTAAAATTATGAGAATTGCGCTCAGCCTATAACGTTCCCACTGCTTTGGTAGATAAATATCAAGAGCAAATTAACGTAGATATTTCATGTTAAAGGGTAGGTAAACAAGAAAACGTTATTATTGCAGGTAAATATTTGGAACATCATTTATCAAGAAATTTGGAAACGAAGATAAAGTTTTTGCAGACAGGATAAGTATTCTAATTAAAAGTAGGTATGACAGGAAAATCTCGTCGTTAATACTTGCGGGAAACATCCAATTTTAAATGCCTTTTTATCCCGAAAATCAGTTACTTTATTAATTTAGTTAAATGCTACCTTTTTGGTGAAAGAATTTATTTTTGGCAAAAAATCTAAACCTACATAGTAACATACCTACCTAAAAACGAGGACCTATGTATTAGCATTAGTCACAAGAGATTCACCCCAATGTGAAAACAAATGGGTACATCCCAAAATCTTACTTATCAAGCACATAAACAACAACTTTCGTTTGTCTACCTACTTCCAATTTATCAAACTTCTTATCAACAAAACAACCCCTTAAACCTTAACAACAACAATAATAATCCCGAAAATAGTTGATTTGTAGGTACTTGATAAGGGGAACATTTGTAGGTACTTGATAAGGGGAACATTTGTAGGTACTTGATAAGGGGAACATTTGTAGGTACTTGATAAGGGGAACATTTTACAAGCGGTTGACTATCGTAAAACGAATATATATTCAAGTTTACGGCCTGTGTCAGACGCTGCGACAGTTTATTATTAAAACACAGTAAAAAGGCTTAGATACCATTAAAGGCTTTTATACTCCGTGTAACAAAACACCCCCTAGGGCTGTACAAATGGATTGTCCAGAGTTATTCCGAACGTTGAGTGCGAGCGAAGTTTAGCGAGTGGAGAGGTATAAGTTATGATGATGTACAATAATTGTACAACCCTAATAGCGGTAAAAACTTGAATTTAATATTTATGTAAAGCGGTAAAGTCTACAGTGGTGCTTGAGTTCAGAATATCAATTTGCTCTCGGTTGCCTTAAGAGGAAATGCGGTCGGAGAGACTTTTGAAAAAGCCTAAGTAAAAAGTCCTAATTCGAGGTTTGGCTCTCGCCTATTTCCTCCTCCAATATTGGACCAATTTCAAAGATGTTTCATGAACTGAATAAAAAGGATATATACTGTGTCGCTATGTTTTTCTTTTTATTAATATTAATAGTTGTTAAATTTGTACACTAGGCCTCTGTTAGGACAGCAACAATTTTGAGCATTTTTTGAGGGTTCTAGTGCTTATAAAAATAATGTATCATCAAAAAGGAAAACATAAGGACATACAAGTAGTTAATATTTATAAGTATGTAAAAACTCATTGTTATATGGTAATTAACCAGAAAGAAAACAGGCGAGAGCGTTTCTATGGAGAAACGAACACCCGCATTTCCTCATAAGTGGAATACAGTAGGTGAATTACAGGGCCTAAACGCAAAAAACGCAAGTTTAGAAGCAATAAAAGTATATGATCTACTACAGGAAGTAAAATCAGAAAAACACATGACATTCTTCAGGATATATGCTAGGTAGATAGTGTATTGAAAACATAACACAACTAATTTGATACGATAGAAAAAAATCATGAAGATACCACTAAAAACTTTATTTTTACAATAAAAACCATATACTACACAACATGATTCTGATTTTTTGTCAGATTATTCTACAACCAACATACTAAAGCACTAGTGTTTTAATTTTTTAGTCCAGACAATAGATTTTTTGTAAATATATAATTGCTTCGTATTTTGCAATAAATTACCAGCGTTGTGTCATCGCGCTTCTCTTTCTTTTCTATGCAGTCTGACAGTGACCGCACTTTATGGCATGTAGTTCCCTTAACAACGTAGATACCGCATTTATGAAGAGTAACAATGGCCTCCAAAAGTTAGTTGACATTTAAGTATCCACATTAAAACAAAAAATAAAAAAATATTACGTACTCCTAAGGCATTACTTGATTATTTTTTATGATACGTCAAAGGTCGGCGGCACCCTACCTAATTGCGTAACACACTATTACTCTCAATTTGAATCATTTTCAAGCATATTTCTAATCCATTGCTCCATATGTTCGAAAAATGTGTCTGCCTAATAACGCAAATAACGCAATGAATGTTGTCGAACTGTCAAAATGAAACCCATTGCTACTGATAGTGTGTTACGCAATTACCTTACTGGTTAGTGAACAAAACGTTATGTTCAAACATTTGGATCAATTGATGGAAAAATGTGAACTTACTTTTGGGGGACACTGTTTAGGAAAAGTGATTTAAATAATAATAATAGGTGATATTTTGTAAGCATGAATATATTTAATTTAGAGTGACGAAAATTAAAACAAAGTGTGTTAAAAGTTTTTATTATTATATTTTACGATAGAGAGAACCGACAAATGTCCGGATCTGTAGGACTTAGCAGTACAAATAGCTTTCTAGATGCGATTAAAAGCTTAAGGAAGCTTAATGCTCCGTAATAATTTAAGAGATAACGCTTTACATGAGTAATTCATCCGTGAAAAGCGCTTAAGGTTTATAATTAAGGGCTCAAAATCATTAGAAATATTGAATTATCTTTTAAAGAGCATTGTAGGGTTACAAGTTAAAGCATAATTAAGTACAACATAGCATAATCAGCCTATAATGTTCCCACTGCAGGGACACAGGCCTCCTCTCTGTGAGAGGGAGTGGGCCGTAATCCACCACGCGGGCCAAGTACGGGATGAACTACATGTGTACCTGCAAAGAAGTGTTGTACGCTTCAAAGCTAAAGCGAGCTTTCAGCAGTTGACAAACTGAAAATTAAGCCGACACCTACCACGAAGCACTTCATTATCGCTTCAAACAAACACATTATACAAAGTCAACTAAACCCGAGAACTCAATTTGATCGCGGCGTGAAGTACTCAAGTCTTCATTAACGACAGCAGGGTGCCCGCGGCAACCGCAGACGAACATTGTAATAAGTCCGCAAATTACCGGAACTCCGTAGACTCCGCGAGTTCCGGAACTCAGGAGATCCGGCGTGACAAACAAAACGTCGCCGGTGCGTAAACAACCCAAACTATTTAATGAAGCAATTTAACTTTGTACAAAAAGTTAAGGGTTTTCTGGTGCGTGGGGGACATGTGAATTATACTTCTAACGGTATATTGAACCCAATTAAAAGTCGAGAGTTTTCGCACTAAATGATGAATAAAATTTTTGTTACATATGCTATGAAATGCCTACATACAACAAGGCTCCAACGAGAGGGGAGACATAGAAAAATATCTGTGTATTCTTATACTTACTTTGAAAATTGTATCTAACTAAATAGGTACATAGTCAGAATACGTACTAAACAATACGGTTTTTTTTTTTTTTTTTTAAACGTTGCCCCACACTAGGAATTTCTCCTGTATTGTGGACCGGGTGCGTTTACAAACATTTAAACTCACATACACAAACAGCCAGACCCGGAACAACTACTTGTATTTGTAGGTCATACAAAAATTTGTTCCGTGCGGGAATCGAACCCGCGACACGCAGCGCAGCAGTCAATCGCTCAACCACTGCGCCAACCGTGCCCTCACCTACCGCCTGACGCAGGTCCTCACCGGACACGGAAGTTTCGGGAGGTTCCTGCACATCATCAGGCGGGAGGAAACGCCCGGGTGTCACCATTGCCAGGATCGCCCAGAGGACACGGTGGAGCACACGGTGGAGGTCTGCCCCGCTTGGGCAGAGCACCGCCGTGTCCTCGTAGAGGCAATCGGCAGCGGCGGCGACCTCTCGCGCCCGGCCCTGGTGCAAGCCATGGTCCGGGGCGAGAGGGAGTGGGAGGCAGTCACCTCCTTCTGCGAAGCAGTCATGCTAGCGAAGGAGGTGGCGGGACGGCTCAGGGAGAGAGCCTCCCGTCCCATCCGCCGCGGGAGACGCTCCGGGCGTCGGGAGCCGCGCGACGACTCCCGGCCACCGTAGGCGCGGGCCTGCGGGCGGAGAGTAATGGGTAGCTCACCGTCCGATCAGGACCAGGCCCGTGCCGGACGGCGCGTACGTGTTCCACGCGCGCCTCAAAGAGATGTCAGCATCGAGGAGGGGCCCCATAGGGCCGAAGCCTGCCGGGTCAGCGGGATTGTCCAAAAGGGTTACCGCTGGCCCGGAACATAAAGGGCTAAGAAAGGAACACGGGTGGGTTTTAGTCAGTAAGAGTCTGACACTCCCTTCCGCTCCACCCAGAGCGGGAGGGGTCATTTGATGATTTCTCCTGTATTGTAGGTGCGTTTACAAACATTTAAACTCACATACACAAACAGCCAGACCCGGAGCAACTACTTGTAGGTCATACAAAAATTTGTTCCGTGCGGGAATCGAACCCGCGACACGCAGCGCAGCAGTCAATCGCTTAACCACTGCGCCAACCGTGCCGTCGCCGTATCTAATATTGTAATTTTGACCTAGTACCTAACATCCACGGGATGTAAGTATTTCGTATCATATAACATCAGATATTCTGTTAGGACCAAGACTAAATTATCTATTATACAGCGTGTTACGGAAAGGGTATATCCATACAAACGGGTTGAAGATTGTATCTGGTCCAGAATCTATGTGCAAAGTTTCAGCTCAAAAGCAATAACTTTGAAAATGCATAATATTTCGATAGTTTATTAAATTGAAATCATAACAAATGTGTCACCGCACTACGAGGGTCATTAACATTAGCCATTACGTGTCTGTGCGCCTAGCACACACGCACATCACGGCGGCGCCGCGGCGATCGGGAAATCCCCGAATCGTAAAAGAGCACCGCGCGCGGCGCGGCCCCTTTCTTTGCCTACGATGTTACGGGAAACGTAATAATTATGTAAAAAATTAAGAATAAGTTGATAAATGAAATTTTTTAAAGTAACTTACATTTTAAAGGTGAGGTTCAATGTGCTGGCCTTGGCGTTGTACGCACAAAGCCGCACGCTCGTTCAGATTTCGCTGAACATTGCGGAGCATATCCGGCGTTACACTCCTGAAGGCGTTTTTAATTCGCACTTCCATTTCGAGCACGGTATCACACTCCACTGCGTACACATCATAATCTCATAGTATTCGCTATTACTGCGTGACGACATTTTCACGAAAATTTCTACAACGATCACTGATCTGCTAATCACAACTTCACACCGATACAGACAGAGAGCGACTAAAAAGCACACGAAAAAAGTCGGATATCCTATATCCTAGTACTAAGGGTAACTGACCCAATTATTGCTTTCGAATTTTTTTTTCTTTCATAATAAATTGACCGACTTACGACACGAAACACGTCATAAGAAGCATCTTTCATGCGTTAATACACGAAAATGATAAATCCATTTGAAAATTATCCTTAATTAAATGAACAATACTTACAAACATTGTAATTATTGTTCACTAAAAGTTTATTTTGAAATGAACAAGTAAGTTTTAGTTGCTAAACTTTGCTTACATGGATATTGGGGATAATCAGGAAATAAACAAAAGTTTTGAACATAAAACATAATTAAGCAAAATGCTGCTGTAAATCAAAATGAAAAAATAATTTCATAAAAAGCAGAAAACTGCCCTACATGATTGTAAAAGTACAGAAATTAGGGTTCAGTATTATTACTGTGAAAATTTCCGTTACTCATGAAGTGAATAACTTCTCTTGCATATGATGGAGACATTCGCTGATTACGGAAAATTTAAACACTTCCCGTTCAAACACGGCGCACGCGCCTGTCATCGACGATCGGACAACGGGACAACTGTAAACAAAGTGACGTGTTTGGATACATTTAATAATTCAATTGTTTTTGATATTATTAGCGGTATGCGATGTCAGCGGTTGTTAAGAAGTAACTACAGCCATAACACCTACATATTCAATTTAAAAATTTACTAAAAATAAAATTAAGTGCTGAACCCTCTGGCATTATTTGTACCAGGACACACATAAGTTACGTAAGAAAGTTTTCTAGGGTTCATTTTCAACTTTATCGAATATTTTTTTTTTTGTATTGAGTAGTTTTGTAGTTTCCTATTATTGCAGTTTTAACACACTTTTGACAGCCATTTATCTCAGTTAGTTACAATGTCAAAAAAACAAAAAAGGATGATTATGCTAAACTTAAAGGAGATTTGCACGAACATTGTTATTATTGCTGACATAGAAAATTTATTGAACTTAGTTGGATAACTGATGATGACTGCATGTAGTCATTTAATTCATAGAAAATTTGGGCTACAGCTTTTAGGAGTGTTTTAGTTGATATTTAAAAGATTTTATGAAAGAAAAAAAAATACTCATACTGTATTAATAATTACGTAGATACATACTAGGCAGCACGTTTTTTTACTAAAAAACAAGTAACTCATTTGTGTTCAAATGTGTAATATTTTGTGAAATAAAACTAACATGCGGAACCCATTTAGCAAATAGTACCAGGAGAAACAAATCTTTTACCGAGTTGTTCTTTTGTGTGTAGTTTATTGACACCGATCAGCTGACTTGGTCTAGTGATGTGTAGAATTCAATTGGAAGCATTTGGATTTTTAGTTAAATGTTTTTTAACTTTCTAATTATGTAGGTATAGGTATTAAAAAATGTTGCCATGTAGTTCATTATCACCAAAAGAATCAGTGTGTTTGATATGTCCATACCCTTTACGTAACACACTGTAGAAAGAAAAACATAATTTATCGACCTTGTCTACTTGACGCTGAAGAAAACTTGACCCTCGGTAGGTCACTCAAATACCCTTGAAAATGATCTCAGGCCGCTATAATACCTACCTACGGTTTAAGTGTTTAGTGATTGCTATATTTATGATCAGTACTCGTCCCGAGTCGAGTGTTTTTATCCCGCAGGACGGTTACTTACCTACAAGATTATTATAGCTCAGACTTCGAAAAAATGTCAAAGAATTTTAATTAAGTTATGTGTAGTTATTAACTATTAATTTATCCTCTTATGAATCAAAATCGAGATTATAATTTATGACTACCTACAAAATCTCATAAACTAAAGCTCCTAACAGAAAACTATTCAAAGAATTACTCTCCTCTCCTCTCTTTATTCCAATATTCCGTTCCCATTATCTCGTCTCGTATAATCATCTCACAGATAATACGGCTTCCAGTTTGATCCTTCCAGCGCTAATGAGAAATGATACACATAGTCGGGATTTTTCCTAGAAAAGAGGGGGATTAAGGACGTAATATACCTTTGAAAATACGGGTAAAAGAGACCGCTGTGACCATAGACTATAGAGGGTTTAATAGGGTCACGGCCGTAATTACGGTTTAAAATTCAGGTAAAATTTAAATGTATGGGTAAATATAACAGCAAGAATCTTTTTGCCTTGTATGGAGCCTTTTTGCCTTTTTGCTTTATATGGAGTTTTAGGTTACTATCATTTTGCGTAAATCCATATGTTCGTGCTAGCAGTTAGGTACCTAATGTGCTGCATTTATATTATAGCATATCCTTCACATACACGGGTTACAGCTTATTGCCAAGGCCAGCCACTGACCGTGTTCGTGGCAGGAATGCATGTCTAGCCGAAGACCTTGGACGCATAGCGGTTTCCGCTAGCATTTCATTTGTTTTATATCACACGGCAAATCTGTGTAGCCTAAGTGCATTAGAATTGCTTTACGAAACTTGTGTCAAATTGAAACTCACGGAAGGAAATTGTTTTCTATTCAGCGGTGCTATTCTGTAAAAATCTCACCGTGAAAACTTAGGTGAAGTGAGCGTGGAGTGAGCTGTCAACAGCGTCAATTCCTAGCAAAAACAAACTCACTTCACCTAAGTTTTCACGGTGAGATTTTTCAAAATCGACCGGCAGTAGGTATATATTTCAATGTTCTGTTAAAGGGTTCAACATTTCAGATGATCACTCCTTACGTAAGCAAAAATCCTTATGGGGCGCCATAAAAAGGTTTTTTTTTATATTATTGTATGCTATTACTTTTATATATTATTATTTTATTTTTGCTTACGAAAGGAGTTACGAAACCGCGAACAAATAAACATCAGTACGAAAATAAGAATCTATAACACAATTGCTGCTTTTGCTGAAAACTATTATTTTCCTGCCACAGCCAGACGGCTTCGGAAGCCGGTTCTACACCGAACAAAGGTAGGTACAGTACAATTTATCGTGAACAAAGACTTGCCATTACAAAGGCATACTTCATGCATACGTTACGACAAAGCGTTGATACAAAACAAGTCCTGTGTCGTGCGGCGTCGTGCAATGTCGTGCAAAGTCATGCGGAGTCGTGCGAAGTAATTGTGGGCGACGCGACGGGGCAGGAGGGTACTTATTGATTCGTAGACTTCCCCATTACGTAGAGTGGTGACGTGTCGATAATGTGGGAATATCGGCTTTGTAATGCATGGGTTGTAAGTACTCGACTGTTGTGATAGCCTGTCGACATGAAATACTAAGTGAAATCGTGTGCCGATGTTATCGTTTCGTGAGTCATAAACAGGGAAGCTAGGGCGAAAATGAATTTCCATGTTGTATGTGTAGGGAAGAGATTTAATATGTATGTAGCTTTCATAAAGATACAGGTGGACAATAACTAAAGACGTATATGTATTATGTTAGCTTGCTAGCTATCTTGTGGTCTGTTCGTACAATCAACCTCACATCAGGTGGTAACAATTACTGCAATGTATTATTCCGTGGCTCGGAAAGCACGTCAAGCCGTTGGCCCCAGCTGTTATTCATATATCTTTGACAGTCGTCGCCCAAAAAATTTGACTACCAGTCTTACCATGGAGTATCGTGTTTCCCAATTACTGGATTTTGGAGGTCAGATAGGCAGTCGATCCATGTAAAATACTGGTATTCAGCTGCATCCGGTTAAACTGAAAGCCGACTCTAACATAGTTGGAGAGGCTAGGCAGATTCAGTAAGGGTGGTTTTCGTAGTGCAAGTTTTAGTATTGATGTGCCTAATTACTGTGTACTATAATGCAGTTCTCAAATCCTTTTTTTAACCTAAATAAAATAACCTAATCATAATTTATGATTGGCAGAGGTCATTCGCAAGCACTATGTAATGTACATCTTAACGTAAGCTAATAAGTACAATCTTATTTTCTTTATAGAACACTCCAAGTATTAAGTTTAATTCCAATATAAATGCAAATAAGAATACACAACAAAGCGTTTTTTTAGAAGCAAAAATAGAGCAAAAGGAAAACAATGTTAAGGATACAGAAAAAATACATGACTCAGAAATAATAGCACTACTCCACAAGTTTTATTCTTCGTACGTAGTCATTAAGTATGGCGGATACATTATATGGCGCCCAGAGCCGACCGTGGAGCAATTAATTAAGAAATCACTTTTATAATTGCAGTGACCCCTAGTTAGTCTCGATGAGGTATCAGGTTGCTGCTAATTAGGAGTCGTTAATGGCTACTAATCCTATAATGTGTGTGGGAAGCCGTCAAAACAAAAGATATTTATACCGAACCAAATTCAGGTTGCCAGGATGTTAACAACGGTTTTGACATTCTTGAAAAGAGACAAGTCTAATAATATCGTAACTAAGTAGACTAATAAAGTATTCAGTAAATAATCTTATTACAAATAATTGAGATATTAAATTAAAACGTGACACAAAATAACATTAACACAAAGAATAGGTATATAAGTAGTATTCGTGCTAACTCAAGGATTTTGTAAAAAATATTTTTTTGTTTCTAAGAATAGGATAGGAGGAAGAAATGAAAAAAAAAAAAAAAAAGCCTACTTGAATGAAACAAAAAATCTCGTGATTACATTTTGACGTATTATGAAAATTCTCGGCGGACTTCTGACAAATTGAATATTCATTTAATGTTTCACGATGAGCAAACTTATCCGTCAGTTCAGTTCCCGACATTAAAAAAAAAATGGCAGAATTCTACAAAATGCTGTGTTTGATAAATTGCGGAGTAGATTAGATCAAGGACGAATGAATAGAGCGCTTATTGACATTGGACGTTCAGATTGGTCGGGTTCAACTGGATTATGGACGAGTCTGCGTCAACTTGGTACGTAGGCGTACAATATATTACCGTTGGGAATTCGATCGAATAGGGCGCTATTTACTTTGTGTCCGCGGTTTTCAAAGTTCTGCGATCTTGTTTGAATAGGTACGCACTCTGAAAATTGGATACTAAGATGAAGGAGTATCTCAAATTGGATGGCGTTGTATAGCGGATTTAAAACGTTTAACTTTGAAGTTCTCCACATTCTTGATTGGAGAGTAGTTAAATATTTATTTGTTTATTGATCAGTTTTTACTTTACAAGCGCGCAAGCGGAACAGTCGAAGGCAAAATCCGGGTTTCAATATTTCGGAAAAGTGTTATCTAAACTGGTAACTGGTGTGTTATTGTTGTGTGTGTGTAGTGTCTGTGTGTATGTTGTGTGTGTGTGTGTGTGTGTGTGTGAGGGTGTGTGTGTGTAGTTTTCATCCTAAAAATACTGAATATCAATCCGGCAACCAGCACGAGTATCATGACCACCATTTCATAAGTGCCCATGTAGGCTTATGTGAAATAAAATATTTTGATTTTGAAGTAGAAGAGGAAGGAACGAATGACAAAATTACAGATTGTAGAAAGATTTCTCCCGCTGCGATGTCAAATATGAAGAAAAGAAATTGTCACTTTGTCAAGCTACGCGCACTGTAACCTTTGTAAGGTACATTTTGATAGGGGTACCTTTAAAATCACTTACCGCAGTTTGAAGTGCAGGTCTCCTAGACGTCCGTCATTGATCTCTGGCTCGGTAGTCTTGATCTTCTCGGTGGCATTAGCATCGGCGAGCTCCTTGCTGAGCGGGGTCGGCTCGGTGGGCGCGGTGGGCGAGTGCGGGCTGTTGCCACCAGTTGGCTGTATCGAGAAACGAGTTCATTATTACACGTGTCTACATTGTTCCCACTTCTTTATGAGAGAGGTCGTATTAATCCAACTCGCAGGCCCTTCTCGGCGTGGTGGTTGTCAGATGTGTCTTTCAGGTTCTAGACATACTGGTTTCCTTACGATATTTTTCAACTTTGAGTATTAACAACTTTAAGTTTTAGGGGAATTTGAGACCAAAATATTTCCTTAATATTGATATATCATTAGATATAGATAATGTCTTATTATCACTAATAATTGAGGGCGAGCATGGGAATTCCTACAACTGGCAGAACCTACATAGCGCGAACATCAAACAAAATACGTAGTAACCGTTAGACCGTTATCGTGTTGCCATCGACACATTTTGTAAATAATTAATCAGAGTGAATGTATTTGAAACCAAACAAAGTCATGAAACACGTCGCAAACAAAAAATATAGCGTTAACTTGGCCCTGCACAATGTTTGTATTAGGTACACACAGCTGCAACGCTAAAAAGGGTTTTGTGGGCAACACAAAAGATATCCCACGTAATGACTTTGAAGTTTTAACTTGTTTTCAACAGACGGCGCTCGTTCAAGAACATGACGTATGGATTACCACCATTCAGATCAATCATTTTGAAGGGATCCGAATGATACAACATCATATTTAACTTACAGTGGTAGCAGGGTTGATGGTCGGCGGCTGCGGCGTCGGTTGCGGCGGGGAAGCGGCGGGCGGCGCGGGCGCTGTGGGTGATGGTGACTTGCGCAGGTAGTGCGTGGCGGAGCCCGGGGAGCGCACGGCGGTTGCTCGGCGTGGCGGTTGGAAAACCAGAGCCTTGTCCGGGCCACGCTTGCCGCCTGTACAGAGGATGTATGTATGAAACCACCATTCTGATGTACCAACCATGGTAGGGACTAGACGTTACAGTGTCAATAAGAGTCATTTTTATATCTTTTAGCAGCCTCACATAGGATGGAGGTCTTGATGACTCTGAGATAGCAGGATAGCCGATCGTCTGGCCAGTAGTAATTAGCCATTCATAACCAAACCTTGCCTATCGCGCTGAGGTACACTCAATTAACGCTAGTTTGTTGTGGGTAAATAAGTGCGGCGGGCACTAGCACTGCAGCCTGTAACTTTACCAACCATAGAGAAACGCTATGTTATTGTATATATTGTATGTCTTATTAATGATGTAATAAACTACCTAGTTTGTGGGCGAGCGAGTTCCTGCGACGTGCGATCCAGCAGGCGAGGGCGCCGAGCGCGGCAGCCACCAGAGCTGCGGCGCCGCACACCACCAGCCATAGTGTAGCGCCATGCAGCTCGCCAGCTAGGAAAAATAAAATCTGTTATTTAGATTAAAAAAAAACACAAACGTTGACTTAAAGGTGAAACAAAATCTATAGAAGGCGGCATCTACACCGCCACATGTGAACTACGCATCATACTGACGTCACGCAAAATCCTGCATCTCGCAAGCAGAGTTTACTGCGCGACTAGCATATTATATACAACAGCCCGACATAAAGCAGTTGTCCACCAGACACGACACCCGTCTGGTCGGAGGATCCTCCCTTTTCTATGGAGGATGAGTGAACTTTGCACCCTGTTCCTCATACTTCTATAAGTATATAATAATAATAATAATATTCCACAACTATCACACAACGCCGTCTAGTCTCAAGCTAAGCAGAGCTTGTGTTATGAGTACTAGACAACTGATAAACATACTTATATATTTCTAAATACATACATATATAGATAAATTACACCCAGACA
This sequence comes from Oligia fasciuncula, assembly GCA_963082905.1. Classification (NCBI taxonomy): domain Eukaryota; kingdom Metazoa; phylum Arthropoda; class Insecta; order Lepidoptera; family Noctuidae; genus Oligia; species Oligia fasciuncula. The sequence goes on from OY720401.1 coordinate 6,174,661, forward strand.
CAGAACAAATGATCATGCTCATCACACAAACATTTGTCCTGGGTGGGAATCGAACCCACGACCTCCGGCATAGCAGTCATAGTCACTGACCACTAGACCAACAGGCCAGCCTATCTAGGTTTACTATAAGCATAACTTCAGTAGAACTGCTGAACACCTCTTTTTGAAATGCTTCGTCCGGGAAAGCTCCGGTTTGAACAGTAAAAGGTTAACAACGAGCGAAATATCTTCATGTTATGGCTAGGGGCGGCGCTAATACTTTCTACGAGGTAGGTCAGTAGCTAGCCATGAAAAGTGACTACTAAAGTGGAAAGTTACTTTTGAATGGGTATCTATCCATACTAATATTAAATGTATTTGTTTAGACAGGTAAAAATAACAAAATTAAATTCTAACATAACTAAAACTGTACAGAAACTAGAAAATAGCGTCGAAAAACTCATCCGCATCGCTGTCGACTGGTAATGTACCCAAGAGACTGGCGGCATAACCACGTTGCATGGCGATGCTTAGCCTCTGGCGAAGGTAAAAGCCAGCCCTTGCGTCACGGGAAATGTCAACCAGCCTTTTCAAAATTTCTTTAAAAAGACCATGAGCACTCGGGCCCGAGGGTTTCAACCCCAAATGGCTCGAAAATATAATTTCCGATGAGGTTAATATATTTTCGCCGCTTGAGGTTTTCCGCAGCCTCAGCAGCAGCGCCAGCACATCATGCCGAGGCAGGAAGATGGGATGGCGCAAGAGTATCGACACACGTAGCGTCCCACACTAAAGGCCTACCCACCTTCCATGGAAATAAAGACATACCGTCCGGTCTCTTGCCATCGTCGCGTGCCAATATTATAAATTCGAAAGTAACTCTGTCTGTCTGTCTGTATGTTACCTTTTCACGCCTAAACCACTGAACGGATTTCGATAAAATTTGGCAGAGAGATAGATTGCATCCCGGGGAAGGACATAGGATATTATCCCGATATTCCCACGGAATCCACACTTATGCGGGGCGCTGCTGTTTCCTATAATGAAAACATTACAGAATTTTTATTCAAACTATACTCAATTACCTTTCATCGATCCATAGCATCTACTCATTCGTATGGTGATGGCCTATTACTGGTATTTGATGAGCCGTTCGCATACAAAATAAGAACAACTATCCAATAACCGATCAACGGGCACGTTGTAATATTCACATTATCGGCTACTGTGGAGGGCTTTATTGACTAAGTTTACCTATAATATTGGTGCTCGCAGCTACGTAGATTAATTTGAAACATAATAGAACCTATTTGAGATTGTATTTCTGCTTCAGGCTACATTGTGCGTAATATGAAGATGCTGATAAGAAAGTAATCTTCTTTCCAAATAGGTACTTAGGCATGTCCATTGTTTTTAAGATCCTAGTAGAAAAAACTTTCTTGGTGTAACAAGAGAGTCATTGATTTCACATTTCAATGGCCATTATCATCAAGAATAGAATACTCTTTGTTATGTAACACCACGGATATCTATGGTATACACCGTATAAATTACAGATATAAATACAGCAATTTTACAAAAGGTGACACAATGGGCGGTCTTATCGCTTACGAGCTTTTGAAGACAACCTTTGTCTGAATTAATTATCAAGATCATTTTTTATAGCAATTTCCTAAGCTGCAGTAAGAAAATACTATCATCATCGATATCACTAGGTAGGTAAGACCACTCCTCTAAAGCGTCTATGATAAATCTGTAAGAACCACCGTGTTTTGAAAGAAACTGAAAACATTTCATAATTCGTGCAGAACAAAGAAAAAGCCAGATGCAGCAGATGGCCAATGGGGCCGAAAGGTTCTGGAGTGGCGACCGCGTACCGGAAGACGTAGCGTTGGAAGGCCTCCCACAAGGTGGACCGACGACCTTGTGAAGGCCGCAGGAACCCGTTGGATGCGAGAAGCACAGAACCGGTCGAAGTGGAGGTGCTTGGGGGAGGCCTATGTCCAGCAGTGGACGTTTTCGGCTGAAATGATGATGATGATGGAAGAAAAACTGCAACACAATGACTCATCGCTTGGACGCGGAAAACCACAAACATTTCAATAAATTCATGTCGTAGGTACCCGTTGTGAAAGTTCTACGTGTATACAGTCACGAGCAAAAGTATGTATACACTTGGCTTTATTCAAAGGCGATTTTCTCCTTTATTTTTGAATGAAATTTTATATTAGTAGGAACAGTATTTTCGAACCCACAGCTATATGTAAAGTTTCGTATTTCAACGTTGCATTCGTTATTTCGTGAAAAAATCGCAATTTAAAGTTCCCAGTGTTGACATATTGATGCTCGTGACTGTACCTATGTATATGTAAGTAGGTAGGTAACTATGTGTAGGCTATGCATGTTACACGTATAAGTGCACTAACGCGTGTGACGGTTGTGTGATTGTGTCCGGAAGGAACTAACTAATTGGCTGCGAGTAGGAATGGCCAACTTAACGTCATTATGTTAAGTTGGTGTTTTGTCTTTCAGTTAAAAGTTGTAACTTTACAGCATAGGTTGTGCTCAACGTTGGCGATAACGCCCCCTCGTGGGCATTTGAGACTGTCAGGGGGCAGTAGGAGACATAGACAATATTATATATTCTATCCTATCTTACGATTATAATATTACACGTTTAAATATTATATAATCGTGGTAATGGCTGTTTCAGATTTGCGACAGATGGCTCTAGAAAAAAAAACTCAAAGTGAGCAAAATAAGGTTGAGAACCCCTGCTTTACAGGGACAATATTTTTAGATGCGCATAATAATCACACTAATATTATAAAGGCGAAAGTTTGTGAGTGTGTGTGTGTGTTTATATGTTTGTTACTTCTTCACGCTCAAACGGCTGGACCAATTTTGATAAAATTTTGTATGGAGGTAGCTGACACCCTGTATTAACATATAGGCTACTTTTTATCATTTACGCGGGTAAAACCGCGTGGCGCAGCTAGTAGTTTAATAAAAACAGGAATAAAAGTATTTTTGATCATTTTGTTTGTGTTGACGGATATATTTCTATGGATTACTAGGCTAGGTCGGCTAGCCTAGTAATCCATAGAAATATATCCGTCTATAAATCATCTAAATAATTTTATTACGTATCTCGAAATTCCCCAAATAGGCAGTATTTTTGGTCGATTAACTGTGAATTACTTTGTATCAGATCTTTGGACTTTGTCCATACATCTTACTCAACCTCAAAAGAAACAGAAACAAACAAGATGACATAAATAAATAAACTACATTGGATCTCTACATAGAGTCCGTAGTGCTTTCACAAAAAATAAATAGTTTTATAGACAAAAGCCGAGAGACGTCGTCGGCGTCGGCGCCCTACTTCTGAAACTATACATTTTTTATACGAACTCTATGTAGCGGCTAGATCTATGTAGAGTCGAGTAATAAAATGTTATCCGGTAAGGGGAAGCTCCAGGTCAATTTAGATTAAACAAACAAAAAGCTTGAAGGTTTTAACTAGACTCGCGCGGAGGTAGAGATCTTAATAGCTCTTTCATCTGGCTGTTTATTTGAATACTCTACAATTTGTAGATCTTGAGTTCTATTTAGCTCGAAATTCAAAGCGAATGGTGCAAATTTTCCAAGTTCAAGTTGAAACTAGGTCTTTAAAATTGAGTTAAGAACTTTTGAGCTTTATACAGAACTCGTTAGGAATACGAATGACGACCAGTGTGAAGTATTTTATTTAAATTGGGCGCCGAATATTATAAAGAAGCAGGAAATGCCAACTGAGTTTTTAAATAATAATAATATAATAATAATAATAATAATAATAATCAGTTGCCATTTCCATGCCCCAGTTCCTAACGACAGGAATAACCCACCTGCTCCATAAATCAGGTAGTACCGCGGATCCCAAAAATTATAGACCGATCACTTGTTTACCGACGGTCTATAAAGTTCTTACATCCATTTTGAGAACTAAAATTAACAAACATATAGACACCAACTCCATCATGTCTGTCTCTCAAAATGGATGTAAGAACGGGTCCCGGGGTACTAAGGAGCTGCTCCTCATTGATATGGCCATTAGCCAACAGGTTCGTCGTTCCCGAAAGGATCTGTCGACATGCTGGATAGATTATAAGAAGGCCTATGACTCGGTGCCACATACATGGCTCATGAGGGTGTTGGAGTTGTACAAAGTAGATGCAACTCTGCGCACCTTCCTGATGTCGTGTATGGGGCAATGGAGGACGGTCCTTCGATATCCAGGATGTCGAAATATTCAGAGGAATAGCGAACCGATAAGGATCGAGCGAGGCATATTTCAGGGTGATAGTTTGAGTCCGCTTTGGTTCTGCTTAGCCTTGAATCCCCTAAGCACGCTGCTGGAGGATTCAGGTCTAGGCTATCGGCTGAGGAGAGGTGGTCAGGTTATATCGCACCTCCTCTACATGGATGACCTAAAACTCTTTGCCCCCAACAATTTACAACTAATGGAGCTACTGAAAGTAACTCAAACTTTCAGTAGCGCCATCAGGATGGAATTTGGTGTGGACAAATGTGCGGTCATGCATGTAAAGCGAGGGGAGATTGTTGAATCCGTGGGAACCCAACTCTCGGATTCCACAAACCTTAGAACCCTCTCCGCATCCGAAACCTATAAGTATTTGGGTATGTCGGAAGCGTTAGGCATCAATGTTACTGACATGAAGCAATCGTTGAAGGAGCGCTTCTTTGGCCGCCTGAAAAAAGTACTTAATAGTCTTCTATCAGGCGGAAACAAGGTGCGCGCCTTCAACGGTTGGGTCATGCCGGTTTTGATGTACTCTTTTGGCATACTCAAATGGACTCAGACCGAACTCGACGCCCTGGATAGGAGGGTCCGTACGTTGCTGACTGCAAATCGAATGCATCACCCACGGTCATCGGTAATGAGGCTGTATATCCCGCGAAAGTGTGGAGGTCGAGGGTTTTTAAACGCTAAGACCCTCCACAATCGCGAGATATGCAGTCTCAGGGAATATTTTCTAGAAACCGACGTGGGGATGCATCGAGATGTAGTCGCCGTGGACAAGGGCCTCACCCCGCTCTCCTTGGCTAAAGAGAACTGGCGCAAGCCAGTAGTGCTTGACACTAATGATCGCATGGAGGTATGGCAGAGTAAGGAGCTTCACGGACGCTTTTTCCGGGCCCTACATGGACCCGATGTTGATCTATTAGCGTCCGTAGCCTGGCTGCGTTTCGGTGACCTCTTTGGGGAAACCGAAGGTTTTGTCTGTGCAATTATGGACGAAGTTATGATGACGAACAATTACCGGAGATTTATTGTGAAAGACGGCACGGTTGACATCTGTCGGGCATGCCACCGGCCGGGAGAATCAATCAGGCATATTATCTCCGGGTGTTCTCGTCTAGCTAACGAAGAGTACTTGCATAGACACAACCTTGTAGCCAGGATAATCCATCAGCAACTTGCTCTGAAATACAACCTTGTGGAATCGGAGGTGCCGTACTACAGGTATGTGCCCGACCCAGTTCTCGAAAATGGTGATATCACATTATATTGGGATCGATCCATCATCACTGACAGGACTATTGTTGCCAATAAGCCTGATATAGTGGTGGTGGATCGACCAGAGCGGCGCGCAATGATTGTTGACATAACCGTCCCGCATGATGGGAACCTCGTGAAAGCCGAGAAAGATAAACAAATCAAGTATCTTGACTTGGCTCACGAGGTTGTCGACATGTGGGATGTGGACTCAGCGATCATTGTGCCGATAGTTGTGACAGCCAATGGTTTAATTGCCAAGAGCCTCGACCAACACCTGAGGAGGCTCTCGTTGGGCAGCTGGATCAAGGGCTTGATCCAGAAAGCGGTACTTCTGGACACGGCCCGAATAGTTAGGAGGTTCCTCTCTCTGGAGCCCTGACCGCCGGTAGCTTGGACCCTTTTCCCGATACCGGTGGGCTACTATTTTTTATATTTTTAAATGTTTTTATATTTCTTTATACTAATATTTAAAAATATAATTTATAAGAATTTAAATGAATAAAGGAGATAATAATCATTTTATTTCAGGTATAATACACCCATATAAAATACACCCATATAAAATTTAACCTGTTTACAAATTCAATAAAAAAAAAAAAAATACAAATTAAATATTAAATTAAATTAAAATTAAATTAAAAATCATATCGAAAATTGAAAATTGAAAATTAAATAACCATGCAATATTTAATCATAGTAATCTATCAGCTATGTGAAGTATTACTTGACAATACCATAGAACATATTAAGTGTGATTAGTCTGATTAGTAGGCTAAGCTTAAGATTATTTAAATGTAATTTGTACTCACCTATCTAATTAATAATGTACACTAGTAATCTGTGGAAACGTTGTTGATTGTACATACATTTAACCATAATAATATGTCCTTTATATATTTTTTTCTTTTTTTGTAATACATATTGTATAATGGTTTGTTATTCCCAAATAAATAAAATAAAATCACCTTCAAACTATAGGTACCTTATACACAGCTATTGTAAAGATGCCATCTAAGTTTTCCTACTCCCTGCCCACTTGATCTGTATACAATCGATACAACAGGTCTAAAAAAAGATCTAGGTCATATTTCGCTGTGTCTGGGCCATAAATATCTATTGGGGAATGCATACAGCGATAGCTCTACAAGAGTGGTCAAACGTTTTAATATGTTTGACTATTTTGTCTTCATTTATACAGTTTATAAGTAAGAAAATGCCATCCAACTGCCACAGGGCTTGTGTTTATGGAGCCTCATTAGGCTTATAAACACAAGGGAATAAATAGAAAGGGAAGAATTTAATAATGGTTAACTGAGAAGCTTGCATTAAATTCTTCGATTGGGGAATGTGAATTGTCTAATTGTCACAAGCTTCATCATCATCATCATTTCAGGCCGGAATCTGCTGGGTATATACCCAGCAGTGAGTCGCCTCCACTTTCTTCTGCCAAACTACCCGGTTCCGTGCGTCCCTTATCCAGGTGTTTCCCGCGACTTTGTTGATATCGTCAACCCAGCGCGCTTTTGGACAGCTCACCGTCCGATCAGGACCAGGCCCATGCCGGACGGCGCGTAGGTACGTGTTCCACGCGCGCCTCAAAGAGATGTCAGCATCAAACGAAGGGGCCCATTAGGGCCGAAGCCTGCCGGTTCAGCGGGATTGTCCGAAAGGGTTACCGCTGGCCCGGAACATATATCGCTAAGGAAGGAACACGGGTGGGTTTTAGTCAGTAAGAGTCTGACACTCTCTTCCGCTCCGCCCAGAGCGGGAGGGATCATTTGATGATTTCCCACTCAAAAAAAAAAAAAAGCGCGCTTTTGGACGGCCCTTGTTTCTTTGGGCGGACCTTGGCCATAAGCAGACGCAGATAAGCAGACGCAGACGCAGATAAGCAGAGTAATGTCATGTTATTAGGATTATATCGTTGTTGAAAACTTCAGTTACGTACTTATTTCTCAAGGAAGACAAGAGTTTGTCATTTCAAAACAATAGTATGAAACTTTTAACACGCAGTACTGCGTTTTAAACATAAAACAAAAGCTACAATGAATTCAAATATAATTAGCATACAGATTACAGCGAGTTACCTACGTAGTACGTAACCAACGTTGAGTTAATTCAAGGATCAAATTGCATTACCGGTGACGCACGCAATGGCTATTATAACTCCCCTACCTCCCCTCGACCATGGAACGAGCAGATTTCCAATAAGCCCGGTTCCACCCTTTCCGTAAACATTGTCTGTGACGGTCCCAAATACCCTGTTTTACTGGCAGACGGGTTAACTAGAGGAGAGAGGGGTAAACGTGACATGGTTCCGTTTGTTTTATAGGCAGGTTTTGGTGGGATAGAGTTTCTTAGGCGCACTTGCACCACAAATCATTAAATACATTAAATCATTAGTAAAGCGTTAAACGAATTTAAAATATCGTTATATTTTTGACAATTGTTTGAAGACAATCCGATTTTAATAGTTTCGGAGAAATGCGTGGACAAACATACATTGTACCTATTAAACGCTTTTACAGTAAATTGGTTAGCTTATTTTTTGTATGGTGTTACTTACATCAATTCTTCAATAAATCTCAAACAAATAGTCTGTTTTTTTTCTACAAAAAGTATCTCCTGATAAGTCTGCTCGCCTAGTATGTACCTGTGTGTTCATTTTATAATAACAAGTTCTTCTAGCGTCACGGATATCTATGAGCGTTGAGTGTACTTTTACGTAGAACGGCTATAACACGACTGATCCGAGAAAAAATCACCCTCAAGAATACAAAAGAGCCATAAACGGACGTTACGAGTAGCGGACGTAATGCGACTCCCTCATCAGCCCTCATGACAGAGACATGGGAATATTTTAAATACGTTTAAGGCGCTATCTCGATAATAAATCGTAGAGACTGATATACTACGCGAGCGAAAGTGAGATTTTTGAGTACTTTTGAAACGTAAAAGAAGAGAAATGGGCTTTAATGTGCGTGCACTCGAAATAAAACGCCGTATGTGCCAAAACGAATTTACTCCTTTTTTAACAAAATAAATTAATTAAATTTAAAACTACTTTAAGTAAACTTTGATATGATAATTTTCTATGTTTTAAATTTAATTCCATTGAATAACTCTTAAGCGTAACGCCGTGATGTCGAAAAAAGTAAAAAAAAAATAGATATAACTTTGCAATTTTTTTGTATCGAGAAAAATTCATTGAATCGTGTACTCCTTTTACATGATACTAGATCAAGAGTCAAAAAACATAATTATACCAAAATGTTAAATCCCTATTCCACATACTTACTTAACAAGTTACACGAAATAGAAAAACGACATGTTTTTCAATTTATCACCTTAACGCTACGTTTATTTAGTGATTTGTGGTGCAAGCAGAAGTTAGTGTTGGATAATAATCTGGAATCAATGATGATTCCAGATTATTATCCAACACACACACAGTAATGACTGTGTTGAGGGAAATATTTTGACACACAGAAAATCTGTGCTTGGTCTCCAAGTTGTGCTTATACTGAAATTGATAAAATATGTAAGTGATTATAATAAAAAATTAATTAATAATGTGCGTTTACGCAGCAATTTGTTTAGGGATACCGATTTGCCTACTGGCTCAAAATCATACGATATTATACTTATCGAATATCATTAATACCATTCATCATTAAATAAAATAAATTAAATCTGCAGCCCAAGTAATCAATATGTTAAACTATTTTTATCGTAAATACCATCATCCTTGGTAAGTTTGTAGTTAGGTATCGTCAATTTGTCGTGTTAAAGCCATTTCATACAACTGTGAAATAATGGTAGTTGTGATTTACTTAAAGGTACGGTTAATTGGTAATAATGACAAAAAAACTATTTACACCAGGTAGGTACTAAATTAAAAGACTAACTAATTACATTAATAAATACAAAAGGATAATTAAGCGTCGAAGTTCGCATCGCCGTCATTCGGAAACTTGCCCAGAAGACTGGCAGCATTGCTACGTTAAATGGCTTTGCTAATTCTTTGGCCAACGAACGACTCAGTCCTCTGGTCACGTGAAGTGTCAATTAGCCAGCGAGTTTCCTTAAAAAGGAGACGCGCACTCCGGCCCCATGACCCGAACGTTACTTTACGCGCAGGCCTTCACATCTACCAAATGAAACTATAGTCCGACTTATACTTAGCTGCAGCTGAGTTTAGAGATATGCATGTCAAAAGAGTTTCGTTTGAACACACTATTCTGTACTAGAAAAACAAGATTTCGTTGATGGCCGCGAAAAAACAAAAGACGCCAATTTCAGTAATTTAAGTAACACATAAGCTGTCATTTTTCTGCAGCTAATTAAAAGTCCGACTATAGTTTCATTTGGCGACGTCACCCTCCCATCATCGTTCACAATGTACTGAGCGGCTCATTTCCACAGGAAACTGTTATAATACTGTTGGGAAAGACGTGCGGGATTACAGGACGCGCCGCGTTATGTTTCTTTTTAGAAGAAAGTGGCTGTTTTGTTTGCCGATTGCGAACAAAACCGCCACTTTGAGAGCTTCATTTAGGGGAAAATGGTAAGAATGTGAAATGTGGGTGTCGGGACCTTTTTTATGGGTTTATCATTTTAATGACTTAACATAACGGTTAGGGTGAAGTGTACCTACTAATCGTTCGGGTAAACGATTCTCAGTGATTCGTCAACTTGTGACAACTATCACCCCTCCCACACCGCGCTGCCACCTCAGGCAACGTCTCAGTTAAGTGGTCGGCCTACAACATTCACTCGTTTCTAAACAATATTTGGTAAAGTACCTTTGTTTACACTTCCTCTAACAAACAAACACCTACCTCTTTGGAAAATAAAGGTATATAGAGGACATGTTTAGAATACTAATAAACTTCAATTTTAATGGTAAACTGAGACGCTTTTATTGTATGTAGTAAAAGTTTCGACACTTTCCTTTTAAAGGTAATCTTCTAAAACACAAAGAGAAAGGATCTCATAAACTAAGATAAACCATTAGTTCTAAACTTTTAAAAGTCTATAAAGTCTATATATATACTTTAAAGCTTAGACAGCATCTAAAAAGGAATAGTGACAGTAAAACAATGATTTTAAAGTACTAGAAAGTCTGAAACGTGTTCACTGGATAGAAGAAATCCTTAATTTTTAAATAGAAAATAAAATAAGACTTTTTATATAAAATCCAACTAGAAGCAAAAAAAAAGAAACTAAAGATTTGTAAAGTCTAAAATCACTGGATAAGAAGGATCTTCAATGTTTACTAAAAGGGAGTAGTGACAGACAGCTTGAAGCAATAAATCTCGGGAAGCACTTATTTAAGTGCGTCCTTGCCCTTCTCAAGTGCGCCCGCCCCCGCGCACTTCACACTCAATTTGATGAAGACTTATACTTAATGAAAACCTGCTGATTCTTAACTGAACCGCTTTCATAATTTAATTTGTTTCAAATCGTCGTTGGAATATTTTTTGTGTGTTTTAACATTTGGTTTAATGATAAAGTTACACAGAATGGCAGTTTTTAATGGAGCAGTGTTTTTATAGCGTAACATAAGCTCATGCGACCTATATAGTTCCCTCTGGGACACAGGCCTGCTCTCTTCAAGAGGGAATGGGCTGTAAACTACCACGCGGGCCCAGTGCGGGTTGGTAGATGTCACATGTCTTCGAATTTTTGGCTTGAGAGCAGTGGTGATGAAATAATTTACGAAAAGTAAAGCGCTTGTCAAGGTTCGAACCCACGAACGAACCTATGACGAACACATAAGTCGCGGTCGTTACCACTGAGCCTCCTCTGCTCTCTGTGTTCTTATAAGTAGACAATTAAAACGGCCAAAATATTACGTAAATATTTATGTCAAGGATATTACGTTCTTGAAATTCATCAAAGCATATTAATGTTTTGTCAGTACGAAGAATATCAATAGGAAATTGTTCCGTCTCTCAGTAATATTATCCGAATGAACAAAATAAATTCATCGGAAAATTTCCCCCATACACCTGGACTTATTGTATTCGCAAACGCATTAATGAAACTGAAACCTTACAATTCTGCGAAACGATAAAATTTATTCCGTCGATTGAAAGCACTTTACTCTGACGTCAGTTTCTGTTGCGTAGAGGGGTCCAATAATACCCATTCCACTCATTTTAGTTTAGATTAAAAACTGGCGCGAAAAATACTGTTATTTTCGCATTTTCACAAGCTTGTGCCATTACTCATCGGTAATTAAGAAATTGACGAGCTTCTGGCTATATTGGTTTTTAATTACACCGTTTGAACATACCTAATTTGTTTTAAATAGTTGATAGATATACCTACACCGGAGCGCTTTGGTGGTTTTACTGTCAAAGGAATTCACAATTATTTACGTGATGAAAGTTTTTACTAATTGTGTAATCGAGATATTGCTTCTTGTTTTTCATGTTTTAATTAATACGGCATGTGTTCGGGTTCGGGGAATACGGATGGCTGATATTTAAATTACATTAAACATTACTCACTTTTATTCCCAAAAGGAGTGAGCAGAGCTGTAGCTGTACTGTTAATGAGTGTAGGAAGGCAATAACTCTTCCCTATATCAGGAGAACTGATACCATTACTATATTTTTACATATACATAGCACAATCAGGCATAATGTTCCCTCTGGGACACAGGCCTGCTCACTTCGAGAGGTAGTGGGCTGTAAACTACCACGCGGGGCCAGTGCGGGTTGGTAGATGTTACATGTCTTCTAATTTTTGGTTCTGGAAATGCCGGTTTCCTGATAATGTTTTCTTTCACCGTTTTGAGAGCAGTGGTGATGAAATTATTTACACATAGTAAAGCGCCTGCACGACCTACAACTTGGTAAGTCGGGGCCGTTACCACTGGGCCACCACTGCTCTTTGTTATACATTTCTATAATATACATGTTAAATTATTAATTGCTGATAATCTAACACTTTCAGAAGGTACGTGTACATTACGGCCTATGAATCATGGCTGTCTGAACATAGGCTCTCCGAATTTTCGCGCATGCACGCTAACTCTCACTCGCCATTTTTTTGTTTGTTTTTTGCCGATTGGAAATCATCAAATGACCCCTCCCGTGTTCCTTCCTTAGCCCTTTATATTTCGGGCCAGCGGTAATCCTTTCGGACAATCTCGCTGACCCGGCAGACTCTCACTTGTCACTATTTAGTTCCAAAAAAATGTGCAAATTTCCGACCGGCCATGGTTCATGGCCGGTCGATTCATTATTGTAAACCGAAATCCATTACCAAATGACATATTTTGATTTGAAAAACCAACACTTTAGGTTTCACAATATTTTCTAATAATTACGTAATCCGGAAATTACCTGCATTATACATATTGTAGCGAAAATAAAAGGAATCCACCACATTCAATATAGTACGTATAATGTTGTATTATACGAGTAAAATTAAATATAAAATGTATAAAAAATCTAGATATATTAAAAAAAGGTGGAACGTTGCTTGACAATAGCTATTTTTTTTTTTTTTTATATTAGGAAAAGAAAAAAGAATTACAAGAGTTTAACCATTTCTGGATGTTTTTTTAGAATCAAATTTTAAAACGAATATCGCGAATCTTTTACCTGATTTCAATCGGGTTTTAGGTTCGTTAGAACAGATTTTAGATAGAATTGATTAAAAAATACATTAGCTAAGGTGTTAAAAAGAAAAAAAAGTATGTGATCGTTTTTTTCTGGATACAGGCGAAGGTGGTCACCACGTTCAGCAGCCAACGCCGCGCGGAACTCGAAATGCAGGATTACTCTGCAGCTAGGTTAGAGTTTGCAATAACTTGTGACTCGCAAAGCAGTAGACGATCCAGTATCCGGGAAATAGGGAATAATCGCTCTTTTTCAATGGCTCTACACCTACGACAAATAAAATAAGGTGAGGGTCACGTGTGCAAAGTTTCGCTAGCCCATTTAATTTGACCCTGTATGTGTCAATACCCAAAAATACACATCACATCTCAAAACAAAACAGCAACAACTTACTATAAAACAATACCCAAAAGGACACATATCTGAAAACAAAACAGCAATAACTTACTATAGAAAAATACCCAAAAGGACACATCACATCTCAAAACAAAACAGCAACAACTTACTATAAAACAATACCCAAAAGGACACATCACATCTTAAAACAAAACAGCAACAACTTACTATAAAACAATACCCAAAAAGACACATCACATCTCAAAACAAAACAGCAATAACTTACTATAAAACAATACCCAAAAGGACACATCACATCTTAAAACAAAACAGCAACAACTTACTATAAAACAATACCCAAAAGGACATATCACATCTCAAAACAACACAGCAACAACTTACTATAAAACAATACCCAAAAGGACACATCACATCTTAAAACAAAACAGCAACAACTTACTATAAAACAATACCCAAAAAGACATATCACATCTCAAAACAAAACAGCAACAACTTACTATAAAATCCAGTCAAAACCTCCGAAAGAGACTCTAGCACTCAATAAATAAAGAGAAACAATTTTCGAGGGCAAGAGGAATCCAGATTTGTTATTCATAGTTTTACCTACACAACATGTATCCCTTGTTATAAAGTAGAATCCTTTGCAACGACCCTCCGTGTATATATGTATGTATGATGGACCACATTTAGGATTCATAGCCATCTTTGTGCCGCTACCTTGGATATAATTTATACAGACTGACCTGCGACCTTATGAATAGCTTAAATTGGCTTATAGTAAAGTAGTCGTCAGTAGATCATAATCTGCCTAGCCTTTTCCCAACTATGTTAGGGTCGGCTTCCAGTCTAACCGGGTGCAGCTGAATACCAGTATTTTACAAAGAGCGACTGCCTATATGACCTCCACAATCCAGTTACTGGGTAATACGATACCCCTTGGTAAGACTGGTTGTCAGACTTTCGGGAACCTGACGATCCGTAACGACTGTCAAAGATCCACGAAAGACAGCCGGGACCAACGGCTTAACGTGCTTTCCGAGGCACGGAGGGGTCTTGGTATGTGAAGATGGTCACCCAGCCACGGACCAACCGCGGCAAGCGTAGCTTAACCTGATCGATCGACGCGTGTGGCTGTTATTACTTAGCCACAAGCCCCTCCATCATTTTAAAAATATTGTCATTTGTTTTTTTTGTCACAAATTATTATTGATCGAAGATCCTTTAGTCGGCCTTTTCCGCCTGATCACTTAATTTTTTTTTCTCCTAAATCCTGCGGCGGCGCCAAACCACGCCCCCCTTAAAGTTTTCGCCTATTAGGAAAGCGATAACGCAATTAGTTGCAACCTGCACTGCGCAGCTTAGTGACACATCACGTGTACTCCTTTTGTGAATTTTACGGACGAAGTATTTGACCTTGGCGCGCTTATTAGAGTGCGCTTTTATTTTTTGAGTGCAAGCAGACATGAACTTAGTGGTGGTCAGGCGGGAGTGACCGCGATAGTACCCCCACATTTCACCAGTTATGTTTATATACTTAAATATATTAAAATCTCGCTTACAACTACCATTACAGGTGTGTATTGTATGCGAAAGTACGGTAATTTTACAAATCTATACTAAATTATTATTTATAATTTAAATATAATATATAGGGTGACTGGTAATTAGTGACCGATACTTAAACACGTGATTTTACTCATCATTATGAACAACTTTTACTATGGGACAAAACCTGAAATCGCGAAAAAAAAATCAGCTGTTCCCTACATTTATGTTTGTCTAATTCGTCAAAATGTAGGGAGCAGCTGATTTTTTTTTCGCGATTTCAGGTTTGGTCCCATAGTAAAAGTTGTTCATAATGATGAATAAAATCACGTATTTAAGTATCGGTCACTAATTACCAGTCACCCTATATAGAACTAAAACTAATAATCTAAAAAGTAATAGGAACCTTGACACAATACCTTAGAACACAATAATAAATGATACCTATACTAGATACCTACTATATACTATATCATAAAATAAATAACAGTGTCCTAGTGAATCCGCTCAAATGACACGTGAACACATCAATTTTGTCATGAAGTTCGTTAATGATACGAATTGCCCTGTCGAATGTTCATTCCTACAATCATGTTTCCCGCAAATAACATACGGACGATTCTTCTTTAATGGTCCCTGATAACTTAAGCTCAATCTATAACGTTTCATTCACCCCTTGTCCCCTGTACTGAGAAAAACAAGATAATCCCTATTCTAAAAATATCTTCCAACTTAAAAAAACATTTTCGCACATTCCTAATGCTAACAAAGATTCAAGAGTCGTTTCAGCAAGAAATAATATTCACTTACTGAAAACGTCTTAAACATTCCCAGAGCCTTTAGGCTTTAACTATAATTATAGTATGTATACTTTTGAAAAGAAGTCCCCTCGAAGCTTACAAATGGGATTATCAACATACTTCGAAAGGTCAACTGTTAAAATATGTACGTTACAAATAGTTATTGCTAGGAACTTCTCTCAGGAATATTGTAGGAAACTATATAAATTCCATGACGTAGAAACTGCCTTTGACCGGAGAGAATGTTAAGGAATGATTGAGCTGTTTGCAAGTGACGTTTGACATTACAATCTCAGCGGGAGATCGGTGAAGCAAAACAAAGTGACTGTTCTGGAAGTTTTAGTGGGCGATTCATTTTGAAAGATAGGGGCAACTTCACGACATGATAATGTAGACGAATATTATTGCATGATGTTTGACAGTTTTTGGCATTTCTGCGGTCATTAAATTATGTCTGTTTTAAAATATAGAGGGGAACTTAAAACAGGTACGCACTGGATTTTAAAACAGGTACGCACTGGATTTTAAAACAGGTACGCGCTGGATTTTCTGAACACTGCTTAGCACCAAGAGTTGAAAATACAACAGTGTGTTTTTTTATGTTGGATTCTCAAAGCTCAGCTAAATATCGAGAGTCGAAAATTCAGTGCGCCATAAAAAGTCATCGCGTCAAAAAATGGCTCCTGCGAAACTGGAATTACGCGTTAATAAAGTTTCTGCCACAATAAAACGCGAAAAGCGACACTGACATAATAAGACACGTACACAATATCATTATGCAAACCACACCTGAAGTTACATAGCCCAAAAAGTTCCCCAAACATAATGTCAAAAAGTAACAATGAAAATGATCTCATTTAAAAACAGCTGTGTTTATACAAAGGGGAGTTTAGTGGTCACAGGTCACATTCCGTGGTCACGTCTGCGTCCCGACCACAGAGCAATGAAATTAGGTCCGTTCGGGATCGCGTGGGATCCCAATGTTGAGTTGGCAACAGAACGGACCCGTTGTTCGTAACATGCTCAATTATGAAAGTCTAAGAATGTCTCTTGAAAGGTAACGTCGGAGTTTTTTTTGCCTCTGTTTTTTTGTAGTAAAAGAGAGAGTCTTTTAAAAAGAGTAATTTAGGCCAATGCTCTCGTTTTTTATCTGCCCAAAATTTCATTTATTACATAAGAAAATATCATTTTGTTTCAGTATTATTTAATGTACGTGGAAAATCTGTATAAAATGTTTGTATTCCTTTGACACTACTTAAGTATGTCATTATAAAATCCTCTTTTCTACCCTAAACTCAAAGGGAGAGCTTTCAAATACAAGTAGCGGTTGGAAGCCATGCGGTTTGTCCCTCACGCCTGCTCTGCCTGTAAAATAATGTTATAAAATTATGTCCTTTTGAAAGATCAGAGACAAAGTTTTTGTAGTCACATTTGAATAATATATTAAAAAATGTGTCCTTTGTTTTTGTGTTTATTCGTATAGTAAGTTAGTTAGTCATTTAATTTAGTATCTAATGTAAATAGTTATTTGTTAACAAAAAATAAATAATTAGTTTTTAAAAATATATATATAATTTATTACAAATACTGGTCTTCAGCTGCATCGGGTTAGACTGGAAGCCGACCCTAACATAGTTGGGAAAAGGCTAGGCAGATGATGATGATGATTATTTGAATAATTTGAATAATACATTATTAGTCATTTTAAAATGCGTCAAATAATCACAATTAGTTTTTATCCCCAATGATTCGTTATCAATCAGCTACTGCTGCTCATATTTTGCCTGATCGGATAAATGATATATGAGTGAATGAAACTTTTACACGTCAGTCATATTTAAAAAAATAGTTGAGTTCAGACGACACAGTCTCTTTTAAATAAAGTCCAGACATAATCTTGGTCAGATAAGTAGGTGTAGACCGGATTCCACAGAGCTTACTAAAGAACAGAGTTTATTCGTATTGTACGAATACTGACCAACTTGTGTATGTACAGTCAACAAAGGAGTTAAGTATACAGGAGCGTCGGATATTGTTGAAGTTTACTAAGAAACCGATGGATATTCTCGAATAAAATTTTAGTTTATTAATAGAAAACAAACAGCTCATTTATTAAATTAAATTTCAGTCCAGAACATCCATCGGTTTCTTAGTAAACTTCAACTATATCCGACGCTCCTGTATACTTAACTCCTTTGTTGACTGTACATCCACTTTTTACATCATTAAGATTATTCGTCCGCTATTAAATTAAATATTGTGATTCCATTGCTATCAAATGTCCTGCATTTTATAACACGCTTTTATTATTTAATAATGAACGGTTCTTACGAATTGATCGAGATTTCTTTATTATGTTACATTCAGGGTGGCAAGACATCAATGCGCACCCTGATTATAAACCGGTAATAAAAAAAAATAGCTGTTCCAAAAATGTTGACCGCGGAGCTATTGAACTTTTCTATGAAACAGCAGATTTTTTTTTAAGAACCGACGAGTATTTTCATTGCTAGGGGGTCTGCTAAATCCATGGTTACAGTTTGCGCGTGTATGTCCCTGCCATTATAAACATAAACACAATAAATTCTCTAATAAATGATGGTGAAACCCGCATCAAAATCCGTTGCGTAGACAACAAACAACAACAACAACGAACAACAACGCGAACAACGCGGTCACACATACATTACATGAAAAGCCATTTTATTTAAAAAAACTATGTATAGATTGTACGAAAAAATAATCTCCTAACCAAATAGAGTCATCATTTTCTTGCATTTATTGCGCGCAAAGTAGCTTTCAGAATACGTGTAGTGGTTTGAAACCGTGCGGTTTGTCCCACTTACAGTTACAGTCACTTACGGTTACAGTCAGCGTAACAGAATAATGTCCGTTTCAGTAAGCAATGCTAGACATCCGGACAGTGTTCCTAAGTGCTTTCGTCTGCCGACTAGTGAGATTCAATAGGTTTATTGTTACTAGGAAATCTGCTGACGTACAGCTATAAAGCCAGTATTTGCTAGAGCGGATGTTTCGAAACATCCATACTTACCCCCTTACTAATAAACGTACTATCACAGATGAATAGTTACACACCGATTTCTCTCTTTCAGTCGTCAGTAATTTGACTTTCGAAAGAAGAAGACAAAGCGTTGTGTAACTATACAGACGCTATACAACGTTTATTAGTAAGGGGGTAATATTATAAATTCGAAAGTAACTCATTCTGTATGTTAGGTACCTGTTCACGCCTAAGCCACAGAACGGATTTCGATAAAATTTGGCAAGGAGGAGTCTTGGGCCGTCCCCAGATCCCTGTCCCTGTTCACGTTCTGTCTTTGCACGTTCCCGTGGGATTTTTCCGACATTCACGCGGGCAGAACCTAGTAACATAAACTCTTCTGATGAATAACCGGACAAATGTTACACCTCTCACACCTCTGCCTATGCCGAGGAATACAAGCGTGATGTTGTGTTAATTAAACTGACTAAATAATCGGTAAACCTTAACACAAAAGGCCAAGATATCAAATAACGTACACAACATAATATCAAAGATAAGTACTACGCGTAGCCCGTAGCGCTACGCCGTAGCAGCGTAGCAGCTCTACGACCAAACGATGTAATAACTCGGTATGTTATTATTGTATGATCGTAGCGGCTCTGACGTGAACGGCGTATTATTATTACTATTAAACGTATTATTATACATTTACCTTTTTAATAATATAATATGACAAGCTAACATTTTTAAACATATCTTCATAATCGTAATCCTAATGGTACTATTTATTTTTTAATACAGTTGCTCAAAAAGTGGTGTATTGCAGGGACGTATAGCGTTCGGGATGTGGGCTATTACATAATAGTGCTTTTTTTTTTACCTTTCCCGAACTCGTGCGTTCTCTTTCCCAACTGTCAAAATAATGTCTATTAAAAAGAAAAACCAACCATGAAGTTTTTACTAAAGAGTTTTTGATATTCATACAAATACGTATATTTCTAAAAAGAAGCTACTAATTTATTTCAATATCAGATTTAATGATTTAATTGAATGAGTTAGGTTAGGTTTCATTTCATCTCATTAAATTTCATTTTCATTTCATATCAATAAAAAAAATATACTGAAGACTAAGCTGTATGGATAGTTCCCTTTGCCTACCAAAATGGGTGAAGAAAAAAAACTCTGCTTATATTCTACGGTTGGCACCATTTTCCAGAAAAAAATATTAGTTAGTTGAGTTTATTGTGTTTTTATTATTTTATTAAATTGCTTAATTTTTTCGCAACTGTATTAAAAAGTCCGGTCGAAGTGGAAGTGCTTGGGGGAGGCCTATGTCCAGCAGTGGACGTCTTTTGGCTGAAATGATGACGATGATGATGATGTATTAAAAATAGTCGTTCAGTACACCTGCGGAACCGTCATTGCAACTTGTTCCGACTGTCAACCCTCGCCTTCGGCTGCGCCTCGGCTCGGGTAGACATTTGTCGGAACTCTTTGCAATGACAGCCTTTCCGCACTTGTAATGAAATATACTATATTGCTAAGTATTTAAAATAGGTTAACTTGTAACAATAATAAAAGTGAATGCTTTACACAAAAGCCAAAGTTATATCGATTTTTAGAAACGTTTCAACTCCAGCTAATATCTTTTGGCAGCCAGTCAGAAACTCAGAATGTACGTAGTTACAGGGACGGAAAACATCATATTATTCTAATAGTTTCGTTTAGTGTAATGCGCTCAGGTCGTTCACCGACTACTCCGAATACTCCGGCCCATAACATTATAGCTGAGTTGTATTGAATGTAGGTATCTCTGTAGTAAGTTCTTCCTTGTAACGTTTAAGGAAAAACATTTACTGATATCTAGGTACTGTAGCAAATTATTTTGTAATTTAAATTTGACTTATATCCCTGTCGAAAAATATCTGCCAACGTAAAACATCCCACATTCTCGCACGTAATATTAACAGAGATTCAAGAGTCGTTTCAACAAGAAATAATATTTGTTACACTTACTGAAAGCTGAGCCTAAAGGCTCTGGGAATGTTTAACATGTGGTTTGTGTGTTTAGTAAAAGCCTAAAGGCTGTTACTAAACATACTTTTGCAAATAAGTCCCCTTTGGAGCTTATGAATGGGATTATCAACTGACTTCTAAAGGTCAACTATTAAAACATGATAAAATTGCTTCTAGAAATAAATCGTAGTAAGACACGATGCAACTTTTAACATAAATAAAAGACGAACCGACTACACAACAATACAACATTATCAATGGTTTCTACCAAAAGATACTTCTTTTTCCTTTACTGAATAAAAACTGAATAGATTAGATACACAAGTGACAGACTTCAAAGTTATAGAAAGTCGGTATCAACGGTATCAACCATGGACGTAATAGGTATATAGAAGTACTATATACATATTACGTCCATGGTATCAACCTTCAATTAAGCATTTAAGATAATATTCATCATTCAAGCCTTTGATATTTAAACCAGCAATTAATTGAAGTCTTGAAGCCCTGAAAGGAAAGCTAGTTTCATGCAAATGCTTTGGCCGATTACCTGCACTAACATGACTGTACCTTTTTCAATCACATAGTCACATTGATTATAACCGCGAAAATAATAAATAGAATAAATAGTACAAGGCGAAAGTAAGTTTGTTTGTTACCTTTTTACGCCTTAACCACTGAACCGATCATCCTGAAATTTTCCATTTATACGTTGTCAGGTATACAGTAATGGATTTAGGGTACCTTTCATCCCGAAAAAAAGTGCCGTTCCCGAGGAAAAGAACAATAACGTTATTATGATAATAGATGGCGCCACGTGTCTTTCGAATCATGATTGAATTATATTAGAAATCACGGGATCGAGATTTATGCGGGTGAAACCGCGGAGCGCAGCTAGTGTTTAATATTCAAGGCGTATCCTAAGCTTACATAATACTTACATATTCATTTTATATAATAAAAATAAATATGTAGTGTAATATTTTTTTATGTTTTATGTTACACAAGAGTTTCATAAAATCATTCGAGTTCATAAATATGTATTATGTAAAAACTTTGTTCTAACGTGTGAGAAGCAGCACGAGGGTAGGTACGTAAATATATGTAAATATATGTAAATATATGTAAATATGTCTGCACATCTGTTGTATGTATTAAGTTGATTTATTACTGCTACCTTAGAAGGCTTACTGTTATATTCTGTTGAGATCCAGTTTTTAACCCCGGACGCAAAAACGACGGGGTGTTATAAGTTTGACGTGTCTGTGTGTGTGTGTGTGTGTGTGTCTGTCTGTCTGTGGCATCGTAGCTCCCGAACGGATGAACCGATTTTGATTTAGTTTTTTTTGTTTGAAAGGTGTATTAGTCGGGAGTGTTCTTAGCTATGTTTGATGAAAATCGGTCCAAGATGGCCGCCGCTACAAAATGGCGGATAACATATTTTTTCACAATTACCTCAATATGGGTATCAAATGAAAGGGCTTCAATAGTAGAATACTATACACTATAACAAATTTTAATTTTTTTATCCTTATATTCCTTTTATTTGTATCTAAACTAAAACAGGTTTCATAACCAGAAAACAAAAATGTTTTTAGGGCAAATTTTAAGTAATATAAAATTTTAATTTTAGTAGTGCTTTTCTAGAAGGTAGTTGCATCGGTTTATGATTTCTTTATACAAACATATTAAGGTAAACAGAAACAATTAAATCGAGTAGACCCGCTGCGCCGGCCCCAAAAAAATCACTTAAGAGCAAGAGAATGATAATGATACAGAATTAAATCAACACTAGGTCATTGTTCACCAATAGGCCGAGTTGATTAAATGTAAATAATGACGAATTAGGTATACTAAATCGGATTAGCTCGAACGCACTCTCTGCACTCAAGGTTAAATTAACACTATCGCACCGTTTCTAGATGAAATGCTAACGTATCGGATTACGTTGCTAGATTGAAGGACATCGACTGTCTGTATTTTGATACAATCAAAAAAAGGTCTCTCACGAAACCCAAATTGGAGAAATGTGACCGATTCCCTACATAACATAACATTACGCCTGTAATGTCGAAGGGGTAGGCACAGTGTACCTATAGTAAAACAACGAAGGAGGATATCAAAGGAGGTAACAATAAAGAGTCGTCAAACAAAGTGTTCGCTGGAGCAAGAATTTACCGAAATTGGCATTAACCTCGACCATCGTGACCTCGACAGTGGATAAGCCAGTTTACCGCGGCAAATTTCGAAAATGGAATCCAAGAGTATACTCCGGCCAAGCGTCGTGGCTGTTTTTTTCGTTCGGACGTGGTTCTGTGTTAGGGTCACGAAACCCAAATTGGAGAAATGTGACCGATTCTCTACATAACATAGGTAATAATCACGCCTGTAATATCGAAGGGTTAGGCACGGTGTAGGTACCTAAAGTACATCCTTCTTCCTATGTAGGTAGATCATAGATATCCGCCGTGAGGTAGATAGAAACTACTGAAGCCCTGTTAACTATCCTTACATACCTCCTTCTTCTTTCGATCCTTGTGCCTCGTTTACGTTCATACATCTGGTCATACACGCACACCGCTTGCAAGTACTACGCACCTGACCTTTCTGAAGAATATCACAAAGTGCGCCACTATAACCGCTCCCGGCGTTTCCACTCATATCCCTCACACCTTTCGGCAAAAACTCTTCCTTCATGAAGGTTTCTAGGTACTGAGTTGGAACCCGCACCACAAACTATTTGAAGTTTATGTTGTGGCGCGATTCCAACTTCTCTACTCTCAATATAGTATAAGTATAATACAGGAATGATATAGAAAATATTTATTGTCCAGATAGTACAGTAAGCAGGTTCACAGGTCAACAGTAACTTGAGACGACATGAGTAGCTTAAAATACTGCCTACAGCTAGGTTACAATATATTATTTGCAAGTGCGCGTGCGCCCCAAACTAGACAGTCTGAATCTGCACAACCCAAAGTTCTTGTCGTTACTACTGGGCTACCAGTGTTGTATTCTTACTAATAAACGTATTATATCAGATGAATAGTTACACATCGATATCTCTCTTCCAGTCTTCAGTAACTTGACTTTCGAAAGCAGAAGACAAAGCGTTGTGTAACTATACAGACGCTATACAACGTTTATTAGTAAGGGGTTACATGTTTAAGTAGATATTTGTGACAATGATTATAATGATATCGTTTACGTAGTATCAATGATAGAAACACAATAATACACAAGTATTAAAGCTCATTGTATAACGGAAGTAGGGAGTGCCAGCTGGAGGAAACGCGAGTTCCGGTTGATGTCGCGATGAGCTCGCTGCGTGTTATCTCTTCAGTATTATTCAGCTTGTTATTATTATAAATAAGTAGGTCATAAATAGTTGATTAGTTTTATTAAATAGAATCTTTTTTATGGATCAGATCGTTCTTCTAGACTAGATTTTTAGAACTTCCGCTTATATTCCCAGTAGGGTAGGTTTTAAAGCCATTCTTCTTGCGACGTAGGTCGCAAGTCGCCTATTCTTGAGCAACAAATCATTAACTTGTAAAAATATCATTGTCATTATTAACCGGTTGACTGCCGTAATTACAGAAACAATTAAAAATCCATTGTGTCTTCTTCATGCATCCACACAATGCACGTTCGGCATACGAAGAGTTAATCGTACCTTACATCAAATCTTTAACATTTCACAACACTACCATCAATTTACAACCCAATCGATATTTACACTGTCTACGAATGACTCATGAATAGGGACCCTGCCTTGCCGACATTATGATCTAACCAGACACATAAGACATAAAAACCTATTCGTCAATACTTTTATAATAAATACAGGTATACCTCTACGCGACCTCTGAGAAGACAAACGAGGTCTAATTGTATTAGCGAAGTGTCGCCATCTGTTGTCGGCTCACCTAACTAAATTAGTTAATTTGGGTCCAAAAGCTACGCAAACGGTTTATTAGATCTTTCCGCTGATTCTATTAGTACCGTAATTAGTTTATAGATGAATGGTTTTTGTTTTTGGGGGAGTCATTAAGGTTGATTTATTGTTATTGTTGTTATGGGACCAAAAAAAGAAAATCCCACTAAAAACATTTTCATGTAAAATGTTGCCAAGACGAGACCACATATGGCTCGCACTGTCAAAAAATTATCAGATTTCATGTAGAGCCAAGCTTCTGACTCTACATGCCCTAACTTCATAAACTCTACACCTTAGTCAAAATATGAGGCTTGGCCGTTTCGTTACTACAAGAACTATTGTTTAACAGAAAAGTAATGAACAGTGAATAAATTTTTCACCTTACGCCCATGTGATGGTAGCGAAACGGCCAAGCCACATATTTTACATACCAAATTTTCTCAAAATTGGTCCAGCCGTTTGTGCGTGAAAAAGTAACAAACACACTCACAAACTTTCGCCTTTATAATATTAGTGTGATATATTAATAAGTTTGTGAGTGTGTTTGTGTGTGTGTTTATATGTTTGTTACTTCTTCATGTGTGTGTTCTTCTAGTTAATAATAATACCTAACTAGTTCTGGAAAAGGCTTCCATCGACGTTAACGATCTGACACGTGACGACAGACACGTGCTGAAATTACTGTTACGTAATGGATCACAAGGCAGGCTCGTTTTTATTGCGTTACATTTTCAATTACCTACAATATCGGTGACTTGCAATAACTAAAACCTCTGTAGGATGTGTCCTCATATTTCCCTTGGGCAAATTGCTGGCAAGAAAATGTTGTTAAAAAGGGATTGTAGGTTGCGTTTTGCAAGATTTCAATTAACAGCCGGTCGATTCTGTAAAAATCTCACTGTGAAAACTTAGGTAAAGTGAGTTTGTTTTTGCTAGGAATTGACACTATTGACAGCTCACTCCACGCTCACTTCACCTAAGTTTTCACGGTGAGATTTTTACAGAATAGCACTGCAGTAATGGATATTGTCATTTAAAGAGCTGTCTATCTGTCAGCGGATTGTCCGAAAGGGTTACCGCTGGCCCGGAACATAAAGGCTCAGCCCTTTATGTTCCGGGCCGGTCCAGCCGTTTGAGCGTAAAGAAGTAACAAACATATAAACACACACACACACTCACAAACTTTCACCTTTATAATATTAGTATGATGATTGAGAATGCGTATTTGACGGCTATGTGATGGATCTTTTTACATCCTGCTTATAAGGATGTGAATGGATTAGCAATATCCTTCAAAAAATAATTCTTAATGAGATTGATAGTGTGTTAGCAATTAGGGTGCAGATGACCCGGTACCCTAAAACCGTGAGTTGCAATTAAGGCGTAATACAATGTATAATTTCATCCCATCAATAATTTCAGTTCAGTTTCCAGTAACACCTCTCTCTCTTTCTATCAATAGTGCTCTCGCTCTTAGTGGGTGACCCGACAAGGTATTATATTGGGCCTCCGCAAACGTTAGTGACATAATAGGATCACAGAGTAATCCGGCTGTCAGGTACATAGATATCTACACACAAATCGGTCATGGATGTAACATATGTACTTAGTTACTGAATGGTTGGAGAACAGTCACGTGTAAGATCGAGAATCATCTGCCTACCCTTTTCCCAACGGCGTCTGCTTTTTTTTCCGATTCAGCTGCATCCGGTTAGATTTGATGCAGCTGAATACCAGTATTTTACATGGAGCGACTGCCTATCTAACCTCCAAAACCCAGTTACTGGGTAATACGATACCCCTTGGTAAGACTGGTTGTCAGACTTTCGGGGTTCTGATTACCCGTAACGACTGTCAAAGATCTACAAATGACAGCCGGGTCCAACGGCTTAACGTGCTTTCCGAAGTACGGAGGAGACTCGTTATGTTATGGATTGTCACCCACCCATCCACGAACCGACCGCGGCCACCTTCGATCGCCCCATTCGGCTGTTATTATTTAGCCACGAGCTCCTCCGTAAATTAAACGAGTACATAAGTCAGAATTTCCTCTTCAAAAGATATGCCTTTCTTATGAGAACAATCAGATAAGACGAAGAGCTATTTATGGATAAAACAAACAGCATTTTATTTATTTATAATGGTACACCAACAGATTCTGTACTTTTTAGGCCTTGTAGGCTTTAGATCTGTAGACCATTTTTTATTTTATCAAGTACCTGGTACTGGTTGACAGGGCTACGCTGTCCTCCCATACCTACTGTTATTTGAAAACATTGTAAAAGCCAATTATTTTTAAAAAGAGTAACCGTGGAGTTTAAAAAGAGAACCGTGCCTACCTAGCTTCTGACGTTTCATAAGTGCCCATGTAGGTTTATGTGAAATAAAATATTTTGATTTTGATATTTGTATACAATATATTAAATAATAGTAGGTAATAGTTATGTGCTCATACAGTTGCCAATAACAGGTGAACCAACATTCTCAATTACAGTGATAACCTAAGTTAAAAACGAAATACATGTAGCATTGCCAATCAATCATACAATCATAAACCAATTGAAGGAAATAATATCAAGACAGATATCAGAGTATACAAATTAAGAATAAAATGAATAAATCCTGATAATCCATCACTTTCCACACAATTTCATTAGTCTCTATCAAATTGGTTTGACATTTTAAAAGCGAGAATGTCAGATGAAACCATTGGCAATCATGATTGAATTCAATTACCCGAAGTGAAGTGCATTCAGCATATAAAATGAGTTTCCAATTATAGCAGTTGTCTAGATAAGTATGTAGGTCATCTCAACTGTGCCAGTGAATGTCATAAAAAAAAGTAATTTAAAAAAATTAAATCGACTTCAAAAAGAAATTAACTCAAAATTATGAAATAACTTTAATTTCGGAAGTCGGTGTCTTGGGATCTGTATTTTAGTTTTATGCCACCGACTTCCGAAATTAAAGTTATTTCATAATTTTGAGTTAATTTCTTTTTGAAGTCGATTTAATTTTTTTAAATTACTTTTTATTTCGTAATTTTTAGTTTTTGCACTAGTATTTGACCAAGGTTTTGAGATGTTTTCCCTTTGACACTACACCCGTAGCTCTTATCAATAAGCCAGGCCGTCACACTTACACGTATTAGTCCATATCTTGAAAATTACTAAATCGATCTTGATGAAACTTGCACTGTTCCCTAAGTTGAAGAAAATGTAAGCCAATAAAAAAAAATGGTCACGATCCGATTAATAGTTCCGGAGATATGCGTGGACAAACATACATACATACATACATACATGCATACATACATACATACGTCTATGAAATTTTGTATATTTGTTTGGAAGCCCTAATAGATCATCATATGTGAATATAATGCAATTCCAATAATATTACATACATACGTATCGAATTGATAACCTCCTTTTTTTTGAAGTCGGTAAAAATGCTAGAAGGTTTCGCTACCATCACATGGGCGTAAGGTGAAAAATTTATTCACTGTTCATTACTTTTCTGTTATACAATAGTTCTTGTAGTAACGAAACGGCCAAGCCTCATATTTTGACTAAGGTGTAGAGTTTGTGAAGTTAGGGCGTGTAGAGTCAGAAGCTTGGCTCTACATGAGATCTGATAACTTTTTGACAGTGCGAGCCATATGTGGTCTCGTCTTGGCAACATTTTACATGAAAATGTTTTTGGTGGGTCTATCTATCTTTGTGTACTAATTAATAATAAAGCTGAAGAGTTTGTTTGTTTGTTTTAACGCGCTAATCTCTGGAACTACCAGTAGGAAAACATTCTATAGCCCAATTCTTGAGAAAGGCTATATAGGCTATTTAACATCACGCCAACGAGCCAAGCAAAAAGAAAAAAAATTCAGAAATACCGCTAAGCGAAAACGAAGTAGGTAATAGCGCGGGCAAACGATGCGATGCGACGGGGTGGGTCGGGGGAAGAAGAAATTTCACGCGGACGAAGACGCGGGCAGAAGCTAGTAAAATGCTGTATTATCAATTTAAAATAAGTTCGAATTTACGTTACGTTATGTTTACTCCGCACGTAAGTGCGAGGTGGAGTGATAACATATTGTATAAAGCCTTTGTAGAAAATAGGTAGTAAGTAAACACTATTTCACCTAACGTAACAAAATAAAATCGAATAAAAGAGAAATCACGTAAATGGGATCAGTGGTTCTCGAATTGTATGCGCGCTAACGGTTACACAAACAGAGACATTGTTTTATATTTTGATTACTCCTTGTAAAAAAAAAATATAAAACAGAACGTAGACAGATTCAGATAAACATCAGTGAAGTCTATGGAAATAGGGTTTACCTTTTCGAAATTTGAAAAAGTCGGCCATTTGCAGGAAAAGTCCAGACTTTTTACTTTTTAATCCTTCTTTTTTCAGCAATCGTTTAACTATTTTGATTTACTCATAAAAATCCCTTTATTTCGAACTAGCTTCTGCCCGCGACTTCGTCCGCGTGAAATTTCTTGTACCCCCACCCCGTCGCGTCGCAACACTTCGTATTCGCTTACCGTTCACTCTGAGTTTTTTTTCTTTTTGCTCGGCTCCTAAGGGTCATAGCGTGATGTTAAATAGCCTATATATAGCCTTCCTCAAGAATTGGGCTATCAAATGCAAATAGAATTTTTTCAAATCTGACCGGTAGTTCCAGAGATTATCGCGTTCAAACAAACAAACTCTTCAGCTTTATTATTAGTATATAGATTATCCGAACAAATGACAAGACAAAGTCGAAACGTGGGCAAAAAAGCCGGACGGCTGGTAACCCTATATGGGAATGACAAAGACACAGTTCACGAGACCATAAACTCACACCTATTTCCCTTGAGTTTAGACAGACAATACAATCTCCATTCCACGTGCTGCGTTCCTTTTGTACCTACTATTCTTGCTTGATCCTTGTTCAAACATCTAGGTACACGCGCCACAGCAGCGAGATCCACGCTCGACCTTATCAATCATGAGAACTTGCGTCAATCAATTACATTAGCGCCTGGAAACGACACGTACTCTTCAGGGTATACCTACAACTGGGGTACAATTTTATTAGTGGTGGAGGTTTAGCGACATAGGTAAGTATATCTTCCTTGGTTATTCGAAATATATACAAGAACATATTTAGACTAGGCTATAATTTTTACTTTAGAGAACATACATATTTATTACGGTTGGTGGGGGCGTCCATACCTGATGGTATGGACGCTAGTGATGGCGCCAGCCATGTAGCCGACATCGACACGCTAAGATGAAGAATGATCCTACTGGCTTTTTAAATTAACCAGCTCTTCGGGAGCCGATACTCAATACTCAATTATATAACGCATTCCACAATGTGTACTCTAAGTATACATTGAGGAATAATCCTAATAAAAAAAAAACAATTGATCATTATGGACCCTGTCAGAAGAAAGCAATACAGTCGGAGCG
Source organism: Oligia fasciuncula (assembly GCA_963082905.1). NCBI lineage: Eukaryota > Metazoa > Arthropoda > Insecta > Lepidoptera > Noctuidae > Oligia > Oligia fasciuncula. Next base: position 6,204,968 of record OY720401.1, read on the forward strand.
AGGAAGCTTTAAAAACTGAACGAATTAGTCTAACTAATATTATTAGGGTTTTTTATTATTAAGATGTTCAAGGAATTCTATATACATACTTAGCTAAATGTCGCCAAAATTAGTTAAAAGTCATTTAGAGGACAGAAATATTGAGAAGTGAATCGTTTGTGTAAAACAATTGCTTTTGTAGTTTAGAGAACCTATTAATGGCCCTCCAGGCTTTTGTACCAAACTGTAAATCTAAGAAGTGAGTCTTAATTAGTCTTAATTGGGGTATAAGTCCTTGTGGAACCTAATTTTGTTCCAAATGTTACTAAGTGCTGTTAAATTTGAAAGCGAGAAATATCAGTAACTTTGTTTTAAACGGTTGTTTTAAGATATACCCAGAATCGTTGTTTTAAATGAGTTTTCACAAAAGTACATTCTCATTTCTCAGTACCCGGAGTCTGGATTTGTACCCAGATAATGCCATAGGCTCGCCTACGAAAACATGGAATTCAAAAACATAATAGGGGGGGATATGTGGGTGTTTCTATAATTAATTAATCTCTGTCCACCGCTTCGGAGAATACAATTAAGATGTTATTTTTATATTTTTATTCTGCTAATTCTATTCCTATATATTTTTATTCTGTTATTTCTTTTCCCCAAATTTTTTTTCTGCTGTAGCGCTGACTTTACCAAAGTCAGATTTCTTTTATCTGTGGAATAAAATTGACGTCTGACAGTTCTAGTATAGAAAAATTTACAAAAATTTAATAATCATTCTCAGTTTATGACTTGTTCTATACTAGCTGCGCCCGCGGTTTCACCCGCATAAGTGTCGATCCCGTGGGAATATCGGGATAAAAGGTATCATATGTGTTAATCCTGGTTAAAAATAATCTGTGTGCAAAATTTCATCCAAATCCGTTCAGGAGTTTTTGCGTGAAAGAGTAACAAACATCCATCTATCCATCTATCCTCACAAACATTCTCGTTTATAATATTAGTAGGATGTAGGATATAAAACTTTGGTGGAATGCACCCTTAGACAGATAAATACAAACTTTCTAGGCGGTTAAGCTAGTATATTATTATTTTATCTAATTAATTCCCGAGCCCCAAGATACAGACTAACTGTCTAGTTTGGAGTTCACTAGCTAATACTATATTGTAACCTAGCTGTAGGTAAAATTTTAAGATGTTGTCTTAACTTGCTGTTAACCAGTGAACCTGCTTACTGTATTACCTGGATAATAAATATTTTCTATTTATAGTTAACTCTTTTCTGTTGACAGCGATGCGAACGAATTTTTTGATGCCCTTTCCCGTCTTTTTTTATATATACACGTACTTATTATTTAAATTGTTTTAAGTCTGTTTTAATATTATATTTCAAAATGTTTTTTAATAAAGTATTAATAAAGTAATTACAGGTTTCTAAGAAAAGATTAATGAATAAGCACTTAGTTGGCATTACCACAGCTTCTTTGGACAGCGAGTCGTATAAGCTAGGTTGGTTACGACGAAAGGTTAATTAGTGAGTCTAGTTAGATGGTAGAGAAATAATTAATTTGTTATCTACACACCAACTAATGTAGTGAAAACATATTATATATTTCCACTTTTCTATTTTGTTATTTGTATTTTGTGGTTCACGAAATTTTCTTTTCGTAACTTTTCTTTTTTTTTCTGTTTCTAAGTATGTATTTAATAAAGTGTGCATCGTATGATTTATAAAAAGTAGAAAAACATCCTCTTTAGCCGATAGCCGTCAGGTCTTGTCGACGCAGGCTTTTATATTTCATGCTATTGACTAATGGACTCGTAAAGCTAAAGCTGACGAATATTTATATGTAGAGTATTTCATTAGAGACATTTCTTTATTTGTCGATTCAATATGGCGAGGAAATACAAATGTTTTCATACATAACAGAACCATCGCCCTTTCCCTAAACAGGAAAAATATCTTGGCGATGGTTTCGGTTGGTTGCTTCTTTTGGTTTGGTGGATTTCTTCTAAATAGAAGAAATAATATTTCTATGCTTACATAATCAGCCTCTAATGTTCCCACTGCTGGGACACAGGCCTCCTCTCTGTGAGAGGGAGTGGGCCGTAATCCACCACGCGGGCCCAGTGCGGCTTGGTAGATGTCACATGTCTTCGAATTTTTTTGGTTCTAGGACATGGCGGTTTCCTCACGATGTTTTCCTTCACCGTTTTGAGAGCAGTGGTGATAATGTTAAATATAAAATTTATATGCATCATCTTTAAATAGGTAGATAACTATCACTTCCTGTAAAAATGAAAAACCCTTGAAATATTACAATTTCCAAAAATAAACAGCAACCTCGTTTAGTAGATAAAGGCCTTTTATGTTAACAAGTTGATAGAGGAACATGACATGCTCATTAGCGTTGTTCTGATAGCCGAGGAGACGGCTCCAATCGTAACACTTTTCATTTTATTTAATCTAAACGATTAATTAATAAAACCTTTAAAACATTTCCAAGAACAAACAAGTAATATTAAGGTATCTGTCAGATAAGAGCCCCTAAACGAGACAAAACATCAAATGTGAAACGCATTTTCATATCTTGCAGTTGATATCTGATAAGGGATATAAATAGAGACAAACATCCACATTAATCTATGACACCAACAATTCTTTCACTTCCTACATGATTTTATCCAAACCAACAACTAACAACACCTCCAATATTGCATTTTCCTGGAAATAAATTCCTAGTAATCATCAAATCCGTCAGATACGAGCCAAAAAAAAACATCGAAAAAAAAAAGAAAAACCGAGACAAAACATCCTCATCAGCCGATAGCCGTTAGCCGTCGAGTCTCGACAACACGACTTTTTATATTCTGTGAAAATTTACTAATGAATCGTAAAGTAAACAAAAATGACTTTAAAACTGTGCTAGGTATATAACTTGTTTATTTTTATTATCTTCCGAAAAAAATATAGGTACTTACATATTCTGAAATTAAGACTTCTTACTTCCTTTAGAAACAACTCGAGGTGCAAGTAGGTTGCATTTTCTAAGCAGAAACAAATGATAACTATTATTATCAGTCAGAAAAGGGCTTGTAATCGAGACAAATAGCCATCGGATACGGGTGGTGCGTGCTAAAAGCCCGCACACAGGTGCCTAGAGCCGCACGGTTTTCGCTGCATGGTGAAAATCGACTGTCTAAATGGCAATTCGGCTAGGCCGCAGGTGACTAAAATTGCAAGTTGCAAAGTAGAGTAGGTTTCGACTTTTCTCGTGCGGCGAAAGGTCGCACGCGACAGGTGACTAAAATCGACCATGAAAATGCATCAGTCGCAGGCGATCGCCCGCCGCATGAAGGTAATTTTGTCGACATGTTGTTGCAAAATAAACTATTTAAGTAGTCACCTGCGATTACGACCTGGACATGAGTAAACTGGAAGTCTTTTTAAACTCCGGACCCAGGTTGGCCGAAGCAAGGAAAACCTGTTCAGGTGGAGATTCATAGATGACTCCGCCTTGGAGTGTAAATTCGGTGCTGTTCCACAAACGATGGGACACTTATTATCGTGACCTGCGTGTCCTGAGCTGCACGTTACAGGAACTGATGGACGCTGGTGATGGCGCCAAACAAGTAGCCGAATTCTGGGCCGAGTCCATTTACTTTTGACTTTGACTTTTGTATTTTTCAGAACTAACAAATCATATTTTTATACTTGTCAGATAAAAGCCCCTAAACGAGACAAAACATCCTCGTTAGCCGGTAGCCGTTGGGTGTCGTCCACTCGAGATTTTCATATTCTGTGAAAATTGACTAATGAACCGTAAAGTTCACGAAAATGGCTCAATTGCGGCTTTGGCATTGTTTATTTAAAGTATCTTCCGAAAAATACGAGTCTTAAAATCAATCAACAACAACTCAACTTCTCTCTGTGTTAGAGGGTTTGGTTTCCGCACTTAGTCCCTTAGGTGGACTATTGCGAGGGCTATGTCTCCCCTCAGAATTTGATTATATCACATCGGTGTAAGATCTGGGTGCTCCGAGGGTTTCTGCTGTCCTAATCTGGATGACGCCTGTGCATTCATAGAGCACATGCGCATTTCCTCGCATGATGAGCAGTGTTGGTAACGGCAGCGACTTACAAGTTGTAGGTCGTAGGTCCGAACCCAGACAGGCGCTTTACTTTGTGTAAATTATTTCATCACCACTGCTGAAAACATCGTGAGGAAACCGGCATGTCCAAAAACCAAAAATTCGAAGACATGTGACATAAATGCCAGCCCGCACTGGGCCCGCGTGGTGGATTACGGCCTACTCCCTCTCACCTAGAGGAGGCCTGTGTCCCAGCAGTGGGAACATTATAGGCTGATTATTATGCGCATTTCCTCAGCATCCATTCAACCCGAAGAGTGATGGTCTCCGTCACCAGGCGCAGACCGTTCCTGTCCAGGCGTAATAAACGTCTGGTTAGCCATCTAAGGAAGGCATAGCTTTTCTGGACTGCCTGCAGCCCGGTGTCGAGGTCAACCAGCTCAAGAAACAAGTTAAATACAGCTTAGCTTCAGTTTCCTCAAACAATGATAATATTCCCATATATAACTGATAATGGTTTGTTTATGAGAAAAAACATCCTAGTTAGCCTAATCTACGGAACGGGGTTGAATCCACTTTTAATCTAAACGAACAACTAATCACACCTCAAATCACACTAATATTATAAAGGCGAAAGTTTGTGAGTGTGTGTGTGTGTTCTTTATGTTTGTTACTTCTTCACGCTCAAACGGCTGGACCAATTTTGATAAAATTTTGTATAGAGGTAGCTGACACCCTGGATTAACATATAGGCTACTTTACATCCCGATATTCCCACGGGATCGACAAACAAATAATATTATCATCATCTGTCAGATCCGAGACAAAACATCCTCGTTAGCCGATAGCCGTCGGGTCTCGTCGACTCGGGCTTTTATATCGAGTTAATTGACTAATGACTTGCGAAGTTGATGAAGATTAATGGGTGCGAGACGCGATGCCACTTTTGATTGTTTTTCTACAGTATGATGAAAATATTCTTTGGTACCTTTTCTTTCCTTTTTCCCTTGTGTACCCGTTTTCATTTTCATGTCCTGTCTCTATACCGTTGTTTTTAATCATTCTAAAGATCAGTTTTGTTAATTATATCGAACAGAAGGAAAAATTTCGATAATTAATGGATTTGTTTGCGTTAAACAACATTCGCCTTTTTCTATGTCGGGATCGGCTTCCAGTCTAACCGGTTGCAGCTGATCATCTGCCTAGTCTTTTCCTATGTTGGGGTGGCCTTCTTAACTAACCGGATGCAGCTGAATACCAGTATTTTACATGGATCGACTGCCTATCTATACGATTGTACCCCTTGGTAGATGGTAGACTGGTTGTCAGACTTTCAATTGGGTTTCAGTCGATAAAAATCGAATAACCAACGGCTTAACGTGCTTTCCAAGGCACGGAATGAAATAGTAATATACATTTATATACGTCTGTATACCTTGTATACCATACAGTTATGTTACACTGTCAAACTAACGGACGAGGGTCGACAGAGTGCAATACATCAAGTTGATGTTTCCTTATAAGTTATTATTTACTTAGAAGTTTATTCAATATCCTGAATGATCGTAGGAAAATGTATGAGTATTTAACTGTGATATGTGGCTACAAGGCTGCAAGGTAAGTTATTACTAAACTGTCTTTGGATGAACAATAAACGTCCTTAACATCATATAATATAATAATAATATAATATTCCACAACTATCACACAACGCCGTCTAGTCTCAAGCTAAGCAGAGCTTGTGTTATGAGTACTAGACAACTGATAAACATACTTATATATTTCTAAATACATACATATATAGATAAATTACACCCAGACACAGAACAAATGATAAATGATCAAACATTTGTCCTGGGTGGGAATCGAACCCACGACCTCCGGCATAGCAGTCATAGTCACTGACCACTAGACCAACAGGCCAGTCATACTTATCACTTTACATAGCTAATGACGGGATATTTCCAAGCATTGTTGTCAAATTGGGCCTTTAAACAATATTTATATAAAATATCCGAAATGCCTACGGTAAATACGCACACTTTCTCCAATCAGAGCTTTAAATAGTAATATCGTGTGGGTAGATTATAATAGGACCTATCTGGTCTGTATCTGTGCCCGGGTGGGTAACAGCCCCTAATGATGTCTTGTTCAGCGCACAATTAAAAATAACAAAGCTATGTTAGCGAAAAGCGCCTCAAGCGTTTAATTATTTTGATCTTCAGAGGAAAACAGAATGCCATTTGTCCCCTTATAATATCAGTTTATTTTTGTATTTATACGGAGTAAACAGAGGTGGTGACATTTAAGAGAAACCACAACATGTTTATAGAAAAATATATAAACATGTTGTGGTTTCTGTTCCTAGATGTACTTATTTATTTATATATAACAATCTTACACTCGTTACAGGTTCAGAACCAATGCGTTAATGCGATTTAATTTTTTTTTTTTTTTATTACCTACATAAAATAGCGCTGTATTGTCTGAAGGGGTAGCAGAGATTGTACAGCCAATATGTTATGTTACATACATCTTATGTTACAGGGTTATTAACACTAATATTTGAAAACATTGTAAATGCCAATTATTTTTGAAAGAGAAACCGTGGAGTTTCGTGCCGGCTCTTCTCCATAGGAAACGACCAATTGGAACCGTGCACTTAGATAACTTCGGACGTTTCATAAGTGCCCCATGTAGGTTTACGTAAAATAAAATATTTTGATTTTGATTTTAGGGGGAAACCTATTAGATACAAGCAAATCCAGACCACGGGTTCTTTTTTAGTAACTTTTCAATAATGAAATACTGATTTAAAAAATGACAATGAGAATGCATTTATTTTCTATGACACCAGTATAGCTACAATGCTAATGTAATCATTATTGACCTGGTTTAACAGGTAACACTAATTAATGTTACAATTAAAATTTATCAAATGTTTTAATATTTTAGTATTTTTCCTTCCTTCTCAAAAATAGATCTCCAGCTACATTGATAAACATGGTATAACTATTATTTGTTATTATATCAAAAGAGTTTCCTGTTGTGATAATTGTATATCTAATAATAGATAAACAATCATCGATTTTATTTATGCTGTCATTTGAAGTTTATTTAATCAATTTGCACTTGGCTTATTACCTATGTAAATGAAATGGAGTTTTATTTAATTACGACTAACGCAAATTGAATTTAGTGAGTCATAGTGCCAGAGAACCCTCTACTTATTATGGATTATATTTTTATAATAATGAATTATCTGAAGTTAACATATTAAGGGCAAATTTCAACAAACTTTTATACCTATATACTTAGAATACATTTTAAATTTTTGACAGTTTTTCCATAATAGAACTGTCAGACGTCAATTTTATTCCACGGATAAAAGATTATATCGACTTTGGTAAAACCTAAGACGACCCACTGACCAAAATCAGCCCTTAATAGTGAAACAGAAGTAAGGACATTATACTCTCACTGGCCGGAAAAATAATGGCGTAACTATATATAATTTTCTACGGCGCACAATAATATTATGAAACATAAATATGTTATAACTGCTCTATACTTTGACATAACATTATCCTTTGATATGTTTATTTTAATGCTACCCATACAATATGAGGTCATACTATGAGGACAAATAATATCTAGTTCTTCACTAAATGGACCATATCGATCTGAGACATAATATATTTGTGATTATGTATCTCCAACAAATACAGGTCCTTATAGAAAGGAAGTTGCGTAAGCCTTCTGCGTACTTCTTGGCATAAAGGATGAAAACACGTCCATACCAAGTCCAAGACATATCATTTCAATTTCAAAAGCTTGATTAATCTTGTAACTTTTGCAATTACTAGATCTAATATTTTCCTCATATGAGGTTCAAGAAGCCTTCAATATTTTGCGACTAAACGAATCATTAGATATTTATTTATAGGGTGTCGACATAACAAAGCCCCTTTTCTATATGTTATGTACTGCGTATCAAATATATTGCTCACAATATTACTTTCTATGAACCCATAACGACTTTTTAGTTCCAATGTTGGGGGTTAAGAGACATTGTACTCAATATGCAATTATGATGTGATTTTAATTATTGTTTTCCACTGACCTGAGTCGACTGGCGCTATATCGGGGCCGTCGTGAGGCGCTAGCATCTTCATAGTGATGGCTCCAGGTAACACGCTACTTGACACCGACACGATGACGAATTACTTCACAATTTCACCGAAAAACGACGATTAATCGGGAAAATAAGGGAAAATAACTGGAGCCCAACAGGCTGTTTCGACACTGCACTATCGATCTGGTTCTGAGGGTAGTCACGCATGCGTATGGCGGCTGTCCTCACGCATGCGCCCTCCCGCCCGCCGCCATGTTCAGCCGGAAAGACGTCATGTGACAGTTGACAGTTTTAAGGCGCGCTTCCGCTGTTAATAATTGACGTGCAATCTAATTTTCCGATGACTAATGTGTTTATCGGGCTTTCAGTGGGAAAATGGATTAGTTTAATAAAGCTGTTTTGTAATATAATACGTTTGTTATGTAAACGCGAGGCTGTCTTAACAGAGAATTGTCTAGATGGGAGTTTAATGTTTTGACATTGTGTTTGAGTTGCATATCTGTAACGTATTTCAAATAATTTTAATATCAGTTGTAAGATGTACCCAGTGAACATAAACATAATGATTAATTTTAAACAGTTGAAGATTTATCTTCTCTTGACTATTGGAACTGGTTTTCATTTAGGTTCTGAATATTTATTTCTATGCAATATAATAAAATTAAATTCTAACATAACTAAAACTATACAGAAACTAGAAAATAGCGTCGAAAAACTCATCCGCATCGCTGTCGACTGGTAATGTACCCAAGAGACTGGCGGCATTACCACGTTGTATGGCGATGCTTAGCCTCTGGCCAAGGTAAAAGCCAGCCCTTGGGTCACGGGAAGTGTCAATCAGCCGTTTCGAAATATCAAAAATTTTAGGTTCTTATTGTTCTCTGGAAATATGAACTTTCAAAGTATTAGTCGTCACTTATCAGCCACGTCTTGCTAGACTTTGCCTATTAATGTTATAGGTATTCTGATCAATTTATGACAGTCTAGGACTGAGTACAGTAGGCTAAAAAGGGAAGATATTTTGACAATCCTTTATCAACTTTAAGATACAGTCCGTTCACAGTTATCTAAATTTTACCTCTACGTTTGCCCCACTGTCTAAATCACAGTAATATTTAATCTCATTCTTATAATGGTTGCTGCCATTGACAAATCTGTCAAAATCAAAGTGATCTTTATTCTCGTTACAATAAGGTTGCTAATAGGTTGCTGCTTTCAGAGGTAAACTAACTGAACGGACTGTAAATCTGTCTCTGAAGTGTTCTTTCTTTTCTCGTTCATGTAGCCTAAATGTTAAAATAAGCGCTCCACCAAGTAGGAAACTGGGTTTGAAGCAAACATTGCCATGGATATTGAAAGGGAGAAACAACAAGCCCAAAACTAACTTGTTATAAATTAATTTTATTGAAAATCGTAAATAAATTTACATAAAATATTAATAAATATTACATCACGTGTACAAACGTATTTGTTTGTTGTGTTGTGTGTTTGTGGCGGTGGCAGCGGACTGCGTGTGTGTGTACGTGTGTGTGTGAATGTGTGGAAGGAGTGGTGTCTAGTAGCCGGCCAGCTCGGCGAAGGTCGAGTCCATCTCATCAGCCAAGCTCTTGTATCTGTCCTTGTTGATTCCGAGCTCATCTGTTAATAGATAAAGATATTAGAATACAAACAGTACTTCGACAGGAACGAGGAGCTGTGCCATTAACTTTCAGATCTAGGTAGTTTTATTCTGATCAGTATTGGAGTCTTAGTCAGTAAAAGATTCGAAACTTAAAGCAGTCGTGACACTTGAAAAATCATGTTGTAAAAGGTTATGCTACGTTCACACGCGCGCGTTCAACTCGACATTCAACGTGCACATTCACATTCACGAGCGTGTAAACGGTACGCCCGAGCCCGTAAACGCGCCTGTGAACGTGAATGCCGCGAACCGGGCGTGCTGACTGACACGACGGCGTGCGTGTGAACAGCTTGAATTTTCGCCGACCTGGGGCGGGCTGCATGCCGCGCAGCCCGCCAGGCAGCCCGCCGGGCTGCACGGCGTGCATGTGAACATAGCATTAGTGGTAGTCAATAGCCTTTGGGCGCATTATGTTCAATTAGCAAAATGTCCAACTGTCCAATTCTCAATTGGTCCAGTTCGCAATTGGTCCAGTTCGTAATTGGTCTAGTTCTCAATTGGTCCAGTTCGCAATTGGTCCAGTTCGCAATTAGAGGTTGAGAGGCAGTTTTTGACACGACCCTCACGTGAGATTGGGTGAGATTCGGCTAAAAGTTATTGACAAGCCCCTTGGTAGTCAACTACTGTAAACTAGAAGAGGAAAGATATTGTCCTGTAACTAATATATCTTCAGGTCTAGATTGAAGTTATTGTAATTTAATATGTAACCTAAATAAAGATAGAAACAATGTTGAAAAACAGTGTCAATAGAATTAGAATTGTTACTTTTTATCATTTTAAATTATATTTTAGTAATAATGTTCTTTAACACATATTTATAGCGAAGCGGATAGCTTTATAGGTCATTTTATATATAGAAAAATTAAGAGATTACCAACGTTACCTTGGAAGCATTGGTCCGCGGCGATAGCAGCAAAGCGAAAGACATGTTAATCACAAACAAAAAAAGCAGGGCTCAACACAACATGTGTGAAGGATTGTCGCAAATGCTCCGTAAATAGGTAATACATCTACGCTATTCTGTAAAGAGACAATCCTTCAAACATCCAGGAAGAGGTTAGGCGTTAGAAGAAACAGTTTAGAGACTCTGAAAAAAATGGAACTCGTTCTTGACAGCTAATCTACAGTCGGGCTAAACGATGAACTTTGTAAGGGTCGGAGGCAATGCAAGGTGACGTATCAAAATGGACTTTAGGGTGAAGTGATTCGGACGGTTTTGACTTAAACTATGTGCTAGGGCTGGTTAGTATCCTGTCAGCTCAGCGAATGTGCCGTCCAAGTCATCGCATATCGCCTTGTATTTCTCCTTCTCGGTGAATAATGCGTCTGTAAAATTTAGTTATTTGATAACAACTTACGAAACGAACCAACTTTATCCCGGGCTCTGGACTTAAATATAAGTAAGAAAATGAGTTTTTATTAGAAAAGTTTTGATTAAAAAGCCTTTGCAATTGAGAGAAGCCATAGTATTCTCTTTTTGTTAGAATAGTTGTCAAGTTATAAAAGATTTCGTTACTTGATATTTAGATTTGTTTTAGTTGAATCTTTGTAATCAATCAAAAAATCTTTCTTAGTTTTGTTTCATTTAAGTTTATCATAATGTTACTTGATTAGAGAAGAGTTTGGTTAGAGTCGTACCTTCGAGCCTGTCGACTTCCTTCTGTAGTTTCTTGACGGTCTTCTCTGCGAACTCAGCGCGGGCCTCGGCCTCCTTGAGCTTGCCGGTGAGGGTTTTCAGCTGCTTCTTGAACTCCTCAACACGCTGGTTGGCCTTCTCTTCCGATACTTCCAGAGATTTGAGGGAGTTACCTACGACCTGGATGACAAGTTTCGTTAGTGGATTTTCGTGTACCATGGTTCTATAAATTACTGTCAACCCATTAAGTGATTCCACTTTAACAACTACTCCTTACTACTGGTATAGGAAAGTATTGTCTTGTGTGTGGTCATATGATTAACATAATAAAGAGTAGGTATTCTATTCTATATAGATATAGTTAGTCCATGTACATAGTTTTTTACAATTATTGCTACTCTTAAGTATTTACCTTTAATTCCTCCTCAAGCTCCGAGATCTTGGCGTCTCCAGACTTGACACGGTCCTCAGCGACTTCAAGCTCGTCTTCAACGAAGGCCAGCTTGCGGGATACCTGGACATCATACGACAACATTTTAGTATAAGTTTTAGTGTTCTTATCAGTTCTATGTTTATGCATATCGTATAATTCTGTTGCTGCAGCTTGACGGCTGTTATTTCACTGGCCTTAACAAATAACCCTGTTGTTAAATAATTTAATTTTATATCAGAAAGATCGGAAAATATTGAGTATAAATTTAGATGGCCATAAGGGCAGGGGAAACCCAAAAAAACAATGGATGAATTGTGTGAAAAATATACAAAAGCAAAAACGAGTAACTACTAAGATGGCGGAAGAAACAATAACGCTTCGCCGACCCCAAATGAATCGGTATAGCGGCAGAAGGATGACGAAGATAATAAATTATCAGAAGAAAAAAGAAAAGAAAGAAGAAAAACTAGTAGGTAGATAAGAAGCCTTGGATGAAGATGTTTACCTCGTCGGACTTGCCGTCAGCGTCCTCAGCGAGCAGACGGGCCTCCTTCAGCTGGTTGGTGAGCTGGTCCATACGCTCCTCGTCTTGCTGTGCCCTGTTCTCCAACACTTTGCACATACTGGAACAAACGATATGCCGTTGATTATACTGGTAAAGTTACACCAAATTCTTCATTATACGGGTGAAGTTACACCATGTCTTCTGAACTGGACTGATTTATAGGATAGAAAAATTGATATATCAAGGATCAACTTTGTCTAAGTTATGTGTACAAAATTTTATTACTATACCTACAATAATTATACATATATTGTATTGTTTATTTGTGAATAAATGATTATCACCGCCTTATAACATCAGGTAGCTACTAGAAAACTCATTCGTTGTGTGTTTGGCAATTCTGCATAGAAAGAAAATGATCTACTTATGTGCTTTATAAAACACGTTTATATGTAGGTTGATATTTTTAGTATTTAATAGAACTAAATTCAGAAGTCTCTCTCACTCACTGGAATGTTCATAAACTCTAAGTAATCTTTCGTTTTATGGAGTTTTATTTGAGTTAATGAATCTTACATTAACTCAAATAGAATTACATAAACGAAAACATTTCTGTTATTTTACGGAATTATAATATTTCTTAAAGCTAATCTCCTATTCACACCATGTTTCTTATTATAATGCCACACGTAAAACAACTGTTGCTTTATTAATAAATTTAATGCGGCCGGAAAAATACCTGCGTCTATAATGAGATTATAAAAATATAGGTATTAGATTAAAAATGGTTATGATTATAATCCCAATGTCATTCATTTTGTCAATTCTACAATATTTATCGTATTGTTGAGTTGACGATTTTTTTAACAAAAAAAAACCGGCCATGTGCGTGTCGGGCCACGCACAGTGTAGGATTCCGTAGTAGCCCGAACACAATGTAGTACGATTCTGTTGTTCTTTATTCTGAATATAAAAAAAAAACAAGCAGTTCTACTTCATCGTAGTCACTTTATAGGATTAATAATATAATAATAATAATCATTTTATTTCGGAATAATAAATCCATAAATTTGTTAGTAAAACATAAAAAACATAAAAAAACTGTTAGTACACATGCAGATTGGACAAATAATGGACGAGCGGGCAATCAAATTTCCCTGCAATGACATTCAGGAGACTGTTCGAGCTGCCCCGGACCCTCTGCAGCAGCGACGCGGCACGCTTACGTCTGATCGCCGCGAAGCCATCAGTGTGCGCATCAGCAAACATTCCCGAAGCACTGCAGAAGCGTGGAAGCCCCAACAGCATCCTGAATGCATTGTTGTATTGAACTCGAAGAACATTGATGGCTTTCTGCGTACAACTTGTCCAGAGGCTGCACGTGTAAAATGTCTGACAATATGCTTTAAAAAGCGTCACTTTCACTTCACACGTGCAACGAGCAAACCTACGGACAAGCATGTTGCATCGAACCGCCAATGCTCTTCGTTCCCTTTCTACATCCAGATCATCTTTGATGCCCGCTGTTACAATATGGCCGAGATATTTAAATTGTTGAACACGATTTAAGTTATTACCTGCTAGTTTAATGGGAGGAAAACTTTCTGAGGACTTTGCTCCAAAAATAAGAACCTCACTCTTTTTGGCATTGTATCTTAAACCGTGTTCCTCAACATACCTCTCACAAACATCCAACAGCTTTCTTAAGCCTGAGACTGACGGGCTCAATAGTGCCATATCATCGGCGTAGCTGATATTATTAAACCCTACTCCATCTATATAACAGCCAGCCTGCAAGCTGCTGAGCTCACTAATGAGTCCGTCTATGTATAGGTTAAACAATATCGGAGAAGTCAAACCACCCTGTCTGACCCCACACTCCAACCTATACTCATCAGAATTGGCCTCAGCCCAACGCACACAATTCACCTGGTGACCATACCAGTACCTGAGGATCTTTATCATCTCTTCAGGCATATTTGCGTTACGTAACTTACCCCACAACTTATCGTAATTCACCATATCAAACGCCTTTGACATATCAAGGAAGCAAGAAAAGACAGGACTCTGATTATCTACGTAATAGCTTACTGTCTTCTTTAGGCACAATATAGCAGTCTCTGTTGATAGTCCCTTGCGGAAACCGTGCTGCGCATCATGCAACGTAATATTCTTCTGTAGGTAGGTATTCAAGAGACTATCAAAAACTTTTGCGACAATCGTTGCCAGCGAGATCGGTCTGTAATTTGACTTGTCCGACATGTCACCAGTTTTATTTTTAATAATAGGTACCACAACAGTTTTCATCATGTCACTGGGCAGATAGGAATGCGAGATACAAAAGTTATACAGCAACGCTAAGACTCGGGGCAAATGCTTACCAGCGTGTCTTAAATGCTCAACACTGAGCCCGTCGTGTCCGGGTGACTTACCACGTTTCATCTGACTAATTGCATTTTTTACGTCTTTCGCTGTAAATCTTATGGTAAGATTTTTCGGTATTGACGGCGCGGTACTAAATTCAACTTCACCCGAAGACGGCGGCGGTCCCAGCGGTGAATCAATTACAAACATATCTTTAAACATGTTAGATATGTCAGTGGCGTCAGACAGTCCATCGACACTCACCGGGAGGACAGTTGCATGGTTCATGTTTTTAGTACATTTCCAAAAATCTCGAAAATTATCTTTGTTGTGATGTGATGCAATCCGATCCATATTTATTTGATCTTGGTGGTCCTGGCACCATTTCAGTTTAGCTTTGAACACATTTCTAGTTTTCACCATGTTATTGTACAGTTCACCATGTGAAGGTTTACCCGCTGACGCCCATAACAGAAAACTAAGTCTGGCCTCCCGATGAGCCCCGCTAACATGCCGATTCCAGCCTTTAATATAACCACCCTTCCTTTTGCAAGGCGGTCCATCAAATGAAGCAATTGCCGCGCTGCTCAGACTCGTTATTAAATTATTATACAATTTGTCAATTACTAAACGATGTTCTAATTTATCACAATTCATGTCACAACAATTACGAAAGTCATCAGGAAAATCAATCAATTTTAAATAACCATTACTTATTTCATGATATAAAGTCAACTGTTGCAAATGTCTATTACCCCATAAGATTTTATTTGATTTAATGTTACAATTATTATTCACAGGATTTAAATTCGGACTAATTACATTCAAATTACAATAAACAAATAAAGGAAAGTGATCTGACCACGTCACATCATATTTTACATTGACACTATTAACTGACTGAAAGGCTGACTCCGTCACCACACAGTGGTCGAGCCATCTTTTACACCCGTGAGCCTCGCTCACGAACGTATACGTACCAGATTCAGTACCTAACATATTTATATCCGCACACACCCACTTTTGCTCCACGCAAAAACTGTGCAACTCGTTACCAAATAGTTCATTAGGATGGGAATTAAAGTCACCGAGAATATATGAAGATCCTACCTGCTGTTCCTCAACGATTGCATTAATTCGACTGAGACAGTCTGTGAACTCACTCAGGTTCTCTGCACTGTTGGTTGGCATATAAACACTGAACACCAAGATTGATATATCACATAACATAATTTTTATCGCTGATATACGCGCCGAATCACAATCAATCACTGATACGTTCGAAAACGCGCTTTTCTTCCACAATAGTGCGACCCCTCCATAAGGCCTGCCGTGTACTAACCCCGCCGACGTGTCCACAGCTGATGTCCCAGTGTAATTAAAACCAGAGTCAATTCCACCAAGACATGCCAGGTCATGTGGCATAAGCCAAGTTTCCTGCAGTGCTATGATATCTGCCGATCCACATAATATCCTCACGCTATCTATAGATCGTTTAACTGATTTACAGTTAAAACTAACCATGACACACTGATTGTTTTGCATTGAACTCATTTTGTAGTTTAATTATCGCTAATCCCTTTATTTGCAATATGTACAAAGCGACGGAATGAAATTCCATCGGGCCATAGTTTAGCATCCATGAAGATATTTAACTTAAGTCTAGGGACAAATACTTTATAAGCATCATACTCTCTTTGTCTCTTCATATTTATCCTCTCTAAGGAGATTTGTACACCAGTTTTCTGCCGAATATAGCTAGAAATATCTTCTGGTGATGCGTCTTTGGCAACATTATTAATGAACAACGGAACTTTTATGTCCGCCGCCTTGAATCTTTCCTCTGGTTGTAAGCTCGCCTCACCCCTGGAACTAAGAAACTTATTTCTATATCTTTTCCTCTGCTTTATTTTCCATTCACCTTCTTCATTTCCCAATTTCCATATACCTTCCTCACTTGCAATTTGAGCAAAGGATTTTATCTCGGGATGGGGGACTAAGTTGTTGATGTAATTCCCTCCACTGCTAGTCGCCATAGTTCGCACCTGTGCCTCAACGGGTTTTACCGTCTCAACATTAATTTGAGATTTACTTTTTGAACTACCCTCATTCACTTGAGCATTCATAACTTTAGTTTGGTCGGATGGTTGTAAAATTGCATTTTTAATCAACGATTTCGATGCGCTTGCATTTTGGTTACTGCGTGGGGATTTTGCAGAGAGTACCATTTCATCCACCGTATTTGAAAGTACACATTCATTATCGCACGCATCCATAAATTTCACACTACCTTCAGATTCAATTTTGTTGTCTTCGTTGATTTTTAAATTATCAAAATCGGTTTTCAATGCGCATAATTCCTCTTTCCTGGCATAGTTTTGTTTGATATCTATCATCTCCTGTTGTAGTATGACTATGTCCTTGAGTAATCTTGTGACATCTACATGATCAAAAGTTACAGGAGGAAGCTTATACAAATTGCGTGCCACAAAAATAGGGAGTTCCTCTGTATCTAACTGTCTCATTAATCCCACTATATCTTCTAAGTCCCGTTGTGATTTCCCCTCCTTTTTCCTTTGAATCTTCCGCTTATCAGTTTTAACGGATTCAAATAGAAGATTTTTGGCCATAACAATGTCCTCTTCCGTGAACGCACTATTACATATCCGGATCAAGCTCACTGCATCCATAACGTCCATCTTATTTTGGATGAATGATAGGAGTTCATTTATCACTATATTGCAACTGACACATTTTACGACATTCGATGCCATAATTACAAAATATCTCCGAAAAACAGTACGCGCGCGCTCGCGTCTTGACCGAGACTCAATTTTGTATTTGGTACAAAATTATCCAGCATCCAAGTTCAACGACTATTACTGCTAAACTAATAAAGTTATCTTAACCGCTATAATTTTCCTTTAAAGTTCATGAAATTCACTATCACCGTGAATTTTTCCAGATTTTTCAAGCCAGCAGTTTAGGTTTTAGAGGGGGGGACGCCCTACTAGAACAAAAATTTGCACTTTAAAGTGTAATATTTCGTAAATGGAGCGTTAAATCGAAAAATAATTCTAGCAACCCCCAAGTCATTTTAGAAGACCTATTCAACGATACCCCACACGATGGGGAAGCGACCTTAAAAAAGTTTTTTTTTTCAAAATTTTATTTTACCACTTTTTCGGCGTAATAATACACACTCCTACAAAATTACAGCTTTCTAGTACTAACGGTCTCTTAGCAAAACCTCCGACAGACAGAAAGACAGACAGACGGACGGGCATGACGAAACTATAAGGGTTCCTTGTAGGAAGCGACCTTAAAAAAGTTTTTTTATTCAAAATTTTATTTTACCACTTTTTCGGCGTAATAATACACACTCCTACAAAATTACAGCTTTCTAGTACTAACGGTCTCTTAGCAAAACCTCCGACAGACAGAAAGACAGACAGACGGACGGACATGACGAAACTATAAGGGTTCCTTGTAGGAAGTACGGAACCCTAATGAAGCAGTTGAATGTGAATTTCCTTTAAGATCTTTCAGATTGTGTAACGCAATTAAAGTGGAGGTATGTATACTTTTAAGATAGAAACCCGAGTCTCGCAAAAATATAAATAAAACTCTTATAAGTTATATGAATATCTGTTTTCAGATCATAAATAATAATATGTTTGAAAGTACATCTTACCGGTTGTTCTCGTCAGCAGACTGCTGGGCCTCAAGCAGTTTCTGCTGGGCGGTGCCTGACCTCTCCTCGGACTTCTCAAGGTCCTCCTCAATCTGCTGCGTCTTCCTGTTGAGGGAGGCGACATCAGCCTCGGTGGCGGTTAAAGTCTTCTCTTTCTCTTCCAAGTCCTTGTTGGCTTGTTCCAACTTGTTCTTGTTGACGATCAGGTCTTCCTCCACCTGGGCGAGCTTCTTCTGGAGCTCACGGACTTCCTCGTTCACCTAGAAAGGGGGATAGATTTTGGAGTTAGAATCAGCAGAGTTGGGCCTACAATAGTCCCTTGGGGAACCCTGAGTTAGGTGAAGGATTTTCCTGCATTGTGCGTCCTTCTGAAGGTAGCTTAATTAGGGATAGACTTGAATTCCGTTGGGAAATACCTCCGGACCCTTACTGGTCTTGGAACTCCAAGATAACAATAAATATGCTAATTCCGATCCATTCCAATGAAACTTTATTTCACAGAATCGGAATTTATTTTATTTCTCTCACATAAATACTAACTCAAAATATATTTAGCGTGGGTAGAAATGGGACAAGTCTCTTAAGATTTAAATAGATTTATCAATTATATTAAATTTATAGAAGCCTAGAAAAAAAAACGTATAAGTACCTACATAACTTGAAACATTTAGAAATATGGGTCATTCTTATTTTTTTAGAGTGACTAGGTACATAAAATGTGACTCTCTGACCTCAATATCCCAAAGAGATCAGCGGACTTATCTAAACACCAATTTATAAAAGGAGATTATGAAATGATGTTTCTTAAATTCATATTTTATGTCAGTACTTGAGTACCACAATTTATAACGGAATAAAGGCTTTGGTCTATGGCTTGATCTAAATTTGAATTGCTGAAGCTTCCTTTCATTTTTTTCATAGAATGTAAATTAAGATGGAAAGATATGAATAGCAATATAAAGCTTGTAGATTATTTAATAGAATAAATTAAAATAGCTTCCACGTGTGTGCCTGCTCAGACCGGAAGCCAGCTTCGCTACCACCTTGGATTGAGACGGAAGAAGCATGTCCGATACTGAGCGATACGTACCACCTACTTTATACAACCACTCGTTTAGAGGCTTTTTCCCAATTACCTACTGTAAATATAAAGTAGAACTTATAAGTCATTTCCTAATGATCTAACTTTTTGCATATAGATTTTGCATAGGTACAGAAGCATTGGCCCAGTTGTGTCAGGAATTTCTCAGTAGCAGCCCGGAGTTTGGGTTTCTGCCCAGTTGATAGAAATATGCTCGTCCTTATTACATGTAACTTAAACATAACTGGCAAAATTTGGAAGTATTTAGGTACCACTCCACCTAAATGTTCGGAGATTATAAGTGTTATGTTATGTAGTAACTTCTGTACCTTTTCGGCGCGGGTGTTGGCGTCCCTAGCCTGCATTTCGCAGGTGTCGGCCTTGTCCATCGCGTTGTCCTTCTCCAGCTTCATCGCCTGCATCTTCTTCTTAATCGCGTCCATGGTGGCGGCTGTGTGTCTTCTACGGTCCGGTCAAAAAATACGCCAGTTACGGCCTGAAAGAAAAAACAACGAATTTGAGTAAGATACTTTTAACTTGAAAATCTAGCTAGAATGGCTCGGAATGGCATGTTTTCTCTATTACGATTTAAAGTTTTTCAGTTACATTTTTTAACAATGATTTTTATATTCTTGAGATGTATTTTGTGCTTTAATTTTAATTTTGTGTATGTGAATAAGACCTAGATGTAATGATAGTTTTAAGGCATTTTAATTTATAAATAAATAAATGTAGACACAAATGCGTTTTAGGACACCTTATAGTTTGTTGCTAGTTTGGATATTTTATTGTTTTTATTTATTGTGTATAGTTTGTATGTTCATTAGTCTAATTGATAATTTAATTAATAATGAAACTACGACAAATAAATCCTATTAAATGCGGAAAAGGACACACATAATCTTTGATATTGCATCAAGTAGGTAGTTTTATTCATCCACAGCTTTTCCTTCACACAAAAATGTTTGGATCACCCCTTTATTTGTAAAAGTGGTTTAACTTTAAGAGACGTTTATGCGTCAAAAATGTATGGCTAAACAGTCGCTAGTCATTTCTTAACTTTAAAGCCGAATTTACATTACGAAACTAGTTGCGCAAACTATAGTTATTGTAAATAGATAATTAAAAAACCGGCCAAGAGCGAGTCGGACTCGGGCACCGAGGGTTCCGTACCATCATGTTTTTAATTTTTCATCGGCGAGGCCTATAATCGTCAGAGAATTGTAACACTGTGCACTGCGGTGTAGAATATTGCAGTTTTATGTCAGCGCCATCTCTTGACCGAACTAATGTAACTTTTGTCGATGATTTCTGAAAAAGTGTGCCATTTAGAGACTTCGTTTTGTTTTTCCTGTAATCTTTACATAAACTTCGATCACATATCATCATCAACTTTTATAAATAAAGGGGTTTATTTAAGTGAACCGTTCTCTGTGTACGATATAACCTAGAATACAGCAGCTTTTAATAAAGCTACTACTACGGTACTACACTGTATATACATACAGAAGTTAATTGAAATCCTGACAATGCAGTTTGAACCGCTCGGCGCTCTACCTACTGAGCTTTTAAGAGGAAAGCTCATAACATCAGGAGTTCGCTTGTTGAAATTGTATTGGATGTTTAGAAAACACATCTCCGAGCTGCATGTTTCAAAGAGGAAATTTCTATCTGATAAATCCTAAACGTTTTATGATTTACGTGGCTTTATCAAAATGGTGGTGACTCTTCCACAAATACTTATCATGAAATCTGGCAGATGACTTTGTTGAACTCGGGACAAAACCTCACTTTTGACACAAAATCTATTGACTAATGCATCCCAAGCAACGAATAATGCACACTTACTATATCCACGAATCTTCACGACAAACTATAAAGAACTTCGTTGGCTATAAGCAAGACATTCAGACAGACATAAAGTTATTTTAAAATTACAAACTATTCCAATTTGAAAAGTTAAACGCTGCCATTCGATATGGCACTCTGCCAGCTTGCCAGATGTGGCAGTGCATAATTATTGGGTCTACGTTCCTGATACTAAATTATATTCCAACCTAATTACGAAGGGGCACGGCACACTTGGCTTGCTGAAATATTAGTGCTGAACCACCCCTGTTTTGGGAGTTCATAGCCCTATGGGACTAGGGATGCGGAAATGAACTTGTAAAGTATGTATGTTATGGAATCTGCTCTATTGCAATGGTTATTGTAAATCCTATAGGTATCTACTTATGAGACATACACTAAGCAAATAAGACGTTATCACCCAAAAATACTTCGAATGACGCAGTTCCTGTTTATTCATTATTTTCTTACTATTCAAGTGCTATAAATAAAATCGTTAATATCAACTAACACAGGATTAAATAAAGACACATACCTACACTATTAAAAATACCATAAACATATTACATACTTCGATTGTACAGTAATGGTTCAGGTACTGGCAATCGAACCTCTGCGCGAATGCCCTCAGGATGCCGCTGTAAAAGTTTCCTGTACGGTATCCTGTAGCATTTCGAAACAAATAGGTACACCTATCAACTTTGAACCCAACTCAATTACACAACGCCAAGCCCATTCCTAAATACAAAGTTCGTGTCAAAAGACAAATGACGATAAAGTTATAATTTTATTTGCTTACAACTTAATTTGATACCACATAATTCAACCCTTCGCTCGCGACTTGTGGTAGATTTTTTTTAACCTTTACTGTGGTGTAATTCAATATACTTAGTTCTAAGAGTTTTGGGACCAAATCGTATTACAGGGAATAGATAGGTACTTGTTGTTTGTTTTATCTTGTTTGGCTCTTGTAATTAAATGTTTGCTGTGCACAGTATTGGCCGATTTAAAAGTATAGATTAGCTGCAATGTCTATGGGTGGGAGTAAAGCAGAGTGGGTGTTAAACTATGGTATGACGTCAGTAATGGCGTCTGTGTTTACACATTTTATGTGAGAATGTATTGGGTTAGGAAATCGTTTTAAATAGACTAACGTCGGCGTCGTCGTCGTACATAGACTCTCGTAAATCGTTTTTTTTTTGCTTGATTTTAATATAGTAAGATAGAGTACGCCCAAACATTTCTTGCGATAAGTCTGGGCGTGACATTGGACCTATCATATTGATTATATCCCTGCCAGCACTTTCAATCACTTTCGGCATAATTAAGGTGACACCTGACATAAACGTCAAGATAGCGGCAAACGATTATTTCCGATTTCCGACGCGCGCGTACCTACTTATTTTGCGCGCACTTTATCAGTTCCCGTCTACCAACGTCTTTCGTGTGGGTAGATAAGAACTTTCATACACCCATTAACAGTTTTCCAATAACGGAATTAATTTCCATTTAATAGGCAGCCATTAATTCATAGCAACGCTAAGCAATCTCTACTGTGTTTTTTCATAGACTTCATTTGTCTTCTCAATTTGATCTTCATAAAAGATATCGGAATGTTCAGAAAATTGATAGATAGGGAAAACATAAAAATAATCTCATGTTTTGTGTTTATAAAAGCATGAATTATGATTTCTTTTTTCGTAGAACAGCAGTGGCCGATATTTTCCTGGCTGCACCATATTTGTATTGACTGGTTTAGGTATGTGATGAGAGCATCGGCAACTCTGTTTACAATATGTGAAAGAAAAATGTAGCTCAGTGCATGTGTGGACTGAAATAACGAGCTGGAGACTTTTGAAGGGCATTTTATTTGCGAATATTACGTAAATTATGAAATGTGAGCTTTTTGCATATGTTTTTCAATTACTTGTGTAAGTATTTGTATCGTGTCATGTTCTGATTGAATTTCCTGCTGTTTGAGTGTGTAAAATGTTCTTATGTTTGAATGATGGTGTTCTTTGTAATGTTTGTACATAAATAATATATATATAAATGAATTAATCAAACCCCGAAAAGCTTCTGTAAAACCGAATAATTTAACAAAAACACCTAGCAACAGATATAACATCATGCATCAATATTTTACAACCATTGCTTGCCGCTATAAAACACGAATTAAACGAAACAGAACATACTCCGCCCGCGATGGCAAACTAGCAAAGTTGCGAAAATAACGCGAGTAGTCGCGCGGTGACGTGGTGCTGGCGAACTGACAACGCCACCGACATATTGTTCACGAAAATAACCGTGTTTTCACATCACTACAGCTGTTGCAGGTCGGAGACTAAATATAAGTCCGGAATTTTAGAACGAACGCTAATTTATGTATCGTTTACGCTTTTTCCTAACTTGGTTGGCACAGCTTTTCAGTTGGTTTCATTTAAACTGTGGTAGGTGTTGCTTACATGTGCGTGTTTAAATAAAAAAGCTAGACCTTGAGAGAACCTTAAGATAGAAGAGGGTAAGCGTGGGTTTTCTACTATTTTAGATTCCTTGCAAATAGAAAGTTCAAGGTTTTGCATTATTTTTCATCTTGTAGGTCTTACCTGTTTCTGTTTTGTTCGATTTAAAACTTTATCCATATC
This sequence comes from Oligia fasciuncula, assembly GCA_963082905.1. Lineage (NCBI taxonomy): Eukaryota > Metazoa > Arthropoda > Insecta > Lepidoptera > Noctuidae > Oligia > Oligia fasciuncula. Next base: position 6,229,061 of record OY720401.1, read on the forward strand.
ATTCTTTATAGAGCTTATTAGTCTTATATTTGAACCTTCTGCTTTAGCAGAATACAAAAAAAAATTGTGAACAAGACATAAGAAAGTTGGGGTTGAAAGTAATAGTTTAATGCGAGACTTTTCTGTGCTATCAGAAGAACGGAAAGTTCTACCTAAAGGTTGGTAAAGAGAAGTCTCCTCGTGGCTGTCGTCTAGTGAGTATACCAACATTACCAAACCTATAGTCCCATTATTTTCTGTTAACAGTTACTTTCTAACTTTCCATTGTTAACTAATTATCTAATTTTTCAGTATCATAATATACCCACTAAACTTGAACTGAACCATTAGCAAAAATTCAACTCATTCGCAAAGAAAACCGCAAGCAAGAAAAACTGTCTTAAAAGAACGTCAATAAAGACAACTTCTTTGAAACTTCATAAAAAGCAATATTTTTCAATTCATATTATGTTTAGAGATAGCCGGGAAAACGCTGTAGAAATTCTAATCGAATTCTTCCCACTGAGACTATCTGATTGAATAATATCTAATATATCTATTCTTGTTAATTGAATTAAGTCCAAAGTGTCAATACCAACCCCTATTTCAAGGGCAGAATAAACAATGCGTCATTGACTACGTCACCGAGGAATCAGCTAGTTTTCAATGAACTTGAAAATGAACTATCTAAATTATCTTATCTCGGATCGAATGGTTCAGCTGAACGCTTCCAATGAATCGTGGTTAATCCTGAACTCAAACGTTAATAAGTTTTAGACCTCATCAAGATTTGGACGACAACTTCGTCTTCACATTTGAATGAGCAAAGTTACTTAAACTTGCTCCAAGTTTATTAAAAACTGGTTGCCCTAAGGGAAATCGTGTTTATGATTATTGTATCCACATTTTAGGAAGCTTCAAGTTTCATGAAGTCAGCCTCACCAACAAAAGTTGGCAGGTTCTTTATGTAAACAATAACTTGGGTGTTGTATCGTATCGTAAGCAAAACTTTAAGTAAGTAAATATGTATTGAAATTATAATAACGAAAGAAAGCAAATGGAAAAGCTCTGATGAAAAAAAGAATTACAAAGGATACCTTTAGAGATGGTCAAAGTTAGGATTAAGTAAGTAACAGTCAGTTGAGTGGATGGTCGACCAGAGGGGTTATTCTCGTAACTTTAAGGAGGTCCACAGTCTGATCTGTCTGGAGTTGTCAAAATACCCTACATTTTTGATAAGTTTTTGACATTTGTTTGTCGCCGACACGAGACTGCGACTAAGTTTTGAATGTTTTAAATTATGAGAATTGGCCTTCGGATGTAACATGACAGATGGCGTCAGTTTCGCGTAGTAAATTAATAATTGTGTGAAGGTGAATTTGGGGTGGATAAACGGTCAGTCTAGCGGAATAATCTCCACGATGTATGAAAATTATTATAGAAGGAAAGGAATGATATTCCTGTTTTTTTGTCAGATGATTAAGTTTATAAAAATAAATGACCAAAATTAACAATGTAAGATAGAATTTTAATTTTTTAAAGTTGGACACCTCAAAATTTCAAGAACGATCGATTTATTAAAAGTTATGTTTAGAAGAGAGGATCCAAATATAAACGAAACGATGTTCACAATAGTTAATATAAAAGCTATAACTGTAGCTATCTCACGAATTTCAGGGATAGTTCAGCTTGTATGTAATAGTAGGCGCTTTGAAGAGGTGCCAACACTGCGAGTTCCAGGCACACCGGTAATCATATGACAGCGGGATCGGACTTGTTCAAATGACAACCGTCATCTCTCAAAGTTTAATCCCAACATGATTGATCGTTTGAGGTGTAGCTTTCATATTATGTGTGTTACATTAAATGTTACAGTTGTATTTAACTATCTATTATAAGATTGTTGTACCCATTGTTATTATAATGCGTTTATAATTGCTATTGTTTGGTTTAAAACAAAATATCGTATCTATTAAGTATTTTCTTAAACTTGCTAAATGTCTTCGGTGGTTACGTATTGAAATGTGAACAAGTGTGGTGTTTGCGTTAATTTTAAATATAACAGCTTTTATAAAAGCTATGTTATTTAAACTATCATTAACATTCATTGTGTCAGTGACTTTCCAACAATGTCTATATAGCTGGACAGTCGGGGCTGTAATCGGAAACCGAACATCAGTAAACAACAGAGTTGTGGACCGAACGTCCTAATTACACGATATATGGGCCACGACTGAGGCTAAATAAAAATTGAGACGAGTTTCCTCATCTCGCTAAATAAATACTGATGTTCGGGCATGCCGCAAATAGGTTACAAGCGGTGTGAGCGCGCGGCGTGGGCGGCGCGCGGGGGACTCACTATTTTCAGCGAGGACGCGCGAGCGATGAAACCCGAGTCATATCCATGGAAAACGCGAGCCGCGCGCGCACACCGCCCGTCCTTAATCGCTACAACTGACACTCAATACACAATGGCGTAATGCCGTACTAACACGAGATATGCCAACCCGAGCCAGAAAATACAGAACGACGTATCACAGAACGAAAGCACAGAATCGCCGGAATCAAAATCCAGGAGCTTGGATACTCCACACATGATGGCACTGATGTGTCACTGGCACAGTCCTGGGTCGCAGCTGGGTGTGGTGCCTGGAGGTCCAGGTGAAGTATCCAAGCTGCCGGCGTGGCGGCGCGCGGCTGCACTCACCTCACGAGCGGGCTGTTCAAACGGCGGAGCGACACGCACTGCGCCGCGCCCGCCCTCGCGGTTTCGCCGCGCTCCCACCCGACTATTTTCGGTGCCAAAAATCCAGGATTCCGATCCAGCATAGCAATCGCAACGAACATGCCGACCGCCACCCGTCACGCTCCCACACACAGCTACTCCACTATTTTTGCCACGATCGCTAACAGACGGACCTGTGACGAAGTCGGTGGATGTGAATATCGAGCAGATTGATAGATCGATGTTATAAAAACACGCTCGCTGTCAATGCCGGCTAAATCGATCAGGTGCCACTGTCCTGCTCGCGCGACGTTAACATTCGTGTTGCAGATTTCCCAAATTCCGAGAGTCATCCGGCTGCCGACCCTACTATATTTAGCGTAATACCGAACTCATTGAGATCGACACGCGGCTTTCATCTGGCTATAACTAATAACAGCATACTATTTGCATATTGGTCCACTCAATGATTCATATTTGTTTGGCTGTTAATTGCTTTAAGCATATTTCATTCATTAGATTCCGAAGATCTGAAATAGGACAGATGGCTGAAGTAATAGGATACCTTTCGACTTACACCATCTGAGTGTTCATTTCTGAGCGTGAGTCTCGTAAGACCCACACTACCAAAGAATTTACGTGACATCTATTGCTATCCGCTACGATCTTTTTAACCTCGACTAGTTTTTGCTTTTCTCGAGTTCTCGACCCAACCAAACAAAACAATGATAGAGTATCTTCTAGGAGAAAACAAATTGTACTGAAAATGTTTATTTTAATGATCTTTTAGGATATTTATTGTTTTTATATTTATTTGACTGACTCAAACACCATCATCGCCCGCCCCACCATATGCACAGCTCTGACGATCGACAGAGTGCGAGATAAACATCCAACTTGTTACCCTAAATACCCACCACGTTCAAGGGCAGCAACAGCAATGTCACCAGTGCGAGTAAAAGTAGCTTAGCAGTTTCCAAGCTCTTTACTTCCAGATTTGAACGAAAATTTTAATTTTCGTAGTAGATAGAGTTCGTTATGTTTAAAAAAAGAAAGGTTTTTATTTTTTTATTTGTGGTGCTGTTCCACACACTTGATATCATGTCCTGCGTGTCCTGTCAGCTGCAGGTTACAGGAACTGGTGGACGCTAGTGATGGCGCCAAACAAGTAGCTGAATTCTGGGCGAGTCCATTTAGATTGCTTTCGAGACGCTAAGAAGAAGAAGAAGTGGTATACATATTGTTCGAGGAAGATACGATGAAGGCTTTTCCACTAGGTTTCCACCTTCTAATCACCCGGGCAATTATAGTTGCTTTTTTAAATCGTTTTCCTGTGATAATAATATATTATTTGGTTTTCATTTTTCATCAATGAGGTTTGTTTCTGTTTTAATGTTTTGTTATTTTATTTGACAACGTGTAATAGCTTTTCCCAGTAATGATAGCCGGTCCGGAAAGGATTGTGGTAAGGAGTTGAATGGATCCAGCTTTAAAAAGTGGGTACCTACATAAATCTATGCCTTCGTTTCCAAACTTTTAGCCCTTAATATTGAAAATTATATTAATTACCGACTTTAAAAAAAGGAGGTTATCAATTCGACACGTATGTATGTAATATTATTGGAATTGCATTATATTCACGTATGACAATCTATTAGGGCTTCCAAACATATATACAAAATTTTATAGACGTATGTATGTATGTTTGTCCACGCATATCGTATGCTACGAAGTCTCGTAGCATTTTCGTAGCGTGGCGTAGCACGTAGCACAGACCCCTACCAGCTTACGTAGACCCACCGCCGTAGACCCAAATTAACTTCTTATGAACTATTTGCCATTACATACAGTCAGTTGCAAGCAAAGCCGCGAGCGGAACGGACCCATTAATGACTTGACTTCATTAATGGGTCCGTTCCGCTCGCGGTGGAAACCGGGCTTTACACAGGTTGAAATTGAAAACATGCGACAAACCGAAATGGGAGATTGTACTCATCATTATGAACAAGTTTTAGTAAGGGACCAAAACTACAATCGCGAAAAAAAATCGGCTGTTGCCTACATTTTGACGAGTTATGCGAACATAAATGTAGGGAACAGCTCATTTTGTTTTAGCGATTTCAGGTTTGGTCCCATAGTAACTATGGTCCCATAAAAAAAAAAGTAACAAAGTAGTTTGGTACATGTTCATAATCATGAGTACAATCTCCCATTTCGGTTTGTTGCATGTTTTCAATTTCACCCTGTATACTAGGTAATTAAAATATGCACATCGGGAATGAGGCACCCTTAATTTGTAGATATTCACCTTATGTTGTAAAAGCACTTCGCAAAATATGAACCCTGATCGTCGTGGTTGCACACTATGAAAAAAAAATGCATATACGAGTACCATTGAGCCCGCTACGTCTTCCTTCCCCACTGGCAGATATTTTTATCTGTGCATTTAGCGGCTAAACGTATTTAAGGGGCTTACATGACCTAAAGCGCGATCACTGTCGGACTGCATAGAAAATAAAGAGAAGCGCGATGACACAACGCTGGTAATTTATTACAAAATATGAAGTAACTAGCTGTGCCCCGCGGTTTCGATCCCGTGGGAATATCGGGATAAAGAGTAGCCTATATGTTAATCCAGGGTGTCAGCTACCTGCTTACAAAATTTTAATAAAATTGGTCCAGCCGTTTGAGCGTTTTGTTTTTTTTTTTCCTTGTCCTAGGGTTCAACAATGGATGGACCCTAATCTTATTACAATCTAGCCTTTTAGATAGACTAATAAGTAATTTAATTATAACCTAAACTATTAAAAATTGTCTTTAGTAAGAATGTGTCCAATAGCACTTTTCTTATTGTCCTTATTAAGGCGAATACACTTCGTTCTTGTGTTTGTTTGGTTTGAGCGTGAAGAAGTAACAAACATATAAACACACACACACTCACAAACTTATGCTTTATAATATTAGTGTGAAGTGTGATATGTAGGTTTAGCGCTAAATGTATTTAGTGATTGTAGGTGCAAGTGAGCTTCCTCAATACGCTTTTATTGGTGCAGCACATCTATTGAAATCCAGTTTTTGATAATATGTAGGTACAGACGCCAGCACATCAAGCTACTACAATCTGTCAAATTTCTTTAATAGATTTTCAACTTTATCGCTAAAAGATTAGGTTCAAAGTTGATTGGGAAAATTTGACAGTTTCGGGTAGCTTGATGTGCTGGCGTGTGTACATGAAGACATATAGCTACTCTTTCTTACTCCTAATATAAATAAAACACTGATTAGGTTTAATATAAATTTATTTTACAAGAGTGAACAGTTTAAAGCGCTGATAGGTAGGTACACTTCCCTCGAAGCTGTCATACAAAGACTACTGGTATGAAGAAGGGACTTACGGGAAGTATGAAGCATACAGGGAATAGGTACAATCATATTGTCGTACAAAATCTAGGCTAAATGAGTACAAACAAGTACAAAAGTTCTCAAACTTATTAATGATCATAAGATTATGTGTCATTGGCTGTCCTAATCACACTCTGACCGGATGGATATCTCTATTTTCTAGATCATTTCACTGTTAAAACTTAATCTATTGTGATAGATGCAATTCTTCGTTTAGTGAAATACCTATATTACTTTATTTAATAAGACGCAAAATGGTGCTGGCTGAAAAAATTCTCGATGTATCTCAAAGTGTGACCAAGACATAAACATAGTGCCTTAAACTCAAACAAAAACTCGTTACACATTTCATAAGATTATGTTTTACACATCATAAAAAACGATTCTCGTAAAAAACTCGCGGCGAAGATACACAAAACTCCGGCAGTGTTAATAGGCGCATTCAATGCTACATAAAAGTGAGCTTTGAAGTAATAAAATAGCTGTAGATATCTATAAAATTTTCTTTGCACAAACTCAGTTTAAGACAGAGAGCTTGACCACTCCGAAGGCGTATCTACGAGGAACGGAAGCACTAGTGTCACGTTACATGATATCATATTTTATTTTTCCCTCTCTTTAGCACAGACATTTTTTATTTCATTTTATTTTAAGAATAGAACGAAAACGAATATACATTCTTATCCTTTTCAGTTACTCATCACGAATTTTACTAGGTACAACCTTACACAAAGCAAACGTTTAAGCTAATTACTTATTAAGATATTTTGAGTGACCTTCAAAGTGTATTCTGTATTTACACGGATTCATCGTTTTGGTGTTCTTCTACACGTTAATTCCGTTGCTGATATTTTTATACAGTAACAGGATCTGTATGATCAAACGTAGGTTATAGGTATATAACATGCAACTAATGTGGCTAGTGCTTCACATTCCAGCAATAGACAAAATAACGCAGAATTAGTTCTTAGCTAGAGCAAATAAGCCCAAAAATGTTTAGAGACATCCCATATCAAATTAATTAATCTGACAAATTAAAGCAATTTAGATTTAATGATTTTAGGTACACATGGATATTTTGAATGATAGATGTAGTTTTAAATCAATACTACACTACATATTGTACAATTCTCAAAAATATTTATACAAATAGACATCTTGATAACAACGATAATTCTGGACATCCAAATTTTGAATTATGCAACTGTTTCTCTACAATTTTAACAAAAAAGCAACGTTGCTTTTTAAACTTGAACATTTAGTTATAAATTTCTTATGGGACATTTTCGCCTGACCGCAGTTATAGCAATGAGGCGTTCGAATGAGGATAAACTACAATTTTTTTACATCATAAAGGGAACAGCATTCCCAGAAGTCTAAAGTAACCCATAAAACAGTTCGCGAAAAAATCTCTTAGATAAGCTTAAACTCTCCTCAGCCAGAGATCAGTCATGCTTAGCTTTAGCACATTATTCCTGGTGCGACGATACTTCATCTGAGCCTTAAATGCAAACCGGCCTGTTTTCTGTTCTATTCATTGATTATGATGTCATTTTCTACTAACAGAATCCACATAATTTCATAGCGTCTAGAGAAGTTAGGTAGGTAGCTACTGCTCAGTCCAACACATTCCCTAACTTACAAATTGAACGGTAGTACATTAAGCAGTCCTAAGAAGTGATCAGATGCAAACAAAACATCCAAAGTGAACTATCGTTGAAGTACTTTGTCCATTTCTCAACGTGAGCTCTGTGCAAAGAATATGGAGTCCATTATAAAGTACAATACATGAAAACTATTCTTTGTTTCTATATTTAACCAGTTTGAGTATTATTTTAAAGCTTCATGTGTTGTTCTTTTATAATAGGCACGTTTTCGAAGCAACATCCACCGCGTGCACCCGCAGTCTTTCCGCCATTTCTCCCCAACATGGCGGCCGCCCCAAGATGGCCGGCTTCAGTTTAGTATCCTGACAGATCAGCGAACGTCTGGTCCACCTCTTCCGCTATAGCCTTGTATTTACTGCGCTCTTCGACCACCTCGTCTGTTAGTAATGTTAGTTGGTTAGTAACTCAATAAGGATGGATAGAAAGTTAGTAAAGAATTAGTTTGTTCAAATAGGGTCAATCCAGAGACGAAAGAAACAAAAATATTGTATAATATATCAGCTCTTGGGCTTTTTGTACATTCTGTGTAACCTCATGATACCAAAATCTCTTTTAAAATTAAAGAGTCTTGCAGTGCGTGCAACTTAAAATGAAAATAGGAATTCTATGTACCTACCTACTTCAAATAGGAAACTCGCTACTTATCTACTTACTTAATAGAAGCAGTTTAACAGGCACTATCTACTGGAATCTATTCAGAAAGCATGTTGATCAGTCCTTCAAGCATGGCTTTGGCAACAGGTACTGCAGTTATACCTTATTTTGATAAAAAATTAAGCAGGACTTAATTTCGATATTTTCCAGTATTTTCAAAAAACTGACGCGGAAATTTTTAACACATCCGAGCAAATTGTTATTTCTATTTATGTTCTTTTAATTAAAAATTACTTATTATATGATATTTTTCAATATTATCGTACCTACTTCCCCTTCAACTTCCATTTCCTTTCGCTGTAACTTTTAACTAGTGTTTCAGAACGAATCTACAAGGTAGGGAAGAGGTGTAATTGTGGATAAAACAGTTGAAATCAATCACCAAATCATTGAATGTTGAATTATTGCCAAAAAAAAACAAAACTGAAACAAAACAGTGGTCTTAGTTTGAGTTTTTTCGACTCACGTTCGATTACGAGCGCGTTAGGATTTTGTATGGGAAATTAGGTTTCTCTTAGTGACCGCCAGGTGGCGCTATAACTTTTTCCCTTATAAAATTCTGACGCGCTCGCAATCGAACGTGAGTGAAAAAACTCACACTTAAGCCTCAGTAAAGGTAAGTACACTGATACTGTGCAGTACAGTTTAGTGTTCTTTTGGTTTGCAGGTAAAATACAGTTGTTGGAAGCCAAAGCATATTGCAATCACATCACCATTTCTACATCAGCAGATTTCTACATTACTCAGATCTCCCATTATTAAACAAGACCAAGAAGGTGCTATCTACAAGAAATAAAATAAAACCAGTCATAGGTAATAAATTAATTTATTATATTACTCAAAAATAAATACCGCCATAAAGCTATGGATTTTAATACTTTAAATTAGGAGTATAAAATTACAAAGTAAAATACATGTATTCGGATATTTGAATGGCGGGAGCTGGTAGTTGCCGCGTGGTGGACGGAACCGAACATAACCGAACGCGCCAGTTTATTCCTTGAGGATAAGCTCGACGAAAGCGGTGTCCAGATCGTCTCCGATGTCCTTGTACTTCTCCTTCTCGGCGACAAGTTCGTCTGCGTATTGGACACAACATTACATCATTTGCCCAAACATTTTATCACAATGTCTCAAATAATACAACATCCTGTCTTAGATTCCTTTATATTTATCTAGAAATATCTCTTTCCTAAGTCAAGTCGTAAGGAAAATTAGTTTCAGCGTAATGGCGGTTACAGACGGTGCGCGTGTTGTATGGTCGCGACTCGCAACTGTGCTATGCGCAAGCGCATTCTTTCAAAGCCTCATGCTCGGTGATTGTAAGGCAATGATCTGGTCTTAGTTTCGGTGTTCAGCGCAACATGACGTGCCATTATTTCTGACTGCTTGCAACTTATCCGTCTGTAAGCGCACTAAGAGAAGCGCAGCGGTAGTAATAAAAATTAAATGCTTACATGTTTAGATCCTTGTTATTCTGAAGCCATGCGTCGGTCTCGCTGGGTTATAAAGCTTGATTGTTTTTGCGTCGATAATGAAAGGTTCCGATTCGTCGAAGTGTAGCATGCAAACTCAGTTAGAAAGCTTTCGGTAGAAGTTTTGTTATGGTTTAATGATTGACTAGAATATCAAGACACGTTTGTCGTGAAACGTAAATGCATATGAGCGTGGTGAAGCGCGTGGCGTCAGTGGCAGCACGTGCAGCGCTCGCAGGCGCGGCCGGGCCCCGTGGCCGGCGTGCGCAGGCCCAGGTCGTCGAAGGCGCAGTCCAGCTCGCCGCCGATCTCGTGGAACACCTCCTTGCTGGCGATCAGATCGTCTGCGGACAGCGGCGCGGTCACTCGCAGCGGCACGACACGTCAGTGCCACACTCTCACACGCATGCAGACGCGGGCCCGGCGAGGGCAGAACGGGGGACAGAAATTCCATCAGCTATAGTTTCAGACGTTTATTGCCAACATAAAAAATAAATCTCCGGGGGGATGTCGCACTAGAATTCCACCGGGACCACGACCCGGGACGCGGTAACAGAGTAATAGTGAGTCCGAAAGTAACGAGCAGAGGGTCATCGTATTTAAGAGGGCGGCGCGGCTTCGGCAGGGGGCGCCGCCGCCGGAGGTGCGGCCGGGGCCGCTTCGGCCGCCGGCGCCGCGGGGGCCGGGGCCGCTTCCGTGGGCGCGGGCGCGGGCGCGGCTTCTGCTGGCGCCGGGGCTGCGGCGGGAGCGGCATCAGCGGCCGGCGCGGGGGCTGCAGCGGCATCAGGTGCCGGTACAGCCGCGGGTGCTCCTTCAGCCGCGGGCGCAGGCGGAGCTCCTTCCGCGGGCGGTGCAGCTGCGGGCGCGCCTTCGGCGGGAGGTGCAGCAGCTGCTCCCTCCGCAGGCGGCGCAGCAGGAGCGGCACCGTCCGCGGGAGGAGCGGGAGCTGCACCTTCCGCGGGAGGAGCGGGAGCTGCACCGTCCGCGGGAGGAGCGGCTCCTTCTGCTGGCGGGGCGGCCGGGGCTGCACCGTCAGCAGGAGGAGCGGCGCCCTCCGCCGGGGGAGCGGCACCATCAGCGGGAGGAGCTGCGGGCGCTCCCTCCGCCGGTGGGGCAGCTCCGTCGGCCGGTGGTGCGGCACCTTCAGCCGGAGGAGCGGCGGGTGCTCCGTCAGCCGGAGGCGCGGCTCCGTCTGCAGGAGGGGCGGCGCCCTCTGCCGGCGGCGCGGCAGCTTCGGGCGCGCCTGGCTCCTGCGGCGGCGGCGTGGGTTCCTTGGGCGGCGGCGTGGGCACCTTGGGATGCAGCCTCTCGTACTCCTTGCGCGCGGCCTCGCGGATGGCGGCCATCTGACGGTCGTTGGGGTCCACGCCGGGGATGAGCTCAACGAAGGAGTCGTCGATGTCGTCGCCGATATCGTTGAACCTCTCGGTCTCGGTGATGAGGTCATCTGCGTCAGGCGGCGCGTGAGAGCGGTGTGTTCGCATGCGTTCGTTAGCGGCGCTAGTCTACGGGGACGTGCAGGGTCTCTCATGCCCCGTGCCCCTGACATGGTAATGTACAATGCTTCGTGACTCATGACCCCGCTCGCGACCGAGCTTTTCTTCGTGTTGTGCGATAAATTTTGGTTCGCCCCGAACTTCCCGAAGTAATTACCGGATTACATTTCAATGGTGATGAAGATGACGTTATAATACATTAATGATCGACGTTATAGCTGATAGAATCGTCGTCGGGGCGTTAGTTGAAGGGCAACCACAGGGTAACACACGAGTTAGTAAAAAAATACAACGGGTTAAAAATAATAATATATATTCATAAACACTTTTATTAGAATACTCTAAAAAATCATTAAATTATTTTTCACGAACTTATCTATCAATTCATTAATCGATAATATTAAAAAAGACGGACTCCCTACGTTACTGTATCATTCGTACGGACGTACTGTATGTACCGCGCGCGTGCACGTCACACGTCACACGCGTGAGCATGCAGTTGCACCGCGGTGTTGCCAGCGCGAGCGAACAGACGACGCGCGAAGATTGCAACTTGGAATAGTCGCCATTTATTCATCGATTAATTTAAATAAATAACAACAAACTCAATTATGACACGAGAAAATCATCCTTCAAACATAATAGAATATCAATTATTTCCAATTTAGCAAGAATATTCCTATAAATATCATTATTTATTGTATTACCGTCACTCTTGAATAAAAATATCTAATCTCTTCACTAACATTAAGTAAATTAAGTTCATAATAAATTGCAAACAGTGCATATGAAAAATATAGCATACGACGTATTGTATGCACTATCCCCTCGAGTGAAATATAAAATTATCGAAACTGAATACAGCGACTAATTTGTTCTACAAATACATAGAAAATTTAAATATTGTACAAAAACTATGTGCATTTCTTTATAATTAATGCAAATAATGTCTTTTAAAGTTGAGTGTAAAATGCATAACATTTTTGGACCCCTTTTGGAATGTCGATACTATCATTTTATACCTTACACTAGAGTGCTAGAAGCGATTACTGCATACGTCATATAAATATCGATCATTGACATAACAGGCACGCTCGTAAAGTAATGACTATAAAACAAATTACACGTTTCAACTATACGGACATAAATATTAGTAATTTGTGGATGAAATAAAAAAATTGCACATGGCAGTGCTTTCGTAGCAAACACTCGATTTAGAAGTTACATTAAAAAGCGGCTGGCAATTATTCTATAGCTAATAACATCTAGGCGCCCGCTCGGCTCACTTTCTGTAGTCTTGAAATAAAAAGAAGTTGGAAAATATGTCAATTAAATAAAAACTTCTTTTGTTCTAGCTCACTGCACAACATAGATGGCGCCTTTTAAATATTTTCGCGGTGGCAACTCTAAAGTGACAGGTGTCAGTGTTGTGTCAGTGCTAGTGCTGCGAGTGAGCGGAGCGGGCGCGTGCGGGAGTGTTCACATGTTCTGTATGTCGTGCAGCGTGGCCTCCATCTCCTCCTGCAGGAGTTTGCTCTTTTCGCGCTCGGACACCAGATCGTCTGCAAGGGCGACGTGGCCACGGTCAGTAGGACACACAACAAACAACCGTTTGGTCCAAACGTTCAAATCATCGGATAGGTACCACATTTCCCCCGGTTTCTGAAAACCTGTTCCATATAATCTGTTGTCACATCTCATATCAACTAATTTGATTGGCGTGAGATTTGACATTAGATCAGAGGCATGATTAGCCTTTCACAAATCCGGTGTAAATGGCTGGTGTTAACTAACAAGTGAATGATAATTTCGCAATTCTTGATGACGGAAACGAACCGATTTTGACATTTGAACCAAACAGCACAGGCAAAAAACAACATCAATATAAAACCATGCCAAAATTACAGAAAAATAATCACATCAAAGGATCGAGCAGTCTAGTAGGAGACACTTAAAAGTCATGCTAACAAAATATATTGCACAGAACTGAATTTGAGACACAAACACCAAAATATTAAGGTGAAAAAAAAATTAAAATAAGATGTTTTTTTTTTATTGGATGCATTTAACAAAAACAATTCTGTGTGCAATAAAAAATAAAACTCTAACACTGTTACTATGAAATTAAGATAAAAATAAGCTTGAGATTGTAGCAGAAATGACAGAAAAAAAGCTTTCAAATCTATTGTACAGCATTATAACTCGTTAAGCCAGATCTAATGACGGCTGATATGGTATCGTTTAAGTGCGTAATGTCGAAAGCATTGTTATTATCAAACATGTTATTTTAACTTGACTTGTGAAATATTTGTATTTAAAACTTAACCAAACTGCTGTACGTTGTATATTCTGTAATATATCTGGAGACCCTTGAAAACTTGGAAAACTAGCATCAATAAAATGTTACAAATAATTTTGACTTTTGTGTCTTGCTCTAAAAAACATTGAACAAAATATGGCTACAACTGTTCCTTATTTTTCTTACATATTTTCTATAGAGTGCCTCTCCGGGCAAATATAATATCAGATAGTATATATTTGAAAATATACGAAATGATAGATTACCTTCAAGCCTGTCGACCTCCTTCTGGAGTTTCTGCACGGAGCGCTCAGCAAATTCAGCGCGTGCCTCAGCCTGAAATCATTTTATGTCTATTTTAACTTTTGTTCTTGAGGTGAACAGCCTATTTTCTGTATATCATTTGTCTTTCCATGTCATTATCTTTAAAAATGAATATCTTTTTAAATAGTTGCAACATTGATTCCCAATTCTTTTTTTCGTTTCTAATATAAATCTAGGTTCTTAACAGAAAATAGACTGTTTTACTACACAATCAGGCATGCAATGAATTTACTTTAACTGTTATTATCTTTTTTTTTTTCAAAAACTTTCAATTTATTAACAAAAAAGAAAAAATATTTACAATTCAGTAAAAAAAAACAAACTATGTTATAAACAATAAAAGCCTCACAATCACCATGCATTTTACCTTTACCGAAAGCCGCTAAGTGCTGAGTGGTGAAACTACAACACTAGATATCAAATACCATTTTACCCAAAGTATAGAAAAAAATGATCGTGAAAATATATATAAAAACACATTACCAACAAGTTGCCCTGGTCGCCCATAGATATTGCAAATATATTCTATATTTTCAAGTGCATATTTAGAATTGGAAATACCTCGTATAACGTTTGTAGTTATAAATAGCAAATAATACAATGATGACTAATATTAATCTGAATTGATAAAATTGTCATTTAGCTATAAATATGAGTAATATCAATATCACCTTATTTATTATTCAACTCCTACCGAACTTATGTGTGGCTACAACGTAATTTTTTCCCCAAAACTCAAAGCATTTATTTCAATTATACCAATTACAGGCACTTTTGAAATGTCAAGGAGTCGGTCGTTCAGAAATATGAAGCTAGTTGTCCATTCCAAACCGTAGTAGGTTCCTATGGAGGAGAACGGGCAAGAAACTCCATAGACACTCCCTTTTTTTCTTCTAGCCCTATTTCCATTTATTTTCTATTTACCCGTAATTCTTTTAGCTTATGTGTAGGACGACCAGAACCCCGTGCATCGAGCACAACTTACTTGCGAGAGTTTCTGCGAGAGGCTGTGTATCTTATCCTCGACGTGGTCGCGAGTCGCCATCGCCTAGCCACACAGGATGGATTACAAACGGCAAGCCACCGACATGCCGCTACCATGTTGTGACTGTACACTTTACCGAATATGGACGAATGTGATTAAATTCGTCCATATGGGATGGGATTATGGAATTGAAGGCGGTATGGCTATGTTAAACCCATAAATAGGTGTTCCATCTGGTGCAACGGGACCACAATACTTTGAAAGTCGAAGATTTTGAAATATGAGCGCTATAGTTTCAGAATATATGATGCATGGACAATTTGCATCAGAAGTAGCAATTCATATAAAATCGTAAAAGAATTCCTGATTAAGTCCTGTGTAATACAGAAGTTCCCTAAGTAAATAATGAAGAGTTTCTCAAAGAAACGAACTAAAATAAAGCAGGGAATAACATAGCAAAAAGATTCCCATCACAAGTTGTACATACACAAAACCCCAAAACTAATAAAGCGTACAATCACAACATAGGCATAGTTCTTACAGCTAATATAGAAGTAATTAATACACAGGTAGGTACAGAAATAGGAGATAGTCTTGTACATAGATATATAGATGAAGCACCAACCGCCGTCAGCCACTCGACACTAGGACCTACACCAACGAACGTAGCCTTTACGAAGCTGAATCATGAACGCACAAAAATGACCACTTAAGAATTTACCATGATTATGAAGAATAATGCAATGTTTGGGAGAAAATACTTTATGATTAAGTTGTCATTCTTGAAGCCCACGGCCCAACATACTCGTACTATCCCAAAACATTGAATGGCAATGAACATGAAACGAAACTACAACCGAAACCGTCTATCTACGTAAATCTTCCGGTCCGGCTGTCCTTTTACCTCTTTGAGTTGAGCGTCCAGCACTTTTACTTGACCCTCGTATGTCTCTTCCCTTTGCGTAGCCTGCGAGTATTATTTGTTAACGAAAAAACACAAAACAGCGAAAACTGAGTCATGCGGTATCGCACAGAGTTGCAGTTACTACAAACAACGCTGCACGATACTAAAGTAAATATAAACGGATAAAAAGTACGCTAAAAGTATATTACAGCGACATAACTGTTATAGAAAGAAAACATTCAAACAGCAAACAAGAGGGAAGTATCAGTATGGAGGAAAACTGAACACGAGTTACAGACGTACTACTCTCTAAATCCTATTTACCACCACCAAAGTCGGGAGACTGGTATAGTGAATGGTAAAACAGACAGAGAGACTAGAGGTGTGCAGCAGAATGCAGTTAGGCAAGCTAACATAAACACTCGCTATATGAACCGATCTCGTTTAATATCACACCTCCTTTAGGCGGGTGGTGAGGGTTTTGATCTGATTTTTGTACTCCTCTTCGCGTTGGTTGGCCTGTATAGAACGTCACTTGGTTACTCCTGGCGTACATAATGTCGGATAGAACATTTAGCACTTCATACACTCGTTCATTTGCATCTTCTTACATACAATTAGCATTATATATAAGTCCAACTGCTTCGTCCTAGCCTTATTCATTATAAAATGGAGTTCAAGACAATGTAGGGAACTTACTGCGATACTTTAAAAGGATTGCAAAGGTTGGTGCATCATTCGGAATATTTCATCCATTATCATTAACAACATCAGGAACAATATGTATTCTAGGGATTTCGATATCATCCCTTGAATTGGATTCTTAGCTTATTTTTTCTAGCCTAAATAGTCTAGAGTATAGATAGAATCACAGAAATATACCTTCTCCTCGGAGACTTCCAGGGACTTCAGGTTGTTACCAACGACACGGAGTTCTTCTTCAAGCTCGACGATTTTGCTGAGAAACAGAAAGTGAACCAATCAACTTCTACTGTAATCAAAGAGCTATATAAATCATTAATATTGAAACTTCTAGGGCAACATTTTGTAATTTTCTGATGTACTAATTTGGCATGTAGCAATTCGGTTTTTTTTCCAAACATCAATTAAATATTTCGACAAGATAAATACAGACATTATGTTTAACTGTTTGCTCTATTTAACTCGAAAATTCAACAGCTTCTAATCAATATCAATTAACTGACAGCCACTTGATCAGTGACCGACATATTTGACAATTTAAATTCTGTCGTCTTACATCTATTTAAAAAAACTAAGCATGCATGTTAGGGTTAGTAATTAAAATGAAGTATGTCATTTGAGTAGTTGCTTAATATTCTAAAAATGAAATTATTACTCATCACAACAGTAATGATAAGGAATCAAGCAGCTATCAAACAACACAATCATGCAATGTTGCAAAGACGATGCATTTAGGTGTACCTAACTTTTTAATCACAAATTTGAAGTGGGCAAGCCTTGAGTTGACTAGCTTGCGATATAATTATCATCGCCTCAGCAACTTACGATATATACAACTTATCAGCATATATAAGTGAAAATAATTCAAACTCATACAGATAAGAGTTTAATTTGCAATTTAATTACTTCAAGCTAAGACTTTCTCGTTTTCACTGACACGTACTGTTACTATAGCATGATATCGTGCATCGATGTTTTCGTCAAATTCAATAATGAATTCAACAATATCGTGTGGAACTATTTACACCAACCGGTCTCCTGTTGATATCAACAGTTCTTTAGCTCCCTACGACACAAGGTCTTCTCTTGTTTAATAAAACCCGAAATTCGGGGGATTATAAATAATTTAGTTTTTGAATAACTTTCATTACTTTAGAATAATTATCTTATCACTATCGAAATTTGATCACGAACAAGAGTAAACCTGAGGGCAGTAGCTGGGGAGACGACGACGTGTTCTGTTTCTTCAGCTTGTTAAACCACTCGTATATTCGGCTCCAAATTATTATTCCTACAGGTGTTTGTTTCAAACAACCGTTAAAGGTCATAAAAATCTGTTAAGCATTCATTCCGAGATCAATTCAGATCGATTGCAGAACATCTGGAGCCAAGTACATGCATGGAAGCTAACAGTAGCCACGTGGTCTCTGCCAGTCATGAAGCGCTACTCACCAGTCATTCTGCTCCGATCGCTCCTCGGCTCGCTCGAGGTCCTGCTCCATCAGGACTAGTTTGCGCGCCACCTACCAGCCGAGCGTTAGTACACGCCAACGCACACACACACAATACTACAACTACTGAGCCGGGCACCGCTCTCCACGCGCTTCGCAGTGCAGTGCTACATACAAGTGTCCAACTTTGTGACAACGTTTGTGTTTCAAATGCAGGTGAAGTGCATCAATGATTCTGATTCAGCTAAATCTTTTAAAGTCGCCAGATGGCTTACAACAAATTACTAAGTGACAAGTAGAAAAGAAAATGAAACCTTACTACCAGTGTTTACAGAGCTCTTTCGAGACTCGCACTTTATGCTAATGGACTTTCGTCCGTAGCAGGTGCACGTATTTATCAAGTGCAGACATTTGTAAGTTAAGTGTAGAAATAATTATCCTGGTGATGTCCTGCTAAAACTAAAAAGCAAAGCAGTGGTACTTGAGCAAAAACACAAACAACAAAGTCAGAAAGGATCACACAAAGCAGGGGGAGTCGAGAGCGGTGTCAGATCTCACATAATTAAAAAATAAACGAGGGTTGTCCCAAAACATTTAGTTCTAAATATTACTTTTTTTCAATAAAACATTATTAATTATCTAAGTGCTATCTAGTGCATTATCATATTCATTAGGTGATGTGTGCGCTTGCATATGTGCGGCACGCATACGGCCAGTAATTCTGGTGTAATGCGGTGCATATCTGAAAACGAAAATTGCCCTATACCACACATATTTCCTGACATCCTAACCTATAGCCACGTTTAAGATTTATACACACACTGAAGACAGAAGTTTAGTCGACACATGGACATGATAGTTAACATTTGCATAAGAAATATCCATGAAATGGGGCAACCCTTGTTTTAGTCTGATAGAGAGCAGCGACGCTCGAGTGCGACGTCGAGGGTCACTGATCTGCACCGTGTCCTTATAATTAAGCAGTGCTGCCGGTTCAATCAACAGCATGAGCCGGCAGCACCGTATTAATGTCATGACAATGCAAATTAATTAAATGTCCTGTTGAACAGCTTCCGTCTGGAACGCGACCTAGAATGGGGCATGCAATAAGAATAACAGTGAGAGCCGATGTTAGAAATACCGATGGAGGTAAATCGGGTTACTGTGCAGAATGTTAAGAATGCAAATGAACAACCATGCAGAACGGAGGCGAAAACTTGCAAAATAACGCGTCGGGACCACCGCGCTAACGACCAGTATCGCGTGACACATCGAAATAACAATGTTCGACTGAGACGCGCAAAGGAAACTTCGTGTCATTCTTATTTCGGCGCAATCTCAGCGTCGCAACGCGGCTGTGGTCCGTTAGCGCTTTGGATTGGAAACCTACGATTCGCCGGACTCAGCACGCTCCTCCGCACGCTCCAAGTCAGCCTCAACCATGGCCAGCTTACGAGCAACCTGGAGATACCATACTACGTTTTACAACCAATAATCACAACTTTATTGACACCAACAAACACGTATGTCATTCGTTAAGGTTTAATGTCTGTCACGGCGCAGTCTTGAGCAAGTACACCTTACATATATGGAAGTAATGCTTATGTAACAACATGTGCAACGAAGGAGGCTAGTTCACCATATAAGGCGAACGGAGCAAGATCAGGCGCGATACGATTCCTTCTTGGGACGCTGACTTTTACGACTGCCTTCACTTCACCACGCAGGGTCATATGTCAGGGGAATTAGGACGTATTATAGCTCTGCTAACCATCTGGCATCGAAGCACGGTGACTACTTCTTCAAAGAAAACACGTCGTAGATGGATAGCAGTATCTAATCACGATGCGATAATACGTCGCTTTCGAGAATCATCACTCTGTATTTCGTGACTATTTGCTCAATGACGTAACGAACATGACGAAATCAAGCTCACACGAGTTAATTTGCGGGGGTTTGGTTAATATCACTTCGAAATTCACACCTCAATGTTTAGTAGGGAAGATTTTGAATTTTACAAAGGGTTCATTTGGGAGCATTTTCACGTTGAAAAACATCAATAGAGTTATTTTGAAGGAAAAAACAAAGTCAGTAAGTGGGAAAACAAATTCAACACTGGAAACGCAGCTCGTTCACATGAACTTAACAGTCTTTCGGTAAACACTAGAATACATAGACCGAATATGGAGAAATAGCGATGTGATTATTCAAGACGATGCAACAGATGGCATCTTTATGAAATATTCATTACATGCGTATTGCAAGCAAGACAAGCCAAACCAAACGACATCTAAACTCCCATATAAAGACCTCATCGTATTTCTTGTCGGCTTCCTCGGCGAGGAACCTGGCTTCCTTGAGCTGGTTCTCCAGGGCGTCCATACGCTCTTCATCGGCCAACGACCTGTTCTCGAGGATCTTACGGGCGCTGGACCACGAAATGCAACTTTTAGTAAATGATCGAGTGGTATCTGTAGGTGTGGGGGCGTAGTCAAGGGTAACCCATTTGTTAGAAGACATGCAAGGAACGAACACGCTAGAAAGGAACATATAAAGCGACAAACAACCTGGAACCGGACATCTGAAATATAAAGTGAACCGAGCAATAGTGAGCTCATCGCCGTGTGTGCGCGATGTTTAGTTTATTGCCCGTTTCAATATAAAATGGCAAATGAAAACCCGTGGCAGGATTTTAATTTGCTTTAAAATGCAAACGTAACTTTGAGCATTCCGAACATTACGTACTGGCTTGTGTTACAGTGTTGATAAGACAAACTGGTTTCGTTAAAGTGAAAGAAAATTCTAATTTAAAATAATGAAAAGTCACTTTTATTGCAACTTATTTCACGTAATTTAACCTTCTCCAAAACTTCGCTTTCTGCAATATTCGGAATTTAACATTTAAAACCCAATAATCTAGGTCTCTCTTATGTCACTTAAGTCAATATGTTACGATTATATTAATTACGTACACGTAATTCAAAACGAGATTATCAGGTTTTCGAATGCCATAAATCTAATGCAGCTTGTGTTATTACTAATATTCTTATCAACGTGACACCAAAACTCTTCAATTTATTCACCTAAGTATATTATAAATCAATTCGGTATTCATTTTGTATTTCGACAACGATTAATTATGTTATAGATTAGCTTGAACAACACAGGTATCTTTTTAATGGAATCTAATATTGAACGGTTCATAAGTCATGGTGTCACAGTAATTTGAATATGGAACATATCCCCCTCTCCACCGATGACTTTTAACTTAATTACCACGGCACGACTTCGGTGCTAAAATAGGTATGCTATTATTTTGGTGGTACAGGGGACAATGCTCGTAATAAAACGTCACTGATGTCAACAGAAGTTTCTTTTTTGGCTTCGCATTCCATTTTATGTAAGCATGAAGTGTTAAAGTTGTAACATCACAGAAATATCGTAATGGAATGAGAAAATTTGAAAGAACTTCGATTGGCGAATTCTATATCGAGTTGGACGTTGGACAAGCATTCACCTCTTCGTATTTCTTGTCGGACTCTTCGGCGATGAGCTTGGCCTGCGACAGCTGAGCCTCCAAGATGGCGACGCGGTCGTCCTCCATATTGGTTCGATTCTCCAACGCCTTCCGTATTCTGGTTAGTGCGGGGTCAAACACATGCGTGTTATAACATCGATAAAAACACTCGTTATGTGGTATGTGGCTTTTTTATTTAAAATATCCGTTTTGAAAATCATTTATTTTCAGTGGCAAATAAACAACTTCCAAAATTATTTCGAAAACAGGATCATGAATTTGAACAGAAAACAGATTAGGATAGACAGAAATCGTGGAAATAGTTGTAATAATCAAGAATATGGTGGTTATGGGCATAAAAATAAAAACAATAGAAACAATCATGCACACAGTTATATAAAAGGATAAATATTTACAATAAAAATAGAACTCTATACTCTATTGGTAATCCAATTTAGCTTTGAATTTGAAGAAGCCACTCAATAGGTTGGTATGTATGTGGGTTCAATGTCGTTGTCTTTTGTTACTAAGGACGGATGGTAAAATCCTTCTTATATGAATTTATCAGTACCGTACACGATATGAGATAACGTTTACGACATGAGATACTTCCGATACTCTTCCTTAGATCATCAAATCTGTACGACTAAAAATGGTTTCTTCAAATTCATTCAATTTTATAACAAGATTGAACTCTTTAAAATGAATTACTTTCAATGTAATGATCAATTTAATAAATTCATCTACTTTTAAATGTTTGATTAGTATAAAATCTAAACTCATCGTGGCAAATAATAGTATGTAACACTCTAGGATTCGAACCCAGACATATATTAAAATTTAGCAGTCCAGTTATTTGTTGGTGTGGACTCACAACGAGTGAGCGTAACATCCCATATCCTTCATTAAACTAAGTGGTCGTCTGTTATGGCGTGGACTCACCGTTCCGACTCATCGGCGGCCTGGCTGGCCTCCGACAGCTTGGCGGTGGCGGTGGCGAGACGCTCCTCAGACCTCTCAAGGTCTTCCTCCAGCAGTTGGATGCGTCGGTTGAGGGCAGCCACTTCGGATTCGGCCTGGATCAAGGAGAAAACAGGTTAGGGCCAATAGGATTACAAAAGGGTCAGGCTGTGTCAATTACAAATGCTTGTATATCTTCATATGTGAAAATAATACGAATGCCAACAAACGCAATACATCTAATCTTAAAGCCATGTCGGCGTCCAAAGGCTCTAAACTACACAATATAGATAAAACCTGCACACGTTAAATTCAATTTCGAACAATGCCTCCAACTAGAACCAGAGAATACCAGACACCAGTATTTTATAGTTCCAAGATTTATGGCAAAGCCGTGTTCCCCCAAATTCCAAGAATTGTGAATGCTCAGCTTAGGAATGCAGATAAGGTTACAAATCTTGGTAAACCTATGCTCACGCCTATTTATAGTGATGCACGTAATTCTACGGATTCTTATGTAATTTCAATGTCGGCTCATTACGTTTGATGTTGAATTTATCTGGAACTGGACTGGCTTATGACTGATTATGTATAATCAGTCATATGAATAGATGTACTCAACAGAAGTTCGACAGTATTGAAATATTAAAAATAGTATAAGATACAAAATCTTAACTGGATGATATGTAGTAATATTGAAATGAGTAAATACAGACATATTCCGAGCTTGTGCAAGCAACGTAGTCAGTTTGAATATTCTGGTATTTTCGGTTTCCAAAGTTGGCGACCAATACACAGGTAGTTTTGGTCGTAAGAATGTCAATGTACAATAGACATTGTTAAACGTTGGAACACTATACGTGTCAGGAATTAACCATAAGACATAGGAACATTTTGCGTTACGTTATTTATATTCAGTCACTGCATGCTCATGACATCACGCGTCCTTGCCGCGAGGAAGCACACCCGAGTCCCAGTTTCTCCTCCTTTTATCCTGTGTCGTCATCAGTGCGTGGATGCTAATAATAGTCGTGACGGGACTAGCCAACTAAATCAGTTTTATTCTAATACTTTTCGTCGCACGCGATATTTGCAGCAATTAACCAAGTCACCAAGTGTGTCTTTATAAAAAAGACTTCCATTTCTAACGAATCAGTCGACAAGAAATTTTAAAGTTTACTACATATTTTTTGTTAGGAGAACACAAGACAAATAGGTGTCTGTCTGGTCGTGGACTCGAAGCGATGTTTTAAATATCAGTAGCTAAGCGTCACCTTGAACTTCGAGTATAATTCATATTCAGGTTTACTTGTATCTATTTTAAAACTGATGAGTTAATCCTCTTATGGAAAGTTCGACGACCTTTACCTTTTGATCAACGGAATTCTGAAAGCATGGAACATCATTTTCTTGTACTAAAATCAATTGCTGGATGGTTGTGGACTTTGAACTCTACAGGTGCACTTATTACCTGTTCATGGTCTACTTTCACAGATAGTCAAAACACATTGTTAAAATTTAGTGGGATTGGTGGCATTGTGTCTATTGAAACGTCGAACACAAAAGACTAGCCCTTGCAAGCTCCATAAATTGTAACACAACACCGCACCGTCACGCAAAGGGCCCGTAATTTTGGATACCATGTTGGGTGCAATGAAACGAATTCATTATCGTTGTTAGTTCCTGTTGCACTTATCCGGCATCAAACATTTTTCGTTTTCATCCCCTCATAATCAGTAAGTTAGAGTACAAGGTTCTTTTAATAAGAATTTCAATGCCTTGTAAATAAGTTCTAATTTGATAACTGTTTAACACTTCACTCTGTTTGAAGGAGTATAAAAAAATGAATTTGTTTTTTAGTTTTATCATTTTAGTTTAATATTTCCTTATGAGGATTGCTTTTTTTTTATATCACCAGGATTGTTGCTTTTTTGTTTATTTGGCAACACTGTTATTTCCTCCAACTGTTTCCTTTCAGAAATATTTTAAATTGACCTCAACTATCAATGTTTAAACAGCGTCAGCTCTCAATGCTAGTACACGCCCACGTCGTGTCACAAAAATTGTCCATCTCATATTTGACTAAACGTTTCCTATTTTCCACTTTATACAAACATTATTTATAAAGTCCGCTTTTTTCCTCGATTTATAATTACTCTATCATGCTATCTCAATTTAACATTTTCTTATCACCTTTTTGATACACTTAAAGCGATAAGACGTGTAATGTTCTACGAGATACCACAAACATAGCATAACTAGATTATGGACCACTCAATAAGGAACGTGAAAAAGCGTGTCATCCATTATTTAGGATTGAATGAGGACTAAAATGATCAATTGTCAAATCTTGTCTATTTGCAGGTGTTTATGATCTGTAGGAGCATTACTGGCTTGTGGAGTTACGTCATACAACGATAACGGCGAACAAGTCGGACACGCCTTCACGGCGCCAGCGGTCCTTCGAGGACATCCGAACAACAGGAATGTACTAAAGGGTGTTAAGCTTTACGAATCCAGCCGGCTCGCTCTACATGTGCCACAAAAGACCGGTATACGACCTCCAACGCAACGAAACCTGTTACGTGTAACAGAAACCTGCGCTCAACCAAGCACCAATAAAATTATGTAAAGACACATTTCAAGAAAACCTTCACATCCCTACATATATCGGAGAAGCAACACTTTTTGGGACCAACACTCAAGTCGACGAAAGGAATCGTGTTCAACGAAAAGAATAATTATTCGCCTTCTCTTTCTAACAGATTAAGCCGAGATGAATCCGAAAGAGAGGTCAATATGCGTACGTTGCTTGCACACCTAAGTATGGCCGGACATTACTCACTATAGGTAGATAGTACAAGACTGATAAGTCTCATGTTATGACCCAATATGAACTCAACACAGGTACACATAGGAACCAACGTTTCACAAAATTCACAGCACAAACTAAAAAACACGTTTTCTTACTTCTTCTCTCCGCATTATTTCCACTTGTAAACGTTTGTGATACTCCTCGCACTCGTCCTTATATTTCTCCATCTCCTCTTTTGTCTGGCGCATTTTTCTTTTCAGAACGTCCAGAATCGTTCCTTGCTGCATGTTTGTCGTCATTTTTATGCACTTTTGTGTTTAAATGGAATGCTTAAATGCTAAAAACTAGAAACACCTCCGCTCTACTCGCGAAAATGCCAACTGACTGGCCCCGCTCGTTATTGCCCCGTATCGTCGAGATGGGCACGGCACGAATGAACACAGCCGGCAAATAAAATGGCCGCTACCGAACCTAGACGCTGCAACTTTATCGGAACGGTGCTAATTAGCTTCGTTTCTAACTTACACCACTGACTAAATAATCAGTAAACGATCACGAGCAATTAATTGGAATTATAGGTACTAATATTTCACTCAATTAGACATTCTCAAAATGACTTTGACAGCGAAACATGGATATAAACGTCACCCGCGCGGACACGACGAACGCGATAAGTACAATCGACCGTACGGCCTGCAGGGCAACTAGCTCCACCTGTTTGAGTTCGTCGGAAACTACATCCGTAGGGTCACAAGCGGTGTTTGAGAAGAAAACCCAAAAATGTGGGATGGGCGAAACGGTAGACTGACCTTATACAATAAACACTACGGAAGTGGAATTTTTTAGATTTAGTGGAGGGCTATTACCGCTTTTGTATTCCAATCATGGGAAATACGAAGACTAGCATGAATAGGATGAACTCGGTCATTTCAAAATAGAGAGAGGCAAGGATAACAACATGATTATTGTGATTCCTGTAAATAAATTAAATGATTTCTATAATATAAACTTGCAAACATGAATTGAAATTAAATCAGCAGCGCCATCTAGTTTGTAATTTCGCAACTAAAGGAAGTTGTCTGCAGCCAATGATAGAACAGACGAGGTAACAACAATTTATTTACACAAGACTGCCGAAATTGTATGACGTCATTTGGAAAGTATGTGCCTGTTTTAAATTCCGTTAAGTAATCGAGCGATTGTAACAAAAAATCTGTCGGTAAAGCAGCTAAACTGTACTCCCACGAGGCCAGTGATAACTAAAGTGAAATTCAGGTAATAAACACGGTCAAATTAAACTTTTACAATGCACAGGTAGACAAGATTTTTTGCAATGTTTGACTTCCAACGAATTTTTTTTCGATAGTGTTGAGACTTCAATTTGTCTGTCTCTCAGATCTAATTCTTGCAGAAGCGATAACCGACCAACATTTCATACCAGTCGTTATGCTTTTTGAATACAATGGATACGAATAGATGATTCTAATACTCGATTGTAATTTTAATTTTATGCGACAATAACTGAGCAATAACCTCTGCAAAGGTGACTCATTCTACACCAGAGAACAAGCACAAAATATGTGCACTAATTTTATTGACCTTGCGAGTTTTCAGCTACGCGGTATACGGTATCTTTTATACAGTGGAATCTGTCTTCTTTTTACTGTGGACCGAAATAATCTCGAGCTCAACTGCTCCGATTTAGATATGATAAAAAACGGCCACACCAACCAATTCTTATTCCACAAAAAAAACTTTGAAGAACTTCGAGAGAAATGACATTATTAGGCATTCTTTGCAAAAAAAATTAAGATTTCGTTAGATAGAAGATATAAGATACCAGATAGAAGGTAGATTACTTTTTAATATGTATACCATAAAAATTACAAATATAAATTCAAAACATTTACTAGGTTTGACACAATGAGCGGACTTCTTAACGCTAAAAGCGATCTTTTAATGACAACCTTTGGATGGATGATTTGGTAGTTTGTGGTGTACCGATTATATATATATCTACAATACATACATACATGTATGTAAGAACAAAAAAATGGTGTAATGGTGTCGTTATATCAGTGTCTATTAACACTTTTTCAGCTGATTGAGATAGTTTATTATTAAAGTCAAGGCTTGCTTTCCCAATATGAGATGCTTTCATATTTATTATACCTGGTAGAAAGTTGGTCATCCATCTGTCACTGCCATATGGTCAGTAATAACTTATTGAAGTACCTGAAGGCTATAGCGTACATGGGCATGGCCATACGGTCGAATGCAATATAAATATATACCTGGTATGATACATAGCCGCTCTGAATATCCTCAGTGTGACAGGCATGGACATATATGATAGATTACGCAATGTGGTGCTTTAATTGAATTATATAAATCATATCATTTTACAAGTCGCTGGAGTTCCTATAGAATTTTACGACAAATTGGAACTTTTGAAATGTTAAGCGAGCCCAAATGTTTACATATTTTTTACATTTAATTATTACATTTAGCTAAAATCTCAAGCTAAACACCGAATTTTGGTGAATTCCAACTATCTTTGTGATTTTTTGGCACAATGAGCTGCAACAAAGAATGTTAAATCTTATAATTTGGCAGTACGTACAGACGCCAGCACATCAAGTTAATACAATCTGTCAGATTTCTTTAATAGATTTTCGACTTTATTGCGAAAACATAAGGTTCAAGGTTGATTGGGAAAATCTGACAGTTTCGGGTAGGTTGACCTGCTGGCGTCCGTACAATAATTGTGAAACTATGTGCAGTAGGCGGCACACAATGAGTGAGACGCCTTCAATAATTTATAAATAGTTTGTTGTTTTTAGTAACACATTGAAAGTCTTGGCAAATTAGTTTTCATTTTAAAAACTTTGCATTGTTCTGCTCCTATCTAACAAGATTATATAACAATGACCCGTAACTTTTTATACAGAAGAATTTGAGCAGTTAGTATCAGAGTGGGAAGTGGTGATAGTCACTTAGTCACCCCTTTACTCTATACAGGTTACATAACTACTAGTTTAAAGCCCCGAATTTCTTTAAATTTTAGTGAACGATTAAACAAATCACACAGCAGGACAGCAGTAGTACGTTCTAGTACTTTCACCTGCTAAGGTTGGTGATATAAAACTCTCATGTAATTTGGTACAGGCAACACAGCGGATGAGTTGAGCAAACAAATAGTTTAGGGCATCACGGGATATGAGTTTCAATATCGGTATGAATCGCACCATTTTAGACGTCTAAATCTAGAGTAAACACGCAACAATATTGGTAACTAAGTAAGGAAAAATTGGCCAAATGCGCATCGAACACGAACCATACTTTTTTTAGAGTTCCATTTGTAATGCTAAGAAACGACTTTTCCCAAATGAATTATCGTCAGCTCATCCTAATACTGTTAATTAACTAAATTAAGAGAATCATAATAAAAAAAATGATGAAGCTGTTGGATTTTAGAGCATCGTAATCTATAAAATCGTCGTTGAATCCAATAAGAATAAAAATAGCCACAATGTTGTTCATTGCTTGAAAAAACAACGTTGCAGCTATTGTAAATAATGAGAAGTAATTGCTAGACGTATTGACCAATATAGTTAATGTTACAAGTAATATAGTACAATTACAATTGTACGAAGTTAATGTGTTACAAAGTCAGATGTGTCACAAAACTCGTGTGTTTAAATAACAGACATGTGTCTATTCGTTAATATGGCACTAATTGCTGATGTTTATGTAGCCGTTTCAAGTGTTTTTCGTCTTATTTTGAATAAATGCTTACTTTCTATTTTCATTTTCGTTTGTAATGTAACTAACATTCATTAGAATATTCATTGCGGCTATCGACTGTGCAGACTTGTCAAGTACCTATATTTAAATCAAGATTTCTTTTCCATACAATAGTGTTTGTGTTTCAGGCTTGACTGAGTCTAAAGTTATTGCAAATTTTCTGATGACGATCTATTTTTTCCACTTCATTATGTTATTCACTATAATTCATATTACACAGGTTTTCTTCATAGATCATTACAACCGTATTCTAACATGACACGATATGTATATGTAGGTATATGCTTCAATTTTATAATTTTTTGTAAAGGTTAATTGGTTCCAAAATTGTAATCAGACTTAAAACAATTTCATATCCGTTTGTGTAAAACATTGACTCGATAATTCGATATGTTCTAGTATCAATTCGAAACTTTACGCCTTGTAAATACGATTGCCCATCGCAACGTATTGTTCATGAATAATTTAGAAAGTTGTAAAGAATAGAATGTAATATCATGCGGAATGTAGATACGTGCTAACTATACTTTAATTGAGTAAAAACTAACAAGTCCATTATCTAATTGACTGTACTCATCTTTTTCTTAAAGAGTATAGATAAAATGATAAAGATAGTTCTGTCTGAACGTCTACCAAAAAATATTTTTCGCCATAACGATATTATCGTACTACACTCGTGCTTGTCATCTAGAAATTCTGGTTGGATTTTTGTAAACAGAAGTAAGACAAAAAATAAAAATTCTACAAAATATCACAGTTATCATAATCACAAAATGAAGCATGTGAGTTATCTAAACATTGGGCAAACCAGGAAAAAATATGTCTGTGTCGATAACTCGATATTATGGAATTGAATTTGCTTCGAAAATAAGGGCAAGGGCTGGCAGATAAAAGCCACGTGCGCCTATCGACAGCGACGACATCTAGCGGCGTCATGTGTAATCATCCGAGTAAACATGTCAAATGGAATGTCAGTGGCTCAGCTGATCGCCACGCGCGAGATGTGCTGCCTCTGCCTCGCTTCGTGGAGCAGATTCAACGCTTTCCCGACGGTACGCGATTAAAAATAGTTTTGTGCGCATTTGGCCCACGCCTGCCTCACTCACACTACCGTACAGAAGCATAAATAACATAGGACATTACCCTTTTCAGTGCAGTGTTCTTAATATTCTGCAACTCATTCTTGATGATTGAAAATTTCATCATAGTGTCCGAAGAGAATATAGAGCTGCCGAACGCCAAACCTGGATAGTCGGCACATCTTCTCCTCCGCCTGTTCTCCCTCTCTGCCAGGACCTCCGTGCACTCACTAGTACACCTGAGCTTCGCGAGCTCTGCCGTCTCAGGGTCATCATCTGATATATCTGAGGCGACAGTCGTAATAAATTCAGCGCCGTCTCCCGCGGTCCGCTCTTCTCGGAACGAAAATTCGTCGTCCGAGGTATCAAGCGACTCAGGGTCCTCTATTCTAGGTTCGAATTCAATATCATCGTCAATAATCCCATAGTCCTCGGTTATATTATTCTGATTCGAAAGTGCATCGTCACTATTCGTCCTTGTCACTTCTTGAGATTCACTAACACTATTGACACAAGGCACAACATCGTTTGTTTGTAAGGTCACTTGTTTGGACGGATCAGTGTTCGGGGGCGCACTGGGGGCGGAGGTGCGCTCGCCCCGCAGGCGCGGGTGGTGCTGGTGCCCCCTGCGCCGCACGGGGGCGCGCCCGTGGGCGTGGGGCGCGGACGCGGACATTACTACGCTCGGCGCGGTCCGACCGGCCGCGCAGCGCCAGCGGCCATGTTGACTGACTGACTCTCCTAATGAACCACCGCAGCGCTGTAGTCGCACCTAACTTGCTGCCATCTTTTGTTTTTATTACACTGTTTTACCCACTGAGCTGCACCCATTTGTTTATCGTTAGACGCGGGAATTTTAAATGCTTCCTAAATATTTTGGTATCATGAATGATAGCTTCTATTGGTTTGCATCTATTTGTTTTGTGTTATATTTGTATTTAATTTAAATGTCAAAATAAAAAAAGAAACTCTTTTGAATTTATATTGATGTTATCTACGGAATTCTTTAATTAATTTTATTCCTTTATCGACATTTAATTGTTCTTAAACAGTTTAAGAGAAAATTCCATAGTTTAGCTAATGTAGGTGGCTGACGTATCAATATGAGTCCAGTGTCTATTTTTACTGAAACACCGGGCAGCGGGCCCATATTAGGTGTCGAGCGCTGAAAATAACTCGGTGCGCACTGAACGCAGCCCCCTACCGCGCGGCATTCCGGTATACAGGGCATCTGGTATTACTACACAAATGTCAAATTGAAACTCTCTTATAATTATATTTATGACTACATTATCGTGAATTTTGATCGACATATTGATGGATGGCAAGCAAAATAATACTGAAGAAAACCCGATAAATCAAATTCTTAGGTTCAACTTTGAGTTCCACTTTCGTTTTTGGTTTTTAGTACCTACATTATTTTTCTTTGGTTTTTGGTTTAACCATATTTTAATAGAAATAAGCATCACATATTTCTTTGGAGTAAGTAGATTGACTAGTTACGAATGAATTACAGATAAATCGATTTTGACGCTATAATCAATAACGTTTCCAAAATTATCGACGATCGTAATTCAAGGCTGCATATATTATGTTATGCCACATGTTGTCTTTCCTCGTTTATTTTGGTAGAGGAGAGACATTACAATGGTATTTTGTCTTCTTTATATCGATGATTATTTTCATCATCGACCATTCAACTGATCGGCTATTCATTACTTTGATATTTGCTTGTCATTCGGTCTCTCTGCCAATCGGCCAAGGTTTTTGGCTCACATCATGATCTTTATTCATTTGTTTCATTATTGACACATGCGTGATCTAATTTAATTTCTCACTATCAATTATTGCGATGAGATCATAATTTTTAGGGTTCCGTACCCAAAGGGTAAAAACGGAACCCTATTACTAAGTCTTCGCTGTCCGTCCGTCCGTCTGTCTGTCACCAGGCTGTATCTCAAGAACCGTAATAGGTAGACAGTTGAAATTTTCACAAATTATGTATTTCTGTTGCCGCTATAACAACAAATACTAAAAACAAAATAAAATAAATATTTAAGGGGGGCTCCCATACAACAAACGTGTTTTTTTCTGCGTTTTTGCCTTGTGGTACGGAACCCTTCGTGTGCGAGTCCGACTCGCACTTGGCCAGTTTTTTTATATTTTCATAACCTATCTATAAAATTATTTCTAGATCAGAGTGATTTTGCTTTGCTATCTCTTATTTTTTGTAAAAAATTAGAAGCAACACTATTTTTCCGTATTACGTAAAAAACCAACCAACTACAAATTGGTCTAAAACTTAGCCAACGACAAAAGTTACGAAAACAATAGCTAAGAAAATCTACCAAAATAATAATTGATCTAAGAGAGTTTGAACCCAAAATCATGTAAGCAGCTAATTCTCATTAAAATGTTTATTGAACGGTAATGGGACTTGAGATAAAGATCCTTATAGCTCTACACATATTAATAGATAGAAATACTCTGATATGGAAACTTTAAGGGGCTTTTTTTTTGTGGATGGGAAATCATCAAATGACCTCTCCCGCTTGGGTGGAGCGGCTAAAACTAAGGGAAGAATAAATAGGAAGGACTAGAGAGAAAAAGAAAGAGAAAAGTGCTTTGACTTTATATCTCAGTATTTTGTTTTCATTCTCGGTACACACAATGGCCAATGCAGTTGACATCGACACGTGTTATGCTAAAACATCACCTGAGATTGCGGGTCACGGTCACGATCCTAGGTAATGAAGTAGAAAGAAGGATACGTATTTGATTAACAACTAGGACGAGGATCTCAATTTATAAACTTGCAGATCAAGTGGATGTTCCTCTTTTCTTTACCATATACTTTTTGATGAGGATCATAGCAACTGGAGTGTAAGTCTACTCATGTTATGACTATTAAAATCTTTGACAGCAAAATGGTAACTAGATTACTCATGGAACAAAATGTAGGACAACAAGCTAATTGTAACTTAATAACAAAATTATAGTAACTAGAACCTATTATTTTTGATATAATAATACCAACTGCAATAATTGCTTCTTTAAACTTAGAAAATAAAACCAATGGACTCACACATGCAACTGATAAAATGCGTTCTATACAACTAACAGAACAGGACACTATAAAGTACTCACGTTCTGAAGAGCCTTCTCCTTCTCCTCAAGCTTGGCGTTGACCTGCATGAGGGCCTCCTGGGTCTGATCCAGATCGTTCTCAATGGTCTGGATCTTCTTCTGGAGCTGCCTCGCCTCTTCCTCGGCCTATGAGAGGAATAAGCTTATTATTATCGAAATTGTATATCAGTGGTTACTGATTGAATATCAAGGGCTTAATTATCAATATCAACATTCTCCTGCTCGTATTTTGCAGTCGGCACAGTACGACTTTTTCTTTGGTTTACGGATGAAAAAATAACTACTGGGATGACGGCTAATTTAGCCGCCATTAGCCGCCAAATTAGCCAGTTCAGTAGTCACTCTCTTTCTAGCCATTTTATCTTCCACACAAGGAATAAAGTAAGGATAATGATCAAAGGCATTTTAGTATTAAGCTTTTGTGTTTTACTGCTTTCTAGTCATCTACTTGATTGGCAACGTAGGTCTCCGCAATAAAAAGTCTAGTTAGCCAGGTATGTCTGGGATAAAGCTATACAGGACAGGATACATTTTACGATTACAACGCTGTTTTGCAAAATCTCTTTCCTGTGCTAGATAAATTCATTCATGTTAGTTCTCACGTTGAGTCACGTGAAAATTATTTTGTCAATATCAATGCTAGCTCTCATTACAAATTCATTCGAGTAGTAATATCTAAATTTATTTCAATAATTTGTACAAACGTTACATTATTTTCTACCGTCTTTTATGTGAAATCGTATTCCTAAGCAGAATACGTGCTATACCTATGTACAGGCTCGTAATGTGCATCTGTGCCTACACTATGCAGATATATACTTACTAAGTTATACAATTACAAGAATAAGCACATAATGCAATAAGCTACATACAGACAATAATATATCTAACTTGTCAGAGGTTGCTGTCCTTAGCCCTGACACATCGCCCGTGGTCAAGGCTTCGCCCTGTCACACGGCAAAACGAAAAGCGAAATATTGCTCGCGTATGTTTTTGAAATTAAATTGAAACACTGGCCTTGCATTTTTTTTATAATCATAGTTATTTATTCGTCAGAGTATGGTTTTGTTAATTTACAGCTTTTTCGATTATGTTTTATTGTTAAATACAGGTTTTTAATATTGTTTTCAGTACGGTACCATGTTGTCTCAATCATGCGGTGTGGCTATGGCTACTACTTTCTACTTAAGTATGTTATCAAGTATCGTAAGTCAAGAATATGTAATTTGTAATGGATACTCGATCTACTTTGTAATTAGATCCGAACGTGACAATGTTATTGCAATTAATAAATAAATTAACGCGTTTTTTACAAAGTTCAGCGTCCTGCATTGCACTTGTAAAAACAAAAGATTTTTCACGCTTGACACCAACTTATAAAAACTCGTTGAAAAAGTTCTACAGCAAAAAACGCAGTATAGATCTGCAATTAAATAATTTGTTTGCTATACCTCGTCTGTTTCAACATTTGTAATTGTCGTATGAATATCAATATCAGACCAATTTGCATCGATATCTTAAATAATAATTAATTTCTTGACAGTCAAATTAAATCGCAAAACAATTAATAACGTTGTTTTCATTTTGACCAGGAAGATCAATCCTTAGTTTCCTTGACTCAATGAATATGAATTTCGAAAACCGCATTCATAAGGTTTATATATTTTTTTTAATGCATTAGGTTTATAATAATATTTCTTAGGCTAGTAATGTAACTGGATTGCCAATAATCGACTATTAAAACTACACATAAAGCAATGTGCACACGGTGCCCTTTAACCATAAACGGTCAAGTGTGTCGCGTACCTTCTCAGCACGGAGGTTGGCGTCCTTGGCCTGCTGCTCGCACATGGCGGCGCGGTCAAGCGCGTTGTCCTTCTCCAGCTTCATCGCCTGCATCTTCTTTTTGATCGCGTCCATTTTGGCGGTTTGTTTTTGTTTTCTCCTCTAGATGCAAAAGCTGTAACAAAAGATGATGGTGAAAATTTGTTTGACAGTATCACGAGGAAATTTACCTCTAGTACACTCTTTGCTGTCCTTTCATCCGGGCTGTAGTTGTAAGGCATTTGGCAGGCAGTATCTATGGCTTCCCCATAACTACTAAGTATACCCTACAATTTTTGGGCCAGATCGTTTTCATAACTTTGATTCTTTCATGACTTTAGATTTAACTAAGTATATGTATACATATTTCAACGCCCAACAATTGGAAAAAAGAGTATTTTATGGCGGCCCTGACTTGGCACAACATTTCTAATCGATATTGGTATTCTTAAACTTATCCGCGACTCTTTTTTTACAAATTCAACGCAAAAACCACAGGCACTCAACGCGGATTGCCAAGCTACCACAAAAATAAACAACCTTCATTGGAACGCGTAAAAATCACGAATAAGTCATGTTTTGCGACCTGCCTGCCTTGTGCCTCATCGAGAAAATTAAAAAGAAAAGGCTTAAGTGTCAGTGTACCAGTGCCTAGTCAATAAGTTTGTGGAACAGCTCTAGCTATTTATGGAACGGGGGTGCATTGATCTTGAGTGCAGGGATTTACTTATAGTTTAGTTTGGTTGTGTTGGTACCGTTTCATTCTTGCTTTGATGCTCGTAATTTTCAAAATGTTTTTAAACAATATTGTCTTCCATTCATTGTTTCGGATTTTATTTATTCGTTACCAAAAATACTTTACACAGAAAAAATTACATCAAACGTGTTATATTTATTTAAATGGTTATAATTCAGTAACTAAGAAACAATATCTTTGAATAAGTCCTTTATTACACGAAAGCTAAAACAATACTAGTAACTGAACTATTTCAAATCCCATGTATACCTAAACAACAAAGTAACTATAACCACCACAAAAAAGTGAAAAACCTCAGCCAGTAAACGACTGCACAGAGTTATTCCGTTAAAGTTAAATAAGTGCACCGATTATCGGAATGAGTTAACAAGTCATTTACTTTTTCTAGTCATTACAGCAGACAAAGGTTAAGAACCTCGGCCACTAACTATATTACTGGCAACCGATAAAACGGCAATGCTTCACGCCGATTAAAGAAACAATAAAAAAACTATGGGAGAATCAACGTTTTAGATCACTGCGAAATATTTCCTTGTTATGATGCATTTGTAGACGAATGACAAAATGATTTTTTATGGATGACATACTATTACTGTTGGGCAGGTCATGAATTCCATCACGTATTGTTAAATGCTAAACACGCAAAAATGCGCCCTACGTGAGAACGTGTGTTATCCATCATGACTTAATCTCCATTAAATTTCCTATATCACTATTAAACATTTAGCTAGTCGAATCAGCAGAATGGGCAGTTGCTGGCAGGGCGTGAAGATTTTTTGGGATACTGTTTAAAATTCACACGCATGTATGTCCCAGGTCCACGAAAAGGCGATTTAAAAAAGTATCGGTAGATCACATTGTCTATGTGTTCCAAATCTTCATTACGAGGTCATCGTTCTCCTTACAAGGAATATTCCTTCTTAAGGGATCATTCGGATTCAGTGTACCCGACGGTCTACTAACATGACAGTATTTTAACGATTATGATACGTGTCTTGGTGCATCAATTGCTAAAATAGTTGTACCTGGACTCCTTTACTAAAGAGCTTAGTAGCTCAGCACAGATAACTGAAAGGAGGGTAGGGAAGCCTTTACCTAGTAGTGGAATTGGGCGAGCAACTACCAAAACGTCTCCGAAGAATAATCCAGTTTGATTACATCGAAATTCCATTAAAAATATTCATAACGACAATAAAACTTACTCTAACCACATCCTTTGTTTTACTCATTCGCACACCTAAATCAACACCATCTCGCAAAATCCTGCGCCGTGTGTGATTCAAAAGAAAAGCATTTGCGCGTGAGTCACATTTCGCGATAAATTTCAAAGGGTCCAGTCAGCGGTCAATGGACCAGCGACATTAATGAAATTCTTCAAGCCACAAGCTAAATAATCTTGGAGAATGATGGACTTTATTCCCTTTATATTATGATGGACTTTAAAAGTGAGCAGTAGTTATTGTTTGGCAAATATTGTAATCAATTTGATCTAGATCTTTTGAATGAATTTGGACAGAAAATCTGCTTTTATTTCGCGGCAAATGCCTATATTGTCCTTATTCCAAGGCTTTATTGGCACGACGAGATTATGCAGGGCAAAGTACCTATTGTAACTTGTTTATGAGTTATATCACAAATTAAAGTTGTCTTAGCAAGATTTATGAAATTCCACAAAGCAAATCAGATCATGATTATTTCTTTGCTTCTTAGATCAAATGGGATTTTCGCGACTTGATTCCCAGAAAACATAGCTATTTAGTCCGAGATAATAACAACTATGAATACACAAATAAAAAGTATTTCTTAATGCATCCTTCGAACAAGTTGTCACGATACAGCGCACACGCCAACAAATAAACGCATTCTCGCCATATTTGCATTCTCTAGATAATGCAGAGTTGCAGACATTTATTTTGTTTCCTTCATTATACACGTCGTAAGTTAATATTGTTTATGTTTGTGTTCACATTCCAAGAAAACTAGTTCTTGAACGCACATAGGCAATGTAAAGTTGAGAGGGTCACAATATTTGGACAGCTTTATTTTAAAGGGCAAGTAATAAATTATGATTGGTCTTGAATTTAGCTTGAACTTTCAGACAAATTGACTTTCATAATGTTTCCTCGCAGGAGACTGGAAAACACAATACCACAAACGACCTTACAAATGACTAAGATTAAGGATACATAGAAGCATGTCTTTGGTAGCATTGAGCGATTATAATATATAGCTCATTGTTTACAATTTAATTGAAATATTAAGGTTATGTGTGCTATTGTTTAGAAGACGGGATGACGTCAGACAACAGTTTTTGGCGCCGGTCCAAAAAGTTAGATATATTGTAATAAAAAGTATGCCGATTCGACCCGCAAGTCACCATCATCATGTTTGGTGAGTATACTATCAGAAGGTATTTTGATATGAACCAGGTTTGCATAACTAACAAACCAACCCGCACTGGACCCGCGTGGTGGATTGCCCGCTCCCTCTCACCGAGAGGAGGCCTGTGTCCCAGCAGTGGGAAAATTATAGGATGATTATGCTGACCTAATAAACATCTCAGGTCAATATAAGAGGGGTTTTCAATTGGATTGCTTAGGGTCAGACTTCTGCCTCTTATAACACAATCGTGGAAAGATTTGGAGGAACAAAAGTAAAAATAAACTCTTTCAGAAGTTTCTGAAGCTGTTATTTGATTACACAGGAGTCAAATTCCGTGCGTAATGCCAACTTTTTAGATGTTGACTAAAAAGAAGAAGGCGGAAAGAAAACTTATTGGCAAAGAAATTTAGGTACACTCTAGTGGCAATGAGGAACATACATCTAGGAATTGATTTGGGATTATGGGCCCAACTGGCTCAGGTTTTTGATGCAGTGATTTCATTATGGAATTTATTTACAATTAATACTTACAATAGAGCCAATGTAAGATAAATAAAAAAAAAATATATATATATATTGATTTTGATTGAGATATGTATTTACACAGTCTCCAACTTATGGTGACAATAATTACAATTCGGCATAACCTTGGCTTTCTTTACAATCGACTCGGTCTCAAGGCGGCCATCAATTTTCCGGTATTTCAAGTGTTTCAATGTTTATTGTGAAATTGGTGTCTTTAGTGTGCTGTAAGGCGCCTTGTTTTTATTTTTATAAATGTTATGTATTGAAATCAATCAATAAAAAAAATTAAGGTATCAAGAGAATCATTTGTGAACGAATTAAAAAGAACAATAGAAGTACGTAGTCGAAAGGTAGTAACGACATTTTCAGAATTCATAGTACATACATTGTTAAAAGAGGAAGGTCCGGCGAGCACTCTCTTTTAAAAAAAATATAGAGCACCAGCTGGCTAGAAATTTATATTTGGTCTAAATATAAAATTGAAAAAAATAGGCGAGCTAGTTGACAGCGCGCGCGCAACCGCGCATGCTCATCAGCCGCCCCCACATCCCGCGCTTCCACGCTATTGGTCGGCAACTGGCAACTTGCCAAAAGCGCGGGAAAACTTCAGCGTAGCCCGCTCCTATTGGCCAACCGAAAATGAAACCGAGCACCGCGATATTCAAAAATAGAAATGGAACATGATTACAAAACTGCTGGCATGTTAGGACACGTATCATAGGTCGAAGTAAAAAGTATTTATACACCATAGTGTTTTACAAAAATGCTGGAAAATAATCGCTAGGCTTTAATCAAAACCTCTGCATTAATAATTATTTTATCTTAACGTTTAATCCCATCATAAAACGAGTTCAACAGAATTAAATTTGATGAATTACGAGCACATAATTGTAAATTACCGATAAATGCACCATAACATCGATAAGCACTGCACTACCACCCTACTTACCAGGACGGACAATCGATTAAAGGACGAGGCAAGATCAATGCACCTTGGCTTTATAAAAAAAAACACTTTATTTTTTTCACTTGGTACACTATGGGGCACTGACAGAGCGTAGTCGTACTTACATGTCGAGTCGACGCGTGCTGTGGTGCGACTGGCGAGAGTCGCGGGAGTTCTCGCGGTGTCGCCTTACCGCCGCGAAAGGAGATGAGGCGCAGCTGTTTCACCCCGCTCCGAGAATACAGCTCTTGGGGAAAAGCCTTCAAAAACTTTAATTTTCGAACATGATTAAAGGATGTTTCCAAGGCCGTGCCCGATTTCAGTTAACGGGGTCATGCGATATGCATATACGAATTCCTCTTGATTTCTGCAGTAGAAATGTCAAACAGACAAATGGAAGAAGACAAATATTGACATATCCAGAACTTGCTATATCGCAAGTTCTGGATATGTCAATATTTGTCTTCTTCCATTTGTCTGTCGCGAATTTTCTCATTAAATCCTAAACCAATGTTGACAAATAAGGTATCATTTGGTGAGAATCATTTGTGGGATAGCTAAACATTGCTATTCTTCAGTTTCACGAGTTCGTGGCCGAAGTACCATTCGAGTCGTGAGATTTCTAATAAACATTGCTAACATCATGGTTGGCAATTAACATTATGGATTTAAAAACTTCTGGGAGAGACTTTCAAGGAGAAAATGGAGATTTTATAGATGTATCCTATATTTTTGGCCTTCAGATAAGCACGTTAGGTAAGTAGGTGGGACACAGAGCATGTAACCTGTACTGGGATCGCGAAAAATATCAAATATTCAGATTGGAACCGTGGCTTTCACGAAGGTGCAAAAATACCTTGGTCAGTCGTTAAAAATCCCTTCAGATCTCAATAACTGAAGGTTTACCGTAGCAACATCAGTGGGGATGATTGTACCGGAATTTATTTACACTCCTATGGCCTTTGGGTTACTCCAAGCTTCTGAAGCCTGTAAACCTCTAGCATACGTAACATGTGATATAGATGTTCCAGCAGCTTTATTTTGCAAAAATCTCACCGTGAAAACTTAGGTGAAGTTCTATCTAATGGTTAAATACTAATAAAATTTTTACAGGATAAAAGAATTTGTTAAATGATAAATGATTTTTAACCGACTTCAAAAAAGAAGGAGGTTTCTCAATTCTTATTTCTGTAAGTAGGTTTGTACAAACACTTTTATACGTCAATCATATTTTTTTTTTAAACTAGATGAGGTCGGCGTTTCCTAACTGACTTTTCTGAGAAGAAAGGCCGAAACAAACTCAGAAGTCACAGTCTCTTTTAAAGTCCAGACAAAATCTTGGTCAGATCGTGTGAAGACCATGTAGATTGGTGTCTGAAATGATCTTTTGAGGAAAGAACCACACAGATTGAGCGGACCTGTCCAATCAGTGCACGCATTTGTCAAAAATCGTGCAGCTCAACTCAGAACTTGAGGAGCTCAACGATTCGACGAACAATACCAAAGACAGGACATTTGGGTAGGCCGCATAAACTACTCAAACTGCCAGATCATGATTAAAACTAAGAA
This sequence comes from Oligia fasciuncula, assembly GCA_963082905.1. Lineage (NCBI taxonomy): Eukaryota > Metazoa > Arthropoda > Insecta > Lepidoptera > Noctuidae > Oligia > Oligia fasciuncula. The sequence goes on from OY720401.1 coordinate 6,270,452, forward strand.
GGAAAAAAGAAATGACCCACATAGTCCTCACATTCACAATAATTAAATAAAAAATAATAATAAAAATTACTTACAAAGTAAATATTCATGTCATTGTCTAAATAAAATTCATCAATGTCAATGTGTATATAAAAAATCCGGACATAATCTTTGAGGACCATGTAGATTAGTGTCTGAAATGGTCTTTTGAGGAAAGAACCACACAGATTGAGCGGACATTTTGTAATGTAGGTAACCTATAATATTTGCATGCTTATGACATAAGCAAACACAAACACGAACATGAATGTACTAAAATGTTTTTTAAAACATCTTTGCAAATAAATAATATTTCGGATTGACAATATTGACAGCTCACTTCACCCAAGTTTTCACGGTAAGATTTTTACAGAATAGATCCGCAGGAACAAAAATAATTGTTTATGTATTTATTAGGTTATGTTTTTATAGAGCAGTAGTGACCAAGTGGTAACGGCCGCGACTTATGACTTGTAGGTCGTAGATTCGAACCCAGACAGGCGCTTTCATTGACTTATATAGGTACTCGTATTACTTATTTATGTCAATGGGCGCTTTACTTTGTGTACATTATTTCATCACCACTGCTCTCAAAACGGTGAAGTTAAATATCGTGAGGAAACCGGCCATGTTCTAGAACCAAAAATTTTAAGACATGTGACATCTGCTAACCCGCACTCCGCGTGGTGGATTACGGCCCACTCCCTCTCACCGAGAGGCCTGTGTCCCAGCAGTGGGAACATAATAGGCTGATTATGTAGGTGTTATGTACAGTCAACAAAAGATATAAGTATGCAGGATCGTCGGATATAGTTGAAGTTTAGTAAGAAACCGATGGATGTTTTCGAATAAAATTTAATTTTATAAATAGAAAACAAACAGCTCATTCATCAAATTAAATTTCAGTCGACAACAGCGATCCTGCATACTTATCTCTTTTGTTGACTGTACGTATGTATTTATTAGGACCATCATTGTTAAGAGTTTGCTTGCGGTTGTGAGGCCTTGGGCCAATTCAAAATTGAATTCATAATGATATACTTAAACAATAAAATTATGATGTTGTGAACACCATAAACGTAAACCAACCTAATGTGCCATTGATACCCAGTACCTTTATAGGTACCTATTTAATATTTGCAGTCCCTGGTAGTGGTTCCTACGTACAGAAAGCGTCACTATGTCCTAACCCCTCAAGTTTTAAAATGTTACACTGCTACAACATTGAATTCCTTACGAATAATCTAAAGAATACTTCAAAAAGAGTCCATTGTGTTGACTCGGATTCGAACCATCGCATCACCGAACGTCGTCATACTCATACCGGCAGTTTGACGAACTAGCCAGCGAGCCCATACGAATTGCGATGAAATTGTTATCTACTATCGGCTGAGTCATTATATCTTTAGGTCCCTGTCTAATCGAAAGATGTTATAATTTGAGGGTATCCATTAATTTTACTTACTTACGTTGTCTTTATAAAATTAATCCATACCTTCAAGTTAGAACTTTGTATACGTTCACTTAAAACGGCGAAGAGTAAACGACTACTATTTATCAATTATTTTTTTAAATGATTTCTGATTTTATGAGAACTAAAATAGTTGTTCTGTTTGTTGTAAAATAAGATCATAGTTTTGTTAAATAATAGCAATAATAAATATTAATAAATGATTAATAAAGTATTTTATTTTTCTTGATTTTTTTATTCTTTATAAATAATTACTACTTAAAACAAAATAGAAAAATATATCAAAATAATATAATGAACAAAAAGCACATTTCGTGCCTATATAGGATTTGAACTTCCAATCTTATGCACGGTAAGCGGTCTTGAAACCTCCGGTCTATTTAGACGATGAATAAGTTGTCGTAAATGTTAACCCTATTATTGTTGCTTGTCGTCGCAAAAGTATTGTTTTATTGAAAAAAACAATAATAAAAACAGAATAAAAAAAAAAAATACTTACTTAAACTTATTTATTCACTAAAACAATACATTATTTAAAATAAAATGTTTTTGCAAAATACAAAAACCAACTTGGGCCTATCACGGATTTGAACGCACATGTCTTTTGGTGGGGTAACTACTTAATGCAGCTGTGTGTACCTAGTATTTAACGTTAATTGTAACCACAATACCTTGGTCCATATTCGTCATGCCATGAACTCATGAACTGATAACATCCTAACAATAACCCGAATTCTTAGAATACGTGAGTCAACTTTTTTTATAACTCATCTGCCTAGCCTTTTCCCAACTATGTTGGGGTCGGCTTCCAGTCTAACCGGATGCAGCTGAATACCAGTATTTTACATGGAGCGATTGCCTATCTGACCTCCACAACCCAGTTATTAGGTAATACGATACCCCTTGGTAAGACTGGTCATCAGACTTCCGGGCTTCTGACTACCCGTAACGACTGACAAAGATCCACGAATGACAGCCGGGACCAATTCCGAGGCACGGAGGGGTCTCGTTATGTAAAGATGGTCGATCCACAGACCAACCGCGGCAAGCGTAGCTTAACCTGATCGATCGACCTGTGCGGCTGTTATCATTTAGCCACGGGCCCCTCCTCTTCTTCATAACTGTTCAGTAAAATGTTGGTAAAAGATTTTCTGCAAACTGAAGACTGAGGGAAAATGCAGAGGAAAATCAAAGTGTATGTATACGACTCTTTGTCCCCGAGAAGATTTATTGAAAAATTTAAGATAGGTAGGTATAGGTTTTAGGATAGGTTCTCATACCATAGTCTATCCAGATTTTCATAATCCTATTATAGGCCTAGATTAATATAATACTAATGAACCTTATGTACAATGTACAATTTTTGTAAACTTATTATTATTATTTCAATAAATATTTTATTATTATTATTTTTTATTTTTTTTTATTATTATTATTAGGTAATTACAAAAAGGCTCAACTCTATAACTCTATACCTTAAGTAAAAGGAATCGAAATCACTTCCAACTAAAAGGGTATTAAAGCACCACATGTTCTGCATAATGTCTGAATTGTAAGTTTGTACCTACGGTTTTTTTTTAATATAACTTAATTTTAGTTCATAACCCAGCGAAATCGAAGTCGCCTATCTTAATTATTATGTTTTCCTCTGATTGAATAATTGTATTCATTTTGATTGAAATAAATTATCCTAAACCTTAATTCAAAGATAATGTTAACTGTTGATTGATTAGTATTTTGATTTTAGAGGTTACTTAATTTGTTTTTATTTTCAATGCTTTGGATGAAAGTAAGAACTTATATGACAACAGTAACCTACTGAAACTTACCTAACCCAAACAAAAATAAATCCAAGTAATTTAATGACGTAGGTACACCTAAATTATGAAGAAACCGCGTCGATAATAATTAATTTCGAAATAATTCACCGTACGTCGATGAGTCAACGTGTGCGTGCCATTTTATGTAAACTGTTGACCCAGATGGCTCCCAAGAGTGTTACACACTCGTAGCTCACCATAGATCACAGTACCACAATTAACTGACCTTCGCCATGGTCATAGTCTGTAACTGGCTTATCTACACATTGGAGACCATTAGGCTGCCTTTCCACCAGAGATGAGCGAGAATGCGTAGCGAGGGATGTGTGTAAAAGTAACCAATACTAACGGCAACGCTAACTTAGTTCAAGCTATAAAAATAAAGCGATGTTATGGGTTGGTTTCACACACATCTCTCGCTACGCATCCTCGCTCATCTCTGGTAGAAAGGCAGCCTTATGGTCCAAATCTATTTGTTTTGTTTGAGGTTTGGTAAGGTTTAATTTTTGGAGGTCTTTAAATACTTTGCAGTTCGTTACCTTGTCGCTATGAGTCCAGGGTCCACCTAGATGAATAGTCAAGTTGAACTTGCATCGTGGACACATTCATTGTAAGACCAATCGGTTGGTCTTAAAGGTTTTTGTTGGTGTTCAAAAATGAAAGCAGCAAGTAGGTACCTACCTAGGCGTAAAGCAAGGATTGTAAACAACGTCAGTATTTCTTCTTACAAGCCTGAGTAAACGGGATTCCTGCTTTGGTACCCACATGACGAAATACTATTAACTGATCACATCAAAAAGGCATGTCTAAGCCTGCTAACGTCAGTTCAGAACTTCAAAGAAAAACTACCTATATCATGAATTTAATATAGCTACCTAAATAACAAGTTATTTCTAGTAACCTTGTGGCGTCATTATTTTTCAAAGTCCTACTTCGCAGTTTTATTGTTTTTAACTGAAACTAAGTAGGTATATTGAATAATCATAGCTATCGTCAACAAATCGTCGCAAAGCCTTCAATGGATTGACAGATATGCATATTTAGCTTTATATCCTAGTGAAAAACCCGATGGAATAGTAGGGCACCATTCTTCAATAAAATAAACAGATTTTTATCTTTACAGGATAAGCCACCATGGTTATCCTGTTTACGGTTAACTGCACGGTTACTAATGTCTTTATATGGGTCACCATATAGAAGAAATCTCGAAGACAAAGTCTTATTAATAGTGTTTGTTTCACTTTTAACTAGGTTTTCGTTCAATTACCATTATCAACAGCTCTATAAACGCTCCATTAAACCGAGAACCAGTTAGTAAGTAGGCTATCTAGCGATAGTCGCTGAAGAGTATCTAAGCAGTTGGCTCGACAAGAGCACATGTTCTGCCAACGCGACCCGACACCGGCTACACTGTTACTGGGTCTAGGTTGCTGGTTAGCGATAGTCAACTTGTTTCTTTCATGGGCCGCAGGTAACAGAAAATAATTGGCAGACAAACTATCCCTAGTTTTATTTAATACAATTATTTTGTGTAGCGAAACGAAGGGGAAAAATAGGGATCTTGAGAGCTTATAGCTCCTGAACGAATTAGTTAACACAGAAGAGGATGTTAGAGACTTCTCTTTCAAAAAAAATAAGTCCGGTTTAGCCACTTACTGCATAGTAAGTGGCCATAATTGATAAGGGTAAGAAAGGGCAGACCAAAGACTACAATATGATGGGGCAGACTCCACCGTTGGGCACCGCGATAAAATGGTTTGGTTAGAACCAACAATTCTATTTTGGTCATGACTTGACTTTTCAGTACGAGTTGACGTCAATCGGTGCATTCCAAACTGTGAATCCAAAAAAATAGACTGCGCGTCGACATAAGAAACTCCTTTTTTTCGTCGGTTAAAAAACTAAAAATAATACTTACGCTTTAAAAGAAAGCAAAGCCCGTAAGTTGAGAGTCACTGTAAGTAGGTAATGGATTCATAAGCTACCGCTTTTTCTATCGTTTCTACAAGGTTGGAGTTATCAGCTTGCTCTAGACATCCTATTTATATTCTGGGCCCTTTAAATTAAACGTAATACCTATACCCATGGACGTAATATATAGAAGTAACTTCTATATATTACGTCCATGCCTATACCTACATCCAAACACAGATAAGTAAAAGTTAACCAAATACACACATCAAAAGTGTCTAGGGATCAAGCATTTTTATGCGGATTTCTTGAGATTGAGATGTGGCTTTGTAATAAATTTATGATTTTATAAATTTATATGGATCCTTTTTGGTGCATTTCATAATTTGAATCAGGAACTGTGAATCAAATTCGAGTAAAAGATGAAAATCAGCTGTCAATATTTTCCCTATAAAAACATACAACGCATTGAAGACATTATTAGTGCTACTGTTTCCCTACTACTGATTAAAACCAACGTTATTATGGAGCGGCGACCTCATTTAAGCAGGGAAGAAATGCTCAGAGCCGTGGGAATGATAGAAGCTGGTTCCCGGCAACGTACTGTGGCTTTAGCTCTGAATACAAGTCAGAGTGTTATCAGTCGACTTTGGACACGTTACCGAAGCACTGGTACCGTGGCTGAGCGCCATGGAGGACGGTATCGCTGCACCACACGGAGACAAGACCGATACATTCAAATCTTAACTCGAAGAGCTCCAACAATAACCGCCATGATGTTAGCCGTGAGGCTTCATCACTCTTCAGGGAACTTAATTAGCGACCAAACAGTCAGAAACCGCTTGCATGAAGTGAACCTTCATTCCCGAAGACCGCTACGGGTACCACCTATAGCAATGCACAATCGTAGGATTCGATATCAATGGGCTCTTGAACACAGAAATTGGGCAGAAGAACAATGGCGTTTCGTGTGCTTTTCTGATGAGTCTCGTTTTGGTATGAGACCGGATACAAGACGTATACGACACTGGAGAACCCCTGGACGCCAACAGCGATTAAAATCCTGCCAGGAAGTCCATCCTTATAGTGGTGGAACCATCATGGTATGGGCGGGTATTTGGATCGGCGGAAGAACTGAGTTGATTTGGATCAGAGGCAACCTCAACGCTCAAATTTATGCTGAGACGATTGTATCAGACGTCATCGTTCCTCTACAAGTGCAAATCGGTCCCTTATTTCAGTTAATGCATGATAATGCACGACCGCACACCGCAAGAGTTGTAAGACAGACTCTCGCCGCAGCTAACATCAATGTCCTGCCCTGGCCTGCTCAGTCGCCAAACTTGAACCCGATTGAGCATGCATGGGATATGCTACAGAGAAGAGCTCTGCCGAATATGGAGGGTATCCAGTCGCAAGAAGACCTTTTTTTGTTGTTGCAACGAACATGGGCGGCCATTCCACAGCGTGATTTGGATGAACTCATTTTGAGTATGCCAAACCGATGTTCTTGTGTTGTTAGTGTTCGCGGTAGAAACACGGATTATTAATTGTTTAAGTTACCCAATAAAATTTTAAAGAAAACTGTTATTTCAGTCTTTTTTTCGAACTTTTGTGTTAGTGGTTCAAATGTCAAAAATCCCTTTATTAGGAAAATGGCAAATTTCTTTATTAATGCAAAGGTGACTTGGTTTATCGTTACTGTGACAAACGAAAACACTTTATTTGATGAATCCTTAAAGAAAATTTTAATTAATATCAATCAGGAGAAAAGTTATTGCAAAAATATATGTTGATCCCTAGACACTTTTGATGTGTGTAGTTTGTCTAGCTAGACCAAAGATCAAATATAAAAATGAAGAGGTCAGTGAGCACAATAAAAGGTTATTTGTGAAAAGCCTAAATAACTGAAGTACCTACCTAGTTTCAACCATGTATTTGTACGAGTACAGTAATTTAAAAACACGCGAACTAAGCGACAAGTGATCACTGATCAGTGATTAGTTCATCGACTGCGAGTAGGTAATAATATCTACTCAAAAGTGGCGTCTCAACATCTGGTCGCGACGCCCGCGCCGTGGCTACATAACGTAGGAAAAATTCTGGGTGGGTAAAAAGGTAAAAAGATAACATAAACCAGTTAATTCATTCAATTATATTATCAATCAATTTTTAAATATTTTAACGATTTGCAAATTCGACCTTTGCCACTTGCCCCTCATTTTCGACTGTTTCATCGGCCGGCATCTCTGAATATTTTGTTAATATTTGTACTTCGTTAGATACCTGATTAAATGAAGATGTCTTTCCCGTAATTGTAAAATTTTGAGATAACTGAAGATAACTGGAACAAAGTTCATGAACGTAGATGATTTTTGGGAACGGTTAATAAACTTCTTCCTTTAGCCATTTGTGTTTTAGAACATTTGGTTACATCGAAAGATTTGTTAATGAACCAGGTATCCATTGGAATAGCAATAAATCCCATTAAATTCGAGAGTTTAAAGAAAAGTGATATTTAGTAACGAATTCTGGGAAGTTTCGAATACCATGAATTTTCGCCTATGCTTTAATTGTTGCCAATGGGTCACACTATCACGTCCTAACAAGGAATACGTCAAATAACAAGTCACCCTCTTTATTGAAAGTGAGCACTTAAAATTTTATCCCATGAGGGTTAAATAGGGGATGAAAGTTTATATGTAACTAGTAGCGTTTCGCAGTTTCACCAGCGTAAGTTTCCCGTTAGAATATCGGGATAAAAACTATCCTATGTCCTTTCCCGGGACTCAAACTACGTCTATACCAAATTTCATCTAAATCAGTTCAGCGGTTTAAGCGTGAAGAGGTAACAGACGGACAGACAGACACACTTTCGCAGTTATAATATTAGTATGGATTTTGACATTTTTGACGAAAGGAAGTCCCATCGGACCAAGGGCGGATCCAGGGGGGGGGTCATGGGGGTCATGACCCCCCCCTGGGCTGGATCCAGGAGGACCCAGCCCAGGGGGATTTTATTTAAGAACTTTCAATATTATTTAATCAATTTTCTACAATACTTTTTTTGACGGCAAACGCATTATTCGGGAACGAACGCATCGAAAATTTGAATTTAATCGCGCCGCCACCTTTCTTATGTCACATTTCGTGTGACACTTGCGCGCGCTTTGTTTCGACTAACGTCTAGCTAGACCTAGGTAACCTCTAACAAGCTGCTGCTGGTTTTGGGATCTGCGACCATAGATAAAATACTAAATGTACAACCCCTTCTCCTGATACTTTTTCTTTTCTAAATTGTCTAGGATTTCAGACCTACAAATAAAAAAATAAAAACATCTTAAACATGCAGTTGTTATTTTATGGTACGACTAAAATTTAGTAAGTAATAAAGTATATAAAACTTTAAAAGTTTAAAACTTTAACTTTTCAACTTTGAAGTAGATGAAGTGATAACGCGTTTCGAGAGAAGATTTAAAAGAAAAATTGTTTTCGTTATTTAATTATAGGTAGGTATTTTTAAGTACAGTATTTACATTTATTAATAAAATACCTACTTTTTACTTGTATCTATTATTATCAAAATTTAATTAAAACTTCTTATGACTTGACCACGACTATGTGACCCCCCCTGGCGCCAAAGCTGGATCCGCCCTTGCATCGGACAAAGGGCTTGTTTTTTAAGTATCTGCATAGGTACCTACATCACATCCTATTTAGAGATAATAATATCTAAGACGAGAACGTATTTCGTCGTACGAGCTGGTGACGTTGTGATTGTGACCTACTACCACTTATGGCCTAAAGCGACATGCAACATCTGTATAAATATGCGAAATATTCCATTAAGTACATCAATATTAATTTTCTTTTGAGGTGAGTTATGCAATGCAGAAATAAATTAACGGCTTGCATCTGATATTTGTGTGTGTACGAAATTAGTATGCATTTTGCATATTTTTTGTGAGTTCATCTTACTAAAGATGCAATCTTGATGCAATCAATAGGAATCCACAGCTGAATAAATAGAAAGAGGCAAACGTGGTTTACTAGTTTACCATATCACTACTACTTTTAATAAACTCACAGGAAATCCGGGTATGGTATTTTTACTAGGTTGAAGAATAAAAGATATCTAGTTAGTAGGTACGTCTTACAACAGTAACATTTGATGTTCATTCATTTCTGCATAAACAAGGCGTAACCATGTAAAGCCTACATTTTGAACCGGTTACTGCATAACAAACTGATACGTATTAGGAAGGTAATAGATACAACATCCTGTGTAGCAAGCAATTGACCACTGCGTAATTAACCACGATAGGTGGTCGAAGGACACTCCTCAATCCATACGGACATAAAACATTAGATACATATAATAAAAACCTTGTTTTGAACAGATGTTTGAGTTAGAGGAAAACGGTACACAGTAAGTACCTATTTACGCAATATTTCCATGACCAACCATCCATATGTTACGGACATAAGGCATCTTGTACCTCAGCACATTACCTACCAAAAGACGGTGATTCATGGAGGCTAATGAAGAACACTTTGACTCACAATAGGAAGTAAGTTCGGAAAGAACTTACTCAACTCGTCGCAGACGCATCGAGTTGGTATTTTGAAGTTCCAGTTACGACATGCGAGAGTTCGGAATTTTAATTTCGTCTGATTATTAATTATGTTGACATTTTCACACTTCTGTTAGACCAACGATGACCCATTAATCCCAAATTAAAAATAGGATTCGAATAGAAACATCCATACTTATATTATAAATTCGAAAGCAACTCTGTCTGTCTGTATGTTACCTTTTCACGCCTAAACCACTGAACGGATTTCGATAGGCAGAGAGATAGATTGCATCCCAGGGAAGGACATAGGATAGTTTTCATCCCGATATTTCCACGGGATCGACACTTGTGCGGGTGAAACCGTGGGGCGCTGCTAGTTATTCATATTTTGATTTACTACTGTTTGATTTGATAGGCATTGATTTTAGTTGCACAAACATCGCATTTCACACGCACAAGGTATTGTTTCCTTTGTAGAAAAATATTCTGAACGTAATCTTCTTCCGGTAATGTCAGTGGTGGTTTATTAGGCACTAGCTGTGCCCGCGACTTCGTTCGCGTGGATGTCGGAACACAATAATGTGTCGCTTAGGAAAGGTGTAAAAGGAAGAATCTTCCGATCTTGTCTGGTAACGCTTCCCTTGCCTGGGGTTCTCAACCATAGCCCTTTCGACTGTACAGCAGTCACTGCGTCTTCAGGGTTCATAATGACAATGCGACGAAGTGTCACTTTGATTTTTGAGGATAAATAAAAATGAAAGCGCCTGCTCGAGGCTGATTGTCTGACCAAATAGCCATATTATGTCCATTTTATTTTGCATTTGTTTTAGAATACTAAGTTAGAACGGAATAAATCGTAAAATCATACCACCATTTTATCTAAAGTATATCTGAGATTAGTAGGTGAAGTTTGAAGTTAGTTTTTATAAGTCTTGTCTTCTTCTCTGCCGCTCTGCGATAAATTTAGAAATTCTTAACTTGGTATTGTAGATATCTTACATACCAATATTAAGACTTTATCATAGCGTCGAGATATCTAGAAGATAAAAAGAAGAATACATCAATGGTGTTACTCTTAAATCGTACCTACTGAAGTTTATCTGAAAAGTAGTTTGAAGTCTTTCTTAACTTATTCTGTAAACCTATGCCCACATTTGCTAACTCTCTCTTGGTGGATAGCCATAAGATACCTTGAGGGTCGATATGGTGCATTTCCGACGTTTAGCCATGGGATCTGGAGGCGATAGTCCTCGCGCGCCTGTATGAGTGGCGCGCGGAGGCACTACGCCGCGCGCCGGGGGGAAGATTCGCTTCCGCGGCAAATCGGTGCGGAGCGGACAGATCTCCGGCGCGATCTCATGGCGGTATGGAAAGAGCGACTGTCGCTACCCAGCGCAGGGCACGCCGGAATAGCGGCGATAAGACCCCTCTTTAAGGAGTGGCTAGAGAGGCGCCACGGCGCTCTCACCTACCGCCTGACGCAGGTCCTCACCGGACACGAAAGTTTCGGGAGGTCCCTGCACATCATCAGGCGGGAGGAAACGCCCGGGTGTCACCATTGCTAGGATCGCCCAGAGGACACGGTGGAGCACACGGTGGAGGTCTGCCCCGCTTGTGCGGAGCACCGCCGTGTCCTCGTAGAGGCGATCGGCAGCGGCGGTGACCTCTCGCGTCCGGCCCTGGTGCGAGCCATGGTCCGGGGCGAGAGGGAGTGGGAGGCAGTCACCTCCTTCTGCGAAGCAGTCATGCTAGCAAAGGAGGTGGCGGGATGGCTCAGGGAGAGAGCCTCCCGTCCCAGCCACCGTGGGAGACGCTCCGGGCGTCGGGAGCCGCGTGACGACTCCCGGCCATCGTAGGCGCGGGCCTGCGAGCGGAGAGTAATGGGTAGCTGGGTTTTAGTCAGTAAGAGTCTGACACTCCCCCTTCCGCTCCACCCAGAGCGGGAGGGGTCATTTGATGATTTCCCATCCGAAAAAAAAAAGGGTCGATATGGTTTTAACCAAGACAATGGCTAAAAATTTAGTTATTGTCTCGAAGACATAATTTACAATACCTTTTTACGACTTGGCAGTGCTACTTGTATTGGGTGTGCACCTTGACGTATCGCTGCCGGCCGTAGTCGAGTCGACGGCAGCGAAGAGTCCTGGGACGCGGTGGTTTCCTTCTGCGAAACAGTCGTCTCGCAGAAGGAGGCTGTGGAAAGGGGGAGGGAGATCTCATCCACTCACCCGGCCCGCAGTAGGCGCATCGGGCGTCGGCGGAGGGTGGACAACGCCCTCTTCCAGCCCACTAAACGGGTCCAGGGGCGACGAATTCGGGGACGTCTGTCACCGCCAACACATCAGGACTTGAGCTGGCGGCGCGTAGTGTTCCACGCGCGCCCCTATTTGCCGTCACCAGTCGGGGGTTGCGGAAGGATCGTACGGTCCCGCAACCCCCGGCGTAGGTGTGAGACGGAACACTGGGGTGATTTTTAGTCAGAAAGAGCCTGACAGACCTCGCCGCCCGCCCCAGGGCGGCGAACATCCATGAAGATTTTCCACCCCGGAAACAAAAAAAAAGGGTGTGCATCTGCCGAACCTATACTCAATAAATCAACAGCCCATCTGGAGGTGTGCGTTGAAGCGTTATCATGGTAAAGAAATTTTAAAAAATTCGAGAAAAAAGGCAAAAACTATGAAAGTATGATATGATCTTAAAACCTTATGTCACTAAGAAAATCTTACATTATCCTCACTTTTTATTTGAAATTCTTTTAGCGCCACTAATCAACCAACATCATGTAATATTATCATTACTTTTTCAAATAACACAGGCAGAAGTGACTGTGATAGTCATCTTATAGGTAAGCCTGCATGATGAAACACAATAATTATGTTTTCGTTAGTACTATAAAGCGCCAATAGATGTCATTACGTGTATCCAACTTACGTAATGAAAGTTGTTGTAGAATACTTTAAATTGATTATATCTTTTGATACAGTGAACCGATTGCGATGAAACAAAAACTAAACACTACTCCGAGTTCTACACTATATTTGAGTATAAAAATTAACCATATTGGTTTGGTACTTTTTACGTTGAACCTGTTCAAATCAAATTTTGTCACATCCAAACAGACAAACAGACAAACCGACAAACCGACAAACAGACAAACAGACAAAAATTCTAAAAATTGATGAAATGGCATCTGTTGGTTATCCTATAACACCCCAACTATTTTTTTTTTTAATATTTTCAATGTACAGAAACGCCTCGTCTACAGATTTATTATATGTATAGAATAGATAGATATCAATAAGTTGATGAACCCACAAGACTCAGTATATGCCAACACTTGGAGGAACTTGTGACAATAAGAGTGGTTAGGATGGCCTTAGCCTTAAGAAAAGACAGTCTTTTTTTGGAATGTGCTCCCTCTGAACATCAGGATGGCAACCAGTCGGTTATCTTTTTAAAATGAATGCACGTGAACATATTCGTAAGAAGTTGGCAGAATCATCCCAGCGCTGATTTGCTGGATTCGTTTTCTCCTTTACCTATCGTTATTTCCCTTGACAAAATTTATTTTCGTTATATGTTTGTATGTTGTATCTGCTATGTCATCTGCCTAGGCTTTTCCCAACTATGTAGGGGTCGGCTTCCTGTCTAACCGGATGCAGCTGAATTATACACGGAGCTGAATTATACAGTATTTTACACGGAGCGACTGCCTATCTGACCTCCAAAACCCAATTACTAGGTAATACGATACTCCTTGGTAAGACCGGTTGTCAGACTTTCGGGCTTCTGACGACCCGTAACGACTGTCAATCAAAGATCCACGAATGACAGCCGGGACCAACGGCTTAGCGTGCTTTCCGAGGCACGGAGAGTTCTTGATATGTAAAGACGGTCACCCATCCACGGACCAACCGCGGCAAGCGTAGCTTAACCTGATCAATCGACCCGTGCGGCTGTTATTACTTGGCCGCAAGCCTGTTTGTTCTATGTAGGTATTGGTATTTATTATTTTACGAATTATCTATCCCTTACCTATAGGTATTGTACCTGACATGTTTTGCCTCTGCATCACCCTAAGGTTGACTGGTTCAAAATACCTCAGGCATTAGGTATGTCCGCCTTTGAAGGAACAGTATTATTTTATTTGTAAGTACATAAAGCTTTAATAAATAAAAGGGGCAGACAAAAGACAGTGGATTATGTAAAAATTAGCGACATTACTTCAGTCGTTTCTGTGGTACTGATATTTATACAACGAAAAAAAAAAAATGAAAAACGGTCTTTGTTACTTGTTACGTAATGGAACTAGGGTGGCACATCTCTATGGTGGTATGGTTCAGTCCCACACTCCCACCCTACCCCCAGGGGTATGGCCAGGGGTATGGTGGGTCCGGAGTGGATTACCTATGTGAAAGGTGATATGGCTTGGAAGGAAGCGAGCTCTAACAATGAGAGCTAGTGGATAAAAAGAAATAGATGTGCTGCGACCTAAACTATACTACCTATAATAAATTGAGATAGGTAAGGGCAGAAGAAGGGTGAAGAAGGAAATCTAGCCGTTTACTGAAAGATCGAGGATGTGGAGACTCCTTTCTTAATCCTAACGACCATCAGTAAGCATAGATCTATTTAGGTATTGTAATATGTATAGCATAGTTATGTTAGGAACATAACTATGCTATACATATCTATATTCAGATAGTAGGTATGCTTAGTAGTATCTACGATGTTAGAAGCCGTCGACCGGAATACATTCATAAATCTTCGCTTTGTTACTGTTCAAAACGGAATGGAAGTGTGCACATTGACGTCTTTCAGGCGGACATGTGTATGAAGTGCTACTAACATAAAATATATTGGCATTGTGTAGCAGGAAATTCTACTTCCTCAGAATAATAGTTCTCTGTCAAAATCTGTTGGCTATAGATATTATAAAAAAGTTTCAGGTTAAAGATGTTTCGGTATTGCCATCGAAAATTAGCACTACCTAAGTTACTGTTACTAGCTTGCATCATCCCACCGCTAGACAAATGCCTCTCCCGCATGACTTCCAGCTCTTTCGTTCTAGGGCTAAAGTGGACCATTGGTCGTTTGTTTTCTCCAGCTCGTCCACTACCTAAGTGGGTCAATACAAATCTAAATCGGTACAGATTTTCCAGAAGAATCGCCCTTGACGAGATCACCTTACCATATTTTAAAACGAGTTTTAAAAATCATTAGTTTATCAAATCGCAGCTCATCAATAGAAAAAGCAATGCAGCACATGTAACATATGCCTATTTCTGTCCGCAGGCGTGCTCTGGCGCATGCCTGAAATAACTCGGTTTCATCATAACACACAATCGACTTGCCTACAGCTTTTTATTTTCATACTAAACGTTCTTGTGACGGTTTAAAAAAACGAGCAGGGTAACGTTTAGAAGCTTGGTGAATGAAGAAATGTTTAAAACATAGGACATGTTTCAGAGGGGAGTTTTTTTGTTGGTGGACATAAAGTAAACCAAGGCTCAACACTAAAAAAAACTTATCAAGGGTAAAACGGGCTTTAGATAAAGACAACAAGGCGTAGTTTTGTTCTTCTACTTCTACAAAAAGATTATAAAGAGGAATTTATTCGGGATAAGACATTCGATTCGATAAAGAACGTGTAAACCTTGTCCTATGGGAGAACTCCCATTCTCTTCCGAGACAACTTGGCATTACAGTACCTAACTAGATGCTTGCTATGCTCTGGGCTAAATAGGAAGAGTTTCACTGTCCATCTCTCTTACATCCACAATGTGATGCTTTACTACAATTAGGATACAAGTCCATTAACACATCCACACCTATGGTCTCGTGTAGTCGTGCCTTGCGATATCCGGTTACAGACGCGAGATGAGCTTATACGCATCTATGTCGAGTTCATTCATTAGCCATAGCGTTAACTATACAGCTGTGATACTGATATTAACATTATAAATATGCATTTAAGACAACTACCGCATCATTAGGATTTCTTGTCTAATTGTTAGTAATGCAACAATACAAATTCAACGTAGCTAAAGGTAGGTTTGCCTACAGATCTGACGATTGAATAGATACCTATCATTCAACCAACACGTCCCGGATAGATCGCAAAAAGGCAAACGTAAAAATAACACCTCTATTATCATAAATAATTCATCCAGACCTTGCCACGATACTGACAAAGTGCTATAAAAGTGCAGTGGACGAATGCATAATGTTGCAAGTGACAATAAATGGCAGGCGGGCTGGCGGCCGCCTCGGCGCCGACCTCCGACCGACTGGCGCGAACTCGACGGAATGTTTTCTGCCATTTATGGCACTCGCAGACCCTGATTACGTTTTCACAAGTATGTACCGAGTGTTAACGGCTGTCGGGTTGCGTTTTAATCAAAATAATTATCTCATAGCAGCACTACAGCTTGGACTTGGAGAATCTACGTGCGCATACGCACATATTTTGAGGAAATCATGAGTCACAAAAATAGACGATAAATATCTACTTAAAGGAGCCATAGTGACCTCTGCGCTGCAACCGACGATGCAGTGGAAGTGGCGAAGTTTTGTGTCAACAAAATCTGATTCCATTATTGTTCCATCGACACGACGACTAAAAAGGGAGAAACTTAACTAAGTGGTAAAAATTGAACGAAAAACAGACCCTTTTGAAAGGCTACGAAGACTGTAAGATAACGATAATAGCCAAAATGAAAATAGCTAGATTTAGACAAGCATGGCAACTTGGTCCAAAATTGCAAAATGTTTACGATGATGATAGAGAACTATTGGTACAGTCCGTTCCAAAAAGATGTACAGACGCCAGCAGGTCATCCTACCTGAAACTGTCAGATTTTCCCAATCAACCTTGAACTTTGCTTTAGCAATAAAGTCGAAAATCTATTAAAGAAATCTGACAGATTGTAGTAACGTGATGTGCTGGCGTCTGTACCTATCTATACATCGTTAAGTCAACAATCAAATAAATTCTTATGGACGTTTATCTGTTTATACCTAGCACCAGTTATACAATATTCCCAAAGAATCTCAGAATTTTGCCCATTTATCGACAGATATGGACAAAGCGCCAATATAATTAACATTTTGTTGTCATACACACTTACATAATTACACATAGCAATTCGTATCCTGTTTACTCAAGCATATTGTTAACATCTCGACGTTGACGCTTGCAACATTATACATTGCAGCCATATGTTCTGGAGCCTTGTAATGCTTTATAAAGTTAATTTAGTATTATTGTACTGGTATGGTCAACTAGGCATGTTGCGCGTCGCGTTGCCAATCATTAGACTAGTCGGTGACTAAGCGATGATAATATTTTCTGTTTCTACAATCCTTCGTTAAGCCTATAGGCGTTTGTTTTGTTAAGATTATGAAGCTGATGTAATGTGATCAGCCGACCTATTCTGTAAAAAAAACTCACCGTGAAAACTTAGGTGAAGTGAACTTAGAATGAGCTATCATTCCATCTGTTGCTAGGGATTGACACAATTGACAGCTCACTTCACTTATGTTTTCACAGTGAGATTCACAGAGCATGTAACCGTGAGATTTTTACAGAATAGCACTTTAAGTACGTGTGTCATCGGGGTAAAATATCATCTAAGGGTATCCTATAAGCACGCCTAGTTTTATTTAACCTAGAACATGGGACAGAACAGAATAGCTATTATACCTAATACAAATGTTAAATTCATTAACTGACAGACAACGCACGGTCAAACCTGGGTCTGGAACACTGGGTACTTTTTATCCCGGAAATAATTCAAAGTCCTGACTGACTGACTGATATATCAACGCACAGCCTAAACCGCGGGTCCTAGAGACATGAAATTTGGAGGGTGTGTTATTTGTGAAGAGTAGGTATCCACTAAGAAAGCGTTTTCGAAATTCCACCCCTAAGAGGGTGAATGAGGGGAGTGTGAAATTTCACGCGGACGAAGTCGCGGGCAGAAGCTAGTTTCTTTAATAGATTTTCAACTTTATCGCTAAAACGGTTCAAAGTTGATTGAGAAAATTTGAGTTTCAGATAGCTTGATGTGCTGCGGTGCTATTCTGTAAAAATCTCACCGTGAAAGCTTAGGTGAAGTGAGCGTGGAGTGAGTTGTCAATAGTGTCAATTCCTAGCAAAACCAAACTCACTCCACCTAAGTTTTCACGGTGAGATTTTTACAGAATCGACCGGCTGGCGTCTTTAAAAGAGTTCCTTTTATAAAGAAGGTGAGTACTAAGGTAGAATTTTTGAAAATTCATCCCCTACAGGGATTAAATAGTGTACGTTACCCCAGCAAGAAAGTGTCTCCTAGAGTTATATGAGTAGAACGTATAATTTGTGCCTTATTTGCTGTAAATGTGCCCCCACATAAAAAATGTGTGCCGGTGTCGTTTTGGAGAAAAACGGAAAAAACGATTCCTGCTGGGGTAACGTTTTTCTAGCAGGAAAATTCTAAACGAATGATCGGAGAGAGAAAAATTGTGCATGGCCAGAGAGCTTATATGTGTGCCAAAATGTGCCCCAAAAAAAAAAATCGGTGCCCCTTCAGGTTTTCGAGATATTGCATTTCCTGCTGGAGTAACGTTTTGATGAATCGTATATCTCTAAAACCATTGCATGTGCCCCTGTAGAATAAACATACACGAGTAGCTCTTAATGTGTGCCCCTATGTGCCCCCAATTAGATTTCAGAAAATATTTATAGTTTTCAAGTTATCGCGGATTTATGAAAACCCGAAAAAACATCGCAGCGCCTAAATGAGACAAGGTATAAGTTCGCTGAAAACTGTATTCGGTCCTTCTTGTCGCTAATAATAACCATACAAAGTTTCAAAACTGTACATGCATGCGTTTTTGAATAATCTTGCTAAAAGTCAAAACGATGGTGTCATAACTTTGACGGCAAAATACAAGGAACCGGTTCAATTCCAGATGTGTAGGTGTAAACCAAAATCTTGTGCCTTTAGTCAAAAATATATGGTGAAAATATTCAGCTTGGAATGTTTCGCATTATGTAAATATAAACAAAAAACCAAAATATCTAAGCAACGGCTGGTTATCCGACCAAATTTGAATGACTACTAAAAAGCGACGGATTCATACATATCGATGACCTTCTTTATTGGACGTATTATACCTAACTGTTGTCCGTACAGTCGCGTTCAACAGTTTTGGGGGCTAATTAAAAATATATTAAATGCACCTTGTGACTATATTAAATGAAACAGCTTGTTGATGTGGAAATTATTATTTTTATTCCCTTAATTTTAATTCTTAAAGTAATTATTGCATCAAATCAGAGATCAAATTTCCTACCTATAAATATTAGAAATTATTTGCACGTTAAGTAGTCATTATTATTTAAATCACAGATCAGTTTTTTCATCTAAGTTTAACATATAATTAGTAAATTCGCATCACAAAAAATCACAGATCAGTATTAAGTATAAGTATAATATTGTGTAAAAAAATATTAAATTTTAAATCACAGATAAATAATTTCTTAAGAGTGATTTGCTTATACATAGATTCAGATAAAGTGTGTTATGTATAGTAAATCGCATAAAGATATAACTGTAAACATTGAATGTGCACAAATTATCTGATGGTATTTGGCTATAAATATTTTTTTTTTTTTTGTATTTATACGAATACGACATACAAAATGGAAACACGTTGTTGCAACACAGATCATTGTGCGGTTGACTATAAGTGTACACTAAATACAACTCTCAAAACTGTAGGTAACAAAATTTATTTGGTTAAGGGGGAAGCTCTAAGGTGGCCCGCGAAATTCAAATTTTCTTACGTTTTTTGCAATTTGCAGGCCAGTGCTAGGTTGTATGTCGATTAAAATTATATTCGCGGTTGTAAGACATATGTAGTTACAGAATTATAATCATCAAAATCATCAATACAACGCTCTAAGTTCATAAAGCTGTAGGAATGACTTTTTCTGTTTTTTTTTCCTACGCCTAGCACTGGCCTGCAAATTGCAAAAAACGCAAGAAATTTTGAATTTCGCGGGCTGGTTGGAGCATTTCCCAACTTACTGTTCATTTATCTAACCTACGGCTTATCAATAAATATATATATAATTATATATATAAAGACAAATACGGGCTTTTTTATATACAAAAAAGAGCTACCTCTTACTAAAACACAAACTTAAACAAAATCTTAAACTTTTTTCTTTCTTTCTTTCTTTTTAGTAGTAGGTATTCATCACACATTTCATGAACTATATTCTTTTTAATCATCGGGACCAATCAAATTTTGGGCCATATCTTTCGTTCACACATAAATTACTGGATTTATTTTAATGAAATTTTGAATGGAGAAGATAGCTTACCTTGGAATAGCACTTAGGCTACTATATAATGTAGGTACTTATTCATGTGTAAGGTCATAGAAACAGCTAGTAGAATATAATCCAATAACAACTTTATTTTATTACTTATTACTTTTCTACTTCAGTGTACTCAGGCACAACACATGTGAACCGGTTAGTGAGTAAAGTAAATAAGGTCATCGATATGTATGAATCCGTCGCTTTTTAGTAGTCATTCAAATTTGGTCGGATAACCAGCCGTTGCTTAGATATTTTGGTTTTTTGTTTATATTTACATAATGCGAAACATTCCAAGCTGAATATTTTCACCATATATTTTTGACTAAAGGCACAAGATTTTGGTTTACACCTACACATCTGGAATTGAACCGGTTCCTTGTATTTTGCCGTCAAAGTTATGACACCATCGTTTTGACTTTTAGCAAGATTATTCAAAAACGCATGCATGTACAGTTTTGAAACTTTGTATGGTTATTATTAGCGACAAGAAGGACCGAATACAGTTTTCAGCGAACTTATACCTTGTCTCATTAAGGCGCTGCGATGTTTTTTCGGGTTTTCATAAAACCGCGATAACTTGAAAACTATAAATATTTTCTGAAATCTAATTGGGGGCACATAGGGGCACACATTAAGAGCTACTCGTGTATGTTTATTCTACAGGGGCACATGCAATGGTTTTAGAGATATACGATTCATCAAAACGTTACTCCAGCAGGAAATGCAATATCTCGAAAACCTGAAGGGGCACAGATTTTTTTTTTTGGGGCACATTTTGGCACACATATAAGCTCTTTGGCCATGCACAATTTTTCTCTCTCCGATCATTCGTTTAGAATTTTCCTGCTAGAAAAACATTACCCCAGCAGGAATCGTTTTTTCCGTTTTTCTCCAAAACGACAGGGGGCACACATTTTTTATGTGGGGGCACATTTACAGCAAATAAGGCACAAATTATACGTTCTACTCATATAACTCTAGGAGACACTTTCTTGCTGGGGTAACGTACACGATTAAATAGAAGATGAAAATCCGTCACATTTTTGCCAATGGGGATACTTGTCTTTTAATAATAATAATCAACGCCGCCGTATCCAAATAAACAACCCAGTTGTGGAATTAAATTTCTTTTCACAACTTCTTCATTAGCCATATAAGACAACAGACATCATAACAACAGCTTAATAATCCAAGTTATTGTTTTTATGTCAATTAAAATAGTTACGATATCATCAAAACTTAAAAACTGCTACCGTAATAAGGGTCGGGCGGCCATGTTCGGCGCGGTCGAGTTTTTCCCGCACTGACTCACTACTGGGCCAGCTACCAGTCTTGTATGGCATTTAAAACCGTGTAGCAATTAAAACGTAATATTTAAGTCTGTAGAGGTGATTATTTAACCGTCGTTTTTGTAATAAAAACCTATAAATATTATTACGTTTTACTAAACTGATCTCGTTATAAAGGTGAAGTTGAGTATCAGTTACTTTCTCATTAAAATTAATTAACGTTTTTCCTCCATACATTTTTTTGATAATTCTGTGGCCTGGTGCTAAAAGGGCCAAAGTACGTTTTTGTATGAAACGAGATTGTAATGCCAGTTTATTGTAAAAGTATGATATTTTTTTGTGCTAAAAGGGCGTTATTGTATTAACAATCTTTCATTGTAACTTTTGAAAGATTGATAATACACTAACGCCCTTTTAGCACATAGACATAGGACATAGGATAGTTTTAGGTATGTCGATACATACCTCGCGGGCGAAGCCGCGGGCGGAAGCTAGTAAACAATAAATGACTAAAGAATAAAACCAAAATATTGAAGATTCAGAGTCATTTATTCAAAACAGTCAACTTAAAATAACTATAGGTAGGTACTTAACATAAAATTACTACTGAATTTTTCTGTGATATTCAGGCGTCGCATTACCGTAGTCTTGCAAATTAAACAAGGTAGATCTATTAGTCACCATATACTTGAGAAAGTCTTGTATATGCGTCAAGACATGCTGCAAAGATTTCTCGTCTAAAGCCGTATAGGCCAACATTGGCCCCATCTTCGCAAACAACCTCAGCAAATGTATGGAGCCATATATTTGGGCCATTGGTGTGTCAGGGTATTCCGTTAATATCTCGCTGTACTGAGGTCTTTCAAATTTGTACAGCAGTTGCGACCCTAATGTCGCATTGAAGTACTCCTTGATACCTTCGGTAATGTCGAGCAATACTGACTCTTTAGCTTGGTTATGGGATTTGCTAGATTTCTTAAAAGCTAGATAGTTGTCCACAATCTGTGAGACAGTGAGCTTGGCAGGCAGAATAGCCAGTTTCTGTTGCCGCGTAATAACGTCCCAGTCGTCGACGAGCCATACTTTCAGTTCCTCCGGTATTTTAATCTTCACTTCTACCTTTGCTAGGTATTGCTCTTCAGATTCGATTGATAAGTCCAAGCGGCCGCGCTTTTTCCTGATAAAAATCATAATTATTAAATATCATCTTTAGCATATGATCTTAATATGATTAAAATGGGTGTGATTTCTACTGAAACTTTTCATTAAATAGGCTCATATCTCATAATCAAAATAATAGATTGAAATAATTTAAAAATAAACCAACAATAAGTTACCAATAACTTGGATACAGATTATATTTCAAAATGGTAAATGACGAGACCTGTTTATGTCTGAGAAACATGCAAGTAAGAAAAGAAGCGCGAACACATGCAAATTATTATAGCATGCAAACAAAATAGATGACATCATGTGTAAAGCAAGCAAGTATACAAGACAGTATGCAAATATGCTGTGCTTTTAAGTATGCAAACAGGCAGCGAAGCGAGGAAACAAGCATGCAAATGAGTGTGTGCTCCACCAGAAGAACTGCCTCCGACCTCTTGCGAGCCAAGCCAACAATCGTGCCGACCAGTAGCGCCATCTATTAGGATTTTTTGGACGTTCATACACAAAATCAATACGATGATGACCTATTTTACTGCATTATGTTATTATCTTCAACCACGTTGGGATTTGTTCATTTAATGTAGGTGCATTTAACAGGCAAAATATCACATGCACAAACAGCCAATAAAACCCGAAACAACTTTCTATAGTACGCGCTGGAATCATTAGTATGCATAGAATGCGAGTAGTAATACTAGTTTACTAATTTTATTATTATTCTAAATTCGTAATTACTAATCATCCAGCAAAAATATTTAAAATCTGAAAAGGTCAAATAGAATAATTGTGTTATGGACAACTCATTTAATTCCATTGTTTCTAATGAACTCACACGCATACTGTATGTTAGGCCAATTATAAAGCAAGGTTATTCACTAACTATTATAGTATAAGGACAATCTTATGAGTTATGCTATGCTATGACCCATTATATTGAGTACTGTAACCCACAATGCAGTGAAGCCTTAAAAAAATTTATCGAAAAAGATAGGTTATCCTAGTTGTTAGTTCAAAAAGCCCATTATCCCACCAAAAGCAGACACATGCTTGCAGCTTGCCACATAAGACAGTGCAACAGCTAAGCAACTTACTTGGGCTGATCAGAACCGGAGTCCGCTGGGGTTTCCTTACTCTGGGACTTGGTGGCTTTAGCCGGTACTGGAGTTGTCTCCACTTCTTTTCCTGAAATAGTTTTTTGGAAACAGAACAATTTAAAAGTTGATTTTGGATATTTTTTTTGTATTTTTTTATATTTGTTATCTCTAATCAGTCAATAGACTATCAGCAGATTGGATTAACTACTTAATCCAGTTTTTTTTATTTTCAACAAAGAGATTTTGACATATTGCGCACTTTCAAAGTCACAAGCAACAGGTTTTCAATTAGATAACATTATGGTCTTAGAGATTAGCTTTTTATAAGACTAATAAGAGTGTTAAAAAAAGGTAATATCATCATAAGCCTCTCCTAGATATTAATAGGAGTTGGTCAAATGTTGCAACCAGACTGGCTCTTTATATCGCCCATATAAAAAAATGATAAACAAAAATAATTACCAGCAGGTGTAGAAGCCCTGGACTCCTCCCTTGCTGGTGTGGCGCTAGCCGCTGTCTCAGACTTGCGACCCTTAGCAGGAGCTGGAAAGTTAAGAAATAAAGGCCATTATAATAGGTACACAAATTAGTATGGCTAGGGCTGCTGTGGCTAAGTAATAACAGCCACACGGGTCGATCGAACAGGTTAAGCCACGCATGCCGCGGTTGATCCATGGATGGGTGACCATACATACCACTAGACCCCTTCGTGCCTCGGAAAGCACGTAAAGCCGTTGGTCCCGGCTGTCATTCGTGGATATTTGACAGTTGTTACGGGTCATCAGAAGCCTGAAAGTCTGACAATCAGTCTTACCAAGGAGTATTGTATTACCCAGTAACTGGGTGTGGGTTGTGGAGGTCAGGCAAGCAGTGGCTCCATGTAAAATACTGGTATTCATTTGCATCTGGTTAGACTGGAACCTGACCACAACACAGTTGGGAAAAGGCTAGGCAGATGATGAAATTAGTACAAAGTGCATTATAACGTCAACCTTGATAAACTTATTAATTAGTGATAAGGGAAGTTGCATAACAAGCTAACAACTTAATAATGTATTAATTAATTGTTTGTAGCACAATCATAGACAATAAAATTTCCATTGTGTCTTGGGTAGATAATGTATTCAGGCTTATAATAGTAGTATTCTAAAGATGTGATTTGTTAACCTGTGATTAACATATCTTATGTTCAAGGTAATGAAGACATCGCTGATGTTTTTCAGTAATACATTTTAGACTGAAATTAATGTAAATTACTGATTAATTTGAAGTTAATTTCCTTTTTGATCAAGTGACAGTGGCAAGTATAATCTATGCAATTGTCAGCTAATGTGGCATCTAGCATATACATCCAGCGTTGCCAGACCGTACCAAAAAGTACGGTTTTCCGTACTATTCATCACACAACCGTACCTCAGTGTAGACCGTACCTTTTTCGTACCTTTTCTATACTAGTGATTTATTTAAAACAATACTTTTGTTCCTTTAAATATAGAGAATAATATCGCTTCATATCTGAACTTCCTCATCACATCATTCCTATGATAAATTATTATGAATTTTTTTTTTATTCATTGCATCATTAACGAATTTAATTATTGTACTTCATTCTATAATTTGATTTACAAATTAATTTGTTCGATATTGGCAATCGGTAATAATGTTCTACTTTACCATATCCCATACCTTTGATTATTCGATTCCGATTCCCTATCGATTTTTTTCCAACTTATGGTCGCAGACAGCCAGCTCGAAGAAGAAAAAAACTGATCTAGGTAGTTCTTGCAGAAGTATCCCGACAAAACCGTACCTTGAAGTTAAAAACCGTACCTTTTCAGAAAGCCAACCGTCCATTTTTGGGAAATCATACTGGCAACACTGTATACATCTTAATTAATGCAAGCCTATAACACTGAAGTATATTCAATATTGTAAGCACAGTAACATACTTTTTTTAGTCTTGGTGGGTTGCGCAGAGTGTGCCCTCTGGACCTCCTTCTGCCGTTGTACATTCGCCTCATTGTATTTTAGCACACGGCTTTCAGGAACCCACTCATCCCAACTGAAATTACATCATAGCATCTTTTTACTAACGAATGTAAAGGTTACAAAACCAGCAAAGAATACTACTAGTAACATAGTCATCAACTAAATGCAAACGTCGAAAGATAACTTACTTTTTATTCCAGCCGGCGTAATGTATTAGATATCGTACATGCTTATCCTTGGTTACAGAACTTTTGAGGCATTTTGCCTCGTAAATCAGAGGGCCATGAAAACATAGCACTTTTTCACCTGAAATTGTAAAACAATATTATAACAAATATCATCAATTAAACAATACATTAATTAGTGAGCATTACAGTGTAGTAGGACTTTCTAGTTATAAATAAAAAGAATAATCTTTACCATCGGCAAACTTTAACTTCGGTGCCATGTTTATTATTTACGGCAGAAATTACAATTACAATGGCTGCGGCAGTGTTGCCACCTCGGTTTTTGAAAAGGGGCAGTCGGACAAGCTAGAAAGAGCTAGATTTAGCAAATTTTGCCATGAAAAGTGCTAGAAAGTGAAAAAAACATTTATACAAATGCAAAGGGTTAAAAATTGTTTATTCAAATAAACAATTTTTAACCCTTTGCATTAATTTCAGAACGTCCAAAATCTAATTATAATTAAGTTATTAAATTGTTAAAAATCAGAGTTATTCTTAGAAACAAAGGTTTATTCTTAGAAACAAACTTTGGGAATTCCCCAGTAAAGAAGCAGAAAGAGTAGGTAGGGCCGTAGGGTTACCAATGTTACCATAGCAAAACTAAAAATATACCCAATTAGTGATCATAAAATGTAAACTGATGAAATCTATCTACATGACACGCATTGTTTCATAACTTGGTAATCGCGGTGCGAAGTTTTCGTCTCGCTTGAAAAGGGCTAGATTGCTCTTTTCGGGCTAAAGCATGAAAAAACGAGTTCACCTACAGTAAAAAGTGCTAGATCTAGCCCGAAAAGGGCTAAGGTGGCAACACTGGGCTGCGGGCTGGACCACAGAGAACTATAGGCTGGGCTTGTACAATATTATTATACTCTTTGGGCTGGACCGTAGACAGAGTAATCTATACTCTCCCTGCGTTCCGAGTTGGGAAATAATCGATGTGAGCGTGCTTAAACCCGTACCGAATTAGCGTGAGCGCGATAACGACGTCCCGTGAATCGTCATAGATGACGTCATGACATGCGCCATCTTGCGATAACGCCGATCATGCCCTAGAATAATATCACCGTGAGCGCTGTCAAAAATGACAGTGCGTGTGTGAGGATGTGTCAGTGTGTTTTTTTTTTATTTGCATCTTATCATAAAATTAAACTAACGTGGCATTTTCGAAATTGTGCTTCTGGCTGATAGTCGCCACCTAACCAAAGAAGAAGAAATGTGGTGTTTATACAAAGAAATACTGTAATAATATCGTTTTTACATTGAGTAAGCACTGTGATGTGAGCGCGCTCATGGGCGTTCCGAATTGTTGACAGCTCTCAGCTGTCATAATCGTGATATCTAAAGTCGGAACGCATGTGAGATGATGTGAGCGCTGTGAGCGATTATAGCTAATTCGGAAAGCGCCCTCTGTCTACGGGCTGGACAGCTGGAATATTATATAACTTATCTGTGGTGGCTTCGACGACAACACTTATTAGTCGATTTCGGTTTAGTCGATAATGTGCCAGAGAAAAAACGTTGTTAGATTTTCCTTTTGATCATTAAAACAGAAATAGGTTAGGAGTTGCTTTGTAGATTTATGCTGAAAAACTGACCAGCTGCTAAGAGACTACAGACTGCAAGAGCAATCGAAGAGAGCTCGAAAATTTCCCGTCTCAGATAAGTTTCAATTCAATTTTCTTGTGACCATTTATAATCATCATCATTGTAGCCGAAGGACCACTTCAACCAGTTCCGTGTTGTCCGCATCCAGCGGATTCTTGCGGCCTTCACAAGGTCATTGACCCACCTTTTGGGAGCTCTTCTAACGCTACGTCTTCCGGTTCGTAGTCGCCACTCCAGAACCATTGGGTACCATCGGCATTCTGTTCTGCGAGTAATGTGCCCTGCCCTACCCACTGTCACATAAGTTTCCTCTCTCCTGCGGACCTCTTCATTTATATTTCGATCACGAAGGGAATCTCCAAACATATCCCTCTCCCTTGCCCATTGAGTGACTTTTAACGTTATAATAAGGCCCATTGTTTTTTTGTTTTTTTTTTTTAAACGTTGCCCCTCACTAGGAATTTCTCCTGTATCGTGGCCTCGTGGGTGCGTTTACAAACATTTAAACACTCACATACACAAACAGCCAGACCCGGAACAACTACTTGTAGGTCATACAAATATTTGTTCCGTGCGGGAATCGAACCCGCGACACGCAGCGCAGCAGTCAATCGCTTAAGCACTGCGCCAACCGTGCCGTCGAACTAAATTTGATTGAAAAACGTCATAAATTGTAAGCAACCACGTTTCCGTACCATAGGTTATCACCGGCAACATACGCACTGGTCAAACACTTTCGTCTTGAGACACCGCGTTATGTAGGACAAGAACATATGTAATCATATGGATAGGCCACACGTGGTTTTACTGGTTGTCTGTTTTCAAGACGCATCAGTGATTTTAGATCAGTAATTAACTATCACAACAAAATGTCTTTGTATGATTGGTTTGAATGAAAATTATTTACTCGGGGAAGCCCCCATCGTAAATGTTTTTACAAGTTGCACTATCCCGCTACTTTACTACACTACTGCGTAAATTTGGCAAAGTCGCAAAATAACGATTCGTCAATACGGGTGACAGTTTTATAAATTAATCATTATGATTGATATAAAGAATGTATTTTTGCAGCATTGTTCTAGGACTTTTTGTATTATTTTTACATAGAGCATATAACTTTAGTTACAGGGGACATCAAAAGAAGCACTTTGTGTACCTATATTAGGTAGGTATACAAAATAATATTATACATATTGCAGCAACAACCACGAGAACTTAGTATTAATATTTTTCAAACTTGTAATCATTATTTGTTTAATTTCAGATCACGACATTCTTCCAAAAGAGTGCCTAGGCACAGCATATTTGTTTCTTGTAGTTGACAAATTATTCGACTCATAACTACCAAACTTCAGACAAAATGTACAAGTGTGCACTGAAACGGAACTCGCCACATTTTAAATTATGGGACGATTTACTCCCAATATTAAGATCGATGAGATTTAAAGTGGAGAAAAAGCTAAGAGATGGAACAATTTCGACGAAATTTGAACAAGTGCCAAGTCTCGAGAACTGGATTTCAAATATTAACGTTTATTTAAGGAAATGTTTAAATATGTAAACGAAACACATGATTTAAATAGTCTGTTGACAAGAAATATTAACCGATCCATTAGAAAAAATCTTCTGCAACATAAGGAGTAATGGCGTCAGAAAAACGTCTCCAACGTGCTTGCAGCTCACTGGAGCGTTTATAAATAATTTAACCTCAACCCACCCTGTTGGGGTGCGAACAAGACGATAATAAGGCGTTAAAACAATTAAAAAAAAATTTTTTTCAAAGAAAAGGACGCAAGAGAACAACCTTCAGAGTCTGCAAACAGATTCAGAAAATTCTCGGAACACCACTAGCAAAGAGGTAAAAAGATATGTGGCTACATTGTTAAAAAAACTATACAGCTATATAACTATAAATATGTAAAAAATGCCATAGTTGTAGAATGTATTTGACAAGCACAGTGCCTCCGAGTAATAAAGATTATATATTAGAAAGAGATTATACAAGATCACTTAATTATCCATCGGAGGCATTGTGCGAGTTTGTAGATGATGTTTGCATAATCATTCAAACACAATTAAACGAGGGACCACAGCAGAAACGTCTGAAGGGTACAACTATGCAAGTAAATATATTTTGCAATTTATCAGAGTTCTCTTGTGTGAATCATAAAATAAATTTACAAAATTTCCTAATGGATACTATAACAAATATTTTATTAAATAGCTGGTGCACTAATGTCAACTGAATACTTAAAGATAAAACAAACATAAGTAATTATCACACTAATATATTATAAAGGCGAAAGTTTGTGAGTGTGTGGGTGTGTGTGTGTGTGGTTATATGTTTGTTACTTCTTCACGCTCAAACGGCTGGACCAATTTTGATAAAATTTTGTATGGAGGTAGCTAATCCAGTAAGTAAGTAATAGTAAGTTAATTAATAAATAGTAAGTTAATCCAGAGCTAGGTAGACACTCTGGATTAACATATAGGCTACTTTTTATCCCGATATTCCCACGGGATCGACATTTACGCGGGTGATACCGCGGGGCGCAGCTAGTGTAATAATCTATATATATAAAAGAAAGTCTGTTAGTTACACCACTTATAACTCGAGAACGGCTGAACCGATTTGGCTGAAAATTGGTGGGGAGGTAGCTTAGAGCCAGGAGACGGACATAGGATACTTTTTTTTTTTTATAGTAGGAGTAGGGTAGGAGTAGGGTAGAAGTAGGGTAGGAGTAGTGTAGGAGTAGTGTAGGAGTAGGGTAGGAGTAGTGTAGGAGTAGGGTAGGAGTAGTGTAGGAGTAGGGTAGGAGTAGGGTAGGGTAGGGTAGAAGTAGGGTAGGAGTAGTGTAGGAGTAGTGTAGGAGTAGGGTAGGAGTAGTGTAGGAGTAGGGTAGGAGTAGTGTAGGAGTAGGGTAGGAGTAGGGTAGGAGTAGGGTAGAAGTAGGGTAGGAGTAGTGTAGGAGTAGGGTAGGAGTAGTGTGGGAGTAGGGTAGGAGTTGGGTAGGAGTAGTGTAGGAGCAAAACAACGTTTGCCGGGTCAGCTAGTAATTCTATAAAAATACAAGCGTTAAATTACTATATTTAATAGACATTTTAAAAGAAAATTAATTCTTAAAAAAATAACTAAATATTATTTAATTTCTATCTACCATAATATTCAGTTTCATTTATTGATCTGTCTCTTGAATTTCTAGTTTATGATTTTGAAGAATGATTTTCCTTATTTATTTTGTGAATTAAGTGAATTCTTGTGTGTTTCAAATTCTATATTCCTTTAAGACAATAACTAGAATATGATTTTGTCATCATGTTCTTGTTTTATACACTTACTTATCAATTAAATTTATTCAACACAACTAAATAACATAGGTAATACTAGAAACAAAAACTCCTAAAAGCGCCATCTGGCGTAAGCGAAGGGGACA
Organism: Oligia fasciuncula; assembly: GCA_963082905.1. Classification (NCBI taxonomy): domain Eukaryota; kingdom Metazoa; phylum Arthropoda; class Insecta; order Lepidoptera; family Noctuidae; genus Oligia; species Oligia fasciuncula. Next base: position 6,301,435 of record OY720401.1, read on the forward strand.
TTGAGACATGTAGCGCTATCTCTCGGCCAGGGTACTGACTTTTTATAAAACGAAAACCTCAGTGGCCCATTTATTGTACGGACGCCAGCACATCAAGCTACTACAATCTGTCAGATTTCTTTAATAGATTTTCGACTTTATTGTTGAAGCATAAGGTTCAAGGTTGATTGGGAAAATCTGACAGTTTCGGGTAGGTTGACCTGCTGGCGTCTGTACATTTATACAAGGTTTGATTTTCATCCTAGTCAAATTCAAGGACGTAATTATGCTAATGATTCTCGACCCAAATCAACAATAAAATGGGTACTTTTTTTTTTTCTTATTTGCGGAAATCCGTAAGTGTGAACCAGCCGTATTTAAACGCGGCCCGTCTGTTACTAGCCCTATAACCGCGCTTTCACACACAAACAAACGCCTTTTACTTTAATAAGTACTAAAATGTCTTTTATGACAACCTCCTGAAATTTTACGAGGATGCAAATCAACACCTTGTATTTTTATCTATGACCTCTGTTGACAGCGGCAATTTTGAGCATTTTTTTAAGGTTCTAGTAGCAGGGCCCGATCTAGGGGGGGAGGGGCAGCCCGTGCAAATGCCCAGAGCGGCAAAATTGAGGGAATCTTACAAAAAATACCATGCCTAACAAACCGACAAAAAAGTACAATGGTTTTTCATTTAAAAAAATGCTATTTTGGCGGCTGTAAATTTTAGACGGACCAACATATTTTAAAGTAATATTATAAATTCGAAAATAACTCTGTCTGTCTGTATGATACCTTTTCACGCCTAAACCACTGAACGGATTTCGATAAAATTTGGCAGAGAAATAGATTGCATCCCGGGGAAGGACAAAGGTAGTTTTTATTAGGTGAAACCGAGGGGCGCTGCTAGTAGTGTATACAAGTGGTCCAAATAGAGACGTCAATAAAAAAAAAGTATCTAGCTTCCTTTTGTGCCCACATGCCTTATGTAGGTAAGTGTATATAACTATGTACACTGTTTGAAATTGTCAAGCATCAGATTCAATTCGTTTAGGTTTTTTTTTAAGAAGAAGGCCCCTCAACTTTAACTCAAACTTCAATCAATAAATTTACTTTCTCAAAATTGTTTTCGAGCCCAAAATATCAAAAGTCATGGCCGAACAGCACTTTGCGCGTCTTCGAAACAATTGGACATTCACTATCACTCATCGTCGAGTACACGCCCCCAATTCTACGTCTGATAACAAGTTCGTAAACAAAATAATATCACAACTAACTTGGTATTATTACATCATTACGCCGATCTACGAAAACTAGCAACCTTCTTTGGGAGGCACGGCCAACCACTGGCAACAAGCTTCCTGCTTCAGTCGGTTGCCGGCAGCTGGCAGAACAACACGTGTAGCGTATTTAATTAAACTGTTTTACATTAACACGTCACAATGTCTGAACAAGGCCCGGCGTTTGACGTCAACGCGATGACGTTGACTCGGTGGGTGCTGCACCAGCAAAGGACGGCACCGACGGCTACTGGTGACTTGACTCAACTCCTGAACTCCATCCAGACTGCTGTCAAGGCTATACAGTCGGCCGTAAGGAAAGCCGGCATCGCTAAACTGTTAGTATATTTTGTTGCTGTTACTACTTATTTTAATTGGCACAATATTGTGTGATGTTGTATTTAATAGAGAAAATAACTTAGTTTTTCTTAGAGTAACTTTCGTTTGATCAACTTATCATGGTCAGATTAACTCATAATTATTATGAGTTAATCTGACCATGATAAGTTGATCAAACGAAAGTTACTCTAAGAAAAACTAAGTTATTTTCTCTATTAAATACAACATCACACATTGTGATTTATGCTATGTGCACTTGTTAAAAAACTTTCCCACCGGTGAAGTCGGTCTTTAATTACCGACTTATCTATTGCTGCAGCATTTACAAATAAGTAGATACCTCGTTAGATATATCTCCTTTGGTGCTTCTCTAGACGTTTAAGCCGGTTAAGAAAGTATAATAATGTACCTACCTCTAGTTCATATTATTTACCACGAATAGGTACCACGATAACATAGGTAATGCAAATGATGAAAATTTGACCTTCCCGTCCGACCGTCCCTCTGGCTGCGTTCAAAGTGCTAAAATTCAAACAATGACATTAAAATTGACGATGTCTCCGAAAATAAACTTTTGGGCATGCTATCTAGACATTGAAAAAACTATTACAGGACCATTCAAATAGTATTGCTCAGTATTGCTCATTGATACCTATTGCTAAACGCAGTTTGGTAACGATGCATTTGCCACACCTCCAAAGTCGGGCCAATACGTAATAGACACACCCACGACTGATCAAACGAGTTGAAATCAGAACAAATTGAATGTTGTATCTTTATACAAGGAAATAACTCAGAGTAATCATTAATTAAAACCTAACTGGCCTAGATCCGATGGGTGCCTACACCTCAGGGATATAGGTAGGTAGTCTAGCCTAGTCTAGTGGGCTAGACTACCTATGTGTTTTTATGGGAATTGATGCCATTAAAGTTTAATGTTTAATTCCCATAAAAACACATACAATACATTATGAAACCCACAATCAATGCTGTTTTACACCGTTTCTCTTAATCTGTCTGACAAGCGCAAGACCTACCATTTCTGAACTTCTCTCTTCAAAGTTGCTCATGAACTTTCGCACGACTGAATTAAGGGACTGATTTCTGTCTTTTTATCACCAGGCACGGCATATCGGGCGACACCAACGTCCAAGGCGAGCAGGTGAAGAAGTTGGACGTTTTGTCCAACGACCTCTTCATCAATATGCTCAAGTCTTCCTTCACCGCGTGCCTGCTGGTCTCAGAGGAGAATCCCACGATTATAGAAGTAAGTATCCTGGTAAAAATATTTAAACAAAAACTGTTTTTTTTTAATCAATTTTTTTTAATTAATTTTTACTTTGCTGCTAAGTATATCAGAGACGTACCTATCTATAGAGTAAAGATAGGTACCTGACCTACACAAGCACCGCTATTTTTTCTTTGATTGATTTTTTAAGCATGACCAAAGAATGAAAAATAGAAAATCGAGCGACTCGGTCGGTAGTCCGGTGACCTAGATATCGAAAAACTAGCTTCAGATACCCACTTTAAGGCTCTTACACACCGGCGCGACTTGTCGCGCGACGTGTCGCCTGGCGATTCTGCGATATTATCGCGCCGCAACACCTTTCACACAAGCGCTACACCGTGTAGCCGCGATATCGCCGCGACACCATACAAAATGAACATTTAGTATGGTGTCGCGGCGATATCGCGGCTACACGGTGTCGCGCTACTCGTCGCGCCGCGACACCGTCGCGGCGCGACAAGTCGCCCCTGTGTGAAGTGTCGCGCGCGTTTCCATAGAAATTGTTCTATGGATATATATCGCAGAATCGCGTCGCACTGTCGCGTCGCGCCTGTGTGTACAAGCCTTTATAATGAGGTGGCAATTCACGAGAAATATCGGATTTTAATTAGGTATTGCTTTACAGAGCTCTAGATATTATTATGTCTACCTTATGTCGACCTCTTTATTTTTTGCCCTTTGCACCAACTCCTTATGCGTCTGTGGATTATTCAAGCGATCGGATGACATGTTTTCACCTAGGCAAAAACGCCTAAACAAAAGCGTGCTGTTGTGTTTTCAACGCTCAACTCAGCGCCGAAAGGAGAAAATCGAACAGTGTGGTTTTAGTTTTATTTAGGCATCATTTAGCTATGTCGCCTTGTGTTTTTAAAAACAGGCATTAATTTCTATAAATTCTTCGTATCGTAACTAAATTATTTCATTAGGTATCTACTCTCCTGCCCATATGCCTTTTTATTTGGGGTCGGCGCAACATGTCTTTTTTTCCATACTTCTCCATTTGTCGTCCTCTCGGTAGTCTAAATTATTTATGAAACCTTATTAGCAGCTCCATCGATATTTTTATATTTGAGTTAGCATATCAGTCAGGGACTCAGGGTCAGTGAATGATACAGAATGATACCACATCGCCTTGAGATAACATTTTATAATTTTTTTAACTGTGAATTAAAAAAGGTTACTTACATTTTTTAACTGAGTATTTTTTTTTTCATCTAAAACAAAATTATATCTGATTCAGACCTACCCAAAACCCTGATAAAGTTGTGAAAGTTTCAAGCCAGATCAATGCCGTAAATAATCTTTTAATGACCATTGCTTAATTAGTTGTTTCCTACAAGGTCGCCTACCTTGACATTTGTAGAGAAAGATGTCCAGTCTAACCAGATCCAGTTGAATCAATTCCTCCCACCTGCAGGCGCGACACGCGACGCGAATCGCGCGCGACACCAAGGCACCGCTCGTTGCGCGACTTGCGGTGCCTTTATGTATTTTGTATTTTACCTGATTTTTTTATAGTCTGTCAGACTATAAAAAACTACACTTCGCCCCACTAGGTACAGCACAAAGACGTCCCCTTTCATAACTTCAACTTGTCTGTGGACAGCCATCTACCTGACGCGAGTGTGCGCGAGTCCAGTTCATTCTGCCATCTTCCTTCGACCTAATAATCAAAATCTAAGCACTAATTTATCCTATTTGTTCCCTAGGTAGAAAGTGAGAGGCGTGGTAAATACGTGGTGTGCTTTGACCCGCTCGATGGCTCTTCAAACATCGACTGTCTTGTGTCAGTCGGATCTATCTTTTCTATTTTCAAGTAAGTAACTAACTGGCGTTCTATTTGCTTAGCAGCAGGGTAATTGCGTAACACACTATCAGTAGCAATGGGTTTCATTTTGACAGTTCAACAACATTCATTGCGTTATTTATTTGCATTGTTGAGCAGACACATTTTTCGAACATATGGAGCAATGGATTAGAAATATGCTTCAAAATGATTCAAATTGACAGATAGTGTGTTAAGTACGCAATTAGGGTGCTTTACTCATAGGTAGTCTTGTGCCTGCTCGGTCATTTTAAAGATCGCTCCGTACTAGTTCATTTCGGACAGTGAACTAGTTCATTCTATTAGTTCTAATAGCTCTATTCGGTCTTCGCTCTCGGTAAGCATTTCCATAAAGCAGTTTGGACGGTAAGCTAAAATAGACACTAAGGCATTGAAATAACGCGCATCTCATCTCATTCTTGCGAATTCGGTCGGTCGGGTTCGGATAGCATCGTCATTCGTCGGCTATTCTCTCTCGTTCTCATTCTTCACAGACATCGAATGAAAACGTATAACGTTTCTGTCAAACAATCAGTGACTGTATTTCATTTTCTCGTTCGGGCGATGTACGAGTACCTACGAAAAGAGCTATTTGACCTATTAGACCGGTTACAAGTCAGCGTTCGGAAACGTTTCTTTTAGTACAGTGCGAAGATACGGCTCCTATTCGTTCATCGTTCACGAACTACACAAGACTACTCATAGACGGAGGTTACACGTTCATTCTGATGTCAGTTCAGTCTGTGACCTTGATCACGTCTAGAATGATGCCAGAATGATGGAATGACGCGCGGTATTACACGGTAAGTCAGACTGACGATCAGTCTAACCGAAAACTTCTACGCGATAACACGCTTATGCATTTGGTATGGATTTTAACAAGAAAAATAATATGCTCCCGTTGCCTTCGTAGACAGGACTAATATAGTAATATTATTATATATATATATTAGTAGAAAAAGAAAGCGGTGGTATAAAAAGTGGCTAATGAAAAGACCATAAATTCACTTAAATTTACTGAATGAGATATGAGACAGATAAAGATATATTTATTGCATAACTGTGTACAGAAAGCGTCACTATGTCCTAACCCCTCAAGTTTTAAAATGTTACACTGCTACAACATTGAATTCCTTACGAATAATCTAAAGAATACTTCAAAAAGAGTCCATTGTGTTGACTCGGATTCGAACCATCGCATCACCGAACGTCGTCATACTCATACCGGCAGTTTGACGAACTAGCCAGCGAGCCCATATGAATTGCGATGAAATTGTTATCTACTATCGGCTGAGTCATTATATCTTTAGGTCCCTGTCTAATCGAAAGATGTTATAATTTGAGGGTATCCATTAATTTTACTTACTTACGTTGTCTTTATAAAATTAATCCATACCTTCAAGTTAGAACTTTGTATACGTTCACTTAAAACGGCGAAGAGTAAACGACTACTAATTTTATCAATTATTTTTTTAAATGATTTCTGATTTTATGAGAACTAAAATAGTTGTTCTGTTTGTTGTAAAATAAGATCATAGTTTTGTTAAATAATAGCAATAATAAATATTATTAAATGATTAATAAAGTATTTTATTTTTCTTGATTTTTTAATTCTTTATAAATAATTACTACTTAAAACAAAATAGAAATATATATCAAAATAATATAATGAACAAAAAGCACATTTCGTGCCTATATAGGATTTGAACTTCCAATCTTATGCACGGTAAGCGGTCTTGAAACCTCCAGTCTATTTAGACGATGAATAAGTTGTCGTAAATGTTAACCCTATTATTGTTGCTTGTCGTCGCAAAAGTATTGTTTTATTGAAAAAAAACAATAATAAAAACAGAATAAAAAAAAAAATACTTACTTAAACTTCTTTATTCACTAAAACAATACATTATTTAAAATAAAATGTTTTTGCAAAATACAAAAACCAACTTGGGCCTATCACGGATTTGAACGCACATGTCTTTTGGTGGGGTAACTACTTAAAGGAGCTGTGTGTACATAAAGTTCTTATACATATTTTTTTGTTTGTTTCATGCAATAGTAATAAGAAATTGGGTACTTACAAATTCTATTTTTTATCAAAAAACTCATGCAGATTAGGGATGTGAAAAAATAATCGATTATAGAAAAAAACGATTAATAATTGATTTTTTTTCTATAAAAATCGATTTTTATAATCGATTTACATATTACAAAAAATCGATGAATAAAAAATCGATTTCTTATTCACTGCCGATTTTTTTCACCTAGAATTTAGAACGGCCGCGCAACACAGCTTTTTAGTCAGGAGCGCGAAGCCGCAAAGTACCGCGAAGTGTACAGACGCCAGCACATCAAGTTACTACAATCTGTCAGATTTCTTTAATAGATTTTCGACTTTATTGCTAAAGTATAAGGTTCAAGGTTGATTGGGAAAATCTGACAGTTTCGGGTAGGTTGACCTGCTGGCGTCCGTACCACTAACTAATAAATGAATGACGCTAAAGGGCGCTCCACACGGCTAAGATACTATAATATTTTATCTTTGTAATCCTTTTGTAATCCCCATAAATATGAAATAAATAATATTATCTTCGTCGTGTGTAATGGTCCATTGAATTGTATGGCGAGCGATATTGTATCTTAAGGGGGAAGCGCTAAGGTGGCCCGCGAAATTCAAATTTTCTTACGTTTTTTACAATTTGCTGGTCGGTATTAAGTTGTACGTTGATTAAAATATGATTCGCGGTCGTAACAAATATGTATTTACAGAATTATAATCATTACAATCAGTAATACAACTTGTTAAGTTAGTAAAAAAAAAAAAAAAAAAAAAAAAAAAAAAAAAAAAAAAAAAAAATGTCAAGATTTCATGAAATAGTCATTCTTGGGGATTACATGGTCTTAGAGAGTTGTGTTGATGACTTTAATGATTATAATAATTTTATTCTGTAAATACATATTTGTTACGGTCGCGCAAAACTTTAACTTAGAAAGATGTATTAATGATTCTTAGGATTAAAATTCTCTAAATATGTACCTGTTATTGTCGCGAATAATATTTTGATCAAGATACAACCTGACACTGACCTGCAAATTGCAAAAAACTTAAGAAAATTTGAATTTCGCGGTCTACTACTATCCATTCACCCTAAGAAATTTCTTCCTGCGAAAGGAGAAATTAAAAAAAAAACCTTTTTTGTGTAAAATTAATGTTTCGCTTGTTGATATTATTATTATTAACCCTTCGCATGTCGCGTGTACAGGGTATGTACAGATAACAATAGAATTTCATGCGACGGGTTAATAAAACTGAGTGCTGTGATAGTGATTATCGTTATTTCAGGCGTTTAATTTAATCTATCAAAAAAAAAGGAAAAAATCGATTATTTTTTTATCGATTTTATTACTAGGCAAAATAATCGATTCATTAATAATCGATTTTTTATGTATACTGTCACATCCCTAATGCAGATTATAAAATACCTTATCAATTAACATTTTCTTCAATTTATTTTTAAACATATTTCCATTTAATTCTTTAATTGCTGGCGGTAACTGATTGTACACACACGAATAGCAGTAACATAGGTACTTTTATATTACATCATATTGTTAATAACTGGTAAATTAATGTCATATTTATATTGTTTCCGAATATTTAGACACAGGAGAAGAAGATGACTATGCTGATTATTATCGAATTAAAGAATTTAATTTAAATTTTTTTATTCGTTTTATTCCAAAGAATAGGTAACATTTCCTAATGTAAGAATAAATTCTTTCTCCGGGGCTAATGGTAGAGATGGGGACGTCGGGAGCGGCGAGGGAGTCGGCGCAGGCGGCGACATGTCGTGCGACTCCATCGCTGTCTAAGCAGTGACTGACATCAGACTGATAGCTAATAAACACACGTTCATTCTGGCATCAGTCTGACCAGACTGACAAAAATTATTAAAATATTTAAATAATCATCATTCTGGACCATCATTCCATCAGTCTACGTGTTACACAATCAGTTTCCCGTCATTCTGACGTAAATCATAGACTGAACTGACATCAGAATGAACGTGTAACCTCCGTCATAGGGATGTCTTCACAGAGCTCCACTTATGGGTGTTGTGTGGTGAGACTCGGCGCGTTACGGGTGCAGTTTAATTTTCGACAGCAGCACGTTCTTTTTTAGATATGGCATCTCGCAGGTCAACCTAGGCTGCCTCAATAAATTAAGGTCTCTAGCCAGGGCTTAAAAAGTAAACTACACGCTAAGGGCGTACGTGCGGACGTCGGCTTAGGGCGTCTCTGGGGATGGGCAGCAAGAGACGGGCTGGATTGGATTGTAGACAGCGGCAAGCACTCCGAGTTTTCGATAACAAATAAAAAATGGTTGCCTGTAAAGTCGGTTTTACGGGCGAAGATTTTACGTGACAACGACCGATCATCCGATCATAGTTGAGTGGGAGAGAGACGCAAGGCATTCGGCGGGCCTCTCTCTCGTTCGGTGACTCATCGTAACGTTACCGAGCGTTACACTTTTTCATAAGTGACTCCCAGTCGCAACCTAATTTAAGACGTTGTCACGTCAAAAACAAAAGCACAACGGCGGCCCGTTGTATGAAGCTCCTTCGAAGGAATATAGCTTAGCTTATGTAATAATAACATGTTCTGCAACGGTTATCCGCGATCATGCGACGGGCCTTAGGTAGGTGTGCAAACGTGTCTTTATGATGCGTTGTTTGGAAACATCCATTGTATTGAGGTGTAACCATTAACCCTTGTATACTGCAGACAATACAGTAGATAATAATCAAATATACACTGATTTCAAAGGTTTATAATGAAAGATTAGATACAGGTAATTGCAGCTTAACACCATAATAAAAAGTCATAAACAACTTATAAATATATTTATCTGCCATAAGCTATCTATTGTTATGTTCCGATAAATACCTACTAAGCGTCATAAACTCCACCACGTGAAGGAAAACACAACGATAATGCCGAAATTTTCTAACTGCACTAAGGGGAAAACGTAGTAAATTATATATTTTTTTGTATTAAAAAATATTAATCACTCGAATGTACGGACGCCAGCAGGTCAACCTACCCGAAACTGTCAGATTTTCCCAATCAACCTTGAACCTTATGTTTTAGCAATAAAGTCGAAAATCTATTAAAGAAATCTGACAGATTGTAGTAACTTGATGTGCTGGCGTCTGTACGCAAATCGATTAGGTAGGTATTTACCTATTGTTCTTCTTGACAGAACCACCGCAATGACGTATTAAATTCAGAATTATCAGAAAATGTCGCTAACTACTCGAAATAAGTGGCAAAAAAGGCCCATGCCTAAACAATCCTAAAGTCGTTGGGTCTGACAAACAGGCCACATCGAACATTTTTAGATACTGCTGTTGATCTTCGATTCGACATCGACCTTCAAAGTTCAATCATTCGTATTAAACAAACAATATGTATTTTTTTTCTTCCAGAAAGAAGTCAAAAGGCGACCCCGTCTTAGCAGACGCCTTGCAACCTGGCAGCGAACTGGTGGCCGCTGGTTATGCTCTATACGGTTCTGCGACCATGCTGGTCTTGTCACTCGGCAAAGGCAAGGGCGTCAACGGCTTCATGTACGATCCCTCACTCGGAGAGTTCATACTTACAGACCCTAATATGAGGATACCTGAGAAGGGGAACATCTATTCTATTAATGAAGGTAAGGAATTTTAACAGAAAATCACGTTGCTAGGGATGTTTTTTGCGCCTCGTCTGCTTCCCATCGAAAACAATAGGAAGTTGAAAAGGGTTTGGGTGTTTTATAACTTTTGAAGTTCATCAACTGCAAATTGTCAGCCTAGTTTACGTACCTAAATTATTATTTTCTCCAGTTTTTGTTATGGAACAAAAATACAGATTACGCAAATAATTCTAAACACCATAATGCAGCAATAAAACTTCAGTTTAAAAAAAAATTTGTTGTTTCATAGAAAAGTGCAATACCTACGCTCAAATGGTCTGAGTACCTATGCGGTAAAAATGTATGATGTAATGTACTGAATGGTACCGGGGCAGGGTAATTGCGTAACACACTATTAGTAGCAGTGGGTTTCATTTTGACAGTTCAACAACATTCATTGCGTTATTTACGTTGTTGAGCAGACACACTTTTCGTACATAAGAAGCAATGGATTAGCAATATGCTTCAAAATTATTCAAATTTAGGGTAATATAGTGTGTTACGCAATTAGGGTGCGGGTTGCGCGTCGATTTCCCTGCCACGCTGTATAATGAAAAATAAAATGCTAAAGATTAAATAGGAAGACGCAGTAGTTAATAAAATATGTGTAAACCAATGAAGTCTTTACTGTACCTACTTACAGTGTACACCAAGATAGACACCAGACATACAACAAATAATAAATAGTACAATGGGTGGTTTATCAATCACAATCGGCCGTATCTGCCAGACAATCTGAAGATGAATATAATATTGATAGATAGGTATTTCACGGTTTTATGAGTGGGTGGAGTAGGTAGGTACTTATCGGTATAGTAGACAAGTTCTATCATTTTGCGACCACTAGGTAGGTACCTACCTGACGCAAAATTATTCCCAACTCATTGCAATCTACTACTGGCAGCGGCCTCTTTAATCGCATGCTATTTATAACTCTCTTGAATAGTCAGAAAACAGAAACAGCTCAAAGATTATTACAGTTTTAAATTATTTATCTCATTGCCATGCGTAACCGAAATCTTATAATTATGCAATGTAAAGTCATTATTACGAGCATGTATAATATACATACTAATTCTTAGATTCTATCACTATTTGTCATGCTTAAAAGGCATTCATCGATAAAAAGGCGGATCAAAGCCACTCTATCACAGAAACATTTTGTAAAATGTAAGGTCAGCAAATTGTGTTGTATCATTATTTTTATGTTATGTAAATCCATTAATTCCAGACTAATTACATGTCCATAGTAAATCTATGTTACGTTATGTTGTATATGGTATTATTATGTTTCGACCGGGAAAGCGGCTACTAAGGTTCAGGATATTATTTATTGATACACTTCAGTATTTTATGCAATAATCAGAGTTTGTCTGTTCGGTTTGTTTTTCCTTTCGTTGTTATTGTGTCCTGGGGGCCATTCAAGTATTACGTAAGCTCTACAGGGGGGCAGGGGGTCTGAATAGTGATTACGTCAGCAGTAGGTATTTATTTTATTACTTTTTCTGATTTTCTACAAAATTTTGTCAATTTTGGTTTGAATACATGGCAACGGGTTACAACGGTGTACTTGTCTTTGCTTGAAAACGAAACGCATAAAACTGCTGCCAAGAATCAATAAAGAAACCAGAACACATTGAAAAATCATAATGTACCAATGTTTACGTAAGCATTGGGTAATAGTTTTGCTTACTTTTACTGACGAGGTGGAGACGGGGGCAAAAAATCTGCTTACGTAATACTTGTACGGCCCCAGTGCTATTTTCTTAAAATCTCAACGTGAAAAGTTAGGTGAAGTGAGTTTGAAGTGAGCTGTCAATCCCTAGCATGAGCATCAGGTGGAATGACAGCTCACTTCATCTAAGTTTTCACCGAGAGATTTTTACCGGCAGTTATAAATATGATTTATGAAAGTGAAGTGTTATGCTTTGCTGTTGACTATAGAAAATGTTCAGTAAATATCGATGAGTAGGTACTCCATTTATAATCTAATCTATGTAGGTACTCAGGATATTAATGCATAATAGTTATTGTTATCTATCCAAAAGCACTTTTACAAATCGCTGTGGGTGTGTCAAAACAAGTTTGTATTTATGAAGTTCAACAACTGACCTTTGTATTTATTTTTAACTTACCTCGAAAACATATTAATATAATTTATTATATAAACACATTACAAAAGTTATCTAAAAGAAGAACATTTGATGAAAACTGAGTTGTTTCCATAGAGATAATGACAAAAATAACTACCAATACGGAGGTCGCTAAACTAACGCCACGCGTGGTGGATTATGGACCGCTCCTTCGCACAGACTGTCCAATCAGTGGGAACATTATAGGCTTACCTAACCATGGCACCCTTTTTCCAGGATATACCGCAGAATGGGAGGCAGGTCTAAAACAATACATTGATGATAAAAAGAACCCTAGGACTGGCAAGGCGTATGGCGCGCGTTACGTCGGCTCTATGGTCGCCGATGTGCACAGAACTATCAAGTATGGAGGCATCTTCTTATACCCTGCTACTAAGTCTGCGCCTAGTGGAAAAGTGAGTATCGACATTTTTAGGGTTCCGTAGCCAAATGGCAAAAACGGAACCCTTATGAATTGATTTTGATATGAGATTGAAACAAAAAAATAGAAAAAAACAATAAATTATGGGGGTTCCCCATACTTAGAACTGAAACTCAAATTTTTTTTTTCATCAAACCCATACGATATTGAGGTTTCTAATATATTTTTTTTCTAAACTGAATAGTTTGCGCGAGAGACACTTCCAAAGTGGTAAAATGTGTGTGTGTGTGTGTCCCCCCGTAACTTCTAAAATAAGAGAATGATAAAACTAAAAAAAATATATGATATACATTATCATGTAAACTTCCACCGAAAATTGGTTTGAACGAGATCTCGTAAGTAGCTCGCCCGTGAAAATTTAAAAACATGATGGTACGGAACCCTCGGTGCGCGAGCCCTACTCGCTCTTGCCCGGTTTTTTAGGGTTGCGTACCTCAAAAGGGAAAAACGGAACCCTTATAGGATGACTTTGTTGTCCGTCGGTCCGTCCGTCTGTCTGTCAAAGAAACAATCACAAGGAGGGAGCTCGAACTCAAGTCGTGAGAGTATAGACAGCAGACAGTTACAAATTAACATCCGATCTAGAACTACCTGTAGATAGTATTGGTAGGTACCTACTTTCATTCTACAATAACAGGATCCACACAGCTGTGAACTTTGATTCGAGTGAAAGAGATAAATTTGCATCAGACACAATATAGTCGTGACCCCGTAAACCAGGCTATCTGAAAGGGCACCGTTTCATTAGTAGCTATGGTAAACAATTACGACACTTCTATTCTTGATACGAAAATATACGGTTACTGAGGTACCTACCTACCTATAACCGGAGTTTCGATTTGAAACTATTCATTGAACCAAGAAAATGTTGTTCTCCCAAATCTTACTTATGTAAATCGCCAAGCTTTCATGATTGCCATAAGCAGATGCTCAGGTTCTGTTCACTTCCATTCTTCGTAATTTTCGAAACAGCCCTCGCGGGTCATCTCGCCATCTCTTTCTGGGCCAGCCTTTAGCGGCAATATCCAACTTCAGGCACCCATTGTATGGAGACTTTTGCCCAATGGTCATCGTGTATGCGGCTGCCCAATCCTATTTGAACCATAGATAATAATACCAACTTGTAATGAAAAAGATCTCCGAAATAAGTACCTAGTAACCATAGATCTATGCTAGTGACAATTAATTTTTATATAACTTCTTTTCAGCTACGTCTACTCTACGAATGCCTCCCCATGTCTTTCATCGTGACGGAAGCCGGTGGCCTGGCCAGCAACGGTCTGATCCCCATCCTGGACATCGTACCCACGGCCATTCACCAGCGAGCGCCATGCTACCTCGGGTCCAAGAAGGACGTTGAAGAACTACTCACGTATTTGAAGTAGATGAGCTGTTGTAAAGTGGAGTGAAGTGTGTATATGAGGATGTTTTTATAAGATGTTAACTATTTTGTTATGATTATTAAATCGTGTAAGAAGACTGATATGTTGGGTTTTTGTTGATACCAATGAGTGTGCTAATGTAACAATAATTTAAAAAAAAATGGTAGAAATAGAATCAGTTAATCTTCAACAATTTTTTTTTTGTTTGGAAATATTGTTGTACGACGATAAAATTTAATTTTATTAATAGAAAACAAACAGCTCATTTATCAAATTAAATTTCAGTCGACAACATCCATCGGTTTCTTAGTAAACTTCAACTATATCCGACGCTCCTGTATACGTATCTCCTTTGTTGACTGTACCTACTATAGACCTAACAATATCAAGGATTTCAAATTAAAACGCCGAACTTATTAAACTTACCTACTATTTATTTACATCAAAATAATAATACATACATTACATACACTGTGCTTAGTATTTTCCACAACGTGCTACACCCAGTCTTGACTCGAATATTCCTAGTCGAAATTGTAAGAAATAGTTTTTTATTTAGAAAGTAAATGGTCTTCTGTACCATGACCAGTACATGGGTTGGCTATAAATGCATACCAGCAAAGATCAAATTGGCTTGGCAGTAAGAAATTTTAACAGAGGCAGATGGGAGGGATTATTTATACCTGGTCATGATAATATAAGTCATAAACCACGTAACACTTATCACATAACTGTTAACGCACCATTACTTTGTAGCAAGTTCATAAATATTAATCAAACCTTACTTATATTTAGCTACGAATAAGTCTATATTCCTTTATGTGTCCCTGAGATATTAGGGATGGCGAAACTGGACACGGTGAAATCAATCGAGTGCTTATATTACACTTGCCGTTTTTATTGTCTTTTGCCATAGAATGTGGAAGAACTTACAGGGCACCATGTGCTAGCCAACATAGCCCTCCTTTTGCTTCATCCACGTTTATAAATCAGAAAGCTAATTCCCGTATTAAAATACGTTCAAAATCTACTCGCAATCTCATCTTAGTGACCAACAATGTCAATAACTTGTAGAAGATGTAGGTCAATTATAGGTATTTTGTAAAGATTAGAATGGGATCCGGAAACCAATTGGGGGTGGCAAAGTATTGGGAAAACTAGATTTAAAATCCAGCGACACGATGAAGAAGAAGAAGAAACAATCCTCCTTCATCACTTTCGTACATTTCCTATGAACCAACGCACACTACAGGCGGGGCGCACCGCACTTTTTTTTTGCATAAAAATGCGTTGCGCTGCGTCCCATTGCGGCTGTAATGTATCGCTCGTATGACTTAGAAAAAATCCTAGCATACAGTTTCGCCAACCCCATCTTATGTATACTGGACAATGCCAGGATATAACTATCTTATACCTATTAGAAACTCGGTTTGTTCTCTTAGTAATACATATCTAAGCGGTGAGAGCGATGAACTGATGGAAAACGTCCAGGATGTGAGGGTCCAGGTCTTGAGTGAACAGCAGCGTCTCCAGCGTGCTGCTGTACTTCTGGACTTGTTCATGGTGCTGGAAGGAATAAGGTTCATTTTAGAATGTGTAATAAAATTCTGGTGTAGGTCATGGGTCCTTTGCCCAGAAATGGGACAGTACAGGCTAGCTTCAATAATAGGTGTTGCTGTTTTCGTCTCGGCATCATCGGCAACGAGTCACTTTTAATCGACGGAAAAGACATAAATGCAACTTCTCGTAGAATTGAGGGGACCCTGGAGAAGCTTGCTCTGTCGGCATACATTAAATAAGATGGTAATCCAAGTTGCCATTGCTATCAAAAACAGGAATTAGACTGATGACAGGCAGCAGTTTAATTAATTTAAGATAACGCAACTCAGGCCCCCAAGATAAAGATGCTGCCCAGTTTGAGGACCCCTGCTCAATTAACTATTTTAAATATACTAGATGCAGTAAGTATACAATAGAATGATTTTTTAAATTTATTTTGAAACAATGGGCCAATACATTGTTCTTATTTCTTTCTTCCTAATTTTATAGTTATGTTGTGTTATTTTTAAGTATCTTGTGCCCAGTCCTATGGCATTCGGTCTAAGATCAAGTCTACGATGAAGGTACTCACGATCAAGAAGACCTGTCGCAGCCTGCCGACAGTGCTGCGGTACCAGTGCGTGTCGGGATCCCGCGCGTCCGTGTCGCAGCGAACTAAATGTTCCGATAAGATCATGATGAACCGTTGGAAGACGATCAGGAACAGACGCTTTTGGTCCATGTGGGCTGCTTCGAGACGTTCCTCCATACGCTCTACGGCCTGAATGCAGATATTACAGTGTTAGTTTATGATCGCTCGATTTTTGGAAAGCTGATTTAGTGTCTAAACCAACAACAACTTTTTGCAACTTTTGTAAACTTTGCAATCCCATTTTTGAAAAAAACTAAATAAAAAAAAACAGTAAAGCTGTTGTTGTGTTGAAAACTCCATAGGCCATAAGTTTATTAGGATTGTAGCGTTTCAACCAAACTTCGGGTAATTCATCAAGTCATTCAACAAGATACTAGCGAAGTAATGGAATTAAACTCAGCAATTTTATTTTGAGCAGTTTTGCCATGTAGAATAAAATATTTTGATGATACCTCTTCCGTAGGTTTATCTTGGTCCTTCTTCTTTTTGCTGCTATTTTCGTCTTCTGAATCTGAACTGCTGGAGTCAGCTCTGGCTAAGGCTTCCCTCGCTTCTTGGAGCTCACCGCCTGAATGATTAAACACGCTTTATGAATATAGAATTGCTTCTATCCAATCCTATTGTGTTAACTAAATTACAAGATATCAGTAACTGCTAAAGAATTCCTTGGAGCGAAAACGATTCAGGCTGCTCCGTGACCTCTACTATATAAATGTATTGTCTCCGCAACGGAACGAAAATACATAGTTTAAACTTGATAGGCCAGGAGGAAACTGTTTAAAATTAGCTCGCAAGATTCTATCCAAATATCTAAATAAAAGCTTATAAAACAATCATAAACTCACTCAATTTCGACACATGCTTATTCATCTTATCAATCGTCAGATGCAGAACTTCCCACAGGTAGTTATGCGTAAAGAACGGCGCCATTTCCTTGGAGAACAACCATGTGGCGACCGCGTTGCACTCAACTATCTGTGTCTTGAGCATCTTGTCTACTAGCACGCACACCATCTGTGGGTGACGCTGCCATAGCTCCCATACGTTGCGGAGAATACAGATCTGGG
The DNA here is from genome assembly GCA_963082905.1 of Oligia fasciuncula. Lineage (NCBI taxonomy): Eukaryota > Metazoa > Arthropoda > Insecta > Lepidoptera > Noctuidae > Oligia > Oligia fasciuncula. The sequence goes on from OY720401.1 coordinate 6,319,100, forward strand.
CTTCCTCGGATTCGGCTAGGATCTGAAGAATTAAGATATATTTTAGTTTTATTACGGAAGTTACGTTTGTGAACAAAACCACACGTTATGGTGCAAACATACTGATGCCAATCGTAATGAAACATTACAGATATTCATGGATTGAGTCTACATTTAATTTTGACGTTGATTGTTTGACGAAATACCATATGTCGGCACCATATAAGGTTTGCCTAATTATTTTTCATTTATATGTTCACCAACAAGACCATAAAATCTTTCCAGACAAAATAAAAAGGAACGATTTTTCAATCGTCAGACCACTTTTACGTTAACAATAAATATTGCGGTCTGACATATTTTCTGTACTGTCAAACCATTGTGGTTTTTATTCCTCTGTTAAAGGGTATCTAAAGATTGAAAAATCGGCCCTAAATCTTGTATTTTATATGTTTTCTTGCAACCTTACATAGAACTTAGAAGCTTACCTTGAAAACATAATGGAACTTCGAGATAGCAGCAAAGCTATGCGATATACTCTTACTGCCGAGATTCAACAGAGTCTGTACAAAGACATCGATCTTCAGCGGGTTGTAAGCCGCTGCAGGCGCGGCCGCAGCCTGTTCGCCCTCACGAAGAGGGTTCGGGAGGTCTCGGAGAACGTTCAGCGCTTCTTCCGGAGTACATTTGTTGCGGACGCAGACTACCAACTGGTGAGCAGCTTCGGTGCCGGGAAGAGAGGCTGTAATTAGAACAGAATAATGTTTAAGTTTTGAGTTCAAACGAGAGAAGTGCGCTAGTAACTGGGATAGACTGGATGTGGAAGGTGGAGGACAGAGTGTTGTGGCTCAGCTTGGGACAGGACTACGTCCAGCAGTGGACTGCAATAGGCCGAGTTGATGAATTATTTTAGTTTTCACAAAAATTAAGACTAGTGTGGACCCATGACCCAGTGAAGGTCCCCGGAATCCGCTAGATGAGGGCAGCGCAGGATCTGTCGGTGTAGTGATGCTTACGCAAAACATTTGTTTAGCAAAAAACGTCTTTCACCGTAATGAAGTTTTTTTATCAATCATTTAGGCAACAAGAAAGTGAATAGTAATGTAACATCGCGTTTATTTAATAAACAATGCAGCGGTTTGTCAATTAAAATAGCTAGATTTTATTTAATAAAAAAATTACAAAAACAAACACATGACATGACACGGCTTGGTAATTACTTGGTCCGTGAGTCGTCTTAGGGGCTGAAAGATCCATTAACTATTGAGGAAAGTGACAATCATAACATTAAGGTTTCTACGTATATGTACTCAACAAATTGCACCGAGTGGTTGTGTGACCAACGTATCAAAAGGAGTATATGGATCGTATCGCATGTAACGTTCTACAGTTTCTGCCTATCGCCACGGGAAAACGACTTGATTTAATGTCAAAATTAACCTTATTCCGCCATAGCTACCAAATTGCCCAACAATACCATGCAATTCTTCACTAGTTCGAGCGATACGAGATATAATAAGAGGGCGCGCTAAGAGCAATGTGGAGATAATTAACGTAGATTCGGGTGAGATAACTAACAAACAATACCGGGTATATTGCGCAAGCGCACCGTTATCGCGCGCACAGAGATCATGAGAACTGGATGGGATTAGGTGGCAGTGCGTGAACAAAGCGAGTTTAATAAATATTTTTTTAATATGATTAAATTATATTAATTATTATAAGTTCATGTGAAGAATATAATTTAAGACATATTTGTTACTACACACTAATTTAGTTTTTTCTCAACATAAACAAAATTTTCCGCGTCATTGGTAGTTAGATAATTGCCTATAATTTAACTTTCTGGAGATCCCTCCCAGTCGGAATAGTAGGTAAATAAATCGACGGTCCCTACGTATATAAAGACATGTCGAAAATGGCATCATTGGCTTTAGATTATCTATGCGCACATACTGACATACGATTTTTTTTAAATTTTATTTATTTACCTTGTTTTACAAATCGTATAAAAGAACAAGTATTATAAATACAATCTAGGGCGTGTTGAACACAATCCTGATCCTGTAAACCTCGGTTTTTGACTTGACCTTATGTACATACGTAGGGACTGTCGAAATAGGTACATACCTTTAATTAGTATTATATAGACTTATTTCATTTAATCGTTATACCGTCTTTTTTTTTTTTTTTTGCGGATGGGAAATCATCAAATGACCCCTCCCGCTCTGGCGTTATACCGTCTTACATTTAAACCTAAACCTTATAAGTACCGGAGATTTCGAAGCAAGCATAATTGCATACTTTTATTCCGTCACTAAGCGTGTATTATCTACAAATGTCTACGAATCGAAAGATTCTCATTAATTACACAATCATAAATTCAAGAGAAATAAATCCAATTTCGTGAAATAAACATAAATTACACAGTCAACAAGGAAAGCAGTCGGATTCCCTATTCGTTCAAGCATAACATCTCATGTTCTTCGTTTATTCAACGCAAACCAATAATAAGAATGATTGACAAAGTAATATGTGCACTTGGCTTCAACAAATCAACAAACAATTTACGACCCTATTTATAGATTTATTAAGTTGCAAGTTCAGTGAAATTTTTCAAATTAAGAGAACGCTTTATAAGGCAGACTTCAGACTAGCGTTCCGCGTGCGCTTGCGACTCGTGCATAAAAAACGGCGATATGTCCACGAGATGGAAAGTGTGCACGCAAAGTAGGAATTTCACTCGACCACCCCTCGCGTGGAAGATAATAGTTTTTCAACGGACGTCGTTTGTAAAAACTATCATGAGATATTGTTGATTGGAAAAGTGAGGACGTAGTATAGGATAGTGATATGCAAATTGTTTCTATTTAGTAGACAACCATTTTTGGAAATAACCATGTGTGAGCCTCTCTCTTATTATTAAATTAAAAATGGCATTATCATCTGCCTAGCCTCTTAGTAAACATGTTAACCCTCGGCTTCTAGTCTATCCGGATGCAGCTGAATATCAGTATTTTACACGAACTGCCTATCTGACGCCCACAATCCAGTTACTGGGTAAAACTGGATATTAAGAAAGTATTCTGAGCTTTGTAAATAGGAAAATCTGCAAGAATCCCACAATTAAAATTAGTGTAATTATGATTGACTTAGCTATGAAAGGACATACAGTATTAAAGGCAAATCCAGACTGATATACAAAACCATCTCACGACATCCTTATAAATTAGCAATACTTTGTAGATATCGGAATCATTCATCGTATGATTCAATCAACCATACAGATCATCGCAGTCTGAGACTTATACTTGTCTACTGCCGAATATTTAAGCCTCTCCCAAGTTGCACCACAGCGTCCACAGCACACAATTCCGATGAATATCGAGACTATTATAAAAAAGGTGTATTTAAAAACTCGTTAACGCGCGGACGTTCTGCTAATGTTACGGCAGTTTCCTTGAAAGGTACCTATATGAAAAGATAAGTTACATAATATATTGTGAACTTCCTTTAGTTATGTCAATGCCCTAGTAAATGTCAGGTTTTACCAACACGTCCTCAAGGTCGCTCAGCTGTGGAACGAGCAGTCTCTCTGAGGGATAGAATCCGGAATGAGGTGATCCGGCAGAGAACCAACGTTGTCGACATAGCGCACAGAACAAGCAAGCTTAATTGGCAAATGTGCCGGCCATATTAGCCGTAGAACCGATGACTGTTGGGGTAGAAGTGTTAAGTGGAGACCGCAAATCGGTAAACGTAAGGTAGGACGCCTTCAGGCTAAGTGGAGCGACGATCTTCGCAGGATGGCTGTTAGCAGCTGGATGAGAGTTGCCGAGAATCGAGCTGAATGGCGTGCAATTGGAGACACCTTTGTCCAGCAGTGGACTGATGGTAGGCTTAAGATGATGATGACCAACACACCCAGAAAACAGATATGTTGGTATGTCTGAAACTAGTCTCAGGGATCCCGTGGTTTACAATGTTAATATGATGACATAGGCTAGTTGGCATCCCCCCCGGTGGGTTCCCGCATTGTCGAGGCGGGGGGGCTCAGTAGCCGTGGCTTGGACACCCACGGTGAAGCGAAGAGGAACCCGAGGAGGGGCCGCTCGTCAGGGCTTTTGCCGACAAGCCGACGACGTAGCGGCCAACATGTAGGTTGCGGTGCCGCTTGGGCGACATCGCAACTGAGGCGGGCCGCGATGTCGTACCGGAGGCATCGCGGCTGAGGGTTGGAGGCCGCGGCGGGAGAGGAGTGCCGGTATTACGGTGCGCCGCTCTCCCTACCTTCCGCGGCCTTGACGGGGTCGCCACCGTTCGATGGCGGACGCGGTGGGGCCGCAGGGGAAGAGGAGTGTTGGTATGACGTTGGCCACTCTCCCTATCCTCTGCGGCCGAAAATTGGCAGGCGGCGGGGCCAATGACCTGACCCGTCGCAGGGGGACCAAGGGTGGCAGAGACGGGGTCGTCTGGCGCCCATGTGCTGGTTTGGTCCCTGGGGTGGTCACGGCGTGCTATGTGTTCTGGTGCGCCGGTGATGGGGAGTACTCCCCGGAGGAGGGTCCGGTGACTGACAGCCGCGGCGGGTTCACGGATGAGTGCTAACGCGTGCCCGTGTTCCCGCCATAAGCGGCAGAGGAGGACACCGTGGAGTTTTAGTGGGTTAGAGTCCCACATAACTGCACTATCTCCCCGTGGTAGTGCAGAATGCATGAGCATTTCTCCACGTAAAAAAAAAAAAAAAAAGGCTAGTTGGCATGAACGTTAGATTTTGGGTTACAGACAGCTTTACAGAAATACTGTAAGAAGGTCCAAGTATTATTACCTATGTCCAAAAATTCGAAGACATCTACCAACCCGCACTGGGCCCACGTCTACTCCCTCTCACAGAGAGAAGGCTTGTGTCCCAGCAGTAGGAACATTACAGGCGGATTATGCTATGGGTCTATTAGGTACCTGCTAAACCTTCAAGGATTATCGGCGGGACGTTAGGTGTGTGTATGTGGTTAATGGTACGGTCAGCAACAAAGGTCGATTAATACAGCTTCTTTTACACATCATGTAAATTGATACAAAGTGATTTGATAATCTCCTTTTTAGCATCCATATTATTATTATAAATTCGAAAGTAACTCTGTCTGGCTGTATGTTACCTTTTCACGCCTAAACACGGGATAAAATAAAATTTGGTAGGACATAGGGGTAGGATAGATTTTGTAGCGGTATCTACAACGCAACATGCGAACAACGCGTCATACTGACGTCACGCAAATCCTGCATCGCGCAAGCAGAGTTTACCGCGCAACTAGCATAGATACAACGGCCCGACATGAATCATCGAGCAGTTGCCCGCCAGACACAACACCCGTCTGGTCGGAGGATCCTCCCTTTTCTATGGAGGATGAGTGAACTTTACACCCTGTTCCTTCCACTGTACCATAGAATGTTGTTAAGGGATGAGAGTAGTGAACATTGCTATTCCTAACTAAATCTCAATAATACAATGTTTGGACTTTAAAAGAGACCATGACCTCTGAGTTTGTTTCGGCATTTCTTCTCAGAGATCAGTCAGCTAGGAAATGCCGGCGCCATCTAGTTTAGAGTTCTTATTAAAAAAACTTTTAAACAAGGAAACACAAGGAAGAACCAATAGTGCAAGCTTTCAATTCAGCACAAATGACGTCAAACAGTCGTGCAAGCTACGCAACATTGAAATGGAAATGTAATACTTTTTCAATGCGACACTTTCGAATGCGTTCCATAATTACTTTACCAGCGATTCATTATGATCGCGTAACTTACACAAGTCATTTTAAGTGTTACTGTCCATATCATTATGCTAAAATGTAGTATAGATACCAAAAAAAACAGAACAATGAGGTGTACATACTGAACTCTGAATAATTTTGTCTCTAAATATAATCATCATCTGCCTAGCCTTTTCCCAACTATGTTGGGGTCGGCTTCCAGTCTAACCGGATGCAGCTGAATATCAGTACATGGAGCGACTGCCTATCTGACCTCCACAACCCAGTTACTGGGTAATACGATACCCCTTGGTAAGACTGGTTGTCAGACTTTCTGACTTTCTATCTTTTTCTTTCATGCAACCCTAGAATGGAAAATAAACAGCGGGCAGTTTCTTATTTTCAATATATTTAACAACACGCATTTGGTGTGGTATCGCACCGCATGGAGTGGTTTCTAATATAAATAAAATTGTCTATTGTATTATTGTCCCAAAATAATACAATAGACAATTTTTGATGTTCAGTTCACAATACAGTGAGCTCTCGTTATTGAAATAACAAAAGGCAAAACCTACTGCAGTCACCTATTTCACCGGTAGGCAGTCTTAGTCCTAAGTTTACCAGTGAATAACGTGAGAGAATACTCTAAGATAAATTTATATAAATGTTTTTACGTGTTACTGTCCATATTATTATGCTAAAATGCTTATAGAAAAACAGAACAATCAGGTGTACCTACCTACTGAACTTGGATAATTGTTCATTGTGTACAAAATTGATTTACGGTTTACAATACAGTGAGCTCTCGTTATTGAAATAAATTTAAGCAAACCCTACCAATCACTTATTTTGTCTGTGAGCAGTCCTAGTCCTACGTTTACCAGTGAATAAGGTAAGAGAACACTCTAAAATATATAAAAATAAATACTTTTTAATAATAAAAATATTTTTGGTGCTAAGTATCACCAACATCACAAATTATATCTCATGCGCACAAATGTTCAACATAAGTAAATAAGTAGCTTAATTTTAATTTAACTTTAGTTTATAACATTAATTGTTTTTATTATTTTTAAATTACTTTTACTGTGTTTTTTATTACCTATGTATATTTTTTAAGAGTTCACTTTAGAGCTCGTTCGAATTTTTTATGTAACCTATTTTGGAAGGCGCTGGTCTGTGATAGGTACAATGATTTTCATTCATTAGTATCAGGCACCAACGATACACTTTTTCTGTAATGTACATTTTTAGTTGGAAAATTGTTTTTGTGAACCTTAAATGTGTTTTTTTCTGAAATTATAAAATATTATTAGTAATAATAAACATAATAATTCAAATATAAATCCAAAAATCAGTGCAACGGCTTTATCGACTTTAGCAAAATAAATTGATATGGCGTTCATTCCGTTGGTGTAGAATTTGATATAGCATAGCTATGAACGCAGGCACTGATAAACAGGTAAACTGTTGAGTTACTGTTACGTTAATTATGTAAGACAAATTCCCGAAGCCTGAAAAAATCTCTGATGAACACAAGTCCTGCTTAAAAATTCGAACTATTTCTCTACTATTAACATTAATCTCCTCAATGTTTTTGTAACTGCCTTTAATTTGAAGGACTTGCGTCATTTCTAGGTATGCTATGAAAACTTTTGAACCCACACAAAAATAAATAAGTAGGGCATTACTTATTTATAACCGATTTAAACTTATTAAAGAATGTTGATTTCAGTTATCCGTTAAAGAGATGTGTCGTGGTAAGGGTGCCGGTACGAGGAGCGTTTGAACGTCAGACGCCAGTAAGCGCCGACAGTGCGCCCGCGACGCACCAGTAGTAGTCAACACAGTGGGGAACTATCGTGCAGTGCCGTGAAACAGTGAATCATGAGATCCGCATTGATATGCGTATTCTTTACGCTTGTTGTAAGTATACAACCTTGGACAATTATGTTTACAAATAAATATTGATCAACAATGGTCTTCTAGACAACAAAAAATTGCGTGCCCTTGAAACAAGTCGGTATTTTATTCTCAAACTATTTCTTTTATTTCATTTTCATACATATCATTTGCATTTTTTAAAACTTAAGTTAAAAATACATTAAAAAATATCAAACTGTCATTATTACCTACCAAATTTTATATTTCTAAATGAAAATTTTGCCACAGGATAGATCAGTGACACTTGAACAAATAAAATACTTTAGATCGCAGTCGCAGGCCAGTTTCTAAACTGGTCTGCGATCCTGCGAATTAATTGACCAAAACGTTCGACGATATGTGACTGATTTTCTCGGTTCGTAATTGCAGCATCTCATATTAATAAATTCTAATAAGTGGCATCTTGTTATCGTGCTAATTACATATTAGGGTTTTAGGAATGTGTGTTAACAAGTAAAACTAATTTTAATGTGCTGCGTAGCTTAGCGCAAGCTCTAATAGATTTTCTGAGATATGAGAAAAACAAGTGTTTTTGTAAATTTGGTTGTATCATGCGAGTTTGGTTTTTTTTCATCCAATTCCTAACTACGGTTTTATGATAGGATCATCATTGAAAAAAAGATATTAAGATGCTTGCCTGGGTGAGAGTTGTTATGTAACCTTTCCATTGTATCAAAACATACATTCATTGTTCTTAATCCACATTCAAATACCAAATCTAGAACATAGTGAACACTCACGAAATATTTAATAATCAACAAAAATAATATTTTTTATAACAATACTATTAAACGAATTACGCAATAGTACTAGATAATGACCTAGAGGTACCCTATTGTAACTAGATGAGATTTTCTCATGTAAGTGGGGCAATCAACTACATCTAACACTATGAGCGATTTCTTCGTGGAAAACCATATTAGTACACGCAATAATGTCCAATTAAAATAGAAAAAATAGCGACTTTAAAGGCGATAACGGCCTGGTAATGTCAATGGGATTTTTTGACACTTTATGAAATTAAGCGTTGATTGTCTCATAAATGCTTTGGTTAATTAAATACAGGGTGCGGACAAAAGAATTAGTTTGATGGCCTCACTAAAAAAGTCACAACAGACAAAAATGTGTTACTAGAGGATAAAATTACAAGTTTTAAGCAACAACATAACATCATACTTGTATTCGTCAATGGTATAGGCAGCATTATCTAGGGGGCAAGCCTATTGCACCTGTAGTTTAAAAAAGCGGTCAGGAGCGAGTCGGACTCGCGTACCGACGCTGACATAAAACGGTGCACAGTGTTAAAATTCTCTGACGAATATAGGCCTAACCGATGAAAAATTAAAAACATGATGGTACGGAACCCTAAAAAATCGATCGTAGTGCTTCGCATTATGAGTCGTGCAATATTTTCAAGTTGAAAATTTCAACTAGCAGCGCCCCGCGGTTTCACCCGCATAAGTGTCGATCCCGTGGGAATATTGGGATAAAAAGTATCCTATGTCCCTTCCTGGGACTCAAACTATATACCAAATTTCATCTAAATCGGTGTAGCGGTTTAAGCGTGAAGAGGTAACAGACAGACAGACAGACACACTCTCGCATTTATAATATTAGTATGGATATTACGATTCATACATAACAATTTTTTTTTAATGTTTATTTAGATTTGGTACCTAAATTATAATGACATCTCAGGTCTTGAATCAAATCCATGTGCTAACATAGACATAAAATTAAAATGGCCTTTACATTACGTCTTGGCGTCTTATCTAGCATAGCATGTAGTAAATATTATTTAAACTTTCTTTCATACACATTACCATAGAATTAGCTAATCTATTACGTATTTATGTATGCATATTATTAATACTGTTGCGCGCCACAATTAATGCCTGGTACATGGTGACATTAGTTACCACTAGCGCCATCTAGTATCGAGTAGCAGAACTAGTCGAGTCACGATCGTTCTAGAAAATTCGATACTAGAACTTTGTAGAACTTTCTCGAACTATCGACACCTAGTCGGTCGGGGCCGGTATGTACTCGAACATTCTAGATGTTTCTACAATGGAAGGTTCTAGAACTATCTGCGGCACTATATAAGGCCGGGATGCGCGACGACCGACACAGTTTGGATAAAGCGACAAGAGCGAAAACATCTAAGCGATATTCAAGTGCGAATTAAGAGTGCTCAGTAGTGTGATTGTGTTCTTTTAATTAGTGTTTTGAGTTGTAATTAGTGTTGTAAAATAAATTGTTATTTTTGGTTATTAAATCGGCAGTTTTTATTGTCACGAACCCGAAGCTCGTAACAATTGGTGTCAGAAGCGAGGATTAAAATGCCGATCTTACCCAAAGACGACACGGAGGGTATCCGTACCCGGAGTCAACGCCAGCAGGAGACGGACCAGCGGCGATTCGGTGGAGCAACGCCACAGGGGTCGGAAGGCCAGCTACCGACCACGGAGGCCGGCCCGTCCACAGCTGCTCCAGCATCATCAGCACCAGATTTTGCTGCTCTGATGATGATGCTGCAGGAGCAAGCCCGTCGACAGGAGGAGCAGTCCCGCCGACAGGAGGAACAGGCTCGCCGACAGGAGGAACAGGCTCGTCGGTTGGAAGAACAGCTCCAGCGCGACAAGGAGGAACAGGCCCGCCGTCAGGAGGAACAGGCCCATCGATTGGAAGAACAGCTCAAACGGGATAAGGAGGAGCAGGTGCGCCGCCAGGAAGAACAGATGCTCCTCATGAAAGACCTTCACGCAACCTTCGGGAAAGACATGAACGAGGTGAAGGAGAAGGTTGCCCAGCATGACAACCGCCTTTCAGAAGCTGAAACTCAGATCAGCAAGTTTAGTGACGTCATTGCTGATGTGAAGCAGGAGTTGGGTAACCTTAAACTTGGGTATGGAATCGCAGCTCCCGTAGCTACAACACCTTCGCTACGTGGATTCAAAGTGCCACCGTTCGACGGAACTTCTTCCTGGTCGGCCTACAAAATCCAGTTTGAGGCTGTCATGAAGGCGAACGGGTGGAATAAAAATCAGGCCATGACTGCCCTCACGCTAGGCCTGCGCGACCAGGCCTTAACTGTTCTGGAAGCTCTCGGTAAGGAAGTGACTTACGAGCAGCTTCTTGAGGCATTGGAGGCTCGGTATGGCGACGCTCACCTGGAACACGTGTTTCGTGCGCAGCTCAAGGATCGCGTGCAACGCAGTAACGAAAACCTGCAGCAGTGGGCCCTTGAAGTGGAGAAGCTGGTTCGTAAAGCGTACCAGTCTGTACCTGCGCTTATTGATGGAAACCTGGTGCAGGCATTCATCGACGGCATCCGTGACCTTGAAGTGAGAGCTGCTGTGAGGCTCGGGCACCACGGGACGCTTAAGGACGCCTTGGCCCATGCACTGGAGGTGGAAGCTGTGCGGCAGGATTATCGTTCCCATCGCGTCAGGGAGGTTGTAGCGGCTACAGTTCGCGATCGTAATAGAAGGTACAGCCCTAGGTGCTACGGCTGTGGGGAAAAGGGCCACCTTCGATCCAGTTGCCCTAAGCGAACTGCAGAAAGGGAAGATGACTGGTCTCCAGAGAGAAGTGCAGCTAACAGCACCGCCCAGCAGCAGAAGGAATACAACTTTGTGGTCAAACATCGCAGCGGAAAATCTCATGGCAACGCGGATGCATTGTCAAGAAGACCTTGTCCTGAAGACTGCAAGCATTGTACTAGGCAAGAAAGTAAAGAAGTCGTACCTGTGAGGATGCTCAAGACAGACCTCAGCAACGAGTGGAAGGAAAGCCTGCAACGTGCACAGCAGGAAGATTCGGACATCAAGCCGATTCTGGAGTGGATGAAGGCCAGAGCTCCTAAGCCCAGGTGGAGTGACGTCTCAGCGATGAGTTCGATCACAAAAAGCTATTGGGCCCAATGGGACAGCTTGGTGATTCAGGATGGAGTCCTGTGCCGTAAATGGGAAAATACTCGGGGAGACAGCTGTCATTTGCAAATGGTTGTCCCTAAAGCTCAAGTACCAGATGTTCTTCAGCTGTACCATAATGGTTGTTCAGGAGGTCATCTGGGAGTAAAACGGACTCTACTGAAGATACGAGAACGGTTTTACTGGGTCCACTGTCGGGACGATGTCGAGGACTGGTGTCGCAAATGTACAAGTTGTGCAGCTGTAAAGGGACCTCAGACTCGCAGTAGAGGTGCATTGAAATTGTACAATGTTGGTGCACCATGGGAGAGGATAGCCCTTGACGTTGCGGGGCCGTTTCCGGAAAGTGAAAGTGGCAACAAGTATTTCATGGTTGTGATGGATTACTTCACCAAGTGGCCGGAAGTCTTCGCCATTCCAAATCAAGAAGCTTCGACAGTTGCAGATAAGTTAGTTCATGAAGTCTTCTGTCGTTTTGGAGTACCTTTAGAGATTCACAGTGATCAAGGAAGGAATTTTGAGTCACAAATATTCCAGGAAACTTGTCGAGTTATGGGTACTCATAAAACCAGAACAACTTCTTACCACCCACAGTCGGATGGAATGGTAGAACGATTTAATCAGACATTGGAGAGGTACCTAGCAAAAGTTGTGGAAAATCGGCAACGAGATTGGGACAAGCACATACAACCGTTTTTGTTGTCATATCGAAGCGCTGTTCACGAAAGTACATCGGTGACACCAGCTTTCGCAAACTTTGGAAGAGAATTACGGCTGCCTGCAGACCTGATCACCGGAATACCACCTGATGCCCCACGCAGTATAACCGATTATGCGAATGACTTGCGGAACAAAATGAATGACATTTATGAGCACGTCAGGCAATCGGGCCAGCAAATGTCTGAAAAGATGAAAACCCGTTATGACCGCAAAATGAACAATAAAGGGTTCGACGAAGGTTCACTAGTGTGGTTGCACAATCCAGTCCGCAGCAAAGGGAAATCTCCTAAGCTTCAAGCTAAATGGGACGGACCGTACCGGATTGTGACAAAGATCAATGACGTAACCTACCGGATACAGAAAGGTGCAAGAGGTACTCCTAAGATCGTCCATGTGGACCGACTGGCGCGTTATTATGGGGCTGATAATGCTCGGGACGAGCATGTCTTAGGAGGGGGCAGTGTTGCGCGCCACAATTAATGCCTGGTACATGGTGACATTAGTTACCACTAGCGCCATCTAGTATCGAGTAGCAGAACTAGTCGAGTCACGATCGTTCTAGAAAATTCGATACTAGAACTTTGTAGAACTTTCTCGAACTATCGACACCTAGTCGGTCGGGGCCGGTATGTACTCGAACATTCTAGATGTTTCTACAATGGAAGGTTCTAGAACTATCTGCGGCACTATATAAGGCCGGGATGCGCGACGACCGACACAGTTTGGATAAAGCGACAAGAGCGAAAACATCTAAGCGATATTCAAGTGCGAATTAAGAGTGCTCAGTAGTGTGATTGTGTTCTTTTAATTAGTGTTTTGAGTTGTAATTAGTGTTGTAAAATAAATTGTTATTTTTGGTTATTAAATCGGCAGTTTTTATTGTCACGAACCCGAAGCTCGTAACAATACATAAAGTTCGTGACGCATCTATAAACCCATTCAAGTTTTGTGATACACTTTCAATGTTAAACAGTTACTGAATGTTATGAAGACTGGTCCTTCGTAGGTCCTTGGTTCACTCCTATACACAATGTTTTGAGTAAGAAGGTATAATTAATTTATACATTCATACTCAAAACTTTGTCTATAGAGGAAGGCCGCAAGGAATGATCGATGGGAGGACTGTACGAAAGATAATATAGCTAGAAAGGGGGTGATCATGGATATGAGAACTAAACGAGATGTAGGTAATGGAAGAAAAAGTCATGCTGCGGCGACCCCAAAACAAATTTGCTTGAGGGCAGGGCAATGACGACATGATATTGAGTAGGACCGCTGTCGACCCGGCAAAACGGACTAAAAGACCTAAGGATCTCTGCCTACCTTGTCAAACAATACAGGCGTAATTTGACGGCACGGTTGGCGCAGTGGTTAAGCGATTGACTGCTGCGCTGCGTGTCGCGGGTTCGATTCCCGCACGGAACAAATATTTGTATGACCTACACGTAGTAATTGTTCCGGGTCTGGCTGTTTGTGTATGTGAGTTTAAATGTTTGTAAACGCACCCACAATACAGGAGAAATGCCAAGTGTGGGGCAACATTAAAAAAAAAATCCTTACTAATATTATAAATGCGAAAGTGTGTCTGTCTGTATGTTACCTCTTCACGCTTAAACCGCTGAACCGATTTAGATGAAATTTAGTATAGAGATAGTTTGAGTCCCGGGAAAGGACATAGGATAGTTTTTATCCCGACATTCCCACGGTATCGAAGCTTACGCGGGTGAAACCGCGGGGCGCTGCTAGTTTATTATAAAAATAATAATATGCCTAAAACACAAGGACCATCCATAAAGCTATGCAGTTAATGATAGTCAACGTAGTCCCACACTATCAGTAGTGGAATCGCCTCAATGGCCATTCATGTGAATTAAACCAAGTTCTTAGCAATAATGATATGATGTATTTGTATTGTTTTACACTACATACTTTAGTTTTTAGGCAGTTTCACGTAAATGAAGGATTAATAGTGTATTTTGTGACAAGGAAAAGTTCACCTAGGTAGTGCAGAGCCCTTGGAGGCTAAAAATGTGACATGCAATTATTAGAGAAGCTAGATTGATGTGTGAATTGCAATTTTCAGAAATAGAAGTTGATCAATTTCTGTTTTTCTAACTGAACAAGTGAACAGACAGCTGTGCTGCTGGGGAGTTTGTTGCGCCACTGCGGCCATTTTCCCCAAAATGTGGTAATTTTGACGTTCGAAAAGTGCTGATTCTCAGCCTAATTAGAATAAATCACTCTTGATTTTGTTACAAATAAGTAAGGATTTCTAGACTATTTACTCCCAGGGAAACCTCAATCTTTGCTATACCACCAAACATAAAAAAACCGGCCAAGTGCGAGTCGGACTCGCACACGAAGGGTTCCGTACCACAAGGCATAAAACGCCGAAAAAAACGTTTCTTTTATAACCGTTCCCTTTAAATTTTAACTTTATTTTATTTTGATTATTTGTTGTTATAGCGGCAACAGAAATAAATACATCATCTGTGAAAATTTCAACTGTCTAGCTATCACGGTTCATGAGATACAGCCTGGTGACAGACAGACAGACAGACGGACAGTGGAGTCTTACTAATATGGTCCCGTTTTTACCCTTTGGGTACGGAACCATAAAAATGAAAAGCATAACGCAAATCGCTCATTAATCAATAAACATTACAGTATCATGCATTCTCTAAAATCATATATTAGATTACATTTAATATAACTGCATACATCGCCACGGTGAATGGATATTTAGGTCTAGATCAGAAGCCATTTATAATCCGTCTGTATATTGTTAAACCATACAAAGAAATTGCTAAACGAAAGATTAAGATCGCGTTGTAACGTTATGAAATCTCATAGACTCGTATGCACAATATGATTGTGTTTCTGATAAGCGATTGTGCAACAAAAATGCTCACTATTGAGGCATTTTGGTAGCTTCCCTTATGTTATGTGTTTGGTTTCTGCACTTAGTCCTTCAATGGTCCATTGTGCGTGTAGTAGCTGCTCTTTTAAATCCTATTGATTGTTCTATTGTGGAGTTTTGAGCTGTTTGGTGTGTTTACAACTGCATGTCATTGATTTTAGGTGGTAAACAGTACGATGATTCCATCTCACTATCAAAGAATTTACTTCAATTAAACCGTTTTCAGGCAGTTTTGAACAGTCAAGCCGTCGGTCAGTCAGAAAGTTGAAAGCTGATTGATTGACTGACTGATTCCATGAATTATGATCTAATAAAAACTTTATTTTACATCTGAATAATCTAATAAAAACTTTATTTTACATCTGAATATGATTGCAAATGTTCGTTTCAATGATCGTCCCGAGAATACAAAACTTTAGTGATCAATTGGGGGAAAATTCCATTCATATAAAGTAGAAAGAACAAATATTTTGTAAGATTCGAGCCAAACAAGTTGGACTGTACTGAAATTATTCAATTGGAAACTTATCGCGGAGGGGTTGGATCGTCCGGCACGCAACCGATTTGTAACACGCCACCGTCTCCGGCGCACTTTCCCGCCTACCGCCATTTTACTTTCAAACGCATACTGAAATATCCACATTTTTTTTTCGTCAAATACAATTCTAATGATAGTCGTCGCGGGCCACTTAATTAGCGTTCGTTTGATTTGTCGCTTCATGTTTAGTAAAAGATCATTGCTCGCATTACAGGTGCAGAGGGAGGGAAGTAGCACGGCAAGCGCTGAACACGAAGAGGATTTCAACCCTACGCCGATCCCACTCGACGACTGGCCACGTGACCAACAAGAGCCTGCAGGAACGTTACAGGAGATCATCAAGACTGAGGCACCTCCAACACCGGCTCCAGTGCCCGCACATTACTGGGAAGACGCGCTGAGGCACAGTGTATATCTAACACTAGTCAGAGACAAAATAGATCAGCTAATATCGAAAGGAGAATACATATCGCCGGACAGAAAACCAGAAACCGTTGTGGCGAAAGAAATCGACGATCACGACCTTTGGGATAAAATTAAAACAGCTCGTTTTGACAGATTGAAAGAAGAGCCTATTCCACTGGCCGATGTTGCGACATTAGCAAGAGGTAGATTGCTCGAAGATGAACAGGGGTACCGATTCATTGAAGACGATGCGTCGCAGAATAACTGCAGTGACAGTCATTGTGCGAAAGGAGTCAAAGCGTTGTGGTCAGTGAAACGGATGAGGCAAGGAGAAACGTCGCTCGGGAAACACCATTACGAGTTAACATTTACAGTGACCTCGCCAACTACTAAGAAGGTGAAAAAACCTTATGAAAACCCAGTCAGAACGTTCACTATTAAAGAGGCCACACCAACAATTGAACCACTAAAAGTACGTCCGCGAGGTAAAATCTACCAGGAAAGACCTCAGAGAGCCATGTGGGTCCATAAGAATATAAATCCTATCCCTAGTTACCAAAAGCGACCAGCACCAAACACACGCGGCTTAGACAGAATATTCTCGTCATTGTTCTCTGATGAAGATAGCTACGAGGAATCGTATAGACCTAAAATGAAGAATTACATGCCTAACGTGTACATTCCGCACGCTAAAGTATCACATGTAGACGACAGAGAACCATACCATCAGAAGAAACATTTGCCTTACCCGATCGCGAAGCCTCAGCTGCACAGATACTCGCATCCTCCCATCGTACCGCCACCTGCGGCGTACGTACAGCATCCGTACCTGAACGCAGATTCTGTAGGGCACATCCCCCCATACGTACAGCCGTACTCAGACAACAGATTTCTGCCATCGAACGTAATAAAGACAACTAGGCCAGCTGTTCTGCCGACACCCATCACAAATTATCCACTTCTCAAGGAATCAACTATCGAGGTACCTGTCAAGACTAGGCTGAACGCCACTGAATACACAACAAAAGAACCAGAAGTTGTAACGACTTATAAAATCTATCATCATCAGAAACAGTCACCAATGAAGATCAGCTACGTGACCGACCACATCAGACCGCCAGTTTACAACGCCCCGCCTGGAATTTTCGTTACTATGGATAAAAAGCCTTTCAAACCAATGCCTCCGCTAAAGTATTCTCACTTGAACAAGCCACAAAAAGCTACTTTTCCGGATTTCCGTCCGAGCCCACAAGTACTTGACACTCAATTCTCTGAACAGGATTCGTCGGCCGACACTGCATTCAGACCCATAACTATGAATTTTACTGATATCTCCGACTATAAGGACGACGATATAATCAGTAAAAAGACTAATAAAAACATCCGAAAGTCGGGTGCGGCTAAAAAACCGGCAAAAAAGCATGAGAATATTAAATCTACCCGTCTTACTACAGCAACACCCGAAATAATAACAGCTGCGAGTCTAACAACTCAAGACGGTAATGATGATAATGACATGGAATGGGCTAATATTTTAGGAGCTTTTACCAAAACTACTCCCATGGCATCACACAAAGAACTGAGTACAAAAGAAAACATTGACCCTATTACGTCAACAACGCCTTTGACAACAACAACCAAAAAAGAAGATTTTATCGAGAATCTGGAAAATTTCGCCGATTCTTATGAAGAGGAGATTCCATCAACGAGTTCTACCACGTCGACAACCACACCTAAACCTAAGAAGCGAACACGTCCACCACCAAAGTTCAACAAACCAGAAAAGATCAAAAAACATAAACGCGTGACGTCAACAACCACAACAACACTCAAACCAACGCGAAAGTATCCTTTAAAGAAACAAACTGATGACTTGACACCTCAAGCCAGCTCTGCTGCAACCAGCTCAACTAACTCTATATGGGAAACAAAGACACACAGGGCGCCTGCAAGTACTACTACAAGTAGTACCACTCCACGACCTACGACGACCATTAAACTTACAACAACGAGTACTTCTAGCACAACCACAACATCGAGCCCCACCGTGGACACCGAACAGCCGGTTGTAACCACGCAACCGAAGAGTAAAAACCGTTTCAGACAATCCACATTGATGCAAAAAGGCACATCGGTGAATCACGACAAATGGTCAACAAGTACACTCGACAAGATCCGAACGAATACTGCAACATCAAACGTTTACGCACTAAGAAGAAAAGCATCTAAATTTACAGGATATATACCCGTGAGTACTCCTAGAAGTCCAGAAGTTGAGAGGGATAGAGAGGATCATAGAGATCATGCTTATAATTTTAATAAGAAAAGTAGCAGCACTACAGAAGCGGTAGAAGAAGACGCTTATAATTCTAATAAGGAAAGTATTAGTAGCAGCACTACAGAAACCGTAGAAGAAGACATTCTGGTAAAAAAAGTACAACCTACTCTACCGACTTATGATGAGCAGGGAATTAAAGATGAACCACCAACAGAACATGATGATGAATTAGAACAAGAAGAAGAAAGAAGTGAAACTGAGTCAAAGCATGAACGAACCTCAACAGACGTTCAGGAAACCAAAGACGACAATGAATACATCTTTCCAACTGCATCCGTAATTGAAGAAGTCAAAGAATATCTCGGTCTAGATGATCAAGCAGCGACCACCGAATTGACTGTCGTTGCATCACCATATTCAGCTACAAAGAATAAGACGAAATGTAAAAAGAAGAAACATGATAATCTTACTACTGAAGGAGCGTTTAAATCGTCAAATGATCCTGAAGCTACTGAAACACCTAAGACTTCTAGCACTACTTCGACCACTGCAAGCCCAGTTACACCCGACATATTTAACGAACTATTCGGAGGGTTCACAATGGATGCTGCTACAGAGGAACCTGCAAAAGAAAGCCCAACACCAGTGCCAGAACAAAATCCAAGCGAGAGCGAGAATCACGAACGTTACTTACACCTCGATGACGACCTTGAAGACTTCCTGCATTCCCTTGATGAGAAAAGCAACGCACAGGGTGATAAGTCAGACGAAGAATATGACGATGAATCAGACGAGGAAGGTTCCCCTTTCAATATCCATGAAGATAGTAAACAATTTAAGGATGATTACTACGAAGATGCTGAAGATGCCCAAGATGCTGAAGAAAGTCAAGATCGGCCGTTTAGCTTACTAGAATTAATGGATATGGAATAGACTGAATGCTGTCCTAACCTAATACTCATACTCAGTGTTGTAGCTTTAAATGCTGTGTCAGTCATTGATCTCTGAGCACTGGCAGTGACCAATGAAAGCTAATTATATGTGGAGTGTTTTGATACAAATAATTTAGAAGCATTTAGCGCCGAAATTCACTTTCGTAACATACTGATCAAACAGGAATCAAAAACATTTAAAAGCAAGAATTTAGAGCTTGCCTTTAGGCTCATGTGACGCCTAGAATCTCAAAATACTAAAACTTGCATGAATCCTATTTTCTGTGTTACCAGAATGTAAATATTTAAGTTCAATTAAGTTTAAATTAAGATTAATAATATTTTTGTAATAAATTATTATAAATATGGTATATTTTATAGTCTGTTCTCACCTGCCCCTTCCATGGAATACTTGTAGATAGGTTCCGGTTTGAGAGGTACAAATGCTGCAAAGGATTCTGGAACCATTTCTTTTATCCTCTGCTGATATGACAACCTACAAAGACAAAAAGAGGTTTGATATATTAAGGGTTATACACCATTAGAGAGGTACAGTATTTTTATCTCATGAAGCGACGCGCGCTTTACTTGCGGTAACCAAGTGTACAAACACGCTGTAATTGTGTGCGTGAAGACGAGTAGCGTCAGCAGAGCACATTACACAACACTTCCGACTGCACTATTGTCTCCAACGGTGCTGAGAGCTCCTGCGTTTACACACGACGAAAACGCTTTACTTGTGGTTACACGCTGAGAATGTGTCTCAGCGTGTAACCACAAGTAAAGCGCCTTCGTGAGATAAAAATACCATAATCAAATTGTTTAAGGACTCAAAAGTCATTCATATAAATAATTAAAATCAACATTTATAGTGCAGACAGTTTATTTTATAATATTTAAGGATTTTCGACTGTCCACTTCAATCGCAAAACCTCGCATATTTAAAAAAAATTACTGTTTGCATTATACATAGTTCTCTTGTTTCACAAATAATTAACTTTACATTTCTATTATATATGTTAAATATATATAATTTATACCTAAGACACTTTCCAAGCACTTCTCTGGCAAATCGAGGTTTAGGATGATCTATATCCAACTGAGTGCAAGCTTCCCAGTCCTCCCAAGACCAGCGGTACTGGAAGTTGCTGAGATGGTATGAGAACCAATTGACAAATCTGAAATAAGATGGAAAAAAATGGTCAAGTAACCACATGCAGATAACCTTGTCATTATTTTACCATCCTAGGGTTGAGTATCATAAAACATCAAGGTCTATTTTGATTTAGAAATTATAAGATAATGGTCAAGTTCTGTCTTTTGTACAAAGTAGTTCCACATACTCATATTCTCTATGTTTTTTTTCTGAAAGGTTACATTAAATTAGGTGTTCCTGCTTTAAGATCAATGTGAAAATTAGATAGTTTCAACCTCAATGGAGTTTCGAGTAACTGGCAGTTATTTTTAAGTTGTAAAAAGCAAATAATGAATTTGATTAAACACACCTACTTTGCATTAGAAAATTAATAACTTTTCTGATAAATTTTTACAAAGCTGCACAAAATAATAGGTACAGACACAAAAACTTAGGCTTTGGTATTTATATGGTATACACTAGCTTTTGCTCGCGGCTTCGCCCGCATGGCTGTCGGAAAATATCCCATGGTATTGTACTATCGGGATTAAAAGTACTCTAGAAGAATAATTCCGTAATACTGTTTTCATAATATAACTCTATTGGTTTACGCTGCGCATGCCAGTAAAGCTCCCAGTTGGTATGATTTTCTCCGACATCTTCAACAACCATTGTCTTATTTCAGCAAATTTACAAAAAAACTTTAATGAATTATACACTTAACCTTCCTCATGAATCACTCCATCAACTGGTGAAAACTATGAAAATCCGTTTGGGAATTTTTGAGTTTATCGCATTCATACAGTGAGACGTGGCTGGGGGACTTTGTTTTATAATAATTATGTAGTGATAATAGAGACTATTCTATTCTTACCTATCGAAGCAGGCAACATTCATGGTATCAATTCTCATGAATAATATTTCCGTAGCCTGAGCCAACACCTGCGGCATCGTTGAAGGCTGGAGCTTACACAACTCAATCAAGATTGACCCATAACAAATCTCCAAGTATCTAGGTCTGGGCAAGTTGAACAATTCAGCAAATATTATTTCTACAATACAGTATTCTAGAGGGATCTTGGCTTTGTATGGAAAGCAGAGTAACTGTGCAGCACATTCCTTGCGTTCTGCATGGTATGCTTCTAGAATGTTGTGAAGATGTTCCTCAATAAGAAACCGCTCAATAGAATGGGCTCCTGGCAGTACAGGACCATCGGGACAGTCGGTGTAGTCAAACATGCGGAATATGACCCTCGGCATGGGGTATGTATCTGTGTCATTGTGGGGTGGTGGCTGAAAACAGATATTTTTTTAATCAGTAAATAGCATATTTTATTTAAAATATATTTTGTATAAATCATCAAAAAAACATTATAAAATTTTTTAAGTTGTTTGAAAAATACTGTACAGGTTTCTTATAAGAATTGAATTAAGTAGGTTGCAATTTTTATTTAGGATTTGACTTTTTTGTTCCCCTAAAAACCTTATTCGGACTATAACGAACAAACAAAAATTAACCAAATTGGTAGAGTCATTCTCAAGTGATGTGCTTATCCATAAATATCATTTCATTTAGAGTCTGCTGTTTTATAAAACACAACACATTCAGTTGTTTTACATAAGGGAGCTGTTGTAGAACAACTAGTGGTTTTGTAAAACAGCGGATTCTACAATCCATCTGCAATATACATATATATAGATTCTAACTAAAGTGATAACAACATCGAGACATCATATAACAAAAATGTTTAATCTTACCTGTATTGTAGGAAGTTGATGCTGCAGAGCTTCACACAGGATAGAATCAAAAGCAAGGTAAGGCCTAGGGATGTGCTTCTCAGACCAGTTGTCTTGCTTCAACTTTTTAATTTGGGCCCATAGACAATCTAGATACTCTTCCTGTAGATGAGGAGTGTCAATAGACCACACCTTTAGTGCCGGCCAGTGTTTCTTACTGCGTTTGTTTAAAAATATGTCAATAGTAGTCAACAAATGATCCAGTTGAGATTCCTTCTTCTCATAGAGCTCTCTGCCAACCCATGGCAGTGCTGATAACACGGCAAACACAAACCAATCTCGTCTAACTTGAGGTACTCCATCCTCATTGGCACAGTCCACCAGGGTCTCCAACAATGTCAACAAGGAGGAAGCAGCCAGCACATGGCAGTTCACCAGGTCAGCTATGAACCTGAGACAATATCTCGCCGCGTTCCATTTGCCAATCTTCAAGTTCTCTTTGAAAGTCTTAACAATGTAGTCGACAAATTCACCACCAAAGTTATAGTTCTTCGCGTTCAGAAGTCCCACTAATGTAGCATATATGGTACATTTTTCCGGCATACGAATAGCACAGTCAGTGAGAATACGTAAAATCTTTACACGAAACGTACTCAAATCTGCCTCCAATACGCTCGCTAAACCTTCTAAGTTACTCTCTAAGCTCGAGCTACTTTTCTCTCCAACCCTCAGTATTAGCGACTCCAACCTGTCCTCAATCTCCTGGTTCTCCGATACACGACGTCTTTTGCGATTGAGACGCTCTGAAACAAAAGTTAAACAAGGGTCATCAAAATGAATCTGGTTTCTAACCTACAAAATACTAAGCCATTTTTTTCTTAGCTTACCGTAACCATCTTCGTCATCATGGGCCCTTCTGCGATTCATTTTCGAAAGCTGGATTACAAGAAAATTTTAACAAAAACTGTATTCTTGCAGTAATTTAATTATTAAATATTAAGAAAACGCCAACAAACAAGTCAATGAACGACCGATGACGACCACAGACTACAATCTACATATAATTTTCAGTATATTATATTTATATTATAGTGAATAAAATCATTGTCATAGAAAATAAAATACAGGACGACGACGAACGAAAACGAAATGAAGTTGACTCAGTTGTCTGCCACTAGAGTTTTCAGTTTCACTTCAGTCTATCAAAAAGTACTCTGTGACTAAAGTTGTTCTTAGTTCTTAGTTGTATCATACTTCATGAATTCTTGTTGCTCCCTTCTCGTGCTTTAGTCTTACCAAATCGAATAAAGAGAAGGCTTCTATATTTTTACACAATTGGGTGTCTCGTCTCGTAAGATTATTCAATTTGTGCAGTGAATGTACTGTTTAAATAAGCCGCCAAAACGCTATCTTTAACAATATGGCGTCGTGACGTCACGATTCACGTAAACAAACGTTGAAACGGTCGAGATACTAGACAAAAGTCATCTGTTCTGTCAAGTCAACGATAGACAGAAATTTACTAAATCATGACGTCATCTTAAGTTCAGCCAATCCAGACCGTTTTCGATTACGTGGCGCCAGATTTAAAAAGATGAAGTTTTTTCGGTTTTTTTTTATAAATAATACATTGTTTTGTAGTAAAATTAATGCAAATCGATTTTAAAAGCGATAATCTATACGAGTGTCAATAATTATGAGTTTATGACCTTATTTTTTACATTGTCAAATAGCCTATTGGCCATATGCTATTGGCTAAACAAAACGTGACATTGGCTAAATGCACAAACCGTGCGAAAAGCCAAAGAAAAAAAAAAACTTAAGGACTGTCATTTTTTATGTCAGTTTCAGTTTCAGTTCAGAGCACAGAGTACTTTGATAAGACTAGGTTCAGAGTTTGTCACACAGATTACTAATATGTAGCCAGCTAGTTTGTCAAAATCACAGTCAAAATCAGTTGTGGTTTGTTTGTGTACTAAAACTGAATTTAAAATTAGTTATATTCGCTAAAAGGTTTATGTTCTCATCAGAATGTCTTGCAATTATGCTGATGGATTATCTCCGTATGAAAATAAAGGAATCCTAGGAGTACCAGAGGTTATCAAGCCAATATTTATTAGCTTTGCTGTGTGATCTATTTTTTTATAAATTTGTCTTTCTATGATATATTTTTAAATGCGCTTTTATGATTGTAGAAATTCGACACATTGGATAAATTTGACAAAAAGTGTAAACTGTTGGCTCAGTTAATAAGCGAAGCTAAGCATGTGGTTGTCCACACTGGGGCAGGCATTAGTACTTCAGCAGGAATACCAGACTTCAGGTAAATATGTCTTCTGTGAAATTTAAAGTATAGTTTTATTCAGGAGATTTTAATTATGTAGCTAGGAAAGCTGTAAGATTGTAAAGATGTTTGTGGTGTCTCTGTGGTTTTGAATGAACAACTTTAAAACAGAAAAAAGAACGAGAAATATTTTTAACAGTTTAACTAAAACAATATACTTACTAAACTCTTTTCAGAGGACCCAATGGAGTGTGGACTTTAGAAAAAAAAGGCCAGAAGCCAAACATAAACATTTCCTTTGATGATGCCACTCCCACAAAGACCCATATGATACTGAAGAAGTTGATAGAATGCAACAAGATTCACTACATAGTCAGCCAGAACATTGATGGTTTGCACTTGAAGTCTGGCCTGTCTAGGAAGCACCTAGCTGAGTTACATGGAAACATGTTTATTGATGAGTGTAATTTGTGTAAAAGGTAAGCATTCTTTCTTTGAAGGCTATTCTAGAGTCTAGAAACTGAACAATACTCAACATCTCTTGGTGATATGAAACTGTCATTTAATACGTAAGCTGTGTATGTAAGCTTAGTATTATGCTGAACAACTCTACTGGTTTTCCTGCAACTTTCACATTGAGACTTAATCTAAATAGTACCTAAAAGATAAGTAAACCAGTGGATACTGGTATCCTCATCCACTAACTAGAAAAAGTGCCTCTTGCTAATTTCCATAGTAGACAATTCATTGGCCAAACACCTCTACTTCATTTTTTTAAATATATTTTAGGCAATTTATTAGAGGTTTCCCAGTAGAAACAGTGGGCAAGAAGTGCAGTGGAAATTCTTGTCCAGCTGAATTTACCTCATCCAGGCCATGCAGGGGGAAGTTGTATGATGGAGTGCTGGACTGGGAGCACAGCCTGCCTGAGAATGATCTCACCATGGCAGAGTTGCATTCGAGGTAACTATGATTTATATATTATACCAGTGCAAGCGAGGTAGACAATTATGGAGGTGGTCAGATGAGCTAAGGAAAAACTGGACCATTATGCCATAGAATAGCAAGAGAAAGAAATCAGCTCCACGAAGCGAGCTCGTTAATTTTTGCATCTCACCTTGAATGGTATAGGTTTTATTTTGTCCATGCATACAGAAAGAGGTCTAAGTGTGTCGATTTATATAACGAAGCTTAAGAATTAAGATAGAGTAGGATGCAAGAGCGAGCAAAGCAAGCTCGATAATGTTTACAACCCGCCTAGGGTCGATTACATAATTATTTGGAAATAGAAGTTCGGTACTTTTGTTATGTAATGCGCAAAAGCTTTATAATTGAGAGATTTCTTTAGGATCTCGCCTCGAATAGGTTAAGTTCTCTATTATTATATATTATATTGTATTAGGCGTTTTCAGATATTTTTTTGTTTAAATGGAGGTGCAAGTGCTCTTGCACCCCGCTCCCGGCACCCATGCATATCTTATACTATGTTATATATGCTGTATTTCTATTTCAGCATTGCAGATCTAAGTATCTGCTTGGGAACAACTCTACAAATTGTGCCAAGTGGAAATTTACCCATAGAGACAGTCAAGTATGGGGGAAAACTAGTCATTTGCAACTTGCAACCCACCAAACATGTAAGTAAAATATTCTTCAAATATCTTTACAAATAAAGCGACAGTTAATCTTAATTAACTTGTTTGTTTGTTTTCTTCCATCATCGCATGCGCCATCTTCACAAAAAAGGAAGTGTCCACACTCATCGACGCAGAATCCACTTGGGCCGGTTAGAATTAGCTTTATTACCATGCAATAGAAACGAAAAAGACGTCATTTGTCTCGTTTTGGTTCAGACGACGCGACTCGACACCGCATCAAATTATTAACTTTTATTGCATAGCTGTTTCTGACTGGCTCAAGTCGATTCCACGTCGATAAGAGTGGTCACGTTCTAACGCGAAGGTTAATATCGTCGTCGCTATTAACTGTCGCCTTAAGCGCAGGCCACACCGCCAGCTAGCGGGCGGGCGGGCGAAGCGAACGAAGGAAACTATACAAACTACGCGAAATATTAGCGAGCTAAACTATGGGGTTCACACCGAAAACTACGGACAGACGAGCGACGGGCGAAGCGGACTAAGCGGGCTTTTCAATGACGAATTTGCACGAATCAGGGCGGGCGAGCTAAGCTAGCGAAGCGCGGGCGCGCCAACGAGGTGAACGAGTAGCTTCGCTGGAATCGTCGGATATTTCGTTAGCTTAGCTCGTTAGGTTAGTCGGTAGCTCGCGGTGTGAACCGAAGTATGTAAAGAGGTGAAACGATGTTCGCCCGCCTAACCCGCCCGCCCGCTAGCTGGCGGTGTGGCCTGCGCTTTATAGCCTGACTTCGGATGCCAGAAGACATGCTGCGACCTTAGACATAATGCTTTTATCTCAAAACAGGATGATGATGTTATATCCAGGAAGCTGCAAAATCCAAAAAATACAGACATAAAGTACTTAATTTTTTTTTTTCTATCCAGGACAACAAAGCAGACTTAATAATAAACTACTATGTAGACGAGGTACTAGAAAAAGTTATGGACATACTCGACATAGAAATACCAACATACTGTAAGGACGAGAACCCCACACTTGAAGCATTACATCGACCCCTAGAATGGACAATCGACAGGCGGGACGTTCTACAATTAGAGAAAACATTTAAAGCCAAGTGCAAAGGTGTTAAGAAGAACAGAATATTAATAAAGAGTAAACGAAATAATACTGGAGTGAGCTCAGTGAATGGTGTTGCAGACGATAAAGCGAAAATAATCAAATTAGAAGTTAAGGAAGACAAAAATGATGATGTTGTTGAAGTTAAGCCTGAGCCTGTAGATAGTATTATTATTGTTAATTAACTGAAGAGAAGCAGCAGGTGTGTGAGTACTAGAGCATTTGAGCATACTTGTAACAGAACATTGAGCATTCGCCGTTTTTTTGGGTTCCGTACCTTAAAAGGAAAAAAACGGAGCCCTTATAGGATTACTTTGTTGTCCGTCTGTCAAGACCCTTTATCTCGGGAACGCGTGGATCTATCGAGTTGAAATTAAAACCATATACATACTCAGTTCTAGTCCTTGAAGCTGTGAAAAAATCAAACTTCTACGGCGGTGCTCTGCCCAAGCTGGGCAGATCTCCACCGTGTCCTCCGGGCGATCCACACAATGGTGACAACTGGGCGTTTCCTCCCGCCTTATTCGGAACAGGAACCTCCCGAAGCAGCCGTGTCCGGTGAGGACCTGCGTTAAGCGGAAGGTGAGGACGCCGTGGCGCTTCTCTAGCCACTTCTCAAAGAGGGGACTTATCGCCGCAATTGTGGCGTGCCCAACGGTTAATCACCCTCATTTCAGAATTTGTGACGCTACAAAATCTTAGATAATCGATCGAAAACGTGTCCAGCCAGCTTGAAAAACCACTTTTTGCTGGTCTCTCAATCTCTGTAACGGAAGTGATTTTGACGACTTTTTGCATATCAACAGGCGTCACATAAATTTGTGACAGGCATCGAGCTAAAAGTTTTGTGATACGTACAGGCAGCGGTTTAGTAGAAAAATGCAAAAATCTGTGTCCAGCCAGCTTGAATTTACGTATAAAACTTCTTTCTGGCTGGCACTTCCGAATCTAAATAACGGAAGCGTTTTCGAATATGGTTCCTTTACTAACATTTAGTGACGCAATGTGTGACAGTAATAACGTTTGATTTATGGCGTTACATGTAAGGGTTTACGAGAAATCAATAAAAACTTAATGTCCAGCCAGCTTGAGTTCAAGCTGTCTGGACACATGTATCTCCGCTGCCTGATGATCTACGGCCTTCGAAAGTGTTCAAAATTTTGTGACGGGAACGATAATGATAACCTGAATTTGTGACGGAGAAACTTTGCGTAGTTTCAAAGATATTGATCATTTAAATTTCAATTTTGTCATTCGTGGATCTTTGACAGTCGTTACGGGTAGTCAGAAGCCCGAATGTCTGACAACCAGTCTTACCAAGGGGTATCGTATTACCCAGTAACCGGGTTGTGGAGGTCAGATAGGCAGTCGCTCCATGTAAAATACTGGTATTCAGCTGCATCCGGTTTGGAAGCCGACCCCAATATAGTTGGGAAAAGGCTAGGCAGATGATGATGATCTCAGATTCTGTAGCGTCACAAATTCTGAAATAAGGGTGTTTAGCCGTCACTTAAAGTGCCCTATTGACCTAGTTAAATGCGAGCTATTTTGAAGATTTGTCCAGCCAGCCTGAGTCACATTTCATAAGAACGTTACATTTCATGGATATGCTCGAAAAAATGCTCTAGTGTATACTCACCTTGGGGTTGCTACACACTTGTTCGGCCCACCATGATTCGGCACGATTCGCCACAGGCGGGCGGCAAATTATACAGGATATTTGAGACGGGGCAGTAAGGATAGGATACCTTAACCGTTGTAGTTACCAGTCTATCCATGATACTTTGTAGTCTCATTTCCTGCGAAATGTATGGGAAAAGTTTTTTTGCCATTTCAACTTACAATACAAAAGTAAAAATCGCTAATAACTTTTACTTCAACAAGTACTTAAACCTCAGTTGGTCCGAATAGAGTTCATTGATCTTTATAAGAAACAGCTGATCGATTTCAATCATTTTTTTTTTCTGTGAATGTTGCCAATGGACAAGTTTGCAGATTAAAAAAAAATAAATTTGAAATAGTTCAGTCAGCAAAAAAATGTTTGTAGTGACTGAAGTATTTAACAAAAATCTGATCAGATCAAAATTTCTTAAAAAATTAAGGACAGTCTCCTAAAACAGTTTTCCTGTAGCAACAACGGTTCTCTTACTCATCTCAAAAATCCACCCTGTATATTCGATTTTGTCACTCAGCCTGTGTCAAATCATGCCGATCCGAACAAGTGTGTAGCACGCCTTGTTTCTTACATAATTTAGTTTGTTTCAATGAATTTTTTTTATTTATTTAAAAGTGCAAATGGTCAATTTTCACACAATTGCATTAAAAATGGAAAACAGTAGTTGACCATGCAAAGTTTTACAGAAAAGTTTGTTTTAGTTAGTAAGTACGTACAAATCATTCCTGAACGGATTATTTATTTTCAATTTCGTATTAAGAACAATTTTCAACAGAACAAATACAAATGTAAGAACAATGATTAAGTTTTGATAAATAAATAAAACACTCGTAAAATAAATTATTTATTAATAAAAATATTTTCTTATTTACAAAATATTATGGCTACTCTTTGGTAACACGGAATGTTTAAAAATCTCGTCTATCTATCTTACTTCTTTTATGTAAGTAAGTTAATCATTTCAAAGTAAAATTAGAAGTCTTACAATAACCGTAAGATATCTAATTCTTGTATAAAAATATAAAAAACGTAGTACCCAATTTTCCACCAACCTAATAAATTACACAGTGAAATGCATAAACTGACCTAACGGATCAAACTTTCTTATCACAAACAGTTCAAATATTATAATATTATAGTTAACTTTACACGGAATCGCCGTCACGAATTGTACGAGTTAAATTCGTGCCGTCTCGTTTTGGCACATTTCGTTACATGAGAGAGAAGAAAGATATAACTCTCTCACACTAAGCCTCTTTTTTTTTAACCCTTTGAAGCCATTGTCACATATACGTGACAAGCAAGCGCGTGCCCTGTACGCCAGTCGTGTGTCGCCTATCCTATTACGAGCGACACAAATATGTGACAAAAAATGCGGTGCACTTTATCACGAAATAAACAATTAAATCATTACTTTTGTGTGTTTTTATTTGTATACCTTAAATATTTAAAATTGTGGCTTGGCGTGGAGGGCACGCGCGTGCGTTTATGCTCTGGCGTTCAAAAGGTTAAGCGTCACTTCTGTCACGTGTATAGTGCCGCACGCGCAATTCTTTTTTCTACTTTTGCTTTGATGACCCAGAAAAAATAAATCAGCTAATAGAATATCGGACCAGTTATTTGAAATGCAATCAAGGTGATAAAAGGTAATATCAAATTGTCCACTTGATCTGTTCTTGCCTCCACGAGTCCCGAGATGATTGCTGCGAATGTGACCCGAAGCAAAGCGTTCGGTACCGTCAATAAACCTGTAAGTAAAAAGATGATTGAATATACAGGGTGGCAAGGGCACCGACGCGCAAACCTAACCATGAATTTACATGATTCTAGAGCTAGACCGTCTAGCGTATAAGTTTTTCGTTGGTTATCAAAATCTGCTGTGTCATAGAAGAGTGCCTATATTTTTACCTACGCGGTAAAAATGTCATCATCTGCGTAGCCTTTTCCCAACTATGTTTGGTTGGCTTCCAGTCTAACCGGATGCAGCTAAATACCAGTATTTTACATGGAGCGACTGCCTATCTGACATCCACAACCCAGCTACTGGGTAATACGATACCCCTTGGTAAGACTGGTTGTCAGGCTTTCGGGCTTCTGTCTACCCGTAACGACTGTCAAAGATCCACGAATGACAGCCGGGACTAACGGCGTAACGTGCTTTCCGAGGCACGGAGGGGTCATGGTATGTAAAGATCCATCCACAGACCAACCGTGGCAAGCGTAGCTTAACTTGATCGATCGACCTGTGCGGCTGTTATTTAGCCACGGGCCCCTCTACGCGGTATAATGTATGCAATTTACGCGGTAAAAAAGTATGGAAAAGATATTTTCTTTTAATAACCGACGAAAAATTTCAACGCAGGGCGGTTCAGTATTGTTGCGCGCCACAATTAAAGTCTGGTACATGGTGACATTAGTTACCACTAGCGCCATCTAGTATCGAGTAGCAGAACTATTCGAGTCACGATCGTTCTAGAAAATTCGATACTAGAACTTTGTAGAACTTTCTCGAACTATCGACACCTCGTCGGTCGGGGCCGGTATGTACTCGAACATTCTAGATGTTTCTACAATGGAAGGTTCTCGAACTATCTGCGGCACTATATAAGGCCGGGATGCGCGACGACCGACACAGTTTGGATAAAGCGACAAGAGCGAAAACATCTAAGCGATCTCAAAACACTAATTAAAAGAACACAATCACACTACTGATCACTCTTAATTCGCACTTGAAGATCGCTTAGATGTTTTCGCTCTTGTCGCTTTATCCAAACTGTGTCGGTCGTCGCGCATCCCGGCCTTATATAGTGCCGCAGATAGTTCGAGAACCTTCCATTGTAGAAACATCTAGAATGTTCGAGTACATACCGGCCCCGACCGACGAGGTGTCGATAGTTCGAGAAAGTTCTACAAAGTTCTAGTATCGAATTTTCTAGAACGATCGTGACTCGAATAGTTCTGCTACTCGATACTAGATGGCGCTAGTGGTAACTAATGTCACCATGTACCAGACTTTAATTGTGGCGCGCAACACTGCCCCCTCCTAAGACATGCTCGTCCCGAGCATTATCGGCCCCATAATAACGCGCCAGTCGATCCACATGGACGATCTTAGGAGAACCTCTTGCACCTTTCTGTATCCGGTAGGTTACGTCATTGATCTTTGTCACAATCCGGTACGGTCCGTCCCATTTAGCTTGAAGCTTAGGAGATTTCCCTTTGCTGCGGACTGGATTGTGCAACCACACTAGTGAACCTTCGTCGAACCCTTTATTGTTCATATTGCGGTCATAACGGGTTTTCATCTTTTCAGACATTTGCTGGCCCGATTGTCTGACGTGTTCATAAATGTCATTCATTTTGTTCCGCAAGTCATTCGCATAATCGGTTATACTGCGTGGGGCATCAGGTGGTATTCCGGTGATCAGGTCTGCAGGCAGCCGTAATTCTCTTCCAAAGTTTGCGAAAGCTGGTGTCACCGATGTACTTTCGTGAACAGCGCTTCGATATGACAACAAAAATGGTTGTATGTGCTTATCCCAATCTCGTTGCCGATTTTCCACAACTTTGGCTAGGTACCTCTCCAATGTCTGATTAAACCGTTCCACCATTCCATCCGACTGTGGGTGGTAAGAAGTTGTTCTCGTTTTATGAGTACCCATAACTCGACAAGTTTCCTGGAATATTTGGGACTCAAAATTCCTTCCTTGATCACTGTGAATCTCTAAAGGTACTCCAAAACGACAGAAGACTTCATGAACTAACTTATCTGCAACTGTCGAAGCTTCTTGATTTGGAATGGCGAAGACTTCCGGCCACTTGGTGAAGTAATCCATCACAACCATGAAATACTTGTTGCCACTTTCACTTTCCGGAAACGGCCCCGCAACGTCAAGGGCTATCCTCTCCCATGGTGCACCAACATTGTACAATTTCAATGCACCTCTACTGCGAGTCTGAGGTCCCTTTACAGCTGCACAACTTGTACATTTGCGACACCAGTTCTCGACATCGTCCCGACAGTGGACCCAGTAAAACCGTTCTCGTATCTTCAGTAGAGTCCGTTTTACTCCCAGATGACCTCCTGAACAACCATTATGGTACAGCTGTAGAACATCCGGTACTTGAGCTTTAGGGACAACCATTTGCAAATGACAGCTGTCTCCCCGAGCATTTTCCCATTTACGGCACAGGACTCCATCCTGAATCACCAAGCTGTCCCATTGGGCCCAATAGCTTTTTGTGATCGAACTCATCGCTGAGACGTCACTCCACCTGGGCTTAGGAGCTCTGGCCTTCATCCACTCCAGAATCGGCTTGATGTCCGAATCTTCCTGCTGTGCACGTTGTAGGCTTTCCTTCCACTCGTTGCTGAGGTCTGTCTTGAGCATCCTCACAGGTACGACTTCTTTACTTTCTTGCCTAGTACAATGCTTGCAGTCTTCAGGACAAGGTCTTCTTGACAATGCATCTGCGTTGCCATGTGATTTCCCGCTGCGATGTTCGACCACAAAGTCGTATTCCTGCAGTAGCTCAATCCATCTCGCAACTTGTCCTTCTGGATTTTTGAACTGCAATAGCCATTTCAGTGCAGCATGGTCAGTTCGTACGTGGAATTTCCGCCCCAGAAGATATTTGCTAAAATGCTGCAATGACTTTACCACAGCAAGCAATTCCCGTCTCGTGACACAATAGTTCTTTTCCGGCTTTGACAGCGACTTGCTGAAGTACGCTATCACAACCTCTTGATCACCATTCCGTTGAGACAACACACCGCCAAGTCCTATGTCACTTGCGTCTGGGTCAATTATAAATTCCTTGCCCGCATCAGGGTACCCCAAAATAGGTGTTTTGCACAGACGGT
This sequence comes from Oligia fasciuncula, assembly GCA_963082905.1. Lineage (NCBI taxonomy): Eukaryota > Metazoa > Arthropoda > Insecta > Lepidoptera > Noctuidae > Oligia > Oligia fasciuncula. The sequence goes on from OY720401.1 coordinate 6,352,914, forward strand.
CCTTTAGCTCCTGGAATGCGATGTCGCAACTTTCATCCCAGCAGAAGTGTCGCTTCTCTTCGGTTAGCTTATGCAGGGGTTTGGCTATGTCTGCAAAGTTCTTGACAAATCGCCGATAATAGGAGCACAAACCCAAAAATGCTCTGACCTGCGTCTTGTCTTTTGGAACTGGCCAATCCTTGACAGCGGCGATTTTCTCTGGATCCGTGCGGATACCTTCTTCAGACACTACATATCCCAAAAAGCTAACCTGTCGTTTGAATAGTGAACACTTCTTCGGACTTAACTTGAGGTTGGCACTCTGGACCTTCATGAGCACGCGTTCCAGGTTTTGAAGATGTTCTTCAAACGTGCGGCCTACGATGATGATGTCATCCAAGTAGACCAAACAGGCATCGCCAATTAGTCCAGTAAGTACAAGTTCCATCAACCTTTCAAAAGTTGCCGGAGCATTGCACAATCCAAACGGCATAACTTTAAATTGCCACAGACCCTTTCCTGTCGAGAATGCAGTTTTCTCCTTGTCCTTAGGGTCAATTTCGACTTGCCAGTAGCCACTTTTCAGGTCCAGCGTGCTAAACCACTTTACTCCAGTAAGCATGTCCAGCGTGTCATCAATTCTTGGCAAAGGATAGCTGTCCTTCTTTGTAACGTCATTCAGACGACGATAGTCAACACAAAACCGCATGCTGCCGTCCTTCTTTCTTACCAGCACTACAGGTGAACACCATGGACTAGATGAAGGTTCAATAACACCATCCTTCACCATTCCCTCAATCATGGTTTCCACTTCCTTTTCACGTGCTACCGGCAATCTCCTTGGCCGCTGACGGATAGGCAGTTCTTCTCCTGTGTTTATTTTGTGTTGCACTAAGCCAGTCTTCCCGATGTCAGCATCGTTTGACGAGAAAACATCGGCGTACTTGAGTAACATCTTCTTCGCCTTGACCATTTCATTTTGGGACAGAGCGCTGCGGCAGTCTTCTAAAAGTGTGGTCACTTTCGTTTGTGCATCCTTGCTGAGCCCAGTCGATAGATATTGGCATCGACGCAACCAATCCACTTCCTCGCAAGTACCAACTATTGTGCCTTTTTCTATAGTCTGTTCCTGATCACAAAGGTTCAGCACACGTACCCCTGAGATGTCGGTGGCTCTGACCAAAGTTCGTGCCACTTTCCATGGAAGGTCATTGTCTACCCTTTCCACGAGTACACAACGATGAGTCTGCCCAGGATTCCGAGGAAGACTAACAGGCACAATCGTTTCTGATCTCGGCGGAAGAACAATCTTCTTAAGGCTGTACACATTCCCTGGTAACGCCCCTTCCACGAAAAGTTCCTCTTGTCCACATTTCAAAACGTCAATCTCGCAACAATTCTTCCTCATAAAGTCAAGGCCCAGGATGCAATCGTCCATTATATCGGCCACGATGACATTATGCAGGTGGATTCTGTTGCCTAGCTTCAACTCCATCTTCTTCTCTCCATGGACGGGTATGCGCTGACCGGTGGCTGTTACCAAATTAATGCGTTCTCGGTTGTGTGCGGAGTCCCCAAGGGACCGTCTTGTTAGTTGGGAACTGACAACCGTGCGAGAGGCTCCAGTGTCTATGGTCAGCTTACACGGCGTTCCGTTGACCTCGCCCTTGATGATTAGGCTGTTCCCGTCATGGGTTTGTGTGATCGAAACCCTTGGGGCTCTTTGAACATCAGCCAGCACCCGCCCCGCAGTCCTGGCTATTACTCGTTTCCCTGCTGCTGGTGCTGGGCGGTGCTGTTAGCCGCACTGCCCTCTGGAGATCGGCCGTCTTCTCTTTCTGCAGTTCGCTTAGGGCAACTGGATCGAAGGTGGCCCCTTTCCCCACAGCCGTAGCACCTAGGGCTGTATCCTTTATTGCGGTCGCGAACTGTAGCCGCTGCAACCTCCCTGACGCGATGGGAACGATGATCCTGCCGCACAGCTTCCACCTCCAGTGCATGGGCCAAGGCGTCCTTAAGCGTCCCGTGGTGACCGAGCCTCACAGCAACTCTCACTTCAAGGTCGCGGATGCCGTCGATGAATGCCTGCACCAGGTTTCCATCAATAAGCGCAGGTACAGACTGGTAAGCTTTGCGAACCAGCTTCTCCACTTCAAGGGCCCACTGCTGCAGGTTTTCGTTACTGCGTTGTACGCGATCCTTGAGCTGCGCACGAAACACGTGTTCCAGGTGAGCGTCACCATACCGAGACTCCAATGCCTCAAGGAGCTGCTCGTAAGTCACTTCCTTACCGAGAGCTTCCAGAACAGTTAAGGCCTGGTCGCGCAGGCCTAGGGTGAGGGCAGTCATGGCCTGATTTTTATTCCACCCGTTCGCCTTCATGACAGCCTCAAACTGGATTTTGTAGGCCGACCAGGAAGAAGTTCCGTCGAACGGTGGCACTTTGAATCCACGTAGCGAAGGTGTTGTAGCTACGGGAGCTGCGATTCCATCACCAAGTTTGAGGTAATCCAGCGTTTTCTTCACGTCAGCCATCACGGTTAGCTTCACGTCAGCCATCACGTTGTCAACCCGATTATTTACTTGGTCGATTCGGGTTTCAGCTTCCGACAGGCGGTTGTCATGTTGAGCAACCTTATCCTTCACCTCCTTCATGTCTTTCCCGAAGGTAGCGTGAAGGTCCTTCATAAGAAGCATTTGCTCTTCCTGGCGGCGCGCCTGCTCCTCCTTATCACGTTGGAGCTGTTCTTCCAACCGACGAGCCTGTTCCTCCTGTCGACGAGCCTGTTCCTCCTGTCGACGAGCCTGTTCCTCCCTGTCACGCAGCAGCTGTTCTTCCAACCGACGGGCCTGTTCCTCCTTGTCCCGCTGTAGCTGTTCCTCCAACCGACGAGCCTGTTCCTCCTGTCGGCGAGCCTGTTCCTCCTGTCGGCGAGCCTGTTCCTCCTGTCGACGGGACTGCTCCTGCAGCATCATCATCAGAGCAGCAAAGTCTGGTGCTGCTGATGCTGGAGCTGCTGCGGACGGGTCGGCCTCCGTGGTCGGTAGCTGGCCCTCCGACCTCTGTGGCGTTGCTCCACCGAATCGCCTCTGGTCCGTCTCTTGCTGGCGTTGACTCCGGGTACGGATACCCTCCGTGTCGTCTTTGGGTAAAACCGGCATAATCCTTGCTTCTGACACCAATTGTTACGAGCTTCGGGTTCGTGACAATAAAAACTGCCGATTTAATAACCAAAAATAACAATTTATTTTTGGTTATTAAATCGGCAGTTTTTATTGTCACGAACCCGAAGCTCGTAACAGTATCATGTAGTTACTGAAACCATGGTAACGGGTGGCGCGTCGATGTACACGCTGTATATTATTCAAGAAATTTTTTTTGGAGTGAAGGCTTGCTGCTTTTTTTGCGTTGCTTTTCGCCAAGTGTTCGTCGGCCACGGAGGAAATATAATATCATAACTAAAAGCGAAAGTAAGTTCGTTTGTTTGTTACGCTTTCACGCTAAAACGGCTGAAAGGATTTTAATGAAATTTGGCACACCGACAGACCTAGGTTAGGAGTTAGGACATAGGATACTTTGTATCCCGGTAGTACGTTCCCGTGCACCGCGCAGCTACCTCAGGCAACGTCTCACTTAAGCGGTCGGCCTATAATATATTAATCTATCTATTTAAATAAAACAAAATCGGGTTAGCAAACGGCTGGTTATGATCATTCATTTGTTGTATTTGTCTCCGCCCCGAATAGCAGAATAACCATTAAAAATAATGAAGATTTCATTTTCTCATACATTTTGTATGGAACGGTTTTTTTATGGTTCTGAGGTGGTACGAAGTTCGCCAGGTGGCTATTTTATTCATAAACGTTACTTAAAGTTAAGTAGTGATAAGCGAATGTTTAACCATACATTTTTGACGTTCAAACGTCATTTAACGTTAATCATCGTTTTTATATAAACTCCTTACTTTATAAAAAAAAATATTTACGTACCAAATAGGCCAAGGAAATATATCACCGCCACTTGTGATAAAATGTTGAACGCTGTCCCTTCTACTGATTTGTGTCCACCTGCAACAGAATTCAACTGGTCAAAACACTCATTTATGTGGGTAGATACACGCTGTTTACGCTTGTACTATCGCGCTTTGGATTCATTTGGAAGAAGGCCTGTTTTGGACCTGTCCATTGCCATTTTCAGATGTCAAGTGTAGCTCTTCAAGTACTGAGATCAAGTCTTTTGACCAAAGAAAATTTTTAAAAACACTGAAATGTTTCTTTTCTGTAAGTAGATATTTTCAGACACTAATTACACGTCGAATTCTGTCAATATTTTAAAACTAGATGGGGCCGGCATTTCCTAGATCCTTGAGAATGCCGAAACAAACTCAGAGGTCATGGGTTTCTTTTCGCACCCCTTTTGTAGGGAGCTCATCAGCTCAACCACCCATCACATGACGCTACCAGATCTACTGGACATTTGCGTAGGCCACATAAAAATATGTACTCATCACCGCCAGACGCAGACAGTTATAAAGTCATGTACTCTATCCAGCCAGTTTTCTCTTTAAATGTCACACCAAAATTTCACTAGAAAAAAGAAATGGAAAGGAAAATAGTAAGTTTAACCCACCTGCCCACTTGTTGAACCCATACTTGGATCCGAACCAGCTGGCGGCGGTGTCTCCCACACCTATCGACAGGACCCCGCTGAGCAGTTCCAGTTCGTACCCCGGATGTACCGGCACCAGAAGCAGCGGGCACGCCAGCCCCACGTACAAGTACATCGGGGTCATCGCGTAACAACCCACGTCCTGGGAAATAAGAAAATTTGATACACTAAAAAAAACTTCAATTTACCCATGTTAGCTATCCTATCCGAAATCCGGAAGCGACTGTCGCGCGAGTAAGCGATCATACTTGTTAATTTGATAAACAATTATTTTCCTCGACTTAACATCAAATAAGCTAAGATTCGTCCACTGCTACCCACATTCTATTTTATAGTTTTTCCTTCCATCATTTTCATCAACAAAATCGCGTCCATGATCCTAGGTTTACGTCAGTTCTAGATAATGCTAACTCATAGATTTACAGAGGTAATCATACCACTGTTCTGTTGAACAGGGTGTAAAGTTCACTTATACTTTATAGAAAAGGAAGGATCCTCACTTTCCCCTGCTCTAATGGCTCCAATCCATGATATTTTGTTTGGAAGCAACAGCCCTTCCATTTTTAGGGTTCCGTACTCAAAGGGTAAAAACGGGACCCTATAAGACTTCGCTGTCTGTCTGTCTGTCCTTCCGTCTGTCTGTCACCAGGCTGTATCTCAAGAACCGCGATATCTAGACAGTTGAAATTTTCACAAATTATGTACTTCTGTTGCCGCTATAACAACAAATACTAAAAATAAAATAAATATTTAAGGGGGGCTCCCATACAACAAACGTGTTTTTTTTCTCTCGGTGTTTTTGCCTTGTGGTACGGAACCCTTCGTGTGCGAGTCCGACTCGCACTTGGCCAGTTTTAATTAATAACAAAGCAGTAAGTGGAGTGAGTAGGTGTGGCGAGGCCTGGGAGAGGCCTATGTCCAGCAGTGGACTTCGATAGACTGAGTTGATCTTTGATTTCAAAACAGTTATAAAACACTAGCTTTAGCCCGCGTGTAGATCGGAGATTTTCCCACAAGGATTTACTACCGGGATAAAAGTCACCAATGTCCTAACCCAGGTCAAGGGACTCCATGTGCCAAATTTCATCGGCATTTTTTTTTTCAGCCGTTAAGGCTTGACTAAGTACCAGACATGCAGACAGATGTTACTCTTACTTTCTCATTTATAATATGAGTATGGATACCTTTTCATCACTATACACTTCAAATGCAGCCTGAAGTGCTGGTGATATTTTTTCTATTTCAGCTTTTCTAAATGCCTGAAAAACAAAGAAAAGAGTTTTGAATTTAAAGTAGTATTGGCTAAGGTGTAAAGCGATTTTAAGCCATGGTAAGTTAGACCGAAACTATAGAACGCCATTTATGTTATCCTTACATACTACTTTCGTTTCGTTCACATTCACACACACTCTGGCTGCAAGCTCTATATTGAATTACTCATCTGCCTAGCCTTTCCCAGTTATGTTGGTGTCGGCTTCCAGTCTAACCAGATGCAGCTGAACACCAGTATTTTACATGGAGCGACTGCCTATCTGACCTCCACAATCCAGTTACTGGGTACCAAGAAACCCCTTTACAAGACTGGTTGTTCGACTTTCGCACTTCACCCGTAACGACCGTCAAAGATCAACAAATCCTAGCCGGGACCAACTGCTTAACGTACTTTCCGAGGCACAGAGGGATATTGGAATGTAATGGATAGTCCCCATCCATGGACCGACCTCGGCAAGCATTGCTATTATTTAGCCTATATTGTATTACTAACCTCAACTAATATCATAAGACCAAACCCGGCGCCAGCCGCAAGGATCATAAATTTGATGTCATATAATATGCCTGAGAGGAACACTATCGATGCAAGAACGTGGAATGTCTTGCGGGTAACAGTACTTGCTTTGACATTGAGCTGAGTGCGGATTAGTACCACAAACGCTGATACAGCGACCAGGAAGAGCCAGAACAGGAAAAGTTTCACCTGAAAATAATAAATGGTTAACAACGTTTCTGGAACGAGAATTATCGACGTATCAAAATTAAACGCGAGTCCAGTGAACCCATTGGCTGTATCTTGATAATTTGTTAGCTAATTTTTCTGTTGATTTTCGTTCCAGAAACTGGACCTAAGTATATTATCTTCCCTCTTCTATATTATCTTCGTATGTGCGCAAACACAGGTGCACTCCCACTTCCCTCATTCTCATAGTCAGATAAACGGCAATCCGACACGACCGGGGAGAGATCAGGCGCAGGACCAACAGCTCTACGTGTTTTCCGAAGCACAGGATTTTTTTTTCATTTGCATGGACATTCCCTAAACCTTTGGGAAAATTCATCAAAAAAAAGCCATTGAAGCAATTCTTTAGGCTCCCGGAAAATATTGTGAAGGGTCCCACACTGAACTGCTTCAAGAATCGACTGGACAGATTAAATACCTCGCAAGCTATTTGATACACACTCATCAGCTAATTAGCTGCTAGTGTGTCTAACCAAATAATAAATAGGGGTGTCACACCACCAACTTCCAAACTCCGAGCTGCAACTAAGAAATTAATAATGGAAAAACCTATCACTTTGCCCGTCTTGGGAATCGAACCCAGGACCCCACTCTCAGAAGCCGCACTTGCGACCACGACGCTCAGAAGCTGCACTTGCGATGCGACCACTAGACCGACGGGACAGTAAAATGATTAAGTATAGGAAATCATCATCACTATCAACAGATCATAAAATTGATGCAAACAATGGGATTTCTTTATTAATATTGATAGGCTCACATTATTTTAACCACTCTTCATGGAAAGTGAAGAATCGGTGTCAAAAACTTAGATTCGGAAACTACTCTTGAATCTAAGTTTTTCACACAGATTCGGGGAGACAGTTCCTTCAGCTGAGCTGTACAGACTATGAATGAGTTCCCAAATCATTGTGTGTTGTGGTGGGATGTCAATCATAAAGCTGATGCCGAGTACTTTTCATAGAAAGACACATTTTGAAATATCACACTAATATTATAAAGGCGAAAGTTTGTGTGTGTGTTCATATGTTTGTTACTTCTTCAGCTCAAACGGCTGGACCAATTTAGATAAAATTTTGTATGGTGGTAGCTGACACCCTGGATTAACATATAGGCTACTTTTTATCCCGATATTCCCACGGGATCGACATTTACGCGGGTGAAACCGCGGGGCGCAGCTAGTATTTAATAAATCTTCAAATTACTTACTTTTTTAAAATCCAGCATGATATATGCAGCAATTACTATTATACAATGAATTCCAAGTCGAACATGTAAGATCATTAGTGCATACGTCCCGGCTACACATACTATCCATGCTAGACTTTGAAGGGTTTTTTGTGATTCATCCAAAATAGATAATGCTGTAACAATAATTCCCACTGATGATAATACGGTCTGAAAATAGGGAATATTTTTTTGTCATCATTAAAAAAAGGATTAAAAAAACAAATGTAAGTACAACAAAAAAGGCACAGAAATAAACTAAACAAAGAAGCCATCACTATACTAGTTTTCACACAGCTAGATGTCCAAATTAGTTTACCAAATGTTCCCATAGTGACTCTTTTCGCAAATATAAAACAAGCATAAGATGTGACTCAGGCTGGCTGGACAAATCTTTAAAATAGCTCGCATTTAACTAGGTCAATAGGGCACTTTATGTGACGGCTAAACACCCTTATTTCATTATTTGTGACGCAACAGAATCTTAGATAATCGATCGAAAACGTGTCCAGCCAGCTTGAAAAACCACTTTTTGCTGGTCTCTCAATCTCGGTAACGGAAGTGATTTTGACGACTTTTTGCATATCAACGGGCGTCACATAAAGTGACAGGCATCGAGTTAAAAGTTTTGTGATACGTACAGCGGTTTAGCAGAAAAATGCGAAAATCTGTGTCCAACCAGCTGGAATTTACGTAGGTATAAAACTTCTGGCTGGCACTTCCGAATCTCTATAACGGGAGCGTTTTCGAATATGGTTCCTTTACTAACATTTAGTGAAGCAATGTGTGACAGTAATAACGTTTGATTTATGGTGTCACATGTAAGGGTTTATGAGAAATCAATATCATTAAAAAAAACAAATATCATTCCTCACACAATCCATCCATCACAAAACAAGAATGTGATCGAATTATAATTCTGTGGTTAAGTTCAAATTGTTTTTATCAACAGTTAGCTCCGGATAATATGTTTTTACTCTTACAGAATACTTACAAAAATAACAGTATTTATGAATTTCATTTCTTCGTCTGAATTATCACCCATATTGTAGAAAATCTTGCTGAAAGCCATGACACCGAATAATACAATGCCTTGTAATACAACCATTGCCTCCCCTATTGTGAATGTCTGGGAGCACTTGGTGAGGGCCAGTCTTAACATTGTACTGAATGAGTACACAGCGGTTGAGGAGTATATAAGAGAGAAAAATAAACCTGGAAATGATTAAAAGATACATGAACAAAATGCAATTTCATAAAAAATATCTACTTAGATAATTATTGTCACAAAAATTGAAGATGACCCTTTAACCCATTATTGAGTTTGAGGAATTGAACAACTTTGGTTATTATTATGGGTAAATTACCTTGCCCTTGAAATGCATATAATGACAGTGTTGCTGCAAGAGTTGATGCTTCACATCCTCCATAAATATTTTCCTTCAGGACCAAGCATGATATGGACAGAAAGACAATAAATAAGATGCAATAACAAAGTAATCCAATGGATATGGAGGCCAGTAAGGTATATAGTTCTGAGACTTCGAACAGGGTTGAATATAACACAAGCACTGTTGGCAGAAGGGCACAACACCATAGTCCATTTGTAGCAGATGGTCTGAAAAAATAAAGAATTTTCTTCAAAAGCTACATAATGGTGAAGATAAAAGAAGAATAAAGATATAAACCGGATTTAATACAGTGCTCAAAGTTCAACATACCTTGTAGAAATTTGACCAAATATTAAATTGTTTGTTACTTGCTTATCAACTGATATTAGAATTCGTGCCAATTTTGTGTCAAGTATTTTCTTATAATAATATAAAGTTGATTTGTTTATTTTATCCATTTGCTCTGTAATTTTATGAATAAAAACACCAATATTTTAAAACATACAAACAACTGTCAGTTTGTCTGTCTGTTTGTCAATGTCATGTCATGTCATCGGTCATTTCGGTCATCCATCGTATAGATTAGATTAGATAAATGTTGTGGCCACAGAACACTATTACTCATAGAGCGTGGCCCCACACATGAGACAAAAAACAACCATAATGTATATAGAACTCAGTGATACCATAAACCTTACCCTTTACCCAGAATCAGGGAGATTGAAGTACAGACGCCAGCACATCAAGTTAATACAATCTGTCAGATTTCTTTAATAGATTTTCGACTTTATTGCTAAAGCATAAGGTTCAAGGTTGATTGTTTGACCTGCTCGCGCCTGTACCACGCAGTTCCAACCCGTAGCGGAGCACAGATTCGGAATAGAACGTGGCATGGAGCGATAAAATAATAATAAGTATATAAATGATATTAAATACGATTGTGATATATAAAAATAAATATTCTTCTATGTAGTTATCAAGCTGGGTAGTTAAAAGGCTCGTTATACGATCGGATAACGAGATCGATGGTTAATTTATATCAATGGTTCATTATATATTATCAAAAGCTTAAATTTTAGTTACTCGAAGGCTACAAATCAAGGGTCCAAAAATAAAAACATTACCTGAATCTATCCTGAATAATCTATACAAGACAAAGTATAATGATTACAAAATATTATGAATAAGATAATAATAATATATTGATAATTGTGATTATTATATTGATAAATAAATAATATAATGATAAGATTGTGACGGACAAATGGGAAATTGCGCGACCCGATACTAGCAACACTGCATTTTAGGTTCCTAAGACGACCCACTGACCGGTTATTTTATAAACAATACTTTGAATCGCGATTTTAAGTCTTCTAACCACTCATAGTATGACAAAAACTGATACTGTCACTTAATTAAAACAGTAAACACACAGTAACATTGTTCTATTAACCGAAACATTTATGAAAACTTGAAACAGTAAAGGCCAATCCTGGTATTTGCCGCTCACTATCGATTTTACAGTTAAGTACACTACACCGCATTATATTATAGATTAATCTCGGCTTTAAAACAATATACACAAGCAGATATATTAGCAAAATTATGTAGAAAAGTGCTAAAATAAACTTCACAATTCCACAAAGACGAGATATCTGTCAAAGTTTGTTTAGCTACATGTGTTGCGGCCTTGAAAAAAACGGGCACGGACTGAGAGACGGAAATAGTATAGCTTTATCCTTTTCTGTTACTTATAATAACTCAATACTTTATCCCTTTCTTGTGGAAATGAAATGGCGCTACCCGCCGTCGATACTTTTCTATGTCTAAGGCTAAGTCTAAGGATGTCAATGATAAAATCACACTGCATTATATTGTAGACTATTGTAGTCTGTGAAATGCATGGACGTAATATAAAATATTATCTATTACGTCCATAGTAAAATGTGAATAGAATATATATTGTACTCTGTGGTCGCGCGGGAACTTGGAACATTGCCAATTTTTCCAGTCCGGTGTAGGGACACGGTATCGAATAGAAAGTATCGATACTGTACTCATGAGTAGTATCGAAAAAAAAGTATCGTACTCATAAAAGTATCGAAACAAAAGTATCGATACTTCAAGGTATCGAGTACTTTTCTTAGTGCCTAATTCGCATAGAGCATAGGTCAATATCAGTCAGTAAATAACGTCAGTTTAACTTCAGTAGAGCAGGACATGAAAAAACAAAAGGTATTGGTACAAAAATTTAATACAATAATAAAAAAAGACAACTGTAACTTCAACAAAAAAAAAAATAGAAACAAATTTAAATTATTTAGTACTTTAGGCATATATTTTTTTTTTATTATTACTAAATGGGCCCGCTCTTGACCCATATGTATATAATCAAATATAGCATATACATTAACCATAACATTAGTGGTAGGTAGTTTATGCGTGAAAAGTTAACAGATTCACAGATAGTAACTTTCAAATTTAGGTAGGTATTTATAATTACTAGCAAATTCTACCAACGTTGTTCGCGTGGAACGTTTTTCACATTTTACGTAGGAATAAATGCTTAATGCAAGTTTGAGTTTTTGTAATACCAATGGACCTTTATTTCGCAATCACAAATAGACACGCCAATTTTATTTCTATGAATATGGTTAAATCCGTTCAGCGGTTTAGGCCCGTTACGGAACGCAGTGGCCGTTGTGAATTTCGCCCATTTCGGAACGCAGCCTTGGTAGCAATAATAATAAAAACTTGGAATCATTTTAGATTGTGTAGGTATATTTATAAAAAAGCATAAAATTATTAAATGAAGTCGGTAAAAATACCTTGACGCATTTGTCGTAGAGTGTTTCTTAAGATGTTTATTCATGTATGACGTATTTCCTGACGTTTTTATGGTTTTGAAGCAAGTCTTGCATTTCACTTCGTTGTTGTTAATCTTGACAAAATACTGCCAAAGTTCACTTTTAGTAGGCGGCATTCTTCTAATGACTCAATTAACGATAGACAATATAGTTACACAGCACAGAATAATAGTGAGTACTTTTAGATTACACTTGAATAAATCAAATAATAGTCAAGCAAAATAATGATCAACCGTATTAATAAAGTAGAAAAACAAAGCGCGAAACGAAATAACGAATACCGCCGAATACGATAAAATTAAATGACAACGTTGAACGAGTGAGTGAATGAGTGATTGATTAGTGTAGTAAATGAATGAAGGAAAGGTTAAGAATTTAACTGTGAACGGAAAGAACGATTTCGAGCAAAGATCGATGTAATGTTTTAGAAGGTTTAGAACGAGTGAACTAGATGGCGTTGCCATAACCATAAACATAAGCCGTAAAGATCGCAAGTTTTAAATGGGTAATTTCTATGAATACCCATTTAAAACTTAATTTCTTATTCGATACGATACCTGCCAAAAAGTACTCATTGAGTAAAAGCATCGAATACAAAGTATCGAGTACAAAAGTATCGGTATCGAATGGAAATGTATCGATACCACAAAGTATCGATACTTTTTTCGTGTCCCTAGTCCGGTGTTCGCAATAGTAGAATTTACACGTATCCACTATCCATCGAGATGTTACGACAATTAAGCAAAGCGGTTCAACAAAAGGCGAGATTTGCCTCAGCTGCTGCTGCCCCTGCACCTAAAACAAAGCCTGAAATTCTTTACACCGGGGTACGTACAAGCTAAGTAAACATTACTAAAATCATTTTTTTTTATGTTGTGACTAATAGGAGTGATAATACTGTCAATTTATATCAATTATCATGGTGACATGTATGAAGTAATCGGTAAATGATTGTGTGTTCCTTGTATGAATAAATACGAAGGTGTATGTAGGTATGTTACATTACAATATTCAAGGTCAGCTAGCCGGCACCCAAATAAATACCGGCTTGACGTTCAAGGCCATAATTCTAGTTCAGTGGCTGTTTCTGTGATAAACATAATTTTCCGCCCTTAGGAGGACGACACACTGACCAAACACAAGTATAAAAAGTTATGATTAATATTGAGAGCTAAAATTAAAATAATTCTTAAATGTCTATACATATTTTGTATAGGTTTTCCATATGTGTACATAATTCAATAAATTAAACGTTTTATCATTAGCATTACGTAACATAATTTATATTCATGATTAATTATTTCACTAAGCCATCACAAAGTATAAATTGGCTTGGAGTGGCTGGCTCATATGTTTATTAGTCAATCATAGATCTAACTACATTATCAAGGTTAAAATAAAATACAAAAACACTTGTATTTTATTTAGGTAAAATATTGTAAATTCAGAAAATAAAGGACATCATTCATTTCATATCTAAAAATAAAAGCCGGAAAAAAAAGTACTGTGTTCATATGGGAAATGACCTCTTGAGCATTTGTTACTATTACAAAAAAATCATAGTTAAAATGTGTTCAGGATGTTAAATTCAATGAAAAGTTGGTATTTTTTTAATGTTATGCTTAAAATACTTGAAAAATATGATTTTTGGCATTTTCAATCTCAAACAGCAGCCGGGGGGTTAATTGTATACTTTCGCTGTAACTAATAGTGCAAAGTGCTTAAGATGTTATTTCCCATAAGAAAATAGTACTTTTTTATTCTGGCTGGCACTTTAATTTTTGGGTATAAAATGTTCAACATTTGAATGATGTCCTATAACAGAGTCATGATCCTAACATTTGTTTTTATAAAATAATCCAGGTAAGTATCATGTATGATGGAATGCTTCGAGGTGGCTCCGGAAAATAATACCTGGAAGCATTTTGGGAAGACATTTGCCTAGCTATGGACAGTATTAGCCAATAATAAAAAAATATCATTAAAGTTACAGCAAATATTTTTAGCCACATTATTCACATGCGACTTTTTTGACATGTATCAGTTATAATGGTGATACAAGAAAGAACACTTGTTTATCAACTTGGTAGCTGATCACACATTCAACGCATCAAACAATCGGCATAATGATAACATCAGAATATGAGGATACACACTAGAATTTCTACTGTATTATTAGTCACATATCCATGGCACGGAAGGGTCTCGGTATGTAAAGATGGTCACCCACCCACAGACCAACCGCGGCAAGCGTAGCTTAACCTGATCGATCGACCTCTGTGGCTGTTATTATTTAGCCACGGGCCAAACACTAAGCAACACCTAAATAAAAGCGCACTGTTGCAATCACAGATAATTATAATAGTACACCTAGATAACGCAGGAGCAACTACTTCACGTGCCAAAAATCGCACCAGCTTACGTACAAAAATCGTAAGCCGCCACTTTTGCGCTCAGTCCTGTGTACTGCTGGCTGGGTGAGCGTGAGCGCTCTCTGGCGCTAGGCCCCGGGGGCGAGAAGGGTGCCGCAAGCGGCGGCGGCGGCGTCTTTGAATCGATTTGATTTTGCCAATCCCATCACTAAATAGTGCTTGTGACGTCATAGTAGGTAGTCAAAAAATGGCACACTTGGTTTTCATACAGTTCGTGATACTTGCGTTATCTAGGTCTATCTACATCTGTGGTTGCAATAATATGTAGGCATTAATTTAGGTTTTGTCTAGTGTTAGTGAAAACAAGCTTATATCTTTTAGTACCATATTGAATTGGTCAATTTACTGAAAACTGAAAATATAGTTGTGAATTATGAGTCTGCCCATGGCCCTGAACCTAATCTGAACCAATGGAAAGCTCAGATTTAATACTTTAACTATGCATCCTGTTTTCTGCAATTCCTGGAAAATGCGCGTATTTTATTGACTCTTCTTCTTAGCATGTTCTTCAGCTAAACTGTCTGATATATTTCAGCTGTTCATCAACAATGAATGGGTGAAGTCATCAGATGGCAAGACCTTCAAGACAGAGAACCCCACCAACGGCCAGGTGACTGCTGACGTTCAGCAGGCTAACAAGACTGATGTGGATAAGGCGGTCAAAGCTGCCAATGATGCTTTCAGGTGTGTGCAATCAGGATTTGATTCATTTAATTATGTCCAAAGGAGCAGTGGTGGTCCAATGGAAACGGCCGCGACTTAATAGTTGAAGGTCGTAGTTTGAAACCCTCACAGGCGTTTTACTTTGTGTAAATTATTTCATCACCACACAATGTACATAACTCCAGCTTCCTCATATGTGATAGAACAATTCTACCTATGCCAATATTTAAGGCATAATAGCTGCAATCAAAGCTCGCAGTCTTATTTTAGCTGCCACAATAACTTCGTTAATATGAGTCGTTTAGTGTGTGTAAGCTGGAGTGACGTCACCCCAGCTGCTCATGTCATATCTTCCAAACGAAAGAAGATATGATTATATGTTATAGCTCAAAAATAAAGGCATAATAGCTGCCACTGGCAGCAAAATTTTCAAACCTCTGGTCAAAATACTCTATGAGTTATTAAACCGATAACCATGTGTAAGCTGGAGTGACGTCTCCCCAGCTGCTCATTCATATCTTCCAAACGAAAGAAGATATGATTATGTATTATAGCTCAAAAATTAAGGCATAATAGCTGCCACTGGCAGCAAAATTTCCAAATCCCTGGTCAAAATACTCTATGAGTTATTAAACCGATAAACATGTGTAAGCTGGAGTGACGGCACCGAAACTGCTCATGTCATATCTGCCGAACGAAAGAAGATATGATTATGTATTATAGCTCCAAAATTAAGGCATAATAGCTGCCATAGGCAGCAAAATTTTCAAATCTCTAGGTCTTGTAGGTCCACGTAATAAGCAAAAAAACAGTTTCCGCGCCAAAAACATCAATTATTGCTTTGGAGAAGGCAAGCTGCGGCGTTGCCGTTCCGTGCGCTACAATACTACAACCAAGTTTGCACTTAGCAGGCATTCTATTAGAAGTAATTTTAACTTGCGCTCAAAATAATTTTAATTTTGTATAATGAAGATATAGACTGAGAGCCGACTGAACTTTAATGGAACTATGAATATAATAAAGTAGATTCATATCAACTTTGGATGACGAGAGAACTACGTAGGTACTATTATTGTTTTTTTTGCCTTGTTCTTTCTTTTATTAAATACCTAATTAAAATGTAGGGAACAGCTGATTTTTTTTCGCGATTTCAGGTTTGGTCCCTTAATAAAAATTGTTCATAATGATAAGTACAATGAACTCTTAAGAGGTCGTTAATGTGTTACCAATAACCCTGTATATTACTAGCGATTGCATGACTTTTTCATGAAATCGTGACATTTGAGAACAATTCTATAAAAAAAGCAAAACTAAAGTAACATCATGGACGTACTTCTATTATATTACGTCCATGAGTAACATCGAATCAGACTTCATGACGCTGGCAGAATAGTCGACATTGGCTCAGTTGCCAAAAAGAAAAAAAAAACATCGAATCAGAACAAATGTCATTAAAAAAACCGGCTAAGTGCGAGACGGACTCGCGCACCGAGGGTTCCGTAAAAATTTGTAGGTAAGTATATAAATAGTTTTAAAAAACCCACACTCCCCGACCTCCCTCCTCGGAGGTTGGCTGCCTTTTGAAGGTTTCCACCCGACTAAAAAAAAAAACAAGTTAGGTAAATAGTTTCATCACGGTTTTTTTTAATATAACTACAAATTTATGGGTTTCAGACTTTTTCCTTTACTTGTGCTACATGACCTTGCTTCTTGCCAAATTTCTTGATTCTAGGTCAACGGGAAGTACCCTATACATTTTGATTCCCTTGAGAGTGTCGAAATATACGTTTTTTGCGGGATAAACGGCCGTATCTTTTTTACGTTAACTTAGAATTTTGATTTTTTCACAGCTTCAAGGGACCGCAGACTTGAGTATATGGTTTTAATTTCATTTTGATACCTTCACGCGTTCCAGAGATAAAGGGTCTTGACAGACAGACAGACGGACAACAAAGTGATCGTATAAGGGTTCCGTTTTCAGGGTTCTGTAGCCAAATGGCAAAAACGGAACCCTAATGGATTCGTCATGTCTGTCTGTCTGTCCGTCCGTAATGTATGTCAAATGTGATTTATGATAAACTTTACGAAATTGTTTTTTAAATTTTCTTTCGTCCTATGTTTAAAAACACAGTATGACTATAAATAACCTCAATACTTACATAGTACGATTAAAGTGTGTAGTCGGCTCCC
Source organism: Oligia fasciuncula (assembly GCA_963082905.1). Classification (NCBI taxonomy): domain Eukaryota; kingdom Metazoa; phylum Arthropoda; class Insecta; order Lepidoptera; family Noctuidae; genus Oligia; species Oligia fasciuncula. The sequence continues at coordinate 6,370,346 of OY720401.1, forward strand.
AGTCTATAATCTAGTTCAAACTGATAATGTAGCGCACGGAACGGCAACGCCGCAGCTTGCCTTCTCCGAAGCAATAATTGATGTTTTTGGCGCGGAAACTGTTTTTTTGCTTATTACGTGGAAACTACAAGACATAGAGATTTGAAAATTTTGCTGTCTATGGCAGCTATTATGCCTTAATTTTTGAGCTATAGTACATAATCATATCTTCTTTCGTTCGGCAGATATGACATGAGCAGTTTCGGTGCTGTCACTCCAGCTTACACATGTTTATCGGTTTAATAACTCATAGAGTATTTTGACCAGGGATTTGAAAATTTTGCTGCCTATGGCAGCTATTATGCCTTAATTTTTGAGCTATAATACATAATCATATCTTCTTTCGTTTGGAAGATATGAATGAGCAGCTGGGGAGACGTCACTCCAGCTTACACATGGTTATCGGTTTAATAACTCATAGAGTATTTTGACCAGAGGTGAGAAAATTTTGCTGCCAGTGGCAGCTATTATGCCTTAATTTTTGAGCTATAACATATAATCATATCTTCTTTCGTTTGGAAGATATGACATGAGCAGCTGGGGTGACGTCACTCCAGCTTACACACACTAAACGACTCATATTAACGAAGTTATTGTGGCAGCTAAAATAAGACTGCGAGCTTTGATTGCAGCTATTATGCCTTAAATATTGGCATAGGTAGAATTGTTCTATCACATATGAGGAAGCTGGAGTTATGTACATACCACACACCACCTCAAAAAGGTTAAGGAAAACATCGTGAGGAATCGAAGAAATGTGACATCTACCAACCCGCACTAGGCCCGCGTGGTGCATTACGGCCCACTCCCTTTCACCGAGAGGAGGCCTGTGTCCCAGCAGTGGGCACATTATAGGCTAATTATGCCATCTAATACATTAATTTGTCCCAAATGCCAAATACCGCGGGATACCTCTTATCCCGAAGCTTGCAGAAATACAAATTATATTTTCTTATCAGGCTCGGCTCACCATGGAGGAAAATGGATGCCTCAGAGCGAGGCTATCTCCTCAGCAAACTAGCCGACCTCGTCGAGAGAGACAGGACGTACCTGGCTGTAAGTATTTATTCCTAAGCTTTTTAGAGTTCCGTATCCAAAGGGTAAAAACGGGACCCTAATACTAAGACTCCACTGTGCGTCACCAGGCTGTATCTCATGAACCGTGATAGCTCAGTTGAAATTTTCACAGATGATGTATTTCTGTTGCCGCTATAACAACAAATACTAAAACAGAATAAAATAAATATTTAAGGGGGGCTCCCGTCCCATCCATACAACAAACGTGTATTTTTCGGCGTTTTTGCCTTTTGGAACCCTTCGTGTTCGAGTCCGACTAGCACTTGGCCAGTTTTTTTTTCAATAGAAAGACTTTCCAGAAATTTGGAGCGTGTTCGAAGTTTTATTACGAAGCGAAATATTACCATTGGTGTGTTGTTTGTTCATTCTATCGATTCACTTTCGATAAAAATAGCTTCTGTGTGAAAATAACTTCCATTTAGTAGGTATGTCATCATCATCAAAGTTATTACAGCACAAAGGAACAGCAGTAAAATCGACATTGACGTTGTTAGTGTACTTTATGCCTTCTATAGGTGCAAAATGCACTGACGTACGGGGTACAGCTTTAGCCCGCTTCTTCACATAGCGCATATCGCGTCAAATAATATTATGTAAGGGGCTTACATAAAGGTACTAAAACAAAGATATATTTCCATAGTCTTTATACTATGATATCTCTGTTTTATCTGTTGTTTATAACCCCCGATAAGGCGTGATCTTACGGACACTTCCTAAAATTTTTGATAACTTACATGCAAATTACATGCTGTCTATAAGAAAGTGATCCGGGATAGACAAAGACAGCTAAACTATGTAGCACATGCGTAGACCATGAATTGGATTAGGACATCTTCACTTCTTTATCCTACCTACCAAGTTATCTCTAAACTTCAGTTGTCCTCCAGCTAAACAATGGTTTTCCAACATCAGAAAACACCCATTTTGTTGTATTCTAGCTTGTACAATTTGTATCTATTTACATACCTACTTTTAGGTATCTCTATGAGGATAGATATACCTAAAAGTAAAACAAAGTAAAGTGAAACAACTGTGGCAACTACTTTGTTTCACTTGTGGTAGGTACAGTCACGAGCACTAATATGTCAACACTTGGCAACTTTCAATTGCGATTTTTTCATGAAATAACGAATGCAACGTTGAAATACGACACTTTACACAAACCTATAAGTTCGAAAATACGTTATTCGTAATAACATAAAATTTCATTCAAAACTAAAGGAGAAAATCGTCTTTGAATAAAGCCAAGTGTAGACATACTTATGCTCGTGACTGTACCTATCTGGTCATTAGATGAACTAGACCTGATCTACCTATACTTAGCATTTTACTTGTACCGGACAAACCAGTGCTTTGCTCACGAGAGTGGTCGTTGTTCCGTTATCCGTTCATTGAACCTCTCAATTCATATATGCAGTAAAACATAGGGTACTCACTAGTATCTACCACGTAGCTATACCTGTAATACCTAACTACTGGTATGCCCTGTAACATGCAACTCTTGCCTTACAGTTTATTGCTACCAAGTCGCAACATTTTAATGGGGACTATTAAAGCTTTGAATCTCCATAGTTGTTTTTGGATTGCAATTCTTATTCCCACAAAGTTATTATGCTGTACTATCTTATGCGTAGGGATGACAACAACCTTTGTTAAAGCACGTAAACTGTGAGTATGTAGGTACTCCTTGGACCTAAAATTAGAATTGATGATTCTTATACCGGCGGTAGACTATAATTAGCTTCTTCTCTACGCATAATACCAATAAAGTCGCAATGTGGAGTACGTAGTGTAGGCTAAGATTCATTGATAGACTTGTTTCTGCATTTTTGGCATAACATCATTATTCATCTGCCTTTATCCTAATATGTTTAGGTTCGGCGTCTAGAATGTCTTCATCTTCCATGCTCTGTATTAGACAGTAGTCACTCCCTTTCTAGCCATACCGTCTTTCACACAGTCCATCCATCGTTTCCATGGTCTACCCCTACTCTTGTAGCCACACACATCCGTAGTGTTTTTAAATGCGGATGGCTATAAGAGTAGTACGAGTAGGGTCCTTTATTTTCACACAACACGCCTAAAAAGGCCATTTTGCCAGAATCATAAAAGGATAACATTGTGAATTATAATAAGGCGAAGACAGTCCGTATTTTTCTTTTTTTCGCTGCACTACGTAGGTATAATCAAAGAGATTGGGATTGGATTGATTGGTATTTTAGCAAAGACAAAAAAAAAAATAACGGAAAAATCCTTCACCAATGGGATTTGATACGATTAACTTAACATTTAACTGTCCATTATGATTCATAATGTTATCATTTTATGATTCTGTCAAAGTGGCCTTTTTAGGCCCCCAAATCTTAATAAACCCTTCTCCTTCCTAGAGTTTGGAAACCCTGGACAACGGCAAGCCGTACACGGCGGCATACTACGGCGACGTCCAGGCTGTTATCAAGAACCTGCGTTACTATGCCGGCTGGGCTGATAAGAGCCACGGTATGGTGCTACCCACCGATGGAAAATACCTCGCATATACTCGGCATGAACCTGTCGGTAAGTCAACACACAGATCAAATCAAGACATTTCAAATCAAATGATTTATTTGCTAATACATGAGATGATACTTATAACAAACGTTCTTTAAACCATATATCCTACCTCAACAGGTGTGGAAATATCTATTACTTCTACCTAATTAAAATCTTAATATCTTGATTATTTAACTAAAGTAAATAAACTCACTTCATAAAAATATTTCGTACAATAAACAATTCATTCATCTGCCTAGCCTTTTCTCAACTATGTTGGGGTCGGCTTCCAGTCTAACCGGATGCAGCTGAATACCAGTATGTTACATGGAGCGACTGCTTAAATTCCACCACCCAATTACTAGGTCATACGATTGGTTAGACTGGTTGGCAGACTTTCGGGCTTCTGACGACCCGTAACGACTGTCAAAGATCCACGAATGACAGCATTAAACAATCAATGCTCAATTTCATTAATATTAGATTTGTCCATAACGGATTGCATTATGAAGTTCGCGGTGCAATTGTTTTAAAAACTGCCTCCACAACACAAAGCATTGACCTAGCAAACAGAAATTTCATAGGTATTCCAAAGGGAAGCTCACGGAACTCGAGTCTCACAGATTTATTAAAACTCACTCGACGATAAAGAAAATAATGTCCCAAACATTATACCTGGGTAAAGGGTAAAGAAACTTGTGTCCCAAATTTTTCTAGTTTCGCTTAACTTTGTAGCTGATGGCTGACCGATTGTTTTCTTGTCACACATCAATTTCTATTCAACATCAATAAAATTAGGACTGAAGTTTGCCGTGCAGTCCAATGATAATATTATAAGTGTAAAAAAAGGAATATCATTGGTGCAGTCAATACCTACATCTATTCACTATTGTGAATAGGTAATGTATTGAATTGAACCCATCAACCTAGCTGTCGTGACGGGATGGGCACTCATACAATTAATCTTTGTTATCATTATCAGAATTGACATCTCTATTCAGCGGGGTAATTGCGTAACACACTTCAGTAGCAATAGTCACTTATCACGGATTTATAAGTCCGTGATAAGGCCTGTCGTACTGTATGGGTCTGAATGCTGGGCCGTAAAGAAGACGGATGAAAAAAGATTGCATGCAGCGGAAATGAGAATCTTGAGATGGATGTGTGGAGTGACGAGAATGGATAAAGTAAGAAATGAGTATATAAGAGGAAGTTTGAAAGTGGCGCCAGTGACAGAAAAGTTGAAAGGAAATCGTTTGTCCTGGTATGGGCATGTGATGAGAAGGGACGAAACGCATGTGACTAAAAGAGTGATGGATATACATGTTGATGGATGGAGAGGGAGAGGAAGGCCGAAGAAAAGATGGATGGATTGTGTTAGGAATGATATGAAAGAGAAGGGAGTGAATGATAGCGTGACGGTTGACAGGGGAGAATGGATGAAGAAAACGTGTTGCGCCGACCCCAAGTAACATGGGATAAGGGCAGGAAGATGATGACTTCAGTAGCAATAGGTTTTATTTTGACTGTTCAACAACATTTATTGCGTTATTTACGTTGCTGAGCAGACATATTTTTCGAACATAATTATGAAACAATGGATTAGCTATATCCTTCAAAATTATTCAAATTGAGATTTATAGTGTGTTACACAATTAGAATGCCGGGGTCCCAACATCTTCAAAGCTAAATCTTACAGAGATATTTAAATATAATATGTACCTATATGGTTACATGAGAAAGATGCGATAGGCATGCCTTTAGGAAAACAGTTGGTAAATTATCAGTCTTATGGAATACACTAGGTATATTCCATGAGTGTTAATTAAAACTACGCCATGATAAAGCAAAAATATTATAAATACAAACATAGTACCACACAAGTAAAGTCTATTCAAACTTGTTTCAAATTAATATTATTTCAAGTTAAACAAATATCAACTTTATTTTAATGGGAATTAAGTTGATTTCAGAGTGACTAGCACTATTAAAAATTTACAAAAATGTTTGAAGTTGTAGCGTAAACTGAACTTTATTTTGTAGGATTTAAAGTTATTTTTCCATAAACCCGAATTTGTTTACATTTTTGGCAAATAAATCGCGAATCGCTGAATAAAAGCCGTGTAAACTATTTGTTTGGGTATTTGCATAACGATGTAAATAATATTACCTAATAATATCGACATCTTTTCGACAGAAAATTATGTCATGGTTAATAAACCGTTTTGAATATTTTTATCATCTTGTATCTGGTGCTAATCACATTAAATTGTATGAGTCGTACGAAAACTGATAACATTTGCAAAGATACCAACGTGCTCTAAGCAGCAAATAAACATAATTATGTCATAATATTGTGTGTATGTCAATCCGATAAACTGCATTCTGCCGTATCATCTTGGATAATTTGAAAAACATTGTTACGGGACAGTTATTTATAATCGATAGGGACATACATGATACATATGATTTTGTGTCACATGTTGTTTATGTTAGGTATGTTTAGGAAAGCATAATAAAATTATCTTTCTTTACATGGTTCATTGTCAGTCATAAAAAAGTTCTGCCTGAATGGTTGAACAAAATATAGAATGCAGTTACAATTCATTTGTATAAGAACATAATGTATACAGTTATGCAATAAATATATCTTTATCTTAATTCCGTACTCCTCAATAAACTTAGCCTAGTGATTGGCTGTAACTACACTCGATTTGAAATAAGATTAGACATTTAAATAAACCTTTTTTACAGTCCATTCAACCGATTTTGACTTCTATACCGTAGTAGGCTTATGGATGGTCTTAAAAGCAAAAAAAGTGGTTACAATAACAATTGTTTACTGCAGCTGCCATATGTCATGCCACCAACGCAATAGAATTCAAAATCGGTTGAACGGACTGTAAAAAACGTTTATTTAAATGTCTAATCTTATTTCAAATGGAGTATTGTTACAGCCAATCACTAGGCACAGACATTATGAAATTCGCATCACTATGTCCTTATGGCGTGTGCAAATAATATTTGAGCGCCGTGTTTTACTTCACCACCGTGTGGATATATGATGATACTAGACTCGATAAAGATAATCCGATATTTTATAATTTAATCTACATATTATAAGGTCTAGATATCGTCACATACAGCAAGGAATGCTTAATCTTAGATTCATCATTGCTACTTAAGATTCTAAAAGAAAGTGAAATTGTAAATAACAGCCGAACGGGAAACAAAATACATAGTTGGGAAAAGGCTAGGCAAGTGATGACTCTGTACGCGCCAAATCTCATCATACACTTAGGTAATAGCTTAGGTTTATAACAAAGTTCCTAAATCCTGAGTAGTAATCCTAACATTCCGATACCTATACAGGCGTAGCATCGACGCGCAAAGTGAAACCATGAATTCAGCACATGATTCTAGACACCAGAAACCGAAATTTTTCTTCGGTTTAAAAAAAAATATAGCTGTTTCCTATAAAAATGCAATACCTACACGGTTAAAATGTATGCAACAGCAATTCTTTTTTAAATAACCGACGAAGAATTTCTACGCAGGGTGTTCAGAATCATGTACTAAATCCATGGTTAGGTAGGTACAGGTTGCGCGTCGATGTCCCTGACAGTAGTACCTACCTATATTAAACCAAGTATGTAGTTCATTAACAGCTGTCAATAGTACCTATGTTAAACTCAAACTCAAAGCATTTATTTCAATTAAACCATTTACAGGCACTTTTGAACTGTCAAGAAGTCGGTCAGTCACAAAACATGAAGCTAGTTGCCCATTCCAAAGTGTAGGTACCTATGGAGAACGGGGGCACCAAATAAATTGAGATAGGGGCAAGAGAATGATGATTAAAACGTAACCCTTTTCGTAGGAGTATGCGGTCAGATCATCCCCTGGAACTTCCCTCTCCTGATGGCGGCGTGGAAGCTCGGGCCGGCGCTGGCAGCCGGCTGCACCGTGGTCATGAAGCCCGCCGAGCAGACCCCGCTCACCGCGCTGTACCTCGCTCAGCTCGTCAAGGTAAAGTACCATGACAATAGGTCTTTAGTACTTACTGGGTTCTAAGAAATACAAATACAAAAATATATATTTCATCTCAAACATTGTGCCACCATCTCTCCGAGAGGAGGCCTGTGTCCCAGTAGAGGGAAATAGGCTGATTATGCAAACATTGTGTCATAGCCCCTGTAAGTCACAAACTCACAATAGTACTTATGTTGAACTGTCTCACTCTTTCCTAAAGAAGAGAGATATAAAGAAAGAGAAGAGAAGATGTGTAAGTTAAAGTAACATTCTAGTTATTAGTGACACGGCAAAATTGACGCTGGAGCAAGTTACTGGCTTAAGGCGTTTATTCCGGTCAGCGGGATTGTCCGAAAGGGTTACCGCTGGCCCGGAACATAAAGGGCTAAGGAAGGAACACGGGTGGGTTTTAGTCAGTAAGAGTCTGACACTCCCTTCCGCTCCACCCAGAGCGGGAGGGGTCATTTGATGATTTCCCATACGCAAAAAAAAAAAAAAAAGGCGTTTATTCCCGGTCGTCCCCGCCTCGTCGTCCCCAATGGGCACGACTGGGAAAAAAAAAATTTCGTTCCTCCCCTGCAGTGGTGACGATTGGAACTTTTATTTTCCACTCGTTCCGCTATAGACCGAGAGTCAAAATGCAATCAATGGGGATTTGAGATTTCACGGAAACTTTTTTTTTCCCAATCGTGCCCATTGGGGACGACCGGGAATAAACCGCTTAAGGTACTACTGGCTTACGAAAGCCTTGTCAAGTCAACTGTGGTGCTGTCTTAAGATATTTTGGTGCCATCATGATTCCAGTGCAAGAGAGTCGGAGCTATAAACGACCGATAGCACTAAGTATCCCTTTTCCTGACTGGAACCATGATGGCATTTCAACGTCATAATATGGCACCTGATCTGTAAAGATACAACAGCAATCATACAATGACGTCATTGCAATAGTTTTTAGTTATCTCACTGTCAAAAGTAAGGTAAGAACTTGCTGCGACACGCAGATTCGTGTATTCCCGTTCGTCCCACCGACTTCGTCCCCCTGTGGGACGAACGGGAATTGGTTATTTTTTTCCCCATCGTCCACTGATTTTGTTGGTGGGACGAACGGGAATAGGGTTTTCAGTAACCAAACGAAAACGACATTGCAAAGTTATTGGTTATTGAATGGACGTATGGTATACATCTAGGAAGTATTGTCACATGGCCATAAAAGCGACCATACACACGCTTGATATCATGTTGTTTTAACTATCACAAGATGGCATACAATTTTGTGGGTTAAAATGGCATGCAATATATTGATAAGCTGCGATAATTATAACATAAACATTTTATACCTACTTGTAAATAAGTTTTCACTCCAATGGCAATAAGTATCTTCTAACAATATAAATGTTTGATATCTTGAATAGGATCAGTTTATAAAGTTTAAACTGCCTTAAACGTTGGTCTAGTCGTCGCAAACGCTACTGCTAGATCATTGGGACCTGGGTTCGATTCCCAGGTCAGGTTCTCAGTCTCAGCCCAGAGTCCGTATTTGAGCCCTGTTGATGGAACATGCTCGCCCCCTACTACATGGGACTTAAACTAAACTTATCTATAACTGGCGAAATTGGCAAAATTGTTGTACTGTAGGTACAGAACGCCAGCATATCAAGCTACTCGAAACTGTAAAATTTTCCCAATCAACCTTGAACCTAATACTTTAGCGATAAAGTTGAAAATCTATTAAAGAAATTTGACAGATTGTAGTAGCTTGATGTGCCGTCTGTACATCTCTGCCTAGCCCTTCGGAGACACAAGGTGTGATTTTATGATGCTCATAAAGCTTTTCTAATACCTTCCTCGTTTTTTTCTACAGGAGGCCGGTTTCCCCCCGGGAGTAGTGAACATGTTGCCCGGCTTTGGCGACGCGGGCGCCGCCCTGGTGGACCATCCTAACGTCGATAAGATCGCCTTCACTGGTAATAAATTATATTTTTTAGTTAACAAAGAGTCGACTTAAAAAAAATTTAACCTTTATAACATGACTTTATTATCCGTCTGTCACATAGGTTTTTTTCCAGATTTCTGCGATATAGGAATTTGTATTTTGACATAATGTTTAGGTCTCGGTGACTCGCACATAGATCGCCAGTTAAAGACCAGTTTGTTTAATTTTTTATTTAGGGGTCTGTTCGATCTCAGGACAAAAAAGTCTTGCAGACCAATTAGTCCAAGTTCGAATCGACGTAAATACATCGCAGCGGGATTTTTTTTCGCGCACTGTTTAGCGCCGAGAGTTGGAAACCCAGCAGTGTGTTTTTTCGACGCGCTGGGATGCGCTCTGTTAGATTGTCAACTTTCGGTTCAGCAAAATCCAGTCCGCGATATTTTTATGTCCGTGCGAACGTGGTCTTATTCTGTGTTATTTAATCGATCTTCGCCGATTCTACCACAAAAACAGCAAAAAAAGCTTAATTCACGTTGCAAAAAAAAAAAAAATCTACAATGCACCTTTTTTTCCCTCCCAGGTTCGACCGATGTAGGCAAGATAATACAGCGCAATTCAGCGGGTACAGTGAAGCGCATCACGTTGGAGCTGGGCGGCAAGTCGCCCAACATCATCTTCGCGGACACCGACATAGAACGAGCGGTGGAAGCGGCGCATTTCGCGCTGTTCTTCAACATGGGACAGTGCTGCTGTGCTGGTAAGTAGATGATCTTTACTGGGCTACTATAAGTACCTACCAGTCGCGGCTGTAAAATGTGCAAGTAGAATAGTAAAGGGGATTGAACATTTTTATATGGAGCCTGGTTAACTAATAACAGCCGCACAGGTCGATCGATCAGGTTAGGCTACGCTTGCCGCGGTTGGTCTGTGGATGGGTGACCATCTTAACATACCGAGACCCCTCCGTGCCTCGGAAAGTACGTTAAGCGGTTGGTCCCGGCTGTCATTCGTGGGTCTTTGGCAGTCGTTACTCTTGCTCAGAAAGTCGTAATTAAAACATTTTAACAATCCGTGAAATCTATTAAAATCCCCATTATTGCATTTTGATTCTCGGTCTATAGCAGAACGAGTGGGAAATAAAAAGTTCCAATCGTCACCACTGGGGAAGACCGGGAATAAAGGAAAGATTCATGCTTGGAGTTTGAATTAAATCGTATTTAAAATCTAAGAATTCTTGAGTGACAATTGAATGTGAATAATAAATGATCGTCTATGCAGGTTCCCGCACATTCGTGGAAGACAAGATCTACGACAAGTTCGTAGAGATGTCGGCCGCGCGCGCCAAGCGACGCGTGGTAGGAGACCCCTTCAAACCTGAAACCGAACAGGGACCACAGGTACAGTTCGCTTCACAAATAAGGTACCCCCCTTGGTATTGACATCAAACCTATTTAAGTTTTTCGTAATGTAACGTAAGTGGCGTGTTGGTCTAATGGTTAACACTGCGGCTTGGCGATGCGGTGGTCACGAGTTCAAATCCGCGGATGAGAAGATTTCTTTTTCCTTTATTTTATTTATTTATTTATTTACCCTTTTTTTAGTTTCTTTATTATGTGATTTTCGTTAATAATTATTTAAGAAATCAAATGGAGGTTTGTAATAAAAGCTAGGCATTTTGATAAACAATATTCATTTATTTTTCTAATTACATTTCTAGGACTTCATGGAATCCACTTCCAGGTTGAGTATACAGTTTTCTATCTGTGTTAAATTGAGGTTATTTACTTAGAATATTAACTAAACACAAAAGAGATACCCTGGATGAGGTTTAGAACGTTTAACATTAGATAAAGGTTCGTTTATATATATATTTATAGAAACATAACTACAATAATATTTATTTATTTAAAGTTGTGAAAACAGATTTTTTTATACTTACTTATCGGAAAAAGACCTTTAAAAAAAATGAAATTTTGTCTTTTGTGTCTGTGAATTACAGAGGAAGAATCAACATGCTTGTTAGCGACGATACGTAATTTGTCATTTAATACTTTTTCTTTGCTAATTAGTTTAATTAACTTTACTTTCGTTGTGATATTATATTTAAGATTTTATGTTAAAGTGTTGTACATTCCAGCCACTAGAGGCGCCACTAGTATCATGTTGAATATGTAAGCTTAAGTGCTAGAGAACTTTACCGTAAGGAGAACCGTTTTTGTAATTTCATTATTTTAAGGTGTTAACTAAGGATTTCAAGGCTGATTTTTGTGTAAACATTAAAGATTTATTAGTTCTAAGGTTAGAAAATAAGAAAACAATGTAAAGAGTGTCCTACCACCGAAAAAGGCCATGATTTAAGTTTCCCATACAAAAGGGCACCCGCGCTCTGATTGGTCAGGGGGCGGGGCATTAGTGCCGTGCGCAAAACTGAAGGGCCCTGATTGGTCAAAGCCTTACGAATTTACCTATAAAAAGGGGGCCTTTTCGGTGGTCTGGCATTCCGAATCCAGCAGTGTAAGCAGTAACAACAAGAAGAAAATAAATAGAAGAAGTCAAGAAATCAGCGTTGTCATTTACTCCTCCTGCTACCACTGAACACTCTCCGGTTAGCATCCCGCCAGCGAACCCGCTCCACCAAACACGAGCAACAACAATGCTAAACTATAATAGTATAGCAATATACATCTTTCTCTTTATCACATTTTCTAATAACCCTTATTTAACACAACATTAGAAAAATATGTGAGGTCAGATGGTGCATCGTTAATACATTACAAGAATACTTGTAAACCAGATTATCTGGATTGATAATAATTATAAAGGTTGTTTGTTTTTGATTAACTACGAGATAAGGATCCCACAAATATTGGGAATTAATAACACTTGCTCATATATGTTCCAACGCAATTTTATCAGATACGTTACACAATCAATCTGCCGAGTAAATTGCCTTATAATAACGGAGAGGATGTCACAGTCTATCACTTCTTGAAGTTTTGAAGGGTGCCACTAAATGAACTTTCACAATATTACGTTGTCGCTCCATTTGTATTTTCTCTGGCCTTGGCGATCACATTTCACATCACCCGTCGCGCGTCGCTTGATACCTTTGTATCCATCTACGAACTGTTTTTCTCTGCAATGAAAATAATAATATTAGAAATACATAAAAACATCCAACTAGTCAGTAATAATGCAACATTATTGCAACAATAAATAGGTAATATGTGGAAGTATAACATAAATCTTACCGTTATGCCCATAACTCGTGCTATTTTCTTTATGCTTTGTTCCTGTTCCCAGATAACAACAATTTTAGCCTTCAAAAAAGTTGTTAATCAAACCATACCAACTGTTAATAGAATCAACTGGTCAAAAACTTAATAAATTTGATAATATTACGATGAAGATAATTACACACAAGCGAATCGGCACGAAAACGAAACCATTTAAAAAATAATTATACCCTCAATCACAGTTTACTAAATAAAGCGAAGAAGTATTCTAAATTCAACCTTAACTCGCAGTTCATACAGCAGTTAAGTTTCTGAAGTAAAATGACGGTAGTGCAACAATCGGAATCAACACATTATATTCAACCAAACAAGCTAATTTCAACCTTATCTTTTAGTTAATTGAGGAGTTAATGCGTATTGCATTTTGTAAAACTAAGGTATTAAATATAAAACGAAAGTTGAAATTTAAACCTTATTATCTAGAAGATTAGACCGTTAATAACCTTGTTCGTTTTATGGAGTAATACTATTCCAATTTTCGTTGAGGTTGACAACTGAGCCAATAGCCTAGTAGTATAAGACACGGTCTCGATGATCGGCTGGCGCCTGGTGATGCGGGTTCGTATCTTAATCGCACGCAAAGTGTCTTTTTGTAAGTTATTCTTGGTATACGGTTCGGCCAGAAGGAAGCCGAAAAAATACCATAAAGAATTATTAAAAACTTGAATGAAACTTGCAAATAATATCTGAGGCGGACCGTTGGATGCGCTCGGGCAGAGATGGTTGCGGCGGCGGGGGAGGGAGCTGCTCAAGGCTCACGTGACGCGCCAGCGCCGCCGCGCCGCCGCCCGCCGCGTCGCTCGAGCGACGAGCGACGGCGGGCCCGAGCGTGCTCGGACGATAGTCTTTAAGTCTTGGGGGGGATCCATTTCTCTGACGCTGACTGTACGACAAACATCTGTCAGGAAAAGGTCGCCAAACTTAGGATATAAGAGTTAATACATTGCAGTTATATTTCTTACTTCTTTACCTACTTATTACCATAATATTATTATCTTAGGATCGATTTCAATCTAACCAAATGTACCCGGATGTCTAATTTTTTTAACACCCGTCTTCCGTTCATCTCCCTAAATCAGGTTATTCAGGGCCCAAAAGTTCAAACTTTTGAGTTTCTGTATTGTACCCTTAGCAAAGCACCTTCAGGGTTACTTTGGCAACCGTCTGATCAACTGCAGGAATCTCGAGTCGATATTTATAAAAGCGCACTTCGTTTTTTTAATCACTTATCCAACACTCACAATTTCCAGATCGACTTGGAGCAGCAGACCCGCATCCTGGGCCTCATCGAGACCGGCAAGAAGCAGGGCGCTAAACTAGTCGCGGGAGGCAACCGTGCCTCTGATACTGGGTACTTCGTCGAACCCACCGTGTTCAGTGACGTCAAGGATAATATGGATATCGCTACCACTGAGGTATGAAATTAATCATATTTTTAACCGACGAAAAAACGGAGGAGGTTCTCAAGTCGACGCGTATATTGTATATATATATATTTTTTTTTTTATGTTTGACCACGCATAACTTTTTACAGAGTAGTCCGATTTTGTTATGCATGAAAATATGAATTTTCTTGGGTGCGCTGACGTACATAAATCTCATATACCGAGACCCGAAATTGTTATACAAATCAAATCAAATATCAACAAAAAACATTAAAAGAACAAGTTGACGTGAATTAGCAATAAAAGACGGCCCACCTCATTAAACTTCTGTTATTATTTGCTAGTTCAGCACTACGCCAATTCAAATAAAACTCGGCAGCGGCCGATACGCACCCATTGGTTGTCAGCTCCGCTACCTCTTTGCTGACGAATTAGATCTAGTTCGTCTTTTTAAGAGACAAGAATACACTGAAACATTTTTTTTCTCTGTACCACTCCAGATCTTCGGGCCCGTGCAGCAGATCCTGAAGTTCTCGCAAGTGGACGAGGTGATCGAGCGCGCCAACAACTCGGAGTACGGACTCGCCTCCGCCGTGTTCACGCAGGACATCGACAAGGCTAACTATGTTGTACAGGTACGGGAGAGACAAACACAGATAATATACCACTGCTTTAATGGCTAGATTTTTAAGACGTTTCTCAAACATCTGCTGTCAATCTAATTTTTTATTAGCTGGTGTGATATTTAGATCATAATAAGCACAGTTATTCAAATCAATTATGAAAAAATCGAATGTGAGAGTAACAAGGGAGTGTGTGAATGTGTGATGTAAAAAACCGATTACTACCTTATAAATATTTTATTTTTCACGAAAATAGTAAAATTATTATTTCTTTTACAGAGACTTCGCGCCGGCACGGTATGGGTGAACGACTACAATGTCCTTAGCAATCAAGTTCCCTTCGGCGGGTACAAGCAGTCTGGCATCGGTCGCGAGAACGGACCATACGGCATTAAGAACTACACCGAAGTTAAGGCTGTAGTCACCAGGCTTACTGATAAGACTTCGTAATTTTTTACTTTATTTGTAGAAACGAATTAGTAGGAGATGCAACAGGGGTCTGCATAAAGCAGAGGGTTTTCTGATGATATTGAATTGATAACTTTATTTTCAGTGTCATAAAATGCAAAGTTGTTTAGGCACAGACATCAAGCACCTTGAGCAACCCAGAGCGCGCTCGTTTGCACTCTGACGCCCACTTGCACCACAACTCACTAAATGCATTTTAAAGCATCGTTCTGTTTCTCTCATTCGTTTGAAGACGACAGAGACAGCATGATGTAAACCTTTAGCATTAAAAGCATTTAGCCTATTGACCCGCTTGCACCTCGCAAGCGGGTCTAAGGCAACACCGTTTTAATCAATGTTAAAATCCTCTGCTTTCTGCTGGCATTTTTCAGTAAAATCGTATGAGTACTCCATTTCTTATTACTCCGTGTATGTAGGCTATTTTCATATCGAGTTTTAAAGCTAAATGAAGTCTGAATTCCCGTTTTATCACTTTATGCGTTTAATTTGATTAAGAAAATGAATTTTGTTGCTTCCTGCGTTATAATTATGTAAATTCGCAAAATTGTTTTGTTGTCTGACCATCTGGTTGTTTTAGTTTAGTTTACCAGCTTGTTGAGGTCAGTTTTGCCATATTGTTTCGAGATTCTTTAGCATTACCTTTGTCTATATAGATTTGTAAGTTCTAACATATTGCGTTAATATAGATGTTAGAGGGAGAGAAATTATTTAATATTGTGCATTTACATCCAAACAAATTAGGTAGGATGCTACAAAAATAGAACCAAGAAATTATATTCCAAATGTCTTCCAGTATGCGTAACACGTATGTATTATGATAAGCACAATGTATATTTTCATAATATTGTATAGTGCCATTTAATGTTGCTTTTTTCTATTTTACTTTTTATTTTTATAAAATAAAAACAGCATTAGGAGTACTTATAGTTTTATTTTTTAAAAAAAAAATTAATATTGTTGCCCCACACTAGGAATTTCTCCTGTATTGTGAGTGCGTTTACAATAGTAGATTTATTTATTTTATTTATTTAATCACATAACAATGTTAACTTAAATAGTAGTTATCTGTAGGTACACTTGAGTTATGCTAGTTAACAAATCAGGTAGGTTTTGCAACCAACACCCCTACTAAGTTATAAAATAACTTGTGTTAAAGGCAGTGGTACAAGCCCATACATATTTAGGTTTCACAAATTAATTGCAGGAGAACAAGTGTTTTTTTTTTTTTTGTTAACATAAGACCATAATTGCAGAACTCAGAGAAAAAAAACGGTTTACTTATAACAATCAATTGTACAACTAGTGCTTTTATGAAACCATTTTACCCCGACACGTTTATATCCACCCTCGCCTGCGGCTCGGGTCGAGGGGTAAAATTCGTGTACTGTTCAAAAATGTTGCAAAATTGAAGAGGAGAATAGCTAATTCCCGCCACGAAACTTATTTTTTTAATTTTCAACATGTGTGTCATTCTCACTTGAGTACTTCATACTGCCAAGTCATAAAAACGTTTCTTTGCGTTTTTAAATAATAAATGACAACTATTTTATCTGGTTTTATAGAAAACTCTGAAGTGTATGCAGCACTAGAGCATAAAAATCGACTTTATGTCGGCGACGCACTTGACTTATAGGTGTCACTGACTCTGGCAGAGCCACCATCAGGGATTTTAATTTTGATAGCACAAAAAATTTGTCGCTAATTAGTCGAAATTTGTCGCCAAATATCAGAATTTGTCGGTTACTGGTTCAAAAGTTATAAGGGTTTATAGGTGGCCGATCTGGAGAGAGTTTCCCCAGCAGGGCCACATTTATATCTCAAAAACTAGGGCACCTAGCGAAGATCTGTTTTCTCCCATATTTAGTCGCCAATTAGTCGGGATCAGTCGCATTGGACTAGTGGAGAGATGGGTTATTATTATCTTTGGATGGGCATCTTTTATCGACCTTGCCGCTAGGTTGGTTCAGGTCGAGCTTCCTCGGTGCGTCTTTTGGCGAGCTTCTCCTGCTTTCTCGGTTCTTTTGTATGTCATTGCTCTGCGCTGTGTTGTGTCAGATGTTGCTGTTTTCAATGTCTTCGACGGAAGTTTCGCTACTATCAGTTTCCAGTTTTTGTAAATCTCACCAGCAGCGATCTTGATCTTACTTCCATCTTCCGCTGTATCCATCTAAAAATTGATTCCCTTGTCGAAGTACTTCATGTCCTGTTTTAGATTATCGTTCCATGTAAAATAGGTCGGCCGACCTTCTTGGATTTGGCCTTGTACTTCATTGCTGCATGCAGTAGGTGTGGTGGAGTGAGATTTCACGATCCTGGTCGAGTTTTATTAATTGGGTTTCCTCGTCGAGGGTTCTAAGGACTTCGTCGGTGACCAGTGTAAACGGGCGAGGGAACAGAGGGCAACCTTGTTTGACTCCCTTACCTTTAATAATCCAACTGCTTTGCTGGCCACACCATTTGATGCATGTTCGTTCCATAGAGTTCGTTCATTCAAGCATACCTTGATTATCCTGTTGGTTAGCGATTTGTTGGTTAGTTGTAATAGGATATCTCTCAGTGCATTGAGGTCGACAGTGACACGACTTATAGACGAACTTTTAGAACATGAAAAGTGAAAATATTTATTTCAATTAAATAATTACTATAAAAAATGAAAAATTCAGTACAACAATTAAATATGAAAAGCAAAAAGCCAACGTCACGTGGTGTTCCCAGGCGGTCACCCATCCAAGTACTGACCACGCCCGATGTTGCTTAACTTCGGTGATCGGACGAGAACCGGTGTATTCAACGTAGTATGGACGTTGGCGAGTGCTTGATCGAAATTTTCGTTTACTAACAACTTTGTGACGTCATGTATTTAAAGTAAACAAACAAAACGACGACGACGGCGACGCGCGACGGTTTGTTTGAACGCTGCTGAATAAATAATAAATGAGTATTTTGTAGTTAGCTAAAAAATACTATGATTTTAAGTTTTTATTTCTAAAAGGCAAAAAGCCAACGTCACGTGGTGTTCCCAGGCGGTCACCCATCCAAGTACTGACCACGCCCGATGTTGCTTAACTTCGGTGATCGGACGAGAACGTATTCAACGTAGTATGGACGTTGGCGAATGCTAACTCGAATCATTCGTTTGGTATCAACTTTGTGACGTCATCTATGTATACAGTAAAATACCTATCGCTCGCGCTGTGTTAGTACGTTCAACTGAACTGGGACATTACGCTGACGCTACCGAATAATGTCACAGGGCTAATTTACCAATGATCAGATAAGTAACTGTTATCTAGTCTAATTGCGACAGTTGATATTTTCCATAAAAAACTGTCAAATCGCAATAAGTTATCTGATCATTGAAAAATCAACCCTAATATAAAAATAAAATATTAAAAAATAAGTAGCTAAAAAACTAAAGCAAAAAGCCAACGTCACGTGGTGTTCCCAGGCGGTCACCCATCCAAGTACTGACCACGCCCGATGTTGCTTAACTTCGGTGATCGGACGAGAACCGGTGTATTCAACGTAGTATGGACGTTGGCGAATGCTAAGTCGAATCATTCGTTTGGTATCAACTTTGTGACGTCATAACGTGAAATGCCGAAGCATATGGAAAATTTGAAAGATGTAGGTATCGCTTGCGCGCTCTGTGTTAGTAGTAGTACGTTCCACTTAACTGGGACATTAAGCTAACGCTGCCGAATAATGTCACATGATCATATAACTGTTATCTATTCTAATTGCGACAGTTGATCATATTTTCCATAAAAAAGCTGTCAAATCGCAATAAGTTATCTGATTATTGAAAAATTAACCCTAATTACATATAAATAGGCGCTAACATAAAAATAAAATATTAAAAAGTAAGTATCTAAAAAACTAGAAGCAAAAAGCCAACGTCACGTGGTGTTCCCAGGCGGTCACCCATCCAAGTACTGACCACGCCCGATGTTGCTTAACTTCGGTGATCGGACGAGAACCGGTGTATTCAACGTAGTATGGACGTTGGCGAAAGCAGTGCCCAAATAGTCGAACTCTATCAACACTCGTGGGCTGTGATGACGTCATCGTTACTAGGTACCAACCTGTTATCTTCAGGCAAGGACATCGACCGGCAAGTTTTTCGGTTCGCTTCTTATATCCACCTCTCGTGTATTACCTACGACTAAGGGTTTAACGTTTACATTACCAAGGATATCCTCTTCAACTTTATCTCTCACTTCATCACACTCGGCGAGAGGTAATACAGTAGAAACACATTTAAAAAAACAGTCGTAATATCTTTTAAAAAGAATGTAACAGCACCATCTATCCTAATTCATGTAAAACACCACATTCTGTCGCTAGTTCTAAATTTGGCCGTAAGTTTAAAGTGGCGCTACCAAACTACCTACTGAGCATAGTCATACCTAGATGTCGCCTTTACGCACTGTTCTAGCTAAGAAAGGAACCTCCTCGTAAATTCTGCAGCCCTAGTACTCTCAACTCGGAATTGAAGTCGTAGGTCGCTGCCGAGCAGTGATCCGGATGGTGGTTTACTCTGCGTAGTAACTAACTTTTTCGCTTGTTTGTCCTAGGTATAACATACTCGTCCACAACTTTGAGTGTAGCGTCTCCGATCTTCATGAGAGTGGGTGTTACATGGGCATTTGACATGACCTTATCTTGTCCATTGTTCACTTTAAGACCCACTTTAACCCCGTTACGAATCTGGAAAACGACCTAAGAGCTAGATTGACCCGACACTATACCGAAGACATGCCGGACGAGATTAGGATGGCTCTGAAGCAGCTCAAAAACAAGAAGGCTGGCGGAAACCCGTTCAGACGTTTTTTGATTCCGTCATACTCTAGGGCAAAACGCCACAGGCATGGAACAGAAGTGTAAAAAGGACGACAATGGACTGCAGTCTTGCAAAATTCACTTGCGGTTTGCGGCGAATTATATTTGCGCAACTTTGTATTTTTTTTAAACCAAACAATGAAATAACATGTAATATTAATAGTGCACATAAATAGTATGTAACAACTAGTTATTTTTTTAAGTTATGTAAATCGAGTGTTAAATACAGCTCTTTCGCGCCCAACATCATTTCGAGTTCTGTTTGTGCGCTTAGTGTAAGGCAATAAAGAATTAATTTACAAATCTGTTCAGCGCATAATTAGCTCAACATTCTCGTCTTCAAAATGCGCTGATTAGTTTCTTCTAATTATCTTTCGTTTTCTTAATTCAGAGGTCACAATTTCATCAAAATTCTCGTGTTTTTTTATATTATCGGTTCGGTTATTTTTATCATAATTATGTAGGTATGTAATAATTAGATTATTTTAATGCCAAGAGTTCAATAAGCAAATATAGAATTATAGGCCCATCTCACTTCTAGTCATTACTACAAGCTGTTTTCAAGAGTCGTGTCGTGCGTTGGTTTGACGACTTCCAGCCTCGCGAATAAGCCGGATTCCGTAAATGCTTCTTTTTCCGGGCGTCACAGAATTATTTTTAGTTTTTCTGTGCCACATATCTCCGGACAGCCAGGCATTCTTCAAGTTTATTACTGCGTGCAATAGCCGTATTCGGTAAACTGTTTTTTTTTCTAGGGAAGTTATACGTCGACTTGTCATTGCTATTCTATTCCTATCTTTCAGCAGAGGTTTGATCGAATCAAAGTAGAATTCAAGAACTTTTATGTGCAGCGGTCAAAGACTATAATATATGTATATTATTCTCTTTGGCAGCGGTTCATAAGATTTAGGACTCCCATGACACAAAACTGGGTAGAAGTGTGAAACTTCTACCCAGTTTCAGTTCAGTCAGGGAGTTCAACGGTTTGGTCTTTCGTAGGTAATGTCGCCATTTGCAAAGTTAACTGTAGATACGGTTCGGCAGCTATAGTAGGGGTAGAATAGGCATTGGAGAAGTCTTTGTCTGGTAATGTTCATATCTTATGTTCGGGGTATGATCGTTTTGGTCACCGTCGAAGATGAAGCATTTTTCTGCGACGGACATGGAGTTAAGACGAGTATTCGTTTAAAGGGGTCGCGTTGCTTTTGCTGCATTCTTTGTCGCTTTCTGTGGAACTTTCTCGGCTCTATGTTCGACGTTTCGTAGGCTAAGACACTTGCAGTCGGTTGGAGAGGTGGTATCCGAGCCTGTAGAACTGAATGTGGACTTTTTGGTTCATAATCGGGCTGGGATAATTATGTAGCCAAGTTCGTCTAGATTGCTCTGTAACACAAAAATAATAAGATAGTATTTCATCCACTATTTCTGGAAGTGTTTATAAATGAAGTTGGAAAATGACACTACATTATTTATTATTATGTATTTACTTACAAAAAACGTAGTACCTTCTTAGCGATACCATTTTAATGGAAGTGCATTGATGCCTAGGTGCGCTAAAGAAATCCTGGGGAGCGGGAATCGATGAACTCATGAAAGGTGTTTTTCAGAGTAATGGCCTAAGATTTTTTTTTGATCGTCCAATTTTCCAAATCAAATTATTTGGTGAGGTCTGCCGAGTATGCTAGGTGACCATGAGCTTCCAGTAAAAGCGTCTGTGATTTTGACAAAGTCCTTCGTGAGGTGTTGGAGAAGCGCTTAATCTGCCACCGACTTCTCTAGGTTTTCTTTGTCACCCACCGTATTCGCCAGACCTTACATAAACTTACTTTAAGATTTTTATATTGAGCCTGGCATAGAGTACTGTCGCACCATTTTGATTCTTTTTCAAAATGGCGGCCACGCTTGTAACCTATACTTAAATCGAAAGCTGACATTAATGCAAACAGAAAACATGTACCCCCTTATTACAAAACAAGGTTTTTCTTTTGATCAGGTTTACATCACCTAGCCGGTCACTAATATTATAAAGGCGAAAGTTTGTGAGTGTGTGTTTATGTTTGTTACTTCTTCACGCTCAAACGGCTGGACCAATTTTGATAAAATTTTGTGTGGAGGTAGCTGAAACCCTGGATTAACATATAGGCTACTTTTTATCCCGATATTCCCAAGGGATTGACATATTTTATGCGGGTGAAACCGCGGGGCGCAGCAAGTTGAATTATAAACCTAAACTGTTATAGAAATGCAGTTCTTTATACAAAAACGACAGCTTAGTACGGTGTTAAGATGGAAATAAAGTTCGAAAAACTAATACTGGCTCGAAGGTTTAGCTAGAACTAAAGTTAGATTTCGTTTTGTAATAAGACCAAACCCCGTAGTGTCAGGTTTCCGAGATATTCAAAGTTGGTCACGTGACATCCATATACTTTTTATTTTTGTAAAATAAAAACAACAATATAAGTACAAAGTTTTATTATTAACAGTTAAATCTAAAATCAACCACACATCTGAGTAACAATAGCATTTAAAATGGAAACTTTAGAAATCACATAATACTCATTTTATAAATCAACTTACACTTTAGAAAATCAAAGGATCATAGAAAAGTACCAAACCAGGCAACTAATTAACCTTTGGTGTATTCAATATAATTAAAAAATATAGAAACGAACATTAAAATATTTTGGATACATTAAAAGTGCTCATATTAAAGTATAACAAGGCGATACCTTCATAAGGTGCATCTATTCTAAAAAAAAATCACAACAGTGGAATGTATTGGTGCCACTTACACTAAATCACATAGCCTTGCACTATAATCACTAAAACGATAAAAATGAAAACACGGAAACAATCTAAAAATACAAGAAAACCTATGAAAATATCTTTGGGTTTTCTAAATGCGAGTACAAATAGGACGGCTGAGTAACATAATTGTGATAGTTACAATATCAGTGACATAATTATGATTTACTAATAAAAGTGTGATACAAAAATCTATCAACTTTGTACTTGTCAAATTGGACATGAACCCCCTTACTAATAAACGTGTTATAGCGTCTGTATAGTTACACAACGCTTTGTCTTATTCTTTCGAAAGTTAAATTACCGACGACTGAAAGAGAAATCGGTGTGTAACTATTCATCTGATATAAATCGTTTTAAGGGGTGAATACAATCAGTGAAGAAAAGTAAGTTCTTCCAACGCCTCATCATGCAGTATCGTAATTTGTACTTACGGCTTCAACATTAGTGTTACAACTAAACAAAAAATCTTAATTCTGGATCAACAGAATTAATCAGTCCTTATCCTCGTTCAGATTCAAGAGGTTTTCTTCGGAGATCTTCGATAAGCAGCTGTTGGACATTGGAGATTTCGTACTCGTACAGCAGTTCGCGAGGTCTTCTTCTATCTTTCTCTCAAGAAACTCGAAGTCATCGTTCTCCGCTTGGCACTTGAGACATTCATCGGATGAAGAGTCCTGGTAGCTGAGCACATTCTCAATGTTGACCTCAACTTCGTCAGTTTTGTCGCATGTAGGTAAGGAAGGGCTGCTGTTGCTTAGAGCTCGAGATAGGCTCGATACAGTCGGTGTTAATATTTCGGATTTGGGACGTATTCGGATGTTGGCAGGTTTCGGTTTGCGAGAGAGAGGGGTGTGTGAGCGTTTTTCTTTTGGGAAAATGCGCTGGATTCTTTCTTCGACGAGTGAAATGCTACGTTTGAAGACGACGGTGTCTTGCGGACGCTGGTCGTGCGCACGGCCATCGATGGCGTCTCGCGACTCTGTGTCGGAGTTGTCGCAGCGGAAGTAGATGGTGTCGCAGCCGTTCTCCTGCTTGACCTTGATGAGGCAGCAGTCGTCTTCCTTCTCGCACAGTATCTCGTGCAAGGAGCCGTGCAGCGGTATCAGTTTCACTTTACCGCCGAAGTTCTCCTGCATCGTTGATAAGTCGTCGTCTATGTACAAGTCCTCGGTACTTCTAGCTTCCTGTTAACAATGAAAACGAGAAATATCTTAGAATCTCATCAACATTCAAAATTCATACCCGCAGTTATTTGTGGTAAGCAAAAGTTGCGCAACATTATTTTATTTGAAATTGTATAAAATGTTACCAACAACATGTTGCTAAAACAAAGATGTTTGCTTTTGTTCACCATCAAAACTAGGCTTTAGTTTTAGTACAAAGGCTTGGCTTGTACTAACTCTCTCTTGTCACTCACCTGTAAAGCATTGAAAGCCTGACACCTCTTCAAAGCGTTAACATGAACATCCTCAGTCAGCGTGTCTTCCATTGATTGGTTCATTTTGTCCTTAGTACACATATTGTTGTTGGTACTAATATTATTATTGCCTCCATCACAGATAGTGACATTCACACAATTGTCTAGGACTTGCAGACTATTCTCCCCAGAACGGGTGAAAGTGATTTGTAGTAGAGGTTTGTTGTTCCCGTTGATTTTGACTCGAGAGAACGATTTCATTGGTTCTTTCTTCGTGGCTCTTGTTTCTTCGTTATTAGTTAAAGACTCTATGATATTCGCAACTCCTTTGTTAACGATCTCTTCGTGCTTAGAAGCAGTAGTCTCGTCGGATATTTCTTGCAGTAGATGTTGGAACTCTTTGCGTATCATGTCTCTGATATACTCTTCGATGCTTCTCGTGTCAGTTGATTGGTCGATCTTTAGCTCGGATTTTTGGCTTTCGATTAATGTTCTGCAATTAAAAGGTAAAATAAAAAAAAAAAAATACTTTAAAATGAAAAATTTTGTAGTCTCTTGGAACAATAAAATATGAAAGGCAAAAAGCCAACGTCACGTGGTGTTCCCAGGCGGTCACCCATCCAAGTACTGACCACGCCCGATGTTGCTTAACTTCGGTGATCGGACGAGAACCGGTGTATTCAACGTAGTATGGACGTTGGCGAAACCCTAGCAGTAAAACATGGTCTAATGAATCGAAACCTATTTATTATGATGATAGTAATAAAATAAATTACCCTCTTTCTGATTCAGCCCTCCAATGTTGAAGTTCGGGGCTCCGGTGTCGAAGCTCAGGGCTTCGAGAAAAGTTGACACTCTTAGCGATTGTATCCCGCGCTTGACAAAATTGCTCCCATTGGTGACCTGTAAAATATTTTATCATACAAGCATCAATTCATTTTTAACTAAACTATTGTGACAAAATGAGATGGGCAAAGATCGTCACTCACTGGACGCCTGAGGCAGGACATCGCAGTCGAGGTAGACCAAGGGGAAGGTAACGATCTAATAACATTCGCAGGGCCAACATGGCCAGAGATCGCACAAGACAGGGAGGTTTGGAAGGAAAAAGGCCTTTGCCCAGCCAGCAGTAGGACACAAAATAGGCTAACAAAAAAAAAAAAAATGTGACAATTTAAATAAAAATTTGGCCTAAACTGGTTATAAACCTCCTTTAAATAGGTTGTAATTTAGAACATGGCATATTTTTCTATTTATCTAGAAGGGCCGGAAATAATCAATCCTGCAGAATTAAATAGGGGAAGGCGCCTTTGGCGTAGGTAAGGATTTTGACTAGCGGGGGCAGCAGTAGCGGTCTAGCTGAACTAACCACAATCATTTAATGAGAAATCATAAATTACGCCTCGTAATATAAAATACCCCCAAAAATATTTAATGTAAAGTAAGGCCCGGCGCCCGGGTCAGCGGGATTGTCCGAAAGGGTTACCGCTGGCCCGGAACATAAAGGGCTAAGGAAGGAACACGGGTGGGTTTTAGTCAGTAAGAGTCTGACACTCCCTTCCGACGAATAAAAATGTACGATAACATTGAAATTTCAATGACACGGTATGTCGGATACCCTATCTTTATTTTTGCACCTACGATGATTATTATCATTGAAATTTCAATTTTATCGTCATACAATTAAGTTACATTTTTATTCGTCGCATAAAAATCCTCAGCCGTGCCGATGCCGATAGTGGGCGCCGGGCCTAATAGGTTGCCAAGACTTAAATAACACTTTCACTGTTAAAAAGTTATTAGATCTAATGTAGAGCCAAGCCCCTAACTACCAGAACCTTACATTTTGGTCAAAATGTACAGCACTAATAAAAAGCGATTAAACAGTGAGTAATTCTGCAATACTTTGTGTTTGTAGGGTGGGCAAATAAGTTTGCTGCCCCCCCCTCCCCCCCCCCCCCCTCCAGCTACGCCCATGGAAGGAGCACTGGCCATTAAGATATCAAATACACAAATAATACTTACTTTTAAAACAGAAGACCTTCATAAGTCATGGACAAAAGAAATAAAGTATTGTTAGTTTAAATTAGAAATAAAAGCCTCATGCAAATGTAAGTTTTTATTGTGTTAAGTACCAACACAATGCAAGTGATAATATAAACATATACAGTGAGTATTGCAATGTTAAAATATACCTAGATATTATGGTTTAACCCTCAAAGCGAAGTTGTAATTACAGCCTTTATCTGTCTATGGCGTTGGCATGCCAAGTCAATCGCAAGCACGTAATTCACAACAATAAGCATTCGAAAAGGGGAGGATTTGCAAACCCATGTATTTTGCGACCCTCTCGTCAATGCCAAATGCGAATACTTTTTCGAATTTTAAATGCAAACAAACAATGCAAATAGTTTTTGCTCTGGTAATGTCACATAAATGAGTCAAATTCAATTTAAATAAATTATCAGAAGCTTAGTTTTATCTTAAATACCTACGGGTAACAATATTAGAAATGTTTACAGGTACCCATCATTAGTAGTTTAAAGGGTATAATTTAATGGCGACTGACCATTTTTTCCGTTGCTAGGTGAAGCGGGACGCGTGCGATATATTTTAGTCCCGGGTTTCTTCATGTTCAACTGGGGCAAAGATTTCTGGAGC
Source organism: Oligia fasciuncula (assembly GCA_963082905.1). Lineage (NCBI taxonomy): Eukaryota > Metazoa > Arthropoda > Insecta > Lepidoptera > Noctuidae > Oligia > Oligia fasciuncula. Next base: position 6,397,459 of record OY720401.1, read on the forward strand.
GTATCCACGCAGTGGGACGCCGGCTTCACCGCTGCTATTTGGCTCCTGAAAAAAAAAGCGAAAAGCCTTAGCCTATTTCCACTAACACTAAAATGACCTAAACGAATGCCTATATAAAAACACACTATTTAATTTTCATGACAGCGCAGCGTCGACAGTTGTAAATGCAATATTGCAATAATATCTAGGCGCTCATATGGTTTTTTCCTATCCACCGACTCCTATCCACTGAGAAAAAGGTTTATTATTATTATTCAATGACAATAATAAGTCCCTTAGCTCTGTGATCCGTTTTTGGAGTCTCCACTGGTAAGAAAAACTACATCAGGAGCGAGGTCTGTTTTATAAAATTTTAGATCGAGTTATTGGTAGATATTTGGCAACTTCCGTTATTCATAAGAAAATAGTCTAAAACAGTGCAAAATGCAAAAAGCCAACGTCACGTGGTGTTCCCAGGCGGTCACCCATCCAAGTACTGACCACGCCCGATGTTGCTTAACTTCGGTGATCGGACGAGAACCGGTGTATTCAACGTAGTATGGACGTTGGCGAAAGCTTTGCTCAAATAGTCGAACTTTATCAACACCTGTGGGCTGTGATGACGTCATTCTTACTACCAACCTGTTATCTTCAGGCAAGGACATCGACCGGCAAGTTTTTCTGTTCGCTTCATAAATCCATTTCTCGTGTATTGCTACTAAGGGTTTCACGTTTACATTAGCAAGGATATCCTCTTCTACTTTGTACTTGAGAACGTTTCGATCTTGGTTGTTTGACTTCAGAGAGCAAGAACTCATGCGATCTCTCACTTCATCACACTCAGGCGAGAGGAAATCTTGAGGTGGATTTATTCTGTAAAGTAATAGGTTTTATATGTCTAAAAAACAATCGTAATGTCTTGTAAAAAGAATGTAAATTAGCGCCATCTATCGTTATTAAAATAAAACAGATAGGACATGATGCAACACAGTTCTGTAGCTAGTTCTAAATTCGGCCGTAAGTTTAAGTGGCGCTACCTACTGAGTAATACATAGATGTCGCCTAAACAAGGAGTTTGCTTTGCTAGAACATTGGTTAATGTTCTAGCAAAGCAAACTCCTTGTTTATTCTGCAGCCCTAGTACTCTCAACTCGGGATTGAAGTCGTCGGTCGCTGCCGTGTCGAGCGGTGAACCCGGGGTGGTATGATCGGCGTACTTAGAATAAACAGCCGTTATTCGAAAGACTAGGCAGACTGTTTATTATGATTATGCTTATTAATTTATTAATGAAGATCAAACATTTGTGGTCACATTTATTTATATCAATTTAGTACGAATTGGAAAAACAACAGCAACATCAACATTAATTGTTGTTGTTGTAGCTTCCTGTAAGAAGTAACTAACTTTTTTGCTACATTTTTTTACACGAGTGTAGGCAGTAATGATATAAAGACATGATTACTGGGTACAGAGTACTGAGCGCTCAGATACTATGCGTAAACTTCGACTTTACATTCGCCAACGTCCATACTACGTTGAATACACCGGTTCTCGTCCGATCACCGAAGTTAAGCAACATCGGGCGTGGTCAGTACTTGGATGGGTGACCGCCTGGGAACACCACGTGACGTTGGCTTTTTGCATTTTATTGGCTTAACTTTGAATTTTTTTTTAAATAGTCTGAACAAAAGACGAGTCCAGATTTATATTAAAAAAAATTAAAATAACTAAAAATACCTCCTCCTATATGTCCTCTACATAAAATGCTAACTTTACTAAAAGTACCTACTTAATAAAAAATCATACTAAACAAATAAAAAACAAAAAGCCAACGTCACGCGGTGTTCCCAGGCGGTCACCCATCCAAGTACTGACCGCGCCCGATGTTGCTTAAACTTCGGTGATCGGACGAGAACCGGTGTTTTCAACATGGTATGGACGTTGACAACTTCAAAGCTGAATTAGCAGACTTACTATATACTGTCGATTGACGTCATATACCTAATAAATCAGTGAATTCCATGCAAAGCTACTACTTGCACGATTGTATTTTTTTTTGTCAGTAAACATCATCATCTGCCTAGCCTTTTCCCAACTATGTTGGGGTCGGCTTCCAGTCTAACCGGATGCAGCTGAATACCAGTATTTTACATGGAGCGACTACCGATTTCCGATACCTCTTCGTAAGACTGGTTGTCAGACTTTCGGGCTTCTGACTACCCGTAACTACTGTCAAAGATCCACGAATGACAGCCGGGACCAACGGCTTAACGTGCTTTCCGAGGCACGGAGGGGTCACGGTATGTAAACATGGTCACCCATCCATAGAGCAACCGCGGTAAGCGTAGCTTAACCTGATCGATCGACCTGTCCGGCTGTTATTATTTAGCCACGGGCCCCTCTCTCGGGTATTTTTGTCGATAAACAAAACAAACAATGAAGTAATGCACAATCGTATTTAACCCAACATCGATAACGGGTATCTAACATATCATCACGCTTGTATTGTGGAAAGGGGTAAGCAAGCAGTTGAGTATTAGTGCAAGGAATTCTCGCGTTTGTTAAAATTTTGAATCTCTTGGCAAGAGAGTGTGTGGCTCTTACTATCAAGCAGACACAAATCCTGACTCCGGGCTGTTGCTGAGAAAATTCTTAGTAAGAATATCAGTAGGATAATTGGTACGTATTGTAATAAAAAAAAGTTGTTACCTCCGTAATCCAGTAAAGGAGTCTCGAATTACAGTGTCGATACTTTCTGGGGAATCGACAGGAGTAGTAGGTTGTTGGTAGTTATTGTCCAGATTATTTGTATTTTTGTCACACGACGTGTTCATTGGCGTAGTGGGTGTCTCGGGAGATGAGTCGATCATGGTTTTACGTTCTAGAAGCAAAATGTCAAATTATTACTAAGCACACGAAATTAGCACTGGAGGACTATAAAAATCAAACGAAAGATCTGAACGAAATTCTTAGCGATATCATTCGACGATGTCTTTTATTAGAGAACTAGTTTTTGCTCTCGGCTTCGCCCGCATGGAGTTCGGTAAATATTCCATTGGAACATGATAACGGGTATATAGTATCCTATGTTTACCCGCGCCATTGCCTACCTAGACAGTTACTTTCGCATTTACAATATTATAGTTTAGTATACTTAGATGAACATTTTTCATAATTCCATACCTTTTTTCTCCGGCGTCACAGAATTATCTTTAGTTTTTTCTGTGGCACTGATATCTCCGGACAGCCACGCATTCTTCCTAAGCTTATTACTGCGTGCAATAGGCGTATTCGGTAAACTGTAGTTCTTTATATCGAAGTTATAAGTAGACTTCTCATTGCTATTCCTATCTTTCAGTAAAGGTTTGATCGAATCAAAGTTGAATTCAGGGACTTTTATGTGCAGCGGTTTATAAGATTTAGGAGTGAAACTTCTACTGAGCTTCGTATTAGGGCGTTCAACGCTATGGTCTGTGGTGCTGTCGTCATTTTCAAAGTTAACAGTACGGTTCGGGCTGAAAATGCTACAGTATTCTGTAGAATCACTCCTGTGTAAACTGCCTGGAGTGTCCATTTCTTTGATCCTCGCTTTTATTTTAGCTATAGGGGTAGAACAGGCACTGGAGAAGTCTTTGTCTGGTAAATGTTCGTATCTTATAATAGGGGTATGGTCGTTTTGGTCATCGTCGGAGATGAAGCATGTCTCTGCGACCGACATGGAGTTAAGACGAGAATTTCTTATAGTTTCGTATAGGGGGCTCGCGTCGCTTTTGCTGCATTCTTTCTCGCTTTCCGTGGAACTTTCTCGAACGTTGTGGATAACAGCTTTGTGTTCGACGTTTTGTGGGCTAAGGCACTCGGAGTCGGTTGGAGAGGTCGTGTCCCAGGCAGTTGAACTGAATGTGGGCCTTTTGGTTTGTAGACGGGCTGGGATAATTATGTAGCCAAGTTTATCCAGGTTGCGCTGTAACAAAAAATACGTAGACATATAATTAAATCTCCTTATTGGGTCCATTACTTTTTATCATTTATGTGGGCGACATCGACTCTTGTTTCCACAAGTCAAAATTACTCTCTTTTGCTGATGATATGAAGATATTTTCTGCAATATCATCAGATGATGATATGGATGCTCTCCAATCTGACCTGTTGCGATTGGATGACTATTGCTTGATGAACAAACTTGATTTGAACCCTGCTAAATGTTCAGTAATCTCCTTTAGTAGGAAACGTGTCCCTGTCCCTACTACATATAAACTTAAAGGGCAGCTATTACAGAGATGTGACGGTGTACGTGACCTAGGCGTTTTTCATGACTCCAAACTCTTATTTGACGTGCACATTGAAAAAATAGTGGCCAAAGCTTCGAAGTCATTGGGTTTTGTTATGAGACTCGCAGGGTGTTTCAAGAAAGCCAAAACCCTTAAGATTCTTTATTGCTCTTTTGTGAGAAGCCATCTTGAATATGCGTCACAAATTTGGAACCAGTGCTATGGCAAATACATTGATCGTATTGAGAATATACAAAAAAGATTTATTCGGTTTCTATGTTTTAGGCTACGTATACCATACCATTCTGATGATTACATAAATCTTTGCAAGAAATTTCACCTGCAGCCACTTATAAATCGTCGTCGACTAGCAGATTGCACTTGTCTTTTAAAAATTATATCTAACGAGATTGACTGTCCTGATCTCCTGCATAGACTGCGGTTTAATGTCCCCCAGAGATCAGTTAGATTTAATCCGCCGATTTCCATTCCTTTTTCCTCTTCTAACTACAGGCAAAATTCATACTTGGTGCGAGCGAGTAAAGACTTTAATATTCTTTGCAAAGAGTTCTCATTTGACCCATTTAACACCAAGAACTATTCTGCTCGCACTCGGCTGAACGCCGACTTTTTTAAAAATGCATAGTGCTTATATACCTTATATTTGTATTCCTTTTATAGTGCTTGTTAGTGATCCTAAGATTTCTACTACATTTTCTGTTTTTACCCGTGAGAACCTGCAATTGGCTTTATGTCTCATAAACGATTGTTATGCTTCTGTTATAGCTGTTGGTTCTCCTATAAATAAATAAATAAAAAGTTCGGAAAAGCAACAAGTAATTTTTATTCATCATTAGCTGACATAAACTTTGTCCTGTCCAAACAAAAGTTCATACAAAAATCCCATTGAAAAAAGGAATTTGCGTTTTTCCCATTTTCTGGGAAATTTTTCCAATGTTTGTTTCCCTAAAAAACCTAATTCGGACTGTTACGAACATTTTAGAAAAAAAAAGGCCAAAACAGACCAGACATTCTCAAGTGATGCGCTTACTAACGAACAGCATTTTGTGACACAAATTAAAAAGCTGTTAATGATAAGATAAATATTGACTTTTACATGTAACAAATACATTTAAAGTACTAGATGAAGTCGGTGTTAGTCAAAAAGAACTGCAAAATGCAAAAAGCCAACGTCACGTGGTGTTCCCAGGCGGTCACCCATCCAAGTACTGACCACGCCCGATGTTGCTTAACTTCGGTGATCGGACGAGAACCGGTGTATTCAACGTAGTATGGACGTTGGCGAATGCTTACTCGAATTTTATGTTTACTAACAACTTTGTGACGTCATGTATTTAAAATAAAATAAATAATTATTAAAAATGGATGAGCATTAGACCGGTTAAACGAGACGCGACGGTTTGATTGCGCGGTATGGTTTAATGGTACTCTAACGCTGCTGAATAATTATACCGGTTTATACAAATAAATAGGTAAGCTAAAAATATTATGATTTCTAAAAAGCAAAAAGCCAACGTCACGTGGTGTTCCCAGGCGGTCACCCATCCAAGTACTGACCACGCCCGATGTTGCTTAACTTCGGTGATCGGACGAGAACCGGTGTATTCAACGTAGTATGGACGTTGGCGAATGCTTACTCGAATTTTATGTTTACTAACAACTTTGTGACGTCATGTATTTAAAATAAAATAAATAATTATTAAAAATGGATGAGCATTAGACCGGTTAAACGAGACGCGACGGTTTGATTGCGCGGTATGGTTTAATGGTACTCTAACGCTGCTGAATAATTATACCGGTTTATACAAATAAATAGGTAAGCTAAAAATACTACGATTTCTAAAAAGCAAAAAGCCAACGTCACGTGGTGTTCCCAGGCGGTCACCCAGGGTAATTCCACTTTGCCCCACCAAGCCCGCCACCCTGGTGTGGCAAAGTGGACTGCCTAAAATTTTGCAGTGGAATATGCCCCACTATTCTGATTTGATGGGGCGGATAACACTAGCATAAATACGAGGTTAATTATTTAAAAAAAAATGCTTAGGTTAGGTTAGTGTTATCCGCCCCATCAAATCAGAATAGTGGGGCATATTCCACTGCAAAATTTTAGGCAGTCCACTTTGCCACACCAGGGTGGCGGGCTTGGTGGGGCAAAGTGGAATTACTCGTCACCCATCCAAGTACTGACCACGCCCGATGTTGCTTAACTTCGGTGATCGGACGAGAACCGGTGTATTCAACGTAGTATGGACGTTGGCGAGTGCTTGGTTGAATTTTTCGTCTAATTCGAACTCTGACTTCATGTAATTAAAGATAAACAAAATCTATATATATAAAAGAAGAAACTGACTGACTGACTGAATGAATGAATGACTGACTGACTGACTGACTGACTGACTGACATATCAACGCACAGCCGAAACTACTGGGTCTACGAATGTGAAATTTTGCACACGGCTTCCTTTTATAATGTCCCCTACATTATAAAAGGAAGCCGTGTGCAAAATTTGCACTAAGAAGGGGTTTTTGGAAATTCAACCTTTAAGGGGGTGAAAAGGGGGGATTTCGTTTGTATGAAAAATCTTATTCCTTGAGTTAATAAACTTGAAACTTGGCACAAATACTTATCTAAGTAAATTATTAAGTTTGGCATTTTTTGTTTTTCTTAACTACCCCCTAAAAGGGGATTGGGGGGTGTCAAAGTTTGTATGGAAGAATTTTAACGGGTTGTCCGAATATCTCGAAACTCAGTATTTATACTTAAGACCAAAAATAGAGAAAAGCGTGTATCATGGTTTTCCAAAAATGTACCCCTAACGGGGTGAAAAGGGGTAGTTAATTTTACAGGGGAGGATTTTACTGCGTGGCTTGATTAACTCGAAAATTGGTACAAATAATCTTTGAGTCAAGTAATGAGCACATCAAAAGGATTTTTCGAAATTCCACCCCTGTGGGGGTGAAAAGCGGGGATACAGTTTATATGAAAAATCTTATTCATTTGGTTAATAAACTTGAAACTTGGCACGAATACTTATCTAAGTAAATTATGAAGATTGGCACTTTTTGTTTTTCTAAACTACCCCCTAGAAGGGGATTGGGGGGTGTTAAAATTTGTATGGAAGAATTTTAACGCGCGGTCCGATTAACTCGAAACTCGGTACCTAAGTATTTATACTTAAGACCAAAAATAAAAAATACCACGTATCAGGGTTTTTCGAAAATCTACCCCTAACGGGGTGAAAAGGTGTAGTTAATTTTACAGGGGAGGATTTTACTGCGTGGCTTGATTAAGTCGAAAATTGGTATCAATAAATCTTCGAGTCAAGTAATAAACACATCCTAAACGATTTTTCGAAATTCCACCCCTGTGTGGGGGGGGGGGGGGACAGCGAGGATACAGTTTATATGAAAAATCTTATTCATTTGGTTAATAAACCTGAAACTTGGCACGAAAGTAAATTATGAAGATTGACACTTTTTGTTTTTCAAAACTACCCCCTAAAAGGGGATTGGGGGGTGTCAAAATTTGTAGGTATGGATGAATTTTAACGCGCGGTCCGATTAACTCGAAACTCGGTATTTATACTTAAGACCAAAAATAAAGAATAACACGTATCAGGGTTTTTCGAAAATTTACCCCTAACGGGGTGAAAAGGTGTACTTAATTTTACAGGGGAGGATTTTACTGCGTGGCTTGATTAAGTCGAAAATTGGTATAAATAATCTTTGAGACAAGTAATGAACACATCACAAACTATTTTTCGAAATTCCACCCCCGTGGGGGTGAAAAGCGGGGATACAGTTTATATGAAAAATCTTATTCATTTGGTTAATAAACTTGAAACTTGGCACGAAAGTAAATTATGAAGATTGACACTTTTTGTTTTTCTAAACTACCCCCTAAAAGGGGATTGGGGGGGTGTTAAAATTTGTATGGAAGAATTTTAACGGGCGGTCCGATTAACTCGAAACTCGGTAAGTATTTATGCTTAAGACCAAAAATAACATGTATCAGGGTTTTTCGAAAATGTACCCCTAACGGGGTGAAAAGGTGTAGTTACTTTTAGGATTTTTCAAAACTCGACTCCTACCAAGGTGGAAAAGGGTAATAAAGTTTAAGGGGTGGATTGCTGGGAAATATAGTAGGAAATGCTGTATCCACTAGCAGGAATAGCGCCTCCAGTGTTTCGCAGAGTTCTGGCTTCAGCGAAAGAGCCAAAATGGTCTCCGACACACGACCCTTTGCACGACAACATTCTTGTGCCTGTGCCACAAAGGCTGAAAAGCCAAAACAATTTTTTAAAGTGTATCGTCCCACTCACTGGTGAACCATCACAAGAAAGACTGAAGCTGTGGCGAGACAGTCCTTCCTTACCAAAACCCAAAATTTTTAGAGGAAAGTACGAAATACACGCGGACGAAGTCGCGGGCAAAGTGCTAGTCCATACATATAAATAAAACAAAGTCGGGCTAGTTACACCATATAAATTTCAAGAACGGCTGGACCGATTTTTTGATCTTTGATTTGTTGGATTTGTCTCTGCCCCTAAAAGCAGAATAAATAATTAGAAAAAAATAATAATGGAGATAATTCACTATTTGATTCTGAGGCGGTAGTAGGTACGAAGTTCGCCGGGTCAGCTAGTTACTATTAAAATGTGTGGTTTTTTTAGTGGTCGACTGAGGAATGTAGATATTTTACTCTAACGCTGCTGAATAAATTAATCTGTCTAAATACAAATAAATAGTTACTTATCACCAAATATACTTATTCAGTTTTTATTTCTGATAAGCAAAAAGCCAACGTCACGTGGTGTTCCCAGGCGGTCACCCATCCAAGTACTGACCACGCCCGATGTTGCTTAACTTCGGTGATCGGACGAGAACCGGTGTATTCAACGTAGTATGGACGTTGGCGAATGTTTGGTCGAAATTTTCGTTTACTTCGAACTCTCTGACGTCATGTAATTAAAGATAAAGAAAATCTATACAAGGTGTTAATGAATTAACCCAAAACCTCTTAAGAGGCCATTGTACTCATCATTATGAACAAGTTTTACTATGGGGCCAAACCTGAAATCACGAAAAAAAAAAATCAGCTGTTCCCTACATTTATGTTCGCATAACTCGTCAAAATGTAGGGAACAGCAGATTTTTTTTTTCGCGATTTCAGTTTTGGTCCCATAGTAAAAGTTGTTCATGATGATGAGTACAATGACCTCTTAAGAGGTTTTGGGTTAATTCATTAACATCCTGTATAAATAAAACAAAAGTCGGGCTAGTTATACGATTTATAATTCAAGAACGGCTGGACCGATTTTTATGATCTTTGATTTGTTGGATTTGTCTCTGCCCCGACAAGCAGAATAAATAATTAGAGAAAATAATAATGTAGATAATTCACTATTTGATTCTGAGGCGGTAGGTACGAAGTTCGCCGGGTAGCTATAAGTTAAAATGTGTGGTTTTTTTTGTGGTCGACTGAGGAATGTAAATATGTATTACTCTAACGCTGCTGAATAAATGAATCTGTCTAAATACAAATAAATAGTTACTTAACACCAAATATTTTCAGTTTTTATTTCTGAAAAGCAAAAAGCCAACGTCACGTGGTGTTCCCAGGCGGTCACCCATCCAAGTACTGACCACGCCCGATGTTGCTTAACTTCGGTGATCGGACGAGAACCGGTGTATTCAACGTAGTATGGACGTTGGCGAATGCTATGTCGAATTGTACGTTCAATATCGTAAAAAATGTCTGACGTCATTACATTAAATTTAGACGGCACGTATTAGGTAAATCAACCTTGTTGTGAACGTGAGTCAATCTTATTTTTTGTATCAAATCGTCAGTGTATTTTATATTACTACAAGTACAGAAGTGTTTCCTTAACTCTGAAAGTTAAGACAAGATTTTCGTTCAATGTCAACTTTATAACGTCATTTGATTAAACATAGTTTTATTTCTTACATTTTGTAAAACGTGACAGCATTTATTAAACGTTCGAAAGACAGTTCGCTTGCGCGGCCACTAAACTATAGCTTAAGGCGTTTTTTCGTTACACGCGTCAAAAATGGTCATTTGATCATTTCTCCTAAACAAATTTTAATGCAACTTTACAGTGTGGTGTAAATAAAGTTGATTTTGTTTTTTGCTGTTCGATGCTGACTTTTGAAGCGCAGAGCAAAAACCCTACTGGCGTTCGTTTTGTGGCCCTGGTGTCAATGTTTCCAACTGCTGAATGTTGGGGAAGTAGTCACAAACTACTGATAAATTAATATGTTGAAATAAATAGGTAAGATAATACTATTAGATCACAAAATATTAAAAAAATATAGACTACACGAGTTTTTATTTTTAAAAAGCAAAAAGCCAACGTCACGTGGTGTTCCCAGGCGGTCACCCATCCAAGTACTGACCACGCCCGATGTTGCTTAACTTCGGTGATCGGACGAGAACCGGTGTATTCAACGTAGTATGGACGTTGGCGAATGCTTACTCGAATTTTACGTTGACTATCATAAAGACGTCATCTATGACGTCATTCCATTAAATTTAGAGACACGTGTCATGTAAAACAGAAGCTTGTTATATGCGGGTGACTCGCTTCTTATTTTTTTAACAAATCGTCAGTGTTGTTTGACTAGATTAGATGTTACAACAAAATGCAAAAAGCTAACGTCACGCGTTGTTCCCAGGCGGTCACCCATCCAAGTACTGACCGCGCCCGAAGTTGCTTAACTTCGGTGATCGGACGAGAACCGGTGTATTCAACGTAGTATGGACGTTGGCATTTAGAACACCCAATTTTACTTTCAGAATAATTACTTATTGTGTACTTATGATTGGTATTATAATAATTTACCTTCACATTTTGCAGTGTGTTCTGCAGCACTTCCAGTTCCATCCTCTCGTGTCGCTGAAGTGTTAGTCCAGATTCAAGTAAGGACAGTAAACACCCTGGGTAGGTGCCATCTTTTGGTAGTGGTATGCCTGTTTTCCAAAGTGTGTATTGCTCCTTCAATTTTTCGTAAGTGAGATTCTTCCATGGCATGGCAGCTGATGAAAATAAATAAAAAAATTATTATTGTAGATGCCTTGTCGTTGTTTCAAAGTGCTACATTTGAGGTATGACGTTGTAATAAATGCTCAGTACTACCAACCGTGTTCAGATAAGTTTACTTATCATTACAACTCTCCCACAGTGTCAGAAATAGCGAATACACGTCACTCTTCGAGCACGGGTACACCAAGCCTTCGTCATCCGGTATAAACAACTCCCGGCACCTGCCGTCTATATCGTTCAGAACACTTTTTACATAGGTAAGTTCACTTACCATTACAACTCTCCCATAGTACCAGACATAGAGAGTACACATCACTCTTCGAGCACGGGTACACCAAGCCTTCTTCATCCGGTACAAACAACTCGGGCGCCTGCCATCTGTATCGTTCAGATTTCTGATACATTTTGTAGTCCTTCGAGGTAGCATTGGATGAGATGTAAGTCTCCGATGGATGCGCTGATATTAAAGGCTCGAATTCTGCACCTTCTGCTACACGGGTATCTGTAAAAATATTTAGACACGTTAATATATTTAATTGATCAAAAGTTTTGAAGAAAGGAAATAAAACCAAAAAGAAAACTTCACACTTTATTTTCGAAACCATAAAGTACAAAGTTGTTCGAACATCATTGCAAACACAAGCATTAAACGGCTCCTCGAACGGTTACAAGTTAAATAGCACTTTATGACCCTGAAATAAGGTGTTCTTTCAATGTCATAAATCAACCCTACGTTCTGACCCTCTTTAATGCGCGTTGATACAGAGTCTCAATAAGTAAGAAAATACAACATTTCGGGTAAGTGCTTTTATTTCAAGCTTTAGTTAGTTATGGAATTAAAAACCAAACTGGCACTCCGGGAGTGCCGACAGAAGTGGAAACAAAACACAAACAGAATACTTTGCCATCACTCACTGACATCGGATATACATTAACACATTATTACATGTCTCATGTCTGTCATTACTAACATTAGTTTCTCTTCTCATAAGTATTTCTGTGTTACTAACAATTTTATGGCTGTTTTATCTGAAAATAAATGAATAATTAAAACCGAGTACAACCCGAGGACAGCCGAACACATTCGAAGCGGGTATTTTTTAATCGTCTTATAAACAAAATACGCGCGGGTGTCGCTTACGGTAACAGTGGCGCGGGTTCAATGGTTTTTTTCGCATCTCAAAAAATGCCCAATGCGCCTAAAGAAGTTTTTACTTTAAAAAAAAACATCTTAAAAAGCACTACAAAATGCAGCAAAAAGCCAACGTCACGTGGTGTTCCCAGGCGGTCACCCATCCAAGTACTGACCACGCCCGATGTTGCTTAACTTCGGTGATCGGACGAGAACCGGTGTATTCAACGTAGTATGGACGTTGGCGAATGCTTACTCGAATTTTACGTTTACTATCATAAAGACGTCATCTATGACGTCATTCCATTAAATTTAGAGACTGAGTTTATGTATATGCAATTAGTGCTGATTACATACACAGGTAACAGGTACATGGATAAATTACATTAATATAGTTAATACACAGTAAAAGTATTGCCTACAACTATTTTACACAATTAACATTGCCAATGAGTCCAAACTAGAAAAATATTTGGAGTAATAACTAACGCTACTGAATAAATATAATAACTGCTGTTTAAATATAAATAGGTCAGTAATAGCCGAACCCAATTACCTATCTATCACCAGTTTTGGCATACTGGAGGTAGAAAAACCTATCTATCTCTGGTTTTAACGCCCCAATAATAATCTATATCAGTAGCGATTTGTATGATTAATTATACTGGCACTCTAGCAGTAATAATTTGTAGCTACTGGCTAGAATCATCAGCGATCTGTCAATAGGCCATTGGGTTCGCCGTTCGGCCTTAAATAATGTAACAAAATAATTTTTTTTTTATTTTTTTATTTTGTTACATTATTTAAGGTAGCTAAAAACATATTTCCAAAATGCAAAAAGCCAACGTCACGTGGTGTTCCCAGGCGGTCACCCATCCAAGTACTGACCACGCCCGATGTTGCTTAACTTCGGTGATCGGACGAGAACCGGTGTATTCAACGTAGTATGGACGTTGGCGAATGCTAAGTCGAATTTTTCGTTTGGTATCAACTTTGTGACGTCATAAAGTGAAATGCCTAAGCATTTTGGAACATTTGAAAGATGTATCGCTTGCGCGCGCTCTGTGTTAGTAGTAGAACGTTCCACTTAACTGGGACATTAAGCTAACGCTGCCGAATAATGTCACATGATCATAATTATAACTGTTATCTATTCTAATTGCGACAGTTGATATTTTCCACAAAAAGCTGTCAAATCGCAATAAGTTATCTGATCATTGAAAAATCAACCCTAATAATTACATATAAATAGGCGCTAATATAAAAATAAAATATTAAAAAATAAGTAGCTAAAAAACTAAAGCAAAAAGCCAACGTCACGTGGTGTTCCCAGGCGGTCACCCATCCAAGTACTGACCACGCCCGATGTTGCTTAACTTCGGTGATCGGACGAGAACCGGTGTATTCAACGTAGTATGGACGTTGGCGAATGCCAAGTCGAATTTTTCGTTTGGTATCAACTTTGTGACGTCATAAAGTGAAATGCCTAAGCATTATGGAATGGAACATTTGAAAGAAAGATGTATCGCTTGCGCGCTGTGTGTTAGTACGTACTACTGAACTGGGACATTACGCTGACGCTACCAAATAATCAGATAACTGTTATCTATTCTAATTGCGACAGTTGATCATATTTTCCGTAAAAAAGCTGTCAAATCGCAATAAGTTATCTGATTATTGAAAAATTAACCCTAATTACATATAAATACCTAGGCGCTAACATAAAAATAAAATATTAAAAAATAAGTAGCTAAAAAACTAAAGCAAAAAGCCAACGTCACGTGGTGTTCCCAGGCGGTCACCCATCCAAGTACTGACCACGCCCGATGTTGCTTAACTTCGGTGATCGGACGAGAACCGGTGTATTCAACGTAGTATGGACGTTGGCATACGCTGTGCCGAACTTCACGATGACTAACAACCTGGTGACGTCATTTACAGAAAAACCATTTCAGTTACCTATGTTGAGAGTTTGCAAATCCGTGTGTACTTTGTACCAACTGTAAAAGCGCTGTTCATTTATAAACGGAATATTGTGTTATGTTCGGAATTCATCATTGTTTAGATAACCATTATACATACTTACAAATGAATCCAATTCTTTATCCATTTCTTCATCTCATAGCAGTCGATATAAATTTATACAAATAAATAAAATGGAAATGTCTGTTTGTAATATTGTCAAAATAACAGCTTTTTACTAAATGCATATGAAAGTTTAAACCTACGGTACTCATAACATACTTTATTTTTTAAAAATTTGTCTGTCTGTTTGTTCCGGCTAATCTCCGAAACGGCTGGACCGATTTTGAGGGGACTTCAACGGGCAGATAGCTGATGTTATAATGTGTAACTTAGGCTGCTTTTCATTTAGAAAAAAAAAACTACATTAATGTTTTCCGTCATCGTCATGCACGCGAACGAAGTCCCGGGCACAGCTAGTTGTTGTATATAAGAAGCCGAGAAAGAATTCTTTCAACATGGCTTGAATGAACATTGGCAATAAAATTCTGTTAGGTAACTTATACATAAATCTAACATCACATTGCACTAACTTTACTGTTCTGTCTATACTATAAAAGGCATTGATGTTGAAGCAATAAAAAACAATGACTTCAATGTTAGTTAGTTAAAGCTTTCAGTCAATAACAATTGATATGTCGCCTTCACCAGTAAATGATAATGCCTTTAGATTACGTACAACGTATAAATGCGGGTGTTTTTCAGGAAACGGTTAACATAAAGCACCAAACGAAATCAGACGCAGGCTACTAAAATAAATAAAAAATCGACCGGATGGTGGCCAAGATCAGGTCAAAGAATCTTGGAATTTGCTAAAGCTCATTAAGCGGGCCGACCGCATCATCTTCTTCTTCTCGTGTTGATGGTACTATTCCTCGTTGTTTTTTTTTTTTTTTGTGTATTATAGTTTAAGCCCGGTAGGTGACCACGTTGATTGCGGCATTCTTAGGTCGTCCAAAGTGTAGGTGAACGGGCACTTAGGACACTCCAGCAAGTGGGGCATGGTCATCGACATCATCAAAAGTACGGCAACTGGATGAGGGACGCACTAAACCGTGGAGAATGGCAAAAAAGGAAACGAGGCCTAGAAACAGATTTATATCTCTGCTAGAAACAGGGGAATAATATATTCTTATAATTCAAACTCAAACTCAAAGCATTTATTTCAATTAAACCTTGTACAGGCACTTTTGATTTGTCAAAATTAAATAGTCTGTCAGTTAGTCAGAAAGTTGAAGCTAGTTCGCGGCTTAAGATATTATTATAGACAGTGTCATCTGCCTAGCCTTTTCCCAACTATGTATATTGGGGTCGGCTTCCAGTCTAACCGGATGCAGCTGAGTACTAGTATTTATAACAGATGTCATCCATGCTAATATTATAAATTCGAAAGTAACTCTGTCTGTCTGTATGTTACCTTTTCACTCCTAAACCACTGAACGGATTTCGACAAAATTAGGCAGTGAGATAGGTTGCATCCCGGGTAAGGTCATAGGATAGTTTTTATCCCGATATTTCCACGGGATCGACATTTATGCTGGTGAAATCGCGGGGCGCTGGTAGTGTAACATAAATAACATCACGCGTGTATCCCCCTAAGGGATACGGGGGTAGAGGTGTAGCTATCGTCCACCTACAGACCACAACACAGTTTATGTAACTAATGTAAAAAAATTACATCCAATAAACGACATTGTATTTCAGACGGCTGTAAGCCATAAATCTTTACGACCGTTTCATCAACTTATACGCATTTCTATACCAATTAAAATTTATTTAACGACACCGCATAATTACTTATCTGTTATGGTTATTTTATAACAATAGTCATTTGAATTAATTTGATAGCACAGAACTAAGTTTTTTTTTCTACACTGCCAAGCGTCAGAACACAGAACGTCGCATTGTATTATGAGTTGCCTTATCTTATGTTAGATATAATTTTTTGTAAAATTAAATGTGTAGCCTTGAAGTTACATAGAACAATGAAAATGTACCAGCAATCATGCATGGATGGTTCCTTCAAATCTTTCCTTGACTAAAACAATGAGGGTTTGAGCATTTTTTCAGCTAAATTGATGTATTAACAGCTGTGGCACAGTATACTGTGGCTGTGGCTTACTTAGCAACTATGCCTAATGTGTAGTGAATAATTATATAGTTTATTGTACGTAATCTCTGAATAGTAATAAAACTCGCTTTCATTGTTAGCTTGTAGAGGCAGTGTACCTTGAGAGAACATTCAACTTAGAACTTAGTGAACAATTAACTAGCTAGATAGACCTATAACATTTATAGGGTTCCGTACCCAAAGGGTAAAAACGGGACCCTATTACTAAGACTCCACTGTCCGTCTGTCTGCCTGTCACCAGGCTGTATCTCATGAACAACATGAATAGCTAGACAGTTGAAATTTTCACAGTTGATGTATTTCTTTTGCCGCTATAACAACAAATACTAAAAACCGAATAAAATAAATGTCTAAGGGGGCCTTCCATACAACAAACGTGTTTTTCGGCGTTTTGGCCTTGTGGTACGGAACCCTTCAAATGCGAGTCCGACTCGCACTTGGCCAGTTTATTTTTTTTTGTATTTAATGGGTTCTCAGATACGACTTGCCTAACGGAAAGAGGTTACCGCCCCTTTAGACAGCTGCATCACCAAAGGGGTTTGCTGATGCGTTACCAGCAATAAATACAGACCATAGTGCGGCCGACGAGAGAATGCGATCTTGACACCTGTCAGTTTCATATAAACGAATAATTATTATGTGTTTTGCGAATTTGATCTTTATCACCTTCATCATCTGCCTAGCCTTTTCCCAACTATGCTGGGGTCGGCTTCCAGTCTAACCGGATGCAGCTGAATACCAGTATTTTACATGGAGCGACTGCCTATCTGACCTCCACAACCCAGTTACTGGGTAATACGATACCCCTTAGTAAGACTGGTTGTCAGACTTTCGGGCTTCTGACTACCCGTAACGACTGTCAAAGATCTACGAATGACAGCCGGGACCAACGGCTTAACGTGCTTTCCGAGGAGCTTATCACCTTCTAGAATAAAATTGTCGCACTGACAGGTTTCAGGAACGCATTCTCTCAACGACCGGACTGTAAGTAGGTAAGTTAAAATGTCTCATGTGTGCATTTTACCGAACCGTGGCACCGCAATAATGCATGGCGGAAGAAAAATATATTGCGACAATAACAGAAAGTTCCTTTCAAAAGGAGCTTTACTATGTCTATGCTTCAATTCAGAATCTCAGATTGCCAATTACTCAACTATCAACTTTAATTCCATGTAGTCTAAATTGTTTTTTGGGTGATCATTTGTTATAGAAAGGTCTTCAAAAGATGTTGGTTGCAATGGAAGTTGAACTCTGTCGTGTACGACATTAAATTTGTGATGCCATAACATGATAATTATCAAAGTCCAAATTCCTAAGGTTGACATGATAAAAAGTATTTAACGAAACTCACCTGCAATATTAACGTACTGTGGTTCAGGCGAGTAAATCTCATATGATTTCGGCATCCTTTTCTCTGGTTTCTCCAACTTCGCACAGGACCCCACATCTGCCAGTTTAGCAGCATCATGGCTTGTGATCATCACACTAGTGCTGTTTAGTTCTGTGTGGAGAAAACCTTGCATTCGCAGGAAGACGAGAGCGTTCGCTATGTCGAGGGCGTATTGCACTGCTGTCTGCACACTTAGAATGCGACCCTGTAAAAAGTATGACTGTTTCAAAATCGTTTTTTTTTATTAAGGTGAACGCGTTAATATCAAAAGTAGCTGTGAATATAGCTATCAAAGTAGCCGTCTGTTACCACGGATCGGCAAAGAGACGTAGCGTTATAATAAGGACGAAAGAGTCTTTAAAATAAATCTTAAGGCTGACTTACCAAGGTATAATCCTTGCAAACTGTTTTCAAAGGTTGGCATTTTAGTAAGTATGTTTTATAGGAAAAGGGTTTTAAGGGGGCAGAGGAATAAATTGCTACCTGTTATTATTAGTCTTAATAATCAAACAATAATTCAAAAATTACCTGCACGTGTAGTATCCCGAAAAGGGAATCAACGCATCTTTCACAGATCAAGTGAACATTGCTGTGAATGTCCGGATAGATTCCCATTAGAAGTATAATATTAGGATGGCGACACTTTCTGAAACAAACGAATAACTAAAACAACAGAGCTTCGCTGTCCGCCTTCAACTTCCTTTACGATTTTGGATCCAGCTGTAACTTATTTGCACTCTAAGGTTTATGAGACATAAATACTCACCTCACTCCATTAAAAGGACAATGACATCTAAAAACATCATTCTAAAAGCGCCAAAAAGGCTTTACGATCTCAAAGAATGATGTCATAACAGAACCTCACCTCAATATATTTATCTCCGTGTTACGTTTCTTCCTAACATGCTCAATGGTGACACCAATTAACTTCTTTATCTGTACGGGAACCACGCCCCATTTCCCAAGGTTCCATGTTTTATTCCTATCTACGGTCAAATCGATGTTGCTTGCACTTGCTACTGGCAAACCGTAGACACTCGTATCGCTCTAAAATTAAGCACCAAAGTAGGTATTAAGACAGGAAATCTCTGTGATCTCATTTCCGACAGAGACAAAGTAAATTCAATGACTTGAAGTAACGTTGTTAAGGAAAATTATTATCTGACTGGGAGTTTTAAGTTTACTTTTTACAATACGATATATTTTTATTGTTCTTAATCGCGATCGATCATCTGAATCAAAGTCAGTATGTAAAACTAAAACGGAGAGCAGTGGTGGCCCAGTGGTCACGGACACGACTTACGAGTTGTAGGTCGTAGGTGCGAACCCAGACAGGCGCTTTACTTCGTGTAAATTATATCATCACCACTGCTCTCAAAACGGTGAAGGAAAAACATCGTGACGAAACCGGCATGTCCTAGAACCAAAAATTCGAAGACATGTGACATCTACCAACCCGCACTGGGCCCGCGTGGTGGATTACGGCCCACTCCCTCTCACAGAGAGGAGGCCCGTGTCCTAGCAGTGGGAACATTATAGGCTGATTATTGTTATGGTTATGTAAAACTTGTGGCTAGTGAAATTGATTCAGTTTCAGAATTCACTATCATGCTGATCATGCACACAAAACTAAGAAATAAATGAATTCATCCGGGCGTTGCCTTGCCAAACATACTTTACTGTCATCGGACTTGCTTGTATTCGGCGACCGCACCTGCAGTTGCTCGTCCGCCCACTGATCCAAGTTTTTCAACTCGCTCATCACTTCCCATAGCTTATCATCGGATTCATCCTTCCTAGGACTCGTGGAATTGTTCTGACTAGATAAATTAACGTCTCCCGCTGCTCTCGACCCATCTACGTCGTCTTCCTCACTCTTATGACATTCCAAGAAGTTCTTCACATCAAGAGGAAGAGCGTTATTCTTGTAGAAAGCAGGAGACCCCGCCTGTTCATCATCTTTAAATTCTAAATGCTTTTGAACTAAGCAGTCCATGTCTGGACATCTATCTATTCTATGGCGTGATATACGTTTGAATTTTTGCGGTTCTGAAAACGATGACGTCGTCGGGTACAGATTCCCGGGCATGAACACCTGATTTTGGAATAAAAACTGTATGTTCGGGACGCCTCCGTAAACTGTTCGTTCCGGGGTCGTACTTCGAGCGCGTTTATGCGATTTCTTTTTGTATTTAACAGCTGATTTCTTCTCATAATTGAAAGTGTTATCGTGGTCTGCGGTGCAGTCGGTGCAAGATACGGGTAAGGAATGTCTACCGCATTTTTTCTTTACAGGCGTGTCTGGTAGTTCCTTGTTTAATGAGGATCTTCTCGCTTGGAACTCAGCTAAATCTCGTTTGTATTCCTCTGTGCGAATAGTGCCGATTTGTGTGGTGCTGTGGGGACCCTGTGCAACCTGTACTTCGGATGCAGTGGAGCTGGGGTTCACGCTGTGATGAGTCGTCACAGTCACGCGCTCCCTGCCAACAAACATAAAAATATAATTACATCAGCCCGTAATCTTCCCCAGCGAAACAAGCTCTCCTAACAGGAACATTTGTTTAGGGCCAGTGCGTTTACCAGGAGACAGTGGAGACTGGAGGCAATCATCTTTAGACTGTTAACATACTCCCTTGGGGAAAGAACGTACGACGTCGAACGTATTACGAATTATTCGGTTGGCCCAATGATGCCCGTTCTCCGAATCTTTTTTTATGTAAGGCGCTAAAACCAACAATGGTCTGAGAAAAACTTCAACAATATAAAAATACAAATAACAGCAACTAATGGTAGTTCGGACGTCATTCGGGCAGCAAAAGCGTGGGACAGTCGCGGGTCACCGCCGCGACGCAACGACGAGATCTACTCGAAATAAGTGGAATTTCGTATTGAATTTAAATTGTAACGCTTTGAGAGGCGTTAGATCTACAAAATAACATATTAAAACCTTAAATATACGATGCAGCTTTGGTTAGTCTAACTACCCAATATTATAAAGAAAAAATATCTGATTTTTTGTATGTTTGTTACACTTTCACGCGAAAACAGCTGAACCGATTTGGATGAAATTTGGCACATGGGTAGACCATGACCTGGATTAGGACATAGGATACTTTTTGTCCCGAAAATCCCACAGGATCGAGACTTAGGCGGGTGGAACAGCGGAAAACTTATCTAAATAATTAACACCGCTATGTCTTGTAAACCAGTTATTCTCAGGCTTAGCAACAGTTTCGATTAAATAACACCTGGTACTGGTGGCAAAAAAGCAAAGTAAGAGGCGATCATAATCACGAGTACCACAAACGCGGGACGATCGATACACTTTTACCGATTAGCGATTCGATCAGGCTCGCAAATTTGTTCCCAGGCATTGTGCACCTGACATAAATTTTGATCTCTTGAGAAACAGCTCCTAGATCCAATAAACTGATAGATCGTGTCTGACAGAGCGTAGTTATATCAGTAAAATGTCTAGTACTAAAATTTTGAAAGAGAAAAGGCCATTTTGATACTCTATTTTTTGTCACGCCTCAAGTTTTTGTCAACGAAAGCGAATGGAGAAAGGAATTTTATTTCCTTTATATTTTGAAGTAATTTAAAAATCATTTAAGAAGTGTAGAGCTTTTAAAGGCGTTAGAATGGTCGCCAATAATTGTTAGACCTACGATGGTAAGATTTTTTTGCGTCAAGTTCAGTTATCTTCCAGTGGGTATCGAGGGGGATAGCTACGGAATTCAAATGACGGCACGGTTGGCGCAGTGGTTAAACTATTGACTGCTGCGCTGCGTGTCGCGGGTTCGATTCCCGCACGGAACAAATATTTGTATGACCTACAAGTAGTTGTTCCGGGTCTGGCTGTTTGTGTATGTGAGTTTCAATGTTTGTAAACGCACCCACAATGCAGGAGAAATTCCTAGCGTGGGGCAACGTTTAAAAAAAAAAAAATAAGCGTTGGGCAGCATCCATGATACATCTTTGCACTTATTATTCTATCAAGTTTTACCTAAAAGTAAAAGTGCTTCATTAATTAAAGCACTTAACTCTCATGTGACCTATTAGACACCACTTAACAGTACTTTCCAGTTCGTGGCTCGTGGCCTCTGCTATACAAAACGGTTTCAGTAACGCAGCAACATTTCTGCTTTGTTAGCAAAGTCTTTGTTACTTATACCAGATTTTAAAGTCATCCATTGTAATCTCCGATATATACGCCGGAAGTTATAACAAAGCTTTATTTTATAATCTCGATACAAACAATACATTGCGTAATATTGTAATTAAACTAGAAAGCACGTCCCAGCAGCCCATATCTAGTGACACGAAGATAATCACACTAAAATAAAGGCGAAAGTTTGTGAGTGTGTGTGTTGTTTATGTTTGTTACTTCTTCACGCTCAAACGGCTGGACCAATTTTGATGAAATTTTGTATGGAGGTAGCTGACACCCTGGATTAACATATAGGCTTTACTTTTTATCCCGATATTCCAACGGGATCGACATTTACGCGGGTAAAACCGCGGGGCGCAGCTAGAGCTTACATAAATAAGAAGCTGTCTAACCAACAATTTTGGTTATTTGCAAAGCAATAAGAGAACCGCATTGCTTGGCTATCACAAATAAGTTTGGTGAAAGTGAAATTTCAATAACACTGTTTTAGATCCATTGTAAGGCTTCAGATTGAATCGAACTGGTAATTAATGGAAGCATCAATCACGACGACTGAGTACCGGGAGGTATTCTTTTGTAGAATTACTTTTCGAAATTACTCAGTCGTGCGCAATGAGTAGCAATAAAAAAAAACTGGCCAAGTGCGAGTCAGACTCGCACACGAAGGGTTCCGTACCACAAGGCAAAAACGCCGAAAAAAACACTTGTTGTATGGGAGCCCCCCTTAAATATTTATTTTATTTTGTTTTTAGTATTTGTTGTTATAGCGGCAACAGAAATACATAATTTGTGAAAATTTCAACTGTCTAGCTACCGCGGTTCTTGAGATACAGCCTGGTGACAGATATCGAGCAAAAAAGGGCAAAAAAATCGCGTTTGTTGTATGGGAGCCCCCCTTAAATATTTATTTTCTTTTTAGTATTTGTTGTTATAGCGGCAACAGAAATACATAATTTGTGAAAATTTCAACTGTCTAGCTAAGCTACCGCGGTTCTTGAGATACAGCCTGGTGACAGACAGACGGACGGACGGACAGCGAAGTCTTAGTAATAGGGTTCCGTTTTTACCCTTTGGGTACGGAACCCTAAAAAGGTGGACATATTTTTTTTTATGTTCCTGTGTGTTTGATTTGAATAAAAGAAAGTATTGTGAGCCTAATGTAGCAGGATAATCTGAAAGAAAGCACTCTCTCTTTATCTATTTGCTTAAATGGATCTTTTGGGGTAGTACTAAGATTAATCGTCTCGTTACTGTATCGTGCATTCAAAGTGTTGGCAGTTGTGGTTCCTATGTTCAGTTTAGAGTATCTAGATTTGGGCGATAAACACCATTACAACAAGAAATTGGTAGGAAAACAGTACTTCAACAGATTCAGATTTCAGTAAGTTCGCGACTGGACATGTTGCTACCAAATTTTACAAAAAGCATCAGCATCCCCAAGCTTTCTACGTATTATAAGACCATCTCGTTTCATAGTTTTTTTCAAGTAAAACAGGAACTGACTCAACGGACAGCAAAGGTGTTAGGTTCGGGCAACTTTGGGCGATGTATTGAAGTTTCAATAATATGTTGTGAGTTATTCTTGAAACTACTTGCAGGGAAGTGTGCACTTTCGCTTTCGCGCTTTCAATAATTCACGACTTCGACCCTCGAGGTCAAATTACGTCATCTACAAATGCCTTGTCCTAATTGTTGAGGCCTCTTTTACGAGCCCTATACTTTGCTTCCTTGAAACCACTTGAGGTTTCATAACTTAAAGTCACCACATCATGCATCCGAAGCTCCGTTACGGCCTTTTCGTAGCCATTACAGTAAATCACGGTTATAAATTCTGGACTGTCTTCTAGATGTTTCGGGGTAGAACCGAATTAGTGGCAGTAACTGAATGCGAAGTACTTATTGGTCGTAGACATCTAAATAACAAAGCAGGGACTTGCTTACGACAGGTTCAATAAGGCGCGCCTTTCCACCAGAGATGAGCGAGGATATGTGTAGCGAGGGATGTGACTAACGCTAACTTAGTTCAAGCTATAAAAATGAAGCGATGTTATTAGTTTGTTTCACACACATCCCTCGCTACGCATCCTCGCTCATCTCTGGTGGAAAGGCAGCCTAAGGCGCAATTTCCACGGGCGAGAAAATTGCGGCGATAGTCATGCGGTGCCAACCAATTATCGTTGCTATGATATTACCGTGCGGATAGAGGTTTTATTGAATTTGATGGCACGGCGAGACTATCCCTGCGATTCTCTCGCTCGTGGAGATGGCGCTTTAACTAAGCACCTAACTAAACTGTCGTTATCCTGTTGTGGTAGACTTTTAGAAGGCATAACTGCCCTCAAACGTTTAGTGGACTATAAGCTCTGGGAAGATCCAAGATTCGGCCGGAAAATGACGACAAGAAAGTGAATAGGTAGTATCTCTAACATTCCCTTCAATGATTATACAGGGATCTAATGTAGGTACAATTCACAAACAAAGCGCCATGTCCACAAGACGAAGACTATTTCAACTACCCTACATGGAGTTCAAAAGGTTCGTTCGGTCAATCGACAAGAAAGAGGCTCGTTCTAGTTATCCTTGGGACTCTTTGGGAATTGTAACATTAACTTTATCAAGATACAAGGAACTAATCAGTGATAAGTATCAATACGGATCTAGATTTGCGTACGTAGTGAGATACCCCTTCTTATACTTCCGCAATCCATAGGAAATTTAGATTAAATTAATTAATTAAAATTTATTTTTATTTCCAGTCAATATAATCTTTATGCTTTAGGTCAGGGGCACTGCCTAGGAACAGTAACAATTCTAATGTGAAGATACCTAATTAGAAACGAAAACCCACGATTTTTCTTATCAGAATCATATTAGACTAACTGGACAACTGCTAATGAATAAATCATACGATCACATACCTACGATGATAAAGTTATCATTGTGTACCGTAATATTAACACTTTGCTAAGTTTTTGTTCCTTACAAAACTTTAGGCAATAGTAATGATAACGGACCCATTTCGAAAAGTCAATGAACTCTAGCTTTCGACCTAATTCAGGCAATGGTATTTTCAATAGTGCCAATAAAATATTCGCTTTAGGAATTAAGAGGGAAATTATGATTAAATATTTACCAGTGAGGCTCCCAAGATACACCTGTCCTGAGGTTCAGAAAATGACTAAACTAGGCAGGATGGTTTTTGTTGCAATAATTAACTGCATTCACCTGTGATTTGGATTGGCAAGTACAAAAAGCTTGTGGCCTCTATTGGGAATGAAATCAAATCTATTGTGGGTATAGTTCCGATGATTCAACGTTAGGTGGACCACTTACATCATCCTGGGACATTGTGCATACCTGTTCTATTGTCATCGACATTTTGTTAGAGTTTTACGGTCTAAAAGTAACTGCTCGTGCAATCATCCTGATACGAAATCGAATGTATGATTGAAGCGACTTTTAAATTACGTAAGTATTTTAAACATTGGAAGTATGAAAATAAATCGATTTAAATTAGCGCCATCTCAAGTCAGCTGTCTAGAAGTTTATTGCAATACTTAAAATAGGTATATCAGATCTTCTTGTAAATTAAAAGATGCCGCTAAATACTGAATCTATTTTCATACACAAATTCTATGAAATACGTACCTACCGTACCTAAAATAGGTACCCAGGTAATTAATGAAAAAACAACAAGTTTACGTACTTACCGGCGCAACCACTTAAAAACTCCCATGTCCTGCAAAGAATCCACTTTTTGTTCGAAAACGGTAGCACAGTAAACAAGCCGTCTGCAATTAGCAACTAAATAACATTTATCGAATATAAATAAGTTTTTAAACTAAAACGGAAAGTCCGTCGATGCGAGGAACACGCGGAACATTACCGGCGCATTAGAAGTCCGATCGTTATAAAAAACGACTAGCAACAATGACCGCCGATATATTGTGCGGTCAGACAAAACATCACGAACAACGCGGCATTCGCAATGAGTTGAATTTGGTTTTTTGTACAAATTACTTTTCGTTGCGCTCCGGTGATCCACTTCATGCGCGTTGTCGAGCGTCGGCCCTCCTCAGCTCTAGTCTGCTGCGGTCACAGGCGGCTCGTCAACCGTACAATGTGCACTAAATCACTTACTTTACTAAGTAGTAAGTACCGTACAACACCTGATTCTTATTTATGTAATACTTTTAGGGTAGATAAAAACCAAAGAACGATTGTTTACCTTGTTGCAGTGTTTGTTTCTGATCGACTCCGACCTTTTGTAGTTTTAGCTTTGTACTCGTATAAAAACTTCTTCATGTTGATTATTCAGGTTGTATCTAATTTTTTAGCACACCTATGATAAATGGCCCATATCTGGTAGGCTTATTTTAGTTAATTGTTCAACATTTGTGAAATAATAATCATCCAAGAAGACGCAAAGTTGAAAAGTGCTGTCATTTTAACGGAAACAAAACCAATTCAATGCAAAAACTTATATAAAAATCATAGTAGAATTACACGATACGCTCATATTAATACAATAAAACCACAATAAATTTGTTTATAGTTTTTATTGTATTTTATAAACGCTTAAAATCATTACGATTATTGAATAAAGCATTAAATTATTTTTTGTTTCTACCTTCTGCTAACATGGTGGATCTTTCTGTAAAAAACAAAATAACAACTTTTTTGGCAAACAATTCACCACAATGCTGGAAGCAGGAACATAAATTAATTATTATCAAAAGCAATAAGCAAGTAGTGTGTGTGATGGGCTGGCTAATTGAAATGAAATACAAAGGGTTTTTATTTGTTGCGACCTCCTGGCTCCGGTTGTTCAGTTTAATTTTTAATGGCAACACACTTTTGTGACAATTTTTTATACGCTAGTAATTTGCCCGCGACTTCGGGTGCGTGGCGCGTGGATTTCGTATTTTCCGCTATCAAATTCAATGCACCCCAATTAAAAAGTAGTTTTCGAAATTGAATTATTACGATCTTTATTATTTGTTCAGAGGTCTTCGGGTAAATTTTCAAGTTTATTGATCAGAGGAAAAATTATTTTAATAAACTACATATTTATTTCTTTAAAACCATTTGCAGGCACTTTTGAATTGCTAAGTCGGTCAATTATACTGGGGTCTCATGGTTCGATTTTGGTTGAACAATTTTTGAAGATCAACAAAAAATACTTCGAATTAGAAATTCAATTTTATTGAAAGTCCTGTCCTGTCCTTGAAATGAAACGCGCTTCCGTGCGTAGAATTTGGCTCCGTTTCACGCACCTGGCTGCGTAATGCGGTGCAGTGTGCAAGGAGACATAGAGAGAGAGAGAGAGAACGGACAAGAAACTTCAAGGAAACTATTACAAAATAGTTTTCAATGTATATAATATGATAACTCAAAAAAATGTTACTACCAAAAAGAAAGTAATTATTAAATAAGAAACGAAAACGTGGATTTCAAGAACTTTTAAAATCCTAATTGTTTCACCTTTTATTTTATATATTAATAAATATATATATATAAATAGATAGAAGATAGATTTGCAACACCGATGTTGTTATGTCATGTACATGTAATGTAATGTATGTCATCTTTGATTTTGGAAAGCAATGTTTACAGTTGCGTTTGATTTGAATTTTTATAATTTTGTGGTATTTAACAAATAAAATATTGATGGACGAATTACGAGGACCAAATATTCAGATAGTCCTTCACGTGAAAGAGGGTATACCTGTTTTCTAGTTTCACAACAGCCTGAAATATTATTTTGCATGAACAAAATCTTTACATGAACATCTGTTCTAATTTTCGAATGTTTCTAGGACTTGGATTTGGATTTTTACGTGCCCCGTTTATTGTAAGTGGATCTCTCAATGGGTATATGTTAGAGACGGACCCTGTTGTGCCTTCGCATGCTCCGATTTTTGATGCTGAACTTGTTTGGGAAGCTGACAAAAGAAGGTTTCGAAGGTAAACAAACTTTTGTTTTTGACGCATATTTTTCCCATAAAAAAACAACCTATAGCGTCATTAAAACCCTCTTGAATAGGTACACAGGCTTGCATTTTAGCAACATCCTATCATGAATTTTTATCTTTACTGACAGAATCTCAAGTCAAGTCATTGGTACCAAATCAATTGATCATCTTCTAGAATACAGGACTCCACTCATATTGACACTCGTATTTTGTAAAAGGACCACATAAATTTACAAATCTTTTTTCACTATGTTACAGTTTACGAGTCCAGAATGTGCCAGTTAAAGTGGAGGTTTTCACAACTTCCACGCAGGGACGAAAGGACAAAGTGGGATACTTGCTCCTGAGCTTACTTGGAGCACAGCCATGCCCTTCCAATAAGATTGTAGAAGTATGGCCTTGATATTGTTTTTAGTTAATGTCCAACCTAACTTTGTCCCTTAGGTTTTTTTCATTTTAGGTAAAAACAGCAATGACACTTCACAGAGAGAGGTGGAAAGAGAGTAAGGAGGCCTTTGCCCAGCAGTACGTCATTATTGGCTAATAATAATAACATATTTATGGATAGGGATATATCCCCGAAAATTTATAAAATAGACACACAAGTTAACTTGAGTTTGCAGCTGTGAATAGAATAATGTAACCTTTATTTCAATGTCAATCAGTTACAGTAATATCAACATAACAGAATCCACAGTTTTATCCCAAACTGTACAACCAACAGAATGTGGAGATTTAAGAATCAATAACAATACAGAATATTCTTTTATTATGATTTGTCTTTTTTTATTTGTTCCGGGGTGGAAAATATTCATGGATGTCCGCCGCTCTGGGGAGGTCAGGCGGGGTCTGACAGACTGTTATTGACTAAAAACCACTTGGTGTTCCCTTCCCACACTTGGACCGGAAATCATTGGAACTATGATCTGTCTCCTGCAGGCTTTAGTTAACTAAATCTAGATGTTGTTGGTGAATGACATGAAGACAACCAGTTTTGAAATGAGTTAATATAGCTTTATATTTTCAGATCAAACACTCTTGGCACAGGCTTCTTGGAGTGAGGTCTGAAGGAAAATGCTGTCATCCACAGCTGATGATGAGTCTTTCAATCGAAGACAGAGTTAGCACACCAACTCCTGTAAGCATACATGTTAATGTAATTAATTAGTTTTATCTTCTGTTATCATCATCTGCCTAGCCTTTTCCCAACTGTTGGGGTCGGCTTCCAGTCTTACCGGATGCAGCTGAATACCAGTATTTTACATGGAGCGACTGCCTATCTGACAACCTAATTACTGGGTGATACAATACCCCTTGGTAAGACTTGTTGTCAGACTTTTGGGCTTCTGACTACCCGTAACGACTGTCAAAGATCCACTAATGACAGCTGGGACCAACGGCTTAATGTGCTTTCCGAGGCATGGAGGGGTCATTTTGTCTTCTGTTATAAAATGTACTATTTTAGTCAAGAGAATGTCAGTATTTTAGTCAAGGTGGTGACGAGAGTATTATTTATTTAAACTTTTCACACCCAAAAAAGGTACAAAGGCGGGCTTAATGCCTTAGGCATTCTCTACCAGTCAACCAAGGGTGGTGAAGAGATTAGATGGCAGGTGCTTCGGTTGAGAGGAACAATGATAAAAAACACTATCCGATAATTATTAAACATCATTGTATCATTATTATCGCTGACTAGCTTTTGCCAACGGCTTCGCCCGCGTGGTGACGATAAAAAGTATGGTATCCCCATACCAAATTTCATCAAAATCGGTCCATCCGTATAGGAGATAAGCCAGAACATAAAGTGAGAGAGACAGACAAATATTAAAAAAAACCTTTTTTAACCCCCGACGCAAAAACGACGGGGTGTTATAAGTTTGACGTGTCTGTGTGTGTGTGTGTGTGTCTGTCTGTGGCATCGTAGCTCCCGAACGGATGAACCGATTTTGATTTAGTTTTTTTTGTTTGAAAGGTGTATTAGTCGGGAGTGTTCTTAGCTATGTTTGATGAAAATCGGTCCAAGATGGCCGCCGCTACAAAATGGCGGATAACATATTTTTTTCACAATTCCCTCAATATGGGTATCATTTGTTATGAGTACAGTTAGATACTATCATACTTATTTATTAAAAAAACTGTTATTTTTACTAACAGACACTTTAAGATTATTTATATTTAGGTTTATGCTTGTCATTTTGGACCCCAGGGTCCCGAGAAATATCAAATAAAAAGGTTAAAACCTACACTGTGAACGTAGTGACTTACTAAGATTATTGCCTGTTGTAATTGCCTGTCCAATAAATAATATCTGTATAAACAGTGGTGGTATTATAGTCATTTCCTTTGTCATGCTGGAAATAATTATCAAGCATTTGATAGTCAGGATACGGCAAGTAAAAAAGCCCTCGTCTTTATTCATACATTATTTTGTATTGCATGTCTGTAATCACTTAACTTGTCAAATCAATATTGTTTATGTAAAACTGGCTTTAAGTGCACACACAAGCTGTTAGGTAAGTTAATAACTAATTAGAGACGTTGGAATGAGGAAGATATTGTGTTTGAATTGTGATTCAATGATGCAGTTCTATTAAACTGAAATACTTGGTTTTAAATCATTATTATGGCATCAACTGGTGTAGATTGTCTTACTTAACCTTTTGATGTAATACAAATGGAGATTTTAGTTCTACTGTTACAGAAACTGAAATGAATAAGTCCTTTTTTGTGTAGTCGCTATCGCTACACTCTAGTGTAACAGAACTAACTAATAATAAATAATGTAGTAATTACTCCATAGTCATCATCTTCCTGCCCTTATCCCATGTTACTTGGGGTCGGCGCAACACGTTTTCTTCTTCCATTCTCCCCTGTCAACCGTCACGCTATCATTCACTCCCTTCTCTTTCATATCATTCCTCACATAATCCATCCATCTTTTCTTCGGCCTTCCTCTCCCTCTCCATCCATCAACATGTATATCCATCACTCTTTTAGTCACATGCGTTTCGTCCCTTCTCATCACATGCCCATACCAAGACAAACGATTTCCTTTCAACTTTTCTGTCACTGGCGCCACTTTCAAACTTCCTCTTGTATACTCATTTCTTACTTTATCCATTCTCGTCACATCCATCTCAACATTCTCATTTCCGCTGCATGCAATCTTTTTTCATCCGTCTTCTTCACGGCCCAGCATTCAGACCCGGGGGGGGGGGGGGGGCTCCATAGTATGTACTGAAATCTATTTATCAATACCTACTCACTAATAATAAAGCTGAAGAGTTTTTTTGTTTGAACGCGCTAATCTCTGCAACAGTCGGATTTAAAAAAATATCTTTGCATTTGACAGCCAAATTCTAGAGAAAGGCTATTAACATCGCGCTAGGATCCTTAGGAGCCGAGCAAAATTAAAAAAAGTCAGGAAAAACGCTCAGTGAAACCGAAGTTATAGCGCGGGCAGGTGATGCGATGCGACGGGGTGGGTCGGGGGAACAAGACATTTCACGCGGACGAAGTCGCGGGAGAAGCTAGTATTCAATTGACAGATTAATTACTTACCCCCTTACTAATAACCTATATCAGATGAATACACACCGACTTACACACCGATTTCTCTGTCAGTCGTCAGTAATTTGACTTTCGAAAGAAGAGGACAAAGCGTTACCCCACCAAAAGACATGTGCGTTCAAATCCGTGATAGGCCCAAGTTGGTTTTTGTATTTTGCAAAAACATTTTATTTTAAATAATGTATTGTTTTAGTGAATAAATAAGTTTAAGTAAGTATTTTTTTTTTAATTCTGTTTTTATTATTGTTTTTTTCAATAAAACAATACTTTTGCGACGACAAGCAACAATAATAGGGTTAACATTTACGACAACTTATTCATCGTCTAAATAGACTGGAGGTTTCAAGACCGCTTACCGTGCATAAGATTGGAAGTTCAAATCCTATATAGGCACGAAATGTGCTTATTGTTCATTATATTATTTTGATATATTTTTCTATTTTGTTTTAAGTAGTAATTATTTATAAAGAATTAAAAAATCAAGAAAAATAAAATACTTTATTAATCATTTATTAATATTTATTATTGCTATTATTTAACAAAACTATGATCTTATTTTACAACAAACAGAACAACTATTTTAGTTCTCATAAAATCAGAAATCATTTAAAAAAATAATTGATAAATAGTAGTCGTTTACTCTTCGCCGTTTTAAGTGAACGTATACAAAGTTCTAACTTGAAGGTATGGATTAATTTTATAAAGACAACGTAAGTAAGTAAAATTAATGGATACCCTCAAATTATAACATCTTTCGATTAGACAGGGACCTAAAGATATAATGACTCAGCCGATAGTAGATAACAATTTCATCGCAATTCATATGGGCTCGCTGGCTAGTTCGTCAAACTGCCGGTATGAGTATGACGACGTTCGGTGATACGATGGTTCGAATCCGAGTCAACACAATGGACTCTTTTTGAAGTATTCTTTAGATTATTCGTAAGGAATTCAATGTTGTAGCAGTGTAACATTTTAAAACTTGAGGGGTTAGGAGATAGTGACGCTTTCTGTACCTACAATGTTTATTAGTAAGGGGGTAAGAGTATATTTTCATGCAGATTTTGAACTAACAGCTTGTTATTCCAGAGGAATGAGCTCCGTATGTTCCACAGCAATGAGATAGCGTATCCACCTGCCGTCTCAGCCTCAAATCTGCCTTCTGCCAAATCTTTGATGATGACTTTGAGTAAGTATCTTTTTAATCTACACTATATGCCATGTTTTTGTCCGTTTTCTTTATTGCTAAATAATAAATATAATTATGGCATAGCATAATCAGGCTATAATGTTCCCACTGCTGGGACACAGGGTGAGAGGGAGTGGGCCGTAATCCACCGTGCGGGCTCAGTGCTGGTTAGATGTCACATGTCTTCGAATTTTTGGTTCTAGGAAATGTCGGTTTCCTCACGATGTTTTCCTTCACCGTTGTGAAAGTTGTGGTGATTTAATAATTTACACACAAAAAAGCGCCTGCCAGGGTTCGAACCTACGACGACTTTGACTTTGACATGTTGGATCTAAAACCAGTGGTGTAGTAATTGAGTTTATGAGAGAATTTCTTCTCTCTTGTTCTGCTGATGCTGAGTCGTACTTCTTCTTAGCGTGTTGATAGCAATCTAAATAGACTCGGCCCAGAATTCGGCTACTTTTTTGGCGCCATCACCAACGTCCACCAGTTCCTGTAACGTACAGCTGACAGGACACGCATCAGGACACGATATTAAGGCCCGTAATCCACCAAAGCAGAGAGGAGAGGAGATGTCTCATTTTTCTATAGAATTTCCGCTTGCCCGCTTGCTCGCACGAAATTCTATACAAAAATGAGACATCTCCTCTCCTCTCCGCTTTGGTGGATTACGGGCCTAAGTGTCCCATCGCGTCGTCGAATCGTACTTACGAGTATTTATTTCTGTTACTCTTGATAATAATCAGCAACAAAGTAGGTGTAAGCTGTACCAAAATATTTCTCTTGTTATACCATATAACAGGAGTATTATTTATTTGCATTGAAGGTTTACAAAAAATATCTAAACCTATTATTTAAAATCGCCTTTCACAGTAGCCTTTGTTCGCCTAATGCTGAGTGTAGACTTCCTGGCCATTCTTTTTGATGTTTTACCTTGTAAGACCACAACACAAATACATATTTTTGCGACCATCCTAAATAATCATTAATTCTAATTCACAGAGGAGTATATAGCAGAAAGTAAGAAGTCCGTGTCGTCGCCGGATCTTCTACCAAAGCTGCTATGTGATGAGGGTCTCATACAGGTTGGCAGAGGCAATCAGCTGTTTGTGCTCGGCTTCGTAATTGGCGCAGTCGAGAATATAGATTTGGTAAGAATGACTTCCTAGATAGATATACAGATAATATTTACATAATCTATGCTAATATTCAAAATAATAATAATATGTACATTTATATGAAAAAATGAACAAACTAACAACAAACAAATGAATGAACCGGTCGAGGTGGAAGTGCTTGGGGGAGGCCTATGTCCAGAAGTGGACGTCTTTTGGCTGAAATGATGATGATGATGATATGAAAAAATAAGCAAAATGATCATAGGGCATCAAAAAATTCGTCCGCATCGCTGTCAACAGGAACAGTGCCCAAAAGGCTGGCAGCATTGCCACGTTGTATGGCAATGCTAATTCTTTGGCCTAGAAATAGGCCAGCCCTCTGGTCACGTAAAGAGTCGACTAAATACTCCCCCTTAGTCGTTTACTCTTGACAGAGTGGTCGTGGTTGATGACTCTGCATTGTCGACTAAATACGTATAAATAAAAACATTTAACGAAGGAGTATAAGGATAGTAGCAGGGTGTGTAGTTTCTGCCTGTGTTAAGAAAGGGTGAGTTTATGTAGGTATGTGTACATATAAAATTTGGTACTTATGATTATATCATGGAATGAGAGGATCTCTTCGGTTTTGGGCAATTTTCTATCACTGTTGTCGATGTTATGTTGAATTTATTTACGTACATTTTTCAGCTGCTGCCAGACCCGAATGCTACTAAAGAAGTCGACTGCTTCGTCAGCTATTCGGTTTTCACACACAACATTATGACGGATAGGTTTGTATTTTTAAAACTACTTTCGTTCACTGGTCCAACCTATAGTTTAGCTTACCAGGGCTTCTCACTAGCAAGCACAACAAAGATAGTAATCTGCGTTCCCGATTTATTTGCCAAAATTGTAAACAAATATGGATTAATGGAAAAATAACTTTAATTCCTACACAATAAAGTTCAGTTTACGCTACAACTTCAAACATTTTTGTAACTTTTTCAATAGTGCTAGTCACTCTGAAATGTGTATGATCATGATGAGGGCTATTATTTCCACATCAGTGGTAACATTTGAACTAGGAAAACCGCTGTTACTGCTACGACATAAAGGCGCTAGGAATGTCAAATGGCCACTTCCGACTCAAAGTGTGGTTGACTGTTCTAGGGTAACCAACTTAAAACTGATGAACTAATAGTGGAACCCCCGAGATCTATAATTGAAATCTTTGTCGTTTTCAAAGACAAAAAAAAATCTGTAATTATAAACTATGGCTATTAGCATATTCAGCCTATAATGTTCCCACTGCTGGGCCACAGGCCTCCTCTCTTCGAGAGGGAGTGGGCTGTAATCTACCACGCGGGTCCAGTGCGGGATGTCACATTTCAGGTTCTCTTCGAATTTCTGGCTCCTCACAATATTTGCACCTACAAGTTCGTCACCTACAAAGTCCCCCACCGTTACCACTGGGGCCCACTGCTGTCCATGGCTACTGCCTAACTTATAATTAACTTTTCATTAATGCCCTCAGGATGCCTGCGACCTCAAGCAATACGGGCGGATGTAACGTTCAGTTCAATCAACGCACATCATTACGACTACTTTCAGACCTCGCATTATTAGGGAGGTACTTCACTGAGTGTCCTTATCTTGTCACCAGGGTGTGTGCTGGTGAGAAGGACGTAGGTATGTAAATCTTAGTTTTCTTTTTAGGCTGTTATTTTAGTTATACTTATGGTTAGAAAGGAGTTGACTACCGAGATGACGACTAATAGAGAAGTATGGAAGAAAAGACATGTTGCGCTGACCACAAATAAATTGGAATAAGGGCAGGAGAATGATTATGATTTTAGTTATAGAAAAGCCAGTGTCACAATCTGGTTAAAAGCGTGTAAAAGTTATAGAGGTATGAGGAACAGGGTGCAAAAATCACTCATACTCTATAGAAAAGGGAGGATCCTCCGACAAGACAGGTGTCGTGTCTGGTGGGCAAGTGCCCGACGATTGTATTTAAAAAAAAACTGAATCTCGCAGTTCAACCGATGAGGTTGTCGTCTGCTTACCCGGGCTTGCCTGTGGATGCCTCAATAAATTAAGGCCTCCAGCCAGGGTTTGAAAAACTTTAAAACTAAGCGACTACTCGTTAAGGGCACCTGCACCCCCTGTGGGGTACGAACCTCGGTTTAGGGCGTCGCTGGGAGAGAGCAGCAAGGGACAGGCTGGATGATGTCGGGATGACAACATCCCGACATCAATTTAGCCTGTCCCTAGCACGCAAGCAGTTTACCGCGCAACCAGCATATAGGTATACAAATATATGCTAGTTGCAGGATTTTGTGTGACGTTAGTATGACTCGTTGTAGATACCGCTACAAAGTAATAAAAACCAATATTTGGTCTGTCGACTCAAAAAGTAAACCTACGCCGCATACCTACTCACAGAAAAGTAATTGTATGACATGTGGAATTACTAATATTGACTAATAACTTGTATGTGTGGTGCAAACTGTTAGTATAAGTTGGTTATTAATAAATAAATAAAATAAAAATACTCACAGAAAAGTAATTGTATGACATGTGGAATTACTAATATTGACTAATAACTTGTATGTGTGGTGCAAACTGTTAGTATAAGTTGGTTATTAATAAATAAATAAAATAAAAACTTACTGTTATAGTCCGCGCAGAACTAGTTGGCCGCGCCTTAGGTATGCGAGCGGTGGGACGGAGTCGCTTTGTCATTACTCAGTGCGTGCGTTGCGAACAATACGCAACCCCGCCGTCCTCACCCCCGTCCTCACCTAAGGCGCGGCCAACCTGTTCCGCGCGGACTATAGGCGAAATCTACCCAACAAAAGCCTTACTCTAGGCGTAGGGACACCTTTGTCTATAATCAGCCAGTCAGAGATCATCATCATCAGCCTATAATGTTCCCACTGCTGGGACACAGGCCTCCTCTCGGTGAGAGGGAGTGGGCCGTAATCCACCACGCGGGCCCAGTGCGGGTTGGTAGATGTCACATGTCTTTGAATTTTTGGTTCTAGGACATGCCGGTTTCCTCACTATGTTTTCCTTCACCGTTTTGAGAGCAGTGGTGATGAAATAATTTACACAAAGTAAAGCGCCTGACTGGGTTCGAACCTACGACCTACAACTCGTAATAAGTCGCGGCCGTCACCACTTGGCCACCACTGCTCTTAGAAAACAGCTCAGCTCTGCTGTCAGAGAAGATAGTGTTTGGCATATCGATGATTAGCAGAGAGTATTGCATGCAGAAAAGTCTTACAAGAGTTATTGATACTAAGTAGGGGCTGGTGGTTTTAACTCTGGGCCGTTAAGTTTCATCTTCAGCCTAAGGCCTTGATCGTCTAAAGACTTTTAGGCATAATCTTCTATCTAATAGATGTCGTGTATCTAGAAAATGTCGTGTCACAGTGTTTGTTATCGAACTCCTCCGAATCGGCTTGACCGATTTTTATGAAATTTCTTGTGTATATTTGGTAGGTCTGAGAATATGTTGTAGGCTATTTTTATACCCCTAGGTGATAAGGGTGATCCTCTCCAGAATTTTTTTGGAATCGAAACTTACGCGGGTGAAACCGCGGGGCGCAGCTAGTACAAGAGGAAGGTCCTGAACAACTTACTTACTTATGATACTTTCCAGGAATCTGTAGCATGGATCTTCGCAAGCTAATCCCGACAGACGACACGCGTCACTTCCTGGAGAAGTTCTGTAACTCTGAAGGCGCGCTAACAATACACGAACGATGTTTTATTTTACGCTGTGACGATACTCAAGCGGTGGAGTGCGGGAGACGACCCTTTGTGGATGTCGAGATGAGTTTGAAATATGTTGGCGTGAAGAGTGATAGTAATATACAGGTAATAAAAAAAGTAAATCCGTCTGTCTGTCAGCGGGCTGTATCTCACGAACCTTAATTTTCACAAAGTGTATTTCTATTGCCGCTATAAAAAAAAAATTTAAAGGGGTCTCCATACAAGTCACGTGTTTTTTTTTCGTCGTTTTTGCCGCGTGGTACGGAACCCTTCGTGTGCGAGTCCAATTCGCACTCTTTTGTTACAAAAATCCTAAGCTTGTCCAATAATACAAAATCATGCATAATACAGAAACCAAGCAACCTGACAGCCCGTAGCGTGACGCACTTGGACAGCGCAGGGCGGCGCGGCGCGGTGCCGCAGGAGCAGATCGACTTCCGCGCCGGCAGTTGCACCAACCTACCGCAAGATGGCGGAGGAGGCGCCTATACTAATATAGCTGCTAGCAACACTGCCAGGTGAGTGAGGTGATATTATGATAATTGTGCGAAAACAAACATTGCAATGTTTGTTTTCGCACAATTATCCCGTCCGTGACCGTCTAACTAAAGCCAACAATGCATTGTTGGCTTTAGTTAGACGGTCACTCAAACTTGAACTGAAAGCATTTAGTTTTTACTAGCTGCGCCCCGCGGTTTCACCCGCATAAGTGTCGCTCCCGTGGGAAAATCGGGATAAAAAGTAGCCTATATGTCAATCCAGGGTGTCAGCTACATCCATACAAAATTTTATCAAAATTGGTCCAGCCGTTTAAGCGTGAAGAAGTAACAAACATAAACACACATACACACACACACAAACTTTTGCCTTTATAATATAAGTGTGATATACACGAGCGACACGCGTCAACGGTAGAGGAAACTGCAGCCGTTCGACAACATGCCGCTCGTGTATTTTTACCCGACTGCGGCGAAGCCCAAAAGGAGGGTTATTAACATCGTATTCAAATACACGGGCGTCGACGAAACTGAAACTTTTACTATAGTCATGCAGTTACAGTAGATATTTTTATCTCACGAAGCGACGCTCCCTTTATTTGTGGTAACCAAGTGTAAAAACACGCTGTGATTGTGTGCGTGGACACGAATGGCGTCAGCACACAAAACATACACAAACACACACATTTCCGACTTTGCCATTGTCCTGGATGGTGCCGAGAGCTCCTGGGCTTACACACACATTCACAGCGAGTTTGTACACTTGGTAACCATAGCGGTAAAGCGCGTCATAAAAATACTACACCTGTATTATTTTGGAATGTATTACCCCCTGACTAATAAACGTTGTATAGCGTCTGTATAGTTACACAACGCTTTGTCTTCTTCTTTCGTAAGTCAAATTACTGACGACTGAAAGAGAGAAATCGGTGTCTAACTATTTATTTATTTATATATACTTTATTGTACACCAGAAAATACATAACAAAAAAATACGATTAATACAAAACATACAATTCACCTGATATACTTAATACGTATATGTATATGTTATGTTATCCGATAAGATTATATTTTTTCTCTCTCTTCTAACCTATTAAAATACTCTTCCAGATACAAAACAGCTTCCGGCGACTCAGTCCTCCAATCCAGCGCGATAACGGACCTGATAAAGAAGATGTGTGACTCGTTCACTCTGAGCCAGGAGAAGCTGCTCGCCTCTCGCGTCAAGCCAATGACGGCTGACATGCAAGTACAGTGCGAGACGATGCAAGAGGTGCGGGGAGAGAGCAAGAGCGAGCATGAGCTTGTGTGTGAGAAAGAGACGGGGATATATAGGTAAATATATTGTTACGAGCTTGGGGTTCGTGGCAATTAAAACTGCCGATTGAATAACCAAAAAATAGACACTTTAATTAAACAACATTAATAACAACTTAAACACACTAATTATAAAACACAATTTCACTACTGCGGTGCTATTCTGTAAAAACCTCACCGTGAAAACTTAGGTGAAGTGAGCGTGGAGTGAGCTGTCAATAGTGTCAATTCCTAGCAAAAACAAACTCGCTTCACCTAAGTTTTCACGGTGAGATTTTTACAGAATCGACCGGCTGATCACTCGTAAGTCGCACTTGAAGATCGCTTCTGATGTATTCGTTTGTATCGCTTATCCAACTCTGACCCGGGTCGTGGTCCTTCTTCTTTCTTGGTTCTAAGACCTTCTACTGTAGAAACATCTAGAATGTTCGAGTACATACCGGCCCCGACTGACCAGATGTCGATAGTTCTGGAAAGTTCTAGCATCGAAATTTCTAGAAGGATCTTGACTCTATACGTGTGTGGACTTAAAAGTAAACAAAGCAAGTGAACCCACGGCTTTTATTCATCTCTCGTACGTACAGTCAACAAAAGAGATAAGTATGCAGGATCGTCGGGTATAGGAAGTTTAGTAAGAAACCGATGGATGTTCTCGAATAAAATTTAATTTTATTAATAGAAAACAAACAGCTCATTTATCAAATTAAATTTCAGTCGACAACATTTCTTACTAAACAACAAGGTTTCTTACTAAACTTCAACTATATCCGACGATCCTGCATACT
The DNA here is from genome assembly GCA_963082905.1 of Oligia fasciuncula. NCBI lineage: Eukaryota > Metazoa > Arthropoda > Insecta > Lepidoptera > Noctuidae > Oligia > Oligia fasciuncula. The sequence goes on from OY720401.1 coordinate 6,437,860, forward strand.
TATCTCTTTTGTTGACTGTACCTTCTTCAATACCAAAACATTGGAGTGATTTTTTTGTCGTTGTTTGTTTCAGACCGATACCAATAGAGACTAGCAAAAGCGATACCTACATCGTACATAATGAAAAAGGTGAGTAAGGGTCAGTTCACTCCGCGACGCGACGCAGCGCGCATTTTTCAAGATAGCAATACAATTATAGACCTTATCTACAGTAAAAGGTACACAATTCAGTGAGTGTCTACTACGTCGAGCTACTCCGCGCGGCACTGGGCAGCCCACCTCACTGCATTGTGTACCTTTTTGTGTAGTAAATAAGGTCTATTATTGTATTGCTATCTTGAAAACTGCGCGCTGCGTCGCGTCGCGGTGTGTTCTGACCCTAAGGGGCTAAACAGACGGACTGCTTTTCAGCTGCAACATCACAGTTTGGATGCAGTTGACTTAACTGCTTCGAAACCTAGGTAGTTAGGTCAACTGCATCCAAACTGCGATGTTGCAGCTGGCATGCAGTTCAAATGCAGTCCGTCTGCTTAGACCCTAACCATCTGTATTCTGTTTAATTTTTACAAGTTTAATAATTTTTATCTCATGACGCGACGCGCCCTTTACTTGTGGTTACGAAGTTGCGCACGCGGGGAATGTGTGTGTAAGTGCAGGAGCTCTCGGTACCGTCCGGAACAATGGCAGTTAAGTAGATGTTACGAAAATTATAACAATATTAGCAGATATGGTGAAAACGGCTATCCCCGCAGTAGAACGTGACTCCTTAATGCAGAGGGTTGTTGACGAGCTCGAAGACTGGAAAGAGCAGCAACAAGAAATGTTCAAATGTCAAGTAAGTTAAGAAATATATAACAGTTTGCAACTGTTAATAAGTCACGGCTGTTTTATTGTTTTCCGAGCTTTTGCACGCGGCAAGGCCCGCGTGGATGTCCGAAAATATCCCCATTTGTTCATATAGGGTGACTGGTAATTAGTGACCGATACTTAAACACGTGACTCATCATTATGAACAACTTTTACTATGGGACCAAACCTGAAATCGTGAAAAAAAAATCAGCTGTTCCCTACATTTATGTTCGTCTAACTCGTCAAAATGTATAGAACAGCTGTTTTTTTTTCACGATTTCAGGTTTGGTCCCATAGTAAAAGTTGTTCATAATGATGCGTAAAATCACGTGTTTAAGTATCGGTCACGAATTACCAGTCACCCTATATAAGTAACTCTGTTGGTTTACGCGGCGCACGCCAGTCCACCGAGAGGCCAGTCAGGGTACGTTTCCACCAGAGATGAGCGAGGATGTGTAGCGAAAAATGTGTCTAAAACTAAACAATAACAACGCTAACTTAGTTCAAGCTATGAAAATGAAGCGATGGTATTGGTTTGTTTCACACACATCCCTCGCTACGCATCCTCGCACATCTCTGGTGGAAACGCAGCCCGAAGCATCCAGTCGGCATGACTTTTTCCGACATGTTCAACAATCATCATTAAATTTCAGTCAAATTACTCAATACCTTAATAAATTATACACCTAAACCCTCCTCATGAATAATAATAATAATAAAAAATGTTTATTGAAGAAAAGCCTAAGTACGGACGCCAGCACATCAAGTTACTACAATCTGTCAGATTTCTTTAATAGATTTTCGACTTTATTGCTAAAGCATAAGGTTCAAGGTTGATTGGGAAAATCTGACAGTTTCGGGTAGGTTGACCTGCTGGCGTCTGTACATTCCAAAGCAATGTTATACAACTGAGTGGCTATGCTAAGCACAATACATTGAAACCCTGGTCTCCAAACTAGGGGTGACCCTGTATCTTAAGAGATCAGTAGAAGTAGAATCATTACGTCCATTGTTGAAAACCGTATGAAAATCCGTTCCGTAGTTTTTAAGTTGTGTACAAACAGACCGACGCGGCTGGGGGATTTTGCATTAAAAAAATTAAGTACTTATTCATTGTATTTTATTTTTACCTATTTCTAGTTAAAACGCAAAGAAGAATATCACCTAGAACTCCTAGCTAATGAATGGTCGAAGAAGCAAGTACAGTTGGAGTTGAAGCTCAGCAAGGGTATAGAACAGTGTCGCAACCTAGCGGCCGATCTTAGTCGCGCCACTGAAGACTTTAGGCTGAGGGGGTACCGGAATACGGAGAGGGAGAAAAAGGTATGTAGAAATCCGTCCTTTTATCATCATCTCCCTGCCCTTGAACCATGTTACTTGGGGTCGCAACACGTTTTCTTCCATTCTCCCCTGTCAACCGTTATGCTATCATTCACTTCCTTTTTTTTTCGTATATTTACACAAGTAGTTCTGGTGACTTTTGGAGGCCATGTCGAGCGGACCAGCAGTTCTGGCAATTCTTTGAGGTCTGTGTCCAGCGGACCAGTAGTTCTGGCGATTCTTTGTCGCCTGTGTCCACCGGACCTGGCGACTCTTTGAAGCCTGTGTCCAGTGGACCAGTAGTTCTGGCGATTTTCGATCGCCTGTGCCCAGCTGTGGTCGTCAGCGGTTACTGAAATGATGATGATTTTCTCGAAGAATGTGGCATTTCATCTGGTGAATTGAATACTGTAGTGATTATGGCATGACATCAGGATGATGTAACTGTTTTTTATTTTGTTTGGGCAAAGACCTCCCCAAATCATTCCAGGAACTCTTTTGCAACTGTTATGAAACTTAAAGTAATCGCACTCATAACGGCGACATATTACGACTGCATAATATACCCGGAAAAAACACGGTTTTTGATTAAAAACAATCATCGGTAGAAGACGTCATCTGTACTCTATAGCTCAACGAAAGCATCATAATTTACCAGCTCTATATGTAATATTTTCAGTTGCTAGACGCAAAGAAAGCTCTAGAATCCCACTACACAGCCAAATACCAGGAGTTACGGGAGGCCTCACAGAAGATGGAGGATGACATGAACCACCAGCTCAAGCTGAAAGATATGAAGGTCGAGGAGTTGGAGGCCAAGATACAGCAGCTGCAAAAACAAGTGGACTTGCTCAAGGTAGAAGGAATTTATATATTTATATATATATATTTTTTTATGGGTTTGCTCTTGACCCTAGTCTAGGCCAGAGATGACGAGAGACAAAGTCGATGATGGAGTGAGCTTACCCAGAAGAAGCCTGTTCACTCTTACTTTGAAGAGATTCGGGTTGTAGACGCTCGGAAAAATAACCAGTGGTGACTCCACGCTAGTGCGTTGAGGCCTGATACAGCTAGAAGGCGTCGCGGCTTTAGAAGATGGCGGGACCAGCTGGAGAATACAAGCGACCAGTGATCCACTTTAGCCCTGGATGGAAAAAGCTGGAAGTCATGGAAAGAGGCCTTTGCCCAGCAGTGGGATGATGCAGGCTAACACTACAGTACAGTATTATAGATACAAAAAAAAAAAATACAATACAAAAATGTTTGTTTCTTGACAATAGTTCTTTATATTTTGTTGGTGAATGGCGCCTCCTTTTAAGCAGATAATTCCTGTGTTAGAAGACGCCGCTCTTTTCATATGCAGGCTAAAAGTGATAAAAAAACTACTGACATTTTACTAAAGATATATAAAGTATGTGTGTTCGCTTAAGAAGTAGGAGGGGTGTAAGTGTGAGAGTGGTGTGATGTGATGTGAGTAATGTAGATAATCGGTATCGCTAATAATCGGCTAGGCAGCCCCAACACAAATATATATTTTTATGACTTACTTGGGTTAGCGGCTCGTGGCTAAATAATAACAGCCGCTCAGGTCGATCGATCAGGTTAAGCTACGCTTGCCGCGATTGGTCTGTGGATGGGTGACCATCTTTACATATCGAGACCCCTCCGTGCCTTGAAAAGCATGTTAAGCCGTTGGTCCCGGCTATCATTCGTGGAGCTTTGACAGTCGTTACAGTCAGGAGCCCGAAAGTCTGACAACCAGTCTTACCAAGGGGTATCGTATTACCCAGTAGCTGGGTTGTGGAGGTCAGATAGGCAGCCGCTCGCATGTAAAATACTTGTATTCAGCTGCATCCGGTTAGACTGGAAGTCGACCCCAACATAGTTGGGGAAAAGGCTAGGCAGATGACTTGGGTTACCTCTAACTCTGCTATGCAGTGTAATGTATATTATAATAAAAACATTTTGATTTAAATCTATAATTTATTCTCACCGCAGAAACTGACTTCCAAAAATAATGCTGCAAGTAAGCATCGTTTCGTTGCAGAATATTGTCAATAACACTACACCTGATCAATTGATTCACATTATGTTTATGCTATACTTGGTGCAGCCTTTAAAAAAAAATGGCACTCCGGGAGTGCCGACAAAAGTGAAAACAAAACACAAACAGAATACTTTGCCATCTCTCACTGACATATCGGATTTAAAACCGAGTACATCCCGAGGACAGCCGAACACATCCGAATGTAGCACGGTGTCGGTACAGTGTCGCGAGATGGTTTTTTCCCACCTCAAAAAATGCCTTTGTCACATAGCTTTTTGTGAATGCTTACTACATAACCTTTTTTTTAATTTATTTCAGAACAATATAAAGAACACTGAAAAGGAATCTGAGAATCGGTATTCCGGCTTGACCAAAGACCAAACTGCGAGCCTAATACAGGAATTAGTAAGTATCGTATTTAAACTCAATAGAAAAATATTTATTTATTTGTATTTGAGTCCCGATTTATCAATTGCCAGAAAACTTTTATCTGAGGAAAGTATTAAAGTAATAATTTTAATATAAAATTAAGAAAATTAATAAAAATTCTGCCGTCCCATACGTTTAGGTCGAGTAGGTTACTGAAGTTTTCTATCGGACAGTTGATAAAATTTTCTAGATTACGATATTATTGGTCCCATGGAGAAAGTTGTTCAGTTTGATGGCCTGTACCACACCCTTGGCTGGTCTTTAAAAACTAACCCTGTATATCGCGCAAACTGCACAATTTATTCTTCAGATAAAAGTTAACTGATGATTGAAAGCTAAAAAACCAATCTGTTCACTCTGAATTCATACCCAAATCAATTTATTACCAGTATGCTGCTTAAATAACTATTTTTTAAATCTATCTATCTGTAGGTATATTGAGGCCGTAATGCCCCACTGCTGGGCAAAAGTCTCCCTTTCGCACAATCTTTAAATATAACACTATTTCTTTTACAGCGCTACTTAGAAGAGAAACTAGACAGCGCGGTACAGTCGAAGTCGTTCTTCAAAGAGCAGTGGGGCCGCGCCGTCAGAGAGTTGCACCTCGTCAAACTGCACACGAGGAAGCAGATGTTGACGCAACTGCAGCAGGACAGGAGGGAACTTGGCGAGATGGGGTATGCTGCATCAACATATAAGACCTAGACTGACCTGTGTGCCAAATTTCATCGAAATCTGTTCAGCCGATATGGTGTGAAATGGTAACAGACATAAAGATAGAGTTACTTTTTTAAAAGTCTGACAACCAGTATTACCAAGGAGTATCGTGTTACCCAGTAACTGAGTAACACGAGTTATGGAGGTCAGTCTCTCCATGTAGGATACAGGTATTCAGCTGCATCCGGTTAGACTGGAAGCCGAGCCAACATACGTAGTTAGGAAAACTATAGTTCGACTTTTAATTAGCTGCAGTAATAAGTTTCGTTTGTTACAGTATTCTGTACTAGAAAAACAAGATTTGGTTGATGGCCGCGAACAAAAAAACAAAAAGACGCCAATTAACACATAAGCTGTCATTTTACTGCAGCTAATTAAAAGTCCGACTTTAAGTAGATTGTATCCATACTAATATTATAAATTCGAAAGTAGCTCTGTCTGTATGTATGTTACCTTTTCACGCTTAAACCGCTGAACCGATTTAGATGAAATTTGTTATAGAGATAATTTGAGTCCCGGGAAAGGACAGGATAGTTTTTATCCCGATATTCCCACGGGATCGACACTTATGCGGGTGAAACCGCGGGGCGCTGTTAGTTATGATATACATTTTTGTTAAAAAAGTTTTTTTTTTCAATACCTATTTTGCCTTTTTACGGACAGAAGTGGTTGCTGTTAAACATATTGAACCATTTCATTTTGTTTCAGACTGGACCCAATAGTAGACGAAGAAGAAAACAGCATGAATCAAATTCCCGTTGATTTGAAGAAGTTAAAAGATGACTTCTATGTGGACATACTCGCGAACACGCCTGCACTCAATACACATTCTTTGATAAGTCAGTTACTCCTTATAAAACATTTTAACTGCCCCGTTGTTCCCGTGGTCGAAAGGTCGACTGCTGAGCGTGGGGTCCTGGGTTCGATTCCCAGGTGGGGCAGTGTTATTAGGTTTTTCCATTAGGAATTTCTTAATAACAGCCCGGTGTTTGGAAGTGGGCGGTGTGATACCCACGAGACGCGCGCGCACGTGGCGCCGCAAACGTAGTTTTGCAAAAAAAAAAATTGCCTGTGACCTATTCTCAGATCTACAGACAAAAAAAAAATGTATTCGGTCAAGTCGTTTCGGAGGAGTTCGATAACAAACACAGGGACACGAGATTTTTATATAACGAGATTTTTGGACTAGCTGCGCCCCGCGGTTTCACCCGCATAAGTTTCGATCCCGTGGGAATATCGGGATAAAAAGAAGTTGTAGCGTAAACTGCGTTATTGTGTAGGAATTAAAGTTACTTTTCCATAAACTCTTACCTTACTACCACAAAACAGTGTTTATCAGTTGTTTAGGCTAAACACCTTTTAAACACGTCATATTTATATGGAATTTGACGTAACACTGACATTAGACACATGTTGAACAAGTGTTTAAATTTTTGTGGTAAGACCCTTAATAGGCTATTTGACAATGTAAAAAATAAGGTCATAATTATCGACACTCGTATAGATTATCGCTTTTAAAATCGATTGGCATTAATTTTACTACAAAACAATGTATTATTTATAAAAAAATCCCGAAAAAACTTCATCTTTTTAAATCTGGCGCCACGTAATTGAAAACGGTTTGGATTGGCTGAACTTAAGATGACGTCATGATTTAGTAAATTTCTGTCTATCGTTGACAGAACAGATGACTTTTGTCTAGTATCTCGACCGTTTCAACGTTTGTTTACGTGAATCGTGACGTCACGACGCCATATTGTTAAAGATAGCGTTTTGGCGGCTTATTTAAACAGTACATTTTTATTTACTATTTTTTAAAAGAAATACATTATGCAATTTGAAGTAATAGGTTTTTGTGGGCTTGTTAGACACCATTAAATAATCTGAGATGTTTATCAGAAACCAGTCAAATAGCCTATTGTTAACATTTTTGGCAAATAAGTTGCGAATGCAGATTAAGTATGTAAATATCTTGTTTGAAAATAAATAAATAGGGACTTACTAAAAAAAAAAAAGCTAGCTTAGATAGAAATTAAAAATATTCTGTTGTTTCAGATCCTGCTGTACACGATGAATTAGACATGTTTAACGATCTAAAGTGAGTAAAAGATCACCCTAATTGCCTAACACACTTTCAATTACAATCCGAATCATTTTGAAGGATATTCCTAATCTATTGCTTCACTAGTTCGAAAAAATTGTCCACTCAACAACGTAAATAACGCAATGAATGTTGTTGAACTGTCAAAATGAAAGCTATTGCTACTGTTTTTTTAAAGTGTTACGCAATTATCCCGCAGGGTTTACATTCTGTAGTGTTCTTCTTTCTTATCGGCGAGTCATATGGAAACAGCTAATGAACATAATGCACCATATTATTGTCATTATGTAGTAAATTACAGTAATTTTTTTATAAATACATTTCTATCATAATCTCGTACGCTTGCAGGAACGCGCCAAAAAATCCGATGAGCGAAAGAATCAACGAATTGATTGCTCAACGCGACAGACTGGTCCAACAAGACAGCCCCGACGAAGAGTTGCTCAAACAAATGAACCACGAGATACGAAGCATGCTACTCAACTGTGGCACATGATGTCAGGACGAAACAGACTTGTACTACTGCTAATACTCAATCTTTACTATACGCTTTGTCTTATGTCGGTATAAACGAGCAATACAATGTTAGGCCTGCATTCAAAACAGCGTACTAAAATGTTGCTTGTTATTTTGGTATAAATACCGCCGAATCAGGAAGGTACCATTCCATAGCTTCAAAAACAGAATTAAAATTCGAAAACGCAAGTTCTAAAAGCCCAGCATGAAATGTCTATTTTAATGACGTCATAAGTAATGGCGTATTGCATCCATCGATTGTAGTTTCAACCCGATCTTTGCCGAAGCTACCGGAATTGCGAATGAAACGAATGACCATTGCAAGTATGCATAAAATGCAAGGGGCGTTTTCCCGAGTCGAGGGAGGGAATTGAAAATTGACTTGCGTTATCTATGCCATTTAGAGCTGATTTTTCAATAGACAAATTTTCAATAACTTATAACGAGGTTGCCTGGAAGAGATCGCAGGAAGCGATACGGCGGCCCATGGTATGTTTTGTAGTGTAAAGTTTATTTTTTTGTTATGTATTTTCTGGTGTAAAATAAAGTATATATAAATAAACGAAAAATAAATATTATGGTTTGATAGGAACAGATTTTGTTTAGGAAATATGTCACTCATATTAATTCTTCAGTTAAATGATATCTGGCAATTGAAAAATCAGCCTTTAGTATAAAATACCTTCCAAATGAAATATTGAATGAGGGATAATCACATGTACCACAGCCACACCACATCACAGCGACGAAAATTGGGCAAACGGTGGTTATGTGTATACATAGTCTCACTGCAGCATCTTTTAGTTGCGTTGTGGTAACTAAGCTTAAGTGCTCATACACACGAGCGGCACGCGACAACAGCAGTGGCCTGCAGCCGTGGACAACGTGCCGCTCGTTTATATGAATACGGCGCTCGTACACACGAGCGGCACGTAGTGACGACTGCAGTTGCCTTTGCTGTAGATGCGTGCCCCACGTGTGTATGAACACTATGCCCAGCTTCCCACGGGCACGTTTTTCCCGCGGCGATTTCTTCCCGCGCACAGAATTTTCAATGCAATTCTAATATAACCGCCGAGAGTTGAAAATTCAACAGTATGTTTTTTTGACGCGCTGAGATGCGCTCTGTTGGAATCCCAATGCTCGGCTTCACACCGAGAGTTTAAAATCCAGTGCGTGATAGAATTTCGCCGCGATATTTTTACGTCGTCCGTGCGAACGTGGGCTAATACAACATAAACGTGTCTGCAACGATTGCGTCTGTCTGCTGGTGCGCGGTGTCGCTTGTGGTTGCATTGTGGCGGCGATGTGGTCGTTATTGTGTGAACGTCTGGACCACTGGACCAAGTCAAAAGTTTGAATGTTTCATGGCATAAATAATGAAAAAAATAAAAGAAATAAAATACGTTTATTTAAGCTAAGATATGAAGAAAAACATAAAAAAGAAAAACTTGGGGGAAAATATGCGTCACATCCACGCAAAACGCCCATTGCTCAGCATAATGCTGTGACTCTATGCGAGACAGCAGGCTTTCTGCAAAAAAATAATTTATACCTTCAATCTATTCGTTTGAAGTATATAAGTACTTACTATTCTATGAGTAAGTACTTAAATACTTCACACGGTTCACTTTGACGGCAAAATGTCGTTCGTGCGAGTAAAACTGTGTATTTTCCACGGAATAGATAATCTATTCCGTGGTATTTTCATACATTTTTGCATCGACCCACGTAGAGTCCATTTCACGAAAGAAGTCTCGCAGAGACGTGGCGCCACATACTTACATGCGACAATCATAAATATTTATATATCTCAACACTTTAAAATGCACAATTTTAAATAGAGAAAGGTGTGTGAGGTAGGAAGCTAGTAAGGTTGTTGTAGGAATGTTGCTGACTATACAGTACATGGTGTCCCTGAGAGTATGGATCAAATCGATTAGGGGTGTGGGCAAGGTCATTTCCAAACTTTTTAACCCCGAGAATGTCGTGAATTTGTTTACGGTTCAAAAGTTATGACCAATTTTTGTTTTTTCGATCACTTCGCATAGTAAAAAAAATCATATCGGTGCTATCTAAAAAAAATTAATTGATAGTCCTGATAGTTTTTTTGTTTAATTCACCGAGATTATCAGGGTTAAAAAGTTCGGAAATGACCTTGTCCACACCCCTATTCAATTTGATCCATACTTCCAGGGACATTCTGTATAATAATAATTAGTTCCACTTATTTCCGCGGGACTTCTTTCCTGGGACGGGCTCTAGTTGTCGTTGTGGTAACAATTTGACATTGCCTTTATGTCGTAGCGATTTCTTATTGCAAGTCTTGTGCTGCCTACCACTGATGTGCGATTGACTGTAAGCGCCCTTAGTAGCTCAATATTAGAATCACTGTTTGATGTTATATATTATCATGTTTCGTTGACTAGGTACCTATTGTTAATGGATTTGTTAAAATCCTTTTTGTGACTGACAATGATGTAAGATTTAGTTATTTTAAAATAAACATTTTAGGAACTGTTGATTTGATTTTAATTGTATACGTTTATACTAATAGCACTTAATAATAAGAGTTAACCGCTGGCCACACCGCAAGAACTCGCTTAGTTTAGCTTAACCCATCGGTTCTCAACCTTATTTTGCCCACCCCCATTTTGAGAATATTTTTTTTACTTACAATGTGTCGCGAATCTGAAACGGATACTGTCAGGAATGTATAAAAACGCACGCACGGCTGCACATCAAGCAATATAAGCTGTGACTTCTGATTGTACGAAAAACCTACCTATACAATGCGACGTCAGCTAAAATTGGAAATGTATAGCTTGATGTGTAGCTCCGTGTGTTTATAATCACTAGATAGGATATATAATTTAGACCCAGTCTTTTGCTTCCCCCCCCCCCCCCCTCTAAAAGTTTCAAACGCCCCCGAGGGGCGGTATCGCCCAAGTTGAGAACCTGTGGCCTACCTAGCAAAACTATTTAGTTGGTTCACGAAGTAACGGCGTCTATACATTCTTCTTACACACTACATTTATTTAGTGATTTGTGGTGAGTCTAGCCTCGTGAGTTCAGTTCAATTTCAAGATCAACCTGATGCGCACAAAGATGTAAATGGAGATGCACATCGTTTACATTACGCCTTGTAGAACCAAACATTCCTACATTGTGACATTCACCAACCCCCGCACTGGGCCCGAGTGGTGGCTTAAGTCAGTCTATCAAAAATATGGATTATGTCCTGTATCGAATCTATTATTATACTGTATGCCTGTATCCCAGCAGTGGAAACGCTATAGGATGATTTTATAACGTTTACCCGATCGATTAGTATAAACGAGACTTTAATTACAGGTTCTTAGTCGATATTTCAACATTTGTTACTATTTTACTCACCTCTATTCGAATGACGTATCGTATGATTGCAAATCATTTGACGTATTATTTTATTTATTCGATTAAAATAATTATTGATAGAATTGAGGACTTTGTTGAAGAATTAATAGTGCGTGATTGCAGTGACACTCATTTAAATTCCATACTAAAGTATTTTATTGTTGTTGTTTCGTGCAAAGTCATGGCAAAAACCAAAGTTACAGGAGCTACGAGCAGACTGAAGCAAGACTACCTTAGGCTTAAAAATGACCCCGTTCCATATGTAACAGCGGAACCAGTGCCATCTAATATTCTAGAATGGCATTACGTGGTCAAAGGGCCAGAGAAGAGTCCATACGAGGGTGGGTACTATCATGGTAAGATCATATTTCCAAGGGAGTTCCCATTCAAACCGCCATCTATTTACATGATCACCCCTAATGGTCGGTTTAAGACAAACACGCGATTGTGCCTAAGCATCACGGACTTCCATCCTGACACATGGAACCCAGCATGGTCGATATCCACAATCCTCACTGGTCTACTAAGTTTCATGTTAGAGAAGACACCAACATTGGGATCTGTCGAGACTTCGGATTTCCAGAAACGTTGCTTGGCGGCGGAATCTTTGGAGACAAATATTAAAAATAAAATGTTTTGCGAGTTGTTCCCGGAGTATGTTGAGGAGATAGAGCAGCAACTGAAGCTGCGGCAGGAGGCGATGCTGCAGGCGGAGAACACCACCACAAGTGAAGGTGAAGTGATAACGGAGCAACAGTCCAACATGTACTATATTTTGACCAATTTATTTGTGTTGGTAGGCTTTGTATTTCTGGCATACATGGTTAAATATGTGTTAGTCTCAATATCCAATGATTAGGCAACTATTTAATGCTTTATTTTTAATGTAAATATTGTAATTTATTTTGTAAATACATTTATTCCATTAGAGGCAAATTTTGAAGTTAATTTGATGTTATGCTATTATAAGCATACTGAATTGATGTAGTATGAAACTGATTCATTTATTACGTTGTGACAAAAAAATATTGACATATTCAATAGTGATTCTTATATTATTGGCAGAAGAAGCAAACAAAATGCAATTTCATATTCATTGCAACAAAATGTTTTATACTAAATAGGTATACTCCATCTGCATAGTTACCAGCTTTTTGTTTCTCCTATTTATTCAGTTTTCAATTACCTATCATATATTTATTAGGAAGGCACAGTTCAATGTCCTCTGTTCCAGTAAGTCACCTTCTTGCTGCTTTGTTATAATGTTTAAATTATGTAAACAAAATAAAATTATTGTAGCAAAATAAACTCTATAATTTAATTTATAGTAGGTACACATTGAGTGGTAATGCACTTTCATAGTAACAATTTTAAAGCATACACACAATCATAGTTTTTAGATATTCTTTGTGACGACTAGCTAGGTAGTGTGTTTCAAATTAGAGAAAGAATGTAGTTTTTTGTGATATATAGTTTTTCACTCTTGCAAATATTCTGTCAAGATTGCAAATAGCTTTTAATGTGAGATCAATTTGTCAAGTTTATATAGCAAGTAAATGTAGTAATCTCAACAAATATTGATGTATTCCTGCTTGGAGGTTTGTATGCCAGTAATTTGTTATGTCAATATTACTATTCCAATAATATGATCGTAAAAGTATTTCATGTTGTATCACATCACATCTAGCATTAATTTGACATCTACCAATGATAATCATGTATCGTCTCATATTAGAAAATGTGTAATCTTTAAATGTTTATATTGAGCCTACTACTGCATTTAAATTGTGTTGTCCCTGTAGCAATTTTATGAAATATATTGAAAATATTTAAACTGGAATATGAAGCTGAATGTTAGAAATAAAGAACACTAGTTTTAGTTTTTAATGGGTGTAATGGCTTTTGTTGTGTTTAGCCATAAAGGCAGTATAGTATAACATCTCTGTATTATTCAATTACATTAATGTACCTTTATAAAGAAATTATTGGAAGAATGATGCTCATTTCATTTTGAAAATGTGTGCAAACCATATTTTAAGCCTTCTCTTTTCTCTCTATCTTGTTTATATAAATAAAAGTACTTAAGTTAAATCTGTTTTCCCATCTCTCACCTTTATATAACTAGCTACATTTACAGTTCTGAAGTGGTAGGTAACTCATGTTTTTAACTTTGTAAATCCTATATAGCAAAGTGTTTACACATTGACAAGTCATAAATACAATATAGGTAAGGCCAATAATATATATTTTGCCATGTAATGTTGCACACATAAAAATGTGATTATAATTTATAATCATTGTACTGTTGATTTTAGCAACTGCAAATTGTTTAAAATCTAGTAAAATGGTATTTTTCTATGAAATGTTGTTTTATTTGTGGGAAATTAAATAAAAAATATTGACTACTATCAACCCATTTATTTCATTAGCTTCAACAGGTGCCTACATAATCAGTATCATTTCCATGATTTAGGGTTACAGTAATTGGGAAACATATAGAAGATAGTCTATAATGCTTACATACTTGTATACAATGTATTCTGTAAGGATATAGGAAAATGGCAGGCACAACTTAATACCATTGAGGCTGCACCACTTTTTCATTTACCATATTATATATATAATTATTGAGGTTTTAAAACAACATGTATTTATTTAGGGTGTCATCAATATTTTATAAAATAATTGATAAAAAGACTACTTTTACACAACACCAAGTACATAAACTCATTGATTTTTACATGATATATAACTATTTACTTAATAATCTAGTAGTGCTACTTATAACTAAGTATTTGAAATATATTTTTATCCAAGTTATCTATCTAATTTTCGATGGACAAAATGTGTGGTGAGGCATAATATTTTATTTTCCAGTCACCAATATAATGTTTTTACCCATCATCTAGTGAAGATTTCACCATCTATTAGCATGCTACACTGCATACTTAATACTTATTTACGACATGTAGTCACTATGGGTGAAATGTATGTGTAAGTATGTACAATGCCTGAAATAAAATTATTCATTTATTCATTCCTTAGTTTCCTCCTCATCATCATCCCAGTCACTAACCAAGCTTTTGATAGTTTTTGGGACTTCTTCTGGAACTTCTGGTGAACAAACACTAGTATCTTTTGTAGACTGTTCTGATGTTGGATCATCCACATTGACAGTAATCAGTTCTTCTTGGGAATCGTTATCCTCCCAATCATTTAGTAGCGACGATAATTTCTGCTGTACAAGTGGATTTGGTACAGCAGTATGAACGGGTGAGTCAGTGAATGGAGGTACTTGCACTTCTTGGCTTGATGAGTCTTCTTCTTGTGAAGAAATAGCACAAATACTTTCTTCAGTTTCGACATCTGCAACATTAGGATGGTATGTAGTCGCAGCCGTCGCTGTTTCAACATCTGCAGGCGCCTCTGTTTCAACATCTGCAGCTGCCTCTGTTTCAAGAACTGTAGCTGCCTCTACTTGACGATGAGGAGTCATTTGTTTTTGCATTTCTTGTTGAATGTTTTCTATTGATTCTTCTACTTCTGGTATTTTATCAACTAAATGTTGATTTTGGGAGACTTCATTAGGAAGACATTTAGCAATTCTATTACCATCCTCAGCAACGTCATATTCATCATCAGACCAATCTGAAGTTACATCTTTGATTTTTTTCTCAGATACTTTATCAAATGGTTGTTCTTCATTATTGGCACGGTTGATTTCTACAATATCATCATATACTTGTGATTCCACGAGTTCTGGTTGCCCTTCTAATGTGTCATTCTCAGGTTTTTTAGCTTCTGAGTATTTGTTAATCGTCACAGAATCTACAGTGAGTTCTTGCGGGTTTTGGGGGACAAGAGATGGTTTGGTTAAACATTCTGTTTCAATTGGTTGTTCTATTACATTTTCCCTTTCAACTGGTTGTTCTATCACATTTTCTAATTCTGCTGGTTGTTCCAGTGTGTTTACCAACTCCACTGGCTGTTCCACAGGAGTATCTATGTTGATAGGTTGTTCTAGTACATTTCCGGTGTCGATAGGTTGTTCTACTATATTTCCAGTGTCGATTGGTGGTTGTAGTACATTTCCAGTGTCTACATGTTGTTCTACCATGATTTCTGTCTGTACTGCTTCCATCATATTTGTTGTTTGTTCTGGTTGTTCCATCATATTATCAGTTGTTTCGTCAATTTCATTTTCCAGTGGTTGTTCCAATACCATCACATTTTCTGTTACAAGTGGTTGTTCTATGACATATTCTGTTTCGATTGGTTGCTGTATTACATTTTCTACTTCCATTGGTTGATCTAATACATTTTCCGTCTGGATTGACTGTTCTTGTAAAATTGCTGTTTCCATTGGCTGTTCCATTACATGTTCTGAGGCTGATGATTGTTCCAGCATATTTTCCATTTCCATTGGTTCCTCAATGTTTTCATTGTTAGTTTGAATGTCAGGCATTGTTTTAGCTTGAGAAAGACTTTCGACAGTCTCATTTACAGTTAAAGTAGTTTCTTTTTGAATCAAACTCATGCGTGGGACATTTTCCTCTATAGTCTCTTGTTCAACCGGTTGATTTATATGTTCGTTTGTTACATCCAATTGATTTAGGTCAACATCAGTTTCACTTGGAGATACCCCTTTTTGAGGTTCAGGTACTAAGTGTACTTCTGGAAGCTCATTTAAATTATTATCTGTTCCACTATGAATTGTAGTAGTTACTACTTGATTAGTATCCAGCATTACTGTGTGTGCTGGTAACTGTATTTGTTGACCTTCTAAACTTTGAATATTATTTTGCCAAGTTTGTTCCACATGTGCTTCTATGCAATGTGTGTTCATTGCTGGTGTAGAGGTAGTTACAGTTTCATAATTTTGTGATATGATTGCAGAGGACGTCACAAATTGTGCTCCTATACCTCCTGTAGCCAGAATCTGGAATTGTTTATTTTGATCATCAACAGGGTGACTGTACACAACTACAATGTTAGAATTTTCAGTAGCTACACCTTCAGAGACATTCAAAGGATATTCATTAGGAAGAATCATCATTTCATTTCCTGGAGTATTGTCTAAGTCTATTGCAGTTGTCTCTATTGCTTGGTTGTGAGGTGCAGTTAATACAGTCAGGGTCTTGTTTGTGCCACCATCATCAAATATAATGGGATGGTTTGAAGCCATCAAAGCTTTGTATTCTTCTTCGTTTGATACCACAATTTGTATTGGTTGATTTAGGTTTGCTGATTTCTTTATTACCATACTGGACTGTTGCTGCACAGTTTCTTCAATGCTTGTATTTTGAACATGAGTGTATTCCATGGATGTAGTTGGTTGTTGAATAGTCTCTAAAGAATCAGATTCAACAATATCTGAAATAATGTAGTCTCCATTATCTGGCTTCCGTTTTTTAGGAATAAGCTGATGATCTCTCAAGATGTATTCAGTATTGTCTATTAAAACAATTTCTTCATCCTGGTTATTTGATAATGGTTCCACTGGCATTTTAATATCTTGGAAGAAATCATTGTGAACAGATTGAGTCTGGTTGACAGTTTTACTTGGCTTGGCCTTTAGTGCTGGTTTTGGAGTACCAAAGCCAGGATTCAAAATCTTTTGCTTTGCATTGGAGTTAACATTAGGTTGTCTTCTAGCTGGAACTTGTTTGTCAGCTGATGGTCTGCGCTGTATTGGATACTGTAAATCCACCTCTTCATAATCATTGTCATAGCTAGTACTAGGTTCAAACTTGACAGCACCTTTTGCTCTTGGTCTTTCTACTACAGGTTGCTTTTCTTCATCTGAGTCATCAATGATGCAGTCAGTCTTTGCTTCTTGTTTGTGATGCGTTTTTATGTGTGAATAAAGGTTTGTCTCTCGTAAGAACACTTTCCAGCAATAGATGCATTGCAGATTAGTTTTCTTTTCAGCACTATACTTGTGTCCTGTGTTTTGTATGTGTAGTAGTAGTTGATTAGAAGAAGCAAATGATACAGAACAAACATTACAGCGGAAGTTCTTCATATCTTTATGGCTCAGTTTGTGTTTCACAAGCAGCGCATCAGTTAAAGCAATATAAGTACACAAGTTACATTTAGGGAAGTGATACTGTGGTGGCGGTTGCACACCATGTTGAGCAAAAAGATGGTGTAGTAAATAATTTCTCTTCAAAGATCTAAGGCCACAGTATTCACAAATGTTAGCCACTGGTTTTTCATTGTGCACTTCTACTAAATGACGGCGGAATTTATAATATGAATTGAAATGTAGAGCTTTTCCTGGTGTGCCACAGATTAAACATATCCAAGGACCTTTAGTGTTTTCTGCACCCATTGCAATAAGTTTAGCTGCTTGCTTGGAATCAATAACATCAGTTTCATAAGTAAAATCATCTTCTTCTGTTTTGAACTTTACTGGTTTATCTTCTACATATGCAGGAGTTGTAGATTGTTTTTGCTGTTTTCTACCTTTACTAGGCACAGGATCCAGAATCTTCAATTTTATATTTTTATTGCTTTTCACCAAATGAGGATACTTCTTTAAGACTTCACTTATTATTCTTGCATGGTCTAGGTTGGAAGCAGCTTTACTGTCCTTAGTTTCTATTGTGACTTTAGGACCACCATTTCCATCATTAGGGTCCAAGATCTGATCAAAAAGTTGATTTGGATCTTTTTCATTGTTCATGTAGGAAGAAGAAGTATTGAACAAGTCAGTTTCATCATTAAAATGATGCTCAGTGTTGTTATCATCAAATAAATTATCATCTTTAGATGTTATCCTTTTACATTCAACAATATCAATTGTTGACAAACCAGACATTTTCTTTGAGCCTGATGCTTCGCTGAATACATTGTTTTGTTTAGCTTTATAACGTTTGACTGTATCAGGATGGACCATTAATGGCTTGGAAGTATATGATATACTGCAGAATGAGTTGTCAAAGATATTGTCAGTATCCAGTTCTTCAGGTACTTCATATCTTGTCGGGCGTGGGTCACCTATGACCGCTTTTTGAGAAGTTTCTTTCAATATTGGTGATGGAAGATATGCACTATTATTAATATCAGTTTTAGCAACAGATTGATAAGTCTTTTTATTTCTGTATACTATATTATTGTCAAACGCTTTGCTGTAGGAGCGTTTATTACTGGAGCCTGCAGGTGTGGTCGTCTTCACAGGTTTAGGTTCATTTTGCCTAGTAAACTTTTTGATACCACTATAACTGTGAGTGGGTTGTTTAGGCGCCAAGTTGCGATGTGACTCTAGTAATTTAGTTAACACTGGCATATTGAGAATCTGAGATGTTTGATACAATCTTTCTAGTATATCCATCTTGAATTCTAGATGTCCCGTGTACATGAAGTTTACAATCGGCACGACAACATCCGCCTGCAGGTCGTCCGGCATCACAAGACAGTCTTCGTACATTTCACATGTTCGTTCCAGGAGTTCGAAGTACTCAGTGCACGCATTGAGTACTAGTCGGTGGACTTTCAGCTGGGCATTGTCTTGAAATTGAAGCGTCAGATCACAGTAGTCCGTTCGGTTAAAAAAGTGCTTTAGCCTTTGGAGGAAATAAATTCCCCAGTTGTCAACTTTCACTTGCTTCACGTCGGACATTGTTGCGTTTTAGCAGGCCATAATACAGACTTAAGTAAGCAGCATCCCGGGCGCTGAAATAGAAGTTAATCGCCATTAGAAATAAGCATCAACAAAGTTACACGCGATTAAATACGCCAACTATTGATCCATAAAACGTTTGACATATTATTTCATTGTTAGACCGGACTGATGGTTTTACCAACGGGGTTTCACATTTATCTTTTCACTTGAATTTTCCGCCACATATTACAGTGTTTTATTCTTGGAACTTACCGATATTGGTTAAACAGAATAGTTTGTATTTCGTTAGCTTGCTCTCGTCACAATCAAACTCAAAATTACTGCACCAAATTCAACACAAGTTGACACGGTGGACGTAAGATGGCGGTGTACAGCGGCCTCAATACGAAACAAGCTTGCATATTTTTGACGCTTTGATGGAGATTGGAGATGCTGCTAAGTAGTCATAATGATAACCAGCTAATTACTTTTTACGTAAAAAAATACTTTTGCTGTGTAACTTACAGCTACGCAGTAATTCGCTCCACGAGGAATGTAGTTTTGTTATTTTATAGCGTAATATATTTTATTTCAATAGATGTTGTTGACATGGCTGCGCACAATAACAAAGTGTCGCCATCTGCGACGTAGTTTTATGAACTTATTGATTGTGCGCGTTCTAATTTTACTCAGCGGTGTTCACACGGCGGGAAATGAATATGACGCATCGAAACGGAACCCACATTGGTTGTCTATTATTACATGGTAACTATAATAGGGCAATAGAGGGCTCTGATTGCAGCATCAGCATCGTTGTTTCATAAAACAAAAAACAATAAAAAGTTTTAATCTTAGTAAGCATGCGGTAAGGCAGCGGTTTTAAAATCAAATGATATTTTATCAATTTGGTTGGTTTACTCAGCATCAACTGTCTGATGCCTGATAGGTGATTCTGGTGGTAGGTATGTACCTAGATCTTGAAATAAAAGAGACGCACTAGGTATAAATTTTAGTTTAATTTTTATCATCGGGGGGGCATCAGTTTATCGTCATTAAACTTTCTCGGTGACCTGTACAACACCCACAGATGAAGAGTAGGTTATCCCCACTTGGTAAATTGACTTAGCTACAGGATTTGTTATATTATCTACCTACCTACATACGGCTATTTACTTAGGGCTGATTTTTCCATTGCCAGATAACTTTTATTCGAGAAATAAATTTGACATTTCACAGTTTTTGTATGAAATAACCTTCGATCATTATTGATCGAAGGAAATAACTGTCAAAATTTCAAATTTATTCCTCGACTTTTTTTCAGAATGGGAAATCATCAAATGATCCCTTCTTCCCTCCCGCTCTGGGTGGAGCGGAAGGAAGTGTCAGACTCTTACTGTCTAAAACCCACCCGTGTTCCTTCCTTAGCCCTTTATGTTCCGGGCCAGCGGTAACCCTTTCGGACAATCCCGCTGACCCGGCAGGCTTCGGTCCTAACGGGCCCCTTCAACTGATACTGACATCTCTTTGAGGCGCGCGTGGAACACGTACGCGCCGTCCGGCACGGGCCGGGCCGGACGCGAGAGGTCGCCGCCCTAAAATCAGCCCTAAGGGCTGATTTTTCCAACGCCAGATAATTTTATCGGACGAATAATTTTGAATTTTTGGCAGTTCTTCCATACAAAAACTGTCAGATGTTAATTTTATTCTACGAATACTTTATCTGTTTAGTGTCAAATCAGCCCTGTAGAATATCGCAAAATCCTTGATCGTATTCACAATGCAACCATAGGTACGCTAAAAGTGTGCAAGCATCACTGCAGTGATACAATAGGCTGTTCCGTTATCAGGGTAGTCGATCTCTATTTTCGAATATATCAGGATAGACGGTCATCGAGGCAGGCCTATGAAGCGCCCGCGCCGGAATGATGACTGTCTAGTTAGAGGTAGGTACATATTATACCTAATGTCCTCATGTGCAATTTTTTAGAATCTACAATTGCACAATAATGTAAATATCAATATAATATTCTTTTTCCGGTTTTAGACGCACATAGTATTTAATACTTACTTTTATTTATTTATAGGAGTAGGGTAGATGTAGTATAGGAGTAGGTTAGGAGTAGGGTAGGAGTAGGGTAGGAGAAGGTTAGGAGTAGGCTAGAAGTAGGGTAGGAGTAGTGTAGGAGTAGGGTAGAAGTAGGGTAGGAGTAGGGTAGGAGGGTAGGAGTAGGGTAGGGGTAGTGTAGGGGAAGGGTAGGGCAAGGTGTAGGACACCACGCGAACGTAGTAGCGCCGGGCAGCTAGAAATAATTTATATGGCAAAACAACGTTTGCCGGGTCAGCTAGTCATAGATAAAAATCTAAAATCATTTCAGACGAAAGACTTCGACTGCTGGAGCAGCTGGACATAGACCTCCAAGCATCGCCACTTCGACCTTTTGTGCTTCCCGCATTGGTGGCTTAAATGACCGTAGTTTTTTAATGCATTGCATGCAAGCTTGTTTTTTTTACAGCTCCTAGGAACCGTAGATGTAAGTATTTGATAGCAGTTTCAACTTTATCTCCACTCGTTCCTGAGAAAAAGGGCCTCGACAGACAGACGGGCAAAGCAGTGCGCCTATGTTGGTTCAATTTTTTCCTTTTGAGGTGGAACCTTAAAAAGTGACTTGAGTTTGGCTCGGCATTCGCCTTTAGGACCGCTGCTAGATGACAGTAGGCAGCAGAGAAATGCACATGAATGGCAAGGCCGTTTATCAGTAAGATATTACAAGATACAAAAGTCACTCTGAGATGTGCGCCAATCTTTACAAATGGCTCGTCGATGTTTTGGAAAAATACGAGGCGACTAGTGGATAGGAGGGTCTATTACAGGCGTAGATTGCTTAGGGCATCAAGTATCTAGTCTTAATCCGGCACTGGCTGTTGGGTTACTGCAAGTCTGATAAAACCATTATGATCTTTATACCTACTCATTTGCTGTCAGGTTGCTGCTGTCAGAGGTAAAATAACTGTCAACGGACTGTATGTCCAGTGCATGGACGTAATATATAGAAGTAACAGGACCGAGCACTCGATAAATCGCGTCATTCAAAAATGAACCATATTAGCTGGGCTTTGGGTTTATTTTAGATACATTGTCGTAACAGAGGCAAAACGTGCCGAAAGAGAGAGCCACAAAAGAGCCGTCTGTCCCTTTTTCTCAATTGCCAGGAGATAAAAATGTTAAATATGGTAAAAAATGTTTAATTGACCGAACAGTCAAATATTTAACTTCTAAGTCATGAAGGTAGCAACTAAGAAAATAATTACTTTTGTAAATATTTATGCTTGGTTACAAGACCAGTAAACTCTCTTAATTTTATTTATTTAATAACTAACCAACTTCAGAATGACGGCTCTAAATTATTTTCGTAAAAACTACTGTGGTAACCCTGAAATGTGTCATTGTCATGTGTGTCATTGTCATGGCGATTTTTTCTTATTGTTGTTTTGAACCATGGGCGCATGAACAGATAAATCGACGGTATTTTTTTGTGAAAATGATCAAAAAGTGTTGCGTAAAATCGTGCAAAAGCGAATCTTAGGGTGGATGCGGCATATCCTTTCACAGGTAAGCAATAATACAGATTTTGTTTACTAACATGCCTAGAGGGACCATGCCGCAGGCGTTTTGTAAACAGAAGACATTATTATTGGCTTCGTTTATTTGTGAATAAAAGTATCTACTAATATTATGTATGTAATAATTATATTTTGTACCTCGTATCGTATGATTAAAAGAGCAATATTTTAACAGCTTTCCGAAGATTGAAGAAATTAGCCAAAAATGGTTGGATGAAATTCTCGTGTCACAAAAAAATACAAAAAAACTCAACGGTCTGCAGCCTTCACTTTAGTCCGGCACTTATATACAATAATGCCTTTCAAATGACATCTTTTGTTGCGAAACAGATTTCAGAAGGCCCATTTATGCCAACATTCAAAGTGAAAGGCCAAGTTTACCACCCTATTGGTTCATTATTGCCTGAAAATGACGTCTCGAATCGTCTCGCGCATCCCGTTGTTATCCAGTCCCCGGGTTCTTAGAATTCGACATCAGACGTTTCAGATCTTCGATTTTGACTACCCCATTGTCGCTGGCATAACCAACAGGATCCGCGTACGAAGTCGCGGGCAGAAGCTAGTACGTAATATGTTTGTTACGACATCACATTACAAATCTTTGAATTTCTCGGTTATTCTCTACTATAATATGCATGTATTATACATATAAACCTTCCTCTTGAATCACTTCATCTACCGCATCAAAATCCGTTGCGTAGTTTTAAAGATCTAAGGTTACGGACAGCGGGAGCGACTTTGTTTTATACTATGTAAAGATAAATATATTATAATTATATGACTTGGTTTTATTTCCATTTTGTCTTCATTTATATGCCTCACCTGCTCCCAAGGGCATGCGCTGGAAGGAGAAAACCCTGGATGCACCACTAATCTCCACAACTTATTCAACAATACTCATTGTTACGAATTTTGTTTCAATCCTAAGAAGCATCACAGATTGTGTTGTATTGCCAAAGTGAAAGGGATTGTCATTCAGAGGTTTTAATGCAATTAGGGTGCTGCGACGCTATTCTTTAAAAATCTTAAAAATTTCTATTCCGAATTAAAAACTTAGGTGAAGTGAGCGTGGAGTGAGCTGTCAATTCCCAGCAAAAAACAAACTCACTTCACCTAAGTTTTCACGGTGAGATTTTTACAGAATCGACCGGCGGCTCTCGTGAGCTATTCTTAAGACACTAGCTAGCGATATCGTAACTCGAAATCACTCATTTTATCCTACACCATTATCCCTAGCACTGATGAAGACGGGAAGGTACGCATCGTTCACGTAATTAAATTATGAATCGAAAATATTACTTTGAAATATAGTATTTAATTAAACTGAGGACTATTATTATCTCTGTATGATAGTCGTACAAAGTGCGCATATTGCATTCAATTTTACCAACGTGTTAAAGGACTGCTGTATTGATTCAAAATTTACATACATTATCGATACTTAACGTTAAAATTTATTCATGCTAGGTCAGACAGAACAATTATTTTATTATTTATTTGTACCAATATATTGAATGTCAGTCCTTGAATTTTCCTGTGTATAAAAAATGTTTGGTCACCCTATTAGAAAGGGACAAACGGGTCCATAGGTCACCTCTCTGTCTGCTCGTTTTTCTGGAACGAGTGCTCGGTCCTGTTACTTCTATATATTACGTCCATGGTCCAGTGTGACGCAACTGTCTAATAAAAAAAGAAACTATGAAACGTGCACTAAACATAATGGCGGCTATCGCTGTCTCGCTTTAACATCTATTCGACTCTATCGTGTTTAGTACATCCCTGTCTTGTTATTATGTTGGCAGCTTTACGTCATGTCTGCAGTCTGTGTTTTTTTGTTTTGTTGGTATTCAGTTTTAGTGCACGTTTCATACAAGCGACCATAGAGTAAAGTAATATATGCAAGCGACGTTTTTCAACTTTTTCTATGGGAGTTCCGTCTCTTATATATATGTTTACATGTTTACTTACTCTATGTGTATGTCCTATAACTTGTCTTGTATGACAAAATTATTTTTTATTTTTCATATTAAAAAGAGAAGGAAATTAATAAAAAGAGGTGTAACTTATGTCAGACAGTTAAACGGCTGATGATGATGATACAAACCACTGACCTCTATCAACATCTATGTACCTACAACAGAGAGTTTAAGAATATTCACAGTCGGATCTCAGTCTCAATCTTTCAAAAAGTACCTTTAATTTCACATTTTTGACATTGATTGTAGCTGAGATAAAAGATTGTGCAGACTAGATTTTGAACATTTCTAATTACGGGAATTGACCTTCCGATCAACGTAGGTATCTAAGTGAGAGGTAAATAATTTCTAAATCATCATCTCCCTGCCCTTGATCCATGTTACCCACAGAGCATGTATGATGTTACGACTTGGTGTCGGCGCAACACGTTCTCTATACTTCCATTCTCCCGTGTCAACCGGCACGCTATCAGGCAAAATTATATATAATCACACTAATATTATAAAGGCGAAAGTTTGTGAGTGTGTGTGTGTGGGGGTGTGTGGGGGTGTGTTTATATGTTTGTTACTTCTTCACGCTCAAACGGCTTGACTAATTTTGATAAAATTTGGTATGGAGGTAGCTGACACCCTGGAATAACATATAGGCTACTTTTCACCCCGATATTCCCACGGGATCGACATTTACGCGGGTGAAACCGCGGGGCGAAGCTAGTTTGTAAATAATAATAATAAACTTACCTACCTAAAAGGTACCTACAACCTAGGTTGTAGATACCTGTCGATTTTCTTTTAGCTATAATAATTTACAGTTAGAGATCTCAGCAGTTAGTAAGCACAGCACCAAGAAACTATACCTCAACCCTACCCGTGATTCCTAGTAAAAAGTAATATTAGGTACCTTTATCTCATCATCTTCTGACTAAGCTTTTCCCAGCTACGTTTGGGGTCGGCTTCCAGTCTAACCAGCAGGTCGATTCTGTAAAAATCTCAACGTGAAAACTTAGGTGAAGTGACTTTGTTTTTGCTAGGAATTGACACTATTGACAGCTCACTCCACGCTCACTCACTTCACTTAAGTTTTCACGGTGAGATTTTTACAGAATAGCACCGCAGATGCAACTGAATAACAGCCGATAAAGGTATGCTGTAAAAACTTAGGTGAGCTGTCAATAAACAGCTAGCGTAGCATCTAAAGTGCGCGCAAGGTACCTAAGTCTGCGCGCGACGTTTAACTTCAAGATTATATCCCTGCTAGCTCTTTTAACACCTTGGGCGTAATGATGGCAATTATTTACTTTGGAAAACTCGGAACACAGCACACTCTCTTGACATCGGAAATAAAAAACGCAATAAACGTCCAGATAGCGGCAAACGATTATTTCCGATTTCGGCCGTGAGCTGACTTATTTTGCGCGCATTCTACCGGTTGACAAGTGAGCTGTCATTCCACCTGATTCTGGGGATTGACACTATTGAGAGCTCACTTCACCTAAGTTTTCATTGTGAGATTTTAACCAAACGATGAACGAACAACAAACGAACGAACCCAAAATTCGAAGACATGTGACAGCTGCGCCCGTAGGTACTGTGTCCGTAGTAGAGCCCACTCCCTCTCGAAGAGAGGAGGCCTGTGTCTCAGGGAACATTATAGGCTGATTATGCTGAGCAGAGACTGCTTATCTGAGCATAACAAACCAGTTACTGTTTAACACGATAA
The DNA here is from genome assembly GCA_963082905.1 of Oligia fasciuncula. Classification (NCBI taxonomy): domain Eukaryota; kingdom Metazoa; phylum Arthropoda; class Insecta; order Lepidoptera; family Noctuidae; genus Oligia; species Oligia fasciuncula. The sequence goes on from OY720401.1 coordinate 6,464,158, forward strand.
CCCTTGGTCACAGAACATGCAACCTTCCCTTGGTAAGACTAGTTGTCAGACTTTGTCGAAGATCTACGAATGACAGCCGGGACCAACGTTTTAACGTGCTTTCCGAGGCACGGAGGGGTCTTGGTAGGTATGTAAAGATGGTCACCCATCCGCGGACCAACCGCGGCAAGCGTAGCTTTACCTGATCGATCGACCCGTGCGGCTGTTATTAAGTACTTAGCCATAAGTCCTTCATTCCAACTTAAACTTTAGATATCACATCAAATTAAAATATTTTGTAGATAATTTTCTAATAAGTAATATTTAAAACCTGTTACAGAACGCCGAACCACAAAGAGTTTTCCACTAAAATGTAAGCTTTTATAAAGAGATCAACTTATCTTATTATATTATCCCATCTTACATATCTACTTAATAAACATACTAGCTACGTAAGTACGTACTACACTCTGCAACTTAAGAACGCGGTAACTACCATCTGTATTACCCACTTACAGCTGACCAAAGCTTCTTGGCATGGGAAGAAAAGAAGTTGAAACGAAGCTGATTTGCGGATTCTCAGTCCCGCCCAGCCGTGGCCCCGCCTACACTGCTGGGCGGCTGTCGCTAAATCCTGGGTTTACTGCCAGTATGCACTGAGCCGTCGAAGAGAACACACCGTGAAGTTGCCAGTTACTGTATTTTAGTTTACGTGTGTACGCGCTGCTGGAACTGGAAACAGGGTATGTATAATTATTTTATTTGGTATTTTTGGTTTAAAAAATCTCCAGATGTATGTACATGTTTCTTTTCGTCACTTTTTGTGGACTTTTTTGTAAGTAATTTTCATAAATAGTAGGTAAAATATTGTATAGGTTTGTTTGTGGCAAACTTAAATCTTTCGGAAAAGTGAGTACTTATGTAGTAATTTTCCAAAAAGTTACTTTTCCAACAAATTATAAACTTTTCCTACTCAAAGCTATTTCAGAAAGTTGTGATTAGCGATCAGCTGGCAATTAACCAGCATAAGAGTGCAAAGAAATATTGTAAAACAATTAAAAGAGTAGCGGCGGAGTTTCTTGCCCATTCTTCTCCATACGAACTTCTCCTACCTTTTGAAAGGGGCGACTAGAAACAATTCTATTTTATTGTAAACTAGCAGCGCCCCACGGTTTTACCCGCATAAGTATTGATCCCGTGGGAATATCGGAATAAAAACTATCCTATGTCCTTCCCCGGGATGCAATCTATCTCTCTGCCAAATTTTATCGAAATCCGTTCAGTGGTTTAGGCGTGAAAAGGTAACATACAGGCAGACAGAGTTACTTAAGAATTTATAATATTAGTATGGATTTTGTCCTTCAAAAGTGCCTTTTATGTCCCTACTTAAAATAAATGCTTTGATTTTGAGTAATCGGTTCCGATTTTCCCGTGAAAGACAATAAGTCGTCCTTGCCAATCCGTTTTTTTTTGGAAAAGCTCTGTCTTAGTTTTGAAACAAGAATGCCTGGTCAGTACATTCTTTCATCTGCTTTAAGAGCGTTTACGCCGAACGTCATTTTATACAAAATTTCAAGCCCTTGTTTTCCGAAATGAACGAACCGATTTTAATGAAACTTCATACGCATAAGCAGGATACAAAGGTCTAAAACGTTAGTAGAGAACATTTTCGAAAAATAGTGTTACAGCCAAATTAGACCGATTTTAAACTTTTCATAGAAACAGAGATTTCTAGTTATCTTTTTTTAAATAAGACATTTCGAAAATGTTCTCTACTAACTTTTTAGACCTTTGTATCCTGCTTATGCGAATGAAGTTTCATAAACATCGGTTCATTCATTTCGGAAAACAAGGGCTTGAAAGTTTGTATGAAATGCCGTTCGGCGTAAACGCTCTTAAGGCGAAAGCGCCAGGGTAGCCCGCGAAATTCATTTTTTTTTAGGTTTTTTGCAATTTGCTGGTCAGTATTAAGTTGTACGTTGATTAAAATATGATTCGCGGTCGTAACAAATATGTATTTACAGAATTATAATCATGACAGTCATCAACACAACTCTCTAAGACCATGTAATCCCCAAATGTCAAGATTTCATGAAATAGTCATTCTTGGGGATTACATGGTCTTAGAGAGTTGTGTTGATGACTTTAATGATTATAATTCTGTAAATACATATTTGTTACGACCGCGAATCATATTTTAATCAACGTACAACTTAACACTGATCAGCAAATTGCAAAAAAACGTAAGAAAATTTGAATTTCGCGGGCCACCTTATAGCTTCCCCCTTAAGGTGAGGCTAAGATAAGTTGTGATACAAGCATCCTAATTTTTACTGTGGTCAGAACACTGACCTGCACCGTAATTGCGTAACACACTATTACTCTCAATTTGAATCGTTTTGAAGCTTATTTATAATCCATTGCTCCATTTGCTTGAAAACGGTGTCTGCTCAACAACGCAAATAACGCAATGAATGTTGGTGAACTGTCAAAGTGAAACCGATTCCGATTGATAATGTGTTACGCAATTGCCCCGCTGTATACAGCGTACTTGTATGATAGAGGTCAGTGGTTCAGAATGATAAAAAGTATCACAAGAACGCGCATACTATCGGGATAAAAAGTATCTCCAGGTTATATTGTATTTTTTGTGTGACTAATCGTAATATCCCAACTTTCACATTTATAATATTAGTAGGACTAGTAAGTAATAGGCAAGAACATAGTAATTTAGTAATCTCTACCAGTTTATTGTTAGTGAAGTCGTTTATTATTTAAAACTAGCAGCACCTCGCGGTTTCACCCGCGTAAATTTCGATCCCGTGGGAATATCGGGATAAAAAGTAGCCTATATGTTAATCCAGGGTGTCAGCTACTTCCGTTCAAAATTTTATCTAAATTGGTCCAGCCGTTTGAGCGTGAAGAAGTAACAAACATATAAACATACACACACACACAAACTTTCGCCTTTATAATATTAGTGTGAAGCACGGAATAGATAAATAAGGTCCGTGGTGTGAAGTAAGGATGCAACAAAACCTGGAAATAAAACAAAAATCAGTACACCACAGAGCTATCAAATATGCAGGCAGCAAAAAATTTACATCTGTATATAGCTACGAATCTACGATAATAATAGAGTGAACATCGCCCGGCAAGCGCCGTGAAAAATGGGGGAAATGCACAATTAAATTATTAAGTGACAGCTGTGGCGAGCGCCGCGGTCTTGCGGTTACAGCGAGCGGTCGGTCGCGGTTCGATTACAGGGTCGGGAATTGAATAGTGTGGGTTTTTTTTTGTGTGAAGGTATTTTTTGATTGACGGTGATTGACGTGGGCGTTAAGTCGACTGTTGTGTAATAAATGAATGTCGTTTTAATTTGATTTGGTCGAAAAAAAAAATCTTTTTGACAGTTAATGGCCAAGTAGGTGCTTAGTTAGAGAGAGGCTAGCTTCAAGTAGGTCGTCTTAGCGCTCTACTATCTACAAACATTTTAAAACTTCGGAAATAGTGCCTCGATAGCGATACACTAACGTCAAATACGTAGAGGCCTAAGCCTTTCTATTCTATACCTTTAACTCTGCCGCGGCAGAGTTAAAGGTATAGAATAGAAAGGCCGGTCAACTCTATAGCATTAGTTGTGATCGGGTATTTAAAACGAAATTCGGTCTGGCGAGTCATACCTATTACACGCTACGAAATAATAATTTCAAAGGGGCACTGTTCGTATCGAAATCGAAAAGCAGGATTAAGTTCATTAAGTATAATATGTGCTTATTTTGATTTCAAAAGAAAAAGTTCAAAAAGCAAAATCGTGTCCTGGGCATATCCTTTCTCACTCAATGCAGTCTAGGAAATTAATTGTTTATCAAATTGACACACTACGCCAATTTGGCCTGTTCTAGCAATTTATACGGCTTTCAAAGAATGACAGTTGTGATTTGACATAGATATACAGACAATTCTGGTTGGTAGGTTTTCAATTTGCCAAACAATTAATTTTACCAAAGTATACATTTTTTGACTAAGTAACAGATCCGTGAAACTCGATAGGCATCTATTCCAAAATATCTTTTGTCAAAGACAGAAGGGGAAAAAGTAAAGTTACGTTTAAAATGAAGCGGGACTTTTCTACTTATTTTCTGAAGTCTCCGGGGAAGTTTTTCCATATTTTTTGTCCTCGTCGACAATGGTTCCGACGCTGCTTCTCATTTTACAATTAGGCTTTTCAATTTTTTTGCATAATGTATCAGCTATTTGAGAGAGGGACCCGTGGCTAAATTATAACAGCCGCGCAGGTCGATCGATCAGGTTAAGCTGCGCTTGCCGCGGTTGGTCTGTGGATGGGTGACCATCTTTACATACCGTGACCTCTTCGTGCCTCGGAAAGCACGTTAAGCCGTTGGTCCCGGCTGTCATTCGTGGATCTTTGACAGTCGTTACGGGTAGTCAGAAGCCCGAAAGTGTGACAACCAGTCTTACCAAGGAGTATCGTATTACCCAGTACTTAACTGGGTTGTGGAGGTCAGATAGGCAGTCGCTCCATGTAAAGTACTGGTATTCAGCTGCATCCGGAATAATCCGGATGATGTATCAGCTATTTGAGTTGACTTTGATAGCGGAAAAACTGTTACGTATTTTGGACGAAACAAGGCTAGTTTTGAGTTTTAAGTCGTCATTTATTGTCATAATACAGGAAACAAAAGTATATTTAGAACCACAAGGTACAAGCAACCCTTACTTAGTGGCTCACCCATAGAAATGTAAAAAAAATATACACATTGTGTTATTACTTTTGTGGTGAATAAACTTTTATTTTCACTTATTTAAAGATAGAAATGTGGCTTTAATAAATGTTCAGCATACTACTGCGCTGGTTTCAGTAACATTTTTTCCCGTTTTATAATAGGGAAAACGAAAACTTAATGAATAGGTACCTACGCTACAGTTCCAATTAAAATGTGGTTACTTTGACCGCTTTGACATAGCAACAAATTTTTTTCCTCCATTATGTATTTTTAATATGCAGTATGTATGCAATCATATAACCGCAGGACAAATATTTTTTTAATTAACTAAAAAACTGTCAAAGTTATCAAGAATTTAATTAACGAAGCACTTCACATACGTATTCCCTTCGGCATTAATAACAACAAAAGATAAAAATTAGATCGGACAGTATGCAAATGAAGCCCACGGGCAAAATGCTAATTTCCGTGGGAGAGCCGTCAAACTTTTTAATCTCATGTGACGTCACTCCCTCCTCCTACCCCCTCTTCGCCTCCACACGACAATGTTGTCAGAGAGATGATTGAAAGCACCTCATTTGTGTTTTTATTACTTTTTAATTTTTCCCATTTTCTCGAGTGGTTTAACCGAACTTTGCTTTTTTTGTCTATTTTCGTAATTGGCTTCGCGATACGATACGACAGTGAAACCAAAACATCGAGGATCAGTCACACGTACCTAGTTATAATGTGGAGTAAACCTACCTACATAAGCGTTTTGCATTTTAATATTTTAAATCATCTACTTTGCTTAGAGTAAGGTACTACAAGAGAAGCATGATAGAGAATAAGGAATGAATTTACGGATTGGAACGATTTACGAAAAAAATACTGGAGATTAAGTATTATTTAATACTTATTAGACACCAAATTAAATGAGTTCCAGCTTATAGGAGTATGACTACCTACTGTACCTATATATAACCATACATTGTCCTCATCGTATTACTTCTTATTCGATACCTACTCACGAAAAAAACATTAATCGATCATTCTCAACCGAGCGGAATGAATGCACAGAATCAGCGAATGCACTTCCCCCTTTACACGCATATCGCGACCCTGTCAATGTTGCTATTGCCAAAAATTGAATTCATTTGACTCATTGGAATATAAACCTTATTACTCAGAAGGTAAAGGTTGTAATGGTAGTAAATGTGCTGTATTATTAGTTGCGTATCGCGTGTCATATTATCTGATACAGATGTCAGTGGTCGCCATTGTGTGATGGGTATTGTTCATAGTTGTGACCTGTCTTCTCATACAATGTGTAGCACAGATTTCATTCATGTAGTGCAATTTGACGTGATGTAACTTTATACCGCGTTTATCATAGATGGTGAATATAATTTTACTTTAGTTAAATGCAGAAATTATTAGCCTGGACATTTGCTTACAAACACAAAGTATCTCTTTTCGACGCCACAAGACTTTACTCTTAGCAATTGCAAGAAAACGTTGAAGTGGTTGGATAACAAAGTCCATACTATCTATTATTAAAAATAATAAAGCTGAATAATTTGTTTGTTTGAATACGCTAATCTCTGGACCTACTCGTCGGATTTAAGAGATTATTTTTGCATTCGATAGCCCAAATCTTGAGGCAGGGCCAAAGAACATCACGCTAGGGCCCTTAGGAGCCGAGCAAAAAGTAAAAAAGTAAAAAGAACGATAAGCAAAAATGAAGTAGGTAGTAGCGCAGGTGGATGAGATGCGACGTGGTCGGCTCGGGGCCGAAATTTCATGCGGACGAAATCACGGGAAGAAGCTATAGTCATTGATAAAATTCGGATATCGATACCTATTTACCTACAAACAACAGCATATATCTTAGATATATATCGGTTTAGATATAATTTTGACGAAAACGAAAATGCATTTACGCGGTTTTGAATTTGAAGCATGAAGAGCATAATTATTTTTTCTCAAGTTGATAATTCAAGATAACTAATAAGACCTTCTAAGATAATCCCAGCCGGTCGATTCTGTAAAAATCTGACCGTGAAAACTTAGGTGAAGTGAGTTTGTTTTTGCTAGGAATTGACACTATTGACAGCTCACTCCACGCGCACTTCACCTAAGTTTTCACGGTGAGATAGTTACAGAATCGCACTGCAGACAAGTGAAGCATTATCTGCTTGACGTCATCGTTATCGTGCTTGACTTGACATTATCTGCGAGATACAGTCACTATGACTGTATCTCGATAAGTAGGTAATAAATTAGATTCAGTAGATAATCTTAACGCAATCTGAGTTCAAGCATCTCTAGAATAGATATATAGGGTGACTGGTAATTAGTGACCGATACTTAAACACGTGATTTTACTCATCATTATGAACAACTTTTACTATGGGATCAAACCTGAAATCGCGAAAAATAATCAGCTGCTCCCTACATTTATGTTCGTTTAACCCGTCAAAATGTAGGGAGCAGCTGATTTTTTTTTCGCGATTTCAGGTTTGGTCCCCAAGGGCGGATCCAGCTTTGGCGCAAGGGGGGGGTCACATAGTCGTGGTCAAGTCATAAGTTTTAATTAAATTTTGATAATAATTGATACAAGTAAAAAGTAGGTATTTTATTAATAAATGTAAGTCCTACTTAAAAATACCTACCTATAATAAAATAACGAAAACAATTTTTCTTTTACATCTTCTCCCGAAACGCTTCACTTCATCTACTTCAAAGTTGAAAAGTTAGTTTTAAACTTTTAAGCTTTTAAAGTTTTCTATACTTTATTACTTACTAAAGTTTAGTAGTACCATAAAATAACAACTGCATGTTTAAGATGTTTTTTTATTTTTTTATTTGTAGGTCTGATTTCCTAGACAATTTACAAAAGAAAAAGGATCAGGAGAACTCGCAGATCCCAAATTACCAGCAGCAGCAGCTTGTTAGAGGTTAGGTCTAGCTAGACGTTAGTCGAAACAAAGCGCGCGCAAGTGTCCCACGAAATGTGTCATATGAAAGGTGGCGGCGCGATAAAATTCAAATTTTCGATGCGTTCGTTCCCGAATAATGCGTTTGCCGTCAAAAAAGTTTTATATTAAATTGATTAAATATTGAAAATTCTTAAATAAAAATCCCACTGGGCTGGGTCCTCCTGGACCCAGCCCAGGGGGGGGTCATGACCCCCATGACCCCCCCCCTGGATCCGCCCTTGGGTCCCATAGTAAAAGTTGTTCATAATGATGAGTAAAATCACGTGTTTAAGTATCGGTCACTAATTACCAGTCACCCTATATAGGTAGGTACTCAATAATATTGTTCAAACAAATACTAATAAAAGAAGACAAACTACCGTTAAAAGAAAAAAAGGCCGGCCAAGTGCGTGTCGGACCATGCACAATGAAAGGTTCCGTAGTTGGGATGAATTTATACCAAAAACGAACATAACATGTAGTTGAAAAACATGTTATTACACACATAGCTTTTGGTTAACTTAGGAGTTTGGGAGTATCAAAATATAATATGTCGCATTAGTGGGCATTTTTTTATTATTTTGACTTAGAAGCTTATTTTTTTAGAGCTCCTAGGGATCGTAGATCTACTGTACGTATTGGATATGAATTTGAACTTAATAAGTACCTCCGTGCGTTCCTGAGAAAAGGGGTCTTGACAAACTGACACACAGGACAATGAAGTGATTCTGTAAGGGAACGTAAAATAATCTTTTAACTGAATCCCGAACTAATTTTTTCTTTTATATTGCAATAACGAAACATTACGTGGCTTATTAATAGGGTGAACGTGCAAATTGTCGTCCGTGTGACATTTCGTCGCCCACACAGCACACCGCGACGGATCGCGCTCGTTGCGCCAATTATCACGACACTGACATTTGTGTGGCTTGGGGACTTCTGATATTACTGACATTACCGACCCCTTCCGACGCCCTTCGCAAATAGATGCAGCAAAATACTTATAGATAAGTATGCATAAGTAATGTTGGATTCGGAATTATGGCAAAAATAGTGTAGCTCAAGTAGGTATGTATTTTAACTTGGTAGGTAACCAAATTACAATAATGATCTAAGCATAATGTCGGATGACTGGGGCCCATTGTCATTTTGCTAAAAGTTCGTAATCTGCTAAATTCATAATGGTAGCATTGTTTATTGCCAAACTGGGCATATAAATAGTTTAACTAATTTTACCTGTGATAGCTACGTTCATATATGGGAGGGTCTACTACGCAAAGTTATGAGGTCTTTGCATTATTATTGGTAAATACACAAGAGTCGGCCGAAAGACGCTTAATTGAGACTGTTTATGGAATTTTATTGACAACTGGTATAGGTACCTACCTATGTTCTATGTTATGGGTTTGGTTTCCGCACTTAGTCCTTCAGTGGACCATTGTGCGTGACCTACCTATTTTTAATATTAATGGCAACCGGGACCGACCCGACGACTCGCCAATTACTTACATTAAAATTGCATTACAATAGTCGCAAAGTGAACACATGCGTAAAATCACACACTGTCTAGTTTCTCATAAAATTCCCGGGGACTGCCCACACCCCCTGCACTAAATATGGGGTTACAACTAATATCATTATTACTGTGGGGTTGAAATCATTCACCATTCAATCCTCATGGGTTAAGGCCAGTTCAGACTTACCTTGCGACAACCTCAACCACAAATCGGAGTTGTCAGAGGAAAGTGTGAATTCGCGTGACGAAAAAATGGTTATTAAAACGGTTTAGTTGAAAAATTGTGAAGACAGAAGGGTTTATAGTTATCTGGATGGGGTAGTACCAGTGCCGGATTAGCCCATAAGCAAATTAAGCAATTGCTTAAGGCATCACGTCTCGGGGGGCACCATAAGGCAGAAACAGCACCGAAACAGTATTTGCTAGCACATGAAAGGCAAGGCTGTTTATCAGCAAAGCAAGATATTACAATAGACCCAAAAGTCAATAGAGATATGCGCCAATCTTTACAAATTGCTCGTTTCGGAAAAATACGAGGTGACTAGTGGATATAGAGCCCTACAGGCGTGGATTGCTTAGGGCATCAAGTAGTCTTAATCCGGCACTGGGTAGTACTGAACTGATACTGATTCTTGAATCGACACGTCAGATGACGTTGTTTTCCTGAATGGCAACAGTGAGTTACAAATGGTAAGCATGCTATGGATAGCAAGATTTTGAAACAACACTAACTACAAAATATGGTTCCGTTTATTCATCAGTGCATAGATTATTTTATTTATCTGGCTCTTATTTCTTGTGGATGAAATTGGTGTGAATGTGAATGGACCCTTATAACGCCCTTCGCGGTACTGCACCTTATAATTTCGTTCGATGAAGGTTGACGTTTTGACGAATATAATAATATAATCATCGTGCGACATATGCAAGAGTCGTGTTACTGCCGCAGATGTTGTGTTGGTCAGTTGTTTGAAAAATGTTATAGGATTCCGGTTATTGTGGTTGGATTAAAATAGTACATTATGATACATGTGTGCTATGTTGATCATTATGCACGAGGCGATATTATCGCGCGAGCCGCAGGCGAGAGCGATAAGAAATCCGAGTGTATATTGATTAATGCACACGCGTTTCATACGACGTTTTTCAACACACTTGCGAGGAAAAAAAACAGACTTGTATTGTTAAATATTAACTTGTATGGAAAATGGCGCGCTGGTTTTGTTTTCCCGCGCGCCGTGCTAGCCAGCACTAGCGATGCGCGCGCAACATTGACTCATTTTAAATATATTAATCTATGGCACAGACAAAACCGATACAGCCTATAGAAAAAATATAATAAACACAAACCTGAAAATTGCAAAAAACCTAAGAATTTCGCGGTCTACCACTGCGCATTCACCTTAAATTGTCTGTGGTCCCCTGCGAGTTCATTTTGCGACCAAGGACAATACAGACTATTTAAAAAAAAAAAAAAATATAGCCCGCGGATTTTTTCTTTCGGCATGAAGTCTCTTTGGGCGCTTTCCGAATTAGCTATAATCGCTCACATCACAGCGCTCACATCATCTCCATGGACGTAATATTACGTCCATGCATCATCTCACATGCGTTCCGATTTAGATATTACTATTATGACTGCTGAGAGCTGGCAACAATTCGGAACACTCGTGAACGCGCTCACATGACAGTGCTTACACAATGTAAAAAAGATATTATTACAGTATTTCTTTGTATAAACACCACATTTTTTCTTCAGTTCTTCTTCTTTGGTTAGGTGGCGACTGTCAGCCAGAAGCACAATTTCAAAAATGCCACGTTAGTTTAATCTAAAGATGATGCAACTCAAAACAAAACACACACTGACACAACCTCATACACACACTGTCATTTTTGACAGCGCTCACGGTGATATTATTCTAGGGCATGGTCGGCATTATCGCAAGATGGCGAATGTCATGACGTCATCTATGACGATTCACGGGACATCGTTATCGTTATCGCGCTCACGCTAATTCGGTTATTTCCCAATTCGGAACACATCGATTATTTCCCAATTCGGAACGCAGGGTTTGATGAGATTAAAAAAGCGCGCGTCTCCGACTAGTAAATAGTTATCTGTGGTATTACAGAACATGTGGATTAAAGTAAAGAAAAAGCACGCGTTCGTAATACACTCCATTATGGACCTAAAAGCGGTTCAATAAGAGCCACTTTACGAGCAAGTGTGTTGAAAATAATGTTATTGTTGTTGTTGTTAATGTTATTGTTATACTAGGTATGCTATATTACTGTCATATTAGATTATGTACATTTTGACGAGTTAAACAAACATAAATGTAGGGGACGGCTGATTTTTTTTTCGCGATTTCATGTTTGGTCCCATAGTAAAAGTTGTTCATAATGATAAGTACAATACAATGACCTTTTAAGAGGTTGTTAATGTTTTACCAATAACCCTGCATATATGACTCTACAGGTACAGCTAGGTACAGTAGCTGTACATAAAAATATCCGTCGCAAACATTTTCAAGCGTCCAGGCGTCCTACTCGACACAAAACTTTAAAACAAACGGTCCAATCTCGCTAGATACTCGTATCTTTGAAAACAATTATAATGTAATGAAAGGGATCCGGATTGTTAGTCTGTCATCAGGGACCGAATTACCGTTACTTTTTTGGTAACGTTACCAATTACCGTTATGATAACGTTAAAAAAGTAACGATATTTATAACGATACCCGTCAGTCAGTTAACGTTATCTAATGGTATTAGTACCGGTAAAAATTATAATTATTATACCGGTAAAATTACCGGTATAACAATTGTAATTTTTACCGGTACTAATAAATAGAAAGAAAAGAAAGAGATAGGCGAGGAGGGATAGAAAGAGATAGACGTATAAATATACGTCTATCTCTTTCTATCAATGACGGTGGGGAGACTAGCATATTTTGTTTGGTGTTAAGTACGACTAGCTTCAGCGTGTATACAATATATATTGTTTCTGTGCTGCATCCTGCGACATATACTTAAAAAAACCGGTCAAGTGCGACTCGAACTCGCACACCGAGGGCTCCGTATAAATTTGTAGATATAGTTTTATTATTTTTTTATTTGTAATGTACGAATTTACGGTATAGTTTCCTTTACTAGTGCTATATGACATTGCTTCTTGCCAAATTTCATGATCCTACGTCAACGGGAAGTACCCTACTATAGGTTTTGATTTTGGAACATAAATGGCCGTATCTTTTGATTGTGTTGACTTAGAAGTTTGATTTTCTCACTGCTTCAAGAGATTGCAGCCTTGAATAATTAATTTTAATTTCAACTTGATAACTCTACGCATTCCTGAGAAAAAGGATCTTGACTACCGGGCAGACAGACGGACAACGAAATGATCTTATAAGGGTTCGGTTTTACTTTTTGAGGTACGGGACCCTAAAAAAGAGAGATTACGAGAACCGTATAATGTGTAAGTATATAGAGGTATGAGGAACAGGGTGTAATGTTCACTCAACCTCCATAGAAAAGGGAGGATCCTCCGACCAGACGGGTGTTGTGTCTGGCGGGCAACTGCCCGATGATTCATGTCGGGCCGTTGTATCTATGCTAATTGCGCGGTAAACTCTGCTTGCGCGATGCAGGATTTGCGTGACGTCAGTATGACGCGTTGTTCTCATGTGGCGTTGTAGATACCGCTACAAGTACATACATAATATTTAAAATTTCTGACTAAAACATCGGCCAGTAAACATATAAGTCACATAAATAGGTACATGAACAGTCAACCGCACGGCTCTGTATACAATATGATCTTGACAGACACAAATATGTAGGTAAATACATAAAAATAAGGTAAAAAAAAAATTCGAATGCGTGTAGGACACGCTTTTCAACTTAGTGTTCTGTAGCGTCTACTTTGCAATTATTAAGAACATAAAATGTTGTTTGGGATAAATTCGTCCCAAACTCCCAAGTCCCAACTATAGAAACTTTAATTGTGCCTGGTCTAGCTGACACTCACTTCACTTGGCCGGTTTTCTTAAATTTAATCATTCCTATCTTTTTATAAATAGTGTGAAATAGTAGAAATAGTGTGAAAGATGTTTGGATGTTTGGAAGATAGGAAAGACATTTATTACAACTGCGGGTATTCACAAAACCTGTCAAAGCATCCTATCTTGTTCGAAATATAAGTACGTTTTGGTTGCATTTTATAAGATCTATCCATACAAGTTACAAACCAAACCTTGGGATTTGAAAAAAAAAACGTGGGCTCGGGGGACCCCCGTCAGGAACGAAATTCAAAATGGAAATCCAAGTTGGCGGTTGCGAAAATTTTAAAATCACGAAATTTTGAAGTACATTATTGCCTTCGTCTTGAATTTTTCTCTTGACCTCACTATTGGCTTCAGCACCCTCAAAAACATGAAAACGACACTCATGACGACAAATATTATAATTTTTGCAGCTGCCATCTTGGATTTTCATTTTGACCTGACTATCGGCTTCAGCACCCTCGAAAACCATGAACGTACTGATATCAGTCTTCAAGACTATATTTCTTATGTCATAATAAAGCGCATCGACTTCCTGTAGCAGAAAGTGTATGCATGGGCGAACCGTATTCGTCGGTATAAACGGCGAGTAGAGCGATACACTCAGGATCGTAACAAGAAGCGCGCCTTCAACGGTTGGGTCATGCCGGTTTTGATGTACTCTTTCGACAAACTCAAATGGACTCATACCGAACTCGACGTCCTGGATAGGAGGGTCCGTACATTGCTGCCTGCAAATCGAATGCATCACCCACGGTCATCGGTAATGAATGAGGCGTATATCCCGCGAAAGTGTGGAGGTCGAGGCTTTTTAAACGCTATAAGACCCTCCACAACCGCCAGATACGCAGTTTCAGGGAATATTTCCTAGAAACCGACGTGGAGATGGTTCGAGATGTAGTCGCGGTGGACAAGGGCCTCACCCCGCTCTCCTTAGGTAAAGAGAACTGGCGCAAGCCAGTAGTGCTTGACACTAATGATCGCATGGAGGTATGGCAGAGGAAGATGCTTCACGGACGCTTTTTCCGGGCCCTACATAGACCCGATGTAGACCTACTAGCGTCCGTCGCCTGGCTGCGTTTCGGTAACCTCTTTGGAGAAAACGAAGGTTTTGTCTATGTAATTATGGACGAAGTTATGATGGCGAACAATTACCTGAGATTTATTGTGAAAGATGGCACGTTGACATCTTTTGGGCATACCACCGGCCGGGGGAATAAATCAGGCATATTATCTCCGGATGTTCTCGTCTAGCTAACGAGGAGTACTTGCATAGGAACAACTTTGTAGCCAGGATAATCCATCAGCAGCTTGCTCTGAAATACAGCCTTGTGGAATCGGAGGTGCCGTACTACAGGTATGTGCCCAACCCAGTTCTCGAAAATGGAAATATCACATTGTACTGGGATCGATCCATCATCACTGACAGGACTATTGTTGCCAATAAGCCTGATATAGTGGTGGGATCAATCAGAGCGGCGCGCAATGATTATTGACATAATCGTCCCGCATGATGAGAACCTCGTGAAAGCCGAGAAAGAAAAACAAATCAAGTATCTTGACTTGGCTCGCGAGGTTGTCGACATGTGGGATGTTGACTCAGCAATCATTGTGCCGATAGTCGTGACAGCCAAAGGGTTCATAAAGTCAAAGTCAAAGTATTTATTAGTGTGTTTTTTGGTGATACAATAGGTCTTATATTTAGGATATGGTAACTCAAAAAACTACCCATTAGGCATACACTATTTAGCGATTTAAGAATATAAAATCAATATTACATACAAATTAACATAAATTTCAATAGGTACTTCGAATACAATCTATTTTTATAATAACTATTTTGAATACAATTAATAAGTCAGGTTTTTGAATTGTCAAGCATAAATACATAATTAACATTTAGTTTACTTATTACATTTTGTCAAAAAGGAATTCGTCAATGGTATAATAGCATTTTTCAGTCAATAAGTTATTTAATCTCCGTTTAAATTGTGTCAAGTTAAGATCTTTAATGTCATTTGGTATTTTGTTGAATATCTTCGGGGCCATACAGAGGATGCTTTTGTGCATAAGGGCGGTCTTTGAGGGTCTCAGACATAATTCATGACGATATTCTTGTCTTGTCGATCTATATCGTTGCTCTGAAGCTTTCTTAAACAGTTCGCTATTTTTCTTGACAAACAATGCTGTCTCGTAAATATAAATACACGGTAATGTTAGTATTTTAAGTTGTTTGAAATGCGGTTTGCAACTTTCCGTTGATTTGAGACTGCATAATGATCTAATGCACCTCTGCTGTGCTTTAAAAATGTTTTCTTTTTCGCAGGAATTTGCCCAAAAAATTACTCCGTAACGTAATATGGAATCTACATAGCCATAATACGCAGCTACAACAGCTGCCTGATTAACTATTTTCTTAAGTTTATATAAAGCAAAGGCGAACCTACTTAATCTTGTTATAATAATTGATGCATGTTGTTTCCAAGTCAGTTTTGAGTCAATTGTCAAGCCTAAAAATTTTATATGTCCTACTTCATCAATTCTGTTATCGTCAAAAGATATATCTATGTCAGGAGCTTTCAATTTTTGTCGAAATTGCATAATTTTAGTTTTATTTAAATTTAATTTTAAATTATTATGTTCAAGCTAGGTAATTGATTGTTGCAATGCGTCTTTGATGTCACATTCATAGTTTCTATTTTTATTATTTCTTACTATTACCGTGCTGTCATCAGCAAAAAGAACCATAGGAAAAGCTACGTGTTTTGGGAAGTCATTTATATATGCTAAAAACATCGGCGGACCCAATACGCTGCCCTGTGGGACGCCAAAAGTGATTTTACGTTTTCCTGAAATATTTATTTAAGTTCTTTTTTATCCTTTTTTGAAATCCGTCTAATTTCTGTACACTGCGTTCTATTGTTTAAATAAGACTGTATAAGAGAAAGTGCATTGCCCCTTATTCCATATGCATTAAGTTTATGTAGAAGTATTTTATGATCAACTAGATCGAATGCTTTCGTCATGTCCATAAATATGGCGCTAATAGGAGTTCTTTCATCAATATCGGTCATGATAGTATTGAGAAAATCATAGATAGCCATATTTATAGATTTGTTTTTTCTAAAACCCTTCTGTTCCCTTACCAAAATGTTGTGTTTCGTGAAAAAGGAACATATACGGTGATAGATAGCTTTCTCAAATATTTTTGATATTACTGGTATTAGAGCAATGGGTCTATAGTTATTAATATCAGTTTTGTCATTTTTTTTAAATAAGGGCTTGATTATTGTTGGTTTTAGTTTATCAGGATAAATTCCAGAGCTGATACTAACATTAATGATGTGGCAAATGGGGCCAGATATCACATCGGAGACAAATTTTAATACTCTTGTAGAGATAGCATCATACCCTACGCTAACTTTATTTTTTAAATCCTGTATTATTCGGTATACTTCATTTGGTGTAGTTGGGGCCAAAAACATTGATTCACAACATGTATTCGGTATCTCATAGCTCGCAGATCTTGAAGCCTTCGAAAGTAATTCTGCTTGATTCACAAAGTGATCGTTAAATGTATTCGCTATGTCACTGGGGTTTGTTATTGTAATCCCGTTATTCTTTATTTCTGTTATATGTTCAAAAGGAGGGCAATGTTTATTTTCATTTATGATCTTCCATGTATCTTTTGATTTATTTGTTGATGTCATTATCTTATGGTTATTTTTTGCCTTTTGCGTCAGTTTTATTATTTTCTTAAGTTTTTGTGAGTAATTTTTAAGTTTAGTTAAGTTATTGGTATTAGGTTTTGCTCGTAGTTGCCAAAGAAGTTGTCTTTTATTTTTGCTACAGCGTCTTATACCGGGTGTTAACCAAATCGGATTCCTTTTTAACTTAATTTTTTTGTTGATCAAGGGGAAACATAAGTCATAAAACAGCTGGAATACTTCCATAAAATTATTGTACGCTACATTAGGATCATCAGCTTGATAAGTATCACAAAACGATAAAGGAGTTAAACATGATCTAAATTTCATAAGGTCATAGCCAAGTGCCTCGACTAACACCTGAGGAAACTGTCGTTGGGCAGCTGGATCAAGGGTTTCATTCAGAAAGCAGTACTTCTGGACACGGCTCGCATTGTTAGGAGGTTCCTCTCTCTGGAGCCCTGACCGCCGGTAGCTTGGACCCTGTTCCCGATACCGGTGGGCTTTAATATTTTTAAATGTTTTTATATTCTAATATTTAAAAATATAATATGTATTTAGTGAAATAAAGGAAATAATATGAAGAAGGTACTTTATATAATAGGTAGGTAGACAGGGGGGGTCAGTGGCTAAATAATAACAACCGCACAGGTCGATCGATCAGGTTAAGCTACGCTTGCCGTGGTTGGGCTGTGGATGGGTGACCATCATTACATACCGTGACCCCTCCGTGCCTCGGAAAGCACGTTAAGCCGTTAGTCCCAGCTGTCATTTGTGGATCTTTGACAGTCGTTACGGGTAGTCAGAAGCCCGAAAGTCTGACAACCAGTCTTACCAAGGGGTATCGTATTACCCAGTAACTGGGTTGTGGGGGTCAGATAAGCAGTCGCTCCATGTAAAATACTGGTATGCAGCTGCATACCAGTAGTTTACATGGAGCGGCTGCATTCGGTTAGTTTGGAAGCCGACCCCAACATAGTTGGGAAAAGGCTAGGCAGTTTATGACAGGTAGTTTACGAAGGTAGTATGAAACCCATTATTGTTATCACTAGCTTCCGCTCGCGATTTCTTCCGCGTAAAACTTTTTGTTCCCCCGACCCACCCCGTCGCATCACATCGCCCGCCTGCGCTATTACTTCGTTTTCGCTAAAGCGAAAACTTCTGACTTTTTTTCTTTTTGCTCAACTCCTAAGGGTTCTAGCGTAATGTTTAATAGCCTATAGCCTTCCTCAAAAATTGGGCTATCAAATGCAAAAACATTTTTATAAATCCGAGCGCTACTTCCAGAGATTAGAGCTTTCAAATAAATAAACTCTTCAGCTTTATTATTTTAAAACTATCTCCTGAGATATTCATTGAAATCAATTAATGATGTCAAGGGCAATTTTGTTCAAAATGAAATACGTAATGAATAACGTATTTATTTGGATACTTAAGGATTATAATCATGTTTATAAAAAGTTATTTTAAACAATACAGTATTATTCCTTATCCAATTAAATACATTATGTACGTTGTGAATTTCATGTAGATCAAAATTGCCTTTTACAGCATATCATTAAAATGAATATCTTAGAAGATATCAGAGATTTAAAAAGCGCGAGCGGCTGGCGGGGCGGTACGAAGTTCGCCGGGTCAGCTAGTATGATTATAAAATGAAACGCGCGAGCGCGAGCCGTCTTGTATTCATATTTTTGTTGCCGCTCCGCTTAGAAGCCCCGGCGAACGCACAGCGCGCGTTTCGGTTTGGCAACGTCGCGTCGCACCAGACGTAGGTAAATTTTAGCAAAATAACGTTATTGGTAACGCTATTTTAATACCGGTAAATCCTGTGTTATAACGTTATATTTAACGTTAAATATTTAACGTAACAGAACGAAATGTTTTGGTAATTTTACCGGTATTTTTTTGGTAACGGTAACCGTCCCTGTCTGTCATTAATTAGCATTGAGCCGACGGTGACTGATATTAATTCCTCCCCTTCTTTGATTACCTCAGCGGCTCCGTGGTGTAGGTAATGTTCTTTTGAACAAATAAAACTTTTCAAATGGCTTTGGTTTTGACGACTTGGACAAGGCGTGTTGAAGTAGGTATCCACTGGTGATATTTATGGAAAGAAGAGGTCCAGAGACAATATAGACGAAACTTCAGAGACTCTGATTATTTTTTTTTGTTCTTAGGTTTTGAGTTTGATAATTCATAATTTACCTTCTTCGGTAGGTAGTTGAAAAGTTTTAGATATTGTTATAACTTAGCAGTTACTTGACGAAAGAAACAAAAGGTGCCCGAGAGGATTTTTCAAATGTCAACTTGAAGAAAGTATTTTATTTTGAAAGATCCAAAACAAGTCCAGCAAAAATAAAACACAAAATCAAACCATAATACCCCTAAACCAATAAGAAAACCTTTTATACATAACAAATGAAACTTCTTGCAACCGGATATGTCCCAATAAAGCGGCCATATTGTTTTCCGCGGATTAATAGCGGGAGCCGACCGCGACGCGCCGTCTCAACGGTCTTGGGTCTGGCGAAAAGAATACTGCTAATTAATCAAAAGTCGCCTTCCCTTGATTTCCATAGAGAGTTTTTCCATAGACTTATTACCTCCCGCGAAGTTTATCCGCTAATGGTCTCCTTTGTAAAGCAGTTTGGGATTGAATTTTCGTTTTTGCGTCTCGACGGGTCTATTGTGGGCTTTCTGGGGCTCAGTAAAGTTTTAATCCCTTGTTTATTGTGTTTACTTGGTTATTGACATGGATTTTCTAGGGTGGTTTAACTGTTATTGTGTAGAGCGTTTTTTTGATGATGTGATGTGCTTTAATATGTCAAATGATCATGATAAATGATTTATATTCTGTAAGTAGGTTTATACAAACACTTTTACACGTCAATCATATTTTTTTAAACTAGATGAGGTCTGATTTGGTTTTAATGTAGAAGATGTTTGTGTAGGTAACTTTCGGGCAGAAAAAACACAAAAAAAGTTTCCAAGGGCGAATAGAAAGGCATTTATGTTTGTTACTTTTCAATGTGTGTTTTACACAACATTTTGGAAAGTAATACCAAACACAAACTAATAATACTTTACTCAAACTGTTCGCAAACACCAGCAGCGCATGAATTATGAAATCTTTGATTTATTTCTAAGATGGCGGCAACAACCAAGAATATTGCCTCAGCATACGTCACCGCAAACTTACCTCTTTGCACAGCTTTTATTAATAAAACCAGAGATTTATGCGCCAACTTTTTAATATTTATGGCACAGCAATAAATTGTTGGCGACGAGTTTCGGGGGATAGGGTTGATTATTTTCTCGGTAGGGGAGGATCAACAAGTAAACATTCTTATTATTACTTTCTTACTACAAGAAAGTTAACTCTGCAGAAAGAACTGGCATTTGTTTTCGTGAATAAAAGGATACCTATTGCAACGGAATCCGTGGACGGAATTGTACCTAGTCATTGCTTTCGAAGGTAACTCTGTCTGTCTGTATGTTATTACGTTTTCAAGCCTAAATCAGTGAACGGATTTCGATAAAATTTGGCAGAGAGATACATTGCATCCCGGGGAAGAACATAGGATAGTTTTTATCGACATACCTCGCGGGCGAAGCCGCGGGTGGAAGCTATATTATAAATGTTAAAGTTTGTGAAGATGTTTGTTCTCAATCACGCGTAAACCGTTGAACAGATTTGGATGAAAATTGGCTCATAGATAGACCATTTCCTGGATTAACACATAGGATACTTTTATCCCGATATTTCAACGGGATCGAAACTTACGCGGGTGAAACCGCGGGGCGCTGCTAGTAATTAATAGATAATCCATAATGTTTTCCAACCGATTAATTCCATAAAGTTTGTTAACTTAGTAGTTATCTTAAGTATTCATGAAAAGGAGACGGCGAATTTGTACGGCAAGTGGTCTACGTTGCTGTTACGTTGTTGTTGTGATTTACGTTATTTTAAACTGCACGTTGTAGCTGTGCAAGTTAGAAACAACTTCTCTTTCTTACTTTTCAACTAAAACCTACATTTAGGAGTCTACTATTGGACATAAGCCTTTCCCAAAGTGCTCCCACTAGCTTTATAAAACCGAGCTTGAACACTCCAACAATTAAATTAAATAACACTATTCCTAAGCGACACCATGTCATCTAAGATCAATTTTCTACACCTCCATTTACCGACAATGTTCCCTCCATCTTCACATCTGTCAAACTAATAAATCTACACATTGAAAACTGGAGCGTGGTTGATAGAAGGTACAGTAAGCAGCACGTCATTGTTTAGAAAACCAGTAAAAGCTGTCCTCTTACTCTATTAAACATCATATCTAGAATAGAATAGAACAGAATACTCTTTATACTCTTTTTTTTCTTTTTTTTTTCTCTTTATTCATCTTTACATTACTTTTAAGTAATGTAAATATTATGTAATGTAGATATCTATATGTCTATATAAATAAAAAGAAAAGTCCTGACTGACTGATTGACTGACTCATCAACGCCCAGCCCAAGCCCTTGGACCTAGAGAGCTGAAATTTTGCACAGAGGTTCCCTATATAATGTAGACAAGGAATAAGGAAGGATTTTTCGAAATTCAATTCTTACGGGGGTAAATGGGGAGAGGGTGAAATTTCACGCGGACGAAGTCGCGGGCTGAAGCTAGTTATTTATAATATTGAAGCTAGTATATCATAAAGCTCCGTACTTATACGCTAGGCGAGTTCAGGGTCAAAGTGTTACACCGACGTGCAGGCGACTGTACGACCAGAGACAATGAAAGATAAATCAACAGCATACGTCAGTGGCCGCGGGCACTTCTTGTCTCTGTCTCAAGAAACGTCTGTGGGACCATTACATTAAATTAATATCTGAAGGATGTCGCCAGATATTGGGTAGGTAGTTAGATTGCAGAAGGTTGGGTTCATTGAAAGCAGATTTTCAGCTTTGCGTTAAGAGGGTAGATACTTACCATATCTAAGCTTGAGATTCTAAGCAAATTTTCCTTAATTTTCCAAAAGTTTTAAAACTAGCTTTTCCCTTCGGCTTCACCCGCGTGGAGGCCAGAAATTGTGTGAAAAGTGCCAAGTTTCGAAATCCGTGAAAGGTAACCCAGACAGAGACGGAGTTACTTTAGAATTTTGTATAAGTAATATTACTTAGTATGGATTATGACATCAGAGTTTATTTAGGTCTACTTTGAAAAATAGTAGTTTTTAGACTTAATTCTCGGTCTTAACTAAGCTTTAGCATTATGTTCAATCAGCCTATAATGTTCCCACTTCTGGGACACAGGCCCCCTCTCTGTGGGATTGGTGGATGTCACATGTCTTCGAATTTTTGGTTCTAGGTTTTGTCGGTTTCCTCACGATAATTTCCTCCACCGTTTCGAGAGCAGGTGGTAATGAAATTATTTACATTTCTTTTTTTAAGTTAAGCGCCTGCGTGTACACACACCAGCAAATCAAGCTACTGTAATACAATCTGTCCTTTAATAGATTTTCAACTTTATCTCTAAAGGATAAGGTTCAATGTTGATTGGGAAAATTTGACAGTTTCGGATAACTTGATGTGCTGGCGTCTGTACATTTCTTGACTACGTATCGTATACAATTCATATCGAGTACTTGGTAAGTTGGTATCTACTTACTATCTACAAAACCACTTGTAATAAGTTGTAACTAGTCTCAATTCTACTATGACTTGCCTGCACAGTGGTTAAAATCACGTTATTAACCGTAGACAAAAGACGGGAGGGGTGACCGCGACAGTGGGTGGAGGGGGAACGGGTGCGGATTACGATTTACTCCAGATATTTGCAGATGAGATTTGAAAGGTATTCAGAATTGTCGCATTCATGCCAACCCATTGTCTGCAACCGACGCTAATTTTGTACGAAGACTGATTGGTATTTTATAAATTAAATGTAGGGGAATATTACTTTGGATGGCTATATTTTGTTTCAATGAAAGTATTCGATCAAAGATCGAAGAAAAAATCTAACTGAGACTGAAATGTGTTTAGACTCGAAAGAGAAAAATAAGTTCAAAATCATAGTGCATTTTATATTAAGTTTTTAATGTACTAAATAAACAGTAAACCGCGTGTTCAACACTAGCTTCTACCCGCGACTTCGTCAGCGTGAAATTCCTTGTTTCCCCGACCCACTCCGTCGCATCCACAGAAATCTAAATAATAAGGCAAAAGATTTCTGTGGTCGCATCGCATCGCATGCCAGTGATATTAATTCGTTTTCGCTCAGTGTACTTTCTGACTTTTTTGTTTTTACTCGGCTCCAAAGGGCCCTAGCGTGATGTCTTGCTCAAGAATTAGACTATCAAATGCAAAAAGTAATTTTCAAATCCGACGTATTTTCAGAGATTAGCGTGTTCAAACAAACAAACCCTTCAATGAAAAAGCTATTATTAATATCTATGGTATATATAGATATCGATAAATATAGAACTACAGAATCCATTACGTAATAACAATTATGTCCCAAGTTTCCATTATAACCCCTTCACTACGTGATACTTCAAACAATGACACTCGTAGACAAGTGCTACGAGTGAGCAATATGATGTAGCATCGTGAAGCAATTCGTAGCAATGTCGTAGCGAGGCGTGACAAATTCGTAGTCTTGCTGTAGCACTTCGTAGCAGTTAAGACGGTAATATAAGAATGAAGTCAAAGTCAAAGTTTTTATTGGCAAAACATAGCTGGGTGTTAAAATAGCTGTTGTAAATAAAATATGTATATTATGTACTTCCACTATGTTTTGCCGTTGACGGCGTACAAATATCAATAAATTAGGTATCTAAAATTATATTATGTAACAGAATTAACTTTCATTAAAATTAAATGATGGAATCTATCCACGCCAAATAACATACAACTTATTCTAAATAAAGTTAACAATGAAAAAGAAAGAAGATGTTTTTATCTGTTTACTTGCGCTAATCGGAAATATACTTACTTAAAAAAATCCTTGCACTATTTTTTCTAAAGAATGAGTTTTTGATGCAATTTGTTGAAAAACTTTATTTTCATCAAAAAAAGGCAGAAAATAATATTGATTCTGCTGCCGTACATTTAAAACATCCCTCTTCACCGTGGGAGGTACGTTGACTATGCAATTTTAAATTCCTCGCAACCATTTTAAAGCGGCATTATGACTAGTGGTGTTCAAAGTTGCTATAAGGCAATCACTTGCTTAATGCTTAATGCTTTATATTTTAATCATGATTTTTAATATGCTTTATTAAATCATGCTTTTTTTATACGCGTAGGTACCTGATACTTGACTTGTTATGTTACGGGCGGGCGCGAATAAAGCAAGCGCGGTGACTGACAGCATGCTAAAGAATATTACATCGCGTTTATGAATTACGATAAAACAGATACAATCAACTCAACCAACAACAACAACAACAACTCAACAACAACAACAACATCAACAACAACAACTCAACAACAACAACTCAACAACAACAACAACAACAAACTCAACAACAACTCAACAACAACAACATCAACAACAACAACATCAACAACAACAAACTCAACAACAAAATCAACAACTCAACAACAACATCAACAACAAAATCAACAACAACTCAACAACAACAACTCAACAACAACAACATCAACTCAACAGCAACATCAACAACAAAATCAACAACAACAAAATCAACATCAATAACAACAACAACAGCATCAACAACAACTCAACAACAACAACATTAACTCAACAACAACAACATCAACAACAAAATGAACAACAACAACTCAACAACAACAACAGCATCAACAACAACAACTCAACAACAACAACATCAACAACAACATCAACAACAACTCAACAACAACATCAACAACAAAATCAACAACAACAACAACAACTCAACAACAACATCATCAACTCAACAACAACATCATCAACTCAACAACAACAAAATCAACAACAACAACAACTCAACAACAACAACATCAACTTTCCTTCATACTTATACATATCCTCATATACCTCATACGATATTTATTAATATATAATTATTTATTTACACTAAAAAAGTACGAAGCAAAATAATCACAAAAGTAAAAAACACGAACCAAATAGCATATCATTAATTATATTACGTATTTACGTGAGCCGCCCGAGATCGCAAATCACACGCGGTGCTTGCTTATAACGATTTATTATTATATTCATTGCTTAATGCGTTTCGCGCGATGACAGAGACAGAGTGCGATGTAAAAAAGCAATAAGCAAATAGCAACTTGTGAGAGCCACGATAGCGTTTGCTTTATGATGTGTGTATTAAGCAATGTGCTTTATTTTGCTATATGATATATTAACCACCACTAATTATGACGATCTCTTTCAATTCTTGTGTGTGTGGCGCCCCCTGGTGCATAACGCTGGATTCCCACTGTCAATATTATGTTTTTCGCTGTGGGGTGGCAATATGGGCAATACCTGACCATTTTCTTTTTGCTTTCGGAATTTATCTGGCTGGCCTGTTGGTCTAGTGGTCAGTGACTATGACTGCTATGCCGGAGGTCGTGGGTTCGATTCCCACCCAGGACAAATGTTTGTGTGATGAGCATGATCATTTGCTCTGCGTCTGGGTGTAATTTATCTATATATGTATGTATTTAGAAATATATAAGTATGTTTATCAGTTGTCTAGTACTCATAACACAAGCTCTGCTTAGCTTGAGACTAGACGGCGTTGTGTGATAGTTGTGGAATATTATTATTATTATTATCAAGGAGTTTCAATTCAAACATTAATTTTTCAAGGATTTTTTTACAATATTCTTTTGTTTTTGTTGTCCTTTCTAGTCACCTTGTATAATACAGTCATCATCATCATCATCATTTCAGCCAAAAGACGTCCACTGCTGGACATAGGCCTCCCCCAAGCACTTCCACTTCGACCGGTTCTGTGCATCTCGCATCCAACGGGTTCCTGCGGCCTTCACAAGGTCGTCGGTCCACCTTGTGGGAGGCCTTCCAACGCTACGTCTTCCGGTACGTGGTCGCCACTCCAGAACCTTTCGGCCCCATCGGCCATCTGTTCTGCGAGCAATGTGCCCTGCCCACTGCCACTTAAGTTTGGCAATTCTGCGGGCTATGTCGGTTACCTTGGTTCAATATAATACAGTAGATTATTATTA
Organism: Oligia fasciuncula; assembly: GCA_963082905.1. Taxonomy (NCBI): domain Eukaryota; kingdom Metazoa; phylum Arthropoda; class Insecta; order Lepidoptera; family Noctuidae; genus Oligia; species Oligia fasciuncula. The sequence goes on from OY720401.1 coordinate 6,490,324, forward strand.
TTATTCTAGATTTTTGTGACCGCTGTACAATATTTCATACATATTTACGGAGACGCTGGTGAGTTTTTGGCTGTGCAAACTCTTGGTACAGCTACTGCATGGTTATTTAAATATTTACGCCATTTCAAAGATAGCCGGAAAACTATTTCATATTTTGGAATTCTAAACCCTCACTCAACAAACAAGTTTATAGCTAGAACCAAGTACACACACGTCAAAAATAAAGCCCCGTCCACACTCGTCACCGCGCGGCAAACAATGCGTCTACCGCTTCCCGTGACGCCGCCGCGCCATTGTGACGACAGAGCGGGATCCATTGCAGAACGTGGCTTGACGGATGTGGAGAGAAAAAGCGTTTCCAGTTGAAAGTGTGTTGAGGATTGGATAAAAAAAAATATATTTTTGTTATAAGTGCCGTTTATTCTTTCTTAAGCATTCATAAAAGCTGTTGTTTTGACATTACAAGCAGACACTTCAATTGTATTTATTTGTATAGATATGTTAGTAGGTATACAAGCCTATAAATAATAAAAACTTTTTTACAAAAAAAACAACCGACTTCCAAAAACACTATAAAGTAAAAAATAACTTTAATTTCGGAAGTCGGTGTCTTTGGATTTGTATTTTAGTTTTTTGCCACCGACTTCCGAAATTAAAGTTAATTTTTACTTTATAGTGTTTTTTGGAAGTAGGTTGTTTTTTTTGTAAAAAAGTTTTTATTTTTCACTTTTTAGTGGGTCAGTTTGTAATTTATCTAAGTTACAATAGCCTAATGTCAACTGCTTATCACCATTTACAAAATATTGCTTTTCCCGATGCAGGGACGTTAATTGTTGAGGAGTTCTCCTGGTAAGAACCAGGAGAACTCTTCAACAACCACTCACCATACGCATTGTGACGAGGATAAATTGTTTAGCAACCGTATTAAAGTAATCGAATCGCAACCCGTGAAATATTTGGCATTGAGTAGTTCCGATGGCCATCTGTGGTCTTCATCATCAGCTCCGCTTTACCAAATGATGATTTCAGAGAGCAAATACTCAAGTTACTTTAAAAAATACCCAAATCGCTATAGCTTTGCCTATAAAATTTGAGGGTTTCCCTCGATTTCCATGGGATCCTCTCATCAGATTTCAACTTGATGATAATGGGACCACCTCGAGAGTATACCCTTTCGGAATTTTGAAAATCGGTCCACAAGTGGCGGAGTAATCGCGTAACAAACACACAAAAAAAAAAAAACATACCGTCGAATTGAGAACCTCCTCCTTTTTTAAAGTCGGTTAAAAAAGAAACAAGGATTCCCGTTTTAAAATTAAATATACCTACTGTCCTAGAATTCAAATGTAAAATCATTACAACCCCATTCTTTTCAAGTCGTTCAGAATGTGTGTCTATTTCCACATCGCGTGAACAATGCGTGCTTCAACCGTTTCCCGCGCGTCGCCGCCGCCATTGTCGCGCCCGCGTCATCCGTTGCGGATGGTGTACCCGGGGTTTTAGGGATGCTGACTGGTGGTTCTTTATGTGGATAGATAAAAATTTGATTTGTTTAGTTGGTTTTGATGAGCAGGTAATCGTTAATTGTCGCATAATCAAATGCTGTGAATGTGTGTTATGCTCATTTATAGGTACAGAAATCTTTTTATTTTAATATAAAGCCATCTAGAACTAGCTTACACACATGTAAGTTATAGGCTTCTTCTATATCTGTAAGAATTCTAGTTTTTTAATTTTAGTAGAAAGTCAGAAATTCCCAGTAGGTATATTATAAAAAAAAACCTACTAAGTACTTTCTTTATATAGTCATTACATTTCTCTAAAATCTTCCTCAAAAAAGTTAAGTACACCACGTAGTATTTTTCAAATCCTGTAAAACTCCATACGGAACCATTCGCTTTAATATGAACGCGGTAGTATAATTTGCGTAGTGACGTAGACACGTACGTATCTCTCGCAGGAATCGCTTAGAGTTCAAATAAACTATGAGAGGCATGGACAATACAGTTTTTTTTTAGACTATAGTAATAAGTTAGTAAAGCAGCCGTATGCCGTAAGAAAGCATTAATCCCAGTTCTTTTATAGAATTTTAGGAACTCTCAAGGTTGATACAGATTATTTTTGTACAAGTGAATACTAGGTACCTATATGTACGGATTTTCAAAACGGGTATAGGTAAATATTTTAAGACAAAGAAGACATAATAGGTACGTAAAACTTTGAAGATTAAGAAGACTGCTTTTCAAACGAATACATTTTTAATTAAAAATAATTTTAATTCTATGTCTTGACAGTATACTTAACAATACATATTGTAGTTGTTATTATGTAAGTTCATATTATTTTAATTCTGATTTATTTACGCCCAAGGATATCACATAGGTAGATACATATTTATCAAATGAATTTCTTCGAAGAAGTATCGCTATACTTAATGACTTTTTTTTTTTTGCGGATGGCAATTCATCAAATGATCCCTCCCGCTCTGGGTGGAGCGGAAGGTTGTGTCAGACTCTTACTGACTAAAACCCACCCATGTTCCTTTAGTTATGTTCCGGGCCAGCGGTAACCCTTTCGGACAATCCCGCTGACCATACTTAATTACTTAAGTAATATTTTTTAAATCTAGGATTTCATAAATCTTTCATTCACGGAACACCTTTTAATATAGTCAGAAATCCGTACGAGGACAGGCAAGTCCCCCTAAGTAAACCAAGTCTCAATGTCGTTCCCGATGTTTGCTCATTAGATTTACCGGATTTGCGGCAGACTTCCCGTTTAAATGTCTAGAACATTCAACATACGTGTGTGCGTGTGTGTGACAAAGTTTTAGAAAGACAGATGAAGAATAAAACGAAAATAAATAGGAACACATAATTTATTTTAAATTATTAAATTACAGTCGCTTTCCGTTTCTGTTTGTTAGCGCGGGGAGCAATGAAATAGTGGACTGTATTTTAGGCAATGGTTTAATGCCGCTAATATCTACAATTTTACTTTCCCGGACAAACAATAAGGTATTAGAGAGGAGTATCGTCCGTCGCGGTGGAGTCCGTGGAAGCGAGTGGTCGTCGGGCCGAGCCGTGTCGCCGCCGCGCCGCGTCTCAACTCGCCGATGACGCGCCGATCACGCTGCCTACGCGTGCAGACCGCGTGCAACGCGCTGTGTTGGGTTCGATTCCCAACACTGTTCGTGTGACCGATTTGCCTAGCCTTTTCCCAACTATGTTGGGGTCGGCTTCCAGTCTAACCGGATGCAGCTGAATACCAGTATTTTACATGGAGCGACTGCATGTCTGACCTTCACAACCCAGTTACTGGGTAATGCGATACCCCTTGGTAAGACTGGTTGTCAGACTTTCGGGCTTCTGACTATCCGTAAGGACAGTCAAATATTCACGAATGACAGCCGGGACCAACGGCTTAACGTGCTTGCCGAGGCACGGAGGGGTCTTGGTATGTAAAGACGGCCACCCATCTACAGACCAGCCGCGGTAAGCGTCCCCTAACCAGATCGATCGACCTGTGCGGCTGTAATCATTTAGCTTCATCTTAAGGATCAAGCTAGCTTTTTGTGTGTTACCAACTCAACACAACAACACCTTCGTTACACTCGTTGTCTCACCGTTTTACCATAAAAAATCAACATGAGATACAATTCCAATATTGTACATACAATATTTTTTATTTTTCACTTCATTTGGTTGCACCGATAGCACCGTATCGAATACGCATTCGAGCACGTATCGCCGATCTCCAATCGACTCCAAATGGAACGCGTCTCGATATCTCACAAAGAGGAATATTTAACATGACATGCGTCTACCGTATACGTATTTTGTGACAAACATGACGAATTAGGAACGAACATGTTTCAAAGGCAGACTTTGTGATAGCAGAGGGATAGCTAAAATAGACAAGAATTCTGAAAATGGTTCAATGGAAACTGGCATGCTGCTCGTGAAAGCTCACTTACAAATAGTGGCCTACCAATTAATAGTTCGTGAACTTGCTGCTATGCTAATGCTTTTACCTGCGGGCCTAAAAAGGCCACTTTGGCAGAATCATAAAAGGATAACATTATGAATTATAATATGGGGAAGACAGTCGTGTTTTTCTTTATTTCGCTGCACTACGTAGGTATAATCAAAGAGATTGGGATTGGATTGATTGGTATTTTAGCACAGACAAAAAAAAATAACTGAAAAATCCTTCACCAATGAGATTTGATACGATTAACTTAACAGTCCATTATGATTCATAATGTTATCCTTTTATGATTCTGCCAAAATGGCCTTTTTAGGCCCCCTTATAATGATAGAGCAGTGCTAGCGGTAACGGCCGCGACTTACTACTTATAGGCGGTAGGGTCGATCCCAGGCAGGCGCTTTACTTTTTGTAAATTTTTTCATCACCACTGCTCTCAAAACGGTGAAGGAAAACATCGTGAGGAAACCGGCATGCTCTAGAACCAAAAATTCGAAGACATGTGACATCTCCCAACCCGCATTGGGCTCGTGCGCGGCGTGGCTCTCACCGAGAGGAGGAGAAGGAGTTTAATTTCTATCATACAGTGAAAGAAAAAAAAAACACATCATACGGTGAAAGTGATAACATCTTATCTAACTAACCCTACCTAAATAGGCTGCTCCTACAATGCATATTTCTTTCTCAATCTTGTTGGGTTCATATCAGCGACTGATGTATCAAATACGCTCCACGTCCCGATAGGCATGAAACGTGTCCCGAATCAGACGTCGCGTAATATTTAAATACGAGAGTGGGTTTGCGTGTACATCTATCGGGATGTAGTGACACGCTGTCGAAACGCGATACTCCCGCCGCGCCGCGCCGCGGTGCGATCGCCATTTTTATTCTCGTTACGAATTTGAAAATTGTAGGAACGTCGTGTTTTGGTGCAGGTTACATTGGCAGTGATTGGGATTGTGAAAGCCTTTTGCTGTAGAAATAAATTGTACGATTTTCCTCTCTTTTTTTTAAACTAGCTGCGGCCCGCGGTTTCACCCGCGTAAATGTCGATCCCGTGGGAATATCGGGATAAAAAGTAGCCTATATGTTAATCCAGGGTGTCAGCTACTTCCAGACAAAATTTTATCAAAATTATTGTAGCCGTTTGAGCTTGAAGAAGTAACAAACAAATAAACACATGCACACACGCACACACAAACTTTCGCCTTTATAATATTAGTGTGATGACATAGCCGTTAAAACTTGTTACAAATTAAAACAATTAGAGGTCATCGAGAGTATGGTGTTCCGTGTCATAAATGGACAGTTATTCGGGTAACTACTACAGCAGTGTTCATAATCTCAGACAATTTACATTCCATCGCCACCTAATCAGATATCTACTTTAGAGAAATGTATTCTAAGTTGATTTTTGAGTGACCTTTTGTAATATAAAGGACCTAATAAGTTTTCGTTGCAATTATAAAAAAAACTGTACCGTAACAGTAAATTTTCTAAATTGAGGGGTATCTATATAAAACAGAAATTGAAGAACCAACCTAACCTAACCTAACTTATGAACAACGGAAAAATAAAATCACATAATTTCGGTACGTCACTTATTATTTATTGTAAAAGAAAAATGTAAAAAAAAGTTTGCATACAAACCTCCGGCATTATTGCGCGTTGTGTTGTCTACGCCGTAGCGGTGGAGTAGCATCGTAGCAACGTAGCACGCACCTTTATTGCCTACGACGGCTACGACACAAAGAAACGTCGCTACGCGGCTTTGAATAGGAATACGGGAGGATGTAGGAAGCACAGGTTTAGAAAATGGAGGTGACAAAAAAGATTTTGAATACCTATAATGAGAATAAGATAATATTACTTATTGTGTACCTATTTATTTACTTTGTAAATGAGAAAAGAAAAGTAAATAAATACACAGAAGCGTGAATGAACATGTTATGACAAAATTGGAGATTAGTAGTTGAATTATGATGATAATAATAGACATATTATAATAATAAGTATTTTGCAATATTTAAGATACCTTTTTTATGTGCTTATAATAATTTACCTTAATTTCAATGTATGTTCTTGTTTTATCTTATTACTTAAATAGCAAGCAGTAACTTAGCTGGGTCATTATAATTTCTATCTTTTAGAGACTCTAACAAAATTATTTTTGTGCCAATTTCTGCCTATTTATTATTCGTATCGCTATTTATTTGTAAATGTATTTTGATACGAGACAATCAGGCATTAAACATTGTTATTTATTAAACAACCAGATACCTTATCAAATGTTTTCATAGCTCCTTGTCGTTTGCTTTGACGGAATGTAAACGTCGGCGTGGCATTGTGTAGCGATACGATAACGCTTTTATTATTATTAGCCGCCGTGGGGTAGGCAGTAGTCGGCACATCATAAAAACATCGCATAACAAGAGATTCTGAAAGGTACTTTTTGAAAGCGACTTCATAATATCATTTTGAGATAGTCATCAGAATTCTCTCTTTAACTTGGGCATGAAATTCGGCTGTTTGACGAACGATAATATAATCGTCACCGATCGGTTTCTTAACCTTAAGTAGTATAGTATAAGAACATATATTATACACTACCTTCGCCCCGCGAATTCACCCGCGTAAATTTCGATCCCGTGGGAATATCGGGATAAAAAGTAGCCTATATGTTAATCCAGGGTGTCAGCTACCTCCATACAAAATTTTATCAAAATTGGTCCAGCCGTTTGAGCGTGAAGAACTAACAAACATATAAACACACACACACTCACAAACTTTCGCCTTTATAATTCTATTGTGATATAATATATATTATATAAATTACATAATTATATATCATGCCTAGGTGAATATTATCAAGTTTACCGATAGTGCGCTTTTTTAATTGCTAACTTGACGATATTATCACGCATACATACCTACTACAATAATCATCAAATAATCAATCATCATCATTTCAGCCGAAAGACGTCCACTGCTGGACATAGGCTTCCCCCAAGCACTTCCACTTCGTTCCTGCGGCCTTCTCAAGGTCGTTGGGCCACCTTGTGGGAGGCCTTTCAACGCTACGTCTTCCGGTACGCGGTCGCTTCAGAACCTTTCGGCCCCATCGGCCATCTGTTCTGCGAGCAATGTGCCCTGCCGACTGCCACTTAAGTTTTACAATTCTTCGGAAATAATCAATAATAATCATTTCTGCCTAGCCTTGGGAAAAGGCTAGGCAGATGATGAATATACCTACTAGTAGGTACTACAATAGTTATATGCACGTTTCCATACCTCTACAAGTTACTTGATTTGCTTAATTGTTTATTGTCTTCTTACGGATGTGTTGCACGGAGCCCTACGAATACTTGCATAATTAATATTGTCATTATAATTTACTAACTTCAAATAGCAAGTCACATCTTGTAACAACGTTTTGATTGAGCAGAGGGAAGACGCCGCCGTGAACTCATTAATATTACACTAAGTACACATAATTAGCGGAATTCACACTCGCGTGTGGGGAGTATGTTAACAGTAAAGCTTGTAATACCCCTTTTTATAAAGATATAATTACAGGAATGAGCAAGGAAGTTACAATTACAACTAAGAAATCATTATTGTGTTGTTGATGTTGATGACACTGTGCTGCGGGGGAGTTTGTTGCGCCACTTCTTCTTCCCAGCGAAAGCACTAGGAAGTGGTGAAGGGCTATCATAAGTAATTTTGACGTTCGTAAAGTGCTGATTTTCAGCCTAATTTGAATAAATTACTTATGATTTTGATTTTAATCAAGAAACTCCAATGTGGGAAAACATTACTTCCGACCAAAGTACTTATTAGACAGATAAAAAAATGCCTACGGTCCTACGAGCACCAAACGAGAAAAGAAAATTAATTATTCTCATTTTTTTAAATTCCCAACATTGTCACGTAACCCACCACATACATTGTCACCACAAAAAAAGTCTCAAAACGATCCACGATCGTTCATTCAAGCGTCATTACATTCATTCGTTCATTACATTCACTCGGTCATAATAGTCGTTATCTAGAGATGGATCTGGTTAGGAAATTGGGTACATTCAGCTTTCTGGTCGACTGGGCTGCTTGATTACTGTGTCGTAGTTCCGGGTTCGAGGCAAGAGCGGGTAATGGATTTTTGGCCCTTTTTTGCCAATTTTTAAGCGGTGCGGTGACGCATTGAAAATGGAAATGCTGTGAAAATTGCACGTGAATGAATCACGCAATCGAAATAATAAATTATACTAAAACCCGTATTCAGAAAGGATTCTAATTAAAAAAAAAAATACTAACACGCCGTCAAATCAAATCAAAATCAAAATATTTTATTTCACTTTATGAAACGTCAGAAGTTAGGGGCACGGTTCCCATTGATCGTTTCCTATGGAGAAGAGCTGGCAAGAAATTCCACGGGTACTTTTTTTTAAATAATTGGCTTTTACAATGTTTTCAAATTGCAGTATTAATAGGTATGGGAGGACAGCGTAGGCCTGTCAATATAATAATAGCAGCCAATCCTTAGTATTTGATTTAGCAACAGATTTACTTGAGCTTTCAAAAACCGTAGATTTATTAGGCCCTTCTCTGTTTTCCGCAGCACTTAAAAGTTCCACGTTTTTAGCCACTACAATTTCATAAAACATAAGTTAATCCTACTCTAAAAACTTCACCATTCTGTATGCCTTTTAAATCCCATGAACCGCAGTCGACGCAGCACATGCGTCTGCCAGTCATTAAACATGTACACGGTTTTTTGTTTTTATTTGTGAATGGCAACCTGTGACGGATGTCTAAAAAGAGATACATTGTCCAGTTTGAGCATAGTAAAAAAAAAAAAAATGTGGATTCGAAAAAGGAAATGCATTCAATATTTTGCGTACGCGATGTTACCACGTCTGTAATGTAACCGGATATCTACTTAGCTGTATGGTTTGGAAAAGCGTACTTGCTAACGATGTTGTTTGTAATTGTTGTTGTTGCAATGTTTGTTGTTTTTTCAATACATTTATCTAATGAATCTAAGATTGTGTTTAGTTTACGAGTAGTTTATGATCTTCCCTGTGCAAGTTCCAATAAATACTTAGGTAATGTTTTCTTTCTATTAATAGCTAGTAAAACTTTTAAACAATTTGATTCCAACGAGGTAAGATTGTTTTAGGTATCCCTGGAAGTACTGACCAGATTACACAAAAATTTCACTGATGGAAAGCTACACTATTGGCGAGTAGGTACCATAGGAAATATTGTACGTTTTAGATGACACCCATGCAGACGAGGTCGACACCTTGTCCAATCAATCCTTGACCAAAATGTCCAATCAAGAACTAAAACATCGATTAAAGTCTCCAACAGTTACGAACCATCAATCAATTTCCCAAAACTCAAAGACATCCAAGGCATCTAATAAAATCGTCATAAAGAAATTAATCCGCGCACAATGAGGCAGCAATAAATCATACGTCTTTGGAAGCGCACTTGTCGGGATAATCTGTGCGTTTTAAAGCCGTCATCGGCTTAGCACCTCCCTCCTCGCCCCCTTGCCTCACCCCCTAGCGTCAGAGAGGCACTTCACGTGCGTTTTGACGCGATTATCATACCCCGCCGGTATCTGCGCGCAATATTGTTTGCGTTCTGGAAATGAGAAGGCTTGGATGTGGTATTGTGCAGTTGTAGAAATTACTTTTTTTTTGTATTTATGTGCTTTCTAAAAAAGACACAATAATACAAAGAGGTTTTTGGAAAGTTTTTGTGGTACCCTTTATACGTTTGTTTCTTTTCTTGACTTACTGAAATATGAATACACTGTCGTGTGGAGAGCTATGTGAGATGAACATCGAGGAGAAATTTTTGCGACATATTAACACTCCACTGTACTTGAATACACAATCTGAGATAATTTACACGTAATCAACTATCGTTATACGTGTCATACGTTTATAATGAAAATAACCTAAAAATCGGTTGTAATAGAGTTAGATCTTTGTCATGTATGTGATGTACTTAAGACGCTAAATCTTTGTCATGTATGACATAGAGATAGTGTAGCCAAAATCAAATAAGCAATCTGAGTTTCTAACTTCAAATATACTTAAATTAGCTAGCGAAACTTCAGAGACGGGATAGTTATCGATATCTAAATACAATAAAACAAAAAAAAAGATTTTCTAAACTTTATACGTTCAAGTAACTACAGCTCATTACAGAGTCAACGCCCGGCGTAATGTAGTTACTTGAAATTATGAGTTAAAAAAATCTGTTTTTTTTTTGTTTTATCGTGTTTAGATCCATATTATATCCATCACATCTGTAAAGTTTGGCCAGCTTATATATTTGACCCTGTACTGTCAAAACGTTTTCCTCGCCAACATTGCCGCATCCTAATTTTCTGATTTGTATTTTATTACGACATCTGCACTTCTCTTTCACCGCCCGCGGAGCGGTTTTTGAATCTGCTTCCTTTGTGAAGGTTTTAATATGGAAATTAACGTTCGCTGCCGTGTGACGAAACACCTCTACAACCATATTATTTACCATTCCCCACACATCTTCACCACCCTTATTTCAAAGGCATAAAGTGGCATTTCCTTTGAATTTTGTTTGTAAAAAAAGTGGTTTTGCCGCTGAACGTTGGGCGAATTTGTCGCTAAAATCCACGCGTTGCTGTGAGCCGCCTAATTGAATTTTTTATGTACTTTTACAGTGGCTTTGATTTTTTTTTTGCTGTGAATTCGTGTGTTTAATTCGCTGGCTGTCGGTTTACTTGATGGCTTTATATTTGTGCAACTTTTCAAGCCTGTTACGTAATAGGTAACTGTAATTTAGTTTGTCATAATCACTAAGCTTGGCACTCAATTTGATGATCGTAATAAACTGGTCTATGTCCTATGTCCAGCAGTGGACGTCTTTTGGCTGAAATGATGAATAAACTGGTCCTATCGACCTCAACATCCCTGTTTTAATCTTTTTCCCAATATCTAAACTAAGAGAGAGAAAACCTGAATAAATTAGGGTGGATAAAATCGGTTTTCGCAATGTAAAAAAAAAAAAAAACATAAGTAGTACATACAAATAAATAAATAAAATTGAAGTGGCTGTTTGTTATGTCAAAATAACAGATTTTTACTAAATGCTTATGGAAGTCCATACGGTACTTCAAACAAAAAAACTATTTTTTAATTTTTTTGTCTGTAGGTAGGTAATACGGGCTGGTTTCCGCAACTCCACGACAATGCGCGTATTTTACGAAAATGTTCCGGCTAATCTCCGAAACGGCTGGCCCGATTTTGTCGGGACTTTCATTGGCAGATAGCTGATGTTATAAGGTATAACTAGGCTTATTTACTGTTATTTTAGAAAAATAATTAGGGTTCCACGCAAATAAAATCCGATTTGTTTTCCGACATGCACACGAACAAAGTCGGGCACAGCTAGTCTAAAATAATAGCGAGGTAGCTTTAAGCAGGACGGATAGAAATAACTCCCAGGTACTGTGAAGGTCCAGACGGGACCTCCACAGTTTAATTAAAAGAAGATAGACTTGGAACTAATATATTATTAAGACAAGTTTATAATTCAACGATAATTCGAGCACTCCTATCTAATAAACTGAAACACCATATTAAATTATTTGACACTCATTTGAATGTTCGAATGGAACACGTATACAATTATGTCCAGCCAGAGCCTTTTGCTAAAGGCAGGATCACACAGACTCTACACACAGAACTTAAGCCTTACAGTTATTTTTATTTCTGTTTGCTACACAATTCCATCCTATTCAGAATATTTCCGAGCTACAGAAACGTAACGATTCCAATTTTATTTCTGTCTACATTTGTTCCGTATATCTGTGTGTCTACAAGTTTGTTTTGTTCAGAAGCCTTCCGAGATTTTTTTTAAACCCTGTTATTTTTATCTATACTTAGATACGTAAATAAGTATATAAAAACAATAAAGATTAGGTACACAAAAAATGTTTATTGTAGGTAATAGTACCTAATTTTTGTATGACAGTTAAATAAACTTTCATTGTAATAATATTGTTAAAGTGAATCATGATAATATAGTTCCTCTATCATTAGATGCAGGATCTATATACTATTATTATGTATTACTACGAGAACTTTACGAGACGCTACGACACCTCTACGCTAACGCTACGAGATGTCTCGTAGCACTGTCGTAGCATCTTGTAGCGCGTGTCGTAGCGTTGTCGTAGCGTCTCGTAAAGTTCTCGTAGCGTATTTGGTGAAAGTATTTTTCATTTGCCATATTTCATCAGCCACGCAAAAGTATCCCCAACATACAGCCAAGATCAAAACCTTAGCACAAAAAAGTAACAAATCCCTTGTCCTCAATATTAAAAACGTTACCAACATTTAAACGCAGACTTGGGGCTGTACCCCGTCATGTTTGCTCATCGTCGCGTACGTAAGATTCACGCTCCGTATCAACTGTTTGAATAGAGATACACCACTCTGAGTTTATTGTGAACATCTCCCCTGCCTCCCCACCCACGCTATATTGTGGCAAATCCGATATATCGCTTTCACTTCAAACTCAGTGATATGGTAATGTGACATTTAATTCCTATGCCACCCACCCTTATTAGAGAAGTCCTTTGTTGTTGATTCAATAGTGTGGTGCTATGATTAAAGGATTGGAAATTAATTTACTGGCTGTATAGAGGTTTCAAAAGGCTTGAAAAGTTTATCTTCAACGTTTCATTTTCAATTGAATACAGCTAATATGGAAATCAAACGCGAAAATAAAAAAAACCGAACAGCCGAGTTTAAATTGAAAGAAAATGCTAACGTTCGGTTTAAAAAAGACTTTAGAATTATATTCCGTCGGGCGAGCCGCATCGAAAAAGGAAACCGAAAACAAATCCGCACCGAGCTATCGGAATGCGGATGTATCGTCATTCGAATATTGCCAATAAAACACCGATGAGCTGAAAAATCGATGTGGACAGACGAACCGACACCGCGGATGTCGAACGTCACTATATCACTCGCAACGGTAGAGGCAGTTTGAATTTGAAATATTTTGTTCTATTTTGATGGTGTGCTGTGACGTCGTGCGTCACTGTGTTGTTAGTTAACATGTCGGTAATTAATGTCGTGCAAACAATGGCTTTATTCAGTTGCTTTTTCGCTTTTTTACAGTAATGTTTAGATGAATGGTTTTCTAGGTATGGTAACGTAGACCCTAATTAAATGAAACTAAGTGCGCGCGTCGCTTGGGTAATAACTAGGTAACTGCGCAAGTTAAATGTGATAAGTTTTCTGGAGAGACAAAAAAAAGGCCAATTCCAATCTCATCTCAGCGACAATCAAAGTCAAAAGCTTGTCAGAAACGGAGGGAAAGTAGAGGTATTTTTGACAGATTAAGACATATCAGACTGTGAACGTTCCTAAAATTAAAAGAATTGCCCCTCTGTTTATGGTACACAGCGACAGCGTACTCTGGCGTAAGTCTCCTGCACGGTCACACATCAACACGAGATACATAGTACCTAATAGTACCTATGTATGGTGGGCTATGATTGAAGCGGTTGTGACACAACAAAGGTGACCGGTCGAAGTGGAGGTGCTTGGGGGAGGCCTATGTCCAGCAGTGGACGTCTTTCGGCTGAAATGATGATGATGATGATGATCATGACACAACAAACGATTTGCGCGGTGCTAGAACTATTCGAATAACGCGCTGCGATTGGATAATTTAGATTTTTTATTTGACATCTTTCTATGTGCGCCGACAAAATCTATCCAATGAAGTATAAAACGTCACATGACCAATTTTCGACTTACGCGCTATTGTGCGACGTAATGAGTGATTTCTTGGGTCTGGCGTATTACGTATTTTTTGTATCACAATTTTTCCTAGCTACCTATACGACATTATCTGTCTGCATAACTAACCCTACGTTTGCAAGTATAAATTCTATCTTCCATCCCAGAACAGACAAAGCGTATCCTTTACTTGCAAGTACGTAGTCGCAGTGGGTATCTCATCAACACAAATGCAGTACTTAGACATAATAGCGTCGGACGCATTGTTCGCGGGCGAGGAGCCGCGATAATCACCGGCCGACTGTCTCGTTCACTCGTACAGTCGTTCACTCTGCACTCACTGTGCGTTTAGCAGAGATTGGCGCGTTTATACCCTGCGATTTTGTCTCTAGGATGAGAATCTAAGGACCGTGTCGTGAAACGATCACGAGTCACGATTTTTGTTTAAAAATGGGTTGCTTTCGTTGAATCACCATAAGAAAGGGTAAAGCTTAAAAAAGCATATACAATTATACAGCCTATAATTTTCCCATTGCTGGGATACAGGCCTTATTTCTATGTGAGAGGGAGTGGGTTATAATATAATCAACCACGCGGACCCAGTGCGGGTTGGTAGCTAGCTGTCGGAAATTCTGTAGGAAAATCGATTCGGTTACCAAGAGTAGGTATCTATGCACAGGCACACGTCTCTTACTTAGAAGCTTTCTTTGTGAGACTAGAGCCCTTCCAATAACACAGGCATTATTTCATTTATTTATTAAAACTTTATGCACAAGTAAAAGAAATACTGTACAAAGGCGGACTGTGCAGAGTGAGGTGGTGCAGAGACAAAACATGGCAGGTGCAACATACGGGATAAATAGCTAGGAAATGACTACTTATAAAATACAAGAATAAATACTAATACATAGATAGATAGATACATCATACATATAAACAAAATGAACTGTGAGGAGAAAAAAAAATATCGGTAGAGGAGAAAACGAAACCAGCAAATCAGCGCTGAGATGCTACAGCCAACTTTTGCATTAAATATTGTAATATCCACGGAATAGAAAAAAAAAGTTAATATCGCACGTCTCAAGTCGTGTCGAACAGTATAAAGTGCTGCAAACACCCCTCGTTCAAGTGCATCGAATCTCATTCACATCACGATCCCCGGTAGGGCTCACTCGCTCATTTGCGAATTGATTTACATTCTAACACGAACTTTTTTGTTACAGAATGAGTTCCGTGCAGGAGGAGAAGGCTCCTACTGAGGGACCGAATAAAACACATGTACGGGAACTGAGGAATACGGAACTGGTGTCCCGTCTCCTTGCTGCCACACCACCGTACCTATACAGCGCTTTACCGCTTCAGCCCCATGCGTTCTTCTTCAGCGAAATGCTGCGATCTTTCGTCAACGCCCGTCATGGTTGTAGACCACCACATTACCATCGTCGCTTCAAGCGTCGCACGCACAAATATTTCGCTGAAAACGAAAACGATTGGCGTCGTGAGTGGCCCAAACAAGAGGAAGAAAAGAAAGAACCTGATACACGACCAGAAGTACCTTTGGAACTGACTGTGGATAAGCATTCCAGGATTCGCGAGCCATCGCCGAGGAGGTTATCGCCTAAGGCAGAACAAGCGAAGCCAAGCAGTAGCCCTGGGCCACCAGGCAGACAGTCTTCCTATGTAGACGTTGGAACAGAAGAACTGCCAAAACCTTCCCCTTGCGTTGGACGAGGCGCTGAGACTTCATCAGTCCCACAATCAAACTTAATTCTTCCACCTCCACCGCCGATGTGGTATCCGCCTCTCTACAACCCTGGAGGTTTTGGCGTGGACCCTTTAAACTTCTTCATAGATCTGCGTGTTTCTGGACATATTTATGACAGGAAACGGGCTTTAGCTGAAGGTTTGGAAAATACTCAAGAGACGAGGGAAGATTCTGGATTGGACAAGAGGCTTGGCAGAGATTTCGGGCAGCGGCCTCGGCATGTGTCGGCTTTCTCCGTACCTGTTCGGTCAGGTAACATGGCCGCGGAATCAGAGAAGTATTTCGATCACTCTGGTTCAAAACCAGCAGGCAAAATTAACGGAACTTCGTATATCATGAGGAATCTGAAGCGGGTGTATGAGGATCTCCACAATTTGCAAGATGTGAAGGAAAGTGCTAAAATGAGTAAAGGTGATGATACCAAAGCCGAATCTTCAGATGTTGATGATGACGACATAATAGATTAAAACTAAGTATTTAAAACCAATTTTAAAATGTATAGCTTTTTATTAAATTATTATCATGTGATATTATGTTGAAATATCATCTCCTTTGCGAGAGCTTATAACAAATTGATCTCAGTGTCTAGTCTGTATATTAATGACCTTTAACGATATATATAGGTACCTACTTAATCCTAAAAATTAAAAAATTGTACAGACGCCATCACATCAAGCTACCCGAAACTGTCAAATTTTCCCAATCAACTTTGAACCTTATGCTTTAGCGATAAAGTTGAAAAAGAAATTTGACAGATTGTAGTAGCTTGATGTGCTTGGCGTCTGTGCCTATTTATGAGTATTCTATTAAAATTGATCCTTGTATTCTACCCAGTGTTTCATTGAAAGTCCCTGTAAACAATCTTAAAAGTCAGTAGCTTACCTACTCACTTTTCCTACTTAAATTCCAAGGAATCAAGAAGAATAAACTGAGTTTAAAACATTGTAAGTTGATGGTGCCGATGCAGTGGAGTGCGGTAGCCTGAGTTGATCGTGGTTACTCGAGCACGCGGTCGCTTTAGCACAAGTCAAAATCTACACGATCTATCGAATGGCATACTCACTGCGGCTCACAAACACAATGGTTTCTGTGTGTGCGTGAGCGCTGAACAGTTGACTACTGAATCACTGAAAAACTTGTGGTTTTCAGCGCATCCACCCTGATATCGAATACAAGTCAAATATGTTTAGGCCCGATTACTTCTATTTTCCACGAGGGTAGGAGTTAGCACTGATAATACCTGCTGGCCTAAATTGCTACCACATTCTATAGTTTCCCATGTTAATATAGAGAGAAGCAGTCGACTGTGTCGGCCAAACGAGTGATCAATTCTGCTCTATTCCCCCGAATAGAGCATCATAAACATCAAAGATATGTAACATGTTTCCTTTGACATGAAATGTTAATAAAACTCAAAGCCAAAAAACGGTTATCAATCGCTTTTTTGGCTGACTGTAGTTCACATAAATATTATCTTTTTAAAATAAAACCTCTGGTGCGTGGTGGAGTACGTCGAGTGACCTTTTGAAGACCTTTTCTTCCATTGGAGGAGGATTTGCAGGATCGGGTTCAATTCCAGGCTTATCTACCTCGAAGATTTATAATAAAATTATAAATTAAGTTTTCTTCTGTCCCACATCTCGTGTTGGATTGGGTACCTACGTTGTCCATCGTCAAAGAGATTTAAGATAATTTAATGTCTTTGTCCATCGTCCATAAGGGTACATTAATTTTAGTAAGTAACCAGCTCAAATTTAAAGATCGTATAGATATTGTGAGCCTATCAGTTGAGCGTATGGTTGAAATTGCCTGTGTAGAATTGGAGCACTCTATTGTATTAAGTGTGTATAGACCCCCTTCAGGATTGTATGACTGCTTTGAAAAGGTAATGGATGAAGTGTTACACAGGATTTGTAACTCAAACAAGTCCGTTATCATTTGCGGTGATTTTAATGTCAATTTATTAGAAAACTCAGGTTCTTGTAGTAAAATTTTAAGTCTGTTTCAGTCCTACAATCTTCTAAACCTATTTTTGGAGCCCACAAGAATAACCCCTACTAGTGCCACATGCCTAGATAATATATATACAGATATTATACCAAGCCACAAAGAAATTATAACTTTACTAGATTCTGATCATTGCGGGCAAAGGATTACTATTCAAAATCAAAACAAAAAAGTGGCTAAAAAGGATATCACTGTTAACCCCAAAACTGCAAGTCGCTTGGAGGCTTTTAAAGTTAAACTCATTGATAAATTACCAGTTTTGTCTATTCATGCTGATCCTAATCATCTTTATGATAATTTTTTTAATGTATACTGTAAACAATTTGATTCCACCTTTATTCCCAAGACTATTTCGGTTAATAGTAATGCATCGTTCAGTGATTGGGCTACCATTGGTATTCATAAAAGTAGAACACGGCTTTATGAACTGTACAATGAAAGGACTTATATTAACACTGATGAATTTAATTTGTATGTTAGAAATTATTCAAAATTATTTAAAAAAGTTTGTTATATGGCCAAGTCACGTTATTTGAGTTCAAAGATTAAAAACAGCAGTAATGTAATTAAAACGACTTGGAATATTATTAATAGTGAAACGGGAAGATCTAGTAACCGAAATACTGACTACAGCCTGTCTATTAATGACAACATAATAAAATCAGACACACAAGTCGCCGAGGCATTTGAAAATTTCTTTTCAGATATTCCCGTTTCAACTACTAAATCACTAAACTCATCACCTTCTGTTGCTGAGTCTTTGCTTAAAGAAAATGTTAATGGTTGCGATTCAGAATTTCATTTTGAATATATTACCTGTAGAGATATAATTAAAACCTTTCACACTTTAAATGTAAAAAAGACTGCAGATCTGTGGGGTAATTCTGTAGAAGTAGCCAAGTCTATTATTGACATTGTAGCGCCTACTCTAGCTATTATCTTTAATAGTTGTATTGACAATGGGGAGTTTCCTGACCTTATGAAAAATAGTAAAATAATACCTTTGTTTAAATCAGGTAGTACATCAGACCCCACAAATTATAGACCTATTTCTGTACTACCTACCTTTAGTAAAATTTTTGAGAAATTAATTTTAGACCAAATGCAAAGATTTTTTAATAAACATAAATTATTACATAGCAAACAGTTTGGTTTTACAAGGGGTCGTTCAACTACTGACCGGCGTTGAACTATTAGGACATATTTATAATGCATGGGAAGATAAATGCGATGCCTTGGGCATCTTTTGTGATTTGTCCAAGGCATTCGATTGCGTTCTTCACGAAACGTTAATCAGGAAACTCCGCCACTACGGGATCCGAAACACTGCTCTGGATCTTCTTATTTCATACTTGAGTAAAAGGATTCAGAGCGTTGACGTTAATGGAAAAAGATCACCCGGATCTATAGTAACAATGGGAGTCCCACAGGGCTCAATTCTTGGTCCTTTCTTGTTTCTCATTTATATTAATGACTTGCCGTACCTCATAAAGGATCATCATGATATAGTGTTGTTTGCAGATGACACTTCTCTTTTGTTTAAACTTAAACGTCAGCAGTTGGTTACTGACGATGTAAATAGCGCGATCTCGAAAGTAGTCCACTGGTTCAATGTTAATAATTTGCTTCTAAACGAGAAGAAAACCAAATGCATTAAGTTTACGCTACCCCACGTAAGGCAGGTGAAAACTAATGTGTTGATAAAGGGCGAGGAATTGAATCCTGAAGACAACACAGTATTCTTGGGCATAACTTTGGATGCTAAGCTTCAGTGGGGTCCACATATAGATAAATTGTCAAAAAAGCTAAGTTCTGCAGCATACGCTGTTAGAAAAATTCGAAATTTAACTGATATAGAGACTGCCCGTTTAGTGTACTTTAGCTATTTTCATAGTGTAATGTCGTACGGTATTCTATTGTGGGGAAATGCCGCCGATATTCAGACTATCTTTGTTTTGCAGAAGCGAGCTGTTCGATCAATTTATAAATTAAGTCCGAGACACTCTCTCAGAGACAAATTTAAAGAGATTAATGTAATGACTGTGCCTTCTCAGTACATTTATGAAAATCTTTTATATGCCCATAAAAATATAAAATTGTTTAAAAAATACAGTGATATCCATAATATAAATACTAGAAACAAACACAAATATGTTGTACCTACAACCAGGCTCAAGAAAATAGGTGGCTCGTTCAGATGCCAATGTATACGCTTTTACAATAAACTACCAAGCCACGTTCAAGATCTAAGCCTTAATAAATTCAAATCTTTCATTAAACGTAAGTTGTGCCAGAAAGCCTTTTATACCGTTAAAGATTACATTGAGGACAAAAAGGCTTGGGATTGAGCTGCTTCCAATTTCTGCATTTTGAATGATTTTTTTCTTTTTTATATACCTACACATTGACATTGATGAATATTTTTTTTTTTTTTAAACAATGACATTTGCTTACTTTGTAAAGTATTATATTATTTTTTCATTGTGAATGTGAAGACGATGTGGGTCATTTTACATAGTTCTGTTTTTTTTTATCATGGTCTGGCAGTTTGAGTAATTTATGTGGCCTACCCAAATGTCCTTTCTTTGGTATTGTTCGTCGAATCGTTGAGCTCCTTAAGTCTTGAGTTGAGCTGCACGATTTTTGACAAATGCGTGCACTGACTGAACAGGTCCTCTCAATCTGTGTGGTTCTTTCCTCAAAAGACCACCTCAGACATCGATCTACATGGTCTTCATATAACCTGACCAAGATTATGTCTGGACTTTAAAAGAGACTGTGACCTCTGAGTTTGTTTCGGCCTTTCTTCTCAGAGTAGTCAGATAGGAAACGCCGACTTCATCTAGTTATAAAAAACATGACTGACGTGTAAAAGTGTTTGTACAAACCTACTTACAAAAAATAAAATCATTTCAATCATTTCATCATTTCATTTCATTATCATTTCATTTCATTTCATTTCATTTCAATTTAATAGTGTCAGTCTATCAAAAAGTACTATGTGAAATAGTGGTCGGTATTATTTCTTTCTTGTTTTCTTTTACATGTACGGCATACATAAGATAATGACAACCACTACCATACCACTACAAACGCGTGGGGTAAATCAACTTCTTTGGTAGTGAACCCCGCATAAAAAAGAAACAACCTTCCTTAAAGGTATAAGGCATATAAAGATAATGTTCGTTTCTGCAACTGGGTGTCAGACGTAATTGTGTCATGTAATTTATCGTGTAATGTGATGCGAATTCACGTTTTTTTTTTAAAGAGTAACGGTGGAGTCATAGATGTTCTTATTAAATCTATGGGTGGAGTTTGTTGCCCATTCTTCTCTATACGAAAACTACCTGGAATGGACGACTAGAATCAATTCTATTTAGTTGTAATTTTTGACGTTCAAAAGTGCATTTAATGTGCCTATTTGAAATAAATGATTTGACTTTGACTTGGCGTGTGGACGGGGCTACGAGTACCTATCACATGTATCTAACGCTCGCGCTGATCAGAAATTATACAGCATAATATTGTAGTCTTTGATCAGAAAGCTAGTTTCGAATGCGTTGGAAGCATAGATAAAATACTAAATGTACAAGTTGGAAGGTTGATACTTAGGCTTTGGATATCTGGTCTTGAGAAATTAAACACTGGTTTCTAAGACGTGATTTTATTTCAAGGATCAAGCCATGACAGATATTTTTTCCTCTAGCTAGTAATTGTAGTAGCGCCACTTAGTCGGGCGCGGACACACATGGAACTATATTTGATGCGTTCCGTTTATTGGCACAATATAACGTTCATTTTAACAGAATGTTCCTGAGGCGATTAAGTATTTCGACTAAATCATTATATTCATTAGATTACATTTTTGATACAATAAAGATTTAATTTTGATTAGATTTAATATTTAATTTTAGGGTTGGCAATTACGGGGTTTGACAGTGGTAGTTATGAGTTACCAGCAATATAAATAAAGATATTTTTTAAAATACAAAGCTAGTAAAATAATTATTACAAATATGTGTTGCATTTATTTCAGAATCGAAATAATACGAAACCATAGTTTCCATTATTTTCATTTACATTTTTCAACTTTAAATTTTTTCTGGCCAAATAAAAAAAATGTGTGACAGCATTCTTTATATTCTGGCAACAATTTCAGTCACCACGCGATTTTCGTGAATCTCTTGAAGTTCTTGGATTTTCTGGAAGAAATAATTTGAGTCACGGAATTTATTTCAATAAAAGCACTTTCAAAATGTACGGAAACCAACCTATATTAGTGCTCAGTAAGTATAAAGACTTATAAACTGCGTTCTTGTCGTTATAATCTGGGATTTCATTGAAGTGGTTTACCTATTGCAGGCCAAAACACAAAACGTGAGTCCGGCCGGAAGGTTCAACTGGAGAATATAAACGCTGGAAAGGTGAATTGATGCAAAAATTACTTGTAATGAAAAATTTTCACGAATATCTGTCAAATACAATACTAAAATTTGTTTTATCGGGTTTATTTTAGACAATAGCCGACGTTATTCGAACATGCCTCGGGCCTCAGGCTATGTTGAAAATGTTGATGGACCCGATGGGAGGCATCGTGATGACCAACGACGGCAACGCTATCCTCCGTGAGATCACCGTGCAGCACCCGGCCGCTAAATCCATGATTGAAATCGCCAGAACACAAGATGAAGAGGTTAGAATATTTACTGTCTTTTATGATTTTGGTACCTTTGATGTCTTTGTCTTTTTTTCTATAATTGAATCTCTGGAAGATAACAATCTCAATTTCAAACTTAGGAAAATAAAATTGAGATTTAAATTAAATAATAATTATTCTTCGCTTGTTTTGTGAGTCATTTTGTATTTGCTTGTGTGGGAGTAAAATGAAGATTTCATCTAAATCACAAAGTACTGCACTGCAGAATACTTCATCTATCCGTTACTTACTATACTTCCAGTTTGTTAATAGTTTAACTGTATTTGATCCAGCCATTTTAAAAGATACAAAGTAATGAGAAATAAAAATACATGATATTTGACAGATTGTGAGCAAATATTTTGTGCAACCAATGGAGTCTAAATTTTTAATCCAGCACCTGCTGCACAATTGCCAGCATGCAGCTATACTGTATGCAATATTCATCTAGACACTAGGCTACTAAGGAAAAAACTGAAATATACCTACCAATGTATAAAACTAAACTACAAACTACTGTTGATAGTTACAATGCTTGCAGTATTCCAAAAAAACATTATTTTCATAAAGAACCACCAAATATTAGAATAGAATAGAAAACTTTTATTTCTGACAGGAGTCCATAGGGTTACTAACAATTTTACTAAACTTGTAATGTTAGTAGGTTATACAATTAAAATGCTAAGAAGGTGTACAACTAATCTGTAAATGCAGGAAGCAATTGTTATAAAATAAATAACTTCTCCCAGGTTGGTGACGGAACAACATCAGTCATCGTCCTGGCCGGAGAGATGTTGGCAGTGGCTGAACAGTTCCTGACACAGAACATTCACCCCACAGTGATCATCAGGGAGTACCGGCAGGCCCTCGAGGATGCCATCAAACTGTTGCAGGATAAGATCTCCATTCCCATTGACTTGAATGATAGAGACAAGTTGAAGGAAGTTGTGAGTATTTTATTGATCACTAGCAACCTGCCCCAGTTTTCGCGCGGTTTAATATTAATGTTTTAGGTCCTTGCCTAAAACAGAACACAGAACCGGTCGAAGTGGAAGTGCTTGGGGGAGGCCTATGTCCAGCAGTGGACGTCTTCCGGCTGAAATGATGATGATGATGATGAGGTCCTTACCTATGAAATTGCCATTTTATTTGGAAAAAACAAAAAAAATTATAGGAAATGATATAATTATTTGAAGTTATTGGCTATTAGTGAAGGTGCACTTTTGCCATTTTAGTAGAAGTTCATTGATGACTCTGCTATAAAAATCCTGGGGATGTGAATCAATGAACTATTTAAAGGCGTTTTTATTGCCTCATGGAATGGAAATTTTTCCCCTGTAAAAAGTAATCCAAATTCCGAATAAAAATGGAAATTAATTGGAGCATGGTCTGGCGAGTATGGTGGGTGACATGACGGAGAGTTGCCAGTCGTAACTCATATTTGAGATGGTCTGCTTCCACTATGGCTTTCGGCCACGAGGCTTATTGTGGGAACAAATTTCCAGAATGGAAGCAATCAAACCAAAAACACGTCGTTAATATTGCGTGCTGTCTGTGCCACGTTGATGCCACGGCGGAACTCGTATTCGAAAATAGCGCGCAATTTTGATTGGTCCATGGTTACAGAAACAGCGATATTAAAAAAAAACGAGTGGCGGGAAAACAAATGAACAACTGATTTTGAAAAACAAAAAGTCATGCTATATTACAAAAAGTTCCGCTGTCTGACCATGCGTCCGTTTGTCTATCACACAGGGCTGACCAATGTGACACAATGTGGACAATAGCTGGTTTTTTGTGACCATATTTCAAAAATGCATCATTTAGTAAAAAGGCAATGCTATACAACAAAACAACAACATGATGTGGTTTCAAAAACAGTACTTATCTTATTTATCTCAGATTCGTTCATGCGTGGGCACAAAGTACATTGGTCGCTGGGCCGACCTTGCTGTGGACATCTCTCTTGATGCTGTCAACACTGTCACAGTCAACGAGAATGGTAGAGTTGAAGTTGACATTAAAAAGTAAGTTTCTATTGTTACTCTACTATTTCAATACATTACAAAAAAAAAATCAACAAAAGAAAAGCATTATTATAATAAAGTGTAGACATGGCGTTACTTAGCTTTACCTAGAATTGCAGCTGAATTAAGATTTCCAATTCATTATTCTGATTTGTTTTACACAAAATGTTCTAAAACATCGATCTGAGCATCTTCAAGATTAACATTATCACTTTGTAACTGTCATCTCTCATGCTAGATACTTTCTATGGATGTCTTACAGATTTATGTCCTGTTTCTCCACTGGTTAACTGATCGGGCGGATAATTGCATACAATTTCCTTACCATTTTTAAATTTATTCGGTTAATAGGGCCTTTTCGGACACAGCATGGACCTTGTGTTTCCAAGTAACTAACACCATACCAAACTTTCAGCTATGCCAAAGTAGAGAAGATTCCAGGTGGTACCATCGAAGAGTCCCGCGTACTCAACGGAGTTATGTTCAACAAGGACGTAACTCACCCCAAGATGCGTCGTTACATCGAGAACCCGCGCATCATTCTGCTCGACTGCCCCCTAGAGTACAAGAAGGGAGAGAGTCAGACCAACATAGAGATCTTGGGAGAACAGGTATGAGTATGAAGGTTTTACAATTAGTTAACATATAACAAGTTGCATCGTTACATCGAGAATCCGCGTATCATTCTGCTCGACTGCCCTTAGCGTTAAATAGAATACTCTTTATTATGTAAACCATAAATATTTTACGGGTAATAAATGTAGAAATTTTACAAGGGGTGAAACAATGGGCGGGTTTTGGGAGAACAAGTATGAGTTAAAACCTTATAGCTTAAGCTGAGGCTCCAGACTTTTCTTCTCCTCATATTATTAGTGGAAACTTGTAAATGGCCTTCAGATGCATATTGTTTAAGAGCATTGTTTAATTTAGCTGTAAGTTTCCCGAACAGAATAAAATAAAATAAATAAATATTTGCATGAGTAATATAAGTCATCATCTGCCTAGCCTTTTCCCAATAATGTTGCTGTCGGCTTCCATTCTAACCGGATGCAGCTGAATACCAGTATTTTACATAAAGCGACTGCCTATCTGACCACCACAACCCATTTACTGGGTATGGGAAAAAAGATTAGTCAATCAGCAGTTCCTATGTGTTCTGTTGTTTTTTAATGTGAAATAATGAATATATTTATCAGCAAGATTGGTAGCTGAACTGCCCATGGTATGCCTAACATACAAGAAATTGTCAGATTGTGCATTGGGCCTGATTTCCCTAATAAATAAATGTTTCAGTGGTCTGTGTGTCAATTGTGTATTTTTGACACATTTGTCAAGAAAATTGCTCTTAAAACACATTTTACTAAGATTCACCACATTCATGGATAAATTCTCAACTACAATATTTATGCTTTTTCACTTACAATATCATTATTAAATGTAAACATTGGAATAAGTTCTCAGTCAGTCGTTTTTCAAAATATTTCGTTTGTTTGTTCGTTATATATTATTCTAACATTTATTTACTTCCTGTCCAGGACTTCACAAGGCTACTACAGTTGGAAGAGGAGCATGTTCAACGTCAGTGCGAAGACATCATTGCTCTGAAGCCCGACATCATCTTTACGGAGAAGGGAGTGTCCGACCTCGCGCAGCACTACCTCGTCAAGGCTGGCATCACGGCTATTCGCAGGTAAGGATTGAAATGATGATGTAATACCAATGACAAAGTAATAGTAGATTTCCTTGCCTAGGAAAATACTACTGCCACTTTAAGGGTCCCCGCACACGGGCCACCGGCCACAACCACAAAACTACGCCACCGGCATATTTCCTGTAGTTTACATACATTTTATATGGACTCGCCGCACACGGTTGACGTACGCCGGTGGCCGCCACACGCTACGAAGTCCATATAAAATGTATGAAAACTACAGTTTTGTGGTTGTGGCCGGTGGCCCGTGTGCGGGGACCCTAACTATTTATAAACTATTGCTTTGTTATACCGTTAACGGAGTACCTCGTATTGCTCGGTATTATGTTTACCGAACCGTGTATACTGCCGAGTACCTCGGTTTAGTTGGTATTAAGAACGTATATACGCCTCAAATATTATAGAATAATAACATGCAAGTTTTCGGCATTAATACGAGTAATTAACTTCTACAGCGCCGCAACAGCGTGAAGATCCGATAAGTGCCATCGTTATAGAGTTAGACCAATGTCTAAAATTACCACAAGATACTGATTATTTAACTAAATAATGTTCGTTTTTTCACATGATTTTTCTGACAATGATTAATTTATATTAATATTGTAAAGAGGTCAGGTTATAAGTTTATGACCGTGGTTTATCAGTTACTTGCAGCGCCCCGCGGTATCACCCGCATAAGTTTCGATCCCGTGGGAATATTGGGATAAAAACTATCCTATGTCCTTTTGCGGGACTCAAACTATCTCTATACCAAATTTTTATCTAAATCGGTTCAGCGGTTTAAGCGTGAAGAGGTAACATACAGACAGACAGACAGACACACTTTCGCATTTATAATATTTGTATGGATTTTTGAGTACCTCGGCAATCAAAGCGAGTTTTTCGGCATATTATAATGAGGACTACCAAAATTGCCGAGTATCGAGTAATAAATGAGTACTCGGCGCATCTCTAGTTTTAAGGTTATGAGTGCCGGTGTAATTATAGGTGTATCAGACATTTCAAGTCTGTCTCTAGGCTGGACAAAACCCTTACTAAAGTTGTTGTCTTTTCACCCCTCAGACTGCGTAAAACCGACAACAACCGTCTCGCACGCGCTTGCGGAGCCACCATCGTGAATCGTACTGAGGAGTTGAAGGAATCCGACGTGGGCCTCGGAGCCGGCAAGTTTGAGATCAAGAAGATCGGCGACGAGTACTTCACCTTCGTTACTGAGTGCAAGAACCCTAAGGTACTATACCACCCAGTGGCGTAACTACACCGTTTGGGGCCCGTGGCAAGTTCAAGGGATGGGGCCCTCCCTCAATGTTTAGAAGCTCAACCTTCCGCGACTCCACTTTTCCGCGACTTCTTCCGCGTAGTTTTCATATTTTCCCCTACAAAATTTCACACCTGACTGCTTCGTTGGTCTAGTGGTTGTAAACGCTACTGCTTAGCATGAGGTCCTGTCCAAAAAATTAGACAAACAGTGGGAAAAAGGTATAAAATGCGAAACCTGAATGATGTCCTTTGTTGCACCATTTCAAAAAAAAGTTTGCATTTATAAACTTATGTTAGGATCATCCTGTGGTCTTGGCCCTGGGGCCGGGGGCTCCCTCTGGCTGGGGGCCCGTGGCATTTTGCCCCAATGCCACCCTATAGTTACGCCACTGATACCACCCTAGTTTAGCTATAATCATACCGACCTATTACTGTCTTACAACTGGGCAAAAGCCTCTTCTAAGACAGAAGGCACGAGCATTGATCAATTCTAATGAACAGTCAACTGGAGTGTTTTCGCAGTGCAATCGTACGTGATACGCTGTGTTAATTTGTCTGCAAGATAGAATCTAGCAACGAAAACATAGGTACATAGAATACTGTTTGAATTAAAACTTTTTAAACAGAGCGGTCATGTCGAGAGCAGTGCAAGTGGTGGCCCAGAGGTAACGACTCCGGTTTACAAAATGTAGGTCGTAGGTTCGAACCCCGGCAGGCGTTTTACTCTGTGTAAATAATATTATCACCCCTCTGCTGCACTTAAAACGATGAAGGAAAGTATAGTGAGGGAACCGGCATGTCATGTCCTAGAACCAAAATTTCGAAGACATGTGACGTCTACCAACCCGCACGGGCACGCGTGGTAGATTACAGCCCAAAACCCCTCGAAGAGAGTAGGCTATTGTCCGAGCAGTGGGAATATTATGGCTGATTATGGTTATATCGAAAAGCTCAGTCTTTGGGAGTCATAAAATACGGCTAAGAGATCATGGCAAGAGAAATAGCCGTAATTATAACTATCTGTTCCCACAGTCCAATTAGAAATGTAAAATGATAGATGGCATTACCGGTAAATTCGTTCTGTAAAGTTCGTCATTATATTTTTTTCTAAAAGTATTTATATATTCCAGGCGTGTACCATCTTACTGCGCGGTGCTTCAAAGGACATACTTAACGAGATCGAGAGGAATCTCCAGGATGCTCTTCACGTCGCTAAGAATTTGGTAAGCATTTATATAGATAATGTTCTGAGCAGAAATGGTGTTTAAAACTAACTTTTGGCGTATTTAGTAGTAGATTAGCGGCAGTCGAAAATGATTTATTGTGGTTCGAGTTCGTCTATGTCAGGGGTGGCCAACTTGGTTAGACCCAAGATCTACTGTTCACTGACGACACCCTGAGCGATCTACCAATTACTTACTTCTTGAAATCTTAAATGAAACAGCACAATTCAGTACACAATTATGTACTATTTTTTATTTTATTAAGAGGGAAAAAATAAAACTGAAAATTATTCTTATTAACTACTTTTATATATTAAAGATGCTCAAACGCAATGTTCACACATTGCGTTTGAGTATCTTTCGCTAGATTAGCAAAATCAGGTTTGTAGCTGGAAATATTTTTTGCCTTGCCACGATCGACCAGTCGATCGCGATCAACCGGTTGGTCATCCCTGGGTCTATAATGGAAACGCGGCAACTGAGGAGACGCAGGTGCCAATCTACCTTTAATGTGTATCTACTAGTCGCGATCTTTATGGAATCGCAAATGGTGATTACCTGCACACAATTGCTATCTACATCGCCACATGTGAACTACGCATCATACTGACGTCACGCTAAAATTCTGCATCGCGCAAGCAGAGTTTACCGTGCAACTAGCATTACAACGTGCCAACAATTTATAAACGTCAGGCAACTCGATCCAGCCTGTCGCTTGCTGCCCTCCCCAGCACCGCCCTAAGCCGAGGTCCGCGCCCGCAGGGTGCCCTTGGCGTGTAGTCTCTTAGTTTCTAGGGTTTTAAGCCCTGGCTGGAGGCCTTAATTAATTGAGGCATCCACAGGCAAGTCCGGTTAAGCAGCTGACAACCTCCTAGGGTTCTAGGTTGACCTGCGAAATGCCATTCAATGCCGTGTGGTACGGAACCCTTCGTGTGCGAGTCTGACTCGCACTTGGCCAGTTTTTATTGTACCGTGAGCACTTCACACCGGTTTAGTACAATGCGGGTAATAATTATAGTCAGCGCAGAACTAGTTGGCCGCGCCTTAGGTATGCGAGCGGTGGGACGGAGGGGCGGGGGGGGGGGGGCGCTTTGTCATTACTCAGTGCGTGCGTTGCGAACAATACGCAACCCCGCCGCCCTCACCCCCGTCCCCACCTAAGGCGCGGCCAACTAGTTCCGCGCGGACTATAATACTTACACATAATAATGAATGAATGCTTATACTTATAAGGAAAAGTATATTATTTTTGTCTTCATTTTGTAGGTGCTGAACCCACGTCTGGTACCCGGCGGCGGTGCCGTAGAGATGGCCGTGTCACAACATCTGTCGGCCAACGCCGCGCACAACACGCCCTACCGTGCGGTCGCACAGGCGCTAGGTAAGTCTGTTTTCACTAATCAAACTTACTTGCTGTCGGGGGCCATGAAGAAAATGTGTCATTTTTAACCGACGAAAATAAAAACTTTTTAACAAAAAAACTAAACCGCCGAAAAAACTGAAAAGCAAAAAATAACAAACCTATTTATTTAACCATAATAACTAAGTTCTTAAACTAATGTAAGTATACGTAAGTAATTTTGAGTCGGCGCCAAACAATCAATGAACAAATATCACTGGTGTCGCGCCGCGCCGCCGCGCATCACGCTTTACGTAATTAATTAATTTGCTTGTTTGGCGCCGACTCAAAATTCACACACAATTCATCCACAGACCAACCGCGGCAAGCGTAGCTTAGCCTGATCGATCGACCTGTGCGGCTGTTATTGTTTAGCCACGGGCCCCTCATTTTGTAGGTCTCACAACTCTCACAATAATATTTCACGTAATACTTTGACATTCGCACAAAACTAGAGTAGGGGAAGACCAAAGGAACGATGGATATACTGTGTGAATGATGATATGGTTAGAAAGGGGGTGGCTACCGAGATGACGACTAATAGAGAAGTATGGAAGAAAAAGACATGGGGGCTTAAAAAGGCCACTTTGGCATAATCATAAAAGGATAACATTATGAATTATTATAATATGACGAAGACAGTCCGTGTTTTTCTTTTTTTCGCTGCACTACGTAGGTATAATCAGAGATTGGGATTGGATTTGGATTAGATTGATTGGTATTTTAGCACCGAAAAAAAAATTAACTGAAAATTCCTTTACCAATGGGATTTGATACGATTAACTTAACAGTTAACTGTCCATTTTGATTCGTAATAAAAAAAAAAATAATAATAATCTTTATTTCGGATAAGCAGCATCCATATGGGTTAGTAAACAAAAGGATAACTTATATCTATGTTAGTACTGTAGTAATGTTATACTTTTATGATTCTGCCAAAGTGGCCTTTTTAGGCCCCCAGATCTCTGCAGGTTGATCTTCTGAAGGAAACGGTTACATGTTTTACCGGTTTCTTTATGTGTGAGCGCATAAGTTAATGTGGGACTATTACATCCGTACCGATCGGTACGCATCCTTTCTCGAGAATCGGGCTATCAAATGCAAAAATATTTTTTCAAATCCGAATGGTAGTTCACTAAATAGCACGTTCAAATAAACTCTTCAGCTTTATTATTAGCACAGCTATATTATGTAGGTTTAGAGATTTAGCTATATTTTAATAAATCCAAATAAACGTTATTGTTGTTGTATCCGTACAAAAACGTAGCGAAAATGTCGTGCAATCACGGAATAGAAAAAACAAGTGGAAGTGCCCTTAGGCTTGCTTAGTACGGGAACCAGTGTCGCCAAACTCACACAATTGCAAATTAAAATAAACATTTCAATACACAGAAAACGATGATATAATTGGCTACTAATTATAAATGCAACTTTGGCGAAAAGTTTATTTATTGTTGTTCAAAATTAAGTCTTATTACAACTACTGAATGTTGTTTTTATTTTACATGTCAAAATCAATGAAGTACATTTTTCCATGTATCAATCAAATTCGAACAATCCACAACGAGTTCAGCTACTCAACGCTAGAGGGCGCTGAACTAAATTACTCTATTTAGCACGCTAACAT
Organism: Oligia fasciuncula; assembly: GCA_963082905.1. Classification (NCBI taxonomy): domain Eukaryota; kingdom Metazoa; phylum Arthropoda; class Insecta; order Lepidoptera; family Noctuidae; genus Oligia; species Oligia fasciuncula. Next base: position 6,521,841 of record OY720401.1, read on the forward strand.
CATTGAAATAGATGTCATATTCGTATGCACCTGTTATCTATTTTTCTACTCAGCTAGGGATGAGGACAAGTTATCTATAATTAAATTCAAATATCGACGATGGAGTGACAAGAACCTTTATCTACCAGAACATAATTTTACAGGAAACGAAAAAAACGTTTTATTTATTTTAAACGCAAGGTATGAAAAATATTATTATTGGTTATATATTATACAAGGAGCGGGTATAGTAGGATATATGAGACTAGTGTATACAATAAACTTAAAAGTTATACAATAAAATAAACTTAAGATAAAAAATTAAAATCGCAAAAATGTCACTTAGGAGTTCTTGTCACTTATCGTCGATATCTCGAAAACGGTGCGTCCTAGGCAAAAAATAACCAAAATTTAACCCCCCCTGTGTTACCGCCGTGCAAGCAGTATCCCAACATGAATCAAGGAAAAAAAAATTTTTCGACCGACAAAAAATTTGAAAAAATTCTCAAACTTTTTTTTTCAATATTTCGCGGGTTTTTTACATCAGTAGTCATGGTTTTCGACTAGAGCAACAAATTCTTTCCAGAAAACATCCGAGCCACCATTTTGAAAATATGGAGCGTTTTATATAAAATAAAATTCGGAGGCCCATAATTCGGAAACGGTGCGTCGTAGGACCATGCTTCTTACAATCTAAATAGTTTCTATGGTCAAGGTTAATTCGAAACTGCAATAAAATTGGGACAGTTTTGAAAAAAAAAAATCGAAAAGTCATCGTGCCAGTGCCCCTGGCTACACTTCAACCGGACCCAGTTCTTTACCTGAATTAATAACAATAGAATACGTATCTACTGTTTATTGAGAATGTTCTCCTTGTTTTTGAAGTCGGTTAAAAAGGAAAATGAATTTAATTAGTGTACTCTATTAATAACATTAATATTAAATGTACTTAGGTGATGTCCCGAAACCCCGACATTAGTCCCGAAAAAATATTTCAGTCGTAAGGAAGTCTCAGACTTTCGTCTATGTTCTTCGAAGTTTAGGCAAATAGGCACTAGGTACCTATTCCTATCACTGTTTATTAGTATTAGTTCTTTTTGAGGCCTACGTCCAGCTATGAATGAATGACATTGGTTTATTTGTCAGAATATAAATACTCATACTCAAACCATATAATTCAATTAATCGAGAAGAACGACAACGAGTACATAATATGTCATGGAACGTTTCACTACTATGTATTTTATCGATACTACTTGAACTATTTGAATGTGTCCCATCCCTAATCGAGTAGCGTCGAATTTTCTAGAATGTATACGATGATATTCAAGACAGCGAGCAAGTTGATTTAGACTTTGAACAATGGACATAAGGTAGTTTTTAGTTCGCAACAAAGTAATAAATATGGTTTTGTCAATAAAAACAATTATATTGAAATTTATCATAGTTTTATACTTACCGGTGATACGATACACCTCCGCAAGATACATTTTTTGTCCTGCTATCGTTTTTGCATGTAAAAATTGCACAATAAGGCATGTTTGTAATATTTTTCGTTACGTTCGAGACGTCCTATCACAGCAAGTAGCTAATCGCGATTGAGCCGCCTCAAAGCCGGTGTTGCGGAGCTCCGCATAATTGTGGCACGCGCGATAGCTGTGCGTGGCACTTCCACTTGTTTTTTCTATTCCGTGCGTGCAATTTTATAAGTCCGTCGAAAAATAAAGTTGTCCGCCAGCGCGATAGATGGCGTTGGCGTCGAATTAGATCTCGCTATGGTCCCGTTACCGTCTTTTTATAAGGGTACCAGCAACATTTTAATACATGTGTATATTTAAGTTAGGTAAAAAAATGCTATTGGTTGTAAAAGATACTAAATAATGAACACAGAGTACTTTTCATTGACTGACCTATATGTTTATGCACTCTCCTGTAAAATTTCATTTTAAGTCCTTACTAGGTTTTGGAATGGGGCAGCCGTTTGGTGGCAGAACCTTTTATAGAGGATTCATATGGATGTAGAAAAAGTCTTGTATGCAACTGTACATAATTAGGTATTAAAACATTCATGTGACAAACCCACATTCGTGTTTTAATACCCCTTATTAGGCAACAGTTGCATAGATAACTATTAAATAACTGGAAACTTGTAATTGCTCATCTTATATATAATGTTACTGCATACTCAAATGTAGTAGTTGTAAGTTTCCTTAAAGTAAATACATCATAAGTTGTACTAAAGTCATATAAATGTAATTTCCACAGAGATAATCCCCCGCACGCTCGCACAGAACTGCGGCGCCAACACCATCCGCACACTCACCGCCCTGCGCGCGCGCCACGCCGCCGCCTGCAGCGCGGCCGGCATCGACGGCGACAGCGGCGAGATCGTCGACATGGCCGTCAAGGGCATCTGGGAGCCGCTCGCTGTCAAACTGCAGGTATGCACACTCACCGCCTGCAGCGCGGCCGGCATCGACGGCGACAGCGGCGAGATCGTCGACATGGCCGTCAAGGGCATCTGGGAGCCGCTCGCTGTCAAACTGCAGGTATGCACACTCACCGCCTGCAGCGCGGCCGGCATCGACGGCGACAGCGGCGAGATCGTCGACATGGCCGTCAAGGGCATCTGGGAGCCGCTCGCTGTCAAACTGCAGGTATGCACACTCACCGCCTGCAGCGCGGCCGGCATCGACGGCGACAGCGGCGAGATCGTCGACATGGCCGTCAAGGGCATCTGGGAGCCGCTCGCTGTCAAACTGCAGGTATGCACACTCACCGCCTGCAGCGCGGCCGGCATCGACGGCGACAGCGGCGAGATCGTCGACATGGCCGTCAAGGGCATCTGGGAGCCGCTCGCTGTCAAACTGCAGGTATGCACACTCACCGCCTGCAGCGCGGCCGGCATCGACGGCGACAGCGGCGAGATCGTCGACATGGCCGTCAAGGGCATCTGGGAGCCGCTCGCTGTCAAACTGCAGGTATGCACACTCACCGCCTGCAGCGCGGCCGGCATCGACGGCGACAGCGGCGAGATCGTCGACATGGCCGTCAAGGGCATCTGGGAGCCGCTCGCTGTCAAACTGCAGGTATGCACACTCACCGCCTGCAGCGCGGCCGGCATCGACGGCGACAGCGGCGAGATCGTCGACATGGCCGTCAAGGGCATCTGGGAGCCGCTCGCTGTCAAACTGCAGGTATGCACACTCACCGCCTGCAGCGCGGCCGGCATCGACGGCGACAGCGGCGAGATCGTCGACATGGCCGTCAAGGGCATCTGGGAGCCGCTCGCTGTCAAACTGCAGGTATGCACACTCACCGCCTGCAGCGCGGCCGGCATCGACGGCGACAGCGGCGAGATCGTCGACATGGCCGTCAAGGGCATCTGGGAGCCGCTCGCTGTCAAACTGCAGGTATGCACACTCACCGCCTGCAGCGCGGCCGGCATCGACGGCGATAGCGGCGAGATCGTCGACATGGCCGTCAAGGGCATCTGGGAGCCGCTCGCTGTCAAACTGCAGGTATGCACACTCACCGCCTGCAGCGCGGCCGGCATCGACGGCGACAGCGGCGAGATCGTCGACATGGCCGTCAAGGGCATCTGGGAGCCGCTCGCTGTCAAACTGCAGGTATGCACACTCACCGCCTGCAGCGCGGCCGGCATCGACGGCGACAGCGGCGAGATCGTCGACATGGCCGTCAAGGGCATCTGGGAGCCGCTCGCTGTCAAACTGCAGGTATGCACACTCACCGCCTGCAGCGCGGCCGGCATCGACGGCGACAGCGGCGAGATCGTCGACATGGCCGTCAAGGGCATCTGGGAGCCGCTCGCTGTCAAACTGCAGGTATGCACACTCACCGCCTGCAGCGCGGCCGGCATCGACGGCGACAGCGGCGAGATCGTCGACATGGCCGTCAAGGGCATCTGGGAGCCGCTCGCTGTCAAACTGCAGGTATGCACACTCACCGCCTGCAGCGCGGCCGGCATCGACGGCGACAGCGGCGAGATCGTCGACATGGCCGTCAAGGGCATCTGGGAGCCGCTCGCTGTCAAACTGCAGGTATGCACACTCACCGCCTGCAGCGCGGCCGGCATCGACGGCGACAGCGGCGAGATCGTCGACATGGCCGTCAAGGGCATCTGGGAGCCGCTCGCTGTCAAACTGCAGGTATGCACACTCACCGCCTGCAGCGCGGCCGGCATCGACGGCGACAGCGGCGAGATCGTCGACATGGCCGTCAAGGGCATCTGGGAGCCGCTCGCTGTCAAACTGCAGGTATGCACACTCACCGCCTGCAGCGCGGCCGGCATCGACGGCGACAGCGGCGAGATCGTCGACATGGCCGTCAAGGGCATCTGGGAGCCGCTCGCTGTCAAACTGCAGGTATGCACACTCACCGCCTGCAGCGCGGCCGGCATCGACGGCGACAGCGGCGAGATCGTCGACATGGCCGTCAAGGGCATCTGGGAGCCGCTCGCTGTCAAACTGCAGGTATGCACACTCACCGCCTGCAGCGCGGCCGGCATCGACGGCGACAGCGGCGAGATCGTCGACATGGCCGTCAAGGGCATCTGGGAGCCGCTCGCTGTCAAACTGCAGGTATGCACACTCACCGCCTGCAGCGCGGCCGGCATCGACGGCGACAGCGGCGAGATCGTCGACATGGCCGTCAAGGGCATCTGGGAGCCGCTCGCTGTCAAACTGCAGGTATGCACACTCACCGCCTGCAGCGCGGCCGGCATCGACGGCGACAGCGGCGAGATCGTCGACATGGCCGTCAAGGGCATCTGGGAGCCGCTCGCTGTCAAACTGCAGGTATGCACACTCACCGCCTGCAGCGCGGCCGGCATCGACGGCGACAGCGGCGAGATCGTCGACATGGCCGTCAAGGGCATCTGGGAGCCGCTCGCTGTCAAACTGCAGGTATGCACACTCACCGCCTGCAGCGCGGCCGGCATCGACGGCGACAGCGGCGAGATCGTCGACATGGCCGTCAAGGGCATCTGGGAGCCGCTCGCTGTCAAACTGCAGGTATGCACACTCACCGCCTGCAGCGCGGCCGGCATCGACGGCGACAGCGGCGAGATCGTCGACATGGCCGTCAAGGGCATCTGGGAGCCGCTCGCTGTCAAACTGCAGGTATGCACACTCACCGCCTGCAGCGCGGCCGGCATCGACGGCGATAGCGGCGAGATCGTCGACATGGCCGTCAAGGGCATCTGGGAGCCGCTCGCTGTCAAACTGCAGGTATGCACACTCACCGCCTGCAGCGCGGCCGGCATCGACGGCGACAGCGGCGAGATCGTCGACATGGCCGTCAAGGGCATCTGGGAGCCGCTCGCTGTCAAACTGCAGGTATGCACACTCACCGCCTGCAGCGCGGCCGGCATCGACGGCGACAGCGGCGAGATCGTCGACATGGCCGTCAAGGGCATCTGGGAGCCGCTCGCTGTCAAACTGCAGGTATGCACACTCACCGCCTGCAGCGCGGCCGGCATCGACGGCGACAGCGGCGAGATCGTCGACATGGCCGTCAAGGGCATCTGGGAGCCGCTCGCTGTCAAACTGCAGGTATGCACACTCACCGCCTGCAGCGCGGCCGGCATCGACGGCGACAGCGGCGAGATCGTCGACATGGCCGTCAAGGGCATCTGGGAGCCGCTCGCTGTCAAACTGCAGGTATGCACACTCACCGCCTGCAGCGCGGCCGGCATCGACGGCGACAGCGGCGAGATCGTCGACATGGCCGTCAAGGGCATCTGGGAGCCGCTCGCTGTCAAACTGCAGGTATGCACACTCACCGCCTGCAGCGCGGCCGGCATCGACGGCGACAGCGGCGAGATCGTCGACATGGCCGTCAAGGGCATCTGGGAGCCGCTCGCTGTCAAACTGCAGGTATGCACACTCACCGCCTGCAGCGCGGCCGGCATCGACGGCGACAGCGGCGAGATCGTCGACATGGCCGTCAAGGGCATCTGGGAGCCGCTCGCTGTCAAACTGCAGGTATGCACACTCACCGCCTGCAGCGCGGCCGGCATCGACGGCGACAGCGGCGAGATCGTCGACATGGCCGTCAAGGGCATCTGGGAGCCGCTCGCTGTCAAACTGCAGGTATGCACACTCACCGCCTGCAGCGCGGCCGGCATCGACGGCGACAGCGGCGAGATCGTCGACATGGCCGTCAAGGGCATCTGGGAGCCGCTCGCTGTCAAACTGCAGGTATGCACACTCACCGCCTGCAGCGCGGCCGGCATCGACGGCGACAGCGGCGAGATCGTCGACATGGCCGTCAAGGGCATCTGGGAGCCGCTCGCTGTCAAACTGCAGGTATGCACACTCACCGCCTGCAGCGCGGCCGGCATCGACGGCGACAGCGGCGAGATCGTCGACATGGCCGTCAAGGGCATCTGGGAGCCGCTCGCTGTCAAACTGCAGGTATGCACACTCACCGCCTGCAGCGCGGCCGGCATCGACGGCGACAGCGGCGAGATCGTCGACATGGCCGTCAAGGGCATCTGGGAGCCGCTCGCTGTCAAACTGCAGGTATGCACACTCACCGCCTGCAGCGCGGCCGGCATCGACGGCGACAGCGGCGAGATCGTCGACATGGCCGTCAAGGGCATCTGGGAGCCGCTCGCTGTCAAACTGCAGGTATGCACACTCACCGCCTGCAGCGCGGCCGGCATCGACGGCGACAGCGGCGAGATCGTCGACATGGCCGTCAAGGGCATCTGGGAGCCGCTCGCTGTCAAACTGCAGGTACGCACACTCACCGCCTGCAGCGCGGCCGGCATCGACGGCGACAGCGGCGAGATCGTCGACATGGCCGTCAAGGGCATCTGGGAGCCGCTCGCTGTCAAACTGCAGGTATGCACACTCACCGCCTGCAGCGCGGCCGGCATCGACGGCGACAGCGGCGAGATCGTCGACATGGCCGTCAAGGGCATCTGGGAGCCGCTCGCTGTCAAACTGCAGGTATGCACACTCACCGCCTGCAGCGCGGCCGGCATCGACGGCGACAGCGGCGAGATCGTCGACATGGCCGTCAAGGGCATCTGGGAGCCGCTCGCTGTCAAACTGCAGGTATGCACACTCACCGCCTGCAGCGCGGCCGGCATCGACGGCGACAGCGGCGAGATCGTCGACATGGCCGTCAAGGGCATCTGGGAGCCGCTCGCTGTCAAACTGCAGGTATGCACACTCACCGCCTGCAGCGCGGCCGGCATCGACGGCGACAGCGGCGAGATCGTCGACATGGCCGTCAAGGGCATCTGGGAGCCGCTCGCTGTCAAACTGCAGGTATGCACACTCACCGCCTGCAGCGCGGCCGGCATCGACGGCGACAGCGGCGAGATCGTCGACATGGCCGTCAAGGGCATCTGGGAGCCGCTCGCTGTCAAACTGCAGGTATGCACACTCACCGCCTGCAGCGCGGCCGGCATCGACGGCGACAGCGGCGAGATCGTCGACATGGCCGTCAAGGGCATCTGGGAGCCGCTCGCTGTCAAACTGCAGGTATGCACACTCACCGCCTGCAGCGCGGCCGGCATCGACGGCGACAGCGGCGAGATCGTCGACATGGCCGTCAAGGGCATCTGGGAGCCGCTCGCTGTCAAACTGCAGGTATGCACACTCACCGCCTGCAGCGCGGCCGGCATCGACGGCGACAGCGGCGAGATCGTCGACATGGCCGTCAAGGGCATCTGGGAGCCGCTCGCTGTCAAACTGCAGGTATGCACACTCACCGCCTGCAGCGCGGCCGGCATCGACGGCGACAGCGGCGAGATCGTCGACATGGCCGTCAAGGGCATCTGGGAGCCGCTCGCTGTCAAACTGCAGGTATGCACACTCACCGCCTGCAGCGCGGCCGGCATCGACGGCGACAGCGGTGAGATCGTCGACATGGCCGTCAAGGGCATCTGGGAGCCGCTCGCTGTCAAACTGCAGGTATGGCCCACTCACCAAAAACATACAATTGTATACCAGACCATCTTAGAAACAATAAAAAAGAATATCTATATTATTAATAATTTTGCTAGTGGCGCAAGAAGTGGTTTGTGACTAATCTATCTTCGTGTAGGTTTCGTAAAAAATAGGTAACGCCTACAGCTGATAAGAAGATAAACAGTAGGTATTGTTCTACTTACACGCAGAGTAACTAATCTATTTCCCAAGACAGCTGCGATCAAAACTCATACTCAAAGCGTTTGTTTCAAATAAACCAATTACAGACAGACACTTTTGAATTGTCAAGGGGTCAGTCAGTCAGAAAGATGAAGCTAGTTACCCATTATCTATTTAATAATATACAGTTTTTTCAGATTTCTTAAATAAAGATAGACTTTCCATCTGCAGTCTACATGTTTTTCCTAGCTTTTCAAACTAAAATCATGTTTATTTCAATTTTCAGGTATACAAAACAGCAGTAGAGACAGCGATCCTGCTCCTCAGAATCGACGACATTGTCTCTGGTTCAAAGAAGAGGGGCGGCAATGAACCGGCTGCGCCCGCACAGATGGCTGGCATGGCCGGCATGGAGTAACGCTAGACTAGCTATTACATTCTAATTTACATGCTCAAGGACTAAATCTGTAGAGAACTGGAGTTTTAAATAGACGAGGTTATCCTTTTTTTTAATGATAGATATAAATGCAACTCAGGCTTTCACCATATTATTTTAAAGTTGGTAAACATCCTACCGCAACTGGTCATCTTACCCAACTCTGTTGGGGTCGGCTTCCAGTCTAACTGCTCCGGTCTACATAAATTGGATTGTAATGTCTGTGTTGTCTGAAAAGTTGAAATAAAAGAAGGTTGTCTATTTTCTACTCCGGCGAGGTTTTCCAAAGATTGGCTCATTTTTGTGTAGTTGGTTGTTTGTCTGTCTACAGTACTCACAATAAGTGAAGATTTCATATTATAAACAGACATAGGTATCGTTAGCCAGTAACTTTATATTGGCCAGTTTTAGGTTGTAACGGTGCACACATAGAACGCTAGCCCACCCAAGAGCACCTTAGCACACCCTAGTTGACTCGAATCCATCCAAAAAAGTTACTTATAATTTATATTCTATGGAATCAACCACAAAGACAGGCCTAAAGGAGTATTTTCAAAAGTTTTTACTTCAGATTTAGTCCTTGAGTATATCGGAACCGTATTAAAAATAACTAGCTTTTAGTTATCGTGTAACTCGGAGAGTTTAAAGACCAGTTCCGCGATATGGTATAGATAGCTTTCGCATAATCTAGTGCTAACGATGCCTTATTTATAGCGTTCCATCACTTTATTAAAATAATAATTTCTAATGTAATAACTACTCTACGTATTTCTTATTATTTATCATATGTTTCGTCTGTACACAAGTGCATTTAAGTTCATTAATTGCTATTTTAAAACTGAACAATAATAGTATTAAAGTTTTATATATCTAATGTTTTGATTTTTTTTCTTCTTCAATAAGTATGTATCTTCTATGTATGTTATCATTTACAAACTAATTACCACAACACCTGCTGGAAGCTGGTATTATGATTATTTAGCAATGCTGATTTTTATTATTGTGCATATTTTTTATTATTTATATATTTATTTATTAAAACTATATGCACAAGTAAAAAAAATACTGTACTGCCTGAGGCATTTTTTTATATGGAAGTAAGAAAACCTCACTGCTAAGAAATAAGTTCTAACGATTCTATTTCTATATTTGATTAAAACTGATTGTAATTTGTTATCAAGTAGTTTTATTTATGAAGCAAACTTAGAATAGATGTAGAAAAACTTGAAACAGTCTGCGGGTCTAAATATACAGTTTTAGCCACCTCGCATAAGAAACGTACAGTCGCCAAAAGAGATAAGTAACCAGGGTTGTCGGATATAGTTAAATTTTAGTAAGAAACCGATGGATATTTTGGAATGTAATTTAATTTGATTAATAAACTGTTTGTTTTCTATTAATCAAATAAAATTTTATTCGTAAATACATCCATAATTTTCTTAGTAAACTTCAACGATATCCGACGACTTTGGTGACCGTACAATAGAGTTCTCGCCGGCAGTGTAAAGGGTAGATTTTTTTTTTAATCAATCACTCATGTTTATTGTGGATCATAGGTATAGAAATAGATACAGGTGTTAAGAATTACAGTGATGTTGATCAGCTAATTTAACCTTTTGAACGCCAGAGCATAAACGCACGCGCGTGCCCTCCACGTCAAGCCACATTTTTAAATATTTAAGGTATACAAATAAAAACACAAAAGTAATGATTTGTTTATTTCGTGATAAAGTGCACCGCATTATTTGTCACATATTTGTGTCGCTGGCGTACAGGGCACGCGCTTGCTTGTCACGTATATGTGACAATGGCGTTCAAAAGGTTAATGACACGAAAAATTTCAATGCCAGGGTTTTCACAATCATGTACTAAATCCATGGTAGCAGGTTGCGCGTTCATGTCCCTGCCATCCTGTATAGTATCTCGTACTGACACGGGACCTACATCTACTATATGTTCAAATAGTAAATAGCTAGAGGCCGACCGCTAGTCGTTTCCTCGTTGGCTGTGGGACAGGTGCCTAAAATCAAAACAAAAATACCGAATTCAACATGGCAACTATTAGAACAATGAAAAAAAAACACAGATTACAACATTAAAATATCAAAAGTAATTTGTGAATACTTCTGTGATGCGTGGGGAATGTTTTTGACCAAAACGTTAGATAATCTACGCGCCGATCACAGATGGGGCTCAGCAGAGAGCGCGGTGGCGCGACAGGCGACACGCTTCTACGTGCACATTGTTACAAACATATCAAATGTATGTACAGTTATTTGTATGCGTTTCCATTGATGTCGGTAGTTATGTGAAAAGTAGTTTTGTTAATATTAGTATCATCATAAGCTATAACATTAATTATGTGGATCTTTGTCCACTTTTAAAATTTTGGTAAAAAACTCCTTCAACATCATCATTAGGTCGAAGTGGAGGTGCTTGGGGGAGGCCTATGTCCAGCAGTGGACGTCTTTCGGCTGAAATGATGATGATGATCATCATTAGGTACATATATTTCCTTGCTCTTATTATTGTTTATATAGACGGAATAATTATGATTCGACTTTGAATTTTAAGTTTGGTTGTACAAGCGACAAATACATAGGTATAGGTAGTAGGAGTAAACACATCTCATAGGCGTGCAAAAACGGTAATTTTCACTTAAACAAATGGCAACTTTACCTTAGTGTAAATAAAGTTGATTTTGTTTTTTCCTGCTCGACACTGATTTTTGAAACGCGGAGCAAAAAGTGCCACTGACTGGCAGAGCCACCATCAGGGAGTTTAATTAAGGTAAGTTATAGTTATGTTGAGATTTAGTATAATAACTGAAGACCCTTGAGATTGATTTTTTTTTTACTTTGGGCTACGAGTTTTGACTATTTTTTAATCAGATTTTATCACGAATTAAAAAAAGATCACTCAATCCAAATGCATTATGCCATAATTTGCTACCACGAAGTCTCAGCCAGAAAGATGCTACATTGCTAGCAGGCTGATTACTGTACTTATGTATAAGCCAAGACGACACCGGATTGCTAAAATGGCCTGAACATAGGCACTAAGAACTTTCGCGCATGTTCTCTCACTCGCACTCGCCTCATGTCACCATTTGGTTCCTAAAAAATCTTACTGCGCAGCCTTCTGCGCAAAGTTCAGGCCAGCCAAGTTCCGTCGGTCGTATTGTACATAGCTGCTTACTCCCCATTTAAAAGCCGTAATCATACCCACATTTTCCCATCAACCGTATCACATAGATTTTCGAGGTTTACAATGGAAACGGTGTTCAATTGTGCTGACAAACAATATGGGCGCAAGCCGTGACCGCTGATCGGTCGGACCCTGTCGCCATTACCCTGCCGAACTTCGACGAGGCTGGTGACTGGCTGGATTATGATAAGGTAAGACTTATAGCTTCGAATTAATAATAAATAATAAAATAAATATAAAATAATTAATATATATAAATATATATATTATATCATCATCATCATTTTAGCCAAAAGACGTCCACCTTTAGTATTTTATCTATGACGTCCACTGCTGGACATAGGCCTCCCCCAAGCACTTCCACTTCGAGGGATGCGAGAAGCAAAGGGGATGCGAGAAGCAAAGAACCGGTCGAAGTGGAAGTGCTATTATTATATATAGGGTGACTGGTAATTAGTGACCGATACTTAAACACGTGATTTTACTCATCATTATGAACAACTTTTACTATGGGACCAAACCTGAAATCGCGAAAAAAAAATCAGCTGTTCCCTACATTTATGTTCGCTTAACCCGTCAAAATGTAGGGAGCAGCTGATTTTTTTTTCGCTCACTAATTACCAGATTTTTTTTTCGGTCACTAATTACCAGTCACCCTATATAGGTATATAATACATATATATGTATAATTATTTTATATATATTTATTTATTATTATTAATATATATTAATTATTAATTTTGATATTATAATTTGATTAATAGTTGGGCACGAGTTGCCTGAAAATGTTATAGTTTTCCGGAATGGAAATTGTATGTAAGTAGATAATTAAATTTCATTTCAACCGATTATCTTTTTCTATTTTTGTTGATTAGAAAAATGTCTCGCCTCTGATGTACGAGGTTGTGTGTTCAAATCCGGGCAGGTACCAATGTGACTTCTATACATATGTACTTTCAGAGTTTATCTTGGACACTAGCTGTGCCCCGAGGCTTTACCCGCATAAGTGTCGATCCCGTGGGAATATCGGGATAAAAAGTAGCCTATGTGTTAATCCAGGGTGTCAGCTACCTCCATACCAAATTGCATCAAAATTGGTGCCGCCGTTTGTGTGTGAAGAAGTAACAAACATTCAAACACACTCGCAAAGTTTCGCCTTTATAATATTAGTGTGATCGGTGAAGGAACGACATAGTGAGGGAACCTGTCCTTTAGGTACTTATTTTATTTCTGAAACCTCCAACCCACTTTAGCAAGCGGGGTGATCAATGCTCTTGCCTTCTTTGTATGAGAAGAGGCTTCTGCCGATGCCGTGTAGGACAATATTTTTTTATTTAAAAAGATATTTGTTTCCTGCGGGAATTGAACCTTATACATATAGCACTACTGGGACACAGGCCTTCTCTCTTCGAGACGGTGTGGGCTGCAATGTATCACGCGGGCCCTGTGCGGGTTGGTAATGTCACATCATCATCTGCCTAGCCTTTTCCCAACTATGTTGGGGTCGGCTTGCAGTCTAACCGGATGCAGCTGAATACCAGTATTTTACATGGAGCGACTGCCTCTCTGACCTCCACAACCCAGTTACTGGGTAATATGACACCCATTGGTAAGACTGGTTCAGACTTTCGGGCTTCTGACTACTTGTAACGTCTCAAAGATCCACGAATGATAGCCGGGACCAACGGCTTAACGTGCTTTCCGAGGCACGGAGGGGTCTTGGTATGTAAAGATGGTTACCCATCCACAGACCAACCGCAGCAAGCGTAACTTAACCTGATCGATCAACCTGTGGGGCTGTTATTATTTAGCCACGGACCCCTCGGTTGGTAGATGTCACATATCTTCGAATTTTTGGTTCTAGGACATGACGGTTTCCTCACGATGTTTCCCTTCACCGTTTTGAAAGTGTGGTGATGACATAATTTACACAAAATAAAGAGCCTGTCTAGGTTCGAACCTACGACCTACAACTCTCAAGTCCACTGCTTTCACACTTACCCCTTTACTAATAAACGTATTTTATCAGATGAATAGTTACACACCGATTTCTCTCTTTCAGTCGTCAGCAATTTGACTTTTGAAAGAAGAAGACAAAGCGTTGTGTAACTATACAGCCGCAATACAGCAATACAACTTTTATTAGTAAGGGGTATACACATAGTGCAGTGGTTAATCGTTCAGTCAATTACTGCATTAATCGTGATTTCGTCTCAGGCCGAATAATATGATATTCACTACCTACTCATGCATTACAGTCATTAGTCACACGTCATGTAGGTAATGAGGCAGGCAAAAATCGAACAGATTACCGGTCCGGATTTTTAATTTGATGAACCTTTAAGAAACAACAATGTGAATTGCTAATACTTGTTACTTGTACGCGATCTTGAACAGTTTTTCAATTGGTTAGAAAAGAGCATGTAATAGATAATTCAATATTATTCATGTTCAGTGACTGAACTACCTTCATTCGGTTTTTGGCACTCTTTGAACCAGTTTATTTGGCTCACTTATTACCTTTTAGGTGTGTACATAAACGGGATTTTATCCTACGGCGAGGACGATATCTCCTGGAAAATCTCCCGGCTGGCGTATTAAGCCGCGTCCTAACCTATCGTCGCGCTCGTCTATAAGAATATGACATACGAGTACCTACTCGTGCAATCAAACTACAGTCCGGCCCTCGAGAGAACGCGTTCTTGACGCCTAGCCTGTTAGTTTCATACAAACGAATGTGTGTTTTGCGAGTTTCATGTTTATTGGCTACTAGAATCGTTGCCCTGACAGGTTTCAGGAACGCATTCTCTCGACGACGACGGCCGGACTGTAGTCGCTTATGTACGTCATTATACAGGATCGCGTATGCGCGCGACAGTCGCTTTCGGTTAGGTTAGGACGCAGGATTAAGAAGTCTTGAAACTTGGTTGTGTTACATTATCATAAATTAAGGCACTCATGCGTGTTAAATGCACGTTAAGCCGTTGGTGCCGGCTGTCATTCGTGGATCTTTGACAGTCGTTACGGGTAGTCAGAAGCCCGAAAGTCTGACGACCAGTCTCACCACGGGGTATCGATTTACCCAGTAACTGGGTTGTGGAGGTCAGATAGGCAGTCGCTCCATGTAAAATACTGGTATTCAGCTGCATCCGGTTAGACTGGAAGCCGACCCTAACATAGTTGGGAAAAGGCTAGGCAGACGACGACTCATGCGTGTTAAAATTTCATACTAGTTAATCTCCCAAAGTGTGTTTTGACTAGGGTTTAGCATGTTAGAAGTGTCTTTTCGTCTTCGCTATGTCGTCTTTATCTATCGGCAATTCAGTTGCGATCTCTGATGTCCTATTGTTTCTCATAAGTGACCTAGGTTTTGTTCCTTTGTTTAGGCAGATGGATTGAGTCGTTTTGTTAATTAGAACATAACTTAGAACTTCAGAACTTTATCATTTTGAACTGATCAGAATTCTATTAGCTATTAGAGAAGCTAATTACCGATAAAGAGGTTGAATTCCTTTTAAAAGAAAGCGATAATTGTATGCGGGAAGTACAGAACCGGTTGAAATGGCAGTGCTTGCGGGTCGCGCAGATGTTCAGCAGTGGGCGTTTTTCGGCTGAAATGAATAAATGATGTTGGTCATCATCATCATCATCATCATTTCAGCCAAAAGACGTCCACTGCTGGACATAGGCCTCCCCCAAGCACTTCCACTTCGACCGGTTCTGTGCTTCTCGCATCCAACGGGTTCCTGCGGCCTTCACAAGGTCGTCGGTCCACCTTGTGGGAGGCCTTCCAACGCTACGTCTTCCGGTACGTGGTCGCCACTCCAGAACTTTTCGGCCCCATCGGCCATCTGTTCTGCGAGCAATGTGCCCTGCCCACTGCCACTTAAGTTTGGCAATTCTGCAATTAATGATGTTTGTATGACCGTGAAATTCAAACAAGTGGTCATTGTATATTCTTGGTGTCTTTGAAGATCTTTCAGGTTGCTTACACCACGATTTTCAATGACCACCTGGATCAGACCATTGCGCGGAAACCATTTCGTGCTCTTACAGGAAAGGATTCGTCATAATGTGGGTTATTTAGCGGTTACCCTTTTTTATATTGGGAAGTTCTTATGGTTACCTACCCTCCGTCTGAGGAGAACGGAGGATTGACCGCGTCGCGGCATGCACAAGATTGTAAAGGTTCAATGTGAATTAGTTTTTTTGCTTTTCCCCGAAGATTTGTTAATTGAACTTGATTGAATCCTTTGGTTCTATTCTGTAAAAATATCACTGTGAAAGCTGAGGTGAAGTGAGCTTGAAATGAGCTGTCACTGCATGCGCCTGATGCCAGAGATTGACACCAATTGACACTACTGACAGCTCACTTCACCTGTAATCACGATGAGATTTATATAGAATAGATCGACTGTTCAGTAAATTGATCAATATCAACCCGTCAAGACTTCAGTAGGTACCGACAGTTCCCAGGTGATTTGAATAGCATGATCTGATAGTCATGATACAGAGGGCTAACGACCATACCCTTAACTAGGTCAGTGCCGTCAATGGGCAGGATAACGGCATCGATACAATTGTCGGCTTTGTGGAGCGGAACATCAGTCTGTCACCAAATTGTCGTGTCGTGGGATCCCCATGCACTATTGTTGGATTTGGTGGCTATTGTGACGATTTTCTTTAGTTATTTTCGGGGTTCGTCGACTTTGTGTTGGTACTTTGGTAAAACATAGTAGGTAGGTTGGTTGTGAGTTCGGTCCTTCAGAGATTCTGATGTGGTGCCTCTTGAAGCTTGCTTCTATTCCACAATATGTTCAGTTATTTAAGCATAAATTGGGTTGCGTGTTCACCAGCAGCAAATAGGATCATACCTACATTGTAAGTTGGCAGGGTGATTAAAAGGCTAAGTTGTACATTCAGGGAAATTAGTTGTTTATCAAATTGACATACTCCGTTAATTTTGTGTGATTAGCCATTTCAAAAAACTGTCAAGCAATTTATGACAGCTGTGGTTCAAAAATAGGTACAAGTTATCGACAATTAGTTAGTTAGTTAGTAGCCAATTTTATAGACAATTAATTTCCCCTTTTTCAAGACTTTTCACAAGCTACACGTATAGCTGTATATCCGAACCATAGTTAAAAAAAAAATGCTACTCTTTCTTTTCGGTAGCGTTAAAGTCGACGTTGGTGGAAATATTGGGTGGCGGCGTAACTGTAACCTTTTTATTCTTTCACAATAGTTTCAAGCCTTTTTCAATTTATAGGAAACTAGGAGCGCCCCGCGGTTTCACCCGCATAAGTGTCGATCCCGTGGGAATGTCTGGATAAAAACTATCCTATGTCCTTCCCCGGGATGCAATCTATCTCTCTGTCAAATTTTATCGAAAACCGTTCAGTGGTTTAGGCGTGAAAATATATCATACAGACAGACAGTTACTTTCGAATTTATAATATTAGTATATAATAATAGGTCTTTACCTATGAAATTGCCGTTTTGTATGAAAAATTTAAACGATTTTTTTTCATGTATTTTTTATTTGTAGGATTAATCGAAGTAATCACCCATGCAATCAATGCGTCTTTGCCAACGCAGTGGCAGTTTATTGATGCCCTTCTTAAAGAAATCAGCTGGACGGGAGGCAACAAATTCTTCAAAGGTATTTTGCACTGCCTCTCGGGTATTGAATTTTTTTTTCGCCAAGAAGTTATCCAAATTCTGGAAAAAGTTGTAGTCTTTAAGCGCAAGGTCTGGTGAGTAGGGCGGATGACGGAGAGCTTCCAACCCCAGTTCTTGCAACTTGGAGACCGTCTGCTGTGCAGTATGAGGTCGCGCGTTGTCGTTTGGTAAGAAGCTGTGATGAATCACACCGGCGCTAGACCACCAAACAGTTTCATACAAAACGGCAATTTCATAGGTAAAGACCTATAATTAGTATAGTATGGATGCTCCAAATGTGTCATTTCCTTCCGATCATAGTAAAATAAAATAATTTGTAGGTCTAAATTATAAAGCTATAAACGATAAGTTATGGAGAGTAATTATAGTCCATTTACATAGAAGTGCGATATTGTGCCTACCGTCCAATTATTTGGGCCGACCTAGGTATTATGTAGCAATAATAGTAGTTAAACTATTTCTAGTGTCCTTGGTATGAAATGATAGTCATCATTATTTGCTCATCACGCCATTGACATGGCAGCTATTTTATATTAAATGTAGTGTGTTCGTGTCCAATTTGCTTTGCAAGAGCTGAACATGAACTGGACTAAGGACACTTTGTGAAACACCATTTTCCCTTGAATGTGTTCGTGCCTAACACTAAACTTGGGTATTGTTGAACGTGGTACCTACTTAACCAAAGTCAATGCAAAATATGGTTCCTGGCAAATACTTTGCGATTTGGTCATTAGAGATTGTAACTTTGATTTTCACGCTTGTATGAAGCATGAAGTCTAACTTCTAAGCATTTGTAGGTAAGCTTGGCTAAGGGTTTTTCCACCAAAAATTTTTCAGTAGCAGCCCGGTTTATCAGGTGATGGCAATAAACTCGTCCTTTATACATGGGACTTAAACATAACTGGTGAAATGTGGGCCTACTACAGGTACATCTCTGTCTAACTCTTCGGGGAATACAGGCGTTTATAATTTTCAATATATTCCAATGGAAAACTCAGTGAAATGCCAAAACGCGAGGTCGTCCAACCAGCTCGAATGTTTGGCGCACAACACAGATAAGAGTCACGCTCGGCCGCCCCGCTTCCGACCGATTTCATCACACTTCCGACTGCCCGCGGTCACTGCACCAACTGTATTTACTTTATATGATATTTTATCTATTATGTTTTTTTTATTGAATGTACGTATGTTACGTTACGTTCTATACCGTATATGTATGTAAATACTGTAGGCCATGGGAACTGTGGCTAGGGTTGCAACTTGCAAGATTGAAATCAACATTGGGACAAACTTTGTCGGAACAGTTTTACAAAAAAAAAAAAAGATTTAGAGTGATAGATACAGCATCCATTTGATAATGTTCACATACAAATATACATACACTCACGCCCTTTTCTCATGGCTTAAAAAAAAAATCAAAATGCAAAAAAAAAGAGTTAGACAACCGCACCTACCTACCTGCGTTCTCTTTACAGACGCCAGCCAGATTACGCTAGAGGGTTTAGAACCATGTCCAAACGAACCATTTTCTTATAAATAAATTAAATAATTATCAAATTAAATTAGAAGACAGTAAGAACATTTATGAGATTGACACACAACGCTTACAGTCTGAAATTCAGGTACTTGAAGAGTCGATACATTCACTTTATACTAAGTATGTGCGGTCTGAAAAACAAATTCAGGAGCATATCCTTGCGGCAAATGAGTTAGTGGACATGTGCAACTCCAATGCAGACAGAGTGGACCCGCTGACTCTCAGCAGCCCTCATTGCTCATTGGAAAGCACATCCAATCTTGGCACTCTCCAAACTGAGGGAACGGAGGACCCGTCCCAGTCAGGAAGTGCTCAGGTCTTTATTCCACATCAAGATACGCCAGATATTGAACAAGGTCCATTGCAAGTACTTCAGACAGATGCTAGTTCTCTCCCTTGTAGTAGTAAAGTTTGTTACTGCTCTATTATGTTTTCTGATAGTTTTGGAAAAGGATTAGGTAAATTACTTAGCAACAACCTGTGTCATTCTTCACAAAACTTTTGCATGCCTCAGACTTCCTACAAACAAATAATGTCTTCAATAACCAGGAATGAATATGATCCTAATGACATTATTACTGTACTTATAGGTAATAGTTTAAATGTTATTTGTATAATGAATTCTTTTCGGTAGTCCAAACCGAGTTCAATAATTCTTTTAAGAAGATCACTAAAAGTATCAGCCCTAACTTTTTATTTTGTGACTGGGCAACTAAAGGACTTAGGAAAAGTAGGGAAAGACTTTTCGAGCTGTATGGCCTTAAGCCTTATATTAACACGGAAACTTTTAATAAGTATGTTGCTACTTACTCTAGAACTTTTAAGAACGCTTGTAAAGCAGCTAAAGCCTTATTCATTAGCAACAAGGTTAAATCAGCAGACAATAAAATAAAGACGGTTTGGAAAATTATAAATAATGAAACGAACAGGAATAAAAAGCATAATTCTGATTACACACTACAGACGTCAAGCGGTCTCATTTCCGATAACAAAGAAGTGGCTCAAGAATTTGTAAATTTCTTTACTAGTATCCCACTCAAAACAACTGAAACTTTAAATTCCTCGCCCTCCCTCGCTTTTGATTTAGTAAGGGCGAACGTTTCAGCCTGCCCGGTTGAATTTAACTTTAGGCATATTAACCCCTTAACAGTAATTAAAGCTTTTAAGCAAATTAAGATCAAATTGACAGAAGATCTTTGGGGAATGTCCATTAAGGTCTGTACCTCCATAATTGAGACTATTGCGCCTTACTTAGCCTTAGTATTTAATTCGTGCGTGGATCAAGGAGTCTTCCCCGATTTAATGAAATACAGTAAGGTAATACCACTTTACAAATCCGGGGATAGTAAAGACACCAATAATTATAGACCCGTATCCGTTTTGCCGGTTTTCAGCAAGGTGTTTGAAAAGATAATGCTTAATCAAATGCTCAATCATTTTAACACGAATAAAATCTTACACGATCAACAGTATGGTTTCACCAAAGGGCGTTGTACGACCGACGCCGGTGTAACTTTATTAAAACACATTTT
Source organism: Oligia fasciuncula (assembly GCA_963082905.1). Classification (NCBI taxonomy): domain Eukaryota; kingdom Metazoa; phylum Arthropoda; class Insecta; order Lepidoptera; family Noctuidae; genus Oligia; species Oligia fasciuncula. Next base: position 6,542,340 of record OY720401.1, read on the forward strand.
TAACGCGTGGGAAGAGGCCCAAGACGCAATAGGAATCTTTTGTGACCTCTCCAAGGCATTTGATTGCGTCGATCACGAAACCTTGCTTTTGAAACTTGAGCATTACGGACTTGGAAAACTTGCGCTCAGTTTAGTTAGTTCTTATTTAAATGATAGGCAACAACAAGTTCAAATAAATGGTGTCAATTCACTTGGTTTAATAGTAAAAATTGGTGTGCCACAAGGCTCAATATTGGGTCCTTTCCTCTTTTTAGTGTATATTAATGATCTTCTCCATTTATTAAAAAATCAACCCCAAATGGTGTTATTTGCTGATGACACTTCCTTAATTTTTAAGGTAAATAGACGTGCTACAAATTTTGACGACGTAAATAATGCCCTACTGCAGGTTCAAAATTGGTTCACTGCTAATAATTTAGTATTAAATGGAAATAAAACTAAGTGCATAAGATTTTCTTTACCAAATGTCAAGAGTAGTGATTGTGAGATAATATTGAATCAAGAGAAACTGGAATTCGTCGATAAAACTGTTTTCCTGGGGATCACGCTCGACTCAAGGCTACAATGGGGTCCTCATTTAACATCTCTTGCAGGACGGCTAAGTTCAGCAGCTTATGCTGTCAGAAAAATCCGTCAATTTACTGATGTAGATACCGCGAGACTAGTCTATTTTAGTTACTTTCATAGTATCATGTCTTACGGTATTTTACTTTGGGGACGGGCTGCAGACATCGATTCTATTTTTATTCTGCAGAAAAGAGCCATCAGAGCTATATATAATCTCCGCAGGCGCGATTCTCTAAGGGAACTGTTTAAGGAAATTAACATCATGACGGTGCCTTGTCAATATATCTACGAAAACATCATGTATGTAAGGAAAAACTTACATCTTTTTAGTAAAAGAGGTGAAAGACATAATTATAGTACTAGAAATAGGGACCTATTAGTTCAACCAGGTTTCAGACTGGCTAAAGTAGATTCATCTTTTATGGGGTACTGTTTAAAATGTTATAATAAAATACCTCCCCACATTCTTCAACTGAATGAGACAAAATTCAAGTCTTGTATAAAACGCACACTATGCAGTCAGGCATATTATAAGTTAGGGGATTACATCGCTGATAAAAATGCCTGGCTCAATGCTGGTCCTGCTCCACAACCACAACTAATTGATTGACACTTGAAAGTATTGTTGGAGCTGCTGATGATTGTAAGTCTATCTTTGTAGTTAATTTCAATATTTGGAAGAGGTGCTTCCCTTTTTCTTTTTTTGTGTTTCTGACATTACGAACATAACTTTTTTAATTTATTCAATCAATTTTTAATTGTTGAATACTTCAATATTAAATATCGCTTCCTGTTTGGTAGGTAATAAAATTCTATTTACCTCTTAAATAAATTGCAAACTGTGGTTTTGTATAATTTAGAATCATTTTTTTTTTAATTTTGTAAATGTAAGAACCATGTTTCCGTTTATTATGATTTTTGATGTTGACTTGAAATAGCATGGCAGTTGAGAACGTGTCATGCTCACTTAAATGTCTCACCGATGGTGGCGCGTGTGTTGGATCATTCGGTTCCCTACAAAATGGTTGAGCTGGATGGTGCTGATCCACGCGTCATGTTCGTGAACGGGCGCCGTCGGTTGAGACTGGTCATCTCTTAACTGCCAAGGCTTATTTTTAATCTTATGTCTTGAATTGTTTCTTCATTTCTGTCTTTTTTACATTGTTCTCACATATAGAAGCAACAAGAATAATGTACCCAGGATTTTGTAATATCTTGATTTAAAAGAGTGTCCATGGAGTTTCTTGCCCGTTCTTCTCCATAGAGATCTACGCTTTGGAATGGGTAACTAGCTTCAACTTTCTGACTAACTGACAGACTATTTAATTTTGACAATTCAAAAGTGCCTGTACAAGGTTTAATTGAAATAAATGATTTGAGTTTGAAATTATTTGAGTTTGAGTTTGAGTTTGAGTTTGTCCTGAATTCATGGTTACAGTTTGCGCTTCGATGTATGCCACCCTGTTTATCCCTACATGCTGCAGAGATATTCCCACGGGATGTCGATTCCGTGGGAATATCGGGATGCAATCTTATGTGGGTGAAACCGCGGGGCACTGCTAATGTCTACATAAATATCATGAAAGTGACAATCATAGTTTTGATGAATTTGTAAAATGTTTCAGTGAACAAGTCCAGCATCAACGATGAGGCATTCAAAGGCGATCCTGCTGTGGTGCGGGATCCTGATCCGCGCCGTCTTCTCCATGGAGGAACAGCATGAGTCCGAGACACATACCGAAGTAAGTTAGTCAAGACAGAATATACGCGTTGACTTGAGAACCTCCTCCGTTTTTTCGTTGGTTAAAATGTAAGTAGGTACTTTGGGCAGTAGGCCATCAGGTAAAACACCAGTCCGGAATTATACACCTTGTCCCTCATACCTCTATAGTCTCATTAGTTAGACGGATTCCCGGCTTAAGGCTCCTACAAACAGGCGCGACACGCGATATAATCGCGCGTGACACAAAGGCACCGCTCGTTGCGCGACTTGCGGTGCCTTTGTGTCGCGCCTGTTTGAAGGAGCCTTTAGAGAGTGAAAGTTTTCGTAAGTCAGTCTTAAAAATTAAGAGCTTTGAGTGGCTCTTTGTATGCTTCTTACAACAATGCATCGTAAGGCACTGAAGAATTTAAGAAGAAGTCGCAGTTTTAGTCTCACCCACGAGATGCCCACAGTACCTATTTTATATTAGTGAGGCTTCTAGGAAACGTTATCTGGCACTTAAGGTTCGCAAATAAATGAATTTGATATAATATATATTTTTTATATATTATATCAAATTCGTTTATTTGCAAAAAACAGGACGCAGAAAAGGAACACAAACCAAATAATAAGTTGAGGGAAAATATGCGTCACATCCACGTAAAATGGCCATCGCTTAGCATAATGCTACGACTCTATGCAAGACAGCCCCAGCACTGGTTTTCAGCGACGAAAGTATTCCGGAAATACACCGACTTTCCGCCAAATATAGCCATAGATAATAGAACATAGGTTAGTTCGTTTGTACAGACGCCAGCAAATAAATCTACCCGAAACTGTCTAATTTTCCCAATCAACTTTGAACCTTATGCTTAAGCGATGAAGTTGAAAATCTATTAAAGAGATTTGACAGATTGTTGTAGCTTGATGTGCAGTCTGTACCTACGAGTACCTACTTCAAATAAAGTTAAAACGAAACTGTGAAAAATATCGCAGTAAAAAACTAAACAAAACCCACACATATCCTTTGATACACTAATCACCTAATAACTCTTCTGAAGATAGAATATAAAGTACTAATTGACACGAATGTAAAAGCTGTTATCGAATAGATTAGCGATAAATAAACTGTTTGTCCTAACATAGCGGTTCACACCTGCTCGCTTCTTGCTTCTATCAGTCGCGACCGCATAACCTAACTCGGGTTTTAATAATAAACAAGATGTTTTAAAGTGTTATTCTGAAACCGACTATCGAACTATAATAATACTCATTTATTTATTTTCACACCACAATTCATCATCTTCCTAGCCTTTTCCCAAATGTTTTGGGGTCGGCTTTCCAGTCTAACCGGATGCAGCTGAATATCAGTATTATATAAGGAGCGACTGCTTATCTGACCTCCACAACCCAGTTACTGGGTAACCTCTTGTAAGACTGGTTATCAGACTTTCGGGCTTCTGACGACCCGTAACGACTGTAATTTTTTTAGTAATTTTCACCAAAATCTAAGTATACAGGTTATTGGTAAAACATTAATAACCTCTTAAGAGGGCATTGTACTCATCATTATGAACAACTTTTACTATGGGACCGCACCACATCAGCTGTTAAATTTTGACGACAGCAGATTTTTTTTTGACTTGTGTGCTGTCACTTGAAATCGACGAGCACTATTAACATATTATACAGAATAGCACTCCACTTTCGACGTAGTAGCTCGTGACTTAGTATTTACGTGTTCCCAGACAGGTCACAGAGCTACCGCCCACGTGATTCTTCACTACCCACCTGCTCAAATACAGCTGTTTTATAAACAACACAAAAGTGAAGAAAATTTGTGTTTATTACACGGATTCGTCTGCAAAATCCAATAAAAAATCTAGAATGCAGCTATACTTAGCTAGTTGTTTTAGAGAATGTCGGTATTATAGCTAAATACGAAACAAAAATAGGTTTTATAACGGAAAATGTGGAATTTCGTAATGTAAGCGAAAAAATAACTTATGAATAAATTTTAGATCGCTACGATCGACTAACAAGAATATTTAATGAAAGACATTGTGCTATTTTTATGCTTTTTTATACGTTGATAGATTCCCTATCTACCAATACTACTTAAATAGGAATTTATTTTTACTCCTATTTTCATAATTTCAGATCAACCTGGAGTCAGATTCCGTCAGGGATCGACGTGGCGTGATCGAAGAAGAAAAGTACTACAACATGCAATCCCATCACCAAGAGACTAACATGAACATGAACCAGCCCTGGATACCAGGTCCCTTGCCACCCGAAGACCCTACGACCAAGATATCTATCGCCAATGAGGTTAAGGAAGTCCTGCCTCTGTATCAAACTACAGAGAGAGTGACTGACAAGCCTACTGGTCGAGGAGCGAGAGCTTCTAATGAGAACTGGATCAAACTGCCTTTACCTGATCAGAGAGATCAAAGGGATCAGAGGGATCAAAGGGATCAAAGGGATCAGAGAGACCAAAGAGATCAGAGGGACCAGAGAGATCAAAGGGACAATATCCTGACACCACCTCAACCATCAGGTGATCTGATAAATTCTCGAATGCCACGAGTCAACTTCGTCACTCAAAACAAAGCATTAGAGGCATCAGAATCCCGTAATGACAAAGAATCTGTACAAAGACCGACAAGAACCGACGAACTACGAACAGAATTTGTAAGACCAGACGAAGATAGAGTCAGGTCCAAATACAAGCCAGTATTTCCACGTCAAGCCGTTTACAACCCACAGATTCCAGAAGAATCCAGAAGGTACTTCTACGATGATAGGTATTATCCAGTTCCAGATGACCTATACAGGCGGGATCCTTACTACGACATGATTGACAGAAGACGTTACTACCCATACTATGGCCCAAGAGTAGATCGATTTGATGATACTTACGATAACATGTTACCAAGGAAACCGAAAAGGATAATCTATTATGCGCATTTACCAGAAGTGGTTCGCACTCCACCCAGTGTGGATCTAAGATATAGATATTCTGTGGATCCTTACAGGCGTTATGATGATGATATGTATGCGAATGCAAGGACTGGAAGGTACGACTACAGATTCAGAAGCAGATACCCTTATGCTCCTCTAAGGAAAGATGAGAGGAATTATAGAGATCTTGCTGGAGCAGGCACTGTTGCCAAAGACAAGAAAATAGATGACAAGGTAACGCCTACTCCGATCTTGCCACAGAAAGAAGACAAGTTTAAGACGAACATGAACGCTAATAGGAATCTTATAAACAGTCACCAGTATCATGAAAGCGCTGATACTTATCATGAACCTATTGCACACAAAAGTTATCCCGACATCGTTCGCCCGGACGACGGATACCCTCGATTTGATGATGCCTTGTTCCATGGACCAATCGATGAACCGTATCAAAGGAAATATTGATCATATCAATAAGAAAACCGTCGTTTCTGGCTCGATTTTCAAAAGAACCAATTTGAAAAAATAGCCACAAACGACGCAACACGTTTAAGCTATTAACTTTCGAAAGCATTTTAATATCGATGTAGTATTTATTCATAGAATCAACCTGTAATATAAAATGGAGATTTTTACAACTATTTGTGTAGCTAATAAACGTATTAACTGATGGCCGTGTTTTAATTACGAGGGTTGTGTTCGCGACAAATTGTACAAGTAATAAATCGAGCGTTTAATTTAAAACACGACCGAGGGTGAAGATGAATTTCATTAAGAATTAATTAATGTCATTCTTAAACCGTTCTTGTTTTTCCACGGCGAATAAAAAACATCTGTCGGGGATGTTGAGCGCGACGCGTTTTCTTGAGGTAATTAAGCAATAAATTTTGTGGCTGGCAACATCGCGAGGTGGGGGCAATTACAGTAGTTAAGAAAATGGATGTTCTCCACTCGAGAACGCGTACAAAACCGACGTGACTAATTAAAATGAGGGCTTAGGAAAAATCCTACGACGTGACAGCTTGTAATCAAGGGGATAGATTTTTTTGTATTTTTCTTGTTGGCCAGAAGTTCGCGGATTAGTGTCGGCGATAAATTACGTGTAATTAAATGTCTTGGGGTTTAACGACGGCTTGAGGTTTTGAAAGGCGCCATTTTGTCTGCATAAATCATTTTTAAACAGATTTTCCTGTTGGTAGAATGTTATGATCGTCAAAAACAAAAATATTTGCAATTTAGTTTGGTTGTAAAAACTGTTCGGTTGTCCTAACCTATAAAGTTAGGTCTGCAGTAAGACTTTGCATGTAATAGGTGGACCTGAATTTAGACAAAAAGCTATAAACGCCAGCCTAGAGAAATGGGTTATTTAGCTAAATGACTAGAGCGCGCACTAAGGCAGATAACTGGAAATTACTTGCAACTGAAGGTCTATTATCATCTCTGGAGCTTACCTACGTCTTAGCGGGACTTATAAAAGGTTTAATTACCTACATATTAATATTGTATCTCGTTTTAAGTATCGTTTTCGGTTGTATCGTTGTCTAAAACTGCGGGGTAATTGCGTAACAGTGGGAATGGCTTCCATTTTGACAGTTCAACAACATTCATTGCGTTATTTACATTGGTGAGCAGGCCATAATTATGAAGCAATGGATTAGCAATATCCTTCAAAATTATTCAGATTGTGATAGAAGTTCAAGAGTGTTCATTTGGCTTTCTTTATTGTTTCATTTTATCTTTCGATAGCAATTCTTTCAGATTATTCTGTCATTAGCTTAGAGCAGTCCCCCTCTTAAAGTACGCCATCTATAATATTTTTATTAAGTAGTTGTTAATATTACTTTACCCAAAAGTCCTTCCTTTGGTATTGTCCGTCGAATCGTTGAGCTCCTTGAGTTTTGAGTTGAGCTGCACGATTATTGACAAATGCGTGCACTGGCTGGATAGGTCCAATAAATCTGTGTGGTTTTTTTCTCAGAAGACCATTTCAGACATCATTCTACATGGTCTTCACATGATCTAACCAAGATTATGTTTGGACTTTAAAAGAGACTGTGAGTTCTGAGTTTCTTTCGGCCTTTCTTGTCTGAGTAGTCAGATAGGAAAGGCCGACCTCGGGGCCTAAAAAGGCCACTTTTGCAGAATCATAAAAGGAATTCATCAAATCATTATAAATCATAATAGACAGTTAACTGTTAAGTTAATCGTATCAAATCCCATTGGTGAATGATTTTTCAGTTATTTTTTTTTTGTCTGTGCTTAAATACCAATCCAAATCCAATCCCAATCTCTTGCAACGAAAAAAAGCAAAATACGTTTATGATTCTGCCAAAGTGGCCTTTTTAGGCCCCCTCATCTAGTTTAAAAAATATGATTGACGTGTAAAAGTGTTTGTACAAACCTACTTACAGAAATCATTTATCATTTAACTCGAATGATGTCAACAACATCATTATATTTATTTGTATACCTACATCAAAAATCCAAAGATATGATGTTTATTCTACACAAATTATACGAGAACGACGTGCGGTCACAATCGACCCTTGATGAGTTGAATTATTTATACAGAGTCGCCGCGGCGACCACGCGATGTTTGATTGTGGATAATTGTCCCTGATTGGGGACAAATATGAAAGTATGACATGGTGTCATGTCATTTGAAGTATAATTGACGTTGAACATCATTTCCTCGTGTTACGAATGAAATATGTATCTAATTAGCCGTTAAGAGTGTTTACGCCGTACGTCATTTCATACAAACTTTCAAGCCCTTGTTTTTCGAAATGAATCAACCGATTTTAATGAAACTTATTACGCATAAGCAGGATACAAAGGTCTAAAAAGTTACTGAAGAACATTTTCGAAAAATAGAGTTACAGCCATATTAGACCGATTTTAAATTTTCCATAGAAACAGAGATAGTTATCCTTTTTTAAATAAGACATTTCGAAAATGTTCTTAATAATTTAGGAACCTGATTAGGAATTAAGAAAAACTATAATTTTATCAGCCTTGAATAATCCCTAGGTCGGGGGTTCGAACCCAGTCAGGCACATTACTTTGTGTAAATTATTTAATCACCACTGCTCTCAAAAACGGTGAAGAAAAACATCGTGAGGAAACCGGCATGTCCTAGAACCAGAAATTCGACATCTACACACTATAGTACCCGCACTGGGCCGCGTGGTGGATTACGGCTCACTCCCTCTTACCGAGAAGAGGCCTGTGTCCCAGCAGTGGGAACATTATAAGCTGATTATATAATGTTGAGGTCGGCTTCCGTTAAGTAATAAAGGGCATTATGAAAGGCAACTACGTACTACTTTTGACAATACTTTTTGCTATCCTTATTGTAAATCGGAAAAGAAACACCTTACCTACATTGGAGCATTATCGGTATTGGTTGCAAATTGAAATTGAAATTGTTTATTGAAATAATTGATTTACTTACATAAATATTTACAAATAGGGCCTTAAACTAGTGGAAGAAATAATTGGATTCTACCTGAACTAGGAATAAACCTGTATCTCAGGTATCTCACTCAACAGCTAAGTATTTTCTAAAATTCCTATACATAGTAAATATACATAGTAAATAATTTATCTACTTTAATAAAGGTTATAATAATCAAAATGAGCAAAATAGTATGTACTAAAACTGTACTTTTTTTGTATGTATGTTAAATGCAAAAAAATAAAGCTAAAATGTTTGTTTGTTTGCTAGAACGTGCTAATCTCTGGAACTCCCAGTCAGATTTCATAAATTCTTTTTGTATTTCATAGCCCAATTCTTGAGAAAGGCTATTTATCATCACGCTAGGACTCTTAGAAGCCGCGCAAAAAGGAAAAAAGTAGGTAAACGCGCGGTCGAGCGATGCAATGCGACGGGGTGGGTCGGGGAAGCAAGAATTCATGCGGACGAAGTCTCGGGCAGACGCTAGTAAATACAATAAAATAAGTAAGTAATAAGTTAGACATTTGACAAGACAAAGACTATCCACGTTGCACCCAATTCATAGCCACTCTACATCAAAGGGTTGTGACAGATGGCACGTAGCACAAACAGTAGTGATATCCTCAGGCGATATTCATTATCTTCAAAATTGTCTAACAATCCGGGATTCAGGGATCGCGGAGGAACGGAGAAACGTTGCGGAGAAAGGAGGAATGGAGTTGCGGGTTGCGTCACTAATTGGAAGCTTGTTACGTAAACGGATACCTAAAGGGTTACATTATAATTTGATTTTGTATCGAAAAATGTATTTGATATTGTTAATTTGTACTGGAAAAAGCACCCCAGCTTTGTGGTTTGTATTGAAAAGCCAAAGGCAACATTATATAACAATAGATATAGGTATAATTACCTTCATCTATATCCATCACGCAATATCACACAAATATTATAAAGGCGAAAGTTTGTGAGTGTGCATAAACACACACATCATATGTTTGTTACTTCTTCACGCTCAAACGGCTGGACCAATTTTGATAAAATTCAATATGGAGGTAGCCGACCACCTGGATTAACATATAGGCTACTTTTTATCCCGATATTCCCACGGGATCGAAACTTATGCGGGTGAAACCGCGGGGCTCAGCAAGTATTAATAATAAAGCTGAAGAGGTTGTTCCTTTGTTTGTTTGTTTGAACGTGCTAATTTCTGGAAAACCCGGTCGATTGAATGAGGAATTGAGGAAGGCTATAGGCTATTTAACACTACGCTAGAACCCTTAGGAGCCGAGCAAAAAAAAAAAGGTCAGAGAGAATGCTAAGCGTAAACAAAGTAAAAGCGCGGGTTAGCGGAATTGTCCGAAAGGGTTACCGCTACCCCGGAACATAAAGGGCTAAGGAAGGAACACGGGTGAGTTTTAGTCATAAAGAGTCTGCCACTCCCTTCCGACCCACCCAGAGCGGGATTTGATTATATCCCACACAAAAAAAAAAAAAGTAATAGCGCGGGCAGCCGATGCGATGTGACGGGGTGGATCGATTTTGACGCGGATGATGTCGCGGGCAGAAGCTAGTAATTTATATTATTATTATTATTATTTATTATTGATCAAGTAACATAGACTCAATTACAATACAATTTTAGGCATACAATGTCAGAAGCAATAATTACACTTAAAAACAAATAAATAAATTGAAATAATAGAAAATAGAAGAATTAAATTAAATTAGATATATAACAACAATTAAATATATATTTGTTCAACAAGGTACGCTTGTGCCTGTGACAGACTATTTGAATACTGCTAGGTAGAGAATTTTTAAAAACAGCTGTGCAGCCGTCTCTATTCTCTTTTGCTAAGATATCCTTTATATACCTACTTACAAGTAGGTACTATCAGATACAGTGCCAACAATTCGAACTTACCTACAGACGCACACTGCGGTTATAGTTTTACAGAATCTGAACGTGTAATATACTTAATGATTAAATAACCTAAGTCTATAACATAATAAAGATACTTTTAACTCTACATAATTATGTATACCTACTTAGGTAGCATATAATAAGAAAGAATACATGTAATTTGAACTAATATATCTATTCTTCCTAGGTAGGTAATGTTTATGAGCGGCAAAGCTCTTCTTCTTCACAAACACTCTTGTAAACCTTATTCTAAATGTAATTTCACCACATAATTCACACTAAAACTAAGCACAAACAAAACACAAACTACATAACAACATCACACAATTACCTACAATTCAATTAAAATAATTACGAACAACTTAACCTAAAGCGCGCCAGTGTTGCCATATCTTATTAACCCTTCGCGGGACATGTCATAATATTTAACATGGCAACTCCGAGCGACGGTAGCGACATCACGACATTCAAACTATTAACATGTCAATAACAATTTGCTGAATTGCTTTTATGTTGTACTTGATATGAGGCCCAAAGGGAAGGGGTGGGAATAGGGTTGACACACTTGCTGTTGCAAAATTATAAATTCGAAAGTAACTCTGTCTGTGTGTGTGTCTGACTGTGTTACCTTTTCACGCCTAAACCACTGAACGGATTTCGATAAAATTTGGCAGAGAGATTGCATCCCGGGGTAGGACATGATAGTTTTTATCCCGATTTTCCCACGGGATCGACACATATGCGGGTGAAACCGCGGGGCGCAGCTAGTTTGGAATATTTTTGTGATTGAAATAAATAAAGTCCAGACCGTATTTCGGCTACGGCTACAGCGGTCAATTTCAACTAAGACAGGCCTTCGGCGTGGGAGATATTATAGTGCACAAGTGTGCGCACAGACAGAGGTGCACTCCCTCTTCCCTCACTCTCATAGTCCGAAGGGCCGGCAATGCGACAAGTAAAAATAAAAAGAAATAAAGAAGTAAGTGACATGAAAGGGTTAATGTTTTGGTGTTTATTAGATAAATTAATGATTCATTTCGAAATATTTTGAATATACCTAATAGATATTTGTGCACACTGCACACCGGTTTACATAGGTATATAGGAAAGGTAAATTTTGGTATTTGTTATATGTACCCATAGTAAAGCAAACAAATGGACAAGTATACCTGCCTGATAATAAGACCTGTCCTCAAGGCTGAATGCTTATCCAGACGACAATCCAACGACTTTGTATGTATATCATGAAGTACCATAGTTAATATACTTAAGTAATAAAACGTTTTATAATTTTTGCGGTAGTAGTAAAAATCAACCAAGCGATTTATTTCCACTATCTATCAATGCCTGCCTGTCCGACTGCGTTTAATGTCTTCTGACAAAAAAAAAGAAAACTAGAATAATTAAACTCAACAGGGCCAACCCTACAAAGTCAAACAGTCCCAAAGTTAAGGGTTGTCTGTCCCGCTCCCGGGCCACCACGGACCCCGGGAAATTGATAATTTTCACTACACGGTGGTCATACAATAATTTATTCATGTCCGAGACATGATCCTGACCGAAATTAATATTTATTAGCCATTGTCCCTTTATGTCCCATCAGCAGAATTAATTCTAAAGTTGTTTGGATTTTAGAGAATATGTGGAGACTGGAGGTTGATAGTTTGGGATTACCCTAGTTGGCCAGACTTGGGCTCTATTTACTTAATTAGTTTTGGGAATTGACTTAATATGTTGAAGCTCGTTTTGGCTTACGGGATTAGCGGGATATTACTCGGTTTTGAATAGGAGGTTGAATTGTTTTGCATCACTATTAGACCATCACTAGAACAGTGGCCCAGCGGTTAATGGCCGCGACTTACTAGTCACAGGTTCGAACTCAGATAGGCGCTTTATTTTGTGTAAATTATTTCATCACTGCTCTCAAAACGGTGAAGGAAAACATCGTGAGGAAACCTGTATGTCATAGAACCAAATATTCGAAGACATGTGATCACATGTGGCATCTACAAACCCGCACTGGGCCCGCGTGGTAGATTCAAGCTACTTAATTCCTCCTCCAAGCTACTTAAGTCCCAGCAGTTGGAACATTAAAGGATGATTATGCTAAAGCTCGTTTTGGCTTACAGGATTAGTGGAATATTAAGCTGTTGTTTTTGCTATATATGGTTTTGGGTCATATTCAAAATAATTGTAAGTTACGGATAGGAAACAGATATGAATATTATTTGATTGTAACAGAAAAATAACAGAAAGGAATTATTAGGGCAAGTTTAAATAGTACACGTTTATAACAGGCTACGAGTGCGAAGTCGGTGTGGGTCGCTAGGTGGGTACATAATGAAATAACATTTTGGTGATCGTATTTTAGTTGGTATAATTGCCATAAATTCATCATCATCATTGCCATAATGCCTTATCTCCGAAACTACCGAGCCTAAAATTTTGATATTAATATTAAGGCAAAAGGATTCTAATGATTAGAATTATGTAAAGCCATATTTGTTACGGTCGTGAATAATATTTTAATCAACATACAACTTTACACTGACCTGTAAATTGCAAAAAACCTGAGTCAATTTGAATTTCGCGGGCTACCTTGGCGCATCCCCCTTAACTGATACTGAGACGGCCGACGAGAGGCTGGGTACGCCTCGGCGAGGCTGCGCGGTTAGTATAAAAGGCTCAAGCAGTGAGGACTGAGGATACGCAGTAAAACATGCACACACAGACAATACATGGCACAGCAATGCAATACATGGCACAATATACGCAAACTTTACATACTTCAAATAAATTTAAGTAAGTAAAAAAAAATGTTTTGGCTAACCTGCGGTGCACTAAGTACCTATTAATATTTTATTTTCATTAATTCATACATGAGACAATGTGAATAACGCCTAATCATTCATATCTGTTACGTAACGGAAAAAAGTGACAGATAAAATAACGTATATGAATTAATTGCACGTGTCTATCCTACAAATCTATTTATTTCCACACCAATTCACATGATTATACGAATATTTTATAGTTATAACAAATATCACAATACAGCCCTTTCCTAGTATGAGTAATAAAACAGTAAGTACTTACCGCTACTGTAAACGACTCACATTGAATATTTACTTTTAAAAGTCTAATTTTCTTCGACAACGAAACGAGCTGAAAAACTATATTGAACAAAATGGCAAAGCGTTTATTCTTACGCGTCGTGTAGTAACAGCTAGTGAACTAATTTTGCCAGTATTTCAAATTTCTTTATTGCCATGGAAATAATGTTAAAATAGCATAACAGAGAAGAATAACAGATATGTGCAAAATCAGGACACTCATTAATAAATTAAATTTGGAGTACACTAAATAGTATTTTATATTTTGTTTAGTAAAGTGTTGAAAGTTTAAACAATATTCTCTGAATATATTTTTTTTTTAACTTTTGTAGAATGGTTCATAATTAAATTATTTTTTTTAGTTTACCGTTAAAGACGTGGACATAGAATACTTGTATGAAACGGATCCTACGCAATGTCTGGTTTAATTTTTTTAAATGAATTGTTTAGGTTTACCAAATGTTTCGTTGTTTTTTATTAAGCTCAAATAAATATTTTATCTGTTTGTTTATGAAATTCTAGTCAGTTGCATCTCGTTATGAAAATAATTGGGTTGGACATTAAGACAGTAGTAAATATACAATTATTTTGAATATGACCCTTTTACAATCAATATACAGGGTTATTGGTCTTACCAAGGGGTATCGTATTACCCAGTCACTGGGTTGTGGAGGTCAGATAGGCAGTCGCTCCATGTAAAATCTAGCATTTTACATGGAGCGACTGCAGCTTTTTCAGCTTATTCAGCTGCATCCGGTTAGACTGGAAGCCGACCCCAACATAGTTGGGAAAAGGCTAGGCAGATGATGATGATGATACAGGGTTATTGGTAAAACATTAAAAACCTCTCAGGACTATCATATAAAGAACAACTTTTGTTCTATGACTTTTATTAATTCATCAGACTTTCATACAAAAATAAAAATATTTCCGTTCGAACAATTGAAATATTCGATTTTCTGTTACGAACTCTACGCGGTAGCTCCACGTAGAGTTCGTGACAGGAAATCGAAAGTTTAGTAATAAACTGATGAATGTTGTCGAATAAAATTTAATTTTTAACCGACTTCAAAAAAGGAGGAGGTTCTCTATTCGACGGTATGTTTTTTTTTTTTTATTAATAGAAAACAAACAGCTCATTTATCAAATTAAATTTCAATCGACAACATCCATCGGTTTATTACTAAACTTCAGCTATATCCGACGATCCTGCATACCTAACTCTTTTGCTGACTGTACATCAGCCAAAATAGATTTCTAGGATCAAGATTCCGGACGTTTAAAAACAAGTGACGGTAAATTTTTTATCAGTTAGAATGAGTCTTTCTATAAATGACTTCACGACAGACTTATCTCTTTACTTTTTACGATTTTCGATGTGTCACCGCTAAACACAACATAAAATAATACAAAGTATGCAAATATAATAACATAAGTACACATAACTCGACGACAGAGATTCTTCTAAGAAACCGAATATTCCCTTTGTTGTAAGTCCTTAAAGTTCTAATAAAGTGTCACATAAAGTAGTATGAGTAAGTTGGCCGGTGAGAAGATACTGGTAGGGTTGCCAACTGCAGGTTTTTCTTAGGGATTATTGTTCTATTGGGCCAAAAAAAAACCTAAAAAGGTTTGAAATAGAGCATTCCGTATCTTCCGATTCCTTGGCATTCTATCTCTTTAGATTTGTTTCAGCTCAACAAATATTTTTTTCCGAAATATAATCCATGTAGAAAGCCGCATTCATTTGAATCGAACTATCGAATCGTGAGACCTGAAATCAGTGGAATATACTCCACAGATTGACACGTTTCAAATATTTAGCCAGAGTCAGGACCACTCTTCCAAATGTCCTTAGCTAGGTACAATATCTGTAAAAAACACAATATGAAAACATGCGATTTTATTTATATTTTATTTTAAACTTTACCCCAGAAAATAAATAACAACAAAAAGAGTTAATACTTAGTTTATTTTTAATTCAGTGCCAAGTACTATTATCTCAGTAAGGGACTTATAAGTCCTAGTCGAGACTAAGGTTTTTGTGACTTATATTAATTGTCATTTGATAAAAAACTGATGACCCTAAGTCACAGCCTGATGGTCTCAAGTTCTAAGAATACGGCCTTACATTGTCGCGAATGTCGCAACTAATTTATTGGGTGACACCCCTGTGTATTGCTTTTTATTATTAATTTTAGTGTTTTATGACCTACCTGCGCTAAAAAATATTAAAATTTGATTTACAGATAAAATAAAAGGCTTTCAAATTATTGACTTAGGACCTGGAGTTCGTCTTTAATTTGAATAAGTTTGGCTCTGAAACATGTTTCCTTAATATGGATAAAGAAATTTAATTTCGTGGTTGTCAAGGGGCATCTGTTGTATCAAATGTTAGCATTTTTGAATCTCGATTATGTTATACGACCTACCTTTAAGTACATTTAAAACTTTATAATGAAAGGGTGTACTGTGTAGTCAAAAAGAAGGCGTAAGACCAAGAGGATGTTGCCCAAAGAGAGAGGTCAAGCCATGAGCCAGAGCACCTGGGAGTGCCAGAGATGGAGCCACTACATCTAGCCACAAAGAAATGTGCAATTAATATCTATTATTTAGAAGATAATCAGAACTACGAACCTCAACAATGTGGGATCAACTACATATGATGGAGGATCTTGCAATTCAGTCGCTCATATCGTTCTGCGTTATCTATACTTACTGATAATAAAGCTGAAGAGTTTGTTTGAACGCGTTAATCTCTGGAACTACCGGTCGGATTTCAAAAATTGTTTTTGAATTTGACAGACATATTCATGGGAAAGGCTATAGGCTATTAACATCACGCTATGACTCTTAGGGACCAAACAAAAACAAAAGAAGTCACTAAGAACGCTGAGCAAAAACGAAGTAATACCGTGGGTAGGCGATGCGACGCGAACCCCCCGGTTCGGGAGAATACGCGCGGACAAAGTCGCAAGCAGAAGCTAGTTAGATATAATTATATCTGATGCTCATCATCGCAAGCACATATTATATCTATACCTAGATCCCTTTGACCTCTGGTTATGAACAGATTCAGCACTATGCGAAAAATCTCATGCACTTTACACCTCCCGCCAATCAAAAACCACCAAACATTTAACACCTTTTATCTCTTCCAAATAAAAAAAAAAATCGCAGAACAAAACAAAACACAACCAGCGCGAATGTTGCTCTACTCGGTTTTCCGTGTCGTCCGATGTCGCGGCGATACGGCTGATGTACGGGACCGGCAGCCGGCGGCGCTACGACAAAGGCGCGCGCCATTAACTGATATGACATGACTATAAAGTAACCTCACCGTGGGACGATGACGGCGGCTGGAAGGGTAAGTGGCTCTACTTTGTGTTTTGGTTTAGTTTATTACGGATTAATCCTCCGCGGATAGGAGGAGTTGGTTTAAGGGATGATGTGGCTGGCAGGAGATGATGACGATGATGGATAGTGAGTAACCACCTTCTTTTGATGTAAAAAGTCGACTATTAATTGTTTGTAAAATATGTAATGAAACCTTACTTCTTGAATTGCACTACCTTGGGGGACAACAGCAGATACCTAATGAGCCAATATTCCAGTTTTGATTAAAGGCTCCCGCAGACAGGGCGACGCGACACTAGTAGAACAATTTCTATGAAAACTTAATTCAAATTGTTCTACCAGAATCGCGTCGCACCGTCGGCGTCGCGTCGCGCCTGTCTGCGGAAACCTTCAAACAGACTCCCAAAATTTGTGGCTTTTGTGTCTCGTTTATAGTCAAAAGTATAGAATCGACTTCATAAAAGCCGATTCAGCTTACATAAAAAGTGGCTGCTTTTCTGTAATAAAATGTGAAAAGCTAACCGATATTTTCCGGACAAATGGAAGTTGCCTGACATTTTAATACAGGAGGAAGTGGAGCCCACTTCCCCTCGATTCAGATCCACCACAATATTTTGCACCGTACACACATTACGAACGATCATTTCACATTATATTACGCTCGCGATGTGTCGGACGCGTTTTTGCGTGAACCGGGTATCGAACCCGTGTCGATGAGGGCCACTAACCATAAATATGTGTCGTGCCAACACGGCTCCACTCATAACGTATCAATTGTCTTTACGATCGCAATTTTTATTATTTATGCGCAACATTTAACGTGTGAAGATTTTATCGGGGTGTGGACTATTTTTTTTGAGATGGCTCCGATTTTGTTGTTTGTGGACCTTGGGTAGTTCTGTCCCATATAAAACACATATACATACAATACAATATTAATAACTTAAAAATACTATTATGTATAATGTTGTGTACTTAATTATGTATAATGTTGTATGTATTTACATACAACATTATACATAATTAGACCGGTGTCATGTATCCGGCCACGAAATCGGCGGTACACAACACCCTTCAAGAAGCCAACAAAGCCACAAGCCGAGTGCTGATTGAATGGGATTTCCCATCGGCAAAAATGACGAAATCCCATACAAACTTTCATTGACAACCCCCCCCCCCCCCTTTGATTCCCTTTTCTTGATGTCGCAACGGTGACCAACCGTTATTTCTTGTGTTTTTATTTAGTGGTCTGTGCTTACTAACTTAGTCGTAAGTTTTACTAATAATCTTGTTTGAGTTTGAGTCTTGGTCACTTTAATAAAAAAAAAAAACTATTCTATTCTATTACCCATTTAACCCCCTTATGGGATTAATTTTCAAAAATCCTTCCTTTGTGCTCAATAAACTCTTGTGCAAAAGTTCATGCTTTCAAACCCAGTGGTTTAGGCTATGTGTTGTCTGCCAGTGAATATAAGAGTTGAGATTTCTTCCAAACGATTGGACCATGATTGAAGCATGTCTGGAAAGACGATTTTCTTCTTTCTGAGGTGCTTTCGTAGATTAAAATCGGTTGCGTCAGGTTTAATAGTAGTGACCATTTTTTCAAGTCGTTGGTGCCTACCGTGCTTTCAGAGTACTTTATTGGGTGTCTGTTATCATGTTGCACGAGAGATTTAAAAAAATCTTTAATAGTTTATAGAGGGTTTGATCAGTATGACCATGTCACCCTCTTAGGGCTTTTTGGGACGAAATAAAACCTCTCGTGCAGTGAGGTTTTAAAAACCACATAAGTACGAGTAGTTAAATAACATTTCTGTCGCCATTTATGTATGTGTTTGTTATTCCAGCGTATGGCACTCGTGGGTTGCAGCTGA
Organism: Oligia fasciuncula; assembly: GCA_963082905.1. Taxonomy (NCBI): domain Eukaryota; kingdom Metazoa; phylum Arthropoda; class Insecta; order Lepidoptera; family Noctuidae; genus Oligia; species Oligia fasciuncula. The sequence continues at coordinate 6,561,298 of OY720401.1, forward strand.
AAATCAGCGTCAGGTGGTACACCTTGTGTTGTCATCTGACATTATGCTGAGCTGAGGCCTTTTTGGCATCATAATCTTTGTTTTCTGTTTTTATAGTTTGATTTGAAGGTGTATTTATTTTGCTGTAATGCCAATAAACGCATGTTTTTTTCTTTCTTTCATTTACTAGACGCTCGCTTTCCCCGAGTTATACCGTGTCTGTTCTATTCTGCCGTGTCTGTTCTATTTTGCCGTGCCTGTTCTATTTTGCCGTGTCTGTTCTATTTTGCCGTGTCTGTTCTATTTCCAATGAGTTCATGCATCGTCGTAGTGCTGAGATTACTTTTCCATTCAATTTACCGATATCTTAAAGATAGTATTCACTATAATAACTTCTGAGATAGGGTGGAGAGACAGCTTCTGATTCATTCATAGGTTGAGCTAGATATATCGATAAGTTTTGATAACGAATAGTAGTTCGTAGTCTTTCACAACTGTGTCGAATTGGAAAGGAAAGAAAGCGGCGAATTGTCTCTGATTAGGAAAGGTGGTAACGATTCGGAAAATTCATGATGGTAGATTTTTACCTACTTAACTGATCTTACAACGTTAGTAAATTTTTTACAATAGGCATTTTATTTTCGCTTATGTATTTCGATAGTTGTTTCAATCTAAGTAGCTATTTTAATTTTCTCTCGGCCTATAAAGGTTATCGGTTTGAATACATCAACACAGACGAGCCTACATTTACGATTTTTTTCAACCGACGACAGCTACTTTGATACATTGATTTTTACTCCGTCGTTTATCAGGTATCGAACGACACTTTATGGATTAAAACTTTAAATGCTACTATGTGATTTCTGTCCATATGACAGATATAAATAAACTTTCCCAGTAGTACTTACCAATACCTTCCACAGCACTCCAACTACAGTGCCCAGTTAGAATATAGAGCAGCAATTCATGACGTACAGCACGTTGGGGAGCTGGCATATATCAATAAGTTTTTCCCCACACCTGGGGAACTTTGGCTACCGAGTCGAAGTTGGCAAACTATTTGACACTCCAACTCCAAGTTCGAAAGTTCCTTTGATTTATGCGTTTCTGGTATTTTTAGTGAGAAGGTTTTGGAATGTTATGATATTTTGCACCACTTAATGCGAAGTATTAGAGTGTTTTACGATCGATTTTTTTTTTGCCTCCTTTTTGCAACTGTTTATATTGTTATACTCCTGCTAGTAGTAGTCCTTGGTCTTGTATTTTGGCTAATTCTAACTTTATGTTTAAATGAAATGGGGTAAAATGTTAGGCCGAAGCTTGCTTAGCAAGGTTGTTTGTGATGTAGGTTCTTATTTATTACTTAGAGAAACTTTTCTTCACCATGACAAATATGAAGAAAAAATCGAAGCTAAAATTAAAATGGTTCCACTAACGGTTAAATATATACCTACACATACCATGGTAGTGGTTGACATGAACGTTAAAATGAATGTTATTTTTATTACATACATTTTTTATCTGACCCCTACCAGCAATTGGTAAATTCACAGAATTACACACATTGATAAACTCAAATCGAGTGTTAAAAAAATAATCAATCACTGGTCAAACTCGACCATTTATCGCACTTTGACGATGAAAAATTACTTATTCGTCAATTACTTTTCACCAGAACCAAGGGTCACTTTCGGCAAATAAAAACTACGCAAACAATCAAAGCAATATCTTCCTTACTACCTTATGAATAAGGATTATTTTAATGCAAAATAAGAATTGGCAAATTATAGCAACGTTTATCAAACGTTGATGCACGCTGAAATAGATCGTATCAACTGAAAATAAGAGCGATGGCGCGTGTATAACTAAGGTGGTGATGTGTAGGGTGGCAATAAATAAGGTGTCGGAATCTAGGACTATTGGTATCGGTCGCGAGTTCGCGACTGATAAAAGTCCTCTTTCGCACGACCGACTTGTGATCTTTTGTTAGTGATGTACGTGTCAGGTTTGTTCCTGGTGGTATCGATGAAAACTTAATCATTTACATAAAAAAATTTTTTTGTTGATGCATGGGCACACTCTTGACTGCGATCACGCCTGATGGAAAGCGATGGATGAGGTGTATCATGGAACGAGCGTGCCCCGAAGATGCCTAAGGCACTGGAACTCCCATGCATCGACGAAACATAGCAGGCTGCTTCACGCCGGACTCCGGTGGGAACCGTGGTCGCAAACCAGGCGGGCGTTAGCCCTACCAGCGCAAGGGAAGAATTGGCCAGTCATAAGGTGATGGGTGTGACTGTCCAGGATGTGCCGAGCGCTCGGTTCAGTTGAGTAGCTGGCGGAACAAACTGCGCTACACGAGGAGACTTCTTGATGCATCCCAAAACATAAGCATAATTTATTTTAATACTAGCTGCACCCGCGGTTTCACCCGCGTAAATGTCGATCCCGTGGGAATATCGGGATAGAAAGTATTCTATAAGTTAATCCAGGGTGCCGGCTACTTCTATACAAAATTTTACCAAAATTGGTTCAGCCGTTTGAGCGTGAAGAAGTAACAAACATATAAACACACACACACCCCCACACACACTTACAAACTTTCGAATTTATAATATTAGTGTGATATTAAAAAGCTGTATATGTACGTTCAAGATTTTACTATTATAGAGGACCTAAAGATTGTTGGTATTAGCGTACTGGACCAGTCAAACTTTCATTTGGCTCAGAAAAATTTTGACTCATCGAAGCCAACCTAAAATAATGATCCTGCTCTAAAATAGGAAAACCAACTCATTGCCTCGGCCTTACGTTAGTGACATACTTAGATGGTCATAATATGTAGAAATAACTTATCGAAAAAGGTTTACAACTATTTTTAGTTATACATGAGATTGAATTCCAAGGACTGCACAAAAACTGCTCCTCGAAGAGATCGCAGAAAGCGATAATAAGCCCGCCGATTGTATGTTTTTTAGTGTTAAATATATGTCTTGTTATGTATTTTCTGGTGTACTATCACACTAATATTATAAAGGCGAAAGTTTGTGAATGTGTGTGTGTGTGAGGGGGTGTGGGGGTGTGTTTATATGTTTGTTACTTCTTCACGCTCAAACGGCTGTACCAATTTTGATAAAATTTTGTATGGAGGTAGCTGACACCCTGGATTAACATATAGGCTACTTTTTATCCCGATATTCCCACGGGATCGACATTTACGCGGGTGAAACCGCGGGGCGCAGCTAGTATATAAATAAATCATTCGCTTAACGAGACTATCGATAACCTAACACCGATTTCCCCAATCGACACACTCCCATCACTATTATTACTTAGTGTTCCCGGCACGTTCCAGTCAGCTGCGAGCCTTTTGTCTGTTTTCTTTTTAATTACCTCCAATAAATAGCCACTCAGCAGCGCCGCCCGCCGCCGCTATTTAAGATAGGGGAGACACCGACGTCTTGGACACTGCGCCTCGATTTACAATGATACTGGGCTATGGGAAAATAAATAGTACGGATTTTTGAGGAGGTATGGGTACGTAGAGTCACTGTCTCTTTTGACCCGGTTTTGAACGATTAGGTGTATTTTCTGAATTAATTTTGTAGATAACATATAAAAACCTGTTGGTAACTGGTTTTTTTACATGATTTTGAACACCCTGCGTTGAAATTTTTCGTCGGTTATTAAGAAAATTGCTGTCCATCATGTGCTGAATTCAAGGTTACAGATTGCGCGGCGATGTACCTGTCACCCTTTATAATGTGCTACTTAAAACTATACTGGACAGTTCAAAGTATTTAGTTGTAGAGTCTCGTCTGTCAAAATAATTATATGCGAAAAGCGTAATTTTCTTTAAACAGGTAAAAGGTACCTAATACTAATGGGTAATATGTAAATCCAAAAAATAACTTGACATTATGACAATTATACGACAGACTTTACTTACTTTTAAAGCTTTTTAATTATTTTAATTATTTTCTACACAGCTAGAGTGAACGTGCCCTACCCATGAAATAAAAATAATAACTTGAATTTACGTCTTATCAGCAACCTCACTAAAACTTTTCAGAAACCACTTCCTGAATTTTTCACACGTACCGAGTGATTTCCCGCGCCCCACCATAATGTTATGGCAATAAAAAGACACGAGTAAATGTGACTCCGATGTGGTTGCGGTGGTCGTAACAACAATAAAGTGTCCCATTAGTAGACAGGGATGGATTTGGAGGCTTTATAACTTCCGGAGTGCTGTGGGTGGGGGAGGTAAGACTGAATTATGGAGAAAGTTTGATAATAAGCCGTAAATAAAGAGAAGGTAAGGAAGTACAAATTTTTAAGTAGTTTAATTTTTATCAGACCTATTTTGTACTAGCTTCCGCCCGCGGCTTCGCCCGCGAGGTATGTCGATAAAAACTATCCTTTGTCCTTCCCTGGGATGCAATCTATCTCTCTGCCAAATTTATCGAAATCCGTTCAGTGGCTTAGGCGTGACAAGGTAACATACAGACAGACAGACAGAGTTACTTTCGAATTTATAATATTAGTATGGATTGGTAAGTTATGGTTTTGTAATTGCACAAAAAGTTACATTACTACATTCTGTAGGTACACGTACGATCACCAAAGGAGATACGTAACCGGTGTTGTCGGATATAGTTGAAGTTTAGAAAGAAACCGATGGATGTTTTCGAATGAAATTTAGTTTGATAAAATTGTTTTCTATCAATTAAATTAAGTTTTTGTCCCTGGTTACTTATGTCATTGGTAACTGTCCCTATATTAAGAAATTATTCTGGAGTGTAAGCTCCTATTAGTGACATGGCTATAAACGCACGCACACACTCAGTAGCAGCTTGTGACTGTAATTTCAATGTTTGGACCAACATTGTAGCCACGCTTCAAGCACAGAACATCATCACAGACCTAAGATGGCTATCAAAATTCACCTCGTATGACACTAAACCGAAGAGCAAAAACCCCACCACACACGAAGCTTTTCAAGGATTTCTCACACGCACAGACCGATTTTCACTTCCCGCCAATAAAAAGAACATGAGTGAATATAAGTCTCGTAACGCACAAACATGGCCATTACAAAAAAATAAAATGTCCTACTAAAGGGCAGGGCCGCACTCGAACGCGTTAGTAATTCGGAAGCGAGCGAACGAGTCCCAAGCGTGGTACTTGGTGCTTGTGTTTTATTGATATTTTAGCGTTGGAATGATTTTTCGTTGCGACTACGAGTCTCTTGGGGTGAGACCGTTAGTATTGATGGCTGGGTATGGTGGCGGACTTGGGAGAGCTAAAAAAGTAGGTTATAAACGTTTTCGTTTTTTATAAAAAAACAATTTTGATTTAAATAAAAGTACAACATTGATTTTCAAGTGTATTGCGATAGACTGACTAGAAGGTGTCCTTGAATATTGAAAGTCAAGCTGAAGGTCCCTTTCTAGTTACAGTTTCTAAAAGCATTCTGCAAAATCTCATTTCAGCAGCTGTTTATTCCAAAAACAATAATTACCTACTAAAATTGTTGACATGAGATTTGAAAACATGATTCAATTTTCATTTATATAACTCCAGGGCACTTTAATTTTAAGGTAGAGCCTTAAAATTAAAGTGCCCTGGAGTTTAATAAATAAATAAAAATCTTTATTGCAGACCACATGATTAAAAGAACACCCAAAAATACAATAAAAAATGGCATACACAAGCATAAACTAGCGTCTTTCCTCTCTTACTCGTCTTGGTAGCATTCATCCTATCAGCAAGGTCCTTATCTATAGGTACTCTGTTTCTTTAACCTTCCTTGTAGGTCCGAACTAAATTCCAAGTCCGCCCCCTCTCCATTACAGGACATATCAGTATCTCTGTGTACCAGGCCATGATCGACATACATCAGCCACTGAAACATTCACACTAACGACACCTTGCGGTAAAACACGGTTATGATTCCGATTATGACCGTTTTTTACGGTCCAACCGTTAAAATTACGGATGGGTATCGGTGTTTTTTTTGGAGTACGAGTGATATCTCTGAAAGGGATTTGATAAGTAGGTACTGGCAGTTTTGTTTTTTATCTGATGTGAGTGTTCTATTTAGATTTTCATTTGTTTTTCTATCGAGACCTTTTGAAGTGCAATTGGTTTGTATTTTTTTAGCTCGTAGTTCATTGAGAGGAAACGCACAGCCTAAACGGCTGGATTAAGTATGAAATTTTCCCAAGAATTCCTTTAATAACTAAGGTGTTTCATAAGGAAGGATTTTTGAAAATTCATTTCGTAAAGGGGTTTTATAGGGGTTGATAGTTTGTTTAGAAGTTCGTCATTTTTACCCATGGAATATCCTATCGGGCACACAGCTTGTAATAAAGAATAATTGGATTTGGCGCCTAGGTAGAGGCATGTTAACGGTCTGTTACACTTAAAAGTTTATAAAAAATATACAAATACATACAAATGCCTATAAAAACTCGCTACGGATTCATTCAGTTACTGATAGAGTTACTGAATGAATCCCTAACTTGTAAAAGCATGACTTGTAAAAACATCTTTACAAAATGGTTCTACATCAATTAATGTACCTACATTCAGTATTAAATAGTTAAACACCAAACACGAATAAACATCCTCGTCGTGTTCCAAGACGTCGAACAAACGGAATATTAAATTATTCCCGCGTTAAACTTATACCCAGTAAACATGTCAACTAAACATCTTAAATAAGCTTGTAACAAAACCCTGGGGTGTCCACCCGGAGGATATTTCACGAGACAATGTGAGAAAGATAAAAATACGCGAAGGCGACATGAGCTTCAACAGATATTGTCAACATCGTAAATCGTAATTCGATAACACCGGAGTGTATCGCGAAATGCAGAGAATATTGTCACCGTACTATAATTTTATGACTTTGTTGTACATTGAGGCGTCTGTGTTTACTAAAGTTTGTGCAGGATGTTGAAAAGCAGCAATGTATGTTCTTGAAAAAAAAATTGATTCTGTGAATAAGTACCTACTTATCTTTTACAAAACAAGGCCCCATTAACTGGAACATCCAGTATTAAACTAAAGTAAGACTGGAAAAGGAAATTTAAGGATGAAAAAGTTGTCAAAAAAACCTATTCTTATTTAAACCGCCTTTGTATAAAAAATAAGGTCAAACTGTCATAATTACTCGTATTCTTGAAATGCAAGTTAAAAGTTATCTGCCTTCAGAAAACCAGACTAAGTAAAAAAAAAAAAACAAAATCGCACCATCTAAAAAATTATCAAAGTCCTATCTCGCAACAGCTCTCCGGATCGCATCTATCAGACTAATCTACGTAGCATGCGGCATTCTGCACATAAATCCGCGCGGCACAACAGCGCGGGCGCCGCATAAAGCAACCATCTTGTCGAACAAGGATGGCCACTCAGCGGAGATAGCAACAACGGATCTTATCGGCGAGGTGACAATACTGCAAGTTGTGCATTGTTGCGCGAATTAATGTATGGTTTTATAGTGTGCTGCTTGCTCTAGCTTTAGGTACCTCTAATAAAGTTTACTCTGTTTCGAAAAGTTTCAAAGTTTTCTTGCTGTTTTAAATCTATAGAATATTGGTTCATAACAGTAAGGACCAAAAATGCGTTCGATATTATGCTCTAACCTCAGCTATAGGCGCCACCCACTGAGTTATGAAATACTAGCTTCCGCCCGCTGCTTCGCCCGCGAGGTATGTCAATAAAAACTATCCTATGTCCTTCCCTGGGGTGCAATCTATCTCTCTGCCAAATTTTATCGAAGTCCGTTCAGTGGTTTAACCGTGAAAAGGTAACATTCAGACAGACAGATAGAGTTACTTTCGAATTTATAATATAAGTATGGATTACATGACGAAACTAGATTTGATAGCTTGAAATCGTACACTGAAAGAAAAAAACATTAAACTGACAGTTCCATATGAACCTAACGTTTAAAACAGTATTTTTTACTGATCCGAAAACAGTTAAAGCTTGAGGCAAAATGTTACCGTCATGAGAGTAAACTTTAACGTTAAAAGATCACAAAATTAACTGTTTTATTCATTTGGTGCTATCGTTCAAACCGTTGTAGTAAGAAATTATTTTTTTCAGTGTAGCCTTTTAGTGAGCAATGATTTAATGTTGGTTGTGGAATTCTGGATCGTGCATTTGGGCTTGGAGAAAGCTACAAAAACATGAGTTAAAAAAAAAATTGTTAAAATACTAAACCCGACTACTGAAAAGGGTGAAACAAGAAAGTAAGTACCTTCCCGTGGTCGTATGCTACCATAGAATAGAATAGAATAGAATAGAATAGAATACTCTTTATTATGTACACCATATAAATTACAGACATAAGTACAGGTATTAGCTTATAAGTATGTTATGAGATGGTACTTTCTTGTTTCATCCTTTCCAATCAATCAATCAATCAATCAATCAATCAATCATTTATTTTGTCCAGTAGTCGGGTTTTAGTTTTAAAACTTATTTTTTATTTAATTATTTTGGGAGCTTATTTCAGTAATATTTATATTTTTGAAATGTGCTAATTAAGCATTTTTTTTGATACCCCGTAAGGCACCATCCCAAAATATTTATTTTTATATTCATTACTTTATGTCCTCTAGAGGACATAAAGTAATGAATATAAAAATAAATATTTAAAAAAGAACCGGGCTTATGCGCCCCTCTAGAGGGGCGCATAAGCCCTATATTTACTATATTTAAGTTCCTATATTTAACGAATCGTTATTGAATTCAGTGTGACATCACATTATAACCAGCTTACGGTCAAGATGCTTCTAACGATAGGTACCTCATTTGTCAAATTATTAGAAGTACTTTTGAAGTTATGAGGGAACAGATAAACATACATACATTCATACCGGTCAAAATCATAACCCTTTTGCTTTGCCGTAGTCGGGTAAAAAATAATACCACTGACTCACGGTAGGTGGCGAAAGAAAATGGAAAGTGCAAAGAAACCTATACTAGACTAAGCTGGAACTCTTTCTTGTTAGAAATCAAATATACCTACGTAGTCAGTCAGAACTTATCATAACTTAACAGGTTGCTTCCTTTTTTCTAAAATGCCACTAATTAGAGATCAAAGCAAAGCAAGCCCTTTATAAGTAAATGGATGTCTTCCTCGAACTCTCAAATTATCACGCAATTAAAACAAATAAACATTCCCAATTTTTATCCCAACTTCACAGCAAAGTATTCACAATTCGTCAGCTGCGAGAACTTCAGCAACTAATTCCAGTTCTCGTTCCCACCAGTGGCTTAAAACAAAGTGTCGTAATTAGTCAATAGGGGAGACAGGGCAACTCCTAACAAGTTATTTGGCACGGCCATTTCGTAGCCGTGTTTATTATCCCCGGTGTCCCCAACTAATTTATTGGACCCTTAGCGCCCTTGTCCTTAGACGGATCACCTAATTTAACATTAAGGCTACCTACAGATGCTTTAAGGCATTGATGGTCATCATTTTTCTTTTGGGAGGTCCTGTATTATCCACGTTATTTAAACGACATTAGGTATATATTTATTTTCGTGAATTTGTCAAAGACTCGACACAGCCTGTGATCCGCTTTTTGTCTTCACACATAAGGTGGTTGCTCTACATTTATATCTATCCAAGAGTAATTAACACAATTTTATCACTCGTTGTCTTTACACTGAAGTGCGGAACTGACTATTATATAAGACATAATTAATGTTCCCACTGCTGTGACACAGCTTAGGTCTCGTCTCTGTGAGAGAAAGTGGGCCGTAATCTACCAATGCTGGTAAGCTGGCTATGTCTAATATTCTGCCCGCGACTTCGTTCGCGTAAAATTTCGGTCCCCGACCCACCCCGTCGCATCGCATCGCCTGCCCGCGCTAATACTTTTTTTTTTTTTTTTTGCGGATGGGAAATCATCAAATGACCCCTCCCGCTCTGGGTGGAGCGGAAGGGAGTGTCAGACTCTTACTGACTAAAACCCACCCGTGTTCCTTCCTTAGCCCTTTATGCTCCGGGCCAGCGGTAACCCTTTCGGACAATCCCGCTGACCCCGCGCTAATACTTCGTTTTCGCTCAGCGTTCTTTCTGACTTTTTTCTGGTTTTGCTCGGCTCCTAAAGGTCCTAGCGTCTATAAGAGCCTATAGTCTTCCTGAAGGACTGGGCTATCAAATGCAAAAATAATTTTTCAAATCCGACCCTTAGTTCCAGAGATTGGCGCGTTCAAACAAACTCTTCAACTTTATTATTAGTATAGATAATAGATTTTATCCTGAATAATTTAATTAAATGAATAATTTTAAACTTAATATTAATAATTAATTTAATTTAATAAAAAAAAAATACAATCCTAGACAATGTTTTACATCTAAGTAGGATAAGACAAACCCAAGAGGTCAAGACTTTATAGACTTTGTTTTGTATTACGACCGTTATGTTTACTATTCTGAACACCAACTTCCAAACTAAATAGTACCTATAGGTACTTTCATAATCATAATAATGCTCTCAAATTCCTCAACCTTTCCCAAAACAAAACAAAAGAATAATAAAACTCCCAAGGGTTACCACTCGCAAATAATTTTGTCACTGGCCCCAAATAAATATGGTGGTTATTTATCGGTCACGCAAGACAATCGTACTTGTAATTACTGGGAGGACAGACGGAGGTCCTGCTGAGAGGTCCCACGTACACGCATGAGGGTAGGTAGGTAGGTGTGTGTAGCGTAATATTTTTCCGTTTAGAGAGGAGTTTAGTAATTAGATATTGTTTTGGTAGTTTTTGCTGCAGGAAATAGTCTCAGTGTTGTCACTCGTTTGGTCAGTTTGAGGAAAACGATATTACTTATGGCTCCTGTGATTATAATTTTGATTGTATCACAATTTAATAATGTTTTTTTTTCGTTTTGCTCTAACTGAAGGTTGTGAGAAAATGCTGATATAATCATCCGACTTGGTGATGATTTTTTGTGGTAAGTTTCAAAGATGACTTTCCTCTTTCCTAGCTGCCTATCCTGCTCTCCTTGCTTTATTACGAGTATCCGAACTTAGTTTAGAACATAGTTTTCCATTCCCATATCACCTTTTATCTTGTAAAGAAATAGAAAATTCTGGCACATAATATATAGGTAATAGAAATTCAAAGTCAATTTTAAAAATTGAAAATCGTTGATATCGTTATTGCAGAATCCAATCAAAACAAACCATGCCATTTGTAATTAGCTCTCCTATAGTTAATGTTATGACCTCCTAGTACGACGTTGTGGTCAGCCTCCAGGGTCTCAGGGGGGCTGAAGGGGGTGAAGTGAGGGGGGGCTCGTCCACAAGACACGTAACGACGTCTTCACATTAATTATCTTGGCAGCTCGCGCTGAGATTCGGACGTGGCAATCTTTGACTTGTTTTGTTTTTGTTGAGTATGATATTTTTTGTTGTTCGTTTGTTTGAAGGAGTTAGTTTAGTTGTGATCACATAGTCTTTAACTGAAGTAAAATGTTTGGAAATACGAGTTAAATGGAATCAGCCGGTCTGTTCTGAAAAATCTCAACGTGAAATCTTAGGTGAAGTGAGCTGTTATTCTACCTGATGATAGGGATACTATTATACAGCTCACCTTGGGATTTAATGGTGAGATATTTACAATGTGAAAATTTGGAAAGATTTGCTGAAAGATAATATGAAATCGTCAATGTAAATATCGTCAAAGTAACTTCTTTAAGCGCGTTGGGCATTTTTGAGATAGAAAAACCATTGAGCTCGCGACACTGTTACCGTAACCGACACCGCGCGTGTTTTGTTTATAAGACGACTAGCTGCGCCCCGCGGTTTTACCCGCGTAAATGTCGATCCCGTTTGAATATCGGGATAAAAAGTAGCCTATATGTTAATCCAGAGTGTCAGCTACCTCCATACCAAATTTTAGCAAAATTGGTCCAGCCGTTTGAGCGTGAAGAAGTAACAAACATATAAACACACACACACTCACAAACTTTCGCCTTTATAATATTAGTGTGATTAAAAAAATACACACGTAATTGTTCAAGTTTTCACTTCTGTCGGCATTCACGGAGTGCCACTGTTTTTTTTTTCACCCACACCACTCGTATTGAATGTAGGAAAACGTAAGAAATACCTGCGAGAATTACCTTCTATTTAAATCAAAATCAAAAGTCATTTATGGTTTCAGAAAAGGAGTTAGTACTGAAGACGCAGTCATGGATTTGTCCAATCACGTGGCTAGGACGCTAGATAGTAAACACAAGTGCCTGGGAATTTTCCTTGATCTGTCAAAGGCATTTGACACCGTATCTGTCCCAGCCTTAATGAGTAAAATGGAAAGCATTGGAATACGTGGACACCCATTGAAAATCTTCGCAGACTATCTCAGCGATCGTACCCAAATAGTGAAAATCGGCCTACACGAAAGTGACGAGCTTCCAATCACATACGGGGTTCCACAAGGCAGCATTCTGGGGCCTACTCTCTTTCTCATTTATATAAATGAACTCTGCAAACTGCCGCTCGAAAATTGTAAGATATACACGTACGCGGATGACACTGCCCTTGTTGTTGATGGTTATGACTGGCCCCAGACATACCAACACGCCGAGGCTGCGCTGTCCCACGTAATGAAATGTTTAGCTGATAACATGCTCACTTTAAATGTCGATAAATCGGTATACGTTCCCTTTGCAATTCGGTCAAATATGTGTCCCTCAAATGCCCTTACCCTAAAAGCACACGCTTGTAATTCCTTAACGCAGTGTAGCTGCCTCTGCCTCGCCAAATCCACTTGTGTAAGGTATCTAGGAGTACTCATTGACGAGCATCTCAACTGGCACCCCCATATTGACAAAGTCACGTCCCGCATGCGTAAGCTAATATATGTTTTCAAAAAGTTGAGAAACTCTGCTGATAACGAAACGCTTAAACTAGTATATTTTGCCCTATGGTCCCTATTTGGTCTGTTCTAACGTACTGCTTGCCCGTTTGGGGTGGTGCCACCCAAAATGTATTTATCCGCCTTGAGAGAGCACAGAGAGCTGTCCTTAAGGTTATGCTCTCTCGTCCACGTAGATACCCCACTGTGCAGCTCTATTCCGATTGCAAGGTACTCACAGTAAGGCAACTTTATGTGCTTCTGGCGACCCTACGCAAACACTCTGTCCGCCCTCCAAAGGAACCGACTGGCAGACTTAAGCATAACGTTTTCCCTCACGTACGCCACAGAACAGCCTTTGCCAAACGCCAATTCTACGTTATTAGCATTAAAATGTACAACTTCCTAAATAAAAAGTTAAAAATTTATTCGTGCCCTAAATACCAATGCAAAAACTTATTAAGAGATTATCTCCAAACACTAAGTTATGATAATACTGAGGATCTTCTACTGGGTAATTTACAATGAAAATAAAAATAATTCTAATAAATCTAATTTTAACCAGAAACGGATGTGCACTGACTACACCCCACACTTCTCACTACACTCAGTACACTCACCCTACACCTACTCACTACATTTGCACACACACATCCTACACTTACTCACTACACACACACTCAGACCTTACAGTAATTCACCACTTCACACAGTTAAACGTCTCTCTTTTGTGTTTCCCTTACATAAATTATATCCTGTTTTCTTTTACACCATTTGCTTATTGTTGAATCGTCCCGTTTTAGTATAATATGGCTTTGTTTGTAACGAAGAATCGCTGACTCCTAAGACACAGGCACCTACACCTAGTTTAGGAGTCAGAGTATTATCATTATTGTGACCTAGTTAGAAGCCTTCACGCTCTTTTGTCCTTGGATTTTGTATTGAATTGGCTTTTGGTGGAATAAAGAATTTATTTATTTATTTATTCAAATTAGACTGAATCAGCAATTTTAGAAGAAGTGGAGTAACAAACTCCCCAGCAGCGCAGCTGTCTGTTAAGTTAGAAATAAGTTAAGTCAGGAAAAATCTTTCTAACGTTTTAAATAAATCAAAATCAAATCATAAGTAATTTATTAAAATTAGCCTGAAAAACAATACTTTTCCAATTGACATATATGACAGTCCCCCAAAACGCCACATGTCAGCCACGCCAATATACCAACAAATACAATGAAAACTATACTCAAGCTAAAAATAATAACTAAAAATTTATAATACCTAAATTAAAGCCTCCAGGCATAAAAGGCGTGACAGCTTACATATTTATGCAATGCTAGGTTAACAATCTACGACAGTATGATCCCTGAGCACATATTGGAACTTACAAAAAGGTCATTTTAGTTTTTGTTACGTCGCTACCCATGTTACGATTTTTGAAACAAAACATTCCATGTAGTATGCTAAGGGAAATTATTTAAATTCACCCTTAACGACCCTTAAGAGCGGAAATTATAGGTATTATCAGATTATGGCGGTCACATTATGTTGCAAAACTTTTATGTTGCTATTATTTTTTTAGTTCAGTTAGGCGATTTAAACGTTTACCGTAAAGTTGAAGGGCAGAAGTCTTACACTAGAGTGAAACACCATCAGGAAACCATGCTATCTTGGATACTGTCTTATAAATATTTATATTTTTATCACGACATTTAATAATAAGTGGTTTTAAAATAAAAACCAATCTACATTCTCATGTCATGGTTTTATTGTACCATGCTAAAGTGGTCCTTCGAGCCGGATATGAACCAGCGACTTATATGTTATAACCAGCTGCGCCCCACGGTTTCACCCGCGTAAATGTCGGTCCCGTGGGAATATCGGGATAAAAAGTAGCCAATATGTTAATCCAGAATGTCAGCTACCTCCATACAAAATTTTATCAAAATTGGTCCAGCCGTTTGAGTGTGAAGAAGTAACATACATATAAACACACACCCCCCACCCCCCCCCACACACACACACACTCACAAACTTTCGCCTTTATAATATTAGTGTGATATGTAATATTATGATGTCATCTAGCCCACTTTAGCTACGGTGACTGCATTCTATGGCTTCTAGCATAGTTGAAGAAAGAAGGGTTCCGTTCATTGTGGTTGGGGGTTTCGATGTGTGGCTTTCGTATGACTAGCATAATTCTCCTTACACCAAATTTAATTATTGTTTACTAGTGACCCGCCCCTGCTTCGCATGGTCTTTACAACTTGACAAAACATGAATATTTCTTTATTTTACTAAGCTGATTATGAATATATTATACTCGTAAACCTTCCGGAATTAATTCTCTAAATGCTGTTGAAAACCGCATCGACATCCGTTTCGAAGTTTAGAAGAACAACGCGGTCACACAGACAGACACTAAAAGTGATTCCAATTTACAATATCTATGGACATATGTACTTACTTAACCTACTGCTACATGTCTCTATATTGACGTCAGTATCGACGGGATGCTGTGACGAGGTCCCCATCAATAATGAGCACAGGCCCACGTTCGCGGGACACACTCCAAATTATTCATCGACTTTGTAGGGCTGATACTGAAATATAAAAGTTGGCCATTTAATCAAGGTTGGGAGCTATCATAACGTTGAGATTCAAGATTTTTTTATGTCTCAATTGGGGTGTGGGAAATAAAAAGTGGTCTTTCATTTGTTTTTAAAATAATTGAAGAAGGTATTATAGAACTGGGGGCCTAAAAAGGCCACTTTGGCAGAATCATAAAAGGATAACGTAATGGACAGTTAACCGTTAAGTTAATCGTATCAAATCCCATCGGTGAAGCATTTTTCAGTTATTTTTTTTTGTCTGTGCTAAAATACCAATCAATCCGATCCAAATCCAATCCCAATCTCTTTGATTATACCTACGTAGTGCAGCGAAAAAAAGAAAAACACGGACTGTCTTCGCCATATTACGATTCATAATGTTATCTTTTTATGATTCTCCAAAGTGGCCTTTTTAGGCCTCCACGATTTACATGCAATCATTTACCAAAGTTTGAGGCGTTAGTTATATAAACCTAAAGTTCTAATGCATTTCACTCGCAATCCATTTTACGGCTAACCCTATTTTAAAGCGGCGTCAAGAGTGACCGTACGTAAATTATTTGTTCAAATTTAGAACGGGATCGGTTAAACGTTTCGGGGCACCAATAAGTAATATGAATACCAGTTTCGAATGACCTACCCACCTCCCCTGACCACCTTAGAATAGTGTATAAGAGAGGTTGATTGGTATGAAATCAGGGGTCGAGAGATTCTGGTGGGTGTGTAGCTGGATCGCAATTACTCGGACAGTCCGTTCAGTGACAAATGTTTATGAGTTTGTCACTTGTTCGCTGCACCGAGGGTACCTCGTTCCCCATACCTGCCCCAGGGAGACATATGAGTTTCGGTAGAATTCAGTTTAATGATCTTTTAGATTGATGTACGAATATTTTGTTCAAGTTAATTGTTCGATGTTATTGATGGGAGAGTTGTGTTTTTAATTTAATTTTGACGTGCTTTTATGCCGTAATTGTTTGGGTTGTGCGTCTGTCATTTTGTTCTCATGGAGTATTTACGAGTCACAGGTTTTAAAAATTAAATTACGAGAATTAATTTTGTTCAGCTTCCGAGGTAGTTTGTTTAAATACTCGTAAGTATTTCATCTAGCTATAAATAAGATGCCTAATTGGAATAACATATATATATAATAGAGGAGATAGTTTTTCGGGTTCCGTGTCCAAAGGGTGCCAACGGAACCCTATTACATACTAAGCCTCCGCTGTCTGTCCGGCCGTTCGTCTGTCTCACTATCAGCGGGCTGTATCTCATGAACCATAATGGGTAAACAGTTGAAATTCTAAGAGTGTATTTCTATTACCGCTATAACAAAAAATAAATAAAAATTAAATGAGTCTTCATAAAAGAAACTTGTTTTTATCGGCGTTTTTAGCCTTATGGTACGGAACCCTTCGTGTGAAAGTACGACTCGCACTTGGCCGGTTTTTAATTTAGTTTTTTTATTGTTGTGTCTATTTCAACAGATAATTCAGTCACTGAAAATTATCAATGTTGAAGTTTGACCACTACTTACAGACTGAAACTGCGCTCTTATTGTCATGTAATCAGCTGAAAACCATCAGAAGATGATGTCTATACGTGTGTGTAAATATATGTGGGAACAGAGTGCGGTGTGAGATGTTGTGCGGACAACAAAATGAACCATAAACTAGTTGTTGTGCCGACTGCCGAATGACATTACCGAGTACGTGCCTCCACTGTACGGCCATTACTGTGGCGGGTGAGAACACTTCCAGAACAGAACAGCTGGTCGATTCTGTAAAAATTTCACCGTGAAAACTTAGGTGAAGTGAGTTTGTTTTCGCTAGGAATTGACACTATTGACAGCTCACTCCACGCTCACTTCACCTCAGTTTTCACGGTGAGATTTTTACAGTATAGCACCGCAGCTCAGTTATGAAAGGAGCGGAGACAAAGACCAAAGTCTTTGTCTTCAAACTAAGGCTATACCAATTAGAGGCAGGACATCATAGCATATATGATCTACTGATATAGTAGGTACGACATATGTTTCTAGCAGTAGCATCCACAGCAACGACTCTACAAATGTCGAGAAAAAAGAGCCTGTGTAGGTACTTCACATAATTTAGTTGCCTAAGGCTTATTATGTGGATGTGTCTGCTACAACGTTATTATATTATCCAAAATTCCGGACAGTAACAGTCCATGTGATGATGCTAATATCAGACTGGTTCTTTAGTTTATTTTCCTTTTAAGACTATTTAAAGCAATCTAGAGAAAGCCATAAACATGCTGCAGGGTAATTGCGTAACACACTATCAGTAGCTATGAGTTTCATTTTGACAGTTCAATAACATTCATTGCGTTATTTACGTTGTTGAGCAGACAATTTTTTCGAACATATGAAGCAATGGATTACCAATATCCTTCAAAATGAGATTGACGTGTGTTACGCAATTAAGGCGCTGGTCTTCCTTCATAAATTCGTCTTTTGGAAGGGTCAACTCCAATTTCCTCAACCCCGCTGTTCTCAGAGCTTCCATCGTCTTGGTCTATGCTCAGAGCGTCGTTACAGAGCGGCAATCATTCTCTCGTGAGCAGCCGCCGACTATCGCACGTAATTAACCAATGTCCGACCGTCCCCGCATACAAGGAGACACGGTGACTGGATGGGATAGTGTAGGGGTTAACATTTTGCGGGATACTAAACGCCCCTCGACGTAGTAACAATAAAACTTCTATTGTGTCTCGTTCAGTGTTCTTCAATGTGTTAAACAAACAACTAAATTTGTCATAGTTTAGAACAGTTTCTTTACAAACCTTACTGGCTCATTAACCTCTTTACCACGTCTTTACCTTAGATTGTTACGTAGGATTTTTTAAAACTGGTGCTGTGTTTGCATGAGAATAGAAGAATAATTCACAAGCATGTCTCAAACTCAAAAAGCTGATCAAAATACCAACAGCGCATTATTTGACGAAAGATTTATAGATACCAGTAAATGAAAGTACCTATATTTTTTTATCTAATAAGTAGTTCATTTAGAAAAAATACTAAAAAGGTATCTCAATTTAAGTTGATTTCGTTACAGTATAAGGATCTCTTCATGAAATTGATCTATGAATTTCATTAGAAATTCTTTCTATTGTCTTTTCTAGTCACATCCAGGCACTCAACATCTTGTAACCCTATTGGTCGCGCCCTGCCAATATGGCTGCTTCATTAGCCAACCCGCCAAACGACCTCCTCGGGTCACCGGGGTCCAGAGGACAAGGAAACTACACTTATTGTATTTTTGCTCCGCGTGATGGAATGGTCTGTCATTTTGTTCCAAACGAGGAAATAAAGTGGCGTTGGACGAAAGTTTCGACGAATTCGTTTTGCTTGATTAGGTGGTGTTGTGTTTAGGACATAGGTAGATATGTAGCTATGTATACCTATTGGTTTGTGTGACGATTTTGTTTTGATTAAGATATTTTGTTGAACTTGCTATGCTATTACTGATTTTAGTGGATGTTTCGTTTTGCAGCACGCCTAGGATGACCGTCGTAGTAACGGGTTTTGTCGACGGAAGAATAGACAAAATGTCAGATTATAGAAATATTTGTACGCATTCTACGCGTCTAAGCATGGCAATGTGTCACGGAAGAATAGACAAAAGTCTATTCTTCCGTCTACAAAACGTCGTCATGCTACGTGTGCAGGTCCCATCAAAGAAGAAAAGTTGTCTATTGTTTGAGGTTACGAAACAACACTGTCAAGTTTAAACCGTTATTAAAGGTAAGGAGACACCAGGTGGTTATAAACCCTGTTTCTGTATAGAGTCCAATTTACTGAAAGGCGTTTTTGTTTTGCATTGTAGCTAATTGTTAAATTTTCACTCTTTTTCGTTTACAATCCAAAGCACTTTAACAAAATTGAAACTTGTAAGAAAGCGTAATTTTTTTCAAAATGTTGGTTGATGAATGATTCAAATTCCACAGTAGCCTCAAAATAGGAGCTCATTTTACATCTCAAAATAAAGATGACTTCACACGTCGCGATAGCTGCACAAACAAAAGACAAATAAATCGCGTCGCATATTAGCCGGGCGATTGATTTCACGCAAAGTGTGATACACGCTCCGTTTATTTATATCCTTTATCCTCCCTGCAGCAGGAAGCGGAAATGACGCGAGCGGTCTTATCCCCGCCGGATGTCGCCAACCTAGCGCCACTATGGATTAGTTTGTGAATTGTGATGCAGCAACCATCTGTCAAAGTTAGGATGGAATTTAGGCTATGGATCTGCGTGAAAGAGAAGAGATAAACAAAGTTTGCGAAGGCAAATATCGCAATCAAGTGACATTCTATGAGGTTCTCTTCACTGATTTGACAAGGGCGCATAATTGGGCAAATTTTTTCATAGTTCATTTTCGCTAAGCATACATCGAAATTTCAAGAGCATGATGCTGCAATGATTGAAATATTGGACGAAACATACATGTGTATTGTGTGTTGTCGTTGGTGCAGTGGTGGCTCAGTGGTAACGCAACTTAAGAGTTGTAGGCCGTAGGTTCGAACCAAGACAGGAACTTTACTTTGTGTAAATTATTTCGTCACCACTGCCTTAAAATGGTGAAGAAAAACATCGTGAGGAAACCGGCATGTTCTAGAACCAAAAATTTGAAGACATGTGACATCTACCAACCCGCACTGGACCCGCGTAGTAGATTAAAGCCATAGACATGTAAAAAACAGATTAAAACCCTCTCTCTCGAAGAGAGGAGGCCTGTGTCCCAGCAGTGGGAACAATATAGGCTGTTTATAATGTGTGTTGTTGTAGTGTGTTTTGTGTATCATGTAAACTTACTTTCATAAAATTATGTTGAAAGAAAATACAGATTTTACCCAATATAATAACAAATACAGATTGGTACCCAAGATACAGGCTTGCCTAGTTTGGGACCAATGTAAAAATCTTTGTAATCTTTTAAGCAATAAAGTTTATTATTATTATTATTATTAGATGTGTTACAAACATTCATTAAAACTTAAACCCACAAACAAGAACGAGTCATCTCAACAATTTAAACAAAAGAATGCAAAATAACAATCAAAAGATATAATCCCAAGTTGACAAAACATTCCTCATCAAAGAAGAAAACAAAAAACAAGATGGCTACGACAAAGATGTAAAATTAAAATTAATTTATGCGCACAACGCTGGCAAAGAATGCCACAAACAAAAGACTGGGGAAGTTCTGTTATTTTAATGTAAGGCTTTACCTCCAGGGTATGATGGAAGAGAAGCTATACTACCCGTGCGCGATAAGTTGGGACCTGAGCGCGGTGACGATGACGTCACAGTGGCGTGTTTGTACAATATCGGTACAGTACGGGTGCCATCGGGGAAGTGCAGGGGAAGCGGGTGGAGGAGTCGCATTCCTAGAAGGTCCCAACTTATCGCGCACGGGTAGTAATTATGTAAGCTATTTATTATGGTCCTTCACGTGGGATGGTACCTATGTGATTCAGAAGATTGATATATCATTTTATCATATTTTTTTCACGATGTTTTGTGGAAAGTTAAATCATGTTAATGAGCAACTGTGAAATGGAAATTGTTTTGGGTGTGTCTCAAAGCTTCTTCTTAGCTTATAATGTCACAAAACGGTTATGAAAAACGAAGCCTTAAATGTGACATGCATAAATAGAGCTAAAAATACCGAGGTCCCTGTATTTTAAACTCTAGGGTATTCTAAACTTGGGTGACTTATTTTGTACAAAAATAAATCAATTTGAAGGGTTAATGCATATGAAAGTTTATACGGCTAACAATTAAAAAAAAATGTTATATTTTTCTGTTTGTTCCTGCTAATCTGGTTGGACCGATTTCGACGGGACTTTCACTGGCAGATAACTGATGTTATAAGGAGCAACTTAGGCGTATAGAGGTATGAGGAGCAGGGTGTAAAATTCACTCATCCTCCATAGAAGAGGGAGGATCCTCCGACCAGACTGGTGTTGTGTCTGGCGGGCAACTGCCCGTTGATTCATGTCGGGCCGTTGTATCTATGCTAGTTCCGCGGTAAACTCTGTTTGCGAGATGCAGGATTTTGCGTGACATCAGTATGACGCGTTGTTCACATGTGGCACTGGCGTTGTAGATACCGCTACAGGTGAAATCCAATTTGTTTTCCGATATGCAAGAAGTCGCGGGCACAGCTAGTTTTGTGCAAAAATAAATACCTACTTTACTTGTCTTGCGTGTTTATTGTATCTTTTGTATAAGCAAAGTATTCAATCCAATTTAAATGCTAACTATAGTTTAGCTCACACTGGTCCACTAGCTTGATAAAGTATGAAATATTATCAGTTCAAAAGTTTACGTGGTGAAAATTTCGACATTTTGGAGCAAAGCCACGACATTAGCGTGAAGCCAGACAAACGTTTGACAGGGAAGAAAGAAGTCCTATATTGTCTGCTCTCCTGGTACTTCTGTTATGGTAGATGTGACCGGGAGGGAATTTTAGATTTATTTACTTTACTTAGATTTTACTTTGTATGTGTTTCAGAAACAAATTGTGAAAATGTATTGATACATTATACTGTTTCTTTTTATAAGTAAGTGTGAGGGTCTGGCTTTTATTCAATGTCTCCTAAAACAATATCTTTGGATGAGGCCTGAAGGAATAAGTTCACTTGCTAATCTTAAATAATGGTGGTATTGGTTGTTAGTAGCCTTAATCAATTGTCTATAAAGTACTTACTACATACAAGGTGTCTAAAGCCAAAATTACTATTAAAAATGAAATTAAACACATATTTCGCAATAACTTTAATTTATTAACTGTCTTTAACGCGAGTAAACCCTATGTAAGGTAGGTACACCGAATATTGGCTGTATGCTCCTGTGGGTGGGCGCGGGAAACTCGGCCTCCTGTCGCGAAGATGAATCCTTACCCACGCGACTACAACTGGGAGATTCACCCTAAAACATTAATAATGCTGTTTCTAAACGTATCGCGTTTGAAATTAGAACCATATCCGTTTGTAATACGGGTGAGATTAAATTGGATGTTGCTTTTTGCACAGTAATGTTAAAGTTGTGAAATTGTATATTTTGGTGTTTTTTTAATATAGGTGGCAGACACAAAGTCCTGTTTATGGCAATTTGTTTTCGTAGCGTCGCCGTCGTCGCCATATTAATAAATTTATGGACAATTTTTCGGGTTAGCGCGAAATTAATGTTATATTTTGGATTTTTCATTAGCCTTTGTTATACATAACAGAATGAAAATTTATTGAAGAAAATGTCGGCAAATTGGCAATTGTTGGTGAATGTGTAATTTCAAAATTATAAGCTAATTTAAACACGCATATTCCTAACAGTAAAACTAAGTAGTGTTCTAGCGATGCAGTTATTCGTCGTAAGGGAAAACAAACTGCGGTGCTATTCTGTAAAAATCTCACCGTGAAAACTTAGGTGAAGTGAGCGTGGAGTGAGCTGTCAATAGTGTCAATTCCTAGCAAAAACAAACTCACTTCACCTACTTAAATTTTCACGGTGAGATTTTTACAGAATCGACCAGATGTAGTATATTAAAAATAAACAGAAATAATTTAACAATAAACTTAACAAATACACTACCCACTACATTTTTCACAGATTACAACTTAGATATTAACAAACTGGTGGCAAACGTCATTGTAGTTAGGGCAAAATTAGTCATAGGACCTAAACGCAAAAAAAACGCAAGTCATAGAACCATACTATACATACATTATGATTTTTGTCAGATTATCATTATTTTCTACAAGCAACATACTAAAGCACTAGTGTTTTAATTTTTTAGTCAAAACAATAGATTTTTTGTAAATAGACAATTTCTTATTTTGCAATAAATTACCAGCGTTGTATCATCGCGCTTCTCTTTCTTTTCTATGCAGTCCGACAAAGACTGCGCTTTAGGTCATGTAGTCGCCCTTAACAACTATTAGACTAAGCCTCCAATAAAAAAGAAAACTTAAAAAAAAAACACCTTTATTTGAACATTCCCATCTTGAAAATACTTCAAGCTACTCAATTTGACGTTTGACCCCTGTCCTCTATCAGCTTACACACGATTTAACGTTCGCCGCACAAGTGTATCGAGATCGGACCGCCACTAATCTACCGTGTGTGACCGTCCTTAGAAATTCAATTGAAAATTTCCGGATTTCTCTCGAACAGGGAATTCCTTTAAGTGATGTTTTTCGAATGGTTTCCGTTAGATTAGACACGGGGTTGACTTGACTCAGACTTACTGGTGGAATTAAAGAGATGTTTTTAGTATCTAAGGGTTATTTTGATGATACTTAATTTATTTATTTATTTATTTATTTACTATGGATGACTTACAGCTAAAACCAACAGAATAAAAAATAGCGTGTGAGACTGACAGCCAATTACAAGTCATCACTTCTAAAAACAGATTGGAAAGAAAGAAGAGTGTGAACAACACAACACGGCTACCAAAAAAAAAAAAAAAAGAAAGAGAAAAAAAATAATGGTTGCCTGTAAAGTCGGTTTTACGGGCGAAGATTTTACGTGACAACGACCGATCATCCGATCATAGTTGAGTGGGAGAGAGACGCAAGGCATTCGGCGGGCCTCTCTCTCGTTCGGTGACTCATCGTAACGTTACCGAGCGTTACACTTTTTCATAAGTGACTCCCAGTCGCAACCTAATTTAAGACGTTGTCACGTCAAAAAAAAAGTATAACAATCAAGCTTAAACTAAAACATTTCATATTCGCTAAAAGAATAAAAACCTGAACATACAAAATCTTAATTAAAAAAGCTAAGGCTCAGGCACTTTCTGGCCGAGGATACACCAGTTATGAAAGGATCAAAATCATGCTGTTTACATATGTCATTAAAGTTACTACTTGCACGCACTATAAATGAATTTTGCCTGTAATTCGTAGAGGTAAATGGAACACGCAATGGTGCGTTCCATCGCTTCGACCTTCCAGGAACGTTAAAATAAAATTTGGATAGAATATCGGAGTTGTTAATAGAATTATTGAAAATTTTTAATAATGAAATACAGTCAGAGATTGCTCGCCGATTAATTAGGGGTAATATATGATACTTCTTACAGAGGTTGAGGTAATCCTCAGACCGGTAGGGCACTTTCTGATGATAACACAAATACTTGATGAACCTTTTCTGGATGCTCTCTATACGATCAATGTACTTGTGATAACATGGATTCCAGATTTCAGACGCGTATTCCAAGTGGCTTCTAACAAAGGTACAGTAAAGGATTTTTAAAGTTTTGGCTTGAGTGAAGCACTTGGATAGTCGCATTATGAACCCTAGTGCTTTAGATGCCTTAGCGACTATGGCATCAACATGAAATTCAAAGGTAAGCTTAGAATCGTGATATACTCCCAGATCTCGGATGCAATTCGTTCTAGGTAGTACTTTATCCCCTAAGATATACGATGAAGGTATAATTGAGCGCTTTCGAGAATATGTTAGAACCGAACATTTAGCAGGGTTAAGATCAAGCTTACTCTCACGACAATAAGCCTCCAGACGATGTAAATCATCCTGAAGTGCAATCACGTCCACATGAGATGATATTGAGGCATAGATTTTCATGTCATCAGCGAAACATAACAACCTGGACGAAATCAAGCAAGAGTTGATGTCGTTTATATATATTATGAAAAGTAATGGGCCAAGCAATGAACCCTGGGGCACTCCACTGGGGACAGGCACCCAACTAGACATATAATTGCTTAATACTACTGCTTGGGACCTGTTCTCTAGATAAGAAGAAAACCATCTGAGTAAATCACCTCGTATTCCCATACCATATAACTTTGTTAATAGGATCTCATGGTCAATCCGATCAAAAGCTTTACTGTAATCAGTATAAACGACATCAACCTGCTTACCGTTATCCATGGCGTCAGTAATAAAATCATTGAGCAGAATTAAGTTGGTGACGGTAGACCTTCCTTTCAAAAAACCATGTTGAAAGGAACTAAACGAATTTTTAAGAGCACTATACACCTGGTTATAGATGATTCTTTCAAAGATTTTTGCCACAATACAGAGCTTGGATATCGGCCTGTAGTTTACAATTTCGGTTTTGACTCCTTTTTTGTGAATAGGCGTTATAAAAGCCGATTTCCAAAGTTCAGGTACAACGCAAGTATCCAAGGATTTCCTGAAAAGAATCGAGATAGGTTGGGCAATCGAAGACGAACATCGCACAAGAAATTTGGATGAAATATTATCTGGGCCAGCCGCTTTAGAAGTATCCAACTTGCGAAGCAAGTTAGAAACCTCCTCAACGTTCACTACAATGCTACATATATCAGATAGGCTGGAAGATTCGGTAAAAATAGGGGGTGAAGAAATTCCATGACTAGGGCTAGTATCTAGAAATGTAGAATGAAAGTATGTAGAAAATGCGTCGCATATTGTTTCTCCGGTACGCAACGCTTCGCCATTATAGTTTAAAGTGCTCGGAACTGCATTTGATTTGTATCGTTTTTTAACGAAAGTCCAAAAATATTTAGGGTTTTCTTTAATGGATTTTTCGGTTAAATTTAAGTAGTTTACATAACATTGCGATTCTAATACCTTGACCCTTTCACGAAGAAGCTTAAATGTTGACTCATCAGCTATATTGCCGTACGTCTTAATTTTTTTTAAATATTTGTACTTTTCTTTAATTGTTTTAATTAATGCCGAATTATACCAAGTTGGATATGTTTTGCTACGATGTAATTTTTGTGGAATGTATTTTGTGTGTAATTTGAGTATAACTTGATTAAAAAAGTTTAATGATTCATCAGTTGATCGTGACGCAAACTCGGATTCCCAGTCAGTCATGGAAATTTCTTTATTGATGGATTCATAGTCACCTTTATCGAACAGATATTGCGTCCGTGGCGCGCACTCTAATAGAGGAGCTTCAACGAAATCCATATTAATTAATAGGGCTGGATGGTAGGCGTCGATGGGAACCAGCGGACTTGAACATTCAACCACATTAACTAATTGGTTTGAAAGAACCAGATCTAAAATTTTACCATACCTATTAAGAACACCATTGTATTGACCAAAATCTAGGGTACATAATTCGTCACCAAGTAAAACTTCGTCAGGACCATTCGGGTTCATCGGGATGAGCGATAGATTGTCAGATAGGACCCAGTTAATACCGCTCATGTTAAAATCACCAATGATGAGAAAGGTATCAGAAGAGTTACTCAAAACTATATGGTTTAATTTTGTAAGGTAATTGCGAACTTGTAAAGAAAAAGAAAGGCCTAAGTTTTGCTGACATAAATAAACAACACAAATATGCACGGTAATATATTTACGTGTATTAGAATTTTTCAGTCGTATGCTGAGCCATAAATCCTCTGCTGTAGAATGGAAGGTAGGTTGGCATATAACTGAAATTTCCCTACGTGTAGCAATAAGCACACCCCCACCACGCGACTGCCCGGTCAAAACATAATCTCGATCACGACGCCACACAATGTACCGTTCATCAAAAAATTCGGAACTCAAAATTCCATCCAATAACCACGTCTCTGTAAGAACAATAATATCATACGAGTTTAGTAACAATTGACGATAGAAAGTATCACTTTTAGTTCTAAGCCCGCGAACATTCTGATAGAATATATTCAACTTACTAGCCATTAAAAGCCCGGACTAATAATTGAGTATAAATTTGCATAATCCATTAAAATAAAGCATTTCATTAAATAACATTGAATAATAATGTATAATATAATTAAATAAGTATAATGAAGGTAGAAGTCAATAAGAATTGCGCGAGCGCAAGACTCATACGATGTTAAGCAGTGAATAGTGCGAAAAAGCAAGCAATAGTGCGTGGTGCGTGCAAGTGTGAGAGAGTAAAACATATTATAGTGCGGTAAAGCTTTAAAGTAAACAGCGCGATTACGAACACAAAGCATACAAGTTGCTAAAAAACAAAAGAGAGGTGGCAAACTCATTAGTACGGCAGAGGTGTTAAACATTTTGCAAAAAATTAATGTAACACAAACGGTATTAAGCATTTGGAGCCATTGAAGCAAAATATAATAGCAAATTAAGAAAGTATATGTAAAAATTAAGAGGCACATTAGACAATCTTGTTTAAATCTGACTCCTTCCTTATAATAATAACTTTCGAATGATTATTTTTAAGTATATGAATTTTACCATGTTTAACCCATACGTACTCATAATGTTTATCCTTGGCAATGATTTTAACTTTGGTTAAAAGCTTTTTGTACTCCACGCTTAGGTGATCATTAACATAAACACGCTGAGATGAGCCTTGAAACCCGATGTCACAAGTGGATAAGTCCTTCTTGGCACGCGCCGCCGCAATGAAATCTTCCTTTACATACCGGTTTAAAAAACTCACTATTATCAGCTTTTCATTAGAACCAAAAATAGGGACCCTTGAAATATAGTTCACCTGGGCTTTGGGACAGATGTAGTTAACTTTACGGCCGATAGAGTCGATAATAGAGTACAAATTCTCATCCTTCTTTATAGGAACCCCCTTAATTTCAACGTTGTTTAGCCTGGATCTCTGATCATAAGTCGCGAGTAGATACTTAGTGCTCGCCAAGTCAGTCTGTAAACAATTTACTGATTCCTGAAGCTTTTCAAATCCAGACACTTTAGCTTCCAGTTCCACGAGTCTTGTGTCAAAATTGTCAAGTCTCCCACCTGTGCCCTCACACGTCAGCTTAAGCTCAGCCAACTCATCCTTGATCACGCGAATGTCATCTACTAAGGTTGGCAAGTTCAGTAGCTGCCGCTTCATGTCACGTATCTCGCTTAATATGGTATCCAGCGACGCAGGTTCAGGAGCAGGCACAACTGGTGATGAGGTTCTGCAAGTTGGGCATTTCCATTGAGCCATCCTATTGGCCCCCAGCTTTCTCCATCCGGCTTCTGAGATGTTTGCACATCCAAAATCCAGGTGTTTCTTGCAACTGCCACACTGGACACCATCGTTGAACTGCACGTTACAAACTGCGCACGATTTCATCTTCAAAATTCTATAGTTTGAACTGAACTAAAACGTAAAAAGGTTGGCGATCTATTTCTTTTGAGTAGCGCGTACTGTTCGTATGAGTGTCCACACACGAGTGAATTATACACTTAAGGAATAAACCTACATTATAAAATGTACCTACTGCGGCAATATAATTTGGAATGCCAAAGCCACAGAGCTTCACGTACAATGGTCTACCTAGAGGACTTAGTGCGGAAACCAATTCTAATAGCATAGCGTCTGTGCTTATCTAGGTATGTACAGACACCAGCACATCGAGCTACTACAATCTGTCAAATTTCTTTAATAGATTTTCAACTTTATCGCTAAAACATAAGGTTCAAAGTTGATTGATAAAGTTTTACAGTTTCGGGTAGCTTGATGTCTGTACCTACTTATTGAAACATGGTAAAAATTTCTTTCTTTTTGATCGTCTAAAATTACTTTAATCGCCTAATAGGGTGTGATTTTTCACTTTTCCACTTGTCTGTAGCTGCTGTAGTAAGTATCTAGCTTTAAAACGTAATTATAAAACGAACATTTTTTTTAAAATTTATTGCTAATTAAAATTTAAATGTGACTCACGATTTAAGCTCAAATTCGAAATTAAAACTTTTTTAGAAACTTTAATTTCTAGTTTACTTTTTCTCGCTGACTTTAAAACTGGTCCTTGTGACTCTTACAAGACGCCGTTCCCCCAATAAAACTATTAGAATGTATGTCACGGCGGTCGACGAGCCACATTTCACCAGCAACGAGGGGAGCGACATCGAGTGGATTTTAAAGTGTTTTCCACTGATACGGCATCTTGGGAAACGAGCTCTGAATCAAATGTTATGTGAATTGAAAGTCGGGAAATACGGGAATATGTTTGGTGTTTTCTTTGATATGTACATACCTTTGTGTACCTTTACCTATTTATAGGTACACTAGCTTTTGCCCGCGACTTCGGCCGTGTCAAATTTCTTGTTTCCCTGACCTACCCCGTCGCATCGCATCGCCTGCCCACGCTATGACTTCGTTTTCGCTTCTGACTTATTTTTGCTTGGCCTGTAAGGGTCCTACCGTATTCTTCAAGAATTAGGCTATATAATGAGTAAAACGTAGTTTTAGAGATTACCGCGTTCAAACTAACAAACTAATTAGTTTTATTATTAGTATAGATAGAAGATACCCATGGAAATGTATTATTATAATAGAAACCGTTGAAGAAGTTTAGGTATTGCGAAAATAACTTCAACAAAAAAAATAGTTCATTGAAACGCAAGCTTAGTTCAATCATGCTTTTGCTGATACAAGCGATCCATAAAACCAATACGACTAACGCATTGGATGTGTATGTTTAAAAAATAAAAAGGTAGTATTCACAGTACAACGGCCAGAGACACTAGGACACAGGAGAGGCAATTTTGATCTCGCAAAAAGGTCGAAAACAGCCCTCTCCAATTTCACAGAGAGCCCCTACAAAAGATCACTCACGTTAACTATGAATGAACCAAAACAACCCACCAGTCCGAATGCGAAAAATTAAAAAGTAAAACATTCTCGAAACGGAAATAGGAATTGAATTTAAGTACATTTTAAACGAACCCCCGGCTTTGACTGGCCCAAATAATAGAATCCCGGTTCGAACGTGAATGCCTTTTTTGATCTTTTTAGTGTTGCATCCCCTTAACGGCGGAGGCATTTGCGCCGTGCGACTAAATGGATTATTTTCTTCGTGTGTTCTTTTTTCAAAAACAATTTCAACCTTTTTTGAGCGTTCCTTTATTTCGGCGGCCATTTTGTCTTGACCTGCCCCGTTTCTCTTTACGCAAGCTAATTGTCCAGTAAAGGGGATTCTGTTTGTTTGTTTAGGGTTCTTGTTACGATGGTGGGTTATCAAAAAGAGGAAACAAAACGTTGACAAGGACGGGGTGTGATTGGATTAAGGAGGGTTGACTTTATAGTCGCGACTCGGTGCAATTTGGAAATTGACTTTCGGAATCTGTTTATGTTGCGGTTCGATTTTTTTTGTTTTTAGCATTTGGTGTCAATTTTTTACCTCTATCGAATTTGCATTGCTATTTGTCGGATTAGAATTGTGACGCTACGAGCTCGTTTATATGGTTTTATTTGCATCTGGAAGCAATTTTGTGGCCGTATTTTCATTCATGTTGTGTTTGTTGTTTCTGTTTATCCCTCTAAGAATGGCTTTCCTTGAACATCAGGATAAGATGAACATTGGCTCGTCTATATCAGCGGAGTAATTGCGCATCGCACTATCAGTAGCAATGGCTCTCATTTTCAACATTCATTGCGTTATTTCCGTTGTTGAGCAGGCATATTTTTCGAACATATGAAGCAATGGAATAGCAATATCCTTCAAAATGATGCGTGTTACGCAATTAGGGTGCTGGTTATCGTAGTTTCATTTCTAGTTCAAAATCTCCGAAAAACAAAACTTCGTCACTTCCCAATCTCGCCAGTAGTAACGAGGCGTGAGGGAGAACATTAATTTCGTCTACAATCTTTACTTTAGCTCCCTCGCGGTGACAGATCATTTGTCATAGAAAATCGTGACGCGATGACGTTGCAAGATGGCAGCTGTAATTGTAATGCAGTGATAGAAGTATTGTTGGGGTTGATTTTTGAACGGATATTTGTGAAGGTATCTATGTTGATAATACTAAGATCAAGACTACAAGAATACCTTCAAATGTAGGCTTCAGTTAAGTTTGAAAGTACATACTACGCCAGCATAGCTATTCACAACCATCTGACAGGCAATCGTATCGAAAATTACACATTTCGATAACCTGATTTGCCTTGCCCCCAATAGAAAACAGCTGTCGAAAGAATAGCGGTCGTCTATTTGATTTAAGCTGACAAAATTTTCGGGTAGTGGCCTTGTGAACAGGCGTTTAGAAAATGCCTACGATAACATTCATTGATGTTCGATACGGTACGGTAGCATATATATTGGTTGTGAATAGGTATGCTACAAAGCAGCGCAGTTCTAGAATTTTGTGAGCTGAGCACATTCAATATCCTGACAATTAAATTTTTTGGTAATCTTTAGGGCAAGACTGAAGATCATAAACCAGGAACTCCCACTGGTCCTCCGGTACAAACACAGCCGATACATTAAAAACTTTATTTCCATATATTCGGTGGGCAACGTGGCAACACGGAGGCTACATTAGCACAACAAAGCGTACCGATCCGTCATACCATGACTACTGATATATTTTAATGGAGATGTGCTTTTGATCAGATGGTGGACTGTTAAGGGTGGGGGATTTGATACGGTAGATACTTTATAGAATTTTGAAGTCATCTCTTTCTAAATTGTTGCTAAGTTGACAATTGCGTCTACTTACTGTCTTTCGGTAGGAGTCAAGCTTGCCTCCATCTTTGTCTTGGTCTGCCGCGATTTAATGGGACCCAATCAGTGGTTCTTTTGGCCCTCAGCTCATCTGACATGCGGCAGACACGTCATGACGCGAAAGGACTGGGCCGCGATAGCAGTAGACAGTCGTGTGTGGAAAAGGGGAAAGGGCGGCCTTTTCGGCGGATAGAAGTCGTTAATAGTCATATCACATAATAGTTGCGCTAAATCAGATATAATTAGTGTTTCGAGCTTTAAAACTACTGCTAATGAATAAAAAAAAAAGAGCGTGGCTCACTTTGTACCGCTTTCTACGATTCTGCATTTATGTATTATGTCTTTTCCAGCAGAAATGTTAGTTATTGACTATATACATTATTCTTTCTACATATGCAGTGCTGATTCCGGAGTATTTGTCCTCTGTCTTTTTTCTCAACTAAAATCAAATCAGCATCAAATCCACTCACATAAACCGGAGTACAGTGAACGACGGACTCTATCAATCACTTACGGAAACCTATCAGGGCATATCCATTATGCAAGAGATAAGTTTGCACAATAACTTGTGGAAAACTTGCGGACCCTTGGAGAAAATATACTTATTTTAGGACGACATTACGTAACAATGTTGATTTTTCTGATAAATCGAAAAGGAATGACGGAACTTCTGCGAACATTAGGTATATTAGATTTTAACTGTTCTGAAAGATATTTCTTTAGAAGAAGGCAGTACCCAATATCTTGCCTATCCTTTGCATATCTACATAGGTTTTTCATATTATTTTTTTCCGTTGTAAGATCTTGTTGTTGTTCTTGCTTATTAACAGATTAAATGTGCAGATATTTTTTGATTTGACCTTTCATTAGCTTCATGTTAAATACTCGTGTTCAGCTGCATCCGGTTAGACTGGAAGCTAACCCCAACAAAGCTGGGAAAAGGCTAGGCAGATTTTTTATAAGTTTTCTCATCTAGTCGCAAGAACTGTCTACCAGAATTCTAGCCAACTAGGAAGCTAAATATTTATACTAAGCCACTGACTGTTTTCAGTAAAATCGTATCGAAACCATGACACCTAATATTCACTAACTTTTCACGCCCAAAAAGTCACAAAAAGAAATCTTCCAGTCACAAAATAAACTATTTAACACCAACCATCCTAACCTAAAATAGTCCAACCATTTCTATTCACGACATGTCCTTCAAACACCGATCTTAAGGCCAAGCTAACTTCCAAACGGCTCAAAACATCTGTTGTACACGACTTCCCAACCCTCTAACCCCATCCAAATGGCATTACCATAACCTTTATGGTAAGGAAAAAATAATGGGCACTTGGAACAAAATGCCACTTCTAAGGGTCAATGTGGATTCTGTGCGTCCCCTCCGCGTGTGATGAAAAGCGACAATCTAAATGACGGGTGACATATACGTGGGCTTTGTGGGTGGGATTCAGGAGTTGGTGGGATGGGTAGCCTTTTTGTGGGATGAATTTTGTTGGATGCAGTGTGTCGAGTTTTTGTAAAGCTGAGTTATTAGATTGATTGATTTTCTTTTGTTTTTCTGTGACGTATTTTCTTTTTTTCTGTTGTCTGCAGAACAGCTTTCTTAGGAGAAAAAACATTACTCTTTTAAAATTGACTTCACAATATTTTGAAAATAAATGTAGAATCATGAAATATAGCATCAAGAGATGAGAACAAAAATATTATGAACTATACAAGAGCAACTTCTTCTGACTTATCATCAGAAAAAGCGCGCAATTTTTTAAATGTTTTTTTTCGACAATATAAAATTTCAACAACAAAAAGTGACACAGAAAGTTAGTCAATCTTTCTTATCGTGTGTGACACACAAGAAAAGGGTCTCGAGACCCTCTCTGAAGGATCTCAGACACGTTCGGGCGTTTTGGGAATTCTACGGACGAAGCTAGTCCGGTTGGGGAAGATTTGCCACGGTGGGAAAATCCTTGGTTCAACGCTTTGCAAATATGTACGGGCTCGGACAATCTGTGTTGTGGTTTTGTGTATGATAAGTATTCTTAAATGTCTACTTAATAAAATACAAATTCATTTATCATTCATTTATTGACAGATGACGAACAGCCCAAACAGCTGGGTCTCAAACGATTTTATTCGCCCGAAAAGTGCGAATAGTCACTTTTAAAATATATTTTTTTCTTTAGGCGACTCGCACGGTGTTTATTTATTTGTAGGAGAGACGACAACAACGTGTAAGTACCTACTTTTTTCTTAACATCATTGCATAAAATTAAAAAATAAATTAACTTCGTGTGAGTCGCTTACAGAAAAAAGTATATGAATTAAAAGTGCCGATTCGCACGCTTCGGGCGAGTAAATTCGTGCGGGTTGACTAATAAGCTAAATTTTCGTTGCACTAGAGTTCGTTATATTGCGGAAGTGAAAAATTAAGGAAGGATTTTTGAAAAGTCACCCCCTATATGGGTGAAATAGAGAATGAAAGTTTGTTGGAAAGTTCGTAATTTTTTCCGATGCAAAATCCCATATGGCTTATTTTTTCAATAACTTTCTTTCAGTACTGTATCACTCAGCCTGCCAAAAAAATATTTGGATATCCCGGAATGATCTTTCTTTAGGAAGAAGTAGACATGTTGCACATGCACTCACTGCAGCTAAGGGGCCGTCTCCACGAGCGAGAAAATCGCGGCGATATTATCGTCGTGCAACGTATTTTTATACACTTTCTTAGAACGTACTCCACACGGCGATATCATCGCGGCGAAAATTTGATGGCACGGCGAGACTATCGCCACGATTCACTCGCTCGTGGAGACGGCCCCTAAGCTCTTTAATTGAAGAAGAATGAGCAGAGCGACGGGTAACAGACCCGACCTAGCTGGGTTCGCACACAGGCAGGCGCTTTACTTTGTGTAAATAATTTCCTCACCGCTGCTCTCAGAACGGTGAAGGAAAACATCACGAGGGAACGTGCATGTCATAGAACCAAAAATTCGTAGACATGTGATATCTACCAACCCACACTGGGAAGAGCAGTGGGAATATTATAGGCTGATTATCTGAGTTGATCGACATCGAGCTTCAAATAATGATTATTTACTAGCAGCGCCTTGCGGTTTCGCCCGCGTAAGTTTCGATCCCGTGGGAATATCGGGATAAATCCCATATCCTTTCCCGAGACTCAAACTATCTCTATACCAAATTTCATCTAAATCGGTTCCGCGGTTTAAGCGTGAAGAACAGACAGGCAGACATACTTTCGTATTTTTAATATTAGTTTGGATTGTTGATACACTTGCGTTTGGCCAGTGTCTCACCTAACACTTAGCAATTATTTCATTCATGCGTAAAAAAACATACATGACATAGAGGCGAATTTATAATTTTCAGAAATGATTGAATTACAAAACCCGAAAAAAAGAAAGCAGACCGAATCGAAACATTGAATGAATCGAACCTAATCATGGCTTGTAGCATTTCTCCACATCCGATTATTTTCAAGTGCTATACCTACCGATCACATTAAGTTCCGCCAAACAATACCTTAGGTAGGTATCATCTGGTTATTAACAAAAGTGCGTATCGCACATCCACCTGTGCATTAGCATACGAGATTAGTGCTCAAAACATCGAATTTCTTAATTGTAGAGCAGAATCAAAGCTGAGATTTTCGAGAAAACCTGTTATTATTCTAATACAGAAGATTTTGGCGGTTTTTCTGTGTATTGCCATTAATGCATGATCTCTACGCATCGCGTTTTTACCGGATGTCCTATTAAAATAATCGTCGAATTTCAATAAACATCCATTTGTTGGTTGCTCGCTTTGTTTTCGTGGGATAGTGTAAACGTGGTTGATACTTGCGGATTTTCGTGTAGAATATATACATAATAATGATACATATTGCTAAAGGTAAGGTTTATAATCATGGCTAACAAAGCGCTTACTTCACAGTCTGTTGTTAAAATTAAATGTCATACGTAATTGAGAAACAAAGTTCTTATCGTCAATATTTATTTGTCTATTGTGTACGAGGACACTATTTTGATACTTTATTATTTAACATTTTTTGAAGGTAGCCCCCAACCTTACACCACCCCTAACTGTTCCGCAGCGTTTGGTTTCAATCACAGATATAGATAGACCTAGATAACACAAGTATCACGAACTGTATGAAAACCAAGCGTGCTATTTTTTGACTACCTACTATGACGTCAAAAGCTCGCGCTCTCGCTCACGCTTACCCAGCCAACAGTACACAGGACTGAGCGCGAAAGTGGCGGCTTACGATTCTTTATCGTAAGCTGTTACGATTTTTGGCACGCGAAGTAGTTGCTCTTGCGTTATCTAGGTGTATCTATATCTATGGTTTCAATTGCCTTTATTTTTCTCTATTTTCTATAGTTTTTCAGTAGCAGCCAGTTTCAACTTGGATTACTATCCGAGTTGAAACTGGCTGCTACTACTGAAAAACTATATAAAATTGGTGTGTGTGTGGTTGTTGTACTCAACAACCCGAAAAAAGCTCAAAATGCCTAAGGTTTTCTAAAATATTTTTCCATACAAGTATCTAAACCTCTCAATCCGTGCGGTTGCGACCAAATTAAATGATTGCTGGCTACCTGTTTTACGCCCAAGGATATGTTTTATTTTGTCTGCCCGGGGATGCGTATCGCATGCTAAACCGCACTAAGCATCCCGGAGCATCCTAAAACGTACTGAACATTATATTTAAGAGTTATTAGCTATCATCTCTTGGGTTCGCCAGTGAATGAGAATAAGTGAAAGTATTGATTTATTATTGAATATGTTTTTCCTTAGCGTGGATATGTGGTCCTTGAATTTTATGATTTGGTCCTAAAGGTAAGTGTGTTTGACATTGTTTTTGGAAGTTTGAATGTGGTTAGTGATTAAAATAGAAATGTGTGATGAGACCAAATTTATCTGAAGAAGACACATAAAGAAAGAAAGAAATAATAAAGTTCACGAGTGCACAGTTCGTGAAACACAAGATACAATATAACAAAATAAAAAAGTGAAAATAGTGTTGTAACAAAATTAGTGTGTGCCTCACGGCTGCACCAAAAAGGTTCATGTCAACATTAATAAGCTAGATAGATGCTGTCTGACGCTGGTTTTCTAATGAACCTTTAGGGACAAGTGACACCTGAGGGGCATTTCTCGTAATTTTAAAAACGTTCACAGTCTGTTCTCAGTCTCGATCTGTCAAAAATACCTCTAAAATCCCTACAATTTTGATTGTCGCTGAGATGAGATTGCGACTAGATTTTTAACGTTTTTTAATTATAGGAAATTGTTAAATAATGAACTCAATAGAATACAGTTTAATCTGAGTCATTTTGCAGGTGGATCATATTGCACAAGGTATGTACTTACCTATCTATACCATACAAACTATACAGCAGTTACTAAAAAAAACGAAGACCCTCCAAATGGATCAACCAAAAAAAAATCTATGGATTAGAAAGACGACGGAAGAAGACTTTAATAAAAAGTCTTCAGATTTATGCCTTCAGCTAATTTACAAAACACTACAATCCTTTTACCACAAGCACCGTAACGAACCCTTTTTTTCTTTTTTATTACAAATCAGTTCAAAGCTTTCCATTTCCCCACCTCTAAAGGAATCGACTAAAACCACAAACCCTATTTAGTTAATTGAAAAAATACTAAAGCGTTGCCATCGAACGTGTATTTTATCTCACCCCTTTCTGAGGAGGTCAGGGCCTCCCCAGAGACCTCCCGATTGGTATTCTTTATTAGGGAACTCGAACCCCATGCCTGGTTGGCACTCGCCTCGAGTAATTGGCGAAATATTGCCAAATATTTGTTACTGAGCAGTTACCGTTTGGAAGTAAATTAGGGAGTGTCTTCCCGTTTTTTTGCTGATTAGGTCGTTTTCTTGTGTTGTAATGGCAGGTGGTTGACTTCCACAGTTTTGACGACAAATCTAAGTAAATTCAAAAAGTAATGTAATCTAAGTAATCTTTTAAATTTAAACATGATAAAGAATATGATTCAGTAGTTAGTTACTTTTTAGATGCAAAATTAGTAAAATTACACATAATTTATTCATTTACTTTTAGTTCAAGCGATAGCTAGTACTCCCACATATTTTCTCTTTTTGTTTTATTTTCTAATGTAAAAAAAAAACAAAACTGAAAACCAGAAACAAAAAACATTAAAAAAAACGACACCTGTTTCCATAGGTAATTTGAAAAAGGCGCGTAAAAAGTAATGGCGAGCACAGTGTAGCTTCCGAGTTGTACTGGTAGGTACAGTCGTACTCGTAAAAACAGCGACAAGCCCCATCGAGTCCCGAGGCGTCTCGACTTCGCTTTTCAAATATTAAAATTTAATCGCCCGGTTGTCGCGAGTCAAATTAGCCTCTCTTGAGGCAGGGACACAGAGTAAAAGGAGGTCTCTGTCTGTTAAGAAGGGACTTTTTAGGTAAAAAAGGCTGTTTGAGTAGAATGAATTCTTGCAGTTTGGTTTAGTAGAGGTGGTTCCTATAATTTAGAAAGATTTGTTGTGCACTAGCTAGGCTTAAACTTTTGTCATCTTGCTCGAAAATAAACCAAGAAAGGGATTGAAGATGATGAGAGAAGAGATGTCAAGTTAGAACGCACCAAAATTTTGTAGGTACAAGTTAAATTGGCTCTACAGAGTTGCCTAAAAGGTCAAGTTTACACGTTTACTAATTAAACTGCTGTACCATATATAATATCTGACCAATCGCAGACTCCCAGTGCCTTAATACCAAAGCAATTTGAGATTCATATTTTAGTAAACTCATTAAGTCAAGAATTAATTAGTTAATCATTAATTAATGAGAATGAGTGTTAGTGGATTTTTACCAGTATTGTAGTTTGGATTTCGATCGATTTTCTGGATAATGTCGCCTCTGTGAAATTTTCTCCAACTACTCTATGCCTCAATAGCGAGCAGTGATACGGACAACAATGTAATTGCCGAAGAGACGAAGAAAACAGTTATTAATAACATTCGCGAACAAAATTCTGGCTCTGAATGATTTAGAAGACATTCTCCTGTCGTGTATTAGCTATTCTAAGTTAATATTCTCTTTGGTCCCCTCGGTGCCGTTGGATTTTATTTTCCAGAGTGACAGCCTCTTTTATCTATGTTTTGAATGAATTAACGCCTGTGCTTTGTTTATGGAATTTGTGTAGGGTTTCTTGCTTGTTGACTTGTCTTCTTAATGTTAAGACATGGGTATTATGTTTGTAATGTTTCTTTAAGTTCGCTTTTGGTCCTTGAATGAAGCAAAATGTTTGTAATGTAACATAGCTTCCAGTCTTTATTCTCCGAAGGGGTATGTAGAGGTGTCCTTATAGGTATTTCACCCACATTTCCCCAGTTAGGTAAAACAAAAGAAAATTATGTGAGTTTGTGTGTATGTAAATATCTGTATGGCTTTTAATACAAAGATGTTTCTCTTGAGTTACGGAGAATTCTTTACAATACTTAATGTATTTTTCAGATACTAGTAATTTCATCAAAATTGAAAGCGTGTAGCGCTGTAAATTCATTCACAATAAATATGTATTTATTTAATAAGGCAACTATATTTTCCAAGAAAGTGTTGCTAGCTTGCGGCTTTCAGTCTTTTAGAAAACAATATCGTCTTTTCTCGATGTCAAAATATTACAGCATTTTCTATGGCTGACTTGTAATATACTCGTACCTAAGTAGGTAATAGGTAATACGGGCTGGTTTCCGCAACTCCACGACAATGCGCGTATTTTGCATACGGGTGGGAAAATCGTACCTAAGTATATAATCATTAAAGCATACTAACATTTTTTCCTTTTTCTACAATTTACTTTGCATGTAAGCTTTAGTGTTTACCAGATTCCTGACTGCTTGAGATGAAAGGAAGTTTTAACTTTACTTTTCTGTTGCTTAAGTGAGGTACCTACCTATCTGGTCTAATGCTCGGTTCCTATAAACAACAACGAATCGTTTTGCCTACAAATGGTCGTATTTTTTATTGCCATACTGGGCATATAAACAGAGATTTGTAAGCTATTTTTAGCTGTGATTGATACTC
The DNA here is from genome assembly GCA_963082905.1 of Oligia fasciuncula. NCBI lineage: Eukaryota > Metazoa > Arthropoda > Insecta > Lepidoptera > Noctuidae > Oligia > Oligia fasciuncula. Next base: position 6,601,300 of record OY720401.1, read on the forward strand.
CCATATGGGAAAAACTATGAGGTATAAAGAGTGAGGGGGGGGGGGTGTGGGGGGTGTGTGGGTGAGTCTTAATTTTAACCAATAACTGTCAGTAAAATAAAGGAATCTGCCATAAGTCGAATTCCTTTCAATAGCAGGCTATTTGTTTAATCAGTCTGCTTATTCTGTTCTGTCTGAAAAACTATAACAATGAAATGTTCGTGTGTTTATAACGCAATAATGATCACGATTGATAAAGGGTATTGGTAATCGCATAATATTTGTTTTTCTGGACACACAAGATGTTCCACTAGATGTTATTTTCACGAAGTAATCAATTATAACACATACTCGAAATTATTGGTCTTTCAAATCGCATTTTAAGGTTAACACAAACAAACTTATTACAAAACAAGGGTTATCTTGAGACCCAGGTTTCAATCATGCAGCCATTTTTGAATTGCGAACTTTATTTCGACTATATAAGTAAAGTTTTGAATACAAAACCGAGAAATGAGTACCTACTGGACAAAGGTGTCATTTGTATTAAGAACTTTATTTCAATTAACGTTACGTCCTTATTACAAAAACCTACTCGAGGGTTTAAACGATGTCGACAAAAGAAAAACCTTGTTTTGCAATAAGACCAAAAAGGTTTAAAAATGACCACTTGAGTTTTTGTATCTCTGTAACCAGTTAGTTTCCAGATATGTTACAGTACAAAAAAATACAACAATGACAGAGAGTACAAGTTACTCTCGGCTTCGTTAAGCCACTTTTACACCCCGTTATTTGACCCAAACCATCAACCTTACGAGTACATAACTCCCGCTCACCGCTACCGCTCATCGCTGCCCGCTCCGCTCGCCACCAAGTCACAATGCCATCGATGTGACCCGGCCATGTCGCCGGTCGCCGACTGTGGATCGATACAGCCTCCTGCACTTGAGCTTTTTGCTACCACTCCCCGCCCGCCCCCGCACCGGCCGCCCTAACCCCCCCGCCCGGTCTTGGGCGGTGATATTATGTTGCTATTTTTACGTTTATTTTACTTTTATTTAGGTTGGGAGGCTGGCTATGGAAGATTGTCGTGGCTATAGCTTTTAACCAAGAAGTATGTTAAAAGGAGTATTTATTGTCATGATCGCAGGTTCTGTAGTTTCTGCCTACACTCGTGGGAAGACAGCGTGAATTGATGTTTGTGTATAGGTGCTAAGTTTAGTTTATTTTAATCAAGGAGTATTCGAAATCTTTCTTTGAAGTTTGAAGAGTGAATGAACGGATAGTTCGAAAGTCTTAATTGTTGTGGATGAAGATAGTGTTTCAATTTATAGGTTAGTTGTTTGAGTTTGTGTTAGTTTTAATTAACAATAAAAAAAACGTAATGTTCACTACAATAAATATATTAAAAATATGAAAGACACTCAAAGTCACAATCTTACAATATGAATGTGTTACAAAGAATTGGTCCTAAACTAGCTCTAGGCCTGTATTTTGGGAATTATTTCTTAGTTCTGAGTAAGTTAGCAAGATTGTTATACTGGCAATTTTTGTCAGAACAGCCTTTGTTTTTAAAGAAGTTCTTCATGAAAAAAAAACTTGAATCGTGTCCCTGTACTAATACCTGTCGATCGAAGATTTTTGTGAAGAATTTTAGGTACCTACTGAATTCGAGTCTCAACTAAAATAATAAAACTAAAAGTAAACTTTGATGATTTTTTTACTGTAGGAAAAATCCTTACAAGACCATATAAATGATAATCCACCCTATAAGTAGGAAAAATGTCTGGTTAAACCAGTCCTTACAAGATCACATAGCTAAGATAATTATTATTCTGGAAAATTTCGTCCTTCTTAAGGTCATGCCTTATAAATAAGATAATCCACCCTCTAAAGCCTTCTATCACATAAGATTCGGTATATAATCCCATACCCACCCCATGGAGGCTTTTTAAAGGCTCCACAGTGACAACGCGACGTTGTCTCTCTCTGCCACGCCCATTGGCGACAAAACCTTCAGCCACGCCTTACGCGACACTTTCCACCAATCAGGGGACAGGCTGAAAAGTTTTTTATGTCAACATTACGTAAGTGGGGAGGCTTTAGTGGCAGTAAAAAGTTTAAAGGCGTGGTGACTTGGCTAAGTTAATGGAAAGTTTAATGTAGCAGTGTATATAGGTACATATTTATGAGTATGTTGATATGTGTATAGTGAGGTACTCTAGGGGCATCGGTGTAGTCTGTGGTAGAGGATAATGGGATAGTTTTCTTGGTTATGACTGAAATGAGACTTCTCTCCATAGAAACGTTTTCAGTTGCGGTGCGCTGGTTGGACTAAGGATATCGCTGAACATTCTGAATTGTCTTACTTCTTTTTAGTAATGATTTATATATGCTCGGTTTTATATAACCTACAGATTTGTAACAGATAGTAATTTGCAGATATCGTATTTAAACAAAAATAGTATTTTCATCAACAGTTTGGTTCTGTGTGCCATCTGTTTACAGAACAAGTATTTTCTTCTATAGGTACCTATCTATAATTGCTTATAATATGCTCTGTGCCACTACATAAGTCAAACTTTATCATAACATTTTTGTTTTTTTATTATCCATTCAACCTTTTTTAAACAAAAACAGTAACTTAAATTAGCATACCATCTTCTATATCCCAAAAATATTTTACAGCCTCATCCACCGTTTCTCCCTAAGCGGTATATAGCGATATAAAACCATAATGACGTATAAACGACAAGGCAAGGCGCATCTTGACCCCCCACTGGGGGCAGGGGAGGGGGATCGGTGCCTTCCTTACTAACCTCGCCTTTGTTCACTTCCCTGAAAAAGTATTGAAGCTTAACCTTTTCAGGTCAGGCTTTGTTTTCTGAAGGCGATTTTTTTATCTGCGAAGTTATGGACTAAGGCCGGTTGGAGATAGTTGAACTACTGTAAAGCGAGTCCTCGCATTGATTTTTTATGTTATTGGGTCAATAGGATATTGCTAAATAATAACAGCCGCACAGGTCGATCGATCAGGTGAAGCTACGCTTGCCGCGGTTGGTCTGTGGATGGGTGACCTGACCATCTTTACATACCGTGACCCCTCCGTGCCTCGAAAAGCAGGTTAAGCCGTTGGTCCCGGCTGTCATTCGTGGTTCTTTGGCAGTCGTTACGGGTAGTCAGAAGCCCGACAGTCTAACAACCAGTCTTACCAAGGGGTATTACCCTTGTGATTGTGGAGGTCAGATAGGCAGTCGCGCCATGTAAAATACTGGTATTCAGCTGCATCTGGTTAGACTGGAAGCCGACCCCAACATAGTCGGGAAAAGGCTAGGCAGTTGATGGTTAATAAGATATTGTTTGTAATAAATACTAGACACGTATTAGGTGCTCTCAAAATATGGTATAGTATAGTGGTATTTTAATTTTAAACCTTTTCAAATGACTTTGTATTTATTTTTGAAGGTTAAATAATGTTCAGATCTTGGTATAAAATCTATACTCTATACAAATTAAATAGTTACGCTACTTAATATTTATAACAAAAAAAAATTAAAAAAAAAATTGTCTGTCTTTTTGTTCCGGCTAATCTCCGAAACGGCTGGACTTATTTTAACCGGACTTTCACTGGCAGATAGCTGATGTTATAAGGAGTAACTACTATTATTTCAGAAAAAGAATGAGGATTCTGCGCAAAAAAATTAAAACCCATGAAATCCAATTTGTTTACCGACATACACGCGAACGAAGTCGCGGGCACAGCTAGTCCATACTAATATCTACTGTCTGTCTGTCTGTATGTTACCTTTTCACGCCTAAACCACTGAACGGACTTCGATAAAAATTTGGCAGAAAGATAGATGGCATTCCAGGGAAGGACATAGGATAGTTTTTATCGACATACCTCGCGGGCGAAGCCGCGGGCGGAAGCTATTATATATAAAACTTTATTATATATAAAACATTATTTATATATAAAACTTTTCTGACTTTAGTCAGAATGACCTGCAAAGTTAGAGATGTAATAATTTTCAAGTCAAGATAAGAGTAGGCCTTGAACGTCAGCGCAGCCATCGTGCAAATACTTCGTGACGTCATCATCATCACTCCCGCAAGCTTTAGCAGCGAGTCACCCAGCCAGCCAGCACCCACGGCTTCAACGGGTATCCTGAACACCAGCATGCAGCGACCGCGCATACCTGCTCATCACCCACAGCCTCATCAGCAACCTCGGCACAGCACACTGCACTTTCGGCCGGTCCAAAAGCAGAGCCCTTAAAAAATCTCTCCTGGTAGACGCCAGCAGTCTGCCTCAATCCGGCGCTGTACCACATCCGGCGCCAGTGCGTCAGTGAGCCGGGGTGGCGCTGCGTTGTGCTCCAGTGAGCACGACGCAGCGCCACCCCGGCTCACTGGGACATCTTCGCTGGCAGTTCCGACTCACCGTGAACTATGCGGCAACCGGTTCCGACTCACTGGAACCTCAGCTGGCCTGGCAAGCATCGCAAGATACAAGATTCAGCCCACTATCGACCTCCAGTCTCCGGAGGGGAGTGATGTAGCGGTATCTACAACGCCACATGCGAACAACGCGTCATACTGACGTCACGCAAAATCCTACATCGCGCAAGCAGAGTTTACCGCGCAACTAGCATATACAACGGCCCGACTCGAATCATCGGGCAGTTGCCCGCCAAACACGACACCCGTCTGTTCGGAGGATCCTCCCTTTTCTATGGAGGATGAGTGAACTTTACACCTTGTTGTTGTTAGACCTCTATACTAGTCTTTTTTTTAATTTCGTAAGTGAAAAAAAAAAGTTTAAAATATACAAAAGCGTAATTTAGCATAACTTACGAGCCGCTAAGTAACTCCAACGACCATAATCAAGAAGTCCCAAAAATTAAAATATAAGCCCTCTTTACGCAGCACTCACAGTGTTATTAAGTAACATCTCAATTCAATGCGCCAATATTGTGTACTTAACCCTCCAACTGCGCGCGCTCACAACCATTCATTTATTTTCGCTCGGGGCCCATTCAACCACCTACACTTAATTTGTATATTTTTTACATTATGTAAGCAAGCTCCTTTTGATAAAAGGATCCATTCAGCGGCGATACATTTATTAAAATGTATATACGTGTTGGATCTTGAATACCGTCTGAGTGGGTCGTTTGTAGACAGGTCTCAATTAGAGTGCCGGGTCAAAAGAGCCCTTTCAGAACTTTTCGAATAGAGCTTTTTGTGTATGCGATGTCTCGGATGTTGTTACTTATGTCTACTTTCGAGCTTGCGAGCTTAAAAAATACGTGTCTATTTTTGCAGTAGTCTCCTATTTTGAAGAGAAAAGGTGCGTACAAAAGCAATTGTTTACTATATTCGGTGGTCATTGTAGGTTCCTAAAGACCAGCGGGTAATTGTGTAACACACTAACAGTAGGAATGGCTTTCGTTATGACAGTTCAACAACATTCATTGCGTTATTTACGTTGTTGAGCAGACAAATTTTTCGAACACAATATGAAGCAATGGATTAGCAATATTCTTCAAAATGATTCAGATTGTGATTTATAGTGTGTTATGCAATTAGGGTGCTGAATTCAGGGCTTGCTCATACATAAACCCTCTGACATGACACTTAGACATTAATGTCGAATTAGATTTATTTTATACATAGTTAATACCTAATTAGTTGCATTAAAGTGCCGAGTCAAAAGAGCCCTTTCAGAACTTTTCGAATAGAGCTTTTTGTGAACGCGATGTCTCGGATGTAGTTGCTTGTGTCTACTTTCGAGCTTAAAAATATTTTAAAGTGAAAAGGTGCCTAAAAAGAATGTGTTGGCTCTGTTTTGATGATATTGGTTGTACCTGGATAAAGACCAGAAAAAAATTGTATTCATTCAAATCTTTAGATGCATATAACTGAGTACAGTCACGAGCATAAGTATGTATACACTTGGCTTTATTCAAAGACGATTTTCTCCTTCAGTTTTGAATGAAATTATATGTTATTACAAACAAAGTGTTTTCGAACCCATAGGTTTATGTAAAGTGTCGTATTTCAACGTTGCATTAGTTATTTCACGAAAAAATCGCAATTGAAAGTTGCCAAGTGTTGACATATTAGTGCTCGTGACTGTACATCCTAAGGGGAGAAAACTCTGCAGCTCCATACATTTATGTTCACATAACTCGGCAAAATCAAGTATTTCGATACACTTGCAACGAGACCTACCACTTTCAGTTCTAACTTTCATTTTCAATTCAGCGTGGAAATGAAGTACCTACTTACTGATTTCGGTTACAAGTAAGACATTATGCACGGCCATAAAGCTTGGTCCTATGGCCCATGATAGCTACACACTGGTCGCAATTGGCTCTTCTCAGAAGACATTGTGACCCGATGGCTCGAAGCACGCGCCTACATTAAAATGATTGGGTGTGACAAATGGATAGACACGGTGAAGGAGAAATATCGTTATTTTCGTCTGTTATGGAAATTAGGTACTAAAAGGTATAGTAAAAGTGGATTAGGAACGCCATTTCCAAACTTAATAATATTTGAAATTCGGGGTAGTTGTCAAAAGTCTTTATTATTATATTATATAATATACAATAATTCATCATCTGCCTAGCCTTTTGCCTAGCTTTTTCGGCTTCCAGTCTAACCGGATGCAGCTGAATACCAGTATTTTACATGGAGCGCCTATCTGTGCTCCACAACCCAGTTACTGCGTAATACGATACCCCTTGGTAAGACTGGTTGCCAGACTTTCGGGCTTCTGACTACCCGAAACGACTGTCAAAGATCCACGAATGACAGCCGGGACCAACAGCTTAACGTGCTTTCCGAGGCACGGAGAAGTCACGGTATGTAAAGATGGTCACCCATCCACAGACCAACCGCGGCAATCGTAGCTTAACCTGATCGATCGACCTGTGCGGCTGTTATTATTTAGCCACGGGCCCCTATTAGACAATAATAATTATTGAAAAAAAGTTATTTTCCTAAAGAATTAAAAAAATCATAGGGCATCAAAAAATTCGTTCCAATTGCTGTCAAGAGGAAAATACTTTGTCCTGTTAGACAAACGTGGTTTTGTATTTATTTGTATAGTTAGTAATTTAATTTTGTACCTAGTGTAAATAGTTAGTTGTGTTAAATATTGTAAAAGTTATGTAAGTATACTCACTTTAATTTCTGAAAAAAAAGACAAAAACTGCAACAAAACAATTTCCATAACGAAAGAGTTAGATAAAGATGCAGACCGATAACAAAACATCCTCTTAACATCGCTCGCTAATTGCCTAAGAAAAATTAATTTTCGAAAAGGGTTCCCTGTCTCGAACGAGGCCCAAAGGACCACCATTAAGGTTCAGTACGAAAGAGTGAGCGCACACTCAAATAATTGAACATCGTACACAAAAATATGTAAATGAGTTTTCGCTCCGTGAAAATTAACTTTTTCATTATGAATTATGTCCTTGATGTTGTCTTCGAGACGTCTTTTGGGAGTTTTTCGAGATTTTACAGCTTTCTACGTGAAGGGTTGAAGGTAATTTGAGCGCGAGGGTCGAAAAAACCCTCGCAATTGGGAAGGGTTAAGTGTTTTCGAGTTCTAAATAAATATTGAGTTTCCTTGAATGAAGTTTTGTCGTAAAGGTGATTTAGAAACAAATGAAGTGTTGTTTGTTTTTGTTCACCCTTACCTACCTTGGTTACCTGATAGCTTTATTTTGAAGATAGAGACATTTAAATGCTTCAAAATAAAAACTATACTAGAATCTACGATTTGAGTAAATATTTGAAAGATTCAATTGTAAAGTGGAATACTAAGCACCTTTATGTTTTAGTGAGTAACGAGATCTTTGACAGTGGTTACGGGTAGTCAGAAGCCCAAAAGTCTGACATCCACTCCTACCAAGGGGTATCGTTGTTACCCAGTTACTGGGTTGTGGAGGTCAGATAGGCAGTCACTCCATGTAAAGTACTGGTGCTGCATCTGGAAGCTGAACCTAACATAGTTGTAAAGAGGCGAGGCAGTAGAAAACTAGATGAAGTTGATGGTGTTTCCTGATTACGTTATTTTTGATGAAATTATATTTATTTATCTAAATAGATCATCTGAAACAAGATGGCGCCCGCTTTTATGTCGGCTATACTTACGTATATTATTACTTGTAATGTCAACGTTAACCTCAATATAAACCTCAGTTATTAATACCTATCTTAATTGGCTATCATGTTCTCATGCTGACTCAGCTTATAATTATTTGACTGCACACAATATTATGGTGCTTGCAAATTACAATACTTGCACAGTACAGGTTAACTTTACGTCTCAATCTCCCGTGTGGGTGTTTTACGGATTACTGAGAGTGGCTGTCCTATAATGGACGCAAATATTACGAGGTTCACCACATATGGGTTGGAAGAATTGACAAGTGACTTGTATATGTAAACTGTAAATATAAGTTGGATAAGTGATGAAAATGTTTAACGTTGAAAATTGTTTTAATGAAAATGGCCCATTGTCATTTTGTCATCCCAAGTAGCACGGACGGTTCTAGGACGGTTGTATGTCTTTTGAATTTTACGTAAGTGGAGGTCGGTGGTCATTTTACACAGTTAATTAAAAGGCGAAAGATTTATGAGTTTTGAAGGTAAACCAGGACGTACAGATAGGAGTGCAACTCAATCAAAATCTACAATGAGCTGAGTCAACGCAGGATTTCTGTTAGGTACTATTTTATGAATTGCTAAAAATAAGCCTCCTTTTAAAGTACTGCTGCTATTATCTTACCAAAACTGCAAGTCATCTTTTACAGAAAACTAAACAAATATATTTTATTTTAGTTTTGAGACCATTGTAGACGCACTTTGTATAAATGGCCAATAATTGTAGATCAGCGACAGAAGATCGACAGGCGATAGCTCGCAAATAGTATCGTTCATTCAATACGTTCAACATGGCGGCGAGTGAATGAATGAATGAATGGATGATTGAGTTGTTAGCACTCGCAGATTGTTCGTTTGTTTATTTATAGTTATTTTGTATTGTCTGCTGAAGATGATGGGAAATTAACTTTTAAAAGATTCAGATATTGGAACACAGATAAAATTTTACGGGTTTACAAAAGGTAATCTGAAGAGGTGGAGAGTATTTATAGAGAGTATTGCCATCTTCATACTTATGTGTTATGATACAGCTGCCAAGCTGTGTTCCAGTCTGAAGGATAAAACTTGTTGCTGGTAGAATTAGTTGATCATATAAGCTAAGCTAGTTAATTTTGCTGAGCGATGGCCGTTTTGTGTTACCCAATTTTTGTTATTTTTCTGTGCTTGTGTTATTTCTCCGCGTTATGTTTACCGCAAACCAACTTATTTTTTTTTTTAATGTTGCCCCACACTAGGAATTTCTCCTGTATCGTGGGTGCGTTTACAAACATTTAAACTCACATACACAAACAGCCAGACCCGGAACAACTACTTGTAGGTCATACAAATATTTGTTCCGTGCGGGAATCAAACCCGCGACACGCAGCGCAGCAGTCAATCGCTTAACCACTGCGCCAACCGTGCCGTCATTTTCTTTCTTTCTTAAGATTCTTATGATATTTCAGTTTTGTCTCATAAGAATCATCGGTCAGTGCGTCTTAGAAGCGTCATCGGCAAAACAGCATCAGCAGCATCTAGCAGGTGTCTAGCGTACATAGATCATTTACCTATTTCCTAGCCAAAAACAAAACAAAACTATAAAACAAAACAAAACTTATGCCAAAACTTATCAATACACTGTAAATGCTTTGTGTACGGGTTGTAGTAGTTAACTCCGTACACAGATTTGTCGTGAAGGTTGGTGAGTTCAGTTAGTATAGAGAAACACGTTCCACTGAGATGCACTATGTGGTTAAGTTTATTTAAGTTAAGAGTAAGTCACAGTATTAGCACCCAGTTATAAGTTCACTTTATTTTAATTAGTTAGTCATGTCATTTTATTACGCTAACTTATGACGCGCATCGTTGGCCTAAAGTAGGTTACAGAGTAAGCAGAAAAATTTACGGCGATGAGACCGTACACTTTGCATATATCTTATTGTATAATAAGGTCCATATTATCTATTCATTTTATAACAATAATGAGAGGCATTTTACTTTCTAACTTGACTTTGTTCAACTGTAGTTTTAAGTCATGAAAAGTGTCTATTAGATAGTTTTTGTTAGTAGGCCATACTGTAGTTGTGTAGCTGTAGTTGTGAAACTCATAACAGCTTTGGCTAACATGTTAGTTTTAGTTTAAAACGGTACGGAGGGCACTTTCCTACCCCGACGTGAAAATGTATCGGCACACACGCTTCAATTGTAATCCCACTACAACAATGAGTTATCAAGGAAGAATGGACAAGTGGAAATTATATTCAATGGATTATTTAAAAAAGTTCATTCAAATTAGACTCACAAGAGTTTCCAAGAAAATAAAATTTACAATGGTATGCTGATTATAAGAAGATGAAGATTATAAGTTACCGAAAGACAAGAAATTCTTCATCGGTGAACATTTTTTTGGCTAACCAACAATAATAAATCGTTACTCCACTCGATAGACCGCACGACTATGTTTATTAGGTAATTAAGATATTTTGTTAATTTTATTATCTTTATGTACCTATGTATCTTCTTGAGAAAAAAAAAAACTTAAAACCGGAATGCTATTTTAGCTAAGTGGTTGGATCTTTCACAGGAAACTTATTTTCATCAAATTATAACATTAATTGTAAAACGGTCATACTCACATGTTTGTACTTGACATACAGCTTTACGACCTGTGTATTTGAACCATCGACCAATCTATATGATAGCTACGGTATCCTAGAAGACCGGTGACCGAACTGTCCAAATACAGAGCGATTTTGGACAGCTTAATGTCAAATACAGAGCGATTTCGGACAGCTTAATGTCAAATACAGAGCGGTTTTGGGCAGCTTAATGTCAAATACAGAGCGATATTGGACAGCTTAATGTCAAATACAGAGCGATTTTGGACAGCTTAATGTCAAATACAGAGCGATTTTGGACAGCTTAATGTCTAATACAGAGCGATTTTGGACAGCTTAATGTCAAATACAGAGCGATTTTGGACAGTTTAATGTCAAATACTGGTGGAAATGACAGATTTTCATGACGTCCGTTATAAACATGACGGAAACGCTCTTCATAAGTATAGCCATGATTAGAATTTCTGCCCCAAAAATCTGAAATTAGAATACTGTAGAAAGAAAAATCTTCTCAAAATAAAAAGCACATTTCCACGTTTCGTAACTCCGTCCCCCGTCAATATGGTAGTTGGTTCAGCCGAGTATTATGCTCGCTCACCGGAAATAATTACAAACATGTAGTTACGGGGTTAAAAGTGTTGCCGCGTTCACAACTTTGACGCCAGCCACTACCTACTTCTGTGGAAATGTGGACTAATAGAGGGCCCGGGCTTGTGTAGCTATAGGTATGTACTCATTTACTTGCTTCTATGGGTACTTACCAAGATAGTATGGGCAAGTGCTAATCTATTCAGCTATTTAAACGACAATTTGAATGATACTTTGACATCCTAATTGTAATCTTTTATACTTTTGACATCTTATACAGGGTTATTGGTAAAACACCAGCAAACTCTTAAGAGGTCATTGTACTTATCATTATGAACAACTTTTACTATGGGACCAGACCTGAAATCGCGAAAAAAAAATCAGCTGTTCCCTACATTTATGTTCGTATAACTCGTCAAAATGTTTTTTTTTTTTTTAAATAAAAATATTTTATTGAAATAATAAGTTTACAAAAAGTGTACATAAGGTTCATTAGTATTATATTAATCTAGGCCTATAATAGGATTATAAAAATCTGGATAGACTATGGTATGAGAAATGTGAGATTACAGTCAAAAATAAAACTCTGAAGGTAATCTAGTGCGTTGCCTGATCTAGGTTTATTTAAACCTGTGTTTCAGGCCATCTCCCTACGAAAGTATTTTGTTAAATACGACAGTCAGTGAATTAACATATATTGCCAGTATCTAAGCAGATACAATATTTTGCGCAACCTTATTATAAACTAGGTTTATGGGATGTATAATTATATATAATCTATAACTAAAATTATTATGAAATAATATTAGGTTAGGTAAACTAATTTCAGTTAAGTCAGCTAGTTTAGTTCAGCACCTCTAGTAGTTTTTCCGTGTCCGAGTAATTTAGTTTTGCTAAATAATCGAATAACATTATACTACACCTATTATAACTTACATTATATATCTTAAGCAATTTGTTAAATTTATTATATAAGAAAGGTCCTAGAAATAAATAGAATCTTTTTGAGAAAGCATGTTTAGTCTGAGCGTTCGTGCAAACCAGATCCTTTCTTCTCTTGTCTGAAGGTACAGGTTTAAAATCTAGTTCAGTGTGCTGCAGTAAAACTATACTTAGAACAAAAAGTTGTCGAACTGTTAGCACCTTGCATGCCATATAAAGCTGGTGAGTGGGAAATCTGAAAGGACGACGTGTGGCGACTTTTAGAATTGCTCTTTGAGCACGTTCTAGCACTAGTAAAGTTGATTTTGCGGCACCACCCCAAGAAGTTATGCAGTATGAAAGAATAGATTGACACAAAGCCAAGCAAACCTGTTTAATTAGTTTAAAGTCGGCTATGTTCCGAAAATTCTTAAAAATATATATTAATTTACGCACTCTAGTGCATAATAAATCGATGTGTTTACGGAAGTTTAGGTTTGCGTCAATCGTGACGCCTAGGTATTTGATGTAGTCAGCTTTAGTTATGTAGGGAAACGTAGGGAGAAATGTAGGGAACAGATGATTTTTTTTTTTCGCGATTTCAGGTTTGTATAACTCTGTATAGGAATACCTACATCAGTAATGTTCTAGATTATATTTTAAAGGGTTTTAAGTCGCAGCTTGAAGCAGTCGATACTGGCTGCTTCAAGCTGTCCGTGTATGGCCGGCCTAAGGTCACGTTAAAATCTATCATAAACACGTTCTCGCCATCTAAACTAGGTATCCTACAGCCGCAACCAGTTCATCAAACTGTATAATCGTGTGTGTATACCTCATGATTTCATAGTACTTAGTAGTAGTAGTGTTACATAATACTACTATAGTATTTCAGTGAACTCTAGACTAGTTAAGGCTGCGACCTTAACAATGTGAACTTCCAACTTGAAGTCAGGGAGGGGTGTCTGAATAAGGCATGTGGTTCATTCCCACGAAGTTAAGGTAACCAATTCGAAATTTGAAAAGTACTGACTAAAAGCCGGACATTTTACTTTTTACATAGGTACTTACTTATTTATTTTAACTTTTTTTTATTTTAAAGAAATCACACCATTTCCGGACGGGAGACTAAAAAGTAAGTACCTATTAATACGTTTATTTTCTCCACCACATAATGATAATTTGTTCGTACAATACATAAAAGTGCATAAAAATCAGCACAAAAAAAAAATAGAAAAAAGCCGGACAGTACCGGACAAATCCGGACGGATGGTAATCCTACGCGTATTGGACGGTAGTCTTAATAGCTTTACCGACTTTCCCTATGAGGTATGCACATGACGATCTTGTTTCAGTGAAAAATGCATTGATAGGGTAAGTTTCTTGAACTATTGCCCTGTGGGGCAATTGCGTAACATATCTAAGTACTTACAGTAGCAATGGCATTTATTTTGACAGTTCAACAACATTCATTGCGTTATTTAGGTACGTTGTTGAGCAGACAATTTTTTCGCACGTATGAAGCAATGGAATAGCAATATCCTTCAAAAAGATTAAGATTGTGATTGAAAGTATGTAGGGTAGTTTTTCCTGTGGTTTTTTTACTAGGTATTTTGGTTACCTACATTTCTTAATTGTACAGGTTGCCTCCGGAAAAATGCCGTTTTCTACTTTTTGATTAATTTTTGCTCAGTCTCGATGCTATTATTGATAGGCCCGCGTCGAAGATAACTTAGATACCTATTATTAACTTTTTGTTCTGCCGTCACATCGACGCGCTAACTGAAACCGTGAATTCAGCACATAGTCAACTCATCCCGCGGGATAAGTTTAAGCGACCTCAGTTGACTAAAGAGCCTGATTATAGACGCGTAGAAGTTTTTCGTCGGTAATAAAAAAAACTGGCCAAGTGCAAGTCGGACTCGCACACGAAGGGTTCCGTACCATAAGGCAAAAACGCCGAAAGAAACATGATTCGGGATCCCCCTTTAAATATTTATTTTATTCTGTTTTTAGTATTTGTTGTTAGAGCGGCAACGGAAATACATGATCTGTGAAAATTTCAACTGTCTAGCTATCACGATTCATGAGATACAGCCTGGTGACAGACTAATGGTCCCGTTTTTATCCTTTGGGTACGGAACCCTAAAAACAAGTTGTTTTATAGAAAAGTCCAATAAGTATGGAACAGCTAATTTGCTTTTTAATAACCGACCAAAAATGTCAACAAAGGGGGGTTTCCCCCAGAATCATATACTGAATAACATAACATAATGTACAGGTGCCGTATTATGACGGTTTAATGCCATCATGATTCCAGTGTAAGAGAGAGACAAAGCTACACATGACCGATAGCACCATCCCTCTTTCGGACTGGAATTATGATGGCATCCACGGACCAACCTCCGCAAGCGTAGCTTAACCTGATAAATTGACCCGTGCGGCTGTTATTACTTCTTCATCACTCACCGCATCTCATTAAACAGTCAATTCTCAACTTCGTCCATCACAGTCCATTGTGTACACGGCCACGAACACCAACTAACATCTAAACTATAATGAGTATTTGTCGCTCGGCCATTAGACACTCATTCCTTCCCGGGGCCCCTGGGAATACCTCACATGGTTTATTCAGAACTCGCCAGGGTCCCCTCCCAGTCTTTACTGCTAATTTAGTAGCACGTAGTTAAGAAGTGTTGTTTATTTTGTGTTTTATGGTGGACGAAGGCTTTTGTTTTGTCCTTGGGAAATTGAAAGCTTGTAGAATGTTGAAGAAAAAATTAGAAAATTATGCCCACGGAAAGCTAAAAGAGAGCTTACAGATTTTTGATATGGACTGTACTCGCTCGCTGCAGAGTGGTCGTCGTCATACGTATATAAATTCCAGCTACATATAAAATTCTCGGTATTAATCATAAGTCGATTATTTATTCGTTCACGTGAAATTCATACTTACCCATTTTCGTCACGCCCTTTTTTAACCGACTTCAAAAAAGGAGGAGGTTATCAATTCGATTTAATAATTTTTTTTATGTTTGTTACCTCAGAACTCCGTTATTTATAAGCCGATTTGCAAAATTCTTTTTTTATTTGAAAGGATATACTTTCAGATTGGTCCCATAGAAATTTCATCATTCATCTTTAAGAAAGAGTGAATTTTTCGTTGTAAAAAAAAACACAGTATCAAATCCTATTTTTTTTTTGCCGAATATCTCTGCTCTTGATCTCGACCACGCCTGATCGAAAGCGATTGACGATTCTACTTTATTTGGAATCCACAAAATATGTTTTGTATCTTCCATTCATTAAGTTTTCCTTAGTCATGTTTTTTTTCTTTTTCTCGTCGTCCAAATTTATACCTTTACAGTAATATATCCTATTAAACATTAGATTAAAAAATCGAAACTCCATGATTTCCATTAGCCAGTATAAATTATATTTGTGTTTACTCATACCTTGTCAAAGGATCAGACCGGTCAGTGTTTGCGTCCGCTTGATCACCGGCTCGCCTCGGGCGCAGCCAATCAGAATCAATCGTTGATATCTATACACCATTATTATTTTAATTACGAGTTAGATATTGGTACTGAAACTGTGAATACAGCAATATTTTTTTATCACCATCCAAATTTTTGTGATTTTTTGTCTACCCATGAATATGAACAACTTTCACTATGGGACCAACTCTGAAATCACGAAAAACAAAATCAGCTGTTTCATACATTTTGGTCAAGTAGGTTCGTGATTTCAGAGTTGTTCTCATAGTGAAAGTTGTTCATATTCATATAAACAATCAAAAACCTTTAGCAGTTCTTAGCAGCAGGCTTGAGCCTTAACTCCAAATAAACTAGCTCTACGTTTACCAAGATATACATATTTAAATGCACTTTTGTAAGAAGAAAAATGCCCCCATATTTTCTTGTGTTGTCACACAGTGGATAAGTCATGACACCTTGACACGAATGATGTATGTCGCGAATTATAATGAACAGGAAAATCCACGTGAAAACGTATAGGGTTGCACGAATAATGTTGTAACTTTTTTTGCAGGTTAGTTTTTCTGAAAAGTAGGTACTGGAAAGAAAAAGATACGCATTGCTAAGACGATATTTGAATGTTGAAAGTTATAATGCATGTAATTAACCGTTTGATTATGAATTAAAAACGGAAAGTTAAAATAAAACTGTCGGGCAATTGGTAAATAAAATCTACTTATTATTTTTTTTCGTTAAAGATTATAGGAAGTTTCAGTATACCTTTTTTCATAAGTGCGTTCAGCATAGCTATTCACAACCACTCGATATGATTCCGTACCGTACCGAACATCAGTGAATGTTAGCGTAGGAGTCCTCTAAACGCTCTTCTTAAGTCCAAAACCTTTTGAATTTTTGACAGTTCTTCCATACAAAATCTGTCAGACGTCAATTTTATTTCACGAATAAAAATTATCTGTCAATTGAAAAATCAGCCCTAAATCAAACAGACGCCCGCTAATCTTCCGACAGCTGTTTGCTATCGGGGGCAAGGCAAATCCGCGGGGCAATTGCGTAACACATTATCAATCGGAATCAGTTTCATTTTGACAGTTCAACAACATTCATTGCGTTATTTACGTGTTGAGCAGACAAATTTTTCGATCATATGAAGCAATGGATTAGCAATTTGCTTCAAAATGATTCAGATTCCGATTGATAGTGTGTTAGGCAATTAGGGTACTTACTGGTTATCGAAATGTGTCATTTTCGATACGATAGCTTGTCGGATAATTGTGAATGCATGCAGATATTATTTTATAAATCACAAGTTTCATAGAAATTGTACCAACCGCGACCGTGAATAAAAAAAACTGTTTTCCGAGTTATAATCCTTTACCAACCCTCCGCGAAAAATATTCACAAATTCAGATATGCGTGGCATAAGTAACTGCCCCCTAGAGTGGCATATACCTCGCATGCATAATACTGCCTCTGCTTGCCCACCAGAGCGCGTACCGTGAATATATTCCGCTTCTTACCTCAGCCAAATCGTTCGTGAATTTGTTTCTAACATATAAATTATATGACTTCGCACGATGTGTTATGAATATTGTATGAGAGGCAAATTGATATTATGCCCTCGTCTGTTACACATTGGCTTTTATGCCTTTTTTCGCCCAAAATTGGTTTTTTATGCCCCCAGTATGAGTTGTGACCGAAATGTGTAAATTGGGAGCGTAATGAGTTTGGGATAGGTGTCTGGTGTAAGCTTTGGTGATGGTTTCATGTATGTGTTTTGTTAGATTAGCGGAATGGGATGTGATTAATTTATTAATGATTTTATTACCGACTTCAAAAAAAAAGAGGTTATCAATTCGACACGTATGTATGTAATATTATTGGAATTGCATTATATTCACATATGATGATCTATTAGGGCTTCCAAACAAATATACAAAATTTCATAGACGTATGTATGTATGTATGTTTGTCCACGCATATCTCCGGAACTATTAATCGGATCGTGACCATTTCTTTTTTATTGGCTTACATTTTCTTCAACTTAGGGAACAGTGCAAGTTTCATCAAGATCGATTCAGTAATTTTCAAGATATGGACTAATACGTGTAAGTGGCCTGGCTTATTGATAAGAGCTACGGGTGTAGTGTCAAAGGGAAAACATCTCAAAACCTTGGTCAAATACTAGTGCAAACACTAAAAATTACGAAATAAAAAGTAATTTAAAAAAATTAAACCGACTTCAAAAAGAAATTAACTCAAAATTATGAAATAACTTTAATTTCGGAAGTTGGTGGCATAAAACTAAAATACAGATCCCAAGACACCGACTTCCGAAATTAAAGTTATTTCATAATTTTGAGTTAATTTCTTTTTGAAGGCGGTTTAATTTTTTTAAATTACTTTTTTTTGGATTGTTGTTGTGTATTTGTTGTACTCTGGACGCTTTTAACGCATACGTCTTGTTTATTTCTACATCGTTCTCACATTATTTAATTATAAATTCAAAAGTAATGATGTAACTAATATTTTTGTAAAATATAATTTAATAAAAAGAGTGTACATGGAGTTTTTTGCCCGTTCTTCTCCATAGGTACCTACGCTTTGGAATGGGCAACTTAAATTTTAACAAGCTTCATATTTTAAGACTGACCGACTTCTTGACAATTCAAAAGTGCCCGTTAATGGTTTAATTAATTTAATTTAATTTATTTATTTGAGTTGATTTGAATGTCTGAGTGTTATTTTATTGTGTATGTGTTCAATTTTAATTTTATGTTTTTCTAATTGTAATAATGGAATGGACTTTGTCTGAAAAATAAATGAATTATTATTATTATTATTAATTGAAATAAATGCTTTGTGTTTGAGTTTGATTATCGATGATGGGAGGTGGGTCATTGTCTGTGGGGAGGTGCCGCATACGCATTTGAGATCTGAGCCGTCCGTGAACGTGTCCGTTTTTGTGAAAAAGTTTTTATTTTTCACTTTTTAGTAACCGACCTCACAGGAATTCAATTACTTAACACTAGTGCATCGAAGAATTGAAGACACCGTCTAGATTCCGTGAAGAATCATCAAAATTTGCATAGAAATGCCGGAGATGCAGTTACCTACATTTATGCTTCGTACATAAGAATAATACCTAATGTATTATATACTAAAACCTTCCTGAAAGTATGTAGATTACATTAATGAATTATTAAAATTAGTTCATTAGTTTTTGAGAAAATCGCGGAAATACAAACATACATAGGTACACACGGGTCGAATACAGAACCTCATTGAAGTCTGTTAAAAATTTCAGACCATAATATGAACATTTCTGATTTCAGCTTACAATAGTTAAAAGTTAACACCGATTTCTCTTTTTAGCCAAGGTGCTCGTTGCTTACTAATACAAGTATTCTAGGTTATTTTTTATTTAAATAAGATAAAACTACTTTTATACCAAACTATGTCTTAGCATTCCAAATACAAAATAGAGCGGTACGATCCCTTGAGAGCGTCCGCTAATTCGGCTCTGCGTCGGCCGAAGCCGAGGTCGAACATAAATAAAGGCCGAATCGCCACAGTGACCACAAAACCGATAGTTTAAGAATATTCCCGCGTATAAATTAAACAGTACTCGCTGCCGCGCAGATTTCCCTAATGGTTGACTGTGGTGTAGAAGGGAGAGGTGATCTTGATACTTTATAGTTTCGTAAGCGAAACTACCTACCTAAAACTATACTAGACTAATAATTTTACTATACACTGATGATTTTTCATGTATTTGTTGAATTCAGGTAACTAATACCCTGTTTAGGTACCATTACAGTGTTAATTTTAACTTAGCGTATAGGTAAAACGTTAAAAGCAGCTGTTTGAGGGCTAAGACGGCAGTAAACATAACCTCTTCTCTTTACATCGTATTAGAGCAGTATTCATTACTGGATAGAGTTTGAAGGTTACTATAAAAATCGATAAACCAATTCCACTTTATCTACAACCCCATATTTCCATACAAGTATCAAAACCATAAGCCCCGGTGTACACGACACGATACATCCGGGGAGCGGTCGGGCCGGTAAAGACAAGACGCATGGCCGGCACCAGACAGCGGCCTTACACCAGGGATACACAGCTACAACTAGAAACCAACTGCGGTACGTGTATCTAGATTTCTTTAAAGGTTTATGTGTTAATGTCGGGTTGGAGTGCTACGAGGCTGATTTTTGGAATGTTAGGGTAATGATTTTTTGTTAGGTTTTGACTTAGTTGTGTCATGCAGTGTACCTATTCAACACTGTATGAAGCATGTGGCGGCAATTGACATTGTTTTTGACATTGACTTGACATTGACCCCTATATTCATAAACGTTTGCTTAAAGTTAAGTAGTGATTAGGGACTGTTTAACCATACATTTTTGACTTGTAAGCGTCACTTAACTTTATTCATCGTTTATTAATAAACTCCTGAAAGTGCAGAACTAAGTTAGATTTAATTTTTGATAGAAAGTTAAAAAAAAAGGAGGTTGGTCTCAGGAAAAATTAGGACATGTCTTGAAAGTAAGAAAAATGGGAATCCCGAATGGATATTAACACGGTCAAAATAACGTAGGTAATTTTAAAATCTTGAAAGTGTTAACCTTGTCGTGAACACTGTAAATTTCCCTTTTAACATTAACATCACAAACAACATACAAACTATAAAAACGAACGGCGCCATAAACGTCATAATTTCTAATTAATAAATGCATTTTAATATCCGGAAAAAATATTAAAAAACCAACTAAACAACCCTCTAATAGCTGGGTGGCCAACACACCATCTTCCATTTACCAAATTGAGTGAAATATGCATCCCCAAACACCACGAGAGACATTAAAAAAACGCCAACGAAACTTTTAATATTCTAATAAGACTTTGATTTAATTTCCTTTTATCATTATTTATGTACCGATCCGTGGTATAAAGGCGATAAGTCTGTGTTATTTTTTTTTTCGGCGAAGATGTTTTTCGCTCCCCTCTAGTTTGACCCTTTGCGTTTCCGAGGGTTGATTTTGTCACAGAGTACAAAAGCTATCACAGTTTTACTGTCATGCTGTGGCTTCTCTTTTTTATTGATTCGAAATTATTCCAGTCTGTGGCGTCAGTTGTTACGCAAGTTTAACTGATAGTTAACCTTATCTCTTTCAAAATAGAGTTTAATATTCTTTAAACACACATTTCTCAGTATTTCGTGGTGACAAGCATAACAAGGGTTTAAACAACTTGTTGATCGGTTTTGTTGCGACATGTCCGACTATTGTGAACTCGTCAACGTACAATGGCAGTGAATTGGAACTTTCAGTCACAATGCTTTTGTAGGGAAATATAAGGGAAAAGGGGCGCTGATCCTTTCAGGAAATGCTTAATAAAAAGGTTGAAAGTTACATTTGTATTTTCCTTGGAAAAGGAAAAGCTTTTCATATATAAACAGGAAAAGGTCTTTTATATCACAGTTTTAGCTTGGGCTTTGGACAATAGTTGCTTAGACAAAAGAGAACGGTTATTCTGCTAATATGGAGTGGGTGACTTAATTAGCGCTGATTTTTCATTAGGGCTGATTTTTCCAACGCCAGATAATTTTATCGAAGGAATAATATCGAATTTTTGACAGTTCTTCCATACAAAAACTGTCAGACGTCAATTTTTTTGCACGAATAAAAAAAATATCTGTCGATCGCAAAATCAGCCCGTCAGATAACTTTTTTCTGATAAATAAATATTGCGGTTTGACAGTTTTTGTATAGAAAATATATCAAACTGTCATATTTATTCTTAATAATAAAGTTTAGTTACCTGTCTATTGAAAAATCAGCCTCTAATTTTTTTTATTTTTTTTTTATTATTTATTTGGGAAAATAAACGGTTACACATTACAGTATTACATAAAATATGAGCTACAGAGTGAGTAAATGTATAACCCACGACATTTTCCACATTTATAAAGAAAAGTTATAAAACTAATGCGATGTACGCTTACAATGAGATAGTTACAATAAAATTACAGTGCTAATGATAAAACTAAACAATAAACAGGCATGCAAAGAAAAAAAAGATAGACAAGAAGTTATAAAACAGTCTAAGAGTCACTATTATGGAACAATATCTAATGAAATATTATTCTTTTAGAAAACTTATCGTACCCAAGGATTCTGTTTTAGGTAAGGTTAGAGGTACAGTCAACAAAGGAGTTAAGTATACAGGAGCGTCGGATATAGTTGAAGTTTACTAAGAAACCGATGGATATTCTCGTATAAAATTTAAGTTTATTAATAGAAAACAAACAGCTCATTTATTAAATTATCTTCAGTCCTGAACATCCATCGGTTTCTTAGTAAACTTCAACTATATCCGACGCTCCTGTATACTTAACTCCTTTGTTGACTGTACATAGTATTGTCATATGGCATATAGACAAGGAAAAAACACGTACCATTTATCGAATCATTCTAGGGAGAAATTATAATATTCTTTTTTTTTTATGCGTCATATTTGCCGCAAATAAACGTATTTTATTTCTTTCTTTCTTCAAATCATGGAAGTCAATGCAACTTAAATGTGATTTGAGATTAATAGGTCCAAATTCATGACCACTAACGGCCACGATCACACATTTCTCGCAAAAAAGAAACAAAACAATATATCACAAGGCAAAATATCCATATTTCTATAATCAATTAGGCGTTTTAATTTAAACGTCCCTAGATGCCCTTAATCCGGCTTAGTCACGGTATTACGACGTTTTCGAAGACATTACGTCATAACTGCTGTGTTACGAACGCA
This sequence comes from Oligia fasciuncula, assembly GCA_963082905.1. Classification (NCBI taxonomy): domain Eukaryota; kingdom Metazoa; phylum Arthropoda; class Insecta; order Lepidoptera; family Noctuidae; genus Oligia; species Oligia fasciuncula. The sequence continues at coordinate 6,623,870 of OY720401.1, forward strand.
TTAGTGGGCAAGATGGCAAGTAAAAATGTTTAGGACGGCAAGTGATGGGGGAATAGCGGGATTATAAGCGGAGCGGCGCAAAGTGGAAAGTCGAAATGAAATGGACAGCAGGACCAAAATGGAGAAGGTTTGTTCAAGACAGGCAACAGTGGAAATCGTTGGAGGACGCCTTTGCCACCTATTTATCACACCTATATTTTAGATTTCGTAAGCTAATCTGGCGAAGTGCAAACTGGGAACCATTATGAATGAGGAAATAGCAACAGACTGTGTTTAAAGAGACAGAATTTAAAAGCAAAGTATAAAAGTGTATCTAGAAGTCCAAGTCAGTAGGACCCCCAAAGAGAAACACACCATGTTTCTGAGAACAGCTTACTGTTTCAAGTCTGACCCTACTGCCAATTTTAGCATGACTACACACTATAGGTACAGACAGTAAGAACAAGCGATCGCTCCGATTTCAACAGATTTTACTTAATGTCAGCGATGTCCCGCTCCCCTTTTCTAACTTGGACCACTTTCAAATCCGATAGTCAACGAGGGTGATACCCTTAATGTGTTTGCATAATGTTCGTCATTAAAAAAATTATTTCGAGTCAGTGGATACCACCCTTAAACGGCGTTTTTTTGACCTTTTGTTTTTATAGAAAACGAAATAATTGTTGGTTTAATGTTGGGTTGTACGGTAAATGATTGATGAATTTCCAGAAAGCAGAATTTCCACAAAACGTGTTATTTTAAGTTTATGAAAACGAAACTTTTTCCTGTTGACAACGATGCGGCCGAATTTTTTGATGCCCTATGATTCTATCCTTCTTTAATAATAATAATAAACCATTTATTTTCAGGTGACAAAGACCCATAGACACAAACCTTAGCCTACGCCTTAATACTTTCCCGTTTTACTAAAAGCCGTTCACATTCACACAACATACAATGATTGAAGACTTGAGCCAAAGACTCAAAGTTTCGCAAATAAAATGAGTTAACGACTCAGTTAATGAGTGTGTTGACTCGAAATGAAAAGTCAAAATGTCGCGAGTAAGTGCGACAACATAAATGATGACAGTGACTTGAGCTTTTGCTAAACGACAACCTTTTAATGAACTTACGGTGGGTTGTGTAGTGCTAGATATGATATGTAAAATGTGTTTTTAGGGCGAATGCTATACTTTTGTTGTTAGAAAGTCCAGGTTGAGTTGAAAGTCAACTTAATTGATCATCAACAAGGGAAATTCGTAAATCTCTCTTCTAATTGAAGTCCATTATTATAAACTTCTGTCAGGTTGTCAATAATATCAAAGACGCATTCCTATTTCCGTTTTTCTTATTATTTTAAGCTATAATGTGATATTTTAGGGAGAGCCCTATTCAATCTCTTGCTCGTCAACATAAGCATACCGCATAATAATAATATGCACGAAGAGATAAGTATCATGTTTTTATTTGTCTATTTTCCATTAACCAGACGTTTTCCACGAAAACAACGTAGCTAGCTTAGCTCCCGCTGGATCCGCACCTATTTTCGCGTCTCCAACACTTACGACATGCAACGTCTTAAAAAGGCACAAGCAGAAACCATAAATTTTCACGCCGTCGGCACATCCAACGCAGTCATTGTGTAGGGTGGTAATTTGTTGCATTACAGATGAATTATATGCTAAACTTGCGTTTAGCAAGAGGGTTTGGAAATGTTAGAAAATACAGAGAAATGGTGAGGTGCACTTAGTTTTTGCGCTTTAAAGTTGGATGGCGACATTATACCGGATATAATATATATATTATCTAGCCATTATTTATAATGTCTACTCAATTTAGATAAAGTGATAATTGACACCGAATTAATCACATTAGCGAAGCGGGGCTACGTCGACATAGGATGCTAGAGCGAGCGAAGGGCATCCCAAGGTTTGGTTTGGTTAGGTTACTGGTTAAACAGAAAACTGAATATTGCATGTGGCTGTCCTGCTTGTTGTATGAAAGGAAAGCACATGAAATGATCGAAAGTAAGGTCCAGTCAACTGGACCTTACTTTCGATCTAACCTTGATTTCGATTTTAATCAGTTGTCAAATTTCTTGCCAAGGTATGTGATTAGCTGTTACTATTTCAATTAGCCAATCACTATACAAATAAATAAATTGAAATGTTCATGTTCCTAGCACGGCTAGCTGTGCTGGCGCCGCTGCTGCGACTGCTGAGACCCTCAAGCGGCGCAAATACTGTAACCTTATGAGTAACTACATTTTTGAGCCATTTGGGGTCGAAACGCCCGGGTCATGGGGCCCGAGTAGGCGTCTCCTTTTTAAGAAAATTTCTCACTGACTCAAAAATCAAAATCAAAATATTTCATTTCACATAAACCTACATGGGCACTTATGAAACGTCAGAAGCTAGGTGCACGGTTCCAATTGGTCGTTTCCTATGGAGAAGAACTGGCAAGAAAACTGTTCGAAGTATCGAACAGTTTTCTTGCCAGTTCCAGACGTGACCAGAGGGCTGGGTCGTTCTTTGGCCAAATAATTAGCATTGCCATCCAACATGGCAATGTTACCAGTCATACGGTGAAGGAAAACATCGTGAGGAAACCGGAATGTTCTAGAACCAAAAATTCAAAGACATGTGTTACCTACCAACCCGCACTGTGCCCACGTGGTGGATTACGGCCCACTCCCTCTCATCGAGAGGCCTGTATCTTAGCAGTTGGATCATAATAAGCTGAATAAATATGCTAAAGTCTCTCTTAGAAAAAAGTTATTACAGTATTACTGGAAGATATACAAAATATTTATGTTTGTTATAAATTATTATAATTATAAAGTTAGATCACAAACAGTGCATAACCTAGTCTTAGTCCGTAACTTTGTGTACATTGTGCAACAAAGGAAAAATATTGAAACGAAACATTGATTCCATAAAAGAAAAATTAGCCAATAGCCTGAAACATGCCCCAAGTTTCACAAAAAACTCATTACATCAACCCTGACAAGCAGAGCCACAAACCCACAAGACAAGTGGACATACCGTGTGCATCGCGTGCGCTGAGTACGCTCGCGGGTTATTGCGCAAGCACCGCGCTGCTTCGCTGAGCAAGCAGGCCTCGCCTGAATCACTTCCTCTGTGTGTACATACGTCCTCGCCTTGCCGACGGTTTACTCCACTTGGGGCGGATCGGTTTGATCTGCAGTGAAATTATAAATATTTTTGATTTAATACCCATAATAAGCTTTCCAAATAGAAATTGATTGTTCTGTTATGTCATACATCTGCCGCAGATAACGTTAAATGGGTTTGTAAAAGCGATGAAAATTTATGTCGCTAGAAAGGTAAGTATTTTTCAATCAACATATTGTCTTGAAATTACCAAGCTGCCTTTAGAAGTATTGGCTTTATTGACGCGTCTGAAAGACCTCTATGTCATGTAAAATTTTGTGCTAAACAATAGAGATGTACCTATATCTCATAAACTCTAAGTATTAGTAAAACAAATATCAGTTAGAAGGGAGTTTTCCTCGATTAATTATAAAAAAATAGTTTTCTCTTTTATTTAATCAGCGGAAACTAGACGAAACAGATGGCCATGTATATTTTTGATGACATCATTGACAATATTTATCCGAAGTCTTTTTACGATGAAGTAATATTGCACAAAATTGAATCAGAAACCCTAAGGAACACAATATCAATTCTACCGCTGCAAGTAGAACCTACCAACAACGCGACGAAATCCGCGATGTATCATTGCTTTTACTTGTAGCATCCGCAGGGGCGTTACATGGCTCAACTCCCGCGCCGCACACCGAATTACTTAATAAATTATCGTACTTCTAACGAACATTTCCACCACCTAACTCAATTACAACCTTAACTCCTTTTGTTTAAGGTTTCATTTATTCAAGTAATTTTTTCCAGTTTTTAAGTAAGTTGGGCGGATTGTCCTGTCATTATATTTGGAGGTCCTGATGGCTAAGGATACGATTTCGTTTGGCACCGTTTTTCCTGCGATAATTTCGTAATATCTGCTGATTATACCTGGGTGATATATTATTTCCTTTGGCGGCGGATTTTGTCAGGGCTTTTGTTCATAGATAGCGATGATTCGATGAATTGTGTGAATGACGATTAATGTAGCTAATTATTTTGGTAATTATGTAGATTCCGTGCTGTTGATAAAGTAATAAAGACGTTTTGAGTTCATGCTTGTTTTGCGTTCGAGAACACCTCTTCGCAGATTGATAAAATATGTAAATGGAGACTAATAGGCACTGCCATTACCAATTTGCTGGCAAGTTTTAGAAATTGCATCATCTCATGACCACGTCTACCGAGACCTGGGGGCCTAAAAATGCCACTTTGGCAGAATCATAAAAGGGTAACATTATGAATCATTGGCAAAGACAGTCCTTGTTTTTCTTTTTTTCGCTGCACTACGTAGATAATCAAAGAGATTAGGATTTTATTGATTGGTATTTTAGCACAGACAAAAAAAATAACTGAAAAGTCCTTCACCAATGGGATTTGATACAATTAACTTAACAGTGACAGTGTCCATTTTGATTCATAATGTTATCCTTTTATGATTCTGCCAAAGCGGCCTTTTTAGGCCCCCTAGTCTCCGTATGCCAGCAACTTACCAGACGATGACCCCATCTGCCTGTGTGGCACAGACGTAGGCGACTTAAATCACATTTTTTTCTCCTACCTATCCCCTATATGACCGTTCATCCTTTCTTAGTAACCTCTTGTCCCTCAGTATTCCTTTTCCTACCTCAATACTTTCTTTACTTTGTACAAATAGCTTTTCTGTATATAATAAATGTATAGTCTCATTCATTACTTTAAATAATATTAAGTTATAATGTTTCGTCATTGTATTTAGCTCATTATTCTATCCGTTATAAATACTGATCCTATAGTTATTATCCATTGATCCCGATATAATTAATTCGAATAATAATTTTATTTTTTGTTTCCCTACCTTTATTTCCTTCGTATTATAAAACAAAACGTGACATTGGCTAAATGCACAAACCTTGCGAAGCAAAAAAAAAAAAAAAAAAAACTTACCAGACTTTCACTTCAAACTTTTTCAAAACCGTACTTCATATCTCAGAGTAGTGTTTTTTATAGTCGGATAACTTCGAAGGAGTACGTATTAAAGGAGGTTCTATGTAGAGCTAAGAGAAAATAATGAAGCAGCAATAAGTCAGTGACTAGACTCGCGCTCTGGGCGAAGCGGAAGGGAGTGTCAGACTCTACCCACCCGTGTTCCTTCAGTTGCCTGTGCCAGGGGCCACGGTATCTCTTTCGAACAACCCGCGACCCTGGCAGGCATCGGCCCTAGCGGACCTCGTCAGTTAGTGCTGACATCTCTTTGAGGCGCGCGTGGCCTGGTCCTTACCGGACGGCGAGCTGCCCATTGCTCGCCATCCGCAAGCCCGCGCCTACGCCTACGGTGGTCGGGTATCGGCTATCGATTCTCGACGCCCAGGACGTCTCCTGCGGCGGCTAGAGGCGTGAGGGCGCAAAGATTGCCTCTCCCTCACGCGCTCCGCCTCCTCCTTCGCGAGCATTACTGCTTCGCAGAAGAAGGCGATAGCCTCCCATGCACTCTCGCTCCGTACCATGGCCTGGACTAGGGCCGGACGCGAGAGATCGCCGCCGTGAGGACACGGCGGTGTTTGCCTAAGCTGGGCAGATCTCCACCGTATGCTCCACCGGGTCCTAGAAACATAGCCCTTGGCCCTTAGCTACACGTTACAAGTTGATTGGAGTACCAATCAACTGCAAATAGCCCAATACCGTGTAGGTACCAATAATATACCGATTACTCATATTCTTTGTTCGAACAACCAAGTCAAGGATATATCCTCGCGTGTTAACACGATAACAACGCTCTAATTGTCAAGTAGTACGGATTTCGGCGTCGGCCATCTTGAGAACTCATGTTTTACGTTAGAATTATGAATTTATGAAGCTGTTAGCATAATGCGTGTTTTTAATTGACGTTTGTTGAGATTTTTAAGAGCTTCTTTATGATAATGTGGGTTTGGGTGCGGTAAGTTAATAGCAAACTTAGTAGGTACGTTTGGATCAGCAGAAGCTGTAAGCTGACTTAATGATCAGCAACATCTTATGTTGTATGTTAGAGGTGCCATTTGCGACCTTCATTGATATGCGCAACCAAAGCTGGACCGAAGATACAGCCCATTTGGAAGCACTCAATCACCCCGAAGGACATGCCCATTTTGAAGCACTCAATATTGGCTTTTAACGCTCATGGAAAGATGAAAGCCTCAGTCTTGGGAAACGACTCTTGTCTGTTTTCAATAGTCCTTATTATAAACAACAAGCCTATTTTAAATTAAATAAAAGTGCTTGTTTTTAGCTTTTCAGTTTTATTTCAACTTAAGTTTTTTACAGCAGTCCGGTTTTTTTATTTCCTGCTTTTTATTAGTTTACAAAAGTGAAAAAAAAATGTGTTTTTTACCATTTCTCACTTCGAATTACTTTTAACTATATAAGTTGTATATTTTTATAATCTTCTTTTAAAAGACGTAAGATAATTTATCCAAATCAGTTCATTCGTTTAGGAGTTACGAGGAAACAAAGAAACGGACATACACACATACATACTTACATACAGGTCAAACACATAACCCTCCTTTTGGGCTTCGCCGCAGTCGGGTAAAAACATAATCCATTCATATTCGATGAATGTCGTGTTTGTCATGGTTACAAAAAGATGCTAACTAAATGAAAATATGTCGAAATAATCAATCCATCAATCAACCTATGTGATAGGTACTTATGTACCTGAAAAACTTAGCCTCGAACTGGCTGATTAATCAAAATTAATACCTACTTTTTCAGGTACCTACCTATATGGTACAAACAACCGTCAAATCGACAAGAACAGACGATTGATTACCGTCGATTTAAAATTTACCCAAACAAAAGATCAACGAAAATAGAGACACAAAATTGCTCATAAATACACAAAAGCATACAAATCATTACAGCCTGCCAGTTACAGGCGGAAATATCAAATATTTTCATGTTTTCATGTAGTTCCAACGTTTTTGGTACGACCTTCACAGTTTCCACGAGATTAATAAATACATCGAAGGAAACATCGATTTAATGACAATAAACACGATACTGTTAATACTTGAAGATGGAAAAAAACTGATACTTGTTATAATTTCCGTTTGTTCAGCCGGATGTGTGGATGCAGCACGCGATCCGTGCCCACTAGCCGTGGGCAACGAAAGTGTTATGTATTGGTATTGCTTACATGTTTACTGAAGACACTTCCATGCTAGAACGGTTGAGGAAAGGAAATGTAAATCTGTTGTGTTGCCTTGAACGGCCGAAGTTTGAAGAGGAGTAATCGATCAGAGTGGTAATTCCAGTAATTTTAAGAACATTCACAGTCTGATCTCAGTCTTAATCTGTCCCAATCTGTCAAAAATATCTCTAACTAGCTGCGCCCCACGGTTTCGCCCACGTAAGTGTCGATCCCGTGGGAATATCGGGATAAAAAGTAGCCTATATGTTAATCCAGGGTGTCAGTTACCTCCATACAAAATTTTATCAAAATTGGTCGAACCATTTGAGCGTGAAGAAGTAACAAACATAAAAACACACACACACAAACTTTCGCCTTTATAATATTAGTGTGATTATATTATATTATATTATATTATATTATATTATATTATATTATATTATATTATATTATATTATATTATATTATATTATATTATATTATATTATATTATATTATATTATATTATATTATATTATATTATATTATAGTAGTTATCAGTTATACCGTTTCAACTACGAAATTTAAATAACATTTTCTTGGGAATCCCTCCATGATGGCAGCAGCTATGAGAGAACATCTCAAGCCATGATAAAGATATAAGCCAGCCTTTAGGCTTCAAAATAGGGCTTACAAAACCAGAGCACTACTAAATATAATTGACAATGTGACATATTTGTCAAAAAGTGTCATAATTTTCGCAATTTCACGACCAGTGCTGTTTAATAAAGTATAAAACTATGAAAGAAAAACTTACAATGTTGTCAGATTGTCAAATTGTATCGCCTGTCGGTTTTATTAAATAGGTTCCAGGGTTCACTACATGAAGTTGGTACTTCAGTATTGTCACTGCTGTCTTCTATCGCACCAGCAATGTCCTTGAAAGTGACTAAAGACGTCATCAGACTACGAGTACATCATTCACATGTCGACCAAAATAAACAGCATACCGACCACGTCAATCCACATGCTAAACATAATTATGCCATTCAAACAACCAGCATTTCAGTGCAAAACCACTGAAATCTCAACCTTCAAGCTGTTCTGCTTGACATACGGAATAATCGTCTCAAGATTCCAATCCATTCGACCTATGTGCGTCACGGGCCACAAAAAAGTATACAGTATGTCGGCACGTGTCTATAATTTTGTTTGCCAGTTTTGTACAGGGCGATACTTCGTACAGTGTCGTGTGCAAGTGTAGCCAGAAATATTTTTAATCCAAACAAAATACGGCGCTCTTCAAAATAAATATGTCGGTCGGATCGAGTTAGGAGGGTTGTACATTATTCTAGCCGGTGCGGTCGTGTAATTCGTAGTAGGTACTTAGTTGGCTAATGCTGCTGTAAAATTTATTGAGGAAAATAAATAAGTATTATTATACTATTTACATTTTTTAGCGTCACACTCGAAATGGCCCAGTTTTGAACAGGTATCTACTGTGACCAAATGATCTTCCAGGATTCAGCAAGAGAAAACGTAGGTACACAGATTAATTCTATAGAATTAATGCTAATTGAATTGCCAAAATTAGAACTTTCTAGCTGATACATCACAATGACTTAGTAAAAAGCACATTGGAAAAATAAACACGATTCGTCGCGTTCATTTTTCCAATGTTTTTGAACACACTTTTGAAAAGTTTAGTTCTGAAAATCATAACAGATGGCGCTACGCGTACCTTACTACATCGCCTCAGGTGTAGTGAATCATTATGCAGATTCACTTTTATTTTGATGTTCAGCTCAAAAACAAATTACAAACTTGTATAATTGTGGCAGTCGCTTAGCATTTTAATGGGTATGTATCTAATTAAAATTTACTGTATGGTAGAGTGCCTGCCTCATATTAAGAGTTTTTTTTTATTACATTTTACTGAATAGTTTTTGTTAGTATTATAAGTTCGGGGTCTAAATTGAGCTGACGAAGCAAATTAGGTCAATTAGGTTAGGACTTAAATGTCCTTTCATAAAAGGACATTTAAGTTTCAGATGTATCGTCGTCGCCATTTTTGGTAGGAGCTTCATAATGGAAAAAATACATCGAAAAAGAGCAGTTCGTCTAAAAAGTCTACCTAAATAGTCTCACAAAAAATCTGAGTTTTTAAGGACTTTTACACATTGTGCATACCAGTCCCATTATAGCTTTTATTTGATCTTGAAAGTATTAACTTTTACCAACGACACTCGAACCAAGTGTAAAATCCTCTCAAGGCGATATAAAAATCAACGTTGACCAGAGGCGGATCACTTAGGACAAAAAGAGATCTTGTTTATGTTACGTACCGCGAAACTGAGAGTATAATATGGGTGACTGTACTCCGGTACAAGTTATAAGAGAACAGCGGGCTAAGAAATCAAGCGGCGATGCGATGTTATAAGCGGTAGCGATTTGAGGAATAGGTCGAGGTGATGAATTAACTTGGTGTCTTATTAGTTTTGTCACTTATTGGTTTAGTAATATTCTGTGTGTATCGCATGGCATAAACTGCTTATAAGTATGGTTTCTTTAATCGTTACCGATTTGGCCGAAACAGATCTTATACATATATGCTACGCACTGTGTAATTGACTTAATTGTGTTGCCAGTTATAAGCTTTTACAGGGTTTTGTTGCAGCTCCATGATTTAAAGTAAATGAATAATTTAATAAGTATAAAATAAATTGTAAGTAGGTACCTAATTGTGATACTGCAGTGGGATAACACTGTACTTGCACAATTTAAGACTAAGAGAGGAAACTATATTGAATTCTTATTGAAATTCGGTCAGTGTGGTGGTCTTATACGTTTGTTACCCTTGTGGCGGGTGTTCTAATACCTATTGTAAAGGTTAAGTTAAGTTTACGAGGTGGGTGTAGAATATAGGCGTTCAGTTAGGCTTGTTTGTTATGCCTTTCACCACACAATAAAAGAGCTTATAAGTTTTTAACCCTTGTGGCGGGAGTTGTAAGTACCTACTATAAAGGTTTACGGGGTGGGTGTAGAATTTATATGCGTTATGAAATGAAATTGTTTATTCTGTATTTAGGTTATCGGGATCACTTTTACACGTCTTATTATAAAAAAAATAAGCTAGATGAGGTCGGCGTTTCCTATCTGACTACTCTGAGAAGAAAGGCCGAAACAAACTCAGAGGTCACAATCTCTTTTAAATGTACAGACATAATCTTTTGATGTCGTCTCAATTGATGCCTGAAATGGTCTTTTAAGGAAATTAGCACACAGATTTGAGTTGACCAGTCCAGTCAGTGCAAGCATTTGTCAGTAATCGTGTAGCTCAACTCAGAACTTGAGGATTATTTAAGGCTTGTCGCTTATGCCTTACACCACACAGTAAAAGAGCTCTGTTTACGCGTGAATCGCGGAACGATACTCGATTATAACTGTTTCCGAGATGGAGAATAATCGAGCAAGCGCTATACGACATCGAACAGATGAAGGAACACATCTGACGGTTATCTCGCGTTCAAGAGAGGGACTGGAACGATTCCGGCTTTACTTACGATTGGAGGAGTGTTTGATTATTATTTTTAAAAGAATGTATCGAATTAGAAATGGGGAGGACATTGGGAAAGTAGATCGATGCGTAGAGAAGATTTATTTCAATTGTGATTTTGTTCTGAACAATAAAACTTGGTGAACAATAATTAAATTCAACTCAGCCTACCTATCGCAGTTCACTGCTGGACATAGGTCTCTCCCATGCTGCACCACAGCACCTCCTCTGCCAAATCCGCCGATCATTAAAATAAACTACTTATAATTGGACACATCTTAGAATAATTCTAATGTAGGTAAATGCACGATTCTAACTCGAATGTACCTAGATATCAAATTCTAATTGGGTTCTGCTAGTAAATAGGTAGGAGCTAAGTTTTTAATAATACCTACCAAATAACTATTAAAATCATAATACACTACCGAAAACCATTCACTTAACCTGTTTGATGGTCAAACTCAAAACAATAGATGTAAGGTACCTACGTTTGATTTGTGTAAAACCTCCTTGAACATCAAACAAAAAAAAACAAAGAAAAATCCGTTATTTTATTACAACCGCCATGCTTTGTTTTTTAAGACGTTCCAAAACGTTTTTAAATATAGAACAATGATTTATTGACACGCGTGATCCGAAGTTGAGGGTTTTCATTGATGTGGTGTTTAGTTTGCTAATGGAAATATAGATGGCGTTAGTAGTTTGGAAGCTCAGGCGCAAGTGGTAAAGGTAGAGTTTTGTAATATTTATATTTTGCAGTCCTATTTATAGAATCGTATATATTTTGAGAACGACAATGTAAATATAAAATAAAGAAAACTATAACATTATTAGTACCCTTATAATAAAAAGTTTATTATATTTTATTAACAAATAATTTAATTACACTACAAATAAAGGTTAAGTAGACATGTACTCAGAAAATAAATACATCAATTGTAAGTAAAATATATCAAAGGGTATTAAAACAATAGAACTTATTTGGTAGATAAATGATAAATGATTTTATTTCTGTAAGTAAGTAAGGTTACAAATACTTTACACGTCAATCATATTTTTTAAACTACCCCGTGCCCTAATACGGCAAGGGGTACCTAGATATACCGCTTATAGTGGTGGATGTATCCTGTACTACCAAAGAAGTAGGTATAAGTATAAAACCGGACGGGCAATTCTCGTAATTTTAAGAACGTTCACAGTCTGATCTCAGTCTCAATCTGTCAAAAAACCTCGAATTTCGCTACATTTTGACAAGTTTTTGACATTTGTTTGTCGTCGAGATGAGACTGCGACTAGATTTTGAACGTATTAAATTACGAGAATTGGCCTTCATACCTACCTATCGTTCGAATAAATATCATTATCTTATGTCTTTAGATATACCTACCTATGTTTACTGTTCCCGTGAATGGCAATAAATTCCCCTTATCTTTAAGTAAAAAAGATAATAACCTTCAAAACGTAAGAGTTTCAAATCCAATAAGTAACAAACATATTCTCTTTAAATGACTAACTTACCTACTATACAAATAAATACAAAAACAAAGGACACTTAGGCGTCGAAGTACTCGTCCGCATCGCTGTCATCCGGAAACGTGTCCAGAAGACTGGCAGTGCCACGTTGAATGGCAATGCTAATTCTTTGACCAAAGAACGACCCAGCCCCCCTCTGGTCACGTGAAATGTCGACCAGCCGGCGAGAAACTTCCTTAGGAAGGAGACGCGCACTCGGGCCCCATGACCCGAGCGTTTCGACCCCAAACGGCTCAAAGCTGTAGATAAGGTGGTAAAAATGATAAACGTGAAAGTTTTTCTATCTGATTATATGTAACATAACGTAATATCACACCTGTAATCTCCAAAGGATTAAGCAGATGTATTCCTATAGTACCATTTCGCCAGTAACTTAAATTTGCACCGAGCGCACAGTGGCGCCCTCATCGTTTGTTTGGTTATTTCTTTTATTTTAGAATGAAAATGCAGAAAATAAGCACTATAAGTTGTGCTCCACAAGATTATACGTTAATATTATTATAAACGGTAGTTTTAAATTGTTTAGTTTTATTATAATCACTAAAACGGATAATAGTGGCCACTATTTTCCGTTTTATTGATTTTCATTCTAAAATAAAAGAAATAACCAAACAAACGATGAGGGCGCCACTGTGCGCTCGGTGCAGTCTTAAGCCAATAAGCATTTACTTATAATTTCACTAACTTAAAAATTGTTTAAATTTTCAGATGTTTCTAAGAGCATTCCGAAACGAATCGACAGAACCTAAGTAAGTATAGGGTAATTGAATACATAAAAACTGATAAGTATTAACTAAAATCTTAAAAAACAGCGCATTTTGAAAATCAAAAACGAGTCTAGTGGAAAATTAAAAACGAAACTTTTAAAAAAATTACTAAAAATATTTCAATCGTTTCTCATAACAAACTTTACAAATATTACTTTGTAAATATTACAATTCAATTCAAAAACTTTAATTCGAGCGAAGACTCATATAGGGTTACTAACATTGTTTTAACATTAAGCAAAAATAAATATTATTGTATAAGTTTCAGCGTTTTTCAGATTACTCCATTCATGAGTTCACGATGGAGCTTTCAAGAAACGCTTTTCGCTTTAATTGCACCGTATTTATATCCCAACGAAACAGGTAGAGTCAATGAGTTTGTTTTTGTGGATTTGAAGTTCATTGAAAACAAAAAGCGTTCCTGTTTTTTTCGGTATTTAATAGTACAACTATGCGAGGAGTAGGTACGGTTACGGTATTTTGATTTGTTTATGAATGTCGGAGATCAAAATGAAGTTAATTCTAAGATTTCTTGTCCGTTCCTTCACGAAGAGCAAAGCGGTCGACATCTCTATAATTAAACACGGAACCGAGTCGGTATGCAATCGCTCGTGTATGGTTATGTGCAATAGTGGCGTATGTGCCTCCTTACGTAACATGCGATGCTTTAGTTCTCCAGTGTTTACAGTGGCGGAGTGCGCGAGTGTCGCGAGTCGCGTGTCCCCACCGCATCGATCCGCTCCGCCCAGCGCTGGCCCCTCCCACCTGCGGCACCCCCCCCGTGCCCCCGACACCCGCACGCCCGCCGCGCCCCCTCACACCCCCGCACCGCTGGCCTTTGTCGCTTGCCGCCCGCGCTCGGTCACCTGTGTCGCACGTCCTCAGTCGCAAAGCGGCCGCGACGCGCGCCACCCGCTTCGCACTACGCGCGCATATTATGACAGTGACGTGATGGAACCCAAAGAGTACGGTGCGGTTCCCGGCCTACCCGCCGGCCTGGACTATTTTATGATGCCTCGAGTGACTCAACCTGCGCCTCAGTTCGATTTCCGCAAGCTCGGCGCCAGCTTCAGCGGCCGAGATGACGACAAGAGCGACGAACGACGGTCGCCCGAGTACCCGCCGGACAGGCGCGACCCGCCGCCGGCGCCGTGGCCTCTCGGCCTCGGCGTCCAGTTCGTCAACCCCGCGACTGGCAAGAAGAGAGTTCAGTGCAACGTCTGCCTCAAGACTTTCTGCGATAAAGGCGCGTTAAAAATTCATTTTTCGGCGGTGCACCTGCGAGAGATGCACAAGTGTACAGTGGAAGGATGCACCATGATGTTCAGTTCGCGACGATCGAGAAACCGGCACAGTGCTAACCCGAATCCGAAGCTGCATTCGCCGCACGTAAGACGTAAAATATCGGCACACGACGGTCGGTCGTCACAGCCGTTCCCGCTGCTGCCTGCTCTGGCTCGGCTACCTATACCTCCTCCCGGGCTGCTGCCGCCTGAGCTGGCAGCTCGCCTGCCACCTTCACTCAGCGGGCCCCCGGGACCACTTCCTCCGCGTGTGCCCCTCGATGATCTCCGCAACTTCAGTGAAATTGAGAAAATGTACAGAAAGCTTCCACATTCGGATGAATATCATCACCGCAGTGCTCTAGATTTTGCCAAACCTCATATTATGCACGAAGAAGAGTCCAATAATTATAGTGAAATTAATGATGATATCTCCGATGATGATCATAAGGATAAGTCTGATGAACGGACTACGTCTCCGGTTGTAGAAAGATTGAACTACGAGGATGAACCTGAAGATTTAAGTGTGAATAAAAACAGAGACGATACCAAACCTGTTGTTGTGAAATCTGATAGTGTAAACAGCCGCGCTGACCCCACCGCCTCGGACGATAAGACGTCATCCCACGTTCCTAACAAACGTAAGAGGAAGAGCGGCAACCCTACCCGGTGTTCACAAAACAATGAATACAACGTATCCGATGAAGAATATAATGCGGATTTATTTAGAAACCTGTCAACTCCCAGCTCGAGTCGCGCTGAGGAGGAACCCTTATCGCTCAAGAAACAAAAGCCTGAAAGCACGGAGTCATTTCAGAACGGTGAGGAAGCTACTGTGGACTCGGAATCGGTGACGCGTGTGAAGGCTGAGAGTGAGTCGGACGATGAGTCGAGTGCCCCCAGCGTTGTTCGTGAAGGACTGAGATTACGTTCCGATCTGTATACCCCGAGCGACAGCGGGAGTGACTTGCATGCATTGGAAGAGCGCTTAGCGAGGGCGCGCTCCCCGTCAGCCAGCAGTGACAGGACAGATGACAGGTCAGATATCAACGACCTAGAAATCCCCATAGACGACGAGAATCCCGACCGATGTACCGCTTGCGGGAAAGTATTTCAGAACCACTTCACGCTGCGCATGCATTACAGAAACGATCATTTGAAATTGCTTCATCCGTGCGAGGTGAACGGTTGTGACGCCGCCTTCCCTTCTCGGCGGAGTCGAGACAGACACAGCTCGAACGTTGACCTGCATCGGCGGCTGCTGTCCACTGGCTCACCGGAACAGAAACCAGCGTTCGAAGTCAACGCAGAACTCCTAAATAAATTATATGCAGATATAAAAGGGCTCGCATCAACGCTAGAGAGCCTGCGATACGGTGGCAATGAGGAAGCATCTCAGCTTCCCAGCTACGTGACTGAAACTATGAAATTCTACAGTCGGAACTTGACTGCGCTGCAAGCGGGGCTGTTTCCACAGTTCGGTGAGCGGGGGTTTTTTCCGTCCCCTTTTCTGATGGATAACGGAGTGCCGCAAGCAGGTGGCGGTCCGTACGGGGCGCCGGCGGGAGCACAGTCTGTGCGGGAGTCGCTGTCGCCGCTGTCAGCGTCGTCCCCGCCGGTGATCTCGCCCGGCCGGCTGGACGCGGCGCACGCGCGGCCCCGGGATGATGCGAACCTGCTTTTTCGCGAGACCTCCGAGTCGTTCAAGAAGATGACCTCGCTGTGCGAGCGCCAGGAGCAACTGTACCAGCACCACGTGCCGGTGTCATGACGCTCCCGCCACCCGCGCTCGCCCTGGTGATACCTCACGTCTTGAAGCGACACAGACTCTGTATATTTAATTGTTAATAATTTTAATTGTGTTAATTCTATTTCGTATTTCGTTTTTGTATTTTCTTGTGATATTTAGACAAATATATCGTAATTATCGATCCCACGAACTGTAAGTTAATAGGGATAGCAGCTTCGGTGTTGAGTTGGCGTTTGTGAAGCGAAGTGCAATACGGACTCGAATATTATAAATATTAATGGACTTGGCGTACGACATGATATCGTGTAAAGTATTCGTAATTGATGTTGAAAGTAAACGTTATAATTATGATCAGCTTCATTTATTGTTCTGCCGCAATAAACTCATTGAGGAAAAAATTTACCAATTGTTTTTATTTGTGTGGTGAGTGTGCCGAATTATTGACGAGATAATCTGGTTCCGCTTGTTAATAGCAGTGGCGTCGGCTGTGGGGAGCTACTCAACTGGAAACATAATAAGCATCTGCCTACACAGTTTTTGTACCTTTTTCACGATAACAATGCTCGGGTTTTAAGTAAAAGTTGCCTTTGAAGCTTGATTGGATAATTGACTAACCGAGGCTTTTACTCATTCTTGAGCTTTTAACTTCAATAGATGGTGATTTGGAAACCCGTTAACTCGAATACAATAACAATATGATAATGTTAACATTCAATTTGTAGCTATGAATAAATCAATAAACTAGTTTGTATAATGGCGTACATATAAATTCACAGTAGCTGCATGAATAAATTAATGATTAA
The DNA here is from genome assembly GCA_963082905.1 of Oligia fasciuncula. Taxonomy (NCBI): domain Eukaryota; kingdom Metazoa; phylum Arthropoda; class Insecta; order Lepidoptera; family Noctuidae; genus Oligia; species Oligia fasciuncula. Next base: position 6,640,831 of record OY720401.1, read on the forward strand.
ATTTTAACTTTTAATATTGTTTTATGTTATTATTTATTACGGAGAAAGTAATTATGTATCGTCAGGTGATCATTTGGCATATTTGAAAGAATTATTTAAATTATATTACTGACTTTATGATAATTCGACGAAAGATTTTATTATTTTATTACCAAGTTTATTGTGCTGAGAAATATTTCGTTTCAAATGATTTGCAATCTCTTTTTAAAACTGAAAGTCGACGATACTTTTTATAATCTAAAATACGCAGTATATTTATAATTAAAATTAAATGTATATAAATAACGACCTATACCTAAATAATTAATTAATTAAAAATATAATAGGTATCCTAACTTATCTAAAACTATTAACAAACTAAAATATGGAATCGAAACTTTCATGCGCTGTCGGTGTCTGTCATGTAAAATTAGTTTGAAATCCTTGTTCTACTATTTTTTTTTTAAATTTTAAACTTTTGTTTGTAATAAAACAACCAAAGTTTAAACTATAGTCTAGTTCATCAACAGATTGTCCATTAGAAAGAAACGTTTAAAAAATCGGTAAAAAAATCCACATTCTTAAAATTCTACCAAATATTTGAGAAAAACTTGGATCTATTATGACAAAATGCGATTATATCAACCCTTACAGAAGGTGGGGGAGATTTATTAAAGTGTACCAGCATTATCTATTCTGTTAAAATCTTGAAAACTTAGATGAAGCAGCTTACTTCATCTAAGTTTTCAAGAATCAATAGTGCCAATCCATAGCATAAAACTTATAGAACCAATAAGTACCAACAACTAACCTGCACACGTAAGGGGCGCTACGGTGAGCTATGGAGACTACTCGGCATTATTGGTAGGTATTGAAGAAGGAGTCGTCTCGAAATAACCACTAACGCTTGGTAAAGTATATAGGAATCCGAAATAACGCTTCTAAAGTCCACACTACTGCTGTTATAACTATGTAAAATCAAAATCACATAATAAAATCCTTTACAAAGCTGGTCATCATCTGCCTAGCCTTTTCCCAACTATGTTGGGGTCGGCTTCTAGTCTAACCGCATGCAGCTGAATACCAGTATTTTACATGGAGCCTATGCCTCCACAACCCAGATACTGGGTGATACGACACCCCTTGATAAGACTGGTTGTCAGATTTTCGGGCTTCTGACGACCCGTAACGACTGTCAAAGATCCATGAATGACAGCCGGGACCAACGGCTTAACGTGTTTTCCGCCGCATGGAGGGGTCTTCGTATGTAAAGATGGTCACCCATCCACGGACCAACCGCGGCAAGCGTAGCTTAACCTCATCGATCGACCCGTGCGGCTGTTATTACTTAGCCACAAGCCCCTCCTTTTTACAAAGGTGGTCAGCCTTGTAAAGGGTGATGATGGATGTTGTAGGGCCCTACAACATCATCATCATTTCAGCCCGGAACCATCCACTACTGGGTATAAGGCCTCCCCTTTCTTCCGCCATACTCCCCAATTTCGTGCATCCCTCATTGGGGTGTTTCCCATGACATTGACGATGTCATCAACCCAACGCGCTTTTGGATGGCCCTGGTCCCTTTGGCGTAGCCTTGGCCACCATTTGGCCACAGCTTTACTCCATCGACCATCTCCTCGTCTAACTAAGATCCAAGTCCACTAAAGGCGCATCGTCTTGTCCCTGACGTCGTAGGATTTCAACCTAGTAATTATTTTTCAAGATTTTTTTCAAAAAAAATATTTCTAATGTTATAATGACTTTAGTAATCGGTCCATCTGCATCGGTGTGAGAACATCACTAATTGTTACACGAGCCTCCATGATTTTATAATAAGGGCCACGCGGACGCACCAAATATTAATTATTTAGGGTTCCCTAACAAGGGTTCGTGATTCGGATGGGTTGCGTGCACGGTTATATGATATGGATGCAACGGAAATTAGGGAATAAGTGTTATTGATAATAATTATGGGAGTTTAGTTAATATCCAGGTGGTTTGAGTTGAAAATTGTTGTTAGTTATTATTTTGAGAACTGTTCAGGTTACTGGCTCGCAATCGCAAGCGCTACTGCTGAACACAAAGTCCTGGGTCCGATTCCCATGTCGGACAAAGTGTTTTTGTTTTTTTTTCATAAGGAATTGGTAAGTAGTATCCCGGAGTCTGGATTTGTGTCCAGTTGTTGGCAATAGGTTCGCCCCCTATTATATGAGACTTTTAAACGAAACTGGCGAAATGTAGGTGAGGTACACCTCTGCCTGACCCTTCTGGAAATACAGGCGTAATTTTATGTTGATGAAACCTACAATGAAACCAGTTATTTTGTTTTAATTAATTTTGCTTATCACCATAACAGAGAGTTCTAAGTTCTCAGTACCTAACTTATTTTTAGGGTTCCGTACCCAAAGGGTAAAAACGGGACTCTATTACTAAGACTCGAGCGTCCGCCTGTCGGTATGTCTGTCACCAGGCTGTATCTCATGAACCGTCATAGCTAGACAGTTGAAAATTTCACAGATGATGTATTCTGTTGTCGTTATAACAACAAATAAAGTAAAGTTAAAATTTAAAGGGGTATAAAAGAAACGTTTTTTTCGGCGTTTTAATGCCTTGTCGTACGGAACCCTTCATGTGCGAGTCCGATTCGCGCTTTGCTGGTTTTTTTTAGTGTAAACTTATTTCTTTCTGAGGAAAAGTCTTGATCTGAGCTTGCAAGATTCGTATTGGAGAATAAACTAAGCGGAAACCTAATAATAGGGAGGTACAAAACGAACTCCCTGTACGGAACCCTCGACATTGACTTCATACTTAAAATTTGACATCCTAACATTTTCTCCGCAATTTTTTTTTTGTGTAAAGACAAAACGGTTAGAAGCATTTTGCAAGTCTTCAAAAACAATAAAAAATTATATAGGTACCTAACTGAATTGTTTTAAAGCATTCCGTATTTATGAATAACGCACAGTTCCTAAAAGATTTCAGTTTTTTATGTCCTTCAAATATGTAGGTATAAGGTACCTACTTTAAATACTTTAGGTATCTGAATTTAACGTACAATTTTAAGGTTGTACTAAATTCGAAATCTACATTGTTTTTTTTTAAATTTACAATTGGCATATTTTTTGCATGTTTTGCGAAATAATCAACAGGTTTTTTTTAAACTAACAAAATTCTAACTCTAGTTTTGTTAATTTGAATATTAACAAAACTAGAACTATTTTCATATAAGTAGGAAATACAGGCACTTTTAAACTTGGGAATTACCTGTGCCAGTTACCGTAACAGCATTATTCAGAGAGCGCCAACAGATAGCGCCACCAGGCATGTTAGGTACGAAACGTCGAACATTGAAAATGTTGACACGTTCATTTGTGGTTTACCCATTATAGAGATGTAGTAGTAATTTCTATGTATTAATTATATCAATAATTAAAATGGTCTAAAATCTAGTCTAAGAAGTGGGTAAGTAAGTACCTAGGTATAGTTAGGTAAAGACACTGTGGCGCTGCTGGCGTGCAGGGGTGGTTTGTCGATGACTGACTACAATAATATCAAAATCATAAAAGCTGTGTTTCTGGAATTCAAATAAGATACTAATAGGTAATAATAATAATAATTTATTTCATAAAAAAGTGGTACAGCCTGTAACAAGGTGAATGACAACTTAGGAATAGTAAATCTGAGATGAGTAGGTAAAAATACAATTTTACGATCTGATGTCCTAGCTAGGTTACTTAGTAGCCTGTATTATACTCTTGTCCTATTTTCGGGAAATGAGGGCTCTCATTTCCCGAAAATAGGACAAGAGTATTTCTTAGACTGTGGTATAGGTATACAGGAAACTGATGGACGGTAGTGATGGCGCAGACACGTAGCAGAATTCTGGGCCGAGTTCATTTAGATTGCCATCGAGACGCTAAGAAGAAGAATAGTATACGTGTTTTTTTTTCAATTAATTGAATTGAAATTGTTTATTCTATAAATAGGATATCAGAACCACTTATACACATCAAATTAAAAGAAAAAAACTGGCCAAGTGCGAGTCGGACTCGCACACGAAGGGTTCCGTACTACAAGGCAAAAACGCCGAAAAAAAACACGTTTGTTGTATGGGAGCCCTCCAAAATATTTATTTTATTCTGTTTTTAGTATTATAGCGGCAACAGAAATACATCATCTGTGAAAATTTCAACTGTCTAACTATCACAGTTCATGAGATACAGCCTGGTGACAGACGGACAAACGAACAGCGGAGTCTTAGTAATAGGGTCCCGTTTTACCCTTTGGTTACGAAACCCTAAAAATAAGCTACTTATATGATTCGACTATTTCCTATGACTGGCTACCCCTGGCAAGACCTCCGATGATTGGTAGGTATTGTAGAGATTGTAGCCTATTTGGTGCTTAAATGCGACCTTTATAAACACTTTCATTGCAGAAATACGAGAAAAAATTAATATACCTATTTAAAGAATATCAGAGAAAAAACAGAAGGTGTCAGATTTGGCTGACAAGACAGGAGACAAGGATAAAAATGCAAAAACTTAGAACCATCTTCTGGGTATAATTATTAAAGTAATATGACAAGCTATGGTTTTATTTACTCGTCCAGGTACTGAGAGCTCGTGAAGCTCTCACAGTATCTACTTGGATACAAGTCACTGAAACTCAGGAGTTACGTTCATTTAAGACCATAAGAAAAACAAGAATTAATAAACGTGGAGCTCGACCAGTTGATCCTTACATTATTACAGGACAATTATTAAGGCTGCGCCGACCGCCAAGTGGCGCCCTCATCGTTTGTTTGGTTATTTCTTTAAAACGAATAAAAGTGGCCACTATTTTCCGTTTTAGTGATTATAATAAAACTAAACAATCTAAAACTACCGTTTATAATAATATTAACGTATAATCTTGTGGAGCACAACTTAACGTGCTTATTTTCTGCATTTTCATTGTAAAATAAAAGAAATAGCCAAACAAACGATGAGGGCGCCACTTGGCGGTCGGCGCAGCCTTAACTGTTTTCTATTTCTCTTATTTTATTATTAATCCTTTTGTAAATAAATATTGAGATCATTTATTATTAAATTAATTCCATAAGAAAAACAAGAATTAATAAACGTGTAAAAAGTAGGTATTATACTTTCTCTAAAATCAAAAGTGACAAGAGACATTATTTTCTTAATCAACATAGTCACAGCACATTCCCTCCCAAAATCTTCCAAATTGTCATCCCAGGCAGACAGTATTAAATTCCCCGGTTCATAACTAAACAGAGGTTAGAGGGAGGGTTGAACCGCACAGTTTGTCAAACCCTAATTAATAAACTAACCGTTAACTGTGCACAAACAAACTAACTCACCCCGCGGCGGTGTCTGTCTATTGCTGATTATTCTAACTGCTGTATTAAGATCAAGCGTTGTTAGTATTAGGTACGGTAACTTAGTGTGATTATGTTTTAGATTGGAAATTCGCAACTACGGAGTAACTGCCTAACTCAACTTATATTTATAAAAAAAATCTCCTAGTTATACTCCGTCGGTTTAGGTAGTGAACTAAAGGTAAACAACAAAAAAACCACGTGATGCATGGGTGCTAAACCTTTTGTTACAAATTTTAAAATCATTTTATTTCTAAAAAGAAAAATAAAGAAAAATATAACTTATTTTGCAATGAACAGAAAGGTTTTCGCAAAAACATAAATATTAACTTGGCACTATTTGACTTAATTAATAATATTATGACATCAGTTGATAAAAATAATCCAATTTGTACTATATTTACTGACATGACGAAAGCTTTTGATTATGTTGACCATGGGATACTGCTACAAAAGTTATATGGCTACGGCGTAAGGGGGAATGTCCTAAAATTGATAGAATCATATTTAACTGATAGAGTGCAATGCACCGAAGTCTGTCGATTATGTCCCAAAAAAAAATTAGAAACTGTATACTACTCGGAACAAAGAGCCATAAAATATGGCGTACCTCAAGGTGGCGTGTTGGCACCACCTCTATTTCTGATTTACATCAATGATCTCCCAAAAATAATTGAACATAAGATGGTTCTTTTTGCAGACGACAGCACAGCTATAATAGAATGCCATGACATAAATAATTATGAAAATGATATTAATGAATCTTTAACTAAAATGATAAACTGGCTTAATGATAATAATTTGAAAATTAATCTAAGCAAAACCAACATCATGCAATACCATCAGCGTCGTGAAAATAGTAACATTAATATCACATATAAAGACCATAAAATTCAGGAAGTTGATAGTGCTAAATTTTTAGGAATAACTATTGATAACAAATTGACTTGGAACACTCATACTGACATACTATGTAAACGACTAAGTAAATCTGCGTATGCACTATTCCAACTTTCAAAAAAGGTTAATATTGAGACATTGCTAATAGCATACCATGGACTTGTAGCTTCTGTTTTACGGTACGGTATTATTTTCTGGGGACAGTCGGCTAATAGGGAGGTTGTTTTTAGAATGCAGAAACGCTGTGTGAGGTCTATGTGTGGTCTAAAAACGACAGATAGCTGTATTCCGTATTTCAAAAAACTAAAAATATTGACACTGCCAGCAATGTATATAATGGAAACTGCATTGTTTGTAAAAAAAAACCCGCATTTATTTGTCAGCTTATCGGCAGTCAGAAGAAATCCATTGCGTACTCAATATTGTAACAAACTATGTAACGTTAAATGTAAAACAGCCTTAATGCGTAAAAGCCTTTTCGGCAACGCTCCAAAAATTTATAATAAAATACCGGATGCCATTAAAAATATGCCATTAATAAAATTCAAAAAGGCACTTAATAGCTTGCTTAGTGACAAATGTTACTACACACTAGATGAATTTTTCAATGATGGCTCAATATAATGCTGTTTCTGTTATAGGAAAAAAAAAAAATGATGAATTAATTTGGAGTTGACATTTATTATTAATACTGACATTTACTTAATTATTTTTGACATTTTCAATTAATCAGACTTACCTAGATTTTAATTTTATTTTTTTGACATTTATAACTAAATAATTCCTCATTTAAATCTGACATCACTCAATTTATTTTTTATTTTTAATAATATTATATAATTGTTAATTTATTTTGAAATTTTAATTAGGCATGATTTTCAAACATCTTTTTACTTTGTTTTAAATTCGTAATATTGAGCTAGATGCACACCATATTTGTACGCCTCCTGGCATAACACAGCGTTCTGTTCAACAAACTCAAGATCTGTATTTCTTTACCTGTGTTAACAAATAAAAGTGATTTGATTTGATTTGATTTGAACAGGACTGCAAGCACGAATACCGAAATTTCACCAAACCCTATTCACAGTTCACACGCACTTTTAACGAAGTTATTTTATAATACAATTAAGCATTTTGAAGATGAAAACGTCAAAAATGTCACATGACTACCTTTAGTTAATTACCTAAACCAATGTAGTATAGGTTATGTTACCTACTCAATAGTTTATTGCATCGTTCCACAATGTGTAGATAGGTGATAACCTAAAATTTTTTGTGATCGTTGTTTTCCCTGTCACAGCAAAATTGTAGTAGAGAGAAAGCTTTGAAAACTTAGCTTATCAGTCTTTTGAAGTAAATCGAATGTTACTGGTTTATTAGGTATTATCAAAAGTGTTTAAAAAAAAAATGTCTGGGAATAAAGGTCAAACTATCTAAATTATAGTGTCATCATCTGCCTAGCCTTTTCCTTACTATGTTGGGGTCGGCTTCCAGTCTAACCGGATGCAGCTGAATACCAGTATTTTACATGGAGCGACTGCCTATCTGACCTCCACAACCCAGTTGTGGTGGTACCGAAATTGTAGTGTATGGAATTGAAACTTTTTGGCCAACGGTCACGGCTTTCTGTGTTTGTGTGGGATAGATTCAACTATATCAATTCAAATCATTTATTACTTTGCAAACATGGGTAGATGTTGGTACCGATGTTTTTTTAGGGTTTCGTACCCAAAGGGTAAAAACGGGACCCTATTACCAAGACTTCGCTGTCTGTCCGTCCGTCCGTCTGTCTGTCACCAGGCTGTATCTCAAGAACCGCGATAGCTACACAGTTGTCACAAATTATATAATTATTTCTGTTGCCGCTCTAACAAAAAATACAAAAAACAAAATAAAATAAATATTTATCCCATACAACAAATGTGTTTTTTTCGGTGTTTTTGCTTTGTGGTATGGAATCCTTCGTGTGCGAGTCCGACTCGCACTTGGCCAGTTTTTTTATAATAGTCCTCCATATTTAATTAAATGTTCTATTAAAAAGTAGATCACTGATCCAAAGTTACAATTGAATTGACTAGAGCATGTGACGGGCTTCTGGGCTTCGGGCACTGGGATCGATTTCGACACTGAAAATTAAATGCGGGGTAATTAATTGTGTAACACTATCAGTAGCAATGGCTTTCCGTTTCACAATACAACAACGTTCATTGCGTTATTTACGTTGTTGAGCAGACAAATTTTGAAGCAATGGATTAGCCATTTCCTTCAAAATGATTGAGATTGATAGAGGGTGCTTAAGTTATTCAGGGTCTAATCATGGGAGATAAGTATTTGACTATTTGTAATCCCATCCATGAAAAACCAAACGTTTTGGAGAATACGTCCATTATTAATAACCAAAATCCCAAAGTATAACACACAGTCTAAGTACCTACAACTTAACTTCAAAGATAATCCCTCATTCGCAGATTACAGTATAAGGCACACAGTTTCATAATTAACGTTTTGACAAAATGTACAAAGACGCTGCGCCCCGGGGCCGCGGGGCACAGATCTTAAGGATTTGCGCGGAGTGAAGGGGGGGTAAAAATTAGTAGCGGGGTAATTGTGCAGGGTAATTTTAAGCGGTGGAGGAATGTGCTTTTTGGATGATAAGGTAAATATTATGGTAGAGGTAGGTATTGTAGAAGTCTGTGTAGACCTAGCTTTAGCAGTAGGTACTAGCTGGTCAATAATTAAAGCTGGTGAGTTCCATTCGAACGTTCAAGCGAGTGTTAAGTATTTTAATATGGTGTTTTTTAACCGACTTCAAAAAAGGAGGAGGTTCTCAATTCGACGGTATGTTTTTTTTTTTTTTTTTGTGTGTTTGTTACGCGATTACTCCGCCAATTGTGGACCGATTTTCAAAATTCTTTTTTTGTTCGAAAGGGTATACTCTCGAGGTGGTCCCATTATCATCAAGTTGGAATCTGATGAGAGGATCCCATAGAAATCGAGGGAAACCCTCAAATTTTATAGGCAAAGCTATAGCGATTTGGGTATTTTTTAAAGTAACTTGAGCATTTGCTCTCGGAAATCATCATTTGGTAAAGTGGAGCTGATGATGAAGACCACAGATGGCCATCGAACTACTCAATAACAAATTTTTCACGGTTTGCGATTACTTTAATATGGTTGCTAAACGATTTATCCTCGTCACAATGCGTATGGTGAGTGGTTGTTGAGGAGTTCTCCTGGTTCTTACTAGGAGAACTCCTCAACAATTAACGTACCTGCATCGGAAATAGCAATATTTTGTAAAAGATGATGAGCAGTTGACATTAGGCTATTGTAACTTAGATAAATTACAAACTGACCCACTAAAAAGTGAAAAATAAAAACATTTTTTACAAAAAAAAAAAAACAACCGACTTCCAAAAAACACTATAAAGTGAAAAATAACTTTAATTTCGGAAGTTGGTGGCAAAAAACTAAAATACAAATCCAAAGACACCGACTTCCAAAATTAAAGTTATTTTTCACTTTATAGTGTTTTTTGGAAGTCGGTTGTTTATTTTTGTAAAAAAGTTTTTATGTTCGATTGAAGCAGTGCTAGAAATAACGTGAATCTGTAAAGTCTTCTTGTAAAATATATTAGTTCCAAGTCAAAGTCCTTTTAATTAAACACCACATATAGGTATTTGGGAGGTACCGTCTGGACCTCTACAGTATGTAGGTACTGTAGAGGCTAATCTACGTAGCCTAACCTTATACAGTGCAGGCTGGCTATAATTTAGCGCGGGTTCCATTCGAACATTCAAGCAAGTATCAAATATTTTATTAAGTATTTTTGTTTAGATAAGTCAGTGCTAGCTTAGATTGGAATATGTAATGTTGTTCTAACAGTATAAATTTAAAGAAGTCCTATCACTATTTAATTACTTTAAGGGGGGGCTCTTCAAGTCCCTTTTTTTTGCGGATGGGAAGTCATCAAATGACCCCTCCCGCTCTGGGTGGAGTGGAAGGAAGTGTCAGACTCTTACTGACTAAAACCCACCCGTGTTCCTTCCTTAGCCCTTTATGTTCCGGGCCAGCGGTAGCGGTATCCCGCTGACCCGGCAGGCTTCGGCCCTCAATGCTGACATCTCTTTGAGGCGTGCGTGGAACACGTACGCGCCGTCCGGCACGGGCCTGGTCCTGATCGGACGGTGAGCTACCCATTACTCTCCGCCCGCAGGCCCGCGCCGGGAGTAGTCACGCGGCTCTTCAAGTCCCTTACAGTAACTTAGGCTGGTTCTAGAAAGGTGTTGATATTACGGTATAGGTAGGTATGTAAGTCTGGTTATAGAAATTATAATTCCTAGTAGAAAATATCGAGAGAAATGAGTTGCTCTTGAATGAATAGAGAAAGATACTGAAGCCATAAGTTGTGTGACTCAAATTTGCGGCCCTTTATATAGTAGTGTAAAAATCACAATATTATCTCTAAGCCGAATTTTGGTCACGGCTGCCAATCTCAACGGAGGACTAGCCAAGTACCTAAGAAGGAGATATGATAGTGCACAAGTGCGTGATGCAAACTCAGCAGCCGGTCGATTCTGTAAAAATCTCACCGTGAAAACTTAGGTGAAGTAAGTTTGTTTTTGCTAGGAATGGACACTATTGACAGCTCACTCCACGCTCACTTCACCTAAGTTTTTACGGTGAGATTTTTACAGAATAGCCCCACTGGACTCCTTCAAAGTGTAAAATTTTTCGAACATATGAAACAACTAGCAGCGCCCCGCGGTTTCACCCGCATAAATGTCGATCCCGTAGGAATATCGGGATAAATATCTTGTGTCCGTTTCCGGGACTCTAACTATCTCTTTACCAAATTTCATCTAAATCAGCAGTGGACAGACAGACAGACACACTTTAGCATTTATAATATTAGTATGGATGGGATGGATGGATTAGCAATTGTGTGTTAAGCAATTAGAATGCCTGGAATAAGCTGCTCCAGTAAGAATGAGCCTAGTTTTTCAATTGGAAAAGAGGCTAAGTATTGTATTTCAACATTGAAGTTCCCTATGTCTAAATCCGCAGTGACAATCTATGATCATATTATGGGATTGAAAACAGGAAAAATAACGTAAATTATCCACGTTCAAGTATCCCGTCATTCAATTCAAGCATCAACAGTTTCTCAGAAATCTCTGTAAGTATACCTAATTAATTTATCCCGGAAAATGCTATCCCGGGAAATATTCTGAAGAAACCAAATGCCTGGAGCGTGGCTTTAATCTGGCCTGTCTCTTTCAAATGTTTCGTCCTTCAAGTGAGAATATATAATGATTCTTTTAATCTCTTTAGGAATTCTTAAAGGAGTTCAAACGGATAATAATTATTAGCTCAGTAACGCTCCGGGGTTGTTACTTGTACCTACTATGTATTTTTTATAGGGAACTTTGTTTTCTTAATTATTTATCGTTGTAGGTTTGTAGTTATAGAAGTTTTGTTGAGTTTTTAACTTAATAAAGTGTGAATGAGTATGACCAACTTTGAATGGCTGTATCGGTGGTCTTGTAGTCGAAAGCACTACTGCTAAACTTGAGAGAGATTTCTAACTTAACAGACAGCTGTGAAAAAAAGAAAGAAAATACGTGTATTTGCGGTAAACATGACGCAATAAAGAAAATAAAAAATAAGAAAGGGTTGGGGGAAACATGCTGATAGGTCTGTTGTGACATTTCTTCTTTCCAAATAAAGTACTAGGAAGTGGTGAAGGTCGGGCGTTTTTGGGGGACTGTCTTATGTAATTTTGACGTTCGAAAAGTGCCGATTCTTAGCCAAGTTTGAATAAAAATGCCTTTTGATTTTTTGAGGTTCTAGGTAGTAGCAGCCGGAGTCTAACTTTGGACTAAAGTAAAATGGCACTTGGCTGTCCTCCTATTACAGAATTTGCAGAATCTATACACCTCTGTCTACCCCATCAAACATAACATTGTAGGCGTGATGTTATGTTATGCTGATTTGAAAGAGTCGTACAAGGCATATTGTAAAGTCTTTTCTCAAGATTTCCATATCGACATTTTGAAAAGTGATCGCCCTTTTCACTCAGGCTCGAAATGACGGGTCATGCCATTTCCACTTTAAAATGACACGCGTTTCACTTGTCGCGGTGCCCCTTATGATGCGAATTCGATTTCACCGCGATCTTTATGACAGTAGTGAGGTGACTGTTGAATATTTTACAGAAGCGAATATTTCTGCCCAAGTGTACTTTTGTTTTACGTCATAGTTGTATTTGAGCCTAGAAAATAGAACGTGGTTTTTGGCCATGTAAGGTTTGAGTGAGTCAGAAAAGACATTAAGCTCGATTTTAAATAAAGAAAGAAAGAAAGAAAATACCTTTATTTGCGGTAAACATGACGCAGAGAAAGACCACAAATTAATTTAAAAAAATTATTAAGTTGGGAGAAAATATGCGTCACGGCCACGCAAAACGGCTATCGGTCAGCATAATGCTAAGACCCTATGCGAGATCTGTATTATCTGTTGACGCGATGCCGTCAACCAGTGCAGCATACGGTAAGACTAAAACTGCATACCTATTTTAGATTGTTTCAAAATTGCAGTAATTTCCAGTGTCAGGAAAGGGTAACATTGAAATAATATTCTTATTATTTTCTTTGAACTTAGAGTTTAATGTAGAATGTAGGTCATAATTTCCAGAAGGGACTCTAAAAATCTTTCAATTATGTTAGATGATTTTAACTTCCCTATAGTTCGACAATGGGACGATACGAAACCATAAACACTTCCAACCATTCTTTCCACGTACCTGATCTATGAACTCGCATAGTGAGGGGAGCCGTTGAATAATTCACGTATTTGTGATCAAAGACAATTGAGCCGTCAAGTGTTCGGCTCGGGACTGCCAACCGTCACACGTCTCGTCATGCTTTTTCTGTTGGCAGCACTGTCAGCTTCAGATTTACATGTTCTGGGTCACAGTTACTTTTGAATTTTTCCATGGAAATTGTTGATAGTGTTTTGTTTTTTAAATCGTCACTCGCCGAAGCTATTTTTTGCAGTTCCAGATATTATGATGTAAGATAGTGCTAGGGGTTTGTGGCTATGTAATAACAGCCACACGGGTCGATCGATCAAGTTAAGCTAAGCTTGGGTAAGTCGGGCCGTGGATGGGTGGACGGCGGAGTATGCAAAGATGTTGTGTGATGATGTATGTTTGCACACTCACATTGTAGGTGTCATTCGTGAATCTTTGGCAGTCGTTACGGGTTGTCAGAAGGCACGAAAGTTTGACAACCAGTCTTACCAAGGGGTAACGTGTTACACAGTAAGTTGTGCAGGCAGGGCAGTCGCTCCATGTAAAACACTGGTATTCAGCTGCTCCCGGTTAGACTGGAAGCTGACTCAACATAATTGGAGTCAGGATTATGTGACATAGCAACTTAAAATCACGACTGAATGTTCAAAGTCAAAGTCAAATCATTTATTTCAAATAGGATGTGCCTATTTGAAATAAATGATTTGACTTTGACTTCTTTTGAACGTCAAAAAAAAACCTAAATAGAAATGATTCTAGTCGACTTAATGTGAGAATATCAATACAAAAAAAAACACTTCTAAGTTACACGAAAAGTCCTTAAAAATAACAAAGTCATGAAGGTAAGTAGGTACCCACAAAAACAACTAATAGGTACTTGTTTGACCGACTGTAGTGATCAATCATACATTTTGTGAATTTATCTGACAGTTCATGTTAGTGAGTGTTAATTACCGTGGTCGTGTAAAATTAAATGTCGAGGTGAGTTAGGTACTCATCCAGTGTGAGTTTAGTTCTGGTATGGGCTGGTCAACAGTAGGGATGGAACAACGATAAACATTTCAGTTAGGTATATAAACCAAACCAAACCGATAATTATCAATATTATCATTATAAACAAAATATGTACCAGATAAAATGCAACTCTTAGAAACGTTGTATAGAGCAATAGTTTCAATCAATAGTCAAAAAAATCAAAAATTGAGTTTTGAATTAATTTAATGTAATTACCTAATTACAAAAACAAACTTTCGTTTTTAAAATCATCGTTTTCAATTTTGGGACTTTTGAACAAAACCTAAAAAAATTGCATTAATAGAAATGAGCAAATACTTACTTACACGTTTAGGGACTGTACCTAACTATTTAGAAGGATTAAAATGTAGAAGATAAGATATACCTAAGCTTAGCGGCGCAAATTACACTTTACTAGAAGTGGTAATCAGCGGCAAATCAAATCTAAAGTCATTTATTCAAATTAGGCCGAGAATTAGCACTTTTCGAACGCCAAAAGCTTGAATATCATCAGGCTTGTGCCGGAATATACCTAGCAATTGGTCGTGGACGTGGTACAGCGGCTCTCCTGATATTATCTGGTATCACGACAGCCGCCACCGACGCCGACGGTACGCTCTGCTAGATTGACAGTCACCAGCCAGTGTCACTCTTGTCCGACCTTTTCGGTGATTCCAGTAATTTCGAAATATCAAAACTAGACGGCGCCATTTGCTGCTTCGTCTAGCTTAAAATATCGATAGCCAAAAGCTTGGTCCATCCCTAGTTAGGTCGGTACTCATGGATAGATTTGGCTACGGTGTCTATTTGTCACGGCAAGTTTCCTGATGCTTGCGATTAGAAGTTGTTCCTCAAGGTGAAATGATATAAAAATGATGTAATGTGTGCTAATCATTGACTAATTAATTACCGTTTAGTGAGGAGTATTAAGGTTAGACACAAGATCGTGATGTGTGTGAATTTTAACAGAATGTTTGTTTTTTTCCTGAATGTCATAAGTACTCTTAAATACAACATATAATCTAACACTTAAATGTATTTATAGTATTTAAAGGGGAAAAGGGGAGAGCACACTATGCATTAACCTTTTGAACGCCAGAGCATAAACGCACGCGCGTGTCCTCCACGCCAAGCCACAATTTTAAATATTTAAGGTTATTAGGGTTAGGTTTGGTTTTAGGTTTATTTCGTGATAAAGTGCACCGCATTTTTTGTCACATATTTGTGTCGCTCGTAATAGGATAGGCGACACACGACTGGCGTACATACAGGGCACGCGCTTGCTTGTCACGTATGTGACAATGGCGTTCAAAAGGTTAAAAAATTCGTCCACATCGCTAGCCCAAAAGGCTGGCAGTGTCGCCACGTTGGATGGCAATGATAAGTAAATTTTTATTAAGAGGAAAGCACGTTTTCCTATTCATTCTACCTAAGGCTTACTTGGAATTACTAGATACCTTTTTATTACAAAGTCCATAAAGCTTTGCTACCCAAATTATAACCAAGATTATAAGGCCAGAGGATAACTTTCTTTTGCATTTTATAAAATAACTTTTTTATCATCCTGGAACCGCAAAATAAAGCGCTTTTTAAATAGTTCAGATTTAGTTTTCTCATTTATGAATAAGAATATTTTTTTTATGTTAAATATGGTCGATCTAATTTGACTGCAACTACGTAAGTACCATCATTCATCAACTTTACACCAAACACAAAACTTCATCAACTAACGTCACATTTTGGCACAACTTTTTACGATTCCCAAAAAACAATTGAAAGTTTCGCGCACCGTGAGAATCCCTTACTATCAGTTCTCGCAAATCGACAGCTGATAAAGGCTTTTATCTGAACGCGGCTTGTCAATTACCTCGACGTTATCGGGCGAGTTGCTTTCGACTATACTCGCACTTTCCACGGGCGTCGTGAGAATTGTGGTATGGGTATTACGCATATGAGTGTGTATTGTTTCTTTACATTGTGTGAGGAACTTAGAGTGTTTTATGTGAAACAAAATAAAGTTTGGTGGTTTTGATAACTTTTGGAGCGAAGTTCCTTAACGCGGTTTGCGGTAGGAGTTGACTGGTAGAAATCGTCACGTAAGGAAAAAGCGTTTCCCTCCATGGGACTTTCTCTCTCTCTCTGTGTGTCGCTTTCTATTATATACGAGTGTGTGTGCAGTATTGCGTAAGGAACTTCGTTCCAGCCCCGTCCCCGACCCCAAACTAAAAAAAACACTGAGATTTTTGGAAGCTTTTTCGGGACCGCTGAGAAAGTTTTTCAACCGACTTCAAAAAAATTAAGGAAAAAACGAATTAAAAAGAAAACACTACAAAGTTGTAGTTTTTTTTTAGAAATATAAATCACCTCTGAAACATTTGCCAACGAAGGTTAAGGGTCTCCCAGCGTAAATCACACTAATATTATAAAGGCGAAAGTTTGTGAGTGTGTGTTTATATATTTGTTACTTCATCACGCTCAAACGGCTAGACCAATTTTGATAAAAATTTGTATGGAGGTAGCTGACACCTTGGATTACTTAACATAATTATATACTACTTTTTATCCCGATGTTCCCACGGGATCGACACGATAATATATTATGCAGTTGCAATAACCATATTAGTCAACAATTAACTCTAATCGTAATTAGTCGCAACTCACAGGATCCATTAATCGAATTTGACACGTAGGTCCTTCAATTAGAACAATTTTTCCGTTTACAATCAACCTTTCTTGCACTACATTTACTTCCAAATTTCTGTGGAATCCCGAACTTAGCTATACTTACTTAGATATTGCCTAAGAGTTTCTTTAATTGTTTTAGGAATTAAAGAAGGAAGTTTTATTGTGAAACTATAGAAAGTCGAATTCCTGTTACAGTCATAATTTGAGGATATAAAGATTTTCCAGCTAATATTTTTGCTGTTAACATAAATTAATTAGTGTTAAATAGGTGTTTACAAGCGGGAGATATAGAAATCAAAGGGATGGTCTAATAACGACAGTCATAATTGCCAATAATTACCTAATCAGAATAATTTATACCATACATAATGATTTTTCCGCAGTTTTCAGCTAAAAACATAAATTGTAAGTAATGTATGAATAGGTACTTACACGCGGTTACTGAATTGAGAGTTTAAAGATGATTTTCGGTAATTTTTTTTTTTGCAAATGCTTATGTATTTTAAATTTCGCGGGCTAAATTGAAGGAATCACGTCAACTTCTTAACTTTGACAAGTTCTGAACATCAAATTCTCAATTCATAAACCGGGTGTTAAAGCTCATTTTCTCGGCATGTTAACTCTAGAACTCTGTCAAAGTGTCAATGTGCCAATAACGTTTAAATAGGAAGTTACTAGACTAAGTGATTTAAAAAAAAGTAACAAATTGTTACCTGCATTGAGAAATATGGCTTTACCTATTAATATTTCAGTATTAAACTCTATACTTCCAAAATAGGGTGACCGCTAAAATCAGCCGCAGAAAAATCACCATAAAATGCAGATAACCATAAAACCACGCCATAGAGCAAGGGGTGAATGCGATAAATCCCATAAACGTAGCGTTAGTAAGCATGGGGTTGTAAGACGAGTGTTAGGATATTATTATTATGATGTTTTCATGGGTCGTGTCAAGCTACTTTGTAGTTGCATGAGGGTAATGTTCATTAATACTAGTGAATCACTTACTATAATTTCATTGTTTGTCAACGGCCATTGATATGCAGCATTTAAAACTGTACTAAATATTACGTGAAATAGATATTGTAGAAGTTATTTTTGAGATTAAAAAAATCATAATGAAATCATAATGTTCTTCTTACACAGCCTCTTGGCTGTGTAAGAAGAACATTATGATTTCTGTCAGAATTTTAATCATTTGATTAATACAGGGACTGCAGCACTTTATATCTAAGTACAAGGAAATAATTAAGAAGTAATTGAGACTATTAATTCCCAAAAACAGAGATGAACCTGCAACCTCATCCAATCCCAGTTAATGAGGCGTCAACAAAACAGAGAACATTACACGTATTTCCTGCAACACATCCTGTTTAACAATACGAAACAAAACAGACAGACGGACCTACATTCTATACACAAACAGGGTTGTCGCTTGTCACATTACCGCCCCGCCTGAAGGGTATTCACATGCAAAATTCAACGAACATTAGAGGCAACCCTAACACGCGGAAGTGATATTTTTGACATGTGCACCACAGAGTATAAATTTCTATGCTTTTTACTGAATTGGTGTCGTCACTTTCTTTGAAGGTTTGAAAGACACGCGAGGGTGACGGAGGGGAGATTCTATTGAGTGTATTGTTCGTTGAATGAGGTAAAGCATTCGATCAGTGACATGGTGAGGGGATATATTCAACTGTAACTGATGTTCAGCTGAATCATTTGGCTGGTTATCTTAGTAATTACGTTTTCTGTAGTACTGTAGAGATTATATACTAGTGGGTGTTTACATGCAACCCCTGCGAGTCCGTTAAACGTGGGAAACAAATACGAGACAAACAGTATTTTGTTTAAGAATAGAACATAAAACAGTAGTCATCAGATTTTGCTGACAAGCCAGGAGACAAGGATAAAAATGTAAAAAACATGAAACGATTCCGTAATAATGATTTTATCTGAAATATATTCTTTTAATAATGTACATATTTAGTTAATAGAAAACAAACAGTCCATTTATCTAAATAAACTTCATTCGAAAAAACCCATCGGTTTTTTTTTCCTAAACTTCAACGACCCTGGTTACTTATCTCTTTTGGTGACTGTACCTCTCCTACAGTGCCTATTCGATTCGAGCATGTAACGATTACGACGATTACATTCTATTGAACCAGAGGGCCTAGGCAAAGTGACATTATATCAGCGATAACGATAATGGGTCAAAAATGACATAAGCTAGACAAAAGCTTATCTCAATCCTGGTGAAATTCAAAGCTTTGAAAGCGATTGCCACTTTTATAGGCCCTAAGGAATATGAAAAGTATATAAAGGATACCATGAATTGCGTCCCATTTAAAATACGTTGTTAGACTTGACGAATCAGACAGTGTACCCTCTTAATTAATACTGCAACTGCTGCAAGCAATATTCCTGGGGGTCTACTCTCTAAGCAGGAAGACCGTAGTTTAGACAGAAGTTACGGGCGCTTATTACTCCGCCTCACTTACGGACACAAGATTAGCTCGGTTTCCAAACAAAGAATGAATGACAACAGCGGTGCTATTCTGTAAAAATCTCACCGTGAAAACTTAGGTGAAGTGAGCGGTCAATAGTGTCAATTCCTAGCAAAAACAAGCTCACTTCACCTAAGTATTCACGGTGAGATTTTTACAGAATCGACCGGCTGGATTTGAGAGTTGCGTGATGTGTTTATGTCCGTTTAAAAAATTGTATTTGTCATTTGTTTTGACGGATCCACTACTTGCGGACAGGCCTATATCTTCGTTGACGAACTTTGAGAGTAGCCTCTTGATATTAATTGTGCTTTCCTCTTAGAGCACAAGACAATAGGTTGTGACGTACCTATTTGTAATTTGTACGTCCTAATATTAGTCTTAAGCTAATATTTAGTCACGTATCACACACTATTGTGTCTGCAAATATTAATAAACAAACCCGACTCTAAAATTACATGACATTGTCGAAGAATGAGTGACTACTATTGGCACGAAAATGCACCGGCGAATATTTTTATGTGATTGCTGACATGATGGTGGCGCAGTAGCTAAAAATAACAGTAACACAATGGTTATGATATTCTAGACTCTAGCTGTTTAGATCGACAGGTGACGATAGTTTCAGAGTTAGGTTGTAACGGATAGATTGCGAGATATGAGTTTTATAAAGTGTCGTGGTTTAAGTAGCTTATGTATATGTATGGATTCACTGAAGGTAAACAAAATATATTTTAATTACCTTAGCTAATAAATTTATTTACTATCTAGCTGCGCCCCGCAGTTTCACCCGCGTAAATGTCTAACCCGTGGGAATATTGGGATAAAAAGTAGCCTATATCTTAATACACGGTGTCAGCTACCACCATACTAAATTTTATCAAAATTGGTCCAGCCGTTTGAGCGTGAATAGGTAAGTAACAAACATATAAACACACATACACTCACACACGCACAAATTTTCGCCTTTATATTACTAGTGTGATGATTAGTGTGATAATCATAAATTGTACACGAAAAATTGAACGGTGTCAAAGTAAACATTTGCCAATATCTTGGGGTCAGTAGTGCGAAAATTTTAGGTTGAGGTAGGTATAGTGATTATTGCAGGACAGAAAGACATAAACTAAAATCAATGTAAAAAAACCCTTAAAATATAACTTACCATCAGCCTGAGAAAGGTAATTAAAATAATGTTTTGTCGCTCCCTTTTTAGACAATTATGAAGAATTGTTGTGAATATTGGAAGTATGTTACTTAATTTATTTCAACAGATGGGTTTCTGGCGCCATCTTTTGTAACTTTTGACGTTCAAAATGTGCCAATTATCAGCCTACTTTATATAAATGAATTTTCGTTTGTGTTCAGTAGGTAATGTTTTAACTAGGTTTTAAGATAAGTCTTAAGTATAATTGGATACTTGGAACTGCTTGGTTGAATTTAATTTTTCTTAACTAAAATTAAGCTTTTATAGTGTAGCTAAAAGCAATACAAAATTTGAGTTTAAAATTTCGTTAGAGTTGGGAGTCATCAGTATAAACTTTCAATGGATGTGCTAAAAATCTGTGATTATTTTTGCGAAGCAACTATTAAAATGTATTAGATCGATACTACCATTTTCATCTAACAACATTCTCGTTACGGCAAATAACATTGAATATAAAGCCACCATATCGCGGTATCAATCAATTTCGAAGCAACTTGGTCCTTTGTCGCGCACTACCTATCTGTCGCAATCTGTCACGGTTGCGCTTGCGCCGCGAAGCATCGTGATCGTTACATAGATAAACATCTCTATTTTTCTGTCTCGTGACTTGGGGTCTTTATATTTTTCACTTTTTGTTTTTTTTTTCGGCGCGTGCGTGTCGCTTGTTTGAGTAATCAAATATCTGTTAAGTGACTTTCTTTCGAAAGTAAGATGTGGCTTTTAGGATGCGATAGCAGGAGTATTTTGTTTCTAAAATAGTTTTATAGGTACCTATAAAATGGTCTGTTCTTAGTAGCTGTCTGTTTGTGTGTACTTAGGTATACAGGGCGTCCCACGGCTATGCCCATAGCTATGCCGCATGGATGGAAACTACCTTGAATATTGTAGATGGAACATTTTACTGAAAGAAGACATTATTTTAATTTAAAAAACAATTTATGCAGCATTCATAGATTTTTAAATAATTACATGGTTGAACCGGGAATCGAACCCGCTACACGAGAAAAAAAAATACCCTGTAGCTTTACCGATCGAAAGGCGAAAAGAAGGAAGACCATGAATTTTAACATTTTTAATACAAAATTAATCAATTTATCAAATGCTCAAAATGAGTCCCATACTGTTGAATACAAAGTCGCACTCTTTTGATTATTTCACTGCCTGTCGATTTTTTGATCTTGTTGTGGTGGATATTTAGAATAATACGTCTAAGTTCTGTTTGTAGCTCGTGGACATTTTCATACTGGTTCTTGTAAACAAAATTTTTTACTTATCCCCATAAAAAAAAAAAAAATCACATCAAATGTTAAAATTCATGGTCTTTCTTTTATTTCTGACACTATGTTATTTAGCAAAAAATAATCCTTATGATGAAGCCTTTCGATCGGTATGATAAAGCTACAAATTTTTTTTCTCGTGTAGCAGGTTCGATTCCCGGTTCAACCATGTAATTATTTAAAAATCTATGAAAGCAGTTTAAATTGATTTTTAAATTAAAATAATGTCTTCTTTCAGTAAAACGTTCCATCTACAATATTTAAGGTACTTTCCCTCCATGTGGCATAGCCGTAGGACGCCCTGTATATGGCCTTTTTTTTTGTATTAACTTTTTTTTCTATTCTGTTTTTGTTATGGATCTTATGGTCTGCAATAAATATTTTTATTTATTTTGGCCTTTTTACCGACTTCGATTATATCTCTGTTCATATAACTGGAAAAGTATTTTACAAAAACTCTGTTCCATTTTTAACCGACATAAAAAAAGGAGTAGGTTATGCATTCGAACGGGTTTTTTTTTAGGACCTAATTCAGACATCGTAAATACGGACCCTGAGTCACTCTAGTTTTAAAAATTAATATCAGACTAAATCTCTGTTTTAAAATACCATAAAAAAATTGAGTTAATTTAAAGTTCAAACACAAAAGACTACTAATTTCCAGTTAATCACACCAAACCACTAATTCTGAACTCCATTAAAACCCAACATCACACTTAGCAACTATTAATAACCTAACAAATCTCTATACAAACCCCACCGCATGTCTTAACCTAAATCTAAAATAGTTTTTGAAAAATCCATACAAAAACACATTGCGCACTTGTTTACGGGACAAACTCTATGGCGGTAGAGGGGGGAGAGGGAGCGGTGAAAGGGGGGGTAGTATCGGGCACACCACAGTCGCAACAGAAATAGAGTTTGACGTTTGTATCCGCGGTGGCGCCTGTTCATTGTCAACATTTACAGAGTAGTGTGAGGAACAGAGAGAGGTGTTGAGTTTGGGTGACTGTGGACTTATTTAGGAGTACCGTTTTGATAGTTCTTTCTATTATTGTTTTTTGTTGGTTATATTTCAGAGTTTGTGATGTTACTTTCATCAAGGCCGTGGAATTGAATAAAAAAACTTTGTTGGCATAAAGAGGCTGGCTTTTTTTATAGAAAAAAAAAAATACAACTAATCGGAAAATAAACAAAAACATCAGTAATTTTGTAGACAGGACGATTTTTTATGCCGTGACAAAAGTAAATCATTAAGTTGACATCTGCATAACATTACTTACAAGTAACTTACTGCTATGATGCTAAGATTTAAATAACATCAATTTTGTATGCACTACAAATCTATGATTAATATAAGTAAATTGTACGATCTTCTTGATTAAAAACCAACATCTCCATAGTCACGACCTCTGAACATTCCCCCTACTCTGCCCACCTAAGGAGGGCGCGTTAAAATTGAAAATAAATTCAATATCAATTTGAGCACGAGCCAAGTGCTGTATCGCGTTTGTGTCGATACGTGACGTTTATGTGCCCACTCGACACCGACTGGCTAGGGCTACCTACTTTATTATACATTATTCTTATTTATAATATATAGGTACAAACTAAAAATAACAAAATTAAATCCTAACTTAACTAAAACTGTACAGAATCCAAAAAATAGCGTCGAAAAATTCATCCGCGTCGCTGTCGACTGGTAATGTACCCAAGAGACTGGCGGCATTACCACATTGTATGGCGATGCCATACAATGTGGCTATAGCCTCTGGTCAAGGTAAAAGCCAGCTCTTATTATTTTTAGTTTGTATATATCTTGATTATATTTATTTATACAACACTTTGAACCTTATGCATTAAAATATTATGTATTAACAGCCGAACGGGTCCATCCATCAGGTATAGCTACGCTTGCAGCGGTTGATTCATGGATGGGTGAACACCTTTACATACCGAGACGCCTCCGTGCTTCGGAAAGCACGGTCATTAGTGGATCTTTGACAGTCGTTACGAGTCGTCTAAAGCCCGAAAGTCTGACCCTCTGAACCAGTACAAGGGGTATTGCATTACCCAGTAATTGGGTTGTGGAGGTCAGATAAGCAGTCGCTCCATGTAAAATACTGGTATTCAGCTACAATCATCCTACAGCAGTGGACTGCTGTAGGCTGATTGTAGCGGTATCTACAATGCAACATGCGAACAACGCGTCATACTGACGTCACGCAAATCCTGCATCGCGCAAGCAGAGTTTACCGCGCAACTAGCATAGATACAACGACCCGACATGAATCATCGGGCAGTTGCCCGCCAGACACAACACCCGTCTGGTCGGAGTATCCTCCCTTTTCTATAGAGTATGAGTGAGCTTTACACCCTGTTCCTCATACCTCTATACTGGTGACCCCGACGTGATCATATTGGTAAGTTACTACTGTAGCCTGTCTGTAGTTGCTGTCTGTACTGTACTGTGCAGTTAAGTACTGGTAAGTTGTATTGTGTGTGAGACATGATATAAAGTGGGAAGCTTGTTAATGGGACACTTCTTTTTCAACTTATGATATGCAGCTCTTTATACCTACTCTAACTCTCAACCTCTCATAGTCGTCAGCAAGTGTGTAGCAAGTGTAAAATCTTTCTTTATCTTTCTTTTCTTTATCTTGCATATAAGAAAGAAAGAAAGAAAATACGTTTATTTGCGGTAAACATGACGCAAAAAAGAACATGAACACAAAAAAAATAAGAAAGGGTTGGGGAAAACATGCGTCACATCCACGCAAAACGGCTATCGCTCAGCATTATGCTGCGACCCTATGCAAGACAGAGCCCCAGCACTGGTTTTCAGCGACAGCCGGCGCCGACGTATTGACGTCGTCCGGTGCAGCAAACAATTATTAGGACGCTGTACTGATGCAGAATACACAAAGAAAAATAATAGTGTAACTATAACACATTACTCGAATAAGTTTTCTTGAAAGTAGAAATGCAGTCGTTGAAGTTAGATTTTTCTGTAAAAAAAAGAGTTGTGCTAAAGCTGGATTTGCTGCACTTTTGTTTTTTATTTATTTATTTATTGCACAATGTACACAAAACAACAACAACAATGTATACATAGTTATAGGCTAGGCTTAAACTATTGATCATATTGTTATGTGATTGTCATTTTACCTGAGCGTCAGACAAGTGGCTCTTTCAGCACCCTAATTGCGTAACACACTATAAATCACAATCTGAATCATTTTGAAGGATATTGCTAATCCATTGCTTCATAAAGTTCGAAAAATGTGTCTGCTCAACAACGAATATAACGCAATGAATGGTGTTGAACTGTCAAAATGTAAGCCATTCCTACTGTTAGTGTGTTAGCTGGATTAACATAATTAAGATGTTCGGTAAATTATGTCAATCAATTTTTAGGGTTCCGTACCTCAAAAGGAAAAAACGGAACCCTTATAGGATCTTTGTTGTCAGTCCGTCCGTCCGTCTGTCAAGACCCTTTATCTCGGGAACGCGTAGAGGTATCTAGTTGAAATTAAAACCATATACTCAAGTCTGCGGTCCCTTGAAGCTGTGAAAAAATCAACCACCTAAGTTAACGTGAAAAAAAAGATACGGCCGTTTATGGCGCAAAAAACGTATATTTCGACACTCAAGGGAATCAAAATGTATATGATACTTTCCGTTGACCTAGAATCATAAAATTTGGGAAGAAGCAAGGCCACGTAGCACAAGTAAAGGGAAAAATCAGAAATCCGTAAATTTGTAGTAAAATAAAAAAATAAAAACAAAAAGTGTGATAAAATATTTACATACCTACAAATTTGTACGGAATCGTCTGTGCGCGAGTCCGACTCGCTCTTGACCGGTTTTTTACTTTTTTTTATCGCTGAAAGAATGACACTTAGCCTTGGTCCTCCGATATCTGTGAGATGCAGAACTAAAATGCACAAATGGAAAGTCACCAGTGTGTGCCCAGAAATCTTGTTTATCTTGTCCTGCCAACCCTGTCACCTGTGTCGGTTTAATTTTAATAGGAATTCATCATTTATCTATCGTCGTACATTCTTTAACTAAAACGGATATTAAAATTTATTGGAATTCATTTGGCTTTAGACACCAACTGTCAAAATATTGTAATCGACTATGATGATGGTCGTGGTCTGATCTATTTTTATTTGATGATGAAAAATATGGAACAACGCTTCTATGAATGAGGGCAATTTTTGAGGTGATTTACGGAAGCAAATTTTCTTGGAAACAAAGACGAATGAATTAAGGCCAAAATATTATGATAGTGTATGACCGGAACACTACAGAGTTGTAAAAGGAGTTCTACGTCATCAGTATAATGACTGGCATAAAACTTTTAGTATCCACTGAAAGTCAGAGATTTTCAGTCTTCACATCGGCTAAAAGTTTATATTATTCATGCCTCTTTATAGTTAAAAGTTTGTAATTATGGCATTGTGTCACATTGCAAGATGAAAAGCATTACTTATTCATAAATAACGAATGATTTTCATCTTGCAATGTCTTGAAATTCTGGCTATGGCCAGAATTTTATTAAGTTATCATCTGCCTAGCCTTTTCCCACAATATGTGGTCGGCTTCCGATCTCACCGGATGCAGCTGAATACCAGTATTCTCCATGCAATGTAAATTGAACATTTTCGAAAAATAGTGTTACAGCGAAATTAGACTGATTTTAGATTTTCTATAGAAACAGAGTTTTCCAGTTATCTTTTTTTTAATATGAGAAATTGTGAAAATGTTCTCTACTAACTTTTTACACCTTTGCATCCTGCTTATGGGTATGAAGTTTCATTAAAATCGGTTCATTCATTTCGAAAAATAAGGGCTTGAAAGTTTGTATGAAGTGCCGTACCTACGTCGTAAACGCTCGTAAAATTACTTTTAAAATAAAATGTAGAATTAAATGAATATCTATACAACCCTAATAACTCGGGCTTAGTTGAAGATCGATGCGCATTGGAAGATGTAGGAGCAGATTTTATTTATAAGAATGTATCAGAGATGTCCGGATTGACACAGCGTTCAGACTAACTTCACGTCTCAATTTAGACGTATGGAAATAAATATCTGCGAAGGAATGTTTGTTCTGTATTAAATTATTTGTTGGGTTAAACCGAAACTTATCTGGTGGTGATGGACCAACTCTGAAATCATCATCTGCCTAGCCTTTTCCCAATTATATTGGGGTCGGCTTCCAGTCTAACAGGATGCAGCTGAATACCAGTATTTTACATGGAGCGACTGCCAATCTGACCTCCACAACCCAGTTACTGGGTAATACGATACCCCTTGGTAAGACTGGTTGTTAGACTTTCGGGTTTCTGACGACCCGTAACGACTGTCAAAGATCTACGAATGACAGCCGGGACCAACGGCTTAACGTGCTTTCCGAGGCACGGAGGGGTCTTGGTATGTAAATATGGTCACTCATCCACGGACCAACCACGGCAAGCGTAGCTTAACTTGATCGATCGAACCGTGCGGCTGTTATTTCTTAGGCACAAGCCCCTCGAATCAACCCTGAAATATGAAAATAATAATAAAAAATCTGCTGTTTCCAACAAAGTGTAAATCTAAATATGCGTTCAAAATGTATGGGAAATAAACATGGCTAAAATGCCAAAATACTTCTTAGGCAAGTAATAGGGATGGTTTTACTTACTAATTGTTACTGTTACTTATTTAAATAGTGTTGTACTTACCAATGGATACAGGGTCTCATATTTAATAGGACCATTGGTGGATGCTGACACAACTACTTTAAGAGGAAGATTTTCATGAAAGTCCAATTTCAGCAGTAGACGTCTGTTCCATTAAACTGTAGCAGTATTATTTAGTGATTCCTACAAACTACATCATGAAGTAAATTCCTGAAACTTAAAACCGGATACACACACTTCGAGTAAGCCACAATTAAAGAGTCCAATATAAACATTAAACAGTTTTTAATCTCCTGAAACACTTTGTTCCCGGAATACTGTACACTGTACAGTCAACCGTACGACAGTATTAAACTTGAACTACAAAAACCACTCTTATTGCGTAGTTGATGGGATGCTTCGAGATTACTAGAGTATTGTTTTACGCTTTACGCAATGACCTAAAAGGGGTACCAATAGTTTAGCACTACGAAAACGGTAACTCAAACAGTACAATTGGCTAACAGATAGTAGATCGCAGATTATTGTTGACATAGAACACAAGAGGATGTTGCTGTCAATTACCCATGCATGTTTGACTGTGCTAAATAATTTGAAGCATCACACAATTTAACTAGAGAGCATGTAAACATTACAGTCAGCCAATAATGTTGATACAACGTTGTTATTGTTACAATTTTGAATTATATGTAGTTGTTAGAACATAAATCAAGGTTTAAACTAACAGATAGGTTGATGAAGCTCAGGTAGGGATACTGAACTAAACTGACACACTTTCTTATGGGCGTAAATCTTGGCTATGAATACTCCTAGGCGAGTGGAGTTAGGTCTGTGCACCCAGTTCCAATGTATTGTTTTCGCATTGAGCATGCAAAGGGCACGTGAAAATTGTTCTTCTAATCTTAATATCTTTCAGGGAAAAGTGTATTTATCTGTTTTTATTAAAGCAATAGAGCTTTAATCTACCTATTTGGGTTTAGTGTCATTTAGTCAACTAATTTACTTTGTAATAGCAGTTGTAGCCCAGTGGTATCCCAGTTGTAGTTCATGAGTTCAAACCCATGCGCCTGCACTTTACTTTGTGTATTGATTTTCATTACCACTGCTCTCAAAACGGTGAAGGAAAACATCGTGAGGAAACCGGCATGTCCTAGAACCAAAAATTCGAAAACATGTGCCATTCATCAACCCGCACTGGGCCCGCGTGGTGCATTACGGCCCACTGCCTCTCACAGAGAGAAAGTCTGTGTCCCAGCAGTGGGGACGTTAAAACATGAATTTGATGCTTTCTATAGAATTGTTGTAGAAGTTGTGTTGTATGTGTTCTATGTTGTAGAATTAACAAACCTGATTTGTTGTTTAAATCTGGTAAATCGAAAACCAGGTAAATTGCGAATCTGGTGAACTGCTCATAAGCCTTTAATACGAGCTCTAGTTCCTGCTAGTAACTTAGTGGTTTATTTATAAACGTTGCTTAAAGTTAAATAATGATTAGCGACTGTTTAACCATACCTACATCTTTGACGTTTAAACGTCACTTAACTTTAAGCAACGTTTATAAATTATGGTTTAAGGTTTACTTATTATAGGGTTACCAACTGTGAGGGGTCCGTGGCTAAATAATAATAGCCGCACAGGTCGATCGGTCAGGTTAAGCTACGCTTGCCGCGGTTGGTCTGTGGATGGGTGACCATCTTTACATACCGAGACCCCTCCGTGACTAGGAAAGCACGTTAAGCCGTTGGTCCCGGCTGCTATTCGTGGATCTTTGACAGCCGTTACGGGTAGTCAGAAGCCCGAAAGTCTGACAACCAGTCTTACCAAGCGGTATCCATCGTATTACCCAGTAACTGGATTGTGGAGGTCAGCTGCATCCAGTTAGACTGGAAGCCGATTCCGACATAGTTGGGAAAAGGCTAGGCAGATGATGAGGGTATAGATAGTGAAATATCTCTCCTACTGCCAATTTCCCTAAAACCCTAGCAGTGGGGTGTGATATACGTGGCGGGATCCGTCGCCATACATAAATAATGAGCTTGTCCGTCTGATGGTAATCGCGACCTCCGGAGATTTAACACTTTTTGTTGCGACTGTCCGGCTAGATACAGGGTGCTAAGATTTCGGCGGTGTTGTTTCTTGTCTTTTTTAAGATTCTGGGGAACTTGGAATGTTCCTCATAATTTCAGCCGAAAGACGTCGACTGCTGGACATAGGCCTCCCCGAAGCATCACAACATTGACCAGTCCTGTGTTTCTAAAAAAGTGATACCTACACAAGAAATGTGTGGAATATTCCTAAGGCATCATAATTAAAGCTCGTAAA
Organism: Oligia fasciuncula; assembly: GCA_963082905.1. Lineage (NCBI taxonomy): Eukaryota > Metazoa > Arthropoda > Insecta > Lepidoptera > Noctuidae > Oligia > Oligia fasciuncula. Next base: position 6,670,621 of record OY720401.1, read on the forward strand.
ATTCGACACGTACATAAAATGGCTCCCGAACATGTCGATCGATCAGGTTAAGCTACGCTTGCCGCGGTTGGTCTGTGGATGGGCGACCATCTTTACATACCGGGACCCCTTCGTGCCTCGGAAAGCACGTTAAGTAAGTCCCGGCTGACATTCGTGGATTCCCAACTATGTTGGGGTCGGCTTCCAGTCTAACCGGATTTAGCCGAATACCAGTACTTTACATGGAGCGACTAACTATCTGACCTCCACAACCCAGTTACTGGGTAATAAGATACTTGATAAGACTGGTTGTCAGACTTTCGGGCTTCTGACTACCCGTAACGACTGTAAATATAATATTTCTATCAAAAATATTTAGCAATGTTTACACCAACTTCAAAGGGAGTGTGTAAGCAATAGGCAAACCAGAAGTTAGATGTTGGTTTGCAAATTTCAAACAATGAGGCAAGCTATTGAAACAGTAGGTGTGTCAGCAAGGTTCTAAGCTGCATGAAGTAGGAACGTGCTGGGCTAAAGTTCATCAGTAAATAAGTAATGACAGCTATTAGCTCATAGAAATATGTAGGTATTGGATTACATAACGATATACCAGTTGTCTTGGAAAATGATGGGCATATTATGGAGGTACCTACATTAGGCATTATGATTTCTGGATTTTACAAAATAGTTCGTATTAATGTATTTAATACCGCAAAACTTAATCTATACCAACAAATACAGGAATATCGTCATATAAAAATAGACTCGATGGAAAAAGAAATTTTCTATTTTCTAAAAATAATATCTACATCTACAACTTTATCAGACTCCCATCCATCCATCTTCCTTCCACTTTAAAAATAAAAATTCACGACCGTTCTAATAATATTCATACAGCCGTCAGATCTGACAGTTCACTTTGACATCACCCTGTAGACATTGTAGGGTTCCCGCAATGTATCGCGATAATATGGGTATATTTCAAAGACACCTATTTTATTCAGTAGCAACGATATGTGTTCGACGTTGATTTATTTATTGTTATCTGCTACACCCCTTAGTGATAGGGTTTGAAGACAGATACTTTTGGAAGTATTGAGTTCTTGTAGGGTTGGTTCTAAGAAACAGGAATAGATTTACTGTTTTTTAGAACCTTAATAAAACTGTTAAATTCACTGAAAGACAACGTACCTACAGCCTAAACTGCTAGGTCTAGAAGCATGAAATTTTGCGCAAGAGTTCCTTATATAACGAAAGTTGGCTATAAGGTAGAGTTTTTGAAAATTAATCCCCTAACGGGGTTAAATGGGGATGAAAGTTTATATGTAAGTTCGTCATTTCTGTCGATGGCAAAATCTATTTGGCTTGTATTTAAATTACTTGTTGATGTAATCTTAAACTTGAAGATGTAGGTTATCATCACATGGTTTTAGTGTTATTTTGTCACCGAAATTATCGAGGGCCCAGGGTTCCGGAGGTATTTTGTAGTATACTGAACCACTCACTCGGGAGTAAAAGACTTCGTATTCCGTTCTCTCCCAGGGGAAGTTGAAGACTTACTGGAGTAAATATACTCAGAGAAAGTACCTAGTAGGTGATCGATATGCAAGAGGATGAAGGGTACGAGGTGCCAATACATCAGTCCGATGCCAATGTATGGAAATACATGCACGTTGTAATGGACGGACATTTAAAAGCGTCTTTATACATTTAGTAATTATAATAAATTAAATATTTTTTTAAAACATTTAAATAAAATAAATATTTTTTTAAAACATTTCAATAATTTTAATAATTTTTAATAAATGACATAGTTATGAATGAATGAATACTACTGTGATTTTAAACTAACGTCTTCAGTAGAATACTTGAAATATATTAATTGTTAAGGGGGGCCTGGTGACATGACTTACAGGTTTTCTAAAAAACTTAGTTTAGGCGCCAGTCTTCCACAAATTAAGTACAAAATTGTATCTGTAGGCTAATGTAACTTTAAGTTGTAATTTGTGGTAAGAAAATAAATCTATTCTATTTTATTTCCATACATTTTACTTCCCTGTGTTATCGTGATGCCGTGACGTGGACGTGGACGTCCACGATAATATCGTCAGGATTGAAATTATAAAAACGCACAGTGGCTAGTACTATATGATTAGGTATCTCTAAGGTAATAAATGAAGTATTATAATTATGATGAACCTTGTAGAAAATCAGCGTAAAGTAGGTAGTAAGCGAAGTGTTATGACGTCTTAATAGATAAAAGTCATGACCTTTCTTGAATGAATATTCTTCCTAAAAATCTTACAACTATTGAATTAAAAAAACCCAACACAAACTACTTATTATCCAACATAAAAATTGATTACGAATCTACGTCTAAACATAATAAATAACAAACAAGTAGATATCAATCAGTAAAAAGAATGTGTTAAGGAAGCTAAGACGTCAACAGACGGTAGTGAGTAATAAAAATGTTAGCGAATCGATCATTTTAATGGAAACGTGAGTTTTATCACGAGGTCCTAATTATTATGTACTATTTATATTTTGTACATTGTGTGTAGTAGATTGTGTGATGGTCACTAATTGTATAAGGATTTGTCCTCCAAGTTCCTTCGTGAGCGTGGTAGCTTGCATATTTTATATCGGCATTTTCTTGTAGTGACTGGTATGTTCATCTTAATTATCACCTTTAGAAGACTCGATGGTTAAGAAATTGATTAAAATTTTCTTATGTGTTTACGATTAATGAAGCTTCTACTTCGAAGTCTAGGTCATCTATTATCTTGGAAGTAGACTCTTCGATTACTATAGTTACTTTCTCATCATATGCCAAATTCGTTTGAATATATCTAAGAAAAACCTTGGTCACCTACATATACATGAATTTAAGATCCATTGGTTAATTAAGTTTGGGTTCTCTAAAAAAGCGCCACATAGTGTCTGCAATTTATCAGCGAATGACGTCACTGAAACGTTATTTATAAAAGTAGTTTTTTTGTAAAGAGTTTTTTCTCTTACCGTAAAGTCAAACCCCGCTGCCATTATTGTCATGGCAACCGTCATTACGGCCGTTATGTGTCGGTCAAAGCTCTTCTAGGAAACTGTAGCTTTAGTCAAACCCATTCCTGTTCGTAATTGTGCAAGAATCTCAACACCTGACACAACAATACATGTTCCTAGATCAGCTCCACCTGGCTTTGGTTATATAAACTTTAAGCGATTTATTACCATTAATAGCATTATAATTGATTCCGTTCTTGTTAACAATACGGTTCACGCATATCATTTCGTGCCATTCATTCAGTGAGATCACTTTATCACTAACTTTTTGCTTTACTGGAATATATTTATTTATATTCAATGATTCTATGGGAACGTAGTTAGTCAGTACTTCGTGATTTACTCATGATTTGATGACGTATTCGAGTCCCGATGGTTGTATAATTGCTGAGAAGTCGTGAACTCTTCGAGTGTTACTTTTGCGTAAATGGCTGATTGTGTTGTGACTAATCGGGGGCTTGTTTCCACTGTTACGGTTTGTTTGGGGACGTTTTCAGATTTTATCTAATGTGTTTTCACGTGTCTCAATTTTTCGTTCATGCATTTCTGTTTAATCAAACAATATCTTTTACGTTAAAGTTGGTTAGGTACAGGTGAGACCCAGAGAATGACTGTAGGTCAATCTTTGACTTTTATCTGTAGTTAATTACTTGTCTGCAAGGGAATATTTCGATCTGATAAATAGAATAGGTATTCAGCTGCATCCGGTTAGACTGGAAGCTGACCCAAACATAGTTGGGAAAAGTCTATGCAGATGATGAAATAGAATAGAATTTGGAATATCTTATTTAACTTATTACATTACCATGTTGTATGGCGATGCTTAGCCTCTGGCCAAGGTAAAAGCCAGCCCTTGGGTCACGGGAAGTGTCAACCAGCCGTTTCGAAATATCTTTAAAAAGACCATGAGCACTCGGACCCCACGGCCCGAGGGTTTCAACCCCAAACGGCTCGAAAATATAATTCTAAGCATCTATGGCTCAGCATCGCCATACAACGTGGTAATGCCGCTAGTCTCTTCGGTACATTACCAGTCGACAGCGATGCGGATGAGTTTTTCGACGCTATTTTCTGTATAGTTTTAGTTAAATTAGAATTTAATTTTGTTATTTTTACATAATCATAGTGACCTTATTGGTGATGTTCTTGAGAAAGGTCAAGTGCGTAATACTCGCACCGACGCGCGTGTATGACCAGATGTATGAAGGTACACGAGGCAAAAGGAGTATGTAAGGATCGTAGTAGGTAGTGCAGGTAGTGGTGTAGGTTCTGCCTACCCTCACGGGAAGAAGGCGTGAGTTTATGTCTATATATGTTGTGTTGTTTAACTTAGTTGACTGAAGACTTGTACAAGTTGTTGTGAGTACAAGTTGGCACCAAAGTTTTGCAGTTGACACCAATAATGATAAGGTCTATAACAAAATACTCGTACATGGTATCGTCTAATAATGGAACCAAACCCCATCTCAGCGCACGTCCTTTACGCCAAACGAGGACATTCGCACGTCTCACAACATTATGCACACAGTATTGCTATTAGCATAGCGAATGCATTATTACAATATGTCATGTGCAACTCTAACTCGTTGATAAATATATCTAAACATTTGATAGCAATAGCGATTTGTTCCTTACTAATTGCTGGGTGATTCGTAATTCGTGCTTGTTATTATAAATTGTGGTTGTTCCTTTTGGTATGAGATGTAGATAATGTAGCACTGTTTTGAGCACGATCGCCATTAATCCGTAGAATGCTTGTTCACGTCAGGTATTCTGGCGAATCTGCTTGTCCATCGGTCTGACGTGTCCTTGTCCATCGTATTTAGGGGCACAGATTGGATTGTAGGTCAAAAGTCTTAACATTAGATGATGTCTTTCTCGGTATGCTTCGCATGAATAGAACTAGGTAGGTACTCCATCAGATACTATGTAGACTTGCCTTCATTACGATCGGTAATATACCTAGGTAGGTATATGAACTAGACCTGAAGACCAGTTCTCGTGCTTAAAAACCGTTCAAATTCAAGTCGCAATCGCATCTTAGCGACAATCAATGTCAAAAACTTGTCAAAAGTTTATGAAAATTCATTATAAATTTGACAGATGAAAATGAGATAATACGAACTTCCTGAAAGGCTCCTTCAAACAGGCGCGAAGCGCGATAAAATCACGCGCGACACAAAGGCACCGCAAGTCGCGCAACGAGCGGTGCCTTTGTGTCGCGCGCGATAATATCGCGTATCGCGGCTGTTTGTAGGAGCCTTAAAAATACGGGAATTGTAAAAATTTTGTAAAACAAGAGCATCAGAGGGATGCTTTTGTTTTACAAAATGTTTGTAATGGAAGGACCTTGTTGAGGGGTCTTGTTTTTACATAAGCATTTCTGTATTTTTATTTGACCTGCGAATTATAAAAATATAAGTATACCTCAGGCGCAGTGGTGGCCCAGTGGTAACGGCCGCGACTTACAAGTTGTAGGTCGTAGGTTCGAACCCAGACAGGCGCTTTACTTTGTGTAAATTATTTCATCACCACTACTCTCAAAGCGGCGAAGGAAAACATCGTGAGGAAACCGGCATGTTCTAGAACTAAAAATTCGAAGACATGTGACATGTGCCAACCCGCACTGGGCCCGCGTGGTGGATTACGGCCCACTCCCTCTCACCGAGAGGAGGCCTGTGTCCCAGCAGTGGGAACATTATGGGCTGATTATGTAAGTATACCTCATAATACTTGACAGTCACATCGTCTTCATACTGATGAGAAGCATTTTTTATATACATTGTATACCTACCCACGTAGCTCTTCATATACAATAATTGATGACTGTCTGTCTGTGCGCTGATTACCACTAGACGAATCACACCATCGCACCCTTTGACCCAAAATGCTTGACAAATGGCTTTAAAATTGTATTATAGTTTCAATAGACTTCAACAGATAATGAAAATGGAACTTTTGAACCAAGAAGATAGAGTTGATTTCGGTCTGGTGAGTGCTAATTTGAAGTGTTGTTTTTTTGGCTGATAGATTCTGGTTTGTTAACTCTCTTGATTATATTCGATTATAGTCTTGTTATTGTTGTAATAAATAACTTATTAAAAAGTTTATCTTAACAAGTAAGAATTGGGAAAGCTTTAAGTTATAAAGAGTGCAGTGGTGGCCCTGTGGTAATGAGCCCGACTTACAAGTTGTAGATCGTGGGATCAAACCCAGGCGCAGCGCCGCTTTACTTTGTGTAAATAATTTGATCATCACCGCTCTTAAAACGGCAAGGAAAACATCGTAAGGGAACCGGCACGTCCTAGAACCAAAAATTCGAAGACATGTGGCATCCACTGGTCTCGCGTGGTAGATTACGGCCCACTCTTTCTCTCACCAAGAGAAGGCCTGTGTCCCAGCAGGGGGAACGTATTAGGCTGATTATATATCTTATAAAAATGTCATCACAAGTAAATTAGATAATCATGTAGTCATTCCTTCGTGGGAGAAACAGGTGATTTTTTTTTTGATCTTATAAAGAAGATTTGAAGAAAAAAAAACTTTAATATCCCGACGACTTCCTTCCACAATGTACCAATCAAACCTCAACAAACCACAAAAGATAAAAATCCAATTTATATAGGAAGACAATTCTCACTTAAAAAGGTCCCATGATAAAAAACCTAGTCATCCAACGCGGGACGATAAACCGACTTTCGTATCATCTATCAATCGTACATGGAGAAGCCAGCAGGGGATCTACTATTAAATTCGTCATTCCCACCAATGAACACACTAGACACAGTAAAACACAGAGTAACAATCTCCATACAAAAAAATATGGGTAGGAACGACACTGTGTCTGCAGTTGGAACAGTGTCTATCAACAAATAAAAAGAGACGCCTACAACATCTTAAATAGAAAAAACAATTACATTCATGACATCTCACAGTGGTTTTTTTGGTCGCCATCTCGATCTGGTGTTTCGACATTGAATGACAGTATTAATTTCATTTTGTATTACCGCATGCGGAGCGCCTTATAGACTACACTGTCTTGACTGCGTAGGATTCTCCCAACTACAAATAGATGAAGGGTGATGACAGAATTATAATTCTGATGATCCGTTAGTAGCTTTAGGCTACCAAGCCTTTTCCCAATAAAATTAAAATACACTAGATTTTAATTTACTACAAAAAAATCAATAGTGGATGTAGCGGTATCTACAACGCCACATGCGAACAACGCGTCATACTGACGTCACGCAAAATCCTGCATCGCGCAAGCAGAGTTTACCGCGCAACTAGCATAGATACAACGGCCCGACATGAATCATCGGGCAGTAGTCCGCCAGACACAACACCCGTCTGGTCGGAAGATCCTCCCATTTTTTAATAGAGTATGAGTGAACTTTACACCCTGTTCCCCATACCTCTATAGTGGATAAGTTCCAAGTCCTTCGGGTAACGGAATCCCCGAAAAGATCAAATATTTCTATGTTTTACGATGTTTTAAAACGTATTCATGATATTCTTCTTCAGGTACAAGGGAGCATGGCTGCCCTGGAATATCTGATGGAGGTGGTAGCCGCTCTCGGCTGTTTGCTCGAAGAAAATTAAAATTAATCTATTTCGCCTTTTAACAATTCATTCAATAGAAAAAATGACAACTCAGGGAAAAGAAAAGTTCAAAGTTTCTCTAAAAGTCTAAATAATGACAGAACTAAGATACCTCTATGACATCAACGACCACAATTACGTACTACACAATCGGAAGAACAAGATACCGAATACCGATACCAATTACTACACAGTCACCAGCATTGATGAGATCCCATCAGGCCGTCACCACAAGTCAATACACCTAACCAATTGTCTCTACCACACTAAAAACGAGTCATTTAACAATCCCAGGTGAGATGAAGTCACGTAACGAATTTGGATTGGTGCTTCTTTCTAATGAACTATTTAATGTCAAACGTCTCGAAAGTAGATGCAAAGTATAAGCGGTAGCGTTAAAGGATTTGATTAATGAAAAGCTAAGTAACTGGCTACGCAGTAAAACCCCCTAATAACGAGTTTCAAGTGAGTAATGATTTCTAGTTTTAGACTTCACACATTCATATTTTTCTCTTCTTGTTCTCACACACTATTGTCTACATTTCTTTTTACTTCTCCTTTCGTAGGTCTGCTGGAAGAAATTTCTTAAGAAATTAGCAGTACCTTTGTACTCAAATTATAATTATGTCATATCCCTATGTATTTTACTGTGTGTACATAAATTATAAAATAAATAAATAAATGATTGGTGTTATGTCATAAGTTTTCATTAAAGGCACTTTTGAACGTCAAAAATTACAACAAAATAGAATTGATTCTAGTCGCCCATTCCAAAAGGTAGTTTCGTTCGTTTCTTCAGGATCTAACACTAAATAAAGGAAATAGAAAAAAAAAAATGTTGGAAAGTGCTACATCGATAAAAGAAGAAGATAGGTACCAATAAGAAGAAAATAAGAAATATTAAGCCCATATGATTATGAATCAGTATTTCAAAATTATTTGCAAAAAAAAAAATTATACACCTTTCATTGTTTGCACCACACACGTTTGTCGTCGACCGGCGCCTGCGCCACCGTGTCACAACAAAATAAAGCCTGTCCCGACCCAGTTCCCACAGTAGCAGATACTTAGACATGTCACCAAATATTGACAAACAGAAGGCCAATCGTTGTGTCTTCTCTATCGACTGTATTGTCGCAATAAATCCCCATAAATGAGGTCCTTTAGTTTGATCTAGCACATAAACAAACAGTTTGTCATGGGCCATCAGACGTCATGAAGATGTCTGACTATCCACCCAATCCTACATATGAATTTGCCCTTAATTTACTGCCTATGTCAAATCTCAGATTTAATATTAATTCAGTCAAAACTTGTATCTACTCTCAAAGCTGGAAAAGCTTGGAAATAAAAACAGTCAGCAAGTGCTTTTACTATAATCCGACTTTTAATTAGCTGCAGTAAAATGACACTTTTTAGTAACTCATTTCGGACTGAGTTTAGAGATACTAAGCATGTCAAATAAGTTTCGTTTGTTACACTAATACTGTACTAGAAAAACAAGATTTGGTTGATGGCCGCGAAAAAAGACAAAAAGACACCAATTTCAGTCATTTATGTAACACATAAGCTGTCATTTTACTGCACCTAATTAAAAGTCCGACAATAGCATAATCAGCCTATAATATTCCCACTGCTGGGACACAGGCCTCCTCTCTGTGAGAGGGAATGGGCCGTAAACCATCACACGGGCCTATTGCGGGTTGGTAGATGTCAAATGTCTTCGAATTTTTGGTTCTAGGACAGTTTTTCCATCACCGTTTTGAGAACAGTGCTGATTAAATAATTTACACTGGAGTAAAGCGCCTGTCCGATTTCGTACCTACCACCTTTTTACACTTATAATATCATTGGTACCTACTACATAAAAGTCGCGGCCATAACCACTGCGCCACTAAATGCTCTCAAAAAAACGCGCTCGCTTTTACTAAAGCGCAAAATAATGAACCTTTATAGGGTTCCGTACCCAAAGGGTAAAAACGGGACCCTATTACTAAGACTCCACTGTCCGTCTGTCTGTCTATCACCAGGCTGTATCTCATGAACCGTGATAGCTAGACAGTTGAAATTTTCACAGATGATGTATTTCTGTGGCCGCTATAACAAGAAATAATAAAAATAAAATAAAGTTAAAAATTAAAGGGGTATAAAAGAAAGGTTTTTTTTTCGGCATTTTATGCCTCGTGGTACGGAACCCTTCGTGTGCGAGTCCGACTCGCACTTGGCCGGTTTTTCGCCGTCTATCTACAATCTTAGTATTGCCGTCAACATCACCCAGAAAATTGTCAACAAGCATAATGGGAATTCTGTACTCACCTGTAATGTGGACGTGTCGTCCGAAATTGTAAACTGGTTAGGTTTTTTCTCAACACGCTATCGAAATAACTCATGTTATAAATAAGTTATCGAGAAACGTGTCGGCTTTTAAAACTGTTTTTCGTAATGAAGATCGATTTTGAGAAGTTCTTGGCCTTTGACTATGAGATTCGGACTTTTGGCTTTCCGATGTGAATATGTAATTTGTCTCTTGGAGAATTTATGATTAGCTTCCGCCCGCGGCTTCGCCCGCGAGGTATGTCGATAAAAACTATCCTATGTCCTTCCCCGGGATGCAATCTATCTCTCTGCCAAATTTTAGCGAAATCCGTTCAGTGGTTTAGGTGTGAAAAGAGACAGACAGACTGACAGAAAGACAGACAGAGTAATTTTAGAATATATTAGTATGGATGATGAATTTCACTGGACAAAATATTTTTTTTGATTTACTTTTATATGCGTTTTGTTCACATGTTTAGCGCTGCCCTTTGACATAAATATAAGGAAAACATTTGAGCAGCCAAATTATACAAAAGCTGAATGAATGAATACCACATTCATGTTTCAATCAAAGCTATATAATCAGCTTATAATGTTCCCACTGCTGGGACACAGGCCTACTCTTGGTGAGAGTAAGACTGGGCCGTAATCCACCACGCGGGCCCCGTGCAAATTGGTAGATGTCACATGTCTTCAAATTTTTGGTTTTCGGACATTTTTTTTTTCCTCACAATGTTTTTCTTCACCGTTTTGACAGCAGTGGTGATGAAATAATTTACACAAAGTCAAGCGCCTGTCTGGGTTCGAACCTGCGACCTACAACTGCCTAGACTTACAACCGAGAGATACCAGTATCAAACTCAAACTTAGTCAAAAAGATGAAGTTAGTTGCCCAATAGAGGTATGAGGACCAGGGTGTAAAGTTCACTCATACTCTATAAAAAAAAGGGAGGATCCTGCCACCAGACAGGTGTTGTGTCTGGCGGGCAACTGCCCGATGATTCATGTCGGGCCGTTGTATCTATGCTAGTTGCGCGGTAAACTCTGCTTGCGCGATGCAGGATTTGGCGTGACGTCAGTATGACGCGTTGTTCACATGTGGCGTTGTAGATACCGCTACACCCATTCCAGACCGTAGTAAGTTCCTATGGAGACGATCCTTGAGAATTTTCTGTATTCGTTAGATTTTTTTTTGTCTTTTCTTTTTTTTTTTGCGGGTGGGAAGTCATCAAATGTCAAATGTCTTTCCATACCGTGACCCCTCCGTGCCTCGGAAAGCACGTTAAGCCGTTGGTCCCGGCTGTCATTCGTGGATCTTTGACAGTCGTTACGGGTAGTCAGAAGCCCGAAAGTCTGACAACCAGTCTTACCAAGGGGTATCGTATTACCCAGTAACTGGGTTGTAGAGGTCAGATAGGCAGTCGCTCCATGTAAAATACTGGTATTCAGCTGCATCCGGTTAGACTGGAAGCCGACCCCAACATAGTTGGGAAAAAGGCTAGGCAGATGATGATGATGATGGGAAGTCATCAAATGACCCCTCCCGCTCTGGGTGGAGCGGAAGGGAGTGTCAGACTCTTACTGACTAAAACCTACCCGTGTTCCTTCCTTAGCCCTTTATGTTCCGGGCCAACGGTAATCCTTTCGGACAATCCCGCTGACCCGGCAATCCCGCTGACCCGGCAATCCTTTTGTCTTGTAATTCGAATGTCCAAGCAAAGTTCACATGATTTTCTAACTACCTCCACGCAATAAAGGCGTGTCGTAATTAATGTGTCTTCTTTTGCATCTCAATGAAAGTTCCTCCAAAACCTGTTTGAAGCTAAAAACTAGAAATATTCCATGACACACGATAAATTGTCTGCTCGTACTTTCAAATTGTCGCCGATACGGTATCGTAAGCAATTGTTGTGAAACTTGTTTATCCACCAATTAGTAGATATTAGGCATAAAATGTTTTACACGCAAAAAATGGCGTTGACTCGATGTGAATGAATGGGACAATTATTATTTTGTCACGGATAAGGCGTGTCGCAGAAAAGCATGGAGAATGGACATGGCTGTCACATGAGAATCCAACAGTGATTTAAAGCCGGTTCTAAAGGCACCAGAAGGCACTGAACAGCACCTAATTGCGTAACACACTTTCAATCTGAATAATTTTTAAGGATATGGCTAATCCATTGATTCATATGTTCGAAACATTTGTCTGCTCAATAACGTAAAGAACGCAATGAATGTTGTTGAACTGTCAAAATGCAAGCCATTGCTAGGGTGTTACGCAACTACCCCATTGGCCATCTCCATACGAAATTCCATTTTGGGAGGCGCAACTAGAATCAAATCAAATCAAATCAAAAACTGCCTTTTAAGTGTCCATTTAAAATAAATGAATTGACTTTGAGTGGATCAGCTGATATATTCCGTAAGAATCTCACCGTGAAAACTTAGTTGAAGTGAGCGTGAGGTGTGCTGTAAATAGTGTCAATCCTTAGAATTAGATGGAATGACAGCTCACTTCAAGCGCACTTCACATGTTTTCACGGTGAGAATTTTACAAAACAACAGTGCGATTCTGTAACCATCTCACCGTGAAAACTTAGGTGAAGTGAGCGTGGAGTGAGCTGTCAATAGTGTCAAACTCACTTCACCTAAGTTTTCACGGTGAGATTTTTACAGAATCGACCGGCAGACCGAGATTTCGTATGGAATTGTCACGAGATAAGTGTCGATACAGGTCGTAATTACAATAGCGTTTGGATGTTAGGTAGTCTTGTTCAAACCATATAAGAAAGCTAGAACATGGTACAGACGCACATCAAGCTACCCGAAACTGTCAAATTTTCACAATCAACCTTGAACCTAATGCTTTAGCGATAATGTTGAAAATCTATTAAAGAAATTTTACAGATTGTAGTAGCTTGACGTGCTGGTGACTGTACAATAGATATTGCAGTCTGCTTTCTAAATATGTATCAATTCTAGCTTCCGCCCGCGGCCGGCTTCGCCCGCGTGAATGTCCGAATTTGCCATCGAAGCAGAAAGTAGCCTATGTCCGATCCCAGGATACTCTATATTTATATTATCTCCTTGACAAATTTTTATATATTATACTATCTCCTTGACAAATTTTATCGAAATCCGTTCAGTGGTTTAGGCGTCAAAAGGTTACACAGAATATAGACAGAGTTACTTTCGAAAATATATCTAATATTAATTAGTATTTAACATTATGAATAATTAATTCAGATATCGGTGCCTAAATGCTAATCTATATTATTTTGTCGTCTACATTTCAAAATAGACTCTTAATATTAACGACACTAATCGGTTGCGATATCTATTCAAAAAAACTACTAATTAGATAAATACTGTGATTTATTATCTTCTTAATAGTTTCAACTGTTATAATTCTTTAATTAACACAGTAAAAGATACGAGCAGGTGTGACACCGTTGTTTTTCTAAATTGATTTTGATACGATTTTCACCATATTTTAGAGAACTTATTCTAAACGATTTATATGTATAATACTGCTTTGGGTAAGGCATAATAAGAGATCGCTTCACGCCCTGAGTATTCCTAAATGCTTCAGGATGCTGTTGGGACTCCCGCGCTATTGTAGTGCGTCCGGTATTATGTTCGCAATTGCGCATACCGATGATTTTTACGCCATAATGCGCTACAAAACAAATTCCATCTTGTCAATTTATTTATTGATTTATTGGATCGCCAACAGAGCAAGAGTGCAGTCTAGTTCTAACAGGTTCCTAAGTATGTCGATAGAAAAGTACGATGCACCTTCGTTGTCACATGCTGTGGAGGTGCTGGTCAGAAGACCCCACCGCTAACCTTACAATTTTCTTTTTGTGTTTGTTTACTAACAATAGTTTTTAAGAACAATGTTACTAACAATTGGGCCTAGTTGCCATAAATAAACAAATATTTAATTATTTTAATTTAATACATTAATACAAATACCTACCTACATATAATTAAACCCTAAAAAATAATCAGTCACAATTAATTGGTTGGTTGGCAGAAAATGCCTCAGGCCGACCGCCTTTGTACAGTATTTTTTTACTTGTGCATAAAGTTATGTTTTGTCAAGTCGTAAAATCCGTACGAAGCAGGGGCGAGTCGCTAGTAATGATTATGCCTATTTGCTGGTTATCTATTTTGTAGGAATTGTAAGTTACAGAGGCTAGTCGATGATGTCTGGCTGGAATGAAGTGGCTGAAGAATCAGAGTTTCCTGGGCAGCTGTTTTTAATACTTCCGGTATGATATTCCAGAGTATTTCGATGTTGTCATCCATTGAGTTGTATTTTTCAGTTTACCGTTAAGGATAGCAAGACCTAAAGACACCATGATGTTCCGAATCAAAGTGTTTCTTAGATGAATAGTATCTAATATTAATGTTATTGAACTTGGTGTGTTCGTTTTTGTTTATGTTTATCGGGATGCAGACGAGTCAGGAGGATACTTTTATTTTATTGCAAGCTAGCGGCCCGCCCGCAGCTTCGAAAGGGTGCAACTGTTTTTTTTTAATTTCCGAAATTTTCTTTCATACTAACCTTGTCCTGGCAATAACGAACAGAACAAAAAAAGAATTATCCAATTTAGTGCAGTCATTCGGAAATTATGCGCGTACAGACATTTAGGTGACTTTGTTTACCATAGCATATTCGTGTTTTATACTACGTAAGGTTTTTTTTTTTTTTTAAACGTTGCCCCACTAGGAATTTCTCCTGAGTTGTGGGTGCGTTTACAAACATTTAAACTCATCTCGGAACAACTACTTGTAGGTCATATAAATATTTGTTCCGTGCGGGAATCGAACCCGCGACACGCGGCGCAGCAGTCAATTGGTTAACCGCTGCGCCAACCGTGCCGTCAAAAGGTTGACTCAATACCCATAAGTCCAACGACAAAAATCTAATGATTTTTATACGTTTCAATCAACTCAACCTATTGCAGTCCACTGCTGGACAAAGGCCTCTTCCAGCACCCCGTCTTCGGCCTTCCGCATCCAGTCGGTCCCAGCCACCTTTATAAGGTCGTCGGTCCATCTAGCTGGAGAGCTTCCCGCGCTACGCTTGCCGACTCTTCTCCAGGACTCATCTGCTCCATCGCCATCGGTCCTTCACCTCCACCTGGCCTGTCATCCTGCTACTTCAGCGTACCTAGTCTGCAAGCTGTCTCATTTAATATTGCATTTATAATATAAGCCAGTTAAAATCTGACGGATTCCGACCTTGGAAAAAATAAAAAATAGCAGACAAAAATATTTTATTATTTATTTTCTTTTCATTCGTGACTGTCAACAGCGAATCACAATTTTGTAATTACGATTACAACTAGCCATTTTGTGAACAAAAAAAATCGAAGATTCGCCAGCGAGACGAATGTCAAATTATATTACTTAATTGCAATGACACCGTGCAAGCGTGTGAATCCTCAATTTGAAGGAAAAGGACATGATGTAACGGTTTGCGATTTTTGTGCGCACACGCACGGTGTTTATAATAGAATTTCCATTGGGTTTTTTTTATCTTTTCCTGTAATAGAAGCAGCTTGTCTTCTGCGTTATTTCCTGCTGTAATTAAGCTTCTTGATTTTGTGACCCGGAAACGTAAGGGAAAAGAAAGAAATAAAATACGTTTATTTGCGGCAAACATGACGCATAAAAATAAAAACACAAGCTAAAAAAAAACAAAATAACAAATTGGGAGAAAGTATGCGTCACATCTACGCAAAACGGCCATCGCTCAGCATAATGCTAAGGAAACTTGTATGGATTTCAGAGGTTGGGGTTTTAGTCGATAGGAGTCCGACATAACCCTCCGTTCTTCCCAGACGGAGGGTATCCATGAGGAATATCCCAAGAAACAAAAAAAAAGGTTAGGCAGTAGAACCTCATTTTATTATTATACAAACAAAGACAGATATATAATTTGGGCCGAGCTTTACCTATGTGATGTTATTATCTCTACAATATATAATTTAAGTTATTATAATCAGTGACGTCAGGTTATGTATAAACAGACTTGACAGTTGGTTTTCCCCCTATTTTTAATTCTTGTCACACCATTTTATTTTGCATAAAATTGATTTTAATTAGATAATTATGGTGATGTCGCAGACAGAGCGAAGAATTCTTAGCAAATACTCGTTTTATAATCTAACAAATTATAAAAAAAAAAAAATGTTAATCGTTTGATTAAAGTTAAATTTACTCCAATACAGTTGCGTAAGTTCAACAAGATTAATTTTGTTTATTGGATCTTAACACCTTTGGAGGTGCTCAATCAAGATTGGGCAACACAACCCAACATAACTCATACAGTGGTAGACCGCGAAATCCAATTTTTCTTACGGTTTTTGCAATTTTCAAGTCAGTGTCAGGTTGCATCTTGATCAAAATATGATTCGCAACTATAACAGGTACGTATTTGCAGAATTATAATCATTAATACATATTTCTAAGTTAGATTTGTACAATAATGAACAAATCTCTTGTGGAAAAGTGCTTAAGGAACAAATTTATCTTAAAGAGATATATTAATGATTCTAATGACTATAATTCTGTAAAAACATATCTATTATTGTCGCGAATCATATTTTGATCAAGATACAATCCAACACTGACCTGCAAATTGCAAAAAAAGTATGAAAATTTGAATTTCGCGGTCTACCACTGCGCATTCACCATAAAGCATTTATTTCAATTAAAACGTTCATGCACTTTTGAATTGTCAAAGAATCGACCATTTAGTCGGAAAGTTGAAGCTAGTTGACATAATATCACGCCTGTAATCCTTCAAGGGTTCGGCAGAGATCTACACTCACGTTTCACAAGTTAGGTATGTTTAAGTCCCATGTAATAGAAGGGCGAGCCTATTGCCATCAACCGGACACAAATCCAGACTCCAGGGTGCTACTGAGAAATTATAGTTGGAAAAACCCAATAACACTAATTTATTTTGTTTTGTAAGGGAAAGCTAAGAGTAGTATATTAAAAATAAACAGAAACAGAAGAAACAGAACAGAAGAAAACAGTTTTTGCTCCGACTTGCAATTTTCCAGAGTCCAATCATCGTTTCTCTAAATAAAAACAAAATCGAAACGACAACAGTTGGCTTTTACAATGAATGTCAAATTATTTAAGGCCAGTATTCATCATCATCTGCCTAGCCTCTTCCCAACCATGTTGGGGTCGGCTTCCAGTCTAACCGGATGCAGCTGAAAACCAGTATTTAACATGAAGCGACAGCCTATCCGACCTACACAAACCAGTTACTGGGTAAATACGATACCCCTTGGTAAGACTGGTTCTGGACATTCGGGCTTCTGACGGCCGTAACGACTGCCAAAGAACCACGTCTGACAGCCGGGACCACCGGCTTAACGTCCTTTCCAAGGCACGGAGTACCAATAATAGACTGTATAATCTATGGCACGGAGGGGTCTTGATATGTAAAGATGGTCTTTCATCCACGGACCAACCGCAGCAAGCGTAAGCTTAACCTGTTATTACTTAGCCACAAGCCAGCAAATATTATTAACAATAAAAATAAAAATCTTATGTGACCGCATTGCCTAATTTTTGCACGGATTATTCGTAATAATGTGACCTCTTCACACTTAATTCTGTCTCCTCTCTCAACTCAACATCTGTCCTCGATGCGAATTAGTTACTTTACGACATTATAAAAAAAAACTCTTGAAACAAAATTGCGTTACTACATCGTGTATGTACTCAAAGGCCATTCCAATTAAAGTAATCGACATTTGCATAGAAAATGCGCGTATCAATACGAATTTACGGATGAGATAGGATTTTGGTGTGGTGTAAGTGAGAAGCTTGTAGAGCAATGGATCTTATATTTAGTCAACAAAAATGACTTAGTGTAATTGATTGTATCGGTTACTAAGAGGGGTCCTCTCGTTTCCCAGCTTAAAACTTGTCAACTTAAATCAAACTTAGATGAAAACATCTTGGTCTTCTTCGTGTCGCTGGCATGATATTTATTTAAATTTGGTTGGCCCATAACTTTACCTTATAATACTTATCGGTGGCAGCGCAGAGGTCACTGTGGCTGCATATTTTGGGCCACAGAGGGCAGGTTAGAAGGTGGAGCATAGTTTGTGATTCAGCTCAACATCCACATCTTGCTGCCGTTCCGTCGAGGTAGCCCCACTTAACGAGGTTCGACTTCCATCTTCCCACTTGGGTTCGGCGACGGTTCAGGGACTTCCAAAAAGATGATGAAAACTGAAAACCGGATACTCATTTCTGCAGTTTCATACTGTAAACTGACATTGAGTAAAACTCTCTTATTTAGTTATTCTGTCATCCATACAACCTAGATAGGTACCATCACGGAAACTTCCATCTCTATACACCGTATAGCGCTCGGTCGCTATAGTAACGCTTGCTAACAGATGTCGTCATCGTGTACACGGGATTTTGTTTTCAAATTGGGCAGATATAAGTTTCCTCGATGATACCTCTATTATCATAGCTGTCAATCAACTCGGTCGCGGTCGGTGAGATTTTTTATTGACAGCTGTCAAATCCACCAAATGTTAGGGATTGATTGATATTTTCGTTCATAACACATTTGACATTGACAGAATTGTCAACATCGGCAACATTGCCATGGAGAAAAATAGAATAGAATATTTTCGCGTTCCTCCTTCAAAAAAATATTGAACCCATTCCCCGCTACATCTCATGCCTCAACTCCGTACAATGTAACTACTCGTCACCTGATTAGCTCGCCGCTCACGGCGGTCGGTTTTCCTCTAAAATTAAACAAATCCACAACGACGGTGTTTTGTCAACTCGTGACTATGGCCAAGGCCGCGGTGATCATCAGCGGTTTAGGGTTGACAGTAGCATGGCTGAATAGTTTAGTTAATTTGTTCTTGTTGAAACTTGACTTGCCTGCGTTTGGTGTATACGCAGGGTAACAAAAATGATGTACACCAGATTTTCAACAAGTCTTGTAAAAGACTTTTCAGAAACACAATTTATCACTAATCACACTAATATTATAAAGCAAATTTTGTGAGTGTGTCTGTAGGGGTGTGTGTGTGGGTTGATATGTTTGTTACGTCTTCACGCTCAAACGGCTGGATCAATTTTGATAAAATTTTGTATGGAGGTAGCTGACACCCTCGACTAACATATAGGCATAAGATAAATGAAAGGACAAAGGATAGGTTTTATCCCGATTTTCCTACGGGATCGACACTTATGCTGGTGAAACCGCGGGGCGCAGATAGTCATGTATAAAATATGAACATTGACGTTGTTTCAGAAATTTTACCTTTTCGTCATTTTTGACAAGTTTTGAATAGGTACCTACGACTAGTCTTTAAAGCTTGTTTTAGGTGTAAACGAAAACAGTAAACACAAAATGTAAAATATACATATCATGTTATATACCTTGGTGAAACGCGGGGTTACAGGTACATACAGCAAGTAGTTTTTCTGTTTGAATGTCTTCATATCACTCCTGATCAATTTCATCTATTCACGACTACTTTGCCTCATCCAAAGAATCGAGTCTTCAGCTTCGAACACCTCATATGCCCCTGGCAGTCTAAGATAACGTAAGCAAGTAAAGTTAAAAATAATTGAGTAAGTCCGCTATAGAGGTATGAGGAACAGTGTGTAAAGTTCACTTATACTCTATAGCAAAGGGAGGACCCTCCGACCAGACGGGTGTTGTGTCTGGCGGGCAACTGCCCAATGATTCATGTTGGGTCATTGTATCTATGCTAATTGCGCGGTAAACTCTGCTTGCGCGATGCAGGATTTGCGTGACGTCAGTATGACGCGTTGTTCTCATGTGGCGTTGTAGATACCGCTACACCGCTTTGACAGCAAAGCAAATTAATTAATTAGAATGTGAAAAGGTTATTACAGAATAAACTTTTCACATTCTAATTAATTAATTTAATGTAAATCTAAACATTAGTCACCAAAGATTCAAAATACGTGGGCGTCGCGTCGTTGATTATAACACGAAATAACACGTTAAAATAGATGCAAATGCATTATTAAATATGCAAAAGACATACTTATTCAGTCTATTATTTTTTTATTGATTTTTATTTACCAATTAGTTAAACTAATAAATCTTCCCACGCGAACTCAATTAACTTTATCTATTGCAAATTTTTGTTTTGACTCCATATTTAGAAGTGAGTTGATGCCCGAAGTTGGGTTCAAACCCGAGCAAGTGTGACTTTTTCAAACCTACTAACACACTAATCCATACTAATATTATAAATGCGAAAGTGTCTGTCTGTCTGTTACCTCTTCAGCGATTTAGATGAAATTTGGTATAGAGATAGTTTGAGTTCCGGGAAAGGACATAGGATAGTTTTTATCCCGATATTCCTACAGGATCGAAACTTACGCGGATGAAACTGCGGGGCGCTGCTAGTGTATTATAGAGGCGAAAATTTGTGAGTGTGTTTGTATTGTTTGTTACTTCTTCACGCACAAACGGTTGGATAAAATTTGGTATGGAGGTAGCTGACACCCTGGATTTAACACATAATACTTTTTATCCCGATATTCCCACGGGATCGAGACGTATGCGGGTGAAACCGCGGGGCGCTGCTAGTTATTTATATTTTTAAGTTACGGTGAAAGCGTCTACTTTTTAAGAATGTCTGATAGAAATATTTAATTCTTCATTCATAAATGACATCATTGTATTTCTTGTCTATTCTTTAACAGTGGCTGATTACTTTCATAGAAGAAATACGCATTTACAGGCTATTCAAAAGTTGCCTAGAAATTATTTTGATAGATTTTTTGTCTGTCTGCAACAACGCAATGCAATGACTGTGACTTGTTTAGCTTCATTTGTTTATTTTGAAAAGTGATCATGTACATCTTCTATAATATAAAAATGAATCGCTGAATGTGTTGCTAAGCGCAAATCTCGAGAATAGATGAACCGATTTCGCTAATTCTTTTTTAGAATATTCCTTGAAGTACGAGGATGGTTCTTAATAATTTAATGGGAGTAAAGTAGAAAATTCTATGGGAGTAAAGTAGAGCTCGACTCTTTCCAGAAGGATTGGCGTTTAACAGCACTCAATGGGGATAAGTGAAAGGAGGGAAGGGAGGCCTTTGCCCAGCAGTGGGACAGAAATGGCTGATAATAATAATAATGGGAGTAGGGTAGGAGTAGGGTAGGTGTAGGGTAGGGGTAGGGTAGGAGTAGGGTAGGAGTAGGGTAGGGGTAGGGTAGGAGTAGGGTAGGAGTAGTGTAGCAGTAGGTTAGGAGTAGGGTAGGAGTAAATTAGAAGTAGGGTAGGAGTAGGGTAGGAGTAGGGTAGGAGTAGGGTAGGAGTAGGGTAGGAGTAGTGTAGGAGTAGGGTAGGGTAAGGGGTAGGACACCATGCAAACGAAGTAGCGCCGGGCAGCTAGAAATAATTTATATGGCAAAACAACGTTTGCCGGGTCAACTACAATATAATTATAACTGTAAAACTGATTTTTACTTGCATTTTATTACTTCTCCGACTATATATAGCCAACATTTGAAATGATAGTGACAGTTTGACAGGTTAATGCGACCGCCATGTGTGAAATAAGTTTAAGCAAAGATTTAAATCGCTAATTTTTTTTCTGACCGTACCGCGAAAAAGTGTCCATACTAAGAAGACTGAGCTCACACATTATTAAATAGCATTTCCATGAAAATCAAGTCAAGGCACTGCGTCATTGTGTATCAGAGGCGTCAAAACAACGAATCAAACGATTTAAATCTTTCATTTTTCATTTTCATTTTTCTCCCTCGGTCCCCAACAAAAAAAAACTAAGGACTAACGATAACAAATACCAGTCACTACTCCAGCCAGCCAGCCCTACACCACTGATGACAATTGCCGGTAATCACGGCTGATGACGTCACGCGGCGTGCAGTGGTGCAACCTTCACGCCTGTCAACTGATTGCGAGACATTCGATTCGAGTTAGGTCCTACACACACTAGATGAGCTGCGGTCGTGCGATGCGTAACGCGTAGGTACAAAAAATCACGATTTCCGTAATGGGTACATGGTACAGTAAACATTGTAAGCAGGTGTATTATGTACTGATTAATTCCACGATCACTTGTGAACTCTAGAATAAAATATACAGTTACTGCAGTATCAATACACTGCAGTAACTTTAATAAAAGTCTCAGAACTAGAATAAAGTCTTAACCAAATAAGCAATTGGAGATAAAAGCTTAAGAATAATAAAAGTTACATAATATTATATTTACTTTTCTTGAGGCAAGAGGTACCTAATAAATAGTATAAAGATCCTCAAAAGTATCACTGTCGCGGCCATTGTCATCCATCACAGAGACCCATTTACGAGCTGGTGTGGTTGTATTTTACTAAAGTGAAAGTATACTCTAATAGTCGATCTTTATTTCACCATAGCCATACTGTTCAAGATATTAGACCTGCTAAAAATGTAACTGCTCTGTTACTTGACCCAACCAAAATTGCAACACGCGATTTTCGCTTCTTCCGCGCGACCTTAAACCAATTCAGTGTGTGTAAAGCTTTACTTACGTTGACATTGTTCGTGGTCACATTAGTTGCATTAAATCATAATTTGGAACAAAAAAATCATAATAAAAACACTATTAGGCATAATACATAGAGTGCTGCCTTTAGATGAATACCTTTCATAGATAAGTTAGGCTTAATGGCGACCTCCGTATTGAATTTGGACATTCTACGACATTGTATGTAATGTAGATTTAAGAGTGTTTGACATTAGCCACATGATTTTATAGATCAAAGGTTAATTTAATTTGAACCGCCTGTTAGGACAACAGGCGGTTCTCGGCACTAGCGTGGTCATCATCATTAGCTTGTAGCATCAGTTCACTGCTGGACATGGGCCTATAGCGGTATCTACTACGCCACATGCTAACTACGCGTCATACTGTCATCACGCAAAAATCCTGCATCTCGCAAGCAGAGTTTACCGCGCAACTAGTATAGATACAACGGCCCGACATGAATCATTGGGCAGTTGCCCGCCAGACACAACACCCGTCTGGTCGGAGGATCCTCCCTTTTCTATGGAGGTCGAGTGAACTTTACACCCTGTTCCTCATACCTCTATTAGGCCTTTCGAAACACCTTTTACTCCACCTGTGAAGATTTTCCCTCCACCTAGCCTGAAGTCTACTAGCGTGATCATCATCATCAGCAGCTTTTAGAAGTTCGCTGCTGCACCTCCAATCGCAGGCTATTTAACGATGAGCGTCTATGGTCTTTTTTAAAAGTATCTGATGAAATGTAAACAGATGGATCTAAACGTACCTACCTGTGGATGCAAATTTGTAGTCACTTACAAATTGAGTGCTTTGATTTGATTAATTGTTTAAATACGTAAGTCGATTGAAAAAAAATATTATCTCTAAATGGACGGTCTTGACCCCGATTATGTCTGATGGAAAGCGATAGATGAGGTCTATGATGGAACGAGCGTGCCCAGAAGATGCCTGTTCACTCTTGCTTTGAAGGCAGATGGGTTAAATGTGGGAGGGAATACAGATGGCCGGCAGAGAGTTGCACACTTTGGCTGTGCGCATAAGAAAAGTGGAGGAGAAGCGCTGAGTTCGAAATTATAATTTTAAATCACATTAACGATAATTTTTATTTGAGAATAGGCAATTTTTTTTTTATGTTAGGGTTTCGAAACCTGGGACAAAGATATATCACAGTTTTTTTTTAATTCGGTCCGAATTTTCGTTTAGTTATTTTCAATTACCTACAATTTAATAATGTCATTCAAACAATAATTGGTAAAAAAGTAGTAACATAATTATAAAGATTAAAACGTCTAAATACAGATAAATTAGTGTTTTTACTTACCTGTAGTAGTGTAGTGATTGCGTAACAATGTTACGCAAGTTTGTTTTGGATTTTCTGAAATACCCAGAAACCATCATCAAAACCGATCGGGCCGTAAGGAGTTTGAAATCGCTTATTTACTGAGTTGTAACGAATACCTAGTCTTCAAGGTGACAATGAAGATCAAGATTCGTGCCAGCGAGGTACTATTGTAGACCATTGCGCTAATCGTGCGCAAGCGCAACGTTGTTCGTCTTTTGTTTGAAGGTAAGCATTGTTTTGTCATTGTCTAAAAGTTTGATTGCTATCAGATATTGATCATAATATTCATGATGAAATCGATTCGTCTGTGATGCGAGTAGTCGTGTGGGTTCCATCATTGAGTAGTGAAAGTAAAACGTGCTACTAATGAGCATCAAATTGTGTGTAGGTCATTTGACAAGTTATTATTGTGAAAAGACTAATTATCGTATATATTATCTTAAGAACAAGAAACTTAGTGTATGTAGGTAGTGTTAGAAGAGTTCTACTGACGTATATAAGTAGGTATATTAACCTTTTGACCGCCACACGTCAAAAAATAAAAAACGTGCCCTCGCGCCTCGGCGTCAAAATCTGCCATGTAGTCGAACCGTGGCGTGCATTTACATTTTGGTTTGTCATCTATGCATCACTGTGGCGGTCAAAAGGTTAACATTAATTTGAGGGCAGTGGTGGCCCAGTAATATCAGCCCCGACTTACGACTTGTAGGTCGTGAGTTCGAACCGAGACAGGCGCTTTACTTGGTGTATTTAATTTCATCATCACTGGTCTCAAAACGATGAAGGAAAACATCGTGAGGAAACCGGCATGTCCTAGAACCAAAAATTCGAATGTGACATCTCCCAACCCTCATTAGGCCCGCGTGGTGGATTACGGCCCTCTCTCTCTTACCGAGAAGAGGCCTGTGTCCCAGCAGTGGGAACATTATAAGCTCATTTTGAAAAGACTAATTATTATCGTATAGGCTATGAGAACCAGAAACTTACCAAATGTAGGTAGTGTATAACAGTTCTACTGACCTACATAAGTAGATTTATGTTCCATACTTCAAACGAAGATTTCAGATTATACCTAGATCTTTTGGAACGAGTTCCTTATTGCACTTTTGGAGAGTAAGAGCAAGACCGAAAACCTATATGACACGACACTTTTGATATGGTATGTGAGTTTGTGTGTTTTAATTTTAATTTTTCATTTAGTGTCTGTTCCTGTTATTGAATACATAATACAGGATGGCAGGGTCGTTAAAGTGCAACCTGTCACCACGGAGTCATGAAAAAAAAAACTTACTGTTACCATTGACATATATGTAGGATGAGTGTTTTTAATGTAAGAGTGAATGTATTATTATGAGGAATGGAACGTAACGCATGAGAGAGAGAAGGAACGACTGTGAGAGGGAGTAGAGTAGAGTGATGGCGGAAGACAGTTTGGGAAGGGAACGTTACAGGAGACACACGGTTAGAGGAAATAAGTTTTATTAAACCATTTAGAATGTTTATTTAAGCATTTTATTTGCCCCACACTCCCACATTCTACATTTTGGGGGCTCGTCCGGGATAGCGGGCATGTGGTTTGAAAAAACGAAATAAAAAAAAGACGATCGCATGAAAGGGTGAAAAACCAGTGGAAAACGACGAACAATCACGACGAAGACGCATTACAAGGACGGAAGACGTTAGTTGAAGACGAAAGACGTTAGTTGAAGACGAAAGACGTTAGTTGAAGACGAAAGACGCTATTGGAAAACGTTCCCAGAGAAATTCCCAATACTCAGATGACGATGGGTATGGCGGACAGCAAAGACGCATTTTTCAACATGTTTGAAGTGGCTCAGTTCAGTGGTGAAGACCATTCCTATGCATCCACAAAATGGGCTCAAGATATCGATGACAACGCGGAGATATTTGGATGGTCTGCGCAGCAACGGCTTATCATTGCTCGTAGGTCATTGACGGGAACAGCAGGGCTGTGGCTGAAGACGGAAAAAGTGCACAAAAGTTACGAAGAACTAAAGGCAGCCGTGTTGAAGGAATTCCCGGACGCTGCGAACACCAAAGAAATGCATGAGATGATGGCGGCACGTAAGAAATACAAAGACGAATCCTATTATCAATATATGCTAATAATGAAAGAAATGGGGAAGCGAGCTAAATTCCCCGACTACGTCGCCATCCAATATATTATAGACGGAATTTCAGACCTGGAAACTAATAAGGCTATACTTTATGGCGCATCGACGTATCCGGCATTGAAAGAAAAGTTACTGTTGTATGAAAGTATGAAGAAAAAAGCTGCTAGGCAGAACGCCGAACGACCTGTAAAACTAGCTTCTGCGTCAGGTACTGGCCAGTCGTGCTACAACTGTGGGGAGAAAAATCATAAAGCAAGCGTATGCCGAAACGGGTTAAAATGTTTCAAATGTAACCAATTCGGCCATATTAGTTCCAAATGTACAAGTCCGAGCGCAGCGGCAGGAAGCAGCGGAAATTCAGTCGGGACAGCAACGTCGGTAAAACAGCCAAGAGCGGTCGGATCGACCAATCAGCAGTCACCGCAGGTGCGCTCGTCGGTAAAGCAGTTTGATGCCGCCGCCGGTACGAAGAAACATTCGGCTATGTTCGGGATTACGACGGCACCCGAAGATGGATCGGACGGCCATGATGAAGAGAGTTATAAGATGACGGTTGACGACGTTGACGTAGATGTCATGCAGATTGTAAACAAACCGAATGACCGATATAATAGGGCGATGAAATTCGTAGAAATAAGTGGTAAAATAATAAGTGCGTTGGTAGATACGGGCAGTGATGTAAATCTAATATGTGAGGACCTGTGTAACGAGTTAAATGTGCCGTGTAATAATGATAATACGATGCTATCTGGACTTGGACTGTCGAAAGTAAGATCGAGCGGAAAGATTATGTTATGTTTACAAATAGACAGCAAGAGTTATTCAGATGTAATATTTCATATTGTACCTAAAGGGTCCATGCCCTACAAACTTATTATTGGGCAGGAATTTTTGCAAAATGTTGTGATGGTAGTTCGTGAGGGTGCAGTGTTATTGTTGTCACAAGATGACGAATGGTTGTCTAGGGTGAACTGTTGTGTGAGAGATGTGGATGTTGCAGGTCATATCTCCAATCCTAGCATAAAGACGGAAGTTGAGCGCCTGGTGGATGGCTACAAGCCTGTTCAGACGAGAGATGCCCCAATCGAGATGAAGATAGTGCTGAAAGATGATGTGCCAGTAGCTCAGCGACCACGAAGGATATCACACATGGAGCAGAAGGTAGTAGAACAACAAATAGATGAATGGTTGCAAAATGGAATAATACAGGTGAGTTTTTCAGAGTATTCCAGTCCATTGGTACTTGTGAAAAAGAAGGATGGGTCTACCCGAATTTGTGTGGATTATCGCTTATTAAATAAGAAGATTGTAAAAGATGAATTCCCGTTGCCAATCATTGATGACTTGATTGATAATTTAAGACATGCAAAAATATTTAGCGTGTTGGACCTTAAAAATGGATTTTTCCATCTTAGGGTAAGCAAGGAGTCAGTGCAGTATACTTCTTTTATAACACATCATGGGCAGTTCGAATTTCTGCGTGCTCCTTTTGGTCTGTCCATATCGCCTAAATATTTTATGAGATTTGTCTCCATTATTTTCAGAGAATTGATAGCAAAAAGAATTATGGCGATATTTATTGATGATATTGTGATTCCAGCGGAAACAGAAATTCAGGCTTTAGAGAGACTTTCGCAGGTGTTAGAAGTAGCGTCACAACATGGTCTTGAAATAAACTGGAAAAAGGTGAAATTGATTAGCCGTGAGATTGAGTATCTGGGTCATTTGATCAAGAATGGTGAAGTTAGACCAAGCCCAGAAAAAGTGCAAGCTGTCTCAAGGTACCCTGAACTTAGAAATGTTAAACAAGTTATGAGTTTCATTGGCCTAACATCCTATTTCAGAAAATACATGATTCAATCAAATCCGTTCAATTCATTGAAGGAAAAGCTGACCAGTGATCCAGTATTAAAAATAAATATAAAAATCTACAACCCCAACTTACCAACGGAGTTACACACCGATGCATCCAGTCATGCTTTGGCTGCAATATTACTGCAATTGCATCCAGATGGAGAGCTGCATCCTGTGCATTACATGAGTCATAAGACGAACGATGCTGAAAGTAAATACTCGAGCTACGAGCTGGAAGCGCTTGCTGTTGTGGAAGCTGTCAAGAAGTTCAGACATTATTTATATGGAATCCCTTTTAAAATCATTACAGATTGTAAAGCTTTTGAACAGACGTTAAAGAAGAAGGATTTGACACCAAAAGTGGCTAGATGGGCATTCATGCTAGGTGAGTATGATTATGAGATTGAACACCGAGCTGGCGGTAGGATGCAACACGTAGATGCTCTCAGCAGAAACCCATTTGTTGCGGTGGTGAGCCTTAAAGATGAGATAAGACAAGGACAGGAAACAGACGAAGAACTCAATGCCATCAGACAGCTGATTTTGAAAGAGGGTCAGTATCATGACTTCTGGATTGATAATGGTATTTTGTACAAAGGTGGAGAGAAACGATTAGTAGTTCCGAAGATTATGGAGAAAGAAATAATAAAGAGAGTGCACCTAAATGGTCACTTTTCAATAAGAAAGATGAAAGAAGCTATAGGAAAAGATTACTACATAAGAAACATGGATAAAAGAATAGAGGAAGTAGTCTTAAGTTGCATACCTTGTTTATTAGCAACAAGAAAAGAAGGAAAACAGGAGGGCTTTTTGAACCCTATAGATAAAGAAGGAATACCTCTGCATACATTGCATTTAGATCATGTAGGACCATTTACTGAAACAAGAAAACAATATATCTATATACTTACCATGATTGATGCGTTTACGAAGTTTACGTGGCTTTTTCCTACCAAGTCTACAACAAGCACAGAAGCATTAAATAAATTAAGATTTCATCAGCAGGTTTTTGGTAACCCTACTAGGATCATAACAGACAGAGGCACATCTTTCACCAGTGGGGAATTTGAAGAGTATTGTAAAGAAGAAGATATCCAGCACATCAAGATTACTACTGGAGTGCCTCGAGGAAATGGACAGGTAGAGAGAATTCATCGTATATTAATACCTATGCTGACCAAGCTGTGTATAGAAGATAAGTCTTTGTGGTACAAGCATGTGAGTCGTGTCCAGAGAGCCATTAACAGTACCTACCAGAGATCTATAGACACCACTCCATTCCAATTACTGATTGGAACAAAAATGAGGTGTAAAGAAGATATTGGTATAGTTACCCTATTGCAGCAAGAAGTTATCAACAGTTATGATGAAAATAGAGAGAATGTGAGGCTGAAAGCCAAGCAACAAATTCAAAAAGTACAAGATGAGAATAAGAAGACTTATAATGAGAAGCGAAAGTCTAGTTCATCGTATGAGCTGGATGATTTAGTTGCAATCAAGAGGACTCAGTTCGGCCCAGGTCTAAAAGTGAAACCTAAATTCCTTGGACCATATAGAATTACTAAGGTCAAGAGAAATGACAGATACGAAGTTGAAAAATTGTATGATACCACAGAAGGGCCAAAGAGAACATCTAGTTCAGCAGATAACATGAAAAAATGGCCAGGTAAGGATGAATGAATGATAGTGTTTGTTTGTTATTTAACTTTTTATTTATTTTTTGTTAAAGGAGTCATGTGTGTGTGTATAGTTAGCTGTACCTAAATAGCACTGCTCAGTATCCTTACGAATACCAGGTTATGTGTTATATGCTGCTATATATATTATTTTTGTAATTAAAATAAGAAGTTTTAGTGCTAACTAAACTGTTTTTTTTTTCTGTTATGATTTTTGCAAGTTGATACAATAATATTGTTTCGTTAAGTAAATAGCACTTAAGTTCTTAAGATGTAATAAGTTTTTTTTAAGTTCTTAAGGGTACATATTTTGTGTTTTTACCAGAATTTAGATTCTATCATATAGTATGGTACAATGTTATAATTTAGTTATTCTGTGTAAACTTTGTTAGTGATAAGGTATGGTGAATTTGTGAAGTTATGTCAGTGCAGTGAAGGTGGATAGCTGTTGTGTGAATGAGGCTTGTAAGAGTGGCATGTCTGGAGAGTAAGCATATCTGGGGACAGATATGGGAGCAGGATGGCCGAATGTAGGATGAGTGTTTTTAATGTAAGAGTGAATGTATTATTATGAGGAATGGAACGTAACGCATGAGAGAGAGAAGGAACGACTGTGAGAGGGAGTAGAGTAGAGTGATGGCGGAAGACAGTTTGGGAAGGGAACGTTACAGGAGATACACGGTTAGAGGAAATAAGTTTTATTAAACCATTTAGAATGTTTATTTAAGCATTTTATTTGCCCCACACTCCCACATTCTACATATATATTACTAGCGGGCTAACGGCGCGATTAAATGGCACCAACGCGCTGGCCCTAAAATGACGGTTTTAGGGCCAACGCGACTCAGTTGACAGTGGTGCGCGCGAACTTCAAACTTCGAACGAAGAACTTCTATGTAAAATGTTCAGACGGGCGTATCCTTACTTTTGAAATCATTGACTGTTACATACATTTTGACCGCTAGGTATTGCAGTTTTTTTTGTAACAGTTGATTTTTTTATTATAACCTTCGCGAAAATTCTATGAAGGGTTCAGAATCATGTACGACATCTATAAGTCTATGCTAAAGGGGTAATTATTTGTGCTGAATTCATGGTTACAGTTCGATGTCCCTGATACCCTGTTCAGTGAAAGGATCTCCGTCGTCCAACCGGCAGCGGCATCCTAGTTGCGTAACACTCCATCAATCTCAATCATTTTGACGGATATTGCTAATCCATTGCTTCATATGTTCGAAAAATTTGCCTGTTTAACAACGTATATAACGCAATGAATATTGTTAAATTGTCAAAATGAAAGTCATCTTCTGATAGTGTATTACGCAATTACCCCGCTGGTGTCCGAACGACATCTCTCGTTTTTTTCTTACACGTATAATGCAGTAACAACGCCTCATTCTTCACAATTTTCAACCAACACCTTTCCATCAGACTGGACTGGAATCATCACAACTTTCAAAATTTTCCAGCAAAAAAAACCTCGTTGTTAAAACCACGCACTAATTACATTTCGAAAGCTCTCTCACAGTCTCCCATAACGAACCTAACTTCATTATTTTAACAGAACTTATTCACAGAACGTTGCAGTGAACTATTTTTCTTCAATCAACACGTATGCATTAAAACTTATGGCAAACACTAGCGAGTATTACGAAAAAAATTATGTGAAGTGAGAATTTTAAGTTACGGCATAAAGTTCCGTATGTCGGTGACTGTATTTTTGCTGATGATAAAGTAGATTGATGAAAAGGAGGAAAGAACGATAGAGGGAATCATTTCGTACGGACAAATTTTTGTTTCGAGTGGCAAATTCCTGAATTTTTAAGAACGTTCGCAATCTAATCTCAGTCTCAATCTATCAAAAACACCTCTAAATTTCATACATTTTTGACAAGTTTTTGACATTGATTGTCATTGAGATTAGATTGCGACTAGATTTTGACATGGTACTAACGCAAGCAGAAGAAGATGATGAACTAGATGTTAATATGACACCAGATGATGCAAGGGCATTAGGGAATGAAAATCTCTTAGAAATGGTTGGCAGAAGTAACTTCAGTAGGAAAGAGTAATAAGATTATCACCAATATGAAGCATCCAGCACTAAACTAATATCTTAGAAGACATTAGACATTATACACAAATGTGATATCCATTTTGAAATGTGAAAGGGAAAACCTGCATACTTGCCGTATAGCGGCTAAGATGCGCAGTCGAAAATCATGCAAGCAAACAGTAGGTTGTAAAGTGATGCAGCCAAGGATTTCGTTTACAATTAACGGAACCCCAAAAAAACTAACAAAATAAACAAACAAACCAGAGACAATGAGCGTAGCATCATGAATCATAGAGTTTGGCAACACACGCTAATGGTACCAAGAACCATAGACTTTTAGTTATGAAACTGTATCAAAATGCGTTTCTTAACTTTAGGCCATCGATCAAAAGCAGTGCAGCTAGATTTTTACGAGGTCAGGTTTGATTTTGCGTGTAGATTTTAAGATGATAAGCATAATTAATGAATTGTTGTTATTGTTATGCAAAAGATGTTAAAAAATAAAGTCCTCCAGACCGTATTTCGGTCACGGCGGCCAATCTCAACGGAGACTAGCCTTCGGCGCGGGAGATATTATAGTGCACAAGTGTGCGCACAGACACAGGTGCACTCCCTCTTCCCTCACTCTCATTGTCCGATGGGACGGCAATCCGACACGACCGGAGAGAGATCAGGCGCAGGACCAACGGCTTAACGTGCTTTCCGAGGCACGGGGGTATCACACCGCCAACTTCCAAACTCCGGGCTGCTACTAAGAAATTCCTAATGGAAAAACTCAATAACACTTCGGTTCGATTCGGGTCGGGCAAAAGATGTTACTGAAGTGGCGGAATTTTTATTTGGCATCAATTTGGTTCATCATCATCCTATCCCTAGCCTTTTCTCAACTATGTTGGGGTCGGCTTCCGGATGCAGCTGAATACCAGTATTTTACATGGAGCGACTGCCTATCTGACCTCCACAACCCAGTCACTGGGTACTACGATACCCCTTGATTAGACTGGTTGTCTGACCAAGGGGCTTCTGACTACCCGTAACGACTGTCAAAGATCCACGAATGACAGCCGGGACCAACGGCTTAACGTGCTTTCCGAGGCACGGAGGGGTCAGGGTATGTAAAGATGGTCACCCATCCACAGACCAACCGGGGCAAGCGGTAGCTTAACCTGATCGATCGACCTGTGCGGCTGTTATTATATAGCCACGGACCCCTCGGGTTGGCCAATTTGGTTGCTGTTACATATTTAGCATAGTCAGCGTAAAATGCTCCGTCTGCTGGGGGACAGGCCTCCTCTCTGTGAGAGGGAGTAGGCCATAATCCACTACGCGGGCCCAGTGCGGGTTGGTGGATGTCACATGTCTTTGAATTTTTGATTCTAGAATGTGTTTCCTCACGATGTTTTCCTTCGCCGTTTTGAGAGCAGTGGTGATGAAATAATTTACACAAAGTATAGTGCCTGCTTGGGATTGAACTGGCTAGTTGGTATTTACTAAGGGTAAATACAAAAAAAAATATCTGCTTTTGTGTTTTGTTCTGTGTGAAGATTTTATCATCGTTGAAAAAAAAAAACCTGGACTCATTCTACAAGATAATGATAGATATCACAAATGCAGATTTTGTCAAATGCCAAACAATTTCAACTTAAGCATGATGGGGAAATACATTTACTGTAGTTACCTATACTTGAAGAATTATCCAGGTATGTGGTAATTTATTTATTCAATTACCAATTCCAAGAGAATCCTTCGTTGAAAGTCATCTATAGTAGATATGTATGATGACTAGTTGTGGCGGGACATCAAGGTTCACATTAACCATACATACTGATGTCAGTAACACCTAATATTATAAGTGAGCAGGTTCCGTCCACCATGTCATTTGCAATGATATTCAATATAGTGAAAGCTGTTATTTGTCCACGCTGTACATGCAAATACGGAGAATATGGAGATGAATACTTTAGTATAACATAAACATAATCAGCTCATAATGTTCCCACTGCTGGGATACCGGCCTTCTCCCTTTGAGAGGGAGTGGGCTGTAATCTACCACGCTTGCCCAGTACGGGTTCGGAGATGGTACATGTCCTAGAATTTTTGGTTCTAGGACATACCGGTTTCCTCACGATGTTTTCATTAACCGTTTTGGGAGTAGTGGTGATGAAATTGTTTACACAAAGTAAAGGGCCTGTTAGGGTTCGAACCCGCGACCTACAACTCGTTGGGCCACCGCT
Source organism: Oligia fasciuncula (assembly GCA_963082905.1). Classification (NCBI taxonomy): domain Eukaryota; kingdom Metazoa; phylum Arthropoda; class Insecta; order Lepidoptera; family Noctuidae; genus Oligia; species Oligia fasciuncula. The sequence goes on from OY720401.1 coordinate 6,704,475, forward strand.
GCTCTCTCCCATTAGTATATTCATACCCTTATTTAACAAAGCTGAATATTATGGGCTTCCTCTTTAACTGCTGTCCGTATGCACAACGACAACAGCCAGTCAATTTTGATCCTTATGTGTAAGAAGGTTTGGTTGCTTAAAATATTGACCAACGATCACATTCGCAGTATAGGAGGGCAGTATATATCGTTTAATTATTAGCAAGACTACGTTTGTTAGTGGAAGTATGCAAATTGGTAGACTATAATATGAGGAATATGTTATAGAAGTAATGTGATGACCCGAAACTGTCAAATTTTCCCAATCAACTTTGAACCTTATGTTTTAGCGATAACGTTGAAAATCTATTAAAGAAATTTGACAGATTGTAGTAGCTTGATGTGTTGGCGTCTGTACTTACCTACTATGTAAATCGTAATCATCTATTAACACCTGCTAAACTGGCTTTCGGATGGAAAAATATAGGAACAGGAACCAAATTCCAACTTAGTTACAAAAACTTATGACAGCAGTTATTATCATACTGATATACCACACATCCTCGAGACCGGCCATGGCGACCATTCTGAGCGGAGACCACCCTTCGGCGCGGGAGATGTGGTAGTGTAAAAGTGTGTGCGCAGACACAGGTGCACTCTCTCTTTCTTCCCTTTCATTGTCCGATGGGACGGCAATCCGACACCACCGGAGAGAGATCAGGCGCAGGACCAACAGCTGAACGTGCTCACGGGGGTATCACACCGTCAACTTCCAAGCTCCGAGGTGTTACTAAGAACTTTCTATTGGAAAAACCCATTAACACTTTGCCTGACCCGGGAATCGAACCCAGGACTCCACGCTCAGCAGTCGCGCTTGCAACCACGACACCAACGGGGCTGTCAACCACACACTACAGTACCTGACTTAAAGAATATTCTCAATCTATAGTTTGACTATATATACTATTTATTACATATAGTAACACTTCACTATATTCTCAACTCTACACTACATATAGTAACACTTCACTATATTCTCAACTGTAGTGACTATAATAATTCTGCGTCTCCCAAATTAGCATAAGTGGCCTTTTAGACCAACAGAGGCGAGTAGAGGTCAAACTAATGACTAAAAGGCAGTAAATTATATAAAACTTTTGTCACCTAACTTATAAATACATGCTGTGGGTTGGTGACTTATGGATTGTAGGATTAACTTTGATAATACTGCGATGTGAAGATAAAAGGTTAAAAGGTGGCGTCGCATATTGAGTAGCAAATATAGTGATAGTATAGATAAGTATACTGGTGGACTTATGAAGTCGAAATGCTTCCTTGTTCTTCATGATTATAACCTGAAATAGTGTCTGATTGGCTGGGCATAATCTGTAGCAGTTCCCACCGCTGGGAATCATTACCCACCAACAGCCGTTCGGGTCGCTGTATCTACATACATAAACAGCTTATCAGCCAGATATAAGTGATTTTTATTGACGAATTCTGGAAAATTGACAAAAAAATGGAGTTTTCTCGAATCCCACGAATTTTCGCCTCGGCTTTATGGGGTGCTTAATTGTTTCAAATAGGTCATACGATCATATGTCCTGAAAGGAATACGTCAAATTACAAGTCACACTGTCGATAATAGTATATTGGTAAAACTAAATCGCATTTCGTGTGTGACTATACAAATTCGATTTTCTAAAGTATAGAATGGATTTTGATGAAGTTTTCATTATCATTTTGAGCATTTATTCTGGTAGGTTTAAATGTGTTTAAGACATTAATAATCAACTTAGGGAGAGCACAAAAATCTCGACGTTTTAAATGTCACCATCGCATCTTTGCGAACCATCCTAATTGCGTAACACACTATCAAGCACAATCTTAATAATTTTGAAGGATATTGCTAATCCATTGCTTCATTGTTCTAAAAATTTGTCTGCTCAGCAACGTAAATAACGCAATGAATGTTGTTGATCTGTCAAAGTGAAAGCCATTGCTACTGTTAGTGTGTTACGTAACTACGCCGCAGGTCGCTATAGTTACTTACAAAGTAAATCCATTCCATTCGCTATCTGAAACAACTTTACATAATATAATTCTCATTTAGTTACCGCATATTATACATTCTGTATCAATTAACATCCTCATAAAACGCAAGGACTCGCAAGTAATGTTTACAACCTAAAACATAAATTATTGGTTACATTTGTCCATTAATATGATTGTCTGATCTTCAATAAATATGCGTGTTTACGATAAGTTTTGTATTGTCACAAAACATAAAGTTGGACAGAAGTTTCATTTTAAACGCGGCAACTGACTTGCAACGTTTGTGTGTGCAATGTATCATTCGAGGCGACCTTGGATACAAAACGGCGATACATAGGACGCGGTGAACGCTCGATTGGAGCACATGGCTCAAGCGCGCTCCATTTCTTTTTAAAAAACGATACACTAAAACGAAATATGTTGTGCTTGCGAAGACGCGTCACCGTGCACTGACTTGTTAGTTGTTTGAAAACATGCGCTTGCAGTGCTCGGATCGAGCGGCTCAGCTCGCTGCACTGACTACTGTTACGCGTTACAAAAACTCGATACATTACAAACAAACGTTTCAAGTCAGTCACCGCCTTAAAACTAGCCTGATATCGTTGATTCCACTAAGTATGAGAATTATTATAATTATTTTCACTTCGTTAAACCTCTAGATTAACAGTACCTACTTAGGTACGTTCGATAAAATTTATCTTCTCTCTATGTATTTTGCCACTATAAAAACTTTGAAGATCAAATGATGAAATAACCTGCATCCTAATTTCGTAACACAGTATTGATCTCAATCTGACTCATTTTGAAGGATATTGCTAATATGTTCGAAAAATCTTTCTGCACAACAACGTTAAATAACACAATGAATGTTGTTGAACTGTCAATATGAAACCCATTGCTACTGATAGAGTGCAGGCATTAGCTGAAGTTTATTTTCACTAGCAACCTCTTCTCTCAACTTTTTGTCTTCGGGTCGTAGGACTTTTGGCACGCGTTTACCTTGGATTTTCTTCTTCGTGTCGGCCAATTGAAAAATGTACCTACCTCTGACTTACCACTGGGCATGACTTACTTGCTGGTAAAGCGATCAGTACAGGATAATATGCTAGTTTTTTTTTTTTTGCGTCTACCTATCTGCATATTCATAACCTATGTCTTAATAAAAAGCGATCGTCGTATAAATACGGGATCATAGCGTTCATGTTACTTTTTTTTCGGAAAACCGGAAGGCGCCCTCTGTCGGAGCGACCACGCATTTCGGTTCACCGAATAAAAAGTGACATATGAACGCGACGATCGCTTTCTATTAGAACTCGGCCTTCTAATGCATCTCTTCATTTCAACACTGAGTGAACCTTTTGCAGTGTTGTCTTTCTTTGGTAATATTGAAATGAATGTGGTCGGCGGCTTGTTGTGTCACTTAAAACGATTTTAATATTCATAGTGATGACCGAAGATATAATGGATATCCTTGTTCATATCGCATTTTGTGTAGAGAATATGATCATGCAGGTGACTAGTACTGTTTTCATTAAATTAGATATTATCCTTAAAAATATAAATTTGTTGGCGAAAGCAGTATGCGTGGATGAATTTTTTTATCATCTTCTTGCCCCTTTACTTAGTTACAGTCTGCGTCTAAGTATGTATTTATTACTGATCCATATTTCGTTACCAGTGTCACAGTGTTTTTCTTCGTTGTCACATCACTTTTGGTAATGAACGTCGATAATATCTCTCTCTGGAAGGTAAAAAGCAAAAATAGAGCTGTTTTCTGGAAAAAAAAAATTAAGGTTGCATCGTTTAAAAAGACTGCAATTTATGAATTAGATTACAAGAGACAAAAGACTTCTAATACTGCATATTCTGGTAAAAGATAAAGTTGCAATTTTTTGTCACACCAGAAGTGGCATAAAAATCCAGCTTCGAATACGGAAATCGAACCTGCGACCCACAACCCAAACATTCTTTCACAGTGTCATCATAGCTCACCCACTATTAATAAAAGTGTCATCATTTTCGTCACACCTAATAGAATTATGATTAATTACCGGTAGTTTACAATGATTCAAAAGTTAACGGTTTTTTATAATAAAACATTATGATCATTCGAGGTCAAAAGTCAACGTTCTTTCTGAAGGATGCGCTAGTTTTTGATGATTAAGGGTCAGTTCACACCGAGACGCGACGCGACGCGCAGTTTTCAAGATATAAATACAATTACAGACCTTATCTACTACACTAAAAGGTACACAATGCAGGGTTTACTACGTCGAGCTACGCCGCGCAGCGCCGCACTCACTGAATCGTGTACAGTCAACAAAGGAGTTAAGTGTACAGGAGCGTCGGATATAGTTGATTTTATAAATGAGCTGTTTGTTTTCTATTAATAAACTAAAATTTTATTCGAGAATATCATTATCCATCGGTTATATCATATATTTATCCATCGGTTTCTTAGTAAACTTCAACAATGTCCGACGCTCCTGTATACTTAACTCCTTTGTTGACTGTACCTTTTTGTGTCGTAGATAAGGTCTGTAATTGTATTTCTATCTTGAAAACTGCGCGTCGCGTCGCGTGTCGGTGTGAGCTGACTCTTATTGATACGTTCGTGGACATGGGGCTTAAGTTTTTTTCGCATTGCAGTTTGATCTCTGTTTTGATTAGTAGGATGCTGATTTGATTAGTTAATCTTCATTTCATGTTGGTTTGGAACGATGTTTAGATGCTTGAGAGCAATTTTAAGGAACTTGCTCCAAATTCCACGTGACGGAAATACTTATGCTCAATGCTCAAAAGTTTGTCGCTTTTAAAAGGAAAGTTGAAAAAGAAATAAAATCGAAATTGGAGAAGCGAGATTTTCCTCTTTTAAACAGTGTAGAGAGGTGATGGCCCAGTGGCGCAACTTACGTGGTGTAGGTCGTAAGTTCGAACCCAGAACGGCTGCTTTACTTTGTGTAAATTATTTCATCACCAGTGCTCTCAAAACCACACTCTTAACAAGTTACACGAAATAGAAAAACCACATTTTTTTCAACATATCACCTTAAAATGAGTCTTTATTAGGTTCCAAAACTAAATATTGAGTTAACCAACTGTACAGTCACGAGCACCAATATGTCAACACTTGGCAACTTTCAATTGCGATTTTTTCACGAAATAACGAATGCAACGTTGAAATACGACACTTTACATAAACCTAGTGGTTCGAAAATACTATGTTCCTAATAATATAAAATTTCATTAAAAAATTAAGGAGAAAATCGCCTATGAATAAAGCCAAGTGTATACATACTTTTGCTCGTGACTGTACCTTAATAATAATAATATTATTTTATAATGATCGCAAGTTAGCGTGAGCGCAACATAAAATATGCCATTGAGCAACATTAAACAAGTAATAACATAATTTAAAACATAGTTTTATTGCGCAATTCGCGACAAAATTAATACGTTCTTCTTTTCTGGCCTTGAAACTCTCTGGCGAAAGGTCAGGTCGTTGGTACAGTTCTGCACTACAGTGGGCTAATAGGATGATAGGTAACAACTGTTTGGCGTGATTGTACCTGGGTCAGCTGTTTGGTAATAGTTTAAAGTATTTCTTGTGATGTAAGGATGTATGAATGTATTATGTCTGCTCAAATTCTTGAAAACTAACTGAGCTGAAAGAATTCTACGTGTGCATTTTTTTGCGGGCGTTTCATAGAATATCCTTCGGAAGTCGATTTCTAATAAGAAAATAGAAAATGAGTTCCCTTTCCCAAGAAGTTCTGCTACATACCTATGTTAAAGTGCTTCAACTGTGAATAGGCAAACTCACCTCTACAGACAATTTTGTATATTTTTTGTATATCGACGTGTAAAAAAATTATTGAGAATAAGTAATAATTTAAGTAATTCAATTAAAACATTTGTTTCAGTAACAATTCACATTCATTTAGCAAGAAACATTAACATTAATAACATTATTAGATGTAGGTAGTATTTAACTTTCACCCAAACATTTATCATCTTTATGTAGGTAGTTTTAAATCCCTATTTACAATAACATAAATATCCAACCAAGCCTACACACATACATAAAACAAATCACGTCCAACATTAATGGCGATTAGTCAGTTGATATAAAAATTTATCACCACACTACGCGAAGGTCTCCCACCGTCACGACCCGCGATCATACGTCGGTAATACAGCAATTAGCCAAGATGCTTTTCCGCGTGCATTTTTCCTTAATTAGGGTTCCGTAGCCAAATGGCAAAAACGGAACCCTTATGGATTCGTCATGTCTGTCTGTCTGTCCGTCCGTATGTCACAGCTTTTTTCCGAAACTATAAGAACTATACTGTTGAAACTTGGTAAGTAGATGTATTCTGTGAACCGCATTAAGATTTTCACAAAAAAATTGAAAAAAAACAGTAAATTTTGGGGGTTCCCCATACTTAGAACTGAAACTCAATTTTTTTTTTTTATCAAACCCATACTTGTGGGGTATCTATGAATAGGTCTTCAAAAATGATATTGAGGTTTCTAATATATTTTTTTTCTAAACTGAATAGTTTGCGCGAAATGTGTCCCCCACCCCTGTAACTTCTAAAATAAGAGAATGATAAAACTAAAAAAAATATATGATGTATATTACTATGTAAACTTCCACCGAAAATTGGTTTGAACGAGATCTAGTAAGTAGCTCGCCGGTGAAAATTTAAAAACATGATGGTACGGAACCCTCGGTGTGCGAGTCCGACTCTATGCTCTTGCCCGGTTTATTTCAATTGGATTGTTCAGTGATTGGATTTTATGTATACGGTAGTGAAGGGGGAACGTGTGTGGCTATTATAGTTATATGGATATGAAGGTACTTATATCTAATCAATTAGTAAAGCGATTATTGGTATGGGTTTGTTTATAGTAACATTTTGGTGTGGCTGCAGTATTTGTATGATAGCATACCTACCATTGGAGGTGCTCGTGGCTAAGTAATAACAGCCGCACAGGTCGATTGATCAGGTCAAACTACGATACGTTAGGTTAAGGTCAAGGATTTATTTATTTATTCAAAATTTCGTAAATAACATCCGCCAATGCAATGTTACTACCACAAAGATACACATACATCTAACTTACATTGAGTAGGTAGCAGGTACCCCAAAAATGCAATTTAAAATACATTTTTTTTTGTATTTTTAATTTATATTTTTTTAAATATAAGTAAAAAATACAAATAGAATACAATTAAAATACAAATACCATTAAAATACAATTAAAATCACTTCCCTCTCACTTTTACCAGGCTGCAGTGAAATATTCTACCTCATTTGAAATAATATTCAACAATCATAAGGCGCTGAAGGATGGGTGACAAAGTCAAGCAAGGTGTATTGGGTTTTTCATGAAGAATTTCTTGGTAGCAGGGTCAGTGGGTCGCAGCCCGAACTCTGGATTTGTGAAAGGTAGAGGTACCTACACCTTTACGAAACTCTGCATACATGACGGGTATCGATAAACACGATAAAATTAAAACAAAAAAGATTTGATGTTTTTTTTTACGACCTCCGGTCGTGTTGTTGCTTGAAGTATGAGTTGAGATTCTTTTGTTTTATCGTGTTGAGATATCGATGTCTGTTAAGTTTACACAATAAAAAACTGATATTTCAAGTGATTACACTACTGTGGCCGAGGACCTCACAAAAAAAAATCGTCAAATTAATTTTAATTTTTTTTGTTTGATCGTGTTTAGATATCCACCACATCTGCCGCCGGGTTTTGCTAGCTAATTTTATTTGACCCTGTATACTTGCTTGTTTTAGCTTTATACTGTGTGAACACAATATATCCCAGTCTCGTACCTACTATTTTCAAAATATATTGACATCACACGTCACATTTTGTCCCACCAGTAATCAAAACGACAGTCTTATCTCATAATTTTATGCCATAATCTTATAATTACTAGAAAAAGAACATGCCTAAATGAAGTTTGGAGGTCTTCCCTCCCTTAGCATTTATAGAATTTTTTCTAGCATACATAGAAGGCAATTAGAATCACTGAACACTACTATAAATGCCTAGAAATGACTCACCCATTCGAGTTGCCACAATTCACCGTAAGGAGAATCCAAAACTTATTACGTACTAACTGGACAACTAAAATCTATATATACATATAATAAAACAGTAGAAAAACTGTGTCTGTACATTGAAAATATTAAAAAAAAAAAATGGGGGGGGGTTTAGAAACAGTAATAGGGTACGAATCCGAAAAAAAAATTCTGTCTGTTTGTCTGTTTGTCTGTTTGTTTGTACACGCTAATCTTCGGAACTACTGGAAGGATTTGAATGATTTTTATTTTGTTGTATAGGTATTATGTCTGGGCAACATATAGGCTATAATTTATCTTGGAAACTTGAACACCTGATGCAGAACCGCAACAGACCAGCTAAACTATAAGAGATACAAAAATGGTACCGTAGCAAAAATTGTTCCACGTGATGAGCATTTTCTGCCGAGAGAATAAATTTGAAGATCTGGAACACCTGATGTGGAACTCCAAGAGCCCAGCTACACCATAACATATATAGGAATGACGTCTTAGCAAAAGTTGTTCGGTCTGATGGGCATTTCCTGTTGACTTATAAAAAAACTGGCCAACACGAAGGGTTCCGTACCACAATGCAAAAACGCCGAAAAAAACACGTTTGTTGTATGGGAGCCCCCCTTAAATATTTATTTTATTTTGTTTTTAGTATTTGTTGTTATAGCGGCAACAGAAATACATCATCTGTGAAAATTTCAACTGTCTAGCTACCGCGGTTCTTGAGATACAGCCTGGTGACAGACGGCAAAAACGCCGAAAAAAACACGTTTTTTTGTACGGGAGCCCCCCTTAAATATTTATTTTATTTTGTTTTTAGTATTTGTTGTTATAGCGGCAACAGAAATACACCATCTGTGAAAATTTCAACTGTCTAGCTACCGCGGTTCTTGAGATACAGCCTGGCGACAGACGGCAAAAACGCCGAAAAAAACACGTTTTTTTGTACGGGAGCCCCCCTTAAATATTTATTTTATTTTGTTTTTAGTATTTGTTGTTATAGCGGCAACAGAAATACACCATCTGTGAAAATTTCAACTGTCTAGCTACCGCGGTTCTTGAGATACAGCCTGGCGACAGACAGACGGCAAAAACGCCGAAAAAAACACGTTTTTTTGTATGGGAGCCCCCTTAAATATTTGTTTTATTTTGTTTTTAGTATTTGTTGTTATAGCGGCAACAGAAATACATCACCTGTGAAAATTTCAACTGTGTAGCTACCGCGGTTCTTGAGATACAGCCTGGCGACAGAAAGACGGCAAAAACGCCGAAAAAAACACGTTTTTTTGTACGGGAGCCCGCCTTAAATATTTATTTTATTATGTTTTTAGTAATTGTTGTTATAGCGGCAACAGAAATACACCATCTGTGAAAATTTCAACTGTCTAGCTACCGCGGTTCTTGAGATACAGCCTGGCGACAGATAGACGGCAAAAACGCCGAAATAAACACGTTTTTTTGTATGGGAGCCCCCCTTAAATATTTATTTTATTTTGTTTTTAGTATTTGTTGTTATAGCGGCAACAGAAATACACCATCTGTGAAAATTTCAACTGTCTAGCTACCGCGGTTCTTGAGATACAGCCTGGTGACAGACAGACGGCAAAAACGCCGAAAAAAACACGTTTGTTGTATGGGAGCAAAAACGCCGAAAAAAACACGTTTTTTTGTACGGGAGCCCCCCGTAAATATTTATTTTATTTTGTTTTTAGTAATTGTTGTTATAGCGGCAACAGAAATACACCATCTGTGAAAATGTCAACTGTCTAGCTACCGCGGTTCTTGAGATACAGCCTGGCGACAGACAGACGGCAAAAACGCCGAAAAAAACACGTTTTTTTTGTATGGGAGCCCCCTTAAATATTTATTTTATTTTGTTTTTAGTATTTGTTGTTATAGCGGCAACAGAAATACATCATCTATGAAAATTTCAACTGTCCAGCTACCGCGGTTCTTGAGATACAGCCTGGTGACAGACAGACGGACGGACGGACGGACGGACAGCGAAGTCTTAGTAATAGGGTTCCGTTTTTACCCTTTGGGTACGGAACCCTAAAAATCGAAGATCAGAAACATCTGATGTGGAAATCAAAACTATCACTAATTTCACCTCCACGCGGTGAAGGCGGTAACAGTTTAGGACTGATTTTCGATGACGATGGTATATCATTGAAAATTTGACTCTACTGGCCAAAACTCCCTTTTTTTTTTAACGTGAATAAATGCTCATGCGTTCTGCACTACCACGGGGAGATAGTACAGTTATGTGGGACTCTAACCCACTAAAACTCCACGGTGTCCTCCTCTGCCGATTACAGCGGGAATATGGGCACGCGTTAGCACTCATCCGTGAACCCGCCGCGGCTGTCCGTCACCGGACCCTCCTCTGGGGAGTACTCCCCATCACCGGCGCACCAGAACACATAGCACGCCGTGACGACCCCAGGGACCAAACCAGCACATGGGCGCCAGACGACCCCGTGTATGGGCACCCTTGGTAGGGGAGCAGTCACTTAGATTTTAATTGATCAGGTATCTTCTTCACAATAAAACTATAACCATGCCTAGAAAAAGGTCAAATCTTTTCCAATGTTCCAAAGGAGCTAAAAGATTGCGGATCATAAGATCCCAAGAATCTACCGAAGAGCGTCAGGAGAGACTTGATGCTGTTCGAGAACATCAGGCTGCAACTCGCTCCGTGGAAACCTCTTCGGATCGCGAAGCTCGCCTGCATTCTCAGCGTATTTACGCATCTACATCCAGGTCTCTAGAGACCAGTGAAGAATATGATGCGCGACTGACCGCTGATCGTGAACGTCATGCATTGTCTCGCGAGTCGGAGACGTTCACGGATAGAGAATTGCGCTTGAGTTCTCAGCATATCTACGCATCTGCTTCTAGGTCTCTAGAGACAAGTGCGGAACGTGATGCGCGACTGTCCGCTGATCGTGAGCGACATGCATTGTCTCGCGAATCGGAAACGTTTACCGATACAGAATCACGCTTGAGTTCTCAGCGTATTCGCACATCTACTAACAGGTCTTTTGAAACAAGTGATGAACTTGAGATTATCATACATTGTCCCGAACACGCACACAACAAAATACTCATAATCAGTTAGAAAGTGAGAAAGAAAGAATTGCTGGAGTACGGCATGAAGAGACAGATTAAGAAGAGCGCAACGAACGTTTGAATTCTGATCGACTTCGACATTCTCTGAACAGAATGTCGATATCATCTGAAGAATCGGATGTGTCTCAAGATATAGCCGTAGGGCATGGCGACCTTCCTTGGGTTGATAAGGAACGGAGTGCATTTACGTATACTCCTATGATTGACTACGCCACATATTCCGCCATCGGAGGTATGGTTCAAAATTGTACTTTTTGTGAAGCTGTTAAATGGCAAAAAGAAACAAACGGTATGTGTTGCTCAGGTAGGAAGTACATACACACACACATACAGTACATATTAAAATATTACAAAATCCTCCAGAAATATTAAGATCACTGCTAATCGGTGACCATCCACAGTCAAAACATTTCTTGGATAACATACGTTCGTACAATAATGCCTTTCAAATGACATCTTTTGGTGCAGAACAGATTTCAGAAGGCCCATTTATGCCAACATTCAAAGTGCAAGGCCAAGTTTACCACCTTATTGGTTCATTATTGCCTGAAAATGACGTCTCGAATCGTCTCGCGCATCCCGTTGTTTTTCAGTCCCTGGGCTCTTAGAATTCGACATCAGACGTTTCAGATCTCCGATTTTGACGACCCCGTTGTCGCTGGCATAAGCAACAGGATCCGCGTACGAAGTCGCGGGCAGAAGCTAGTGTCTAATAAAGTGTAAATATTCATTGAACTGCCTGTTATTGTGAAATTGTCAATATATTACGACCTATAACTACCCACGTTTCATTACGTTTTTGATAGCCATTTAGCATTAAACATAATAATGTTAGCGCAATATTATGATTTCTGGGATTTGACGTCCCAAGCACGTCAAATCCCAGGAGTCATAATATTTGATGACAGTCTAAAGATTAACCCTAAGACCCGTTGTCCACGACGCTTCACAAAAGTAACCAGTTACAAATTTGTTAATAACGCTGCAGCAAGTTGCGTCGTCTATGGACCGCCATTAAAATACTAATGCTGTGCTGTGCTGTGCCGTGTGCTGTGCGCAAGAGAATAGCAAAGCGAATCTTCTTTCCGAACTCAAGGACAGCAAGCGGAAACAAGGCGGCCAGTTCCTCAGAAGATACAAAGATGTTCAGAAAAGAAGAGACGCAATATTGATCCCTCTCGCTGGGAGGAGTTGGCAAAGGATAGACCTGTTTGGAGGCGTTTGGTAAAACAAAGTGTTTATAACTTTGAAGACCAGAGGAAAGGTCTCGACAGCAGGCGAGATCGCCTCAAGAGTAAGCCACCCTCCAACATACAATACCATTACCACAATGGCATTCTAACGTAAAGGTAGGCTACGTCAGCCACATCAGAGTACAAGCCCGTTACCTATAGTTGTCGGAAACAATAGCAGTCATCGTAGCCGAAATCGGCATGGGATGTTTAGTGCTGTGACATTCTGGCTACTCACGAGTACGATAGACACTGTTTGTCTACCGGCACAGTTAACAAGAAACGAGATTATTAAAACCGAACGTGACGTCCTTGCGGTGGTGTGCGGTGGACACGCGGTCATTGCTACGTCGTGTGTATCGTTGACGTCCCGTTGACGGTGCAGACGGCCAACTGTTACTGATATAAGGAACGAGGACATCTGTAGAAGAACTAAGATCATCAAAGTAGATCTTGTCCGTAGCCTTGCACAAGTTATAGACGCGATAGTACACAATCAGAAACTATTCAATCTTTGGCTATCTGTGACTTGTCATTTCCAGCTAAAATCCAAAGTGTGTGTGACCCATTCAGCTGCAGCGCATATAGTAGCTAAAGCTTTCTGCGCCAGAGACACAGTAAACATAATTGAGCCAGGTTTTATTGAGGTCACTGTATGTCACTTTCAAGGCTATATAACATCAAACGCTTTCAGCTCCCATCGAGCAGAAAAGAGGGCATAACCCTAATTCACCTTATAAGCTATGAAGCAAACGGCTCAAGGCACCGCAAATTCAATACGTTATTCAATCTTAAACAATTAGTTAATCAAAGACACGTAATCAATAGTAATTAAACAGAATGTCTTCATAGAAAATGTCTGGTGGAAAGCAGTGTGGCTAAATGAGTCATCGGCCTACCAGGCAGTGTAAATAAGCTTTAGAATTGTTGCTCTAAGCTGAGACGGTGAACGTTCTACCATTGTAATGAAATATCAGATAGTTCAGGATTTAGTTGAGATTGTAGTCCTGCATCCATTGGGATTATTTGCTCTTATAATGGAGTGGCGACCGCGTACCAGATGACATAGTGTTGGAAGGCCTCCCACAAATGGACCGATGACCTTGTGAAGGCCGCAGGGATCTGTTGGATGCGGGAAGCACAGAACCGGACGCAGTGCCGGTGCTTGGAGGTATATGTCCAGTAGTGGACGTCTTTCGGCTGAAATAATGATAATGTCAACCTTATAAAAATTGTGAAGACTTCACGCAAAGCCGTTTGACCACAATACATTACAATGCAATACAATTCTCTTTTCTTGTTGTAAATTATGATTTTCAAAGTGCCTATTTTGAAATAAATGATTAGACTTTGAATGAACCGTGAATATTTTCTTTCCTAAACACGTACGTATGTCCGGCACACCTAGCCCTACCCTAGGGCTAGGTGTCATTATCAAAAAAACCATCAATATACAAACAATCTAGCTATCTCTCCACAACTACCTGAACTACTGGAGGGTAGTTGGTGCCAACCAGCACGAGATAAGAAAACCGAGTTTTAACGAGTCGAACTCTGAACGTAAATGGCAGAATTGTGTGCCAATGACAGTTTAACAGTAATAGACCCAGAGATGAGCATGGGAACGGTAAATGCAGAAAATAAACCACTAGAAAAAATCATAACATGAGCAGATACTTGACCATAATAACTACACGACTATTACAACGAAGTACCAATTGACATGCGTCTAAGTATGCTCATTACTATTAAACAGAGCTTATTATATGATTTAAGTTAATGTTACTTAAGTGTCCCCATGGGCTAAGTAAGGCGTGGTAAGTGCTGGACACCGTTGTGAAGTTGTATCGTCAACTCACTTGGCATAGTGCGAAGACCTTACAATAAACAATTATGTCGGAGTTTCTTTTAGTGTTTGGTATATGACATCATACCTCAAAAAAGAACCGGAGTTACCGACATAGCTTGCAGAGTAAGCAAACTGAAGTGGCAGTGGGGTGGCCATGCAAGTTTGTCGAAGGACCGATGGCCGGAGTGGAGTCCGCGTATCGGCAAGCGTAGCGTTCATCAATGAACTCGAGCTATCAAGTAGGTTTTACTTATAGGTCATCACTCGCTATGACCGCACCACTCCAGAGCAGTAACAGCCTGGCACCGCCTCGGTTAAAATCGCCATCCAACGCGCCATCAGCAAGAGGAGCCAGAGGCACCAGCATGCATATCGCTTGCAGGTGCTTCTTCACCCGTGAGCGGACGGCTCGCTTGAAGATCGCGGCAGGTGCGGCGCGACGTGTGACGGCTCGCGGGCAGCGCGCTGCCCACGAGTTGTCCACTATTCTGTATTGTCATCGTAAAATTTACTTATGTGCATTTGATTTAAAATCCTAACTTGAATGACAAGTTATTTGTTGTGTCGGAGCGGTGCTGTTATAATGAGTGATGATGACCATATCTGTGTCAATAGGAAGCAAATCTGAAATGATGAATCAATCCTAATCGCTGGGTGACCTAAAGAGACGGATCGGATGTCAAACTCTGTAGGCGTGTTGACACAGGCGAGTCAAGTGTCGGTTAGCACTCTCTTACAACACTAGCTTCCAGTGCCCACGTCACTGACTCACACAAGTGCTAATATGGTGTGAAGCACAATGGATAGTGACAATTTAGGTTTAATTAAATTAAATTGTTGTCATTTAAATCGGCTTGTGGGCTTTGCAGCCAGAGGAAGTCGATATAATCCTTATTCAATATAATATTTGGTAAGATTGAATACAATATTGTGTAGTTACTGATAAATGTTACCTCTATTATCTGTCGTGCTGAAGTATAATAAAGTCATTCATAATAATCCTGCCTTTCAAGCTCGTCTGTGCCTATTTACGTAGGGTTGACTATTGGCCACATTTGACGGGTTGACTACTGGATTTGACTTCATGCTATTCTAGTTTTATATGCACCGAATCAAACCTCTTCAAAAGTGTTAGCTAATTGTTGGTTCTAAAGTCAAGATTATGATTATTATCAATAGGCGTTAGTTTGATAGCTTTCAACCCACACGCTTCAAACTAAGTTATGTATATAATAGTGGTGATTGAAACAGGTACACGTCACTTTTACTCTTGGTGAACTAGCGACCTTTCGCTCATCAATCCGACGCCTCCACTATTGGTGTATCCCCGCAGTTAAGAATAAATACTAGCTCAAAAGCTTTTCAAGTAACCTCATCCGCTTGCAACATTGTCATCTAAAGCCCACGTCGTTGACTCAGCGTACCCAAATAAGCTATCGATGCACATTGACAATGAGTACTATCGTTCATTAGTGTATAGAATTAATTAGGTACACAAACACCTACGCACTACTCGTTCATTCACTGGCGTGGACTAGCGGGCCGAGTGACTAACACAGTGCGGCCTTGACCCTTATTTTGAACGAAGCTTTTGTAATCTATTTTTGGACTTTTAGAATTTTTTGATTTGTGATTGAAATAAAGACTGACCACTCGTCATAGCGCTCTGAGGCCTGGAGCAGCATTTCGCAAAAGAATCTATAACCTATCTGGGTTTTCACGCTGGGTTTTTCGTTGTGACAATTTTGTGGGGATTCACATTATACCTCATTTGATGACATCTTCAATATTTTGGTCAGCAAAAAAGTTTATTGTTACGGAATTTCCCACCTAATGTTCGAAGTAATTCGAGCGTAAAGTTCAACGTTATTACTCATAACATCATCATAACAAAAAAAAAACATCATAATAAAAACTGTGAAAATGTCCTCTAGCCTCTAGCTAAACAAAATTTGCCAGAAGACCACCAAAAGTTCCACAATAGTATCATTAGCCATGGACTTTCATACATTCCACAATATTCTCCCACACGCGAAAACAATTTGTGGCATAAATCACATAAAAGACACAGCCTAAAAAAACGCAGTCACACAATCTGTGCGACTGGTCTGCAATCAGTTGTAATTGTCTCAAACTGTGGCCAAAGCGCCTCAGGACACTATTAACATCGCAGGGAAGGCAAATAAACGCGCGCACACACTTGTTTTACTGATCGCTGCGTTTAACATTACATGGTAAATGAACGTGCTGAGTTATGTCAAGCAATTTGCGCGCTGATGACATTTTAAAGTGAAAGGGAATGCCCTGTATTTTTTTGTTCATGAGTCACAGTTACAATTTAGTTTTAAATGTAAAAGAGTTGATCTGCGGGGTAATTTGGTAACACACTAACAGTAGCAATGGCTTTCATTTTGACAGTTCAACAACATTCATTGTGTTATTTACGTTGTTGAGCAGACAAAGTTTTCGAACACATGATGTAATGGATTAGCAATATCCTTCGAAATGATTCAGAAAGTGCAATTAGGATGCTGTACAAAGTAACAGTGTTGGATGAAATTGCACAGTAAGTGATACGATTGAAAGTCAAAACCTAAATTCTGATTGCAGTATCGTTATTTAAGATATTTCCAAGTTATGTCATGGCCTAAACGACTACTGCAGTCTCCATCCGTTAACTAAAATCACAGCATAACTATCCAAGAATGTCACAAAAACGATAACAATCTAGACCATTAATATTCTCAAACGATCGCAACGATTTGGAATCTATTGTGAACGTCGCTTTACAACCTTGAACTATGACAGGTCCCGCCAAATAGCTATGGTCACGCTATTATCACTAATGTGGGCAAAGCATGACACACTCAGACCCATTGTTGCCCAAAAATATCATCAGTACATCCTAGGAAGCATTTTTTGCTTAACAAACCGTAATTAGGCAAAGCAAGGACACGAGTGCCGAATATTGACGAAGATACTCGAAGTGCTATAAGGAGGTAATCGTTGCGTAGCTAATAAAAAATGATTGTGATTTGAGTGATTTCAATAATATAGGATTTAACGGTAAGTTATTAAAATTCGGTAAAGGAAGCAATATGTTAAGCGGGTGATTAATCAAGAGGCTATTATGTCGTTTTTGGGGATCCCTAGCTATTGACTAAAGCCATTCATCTGTCTGCCCTTTTGTATCTCAGCAGTGCCATTCTGTAACCATCTTACCGTGAAAACTTAGGTGAAGTGAGCGTGGAGTGAGCTGTCAATAGTGTCAATTCCTAGCAAAAACAAACTCACATCACCTAAGTTTTCACGGTGAGATGATTACAGAATCGACCGGCAGGTCTGTGCTATTCTGTGAAAATCTCACCGTGAAAACTGAGGGGAAGTGAGCTGTCAATAGTGTCAATGGAATAACAGCGGTGATATTCTGTAAAAATCTCACCGTCAAAACTTAGGTGAAGTGAGCTTAAAGTGAGCTGTCATTCCAACAGATACTAGGGATTGACACTATTGACAGTTCACTATAAGCTCACTTCGCTTCAGTTTTTATGCTGAAATTTTTACAGATTAGTACCTACTACAGTTCTTTTTAGAAGCTCAATTCACATAAGTTTTCTCGGTGACATTTTTAGGGTTCCGTACCCAAAGGGTAAAAACGGGACCCTATTACTAAGACTTCGCTGTCTGTCCGTTCGTCTGTCTGTCACCAGGCTGTATATCAAGAACCGTGATAGCTAGATAGTTGAAATTTTCAGAAATTATGTATTTCTGTTGCCGTTATAACAACAAATACTAAAAACAAAATAAAATAAATATTTAAGGTGGGCTCCCATACAACAAACGTGATTTTTTCGGCCTTTTTGCCTTGTGGTACGTAACCCTTCGTGTGCGAGTCCGACTCGTACTTGGCCAGTTTTTACCGAATGGCCCGGCTGTGATTGTAGGATACAAAACAGCCAGTACTATTTATTTGTTTGCTCAGTAAGCTGGGTGTGGTGTAGGACCCCAGCTTGATGGACCGATGACCTTAAAAAGGTGGCTGGGACAAAATGGATGCGGAAGACGGAGGGTGTTGTCGCGCAGCCTGGGAGAGGCCTACATATGTCCAGCAGTGGACTGCGATAGGCTGAGTAGATTGATTGACAGTAAACTAGGGTTCTTACGACTTCAGGACTGCAGGTCACTTTTTCCTCTCAGTCACTCGTTGCGTTACTATTTTGTTTTTATTCTTTGCAACTGAGGGCTAAATCAGTACAAACTGTATGCAAGTGCCGTTCGGGGACTGAAAACAATAACATTAAATATCCACCGAACCGCACGTTACAAAATTTTGTTTCAGTGCGGTTAGTGGAAGTGCTCAGGTGCGGTTCGTCCAAGTGCGGTCCAAATCAGTGCTCTGAATGGAATATCTCTGATTTTTCCAACGCCAGATAATTTTATCGAAGGAATAATTTTGAATTTTTGACAGTTTTTCCATAAAAAAAACTGCCAGACGTCAATGTTATTCCACGAATAAAAAGGATCTGTCCATTGAAAAATCAGCCCTTAGGATTTCTAAATATGCTTCCAACTACGGAACCTCTGGTATTTTAGGCGCAAATCACCAATTAAAGGTATGTAGTTTTAAATAATGAATGCCCGTTTTCACTAACACTATGCGACCCTTAAATTAATGTCTAAATAAAAGCGCGCTGTTTGATTTTCAAAGCTCGGTTTATCGCCGAAGGCTGAAAATCCAAGAGCGCATTTATGTCGCCTAGTATTAGTGAAAATGGGCATTAATGTCCTCGTGGTGGTCCCGAAAACTTAGGTATACGTATACTCCTGGTCCTAAAACTATAGGAAGTCTAATGCAGGCCACTCACGATCAAGTTCACCGTCAAGTTTACAGCGGACTTGAAGCCGCGTCCAGTATACTTGACGGTGTATGGCTATGAGTATGCATGATAAGTCGACGACGAAGACGAAGGATTCTCTCATTTTATTAGACAGTCTTTCTCATAATATTATTTCTATATCCGCTTTTGCTAATTATTATTAGGTAATTGGAGTTCTCAAGCGAAGTGATACCTACATATGATTGTTACGGAAATTGTAACGTTATCTTATCTACTTTAATTAATTAATTACCTACTGGTTTTATTCCCAGTTGACAGGTAAATAAATAATTGGTATTTTTGGTATTTTTTGGTATTGGTTTTTATTGTTTTTTTGGTATTGGTATTGGTTTTCTTTTTGGGGTAATTAGTATTGGTTTTTTTGTTTTTTTTTTTGGTATTTGTATTTTTTATGTATTTTTTTTGGTATTCGTGGTTTTTAATTGGTATTGGTTTTTGTTTTTTTTATTGTCTGTTAAATTTTTCAATTCGTAACCAGGTACCTACCTATTGTAATACAGTTGATTTTTTTACAACGGAATTATTTCATTTACTCATTGGAGATTGTTGTCATATCTTATCATCAACATTATCTACCTACAAACAAGAACTCCTTTTTTCCCCATGTTCCAGAGACTTTTCGGAAAAAGTAGTGTAGCAGAATACTCTACACTATTAGCTGGTAAACCATGATGACTAGGGGTTAGCCATAAAGATCGTTCAATACAGTGAAGTATGAAGACGTTCTGGATCTGAAAAGAATATACTCTCTTAGTTATTTTTGCGTCCATAATTGATCCATCCACCATAAAAACAGATCGGATTCAAGTCCTCCAATACTTTTAAACAAACCCGTCAAGTGCAACAAAATTGTAATCTCAAAAACAATTACCAGAGCAATAATAATTAATAATAAACACACATTTAATAACAAATGTTGTAACTCACAAAATATAACGTGGGATTGGTCCCGCGACAATCTCCCATGAAACATTGCATCAGGTTGAATTTGCTCATAAAATTTTAGCTTTCCGCCTACGAGACGTCCGAGTTTATTAATAAATGATATCTCATTTATTATTAGGCTTCACAGGTAATGCGACTGTCTGATGTGGATGGATGGTGAAAGGAAATCGGTGCGAAGCGTGGACACATCGGTTGCAGGATATATTGCAAATGCGGTGCTATTCTGTAAAAATCTCACCGTGAAAACTTAGGTGAAGTGAGCGTGGAGTGAGCTGTCAATAGTGTCAATTCCTAGCAAAAACAAACTCACTTCACCTAAGTTTTCACGGTGAGATTTTTACAGAATCGACCGGCTGTACCC
Source organism: Oligia fasciuncula (assembly GCA_963082905.1). Taxonomy (NCBI): domain Eukaryota; kingdom Metazoa; phylum Arthropoda; class Insecta; order Lepidoptera; family Noctuidae; genus Oligia; species Oligia fasciuncula. The sequence goes on from OY720401.1 coordinate 6,725,023, forward strand.
CCTTACAAATAAACGTTGTATAGCGTCTGTATAGTTACAAAACGCGTTGTCTTCTTCTTTTGAAAGTCAAATTACTGACGACTGAAAGAGAGAAATCGGTGTGTAACTATTCATCTGATATAATACGTTTATCAGTAAGGGGGTTAATGTGTACTTTACGTTTACGCAAGCAGCAGGAATCTAGAAATAGGTGCACTAAAGGTCCTGTAACTCAAGGGGATATACCTAAGCAGGGATAAGAAAAACACTAAGAAAATTGTTGATATTTTTAGGGTCGTTACTGTCTCTTACACATCGCGGCAGTTTTCGTCTAAGGGTTTGGCAGAGGTAACCTATACTAAGGGCGGGTTGTTTCACGTCCACTTAACGCACGCGCATACGTCAAAAATGGCCGTCAAACCAAAAAAAGCATTGCCATAAGTACGTCAAATAATAATAAGAACACGGAATGCAATTTATCTCTCTGCCAAAATCGAAATCCGTTCAGTGGTTTAGGCGTGAAAAGGTAACACACAGACAGACAGACAGAGTTATTTTCGAATTTATAATATTAGTACGGATACTGGTATTCAGCTGCATTCGGTAAGACTGGAAGCCGACCCCAACAATGTTGGGAAAAGGCTCGGCAGATGATGAGTTAGGAAAAACACATTGAATTGACTTTATTTTTCTTAAAAACTTCGTTCTTCATGAGATTTTTTTCCTTGATCTATCATGGGTGAGCTTACAGACACAAATCTAGGCCATACGTATCCCATTCCCATTCGAAAGCTTCTAACTTAGCCGCTACGAAACCTTTTATAAATTGATGATGACTTTACGACTTAGCATTATTGGATCTGTTTACGGTTCCCGTAGACAGGTGCGACGCGATTCTATTAGAACGATTTCAATTATGACAATTATCTACCAGAATCGTGTCAAATCAAACAACGCCTGTCTGCGGTAGTCTTTATTCTTCGAGTAATGCCCTATTAAGGCTGAGATTTGCATTTCGAAATTCGTCATTTGAATTCTTTCATATAATACCGGTTATTTACTGAGTCTATTTGGGATATGTACCTATACATAAAATTAATTAATTATCCTCCTAGTATCTTAATTATCATAACGATAGTGTTTAATTAAAACCAACTGTAAAATATTTTAATATAAGTAATTAAAATACTAAAAGTCCAATCTTTCTAGACTTTTAAAATACAATAAATAACTTTTTTTTTACTTTTTAGTGACTATTGATTTGACAGAATCCTTCTAAACTTTTCCGAACAAGTCTATTAAAAGTAATTAATTGGTCAGATAAGTATCGTTACACGAAATATAATAGCATTCTCGTTTTAATAATGCCTGGGTGACACGAGCCTGGTTTTTTAACGACTTCAAAAAAAAGGAGGTTATCAATTCGACACGTATGTATGTAATATTATTGGAATTGCATTATATTCACATAATATGACAATCTATTAGGGCTTCCAGCCAAATATACAAAATTTTATAGAACATTTTTTTATTGGGTTACATTTACTTGAACTTACGGAACAGTGCAAGTTTCATCAAAATCGATTCGGTAATTTTCAAGATATGGACTAATACGTGTAAGTGTGACGGCCTGGCTTATTGATATGAGCTACGGGTGTAGTGTCAAAGGGAAAACATCTCAAAACCTTGGTCAAATTCTAGTGCAATATTTACAACAAAACCATTACCTACTTATTACAACAGTTTTTTTTTTTAAACTAAAATTACGAAATAAAAAAGCAATTTAAAAAAAATTAAATCGATTTCAAAAAGAAATAAACTCAAAATTATGAAATAACTTTAATTTCGGAAGTCGGTGGCAAAAAAAACAAAAACTAAAGTACAGATCCCAAGACACCGACTTCCGAAATTAAAGTTATTTCATAATTTTGAGTTCATTTCTTTTTGAAGTCGGTTTAATTTTTTTTAAATTACTTTTTTTTAAAGCTAGTAGGTACAGCAAGCCAGAACCTCCGTATACTATCCTGGCGCGCCGTCGTGGTTAAGCACATACTAGTGCTGTTTACATACTAGTGGCTAAATAATAACAGCCGCTCAAGTCGATCGATCAGGTTAAGCTACGCTTGCCACGGTTGGTCTGTGGATGGATGACCATCTTTACATACCGTGACCCCTCCGTGCCTCGGAAAGCACGTTAAGCCGTTGGTCCCGGCTGTCATTCGTGGAACTTTGACAGTCATTACGGGTAGTCAGAAGCCCGTAAGTCTGACAACCAGTCTTACCAAGGGGTATCGCATTACCCAGTAACTGGGTTGTGGAGGTCAGATAGGCAGTCGCTCCATGTAAAATACTGGTATTAAGTTGCATCCGGTTAAACTGGAAGCCGGCCCCAACATAGTTGGGAAAAGGCTAGGCAGACGACGACAAGAAGTGTTTGCGGTCAAAAAGAAACGCGTAGTCACTGCACTCTAGTCAATCCCGTACTTGCTTCACTGGCTACATGAAGCTAGTATACAAGCCAGTATAGTACAATCAGTGGTGATACTAGCTCAAACATTAACCCCAATCTTATTAAACTATACAAACTGGGGACGCGACGCTTGCTTACTAGCTTAGAGCGAGGTCCCTTTAGTGCGTTGCGTCGTCGCAGTGTCGACTCAATACTGACTTATGATTAATTAAATTATGACAATTTAGTTATTATTCCAATTAAATTAGTCAATAATGTCTAATTTATTAGTCATTATAATATTCATAATGACTCCACGCAGGTGTGGCATACAATGCGTTGATCCGTTGCAACGACGCAACGCAACGCACTAATCCTCGCCTCGCTCTTACTAGCCTAGCCCCGTTGGTCTCAGGATCGCAAGCGCGACTGCTGAGCGTGCGGTCCTGGGTTCGTTTCCCAGGTCGGGCAAAGAGTTATTGGGTTTTTCCACTAGGAATTTCTCAGTAACAGCCCAGGGTTAGGAAGTTGGCGGTATGGTACCCCTCGTGCCTCGGAAAGCAGGTTAAGCCGTTGACCCTGATCTCTCTTCTGTCATGTCGGATCGCCGCGGCGCCGTCCCATCAGATTATGAGAGTGAGCGAAGATTGAGTGCACCTGTGTCTGCGCACACACTTGTACACTATAATATCTTTCGCGTAGATGGCTAGTCTCCGCTGAGATTGGCTGCCTTGGTCGAAATTTGGTCTGGAGAACTATAAACTAGCCTAGAAATGAAGCTAGTTCTGTATACACGAAGCCAGAGTTACTAGCTTGCTAGCATAATAAAACTAGCTTACTATTCTGGCTTAAGAAATATAGCTTCGTGTATCTCGGGCATAAGACTGGGACTTCGTGAGTTTACGTACGTAATCGTGTAGTTCCGGCTGCGAATCGTTTTTCCCACGAATGACGTCAGAGGTGACGGGTTAGGAGTTCGTACCTATTCGTAAGATGACCGGTAGAAGATGTAAATGTTACCATAGTCATGATTCCAGTGATTGTAGGAAAAGATGTGGTCATCTACATCTGTATATGATATGTGACATCGGGTTGGTCAGCGCAATGGTGATGATGTAATATATTTCTTCCACTCTTCCAGAAAATATTTAAATAGTGTAATCTTTAGCTTGGCTCGTTTTCTAGCTAAACTTCATAAACAGCTGTCATAATTTTTACCAAATATGCTTAGCGGCATTATAATGTTGTAATTGTAATTTGAAACAGCGCCTATTTTGGTTTGACGATAGTTAGTACCATCTTTACACTTGACTCCTCCGTGCCTCGGATAGCACGTTAAGCCGTTGGTACCGGCTGTCATTCGGGGATCTTTGACAGTCGTTACGGGTCGTCAGAAGCCCGAAAGTCTGACAACCAGTCTTACCAAGGGGTATCGTATTACCCAGTAACTTGGGTTGTGGAGGTCAGATAGGCAGTCGCTCCATGTAAAATACTGGTATTCAGCTGCATCCGGTTTGACTGGAAGCCGACCCCAACATAGTTGGGAAAAGGCTAGGCAGATGAGTACCATTTTTGACATACGCGTACGTCAAGTGCACGTGAAACACGCCGCTCTTGGCACCGTTTTAGAACGTCATAAACCGCAGAAGTAGATATTGTTCTATTGCTAACTATTCTCAAGGGATAAAGCTAGAATTGCTTCCTGTAATTGGCATCTAAAGGCGGGTTGATTCACGTCCACTTGACGCACGCGTATACGTCAAAAATGGCCTATCGTCAAACCAAAAAAAGGGTTATTTCAAATTACAATTACAAAATGATGGCTTTGCCGTACCACAACGTAATCGTTATTATTTAACGTACGTGTGTTACGTTAACCAACCGTTTAAAACAACTGGCCCTTGGACATATTCAATCAACTGTTCACGGATTCTTATTTTAACACCAATTAAATTGTTAGCATTCCTCAAAATAACACTTGCTATTAAGCTCGGTGATTCTCAATGACTCACTCCGGGTTGAAATCGTACAGCACACAGCCAAGATAAAATACCAACAGTGCTGTTTGTAAACAACAGTGTTTTAATTTATTCTTTGAATATTAATTATCCTGTGTTAGAAACAGGCTAAACGTGCTAGTGTCGCGTACATTTTCATTTTTTTACATCTTTGTCGCAGCTATCAGTTGCAGATCTGTCCCTTTATTCTTAAACGTTGCTTAAAATTAAGTAGTGATTAACGGTACCTACCATCAATTTTTGACGTTTGAACGTCACTTAACTTTAATCATCGTTTATAAATAAACTCCGTAGTGACGTGCTAATCACTTATCGATTTATTATTATTTATTGACTGCCCCTCTCTGGTCTAGTGGTCGCAAGGGCTACCGCTGGGGTGTGAGGTCCTGGATACAATTCCCAGGTTGGGTAAAGTGTTATTGGGTTTTTCCATTAGGAATTTCTCAGTAGCAGCCCGGTATCTGGATTTGTGCCCGGTTGATGGCAATAGGCTCGCCCTCTATTATATGGGATTTCAATATAACTGGCGAAATGTCAGACAGATACGTCAAGCTACCCGTAACTGTAAAATTTACCCAATCAACATTGAACCTTATGCTTTAGGAATAAAGTTGAAAATCTATTAAATAAATTTGACAGATTGTAGTAGCTTGATGCTGGTGTCTGTACCTGCTATAGGTATTCGGCCCAGACCTTCGGGGAAACATGGCGTGATTTTACATATCTATGTATTTTATTATCCTATGGTCGTAATATGCTAAACGTGCTAGTGTCGCGAACATTTATCTTTGTCGCAGCTATCAGTCGCAGAAATAGTGATGTATCAGTTATCGATTTATTAATGTACGAATTTGTCGATGAATATTTAATGTCTCGTAATTGGTTTTGTAGTGATTGTTTGTGTCAAAGTCATCAGTGTTAGTGTGATTTAATACAAAGATATTGGGTAATTTTTTTTTTTTTTGTAATGAGCCTATATTCACCGCAATATTTTGTAAGAAAAACCGTGTTTTATACTTTATACCTTGTGCTTTTTAGTATAATATTTCTGTGTAAATAAACATAACTTAGCGGCTTGATATACCAGCGCTTAAAATGTAGGCTCATTTTAAGCGCTGGTATATCAAGCCGCTAAGTATTATATTCACCGCAATATTTTGTAAGAAAAACCGTGTTTTATACTTTATACCTTGTGCTTTTTAGTATAATATTTCTGTGTAAATAAACATAACTTAGCGGCTTGATATACCAGCGCTTAAAATGAGCCTATAAACTCATCTACAATCTCCTTTCACATGCAAATTGACATCTTAAGACCAGCAATTAGTAATTAGTGCACATAACTATTCGTCCAATAAATTGCTCGATATTTCTATGTTGAAACCACCTTTCCTGTCACATCCCTACCTTCACCTTATGTCGTGTCCTCTGCTCAATAATCGACTTAATATGACAAATTCGTAAAGCAGTGCGTAGATTAGGTGCGGCCGTGAGAATTTCGGTTTTCGGCCTTACTTTGGCCTCTAACGGTGATTGCAAACATTAATTTCTTAACTTATGACACGAACGTTGACTGAACGAACGATTATCACTTGTTATTATAGATTGTTCGATGTTAGGCATAAGTCATAGAAGCCGGTTTGGTGGGAAATGGACTGTGTAGTGACGGCCTTTGCAATGTGAATGTAGTTTTTTGTAGTAAGTAAATAAGTTGTGTGAAAATATCGTTCGAAATTCATCAAGCTTATCCTACTAATATTATAAAGGTGAAAGTTTGTGAGTGTGTGTGTGTTTATATGTTTGTTACTTCTTCACGCTCAAACGGCTGGATCAATTTTGATTGAATTTTGTATGGAGGTAGCTGACACCCTGGATTAACATATAGGCTACTTTTTATCCCGATATTCCCCCGGGATCGACATTTACGCGGGTGAAACCGTGGGGCGCAGCTAGTCCATCTTGTAGAGTTCCATCATCAATAAGACGCAAGTTACTTATGGTAGCATTTTTTATTGCTAAACTAGGAACTGGATATAAATATATTCGTAAGCTAATTCTACCTGTCCTGCGAATGCTATGTCGATACGGAACGGTCTGCTATGCAAAGCCGCTATTCAAAAAGTGTGAGATCGTTACCAAAATATTGTACCTATATAATTATCACTTTGACACCCACTTACTTATGAAAAAAGATACAAGAGTCTCAATTTTAACCAATAATGGTCCTTAAATTATAGGAATCGGCCATTACTCAAAAAGTGTGAAATCGTTACCAAAATATTGTATAGGTACCTATATCACTTTGACACCCACTTAGGAAAAGTTGCAAAAAGTCTATTAAAGTTTATACTCATATAAATCCAGTTACACTAGCTACGATACCGTAACAACAATACAATAATACATCAATATATATAAAAAAAAAAACAACATAATACAAGCAATAAAATTAGTAAACACATGTTACACGCAGTATATTACCTCCTTGGGCCACAGATTTAAAAAAAATCAGCCTCCCACGGTCGTTACAAGTGCTTTATCTTAGTGCTAATTGCACAGGTTAACTTTTTGTCCAATTTGCGACGTTACATTGAACACATTGAGGAAATCAATTTGCCATAATGGGATCCAATTGTTCAATTGATTTTTTAGAAAAAAAAAACATAAAAATTCGATTGTAGGAACTGAAATTTTCCCAAGGTCAGGTGCATCATGATTGGCTTGTAAAGTGTTACTGTATAATGTGTATAATAATAGTGTTGCCAAATGTCAAATATTATGAGATTAGTGATGGTCATCACTGAGCGGGAATCGATTGGAGTTTGTTTTTAATCGATAATGTAATGCGTGCCGGTTAGAGGACCACGTGAATTAGTGTGAGGTAATTGTTGAATTATGATATCATAATAATTATGTCGGATAGCGTGGCTATCGACTGTTATGGGGGTAAAATTTTTTATATCAAGTTATTTGCAAACGAATTTCCGTGAACAGGTGCATGGAAAATCACACCTGAAGAACAAAACACGTAAATAACCAAAATCTATACAAAAACTGCCTTGGTTCATGAAATCATGATAAATGATTTGATTTCTATAGATAGGTTTGTACTACAAACACTTTTACTCGAGTTCGGTGTTTCCTATCTAACTATTCTGAAAAGAAAGGCCGAAAGAAACTCAGAGGTCACAGTCTCTTTTAAAGTTCAGAAATAATCTTGGTCACATCATAAAAAAAAACAATTGACTACTCTAAAACAAAGTCAGATTTGAAAATGTAATTTAATCTAAACAAGCTTTACCTTCCAAAAAGTTCAAACATTCGGGTCCCGTTCAAATATTTCGCCAAAAGATATTCGTGGCTGTGTGTCAAAGCATACTTGATCCGCTTCGGTAGATAAATGTTAACGTTAGTTCGGACAAAAGGGGAAAAAGGAACAAATCCATGGGAAAGTCCTGGCAAATATTTGAAAAGTTCGCGAGATCCAAACGCCACCTGCGGTCAGGCTTATTGTCCACTCCACTGTATGTTATTAGAGTTGTTAATCCCGCCGAAAGGAAAAAATATATGTAGATAAAAAAAAAGGCATTTTGATTGGAAGTAATGAGTGCTTTGTGTGAAGAAAGCTCTATGTTTTTTAATATGAAATAAATAATAACTGTATATACATATATATTTGTATATTTAGACTAACTGACACAAAATGACATAAAATCACGTCTGTTTTACTCAAAGGGTTGACTGACACTAACTAAATATGTACTCAGAAACTGGGTCAAGAGCCTAAGTGTCAGGAGCCATTGTTCCGCCAGATATAAATCTTTTACAACTCTTCAGTATTTTTCGCCGAGGATAGTAAAATCGTAGAAATCTGCCTCAAACGGCTTCTTATGCAGTCGGTTAACCAAAAATAAACACAGCACACACTATAGATAGCAAATATTATCTAAGTATAACAGCTCTATACACATCCCTAGCCCAAGAATTTCCACACACCCTTATTTTATTTCGCGACTCAATACGTTCTCTATTTTGGGTCCTTCGCCTAAAGTGTTTGCTCTTTTCCCTTCGTGGCTCGTGGCTCGTGGCTCCTAAGGGTTGGTGAGAAGAATACCGAGTAGCCCTTTAGCCTCGAGTGTCGAATGGCCGTTTCTTTTGGCTATTTTATTACTTGTCGTGACCGAATTGTAATTGTGTTAGCCGTACGTGGACATGTTATGGGGAGGATATTTATTTATTCGGGTTATTGTTTTGGTAAGGGTTATTTTTCGTTTGTTGGTAGGTGAGGTGTTATATTTGTTTGTTGACCCAAAGTTTTGTAATGACAGTCCATGCTTGAATATAATAAAAGTTCAAAACGTAATTTCAAGCTAACGTAAATGTCAAGTTTTCAATTTGAGAATTGAATTTCTGGTGATTCGTAAACTTTTTTGTTTTGTCTCGATCAGTGTGCAATTTGTATACTTACAGACTTGGGATTTAGCTGAAGTTTTAAATTTATTTATTGATAATCATATTGTACAAGAACAGCTTGGACGGTGACCCCCAAACCAAACATTTGTCTGTATCTTGGGGGTTGAAAAATAAAATGTAATTGAGACTGTAAACTCATTAGGTATAAAGCTTTATTAAGTACCTAAGCCTTAAAAATATAAGGTCATCCTGGATCCTATGGGGCACTGAAAGAAGATGAAAAGATCATGAAATCAGTCGCAAAATCGTTAGTAAAAACAACTACCGGGACCATATTTTAGTGTCAAAGACATACCTAATATTGTGACCACTCCTTTAAAGATTTACCGAACAATAAATTGATTGTTTATTGTTAAATAACATGACATACTTTTGTAACATACCCATCTGTTACAACGATACTGTATTGTAAGGTGTGAAAACACGTTTCTCAATAAAATATTGACACATTAGAAATATTAATATTAAATGTTCGTGATAAATGTTTCTATTATGCTTGTCAAGCTAGCATATTATTAAGCCTTTGTATAGAAACTAGTTTTATGACATATCTACATTGAAAGCTTGACACTGTCATTTGTTTTCTGTGTTTTGTTATTTCAATTTTTTATAAATTTTTTGTTTGATGACTTTCACTGAATATTAAAATGATATCAAGTTATTATTTAGTAGCAATTAGTTTGGAAGCATCTCAAGCTTTCTTTCTTGTCAATATATTATGATTAGAATGTAGAATTAATTATATTATTTTGTCACCACGTCTTCGTTTTGGTGACAAAGTAATATACAATAAACGTTCTTATTTTCTCTTATTTGTACAAGAACCTTTCAACAGAACATTCATTCAAAATACTAGAGGTAGTAGTTTAACTGCTGAACCCAATTACCTAGTTTTGGAAAAACCTATCTATCTCGGGTTTTAACGTCCCAATAATGTATATAATATCAGTAGCGATCTGTATTATTATGATACTGGCAGTCAATCCTGGCAGTAATGATTATATACTGTCCACCAATTACCATCAGTAGTGATCTGTCTTAACTGAAATAGGTTATTAGGTTCAGCCGTAAGTACCTAGTAGTAGTTTTATCTATCAATCAGTATTTTTTGTTAATTATGAATACATTATTAAATAGAACACTCTTTATTATGTACACCATCAAATTATAAACGTCTGTTGACTGACGATGACATTTCTTAGCCATAATATTTTTTTAGGCTTAGTTTTCTAAGACTAACCAACTGTGAATCGGTCTACAAAGGTTTAATTTTATGGTTCCTTAAAACTTCAATAACAAGCACAATTTCTCCGTCATAATATTCACATGTTGCCACGTGAAGTTACAGTTAATTACGCCTAGACTATCAACAGAAACGATCTCTCTTGGAGACCATTTTGACCCGCCTTGGGCGTCGTTTCCTTGCCTATGACTAAGCTTATGGTCATAGATTATTATGCAGACAGTAGATACATAGATAGAATACTCTTTATTATGTACACCATACAATTACAGATATAAATGTAGACATTACGGTGCCTAAATGTTATTTATTTTAGAAACAGTGTAGATTGATTAGAATATTAAAAATTAACGGCGAAACATACAGAGTAAGGTGTAAAAAATATTAAGAGGTGAAAAACGATTTTTAGAAATACAGCTGCAAATTCAAACGATCGACTACTGGAAGATATTTGCATTTTCACGATTACATTTGCTGTCGTTTCAAGTGTATTTTTCATATGAACAATCGCTGGTCTACAAAGCTAAAGTCGATAGATAAGTTAAATAAAAAAAAAGTATTTTTAGTGAAAACTAAAAACTTTAATAACTTCATGAACATTGACGTAGCTTTTATAATAGAAACAAAACTGAAATCGAATTGTACGTAATCCATGTAAATATTAAAATTTAGGTGTTACAGCTAATCACTGAATCTCTTTTACCACATTTCTCAAAACCGTTTATCGTCATACACATTTCCGACAACCGCCCCTTAGGCACAAAATGTGGTAAAACTATTAATCTATGCAACTCCTACGCAGCTCTCCAAGCTAAGGGCTTTAGCTTCGCAGCCGTGTCTAATTCCGAAGACAATGCCAGCATTTAGATATTGTTAAATATCATAACGTAGCGCAATTTGGCTAAATAATGTGCCACGGTTGGGTTTGCTCGGTTTGGTATAAGTAGGCGTTAGATGTAACATGTAAGTGGTGGTATTATAATATGTAACGTTAATATTATGTATTATTTAACGTCAAACATACGTGGGAACAAAAATACCTCACTTAAGGCTGATTTTTCAATCGAAGGATATTTCTGGCGTTTGAAAAATCAGCCCCAAGAGCTAGTTTTTCAATCATCTGATAAATTTATTCGAGGAATAATTTTGAAATTTTGACAGTAATTTCATACTAAAACTGTCAAACGTCAATTTTATTCCTCGAATAAAAGTTATTTGGCGATGGAAAAATCAGCTCAAGGGTTGAATTTTCCCACGCGAGATAATTTTATCGGAGGAATAATTTTGAATTTTTGACAGTTCTTCCATACAAAAACTGTCAGACGTTTTATTTCTGTAGAAAATTTTATTCCGCGAATAAAAATTATCTTTCGGTTGAAAAATATCAGCCTTAAGTAGGAATATCACAAAGGATGGGCTCTCCACTGGTGGGTGTCGTCTAGGATGCGGCGAGTCTTTTTTCTATTTGAAACGTATGTAGGGAAAGGTTTGTGGTGATGGTACAACTGTATTCTACGGTAGGTATAACAGATCCATCTGACACTTCCGAAAGATTTCTGTGGAGAATGTTATTAAGTGTGCAGTAAAGTTTTTATTTGTGAAAACATAATTTTAAAAGCTAACAGTATTAAAATAATAATATGTACAAGTATATAAAAAGGAGTAGAAATAATCAAAGGGCATCAAAAAATTCATCCGCATCGCTGTCAACAGGAAACGTGCCCAAAAGACTGGCAGCATTGCCAGTGGAGTCTTTGGTCAACTGGACCCACTCGGAACTGGACCCGCGGGTCCAGTTGACGTAAACATTTATTTTCTGTGTTTTAATTGGTTAACTGGACCCACATTCAAACAATTGAGTGCATACATACGAGTGACATGCGCCAACGGCAGATGCAACCGCGTATTTGAGTACGGTACCTACTATTTATTCTGTGGTACGTGCTTATATACACGAGCGGCAAGTTGTCGACGGCTGCAGGTGCTTTTACCGTTGACGCGTGTGTATAAGCTTTGTTGTGACTTTTTCGGAATAAGTTAGTAGTAGATAGTTTAAAATTAGATACTGTATTTTATTTTTGTAATTTCATCATCTGCCTAGCCTTTTCCCAACTGTGTTGGGGTCGGGTTCCAGTCTAACCGGATGCAGCTGAGTACCAGTATTTTAAATGAAGCGACTGCCTATCTGATCTCCACAGCCCAGTTAATGGGTAATACAAAACCCCTTGGTAAGACTGGTTGTCAGACTTTCGGGCTTCTGACGACCCGTAATGACTGTCAAAGATCCACGAATGACAACCGGGATCAACGTGCTTTTCGAGGCACTGAGGGGTTTTGGTATGTAAAGATTGTCACCCGTCCACGGACCAACCGCGGCAAGCGTAACTTTACCTGATCGATCAACGCGTGCGGCTGTTATTACTTAGCCACAAGCCCCTTAAGTTTTATTAATAATTTATTATCCTTAATTCCTACACAACTTCTTAGGTACAGTCATGAGCACTAATATGTCCACTTGGTAACTTTCAATTGCGATTTTTTCGTGAAATAACGAATGCAACGTTGAAATAATCACTTTACATAAACATATGGGTTCGAAAATACTATGTTCGTAATAACATAAAATTTAATTAAAAAATAAAGGAGAAAATTGACTTTGAATAAAGCCAAGTGTAGGTATACATACTTATGCTCGTGACTGTACTCCGTGACACAGCACACAATCAATAATTCTGCTTATCCAATATATTCTTAGAACACTCGTGGACCGGAAAAATATTATCTAACACTAAGAAAAAATCTTAATTGCTATCTTTCGTGTCAGATGGACGTGCGAAATCGAATCGTGCGCAGTGCTCGCGCATGCGCGGTGCACACGCGATCGTCACGCCGATGTGACAAAATGGCGTAGCCTACATGTGTTGACAGCTTCATGTTTTTCCGGTTTGTGTTTCCGCGAATTAAACTTTAAAATGTGTTGCAATGGTGATTGATTGGTTTGATTTGATTCATTGACAGTTTTGGTACCTTTAGGATTTAAACTGAGTCTTTCATCAGAATTCGATTGGCGAGTCATCATCATCTGCCTAGCCTTTGCCCAACTATGCTGGGATCGGCTTCCAGTCTAACCGGATACAGCTGTATACCAGAATTTTACATGGAGCGACTGCCTATCTGACCTCCACAATCCTGTTACAGTGTAAAACGATACTCCTTGGTAAGACTGGTTATCGGACTCTTGGGTAACTGACGACCCATACGACTGTCAAAGATCCACAAATGACAGCCAGCACCACCGGCTTAACGTGCTTTCTGAGGCACAACGGGGTCTTGGTATGTATGATGGTCACCCATCCTCGGACCGACCGCGGCGAGCGTAGCCTAACCCGTGCGGCTGTTATTACTTAGCCACAAGTATTATAACGTAAAATAAAAATGAAGAAATTCGACAACAACTTCGTCTAAAACCAGGACATTGCAAAAATACCGTGCTACCTACAAACTAGAGGGCCAACGGTATCCCTACGTGACAAAGTCTCAGTGCTCTATCACGTTTGTGCAAAATGTCTTCCCTTCAAAATGGTAATAAGAACAATTTGCCACTGCTTGCTGCGCGATAAATAATTAAACGTCGTGATGCAACGCTTTGCTTGACATTATAAAAACGACCTAATTTTATGGCTGGCTTAGAAAGGTCGGTTGGATATAAACACGGTTTTGTTAAAGCTTTTAAAATATTTGGATTTAAATGGCGCAAAAAGTGTCATTGAGATTTAGCTTACGGACCAATGCAACTTTAGTTTATAACTTTTAATAAGATATGGGTCGTGTTTGTTGTTTTACTGAATACTTAAATGGCGATATTCAATGTTAAATCAATTATTTTTGGCTGGTGTTTCATAAAAGAAACAGTGAAAATTAACTTTTCTTACAACTGAATGTATCCAGACCAGCATTTTTTTAACCGACTTCAAAAAAAGAGGAGGTTCTCAATTTGGATGTTTACATTTTTTTTTTTCAGTAAAACAACAATTGCCTTGGACGCAAGCGCGACTGCTGAGCGTGAGGTTCTGTGTTCGATTCCCAGGTTGGGCAAAAGCAGCCCGTAGTCTGGATTTTCCTGACAACAAGCTGGCCCCCCCTATGATATGGGACTTAAACATAACTGGCGGAATGTAACATAACTGTACTATAGGTACATCGTTGTCTAACATTTCAGTGAACACTATGTTTATGTTATATTTATGTTTACAACATCTACCTGCATCTAGTCTCTTTTCCCTGTTCACATAATTTTCTTTAAATTGGGGCATAATTTTCCTTAATTCAGAATCCATTGATTTAAATATAAAAAAAATATCCACGATGCTCGTTGAACCCATTGTAAATTATCCTTTTACATAGAAACGTGCCTACCCACAACATAAACCATGTGTGCGATACAACAGCGCCTACCCTTTCAGGACTAACGGTACCATACTGTACTGAATGGAAAGCCACTACGTCAGTGGGAATGGCCGCTTGTAATCTGTACCTACGAATCTAAGTACACCATTATTGTAATACAAAACAATAATTCCCTTCAGAGCGCATGACATTAAGAAATTATTAGGTTGCGCCGCATCCGCGTAAGGGTCTCAGCTCGCGGCTTTTAGGCTGGTTGCAGATCTGCTGTTAAAAAGCTGAGGGTATCAATTTTTTTTTTTTTTTTTAACAGCAGATCTGCAACTAGCCTAAAAGCCGCGAGCTGAGACCCTTACGCGGCTGAGGGTATCAATATTCCGCCGGGGTCGCGGGTTGTTCGAAAGAGATACCGTGGCCCCTGGCACAGGCAAGTGAAGGAACACGGGTGGGTTTTAGTCAGTAAGAGTCTGACACTCCCTTCCGCTCCGCCCAGAGCGGGAGGAGTCATTTGATGATTTCCTACCCAAAAAAAAAAAAAAAGGGTAGGTATCAATATTGTTTGGTACTTCAGTTTAGTTGGTTTTTATTGTTTTTATTTTACTTATTATCATGTTTAGATTTTGAGGACCCACCTATTTCTGAGCTAAATTACCCGTTAGCTGTCCATCGAATTGTCAACTGTCCTGGAACCTTCAACATTCATGGGCCAGCAGTGTGTTAAAATAATCCGTGATAATAATAATCAAATTTTATTTGTACACTTTGAAAATCATACATAAGTACAGTCAACAAAAGAGATAAGTATGCAGGATCGTCGGATATAGTTGAAGTTTAGTAAGAAACCGATGGATGTGGTCGACTGAAATTTAATTTGATCCTTTGTATTATTAGAAAACAAACAGTTCATCTGTTTGTTTTCTAATAATACAAAGGATTTAAGGTATATTGTACAATAGAGTCACTTTAAAGGGCGAACTGATGCCTCCTAAACTAGGCCAAAAGCCTGTGTGTTAGGAGTAAAAGTTCCTCTAGGTATGACATACAACTGGTATTAAGTGTCGTGCAAATACTTATATAAAATTAAACAAACAATGCCTTAACTTAAATGCAGTATTAGTTCATTTAGGAGACAATTGTAATAAGATTTTTGGTTTCGTCATACGTTAACTTCTGCACCCAATTTGTTAGTTTGATTTTAACTTCGTATTTAGTTAGGAAGTATATGTGTATACTTTTACACATATACTCCGTAACTAAACACGAAGTAGAGAGTAGAGCTAGTCGCCGCATATTGTCGGCTAACATTACCTAATCAAGTTCAGTTCAAATAGTTTTAGACAGTCAGTCTTGCTACCTCACTGTCTGTCTTGTCTAGTTTTTACATTACGGTTTTCTTCTGCTGTTGTGCCGAAAAGATAAATATCATCATTGATTACTCGTTCCAGCCGGTCGATTCTGTAAAAATCTCACCGTGAAAACTTAGTTGAAATGAGTTTGTTTTTGCTAAGAATTGACACTTCAATGACAGCTCACTCCACGCTTACTTCACCTAAGTTTTCACGGTGAGATTTTTACAGAATAGCACCGCTGATCAAGTATTTACCAATTCTGTAACATTGTAAAACCGCGCCTTCTTCCTTAGCAAACGCCACGTATGCAGCCAGCTTAATCCCACAGTTCGTAGCTAGACAGGAGACGTATAAGCCCATCTGAACGTGGGCGCAGGCCGCAGGCAAACTGTTCTAGCATTTCACTTGCCTTCAAATGCATACGAGGGCTTTTTAGTGGATCGCCGAAGGTAATTAACACGTTGGAAATAGGAAATGAATTATATGGTGGAGTTTCTGTAATAAAGATTTTGCTGTAGGAGTTAAAAAGGAGAGGAATTGAGGTATTTATCAACAACACTGGAAATAATTAATAGGATTTTATTTTAAGAATTCTTAGTGTGGTCCCTCAGTTCCTGAGAGTTCCTGTAAAAAGTTTTTTCTAGTTTCTTAGAAGTTTGTGATATCTAGATTATAGCCACCTACTAAACCACCTACCTACCTGAACTTAGAAAGTTGAGCACCTACTGAATAAAAGTTTTCGGTAGATTTTTATTTAAAAGAAGATAGGTAAGTTAAAAAGAACACGTATAACTACTTTGCTTAGTATTAAACTAGTTGTTTAAATTAAATAAATAAAGGGAACCTGAGATAATCCTAATTTCTCGAAATGTACCTACTTTTAGAATACAAATAAAATTGAAACCGGGCGTTGCTTGTGGCACATTTTGCAGTACGTAGCAGTAGACTTCCGCTTCGGCTGGACTGATTTGGTAGATTGATTTGCACCACTCATTTGCACATCGTGAGGAAACCGGAATTTCCTAGAACCAAACTTTTTAAGACATGTGACATCTACCCCACCCACACTGGGTAAATTACAGCCCACTCATCTCGAAGAGAGGAGGTCTGCGTCTCAGTACTGGGATTATTATAGGCTGATTATGTTTTGTATTTGCACAAACCTACTAAGTTTTCAACTACTGCTGTTACCTACTTTGAGGTTGTTTGTTTTTGGGATGCATGAAGAAGCCATCTCGTGTAGCGCAGTTTGTTCCGTCAGTTAGGTACTCAATTGAACCGAGCGCTCGGCCATCCTGGACAGTACACCCAACACCTTATTTGACTAGCCAATTCTTCCCTTGCGATGGTAGGGCAAACGCCCGCCTGGTTTGCGGCCACCCTCTCACCGGAGACCGGCGTGAACCAGCCTGCTGTATTTCGTCGATGCGTGAGAGTTCCAGTGCCCTAGGCATCTTCTGGGCACGCTCGTTCCATCATAGACCTCATCCTTCGCTTTCCATCGGGCGTGATTGAGGTCAAGAGGGGGCCCATGGGGCAATAAAAAAAATAAAATCCCCCAGGCAACCACGACCTAAACCTGTACTTACCAATTTAACAAACTATGAGACATTCTTCAACAAGATGAGTTAAAGAATCTGAATACCTTCTCCTTCTCAAACTCAGCCATTATGTTAAGGCCCTGAAACCGCTTTTTTACATAGTACAACTACCTACTCTGCCCAGTAGTTAAACTTTGTTGTTGGAAAGAAAGAATAACCACAACGAGTCCAGGTTCCCTGGCAATTCGTCCTTCGCAACACATTAAATGAACCATTGTAGCAAAACTTGGTATAAGGTCTTCTGCACCCAGCAATGGACCGAATGGATGGTAAAATACCTACTGATATTCAGCTGCATCCGGTTAGACTGGAAGCCGACCAAACATAGTTAGGAAAAGGCTAGGCAGATGATGATTTAAATATATCAGACTTAAACCCACAACCACGACCTAGTTTCTTAAAGGGTTTAGGTATCCATAAGCCTCCAGGCCAACACGATACCTGTAATTACCTAAACCTGCAAACTATGAAGCATTCCTCAACTAGATGAGCTTAAGAATCTGAATACCATCCACAACCATTGTGTGAAGGCCTTGAAAGGACTCCTGTAGTATACATTATGATCCCTGAGAAAGATCGCGTTGATTACAAATACATTAATAGCTGTGGGCGTGGCCATATTGTTATTTAAAAGCTGGTGAGCCATTAAGTACTTGTATCGGTCGTAATCGTCACGACGCGTTTGTTCTAGCGGCATTGTTAGGTTACGTTACGTGGTGAGTTTGTTGCGAAATATTTAGGAGTAAATATGATGGTATTTAGGAACCCAACAGTTCTTTATACGAGTTTAACAATGACGATGTCTGGGAGTCTACTCCGCATGCAGAAAGTTCGTAGTTTCGGCCGAAGTTATCGCTATCACTTACGGACGTAAGATTAGTTACGGGACAGTTAGGGGACACGTACTAAGAATGAATGACATTACGATTTGACAGTTGTCCGAACACACCACGTGTTTTTGTCCGGCCGAAAAAAATTAATTTGACACTTGTTTTGACGGATCAACTACTGTCGGACGGGCCTGTGTCTTCGTTGACGGCCCCTGATTATATTCGCCATTCCTTCTCGGTGATCAGTCAGCTAAGAAATGCCGTGCGTAGTTTTGTGTAAAATTGTTTTGAAAGATTTACTTAAAGAAATACCCATCATTTAATTTGTATTTTTTGAAAATCTGGTAACTGTTGTAAAGAAAATGCAAAAGATACCTACCTAATACATTTCAGCCCTACCTTAACACTGTCTTATTACTTTTTTCAGCGATTTAAAAGATGGGTATACTAGGTATTTCATGAAATATGTATCAATCAATAAGGTTACCTTGAAATAAGAGGGTTGTATTGATGATTTTAATTATTATTATTATAATTCTGTAAATATATACTTGTTACGATCGCGAATTCGCGACCCTGATACTGACCTGCAAATTGTAAAAAACGTAAGAAAATTTGAATTTTACGGGTTTCCCTGGGACTTCCCTGGGGCTTCCCCGGCGCTTCCCCCTATAATCTACTAACTTGCGGACAAAGAAAATGGCAGATAGATCCTACTATTGAGTTGTTGAACTCTCTATCTTTCTATTACCGCATGAAACAGAATCTATAAATGGCACCTTCACAAAAACGCAAAATCACGATTCAATTTTCGTTACGTCACACAATAACGTAACCTAAATGTGTTTATTAACTTACAGTTTAACAATAATAGTTTCTATGTATAAAGTAGCTTTTAATATTTTATTCATACCCACTATTAACTAATTGTTCGAGGCCGATCATTTTTTGATGGATTATTCTTGTCTTTTCTTTGATTTGTATAATGGCAGTTTCGAAATTTGCATCAACAATGGCAAAAGGTAGTGCCTAAGTATGTAATAGAGTTTTTACATTAAGATATTTATCTGGAATGTTTAAATTCGATGGATTTGGCCTATGCTTAATTTTAAATGAGTGAGTTTAATGCGTATATTGTTTTATAGATTTATAGCCTGCCTTTTTAAAAATATATAATTAGTTTTAATATTTTTTTATTTATCTTTTTGATAGATATTTGAATGTGAGAACGTTGCTTACCATTTTTCTATTTTATTAAGTACCTGGTATTTGTTGACAGGACTACACTGTCCTCCCATACCCATTGAAACACAGGTTTGAATAAACCTACATCAGGACCTGCCTGAAACTTCATCTATATCCGACGATCCTGCATACTTATCTCTTTTGTTGACTGTACATACCTATCTTTCAAGATTTTGTCTCTGTTTTGTTTTTTGAAAGGAAATTATCGAAATGACTGTCACATGTCAGTAGGTAGGTACACTCACTCTTTGGAGCGGAAATTGTCAATCATGATATTAATCAAACTGATGTGATATGATTAGGGCTTTTAAAACTCTTGTTAGAAAGATACTTTTAGTTTTTAACTTCAAAACAATACAAGATGGCGGGGACATAAACGCTTAACCTGTACCATGGATTCAGCATGATTCAGCAGCCCCTCTGCGTTGAAATTTAACGTCGGTTATTTAACAAAAAGTTTGCTGTTCCTTAAATTTTGACCGCGTAGGTATTATAACAAGGTTTTGAAAAGGCAGGGTTCAGAGAAGGACACGTGCGACAAAGATGGTTTCATCAAGGTGGAGAAGAAGAAGAAGCCTTCTTGTCGGAACCAGTGCGGCACCGGGCAGGCAGGACCCAACATGCGGCTGCGTCCAGCAATCCCGACGACGCAGCTGTACGTGTCCAGACTGCACCACTCCACGAAGGTTGAGGAGATCGTGGAGTACATGCGTGTGAAGACCAACTGGACTTTGAGGGTGATTGGCCTTGATGCCTTAAATAAATGGATAAATAAATAAATAAATCACACTTTTCTATGAAACAGCCGATTTTTTTTGGATAACCGACGATAAATTTCTACTTATCATGTGTTGATACATGGTTACAGTTTGCTCGTCAATGTCCCGGTCATCCTGTGCTTATAATTCGCCAATATCACGCTCAATTACACCAACAAAGTAACTAAGTCCAATGATATTAACGTGAACCATAAAGTAAACCCTATTTTCCCACCATTTATAAAGAAATTCGATGCACAAGTAAGTGTCTTGCCAAGTAGATGGTGTATAAACGAAAGGGTCGGACTGTCTATCAAGCAGTTGTAATTACCTTTCAGGGGCGTACGGCGAATTCTCGATGTCATGCCATATGTCCTTCACGGGGGGACGGACTCGGGAAGACTGATTTTAGATTGTAATCGTAAGGAAACCGGCATGTCGTAGAACAAAAAAAAAAACCGGTCAAGTTGGAGTCGGACTCGCGCACCGAGAGTTCCATATATTTATTTATTTAAAAGGTACACCAACGACCTATTCACTGGTAATATAGACATAATAATAAATAACATGCATTGAATTATGGTGAATTAGTCACTTACAGGCGTACACAGCACTCACATAAAAAATAACTTCTTAAACACAATAGAAAATTAATTAGGAGCAAAGCACAAAACATATAACATATATATGCTGTGCTAGCTAGCTATGTAAAGTTACACATTTACGGTTTTCGGATTTTTTCCTTTACTATGCTACATGACATTACTTCTTGCCAAATTTCATGACTCGAGGTCAACGGACACTACCCTATAAATTTTGGTTATTTTGGGAGTGTCGAAATACCTATACGTTTTTTGCGGCATAAACCGCCGTATATTTTTTTTACGTTAACTTAGAAGTTAGATTTTTTTCAAAGCTTCAAGAAACTGTTGACTTGAGTATATAGTTTTATTTTCAACTCGATACCTCCACGCGTTCCTGAGATAATGTGTCTTGACAGACAGACGGACAACAAAGTGATCCCATAACGGTTCCGTTTTTTCCTTTTGAGGTACAGAACCCTAAAAACGAAGGCTTGTGACATCTACTAACCCGCACTGGGCCCGCGTGGTGGATTTCAGCCCACTTCCTCTCACCGAGAGGAGATCTGTGTCCTAACAGTGGAAAGATTATAGGCTGATTAAGCTAGAGAATGATTGTTTGCCTCACAGAAGAAAGAATGAGTCCTTCAATTTTTCTCTATCTAAAGAAATGGATGATTAAAGGTAGGTACAGTCAACAAAGGAGTTAAGTATACAGGAGCGTCGGATATTGTTGAAGTTTACTAAGAAACCGATGGATATTCTCGAATAAAATTTTAGTTTATTAATAGAAAACAAACAGCTCATTTATTAAATTAAATTTCAGTCCAGAACATCCATCGGTTTCTTAGTAAACTTCAACTATATCCGACGCTCCTGTATACTTAACTCCTTTGTTGACTGTACATATTGGCAACAGTGTTGTCGTGTTCTTATAGCAACCTGCTCATTGTTTTATATAGAAGAAAACCCGCGAATACGGCGAATACAATTTTGCTAAGCGCAAGAAAGCCAATCTTAACACAGTAAAAGGCTTTATGAATTATTTTATCAGAACATAAATACTTTGTACACTTAACGATCATTTAAAAATAATCCACTCGTCATTTGTCTCCCACATAACCTAGCCTATCTAGATTGTAATCAAAACTCCAAAAAGCAATTTGGCAAACTAAATGAAAACAAAAATGATCATGCCTCCATTTCTCTTCCACCACATTTCAATCAAAACAATTCAGATCCAAAAACAGACATAAATATTTTGACAAACGTACCGTCCCGCACAATAACAACGCGAGTTTTAATTCCCATGAAACTAATTCAGAATGAAGCCGCAATTTTCAGAGAAACACGGGAATAGATCTTATAAGTTGTGCCTTATAACACCTGGGGAAAACAGGGAAGTGATTTGAAGGAAAACAGTTGTTTTCGTCACGTAGGAAAGAAAGATGGCGTCATTTATTTAGTCATACGTCATCGTAATCCGGCCCTGACTTGTCGCCCCATCACTTAGTGAAGGACATGCTCGCGTTTCTTTGTAGGGGAAAAGGTTGGGGCCTAGGTACCGGCGATTTGTAAAGAAAGTGACTGTAATTATTAAATAATTGATTGATTTAATGGTTGAGGAGTTGTTTGAGGAATAGTTAATCAAATAACCCTATTAGAGCGATTCGTTGTCGTGGGTGCTGTAGTCGACCGCATTGTTAATGCAAGACTGATTAGATTCACACAAAAAACGTTTCTTGTATAAAAATTGTTGTTTGTATTTTTTTAACGTACGTAAAATACGCGCTTTGTCGTGGAGTTGCGGAAACCAGCCCGTATTACCTATTACCTATTGTATTTTTTTAACTAAAAGCGAGAGTAGACATAACGTAGCTAATGATAATTATGTCAAGTCTAGCTAATATTGCTTTTAAGTACTTACCTAAAAGCTAAGTACTTACCTAAAAGCAATATTAGAAAAGGCTCATTTGGCTATGATTTCGTAGGTATAATGAGAAAAAAAAACAGTGGCACTCCGGGAGTGCCGTGCCGACAGAAGTGAAAACAAAACACAAACAGAATACTTTGCCATCACTCACTGACATATCGGATATTACATTAAAACCGAGTACATCCCCAGGCCAGCCGAAAACATCCGAAGCGGGTATTTTTTTAATCGTCTTTATAAACAAAACACGCGCGGTGACGCTTACGGTAACAGTAGCGTGAGTTCAATGGTTTTTTCCCATCTCAAAAAATGCCCTCAAAAAATCACAGATAGTAATATTTTTTTTGAATAGCCAATGCTATCCCACTGCTGGGCAAGGCCTCCCCCAAGTCCTTCCAGGAATTCTTTTCTGGCGCCATCTCGAACCAGCACTCACGGTTCATGTACAGGTCACGCCACCTCTTACTGGGCAATAATCACACTAATATTATAAAGGCGAAAGTTTGTGAGTGTGTTTATATGTTTGTACTTTTTCACGCTACAAACGGCTGGACCAATTTTGATAAGATTTGGTTTGGAGGTAGCTGACACCCTGGATTAACATATAGGCTACTTTTTATCCCGATATTGCCACGGGATCAAAACTTATGCGGGCGAAACCGCGGGGCGCAGCGTAATAAAAAAACCCGTATCCTCCCCGCTATTTGATCCACCCCACCCAACTAAGTACTTGATAGCTGAGTACCTGCACGGACGACATCAAACGCGCAAGCTTTTCCTCGTGTTTTCCTGGATGTATTGCCGTTTGTGCCAAACTGTGCGGAAGTACCGCCCGACAGGTTAATTTGGTGAAGATCCTTCAAGGATTTGGGTTGAGTGTCCCCCGTTTAGGCCATTTTGTAATGCATGAGGTTTTTTTGGGACACAAAAGTTTGTTGTTGTGATTAGCATTACTTAATTCAATAACAAATCAATAAAATTGCCACCGTCAGTTGATCTGTAACTCATTTGGAATTTATCGTTTTGCAGGACAGTGGATACGTAAAGACAGGAAAAGAAAAATGTTTATTTGGACACAGTTCGTAAAATACAAAATTAACAAAAAAAAAAGATGTAAAGCTCAACTGTCTATACGATGGCGCTTGAGAATC
Organism: Oligia fasciuncula; assembly: GCA_963082905.1. NCBI lineage: Eukaryota > Metazoa > Arthropoda > Insecta > Lepidoptera > Noctuidae > Oligia > Oligia fasciuncula. The sequence continues at coordinate 6,749,037 of OY720401.1, forward strand.
ATCGGATTCAAAATATTCGTGTTGTTGACAAAACCTAGATAGAATAATTTGATATTATTATAGTTTCTTTTAATTATTATAGTTTCTTTTGATGTTCGCACCTCTAATAAAATCTAGTTTTATCTAACGTTGTTTATGTAGAAGTGAAAGACTCAAGAAATACCTATCACTGTATTTACGAAAAGATGCGTAACTTGAATCTTAAAATATTGTACTTATCTTCTGGTATTGTATCCACTATCACCATCCATACTAATCCATACCTACTAATATTATAAATTCGAAAGTAACTCTGTCTGTCTGTCGGTCTGTATGTTACCTTTTCACACCTAAACCACTGAACAGATTTCGATAAAATTTGACAGAGAGATAGATTGCATCCCGGAGAAAGATATAGGAGAGTTTTTATCCCGATATTCCCACGGGATCGACACTCATGCGGGTGAAACCGCGGGGCGCTGCTAGTAAAGTATAATACTGATAAAAGGTACCAATAATGAGGCAACCTCTGCACAAAATAGGCTGTTCTCTCTCTTCAATTTTTTTCAGCGCGGTATGTTTTTAACACTGCTTTGATTATATGTATATAGGTCATAATGTCAAAACAAGACATTTTGAATTTGTTTGTTGATTTGCGATTCACCATTGCCATATAGCATAAACTAAGCCATGATACAGTCGACAATAGCACACGTTGCCTAAAAGAACCACTAATATCTAAGTCCTTTTTGTAATCCACCACGCGTGCTTAGTGCGGGTCAATAGGTAGATGTCACATGTCTTTGAATTTTTGGTTCTAGGACATGCCGGTTTCCTCGCGATGTTTTTATTCACCGTTTTGAGAGTAGCGGTGATTAAACAAAGTAAAGCGCCTGTCTGGGTTTGAACCTATGACGTACAACTAGTAAGTTTCACTCACATAGAAGTCTGAAGAACCAAATACCGTATTTCATTCACGTGACATCAAAACATTCGTCCCTTCCCACAAGTTCTTAACGAACTTAAGACACAAATACAGACAGCTACATGTAGTTATGTAGGTGTACCTTCAGTCCAGGGTAGAGCAGGGGAGACAACGATGTGACAGGAATGCATTCCGGGCATGCTCCGGGCGGCCGGGATTTCTCGGGACAGTCCGCTTTATTGGCTTGGTTGAAGACGATCTTGGTTTGAAGTTTCAGTGGTTTAGTGGCGCCTTCTGTGATTTGTTATACCTACACAGTAAACTAAAAGTTTGTTAAAAATGAAGTTAGAGCTAGACAGACGAAACAAGCAAAAAAAAAAATACTCAATGCTTTGACTCATTACTAATATTCGTACATTTTACTACTTAAATTGTATACTTAGGTGATTCATTGTGTCATTTATAAGCACAATCTATAAAGGTTACGATAATCAATAAATAATAATAGAATTCGTTTTAGTAAGTCAAACTTGTGACCTAAAATGAAACAATCTAGGAAATGTTCTTGAAATCAATAAAAACTTTTGTAAAAAAAACGGCTAAGAGATCGCTTTAAAACTAAGAAACAGTTTACAACCAATATTTATAGAAACAACACTATTACCACTTAGAAACACAAACAAAAACGATTCACACCGAAGTACGATAAAAATAACAAAAGACAAACGAAAACAATATCTAATCAAAACAAAACAAGTGAACTAACATTTGACCTACAATCTACAACTTCACAATCGATTCCCAACTGTTATCTAAAGAGACCGAATTCCAGTTGTCCAGGGCACCCCAAAGGCACCTGTCCCACCGCCAACGAGGAAGCGACAAGCTATCGACTATTTTCTCGCTCAAGAAACGTACGATATGCACGCACGTATTACACGTTACGTACGTCCGTTACGTTATGTTTTGCGTGTACGTACGAGTATGCTGAGTGGAAGCTCTCTTGTCGCAGTCACGACGTGCAACTGTCGATTATTTCTGTTTTGTGCTCGTGATTAAATATCTATTTTGTTTAAATTCTTTATTATTAATTATACCCAGTAACTGGGTTGTGGAGGTCAGATAGGCAAATACGCAGGAAAGTGCGCCTCACGGCTGCGCCAAAAAGGCCCAGATAATAATCATTATACTCGTTGCACTCGCACGCTCGCTTATAGCCCAGCGACAGAACTATCCGAACTACACACTCGCTGCTTGTTGTTCACCAACTCGTTCCTAGTTACTAGCCCTACTCGCTTCTCGCTAATCGTTGGCGGTGGGACAGGTGCCTTAAGGAAGCCAGGGGAAACAGGGGTGGTCAGGGGAGGGAATTAGTGGCGCTTCATTGGATCGCAATTAAAAGAGGAAAGTCTACGGATGTGATATGGACTTTCCGAGTACGAGTGAAAGAACTTGGACTAATTCTTGATGACGCCAATCGATTTGGGGGAAAGTTTTTGTGGCGTGTTTTGATATTATGTCATTTCATTTATACTTACTGACAATGAAATGGAAACATTTATTGATTGCTATATCATACTGACAGAGATGGACTAAGATTTACTTATATTAAAAGGTAAATTGACACCACGTCACCACATCGGTAACATCGTGAGGAAACGTGCATGTCCTAGAACCAAAAATTCGAAGAGGCCCGCGTGGTGGATTACGGCCCACTGCCTCTCACCGGGAGGAGGCTTGTTTTCCATCAGTGGGAACATTATAGGCTGATTAAGCTATGCTAACAGGAAAATCGATGGTAATAATAATTGTTTGTCACAAGAAAAGAATACCTGGAAAGATACATACATACATTACATTATAAGCTAGTTAATAAAAGGTAAATCTCAGTTTGCTGGATTTCAATTTGCTTTAGCAGTAGAAAAGTTCAACAAAGAGATCATTAAACTACTAAACTTCTCAGAGTTAACTGTCGAGAGAGAGCAAGAGAGCAATGAAAGGTGTGGACTACTGCAGGTTTCCTAATTATTTAACCAATCCCTCTTAAACATAGGTACATATGATATTATATAGCGTAAGTATGCTGCGACTCGTACAGATTCGCACGCAATAGACCCAAAAATAGAACATAATGAGGTTGCAATACAAGCAGAAAATATATAAAATGAGGCTGCACTGTTAACTCTGCAGCAAAATGAGTGTCCAGCGGGTCCAGAAAAAGTGACGACTAGTGTTAAAAATGATGGAAAAGTAAAAAAAAAACTGGCAAAGTGCGAGTCGGACTCGCACATAAAGGGTTCCGTACCACAAGGCAAAAAGCCGAAAAAAAACACGTTTGTTGTATGGGAGTCCCCCTTAAATATTTATTTTATTCTGTTTTTAGTATTTGTTGTCATAGCGGCAACAGAAATACATCATCAGTCTGTCAAATTTCAGTTTAGTTATCACGGTTCATGAGACACAGCCTGGTGACAGACGGATAAAAGTTGAAAGTCTTTGTACGAGACGCTTTGAAAGTGATTATTAGTTGTGTAGGCCAACAGAACAGGCAATAAAGGGGAAGCTACAGCTACTAAATACTACCTTCGTGCTCATATTATTATGACTCATATCCAGAACAGAAATCAATAACCCATACACATTGACACACAACATCACCAAACATAGCAATTTTTATCTCACATTAGCAGCCCCAATTACATGTCGTAGTTGTAGAAAAAAATAACAGCAATAAAACTGAAGCCACCAACGTGTAAGGTCCTAATAACGTATTCAAACAACATAATCCAGAGCCGAGTAATGATAGCAATCTGTTGGCTATAAATCCTTAATAGCCTATCGCTTGTCCACCGCACTTGTGGGTGATGCAGCGCTAGCTGAGGCTATGAGGTGGGACGATAGCGAAACGGATTATTTGCGAGAAGTTATATGGTTAAAGAAATTTATTTCTCAATAAAAAACTACAAAGATTTCACTTAATTGAGAACATTTTTATAACTTACTAATACTATAAGAACTTTGACACACAAACTAAACAGCTATTGTTTTTCTTTACAACAAAATCATTTACGCAATAGCTAAGTTAATAAACATTTCACTTGGCAGGTTCGCAAGTAACATTAACGAATACAAAACTTAAAAAAATTCAAAACTTAAAGATATCTTTGTTGGACCTATTTGAAGGTGTTAATATGGCTTTTTAAGTAGTTGTGACAACAGGGATGACGACTAATAGGTAGAGAAGTATGGAAGAAAAACGATTTATTTTCGTTGAATCCCAGTTTTAGATACCATTTTTAGGTATTAACGATGGGTAGCTATTTTCATTCAATCCCATATTATAACAATATGTGTACTTGCGCCGACCCCAAATAAATTGACATACGGGCCGGAGAATAAATAAATAATGTTTATTTATCCAAAGTAATACATAGATACCAGGTTGACGTAATTGTTTGGACAAAAGTTGAAGGCTAACAAAAATTTTGAAAATCAAAAATGTAAACCCTGTCTCTTAAACTAGAAGGGCTTTATCTTAAGAGACAGGTTCATGTTGATGAATTATTATTATTAATACTGTACTAGTATGTAGGTACTTTATACTACTTTCAGAACTTACTTAATCAAACAAAGGATACATTTTGTTAAATTAGTAACATATCTGAAACTGAAAGCTCTTATTGAATGATAATATTATAATTGTTGGAAGTTATCATTAGTTTTGTTTTATTCTAGACTTTGTCCAGTTTAAATAATGGTTATCAAAGTCCACTATTGACGTCAGGTTTTCTGTATCGAATGAAGTCCAATGTAATTTAAGTAAAGGGTTTTACCATTTTGGTACGGAACCCTAAAAAAGGAAATTCATTGTTATCTGTGGCAACACGCCCCTTCCAACTGTGACACTGGTCCAGTACACACGTGAATCGATGTTTTATTTAATCTTCCGTGGCACTACGCTACCAGCACCTCATCAGCAACCAACACCAATTACACCACTGCTGTATCCAACTCATCACTCCAATAGTACCTTAACAGAAATTTGGAGGTCTTAATTTACTAAGCCACTACAAGATAGTCTGCGATTTGACAGTTCAAAAGCATTCATTGCGTTATTTACATTGTTCACCAGATGCATTTTTGGAACATATGAAGCAATGGATTAGCAATATCCTTCAAAATGATTCACATTGAGGTTGATAGTGTGTTACAATAAGATTGCTGGTTAAGCAGCCGATAAAATCTAAGGTTGCCCTGCGAGATGCCCTAACTTTTTTTCAGTAAACCTTTATTGTCCCACTGCTGGGTAAAGTCTCCCCATATTTGTCCACTTTTTTGTGTTTTTTTTTCCCTCAATTCGGTTAGAAACTAGTCCAAGTCACTCCAGCGTTTCTTAGGACTGCCTCGGTGACGACGCTCCGGTTTAAAAACGCAAAAACATTTTACGATTTTCCTTCACAATTTACGATTTTCCTTCTTAGCTTTATCGCAAAACTATCGTTCCACTGTATCGCCCCTCGCGTAGGCTGTAGCCCGCAGGCTTTGCCGTCGATACGCGACTGAACTTTCACCACCCGTCCGCGCCTCCAGATACCTGCAGATTTATACCTCAAATACTCGTACTCCTAAGGAGGTTGGACTGATAAGAATGTCTCTTGGTGTTAAAGTTTTTAGAAGCGTGTTTATAGGTTTTTTTGTCGAGTGTAGTTAAGTTTTCTCTATTTTTTTTTTGTGTTTTTCATGTTTGTCAAATCGTTTAAAAAAGTAGTTATCTGTACCTATCGTTTCTTTGACTGAATCAGCGATATCTAAAAGCAGCTCGGAATTAAAAAGTTTTTGACACCATTAAAAGATTATCATTATCAATCCTTAGCATTAATCGTTTTAATGCCAAAAGTCTCAAAATAATTTTCATAACCGAATCTTAATTTTTTTTTTTAGATATATTTTCAAAACGAGTTGCCAATAACTTTTAGAAATTATAAATTTTTTTTTAGGTTGAAAACGCAAAGTTTATTTTTTACAGCTTACTAGTTGTAACAAATAAAATTTGCCATTTTTTATTAAAAATGGTATTACCACAAAGCTTAACACGAAAACCCACCCAAACTACACTAAACCCAAAGGTCAACCACCACAAATCCATAACCACCAGCAAAGCAACATAACCCCCACATTAAACTCAATAATAATGTCGTATTCCCAACATAATCGTGCATTACATCACATCCTCGACCCGGCACCGAACTGCACCCACCCAGTGACAAGCCGCGCCGCCGGCAGCTGGGTACAATGGCAATTGTTCTCTCATTGATCATTAGATAGTGGTTGCACTCCTCCTGCTAAATCGTACGTTATTATTTATGCTGCTTCAAGCCTAACGACCTGCGCTTGCGCATTCAATGGAGGGGGTATCGCTTGTTGAGTATATAATTTTGTTGTGTATGATTTTATGTGGCTGTTGCTATGTGTTGTGAGTTTGTATATTGCTGTGGTGGAGTTCAAATCAAATACGATGATGTTGGAACTCACACAAATTTGTTTTTTTTTGTATCAAATGTTAGTGTCGTAACCTGATAAAATTATGTCCGCAAAAATTATGAAATATAGCTGATTCGAGAATATTGAAACGAAGATAGTTTTTTATGGATTATTGTGCGGTTTCTTGCGTCAAAAAGCTGAAGTAACAAAATTAAATGTACAGTTTGATGACAGGTAAAAAACCTGAAAAGTGCATGACTATAGCTATGCATCAAAATTTTGCTGTCATCTATTCTAATCAGTCTACGAAGAGACGAGTTGAACAGGATGTGAACGCAGACGGTACCTACCTACGTTGTATTACACTAAACTGACCACACATAATCACATATAATTTGTTGTCAATCGAACGAGTGCCGATCTTTGACATTGAATCAAAAATCCATCGGTAAAAAGACTAACGAAAAAAAAAAGACTAACAAAAATAATTTGACAAAAAATAAGTCACGACGTAAAATCATTCGTTGTTCTGTGATTACGCCTGATTACTAGTCTCCGATAATGGTATCGAGCAGCCATTCTATGTAGGACTATATCGTCCCTTCGCAGTTGCGTTGTAAGGAGAAGGTAGTGTAGTTTGATAGGGGGTCTTCAAAAACTGGTTTCTGAAAAGGTTACCTACCGGGCAAAACATATGTCTGACAAGCATTGACGGTGGTACAAAAGACTACCTTGTATGTCTGAGGCGTCACGAGAAATCACGTTCAATGATGATTGTGTGTAATTAGAGGCGCAAATTAAATAAATTAAAAGATAGATTTTTTGGTAGCGTGTTGTGTTGAGGAATGTCAATGTCGCAACTGATGTCAGTTCTTTAGATATGATGATGGATCCGTGTTTATACGAGTATATTAATTTACTGGTTATTAATTGATTATTTAATAGCAATTTGTAGGTATTTTTTTATATTATTTTTTATTTAAAAAAGTTCTTCATGTATACCATCTAAACCAAGTTTAAAGTGCGCCTCCACATCAAAACATTGAAAGCATTCGAATTGACCAAACACCTTTTAATCCTCCACCAATTTTCGATCAGCGCGTCACCATTAAAGTTTCCTTAATAACCTCACCGTACCTACTTCAACGGAGGTGTACAATTAAAAACATCGAATCAAAACGCCGCTAATTACCAAAAAAACAATAAAGTTCGGAAGACATTAGACGATTGGCTTCGATATAGAGAAATTGACATTATGTCGATCAAAGGCGGCATTCGTTTTCAATAAGGCAGATTGACTAATAATGAACGTGGCTCGTAATCGGGACCGATCTGTCGTGAGAACTTCAAACCGTTAACTAAGACTTTTACAACTATTGAATGGGGCTTTGAAGTCGGCGAGAATAAGGAAGATGATGAAAACAAACTCAAATTAAAATCTCACTTTGAACTAGATGATAAAGACAAAGAAAGGATTCCAAGAAATAATAAAGAAAAACAAAGTGAAATGCCTGAATGATGCTGCTGAAGTAACTACCACATGTTACAGAAAAAAAGTAACTAAAAAACCCGACTGCGGTAAAATACTTAAGTTAAAAAAAAACTGAAAAGCTAAAAACAAGCCCATTTTAAATTAAATAAAAGTTAGAAGCAGGCGGGACCCATACCATTTTTATTATATTTTCAAACTCAAATGGGTAGCTTCCTTCTGTATCCAGCCTAAGTGCGATTGGTAGATATTTTTAAATCTAAAAGAATAAGATACAGATCGGAGGTCAAGTGTTAATTCAACCGACGATGGAGTCACACTTCGATCTTGTTATCCGATATTTGATCGCAATTTTTTCATCTCAGTACTCAGGCAATAATTTCATGACAAATCCGTACATGACATCACCGAAAGCAATATCAGCATTGATACAATTATTTTATATAGTATCAATTTAGGTATGATTATCCATATTTTTAAACTGAATACCAGTTTCTATAATAATACCGGTAGTTTCCGCATAGTTGATGTTAATTAGACCCAACATATGGAGCTTTTTAATGGCATCCCTTGCATGGAGAAAATTCTGCTCTTGGTACTACTTGGTCTTCCTCTTTGTCATCATGCAGTATTGTTCTCTGTCTCACTCAATGTGTTTCAGGTCGACAGAAACACGCTCCCGCTCTGTTATCATCTTGTTCACCGGCCCAACATCTAATAGCGTCTTTTACAACAGACACACTCAAAAGAAATCCACCTATTTTGAATTCGTCACGCAATTTGTCAATCAATTTGCCGTCACCGCTCCATAGATCGTCCAAACTCCATTATATGTCAATTTATATACATAAAAATAACTCTTTGCGCTCGCCGCTCGCATATTAATTCCTATAAAATTAATTGCGATGACAAATCCATTAATTTAAATTGCCCACAACTGGTTCCGTCATCAGATAAGTTCGTTCATTTACAATTTTTACAGCGTTGCTTTTAACTTTTGATCTTTAAGTGTTGAGATGATGAGCATGGGTGCAGTTTTTGTCATTGTGTCTTCACTGTTAGATTGATTTTATCTTAATGTGGGAGTTTTAACAGTAGTAGCGTTAATACTGTTTATCCCGATTTTGCTTTCATACAGAAGCGGTCTTATCTGTGCTTATGAATGTAAATTTTGCTGCATTTTCCTGTGTTACAAATTGTACATTCAGAAAGTTTTTTTGCGATATTCATACCGACCAGCGATAAAAAACGTTTATCAAATTATAATCTCCGTGAACCAATCTGAGCAAGTTATAATTTTATGACATGTTCAATTTTGTTTTCCTACAAGGTAATTTGGACCAGATTTTTTTATTTGATTACTGAAACCTATATCCACTCGCAATATAATATCACTATGCCAATAATTAAAGTTAATAGCTTATTCATTTCAAATTAATTGACTGCTACAAATAGATGACTAAATGTATCATCCTTTGAGTTAAAGGAATTGTAAAAGTAGAAAAAACGACTCTCTCGTCTCTTTTCAGTATCCAATTGTATTTTTACATTTGATTCAATAGATAAAATCAAATAGTATGGCTGTTGAAAGCTCACTATTTTCTATATGATTTCGAAAATATCAATGACATTATATACAAAATGCTATATTTTTACGAGCACAACGTGACAAGATCTTCATCTGTTACGACTATTATGATAGACTTCACGTGTTTTACTGTTATTTTAGCCATCGACCTCAATAGAATTACCGTCACCTTCACAAAAATAATTATTTTCTGATAAAATATTTATATATCCATCAATATATCCCATAACTACTCGATATGTCCCTATAACGTTGATCCAAATCCAAACGCTTGCAATTATGTAGCATTGAGTCGATACCTATCGATTTTAAGTATCGATAAAATTGTGCGTGGATAAAGGTTTTATTGATTGTTTTTATAATTACTATTTTATTACTATTTTAGTTAAAAACGTTAGAGTTGTCAGTTTGAATAATATTTTTAGAAAGTGTTTTTTTTTCAACTTTTTTTTTAGTTCGCTCACTGTGCAGTTTTTCTTAATAGATCAGCAATTAAGAGTTATGGGTGAATAAAATATCATCGATCGTTTAGATAGAAGGAAAAATACTAAGATGTCTTTTTGTGGTGAAGCTATTATTTTTTATGATTCTCCCGAGATATCGACAACGGTCGTGACATTCTAAAAGTTTATTTTGGGGAATTGCGGTGTTTGTGACCGTTTATTCATTTATTTATTTTATTATTATTATTGTATTTGCATTTTGCTATTCCATTTTTAGGGTTCCGTACCCAAAGGGTAAAAACGGAACCCTATTACTAAGACTTCGCTGTCTGTCCGTCCGTCCGTCTGTCTGTCACCAGACTGTATCTCAAGAACCGCGATAGCTAGACAGTTGAAATTTTCACAAATCATGTATTTCTGTTGGCCCTTTATCAACAAATACTAAAAACAAAATAAAATAAATATTTAAGGAGGGCTCCCATACAACACACGTGTTTTTTTTCGGTGTTTTTGCCTTGTGGTACGGAACCCTTCGTGTGCGAGTCCGACTCGCACTTGGCCAGTTTTTCTTTCATCAACTGCTCTCTATCTCTGATATACTCCTGACCCTGACTATGCATTATTCTGCATTGGTCAGACGAAGCGACTTTACTTCAAGGAAATTCCATCTAGATATCTCTATTACTATAAAAAAGTCTAATCGATTTAAGCAATTAATGTTTACTACTTATGATGACTTCTAAATAAGTGGGGATCAGGGCTAAATGATAACAGCCACACGGGCCAATCGAAGGTTTAAAGCTACGCTTGGCGCGGTCGGTTAGCGGATGGGTCAAGTCAGCCTAGATTCGTGGATGGATAACCGCCCATTATATATCGAGACCCCTCCATGCTTTGGAAAGCACATTAAGCCGTTAATCCCGGCTGTCATTCGTAGATCTTTGACTGTCGTTACGGGCAGTCAAACGTCCAAAAGTCTGACAACCAGTCTTACCAAGGGTATCGTGTTACCCAGTAACTGGATTGTGGAGGTCAGATGGGCAGTCGCTCCATGTAAAATACTGGTATTCAGCTGCACCCGGTTAGACTGGAAGCTGACCCTAACATAGCTGGAAAAAGGCTAGAAAGATTGATTTTACTTCTAATAATAAAATTAGTTTCAGTGACCCAAAATGGACCAGCTAAATTTATTAATAACTATAGTAAACGATTATTATACTTATTAATACATTTATCTGGTCCGTTTTAGTCACAGCGTTAACATTAATTAGTTTATAGACAATAGTTCAGATTAAGAAAATCTCTAATCTTGCGCCACCAAGAGTTAAAGGTAAACCTAGAGTTAAACTTTTAAATACTAAACGAACCGATGCACGATGTGGAGAGTTATTTTATTTTTTTTATTATTATCAGCCATTTCTGTCCCACTGCAGGGCAAAGGCCTCCCTTCCCTCCTTCCACTTATCCTTCTGAAAAGAGTCGAGCTCGTCCCGCCACCTCATTCTGGGCCTGCCGCGCCGTCGTTTACTGCTGTTTGGGACCCATTGTGTGATTACTTTAGCCCATAGTTCCTCCGGCATGCGACAGATGTGACCAGCCCAGTTCCATTTTAGCTTGGCAGCCGTGTGACCTACATCAGCAATTTGAGTTTTAGAACGCAGTATCGAGTTCCTTATACGATCAGAAAGTTTAACTCCAAGGATACTGCGCTCCATTGCTCGCTGACAAACCCCAAGTGCGGACTTTTGACGATTTGTTAGTGACCATGTCTGTCATGTGGAGAGTTACGTCGTTAAATTCTGGTGTCAAAATAATCTCGTTATGAAGTAGGTACCGCTTATAACTTATTTTGTATTTTCAATTGTTCGACGTTGTAGTAAGTGAAAATTCGGTACTTTAATAGCAGATAATATATACCTACATGAACTCGTATAAAAATAAATACAAATTATAAAAAAAAAAAAAAAAAAACTTAAGACATATATTTCCTTATCTAACGTTTCGTGTTCATACTAAGTATGGCGATAGGCGTAATTACCATTGGCAGCTTGCGTAGAAGATGAGTAAATCCATTTTAGGCCATCGTGCCATCAAAACATGTTTTTCTAATAAATTTTAATAATTAGAAATCGTGTTGTGCAATCTACATACATGTCATGCGTCAATTAACTTTGGTGTTTATAAAACCAATTTGTAGAAAGTTCGTCTACTTGACAAACAACTCAATATTAATTGAAGTTATCCATTTAATTCGTAATTCTTGATAGACGTAAACACGTTAATATTATTCGTATTTATCTGTTACCGATTAAACATAATCAAATGGATAAGGGGCTTATATGACCTAAAGCGCGGTCACTGTCGGACTGCATGGAAAAGAAAGAGAAGCGCGATGACACAACCCTGGTAATTTATTGCAAAATATAAAGCAATTATTTAATTACAAAAAATCTACTGTTTGGACTAAACAATTAAAACACTAGTATTTTAGTATGTTGCTTGTAGAATAATCTAACAAAAAATCTAAATGATTGTATGTATAATTTGTATATTAATTAGTATGGTTTTTATTTGTAAAAAGAAAGTTTTTAGAGGTATATCATGATTTTTTTTCCTGTCGTATCAAATTAGTTAAATTATGTTTTCAACACATTATCTACCTAGCTTAGATCCTGAAGAATATCATATTTTTTTTTTTTTTTTGTTTACTATAGTCGATCTTATTCTTTTATTGTTTCTAAAACTTGCGTTTTTTGCGTTTAGGTCCTGTAAGGGTCAGTTCACACCGAGACGCGACGCGACGCGCAGTTTTCAAGATAGAAATACAATTACAGACCTTATCTACTACACAAAAAGGTACACGATTCAGTGAGCTACGCCGCGCGGCGTAGCTCGACGTAGCTAGTAGCTAGTAGACACATTGATTGACGGCGTTCGACAGTTTGTCCATACAAATAGCGAGCAAAGTATGGAACGACGCGACGTAAGCATCCTTTCTCATCGACGCGACGAACGCGCTGTAGCGGCGGACTGACACAAAAACGGCATAATATGTACTAGTGTGCTCCTTTTCAATCGGCAAAGTGCGAAACGAAAGGCCGTCGGTCAATTTGTCCTGACCTTAAATGGAAATTCGTCTATGCCGCAGGTAACTAGGTAAAATTGCAAGTTCCAAAGTAGAGTAGATTTTGACTTTTGTTGTGCGGCGACAGGTCGCATGCGGCGGGTGACTAAAATCGACCGTGAAAATGCTCAGTCGCAGGCAATCGTCCGCCACATGATGGTCGATATTTTGTCACCTGCGATTTTTATCGACTTGTGTATATGGGGTGACGATTCGGCTTGTCAGCGACCGGTAATTGCGGCGATTTGGAGCGACCAGCCGCACGGCGAAAAACGACCTAGTGTAAATTCCCAATTACTGTCACATTAATCTGAAAGGAAACAATAGTCATTTTATGACGGGCAAGTGACATTCAGCAATCACGAGGTCGATTATACAAATAATACAATTCTTTATAATACTAGTACAAGAAAAGTTTTTAACCAATGCGCAAACTATAAACATGAATTCGGCACATGAATTTAGACCACCTAGCGTAGAAAATTTTCTTAAATCTATCTAATTTATCAAAAAACAGCTCTTTCATAGAATAGTGCAATCCCTACACGGTAAAAATTTATGGCAGAGGAATTTTCAGAAACGTGTAAGTACTGAATTTATTACGGCTCTGCGGTTACAGTTTTCGCACGGGTTAATTTTTTTTCCTGCTAATTTCTAACTCCCCACCCTACAGGACACCAGCCAAGCAATCCACTCCCAGCATCTTCACATCCTCGCCTAAGACAAGCCTGGACAAGTCCGCGTTCGACGCGTCCACCTCGTTCACGTCCCTGAGCTACACAGCCTTTGTAAGTGGATCGGTTATCGCAAAGATCACAAGACACTATCCCCAGTCAGTTTTGCCAATTCTATTCAATAAAGGCCAGAGCCATTGCTTTCTTTTAGACGTCACGTAATCCATCAGCCTCACTTGAAGTATTCCGAATTTAGCACGGTATCTAGGTATCTACTCTTTTGTCTTATAAATTATTTAACTATAGAACAATGTGTAGTCAGATGCGCCTTTTGTTTACTTGTAGGAGCTATTGTCGGAAGCACTTACCGTAAAATTACCCATCTAACCACCACGTACACTATGTAGTATATTATGTACCAAGCCTATTGTCTCTTGCAACGAGTCCGCATTGCGCATATTCCATTGGACGACTCCGTTCTGTCAATTACATGAAGCGACAAATTCATATACCGTAACATCCTCGGCTTATGTGCCACAGCATACATCATATTCGACTATGAATATGTAGTGCCTCAATTTTTGTGATTGGCTTTTGTTCTTTTGTAATTACTCTGTGGTAAGGCTGGGTGTTCCGACAAAGTTTCAATTGCGCGTTCTAGAATAAATTTCGTAATTGTGTCATCTTTATACTGTTGTTCTTTAGTTTCAGTTTCGTATATGCTGTTGTTTTGTGAACGGTAGATGTAAGTTGGTGAGTTAGTAAGTGTCAGTAGTCACGGTTAGGTGGTTGCATGTTGCTTCACCGAGGTTGCTAAAGCTGTCGTAGATAATGTTGATGATTACACTGATATGTGTAACGGACTATCTTCTTTAGTCCGTATTGAGCGATATTTCTTTTATTCAGTTGGCTGTATCATCTATTATGTTGGTAGTGCGTAAATTGCAATTAAGAAGATTTGTTGAATTATATTTTAGTTGATTGGGATTGTAATGTGTATCTAACTCGGGGGTGTAATTATGTTGTGTGAGTTATTAAAGTTTATTAGCCAACTTAGTTGAGAAATAATTATTTTATTGTATGTTTTTCTCGCTATCGGTTAACGTATTGCCTTTAGTTTAGATAACAATGATGATGGGTTTGCTCCTTTTATTTGTAGATAATTTACGAAAATTTATTTATCAATGAAAAAAAATTCATTCATTCATTCATTTTTTTAAATGTATTTTTTTTTATTATTTGTCTTTCACTTTTATTTACGTATGAAAAAAATCTTTAATCACTGTATTCTTCTGATTTTAGCAGCAGCAAGACAAGAAGTCAACCAGCCCTGTCGTAAGAAAATTTTAACATTCAGACATATCAAAACCAACTAACAAAAGGAGCTAGAAAACGATGACTCACTTCAAAAATCGTCCAAATTCACAACAATCAAACACATTCCTTTATCTCAAAATGGAAGGCATGCAGTAATAATCTCAATAAAACAAAAGAAAGTATATTTTGTCAAAAAAGCGGAGTTGTTTCGCTTTAGGGCGCTTGAAGCATGTTATTATGCAGATCCGACACCGTCGCCTGTGGGGACCGGCGACTTAGAGTACCAGGCTTACATGAGGCACAAGGACAATGGGAAAGACAGTAAAGAATATGATGAAAGTAGTGAATTGCTGCTGGAAGAGAAAGGAAAAATAAAAGACTTGAATTATGTTGAGGATTATATGAATAGTGAAACTAGTGAACGGAGGGCAAAGAAAATAAATGACTGATAGATCTGAGGAATAAGGCATAATGTGTAGAGGAAAGTTTGGTTTAAAAACCAATTTATAGAAACTCAAGGGACTTCGAAGAGAAAACTATAATTGATTGATGATTAATGGCAATTGGTACAAGTAGTTCAATCAATAAAAATAACACTGGAAATGTAAATTGAAGAGTAAAATGTTGGTGAACTAATTTCTACAACATTTGTTC
Source organism: Oligia fasciuncula (assembly GCA_963082905.1). NCBI lineage: Eukaryota > Metazoa > Arthropoda > Insecta > Lepidoptera > Noctuidae > Oligia > Oligia fasciuncula. The sequence goes on from OY720401.1 coordinate 6,764,711, forward strand.
TCATGGTATTACACCTATCATCAGTATCCAGGAAATATAAATCAACAAATGCAAAGAAATAGATAAATATGCAAATAATGCAATAAATACTTTTTAAAAGGGTGCAGAAAACATTACCAGGAAAGCACTTGATTATAAAATGGACATTAATGTTCTGAATGCATTAAGAACGGCCCAGTAACGCCACCTGTCAACTCAGACATTAACTATCCACGTAACCAGCGAATGTCTAGCCTTTGAAATAATTTATAACCGACATTTTGATCGCCTGCCTTGACAAGACATCCAGTCAATATACAATGGACAAGAACTTAAATATTTTAACTTAATTGACGTGTCTACTTGACTACATAAATAGACTAGCATTTTGAAATAAAGATAAACTACCAATAAGGAACTTATATCGCTCGTGAGGTATGGAAATTAGTAAATAATACCTCTGTTACATCAGAATAAAATGACTTGCGTATAACTTCCTCAAATTACCCACCATATCTAGTTAAAGCATTGACTAAAATACAACGGTACAAGAATCTTTTGGTATGTGGTCAAAATCGGAACTAACGCCGCCTTTTTATTTTTTCAGTACAATTTCTGTGACAGTTTCACAAATGTTTACCAACAACGCCCTCCTGTCATTATCATTCAGGCGCCAAAAGATCGTTATAGCACTATAAAACATTTGAACGTCTGAAACCATTCCAAATTCCTCTTTTGTTTTCTTAAAAAACCGCGCCATGTAATCCCTGCCAAAATCTCATCCATGGGCGGTGACGGAATGTCAAAAATTCTGCTCAAAATGTGACCATCGTCGATGTTATTCGAGTCTGATGGACGCCCGGGGACATCAAGCCTTCGTTTTAGTTCGCAGAAAGATTTTTTGCATACATTATTATGAAGATGATTCATCAGTCTCTAAGATAGTTTTAAGTCATTATTTCACTGATTGTTGGTAATTTTCTTAGATTGATTCAATTTCTGTGAATGGGTAGTGAAGTTAATGGTTTGTTTATCTGAGTTGTAGTATTCTTTGCATTAGTTTCCAGCATGCAATTTTTTTTATGTTGACACTTTTCCTTATCTATTTATACATTCTTCGAATTAACATCATGATTCATGAAAGAACCTATGTTGTCACTATGGAGTGCTCTCTTGTGTTACGTCTCGTAATTATGGAGGCAGCAGCAAGCACCGTTGTTACACTGATAACAATCATACAGCAATCACTAATCCGCTACCCAACGGTTATCACGAGAGCCGGCACAGTGGACATTTACAGCCCATAATTACAGAAAAAAAATAGTACAAGCAACTCTCAAATAATATTCACTGAGACGTCGGAAAACTTTTCAACTCTAATCTGTTTATCAATCTTAGTTGTTAAGCAACGTATAATAAAAGTGGTCATCATAATTCGAAATCTTACAGCGGAGCGAGTTGACCGCTACCACCACAGTGTGTGACCGTTCCACACTGTGCACATCTGAATAATTCATATGCTACCTACGTAATTAAATGTCTTGCCAAGTAAAAAATAACGACACCTTCCTGTAGGATTTCTTAATATATGATTTACTATTACGTGATATTTGAAAGAGTGGGTAGAAACTTACGGATGAAGAAATAAATGATATGTTTGATGAATAAAGGAGTGGAAAAAGTGGCTGTAATGGCTGTAAAGGGTGTTTTAGTTACTGGTGCTGTGTTTCCGCGAAAAGGTTGTTTTGCATTAAAACAATACAGCTTTTACTTGATGCATAGTAATGGGTGTTCCATATTTATTGTTTGTGTTAGAGTGTCAGTTTTCTGTTGTTAACGCTTGGGCATAAATAAATGTATTCATTTGTAGGTACAGAACGTTAAGCTGTTGGTCCCGGCTGTCATTCGTGGATTTTTGAGTCGTTACGGGTAGCCAGAAGCCCGAAAGTCTGACAACCAGTGTTATCAAGGGGCATATTATTACCCAGTAACTGGGTTGTAGAGGTCAGATAGGCAGTCGCGCATGTAAAATACTGGTATTCAGCTGCATCCGGTTAGACTGGAAGCCGACCCCAATATAGTTGGGAAAAGGCTAGGCAGATGATGATGATTTTTAGGTACACAACCTGTAAGAACGAAGGGATTCATCATGGACTGAGTTAGCTGCCAATACAAATTGACAAGAAAATATTGTTAAATGTCATACCTTGAACAGCACACAAAATTCTGATTGATAGTACACCCAAATTTCGCCAGTTATGTTCTAGTCCCATGTATTATAGGGCGAGCCTATTATTGCCATCAACCACAAATCCAGACTCCGGGCTGTTACTGATAAATTCTAAAAATCAATAACACTTTGTCCGACACGGGAATCTGTTCTGATTCCAGAAATCCAGCTATTTCAGTCCTTAATTACACTTGAGTAAAGTGTAATTAAGGACTGAAATAGCAGGATTTCATGGGAGGAGGTCTTTGCCCAGCAGTGCGGTGATGCAGGCTGACAGTAATCAGAAAATACCAAAAAAAATATCAATAACATCTAATTATCCATTACCGCACGTGTAAATGTAATTCATGAAAACAAAGTTAAGGAATGAACTCACTGCATCGGTAAAAAATTTGACCTATCATTACAAATATGAACTGCGTTGAAACTACTGATTTTATATTATAATTATGATGAAAAACACTATAATTGCATTAAGTGAATTTGAAATACCTACACTGCATTAAGTTAAATGTCAAGTGCAATATGGGATTTCCTCTGTTATTTTGTTGCTTTTTGCTGTTTGTAAATTATTCTTTACTCATTTTATTTTGCACTTTACAATGATTTTTATTAATATCACGCCTGTATTACGCAAAGCGTTAGGTAGAGGTGCAACTATATTTTACCCACATTTCGCCAGTTATGTTTAAGTCCCATGTAATAGGGGGCGAGCCTATTGCCATCAAACCGGGCACAAATCCAGACTCCGGGGTGCTACTGAGAAATTACTGATGGGAACACCCAACAAAACTTTGCCCGGCCTGGGAATCAAACCTAGGACCTTATGCTTAACAGTAGCGCTTGCGACTATTAGACATATTTTTATGATATGTAACTTTTGTAGACTTGTATTATGAGAAAGAAAAGTTGAGGTCAGGTTAGGTATTTGGTGATTTTAACAAACTTACCTTTTGTCATGTAGGTATGTCACTGCAGGGATCCATCAGAATATCAGAGTAGGTATAGGTATAAGTATATTTGTTTGACACACACTAAGCTGGATTCCCATTTTGGGTGTTCTTTATTTGAATTTAGTGTCACTTTCTGTCTTTAAGGGGGAAGCGCTAAGGTAGCCCGCGAAATTCAAATTTTCTTACTTTCTTTGCAATTTGCTGGTCAGTATTAAGTTCTACGTTGATTAAAATATGATTCGCGGTCGTAACAAATATGTATTTACAGAATTATAAACATTAAAATCAGTAATACAACTTGATAGGTTATTATAATCCCCAAATGTCAAGATTTCATGAAATAGTCATTCTTGGGGATTACTTGGTCTTAGAGGGTTGTGTTGATGACTTTAATTATTAGAATTCTGTAAATACATATTTGTTACGTCCGCGAATCATGCTTTAATTAACGTACAACTAAATACTGACCACTTGACCAGCAAATTGCAAAAAACGTAAAAAAAAATGAATTTCGCGGGCTACCCTGGCGCTTTCGCCTTAAAATGTGTTTTTTTTATGTGTTTTGGCACCTTTTTTTTCGTCGTATACCTAAGTACAGACGCCAGCACATCCAGTTACTACATTCTGTCAAATTTCTTTAATAGATTTGCAACTTTATCGCTAAAGCATAAGGTTCAAAGTTGATTGGGAAAATTTGACATTTTCTGGTAGGTTGATGTGCTGGCGTCTGTACATGTATTTAGTTATAATTTAATTGTGCTTTTGTGTCTTATGCAATATTTTTCTTGTGTGCACCAATGATTTTTCTATCAATCTGTTACTGTTAGCCTGTATCATCTCACTGCTGGGCTAAGGGTTCTCCCCATGACTTTCAGTGCTAGCAATCCAGGGTTAAGTGAACCACAGGTCGCTTGTTTTGTCCAGCTCGTCCCACCGTCTTCTATGGGGTACATCAATCTACCTATCTTTAAAAAAACACTTATTATAACGTATATTTCCCGTCACTAATCATTTTATCACCGTCCGTATAACGCAAAGAAAGGAACATTTATGCGAACACACTCGACTGTGACGTCACGTTTTTGCTCTAATCTACGACGTTACACTTCAGTGGGTAACAACCTTAGGAACAAGCACAGGCGCATAAAAACCTGTTACATATTTATTTCAGCTTACTGGAACGTCGTATAATGTTTTTAGATTTGTTTAACGAGTAGTATTGTTTTTTATATTAAAAGCTCGTGTAATATCAAAAACATGTTGTATTTCACAATATCTACATTTGGATTTAAAGTTGTAACAGAAAATATGTTAAGCAGACCAAACAAAACACAGACAGTGATTAAAAAGAAGCAGAAAAACAAAAATAAAAATACCATACCTTTATAAAACAATTAAAATCCAGTAAAGGCTAAAAATAAGTTTGATAGATTATCCAAAACTACCATAATGGTAGATTTTGTACGAAATAGCCCCCCTAAATCACTGATGCTCTAATTAATGTTCGAAATTTAAAGGAATACTTATAATTATAGCAGATTCCTGGATTACGGTTGGCTCTGTAATCTTTTGCAATTTTCTCTTAATCGCTTGAGTTTAAAGTGACCAGTTTCAAAAGGCCTCGCGTCACTTTACCATTCCTTAGCAAAACTGGTCAAAATGTTCAGGGGCTCGTGGTTTATGAGGTTCTTGTCAAATTGGTTGTTTTAAATGGTACCTCGAGACATTTGGACTTATGTGATAATGCTAGGGCAAGATGGTAGAAATTTGATAATTCGCGGTTAGGGAAACGATCGTTTTAATAATAAGTTGGGACGAATTGTTAGTGAATTATCCTGCTGAACAGAGAATGAGTGGAGTGGAAAAAAAATTGTTCCATCCACATAATTTTTTTGTTTCGTATATTTTATTTATGGGTGTCATACACATTTTTTTAACTATTCTCTAATGTGTTTATTCTTTTGCGCATTTGCAGCTTATTGATTTTTTAAATAGGTACTTTTGAACGCGAAGAAACTTTGTTAGTTTGCAAGTATCTTTCAACACTGCAACTTGACCTTAGCGTACGTAGGTATAATATAGTTACAATAGCATGTACTAATTGTAAGAAATAATTGCGAATGATGAGGACACTTCAAGTTAACGTCTTTCTGAAAATAGGTCGTAATTATACACAATTTAAATGCAAATTCTGTTACATCAAAGTCATTCACATTGCTGATTTGTCTGTACTTAGGTATTTGTTCAGGCTTAGATTTTATACCTAGCAATTATGTCTCTACTTGACTTTGGGGGAATAATCCGATACCTAAATAAACAAATTAATATAAAACATGACTTGCATGGCCGTCACAAAGATTGCGTAAAATGCACAGTTCAGCGATTGCACTTCATATTTCAAATTCAACAAGAAAAACGAGCGCAATAAAAACTTTTTTACAAAAAAAAACAACGGACTTCAAAAAAAAACACTAAGTAGGTACAAAGCGATAAATAACTTTAATTTCGGAAGTCGGTGTCGTTGGTTCCGCATTTTCGTTTTTTGACACCGACTTCCGAAATTAAAGTTATTTATCACTTTGTAGTGTTTTTTTTTAAGTCGTTTTTTTTTTTGTAAAACCGTTTTTATTTTTCACTTTTTAGTTGTACCTACCCCACACAAATTTAATTAACACTAGTGCATTGAAGAATTGAAGACATCGACTAGAAGAATCATCAAAATTCGCATAGAAATGCCGGAGATGCAGTACATTTATGCATATAACTTCGTACATAAGAATAATTACCTAATGTATTATACACTAAAACCTCCTGAAAATATGTAGATCACATTAATGAAAGAATTATCAAAATTGGTTCATTAGTTTTTGAGAAAATCATGGGCATACAAACATACATACATACGGATCGAATACAGAACCTCCTTTTTTGAAGTCGGTTAAAAATAAGAATTAATTTTACATTTCACCAAAAATGATTTTCAAAGTGACCTCGGCGCGTCTCCTCGGTTTTTATGGGTTAACAGCACCCAAGACAACCATTTATCATGGACCCGTCAAAATCTAATTGTGCCGCCTGGCTAACCACCATTGTGACCGTAATTACGCCCTTTATTTTTTTACACAAAGAACTAAATCGACTTTAAGTTTTTTTTTGTTCCACCATCACCGAAAGACGCAATTTGGTCGATATTCCAAATATTTCACTGTGATATTTCATAAAGTGATCGTCATTTTTATGATGATCCGCCAAATTCGATGATCGGATATTTTTTTGGTGATTAAAGAAAAAAATGCGGGTCGTCCGAGATGAAACGATCGCGAGATGATTAGTTTTTTTTGTAAATCCATGCATTGAGGACACTTTCTATCCGTTGCGCGTACGCCACATTCTGTTGAAATTGTGTGCCCATCACTAATTGCTCGGGTCGTCAGTCGTCAGTAGTGTCACTATAACTTGAGTTTGGAAAACTTTGGGGGAAATTCTCGTTTCCGTCTAACGAATATTATGTGAAATTCAAAATTTTGCGGTATTCTGTTTTTCCGGTATCGTCAGAAAACATTCTCATTTTATCTATAAGGGATTTTTTTTAATACATTGGCCGATTGCCATATTATCTGTTGCTGGACATTTTTTAACAAAAAAAAAAAATTATAAATGGGAGAAATTATAGGACGATCGGTAGGTACTATGTCAGACAATAACATAAAAAAATCTGCTATTCTGCGGTTACATATCTTAACCATATCATTAAACTATTATCGGCAAAAAAATGCCACGAGCGAAATATCGGACAAAACTCTAAATACATTAAACATTATTAACTTCGATGATGAGAATATAAAAAAAACACAATCAGTTAGGGGTTGGGCTGTAAAAAATCGACTCCCGCGCACGATGCGGTAACAAAACATTATAGTTCACGATTTCGTAGATAAATTGGTAGCCATTTTATAAAATTACATGGTTTTAATAAAAAGTAAGCAAGATAGGCGTTTCTCATATAGTATTTTTATTAAGGGGTGTGCTTGCAACTGAGGGAGGCGTTAAGGGTAGCTATTAGTGTACTCTACCGAAATTGGTATTAAGAAGCATACATGAGAAAGAGCGGTTATTAATGCCTTTTTCCTTTCGGGAGTTATAATTTACAATCGAGACGAACACATAATCATAGACTACTCAGAAAAAAAAAGAAAAAAAAAAATATATAACTAAAATCTATTGAAATGTATTTTGAATGTTTCTATAGGCATAATCAGACTTTAACGTTTCCACAGCTTTGACACAGGCCTCTCGGTGAGAGGGATTGGGCCGTAATCTACCAACCCGCACTGGGCCTGCGTGGTGGACGCAGGCCCAGTGCGGGTTGGTAGATGACGCATGTCTTCGAATTTTTGGTTCTAGGACTTTGCCGGGTTTTTAAGATGTTTTTCTTTACTGTTTTTGAGAGTAGTTGTGATGAAATAAATTACACAGAGTAATGCGCCTGCCTGGAACATTCGAACCCATGAAGTCGAACTCGTAAGTCGGGGCCCTAACCAATGGGCCACCACTCTTTCTAGTGGCATTTAAATTTTAATAAATTGCATCAAAACCATATTATAAAATGTAGATTACTAGATATCCAGGTAATTACATATTTGAAGCATATTTTTTACTATATTCACGTACCTACACTTGCACACCAATGTTAAATCTTTAGGGACATAAAATAGTTTCACACACACGTAAATACATGACATCTTATATCATCCAGTCCCCTAAATCCAGTACCCTATAAAAACTGATTAGAATCCCATTCCTCTGCCGTGTTCCTTCAGACTGCAGCTATCAATCACTCCGTGTGGGATGACTCTAATTATAGGGATTAAGGGCACTACGTAGTACCAGGTAATGGTACCAAGCCGCCCCATAATAGAACCGAAACGCGGGACAAAAATTGAACTTTAATCAAACTTGTTATTCGTCGTGTTATTAATAGTTTTTTAAAAGAAGAAAAAATAGGGAATTAAAATAAAACAATGTGGACTGGGGTCCATGAATAAGTTTATTAGATTTATTTTTATTAATATCATAACTCAACTATTAGGTAGGCGTCGTAACACTTTGACTTAATATTTTTTTTCTAATTATTTACTGAACCTCTGTTAAGGCAAAAACAGTGTTAATTGATGGCGTTATTCCAAATTTCTACACCGGCAACGGTAGTGTATGTAAAACTGTTTATTATTAAGATTTTTAATGTACCATATAGATACTCAGAAATAAATAAATCTATCTATCTATCTAAAAAAATGTGCCTATCGCCTATTGTGTATCACACCACCTCGGACTGAAGTAACTCTCCTTCCATCCTGTGATCCCAGTTCTATCTGGCGTCGGGCCTTCTTATACAGCGACGCCGGCGTCAGGACCTGCCCTGGGTTGTCATAGCAGTTAGGTTCGGCGCTATCATCTCCTTCTCGATACTGGACCACCGTGTAGCGGAGGTCTTCCTCTTCACAGGCGTTTCGTAGGGATATTCTATGCGGACTGTTTTTAGGGTTCCGTACCCAAAGGGTAAAAACGGGACCCTATTACTAAGACTTCGCTGTCTGTCCGTCTGCCTGTCACCAGGGTGTATCTCAAGAATCGCGATAGCTAAACAGTTGAAATTTTCACAAATTATGTATTTCTGTTGCCGCTATAACAACAAATACTAAAAACAAAATAAAATAAATATTTAAGGGAGGCTCCCATACAACAAACATGTTTTTTTCGGCGTTTTTGCCTTGTGGTACAGAACCCTTCGTGTGCGAGTCCGAATGGCCCGGCTGTGATTTTAAGATACAAAACAGACAGTATAATTTATTTGTTTGCAGTCTATTATAGTAACGTTTTCATTATCCAAAATATAGTTACTGGTTCTGAAAAAACACAATGTAAAACCGAACACAATATATCACATAATAAAAACCTAATCGATCTCAATCCACTAAAGTACGAAAAATTAAACCCCATTGGTTAATCTAAAGGAATTAGAACAAAAAACGTATTACATGCATTTAATGCAAAGAAAAAAGGCACAAAATCGGAGGCACACGAGGGCTGTTATTTTTCGGTCACTATATTTAGGGAACGCACCTTGAAGGGGGTTAGTTAATTAAACATGATGCGCCTGCGCCACGGATCTAAATCTTAGGCAGTCATTACACCAGGGGTTCTCAAGTTTAGGCGGTACGATATGGTGATATGGCGGTAAAATATTTTTGATAAAGAATTTTTGGTATCTTTTTGAATAATTTATTTTTATTTATTTCAGATGTATAGTCCATAAAATAGTTACAAAGAAAGCTTTAGTAGGGTTGTCAGTAGTACACACACAAATAAAAATAAAAAGGTGTTAGTATATTGTCATTAAAAAAATATTAATGAATATCAATGACGTAAAGATACAGAAATTATGCTGAAAAGATTTGTTGATAGATTAACCTCACTTGAAAAAATACTAACGGTCTCTATCATCGGTTAATAACTTAATATACCTACTTAATAATTATAAGTAATTTGTAAAAGTCCACTTTAAATAAGTCAAAGTCAGCTCACATTCAGAATTACAAAAGAGAGACAAAGTTTTGCAAATAGGTAGATATTCAAGACAAATTGAAGGTACAATTTTTTTTATCAAAGACGTGCGTCGAACTTTGAACACCCCAGAGCTACGATTATTAATTGGGCGTAAACCCCGCGAGATTGGGCTCGCCTCCTGATACAGATTCGACTTTAATTCTGTTGATTACTCGTTTTCAATGGGAACTCTTTTGTTTCGGTCAAAGATACAGTCGAGGAGAAAGCTAATTGAGAGTAACGAATCTTTTAGTTCTTTTTAAACTCGAAATCCAACGCTCAACGATGCACTCACAAATTTAAATTAATTTATTCTATAATAACTGCTGCGGCACCAAAGGAAGATTAAAATGCAACTCAATCTATTGTTAAAACCAATGTCATAAATAAGGGCTAAAATTAAACAACAACCTAAAAAGCAAGCCATCCATCGCGTCCACAGTCCTGTCAATAATCATTATGAGGAGCTAAAAATAATGATGACAAAACACCGCCGATGCGACGACACGCGTAGTTAAACGAAAGCTTTCATATTCCCCAACAAAAATAGAAGGCAAATTGACAGATGACAAATAAGACCGTTAACACCACGGTCACGGAACCGAAAACCAATGACACGTGACCCATAGATCAACTTACAAACACCTCCAATCATTCCACTGAAAAAGGAATTGAGAGAGACGGGGAAGACCATGGTAAACTGGTCGACGATAGTAAATATTTCTACCGGGGCTAAATGTGATAAAATACATCAAGACATTGTCGTTAGAACAAGATAGATGGCCACACAAAGTCGGTAACACATTCCTTTGAACAACGAGATTAGAACAGACATACACAAACTGTTGTCGGAATTAAGGCCTGTTGTTCAATTGAATAGGACAGCAAATGAATGAAATCAGAGAGACATAAACAAATGTGATACAACCCTGAGGCTATCAGAAGCAATGTCATAGTGTAGACGTTTTAAAAGATATTTCGCAATTTGTGACAGTCGCAAATGAGATGAGATTAATGAATCTCCAATGCTGATTGACTTTTGAATGAGGAAGGTTTTTTTTTATTTTTATTTAACTATTTTGTCTTTAAGTCTCGCAGACAGTGATTATAAATACTAGATTCGTCTATTTCAATAAATGAAATATGAATATGCACTAATGAACTTAAACTTTTTACAGGTATACTAAGTCTCTAATGACAATACGAGGTGAAGTAGTCAACGATAATGACATCAAAAAATGCACTCTCGAATTTCGCAGCACTAAAATTTCGCGCCAACTACCGAACACTTTTATTTAATCCTGTACAGAGTACAATTGGAATGGACTCTCGGAATGTAAAGGCAACAACGATTGAGACAAAGGGCGTAAAGGTCGACCCTTCAGAGTGCATGGGTGTGGCGAACTTAAATTTTCGCATTGACAGCCGAAACGGCCCTCAGGGACTGAGAGACGTGCTTTTAGTGCCTTTATTCGTTATGGTTAATGCGGCATCTAGTTTACGACCTGTACTGTTATTTGTGACCTCTAAGGGTACGGTAGCTGCCTCCACTAACGGCTTTTGTGCTATGAGGAAACGTACTTCGAGATTTCCTGCAGGTATTGTTTAATTGATTGTGTTTGTAGCTAGGAAGTGTATTTTATTCATTCTTATTTTATTTACGGTAATATAGTATAAAGATTCTAGCTGATCATATACAGGCTGGCAGGGACAGCGACGCGCAAATTTTAACCATGAATTCTGTGCATGATTCTAGCATCATCATTTTTGGATCAGTTTTTTATTTTGGAGCAGTGGTGGCCCAGTGGTAACGGACACGACTTACGAGTAGTAGGTCGTAGGTTCCAATCCAGACAGGCACTTTACTTTGTGTAAATTATTTCATCACCACTGCTCTCAAAACGGTGAAGGAAAACATCGTGAGGAAACCGGCATGTCCTAGAACCAAAAATTTTAAGACATGTGACATTCACCAACACGCACTGGGTCCGCGTAGTGGATTACGGCCCACTCCCTCTCACTGAGAGGAGGCCTGTGTCCCAGCAGTGGGAACATTATAGGCTGATTATGATGATGATGATTTTAAATAACCAACGAATATTTTTAACCGAGGGGGTTGCAGAATCATGTGGTTACAGTTTGCGTGTCAATGTCCCTCCTACCCTGTGTATTAATAACTTTTCAAGTGAGTGAAAATGACGTAATCATAATAATATTCCAAGAGATCTTGATGGCATTCCACATAAAAAAGATTGATGTTTTAAATGAGACTTCTTATTCTTTTGTACTCAGATTTATTTGTTTGTAAATCGTCTCATTACACCTCATCATTCTTGAATCTCAAGTTTACAAAATATTGACCAACCCAAATTAATCTTAGTCTCACAAAACCAAATCTATCTCAACACCCATTTAGTTGATATTAATATCATCTATTGTCATGTCCCGAACTTTATTCAAAGCATCAACGTTTGTCACGTCAACGAAGGAATGGGATTGGCCATCAATCAATGCTGTACGAAAATTAGGCTTATTGTTCCATTGCCGCTCCCTTACAAAATGAGATCCCTTTGAGTCGTCAACCTTCGATGTATGATGTTTTGACAGATATTTTCGGTTCACGGGTCATTTAGTCATTGTTCGTCAACGTTTGACGTTGTGTCGTAATGTGTTATTGAAAGACTGGAGGAGATTATGTGGCTATTATGTTTTATGTAGCTATTGTCGTAAGGTAAATGGCAACTGAAATACAGACTGTTGTAGCCAAAGGTCATCTGTACTGTCAGAAGAAAATCCTTGCCTGTCCATCCAGGTGAACAGTTAGCTCACGTTCGCACGGACGTAAAAATATCGCGGCGGGAATTTATAGCGCACTGGATTTTCAACTCTCGGTGTTCAACCGAGCATTGAGAATCCAACAGAGCGCATCCCAGCTTGTCAAAAGAACACATAGTTGGATTTTCAACTCTCAGCGCTGAGCAGCGAGTTGAAAATCCAGTGAGTGAAAAAAAAGTCGCCCCTTGTGTTTATACTTATTCTTTCAGGTGGTTGTTATGGCTTGAGTTTTATACTCGATTCGCTATAACTAAAACTTTTTCCAGTGATGTGTTTGGCATCCAATTTGTTGGTACAGACGCAGCACATCAAGCTACCCGAAACTGTTAAATTTTCCCAATCAACTTTGAACTTAATGATTTAGCGATAAAGTTAGAAATCTATAAAAGCAATTTGACAGTTTGTAGTAGCTTGATGTGCTGGCGTCTGTACAGCAAAAATCTTAGGCAAAAAAAAACTCTAACTTTCGCTTTGAAATAAATATGCATTAAAAATAAACTATCAAAACAAAGTAGGTAGTAAATAAAGATGAATACTATGAAAAAGCAGTAAGTATACTCCTCAATAACACAACACAAGATATGACACCTGCCATTACTCTTGTCGAGCTAAGCAATATTGACGGGTTCATTACGACTATTGTCTTACGGAGGGTGGCAGGTATGTCCTTTTGGGGTTATCGAGACACCAATATAGTGGTTATTTTAGTGGTATAGAGGTTTAGATTTTATATCGGTAGTATTATTGGACACGATATTATTACCACCTCGCCAAGTTAATGAGATTTTGTATGGCTATAAAAGTCTTACGTTATCTGTGGTCCAGTCGTTGGCGCGCTCTTTTGACATCTGTCAATCATCTTAGAATAACATGTTAGATTACAAACAATGTTCAATTAACGTTAATGTTTTGTCCTTTTTTAGCATGGGGATCCATGGATGTCACCGCTACAAACACTGATCAATAGTTGTGTAACAGTTTACGTTATTTATCTTCTCACCTTGACATTGGCAAAATCATCGAATGTTACCGATGGAGCCAGAACCTCAAAAAAATAGAATAGAATGTTCAATTATTGAACAATGCTTTGTTTTTTTACTAAGTAGGTATATATATAAGGTCCCATTAAAATAGATGGACAAATTTTTAGAAATCATTCAGACCATCAAAATAAGGACGATCGTAAAAAAAATTATAAGAAAAACGCCTATACTTATATTTAACTAAAAGGCTGTTAATAATGGTACATTAATGAATACGAGGCATAGAAAACGAAATCAAGCCTCCATATTGACAGAAAAATATGCAAATAAGAACACTTCAACCAACCAGTTTCAAGCTAACACAAAAACTGTCCCTTAGGCAGAAAGACAAAATAATTCATAAAAAAAAAACAAAAGAATTCTCCACAAATGTGACCCAACACTTATAATTACAACCGCTCAAGATTAACAAAAGCAACATACATCAAAAGTCTTCATATCAGTCTTTTCCTATGATTTACTGGACCAATTTGGGCCCCAAAGCCTTGGTGGACATCAAGTTATCTGATCAAATATGCCGTAAATAATACGCGGACTGTATTTATCATGGCACCGCCAAATGTAAGTAATAGAACGATTTATTGCCACGAAAATGATAGTGCCTGAAGGTATTTTCGTTGAGGCTTTGTTTGGTTATTTTCCTATGGTGAATAAAAATTAATGTTGATCTTGGAACAAAAAATATTGTCGTTTCTCAGAAATTTTAGGTCGAGCTCTGGATACAAAAAAATAAAAAATGTCTTAACTATTTATAATCACAAGTATTCGTAACCATCAAGGTGTGGTCAAACGTGTGCCTATCATTGATAAAAAAGTGGTCTTATTTTTTAACTGACTTCAGGACTTTCAGAATTCAAAAAAGGAGGTTCTGTATTCGACCCGTATGTTTGTATGTCCGTGATTTTCTCAAAAATAAATGAACCAATTTTGATGTTCTTTTCATTATCGTGATCTACATACTTTCAGGAAGGTTTTAGTATATAATACATTAGTTAATTATTCTTATGTACGAAGTTATATGCATAAATGTACTGCATCTCCGGCATTTCTATGCGAATTTTCATGATTCTTCTAATCTTCAATTCTTCAATGCACCTTAGCTTGGCATCGCTTGGCTGCAATTGTACTATGTATTTTTTAATGGATAAGGTATGCCTCAGAGGTGGTCTCATATAAATTTGATTAACTTTGCTTAAGTACCTAGTTTTTTAGTTAGCTTCAATAATACGATTTTTTGCAACTTAGTTTATATTGATGATGTCTAAATAACTTCCTGACACTGATATTTACATAGAAAGTAGAAAAAAAAACTTTAATTTCGGAAGTCGGTGTCAAAAAACGTTAAAAGTTATTTTTCACTTTGTAGTGTTTTTTTTAAGTAAGTTTTTTTTTGTAAAAATGTTTTTTATAAATTCAGTTCATTTATACATAAAAATCCAATTATACTGAAAAAACTCACTCAATAAACATTATCTACAAGAACAATAATTCAACTTACTGAAGTAAATCTGCAAATAAATGGTCCAGCATTAAGGGGCTTACATGACCGCGCGTGTTGGACTGCTTATAAAAGAAAGAGAAGCGCGATGACACAACGCTGGTAATTTATTGCAAAATATGAAGCAATTATTTAATTACAAAAAATCTATTGTTTGGACTAAAAAATAAAAACTAGTGTTTTAGTATGTTGCTTGTAGAATAATCTGACAAAAAATCAGAATGATTGTATGTATATTAGTATGTTTTTTATTGTAGAAAGAAAGTTTTTAGAAGTATCTTAAGGATTTTTTTCTATCGTATCAAATTAGTTGTATTATGTTTTCAACACACTATCTACATAGCATGTATCCTGAAGAATATAATATATTTATCTGATTTTGTTTACTGTAGTCGATCATATACTTTTATTGTTTCTCAAACTTGCGTTTAAGTCCGGTAATCCCTATAAAAATGAAGAAAAGCACAAATTCCACTGGTACCACGGACCACTGCTCAATTTAAATCAGCATCTTACATAAGAAACAGGTGACAATCAATCCAACGCAACACTCTGTAACAACCAGCAGCTTCTATTAAAATAATTGATTAACACACAGTCCCCACAAACTATTACCAGATGAAGAATAGCCTGTCTTTGTAAAACAAATTGCTCAGTCATAGAAATAGAAACAAAATTAATGGTAATCGTTTAGCGATTACAACGTAACATGAGCATATAATGCTCACGACCTTTCACACGGGAGCTGACCTGTGACCTCAGGATTTACGTCTACAATATTAAGCTTAGAACTGAGACAAATTTCAGCAGGTCGAAAAAAGATGGTGGTCAATGACGGGACATGGTTCGGGGCTAGGTTGGTCCTAAGACAAAAAAAGTGGCAATATTTCAGAATGAAATAAAAATAATGAATATTTTCAGAATGTTTGCACCCAGACTCCTGCTGATGCCGGTCAGCTCTGTGAAAATGTCACTGTAAAAAATAAGACGCGGGTCGGAACATGAGGCGAGTCGCTGCGCATTATCAAATTCACCTGTCAGCGGGGGTGAGGGGTGCGGTACTGCGCAGCGAATAGCGTACTTCAGAGCCTTCATAATTTGCGAACAGGTTTGATTGTCAGTACATTAACCATTATTATATGACTATTGTGCAAAATGTGCAAAAAAACAAATGACTCAAAGGCAGGCGTATTATTAATCATTTTTATTTTATTTTATGATTTTAATTTAGTTTAATAATTTTAATTTAATTTATATTATTTTATTAATTATTTATTATGATTAAAATTTAATTTTAAATTTAGAATTTAAGATCTTAAATTGATTGAAATAAATGATTTTGAATTGAATTGAAGAAAGTTTGAATCGGGCTGTACCTACTCCATGATGGGTGACATTGGAAAGTTACTAGTTCATAATGTGTCACCAAGTGAATGTACTATGTAACTTAAAAGTATTATCATCTTGCCCGAAGCTATGTCTGCGACATTCGGTGATAAATTGTTATATGACGCATGCAAATCATTACCTACAGGTTTCGAGAAATGATGCGAGACTCATCGATGAGTGTAATGTCGTATAACAGTTTTAAATTGTTTCGTGAATGTTCAAATTAGTACTGTTTTTACATATTATATAGAGTTTTATGAGCATTAATCAAATGGCTATCTTCTCATCCAGGAGCTAACAATTACATTTAGGCTTCCAGTATCTATGGCTTCCAGCTATCATAGCTCCGATCATCGAAATAACACAGCCAAACATTATAAAGTTGATGATCATAGCCATTTTATACACGTGATCACTGACGACGCTTAAAATCTCTCAAATACCTAAGAAAAAGACAAATTAAAATTAGCAAGATATTTCGCACAACCTCTGGAATTTAACATAATAAACAATTTACGACGCAAATATGACCACTCTAAACCATACAAAGGTCGTTCCCACCATGTGACAAAGAAAAACCTAACCGACGTTAAAAATTACCTGCGACAGGAAAGACGATCGAGCGATTACATTAGCATTAAAACGGTCACACAATTACTTTGTGATTAGTGTGTCGCCGACAACTGAATTCATTAGTTCAGCTCACCTGATTTTATTTAATTAAAACGTAAGAACGGTGGGTGGTTTAACTGTAGGTTAAGTTGAGGTTAAATGGGGTTTTGTGGTTTAGAAGTGAAGAGTAGTCGTTTTTTGCTGTTTGTGTTTAATGTGATTTTGGGTTTGTATTATGGGTGACTTTTATTGATAGGTTCGTTTCCTGGTAAATTAAATTATTAGAATTTTTTGCAGTAAATATTATTTATTTTGATCTTTTCCTTAGGAATAATAATGTACAATTTAACGTATAATGTAACTGCAGAAAGATGGATAAATAAAATAGAAACCAATATATTTAGCTAAGTATCATGTCCTGCATTCTCATAATCACATTAACCGATGCTATAAATGCGCTGTGATGCTGTCGTCACCAAACGAATGCACACCTCAACAATTGCGCGCTATCTGACACTATTACACACACGGAATCTTCAACAAGCCTCACCATTTCACCACCAACCTACCTTTTAATTAACATTAACTACTCGGTGCAACCTACCTTAGCGATAAGAAATAAAAACGCACAAGTGAAATGTCTCGACGCGGGCGCAGCGGAGCGTTGTGAGAACCTTGTCGCCGGTCACTATATGTTAATGTTTATAATTGGACCCTACTAACTGGGCAAGTGCATTTCTTATTTTTTACTTTTGTATTAAAAAGTGGGAAAAAGAAAGACTGAGTACTTAGATCGAGATTTTTGCGGAAAAACTCGAAAAAACGGTGAACGAAGATTTTTATATGACAAAATTGTTTACGACCTACCGTTTCAAATGACACAAGAAACAATAACTTCACAAACGAAATCAATCTACCTAGGAATGAATAAAAATATTAGATCCATTCACTGTAATACATCGCTTAGACTAATTTATAATTTAATTTTTTTTTTTTTTTTTTTTTCAGGCGACGCAGCCCCCATAAATAAATACACTAAACCTAGAAGCATGAAATTATGCACAAGAGTGCTTTATGAGTAGGTACTTTATTATAACGAAGATGAGCACTAAGACAGGTTTTTTTTGAAAATTCATCGCCTAAAGCGGTTAAACAGGGTACTTAGGCATTTTTACCGACGGAAAATCCCATCGGACACACGGCTTGTATTAAAAAAAAATTGTGAATGTCCACTTCAATATGGCAGAGTGACTTAAAGTCACAGCTATAGATAGACCTAGATAACGCAAGTATCACGAACTGTAATATGAAAACCAAGCTTGATAACGCAAGTATCACGAACTGTAATATGAAAACCAAGCTTGATAACGCAAGTATCACGAACTGTAATATGAAAACCAAGCTTGATAACGCAAGTATCACGAACTGTAATATGAAAACCAAGCTTGATAACGCAACTATCACGAACTGTAATATGAAAACCAAGCTTGATAACGCAAGTATCACGAACTGTAATATGAAAACCAAGCTTGATAACGCAAGTATCACGAACTGTAATATGAAAACCAAGCGTGCCATTTTTTGACTACCTACTATGACGTCACAAGCTCGCGCTCTCGCTTACGCTTACCCAGCCAGCATTACACAGGCAGGACCACATATGATCTGTGGGCAGGACTGCGAACGTGGCGGCTTACGATTTTTGAACGTAAGCTGGTGCGATTTTTGGCACGCGAAGTAATTGCACTTGCGGTATCTAGGTGTATCGATATTGTGCTTAAAGTCGTCTGAGCAGGAGTTATAAAAGGAAGAAGGCCTATAGCCTGTACTTACTAAGCTATGGTGGAACGAGCATGTCCATGATGATGATGATGATGAGAGATTTAAGAACCACGTCATTTAACTCTCTTAAAAGCTACATAGTAATTAGACGGCAACTCATTATTGATCTAGTATTATAGGGGGCGCAGTGAACGAACTACAATGTTAGGTAACATTACAGATTTACGATGTAACTCGTAAGGGAGTAACACACTGCTGTGAAGATAAAAGATCCAATTAAACTATATAGAAAATGGGTTTTCAATATAAATGTGGGATTTCGTCAATACTGGATTTTAAAGTCTATTTTTAGTTTCAAACTTAGTAAAGTTCATTCATTCTTTGTTGCTAGGATCCCAAATCATGTTTATTTTTATTTCGTCAGGGAAAACAAACAGTAGTTTATAAAAAGAAGTTATTAAAAAAAATAAAAAACCCGACTACTAACCATACAAGTTGTATATATTTTTATAATCACCTTTCACGCTTTATTTTAAAACCCCACTCGATAGGTTTTGAGAAAAAAAAAATTTTTGAAGACATATTACGACGCCAAAAATCGGCCATTATATTTTTTTTTCAATTTTGATATACCCAGTGTCACTCTCACAATTAAGACGAATCTAACAGCTCCTCTCAAGCTGAAATCGATCAAGCCGTTTAGGCTACAGAGCGTGCCAAAAAATATAAATACATACATACACTCGAAAAACATAACCCTCCTTCTGGCGCAGTCGGGTAAAAATAAACAGCAATCATGGTACAATAAACTTCACAAATATACTTCTACTACTATATTTATGTTTGGCAGGGATGTACGAACAGCTCCCCACGTATTTATGCCATGAAATAATTACTTTATATTGATAAGATAATTAAGAGTGAAATGCTGTGCCATAAGTTTATAATAAGTAACGTTTTTTAGTTTTTTTAATAAAAGTAAAGACTGGTTGATTTAAAACTGTTTTCGTTTATTTACTTGCTTTAATTAACGTTAAAAAGCTATTTAATTATACTGGTCTTTTTTACCCCAGCACCGGTCCTTTTTACCCCACCCTTGGGGCAAAAGGGACCAATCGACTCGACACTCCTAAATGCAAATATGTAGGTTATAGATAAACATTACAAGAGTTAAGTTGTTCTTTCTTGTAAATGAAGGATAGCGGTATCCATTGCAGAAGAAGTTATTTTTTTACACCTGATACGTAAATAGTTACAAGGCAATATACGTAAAATGGACCTTTTAGCCCCACCCTACCCTACTATGATTATAAAATATTTACCTTCCTTTCTAAAAAGATGTCGCACACATTTTTTACCGATAAAAAACTTGTAAAAGAGTGTTGCAGCGCAACTTAAGACAGCCCTATGACCAGCTGTGAACTTGTTGATGTGTGTACACCAAGCTTAACAAAAAGATCTCGGCATTTTTCTCACATTCAAGTAAGACTTAGTGACTGTCGTCAGTTTTATGGCGGTATCTAGTAAGTACCACTAATTATGATTTAGTCGCTCGTTTTACGATATAACATACTGAAACCACCACTTTTTAGGGCTGACTTGACGGACGGTTAAGTTTCAAATTAGCTAAATAGTTTCGGCGGTGTCCTTAAAAAGCTGATTCATTTTAATTTTAGTCTTTTGTACAGACGCCGGCGAATCAAACTACCCGAAACTGTATTTTTTTTCCAATTAACATTGAACCTAAATCTATTAAATAAATTTGACAGATTGTGAGTAGCTTGAAAATTCTTGGCGCATTGTTCACTTTTCCGTAATCATCGCCATGATGCCGGGTCAGCGGGATTGCCGGGTCAGCGGGATTGCCGCGTCAGCGGGATTGTCCGAAAGGGTTACCGCTGGCCCGGAACATAAATGGCTAAGGAAGGAACACGGGTAGGTTTTAGTCAGTAAGAGTCTGACACTCCCTTCCGCTCCACCCAGAGCGGGAGGGGTCATTCGATGATTTCCCATCCGCAAAAAAAAAAAAACATCGCCATGATTACAGACGCGTCAGTACCTATAACATAACCTACAAATGTTTCCAAGTAAATAATCAGTCATAATCAAACATGGTAATATATCGATAATTAACGAATGTTGGCGGCATTTATGTCCGGCAAAGGGAAAATAAATTAATAATGTTACTGATGAAGTTATTATTAAAACTGGTTAGGTTTAGTTAAGGCTGTGATTGAGTGACATGCCGCCAGTATTCTCAGTGTCATAAAACAGTTTATTAGACGTAATCTGAGGCGTTTAATAGGAGGAAGATGATCAAAGATGTGTTGAAGAGGGTGGAGAAGCCTTTGCTAAAGGGCTCAGAAAACTTGTAGTAAGAATTAAAAACTGGCCGAGTGCGAGTAGGACTCGCACACGAAGGGCTCCGTACCACAAAGCAAAAACGCCGAAAAAACACGTTTGTTGTATGGGAGCCCCCCTCAAATATTTATTCTGAAAGCCTTGGGTTGACATTTTTCGTCGGATAAAAAAAAAATGCTCTTTCATTCATTTTGACCGCGTAGGTATTGCAACTTTCTATGAAACAGCTGATTTTTATTTTGGTAACCGACAAAAAAAATCTATGATGGAATCGTGTGCAGAATTCATGGTTTCAGTTTACTCTTCGATGTCTCTACCACTCTGTATACCATATACCTGCTCCGATGATAACAAAGCAATTTAATATACGGAACATTGTACCAAAACGTAAAGTCCGCAAAAAACTTGAATATATGAAGATGGGATTGGGATGCATGAAGAAGCCTCCTGGTGTAGCGCAGTTTGTTCCGCCAGTTACTCAACTGAACCGAGCGCTCGGCGCATCCTGGACAGGCACCCAGCACCTTATTTGACTGGCCAATTCTTCCCTTGCGGTGGTAACTCCCGCCTGGTTTGCGACCGCCCTCCCACCGGAGTCCGGCGTCAAGTGCCTGCTGTGTTTTGTCGATGCGTGGGAGTTCCAGAGCCTTAGGCATCTTCTGGGCACGCTCGTTTCATAATAGAAGAACAGAAGTGAAAACAAAACACAAACAGAATACTTTGCCATCACTCACTGACTTATCGGATATACATTAAAACCGAGTACAGTCACGAGCATAAGTATGTATACACTTGGCTTTATTCAAAGGCGATTTTCTCCTTTAATTTTGAATGAAATTTTATGTTATTACGAACATAGTATTTTCGAACCCACAGGTTTATGTAAAGTGTCGTATTTCAAGGTTGCATTCGTTATTTCACGAAAAAATCGCAATTGAAAGTTGCCAAGTGTTGACATATTAGTACTCGTGACTGTACATCCCGAGGACAGCCGAACACATCCGAATCGGGTATTTTTTGAATCGTCATATAAACAAAATACGCGCGGTGCCGCTGAAGGTATCAGTGACGCGAGTTCAATGGTTTTTTCCCATCTCAAAAAATGACCAACGCGTCTAAAGAAGTTTTCTCTTCAAAAATAAAATAATAATAATAAAAATAACAAAGATACAGTGCATCGTATATTTAACCCTAAAACGGCGTGGCGTGACCGATGTTAGGTAACTTCCCTGGTTTCCTTCCGCGCCACCACCACCGGTGTTATGGACCGAGCCCGTCCTTCCTTGTTGCGAAAATGCTTGACCCTATTTACGGATAGTTATCGCGATTTATTCATATTTTTTTGTCATTAATTTATGGCGAAAGATTGGGATTTTTTGTTTGTAAAGGTATTTTGGCCTTTGATTTTCATGTTTAGTAGGTAAATAATTAGGATGACGCGTGTTACGTGTGATTCTATGTGAATTTTTCTACATAAATATGGTGTACATAATAAAGCGTTTCTTTTCCATACGTTTTCGGGTTTTGTGTAGAGAAACACATTTATTGTTAATGCACACTGGTGCAAAAAATATTTCTTTGACACAGAAATACACGTGTTTATGAGGTCTTTTTCAGTCCAAGAACCATGAATACACAAAAGAAAAAAAAAAGAAAAAAAGAAGAATACCAAGATAACGTCATACTTTGTCATAAAACTTTATTTTACATTTTAAAGCATAATTTAAGTTTTAAAATAAACAACATTGTTTAATTTTTTTTTGTTTATTCATTTTAAATTATAATTAAGTATCTACATACATATATTATGTACATGCTTAATTATAATTTAAAATGTGTCATGTCATGAAAGAGTTGAATCACCTCAAAAGTCGTCACCTACGGCAAAATTATTTAAAATGTACGTAAAAAAACAACAATTAAAGTTGACATTAATTAAACTTAATAGCTGACGTACAGACGCCAGCACATCAAGCTACCACAATCTGTCAAGTTTCTTTAACAGATTTTCAACTTTATCGCTAAAGCATAAGGTTCAAAGTTGATGGGAAAAATTTGACAGTTCCGGGTAGTTTGATGTGCTCAGTCGGTACATTGTCACAGTCGGTGATTCTGTTAGTTAAATTAATAATTCTTCTTAGTCTTTGATTATTATCTAGCTAAGGAGATGCCCGGGCATTAGAACAATCAGTTTCCTTTAGTTGACATTAATGGTGACTTGCGTGGGAAGATCTCTTGCTTCAAGGTACTAACAATAAAGTAGTTGTGTGATTGACCTGAAGGATGACTAAATGACAAAAAAAATGAATAATGTATTTTGTCATTTCAGCTGAAAGACTTTGACGTAACACCCTTTCAATAGCAGTCCGAGGGTTTTCAAGGAAATTAATTAAAATAATCCAATGATTCATAGGTTTGAATAACAACTTAAATAACGCAATGAAAGGTGAAGCCTCAAAATGAAAGGCATTGCCATCATATGCTATTTTATGTGTTTATACGCAGTTATACCCCGCATCTGCGGATGCAAGATGCGGGGTACGTCAAAAGAATAATAATCAAACGTGATTTTTTTATGGAAACTGTAAAAAAAACAAATATTGAAGTAGCATTTCACCGCACTATTTCACAAACCATACGCATTAATTCTTCATTTCCCGAACTATACCCACTCATTTCTGCTATCTTCAAACAAAGAAAGAAACAAATAACCACAACGTTTCAAAAAACCCATTGAAAAGTGCATAAAAACCAGAGCACAAGAGACATTGCTTTATTCTTGCCGTCAAACAAACGGTGATAGGATCCGCGGTGTACCACCTATCACTTTTTCTATTACCCTGGTACGCCAGGTGATGGACATCGAAAGGGGTAGACTGGACCTGGTGACAAAAAGTTGGATTGAAAATAATCAAGTTGCAGGGAGAGGGGTTACATATATGTGCATTATTGTTATTTAGATACATACTATACAGGGTTACTTGTAAAACACACAGCTGTTCCCTACATTTATGTTCGTATAACTCGTCAAAATGTAGGGAACAGATGTTTTTTTTCGCGATTTGGTCCCATAGTAAAAGTTGTTCATAATGATGAGTACAGTGACCTCCTAAGAGGTTGTTAATGTTTTCAAAAATAACCCTGTATATAGCATGGAACCAGCGGGGTAATTGCGTAACACAACAGTAGAAATGGCTTTAATTTTGACAGTTTAACAACATTCATTGCGTTGTTTACGCTGCTTAGCAGAAAATTTTTTTGAACATATGAAGCAAAAAAAAATGTAATACAAAAAAACAAAATCAAAATCGATTCATCCGATCGGGAGCTACGATGCCAGAGGCAGACACACACACACAGACACGTCAAACTTATAACACCCCGTCGTTTTTGCGTCGGGGGTTAAAAATAAACGCAGATGAAGTACCGTGCAACAGCTAGTAGATAAAATTATAATGCTATAACATTATTGAGTCGAATTTTACAATCTCTGCCCACCAAGAAACAAAAAATTATAGCCTCAATACAATTCCCACGTCTTCCCTGTCCATAGCCATCAACAGCGCAGTACAGTTGCGCAAGAGTCGCGGTGACCACAGACCGAAACATATACATATTTATGAGGTGACTTTAATACACAATTTCTATGTATTATCTTTTAGTAATGCAGGAAGTAGGAGTGAAGTTGTTAACGGTAGGTGACTAGCTGCTTCTGATTTGGTGATATCGTTTAATTGGGCTGATTATAATCTTGGCGGTGTTAGTGATACTGAAAGAAGTAGGTGTGCAAGATATGAAGATATTCTATGCACAACAAGGCGTAAAAATCAAGACATGTGGGATCTAGCTTAAAATAGAATTGAATAAGAAAATAAATAGTTTTGATAGATTTGGTATTGGTGAAAGTTCTACTGGAAAAGCTTTTAATTTTTATGGACACTAATGGAGACGATTAAGTGATTTTAAATGTGCAATTAAGAATTCAATCATCAGCTAGAACTAGAACCGTATTATAATTTTTTTTTATTACTAAATGGGCTCGCTCTTGACCCCGATCACGCCTGATGGTAAGCGATAGATGAGGTCTGTGATGGAACGAGCGTGCCCAGAAGATACCTGTTCACTCTTGCTTTGAAGGCAGACGGGTTAAATGTGGGAGGGAATACAGATGCCGGCAGAGAGTTGCACATTTATTTGACACAATAACGAATTAAACACTACTACTGACTTAGGTACTGCTAAATTAACGAATGATTACAATGTACGATCAGAAAAACGCCCTTAACCTCGTCTGCTAGAAATATGGATGTAAGTCATCCATATTTAATATAAATATAAATTAAGAGGTTTTCCATTACGAATGCTCACTCAAATTTTGACATAACATTAAGTATTGAGTACGTCACTATTTCAAAGAATCATCGTCTATTAGTTAAGAGATCGAATAGTACCGACAAAGTGTTTGATTTGACAGCTCGAGATGTACCCTCCAAAGGTAATTAATAAGCAGATACAACCACTTAAGATAAGTAAAAATATTTTCATCCCGAAACTGCACCGGATATAGATCGTATCGGCATGACAAAGCGTGGCGCCAAGAAACTTTTATCTCTACCTATACAAAATCCAACCGTATATATTCCTTCTTTGAGTTCAGTGTCGCTTGCACCTCATTACACTTTACCAATATCATCACCTGTCAGACCAAAATCAACCACAAGACAAGCATCATTAAGTTCAATTTTAATCATTACTCGTTCCATTTCATTAACTTCGAGAGATTTGTCAGCAACATTGCCCTCTTTCTCAATATTAGACTTTATTGTTTCAGCAAAAGGTTCATTTTGAGTTGTTGAATAATCTGAAGTGGCACAATCAGAATCTATTGATGCTTCTCTAAAAGCTTCAGCCATTTCAAGTGCAGGTGGTATGACTCCTGTGTCTCCGAAAATAAATGAAACGGTCATTGTGAGATAAGATTTCTCGGTACTCTATAATGACTGATATAGTAATGCTTTGAGCGAAGGAAATTCCATTCAAGAGTGTGTATTATTAGATTGAATTAATATTGTCGAACAATTTCAAGAGCAAATCACAGATATTTATTATCGTCTGCTATTTCGTGTAGTTTAAAATACTTACAGACAATAATATAGCTTCTGGCCGCGACTTTGTCCGCGTGAAATTTCTTGATCCCCGACCCAACCCGTCTCATCGCATCCTTATTACTTCATTTTCACTGTGCGTTTATTCTGACTTTTTGCTCGGCTCCTAAGGGTACGACCCTGTGATGACCGTGATATTAAATAGCCTTCCCTAAGAATTGGGCTATCAAAGCAAAAATATTTTTTTTAATTCTGACCGGTACTTCCAGAAATAACGCGTTCAAACAAACAAACTCCTAGCTTTATTATTAGTTTATATAGATATAGAGATTTAGCGGGTGGAGCAAATTCCCATATTCCTGTTCCAATCTTCTTTAAACAAAGATAAAAACTATGAAAGATTTTGGAGTTTGGCACCTAATTCCAACAAAAGGTCTAAACAAGTGGCAATCGCTTTCAAAGCGTTTCTTCAGTCTACAATGACTTTGAACAGGGGGCCTAAAAAGGCCACTTTGGCAGAATCATAGAAGGATAACTTATTGGATAGTGACGACAGTGAAGCAGTTTTCAGTTTTTTTTTTGGTCTGTGCTAAAATACCAATCAATCCAATCCCAATCTCTTTGATTGTACCTACGTAGTGCAGCGAAAAAAAGAAAAACACGGACTGTCTTCGCCATAATAAAATTCATAATGTTATCCTTTTATGATTCTCCAAAGTGACCTTTTTGACCCCAGGATTGGCAAAGGTAAGCTTTTCGGTTTAGGTAGCTTATCAATCCAATACATTTCAAACTTTTCCATCATTGTTATCGCTGATAGTATTTCAGTTCGGCTCTCAGGTCGACGAGATTTTACCAAAGGGAAGGAAGAACTAAACAGTTAAGGGGCTTATATGACCTAAAACGCCTTGTCGGTACTGCTTAAAAAAGAAAGAGAAGCGCGATGACACAACGCTGGTAATTTTTGCAAAATAATATGAAGCAATTATCTATTTACAAAAAAGCATAATGATTGTATGTATATTAGTATGGTTTTTATTGTAAAAAGAAAGTTTTTAGAGGTATTTTTCATGTTTTTTTTCTATCATATCAAATTAGTTGTATTATGTTTTCAATACACTATCTACCTAGTATATATCCTGAAGAATATCATAATTATTTTTCTGATTTTGTGTACTGCAGTCGGTCATATACTATTATTGTTTCTAAAACTTGCGTTTTTTTGCGTTTAGGTCCTGTAAGCCCCTTAAGCACTCTGTGATTAAATTTATATTTTCCGGTTTTAAACTATATCTAAGTTTTATATTCCTACAGTCGTAATCGTAGGTCGTAATGATGTCTCAACGCGACAAGGAAAGCGTTATGTGGAACGAAGTTATGCTTTATTTAATTAACGTGGTTTATTAATGTGACTATAAAAAGCGACTGCTTCGTTGGTCTAGTGGTTACAAGCGCTACGTGCTGAACATGAGGTCCTGGGATCGATTCCTGGGTCGGGCAGTGTTATTGGCGTTTTTCATCTGGAATTCCTCAGTAGCAGCCCGGAGTCTGGATTTGTGTCCGGTTGATGGCAATTATAGGCTCGCCCCCTATTACATGGGACTTAAAACATTACTGGCGAAATGGGAATAGGAAGCAATGAAATTAAATGCTACGGAGTTTACTATGCTATGATAAACAAATTCATGTCGGTAAATAAATACTACTGAAATAATGGAAATTGATGATTTGTCCGTTGGTATTATTTCAATAAACACTGCAACTAATACCGCATATCAGTTTTGGTAAAATATGCGGTCAAAATGTTTGTATAACCTGTGGTTTATACCACAGGTTTATACAAACACAACATGAACAACAACAACATGTTATTGCGTTATTAAATTTGTAGCGGTATCTACAACGCCACATGCGAACAACGCGTCATACTACGTCACGCAAATCCTACATCGCGCAAGCAGAGTTTACCGCGCAATTAGCATAGATACAACGGCCCCGACATAAATCATTGGGCAGTTGCCTACCGGACACAACATCCGTCTGGTCGGAGGATCCTCCCTTTTCTATGGAGGTTGAGTGAACTTTACACCCTGTTCCTCATACTTCTATAAATTTAGCGTTTTTTTTCGTGATTTGGTTCTTTATATCGATAGCAACACATGTTGCTATTGATTTAACTCTCAGAAAACGTGGCTTAAAAAAATTAAGCAAAGCTAGGTCTAACATCACTAAATGTAAATGGTGGTCCAGATTCTTGGAGGTTATCGTGGATATTCAGAAGAAAGAAAAATGTAGACGGATTAAGTGCCAGCGCAAACTGCGTCGTGTCGCTTCGTCTAGTCGCTGCGACAAAAAGCGAGAGCGTGTGAGCGTCCTGGCCTGGCGTTGCGACTCTGTAATTCGATGACAAGTGTGCGGACCTTTGAGCAAAGTTTAAGAAGATTGTCGACCGCAGCTTTTCCTTGCGTCTTTAGTCCCCGAGCAGTCTTGCATACTGCGCCATGTCTAAAAGATTTTTCAGTTTTTTAACCGTTACGTAAACGTCCCTATCTTTCGTGTCCAACATCTATTCTTAAACCGCAATTACCTAACTAGCCCCACACAGGCCCGGGAAAAATCGGTCACACAACGGCCGTCCTCCCGGTCAATCGCCTGTAATCCGGGCTTATGCGGGCAGGCTGAACTTACGCGTGTTGTACCCGATAATGGGCAGTGCCAATCATTGGCATTGCTGCCACACCGTCCTTTGTTTTACTTAAGGGTCTGTCAATTGTTGAGGTGTCATTAGCGGTTGATAGGGGAGGTTTTTATGCTGTGTTTGAATTAGGTTGTGGTGGTGGAAATAATTGGTGCGTTTAATATTATGGCAGTTACTTTGTCGCAAGTCAAAAGACCTGTTTCGTTTGTCACCTTGCGATGTAGTGAAATGTGACTCGTAGTTTAAAGCTAAGCTAATCTATATAATTAAAGGCAGATAAGTTAACTGAATAGGTATATCTGAATCTAAAGAATAAATATGACAGTTAGACATATTTTCTACAAAAAAAAATTCAAACCCTGATATTTATTATTAAGATGAAAGTTATCTGACTATTGAAAAATCAGCCCTAAGTCTATAGTCATAGGGCTTTGCATCATTTATCTTCTATCTACTAGATTATTACAACAGATACGAGTTCAATTAGACAGAGTGGATAAACGAATCCAGGACAAGTGGTTAATTTTTTTGCTTTGCCATCTGTCACCATAAATGACGTCACAATACTATGATTGCTGAACCCTCAAGTTCTTCAGTATCGTTTATTTATAATGATACTACCTTTAATAGACGTAGGTAGGTGGGCAGTTGCTTGCTATGCACGTAAGGACTCTCACAGCAGGACCTTTAATTTAAGGTAATAAAATAGCCAATTAAAAGCCATCAAAATTAACGAAATTGTCAGTAGTTTCTTATTAATTAATGGTAGATAAGTGGCATTTACAGATATTTATCTAAAGTTAATCGTAGCGGAATGTTTGGGGAATTCTCTTTGGGCAAAGGGCAAGGGCGAAAGCTCCAGTCGTCTTGTGACTTTGTGTCTAAGAAGTGAAGTGAAGTAAGTTTGAAATTGTAGTTTTGGTACCATACCATAACCATAATCAGCCTATAATGTTCCCACTGCTGGGACACAGGCCTCCTCTCGGTGAGAGGGAGTGGGCCGTAATCCACCACGCGGGCCCAGTGCGGGTTGGCAGATGTCACATGTCTTCGAATTTTTGGTTCTAGGACATGCCGGTTTCCTCACGATGTTTTCCTTCACCGTTTTGAGAGCAGTGGTGATGAAAATAATTTACACAAAGTAAAGCGCCTGTCTGGGTTCGAACCTACGACCTACAACTCGTAAGTCGCGGCCGTTACCACTTGGCCACCACTGCTCTCCCCGGTTTTGGTAAGGAAAAAAAAAATCATTTTGTAGGTATAGTCAAGTATGCAATTGTAGGTTTGGTGAAGATTTTAGAAATTCGATGTAATTTCAGAAGTTAAAGTGCGTTGCTACAAAATTGAAGTTTTATTTGTGATTAAAGCCAATCACAAACAACTAGGTAGTGATAGTAGGACTGATTAGGTGCGTCGGACATACATTTTGATACATGTATCATTCGTGGAGACTATTCTGCTATATGTCCTTTTTATCACGGACATTCTAGTAATTTTTATAAAATAATAGTTCTGGGACCTAAATGCATTCCTTGCTTCATATTTTACTGGCACACAAATATAAACGTTTCCAAAAAAACATTTTTCACGTGTTCAAACGTGACACCAAAAACATAACCTTTACGTATTTAAAACCGGTCCTTTGGAGCCAATTTTACATGATCAATGGAAGTATAACCACAATTTCTTATAACACGTCGACAAAAAGACAGCAAACTTGACTTACCCCACTTTGTGTCCCTCCCTGGTCTTTTGGACCGCAATCAATGTCCACTTGAGTGGCACGTGACACGAGCCCTTATATCCAACTAATTAGATATACACTTAGTGTGACAGCCAGGCACACTTTACTGTGTTGATATAACTATATGAGATTGTTGGCGAAATTATTATGAAGTCCGGATAATTTGTGCACAATTTGAGTGGCTAAAAATAATCATGGTCTAGTTCAATTGAGAACCTGGACTTTCCAATGAAGCTTAAAGCTCTTTTTATCCCACTTCCAAAAAGGAAGAGATTATATGTTCGACTTTATATATGTTTTTTTATGTATGTTCACCGATTACTCGAAGACGGCTGGACCGATTCCAAAAATTCTTTTTTTGTTTGAAAGGGTATACTCTCGAGATAGTCCCATTATCATCAAGATGTAATCTGATGAGAACATCCCATGGAAATCGAGGGAAACCTTCAAATTTTATAGGCAAACCTATAGCGATTTGGGTATTTTTTGAAGTAACTTGAGCATTTGCTCTCGGAAATCATCATTTGGTAAAGTGGAACTGATGATGAAGACCACAGATGGCCATCGAAACTACTCAATGACAAATATTTCACGGGTTGCGATTCCCTGATTTAACGAGAATTTTCCAAAATGGTTGCAAAATTACTATCACCGATTAGCTGTTGCTTTGCCTACTTCAGAAACAAAGATAACTAAATGTCTCATGTTTATAATATCGCCATTAACCATAAGCTTTCATCAGCCATGTCAGTCGGAATACTTCACACAATAATTTTGCAATAACTTTGTCACTGATAGTGGTATCACGCCATCGCTCTTATCAATGGAGTGTCCATCGATTTATTGTCATTTAATATTGTCTGTTTATCATTATAGTGTAATCACAGCACACTAGACTTGAGAACACCTGGGTGGTTCTCACGGGTATGGGACGTGATTTTTAGTTTGTCATCGTAGTGATTGTGTGTGATTGAGCGGTGGTGGCTCAGTGGTATCGACCCCGATTTATGAGTTGTAGGTCGTAGGTTCGAACCCAGAAAGGCGCTTTACTTTATGTAAATTATTTCATCGCCACTGCTCTCAAAGAGGTAAAGGAAATCATTGTGAGGAAACCGGCATTTCCTTGAACTAGAAATTCAAAGAAATGTGGCATATAACAACCCACACTGGGCCCGCGTCGTGGATTACGGCCCACTGCCTCTCACAGATAGGAGGCTTGTGTCCCAGCAGTGGGAACATTCTAGGCGGATAAGGCTATGGTATGCTTATGCTAGACAAGAAAGAGAATTGCGAATAGTTAAGAACCAGTAAAAAAAACAGTGGCACTCCGGGAGTGCCGACAGAACTGAAAACAAAACACAAACAGAATACTTTGCCATCACTCACTGACATATCGGATTTAAAACCGAGTACATCCCGAGGACAGCCGAACACATCCGAATGTAGCGCGGTGTCGGTAACAGTGTCGCGAGTTCAATGGTTTTTCCCCCATCTCAAAAAACTTCAATTTTTCACTTCAAAAATCCTAATATAAATTATTAAGTATCGCCTAATTTACACAGCCACAAGCATTTGCTCCTTCAAACATTTAATTAACTATTAACACTTTGCTTCATAAACAATATGAACTAACACTGTAGACAAACACTTCTCTCCACAATACTTTCGGAGCTTACTTTCGTTAATATCTTAAGGACGTATGATTGATCAGCAGTTCGCAGAGCTAGACGACAGTTAATAATCGCACCCCCTGCTCTAATCTCTACTATTCTGTTCAAGCTATCGGCGAAAGCGGTAATACAACATAGCAAATTCCAGTAAATAATGTTAGTAGGCAAGTTACTCGTCGAAAACATAATTTATTGGGTCACTTAATCTTAACTTAATCAGATGGATTAAAAAAGACATAGTTGCAAGGATAAAAAATCAAAATGGAGAAACATAAAAACTGTCTAGTACTTTTTTTTTTCTGTTAGTTTGAGCATAGAGGTCTTACAGTAGATTAATTACTGGCTGGTAAAATAATTAATTATTTATTTATTTAATACGAAAAAGCCTATGGCATTAAGTCCGCCTCTATATATTTATATGGTTGAAGCACTGACCTCTATCATACACTTGTATAATACAGGTCAGTCAACACACTGACTTGTATTATACAAGTGTATGATAGAGGTCAGTGCTTCAACCACATAAATATACAGAGGCGGACTTAATGCCATAGGCATTTTCTATCAGTCAACCTTTGGGTGATGCAGAGACAAACAGTAGTAGGTGCCATCATGAAAATTGAGGAAAAAATTTTTCTGCTTGACGCAAACCAGGCGGGCGTTAGCCCTACCACCGCAAGGGAAGAATTGGCCAGTCAAATAAGGTGCTGGGTGTAACTGTCCAGGATGCGCCGAGCGCTCGGTTCAGTTGAGTAACTGGCGGAACAAACTGCGCTACACCAGGAGGCTTCTTCATGCATCCCAAAAAATCCTAGATTCATGGTCATTGGCATTTTGCGAGTCGATGGGTAACCCTGTGTAACTGTCCCGACAACATCGCACTCACGCCAATTCTCAAATCTTGTACCAAACGTTTCCTATCTTGAAAATGTTTACCGTTGACACCCCAGATTAATATTGTACAGATGGAAAAGCTGAGGGGAATTGAAAAGGTGACTTGAACTTTGCTGACAATTTTGTACTGTATATTTAACTGTATATTTATGAACTAGCATTAGACATTAGAAATAATTTAAATAAATATGAAACTTTAAAAAGTACCAGGCTTGCCAGTACACTTCAAGCAATACGACATAGAACGGTTATGTTTGACAAAAGTACATTTTGTATGGGCCCTAGATTATATAATAAATTACCTAATAATATAAAGGAAGCAACCAATTTTATGTCATTTAAAAATAGATTAAAGAGTTTTTTGATCAATAAAGCATATTATAAAGTTAATGATTATCTAAATGATAAATATAATTAATAATTATTTTTTATTTTCTTTTAAATTTTAACAATGATAATAAAATTACATAATTAATAAATTTCAATAATAATATATAATATTAATAATGTTCAATGTGATTGTATGTATTTGAAATCAATTAAGTAATGTACTAAGTATCGAAACCATGCGTGTACTACCAGATGTGTGAACGTAAACGAAGTCAAAGTATTGTGTAAGGATCGTAGCAGGTAGCGTTCTGTAATTTTCTGCCTAACCCCATGGGAAGAAGGCGTGAGTTTATGTATGTGTTTAAGTTATGTTATTTTATTAGATATTTGCACACCTATTAAGGTAGGATATGGTTTAAAGAACTGCTGTAATTATGTATCACCTCATGTACCTACCCATATTCAAGCAAATAAATGATTTGATTTGATTTGATTTGATTTTTGGTTCAGAATTGTTTTCCAGAAACATTTTTCCGATATTGCAAAACATAAACATGTGAAGTTTAATTAAGTAATAGTTTGTGATAATTTTTAAATCATTTATTTTCAAAATTATTTTATATTTACATTATACAGGGTTATTGGTAAAACATTAACAACCTCCTAAGAGGTCATTGTACTCATCATTATGAACAACTTTTACTATGGGACTAAACTTGAAATCGCGAAAAAAAATCAGCTGTTCCCTACATTTATGTTCGTATAACTCGTCAAAATGTAGGGAACAGCTGATTTTTTTTATGGTATGTAAATGTATAAAAAAAGGAGAAGAAATAATCATAGGGCATCAAAAAATTCGTCCGCGTCGCTGTCAATAGGAAAAGTGTCGAAAAGGTTGGCAGCATTGCAATGCGATACTGATTCATTAGACAATTTTTTTTTTTTAGTTTTTAAATTGTCCATCATTCTTTCACTAATAAAAGAGCGCTTTTTTAGTTTGAAAATTAAAAGCTCCGTCCATTCGTGAACCTACCTACCTACTGGAAAATGGAAATTCATCTATATATAATTTTGATGGCTCATGATCAACAACAGAACGGTATCCACCTGTTATGCTTTGTAAATCGTGGGTCGTTGACTGATGAAATTAAGAAAGAGGTTCAGTAAATAGAAAACGTGTCTTGTCCATAGAGATAATCAACATGATAAAATTGACTGACATATAATTGACAGTGACACTACATAGAGTGTTGCATGACTAAAAATATATTAAATAAAATGATGGGGATGCCAACATACTGCCCATCAGGGACAATAAGGTGCGACATGAATTACACATTTATAAAAATAAACTTTACAATAAAAACGTTCAGTAAGCTATTAAGAGGTCTTTTTAAACCTTAAAATAAGCACTTAAAAATTCTCTACTATATCTATTCTTAACAACAATATAGAAACAACAAATTCAAAAGTAATTTACAAGAAAAATTGCTGAGCACTTTTACACAAGCCTTTCAAAACTTTATTGGCATCCAAGGACCACAATCCATGGCTTCCAAGACCAAAATGTTCTGCGTAATAGAATTACGAAGTAATCGTACTAATCTAACCTCAACGATCCATCCTGCAAGGAAGTTAAGAAATAATCATCTATGGACATGAAAAACGAATTTCTAAATCGATGCTGCTAAATGAAAAAGTCACGATGTTGGTCAGAAAGCTGTGCTGTGCGGTGTGTTTCAATTTTGTCGGGTTTTGTGGCTAGTGGTAAGATTGAAGATGTAAAATTATTTGAAATGGTAGAAATGCTGTAACACGTTGAATCTACGACGCAGTAAAAGTGTCTTGAAAATCTCCCACATCTAGTTTTTCATTTTAAAAACATATTTATGATTGACGTGTAAAATTGTGTGAAACGTGTATTTGTACAAACCTACTTACCTACATAAATAAAATCATTTAATAATGTATCCATTCCAGCACTTTACCGGGTACCTATTTATTTATTTTTGGTGTGGAAAAAAAATCAATAAATCCCCTAAAAAAATTATCCAAAATAAATAGAAATAGAATATATTTATTGTCCAGGTAATACCAGGTATAGTCTGTATCTTGGGGCTCGAATATAGATAGAGACTTTTGGTTAATGTGGTTGACAAATGTTTAGGCACCCACTTTTGTATCCTCTTCAAATTCAACCTTAACTATCGTGAAACAGCACTAAATTATTTAGGGTTTTAATTGTGTGTAACTTCATGAAGAAGAACCAAGGTACTGTAAACAAAATCCAGTTTAATAAACAACACTTTTTTATATTCTGCCACATCCAGCACCACAACATCCGAGTCAAAATCCTTTAGAAAACGGTCGTCGGTCTGGCTTAGAAAATTACTTACATGCAAACCAATTCCCATAAACCGCAGGTAGGGTATGGGCGGCAAATAAACAGTGGAGTCTTTTGTCCAACCGCCACCGCAAGCCGAGACAATGTCTTATGCTCCGAACATTGAAACTTGCCTGCTATAGATGTGGGTGTGACTATAGACAGGATCACGAGTATGATCCTTGAGGATCTAGGAAAGTCACAAGAAAAAGGTTTAAAAAAAAATTGATTGAAGGTGTTGGCGATACGGGATCCTTGGGAAAAAAATGAATTTGGTTTGAACTTTTATGAAGAAAAGTTGTAGCTATGGAATTAAATTGAAAATGAAAATTCAAAATAATTTAGTTTGGCCAAAGAATCAACATTGCCATACAACGTGGCAATGCCGCCAGCTTTTAGGGCGATTTTCCTGTTGACAACGATGCGGACGATTTTTTTATTTTTGTACTTTTTCTTTTGACTACTTGTTCATTTTATTATTATTTTAGGCCGTTAGGTTTTATTTTATATGTATTTTTTTAAGACAATACACATTACTCGCAACAAAATAATTTAGTTCACATAGACCTTCTTGGGTGCTTATGAAACGTTTGAAGCTAGATGCATGGTTCCACTTTGTCGTTTCCTATGGAGAAGAACCGGCAGGAAAGTAACGGCTACTCTGTTAAGCTCTTTTAAGGCTTTGTTAATGTCTGTCTTCTTATAGAAATACGATCATTCTCTGCATTTCTTTGCCTGATTTAATCTTACTTATCTCTGCTTAAATTTTCTATATATTCTACAGATTCATATGACGTAATTTAAACAAAAATACCTCATAATTATGTGCATTCAATATGTATTTTTTTTTGTTAACACGTAAACCACCACCTTGTTCATTTAAACGCACAAATTTCTTAAATCATCTGTACGTGGAGTTGCTGTGATGTGGAGGAGCATTGAACTGCACCACTTGATGTTATACTTGAACTTGATGACGCAGTTAGATGTTAAGATACCAAAAAACCACATCCTTCAGGTACTTCCTCATCGGCTCAAAGATTTTTGATCAAAATCTCCATGTCAATGACGAGAATAAAAATCTTCGGAAAGATATCACCTGCTTCAATTTGGTATGTGATCCACATCGTGATCTACACGTCATGTGTCTACATTTAGAGCCATCCTTAATTACATAGCTAAGCAAAAATGAACTGTATGTAAACGAAATAAGAGCAAGTGACACAAATTAAGCCAAAACAAAGATTGTTCAGACATTAGAAAGGTCGCGTGCGCAATGAACATAGTCTAAAAAAGCGGCCAAGTGCCAGTTTAACTCGCACAAGAAGGGTTTCATGTCACTCGAACTCAAACTCAAAGAATTTATTTCAATTAAACCATTTACAGGCTTTTGAATTGTCAAAGAGTCAGTCAGAAAGTTGAAGCTATTATTTGAATATAAAACAAAAAAAAACTACTTTTTAATTTTATTTTTCCATTTTTGATTCCCTAATATTAATGAGGGTTTATCTTGATTTAATATAACTATTTTAATAACTTGACAAAAAATTACCCCTTTAATTATTTAGTTGCCCATTCTAAAACGTAGATCTCTATGGAGAAGAACGGTTAAGAAACTCCGAGGACACTCTTTTAAATTAAGATATTACAAAATGCACTTTACTATATTTAACACTACATTTAATTTTAAATACTTTAGTAAAAACTCCTCTTGAATGAGGACATCCTTTAATTTTTATTTGTTTAATAATATTTTTTTATAGTAGTTAGTACAGACTAGACTCCGTGAAAATCAAATGGTAGACACTTGATTTTCACAGAGTGTGTCTAACTACAGTTACAGTTTAAAAGATACAGCCCTGTGACAGACGGGCGGACAGCGAAGCCTTAGTAATAAGGCCCGGTTGGCACCCTTTCGGCACTGAACTCTAAAAATAGTGATGTGACCAACTTATGGAATGAGTCTCGTAACTCCAATTACATGCCTAAAGCTAAATAATTTTTGGAATGACCGATGTGTCTCATCGTGCCTTTAAAGTGAGTTATTGGCCTGTATTTTTTTCTTATGAGGCAAGAGTAAGATTCACACGGTCTTTTGTCTTGCGACATTTCAACATTTCGTAGATGTCGGGTAAGATAAGAAAGGGTTTTGTATTTTTTAAATGCTGTATTGTTTTAAGTTGAGAATATTTTATATTCGTATTGAGTAATAGCTATTTGTCGTAGTATTTGCATAATGTTTTGTTACTTTGTTATATATATATTTTTTAATGAACCGTTTGTTTTGGTGAAAGTCTTTGTTTTAATTATGGTTCTGTATGGTTCTCGCGAAATATAATCCGTGATTGTTGCTTTTATTGTAATGATTCAGAAAAATGATTTTTCATTTTACTAAATTTAGAACCGCCGCCGCCTCCCAGAAGGAAAGGACATATACACCATAAATTGGTGATGTTCTCCAGAAAGGTGAGTGCCTAACACACTATCAATCGGAATCTGAATCATTTTGAAGCAAATTGCTAATCCATTGCTTTATAAGTTCGAAAAATTTGTATGCTCAACACGTAAATTAACGCAATGAATGTTGATGAACTGTCAAAATGAAACCGATTCCGATTGATAATGTGTTACGCAATTGACCAGCTGCGCTGGTACGTAGTGCTCGCAACGACAAGGTGAGAGTTTCTGTGATTGATGTATGCATGACTTCCATTTTTTAAAATTAGTAATAAAGGATAAAAGAGTTCTTATTAAAAGTTTTTATCAAGGACTTGATGTGACAAAGTACAAAACTTGGAGATGGCGTACCACCCTTCCTCCATTTTATTTTTAATTTTAAGAACTTGTGTTTAGCTGGTATATTATAAACTACATAGTAGGTATGTCGTGTCTCGTAACATTGTAGGTGCCCACACAAACAAGCACGACTAAATTGATCTGTAAGTCCCCGTACAATTTGTGTTATTGTCTGATAATCAGAAAAAACCCAATGGTGTTCTTGCGAATTATGACAGCTATAAGAAATAACGTGCTAAAATTATCCACGTAGAACTTATCAGGAAAAATATTAGGTACGTCTGATTATGTAGGTACTGATTTTAAAAACACGTGATAGATTTAATATATTATCGAGATGACTATTAAAAAAGAGTTGAAATCGTTTTATATAGGCCGACCGCTTAACTGAGACGTTGCCTGAGGTAGCTGCGCGGTGCGGGAGGGGTGATAGTTGTCACAAGTTGACGAATCACTGAGCTCTCGCATCACGTCACCACACCCCTCCCGCACCGCGCTGCTACCTCAGGCAACTTCTCAGTTAAGCGGTCGGCCTATAGCTTAAAAGCTACAAACAAAACAAAAGAAAATCCAAAAAAAAATAAGATAACATCGTGCCTGTATTCCTTGAAGGGTAGGGTAGAGTAGGTACTTATAGTACACCCACATTTCGCCAGTTATTTTTTAGTCCCATCTAAATATGGGGCAAGCCTATTGTCATCAACCGGGCACAAATTCAGACTACGGTCTGCTACTGAGAAATTCCAGATGAAAAAACCCAGTAATATTTTGCCCGACAAGGAAACCGAACCCAGGACCACATGCTCAGCAGTAGCGCTTGCGGCCACTGCACCAACGAGACAGTCCTTAATAATAACACAAGGAAAACCTCAAAACAATAATTACATATCACGTATACAAACAAAAACTTTACTCAATGACAAATAATGTTTAATAAGAAATCAATTTCGGTGTTCTCACGACTCCGGCGCAAGGAGACGCCTACTTGATAGATTTGATTATGTTTAGACGTGACTAATCATTATTTAACTATGTTCACGATTATGTACTGCTGGGACATGCGTATCTACTGTTTTTGTTGTGATTGCATATACTGTACTTGGCCGTGTGATTCTTGGCTCCGGAAGTAGAATCCGCTTAATTTTTTTCAGAAAGAGTCACATGAAATGTTAATAAAATAACACTAAAGGTGAGCTTAATTAATAGGCTACAGTTAACATTAAAGAGCAACCACTTGTAAAACTAACAATAATTTTGTAGGAACCAGGTGTCGTCATCATAAAGGTGTCAACAAAAAAAAAAAAAACGAAAACCAAAACCAATTTTTTTTGGTCGTTGAGTGGCGTCTTCAAAACCTAACCTTAAGTCAAATTTCAAATTCCTACGTTGCATAATATCTCTAGAAAAACCTCTGTGGCAGAACAAAAATGTGATCCTAAAAAGATTCTATTTTTCCTTAAGCCATAAAATGCGGTTTGACCGATCTAAACAAACTGATATCGTGATCATGGATCTACTTAGTAAAATGCAATTATTGATATAGGTACCTACTCAAAAAAACGTCAGTATTCAATTCCTTTTGAATTCAATACCATTACTTGTCAATACTTAAAACTACAGCCACCAAAATTAATGAATCTTTTAAATTCATCACTGATCAATCTATACCTTCCCACATCTCCACCGTGACACTAAGGTCACAATATCTGACTGATGAATTGTATCCGTGATGTCACAATTAGACGGGTCCAAGTCGATGCTATCGGGGACCTCAGTGACCTGAGGGTCATACATATCTACATATACGAGAACCTGTCATTTTATGTACCTATGTATTGAATTTTGTATGGGAATTAGATTGATGGGGATAAGATGTATCATGCATGTTATGTATGGAGTTTTAGGCTTATGTCAGTTGGTTTGATTGAGAAAAACATATCTTCATAAAAAGCTCATGAAAGATTTAGAATGATTCACAAAAGCGTTTCATCAAATACGTAGTATGTGGAACAGGGTGTAAAGTTCACTCATATTCTATAGAAAAGGGAGGATATTACGCGTAGTTCACATGTGGCGTTGTAGATACTGCTACAACGTCCGTCAGTATATTACGCGAAGTCAAGTACTAAACTTAAAACTATCTACCATGTAAAGCAGAAGTATTATAACAATGAAATGGAGGGTTTATTAATGAAAACCAAAATACTCCAAGCGTTTCATCCAAAGATGCTGTTGAAGAAGCTGCTTTGATTGATTAGATATGTTGAAATTCTAGTTACATTTCACTTGCTATGGATTACTACTTGGCTGGGTTTGTGATGATGATGACTCATCTTACACAAATCTTATTTGGCACTTTGCATCATATTTTCTCAAGCTTCCAGGACTAAGTAGGTAGCCTTTATTCGAATACATTCTAAGACAAATCAAAGATAAATGAAAAGACATTAAGCTCGTAGCTCGAAGCAAGTTCAAATACGGAATTCACACAAAATGTCAACGGAATCGCCCACGTGTCGCCCCAGGCGATGCTTGAGCACCATACCAAAATCTATGTCAAGTACAATATTAACACTTCAAACGCACCAAGAATATTTAGCCACGCGAAATTAACCTTTATTAATAAAGTCACAAGGATGTTTGCTCATATAATTGGCGGCAAATTAAATGAAGACGCAAATGATTACCAGTGTGTTTTGGAGGCATTACCTAATATGGAATTGTCACGAAATATTAATATTGCTTCGCGTTCAATGTCACTGATGAGTTAATGAAGCGCTGGTCTTGATTTAATGTCGATATCTTAATTATTAATTAATGCTTCGTTAATTTCAATATATCAGTCATGCCTTAAATCCCCGAGGGTGTAAATGAAGGTTTACACCATATAGCAGTAGCAGTTTATGGGTATTAAAGTGGAAATGACTAACCCAATTGAAATTTTCAGGAAACAATCCACAGTGGATTTAGATAGTGATAGTGACCTATCGAAAAATGACAGAGATAATGCTGATTCTATAGCACCTGTTTGATTTCCCACGCCTGAGGCAATGACCAACCAAAGCTTACTCAGAGCTAAACAATTGTAATTTTTCATTACACGTTGACTGACTCCAAGAGGTGCTGACGCATTCAGCTTGACGGTTTAGACTTCACAGAATCGTTTATCTTCAAATCATTATCTTACTTAGGATCTTGAAACTTTAACACGGGCATTTGAAGGCTGAATATATACAGCTTCAAATAAACTACCTATTTCAGCTAGCACTCTTACGCAATCTACCTTACCTGTCACAATTCGCTCTGTCAAAACATTTCGAAATCAGCAGACTAATCAGATAGATGATCTATATACAAACAAACGTACATTACTTTGGACTCAACTATGTCAAATGTAATTGAAAAACATGGCCGCACCAAATTTGACCCCGTCAAAACGAAATTTTCGTCAAGATTTTATCAGAAAACATGACATCTCGAATCAAACGACAAGTATTGTCTAAAAGACCTTACCGCTTGTTGGGGCCCACCACACGTGGGGATCCTTCAATTGAAATTGGACTCTAATGTGTAAAGTATTGAGTTTAAAATGTAATTACAATGTGACAAAGGTCTTTGTGATTTCGCCGTCAGAATAGTAGCCATTATCTGAGAGAACACACGTTCGGAAATGGTAAAAAAAGGTCGAAATATGATTAATAGGGCGGCGTTGCGGGACTCGGCTCGTTCGTGTGTGATTCTTTCCATTTGACAGATTGTCTCGACTCTCTGACCCGAGCGCCCCGTTGAGACAATAATGATGTTGTCCCATCACTTTGATTGTCGATATCGATGAAAGACGTTGAGTTAAAGATGTTTTTTACTAGATTACCCATAAGAGCTGCATGGACACATTGCTCTATTTGGTCACTTAAAATTGACAAGCTTTTTTGACAAAATATCTCCTACTTTGTGCGGCTGATTTTGTTAAGTACTTCTTTTTCTATTATATATTCTCTATTTGATTTCAGTTCCTATCTACTTCCTAAATAAATAAGCAGTGTCTAAAATTAATCCTTAGATAATCCTTTATTAACTGAATCGCGCCAGTTCATATAACAGACCATCATGTGGATAGTTAACCACTTAACTATCCACATGATCTCGATATCGATACTTTCTCTGATATCGAACATCCCTAGCCGCGAGGTCGAATAAGATTACTCTCAGCACGAGACTGTCCTGCGTCGGCGCTCGTTCGCGACGCTTTGACATCCCGACGTACACCACAATCATACATCATACACACTGGCAAATTAACATTAGACCTTATTAATTAGAAGCTAAGGTTCAATTTGGTAGAGGATTTAAGGTTTTGCAACGCAAAAGAAGGTTCTCAGTACGTCATACGTTGATAGACGGCCCAAACAGGTCGACGTGAGAGTACAACTTTTTTTACATCAATTTTGAAAATGCAATATGAAGATATTGAAGGATTATTAGTCATGTTTTCGAAGATATTTATTTTTATGTACCTATTCGTTTGGTTCGGGTCACAGGAAAGTGTTATAACGAACTGTCATGAGATAAATGAAGTATCAATAAAAATTTGGATGCGCAGGA
Source organism: Oligia fasciuncula (assembly GCA_963082905.1). NCBI lineage: Eukaryota > Metazoa > Arthropoda > Insecta > Lepidoptera > Noctuidae > Oligia > Oligia fasciuncula. Next base: position 6,808,221 of record OY720401.1, read on the forward strand.
GTTGGTATGTGAGTAACGACTTATAGCATAACCATAACTACTGAGAATTGATTAACAACCTGGATTCCGGTCTTAGGCAGGTGAAATTATCTGTCAATAACATCAAAATTAAAATAAAGTCGATACTTATTACAAGTCTCATTTAAATAAATGAAAAAAAAAACAATGCTGCAATGCTGTGTAAAGAAACAATGCAAATATGTTTAATTATATTGCTTGTCATGACGATTGGAAGCGGAGCTAGATAAAAGATTACATTATCAAGAATGTTCTGGGTGATTATTTTATTTTATCAAGTTTAATCACACATAACTAATTTAATACTACGGATTAAACTAAACTTTGTGGCAAGGATGATCAAAATAATTTTAAATAAAACAGAATGGATCTAATATTTCACAATCAACATTAAAAGCGAAAGCCATAAATATGATATGATAACTGTATAAAAACATGAAAAAAAAAATCGCAATGTGTTTTTATTATAAACGATTTAAAAACATATTAAATCCAATACGAAATGAATCTCTAAAGAGAGAAACATCCGTCATATGACATCAAAACTAGAAATGATTTGAAAATGGTTTTACTATGCCATGAAAAAACTCATAAAATGTGTTTGTGAGTAAACTTCCTATAAAACAGATTTGGGACTGATGCGAGCAGATGACAAACTTTTATATTTCTGTAACTCGATGCTGAAATAGTGTGTCATTCGTAAAAATAACCTATTGCTTCTGAATCAAACGGATCAGTCAGAATCTTTCAATTTCTATTCAATTGGAATGCAAGACTTAATTTGGTTCGCGCGTATTTGCAAGGGAATATACTAGGTCCTCTACAGTTTAGTCAACAACAACACTTATTTTACTGATTTTACGTGCTCTGTATTATAATTCTAAAGCTAACCTTTACCCCTATTAATTCCACAGACCAATATCTCATTAATCCTACCATATCATGTCCTATCGGCCACAATAAGAATAAAAATCACCGAGCTTAATTCCCACTATTATACATCAATCTCCTATCCACTTAAGCATTGCGAAATCCATCTGGAATGTGTCTCACGTACTTTGAAGAGTGGCTAATGAAGTGCGTGGTTGATGTGTGACCCACCATCGGGGTTCCTTAATGATACGATTGACAGTACAGTGGAGCGGTCGCCGTCGGCTTGCTCGATTGTTTCTTGACTGAAGACTTGGGGCTGGGAAGTGAGCGGGGTACAGAAAAAGGAGGTTTCCAGGAACAGGTATTTTAAATTTAGAGTCTGAAACATAAATTTTTAAAAGAATTTAATGTCATCGTCAAAAAATCGACGTTTTCAACCGAGCAAAAAAGTCCCCGATAAAAAAATCACAAATGTTTGCCTGAAAACCACTAATGAAGAAAATATTGTAAAACAACGTTTTCTATTGTAAACAAAAATAACGAACATTCCGAGAACTGGCTGAAATGCGTATAACAGACTGTGATGCTATATTATCAATCTAATTCCCGAACTATATCTTTCATTTCTTTTTCAACAAACTTCAGGGCCCCAAAAACGTGGGATACCTAAGAGAGACGTATTTAAATCCCATTGACGTCTTGTTCGTGGAACTTTGAATATAATGGCGCTTATCTGAAGGGTGTCTTTGGCATATTAAGTTTTATATTCAGCTGCCTCTATTTTCAAGGAGAATGATTCCTCCATGACTTGTGATCGACGGGTATCGGTCGGATATGTTTATTCACTGAGTTTTATGGTGATTATGCTATGAGAATGTACTACTTTTGTAGGAATGAGGATGGATGGCCACCCGGTAAGGCAATAAGAGGTAGATAGATTGTACGATAAAGGCATTGTTGATCTGAAAGAGAAGAGTTGCATGTCTGTAAATAGATCATTACAGTATATATGTCCTACCTTATAGAGGCAATATATCTTTTGTGTACACCTACTCTAAAAACTGTATGAAAGCTTTGGTAGCACTGCCAGGCTTTGTGTTTTCTGATAACTGTACCCTGGGAGGTTTAGATGACTAGGTTCTTTGTACTGCATCATCGCCTACCATCAGGGGAGACAGAAGTAAAAGTGAATCTACATAAAAAGACTTTATTTTTTGGCATTAGAAATAATGCTTCCGTCAAGTTTGTTCTCATTCCCAGCCACGACTAAATTATCAAACCAAATTTCGCAACATTAATTTTATTTAGCAACAGAAACGCGACTAAGATAATAAATCACTTTGCATAATCTCTAAACTTAATGGATCTCAATCTTATCGCTACAGAATCCGGGAGACATAATTTGTCACTAGAAGATTGTATTACTTAAGTGAATGAGCAAATCATTCTACGTAACACTTGAGACGGTAGATTAGACAAGTTTACAGTGCAAGGTGCTATTTATGATGTCATTGTAGCTACTGTGCTTAGTAGTGATATTTAGTTAACAGTAAAAGGTGAATTAATTAGTGATTAAAGAGATTATCTTAATGCTAGATTAGAAAGTAACGTGTCATTTGGTGTCAATTGACACTTTACTTTCACTACATAAAATCCTTAAAAGTGAAATCTGTTTGTTCCAAAAGATTGCTTTAACGACAGATGACATTTTAATAATCTTGCTATACGACATTTGTCATGTAGGTAATCCTCGAATTAGGAGTGTCGTCTGCGTTGGTCAACTCTTCTAAAAACCACAAATGGATAATGAGATAATGTTATGAGTAACGGTATCAAGTAGAAATAAAGAACCGCAGTAATTTAAATATTCAAATAACAATGGAATGGAAATAGTATATTTATTGAGTCACTGATAATACAAAAACGCTATTTTGATCCACAACAAAGATTAAAGGTGCATCCAAACCAAATAATAAACTACATGTCTATGATCATACGTCAAATGTATAAAAATCAGCTAAAAATAAGAATTTTGATCGGCAGAAAAACAGTAATGACTAACGACCAAATAAATTGATCCACGGTCCGCAGTAATTTGTCAAATCCAATCACGAAAAATTCCAAATAAAAATTTCGTTAGAACATAATAACGGGGACTTCTCTGGTTTTTTGCTCGGCATCCAATTTAAAAACTAATTACGGGTCGCGATGACTAGGCTCCCATGATCAAGAAGCACCCTACAATGCCGTCACAAAGAACATAATTTCGTCATGTTAGCGAACAGGTGACAAAAAAGTATGATTAATGGTCATACGTTGTGGTCATCACAAAAGATATGTCAGTCAAATTATACTCGTCTTTATTCACACCAGTCTACCATAGCCTAACGAATCAACACCCGAAAACATTATCGCACTTAAGGATACCTTATCTTCGGAATGAAGAATTAATTACTCTGTGCAATCCATAAATTCTTGTTTGCGTCCCGTGGATATTACCAAAAAGTATTCAACGCTATTATGTGTTAGCCATGACCTTTATCGATCGTGATTTGAATAGAGAATCGGTCGTGACATCTAAATAACTGATGTTGAGGTCGGTTGCAATCAATGACGGAAGTGTATGTATGACGGAAGGCAACCGATTAAACGTTTTCAACGATACGCAGGCACGACTTTTGATCGTTTAGGTGTTGAAGGCTGGGCAAGCTTTTCAGAAATTAGTCAGAAGGTCTTAGCTTTAATGGACATAATAGTTGATTATTTGTGGGTACTGGTCAGATTTAATGACAAGGTTTCGTGCACTGTGATTTGGTGCTCTTAGTTTAAAGTGGGTGCTGACCTGGCGGGTGCAACGCCATTGGAATTTACTTTTTTGCACGAAGTTTCTAAATTGATTGGTAAGACCTGACTCAGATTTAAGAAATAATGGTATATTTCAAACTATATGGCTTATGTGTGTTGTGGGTATGTGTTTGTACCTCTTGTTCTTTAAATTAATTTTACCTACAAAAATTACGACAATGTCGAGCAGCGTCAAACGTATCTCCCCAAATAAATTATGAGAAGCAATTAAGGAAAATGTCGTCTTTATTATATCAACAGTGTTTTAATCGGTAATAGCTGAGTAACCTTACATTTCTTGTAGTCGTGATCTATGAGTATATAAGAGTCCTCCTGGCTTAAATATGATGTAACTGTACCAGGCGGTACTTTTTGTAATATTATTTAGTTACCAAGCAAAATGTCTCACGCTCTCTCAAATAAAGAGCTTTTCACGTCCAAACTTACAACTGTGTTTGATCAACAAAAAATAGGAAAACAGTTATAAACAGACGTATTTAAACTGTTTTCCTATCGATACAATAGATTATTTTAAAATGACGTTCAAGATTTATAGCTGTTTTTAGTGTATGAGTGCCAATGTTACGTCGTCTGTTTTTCGTCTCAGTTTAAAAATATGGATATTATATCTTCGTCTTTCAATAGACTACAGTTTGCTGAAAATAGAGACTTTATTTTGAATTGTTCTATGGATAAAATCAAGTGACATGAAGTTCATGAAGCTTATATTTATTATTTTCTGTAAAAGGGATAGATACCTACCAGCATATATATCGCACACTGTTTTTGTTAACTACCTACTCCAACGAAGAAAAAATTTTGCATATGTTACTAAAACGGTCAATATGTAATACTTCAGCAGTTTTGTTTTTTTTCACTTACGAAACGTCAGACGCTTGTTAAGTGCACGGTTCCAATTGGTCGTTTTTCTATGGAGAAGAGCCAGCAAGAAAATCCAGGGTTAATTACAGTGCTAAAGGTATGGGAGGACAGTGTAGGCCTGTCAACAAGTACCAGGTACTTAACAAAATAGAAAATGATCTACAGTCTACAAGGCCTACAACGTTCTCACATTCACAAAATATAAAAGAATCTATCAAAAAGATAAATAAAATATAAAAAACTATTAAAAATTAATGACATGATTTTTCCTCTAAGCCCAACTATTTCTTTTACGTGTCACTGTACTACGACTCGACTCGACTTTGTCTGTGTTCTACTGTATACGCTCTAACAAGAACCAATAAATTGAACTTGTAATTCAACTTAAACCATAAAATAACGAGACGTGATACAACAGGTACTTACCTATCTACTAATCCACTAATCTTAGAAGAATTCAATCAAATCGCACGTAAACGTGATGGGACTCGGGAGACAAGTGTGGCTGGGGCCTTGACTTTATCGAGTCATGGTTTGTCAATTACTGAGCCATTGTGAGCCGATCGCTCCGGCGGCGATCTTATCGATGCTGTGACAAAAAATATGCCGCCTGCACTGTAGTATATGGAAGGTTTTAGACGAAGATGAGAAGATTTTTGGTGCTGTGACACTATTTTTTAGTAGAAATTCGCTTTTTTGGAAATCAGAAACGAAATAAGCTGAAATTAATCAAAGCCGGCAAAGGCATTGCTGTGATTATGTAAATAGCTATCTTTATTTGCATAAAATGTGGTAATGGTAGTAATCTTTGGTAGATCAAATATAAAGAAACCTCAACTTTATATTCGTTAGTAATTGATGTAACTTCCAAATTAAAATGCGGCACAGAGTCGAGGACCCATGTCGCTAATTTATACGAAAAAAGATAAACCAAAGAAAACAAGGTTGGACTGTATGAAAAATTATAGGCCTAGGAAAGAAGTAATTCACAGATTACTCTGGCTATGTATGGAAGAAAAAGACTTTAAATAAGTTGGAATAAGGGCAAGTGGTCCCACAAGGTAGACCGATGACGGTGAAGGTTGCAAGAATATGCTGGAAGCTATCAGCACAGGATCAGAAATGGGCGACGCTTGTTCAGCCTATGTCTAGAAGTGGGCGTCTCTTGGATAAATGGTGATGATGATGAAGGGAGGATGATGAATCTGTATCACCTCGAGTAAAATGTTTGGTTTCTTCGATCAATTATTGATCGAAGTTTGGTTTGATCTACATTTTGCATATACTATATCCCATCGTTGTCAAACAGATGAAAGCGTACGCAATGATGAAGCGAAGATCGTCGCAGTAGATTGGCAATAATTATTATAAGCGTTTGTACATCCGTCCACCTTCCCATTTGGACGTGTATATCGCCATGGGGAAGATAATTAGTAGTTAATGGGTTAAAAAGTGTTGTAGTAGTTGTTTGGAATAAAAAATATGTCAAAGACAGTAGTTTGAAGTCGCAGTTTTCTAGTTGCAGAAGTAGCTTGTAAGGGTATTTAAAAAAAAAAGATTAACTTCATTATATTAACGTCTATGATGAGGTTGTATGCTTGTTTTTATTTACGTCTTTTAAAATAATAAAACAAAAAAAAACGAAGATTTTTCCGACGTCCATTCAAGGAAAAATATTTACAAATTATTCTCTTATCACTAAACAATTCCATATAAAGAGTTCCTCAATTACATTGATAAAAACAAATACAATGTTTTTTAATGATTGTGCATTCAAACATTAATAGTACAAGGAGCCTTGACTCTTAGGTCACGATGATATCACCGATATAGTGTCCGGGAAATTGTCGTCCGACATTGATATTCTAAAAGATAACAAGAGGAAAAAAAATGCAAAACAACTTGTGAAGAAGTAGGTACCTACTCGTGTGAACATTGTTTAGCTAAAAAAGAAGCAAAAAATATACATAGTAACACCTCTATTGACGCTGGTCGTTAATCTGATGGGGTTTCGATAAGGTAAAGTTCATTGCTTGACGTTTGAATTTTAGGAATCTTTTACTAGGATCCGAATGTTAGGGATATTTTTTTATTGTATCTATTATCATGTTTAATTGTAAAAACAAATAAATAGTTTAAGAGAGAGGGCTGTTATATTGTCATCTCTAAGTACCAATGGAAAAACTAGGGTGCAGGACACATGGTCCAAAACGGGCCTATTATTTTTGATCCATATAACTCCTATCGGAAGACCAATCTTCAGGGTAATCTTGATTAGGAAACTGTGTTGAAATCGTTAATGGACTTGCTGCCAGTAGGTACATTAGTTTCACATACGCATCACAATGACCCATTAATGGTAATAAAAGAAAGATGACGGTAATAAAATTTGCATCTAATTTACCTAATCATATCCTAGTTGTGACTAAACCTACTGCAACAAGTAAACTATTGTGAACACATCAGCAGCGACACGAAATATATTATATTCCACAGAAGGTTTAAGAGGAAACTGTTGCCTACGAGTATATGGTGAAATGAAACTAACTGCCCTGCACTGCGGTTACATAATTTTAACGATGATCTGACACCAATTGAATTTGACCACCGAATGACAGAATCATTTATATCAGGCGTATTGCAGTTTCCTGTTTTCACTTTTTTATTCATATCAGAATTGAGGACATCCGCAGGAGAACCAAGGTAACCGACATAGCCCGAAGAATTGCTTATGGATATTTTCTTAATGTAGGTAATTCCTTAAATGTAATGGCATCTAGGAACGATAGGATATTTTTTACGACAAATAGAAACTAATTTGAAGGCTGACAACCTTTGCCCAGCTTATTTCATATTTTATAGTACGAGTACCTTCTCTCTTGAAAGAGATCTTTCCCTATTAGGTGTGTATGTAAACAGACCTTCTGTACCATTTAATCCACAATAGGTATCACGATAAACCATAATTCAGTGCGACTGTCACTGTGCTCAGCTCTGATTAAATTGCTTCGCCGCTAACATCGTGACCTGACGTCATTCCAGACAAGATGTTCTTACATAGTATCAGTAGTCATGTTGTTTCCTTAAGTGACACTTTGTGCCTTATAAGGGTTAGGTAAATGATTTCATTTGTTTGTAGATAAACTTGATTTGCAGGTGCTTTATTGTTCCTTGTGTGATTAATCTTGGGTTTTCGAATAATGCCAGATTATTTCATGGATGTGTCTTTAACATTTCTAAAATTTGGTAATATGTATATTTCTGGAGCACTTCTGGGAGATGTCGACTCTACAAAGGTCCATAGATTCCACCTGAGATTTATCCAAGACTAGACGTCTTGGTCTATAGCCCTCCTGAAACCATCGATTTATTCTACAAAATAGTGGTTCAAAGCTGCTTAGATGTAAAAAAAAAAACAAACAGCTGTTATTTATTCTTACTTTTCTAAACCAAAAAGTCGGAGTGTCTGTTTTTTTCTGTAAATAATAATAAAGTTTCTAAAGTCTACATGTTTTTAAAGTGTAAAATACGAACCAAAAAATAAACTTTTTGCAGCAGTACGAAAGCTGTTAATCTCGTAATACAGACTAACAATCCAAAAGAGCTTTAAATCTCAAAGCTAAAGAGGAAGACCAAATTGGATAGCAGTAGTCTAAATGAACATGTTGAGGAAGTTTGCTCCATCATTGTGTCGACTAAGGTCATTCATTTCTGGCAGTACAGGAGGCGGTACCACCGCCACTCGGACGTGTTGTCGATTACCTTCCCGACTATTGACTCAGCCGAAACGGAGCTCTCATCATTTACATAATAACACCTTGTACGGTGGACGTAGAGGTAGAAGTTATAAGCGATAGCGGGTAGCAGTGAATAGTAGTGCATGGGAACTGAGGTGTATATTCCGCAAGCTGAGTCGCTGTACATCCGAAAAGAAATACTGCAAAAAAGGCATGTAATTTCATATGTCACCATCATCTATCTCTTCATCTGCCTATCCTTTTTCCCAACTATGTTGGGGTTGGTTTCCAGTGTAACCGAGTGCAGCTGAGTACCATTGTTGTAAAAATGTACTTTTTTCCTTTAATTTTCTTAAATCCAATATTAATACTACTAATTATTTAGGATTAGGATAACACATTTTAATGTTGTATATAAATACATCATATCTGTTATTTTAAAAACTAGTTTCAAATGTTAACCAGTTTCCGAGGGCATAATTTGTCACTGTTTGAGCACCTTTCTAAAGATTTAGAATATTATTAAGAAGACGGATCAATTAATCAAAATCTCGAAGAAACTTGGATAACAGTGTGACTGCACATAGCGTCTACATAGTTTTTATTTAGTAACACATCTAGATAGATTATATGCACATAGCGGATCATCATCATCATCATCTGCCTAGCCTTTTCCCAACTATGTTGGGGTCGGCCAGTCTAACCGAATGCAGCTGAATACCAGTATTTTTCATTTCTGCATGATTATTGATTTTATAAATGGGGGACCTTAATCCTGTCCCTTTATTACTCCTCATCGAATGTTGCAACTTGTAGATTTTCATAATACTGGACATGTTATCGAACAGGGGCAGCACTAGAGCCGCCATGCCATGCAGATTGGCAGGTTGTATGAGTACAAGTATTTGGCCCAAAATAAATTATTTATATTTTATTAGTTTAATTTTTTATGTGGATTGTCATTGGGCATATAAAGTAATGCTGTACATACATTGTTAATCTAAAATAAAGAATATCTAAAGTCTAATAGTAATAGTGTGATTAATTAATTACCTTATCAGAATATACAAGAAAGATGATTATTGTTTACCGGTTATTGTTTGTGCGGTAATCATCTAAAGATCATCATCTAAAATACTTGGATTTGGAACTGGTAAAACTACATAGTTGAGGTAAAGTACAAAGTCAAACAACAACATCATTGCTAGGGGTCTGTTCGCGCCGTTTATGAGACACCACTATGTCGGAAGAGAGAGGCACGGCCTACGCGTCATCAAAGATGGTGCAGTGGGACGCGAGCTTATAAAAGGGCTCGCACGTTAGAAAAACGCTGTCATTTCGTCACTTAACCATAACCAATCAGTCAATAAGTACTGACGCACCGCTACCAATTAACGCTCGCCGACTGGACTCCCTCAGTCAGTTTAGGCTGGAGCCGCGCTCATAATAAGACGCCATAACTAATTTTTTTGTAATCCGCAAGTAACCAGCTCGCAACCCATCCAAAGACCGGTCTTTGGGTTTGCTGAGCCCGTGCACCAGATAATCTTCTGGAACAGAGCAGGTTTGGGGCGCCCCAGCGAGTCTTCGCCGTTGCCACCAGCATCACAGGTTAGTGCTTATCTTGAATTCCTTCATGTTGGTGTAATTTCTCGGCTGCGTGTCCTCTGCTCATACCCCTTTATATAATAGGATTAGTGATATCCATTAACCTCCGCAAGTTCTAGAATTGATTCTCTCCGCCTTCGCCCAATTTAAAATTAACCCACCCGCAAATATTCACCCGCATCACCATTTTTGGTCACTTCGAGCCATATTTATATGAAAAACCAGTACCTTATGAAAAAGAGTCCAACATATTCATATTCAAATACATTATATGTACAATATACGTGAATTAATAAAGTAAAATAAAGTCCCATACTAAGAAATAAAAATCTACCTACATAGGTTGCGATTGTGACTGTTCGCGACTGTTGACCTTGCGAAAGGTGACAGGCATATTTTTAAAAAAAATAACAACCGTTAACGGAAACTTGTTCGATAACGGAGTGTAGGTAAACCCTAAGTAACAATGAGTTACGAAGCAAAAATAAAAATACTGGCGGCTAAGAAGCAAGCCGTATTCGCAAAAATAAATGAGTTATACGAGTCGGGAAAAAAAGTGGTTCCAGTCACTACAAGCACAAGAAGTGTACAAGAATTTCTTGCTGCAACTACGAGTATAGACGAATTATACCGTAGTTTTAATACGCTATGCGATGAGCACAATGAAGTTGTTTTAAAGGTGGATCCAGAGTATAAAATCAGCTTCAGTGACTGGAGTGCATTTGAGTCACTTTATTCCCAGGTCAAGTACATAAGAAACAACTTGATTGAAACTCAACGCATAAAAAAACCCGAGGTACCTCCCAAAGAAACGTACTCGCCAAGACTGCCCGCTTTAGAGTTATTAGGTTTTTCGGGTAATCCAGAAAACTGGCCGTTGTTCTACGAGTGTTTTAAAGCTAACGTACACGATAATAAGACGTTAACAGACAGTCAAAGAGTGCAATATTTGGTAGGTAAACTTAGTGGAAATGCACTGAATATATTCGCTGGAATTATACCAAATGAGAAAAATTATGCGTCAATATGGAACTCATTAGTGTCGAAGTATCAAGACAAACGATTATTAGGGTCTATGTATTTGAACAATATACTCGACATAAAAGCGTCCACCGCCGCGTCAGACCAATTAAACGATTTTATCGAACGAATGAATTCGTCGTGGTCGGCGTTAACAGGTTTAAATATTCCGGACTTGCCTGATTTTATTTTTACGCATTTGATGCTAAAAAAGCTGGATGCTCAACTAGTACAGACCTTTGAGTTTACAGCCCGCGCTAGTGAATTACCGTCAAGTGAAGAATTAATAAATTACATACGGAACCACATCAAAATAATAGAAAGAACAGCCGCGGTACATCAAATTAGTGCGACAGAGAATAAAACGAGAAGCTACGATAAGTCACGTAATCGGAATACGCCGCGAACTACGCATAGTTTCGCGATAACGGACAACAAAACGAATTTTCCGTCTACCTGCATATTCTGTAAAGATGCCAGTCATACTCATTTGTACGAATGTTCAGAGTTCAAGAAGCTTGCCGTTAGGGATCGCTTTAGGTATGTCAAGGATAAAAGGTTGTGCGTTAATTGTTTTAGTGACAAACATACAACGTTACGATGTGCGTCAAAACATACCTGCAATCGGTGTAATAAAACACATCACTCATTACTACATTTCGATAACAGTGAAGCGGCGGTAATTAGCACTAAGCCACCTGTTGATTCGCAACCGTTATGTTTGATGACGCAATCGGCCGCCTCGTTGCCAGATGCGCCGGTAAATAGCCCACATGTGGTAAAATCGACCGCCTTTTATGCGGAAAATAATAACGTTCTATCTTGCACACAACTGGACAGTACTATAATATTGCCAACTGCACAAGTTTATGTGCCAATAGACGGGCATCGTTTTATAATGAGATGTCTGGTTGACAGCGGATCTCAAAACAATATTATCACGCTTGAGTGTTGCAGCCGATTGAAATTGAAAGTCAAGCCGCTGGTTAACTCGTCGCTAAAATCAGTTGGCGCCATTTCGGCACCTATACGAGGTTATGTAACCGTCACTATACAATCTCGAGTGAGCGACGCGCAGTATAGTTTAACCATGCTGGTAATCGACCACATCGCAGACCCATTGCCTAGTAGGGTAATACAGGCGTCGGCTATGGATTATTTCAAAAACTTACCATTCGCGGATGATTGCTGGAATTTACCAGGCAATATCGACGCCATATTAGGAACGCAAATGTTCGCGTTCATTTTGCTAGGTGGTAAAATAATACCCCCTCCATTAATGGAATCAGCTGATGTTAGCGTTCCCGCGGGCTCGGCACCTCACGCTATAGAAACCACGCTTGGTTACATTGTAATGGGAGAATTACCTGCGGTTACCTCCAACAATGTCGCCTGGTCCTTCGGCCCTCTTGTGAGTGGATTAAATGCTACGCTATTGAAATTTTGGGAAATAGAGGAGGTGCTGCCTACAAAGATAACAAACACAGAACATCAAGTCTGTGAAGAATTTTATAAATCCACGGTATTAAGACATCCCGGGGGTAGGTATATCGTGTCTTTGCCTTTCAAGGTCGAACCTACCTCATTAGGTAACTCATTCATACACGCTCAACGCCGGTTAACTGCTTTAGAGCGCAAATTTAATTCGCTCCCCGCTTTACGTCACGCCTATAATGACGTCATTAATGATTATTTAGAGAAAGGCTATTTATTGGAAATACCTTATTCCTCCTCCGCTATAACCGAAGGGTACTTCATACCCCATCACGCTGTCGTTCGGCCTGATAAGTCAACGACGAAAACCCGAGTAGTATTGGACGCCAGTGCCAAAACTGACTCCGGTAAGTCACTCAATGACATATTGCATACCGGGCCTAATTTACAGGCTGACCTTTTTTCGCTTCTGCTTAACTTTAGATACTTTAAAGTGGCAATAACCGCTGATATACGTCAAATGTATCTTAGGATTCTGCTGTCAGAAAATGATCGCAAGTATCAGAAAATATTATACCGCTTTAGCGACTCCGAGCAGGTTCGCATATTCCAGTTTAATTCAGTGGCCTTTGGCCTCCGGTCCAGTCCATTCCTAGCAATGCGTACTATTCACCAGTTAGCCGCAGACCATGCCGAAAGCCTACCTCTCGCTGCGGAGGTGGCCACAAGAGAGCTGTACATGGACGATTTGACTACGTCCGTACCTTCGGTAGAGGATGGAACTCGGTTAGCCGACGAGTTGCTAGAGCTATTCCGTCGGGGCGGATTTGAGCTTGTCAAATGGGCGAGTAACTCGCAAACTTTACTGAAACATTTGCCTGAGTCCTACCGTGCGGAGATCGAGTTCACAGATGATGACGAAAACCTGAAGGTCTTAGGTTTAAAATGGATACCTGTATCTGATGTGTTCTCGTTCGTCGCATCTTCGGAAACGGCAGGCATAACTAAACGTACTATACTGTCCACTATTGCTCGCCTCTTTGATGTGCTCGGACTTGTCGCGCCTGTCATTCTTTATGCCAAGCTGCTTATCCAAGAGCTCTGGCTCGCTAAAATAGGATGGGATGATAAACCTCCTGAAAATATTGTTAAATGCTTCTCTAAGTTTAAAAACGAACTATCGTTGTTGCCCACTTTACAAGTGCCGCGCCATCTGGGCGTCGCGGCCGGTTGCGTGGTGAGCCTAATCGCGTTTGGCGATGCTAGTATGAGGGCTTACGGTTGCGTCATCTACTTGCATGTGGTGAACCCTAACGGGAATATATCCGTTCAGCTAGTATGCGCTAAGTCTAAAGTGGCTCCGTTAAAGACAGTATCGTTGGCAAGACTAGAACTATGCGCCGCATTGCTTCTAGCTAAACTTGTCCAGCAGGTACGTAGTATTTTCCATACCCGCTATCCAATACAGGATATATTTGCCTTTAGCGATTCCACGATTGCTTTATCATGGATTCATTCATCTCCTCACCGATGGCAAACCTTTGTTGCCAATCGAGTGACTGAGATCCAGGAAAACTTATCTCCTGAACGCTTTTTTCACATAAATGGGACAGATAATCCTAGCGATTGCCTGTCGAGAGGCTTATTGCCATCGCAGATAATTGATCACCCCTTGTGGTGGAAGGGTCCGCCCTGGGTCTGTCGCCCCATAACCGAATGGCCAACAGTGCCATTTGAGCCGTCCCGAGTTGAAGGTCCTATACCTGAGACAAAGGGTCCTGTCACACTGACCGTCATTTCCAACCGGGAAACGTCGGTAATCATTGAACTAACCATGCGGGTTTCTTCGTGGAAGAAACTATTACGAATAATGGTATACGTTTTGCGCTTCATTCGCAAGTTACCTACCTCCGAAGTAATTCAAGCGACAGATCTAGAAGCTGCTGAAACAGCAATCCTTCACAAATTGCAAGAGGAATGCTTTGCAATTGAAATACAAAACATAAAAAAGGGCAATCTGCCTTCGCATCCTTTAAGAAAACTTAACCCGTTCGTCGACGAAAGCGGTCTGCTTAGAGTAGGCGGCAGATTAACTAATGCCAATATCCCATTCAACAACAGGCACCCGATACTACTGCCCCGTAGACATCACGTGGTCAATCTGCTAATAGACGACTGTCACCGCTCTAACTGTCATACAGGTTCCCACTTGCTTATGTCTTTACTGAGACAACGATATTGGATTATATCTGCTCGTAATATTATACGACAACGAATACGTCAATGCAACTTTTGTTTCAAGGTGTCTCCACTACACCCTACGCCCATGATGGCTAACCTACCCCCAGCAAGAGTACAGGAAGCCAAGGCTTTCACGCACACAGGGGTAGATTACGCCGGGCCCATAAACATTACGCTCACGCGCCGGCGAGGTGTGAAAAGCCAGAAGGCGTACATTTGCCTCTTCATCTGCCTGACTACTAAGGCCATACATATTGAGATCGCTTCAGACTTGAGCTCAGAAACCTTCCTAGACGCCTTTAAGCGCTTTCTAGCTAGAAGAGGTCCCGTGTCTACGTTGTATTCAGACAACGGAACAAATTTCATAGGGGCAAAACGTCAGCTGGACGAACTATATACTTTCCTTTCGTCCAGAAGCGCTTCTGTTGCTTTTCAAACTGAACTAAATAAACACAAAATAACGTGGCGCAATATCCCGGCGCGCGCGCCCCATTGGGGTGGGCTTTGGGAAAGTAACATAAAATGTATAAAAACACATCTATACCGTTGCATCGGCCAACAGCTGCTATGCTATGAGGAGCTGCTGACCGTTTTAACTCAGATTGAGTGTTTGCTAAACTCGCGTCCACTGTGCTTACTAGCGGACGAGCCACACTCGATTCTGACGCCCGCACACTTCTTAAATACAACACCACTACAGTCCTTACCTGCCTGCGAGGTTGACGCTTCCGTAAGCCTCCATAACAGGAAGAAACTGTTAGATAGCTTAGTGCAAAGTTATTGGAAACGATGGCATGTGGATTACCTACACACCCTTCAATTACGTCAAAAATGGAACTCGCCTGACACACCCATACAAGCGGGCACACTTGTCCTAGTACACCAGGATGACTCACCACCGCTTCGTTGGCCCACTGGCGTTATCGAACAAGTATACCCTGGTAAAGACGGGGTTGTAAGGGTGGCTCTAGTACGCACCGCGTTGGGAGTTTTTAAGCGTCCCGTCGTAAAACTATGCCCGCTGCCTTCGCAATAATTCCACCGGTCATTGACCTAGTCACGGTCGCACCTGTAGTATTTAAGTATTTATTATTATTATATTATATCATTCCCACTAATTACCTTCAGTTAACATAACTAGGATTCTCCTTCCAGCTAGTTGGACCTCCTCTCACTTGGCATCGCTCTTAATTCCCTTATGTTTTTCTTTCGAAACCCCTACGGAGTTTCAAAGGGGGGAGGATGTTCGCGCCGTTTATGAGACACCACTATGTCGGAAGAGAGAGGCACGGCCTACGCGTCATCAAAGATGGTGCAGTGGGACGCGAGCTTATAAAAGGGCTCGCACGTTAGAAAAACGCTGTCATTTCGTCACTTAACCATAACCAATCAGTCAATAAGTACTGACGCACCGCTACCAATTAACGCTCGCCGACTGGACTCCCTCAGTCAGTTTAGGCTGGAGCCGCGCTCATAATAAGACGCCATAACTAATTTTTTTGTAATCCGCAAGTAACCAGCTCGCAACCCATCCAAAGACCGGTCTTTGGGTTTGCTGAGCCCGTGCACCAGATAATCTTCTGGAACAGAGCAGGTTTGGGGCGCCCCAGCGAGTCTTCGCCGTTGCCACCAGCATCACAGGTTAGTGCTTATCTTGAATTCCTTCATGTTGGTGTAATTTCTCGGCTGCGTGTCCTCTGCTCATACCCCTTTATATAATAGGATTAGTGATATCCATTAACCTCCGCAAGTTCTAGAATTGATTCTCTCCGCCTTCGCCCAATTTAAAATTAACCCACCCGCAAATATTCACCCGCATCACCAGGGTCGTTTTAAGCCCTCCTGAAAATCAGCCGGAAATCCGCTACCTCCCATTCCTTCACCCACACCCACAAAATTCTAATTTCGACCAGAGCTTCCCTTTAAAACGTCCATCCAAAATTTTCTCCGCCAGAGACATAGATTTGTTCAAAGATATGAGGTCAAACGGCATTGTTCTGGTTTCCTGTATCATTACGGACAGATGTTCCGATACGGAGCGGACAGTATAACGTAACTGTTACTTGATACCTAATAATTGCTTGCAAGACACTTTTTATTGCGTGTCCGTCGTAAAAATGCTAATGGAAATTGAGCAAGTTTGCGTGAATTTGGACGCAATAGATGTTTGTACTTTACAATGTCTGCTGATGATACTTTGTAGTTTGAAGTTAGTAATTATGATTACACGGTTTGTTAACGAATCTAAGTGGGGGTTGTAATGTTTTTTTTTTAAATTCTAGTGTAGTTTTACTAAGTTATACCAAATCATGATTTTAAAAATAGTGTTGAGCTTTAAGGCGAAATCGTCAGGGAAACTCGCGAAATTCAAATTTTCTTACGTTTGTTGCAATTTGCAGGTCAGTATCAGTATGTATGTCGATCGAAATATGATTCGCAGCCGTAACAAATATTTATTTATAGAAAATCATAAAAATCATCAAAACAACTCTATACGTTCATAATATTCCTACTGAATGATTTATCTAATTCATGAAATCATGACATTTAAGGCGGATGGAGCTGTATTACTGATTCTAATGATTACAATTCGGTAAAGCCATATTTGTTACGGTCGCGAATCATATTTTAATCAACATAAAAACTGACACTGACCTGCAAATTACAAAAAAAAAAAACGTAAGAAAATTTGAATTTCGAAGTCTACCATAACGCATTTCCCTTAGGAGCGTTTACGCCATACGCCATTTCATACAAACTTTCAAGCCCTTGTTTTTCGAAATGAATAAACCGATTACTATTTTGGTTACTATACGCATAAACAGGATACAAAGGTCTAAAAAGTTAGTAAAGAACATTTTCTATTACTCCCTATCAGCAGTAATTCTGGCTATAATACATGTAAGAAAACTTTAACTTTCCTATATTGCTCGTGCTCGCTCGACGGGGCGTCGAAGGAAAAGCTATTTGACTCCAATGCCTTCATACTACACAATAGATCTTTCTATGCCCTCTTTATGCACATACCTACTGATAGGTCAGCCAGTAGGTATGTGCATAATGTTGTACCTTCGTGAGGTGTTATCGAGAGTACCTAGTAGTGGCCCAGTGCCAACCGCCCCGACTTATGAGATGTAGGTCGTGGGTTCGAACGCAGTCAGGTGCGTTACTTTGTGTAATTTATTTCATAACTACTGCTCTCAAAACGGTGAAGGAAAACATCGTGACGACACGGGTATGTCCTAGAACCGAAAGTTCGAAGACATGTGACATCTACCAACCCGCGTTGGGCCCACTCCCTCTTATAAAGAATGGAGGGCTGTGTCCCAGCAGTGGGAACATTATAGATTGATTATGTAAGGTGTTGGTGTTGGAGGAGGCATAATATGTCCAGCAAGCGTGCGTGTGTGGATGTCTTTCGGCTGAAATGATGATGTGAGGTGTTTTGTATTCGACTCGGTGAGATTCAATTTGAAACGAGGAACTTAATCCACACCCGTCCGGATTAATTCCAGGACAAAATCAAAACAATTAATTAACAAAAATTACGTCACGAAAATCTTGCATCAACCTTAACAGCATCAAAAACGCAATTCCGTTCCTGTACATAACGTAAGTGACGAAACGATACATACCACCTGAGTAACTGGACATACGCGGTCATTAAATGTTGCCGCTCTGTTACTCTGTGACCAGCGATCTACGTATTGTGTAGCGGCATCTATAACTGGACTGTGAATGGAGTACATTCGTATCTGTCTCTATGCCGTGGTCTTTAGTGGTTGCGATTGGTCGAAGTCGGAACTTAGCGCTGTGATTGGAGGGTTTTAGTTGATGCGATTTGTCGTTAGGTCATCTGTGATGTCGAGTCTATTCATCATCATCAGCCTAAAGCTAAGCGCGAACGGTGGTGCGATTTTTTAATCGCGTGAAATAAAATCGCGAATTTTCAAGCATTTTTTTACCGCAGTGCGCGGACTCTAGAAAATTGGGATTATTCACAGATTAGCAATTATTATCTGCAACGATTAAAATTCGTAGTGCTCTCTTAGCTTTAAGCAGGTCAATGCCACCTTCTCCAAACACACGCCATTCAACTCTCATACAGCTCTCATTGATCAACTCTCAGTAACTCATTGTATAATTACTTGTTTTTAATTATTAGATATCATAAATAATGATGGCTGGATGGATGTTACATTTGGCCAGCACGAACATATAAGGTAATTTCATTTACATCATTAATCTGACCTAGACTAGAGTCAAGAGCAAACCCATTTCAAATAAAAAATAATAAAAAATTAAGATCCTCCAAGTAGCTGGAATCAAAGTTTATGTCTAACAGAAGACATAGAATTACCTACATTTATTTTTTATTGTGTAATAATTTATTTATTATTGCTTAGTGATAAATATAAACATAACTAAGTAATTAAATGACGTATGTCTCGTTAAAAAGTATTAACAAGCCATTTTGTGATCAACACAATAAAAACTCATATTTATTGCTCTTATTGTGTTTAATAAGATATTATTGATTCATACAGAGGTATGTAGACATATGTTAAGTGGTCATCAAACATTATACGAGTAAATATTAAATGATTGAGATGTCATTTAACTAATAGGTACTTTGTATAGATATTTATTCATAACCAGGAACAAAATATTGTTGGAGTTTTTCCATTAATAGATTAAATGATAAGTGACATAAAGATGATGACGAAGGGACGTTCTTGACTCTTCTCGAAATGACTGATTTGCTGCTGAAAAAGGTGTGGAAAAGGGACAGGAAGGTATTTTCCCAGCAGTGGGACACCAGAGGCTAAATAGATAGATAGAATTCTAGATGGATATATACAATACGTTTGCGTATTCCGTAGCATTTAGTTTTGTTCCACAAAAGTTGATATTGTAAGCAAAAGGTAGGTACTTTAAAAAGAAACAATTTAAATGAAATCGATTGTAAACAAATACATTAAATAGTTAAAAAAAAATTGGTTTCTTACAAACAAAAACTCTCAAAAAGAGACAAAAATCATTTCTGTAAAGCACGATTCAATTACCCCTAGATATCGAATCGAATCATCTTCAAAAATCGCATCGTATAAACGTCCCAACGTAATTAAAGGTGCTTCGAATAAGTTCGTCCCCTCACGAGGTAGCAATCTCGGCCACCATCAATAACGAATTACTTTTGTTGCTATCGCCATACTATATCGTCATCACATTACTGATATAATGCTTGCTATACAATACGGATGCTGTAGAGTGTAGAAGGTCTAATTTCTTTTCATCTTGTCATTAAGAAATATTGGGCTGACGATTCAGTTTTGTTGCATGTTTTTGTTTGTTGCTTCGCCCGTTTAGAGGTCGAAAACTTATCTCACAAGAAAGTACCTACTACCGGGATAAAAAGTGTCCTATGTCCTTACCTCAGTCATGGTCTTATGTGTGCCAAATTGCATCGACAACAGTTCAGCCGTTGAGGCGTGAAAAGTTAACAAACAGACAGACAGATTCAAAATCGTATTTATATTATTAGGATTATAATGTAAGTATGTTACTAAGCACGTTAAACCGTTGGTCCCGGCTGTCATTCGTGGATCTTTGACAGTCGTTACGGGTAGTCAGAAGCCCAAAAGTCTGACAACCAGTCTTTCCAAGGGGTATCGTATTACCCAGTAACTGGGTTGTGAAGGTCAGATAGGCAATCGCTCCATGTAAAATACTGGTATTCAGCTGCATCCGGTTAGATTGGAAGCCGACTCCAACATATTTGGGAAAAGGCTAGGCAGATGATGAATGTAAGTATGTTACTAAACTATTAAATGATGGTATGCACGACGATATATTATCAAGTATATGCTGAGTTCTCATTGTACGAAAAGCTTATAAAATGCGGGGTCAGCTAGAACTGGACATATTGATATGTCGTCGTTGTATATAGGTATACTCTATAATCAACCAAACTTTTCAAAATCATTTGACGAGGTCCAAATTTTCGGTTGTCTAAGATAAAATATTGATTAAACACCTTTGACGAAGTGATTTATTCCGTTCTTAGCAGCTTTCATTTTTTATAGAAGTTCCTAGGAATCTGAATTATAAATTCATGCAGTAATGTAACTCTAGGTTAGTTTTCCACAAGACCAGACTCTCTAACACACAAGAAAATCTACGACATCCTCAATAATTTTATCTGGAACACTTGCTCCTGATTTCTCAATGTTACCTTCGTACATTCGACGCGTTGGTTTCAAAACAGCTAATAAAATTAATAGTTCTGTTAGTCTGTACACATCTCAGCCATGTGTACGTCGGTAACAATTTGTTATGGCCATTAATTTGTCCATCGTAGCCCGATAGAGCCTAGTTTCCACAACGCACGGCTAAATATTGTGCGTGGTACGGGTAATAGGCGTTAGCGGTAAGCTCTGCTGGATTACTGTCAATATTTTCTTTCTGAATCAATCAATGACGATTATCCCATGGAAACAGTCCATAAACGTTATTACTAAGAACAATTTATTATATTTTTAATCCCATTCTGACTTACATCTCGTTTACGTATTTTTTGCCATCACATACTATCATTAGTGATTGATTCTAATAGAAAGTTTGGAAGCAGTAATTATCGAACACCGAATAAGGATCACTCCACAAACTCAAGCGACCAGTCATTCAGGTGATAAGGTCAATATCATCACGCTAGGAATACATACAGCAAAAGCTAATTAAAGCCTAGGTCACGACAACTTATAATCAAGTGCCATATAATGCAAATGCCACCATTGTTACAGTAATTATGCCTCAGTAATGCGATGTAACGGCTAGAATTCAATTACGCTTACCAATTATCACTTAAACCATACAAAAAATCGAATAAGCTACGGCAATACGAACTTTGCTATGCCGATATCAATAACACATTAACATTGGATAACCGTTAATTGATCGAGCGCGGTGACATTTCACCGCGGGAGCCTCACACCCGCGGCCCCTTTGATCTTCAGCGGCCATCTTGCGTCTTCCACGTCACAAAGAGCATCGCCGCCCGCGATTAAATTCGTACGTACAGCAATGCGACACTCGTCTATTAGGTGACCGTTGCTAGTTTTTGAGCGGCACTCTTCAGGACCCTTATAAGGTCTAATTAGGGAATTTAATAATTGTTGAATTTCGATGAAACGTGTGAGGCACTGTTTGCAATGGTATATGACAGAGTATTTGAGGTATGTCGGTTGCTTTGTACCAATTCCGCTTGCACCTTCCGTTGTGACTTAATTTATTTTACGTTTTATTGTTTTTTGATGTCATTAGTGACATGACAGTATCTTGAAATGTCTCGTTTGTATTCCTATTGCATGCTCTGTTGAGAAAAAAGTGTAACATTGCTGATATTTTAAAGACTATAAAGGGTTCCGCTTTATTATGTCCCGTCGTTGGCGGCTACGAATGCTCTGTCGTTTAACATGTGTTTAATAAGAGTCACCTGGTCTGGTTAATTGTTTCTATCATTGAAATTATGTGTTCGACTTTTAAAGAGCTCGTTAGTGTCTTAGATGATCATTCCAGTTATCTTATACGCACCTTAGCGAGTATCGTCACGGGGTATAAAACCACTCATACAGGAAGCCTCAGTCATGAGACTGTAGTTTTTAATCTGCCTGCCTTCGGTAGGTAAAACTATGGCATTGCTATAATGAATAAGAGCAGTGGTGGCTCAGGCTTGTGAAGGCCGCAGGAACCCGTTGAATGCGAGAAGCACAGAACCGGTCAAAGTGGAGGTGCTTGTGGGAGGCCTATGTCCAGCAGTGGACGTCTTTCTGTTGAAATGATGATTGATGATGAGTGGTGGCTTAGTGGTAATGGCCTTGACTTACGAGTTGTAGGTTGTCAGTTCGAACACAGGCTGTGCAACTTTACTTTGTGTAAATGATATCATGACTACTGCTCTCAAAACGGTGACGGAAAACATCGTAAGAAAACCGGCATCACCAACACACCTACACACATCAGACATCTACCAACCAGTTCTGGGCCCACGTGGTGAATTATGGCCCATTCCCTCTCACTCACAGGGAGGAGGCCTGTGTCCCAGCGGTGGGACCCTTATATAGGCTGACTATGCTGTAACGAATTCCAGATATAGAAACAAAAATAGCTACCTAAATATAGAACTAAAAATCGTCTTCAAATCATCAAGAACCTGATGATAGAAAAATGTATACTAAACTTTTTTTTTGTATATGTATACTAAATTTTATTAGGCTACTAATGTAAATGTCATTACATTTCAATGACGATGCAAGAGTCACAATTTCGATAATAGATAAACTCAAAACTGTTAAAACCTAGACACCACCAAACGCAGACAGTGCATAATGAATCGGTTACACAATTTTTCGTGACAGTGTCTTTAAGAGCAGCAGATGGCTTAATTAACACTGTGACGAAAGACTTTCACAACAAGCTCCTAGTTTCGTTAAATGTCTATTATGTTATGATACAAGATTACTTCAAGATTGCAATCTTTGGATAATAACGTTAATGAAAGCACTTTGAGACTTTAATTTTTAGGGGACCACAAATAAATACTAAGCTTTAATTTACTCCAAAAGTCTACAGACGACAATAAATCCTTTGTCGAGGAGTGGAGTGTATGTATGTTAGTCCTTTGTCGTTTTAGAACGTATTGTCCAAAATATTAGGTCTGCTGAACCCAGTCTCAAAATTCTAAGTCGAACTTGCTACTTATCTGCAACAATGCTTCAATTTCCTTTTAATGCTTAAATTAACCTACCTTTGTCATTCCTTATGCAATCCTTCTAAAGCCTCTGCCTCGTGTTATTATTTAGCTTCAGTATAGAACTGAATAAACCCAGCCACTTATTTCTTTCCATTATTTAATTTTAACTATGCATTAGGATTTTCCTCGGTCCCCAAGCGTGACGAGGGGAAAGACCCAGAAACTGTGACATCGTAAAAACTAATTTAGTACACATTATGAAAATTAAATGATAAGCTTTATTGTGGCACATACGATTATAAAGCTTTATAGCTATCACTCGCATGTTCTAATATTATTTTTTTAGTGCGATGAGCTTATTTCAACTGGAACAAAAATAACTGTACCTAATGTAAATTCAAAGGCATAAAGACAGAAAGAAAATACATTTATTTGCGGTAAAGATGACAGAAAAAAAAAAGCAGTGGCACTCCGGGAGTGCCGACAGAAATGAAAACAAAACAAAAACAGAATACTTTGCCATCACTCACTGACATATCAGATATACATTATAATCATAACAATTTTTTATTTATGGAAATACAAATACAGTTCTTAAATTAAAGTTCATAGGTCGCTATGTTATGCCAAGAGGCGTGCAAATATGGTTGCATGCTAAATAAAAACAGTCAATGCATAAATAAATAATCATAAATTACAATTAGTCACAATATTCAATAAAAATTTGTTTCTCCAGTCAAATAAATAAATAACTCTACATTAATTTATCATTCAGAAATTCATCAGTCGTTTAATAACATTTGCAAATTAAAACCGATACATCCCGAGGACAGCCGAACATATCCGAAGCGGGTATTTTTTTAATTGTCTTATAAACAAAACACGCAAGGTGTCGCTTACGGTAACAGTGGCGCCAGTTCAATGGTTTTTTCCCATCTCAAAAAATGCTCAACGCGCCGAAATAAGTTTTCACTACAAAAAACACAAGCAAGTTGACGCAAATCCACGCAAAACCGCCATCGCTCAGCATAATGCTGTAACATTATTAGGGACGAGCCAAAACGCTGGTTGAGACAAGCCAAATCAAGTCAAGTCAAGCCAGCCAAGTGGTCAAGCAAGCCTAGCCTTTTTCTAACTATGTTGGGGTCGGCTTCCAGTCTAACCGGACTTGCAAGTATTTTACATGGAGCGACTGCCTATCTGACCTCTACAACCCGGTTACTGGGTAACATGATACCCCTTGGTAAGACTGGTCAGACTTAGTAATTTTGCACTATGTGCAAAATGTTTTTTATTCAAATTCTTTTCCTCAAACACTAAAACAAAATTACCTCAATACAATTTCACAAGCATTAGTTTCTATCACAATCCTCCATTTCTTGCCACATCCGTCATAGCAGTGTTGGTACAGTCAACAGCAAAAGTAGATGATCAAAATCAGAAATTCAATAGGAGTCAAAACTGATCACGAATATATGGCAGCTGTACTAGTAGTTAATGTTTGGTATAATTTACAATCACATACTTTTTAATCACTTCGACGCCACACAGTTCTGACGCGAACTCTGTTCATTAGTATTGAATTTCTGATTTTGATCATCTACTTTTGCTGTTGACTGTACGTATTGAGAAAACCCAGCCAATTACTGAGATACATATCAAATGATACGAGCACGTAGAAACAGAGACATCCCCACCGTGACCGGGTTTTAATTGAAAAAACTCAATTAAGGTAATTACAGCAGGTACAGCAGGTGGACGTGTGACCAGGCTGTTTTTATTCGAGTTTTGGGGTTCCGTGTACAGATTTGATTCGAGAATTCATGTTGAATAAACGGAGGAAGGAACTCGGAAGTTATTTTTTGGATTTCACACATGCGCCTCATACTTACCATGGTTTTAAAACAATGTTTTGCTTTGAAATGTTGACAGTATTTTAAAAAGAAGGAGCTCATCGATATGATGAATACATTTGAGGTGATCATGTAAATAGCAGTTGAGATTATGATAACAACATTGAACACATAACTACTTTAGTAAAAAGTGATAATTGATTCGGACTCGGGACTTCTTAGGTAGGTACAGGCGCCAACACATCAAGTTACTACAATCTGTCAAATATCTTATAGATTTTCAACTTTGTCGCTAAATTATAAGATTTAAAGTTGATTGATTCGGGTAGCTTATTGTGCTGGGGACTGTACAATATGTAATTTTGTTAACTTAGTCAAATAAACAATTTCTATAGACACGTGGCCAATTTTTTTTTGGTATTTCTGTTTTTGCCACTTGATTGTTGTTTTTGAAGTAGGTAAGTGATGTTATCGAGCAAGCATGAGTGATTCTATACTAGATTTCAATGATAACCTTGAGTTTGCTTCAATTATAATTGAATTTGTGACAATTATTTGTGCGGTTGCTCGTGACGTATTGGCTTTTAGTTTCAAAGAGGAAACAAACAACACGCAAGTTACAACAATACACAAGTCTGCCAAGAATGTTCTCTTATTGCGACAATATAGAGGTGGATCGCCAATCGTTAAGTAAGGATAGCGATAACGTAGATTTGGCGTCAATCTCAAGCTGTTACAAAATTATCCTTGTGGGAATTCTCCCCAAAATATCAGCCTCCATCGTAAACTCCATCGATACTATCATTTCATCTGCATCATTGCGGATAACGTCCCATT
This sequence comes from Oligia fasciuncula, assembly GCA_963082905.1. NCBI lineage: Eukaryota > Metazoa > Arthropoda > Insecta > Lepidoptera > Noctuidae > Oligia > Oligia fasciuncula. The sequence goes on from OY720401.1 coordinate 6,834,320, forward strand.
CATTAACAGTGTCCCATTCATACGCATCCGGTGACCACACGCGGCCGGCCATTTTACGGACACTTGTCCCGTCTTTATTGGGAATTCGTGTAATTCAGTAGAACGACGCCACGCCTTTACCGGTCCACTTGTCCCAGAATGCGTTTACTTGGAATATTGACACTTTGTTGGCACAGGACGGTGAGTTGTCGCTGACGGGTTTAAAGATCTTTTTATTTTATTTTGGGAAGCATGAAAACAGAACGACTTAGCAGTGAGGTTTTATTTGTGGGACCAGGTGAACAGGAATCAATTAATTTTGAGAGAAGTTTTATACAGGATGGTGAGTTTTCGTCGATGACGGAAAAAATGGTGAGCTTAAAAGCAGAGGTATTTGGCCAGCCGTGAGGAAGTATAGGTCGTTGGTTCGAACCCAGTCAGGCGTTACTTTGTGTAATTTCTTTCATCACCACTGCTCTCAAAACGGTAAAGGAAAACATCGTGAGGAAACCGTTATGTCCTAGAAACAAAAATTCGAAAACATGTGACATCTGCCAACCGCACTAGACCCGCGCGATGGATTACGACCCACCTTCACTCACCGAGAGGAAGCCTATGTCCCAGCGGTATGGTAGTATAATGTAGAACATATACTATGCTTTATTTGTGGAAGCAAGTGAAAAAGAAGCAACTGATATAGAAAACATGGGATTGCCACCCAGTTAGTAACATAATTGCAAGTAATCAACATTTCAAAGCGGTTTTTTGACTTGTGCAAGCAGTTAAAACATTGCTGTGCATTACCCTAGCCATGGTTGCACACCAGGTATTCTAAAATGGAACTTTACCAGTAAACAACCGGGATTCCTAACATCACCGTTTGGATCCAGTGATAAATTCAAACTGCATGGATGGCTGGAAAAACACATTGGTTACGCCTGAGTTCGAACTAACGACCATCACGTAGCAAGCCAGACAAATGGGCTACTACCGTTCTTATTGGAATTACCAAACGATAAAAAGTGAGAAGGTAATTATGATGACAGGTATTCTATTATTATTCAACGTGTAACGGGAATATTTTTCTAAATACCTTATAGGTATGGTATGTCAAACGTTATTTTCCTATGATAGATAGGTTTGCGTTTGATGTGCTAAAAGCGCGTCCAGGCTGCTGGACCAAAGCTGCATCCTAATTGCGTAACACACTATCAGTCACAATCCGAATAATTTTGAAGGATGTTCCAAAGGCTAATCCATTGTTTTGTATGTTCGAAAAATATGTCTGCTTAGCAACGTAAATAACGCAATGAATGTTGTTGAACTGTCAAAATGAAAAATTACCTTTAGTGTGTTACGCAATTAGCGCGCTGACCTAGTGTTAGTAGTAGCTAGTACCTTAAACGCGTAGGGATTTTGACATACTAAATTCTTAGTGAGATGACCTCATTAAAGCATTAGAGTACCTACCGTACTGGAATGAATAAAAGGAGAACCAAGAGGTGCAGTGCAAATTAAGGGTAGAAACCCTATTCCCAGCAGTTGACCATTTCAGGAGTTGATTAACAGCTAACAGAGATCCTTATTCAAAGTTGTCGGTGTTCATATGCTACACCTTCTATAACTCATAGTCATAACTGAGTAAGTTGGTACACATCTTGCTTCTCTTACTTTGTATATTTACTCGAAATAAATCAATGCAAACCGTTTAGCTTGACAGGTTTATTTCACGCTGTGCAAATACAAAATGAATTGAGATGGGTTTAGAACTTTAGATTATTAACTCTGTTGAATTAATTTTGGTTTGGAAGATGTCAGATATTTGATAAAATTTATATAAAATATTGGAAAAGAGTTGATATCTGATTCCGCCTCCTTTTTTGGGGGTGCAGGGTTTTGTAAGGATACTGTTGTAAATCTTACACGGTGACAATCCGTAAGTGTTTTTGAACTACAAATAAATAATTCATTTCGTTATTAATGAATTGATGCTAATGAGAATTGACGGACAGTTGGTGATAAAGAACCTGCATTACGATTGTATATATATTTGTATAGCAGATCAAATAAGTTGAAAAATTGTGGTAATAATGTTACGAGCTTCGGGTTCGTGACAATAAAAACTGCCGATTTAATAACCAAAAACAACAAGTTATTTAAAAACACTAATTACAACTCGAAACACTAATTAAAAGAACACAATCACACTACTGATCACTCTTAATTCGCACTTGAAGATCGCTTAGATGTTTTCGCTCTTGTCGCTTTATCCAAACTGTGTCGGTCGTCGCGCATCCCGGCCTTATATAGTGCCGCAGATAGTTCTAGAACCTTCCATTGTAGAAACATCTAGAATGTTCGAGTATATACCGGCCCCGACCGACTAGGTGTCGATAGTTCGAGAAAGTTCTACAAAGTTCTAGTATCGAATTTTCTAGAATGATCGTGACTCGACTAGTTCTGCTACTCGATACTAGATGGCGCTAGTGGTAACTAATGTCACCATGTACCAGGCATTAATTGTGGCGCGCAACACTGCCCCCTCCTAAGACATGCTCGTTCCGAGCATTATCAGCCCCATAATAACGCGCCAGTCGGTCCACATGGACGATCTTAGGAGTACCTCTTGCACCTTTCTGTATCCGGTAGGTTACGTCATTGATCTTTGTTACAATCCGGTACGGTCCGTCCCATTTAGCTTGAAGCTTAGGAGATTTCCCTTTGCTGCGGACTGGATTGTGTAACCACACTAGTGACCCTTCGTCGAACCCTTTATTGTTCATTTTGCGGTCATAACGGGTTTTCATCTTTTCAGACATTTGCTGGCCCGATTGTCTGACGTGCTCATAAATGTCATTCATTTTGTTCCGCAAGTCATTCGCATAATCGGTTATACTGCGTGGGGCATCAGGTGGTATTCCGGTGATCAGGTCTGCAGGCAGCCGTAATTCTCTTCCAAAGTTTGCGAAAGCTGGTGTCACCGATGTACTTTCGTGAACAGCGCTTCGATATGACAACAAAAACGGTTGTATGTGCTTGTCCCAATCTCGTTGCCGATTTTCCACAACTTTGGCTAGGTACCTCTCCAATGTCTGATTAAATCGTTCCACCATTCCATCCGACTGTGGGTGGTAAGAAGTTGTTCTGGTTTTATGAGTACCCATAACTCGACAAGTTTCCTGGAATATTTGTGACTCAAAATTCCTTCCTTGATCACTGTGAATCTCTAAAGGTACTCCAAAACGACAGAAGACTTCCTGAACTAATTTATCTGCAACTGTCGAAGCTTCTTGATTTGGAATGGCGAAGACTTCCGGCCACTTGGTGAAGTAATCCATCACAACCATGAAATACTTGTTGCCACTTTCACTTACCGGAAACGGCCCCGCAACGTCAAGGGCTATCCTCTCCCATGGTGCACCAACATTGTACAATTTCAATGCACCTCTACTGCGAGTCTGAGGTCCCTTTACAGCTGCACAACTTGTACATTTGCGACACCAGTCCTCGACATAGTCCCGACAGTGGACCCAGTAAAACCGTTCTCGTATCTTCAGTAGAGTCCGTTTTACTCCCAGATGACCTCCTGAACAACCATTATGGTACAGCTGTAGAACATCCGGTACTTGAGCTTTAGGAACAACCATTTGCAAATGACAGCTGTCTCCCCGAGCATTTTCCCATTTACGGCACAGGACTCCATCCTGAATCACCAAGCTGTCCCATTGGGCCCAATAGCTTTTTGTGATCGAACTCATCGCTGAGACGTCACTCCACCTGGGCTTAGGAGCTCTGGCCTTCATCCACTCCAGAATCGGCTTGATGTCCGAATCTTCCTGCTGTGCACGTTGTAGGCTTTCCTTCCACTCGTTGCTGAGGTCTGTCTTGAGCATCCTCACAGGTACGACTTCTTTACTTTCTTGCCTAGTACAATGCTTGCAGTCTTCAGGACAAGGTCTTCTTGACAATGCATCTGCGTTGCCATGTGATTTCCCGCTGCGATGTTCGACCACAAAGTCGTATTCCTGCAGTAGCTCAATCCATCTCGCAACTTGTCCTTCTGGATTTTTGAACTGCAATAGCCATTTCAGTGCAGCATGGTCAGTTCGTACGTGGAATTTCCGCCCCAGAAGATATTTGCTAAAATGCTGCAATGACTTTACCACAGCAAGCAATTCCCGTCTCGTGACACAATAGTTCTTTTCCGGCTTTGACAGCGACTTGCTGAAGTACGCTATCACAACCTCTTGATCACCATTCCGATGAGACAACACACCGCCAATTCCTACGTCACTTGCGTCTGTGTCAATTATAAATTCCTTGCCCGCATCAGGGTACCCCAAAATAGGTGTTTTGCACAGACGATCCTTTAGCTCCTGGAATGCGATGTCGCAACTTTCATCCCAGCAGAAATGTCGCTTCTCTTCGGTTAGCTTATGCAGGGGTTTGGCTATGTCTGCAAAGTTCTTGACAAATCGCCGATAATAGGAGCACAAACCCAAAAATGCTCTGACCTGCGTCTTGTCTTTTGGAACTGGCCAATCCTTGACAGCGGCGATTTTCTCTGGATCCGTGCGGATACCTTCTTCAGACACTACATATCCCAAAAAGCTAACCTGTCGTTTGAATAGTGAACACTTCTTCGGACTTAACTTGAGGTTGGCACTCTGGATCTTCATGAGCACGCGTTCCAGGTTTTGAAGATGTTCTTCAAACGTGCGGCCTACGATGATGATGTCATCCAAGTAGACCAAACAGGCATCGCCAATTAGTCCAGTAAGTACAAGTTCCATCAACCTTTCAAAAGTTGCCGGAGCATTACACAATCCAAACGGCATAACTTTAAATTGCCACAGACCCTTTCCTGTCGAGAATGCAGTTTTCTCCTTGTCCTTAGGGTCAATTTCGACTTGCCAGTAGCCACTTTTCAGGTCCAGCGTGCTAAACCACTTTACTCCAGTAAGCATGTCCAGCGTGTCATCAATTCTTGGCAAAGGATAGCTGTCCTTCTTTGTAACGTCGTTCAGACGACGATAGTCAACACAAAACCGCATGCTGCCGTCCTTCTTTCTTACCAGCACTACAGGTGAACACCATGGACTAGATGAAGGTTCAATAACACCATCCTTCACCATTCCTTCAATCATGGTTTCCACTTCCTTTTCACGTGCTACCGGCAATCTCCTTGGCCGCTGACGGATAGGTAGTTCTTCTCCTGTGTTTATTTTGTGTTGAACTAAGCCAGTCTTCCCGATGTCAGCATCGTTTGACGAGAAAACATCGGCGTACTTGAGTAACATCTTCTTCGCCTTGACCATTTCATTTTGGGACAGAGCGCTGCGGCAGTCGTCTAAAAGTGTGGTCACTTTCGTTTGTGCATCCTTGCCGAGGGTCCCAGTCGATAGATATTGGCATCGACGCAACCAATCCACTTCCTCGCAAGTACCGACTAGTGTGCCTTTTTCTATAATCTGTTCCTGATCACAAAGGTTCAGCACACGTACCCCTGAGATGTCGGTGGCTCTGACCAAAGTTCGTGCCACTTTCCATGGAAGGTCATTGTCTACCCTTTCCACGAGTACACAACGATGTGTTTGCCTAGGATTCCGAGGAAGACTAACCGGCACAATCGTTTCCGATCTCGGCGGAAGAACAATCTTCTTAAGGCTGTACACATTACCTGGCAACGCCCCTTCCACGAAAAGTTCCTCTTGTCCACATTTCAAAACACCTTGCTTGACGTCAATCTCGCAACAATTCGTCCTCATAAAGTCAAGGCCCAGGATGCAATCGTCCATTATATCGGCCACGATGACATTATGCAGGTAGATTCTGTTGCCTAGCTTCAACTCCATCTTCTTCTCTCCATGGACGGGTATGCGCTGACCGGTGGCTGTTACCAAATTAATGCGTTCCCGGTTGTATGCGGAGTCCCCAAGGGACCGACATGTAAGTTGGGAACTGACAACCGTGCGAGAAGCTCCAGTGTCTATGGTCAGCTTACACGGCGTTCCGTTGACCTCGCCCTTGATGATTAGGCTGTTCCCGTCTTGGGTTTGTGTGATCGAAACCCTTGGGGCTCTTTGAACATCAGCCAGCACCCGCCCCGCAGTCCTGGCTATTACTCGTTTCCCTGCTGCTGATGCTGGGCGGTGCTGTTAGCCGCACTGCCTTCTGGAGATCGGCCGTCTTCTCTTTCTGCAGTTCGCTTAGGGCAACTGGATCGAAGGTGGCCCTTTTCCCCACAGCCGTAGCACCTAGGGCTGTATCCTTTATTGCGGTCGCGAACTGTAGCCGCTGCAACCTCCCTGACGCGATGGGAACGATGATCCTGCCGCACAGCTTCCACTTCCAGTGCATGGGCCAAGGCGTCCTTAAGCGTCCCGTGGTGACCGAGCCTCACAGCAGCTCTAACTTCAAGGTCGCGGATGCCGTCGATGAATGCCTGCACCAGGTTCCCATCAATAAGCGCAGGTACAGACTGGTACGCTTTACGAACCAGCTTCTCCACTTCAAGGGCCCACTGCTGCAGGTTTTCATTACTGCGTTGCACGCGATCCTTGAGCTGCGCACGAAACACGTGTTCCAGGTGAGCATCGCCATACCGAGCCTCCAATGCCTCAAGGAGCTGCTCGTAAGTCACTTCCTTACCGAGAGCTTCCAGAACGGTTAAGGCCTGGTCGCGCAGGCCTAGGGTGAGGGCAGTCATGGCCTGACTTTTATTCCACCCGTTCGCCTTCATGACAGCCTCAAACTGGATTTTGTAAGCCGACCAGGAAGAAGTTCCATCGAACGGTGGCACTTTGAATCCACGTAGCGAAGGTGTTGTAGCTACGGGAGCTGCGATTCCATCCAGCGTTTTCTTCACGTCAGCCATCACGTTGTCGACCCGATTATTCACTTGGTCGATTCGGGTTTCAGCTTCCGACAGGCGGTTGTCATATCGAGCAACCTTATCCTTCACCTCCTTCATGTCTTTCCCGAAGGTAGCGTGAAGGTCCTTTATAAGGAGCATCTGCTCTTCCTGGCGGCGCACCTGTTCCTCCTTATCACGTTGGAGCTGTTCTTCCAACCGACGAGCCTGTTCCTTCCTGTCCCGCTGGAGCTGTTCTTCCAACCGACGAGCCTGTTCCTCCTGTCGGCAGACCTGTTCCTCCTTATCGCGCTGGAGCTGTTCTTCCAGCCGACGCGCCTGTTCCTCCTGACGGCGGGACTGCTCCTCCTGTCGGCGAGCCTGTTCCTCCTGTCGACGAGCCTGCTCCTGCAGCATCATCATCAGAGCAGCAAAATCTGGTGCTGATGATGCTGGAGCAGCTGTGGACGGGCCGGCCTCCGTGGTCGGTAGTTGGCCTTCCGACCCCAGTGGCGTTGCTCCACCAAATCGCCTCTGGTCCGTCTCCTGCTGGCGTTGACTCCGGGTACGGATACCCTCCGTGTCGTCTTTGGGTAAAACCGGCATAATCCTTGCTTCTGACACCAATTGTTACGAGCTTCGGGTTCGTGACAATAAAAACTGCCGATTTAATAACCAAAAACAACAAGTTATTTAAAAACACTAATTACAACTCGAAACACTAATTAAAAGAACACAATCACACTACTGATCACTCTTAATTCGCACTTGAAGATCGCTTAGATGTTTTCGCTCTTGTCGCTTTATCCAAACTGTGTCGGTCGTCGCGCATCCCGGCCTTATATAGTGCCGCAGATAGTTCTAGAACCTTCCATTGTAGAAACATCTAGAATGTTCGAGTATATACCGGCCCCGACCGACTAGGTGTCGATAGTTCGAGAAAGTTCTACAAAGTTCTAGTATCGAATTTTCTAGAATGATCGTGACTCGACTAGTTCTGCTACTCGATACTAGATGGCGCTAGTGGTAACTAATGTCACCATGTACCAGGCATTAATTGTGGCGCGCAACAATAATAACCACAAAATGTTCTGTTTTGGGAAGACTCTCAAATCAGTGAACTGCGGCAAAATAAATAGTCAATGATAATGCTACTCTAACATCAAATGTAATTACAATTGACGCAGATAAAATTCTAGATGAAAGTGGCAGAAATAAGAAGTTAAGCTAAATGTTTTCTTCAGATATAATGAAACATAGACAAGGTACCTTAATTTACGTACCTAGTACACGAATAGCAGCTGATGGTAACAATTTGTTTTTACGTGCGCCCACTCAATACAAATTGCACTGTATTTAAACCGAAAGTACTGGAGTGTGGAATTTAATTTACAACTATCTTAAAAATACGAGTATTTAATATACAGAAATATCTTTTTGATGTAGACAAGACAAATCTGTGTAGTAAGATTGCTAACTTTCTTAGCAGACTTGAGTAAATGTTTAGGTCTATTTCCAAAAATAGAGTAGTTAATAACAATTTTAAAACAAAAAGTAATGAGAAGAATTATTAAAGTGGCTGACAAACAATTGGATTAAGTTGTTTACTTGAATTAATTTTACAACTCAAATATTTGGAAGACTTGGCTGACGGAATCAATATTTTATGGTCAGAGCTTTCTTTAATATACAGAAAATAGGTTCTGGATAGTAACAATCAATTTATCAGCTGCCAATCTCAGCATCTCAAAAACTCTTCGATTCCTATAACATTTTACAGTGCGAGGGCACGTCAACGACCCCACGTGGTAAGCTTAAAACGCGTCTATAATTAGCCAATGCTCTCGCTCTGGTTTCTGTCGCGGCCGCTGTAAAAATTAATGTAAACAAATACAATCTCTCACGCCCGGGTGGGCTGACAACCGTACAGATTTAGATGGTCATCGAGACCAATGAATTCTGAAGCATCCTGACGTGTATCCAATTTGGTCAGGCTGTATGAGTCATTGGTTATTTTTTCGGGGTACCGATTGTCATTTGTGCTTTTGTTTGGATTACCGCTGGAGTCACTGTACATGTAGTATCGACGTGTGGTGATTCTTTTGTTTTTTAACGTTAAGATTCTTCAAACTTAATTGTGATTTGTGATTTTTTTAAACAGCATTTTGTCGTAGAGTAGAGCTGAGTGTCCTTTTAGCAGGATTTATGAAGCGGTACTGTTACATTTTATAATACATAGTCATTCGCATAATATACCTATCGCAAATAAAGTTTTAGAAAAAGTTCAGCTATGTCGACTTTTATTTCTGTGAGGTTTTATCGTCTATAACAATCATGTCAACTCGTCACCTCGAGTTGTGTACATTGTCATTCTAAGATCAATAGCATTAACGAAACTTGCTATGGTTTCAGGAACAGCACGTATTGCTTGCTCCAAGTTCAGTTAGTACATCTTTTGATGATTTAACTCCATCTTGCGATCAAATGGATTCTTCTGATTTAACCTATTGCCTTTTTTACAGTCTATAATTTCCATATTACTCAAATCATCAAGTTTTTCGATTTGAACTCGCGTTTCAAATTTAGAATTTCGTCTCGGTCACTCATATCTTTGTGACAGTCTTTTTCTAACGATATAGGTGCTATGTTAACGTCTGAGTTACTGTACATTGTCATTCTAAGATCAATATAATTTTCCACGCATGAATAGCATTGCAATTGCTTCAAGTTCACCTAGTCTTTTGAACTTTTAACTCCATCTTGTTCTCAAACGGACTCTTTTGCTTCAACCTTGCCTTCATCATAGTCTATAATTTCAACATTATACACATAACAAAGTTTTTTTATCAGAACTCGCGTTTCAAATCGACACAAATGTTTAATTTTCAACAATCAGAATTAAATGTCGGCTCATATCTTTATACACTGCTCTTATTTATTACTAGTTACTAAATATCTTTGATCTCTCTAAGTGTTATGCTGACGGGTGTAACGTGAGGTTGGATTGGAACCTTGTTTTTCTTTTAATAAGAATTTTGTAGCAGATTTTTTCTCTTTGAAGAATATTGTAAAGACATGAATACCACCAACATTTATCCTGTTTATAAAACCTTCGATAGTTCATGGGAGTGCTGTAAAAGAACGAAAGATGACTTCCATTTGCAAAGTTAATATTTACATAGCACATTGTCAACATGGGTGAGTGGACGACCTACAGATGATCGCGGGGAAGAACTGGATGAGACTCGCAGACCAGGGAAGCATAGTACGAAAGAAAGGAGGCCTTTAGTCAGTAGTAGGTGGAACAAAGTTGCCAATTATGATGACGCTGATGATGAAGATGATGATTGTCAAAACCAAATCAAGAGTTTGGAGAATCTGACTGCTGGGCATCCGTATGAACGCAATGAATTGCAATACCAAAAATGTAAGTGAGTAAAATACCTATTGTACTTGCCATTAATGAATTTTGATGCTCACTTGTTTCTTTTTCTTAAATACTAACTAGCGGTTAGTACAAAGACCTGACTATATAGGAAAAAAACGCTTTAATGAGTGCGGTAATTGTCATCTTAAGAACCGTATTAGTGGTGATGGAAAACTAATTATACTGATTATACAATAATAACGTCTTACGTGTCTCATTGACATTTCACAATACCCTCATTTTTAAGTCCGCGTGTCGCACAATGCATTCATTGGCCAATCAGCTGTCACATCAAAGGAAAACATATGTAACACTAATTATACGGGCTTGTTATATATCAAGTGTATTGACAAATGGCTAGGAATATTCAATACTACAGCAACACAAAATATATAATACATTGCTGCCTTTACATAAACGTCAAACTTATAACACTTAACAAAAGCAGCAATGTGTAACGAACAATTTCAAGACGGCGGCTCTTGTAAAGTCGTGAAAAGTTTCATATTAGATCCGTAGTACACGACACAAAACGGAAGTTTTTGCGCAATACACTGGCAGGCAGAAACAATTAATGCACCCAAGTGTACATGAGCCCGTTCACGCGTCATGCCCACAGAAGAAAGTGAGCTCGTTACGACACGCGTGTTATTTATTTTGCACTGATGTGTACTGTATTGTTCTAATTAAGTTAAAGGTGAATAGTGTTTTAATTTGATGGCACGTCTTGTATGAAATGCACTGCGGTGCAAAATTAATGAGACAGTTTCGGAATTAAAGTGCAGTAAGAATTTGTATCTGTTTTATGAAGTTTGTACGGAACATAATTGTTTTTTTAAGTAGGTACTATTATTTTATGAGTGTCTGTCTGTGCAAAAAAACATCGAATCACCTTTACTGGAAATGCCTACAAGGTCTAAACTCAGGATTTACTTATTATCGTAATTTTTATTCACCTTTACAACAAAACAGAACTTTTTGAGGCTAATAAGTCATCACCATAATCAGCCTATAAAGTTCCCACTACCAGATGATCGCGGGGAAGAACTGGATGGGACTCGCAGACCAGGGAAGCATAGTACAAGAGGGACGAGGCCTGTATTCAGCAGTAGGTGGAACGAGGTTGCCAATTATGATGATGTTGATGATGATTGTCAAAATCAAATCAAGAGCTTGGAGAATCTGACTGCTGCGCATCGCTGCGCGTTGCTGCGCGTTGCTGTATTGAAATGCCAAAAATGTAAGCAAGTAAAATACCTGTACTTGCGGTATGACGACACAGGCCTCCTCTATGTAAAAGGGAGTGGGCCGTAATCAACCACGCGGACCGAGTGCGCGTTGGTGGATATCACATGTCTTCGAATTTTTAATTCTAGGACTTGCCGGTTTACCTCCACCGTTTTGAGAGCTGTGGTGATGAAATTAAAAACACAAAGTAAAGTGCGACTGAGTCACCATTGCTCTCTACTAGTGCGTCGGTGTAATCAAAGCTACAGTAAGTAAGTGCTGGTGGGGTAAAGGATAAAAGTTTGAGATAATATATTAGAGTCTATGCTCGAGTGGCATATGGCTTGACATATGACATAAATGTTTCCAGAATAGATCTTGCAAACCAATTATGAGAAAACCATTATAAGAGAGTAATTAATGGGGAAGTCATCATCATTCTCATCGTCCATAGCTCTACTTCTCTCCATACTGAGATAGACCTTTCAAGTGTATATAATAGTCTCAACAAGTTACTAAGCTACTATAGTGTAAGATATAAAAAAATTAGTACCCTTCCGCTCCACCCAGAGCGGGAGGGGGTCATTTGATGATTTCCCATCAGTACAGTACATGGCCAATAATAAAATGGCTCAGCCAGTGTCTGATATTTAGAACTAAAGGATCAAGGATCATATTTTCACATATGCAAAATTACATCTACATATACTCAGTTCAGTCCACTCAGTTGCCCTAAAACACTTGTAACACCCACACAAGAAGAACCTGACACTTGAACACACGCCATAAATCATACAAGAAAAGTAAATAAAAAGCTTCTAATTTAACTAAATAGTTTAATTTATTGGTCGTAAGTCGTTGCCGACATTTATAATGTGATGTTTAACACCAAACACGAATAAAAAGGTACTAATTGACTTAAATCAGATGTGACAAACATTACTACTGGAGATGTGATAAATGCTGGGACATTTCTCATTAAGAACTCGTCAATTGAATTTGAATCTTGTCTCAAGGAAAGTAGAGTGTAAAATTGGTTGGTGATGATTTTGGAGAAATGGGTAGTGTGTTTAATAATAATATGGGAAATCTTAATTAAAGGTCTTGTTTCGTCGTTTAATACGCGTTCGATTTGAATTAATGTGGGAGTATGTTATATGTACCGACTCAGATGGTAAAAAGCAGAACATAACTTTAATATTTTAATAAATAACTAGTCTATAATTTTTTTAATAATTGCGTCAAGATTACCTTTCGGTCAAAACGATCAGTCGGGCAAACATTTTTCAGACAAGTGCACTTCGAGAAATCGGAAAGTCATAAAACATATCTATGCATTTGTCCCATTCAAAATCAGCAATATATTCCTCAAACTTTCATTTATTCTTTCACCACCCACAAAAGCTCCAACTACCTCGTTACCTGAATACATCATCGACAAATATAACGTAATCACCAAACTTTCAGACGAAAACAATCCAGTCTCCAGGCAATCAAATACACGTGGTTTAAAAAAATAAATCAACTTTAATTCGGTGTAAAATGGGCGATTGTCTTCTGTTGTTTGTCATTAATCTAAAATAGCTGCAGTGAATGGCTTGGGATTTATCGAGGTGTTTTTACAGTGGGACATGTGTTGTGCTGTCACCACGAACGCTTGTTAAGGGGATGCAGACATCTGTTTTATGCTGCATTCTATTAAGATGCTGACATGATTTGATATTTTCTTTCTTCACAGGAAATAGGTACTACTACCAAATACTACTTTACATAGGTGAAGTGTTAGCTGGCCTGCTACCTGTTATCTGCATCATCCCACTGCTAAGCAACGGCCTCCCCCTGACTTCCAGTTCTTTTGATCCAGGGCTAAAGTTGTCACGGGTCGTCTGTTTTTTCCAGCTCGTCCACGGGGTCTGTCGCGACGCCTTCTGGCTGTGTGAGAGCTCCAAGTAGTGATTATTTTGGTCCACAGCTCATTGGGCATACGGCAGACGTGGTTAACCAAGAAGAAATAATTAACTAATTCAAACAAGGTTGTTAAAGGGTTGAATAATGGGAAAGTGTTGAAAAAGTATAGAGTATGAAAACTGAAAATATTTATTAGAAAAGCATTAAAACGTCAATGTTTTAGTGAAAAACTTCTACAATTTGCGCAATTTTACACAAGTTCAGAATTTTAATGAAAAAGTCGCGATTACTGATTGCTCTTCAAATCTACGACTTGTTTCAGTAATTTATCACACTAATAGTATAAAGGCGAAAGTTTGTGAGTGTATGAGTGGGGGTGTGTGTGTATGTTTATATGTTTGTTACTTCTTCACGATCAAACGGCTGGACTAATTTTGATAAAATTTGGTATGGAGGTAGCCGACACACTGGATTAACATATGGGCTACTTTTTATCCCGATATTCCCACCAGATCGAAACTTATACGGGTGAAACCGCGGGGCGCAGCTAGTCAATATTAAAAGTTGCTCACAAACCTGTAGGTATTTATCCCATATCCACCCTTTTCATAACCCAATATCTTCAGCTTTTAACATGCCAATTTTTGCCCATTCTATGTTAACCCTACCGCTGCCGCCAGCGTAGTTTGTCACGTTGCCAACACTGTCAACAATCTTGATCTGACATTCAGCTCATTTGCTGAGACCACCCTGAAACTAATGGACGGTCAATGGCGCCACCGACTTCATTATGTTGCCAGAATTGTTTTAATTCCAATGTATTACGAAATTTTTCGCTGATTCCGGTTGGGAACTAGCGAGTGTACAAAGCGTTTTTTTAATTTTCTCTTGTCGGTCTACCAACATTTAATTTAAAAGTAATTTCAAACATATTTTTTTAATGGAGTTGAACGTTCAAAGCCAGGACTTTACATAATTAGCCTACAATATTCTCACTACTGGAAAACAGGCATCCTCTCTTTTGAGAGGGAGTGGGCAATAATCCACCACGCGGGCTCGGTGTGGGTTGGCAGATGTCACATGTTGTTGTTCTAGGATATGCTGTTTTCCTCACGATGATTTCCTTCACCGTTTTGAGAGCAGTGGTGATGAAATAATTTACACAAAGTAAAAGGCTGACTGGGGGGTTTGAAGTGTTTGAACTTACGACGTAAAATGGGCCACCGCTGCGCTAGCCAGGATCTTATTGGTCTGAAATTGTCAACAAGCATCAGGTAAGATGATGATCATGCTTGTCAAGTCTCCTTGTGGGAAGAATTCATGGTCCTGCAATTAGAAAATAAATATGTAATAATTTTAGGAATGCTTATAATGTTAATTACATACAACGACTCAACCTTTATTCAAAAGAAAATTCTTCAAAACTGTCTCCATTTAATCTTGCTTTAAACATTTAAACTCTTCAACCGTTCATCGCGTCGTCGCGACTGCCTTCGTCACAACTTGTCACAGTGCCAAATCTGTCAACAATTTCAATTTTTTTTTCTTTAATTTCATGAAACAGGAAGTTCCTTTGTTTACTTATCACCGAGACCACCACGAAATTAATGGATTAGGATGGCGCCACTAACTTCATTAATAATTACATACTGCTTTTAAAAAAAATAGTTTTTTCTGATGTAATTTTCATTGTTATCTTTTCAAATTAATTTACTTTTCGTCTGAGCCGTGCTTACGTCATAAAATTCAAAATTTTCATCGAAAATGCTCCACTTTATTGTTCCATTTTCACGCTCCATTCACCTTAACCATTTCGTTGCCGCCGTAGCACAATTTGTCACCGTGCCAACATCGTCAACCAGCCCGATCTGTCATTCGGCTCATTTGTTTACTAATTGCCGAGATACCGACTCGACATTAATGGATTTTGTCAATGGCTCCACGTTGCTAACAAATTGAACGTTTGATGTGGTTGGTCTGTCATTTGTTTATTTAAAATTGGGGGGAGGGTGACATTGACAGGGTTAGGATTTTGAATTAGGAAATGTTAAGTGATTTTGTTTAGGGGTGTTGCTTTTTACTTATATTCTATTAGGTAGATTACAAGATTTTCTATCTAATAGGTAGGAAGGTGGATTTTTTTTACATTAAAAAGGTTTACTTGAAATAAATAAAGGTCAAGGTGGGCTGACCATGTCTGTCGAAGGACCGATGGCCGGTGAAGCAGACGAGTCCTGGAGTGGAGACGGCGTATCGGGAAGCGTAGTGTGGGACGACCCCCATCTAGATGGACGGACGACCTAAAGAAAGTGGCTGGGACGGACTGGATGTGGCAGGCGGAGGTCAAGATGTTGTGGCGCGGCCTGGGAGAGGACTATGTCCAGCAGTGGACTGCAATAGGCTGAGTTGATATAAAGTCACACATCTTGTATCTTGATAGAGTTAAAATAAATAAATGCTAAACTAATAAATAAACATAATATTCAGCAGCAATAAACCTTCACAAACCCGTTCCGCTTAATGTAGAAATGTTATTACTGAAACGTTTTTTAAGATTTGTTTATTTTTATAATTAATCGTTCATGTTTCTTTTTACTCTGGTTACTGTTGTAGGACTGTGGAGAAAACACTCCTGCTTACCCTTTACAAATTAGTTAAATAATATAATGAAAACACTCTAAAACTTGTTAATAGTAAATAACTGATTGATAAACAGATAGCATTTGAATACAAAAGCTCCTATGGAAAATGTTTTCTTACCTACCAAGAAACATTTCAAAAGAAGTAACATAACAATTTCAATGATAACTTCGCAAACACATCTGGCCATTATAATTTATACTCACCTGTCCCAAAACCAAATTTTTATTACCGCAACATCTATTTCGATGGCTATCATTCTGAAGGAAGTTCGTCATCTCGTCATCCGAATGACATACGTCTGTTTCTCTCAACATAAACAAACCTGCCCTCAATCGTGTTCTGAGAAACTTTTACATCGTTTTAAAAACATTTTTCCAGGAGACACTTCTCAGACGCTCTGTGATCGTCTTGTGGTTCAACTTTATTGTAGATATCTATTTCTGGTCGAAAGTGTATCGAGAATGACTTTTTAGGTTACAGGCTGTTCCATTGTTTGAAAGTATAGGCTTTCGAAGACTTGCAATGGTTTTAAAAGGAGAAAGATCGTTTTCTCTTCTTGTTCATGATAATATATTACATCATAAACAAGATCATCTGTTTCAGCTGACTTAAATCCTAAAACATTCGAACTTTCAGACTTGAAAGACGTGTTTGTTTCCACAACGCGTTCCATGGATATAATTAGAGGTGCAAGTGTTAAGCATCCTTCCTCGATACGCTTCGACGGTTGTTTGTATGAGCAGTGGCGTCCCGACGTCGTCGCCGGCGCCGCCTGCACGATTTACATCACACACCTTCGACAGAGTTCCATTTATCAGATCGGAAACACTCGACTTTCAATCCAGTACTACAAACAATAAGACCGATATTTCGGGACGAGAGTGTACCTTGCGGGACGCTGTAATAGAAATAGTACAGCAAATAAATGTCCAGGAAATTAGACTTTGTTTACTTTACGTCAGAAGACATACTCCTTTGTCCGTTGCCGTTTCGTCACAGATGGAAGACGGTAAATGGCTCGGAGGCGCCTCTGTCGCCTGCGCTGCACGCTTCAAATGTTGTTTATAGTAGACGTTGACATGAGCAAATTCGTCAGCGGAAGAAACCACATTTAGGACGGACGGGGCATAAATCCCGTGTGAGTGACAAGTAAAACTTTATAGCACTATAAATTAGTAGATGTATAACCGGACAAAAATAGGACGGCCATTATTGGCGTTGATACCTAGTTGTAAAGTGTGAGCTGTCGCACGCGGTGTGACTTTACGATTGTCTTCTTCCACTATTGTTGGGAAATTATGTTCTCCTCTGTACGCCTACACGTTTCAGTTTATTGTTACTATGGCATTGTCGAATTCTTTGCTGCTGTCATACTAAAATATCACTATTCTGAAATTAACATTACTTCGAAAAGTTGCTTGGTAACCTTTGTCTGTATCGTCTTAATTACCAATTTAAACTTCCTTAGCATTATTCCATTTACCTACTATTCAAACACACATCTTTTCTGTGAAAGAAAGCGACCTAACTAACATCTACACACGTTTAATTCCCTCCAACTCCTACCCTAACTGTAAGATTTTC
The DNA here is from genome assembly GCA_963082905.1 of Oligia fasciuncula. NCBI lineage: Eukaryota > Metazoa > Arthropoda > Insecta > Lepidoptera > Noctuidae > Oligia > Oligia fasciuncula. The sequence goes on from OY720401.1 coordinate 6,851,941, forward strand.
TTCATTATGAAGATATATACTCAGATGGGTTAATGGAAGGCCCGGAGCGTTCACTAACGTAACTGTCACCTCATTTCATTACCTTGATGCTAATGCATCGGTTTGGTGAATTGCCAGTTTAATTTATATGCTGTTTATGCCTCGGGATGATAAACGATTCGAGTTATGTGTTCTTGTCATTGAGAAGTGATGGTTTTTTAGAGCTGATTGTTGATTGTTTAAGGGTTATTGTTGCGTGTTGAGTGACAGTGTGTTAAGATTGATTTTTAAGAATGTAAGTACTGTTACGTCCTTTTTGATTTTGTTAAATTAATAAACATTCATTGTCACTGGCTGTTACTGGCTGTTGTATTTAATATATTTCATACATTTGAGCTATTCCTATCAGTTTTGTTAAGCCAGTTAACTTAACTTTTAACTTTTTAGGCATTTTATCAGCATTTTATTTTAGTCTTTTAATCCCAGCGTTTGATTGCTGGTTGATTTTGTTTACTTAGACCAATTGAGCTGCTCTGATTACTATAACTATATATTTTCAATTTGTAAGTATTATTTTTTACTCATTCACACAAAGTCCTTCTCAAATTACCAAACCGTGGCCAACAAACAGTCTTCACCTTAGTGATACTCTAATTAAACGTTTATTTTAGCGTTTTCGACATTTAAAAGTCCCTTGACGTCATTGCGAATAAAAACCAAAATAATGCACAAAACCGTGGAAGTTACGACTAAACACCGGGACGTTTTATATTGTTTAGGTTCACTGTGACACGAAGCTCGTAATACATTTTTACTGCCTAATTAACTTTTTGTCAAAGCGAAACTTTTTGTTTGACGTCCTCCTAGCAGCTTCTGACAAACGTCCAGAAAGTTTTTAAACCTCTGTTTTCATATTAAAAATGATACTAGTTGTCTCATTTAATGTCATAACATGTTTAATACTCTGTTACACATGTGAGCTGTGTCGAAACGTGTGAAAAACGTATAAAATGCTCGTAAAAGAATTAGTCTGTCCACTAAAGTCACTGTTAATGAAAACAAAGTTGCTTCGAATATGTCAGATGTTACTGTTATTTTGTGTTAATTTATTATTTGAACTGTTTGTGATGTCTCGGCTGGTATTTATTGTAAGATTGATAGTCCGTCGTCAGATGTCTCTTGGTCGTAATGTATACGAACGACGGACATACGGACGGACGGCCTGAAATATCTCAAACGATGTTTGTTGACGCAGTGACTGCGTTCGGGACATTACACAAGTGACAAATTTAGAAATTTTTGTTACTTCACACGTGTTCTCTTGTATACATTTGTTTACATGTTAGTTCCGTATAAACTTGAATGCTGTGACATGTCGTCGTTTTTGATATACCTAATTTGTTTTACATATGTCATCTTTTCGGTAGAATTATTCTTTTATCATCAAGATCAATCAAATTATAATAATAATAAACTACATAATATGATGTATATTTGAACCAGTGTTGGGACCGTTTGAAGATACTTTTGAAAGGAAACCATGAAAACCAACTATTAAATTAAACTTAAATCAATGCATTTCTTTTTTGTAAAAGTAACAACGGTAACCACTTACCTACTAGCGTAAAAACGTAGACCACAACACCATACCATGTTCTCCATCAAAGGGCTTTAGACATTTTTCAATGTGTGTGGTCCTTTCTTTCAATATACCTACTATAGAATGCGTTTAATCGTGTAAGTCCTTACGAGTCCAGGATAAGATAACAGCAGAGTTTTTTCCTACAGCTAGCCTTGAAAGTGTTGTACCCCGGCCTAATTTTATCCTGAAAGCAGAACTTTTAATTAAAAAATTACCCAACATGAACTTGCGCTCATCGCCGCATCATACACATAAAGCTATATTTACACTACCGTATGCCTCGGACTTGACTTACTTCGCCTTTATGACTAGACCACCCGTACTTCAATTGGTACGATCGTTAAGACACTATTACAAGTAGCAGGCCAGCGGTTTTGGGTAATATTTTACTAACACGAACAAACAAGCCTCGTTTGGGTATTTAACGATGCTTTGTTTTTAATTTTCTTATTATTAATTTTGGACTGATAATGTGTATAAATATTATCCTTATTGTAACTAATGACGAATATGTGTGGATATGAGACAGTCGCTCCATGTAAAATATTGGTAGGTAGCTGCATCCTGTTAGACTGAAAGCTGACCTCAGCAGAGTTGCGAATAGATTAGGCAGATGATGAAAAATCTATGCCTTGCTTATCTGAGAAAATATAGTGCATTTTCTTTGTTCCCGTGTGTGGTATACTGTGGCCCATCCGATGTTGGCTTCGTCTAAGTGCATAGTGATGTCCAATCAAATCTTTAGGTGGCCCAATAATTTGCTTGACTCTCCCTCTTGGTCATTCAGTTACTAATTCTTAAACTTATCACGATAGTGAATCGTTTCAACATCGGGAAACCTTGACAGCAGCTCTATTGACAAAAAAGAAATATCCATACTAATATTATAAATGCGAAAGTGTGTCTGTCTGTTACCTCTTCACGCGAACCGATTTAGATGAAATTTGGTATAGAGATAGTTTGAGTCCCGGGAAAGGACATAGGATAATTTTTATCCCGATATTTCCACGGGATCGATACTTATGCGTGTGAAAACACAGGGTGCTGCTAGTTTTAAAATAATTAAAAGCATAAAGGTCAGGCAGAGCGAAAACAGAAAAGGGAATTACAAAAAAAAAAAATACAAGGACAAGTACAATTCTACACAGGTACTTACAACAGAATCACCTAAGTAGGTCTCTTCTCATTAAAAGGACCACACAACCACTTCAATTAGCGTACACCAATCAATAAAGAAGTTACGCAATTTTTTAATGTCAATGAATTGCCTCAAGCTATACTTACGCAATTTACTTTAATTTAATTACACACGACATCCTCCTAATATTATGTCAAATGAATGGCAATGTCAACATTACTCCCACGCCGATGAATTTAATTATATTTTTCTCTAGGAGAACTAACAATATTATAAGTATTAAACTATCAGCTGTTTCAGCTGTTTATCATGTTATATACTTCTAATGAATGCGTATTTATTTTAGAGTTTTTAGGTAGGGGTTTGCTTTTCGGACATACTTAAATTACCATTAGTTTTTGGTACTTTTTGGTTTTTCACAAAAACTTAGGTCATATATAGTTGACAAGCGTAGGTACTTGTTAACTATATAATACCTATATAATCTAAGTTTTTTTTTTTCCTATTTGGCAACTGAGCCGATGACAACTATTCTGTCAGCGTCATGTGGTGACGACAGCCCAGCAACTGGAAAAGTAATTTTAGAGGGAATGGAAGTTAGTAGGAAGTTCAATTTTAATTTTGGGAAGCTTATGGTATAAATTAAAATCGATTGTGAATGTGAAGGGCATAAAAAATTATATGGTCCAGAGTACAAAGTACCCTCATCAAGTCCGCATTCGCACAAAGACTAGTTAAGTACTTATGTTAGCTAATTTAATTGTCACATTGACAGTTTTTTATCAAAAAAAAAAAGTTATTCAATAGTAGAACTGACTTTAAATAAATTTGATTCTACCTATCTCCATCATTTCAAATGATTGCGCAATGACACGTGCGTGTCTGTCACTTCTAAATTCATGCTACCGTCACCAACAATCACAAAATGGCCGTCTTTCCATCTCGCCACAAAATACTGTCACATAATTCGTTCCTTCGATCATCACGATCACTCAGGGCACTCACGATATGTACGTACGTAATTAAAAATAAACCTTTAACATTACTTTAGGGAAGTGTACTAATTTAGCATCGGACGTTGAACCTTATACAGAATACACGTGTAGACAATTCTGTTTTTTGTGTCGTGTGTATTATGTTTTTGACGGTGACTGTACTTAATGCTTGTAAGATTTAACTGCTTAATAATAGAGCTCTTGAGTTATTGTAATTATCGAGGTATTTTTGTCGTTGAAATAATAACGACTGGGTTTTATAATGTGTTGTGCTTGTGTTTTGTGTTTGGGTTTTACACGTGTCATACTAATAAGTACCACTTTATGTTGGATGGTGAAATCGCATTATAAAAAAAAACACTGGCCCAAATTATGTCGGGTTGATTTATAATTTGGGCCACAATTTCACAATGCAATCGCTAGTATGTAAAAAGAGATAATGAGATTGCGTTTTCCAAAAATAAAATGTATTAGTTGTCATTAAAGTTTTCTTTTTCTTTTCGTTTCGACGGTACATTTGTGTTGCTTACACTGTCTGGGCCCAGTAGGTGGCCACGTTTATGTCGGCAATAGCTGCGCCCCGCGGTTTCATCCCCGTAAATGTCGATCCCGTGGGAATATCGGGATGAAAAGTAGCCTATATATTAATTAATCCAGGGTGTCAGCTACCTCCATACAAAATTTTATCAAAATTGGTCAAGCCGTTTGAGCGTGAAGAAGTAACAAACATATAAACACACACACACACTCACAAACTTTCACCTTTATAATATTAGTGTGATTAGAGGCGTTGTTCAGATCTTCAAGGGTGCAAGTGAACGGACATTTTGGACACTCCAGCAGATGGCAGTCCATTCAGGAGCACCGCACGCGCACTGGATGTTGGATAATGCCCCATTTTGCCAGATTATCTTTACAGCGGGCTACTTAAGGTTTTAATTAAGGTTTGAATAAGCTTTTAAATATTTTTGACATTTCTACATTCGTTTTCTACAATGCTCTCACACGATAAAGCTGACCTAGAAACGTTCCAATAATATAAAGGAATATTAGGACTGATATTAAATCAAGGAACATAATTTTCACGAATAATTTAAACACAAAAAATCTGCATGTGTATTGGATATAATCTAACATACACGTCATACACATCTCCCTACACGATTGTAATCTCGCCCTACAAACAAACTTAAGCGCATCAAATTAAAAACTCCCCCTGTTTACATTTAGTATCAAAGAGAGGATCAATTAACATTCTTAACTCTGTCCCTATCATGTCATACTTTCTCATAAACACGGCGCTGGCTGTACCTTTGATGTGCGCAATATAGTCGTTCAGAAGAATGCAACGATAAAAGTTCTAAAAATGTTTGCCTGTTCTACTGGAGAGATGTTGGTAAAGAATTTTGGGTTTTATTTGACTGGCATTTTAGATACACAGCACTTAAAATTACTGTCAATCATAACGAAAAATAATTGTGACAATTCATACCTTTTGCATTTCTTTTTGAACTCACAAACAACTAAATAACAATAATAATTTCAAAAGCGATTTTGTCGTGGAATAATAATTACATCTTCGAGATAACACTGATTTGATATAGTATGGGTTATGGGAAAAACCTATCTTCGTAACAACATAAAATTACAATCAATACATTAGGAGTTAATCAATTTTAAAAGTCGCTAAGTGTATACATAATGGCATGGCAGTCCGCCTTTGTACAGTATTTTTTAACTTGTGCATAAAGTTTTATATATATAATAAATAACAAAACATAATAATTCTATTAGAGCTAGTAACTGTATCTACCTACTCTATATGAAAAGCTAGACTTAGATAAGACATTCATTATCGACATAAAGCCATTATTTGCAATGACTTAATAGTCCGAGCGAGTCCGGCCGTCATGTCAAGAGAATGTCTTCTGGACATCTTTCAGTTTCATACAAACGAATACGTGTCTTGGCGAATTTGATCTTTATTAGTTACTAGAATTGTCCCACTCAAATTAGGTCGTGAATGTCCTACCTTATATGCTTGCTTGCGTTCCTTGTTCGTATGGCAAGCATGGCTGCTGTTTCAGTAGCAGGTTACAAATTGGATTCATCGAATTGTACCTAAATAATTGCGATAATTATGTTACTTTACTGTAACTTTCGCACGTTTTAAACCGTTGATCGATCTTTGACCATCATTACGGGTAGTCAGAAGCCTTTAAAAGTCTGACAACCAGTCTTACTAAGGAATATCGTACTTATTACCCATTTAAGTAGCTGTGAAGATCAGTTATGCAGTCATCATCATCTGCCTAGCCTTTTCCGAACTATGTTGGGGTTGGCTTCCAATCTAACCGGATGCAGCTGAATACCCGTATTTTACATGGAGCGACTGCCTATCTGACCTCCACAACCCAGTTACTGGGTAATACGATACCCCTTGCCTTTGCAAGATGAAATCTGATAGCCAGTATTTACTGGCTATCAGATTTTCGGGCTTCTGACGACTTGCAACGACTGGCAAAGATCTATGAATGACAACCGGGACCAACGGCTTATCGTGCTTTCCAAGGCACGGAGGGGTCTTGGTATGTAAAGATAGTCACCCATCCACGGACCAACCGCGGCAAGCGTAGCTTAACCTGATTATAGGCCCGTGCGGCTGTTATTACTTAGCCACAAGCCTCTCAAGATCAGATAAGCAGTCACTCCATGTAAAATACTGGTACTCGGCTGCATCAGGTAAGGCTGGAAGCTAAGCCGACCCAAATGTAGTTGGGAAAGGGTCACGGTAGGTGATGATGATGTTAAATTAATGTAACTTCTTACATAATCAGCCATAATGTCCCCACTGTTGGGACACAGGCCTCCTCTCTGTGAGAGGGAGTGGGCCGTAATCCAACACGCGCTCCCAGTGCGGGTTGGTAGATGTCACATGTCTTCGAGTTTTTGGTTCTAGGAGATGCCGGTTTCATCACGAAAGTTGTTACATAGTTTCTGTTTTTTTTTTAAAGTTCAGAACCTCAAAATGTAAACACAAATAATCGATTTTATTTACAAGTCTCACCATCCAATCGGTATTCATTTCGAGTTAAACCACAGAATGAATTGTCCAAGCTTTTTGTTTTACTCATAGTATCATGTTTCACTTTGATGAACGCTTAATTAAAATCGGTCCTCCATTAATCTTTACCCTTGAAAAATCAGTAGACAGTAAAAAAGTCTAATAAGGTCCACAAAAAAAGACCAAAACCCCAAACGGAGGCGACCACAGAAGTTGACATTTGACAAAAACGATTTATAATATCGCATCGTCATCGAAATCGTTCAATCTACCGTTTTGCCGACCTTACCGCGAACTGTCCAAGGCGTTTAACGGAAAACCATGTCACAAAATACCGTCAGTAAAACATTAGTTACGCAATTTTCGACTTTACTCAGCGATCATAAGAGTTGTTCGACAATCATTTGGTTGTAAAAATAATATTGCTAATTTATATATCACCAAGCTCGAATTTACTGAGTTATAAAATAATTTTGGCATATTTTTTTGTGTACCGTACCGTCCTTTATCGTTGGGTGGATTTCGCTGTATATTATTAATTTGTGAAATTCCGTCAATGTTATGGCGATAGTAAAAGTTAAAAAAGATGATAATAAGCTTGGATTAGATTCAGAAACAAAAGAAATACCTATTTGTATTTACTTACCATTATTCAGAAAGCTTATTAACTACATTCAATGTGGATGCTTTTACCATGGCATAGTAATGAAACCAGCAACCCTCGGGGTAATTGTGTGACGTAGACAGAATGGCAATCGATCGCAATGCCTGTTATTTTGACTGTTCAGCCATGTTCATTGCGTTGTTGAGCAGACGGGTTTTTCAAATCTATGAAGCAATGGATGTCAACATGAAAGGCATTGCGATCAATTGCCTTTTTATGTGTGTTACGCAAATACCCCACTGCTGGTTTTCTCAAATTTTTATGAACACAGCAGTCAAACTAGCATAATGATAAATGATAAATGATTTTTATTTCTGTAAGTAGGTTTGTACAAACACTTTTACACGTCAATCATATTTTTTTTTAAACTAGATGTGGTCGGCGTTTCCTAACTGACTATTCTGAGAAGAAAGGCCGAAACAAACTCAGAAGTCACAGTCTCTTTTAAAGTCCAGACAAAATCTTGGTCAGATCGTGTGAAGACCATGTAGATTGGTGTCTGAAATGGTCTTTTGAGGAAAGAACCACACAGATTGAGCGGACCTGTCCAATCAGTGCACGCATTTGTCAAAAATCGTGCAGCTCAACTCAGAACTTGAGGAGCTCAACGATTCGACGAACAATACCAAAGACAGGACATTTGGGTAGGCCGCATAAACTACTCAAACTGCCAGATCATGATTAAAACTAAGAAGGAAAAAAGAAATGACCCACATAGTCCTCACATTCACAATAATTAAATAAAAAATAATAATAAAAATTACTTACAAAGTAAATATTCATGTCATTGTCTAAATAAAATTCATCAATGTCAATGTGTATATAAAAAAATCCGGACATAATCTTTGAGGACCATGTAGATTAGTGTCTGAAATGGTCTTTTGAGGAAAGAACCACACAGATTGAGCGGACCTGTCCAGTCAGTGCACGCATTTGTCAGTAACCGTGCAGCTCAACTCAGAACTCAAGGAGCTCAACGATTCGACGAACAATACCAAAGACAGGACATTTGGGTAGGCCGCATTAACTACTCAAACTGCCAGATCATGATTAAAACGAAGAGAGAAAAAACAAAAAATTACCCACATAGTCCTCACATTCACAATAATTAAAATCATATAATACTTTATACAGTAAATGTACATGTCATTATTTAAGTAAATAGATACTTAAAAAAAAAAAAGAAAATTATTAAAGTGTAAAATAGCAAAAATAAAAACAACATTCTAAACCTATTGGAGCAGCTCAATCCCAAGCCTTTTTGTCCTCAATATAGTCTTTTACAGTATAATAGGCTTTCTGACATAGTTTTCGCTTTATAAAAGATTTGAATTTATTAAGGCTTAGTTCTTGAATGTGGCTAGGAAGTTTATTATAAAAACGTATACATTGGCATCTAAACGAGCCACCTATTTTTTTGAGCCTTGTTGTAGGAACAACAAATTTGTGTTTGTTCCTAGTATTTATGTTATGGATATCACTGTATTTTTTAAACAGATTAATATTTTTATGTGCATACAAAAGATTATCATAAATGTACTGAGAAGGCACAGTCATTATATTAATCTCTTTATATTTGTCTCTGAGGGAGTGTCTGGGACTTAATTTATAAATGGAACGAATTGCCCTTTTTTGTAAAATAATAATAAAAAAATATAATATAGTTAGGCTCTCAAGCAAAAATGAACTTTGTATGTGTCTATCTGTCTAATATTTTAAAACCAAAATTCTACGTCAAGAACTTAGCTACATTTAGCAGACAGAATGGCAACCACAACGTAATTAGTACATCAACCCATAGTACACAAAGCGTAAAAGAAAAACAATTCCACGTAAAGTCAACAAACAATTGCATGATAAACCCCAATCGACTGAAGACGGTGCGGTATTTTTTCAACGCAGGCGCAGCGGTTCCGTTCTTACGGACGCGGTGTGACCGACGCGGCCGGCCGACCGCATGAATAATGCAATATGCACTTGTGACGATCAGGTGCGGTCGTGGTGTGACGAATTTTGTTAAAGGAAACACAATTCTATTATATTTTTTGATATGGTAAGCAATGCTGGTGTCGATAATTCTGCTAATGCCAGAAAAAAGAAAAAGACAATTATGTATGTTTGAATTGCAATCAATATAAACTTGTTAACAATTGGGAGATTTATTTAATAGTGAATTTTATAAAGCCTGCTCAGAAAACGACTGCAAAATATTCATAAAATGGCCCCCAAAATGTAAAGATGTTAGTCCACCTAACGAATTCTAACAGGCTATTATAATTTGTGAAAGTCAGGCCTTTCTCAAAAATTATTGGGTTAATTTGTGCTAACATCATGTCAAAACTACCATCACATTACACAATCAAGATCCTGCTACAAAATTTCATAAAAACCACAGTAGATTTCTAACTGACCACATTAGCATAAGTAATTATTGTTAAGACTGTGTGTTTGGGGACTATGTTTGATATCAACTAGTAAAAAAACTGGCCAAGTGCGAGTCGGACTCGCACACGAAGCGTTCCGTACCACAAGGCAAAAACGACGAAAAAAACACGTTTGTTGTATGGGAGGGAGGGCTCCTTAAATATTTATTTTATTCTGTTTTTAGTATTTGTTGTTATAGCGGCAACAGAAATACATCATCTGTAAAAATTTCAACTGTTTAGCTATCGCGGTTCTTGAGATACAGCCTGGTGACAGACAGACGGACGGACAGACAGCAATGTCTTAGTAATAGGGTCCCGTTTTTACCCTTTGGATACGGAACCCTAAAAACAGTTTTTTATACTTACCTATTCCAACGTTATGATTAGGTACTAATAATTATTGACAAAAACTTTAGTTGGCATTTATCAGTGTGTGACATCGCACTTGAACTTTTTTTCTTGATAAATGTCTATGTTGCAATACAGTTTAGTTTTATTTAAAATAGTTATGTTTAATGACTTGTGAGCAATTAAAATATTAATACTGTCAAATAAAAAAATACTTACGTAGCTACTATTCTTTTTTTTTTACAAATTGTTGTTAGTTATTTAAATTAAGTTTCAAATAAATTTTTTATGCTTAATTTATGTATAACTATTTATATTTAATCTCTACTAAACTCCATTAATTAGAACATAAAAAATAATGGTCACAACTCTTTCTTTATTTTAAAATCACACTAATATTATAAAGGCGAAAGTTTGTGAGGGTGTGTGTGTGGGGGTGTGTTTATATGTTTGTTACTTCTTCACGCTCAAACTGTGCTCAAACTAATAAGGCCGATTGTGAGCGAGCACTGAAACAATAAAAATGTAAAGCAATGTTAATCTATTCACCATTTATTTTAACCATTTTACACAATAACTATTGTTATTTGGCAGTTACTTTTAGTAGCATTATAGACGTTTTAAACAGAATGTTTATATAATATTTTTCAGAAAGAAATCATTGCTTCCTGATAATTCGTCGTAAGTAGCCCGCACTCGTTGCAGTGAGCAAAGAATGGTATTTATTAACAGATCGCGATTACTTATACGGCGAGTGAATCCGTCCACTGCACGCCACGTAACAGGTCCATGCGTTCAGGGTTGACACCTGAAAAAGTTTTTAATTATTTAATATTAAAGGTAGGTACTTAGTAAAAAGTTTTAAAATTATTTTAAATGTTGGATTTTTTATTTAAATTATCGATATTACTTTTTTAAATTATTAAATTGATTCGTTAATAAATTATTTTAAATCTTGTATTTTTATTTAAAATAACTTCATTTTCACCTGTGGCCTGTGGTGTGAAGAAAATCATTTTACTCCGTTTAAAAACAGGGAATTTAAGTTGTACCTATGTAGTAACTAGCTGCGCCCCGCGGTTTCACCCGCGGAAATATCGATCCCGTGGGAATATCGGGATAAAAAGTAGCCTTTAAGTTAATCCAGGGTGTCAGCTACTCCCATAGAAATTTTTATCAAAATTGGTCCAGCCGTTTGAGCGTGAAGAAGTAAGAAACATATAAATACACACACGCACACAAACTTTCGCCTTTATAATATTAGTGTGATTGTAAGTAAGTAGCTAATTATTGAAGATGCTGCTGCTTTGTACTGGACCTTTTTAATACCAACCTAAAAATTGGGTGTAAGTAGGTATCTAACTGTGAACTAAGGTTTATTTAAATTAAATTATAGAACGTTTTCTCAACAATATTCTTAGCTGACATCCCTACTAGGTGCGCTCAGTGGATTTTTTCCACCAATTGTCGTGGAGCGTGACAAACCCGACCGAGCGCACGCGTCGCCGCGCACCCTCACGGCCTCACCTTGCGTATTATACGACATTACACTTGGATGTGTTATTAGAAAATTATTTAGAGTTTTCAAGTATACACAGAAATGCCTCTGTGTGAATAAATAGATGTGCTTGTCTTTTTTTAGGGTTCCGTACCAGAAAAGGTAAAAACGGGACCCTATTACTAAGACTAACACTTTTCGTCTGTCTGTCTGTCTGTCACCAGGCTGTATCTCATGAACCGTGATAGCTGGACAGTTGAAATTTTCACAGATGATGTATTTCTTTTACTGCTATAATAACAAATACTAAAAACAGCATAAAATAAATATTTAAGGGGGGCTCCCATACAACAAACGTGTTTTTTCGGCGTTTTAGCCTTGTGGTACGGAACCCTTCGTGTGCGAGTCCAACTCGCACTTGGCCAGTTTTTTTAATGTAGTTCGAAAAAATGGGCTCTTTCACAGTAGGTACTTACCAGTAGTTTCAGTTACTCCTGGTACTAGGCTATAACTGTACTGTCAATTACATCGTGAACATACAAGCCCTTCCTTCATACTTTGCACATTCTAACTGGATGAAACTGATCACGCTTAGAGTTTTCTTCTGTAATGCTACGGCTACATTGTCGCGATAACGCAAAATACACTTCACGAGCTGTCTTTTGCACACAATTTGACGTCTCGTTCTACAACAGAGAGCGCGCGAAGTGTAGTTCGCTTTATCGCGACAATGTAGCTGTAGCATTAGGGCCAAAACTCATCATACCTAAAAGCGTTGCATCGAAAAATTTGACGACATAACTCGAAGAGTTTCTTAATATGGAAATGCCTAAAGATTTTGCGTTGTGACGTGTCACACCTGCGCCGGCACTAAACTAAGACATCTGAAAGCCCGAAATAGTCAAATTGAAATATTTTTATATTTATTATTATGTTAATAAAGATGTTAAAGACATTTTAATATTCGTAGAGCATGACTGTGCTGTCATCAGGCACGCCTAAGCGGACAGCGCGCACCCTTGTTTTCTGAATGTATCATAGTTTAATTTGATAATAGGTATTTAAAAAAATATCGTCACTTAGTTTTGTAATTAAAAACTAAAGCCTTTTATTATGTTCATAACATTAAGTACACTACCTACCTACTAGGTAATTTCGGGACATCATCAAGTGATTGGTCGACTCTTCATGTAACCAGAGGCCTGGCCTATTTTTGGCCAAAGAATCAGCAGCAGCCTTTTGGGCACGTTTTTTTTTTCCCACTGACGAGTTTTTTGATGCCCAGTAAGCCCTCCCCTTTTTATATACTTGTACATAGTAAATATATATGTACGAGTAGGTATATATTTTAGAGTGAGCTTGTAAGGATTTGTCAAAAATAAATTGAACTAAATCGTAAAAAGAGGTAAATTAATAGGTTCAAAGGTTTCCATGTAGGTACCTACTGTTAATTGTTACGAATGAATATTAATGAATGTTGGCCAATTGGTCTTAACGAAAATAATCATAAAGTGCGTCATAAAATTGTGGAATCACATAAAAATCTGCTAAATTCCACAAAATATGACGAACTTGAAATGATTCTCATGGTTTTTATGACAAGACTCTTTTACCGACCTGACTATGAATCAGACCGACTGTATAAATCATGAGTTTCAATGTATCAACTCAGCCTATCGCAGTCCACTGCTGGACATAGGCCTCTCCCAGGCTGCGCCACAACACTCTGTCCTCCACTTTCCATATCCATTCTGTCCCAGCCACCTTTTTATGGTCGTCGGTCGTCCAAGCTGGGAGGCGTCCCAAACTACGCTTGCCGATACACGGGCTCCACTCCAGTTCAGTCCAGTGTAGTTTCAATGTATTTACAGTCAACAAAAGTGTGCAGGATCGTCGGATAAAGTTGAAGTTTAGTAAGAAACCGATGGATGTTAAATTAAAAAAAAAAAAAAATATTAATTGCTGAAATTTAAATTGATAAATGAGCTGTTTGTTTTCTATTAATAAAATATTTTTTTTTTCGAGAACATCCATCGGTTTCTTACTAAACTTCAACTATATCTGACGATCATGCATTCTTTATCTCTTTTGTTGACCGTAATTGAAGGCACGATCATGAAACTCAAAGATTCAGGAGTTAAATAATTGTTGCAATTTTTTCGTGACCATCCAAATCGTAAATTGTTCGTCATAATTATTTAAGGCGTTGGTAAACTACACTAGTTTTTGCCAAGGCATGGTAAGGAAAACCATTTAAATTACCTATAACAAAACAGTTATTATTTCTAAGAATGTGCGATTCTTCAAAAATACCTACTCACGTCACCGTGCATGATAGTTATTATTATGCAAATAACTAAAACAATGGCGTTTCCCAAGATGAGACATACATTTTAACACGAGTTCCTCTACAAAATCATTACAGTCCGCCGCGCCCAGTTTAACTTGACACATCATGGCGGCGCCACTTCCATAGACAAACGTCAACGCAGTGTCAAACTTGGAACTATTTCTTTTAGTTTATCATTTTGCCGCGTTATTAGATATACAGGTTATAAAAATAAAATACTTCACAAAAATTATCGCGTCAAGTTTTTAGTAAAAATGTTCACATAAGTAACTGGTATCTTCTAATTACGCTGACATTAATTATTATATTGTTGTAAGATAAGGACATTGCGTTTTTTAATTGTCTACAATGGTGCGACCTTCAAAATTAATGCTCAAAGTACCATAAATTATTTTAATTGTTCGCTGTTAAGTTACTTGAGTTTAATGACTTTATTATCTTAATTGACATGATTCTTAATGAGCTTCTTATTTTTGTGTCTACAAAGTTTCAGAGGTCAGGAAAATGGTTTTCGATAATGGAACGTTGTCTGATAGTCTAAAGCTAATACATAGGTAGGTTTTGAGTTGTTTGTTCACAAAATATTATGACCCTAAAATATTTAATAATTTTTAAATGAAAAAAAAATACGAAAAGAATACGGTGGTTAATTCCATTATTTCTGTAAAAAATCTTGTCGCCTCATGGTCAATCTGGGGCCTATTTAATAAGAGTGACAGGCGACCCAGGCAAAAATAAATGATTTGATTTGATTTGACCTTTCGTCACAATCAGTCTCAGAATCAGGCAATCTGATAATTTCACAAGTTTCTTTCATACATTTTCTGCATAACAGCACCTGTCGTAGAAATGTGACAATTTTTTTGACAAATATGTCGCATTGTCAGTTACCGACTTGCCAAGGGTTGTGAATTTGGTAAGTTGTTGTAGCTGCATAAAAATATACTCATCGTAAAAATATACTCAAAATCTCTTGAAAAGATTCTTTGAAATAAAATCAAATTATGTTTATTTCTGTAAGGGCAGATTTTTCCATCATCTGATAACTTTATTCGAGGAATAATTTTGAAATGTTGACAGTTAAATCATACAAAAACTGTCAAACGTCAATTTTATTCCTCGAATAAAAGTTATCTAGCGATCAAAAAATTACTAAGTTGAATCTTCTAAGACATGAAATTCTTTACATGTAAATTTTTGGTCAACGTTTTAAAACAAGATGGCGCTGGCATTTCCAAGCTGAGCAATTCCTGAGAAGAATTGCTGAATTTCAGAGGTCATGGTCTCTTTTAAAGTAGTCTAGAAAACACTAAAACGAAACTTGAATCAAGGTCTGTTAAATAATCAACGAAAAAAACCCAGTGAATCAATATCAGTCAGTAGGTAAGTGAATGCGTGACAATATGCCGTGTGTGTTGCCACGGTAATAATTTAATAATTAGTGATTTACTCCTTCCTAATATCGGTAAATGTGTTACTGTTACGGCTATGCGGAAGACTTGGGGAAATTATTTTTTGTTACGAACGCGGCGGACTGTGACAAGCATCGGTTGTTGTCGTGTCAATGTCTTTGTTTGGTGAAATATATGTATGTTGGAGATATGACTAAAAGCTGAACTATACAAATAGTGTTAAAAAATTAACCCGACAAACTTTAAGAGGTGCTTTAGACCATCGAACTGACCAATTTTCATTATGGGATCAACTCTGAAATCACGGGAAAAAAATCAAAATACTTATGCAAATTCCCAAACAAATCGGAAGCACAAAATAGTTCACGAGAGACGTAGGTTTAGGTACCTATACTCGGTGTCAGTAAAACTGTCGATTTGTTTCACAATATCATCTTACATTTACATTTTTTATTCAGCTAAGACATTTGGTGAAGGGTGTAAATTGAACTTTTATTTTACAGGCCAGGTAACTATTCACTCTATAAATCTAATATGAGGGGGGGACATTCACTTTCTCACGAAGACAAAAAGCCAGCATCCATGACTACCATAAAACGTAAACACAAAAGCGACTGCTGTCATAAAAACAGCAAAAAATGCAAGACCTTTGATCTTTTCGCATTTTTAAATCGACCACGCCCACCTTTTTAGTAGAAGCAAAAGACACCAATTTAGAAAGAACCCTACATTGCACTCAAATGTACCGGAAAGTTCTGGAATTTGTGTGTTAAGAGAGGGGAAGGGAAGGTCTTCTTAACTGGTCAAAGGGGTCATAATTGGCAAGTCTCGTTAACATTTTTTGTAATAAGCCAACAAAGTTTTATGAGTATTTTATGAAAACGTTTCTTTGTTAATATAAAGTCAATCATATTTTTAATTGTTTGGAACATTTTTTTTGGCACACTTTTAATGTAGTTTCACAAAACCTTTGGACCTCATTAAGTTTCAATGTAGAGTTATTTTGTCTCATAAAATATTCAGTTTATTGGTTGCTACAAAATTATAACAAACTCACACACAAAGGTAAGGGCAAAGTTGACCTGTGAGTTGAACTTTTCAAGATTTTTGAATTAGACTTTTATGAAAATAAGATAAAGTGAGTGAAACTCGGACTTCCTTTTTCAGTGCTTAGCTGCCAAAAGCAATGTCAGAAACTATTGCCTATCTGACCTCCACAACTCAGTTACTGGGTAATACGTTGCCCTTGGTAAGACTGGTTGTCAAATTTTCGGGCTTCTGACGACCCGTAACGACTGTCAAAGATCCGTGAATGACAGCCGGGACCAACGGCTTAACGTGCTTTCCGAGGCACGGAGGGGTCTTTCTATGTAAAGATGGTCACCTATCCACGGACCAACCGCGGCAAGCGTAGCTTAACCTGATCGATCGACCCGTGCGGCTGATATTAGGTACTTAGCCACAAGCCCCTCCAATTACCTTTAATATTAATAATAAACTGATATAGGACTAATGAGAGCAGTGGTGGCCCAGTGGTTACGACCGCGACTTACGTGATATAGGTCGTAGGTTCGAACCCTACAAGGCGCTTTACTTTGTGTAAATTATTTCAACACCACTGCTCTCAAAATGGTGAAAGAAAACTTCGTGAGGAAACCGACATGTCCTAGAACCAAAAATTCGAAGACATGTGACATCTACCAACCTCCCATTTACCATCTAAGTGGGAACATTGTAGGCTGATTACCTATGCTTACGCTAGGACTAATTTAGGAGGTGATACTTCAAACAATCCATTAGTAATCTACTTTTCCATATTCACTAGCCATATTATAACTAATTCTACATTCAAAAAAGTAAAACCATTTCATTATCCAACCTTTTTAGAACATCCATTTCGGTATGAAAAGCGTATGACATGAAAGGACCAATCCGCTAAGTAGCCTGGGCATAGGGATCAAAGGGTCAATCGTTCGAAGGGATATATGCTTTCCAATCAATTTATCATCTTTGATCTTCATATTTGAAAATTACAGGGCAGTTTTTCTGAATATTTGTATGTAGAAGTTTTTCAAAGACTTGCGCATTAGAATGAAAAGCCTAATAGATTTTTCGTTAAGGATCTTTTTTCATTCTGTGTGATTTGATTGAAGATTTTTAATGATTGCGTAGAGAACTAGCTAATAGAGTATGATACTAGTACGAATAATAGTTCATCCCGTGGTAAAAGATTAGCCATTTGGCTGCTTCTGCCTTACGACCCTCAGCCCCTAACAAAAAAGCGGTGGCGTGCCGACAGAGGTTGTAAAACTGAGCGCTGCAGGTTAGCGTTGGTTAGTCGTCATTTCTACCATATCAGCTCTGAACTTTACAATGATATAAATATAAGAATTAATATTGACTATATGAGTAAAAGTCTACTGAAGAGAAAAGTGACTGATTGGCTTAAATCCTTGTCATATACACTTATATGAAGAAACTGAGCAACTTATAGTATCATAAGCACGGTAAACACTTCACCCCACCTCCACTCTACATTTATAGTAACCTCCACTTATAGTTGGTATTATTCTGTTTGCCTTTGTTTGTTTGTTTGCATAATTGACATTTTTGTTATTCTTCTAATAATTAACTTTCTTTGGGAAGTCTGGAACAATGTCTTTGTATATATTTTGAGTTGGGCGTTGATAGCTGCGCCACAGTGTTTTACTTTTGTGGTTATCTTCGTTTTCCTTTGTATTTTAAAGTTGTTCCAAATAAACTTTTTTTTTTATTAGCTTTGTAGCGGAGCTGACTGCCCAAGAAACACTAGATGATCAAAGAGGCTATAGTACGTACAGATTATCATGTGTGACTGAGTAAATACCTAATATTGGTTGACCTTATTTGTATTTTCAACGTTCTGTAATAGGCATTTCCTTTTGTAAAATATGGCCCACAGTTTGTTAAATACATGCCATGCCATAGAAAACCTACGAAATCCACAAACAAGCGTTTGGTGAATCTTTTTGAAACTGCCCATAATAACATAATTACATAATCGAAAGAAATGCTGTTTCCTCAGAGTCCTCATTTACAATGGAGCTAGATATAAAACATATCACCGCAGTATAACGGCACAGCGATTAGACTTGCGGTGTCGCGTGAGCGCCGACACATCACAGACTGCAGGCAATTTCCGGCAGTGTCACAGTACTGACACTTGGACTAGTACTGAACTGTACGTACCTATAACATAGGAATGTAGTACCTTTGTTATGGAGCAAGTAATAAATAGGGGCATTTTTCATAATGCCCGCGCATTATGAATAATGACAAGCTACTTAGGGCGAAATAAATAATTATATTTTGAACTTTCTTAGTTATCACATTGCCTCGACATTATAAATATTGTCTGTGGTCTTTGGGCGATCTGATATTGCAGGTATATTGCACGTAATCGTAACTAAAGGTATTTGTATTCTTATTCGCTCGCTCTTGCATCCTATATCGACGGAGCCCTGCTTCGCGAGGCTCTTATTTCTGTGTAAAGCGTTTAAAGTAACCTAACTAAACCTAACCTCGGGGTGCCCTTCGCTCGCTCTTGCATCCTACGTCGCCTATCGCCAGCAGAGTGTTTAAGAATGGAAAAATGTTATTTGATTTTAGATATGGATTGTACGTTTGAAATAAAAATTACAGTAATTAAATTACCTGGTTTTATTGTCCTGCCCCATATGTGAAAAGCAATATAAAAAATGCCCGGTCGATTTGATTATTTCAATAATTGTTATCACACTGCCCTCTCATATAAAAAATGCCCGGGCAGTTTGAAATACGCCCAGTATTTCAAACTGCCCGGGCATTTTTTATAATGTCCTAATAATCACTTGGTCCATGACATCTACCTATATACTAGATTTCTAATTATGTTTTCATTCTAAGGGAGGGCGCCCAGGAGCAACTTAGTTGCCTAGCAACTTTTTTGTCTCTGTCGCTATCTCCTCGCCAAGATTTGGACGATGCGCACACGTGAGCGACAGCAACTCTACTTTTTGTAAAATTTTCGGTTGAGCGACAACTGGTTAGCCGACAACTTTTTTGTCGCCGTGCGCGCATTATGCATTGTAACCAATAGACGGGCGACAGTTGTGTCCAAACCCGCGGACAAAAATGTCTCGAAGCTGTCCCGTTGCCACTTGCGCGCACGTTCATACAAGCCCGTAGACTTGATGTGAGAGACAAATTAGTTGCGGAGACAATAGTTGCTAGTGGGCGCCCTCCCTTACTGTTACCAAGCATAAAGTAATGCTATTATCGTGTGCCAAGTAGTTCTCAAAATATTTTGGGAGTTGACCTCATGTCTTATTAGATGCAACTGGATTTTAATTGCAAGAAAAAACTTTCGAGCTTTTGTTGATTAGAGACCGTAACCACAGTTTCACAAAGAAACTGTTTTTTTGTTCTACGTCGTTCTACGTATTCAGATTTAATGGACAGTCTTATTTTACGTGGCCCAATTTTGGTACCAACTAGATTCCATGCTAATACTAAACAAAGCCTTGTTGATTAACCAGAACTAGCTAAAAAAAATCATCACAAAAAGCGAACTCTTTGACAAATTAAAACGTCGCTCGTAAAGGCCTTTTACACCCCTTCCAATTTGAATATTCTCGTACTAAAAAATAGCGCCAAACCCTATCCCTTACAAATAGCTACGATTTATAAAGGAGTGACCATAAAATATAAGAAATTACCGCCCTTAGATGGCACAGAGCCGCTTGGTATTCATAAAAGAAGGATATTTATGCGATATCGTCAAAATATTTATTATTGTCCGGTAGCCCTATAGCCCTTTGTGACGGTACGGGGAAAAAATTCGAGGGTGTGAACGAAAATAAGGGATGGGACACTAAAGTATTCGATGATTCAACAAAATTGTCGATAAATTGGCTTAGTTGAGTTCACACTAAGTTTTTTAATGACAAGGGAACCCAAAAATTAACGTTAGCAAATCTTGAAGTCGTTCTGTATTGAGCAGGGTAGCGAAACCGAGAGTTTGTAAATTATTTATTGTGCTTAAAACTGGAACTGTTCTGCAAAAAATTCAATGACGATAATGTACAAAATTATATGTATAGTAACGGGCATTTACTACAGTTACATTAAATGTACATTTCACATGTACGACTCGCTGCACAAGATTCTTCAAACATGGGACAAAATGAAACGAACCCGACGCCTTGCTGGGGACAATGCTCCGATATATGCACTACTTGTTGCGACTTGAAGTCTTTGATGTACTTACTGTTCGAATCACGCATTTCTTTCTCAATTATCCCGCTCATTCATCGACACCAGACACCACTAGAACACCACCGTTATGAAATATGTGATTCCTTATACAAGAGAAGTCCTTTATGCATCCTCTGGGAGCGGCTGGTCAAGGAGGTTATCACAAGTGGCCGGCGGCGTATGAAAAATTTATGTCTCAATATAGTACAATGTTCGGTTAGGAGCGTGTGCTGCATTATACGGCATCTCAGGGGATAGTCACAGAGTAGACTAGAGGTATTGCTGTGAAATTGATGTTTTAAAAATTTTTGCAGTTGGATGAGACGGTTTTGTGTGGTCTGGGATTTAGACGAGTTTCTAAACGATAAAGAGTTATATAAGTTATAGATATTATATTTATAGTTTTAATAGGTTTATGCGAATATATTATATTTAAAATATTTATTCCTCAATGTTTATGATTGCACCACTGTTTGTCTCTGCATCACCCAAAGGTTGACAGGTAGAAAATGCCTTAGGCATGAAGTCCGCTTCTGAACATTTATTTGCTTGAAGTATTCAATAAATCTCGCATCCAACGGGTTCCTGCGTTGGATGCGAGAAGCACAGAACCGATCGAAGTGGAAGTGCTTGGGGGAGGCCTATGTCCAGCAGTGGACGTCTTTTGGCTGAAATGATGATGATGATGATTCAATAAATAAATAATACTTATGTTAACACCTTAACAAAATATTCATGCCTTTTATAGAATGGAAACTACTTAGAGTGGGTTCAGGTCAATAATAAAATAAGTAAAGAACGAACTACTTATATGATTTTTATCACGCCAGAACCCGGCAAGTCCGCCGGCTTAGGTGAGGTCACCTAAACTGTAGGACTTGCCGCTTTCAATAAGAACAATACAAAGAATAATGTTATTGAAACAATAGAAGAATGGCGACATAGACCAAGAACATGACAAGACAAAACAACATACACTAGCCCTAAAATCATTTCGCGAAACAAAATCAAAGTGAGATAGTCTTTCATTAAAACATCGGTGAGATTGCTTTCAGAGATAGCATTAATATTATCATTAGGAGTAAGTGGGTAGGCGACAGAAGAATCGCAAGTCATCGCCGGCCATTTTACTAGACCCCTCAGATCTTGCTCGTCGTAACAAAATTGTATGAGAAAGTTTAAAGTCATGGCTTCTTATAGGTCAAGTTAGAGCGGTTTTAATAAGAATATAAGATGGTAAGAGACTCAGTTGACATGTGACGTTGATTTACTATTGTCCCTTGAGATGTGCCGACGTCATCGCAGTTGACGATATCGATATTATTACTGCTTAATTATCGATATGGAGCCGGCTATGTGGTTTAATTATAGAGCTGGGAGGCTGCGCACGGATGATGATCAGGCCGGTGTAATAATCAAGTTCAAGACATTAGTTTTTTTTTTCTTTTGAGAAAACTGCGTCTATTGTGTTGTTACTTACTAATAGAATTCTAAGGGTTCTTAATTTATCTACACACCCAGGGTATTCCTTATTTGCCAAGGATTTTTACAGGAATGTCATGAAATTCATGAGTTAGCGAGTTAATCGTTACCAAGCCAGCAATAAATGTGATTTGATTGAAATTAAGGCATTGGACTCGTTTTCAATACCTTTCATTTTGGAAATCAAAATCAATCTTTTTCCTTGTCCTTAAGTACATATGCATTAACACACAACACACATGAACATCATGACGTGATATCATGGCAGCTGACACATTTTTGGATATTTTTCTTTCCTTCCAGCTCTTATTTTTTCTGTGTCACCTGTCACCATCTGCCGAGGCCTTTGATAACAGCTTAATATCTTTAATGAGGCCATTCAAGCCAACATTGGGTGGTCCCAGTCCAATATCAAGCATATTGGAATATCAATGACCAAACCTAACTATGCTGATCAAAAATTAATTTAATAGACTTTATAATTAAGTCATAGGGTTGAATTTAGATTGAAGGTTGTAGTTGTAAGGTGAAGGTAAAGTTGGTATAAAATTGTTGACAAAAGAATCGGTGTGTCATCTTATGATATCTTTCAATTTCATTAAAATGTTGTGTCCTTTATAAAAATATGAGTATTTATTGTAAACTAGCTGCGCCCCGCGGTTTCACCGGCATAAGTGTCGATCCCATGGGAATATCGAGATAAAAAGTAGCCTATGTTAATCCAGGGTGTCAGCTACCTCCATAAAACATTTTATCAAAATTGGTCCAGCCGTTTGAGCGTGAAGAAGTAACAAGTATAAACACACACAAACTTTCGCCTTTATAATATTAGTGTGATGTGATAGTGTGATATAGTGTAATCGTGTGATTGAAATGAAAGGATTTTCGGGTGCTTTGCCTCATTTTGATTGGAATTTTAGGCTAGAACATAAAATTTTGTAAAAATAGCACGATAATTACCTTAGTAGACCTTAGTAGTTTTGACAGTACCTACATTTTTGAAGAATTTACGTTTTTTTTTTAAATGTCATCTCCTAAAGTTAGTAAATATATCGAAGGAAATGCACAAGATCGGTACTTCTGATGATGTCGAAAGACAATGCTGATGCTACTCGTAAATGTTAAAGGTACAGAAATAAAAATATTTACAGACAAATAAAACTCAGTAAATACTATGCAAATAAAAGCCCTTTCACCCTTGCAACCTCCAAAAAATTATCTCACTTCACTCCATACATCACAGACTTAATAAATCACATTTCTCAAGTCGCAGGCGATGAAGTTAGCAAGAACGAAGGGTTGTTGTTGATATGCAGCAGGTGCAACCATCGATCAACGTCGACTGGCCGTGACAATTTGACGTATGAGACAATCCGGGCAATGCAAAATGGACGCGTAAACTGTTTTAGTGGTGGTTTACATGGAGGTTGTTGTGTACTTTCAGGGGATATTAAAATTATGTTAAGCATCTATTACATTATTTAATAGGTATAAAAAAAAGTAATACCTATAACATTGACAACTGACGTAATGTCTGCAAGTTAAAACAATCATTGATTAGAAAAAAAAATCATTGAAGAGAAAGTGAAAATGTGTAAGATGGTTTAGGACTTTGAACATTAAAAAAGTTTGTTAGTTATGGTGACGAATAAAAGCAATGACAAAAAAAAATTTATTACATTATTGCTTAAGCTGCAAACAAAAATAATGAGGAGATTAAAGTAATAACTGTCAAAAAACTAACAGTTCGACATCGTTTTATAACAACTCCACTAACATAAAAGGAAATGTTTGCGTCGAAATAAACATCTATCCATATTTGGAAAGGCGTCAATGATGTCTGGTCTATTAAATAATAATTAAGAGGTTTGTCAATTTGGTTATGTAGATAATACTTTTTTATGAGTATAACCTTGAAAACATTTATGGAACACCCTACAAAATTGAGTCATGACAAAAAATATATTTTGTTTTTAACTCTACGGAGATGTCATAACTAAATTCAACTTTGTTGTTGTTTTACAAATTGTTTTGAAAGTGCTTGTGCATACTTTCACTTCACAACTGTCACAAGTAGCAACCCTAAGATACTTCTTTAACTACTCCTTCCTTTCTACTTCTTCTTCTACTACTTTTCCTTTTACTTCTTCATGTCTTTATGACTTTTTTTTATTAAATACTGATAAAATTCATTTGATCAGAAAAACTTTTGATAAAAAGTCTGCAATGACAAGTTACGCCTTTTAATAACAAACACAACGAGCAAAAGAAGACGCAAAAAAAAGTAATTTAGAAAAATTAAACCGACTTCAAAAAGAAATGAACTCAAAATTATGAAATAACTTTAATTTCGGAAGTAATAATAAAATAATTTATTTAATCACATAACAATGTTAACTTAAATAGTAGTTATCTGTAGGTTTTTTTTTTTGTTAACATAAGACCATAATTGCAGAACTCAGAGAAAAAAAAAACGAAGTCGGTGTCTTGGGATCTGTATTTTAGTTTTTTGCCACCGACTTCCGAAATTAAAGTTATTTCATAATTTTGAGTTCATTTCTTTTTGAAGTCGGTTTAATTTTTCTAAATTACTTTTTATTTGGTAATTTTTAGTTGTTGCACTAGAATTTGACCAAGGTTTTGAGATGTTTTTGCTTTGACACTACACCCGTAGCTCGTATCAATAAGCCAGGCCGTCACACTTTCACGTCTTAGTCCATATCTTGAAAATTACTGAATCGATTTTGATGAAACTTGCACTGTTCCCTAAGTTGAAGTCAATGTAAGCCAATAAAAAAGAATGGTCATGATCCGATTAATAGTTACGGAGATATTCGTGGACAAACATACATACATACGTCTATATAAGTTGTAGAGTATTAAATTGTAAATTCTGTAAATTTTAACGGTGTGAACTTCTGGTTGTTGTTACACTTGGGTACATATTATTTAATTGTATAATAATCTGTGGAAACTGTTTCTGGATTGTGTTTAAACTATTTGTGTACTTATGTTTGTTATTGCATCTGTTTGTTTCCCAAATAAAATAAAATAAATATTTGTTTGGAAGCCCTTATAGATTGTCATATGTGAATATAATGCAATTCCAATAATATTACATACATACGTATCGAATCGATAACCTCCTTTTTTTTTAAGTCTAAGTGGCGAGGGCGCCCCGCGGCCCAAAATAAAAAATATGGGGACATAACGACGCGCCTCGCGCGGGAAGCGTACATGTGAGTGGATAGCTAAATATAAATTCGCTACATGTAAGCCTATTCCAATTTAACTTTGACAATTTACATCCCAAATAGATGCGAGGTGTCATGTCGGGGGTCGATCAAAATTTCAAATAGACTCTCTAAGTGGATTTTTAGGGGTAACAGTACCAGTGGTGTAACTGCGGAGAAAATTGATGCTGTCAAAGAAGGCTCATTCAATTTGAGGCTTATTAATCAACTGGTGAAGAGCGTCAATTACTTGCAGGACGAGGCTTTTGTTTAGTTAATGAATTCTTAAGTGATTTAGAGAACATTTTGAGTAAATATTTCTTCGGGCTCAATGTTAACATGGGAGGTTTTTGATGAAATTTTGTTGGGTTTGAGTTGATGGTTAAGTCACTAAGTTCAATAAGCCATGGTTTGACTAGCATGGTAAAAGAGTCTATTAGATTATTGAAGGCAAAAATAGGTGCAGGCTATATTCAGATCTTTATCATTTAATTTGAAAGCCGATGATCCTGTTTTTGTAACTCCGCGAACAGTTTTTACAAAAAAGCTGAAATAACGAGTACTTATACACCAGTAATTTTCCGCAAACAGACTGGGTACAATCAATTTTTTGTCTCCACAAAAAGACAATCACCAAAAAATACTTATCACTAAGGATAGCATCGTCAATTGAAAAAAAACCTATTGATCTCTATAATCGAAATGTCATCGGTGCTCCGCCGAAAGCAATTTAGCCGATTGGGGGCCATTATTATGTATAATCACGTTTCCAACTCGCCATTCGTATTGTCATCGTAAGGAATTATGCAATCGTCTCGATGTCTATCGATTTGAACGAGCTTCGATTCGATTACAGGCGACAGATGTCGGTGAACGTGACGAATTTCGACTAAACGATTATTCGATTAAAACATCTTACATCCGTCACTGTTGTCACCCAAATTCCAACTTAGTAACTCTGTATTTGAGTTGGTTTTTGTATGTGGGTTGTTTGTTAGTGTTTTCGTTGGGGTTTCGTATTGGTAATCAGTCGGTGACCGCAAATTGTTGTCCCTCGATCAGACGTTGCCAGGAAATTACAATTTCGATTTTTATTTCACAAGCTTATGTAGACAACTGAAAATTGTTAGATAAAAAGTTAAATATTTATCTACCTATGAATAAATATTGCGTATTTGAAAACCACGAAACTGTCTACTTATCTGATTCATCACATAGGTACCTCATTAATTTGTGATCCTGTTGAAGACGTTTTAAGGAGAATGTTAAATTCTATGTAAAAATAAATCAATAATTTTATGCGGTTTTTTCCTACACATATAACAAAGTCAGCGTGATAAAATCATACTTATTTGTTTTAACATGGTCTTTTCAAAATATTGTGATTTTCGGAAAATCAAGTGGATTTTTCGGATTGCTGTTGCTGCCAATCTTACAAAATATTAATTAAAAGAGAAGTTGCAACTCCGGAAATAAAAGCTTCACTTACTTGAAATCGGTACCTACCTCCTTTCATCAGGATCACCAGGATCGTCCATTATTGTTATCACTTCCCTATTTAAACCTTACTTCTGACCATCTATAATCAAAGGATTCCTATCTGATTTTGGTTTTCCATCCAGCTGAATAAAAAAGTAAATTATTAATATTTTTTATCTGAACCTTGCATATTCTGAAAGAAGTATTGTTTTTGTGAATGTCATCGCGAGCAATGAAGGCCGGGCCGCAAACGATCGCGGTTCCCTTTGTATTTAGCCGTTGAATCATCTGTGTAAGTTACAAGAGTAAGCGTTTTTTGGCGAAGCTGTTATCGCACCTGTTATATCAAGATATATAATTAAAAAATTACTTGCTAGTTGTACTGCACACCTTTGTGGGAAAAATTATATAGTTCTCTATAAAGTATTAGTTTTATTTGGTAAAGAATCCTACCGATTTTTAAAAAATGATAATAATTAATAATTTATTTAAATAAATTATTTATTCATTTTTTTTATTATACCAGCCTATTTTTGTCCCACTGCAGGCCTCTTCTCATACAGAGAAGGTAACACGCTTGCTCTAGATGGGTTGGCGATTTCAGACACCAGCACATCAAGCTACCCTAAACTGTCAAATTTTCCTAATCAACTTTAAATCTTATGCTTTAGTGATAAAGTTGAAAGTCTATTAAAGACATTTGACAGATTGTAGTAGCTTGCTGTGCTGGCGTCTGTACAGTCACAAGCACTAATATGTCAACACTTGGCAACTTAAAATGGCGATTTTTTCGTGAAATCACGAATGCAACCTTGAAATATGATACTCTACATAACCCTACGGGTTCGAAAATACTATGTTCGTAATAACATAAAATTTAATTCAAAATTAAAAGAAAAATCGCCTTTGAATATAGCCAAGTGTATACTTATGCTCGTGACTGTAAGTACATATAAATTGAAAAGTCATATTAGAACTTTTTACCGAATTTAAATCCACGACCTCATGATTCTACCACAATAGAGTACTTAAGTATCATTGTGACAGTAATAATTTAAATCTCATTAAAATTTGTTCTTTACAGTGGTCAGTTATTTTTTTGGTCGCTATATGCTTACATTTTGCATCCTCAGTAATATTATTAGATCGTCAACGCGTGTGATATTGGTTTCAACGGTGTCTTCACCATTCTGTTAAATTTGTTGCTATGTTGTTATTTCCTTGTTGTTTGACACCTTTTGCTATTTAAATTCAGTGACTTTAGCCATAAAGATCTCAACAGAAATAAAATAATATTATTACTGTGAAGACAAAATTTTATTGTTTTTTGGTCAGACATTATTTGAATGCTGTAACATTCAGATGTCTGGAAAGATTTAGCCGGCCTTTGCTCAGCATTCGGATAGCATAAGCTAACTTACTAAAAAAACAATCAGAATAAGATAACCGTTGGATCATATTTACCTACCAACATCATTAGAGATGGGTAGGTAAAAAACACCTATCATAAAGAAAGATACGATGACATGCAGTAGCCAATAACTCCTTAAAAAAAACGAACAATACAAGTCAAATCGTCACCGACCCTTCACTCGAACAATTGTTGCGGATGTCGCATCACTATCTCGTACGTCACTAAAGAAGAAAAAAATACTTAAAAAGTATAAGATGTGATTTTGGAATATCATCGTTGGATATACATCATCTTGTCATAACATTTCGGGTCAAAGGAGAGGATGGTTTGATAAATTGCAGTTCAAATTCTGTTTTATGTCTTTTTCACTATTCACCCTGTGAGAATGGAAGGATCTTACTCGGGGTCGGATGTGTGACTGTCCAAATGGTAGCTGTGTTAAATAGATCTGTATTACTTAAGAAGGGTGATCTTTGTGAAATATTCTTTTTGATGTCGTGAAATTCGTGGTCATTTAAAGGAGGCAGTGTTTTTGGCTTGTCATTCCATTGAGACGTTCCGCATTTTCTTCCGTTTTGTTTCTGCCTTTGTGGATGTTATTCAAATAAAGAGTTCCTATGTCTAAGTCGCTTTTAGTGATTTCGTTTTTATTAGGGTTCCGTACCCAAAGGGAAAACACGGGACCCTATAAGGTACTAAGATTCCATTGTCCGTCTGTCACCAGGCTGTATCTCATGAACCGTGATAGCTAGACAGTTGAAATTTTCACGGATGATGTGTTTCTGTTGCCGCTACAACAACAAATACTAAAAACAGAATAAAATAAATATTTGTTTTATTCTGTTCTGGCTCCCATGCAACAAACGTGTTTTTTTCGGCGTTTTTGCCTTGTGGTACGGAACCCTTTGTGAGCGAGTCCGACTCGTACTTGGTCAGTTTTTATAAAGGATGGCAGGGACAATCATGCGCAACCTGTTACTATGGATTCAGTACATGATTCTGAATGCCACAGCGTTCAAATTTTTCGTCGGTCATTAAAAAAATCTTTGTTGTTTGTTCTTTGTTTGTTTTGTTGTTGTTTGCACATTTTGTGCTGAATTCATGGTTACAGTTGGCGCGTTGATATATGCCACCCTGTATGTGCTTATCATTTCGTCGTCTGTATGCAGTTCATAATCCCAAATCTTAAACATCTAGCAATGGATAGAATTCATCATAGCATAGCAGGGTCTTACGCATTGCCTTGCTCATTCAAGCTCCATTTCCCTCCATCAAAAGATGGTAGAAGTCTGATATTATTCAAATAACAAAAAACCTAGTCCACCGACCACCCAAATATCCTTGCCTTTTCATTAGAAAAGTAATCTAAGTTTAATATGTGTTCGGTTCCACGTCATTAGTGACGTCATTTGTCAGAGATACCATTACTTACTCCTCCATTGAAAGATTGATGACAAAGTGTACGGGCTAGTTGCTATAAGCCGGGATTAAGGATGTGCGTTGCGTTTTTTACCCTTAAAAAGTGAGCGGAATTACGCGGTGTGGTCCTTGGGTACAAAATATCACCCTATACGGTCCTTAAAGTGTGGTATAAGGTGGCCAATCGTTTCCATAATCAGCCTATAATGTTCCCACTGCTGGGACACAGGCCTCCTCTCGGTGAGAGGGAGTGGGCCGTAATCCACCACGCGGGCCCAGTGCGGATTGGCAGATGTCACATGTCTTCGAATTTTTGGTTCTAGGACATGTCGGTTTCCTCACGATGTTTTCCTTCACCGTTTTGAGAGCAGTGGTGATGAAATAATTTACACAATGTAAAGCGCCTGTCTGGGTTCGAACCTACGACCTACAACTCGTAAGTCGCGGCCGTTACCACTTGGCCACCACTGCTCTGCCAATCGCCAATCTGGCCAATCGTTTGATCACAGCTTATTATGCTACGATACTTATTAACCAATCTAAAACTAACTGAGTTTCTTCACTTTCTTCAAGTTTAATAGGTACTACTTATACCTTAAATTCTGACCACAGTGCTCAAAAAAGATTTATTATTATATTTTATTCAATAGATTAGGGGTTAGAAAGGGGGTGACTACCGAGATTACGACTAATAGAGAAGTATGGAAGAAAAAGACTTGAGATAAGGGCAGGAGAACGATGATGATGATTTAATCAACAGATTCCACAAAGTTTTTATTCTATTTCAGGGTCACACAATTGTCACAACCTGATAGTGCGCGTTTTAAACCATGGTATAAAAATGAGCACAAGACCGCGCTGACCCGCTTAGTAGCATCCAAAATTGATTGATTGAAAATTAAGAAATCCTATACGTTCGATTAATTCTAACAGGGTACAGCCGAAAGGGATATTCAAACGTTAGTTTTTTTTTAAGACTATCACTGCCAGTATCCCTGTCCAAGACACATGAGAGCCAGTCCACACCCTCACCCACGCAACCGCCAAACAGATCGCAGCGCTCATTACAAACTAAGACCCATACATCATCGTCAGAGCTGAATATGTGCAAGTCATGCGCAGCCGTCATTGTAATGGGTAGTGTGGAGACGGGCTTAGGACCGCGGAACCTTTTAGGTACCAAATGATGGGGATGTGTGTAAAAGGTTTGTTTGTATCTGTGGCTATTTTTGTTTTGGTCGTCTAAAATGGTGGTGGTAAAAGATCTAAGTATGTGATTTTTTTCTTTGCAACAGTTTGGGTCATAAGCAAATATTAATTTAGACCCTAGGCACTTATTTTTATATGACATAGTAGTCTGTTTACTTTCTAGCTAGTCAGATAAGCTGTGTGTGTTTTTGAATGTTAGAAATGGGGTATTTATTAAAGCTACGGTTTCACTACACATGCATAATCTGCCTATAATGTTCCCACTACTGGGACACACAGGCCTCCTCTCTTCGAGAGGGAGTGGGTGGCTATAATTTAACACGCGGGCTCAGTGCGGTTTGACACACATGTCTTCGAATTTTTTGTTCTAGGACATGCCGGATTCCTCACGATTTTCTTTGAGACCACGAATA
Source organism: Oligia fasciuncula (assembly GCA_963082905.1). Classification (NCBI taxonomy): domain Eukaryota; kingdom Metazoa; phylum Arthropoda; class Insecta; order Lepidoptera; family Noctuidae; genus Oligia; species Oligia fasciuncula. The sequence goes on from OY720401.1 coordinate 6,883,380, forward strand.
TGAACGTCCACACATTGCGGATGCGATGAGCGCCGTACGCTGCGCATGCCTCGCAATGTCTGTATCTGACATGGATAAAATTTATAAGAGATAATTTACAACCAAAGTTTTTGCATTTCACATTTGAAATAGTCACTTCACACATAGCATTTATAATTTAGATACGAAGCCAAGAAGAAATTCTGTCACTTACGATTCGTTGCGCTTTTCACAGTTCAAATTAAGACCCATGAACTCTTCCAAGTCTTAATATTGGATATTTTATGATTTACTAGATAGACGGACAATTTGAAAAACGATGATAAATTAAGCACAGTATGACTTTCTGTTTAGTGAGTGGACAAAAGTTAAGGTCTCGAAGAAGTATGACTGGCAGTAACCGTCCGGTCCTCAGCTAAAAGATGTCTTCAAGATTTCTGCTAGGAAGGTCCAAAAATATAAAGCTTATCTGTATAAGAATAACAGTACCTACCTACGAATATAATATGCTAGTTAATGACGTAAATATTCGCAAGGGTCGTTTATAGCCCTGTGTTAAGAACACTGATGGGGTTGCCATGGCATTGCAGTGCGTCAGGGAAGTTTGCGGCTGCGCATGTAGATTGTTTTTCCACTATAATGCAAAAGCGCGCAATATCGATAGTGGATCGAGTCATGGCCAGCCCTGATAGGGTTCTGTAAATGATTTGTGTCAGAGTGGACTGTCCATAATGTAATTCATTGCTATCAGTTACATGTGTTATCGTATCGTGTTGTTTACTAATACTACGTTTTAAGGACGTTACTAACCCTACACATAGGTGTAGGATTAGTAAGTCTTCATTCGAAATATTTGTTTTGATTTGATTTGATTAATGTTGCCAACACACACATTGGTCTATCACATGCTTTCATTCTCTTTGTAACAATTTCTACATAATATTTTCTAAATAATGACGTTGGCGAACAAAGTCAAAGCTTTTATTTCAAATAGGCACATAAAAGGCACTTTTGAACGTCAAAAATTACGATAAAAATAGAATTGATTCTAGTCGCCCATTCCAAAGGGTAGTTTTCGAAAACACACGAAACCTTTCCCTTCGTTATACCAACAAAGACCATAAAATCAAAGACTTTATCTTTCTCATTCATAAATTACCATAACTAACTACTAGCAAGACGCCATCATTATCGTCGAAACGTAATTAAAAGGACAATCTCGGGATATTCGACGATATCTCAAGAAAGTCCTGCATCATCGTCTGATGGTCTTGTGTTCATGAAATATGTATTCGTTACGTTTAGAGAAAGGAATATCATGGTTGTGTGATTGTCGTTATTTTTGTTTTGTTTGGTATTGATTTTTGGGGGTGAACTTCTTGTTGACTTTAGTTGACCGAAGTGATTTATTTTTATAATTTATTATACTTAGGTGGGTTATTGCCTTATTGCGTACTCAATTGTTTTTATGGAGGGTATCATTTACTAAACCCAGGGAATTTATCTATAGTCACAGTTTTCAAAATTATGATTTTGGTCAAAAACAAAAAACGTCAACCGCAGTCTAGGCTAAAACAGTAAGATCTTTATATATACTGGGCTAAAAGCTTAGAACTTTTGTTTAATACGGTGGTTTGCTTATTAATTCTTCACGTTTATGATTTAAAAGATCACTAATAAATACGTGTATAGGTGCAACCTATAATGTGACCATTTTAAGTAATGAAACAAATTTTTATTTTGTTTATACATAATAGTTTTTTTTTTATTATTATTGTGGCTCTTAACCAAAGCACCTGCCATCTAATCTCTTCGCCACCTTTGGTTGACTGGTAGAGAATGCCTAAGGCATTAAGTCCACCTTTGTACCTTTTTTGTGTGCTAAAAATTTAAATATCTATATAAATAACACAGACAAACAATTAGAAAGCAAATAATGGGTGATTTAAACACCTAGTAAAACCTACACCAGCCCAATCCCATGGGAACCACCAAGTCCCGTCAACATTTTACACCTCTTACCATAGTAATGTGCAGCCGTCAAACGCGGTTGTGCCGCGGTCAACAGTTCCAGCTACCACCATTAAAACCTTTTGATGCTCTCGATAAATATGAATCTGATTGGCATTGATACGAACAGCTTCCATTTGGAAGTTCATTAGAGGCGATGGCTGATAGGCGGACGAAAAACTGTGGAGTAGCTGTTACTTAAATTTTTAATACAAGATTCTAGCAGCGCCCCGCGGTTTCAAGCGCATAAGTTTCGATCCCGTGGGAATATCGGGATAAAAAGTATTCTAATCCTGGTTATAAACTATATGTGTGCCAAATTTCATCCAAATCCATTCAGTAGTTTTTGCGTGAAGAAATAACAAACAAACAAACGCACTCACAAACTTTCGCCTTTATAATACTAGTGTGATTATAACGGGTCATGAAAGAAACAGACATGGAAAAAATTAAACAGCATGAGATGACAACTTAAATATAGAAATCTGGAAAAGAAGATGAATTCATAGCTAGAAAGAAGTGAATACTGAGATACTGATGGTCAATAAAGATATTTTCAAGAGAAAACACTAAATAAATTGTCAAGTGGGAAGGAGGATGAGAATTGAGATCTAAAGTGGCTCATAATTATTTTTAACAGTAGATCAAAGAGTTTCATACTATTGTAAAAAGGGTAAGTTAAAAGTTAATGAATATATTAAGGGATGTGTTCTTTTGAGCAACATTCTGTGGTATAAAAATGTAAGGCTATAGTGTAACCTACACGTCATAATTATTTGTAATCCGGTTAAATTTTTTATGGGCGTATGTATACCTGAAATAAAATGATTTGATTTGATATCAAATCCTCTGCATTTATATAACTTCAACATGTAAACTACGAAATAATGTTTATTAATGACAAAAAGATGTCTTTCCCGAAAATTTATTTAACTATAAGTCTTCTCCACGCCTCTCGCTACAATCACGGGTCCCCATTAGTAGCCAGCACCCTCACGATTGACGATTCAGTCTTTTGTGGTCAATTTTTTCCACGCCTGTCGTTAATGGAGATTTCTTCGAGATATGCGCGGCGTATGTCAAACATGCGCAAGCATATTGTCAAATCACTGCGCTCAAACGGTGCGCCGGAGTCGAAAAAAGGCGGTTTAAAACGAGGTGCGTCAAATAAGTTGGAGTGTCCTGTCAATACACGGCACGATTATTGAAAATGTGACGTGTAGTGGGAAAAGGTTGAAAAGTTAATATGTTGCGCTTGCTTTGATTTTGGGGTTTGATTGAAAGTTCTGAAAGTTTTGAAATCATTTGGGGAAAAACAAGTGACACGCGCTGTCATGTTGTTGTTAGCATAGACTTTGGCGGAGAAAGTACTCCTAAATTGGTTTGAAGTTGACATTGCATTATGTTCCTAAGATATAATGATATTATAAACAAGTAAGAAGAGGTTATACGCGCTCCGTAAGTGGCACGTTAACACTGGGCTAGTTAGCGCATCTGAACTTAGTGACGCGCCGGCGTCAATAGAAGCAACATTGCTCTTTTTCTCTCCCAATAATTAGGACATGCCGTCCTACTTCCACTGGTCATCTATAACGTATATGTGCGATGACATTTTTTGAGATCGGAAGTCGGATAGGTAACCTATTTCTTGTTACTAATAATATAATTGCTATCATAGTATTGGGGTCGCGAGCTTAACACATTCGACATTGTAAGCTACACGCGTGACGAAAAACAATGGATATTTGCGAAAACACAAAGACACAAAACGTCTTGCAAAACATCTAGTGTACCTAATAGACATTTCGCAAAATACCTTATTTCGCACTTTACACAAATTACGCGCGTTATTAGGCGGAACGATGTTACGTCCCAAGTGACATATGACGTGTTTTAATTCCGTATGGACAGTCAACTGCACGTTAATGGAAAATGTTTGACTTTGACAGTGGCTTTATTTTAAAGTAAAAGCGCTTCCAAAATCTAAGGCTAAGCACGCACCACCAAAAAAAAAAACGTGGAAAACAACCGCCAATCTATGAACAACACCGATAATTTCGATAAACTGTCCGCGTACTGCGGTAAATAGGTAATCGCTTGAAAAATTATATTAGCGTTCGCGATCTATAAGATCGTGAACGCTAATATAATTTTGAAACACATGAATATGTTATTTTGTGATTTAAAAAATCGCATCGCAGTGCGCGCTTAGCTTATCTGTGCCCATGTATGGCCTGCTCCAAAAGTATCTTATGGAATGGTATAAACAAAAGGATCGGAAAATGTACCTGTAGATGCTAACTTGCTGTGTAAGTTTCAGTATTTGAAGTTGTTTTTCATTTGACATTATTGATGTTAATGTTATAACCTCTATTGCCATTGATGATCTTTCGATTACAATTTAATAATGTTATCCAAACAATAATTGTTGGTATAAGTGATGAGATATCAAGTTAAAACCTTGTAAATAATCATTCTCCTGCTCTTATTCCAATTTATTTGGGGTTAGCGCAACATGTCTTTTTCTTCCATAGGTACTTCTCTATTAGTCGTCATCTCGGTAGACACCCCCTTTCTAACCATATCATCATTCACACAGTCCATCCATCATTTCATTGGTCTTCCTACTCTTACAGCCATCGATATTCACACTCAAATTCTTCTGCACTGTGAAACCTTCGAAATGGAAAAAGATGAATGTGTTACTAATTGTCTTTAGAGAGTGATTGCGTAATAATTAACCAGAGTGGTTTTATTTACACCTTTGGCAGATACTTATGGAACAGACTATACCGATACGTGCGGTTGATAGTACGTCCTCAGCGAAATGGATTCGACACGCGACGGACGGATCGCTAATTCATTTGGAAAGGTGACTTGTCATTTGATGGCTTGATGGCGTCATATTGTGGTGTGTGAAAGATGAACTGGCATTTTGAGCTCGAGTCCTGAATTAGTTAAATTGGTTAATCTGGAAGTGAAATTATTTCTGATTCATCGTTTCGGTATTTTTCGGAATTCTTTTTTCCTTCTCACCAAACGGGTCATTCACAGGATTCTCAAATAAACAATCGTAATAAAGACAAAGCATTGCTTATCTCATTACGTTTCATTTTGCAGAAAAGATGACCCAATTACAATGAATGCATTAAAAAAAATATTAAGAGATTCCACATGATTTTCTATGCAATATTTTTTTATCTATAAATCGTACTTTCGCATCGGGATCGCACATAATTCGAAAACGAACTCGGCGAAAATGATGTTGTGGATGTTGAGCTGCCATACATGTTATCTGTATGACAGCTCAACGTCTACACGTGTCTGTCTTACCTTCCACCTCACATCTCGGTAGATTATTTTCATGAGTAGGTAAGCATGTCCCTCGTTTAACCTAACACACTGTATACCACCTTTGTATTGCACTACTTGCAATACAAATGTGTTATTGCACTGTGTCCAGAAATATAAGAAAATGTGTCTGGACTTCAGAAAATAAGTCCAGAAATAACCAGCAATAGTATTTTCTGAATTAGGATTTCTAAATAATTCGTCCAACACGCTTTAAACTTAAACATACAAAATCAATACACACCTACTAAAATCTGTTCGAATCCCATGCAAACCTGTTCAAACAAATAGACAAGGAAACGACACAAGAGATTCTTGCCCTCTATTCCAGTTTTGAGCTCCACGAGATCTTTTCACAAAACATAGCTCGCAGCATCTTCATCGCACGCAATCACACGTTCTCGACATTAAGCCGCGCAAATGATATTTTCCTGCGCAACGAGCGCAAAAGCGCGCCATAATTATAAACGCATCAATCAGATGCGCGCGCGCTTCGCCCACGGCGCATGCGCGTAAACGGTTATTAGTCGAGTTACATGGCGACGAGTGTTTTGCGGGATGTTTTTAATGTTACTTAACCTCAGGGGATTGGTTAAGCGTATGTTCGTAAGGAAAGGAACGGTGATAATTTTGAGTGGAAAAACAAAGCTCGTTTTCAACACTTTCGCTGTCGGTTTTTGGGCTCCCGATGTAATCAGACTTGGTTTGAATAATATGAATGTGTGAAAAGACACGGCAAAGGATTTTTCTTTTGAAAATTATTTGTGAACACGCTGTGCGCCTGATGGGATTATAATATGACATCATTTCATCCCCAACTTAACCCCTTTGAGTATTACCATAATCAGCCTATAACGTCCCCATTGCTGGGATATAGGCCTCCTCTCTGTGAGAGGGAATGGGCCGTAATTCTTAAATAATCAAGATCAAACTAAAAATAACAAAAGTTAAATCCTAACTTAACTAAAACTGTACAGAAACTAATAAATAGCGTCGAAAAATTCATCCGCATCGCTGTCGACCGGTAATGTACCCAAGAGACTGGCGGCCAATGATTTCAAAAGTATATATGTCAATCCTGGCGGCATTTCCACGTTGTATGGCAATAGATAAAATACTCTTCCCTTCTTATTCTTCTTCTATTTCTTCTCTCTTTCTAGTGTCTCTCTCTCATATGAACGAGGGAAGCAATCATGTTTATGACCTTTCAGAAGGTAAGTAAGATAGGTATCTACTTTAGGTATCTCTTAAACCTGCGGGGGAATTACGTAACACACTATCAGTAGCAATCGGTTTCATTTTGACAGTTCAACAACATTCATTGCATTATTTACGTTGTTGAGCGCACGTTTTTCGAACATTTATGAAGTTACGGATTAGCAATATCCTTTATTATTTAGATTAAGATTGATAATGTGTTACGCATTTAGGGTGAAGGTATCAGTCTAGCCAACAATAGCAATATAGGTACCGAACACAGGCTTTTCCAATGTCAATTTTAATCCTCTCAACCCCAAAATACTGCAGTCTATACACTAAACCCTAAAAACAACGCAGCTTTATCAAAAATAAACACGAAGGGAATACTGCTCACACCTGCGCGGTTCCACTATTCATAGGCTATGTACACATGACCGCGGGCTAGTTCGCGCTTTTCGATTATTCATAAAGCGGAGGTGTCGAGGCGGCCGTGTGAACCGCGCCTATCTATTTTGTTATAGGGAATATTGGTAAATGAGTTTTGCGTTTGGAGTTGAGTTAAATTGATAATTTAGGTTTGTAGGAGTTTTAATTGGTTGTTTGATTGCTAATTAGGCAGGTATAATTAGAACAACTAGTATAGTAGGTTATAGAAAGCAGACTATAGTTAGGCTCAAATAACACCGAGATGGAAGCGAAGCGGAGCGCAAATTCAGTGTCATACGAATTTTAACTTTTTTAATATACTACTATAATATTTATTATCGCATGAGAAACTTGAGTCATCGAAGTGCGCGCGGCGCAGCGGGCGGCCGCGCGACCTTTCAAGTGATACTATGTAATAGAGTAATGAAAATAAAGTTAAAATTCATATGACACTGAAACTGCGCTCCGCTTCGCTTCCATCTCGGTGTGATTTGAGCCTTACTGGACAAAAGGATTAGCATAAGCATATGCATAATCAGCATATAATGTTCCCACTGCTGGGATACAGGTCTCCTCTCTGTGAGAGGGAGTGGGCTGTAATTCACCACGCGGGCCCAGTACGGGTTGTACATATTATCTTCGATGTGTGGTTTTCTCACGATGTTTTCCTTCACCGTTTTGAGAGCAGTGAGTGCCTGTCAGGGTTCAAACCTACGACCCTTCGACCTACAACTAGTAAGTCGCGGCCGTTTTCACCGCGCCACCACTTCTCGCAAATGGATAAGCTGTACCTACCTACTAATAACTGACAAGCGCAACTAAATCAAGGTAAACCGTTACAAAAGACGATATTACATAAAATAACATCACGCCTGTAATCCTCGTAAGGTTAGGCAGAGTTGTACAGTCAACAGCAAAAGTAGATGATCAAAGTTAGAAATTCAATACTAATGAACGGAGTTCGCGTCAGAACTGTGTGGCGTCGAAGTGATTCAAAAGTATTCTACGTAGTAAGTATTCTAAGTAGTAGTACTTCGACGCCACACAGTTCTGACGCGAACTCCGTTCATTAGTATTGAATTTCTGATTTTGATCATCTACTTTTGCTGTTGACTGTACATATAGCACACCCACATTTCGCCAATAAGGTTTAAGTCCCATCTAATAGGGAGCGAGTCTATTGGCATCAACGGGCACAAATCCGATCAGGACCACGCCCGTGCCGGACGGCGCGTACGTGTTCCTCGCGCTCCTCAAAGAGATGTCAGCATCAGAAAAGGGGCCCCGTAGGGCCGAAGCCTGCCGGGTCAGCGGGATTGTCCGAAAAGGTTACCGCTGTCCCGGAACATAAAGGGCTAAGGAAGGAACACGGGTGGGTTTGAGTCAGTAAGAGTCTGACACCCTTCTGCTCCACCCAGAGCGGGAGTGGTCATTTGATGATTTCTCATCTGCAAGAAAAGAAAAACTGAAAAATTTCTGATGCCAAAACCCAATAACACTTTGTCCGACCTGGGACTCGAACCCAGAACCAGCTCAGCAGTAGCGCTTGCGACAGCTTGACCAGTAAAGTAGCCAGTCACTGATAAGCTGTACTAAATCAAGGTAAACCGTTACTTAATGCGATATTACCCTACTAAATCGTATTTTTTCACATTTATTTATTTATTTTTATTTATTTTATTTTAAAGAAGGCTTACAGACTAACAAACCAATGAAATAAAGAATATAATATAAGAAAAATCGCTAATAACAAGCCTCCACATATAGATAAAGAAATAGTCGATAAAAAGAAAATACATACAAATTAATATAATTATTAAGATTATAGTAATTAAAAAATTTGTAGATTAGTAAACTATCTATGAAAAAAAAGACTGTGCCAAAAGCCGTCTTAAGGTCGCCACACTGGTGCAGAACAAGTCGACATTAAGGTCCCTAGGAAGCCTATTGAAACTAACTGCGCTTCTTATAGAGAAAAAACACAACATCGCAAACACACAAACATAACACAAGTCACCTCGTAGTTTCTTTGTTCCTTTAAATTTGCATATTGTTATCATTCTATTCTAATATGTATAATAAATCTGAAGAGTTTGTTTGTTTAAAGCGCTATTACCAGACGGGTTTGAAAAAAAAAATGGACTCTTGATAGCCTAATACTTGAGGAAGGCATCACGCTACGACCCTCAAAAAGAAGAAAAGACAGAAATATATTTAAAGTCTGTGATGTAACACTGTAGAGCAAAGGCCTCACTACTCTCTTTCCACTTCTCTGCTTAAATCTGCTAAGGACCTTGTTGAAGGAGTCCGGCTCATCCCGCCATCTCCGTCTAGGCCTACCGCGATGACGCTTGCCATTATCCTTTTGACCGCCACACGTCAAAAAATAAAAAACGTGCCCTCGGCGTTAAAGTCTGTCATGTAGTCGAACCGTGGCGTGCTGGGCACATTTTGGTTTGTCATCTATACATGACTGTGGCCGTCAAAAGGTGAGTTACCCATTGGAACGATCCAATGGGTAACTCACCTTTTAAACCTTTTTCACCTTTTAAAGTTTGGCGCATTGGTTGTCGGACATGCGGCAGATGTGTCCAGCCCAATTCCATTTTAGCGTGGCAGCTTTCGTTACAACAAGAAATTTAAAAACGCGAACGACGTCACGGACTGAAGCTAGTTGTGTCATATAGAGTTTCATCATTCATATAGTTTGTATGTAGGTATGTTCATGTTGTAATATGATTTGTAAGGTGTATCACCGGGGCGCCATTGTTTTCTATTGTCAACATCAGATGCATATCTCGTTCTCTGAATGTATTACTTAATAATACTGGCATATAATAATATGGGTCTTTGTTGGGTCGGATGTGCGAAACAAAACGCGGGTGGAAATATTAAGGTGATATCTTGAAAAAAATTGGTTTTTCTATTTCGTGTAACTTGATAAATATGTGGAACAGGGATTTAACATTTTGGTAGGTATATGTTTTTTGACTCTTTTGTCTAGGACAATGTAAAAGGAATACAAGATTCAATGAATTTTTCTCAATACAAACAAATTGTAAAGTTATATCATTTTTTTTTACTTTTTTCGACATCACGGCGTAACGCTTAAGAGTTATTCAATGGAAAATTATCATATCAAAGTTTACTCAAAGTGCTTAGTTTTAAATTAAATTAATTTCTTTTGTTAAAAAAGGAGTGAATTCGTTTTGGTACATATGCCGTTTTATTCCGAGCGCACACACATTATAGCCATCTCTCTTCTTTTGCGTTTCAAAAGTAATTGCATCACTTTCGCTCGCTTAGTAGATCTGTCGCTACGATTTATTTTCGAGGTAGTGCCTTAAGTACTAGCAGCGCCCCGCGGTTTCACCCGCATAAGTTTCGACCCCGGGGGAATATCGGGATAAAAAGTAGCCTATGTGGTAATCCAGGGTGTCGGCTACCTCCATACCAAGTTTGATGGTCCAGCCATTTGTGCGTGAAGAAGTAACAATCATACAAACACACAAACTTTCGCCTTTATAATATTAAGTAGGATTAGGTCTAATAGCGCCAACCCGTCTTAAGCAAGCGTGGTGGTCACCCATCCACAGACCAACCGCGGCAAGCGTAGCTTAACCTGATCGATCGACCTGTGCGGCTGTTATTATTTAGCCAAGGACCAGAAGAAGTAGAAGAAGCGCCGTCGTACTTATTTAGTGTACTTACCTTTTTTTTTTTTTTTTGCTGATGGGAAATCATCAAATGGCCTCTCCCGCTCTGGGTGGAGCGGAAGGGAGTGTCAGACTCTTACTGACTAAAACCCACCCGTGTTCCTTCCTTAGCCCTTTATGTTCCGGGCCAGCGGTAACCCTTTCGGACAATCCCGCTGAGTGTACTTACCTACGATACAAAAATTTTACTTGCTATTAGTTTAACTTATAGTCCTAAACTTTCCTTTGCCATTAAGTATTACCATATTTTGTGACATCAATCTTTCGTTCTAAATGACGTTATATCACGAAGCCTATAGATCTATAGGTACCTACAGGCACCTCCACATATTATGGTAGGTATCTAATTAAATAGGTATGTAAAAGACACCATTTACATGAATACATCGTCGAGCGAGGTAATCCATCACTAGTACTGCAATGGACAGACATTTACAGGTTAATGATAATAATGACAAATGTCCACCATACATCATAAACTCGAGTCCTACCTACATTATCTAGGTTCATTTACTGAGGACTTGTCACTGTCAAGTGTCATGTCACATAGCTTTAACTTATGCAACCTACTCTAATATTAATAATATTACAAGTCTTGTGGTAATGTGTGGACTATAATTTAAGTCCGTTAATGAAGATACGGGTCCGTAATCCGTCAAAACAAGTGTCAAATTCGATTTTTCGGACGGGTAGAAACACATTGGGGGTAGGGACAGCTGTCAAATAGTGGTGTCATTCATTCTGAGTTCGGGCTCCGAACTAATTTTGTCTGAAAGTGATAAGGTGTATTAATCGCCCGTAGCTTCGGCTGAAACTACGGATTTCGTGCTTAGGGCCTACTGTCCCGGGATTCTTTGTACGGTCGTCGGTTTTTCTAGGGGTGTCCCACAATATACGAAGTTCTGCTAGTTTTACCAATTGTAACTTAACATTGCGCATATCAGATATGAAGAGACTTGTAGCTATGTAATGTCGTTTTTGCGTCGGGGGTTAAAAGCCGCTTTGTTTATCTAGAGGCAAAAGGTTTCTGTTCACAGGAAAACTCATTATAGTAAAGAAGAGATTTTGGTGAAAATAACCTGCCTTGCTCTTTCTTTGCTATCGGCAAACAGAATCATCGTGAGGAAACTTGAACTAAATGTCCGAAATTGCCAACATGCATTCTCTGTACGTGAAAAGACGATCTTATTATTGAGTGATATAAGTTAATTATAGCCCTCCCGTATTTTAGCCATGGGGCCAATCGCAACGGAGACTAGCCTTCGGCGCAGGAGATATTATAGTGCAAAAGTGTTTGCGCAGACACAGGTGCACTCTCTTTTCGTTCACTCTCAGGACGGCACGTAATTCGACACGACCGGGAAGAGATCAGGTGCAGAACAACGGCTTAACGTGCTTTCCAAGACTGTTAACACCGTCAACTTCCAAACTCAGGGCTGTTACTATGAAGAAAAACCCAATAACACTTTGTCCGATCTGGGACTCGGACCCAGGACCCCACCTTTAGCACCACTTGTGACCACGAGTACAACGGGACGGTTATTTAAGATAACTAGGCCACAATTAGAAATCATATTCGACTGCCAATCAAAAGCTGTAATGTCGCTACAATTTCGGCCATTATTAAGTTTGTGTTATTGGACTTCGATAATAAAGATGTCTCAAGCTAAATTAGACGAATGTGTAACTGAAGTGACGGTCGATTCGTCTTGCTTGTTATTTTCTGTTTTGTAACAACTCGTAGGTAAGTATATTATTAGCAGAAAGTCGGAGACGAAACTAAATTACGCACTAATTTCGTTTATTTTCGTTGTGTTGTGATGTGTTGTTTGTATCTATTTGTTGATTGCTTTGGGCTCTTGTTAAATACTGATTGAACTGATATGATCAGCGATTAACAGCTATGTAGGTCCTGTCAATGCAATTGTGACGGCATCTACATCGTCACAAGCGAACTAAGCATCACACAGACGCGATGACGTCACGCAAAATCCTGCATCGCGCCAGTATAGTTTTTTTTTTAGCCTATTTTGTGTCCCACTGCTGGGTAAAGGCCTCACCTTTTTCCTTCCAAACCTCCCTGTCTTGTGCTATCTCTGGCCATGTTGGCCCTGCGAATGATATTAGGTCGTCACGCCACCTTCGCCTTGGTCTACCTCGACGGCGATGTCCTGCCTCAGGCGTCCAGTGAGTGGAGATCTTTGCCCATCTCTACGGGTGCATTCGTGAGACGTGTCCGGCCCACTCCCATTTCAGCCTGGCTGTTTTTTCTCCAACAGCCGCTACTTGAGTACTTTTCATGTGTTCTTTAAGGGCCCAGTATAGTTTACTACGCAAGTATAATATATTAATATCAATAACGTCCCGACACCAATCGTCGGGCCCACAAGACACAACACCCGTCTGATCAGAGGATCCTCCCTTTTCTATAGAGGATGAGTGATTTTTTAGATTCATACCTTTTATACTTAAATGATGATAATGATAACTTACAATAAATGATGTTGTCATCAGCAATATCCACTGAGGGTTTTAAGTTTTTTTTTAGCATTTCCCTGTTATCCGTAAGTTTACCTTTCTTATTTTATCTACCTTATAACAGCTTTCGTGACATTGCTTTGTTTTTTATGAATTTAGGTTTTTTTTTGGCAGCCTGTTTTGTCCCACTGCAAAAGCAAAGCCCTTTCGCCTTTCGAACCTTCTATCTTTAGTTTATCTTACTTTAGTGTGGACCGATCTTCTGTGTAGGCGTCAAGCTCGACCCGACATCTTCACCTGGATCTGCCGCTATGTCACTGGACGTTTTTCGTTTTTAATTAAGTTATATTTTCCTTCGAAAAATCTTTCTGAGCGTTATTTTTTTAAACATTTTCCCTAACGAATATTTTGTTTTTAGGTAGGTATAGACGCCAGCACATCAAGCTACTACAATCGGTCAATATATTTTCAACTTTATCGCTAAAGCTTAAGGTTCAAGGGTAATGGGGAAAGTGTGACAGTTTCGGGTAGCTTGATGTGCGCCGCGTCTGTACATATTTATTAAACAATAAACACACCAAAAGAACAGTCACTTACAATTCAAATAAATCTTGTTACGTAAGCTAAAAAAGCCTACTATACCTTCAAGCAGTGATTGCAACAAACGAACAAAATTCTAAGAATGCCTCTGTCGCGCTCCCCAGTCGTGACATTTTGTGTACAATTTCAAATGTCAAAGCAATTTCGTATCGATTTGTTATCGGGTACTGCACTAGCTGAAGGCTAAGTGGACTAGCCTTGGTCGAGTAGTGTTGGGTCTAAAGTCATTTGAATCGTGACGTTATTCGGTAGAAAAACGACGGAATCAGGGCCAGTACTTGTGTAGGGCTGGGATCGCGTGAATCGTGAATAATTACCTACTTATTTGACATTTGCAAGATCAGGGTACCTCACTGCTCTTGCGAATGTCGTAAAGAGCTAAAAGATTACTTACTGACCCGTTAAAATACGGATATGAACTAAATTTAGTATGTAATAATCATAATCTTAGTCATTGTGGCAGAAACAGTAAGTCTCTTACAGAATAATGGACAATAATGAAGAAATAATAATAATAATGGAGAATAAGGGAGGAAAATGGACGGTGTCAAGGGGGATCGATAATATTATGAAACTTCTTGGTCGAGATTTGCGCAGAATAGGGACAAAATCCATAAAAAGGAGGATGTAGATAGAGATGAACTGAACAATGGAACTTATAGGAAAATAGCATCCTGAGGAAAAATTGCCAAACGTTGCTCATATAACACATGCAATTCTCTCATAAAGGTATCTACGAGACAAAGGTGTCTCTAACACTGACCTCACGTCTCGCAATCCACAGGAAATTACCATAAAAAAAGATTACCTAATCTCATTGTTCGTAAAAAACAATTTATATACATAGATAGGTACTTCCATATCTCCAAATGTTACATTTTGTAACAAAACAACAATACGCTCAATGACAAAACACTCTCTTCACACACAATCCAATCAAAATCCAACCTTATCTTACCACAATACGATTGAATTTTCCTAGACATAAAAAGAAAGCAAAGAAAACTGTCCCCATTTGTCGCAACGGTAGGCGTGGTGATCCACTAAGAACAGAATTTATGCAATCATATCTCATACCATCCACTGCAACCTTAACATTTAAGCTCCAAGATCTATAATTCCTTGTGTTGAGTGCAGGATAAGTTGGTCAAGTGTAAGAGGCAAGCGGTCAGAGCAATTTGGTTGCTCGCTATTAAAGATCTTTCGTATGTCATTATATAGCGCAGAGTGCGTGAATATAAAATAGAGGTTGCGCAACCTAATGGTCTCCGTCTTTGTTCTTTTGTCAGTGTGTGTCATTGAGGAGATGGGTCATGGTGAAATCTTTAATTAAGCTGTCTGACATTTGTAAAGGTTTTTGGAGTTCTAGATTAGTCTGTGTTACCGTTTACCGTTTTCTGTTTAACTTATTTACATAACACTTGGGTACCTACCTACGTCTTCGTTATATGGTTGAAATGCCACATATTCCTGATGGACCTAGTAAGGCTGTTCACGAAGGTGATGGCGACAATAATGATGTAACTAATATTTTTGTAAAAATATAATCTAAAAAAGAGTGTCCATGGAGTTTCTTGCCCGTTGTTCTCCATACGCTTTGGAATGGACAACTAGCTTCATGTTTTCTGACTGACCGAGTTCTTGACAAATCAAAAATGCCTTTAATTGAAATGGTAAATCCGGTTTTTTTAGGTGCAACGTGATGAAATACAGAACTGCTACTGCAATTATACAGATTGCATGAATGGATTAGTATTCGAATCGATTTTGTAGTCAGAAATAAGATCAAAAGCTAGCAGTTTTGGTATAGACACGTTTACATAATTTCCAATTTTTTTAAGGGAACTAAAAAAACTTGGAACAATATTACTATTACCCCCACTATTCAAAATAATGTATACCAAAAATTCTTACATAACAAACCAAAAAAAAATGGGCAACACAAAACATCCACTGGTGCGCGAGTTGTAATCATACGAATTATAATAATTGTCTAAGCGGGCGCGGGGGGCGTGGCCAAATGACAATCACGCGCCGCGACCTAATGAACGGGTGCGCGCGCGCCGGACAGGTGCGATCTAGTGACGTGGGAACGGATTCGATGGTTGTTTCGGTTTTTCTTTAAAAGAAAAAAAAACTCACGTAGACACAAATTAATATTCTTCTTCTCAGAGTAGTCGGTTAAGGAAAACACAGACGTCATCTAGATTAAAATATTATTATTTCTCTCTGAAGTGTAAAAGTGTAAAAAAAATTAAAAAATAAACCAATTTAATTAAAGTTTAAAAAACCAATTTACAGAAATAAAATATCATTTACTGCTAAATTATATTTTAGGTTAGTAAGCCCAGCTTTAAAAACCACCGGTCATTTAAAAATTGAGAATGTAATGCTTAAACTGAACGCGTTAAAATAAGCTTAACACTCACTGCTACTTAGTTCATTTCATTCTCTTTTCTGTCAATAAACCTTTTTCAATTTCAATAAAAGAATTATAAGATTGTATCTATACAGGCCGAATCGGTTGACTTTTAGTAAATTGGCAATCTTTCGGGGGGTGATTGTATGTGATGAAAATTTTAACACAAATGAATATTTCTGAAACTATGTTTAAACCCTGGTAGACCTGTGTGAGGCTGTGTGGTAGTTCCTTTATTTAACCATGCCAAAACTATCGACACAACCACCAACTTCATCGACAACAGCACATCCCTACACAAGTATCTAATACTGAGCCAGTGTCGCTACGTGTCGAGTCATGCATTCATTACACGTGTGAGTTGTTATCCGCCCCAGCGTCACACATCTGGCACTATGAAGTACCAAACTGGCACTAGTGGACAGTGTCCGATTGAGAGTACGTAAGCGTCATTTAGAGTATGTTCACATAGTAGTAACTAGCAGTTCCCCGCGGTGTCACACGCTGCCCGGCTCCTGAGGGTCGTAGCGTGATGTTATATAGCCTAAAGCCTTCCTCGATAAATGGACTACCCAACACTAAAATAATCATTCAAATCGGACCAGTAGTTCCAGAGATTAGCGCGTTCAAACAAACAAACAAACTCTGCAGCTTTATAATATTATTATATATTATATTAAGTATAAGTATAGATTTATAGTGTAGTGACATGATGACGTTAGAGGAAATGCATAATACGAAGAAACTCATTCTATTCCTGCACGCGTAGCATGACCACGTTTTGTCGATGGAAGAGTAGACAAAATGACACATTGCCATGCTTAGACGCGTAGAATGCGTACTAATGTCTACAATCTGACATTTTATCTATTTTGCTGTCGACAAAACGCGTTTCTACGGCGGCGGTCATGCTACGCGTGTTGGAAGGCAAAAGAAAGAACTATGATTTGCCAGATTCTTTTTGTAAAAAGAGGTTTTATTTGACATTATATTAAGCACCTTAATTTTCAAACAAACAATTTCGACTGGACAAACCAAAATAGGGTGTAAATAGGTACGTCTGGCAATCAAAGAGATTTATGTCATGATACCTATTTGGTGGAAGTCTTGATTGACAAACAAGCTTGTAGCTGGTTTATTGGCACAACTTCTATAATACTGCACGATGAATATCAGCTGAAATTGCCAGTCTTGTGCAGTTTATTCAATCCCAACACGATTCTTATCATAACTGTTAATTCCATCTCATAGCCAAGAACCAAACATCCCAAAAAAATTATGACACAACATTTGACAATCGAACCATCAAACACAACAAAATAACTACAATTCCTCATCTAAAACAATATTACATTCAGAGATGCTTTCAAGATATCATTGTTAAAGCCGCCATTGTGTTACAAAGTCGCAATTTCCTATAGCAAGGTGATATTAGACTCACAACCCCATACAATGATGGGAAAACGCAGAAAAAATGCTCTGACAATTATTTGGTTCAATTGCCCGAAGACCGAGGCAAGTCCAACGGTAGACAAATTATATAGTGTGTATGTATATGAGATGTAGTAGGATGTTGAAAAAATGTGTGGAAAAAAGTTAATTTGTATGCTGTGACTGTCTGACTGTTTCCTGAGTCTAGTAGACGTATAGATTGGTCGTAAGATGTAAGCAAAAAATGGTATTCCGTTACGCGTATTAATACGACTCTCTAGGCTTTATTAACAAAAGGAACCTGGCAGGGCATTGCTTTGTTCTTTCACAGAGACAGAAATGTACTATAACCATAAATTGAAAAGAGTCGGATGGTTTGGTTTACAGTCTAAATATGTATTACAGTATTGAGCAATTCACAAAGTGAAGAAGTAATTTCTGTGAATGCCAATAGGGAAACTTCATCTCTTCCTGGTGAAAATATTGCAAATCCCTACTGAGGTTGGTATTAGATCTAACTGCCCAGCGTGCATCGGGATTGCTTCAAGCGACATATATGCAACAGCATTACATCACTCATGGATGCTGCATCACACTATAATATTACACTAATATTATTTTATTTTTGGATTGTTGTTTTGTTAAGTACTATTTGTTATACTCTGGACGCTTTTAATGCTTACGTCTTTTTTATGTTTTACATCGTTCTCACATTGTATAATTAAAAATTCAAAAGTAATGATGTACCTAACTAATATTTTTGTAAAATAAAGAGTGTCCATGGAGTTTCTCGCCCGTTTTTCTCCATAGGTACTTACGCTCCATGGGCAACAAAAGCTTCATAAATTTTCTGACTGACCAATTTCTTGACCCGTAACGACTGTCAAAGATCCACGAATGACAGCCGGGACCAACGGCTACAATGCCCACTTCTATACCCTAATTTTAATCCCCAATTCCATCAAAATTGTCAACTCCAGACCAAAATGACTCCTAATTAGTGGAATCCTCAGTTTAACAACCAAATCCAACAGTCAACTTGCTATAACTCATGTTTCTACGTATGTTTAGTGCGGCGGCAATTATCGAGTGGGATCGAACCCTCGGTTACGACCTATAATTGGCAACCAACAGTGTATAAATATAGAGTGCGGGCCATAATATTGTTTTATGAGGATTTTAAAATAATCATTGTCATACCGTAGAGGACGTCGACGCGTGGCTATGGGAAGTTGTGAGCGACTATTAGTTGTATATGTGTTATTTGAATGGAGGTGTTTGTTTTATATACCAGTTTTAATGTAAGAAAGACACAAAGGTAGAAGACCGCACAGTCGTTAATATCTGGTATATACAGGGTTATTTGTAAAACACCAGCAACCTCTTAAGAGGTCATTGTACTCATCATTATGAACAACTTTTACTATGGGACCAAACCTGAAATCGCGAAAAAAAAATCAGCTGTTCCCTACATTTATGTTCGGTTAACTCGTCAAAATGTAGGGAACAGCTGTTTTTTTTTTTCGCGATTTCAGGTTTGGTCCCATAGTAAAAGTTGTTCATAATGATGAGTACAATGACCTCTTAAGAGGTTGCTGGTGTTTTACAAATAACCCTGTATATTTTCAGTTAGTATTTTTTCATTGTTTCGGCTCTCAAGTGCGTATGCACATCATCACAGACAATGGCCAATCTTCCATCTTGCTCCGCATGCCCAGTCACCTGTGCGTTTGATGATCTTATAACTGCGTCAGTGAGCGGCGTTCGCGCAGCTGAATTTTTGGCCAAAGATGTTTTTGAACTTTTTGCCATCGACAAGCTAAAAAGACTCGATGAGTAATTTCACAATCCTACGTTTCCCGGGGTAGCTGGAAACCTGGAAGTCTGCAGAGGTGGTAAGTCAGCAGTTACTTAAGTTTAATCGCAATAGTTGTCCAAACAAATTTAAATCTACTTTTCTCGTATTGGCATGAGTGTTACTCGGCGCTCAGCTACCTAACTGGTTGGCTTATATAGTTTGGCGAAGCCCTCAAGTCCTCAAGGCTTATAAATAGTTTGGCGAAGACTTGAGGTCTTCGCCGAGCTATATGACATATGGACAATGATGATGATGAAATGGACAACACGGTTGGCGCAGTGGCTGAGATCGACTGCTGCGCTGCGTGTCGCGGGTTTGATTGCCGCACGGAACAAATGTTTGTATTGCCTACAGGTAGTTGTTCCGGGTCTGGCTGTTTGTGTATGTGAATTTAAATGTTTGTAAACGCACCCACGATACAGGAGTAATTCCTAGTGTGGGGCAACGTTTTTTATAAAAAAAAAATAATAATATATAATATATAAGCCAACTACTAAGGTAGCTGACTGCTCATTATGTAGCGCCGAGTAACACTCATGCTGGTTCTATAAAAACCGATGCAGATTTGGACCAGCCGCACGCCCTTGCGAAAATTCTCTTACACCACTTTCGTATATTTTGTATGAACCGTCGCGCGTCGCACAGCACAGGCGGGCTGCACCGCACTTTTTTGTTTTTGTTTATATTTAAATGCGATGCAATGCGCTGCGGCCTGGTGTAGTAATGTGCGCTGAACTAAATACACCGTGATGATGAGAGTAATAATAATAATAACACAATAACTAACTTAAAGATTCTAAACACTAACTAATACCTAGAAACAAAAACATCTAAAAAAGTCGTGATGGCCCAGTGGTTAAGACCTCGCATCTCAAGCACGAGGTTGCGGGTTTAAATCCGGGCAAGAACTATTGTGACTTTTTCAATTTACATGTTCTTTCTAAGTTTATCTTAGACATCACTGACATATGTGAAGGAAACATCGTGAGGAACCTGGAGTTACAATTAATATATGATAAATGATTTTATTTCTGTAAGTAGGTTTGTACAAACACTTTTACACGTCAATCATATTTTTTTTTAAACTAGATGAGGTCGGCGTTTCCTAACTGACTATTCTGAGAATAAAGGCCGAAACAAACTCAGAAGTCACAGTCTCTTTTAAAGTCCAGACAAAAACTTGGTCAGATCGTGTGAAGACCATGTAGATTGGTGTCTGAAATGGTCTTTTGAGGAAAGAACCACACAGATTGAGCGGACCTGTCCAATCAGTGCACGCATTTGTCAATGTTATGTAAGTCTGAAATCTCCAATCCGCCTTGAGCAAGCGCGGTGATCAATGCTTGTGCCTTCTCTGTATAAGAAGATGCCTTTGCCCTATATAGGTAATTAGCCTATAACAGTGATAGTTTAGTCGGGAAAATACTGGTATTCATACGTGAAAAGCTTAGGCAGATTGATTGATTGATTTTGGCTGGGACACAGGCCATATTCTACCACGCGGGCCCAGTGCGGGTTGCCGTTGACCTGCAGTGGGACAATTACATGCTAGTATCACACTATTTCACACTAATATTATAAAGGCGAAAGTTTGTGAGTGTGTGAGTGTGTGTGGGGTTATTAACATATAGACTACTTTTTATCCCGATATTCCCATGGGATCGAAACTTATGCGGGTGAAACCGCGGGGCGCAGCTAGTTATATCTAAAAGAGAATCGAACTCATCCCAATACACAAATACCACATTTTAATATCGTTGACATAACAACGACAACTACTACCAACAACAACAACAACGTGTTAGTCGTGTGTTGTTGGTGTGTGTGTGTGTCATAACAACGTGTTGTTGTTTCATAATTTTTGTTTATGTTCTTTATTGCGTCATGTTTACCGCAAATAAATGTAAGTATTTTCTTTCATTTCTTTCTTTAAATAACCAACATATCATCCAATTAGTCACGAAGGAACAAAATAATTAAAGTATCGAACGCGCTGTACCCAATTATTCCATAATAACCTCCACGAATTACGTGTAATACTGTGCCACGGTAATCGTCGCGTGGCTTTAAAATAATGTAATCGCTTTGACATTTCGGAGGACATACGTGAGCCTTTGAATTCACCTGTTGAGATCTGTTTGTAGTTATGTTCGGTTAATTAAAAAAAAAAAAATTAAAGAAAAAAAAAAAATAGTAAATTTTAGTGCTGTCTGAAACCACTGCGACTAAAAAATATGGCTTATTAGTCGATTAGATAAAGATAGACCTAGATATCGCAAGTATCACAATCTGAATGAAAAGCAAACGTGCCATTTTTGAACTACCTACTACACACGTCACAGGTACTATTTAGTGATGGGAAAATCAAATCTATTCAAAGACGAAAGCCGCGTGTTCCACAACCCAGTTACTGGGTAATACGATATCCTTTGGTAAGACTGGTTGTCAGACTTTCGGGCTTCTGACTATCCGTAACGACTGTCAAAGATCCACGAATGACAGCCGGGAGTCCCGGCTGTCATTCGTGGATCTTTGACAGTCTTCCCGGCCCGGGACCAACGGCTTAACTTGCTTTCCGAGGCACGGAAGGGTCACGGTATGTAAAGATGGTAACCATCAGATAAAAACAAAAAATAAAGATCAAATAAAAAGTGGTATTCAGCTGCTTCCGATGAGACTGGAACCCGACGCCAAAATAGTTGGGAAAAGGCTCGGCAGATTTCATGGATAATTTTTAGACGGTTTTACCTTCCTGAGCCATCACGCAACCGACACAGTTTTACACAATTTAATATAATAATAATTAAAGCTTATTGCAGACATCACAATACCTAATTATTGCATTTCCTTCGACAGATCTTTACCATGGGCTGTTAAAAGTTTATTCTGTCATTCAGGCCCCACGCTACCTTTTAAACTCACGGATTAAATTTATATTATGTTCAGTAATTTTGCCATATAAATTTACACATGACGATACATCAAGGGATATTTCCAGTTTGGGCAGACCTCTCATTGATAAGCTTTTTGTATAATGAGAAGTCAACTTATACTGGAAATGTATAGCTTGATATGTCGTCGTGCGTACCAAAGAAACGCACTTATCCCATTATCCCATTTATAAGGACACACTTCAACTTTCCAACCCCAAAGCCTACATTAACTACAATAAAACCATCAGATATGGAAGTCTGAAGTTCTATTGCTATGATTATCTCCATGACTACACACAGACGACCGGCGAACACCTGACGAACTCGTCAAACTTTTGTAATAGAATCGACGGAACTTGCAGGGACAGAACTCGCTGTAGACTGATAGAGGAATAGACAGGGCAACATTTTGACAGTTTTTTTTTTAAGGTGAATGGATAGTGGTAGACCGCGAAATTCAAATTTTCTTACGTTTTTTGCAATTTGCAGGTCAGTGTCAGATTATATCTTGATCAAAATATGATTCGCGACTGGGCATTTTTTGAGGTGGGAAAAAACCATTGAACTCGCGCCACTGTTACCGTAAGCGACAACGCGCGTGTTTTGTTTATAAGACGATTAAAAAAATACTGGCTTCGGATGTGTTCAGCTGTTCTCGGGATGTACTCGGTTTTAATGTATATCCGATATGTCAGTGAGTGATGGCAAAGTATTCTGTTTGTGTTTTGTTTTCACTTCTGTCGGCACTCCCGGAGTGTCACTGTTTTTTTTTGCTTATACTGTTATACAAATAATAGGCAAACACCACCCCCAAATTCCGGTGGCGTGGGAAAAGAGTTCCTGGAGAACTCTTTTCCCACGCCACCTCGAATCAGCTTTGTCAGCTCTAACTGAATCTTTATGTTCAATCTTCTAGATGCGTGCGCATATTTGGTGCAGGTATAAAAAGCTTTCGTCTGGTTCTGTTTTACTTTATTCTCGGCTATTGAGTTAAAAATATACCTACTGTATCAATCAACTTAGCCAATCGCAGTCCACTATTGGACATAGGCCTCTTCCAGTCTGCGTCACAACACCCTGACCTCCGCCTTCCGCATCCAGTCTGTCCCAGCCACCGTCTTTAGGTCGTCAGTGCATCTAGCTGGGGGCGTCCCTCACTACGCTTGCCGATACGCGGTCTCCACTCCAGGAATCATCTGCACCAATGCTAGTGGTCCTTCGACAAACGGCCAGTCAAACTGCCCCATCAGTTTGCTTACTCTGCAAGCTATGTCGATACCTACGGTATACTTTTTAAATAGGGACAGTTAGTATAATTATGCAGTTATAAATGATTCTTGGACTCATGCACGCTTAAAAACATTGTTTCTTTGAACAAATGCTAAAGCTCAACTTAAGTCCAGCTCAAGTGCTTACATAAGTAAGAATTGGTTATTGTAGGCTGAAAGTGTTACAAAATTTGTAAAGAGGATTTTGTGGTTTCCTCTTCTTAAAGAAAACCTTTATACAGCGTGTATCAGAAATGCGTGGTCATATTTAAGGGTGTGCCCTTCAAACTGAGATTTTTTTTTCAGTTACTAGCAGCGCCCCGCGGTTTCACCCGCGTAAGTTTCGATCCCGTGCGAATATCGGGATAAAAAGTATCCTATGTGTTAATCCAGAAAATGTTCTATCTATGTGCCAATTTTCATGCTAATTTGTTCAACGGTTTACGCGTGATGGAGTAACAAACATCCAAACATCTTCACAAGTTTTCACATTTATATTAGTAGTTCAGTATTTTAATATTAGTAGGATTCCGTACAAAACTTAAATTTTTATAGTCTGTATTACACTCTTAAATTAATATGAACACACATTTCTGATGTTTAATCAAAAGGAAAGTAGAAATCTTTCCCCAATAGTATTTTTTTGACTTGTCTACATATTCAAAGCTCTGTGCCCAAGCTCAGTATAGGACAAAGTTGTTTAATCGCCAGTTGATAGGCTGTGCCGTGTCATGGGGTGCCTGGCTCCCCCCCACTTCTATGCACACTTAATTGACGCTGTTGATTAGCAGAGACTTAGAAATTAGATATCACAGATTGAAGATCTAAATTAAAAGATTTTAAGTTTCATTGATGGTAGCTTGGATTGAGGATTTTGTGAACTGAATTTGCAAGTTTACAAGTAACGGGTTATAAGTCTTTTCTCTAGGGTTGAAAAAAAATTGATCTTCTAACCTCCCAAATAGAAGAGAATTCCATAACGTTAACGGGACAAAGAAGGGTAATGGAAATTAGCTACGCCCATAGAAGGACAGATGCAATTTTTTGGATCCCTACGCATCTTCCAAGGGATGACTGTCTAGCTAGATAGATACCAATGGTAAATATATTTTAGAAGACAAGAAGCCTTTGGATTGGATCATCATTCATTAAGAATTTTCTAACTAAAGAGACAGCTGTGCTGTTGGGAAGTTTGTTGCGCCACTTCTTCTTCTTCTTCTTCTTTGAAGAAGAAGTGGCGTGGGAAGAGGAAGTGATGAAGGCCGGGTGTTTTGGGGGACTGTCAGTAATTTTGACGTTCGAAAAGTGCTGATTCTCAGCCTAATTTGAATAACTGACTTTTGACTTCATTCATATTCTTCTCATTTCAATACAATTTCATTCAAGCCTTCTACAAAATGCTAAACTCCTGCCCAAAAATCTATATCGTGTCCTTATAATTATTTTACAACTTTGCGACATAAATATCGAAAGTGTCTAATTGGCGTTACCCTCTTTGTTTTAAAACACACATTATTTCCCTTGGGAAGACAAAAGTCGCGGATTTCATAACTCAATAATAACCCGCTGTTTACCCGTCGCAGGAGGTAATTATATAGAGACGTGATTTCGTACGGGAAGCTCGAATTAATATCAATGTTCTTGGGCCTAGGATTTAGGGATGTGCTGAGGAGATACCGATACTTTGGTCGATATTTAGATGAATGTTGGTTGTTTTGTAGAATTTTGAATGTAACTATCTAATAAAAACAGACACTTTAAAATAAAACTAAAGTTACTAGGTAGGTACGATGTCTATTTGTACCTACTAACTTTTTTAACTAAAAATTTTTATTTTTAAGTAGGATGGAACTTCACACAGGTCTTGTCAATACTCCAATTTCACTGTTAGTAGGTTTTATTGATGTGAGAACATAGGTACATTCTACCGCTATTATACAGTGTGAGTCTTCATAATGTGCACATATCGAAATGAGGGAAACTAAGCTTAATTTTATCGACGGAAAAATATTTTAAAAAACCTAAAAAAAAAAATTGTAGCATTTTTTAAATTCTTTTTCGCTGCTGTGACCCCTGTGTAAACAATCGCCCCTCAATTGAGAATTATGGTTTTTTTTCAACAAAAATCTGATAATTATTTTTTCATAAATTTTTACAATAATTGTAAAATTACTCAATAAAAGCCCCGATTACCTACCCTTTTTGATTACTTTAAATTATTCTCCATCGTATCAGATTTCTAAACGTAAAAATATCATGTTTAAAACTCAATGACAACATTTCCTATCAACTGTTAAAGAAAGGCCTTGCAATCACCATACTTTAGTAGGTAGGTAAAGATCCTTTTAAATATTTTTTTATTTTTTCAAATATTTTTTCCGTGGATAAAATTAAGCTATGTTTCCCTCATTTCGTTATGTGCACATTATAAAGACTCACACTGTATTACAAAATTATTCGACTTCCAAATGGTGACTTTTAAGATCATCAGCTAACGAAATTATCGACAAAAACATCATTCGATAATCAAAACACCGATCCCATCACTACCCTTAAGAAAATGAAGACAAATGCTAACGCCAGCGGAGGGGTCCGGGTTCGATCTCAGACGGGGCATGACAAACTGTCTATGACATACATAATTTTGTAACGGCTTCATTATTTAGTCATGAACAGGGGGGAACCCTGTTTAGGAAGGATATTTTGTACTAATCAATGTCACTTAAGTGCGATAAAGTTACCTTTAATATCTTTGTTTTCATAGAAGGTTGTTTTATTTTTGGGGAATTTGGAATTTAATATCACATTAATATTATAAAGGCGAAATTTTGTGAGTGTGTTTTTATGTTTGTAACTTCTTCACGCACAAACGGCTTAACATATTTAGATAAAATTTGGCACACAGATAGTTTAGAACCATTATTAACACATAGGGTACTTTTTATCCCAATATTCCTACGGGATAGAGACTTATGCGGGTGAAACCGCGGGGCGCAGCTAGTTGTAAATATTTTACATTACCCCTTCGTGGCTCGGAAAGCACGTTAAGAACCTCTTTCTTTGACAGTCGTTACAGGTTGTTAGAAGCCCCAAAGTCAGACAACCAGTCTTATCAAGGGGTACCCAGTCACTGGTATAGGTCAGATAGGCAGTCACTCCACGTAAAATAGGTACTCGTATTCAGCTGCATTCGGTTAGACTGGATGCCGATCCCATGAAAACAGATGCTTCAATCAAAATGAGCATGAAACTAAGAAATACATTAAAATTAACAAACTCACACGGCTGCCACATAACAACAAATAAAAAGCTTCACAAAAAGCTTTACAGTAAAATATTAGACAGCAAACCATGTAGGTAATAAATATGTTTAACAATTAACATAGTTACACGATGTAAGAGATACGTAACGAGGTTGTTCACTAATGAGCTAATTAGCAAAGCGTAGCTTGACAAGTCTGTGAAATGCTACGAAGTAGAGACGCCAGCACATCAAGCTACTACAATCTGTCAAATTTCTTTAATAGATTTTCAACTTTATCGCTAAAGCATGAGGTTCAAAGTTGATTGGGAAAATTTGACAGTTTCAGGTGGCTTGATTTTCTGGCGTCTGTACATGAAGATAAAATGAACGAATTTATTTTAATAATTAATTTTAACTTCAATCATTTCTGTCAACAATGACTTAGGGTTAAATTAAAAAAGTTTTACATAGTACTTTCTTACATGTAACACACTAACAGTAGCACAATGGCGTTCATATTGGCAGTTCGACAACATTCATTGCGTTATTTACGTTGTTGAGCAGATAAACTTTTCAAACATATGAATCAATGGATTAGCTATATCCTTCAAAATGATTCAGATTTTGATCGAAAGTGTGTGACGCAATTAGGACGCTGTTTTAATTCGATCCGATCGTGAAATCTATGAACTTTTTACCTGACGTGAAAATGTAAAGAACGTAGCGGTGGCGTTTTGTAATTAGTTTCTGCTTTTCCCCAAGGGAAGAATACGTTAGTTTATGTACCTATGTATGTATGAAACTAATTTTGAGACCCAGCCACTAGATGTGTTCGTCTGGGTTTGTGATTTTTTAATACTAACCTATGTAACGATAGAGAAAGAACACAAACATAAAAACTTTTTTGCAAAAAAAAAAACAACTGACTTCAATAAAAAATCACTACAAAGTGATAAATAACTTTAATTTTGGAAGTCGGTGTCGTTGGTTCCGGCCGCATTTTCGTTTTTGACACCGACTTCCGAAATTAAAGTTCACAACATTAGTGCATTGATGAATTGAAGAGAATCATCAAAATTCGCATAGAAATGCCGGAGATGCAGTACATTTATGCATATAACTTCGTACATAAGAATAATTACCTAATGTATTATATACTAAAGCCTTCCTGAAAGTATGTAGAACACATTGATGAAAGAATTATCAAAATCGCTTTATTGGTTTTTTAAAAAATCTCGGACTTCCACACATACATACATACTTACATACGAGTCGAATACAAAACCTCCTTTTTTGAAGTCCGTTAAAAAGAAGAAGTTGGGGGAAATATGCGTCATGCATCCACCCTAAACGGCCATCGCTCAGCATAATGCTTCGACCCTAAGCGAGGCAGAGCCCCAGCGCTGGCTTTCAGCGACATCATATAAATTACTGACGTTTTTTTTCTTTGTATCATATGAGTTTTATACGCTGGTTTAAGTTTTTTTTTTCGTTCTGGAAGCTTGTTAACCTTTAACAAGACAAAAGCTAAGTGTTAGCACTCATTTTCCATTACAAAAATATTAGCAGACAAAAATTTCAAATGTAAATTTTTAACCCTTGTCGCTTAAAATAATGACCGCATACGCCTTTGGAAATTCTTTTCAAATAGCTTAAACACTTAAAGACGGTAATTTGTACCAAAACATCGAAACAATCCATAACGACCATTTTCTAAGACCCCTAAATTGACTAACTTTGATTCAGAAGGGGGGTCAAGTAATTCTGGAATATTGCGTCGGTAGTCATAAAATTATAAATTCTACTAAATATGTCATAGCCGCAGGAAAGCCATTTCTTAGATTTGAATATTTAACAGGTCGTTAAAGTATTAAAATTCAAGGTCTTCGAAGGTCCCAAATTGTTGAATTATGAAAGATAAGGGCCTTCTGTAAGTTATTCAGATTGGTGAGTTAGAAACATGTCGTTAGATATTCTAATTTTATAGAAAGAACTCTTACAAAATTTTACTTTGATGAACTCTTTTTGACCAAATCTTATAAATAATTATAAATATTCTGCCGCAAAGTAGTTTTGCTGCGTTCCTTTTTGCTTTTTTTTTTCGAACATGAGTCAGCTTTGTCTTTGGTTTGGCAACACATTTGGGATGACTCTTGTATTGCAGATGTGCATAGGCAGCAATTACTGCTTCTCATGTGTCATCAGGACCTTCAACTATGACCACTTAACGATTCCTTGCTTCGAAATCACGTCCTTAGTTAATCACGACATATTCTGCTATTAACCCATTATTATCTATGACACAATGGCGTGGATTGAACGGTCAAAATACATATTGTCCTTACGGTTGACATTTCGATTTCTTGCCGTTAACAAGACACGATATTGACGTGGCTTGCACGTGGTAAGATTTCGCGGGGAATGATACAGAATTACGGTTGACTGGCTGGCAACTGTCAAGAAATAAAACAGAAATAAATCTACACTTCCAGCCTTATCTTCTATAGGTGTCGCTTCTAGCAACGGAGAAAGAAGTCGTTGATAAGTGATTTTATTTCTGTAAGCAGATTTGTATATACAAACACTTTTACACGTCAATCTAAATATATAAAACTCAAAGGTGACTGACTGACTGACCTAGTGATCTATCAACGCACAGCCCAAACCACTGGAGGGATCGGGCTGAAATTTGGCATGCAGGTACCTAGATGTTATGACGTAGGCATCCGCTAAGAAAGGATTTTTTGAAATTCCACCCCTAAGAGGGTGAATGGGGGGAGGGTGAAATTTCACGCGGACGAAGTCGCGGGCGGAAGCTAGTTATATATTTTTTTAAACTAGACGAGGTTTGCGTTTCCTATCTGACTACTCTGAGAAGAAAGGCCGAAACAAACTCAGATGTCACATTCTCTTTTAAAATCCAGACATAATCTTGGTCATATCATTTGAAGACCGTGTAGATTGGTGTCTGGAATGGTCGTTTGAGAAAAGAACCACACAGATTGAGTGGACCTGTACACTCAGTGCAGGCGATGATGAACCTAATACATAATCTATATTCAAAACAGAATACAATAATAGTCTATTGCCAAATGACGCAACCTATTTGGATCACAAGCATTGTCCAAAGCCGAGGATCAAACGTGTAGTCAAATTGTGATTTACTTCTACAAACATAATTTATGCGTCTAGTTGTAGTAACATAAAGCTAATCGTTTGTAACGCAGTTGAATAGTTAACTATTTTGTAGAATCGGAGCAAAATAATAGACATCAAAAAGCAACGTTATGGGAAACGTAGTCAGAAACCCGAAAGTCTGACCACCAGTCTTACCAAGAGGTATCGTATTATTCAGTAACTGGGTGATGGAGGTGAGATGGGCAGTCGCTTAATGTAAAATACTGGTATTTAGCTGCATCCGGTTAGACTGGAAGCCGACCCCAGCATAGTTGGGAAAGGGCTAGGCAAATTGAAAAAGCAACGTAAAGATGAGAGAGTAATGATATTAAAGAAAGCGCTAGAATATATAGTAAACGTGCGCAGTACTGCACATCCCCACCCTATTTCAAGTTAAACACATATCAACATTATTTTAATAACAAATTAAGTTGATTTCAGACTGACTAGCACTATTGAAAAAGTTATAAAAATATTAGAAGTTGTAGCGTAAACTGAACTTTATTGTGTAGGAATTAAAGTTATTTTTCCATTAATTCATATTTGTTTACATTTTTGGCAAATAAATTGCGAACGCAGATTAGATATTTTACTGCTTTAACTGCAATAAAGGAGGAATCAATTTTATTTCAATGGCTAAAAGAAGAATGATGATAATATTGGGCTGCACAATACTATAAGATACTAGACTATGGAGTTTCTTGCCCGTTTTTCTCCATAGGTACCTACTACGCTTTGGAATATGCAACTACCTTCATATTTCTGACTGACCGACTCCTTGACAATACAAAAGCGTGTATTCCGGGAATTGGTTATTTTCTTTCGCGATTGTCCCACTGATTTTGTTGGTGGGACGAAGGGGAATAATTTTTTTTGAGTCCCATTGATCCCACCAAATAATTTTTCAAAAGTGCCTGTAAATGGTTTAATTGAAATAAATGGTTTGAGTTTGACTATTACCAGTAGCAGGCCACCCATTATATCAAACTACGAGATATTTTTTAAGCTTGACAATGATGTGGCTGTCGTCTCTCGTAATAATCTCTCAGTAGCTTTTCTCACCAAACGGTTATCTAACCGTACTAAAAACGATTTCTTATTTTGATCGACTACTTACTACAGGGGTTCCAGTGTCAATTTCACAATCACATTTCAAACCAAATTGGTTTCAATGAAAATGGACTGTAAAGGACTGCTGCACACGAATCCCATTAACATTCGGAAGCCGACCACGACCTAACACAACACACGATAACCGACACACAGTTCCCAGTTATCCGTAATAAACCGTTTGGGGACCAATCAAGCCACATCAAAGGGTGCAATAACCATTGGGCTCAATCGACGGAGGACCAATTACAATGTTAAAAGCGCTTGCGCCGCGGGGCACACATGGGAATGAGAACAGAATTTGAATTTGAAATTTCGGGACCAATTTACCTTGAGGTGTAAGGCGACAGATACCAAAACGTAGTGCAGGGAAAGGAGTGATCACAATTTTGTAGTATATGTAAGTACAGAGAATAAGAGAAGCAATCCTATCTTAATATTATAAATGCGAAAGTAAGTTTGTTGGTTACCTTTTCACGCCTAAACCACTGACCTGATCATCCTGTAATTTTGCATATACGTTGTCGGGTGTACGGAAACGGACATAGGGTACCTTTCATCCCGAAAAAAAGTGCTGTTTCCAAGGAAAACAACCTTTCAAACAGGATCGACACTTATGCGGGTGAAACCGCGGGGCGCTGCTAGTAATACATATTTATTGAAATACGTTTTTCAGTCTACCTAATTGTCTGTACTGCCTGCTACTTTTTAAGTCAATATTATTATTTTTTAAACTGAAGAATCTGGTGGAAGTGAATCACGATCTTTACTCAACCGTTCTCGTCTAATTCTATACCTTTAAATATATTTATTATTTTTCTTAAAATCCTACTGTATGGATTTTAGTTTTCTACATTGTATTGCATATTATATTATATTGCATTGATTTGTAGAAAACCGGTGGGTACCGGTAGACCGGTAATCCGGTAGGATTATACGGTAATAACTCTGCTTTGCAAATATTAGAAAGGTATAAAATTTTGTACAAAGACCATTTTTTAATATATTAAATGCACCACCTATTGTTCTGTTTTTCAAAAATATACTATGTTGGAGTCACAATATTAATACCGGGTCGCGTCGCGCATCTCCCGAGGGGTTTCTAAATCATCCGTCCCTGTCGCTCCCTTGCGCCCGGCGCTAACTTGCACATCATAGTGAGGATAAGACTGAGAAATATATTATTAATTATAGCACAGTGTGACCTAAGCCCGCACTTAAGTCACGCTTTTGTGTGACTTAAGTAGTCCATTTTTACACAGAAAAGCGTGACTTAGGTGCTGGTTTAGGTCACACGAGCTATAAAATAGTATTCGATACGAGTGACTTAAGTAGTCCAAATTAGCGCCCGTGCATATCCAGGGTCACATGTATCGTAATGTGCTATTATTGTTATGACTCATAGTAGAAGAAATGCGGTAATTTTTATAGAATTTTCCCGCGAAGCGGAGAGACCAGTTTGTGATCGATCAAAAATTAACTTATTATATTCAACTACTCATTCAGGTTCTACCCGCGATAGTAACAATGTCGTCCGCCCACCTCGCCGCCGAACGACCGACATTTCGTCTTCCAGTCCTTGGACGCCACTTGGTCACTGCCATAGTGTCTAAACACAATATGCCGAAGGTACGCGAAGTTCGGCATGATTACGCCTGCAATGCTATTTGAATTACTGACGACACATTATGCCGAAATTACGTTGCGTTATAGCGTAGATACAGCCGAACTTTTTTTGTTGGGCGTAAGTTCACCGGAAATTCTGCGGCAACGTATTCTGTAGAGCACACATTGTACGCGACCGAAGTTCGGTTCGATTGCCGACAAAGATCCGGGGTGGGGGGAGCAGCGGAAGGCAGGCATGCCCGCGCCCCGCGTGTGCGCAACTGAATTTCTGCATCGAACGTAAAATTACCCGCGGAACTTCGTTCGCGTACCTTCGGCATAGTGTGTTTTGACACTAACTCCATCTGTCATCACTGCGCTTTGCCTTGGATCTCGCTACCCGCGATAAATCCAGTACAGTCATTAGCTATCGGATACTTAGCATTATTTTTAAACTATGCTCCTTTTAACCATTCCTTGAGGTGTATCCACACAAGCCTAGCGAAGCCGTAGCGCCCCCGGTAACATTCGCTTTACGGTGTAATTTTTCTTATGTTATTTATTTATTTATTACGTTGTGAGTGATCTATATCACGTCATATCTTACACTCTTGTAAATGGGCCAGCATTTATTCAGAGCCGCGCCGCAGTGTTCATGTGGTAAGTCTTTTACTTTCGTTTGTGCTGATAGATTCGTAATTGTTTCAGGTTTGTATTTTTTGGTTGCGGTTCAGGGAAGATGGAAGTATGACTCGTATTAAACTTTTAGGTATAAGTAAATCAGAAACCAGCATTCTATACGTCCACAGAAGCCGATGTAAAATAAGATAATTAAAGCCTGAAGAAGCCCATTCAAAAGTTTTCATTTCACGTGGTAAAAAGATATCATTGCTGAAAACTAGATACAATATAGTTAGAAAAAGGGTAGGCAGATGATGAAGAAAATGGTGAATTTAGTTAAAAACTGACTACGGATAACAGCATACCAACAAATCTCCCAGACTATCAGACGACGCAACTAAAGAAATATATTTAGCCCTTAAAATAATAGACAATTACACTAAAACTATAAACTTTACGATCCCATAACAGAATCCATAATGGAAATAATGACAAAACCTCAGTAACTTTGCAATTTACCTCCTACCACCGCTAGAAAACATTTGAAAAATAACTTTTAACTCGTAAAATAAAAGATGAGACTTCAGGCTTTAGGCTTTTTAATAAATATGGTAGCAAAATAATGGGCAAAGGCTTTAAAACATAGTTTTAACTCAAGTGACATTTATGTTGTGGGTGATATATCTGTGTTTAAGTTGGCCATAGATAAGTAATGTTAAGAGAAGATGAGGGACGGTAATAAGACGCGGTAGGCAAATTGGTACTTTTGCTCAAATTCCTGAGGCCCAGTGGTTTTAAATAGAATTTGAAGTGTGATATATGATGCAGGCACCTTGTCAGTTTCAGTGTCGCATGTGACATTAAAAAAAATCTTTATTTAATTTTGTAAATCCTGAAACTTTTATTTTCTTTTGACTGTACTTACCTGAATGTGGATAAGACAGAGATTAAAACAGAAGACGAACTAACAGGGGATCGAGGAGGGGGGGGGGGGGTGGAGGGGGTTATAATTATTAGAGGGGGGATAATTATTATTCGTGGAATAAAATTGACATCTGACAGTTTTTGTATGGAGGACTGTCAAAAATTCAAAATTATTCCTCCGATAAAATTATCTGGCGTTGAAGAAATCAGCCTTTTTTTTTTGGGTGGTTAATCATCAAATGGGAAAAATCACCGCTTTGTGCGGAGCGGGAGTGTCAGACTCTTATTGACTAAAACCCACCCGTGTTCCTTCAGTTGCCTGTGCCAGGGGCCACGGTATCTCTTTCGAACAACCCGCGACCCTGGCGGGCATCGGCCCTAGTGGACCCCGTCAGTTAGTGCTGACATCTCCTTGAGGCGGCCCTTAGAAGAAACTCAAACTCAAAGCATTTATTTCAATTAAACCTTGTACAGGCACTTTTGAATTGTCAAGATCTTTTAGGACACTTCTAAACGTCAATATTTTAAAAGTAAATGGCGCCGGCTTTTCCTAGCTGCCTGATACCTGAGAAGAAATGCCGAAACAAAATCTGTCTGATCTCTTTAAAAAATTAGATTTTTCTATTTCGTATAACTTGTTAAGTATTTGGAATAGGGATTTAACATTTTGGTATACCTATGTTTTTGACTCTTTAGTATGTAAAAGGAATATATATGTAAAAAGAATTTATATGTAAAAGGAATACACGATTCAATGAATTTTTATCGATAAAGAACTTTCGCGCATGTTCTCTCACTCGCACTCGCGTCATGTCACCATTTGGTTCCTAAAAAATCTTACTGCGCAGCCTTCTGCGCAAAGTTTAGGCCAGCCAAGTTACATCGGTCGTATTGTAGGTTTTCGAGGATTTTAGATTTTCGAGATAGCCCCTTAAAATCCAAACATTACCTATATTAGTGATTCTGATTACATCACTCGTCCATTTAATCTACATTTCCCCAACACCTTTGCTAATAACATCAAAGAAGGAACGCCCGAACGATAAATAAAACTAAACAGATGTTAACTAAAGCGTGGATTGTACATCTGCAAGTTCATACAAAACAATAGACTATTGTTGTTATTTTTTAGTTCATCAGTGACTTACTGTTACAACGCGGCGTGGAAATGAATTATCTTCCGAGTGTACTCCAAATCGAAGCTGCATCTGCCGTAGTGAAGGGAAGTTATCGATAAAAGGGAGAAAAGAATCGAGAGTGAACGAAGCTACGATAAAATCAATGTTAGGTTGTATGACTCATCACTGTGACTAAAAATAAATCAAGAAAAACGTAAAAGTTGAAAATGAAAAGATTTAGAGCGCGTTTGTACATAATCACTGTAATTTGTTTATAATTGCCTCAATCATTTTTTAATTAAATAAAACCGCTTAGTCTCGATTTCATTTTTTACTTTGCTATACTTCAGTGTAGTCTAGCAAAAGGTAGTTAGTTAGCTACATACTTACTTTTATGTTTGATACTTGATTGATTAACAAAGCTTTTTAGTGTATCAAGTCAACAAACCTATAAAAAAAAACATATTTTTCGTCTAAAATATTGTAGGTAGGTACACGCGACAACATATCAAGCTATACATTTCCAGTTTTAGCTGATCTCGAATTGTATAGGCTTTCGGTACTCTGTATGTCTGTTTATACTGGAAAAGTACAGCTTGATATGATGACATGCGTACTAGCAAAATCATACAAACAGAGCTTTACTTCTAGGCCTTTATTTCCTCATCTATCGATATGTCCACGATCGACACATGCACACCCCAAATCAATCGCAACCGTAGCCCGAGTTTTTTACAGTTTGTTAGTAGTTTTGATATTTTTTATCCTTTTTGCCCCTTTCGAGGATTCATTTTGGACAATAAAATGACCGCAGATGTAACCGGCAGGTGTTGCCACGCCAATAATGAAGGAATCGCACTCAATCGGGCTCGCTATTATATTTTTATGGGTATAAAAGTTTATGCATGGTCATTTTATTTGGTGGTTAAGAATTTTCGTGGTTTGTTATACTAATTATTTTCTTTAGCAGATGCTTGAGTGTTGTTTTATTTCGGAGGTGAATAGTTATTATTTTGAAGTCTGTAATCTCGTTTCAGTGAAGGTGAATTCCCAGTCGATCATAATTACTTATTCATTTGTTATCGTGTTTAATCATTTCTTTCGTCGTCGATTTTTCTTTGATATTCTGTGAAAAATTTGGCTTTGTTCACTTTTTATGAGCTGTTAAAGAAAGAATGAAAGAAAATATTAAGTATATTTATTGGGACTCGTATAAGAAAATCACAAACTAAACTAAACACAATCATAGAAACATAAAAAAAACTGGCCAAGTGCGAGTCGGACTCGTACACGAAGGGTTCGAAGTCTTAGTAATAGGGTCCAGTTTTTACCCTTTGGGTACGGAACCCTAAAAATAAAAGAAGTAAAGTAGAAGGTAAAGAAGAAGGTAGGTACTTACTTTTTTTTTTATACAAAGTGTTAAAAAATTAACCTGACAAACTTTAAGAGGTGCTTCAGACCATCGAACTGAACAACTTTCACTATGGGACCAACTCTGAAATCACGAAAAAAAATCCGCTGTTTCATACATTTTGGTCAAGTAGGTATTGAATTTTTGTATGTAACAGCTGATTTTTTTCCGTGATTTCAGAATTGGTCCCATAGTGAAAGTTGTTCAGTTCGATGGTCTAAAGCACCTCTTAAAGTTTGTCAGGTTAATTTTTTAACACCTTATATATCTGCAGGCTGCCTGGCTGGCGGGACGCGCAAACTGTAATCATGAATTCAGTATATACATGATTTTCCCTAGCGAAGAAATTTTGCGTCGGATATAAATGTGCGAGTCAGACTCGCGCATCGAGGGTTCCGTACAAATTTGTAGAGTAACTACAAAATGGTTTTCGGATTTTTTCCTTTACTTGTGCTACACGACATTACATAATCAGCCTATAATGTTCCCACTGCTGGGACACAGGCCTCCTCTTGGTGAGAGGGAGTGGGCCATAATCCACCACGCGGGCCCAGTGCGGGTTGGCACTACACGACATTGCTTCTTGCCAAATTTCATGATTCTAGGTCAACGAGAAGTACCCTATAAGTTTTGATTCCCTTGCGAGTATCTTATTATGCGGCATAAACGAAACATAAACGCCCGTATCATTTGATTGCGTTGACTTAGAAGTTTGATTTTTTCACTGCTTCAAGGGATTGCAGCCCTGTGTATTTGATATGAATTTCAACTTGATAACTCCACGTGTTCCTGAGAAAAAGGGTCTTGATAGACGGACAGATAGACAGACAACGATCTTATAAAGGTTCCCTTTTGAGGTACGGAACCCTAAAAATAGCTGTTTATTAGAAAAGTGCAATACTTAAGTGATGAACATTAATGGAACAGCAATTTTTTTTTTTGGAAAATTTCAACTTTAGGGGTTTCAGAATCATGTCCTGAATCTATGGTAACAGTTTGCGCTTCGACGTCCCAGCCAGGGTTGTAAAATTTAAAATAGCAATAATTATTATCAATTTATAGGAAATCAAAAGTCCAAATAACTAAATATTATAATGTTGAAACAAAATAGGAAGCATAACAAAATACTTTTCGGTAGGTACTTACCTCTAAGTAGATACAAGTGCTACTGATTCCATTCCACAAACGTACGACACTAACAGTTCCCATAAGTATAATAAAGTAGTATCCATTACATTTTATCTAAATAAAAACACGTAATTAAATGCAAATAAGGACGGGCTGACAGAATGTCGATATAATTCAAGACGTTTTATCGACTATCGACAGTTTGCGTGTGGACTTATCAAGTTTATGGTTGTTCGTGTGAACGGTCTATCGCTGGAAGTAAGTCAACGTCGCGCTAATTGTGTCGCTGTGACGACTTGTGACGATATATCGATAGTTTCTGACGATATACTGACGCAACTTGATACTTGTAAATGATTACTCGGGCTTTTGTGAGCGTTTTTTTGCGTGTTAATTATTGATAAGTAACTTACATCTTAATTAAGTTACGTCTGTCTTTCGTTATTTGTTATCTGCTTGTCTTTTTTAAGCCAAAAAAAGACGCCTACGAAAATTTTAATTGACACGTGTCGCTCTTTTCGTTACGTTCCTCATTTGATAACACTTAATGAAACCGATCTTCTAGAAGTGTTAAAATATCACGCAAATAAGGTAGAACATTCTTAAGCCACCTTTTCCAAACAGCATAGTATCAAGAATGTCTGATCAAAGTATCGATATTTTGAACTGTAGCGTTACAAAATGTTTTATTAAATTCATAACTGCATCAGCACTATTATTCCATTCATTGAACCTATATAATAATAATGCTCTTTTATTAATGTTTCATCGTTTGAGATTGCACAAAATATCGAAGAAAACCATTATACACTTGTTTAGGTCAGTCATACCGTAAATTAAGGGAGTTTCCTACCATCCATTATAACTATAACATTTAACCTACTTTCGAATCGTGAGACAAATTTATTATTATTTGCAAAATTAATATGCGGCACTTATCAAATGCGGTAAGGTGTGAGAATGTCGCCTGCGATAGTGCAACACTACTATAAATTACGAAACTTCATGTCAATTTAAAAACAATCTTATTTCATAGGAATAAGGAACATAATAATTTAGCAGGCATGAATGTCATAAGTTTGCAGAATGTTATCAGTCACCAATGAACAAACCGATCTACAAATCCCTAAACAAAATTCTACACAAGAAACAACCTTACCAGGTACCATATAAGGGTCACAAAAACGATATCAATTCAAAAGTACAGTTGGCAACATAATTATCGAGTCACGTGACAAGATTGATGCATGTCAGCCCGTCACGTCTGTCCATATCTTCACGCTAAGTGCTTGAGATGCCGACCAGAATGCAAATGAAGTCGTCCCAGTATAAATATAAGAGCACTTTACACATGTTTATGATATTGTTGTTATCTTTACATGAAAGTGTATCTGTCAAAACAATTTATTTATGCACCGTTTGGGCATCGGGGTAGGAAGTAGATGACCTAGTTTTGGAATTGAACAGACGGACGATGGGCGATGGTCCTAAGATGAAGTGCGTGCAAGGTGCAGCATTAGCAGAGTTTGGATTGGATATAAAAGGAAAATGAAGTACCGGGTACTGTAACACCACTTTATTATTGGGCTTCGTTGATATCGATGACGGTGTTTACTTGTTCGTTTTTCGACGTGCAAAATGGTATTGTTAAAATGGCTGGTCAGACATGGATTCAAGTGGCACAGGAACTAAGAGGAATGGCACATATTTATGGGAGGCCTATAAATCCCGGCAATGCTATATGAAAAACTGTTCAAAAATTCTTCTAAACCTACATAATAATGTATGTTGTATAAACAAATGGATGGAAAGACCTTGCAAGCAGAAATTGAAGCATGCTGCCTACATATCAATGAAAAAGCATTCATAAAAGACCCCTATCTCAAATCTCATCAAGATTAGGTACCCATATCTCAAGATCCGATTATATCTATCTCACTTTCTGATTGACCGTCAAACGCACTTATGGTATCAACAAACCCCTTATCACCTTCGTTCACAACCTACATTTTACTCTAAAAAAGAACCACATATACCTGCCTCATACAGTCAACATATACATATACGAGTACGTACAGATATGTCTGTTTCACACAAACGCAGTCGGCTTATAAAAATTTATAGCAGATTTTATGTGGTTGGAAAGGGACACACAGACCTTACGCGTTGATTAGTTCCTCGGAATTCTCTCAGAGAAGAAACAGCATGGTCAGAAGCCTATAATTATCTAAAGCGAAACAGTTTTCGGAGAGAAACGATGTTTTAGTTAAACGTTTTTTAAGATCTTGTTTTGATTTGTTACCCAAACATTAGTTGGACATGCAGCTTGATCGATCGGCCAACAATCGGTATGTTGGCAATGAAATATTGGCGATAATTTGTTATGGTCGTGTTGGATTAAAAATGAAATGAGTTTGAGGATTGTGTGAGTTTGTTTGGATATGAATGGCTTATTTTATAGCTGGGGACTGAGATTTTTTGGTAGTTTTATACTGAATGCTGTCAAGGGTTTTGTTTTTGCAGGCTTAGTTTATGTTGAGATGGCACTGTAGGAGCATCTTAAAGACAATCAGTCATATTATAAGCCATTATACATGTTGGTGTCATCAATATATTCGGCGAAGATGCCAGGTATACCTTTCATATGGGTAGGTATTTATCTAACAGAAGTAGGTATGTCATCGGAACCATCCTAGAATTTCCAGCGCTGATAAATGACACCGTATTTTTTATTTAATCACCACTGCTGCACTGCTCTCAAAACGGTGAAGGAAAACATCGTGAGGAAACTGGCTTGCCCTAGTACCAAAAAATTCGAAAACATGTTACATCTACCCACCAGTTTGATGTCACATGCTCTCGAATTTTTTTCACGCGGGCCTAGTTAGGTCCGCGTAAATAATCACCATCATTAAAATGTTATTAATTATCTTTTTCCGTTCGTAATCCTATTCGTCCGTGTGTATAAAATGTGAGGTTGTACCAAAATGGCCGGCTCTCTTGTCATGCTACAATGGGGACTAATTAAGAGCCCTCAGAGTTAATTAGCTCCGAGTTTTTGGTAATGCCATGGAAGTTAAAATTTTGCTTTGTCTTCAGTTATGAATCGGGAGAAGCAATTTGTTTGGTGCATTGAGACAGCGGAGTTTCATGTTTTTGAAATTAGCTTTTCTGAGCTTTGTTCCGTTGTTGTTTTTGATTATTATCAGTAGTTTTAACATTTTTGGAATTATTTGTTTGATTCGATACTAAAGAGAAGTTTTCATCTTACCGTATACGTATTCGTCTTTATCCGGGAGACACGATAGCCCATTGGTGAGGTCACTTGTCACCTGTACATTGTCAGTGTTATTAATTAAGTACTAACATAGGTTAAGATTATTGTTACTAACCCATTGGATCTCTGTTATCTGATATAATAAATAATAATAATAATTTATCATATTTCCGGCGCGTAGGAAAAGAGTTCCTGGAAGGACTTGGGGGAGACCTTTGCCCAGCAGTGGTACAGTGTAGGCTAAACAAAAAAAAACATATTTCAAAATTGAATAGAGTCCTTTTCTAAAGGGAAAGTATCTTAGCCCTAGTAGGTAGGTACTTAGTCACACAGTATAATTATTTTATCGTAAGAGGTGACAAACTGCTTAGATGCCTACCACCAGACACTGCAACAGAATCAAATTATATCAAAAGCCGTTTAATCAAATTAGGCTGAAAATCAGCACTTTTCGAACGTCGAAATTACTTAAGACAGTCCCCCAAAACGCCCGCCCTTACTTCCTAGTGCTTACGCTGGGAAGAAGAAGTGGCGCATCAAACTCCCCAGCAGCACAGCTAACGGTATCTACTTAGCTATTTTGCCATTCTTTGGTCACAGTTCACCTTGTTGTTTAGAAGTCTCCATCGAAGGTAAGGTCTGCCTTACACAAAACAAAGAATATCTTCATTAAAATCAATTTAAAAAAAAATGTCACGTTTGGTAGGAGTTCACCACTGAGCCATGTACGTATGGCCCAGTGGTGAAGTCCTCGCCTCTCATACACAACGTTGTGTTGTGTCAGGATACCCGTTGAAGCCGTGGATACTGGCTGGCTGGGTGACTCGCCGCTAAAGCTTGCGGGAGTGATGATGATGACGTCACGCTGAAGTACATGCACGAAGGCTGCGCTGACGTTCATGTTTGGGGTCACCAGTATAGAGCTATGAGGAACAGGGTGTAAAGTTCACTCATCCTCTATAGAAAAGGGAGGATCCTCCGACCAGACAGGTGTTGTGTCTGGCGGGCAACAGCCGATGATCCACGTCGCCGTCGGGCCGTTGTTTAAATGCTAGTTGCGCGGTAAACTCTGCTTGCGAGATGCAGGATTTTGTGTGACGTCAGTATGACGCGTTGTTTGCATGTGGCATTGTAGATACCGCTACTGAACATAATGTAGCCATATAATTTTACAACCACATTCTCATAGCAGTCTATTTA
Source organism: Oligia fasciuncula (assembly GCA_963082905.1). NCBI lineage: Eukaryota > Metazoa > Arthropoda > Insecta > Lepidoptera > Noctuidae > Oligia > Oligia fasciuncula. The sequence continues at coordinate 6,925,864 of OY720401.1, forward strand.
CCACAAGTAGCCATTAAATACCCCATGACGTCACAAAACAGTCAACATAAATATGATATGAAATAATGGAAGACGGAACACAAAGCCACCGACTTAGATCAGGTTGCTGATAAGGTAGAAACAATGGACGGTGTCATATAACAATTTGTATACAAATGGCGGGAATCTCTTAATTTGTTGCTTGTTGTTGCTTGTCTCTGTGATTCGACGTTTGGTAAGAGGAGTTCTGATAGTTTGGGTATTGGATGTGGTAAATAAAGTAAAAGAATATTACCTTGTTTTTTCAAAAAAATTGCCGAAAGACGTCCACATCTGGCCTAGATCTCGAACATAGGCCTCCCCCAAGCACCGCCACTTCGACCGGTTCTGTGTTTCTCGCATCCAAGGTATTCCAGCGGCCTTCACAAGGTCATCGGTCCACCTTGTGGAAGGCCTTCCAACGCTACGTCTTCCGGTATGCGGTCGCCACTCCAGAGCTTTTCGGCCCATCGGCCGTCTGTTCTGCGAACAATGTGCCCTGTCCAATGCCACATATGTTTGACAATTCTTCGGGCTATGTCGGTTACCTTAGTTCTCCTGCAAATCTCTTCATTTCTGATTCGATTGTTTTTTTTTTCTCATTGTGATAATACTCAGATACGTCCGGTGGTGGCTTGTTAGTTGTCAGCCCTGCTGCCAATCCTGTTCGTTGGTAAATATATTGTTCATGGTTAGAGCTGTTCTGGTAAAGTTTGTGCGTAACATATGGAAGGAGAACCACAATGAAAATATTTCAGAAAAAAAAAAAAACAATTGTTGTAGCTTGGTTACTGATGGATAGTAAAAAGTGAACTCCGACAAAACGACAACATTAATAAATGGTAGAGAACAATGCTATGATCATGACATTCATGACCCTTATTAATTTAAGTGTCGCTAAATGACTAATTATTCAATCATTTACACTTTTTGTTGCTGCCCAGCATTCTGATCCACCTTGTTCTTATTATTTGGCCTTTTTTTTTGCGGATTTGCTCTGGGTGGAGCGGAAGGGAGTGTCAGACTCATACTGATTCAAACCCACCCGTGTTCCTTTCTTAGTCCTTTATGTTCCGGGCCAGCGGTAACCCTTTCGGACAATCCCGCTGACCCGGCAGGCTATTATTTGGTTATTATTTGGCCTGCAATGAAAGGAACTCCACGATCCAATCAATCTGCCTAGTCTTTCCCCAGCTATGTAGGGGTCAGCTTCCAGTCTAAGATGTAGCTGAATACTTACCAGTATTTTACATGGAGCGACTGCCTATCTGACCTCCTCAACGCAGTTACTGGGTAACACGATACCCGTTGGTAAGACTGGTTGTCAGACTTTTAGGCAACTGGCTACACGTACTATGGTTTCTCAAATGACTGCGTCAGCCTCACTCTGGGCAGGCAGTCCCACTTCCACTGTGCTGACATGCTCATTATTTTGTCACAGCATGATTCTTATAGGTAATACGGGTTGTAACAAGATCCGTCATGAAGCCGTCATTTATGGATTCAGTAGATACATCATAAGAAGTAACTTTGTGCAAAAATAATTTCTGAGAAATTATGACTTTATTATTTGTGTGAAGAATGGCTGTTTACGGTAGTACTCAATGTAATGCACGCAAAACATTGTGCTTAGTACATGCATCGGTCCAGGGATCGTAAGATAAAACATTTAAAACTTGTTTGCGTAAAAATACTTCAAAACAATTTGGAACTTTTATAAGAGCCTTATTCGTTCACAAGCCAGTGATACTAATCGACAGTTTCTCCACACATTTTAAACTACGTATTGTTTGACAGAGAGCTGTGATACAATATGGAGAAGGCATGCATTAATTTAATACAACGTGGATTCTCGTTTGCATGAACTTTTTATATGAAGGAAACCTTCTGGTTCCGGAGATCCAGAGCCAGACCGTCCACTGCTGGACATACGCCTCCCCCAAGCACCGCCACTTTTGTTTCGTTAAGGGGCTTACAGGACCTAAACGCAAAAACCCCAAGTTTTAGAAACAATAAAAGTATATAATCGACTACAGTAAACTAAATCAGAAAAATATATGATATTCATCAGGATATAGGTATGCTAGGTAGATACTGTGTTGAAAACATAATACAACTAATTTGATACGATAGACAAAAATCATGTAGATAGGTACTTCTAAAAACTCTTTTTTTTTCAATAAAAGACATACTAATATACATACAATCATTCTGATTTTTTGTCAGATTATTCTATGCAGTCAAACAGTGACCGCGCTTTAGGTTATGTAAGCCCCACAATGTTCATACATCTGGGCTTAAACGCACGCTGGTTACCGTAACCAGCGTGCGTTTAAGCCGCTAGTTAGCTTGCCGTTTAGTACCCGTGTACTAAGCAGAAAGGTCATGACCTTTCTGAAGAAAATCACCAATAAGGTCACTATAAGTCCTTCTAGGGTATCCCCCTCCCGGTGTTTCCACTCACATTTGTCTTGTATCCAAATAGGTACTTTAATAACAGAAAAATCATGACACAATATCTCAAAGAAAACCTACACACACACCACACCCCAGCTGCTATAATGATGTTTTTTTTATTTTTATTACTAAATGGGCCCGCTCTTGACCCCGATCACGCCTCATGGAAAGCGATAGATGAGGTCTATGATGGAACGAGCGTGCCCAGAAGATGCCTGTTCACTCTTGCTTTGAAGGCAGACGGGTTAAATGTCGGGGGAACACAGATGCCGGCAGAGAGTTCCACACTTTGGCTGTGCGCAATGATGTCAAGGAAACAGAATGAAAACAGAAGATTACCTAGAAGCATGCTTATCTAATAAACTTAACTCCGCAAATTCCATAAAATACCAAAACTTGAGACATTCCGTGACCAATTTCGATAGCGAGAATGACAGATAAACCATTACAAACCAATTTCAAGGTTGTTATGAAGTACACTGCGACATTTGCATACTACTCCACCCATCTCATTTCAATTCACAACCTTATTCATAAAAGAATAAAGTGGCTTTTTAACTGGCTGTTAACCTTGCAGATTGTATGCAAATTACGAATCAATGTTTGCCAATAAGCCGTAATTATTATAATGAGCGCGCGTTTTCATGGTCTTTAATGTGTTAATTGATCACTTAATAAATTAATAGCGATGATTTTATTATCATGTGAACAAAATGCTGGGTGAAAAAACTTTGTAGTACCGAGCGTTGAGGGTTCGCGGAAAACTGCAAGCGATCCGACGAATTGGGGGCTTGGGGCAACTATTTTCACATGAAAAATGCAGGGTGGATTTTTTTGACGGGGCAGTTAGGGCAAGTAGCAATAGAACCTACTCTTTATTATGTAGGTATCTCTCTCAACTAGCTTAATCAGCCTTTTAGTAGTTTTAGTTAAAGTTAACTGAAGAACGGCGGCCTGAATGATATTCAGCAGCATTTTTGTTTGTGTTTTTTTTAAGCGTCATGTTTGCCGCAAATAAAAGAATTTTCTTTCTTTTCAGCCAATGCGTCTATACAACATTTAATGAACTGACTGACTGATGCTTAAGCCATTTACATTATAGCATGAATAATAATTTTAACAATTGTTTTATAAAATTAAGGAGGTTAATAAGATTAGTTGAATCATCGGTCGGTGGTTGTTTTATTAAAACATGAACAGTAATAAAAAGAAAATTGGTCGGTTATTGAATCCTCCTTGACAATTCAAAAGTGCACCTCATGGATTTAATTGTAATAAATTCTTACCCCCTTACTAATAAACGTTGTATAGCGTCTGTATCACAATATACTTAATTATACCTATGTGAAGATGATGCACCTAGAATAAAATTAGTCTACCACAAAAGGTAAAAAGAATTAAAAATGAAGCAATGGCAGGTAAATCAATTATGTGATTGATACATGGTGCTCACATATTTACAAATTATTTACAAATTTTGTAAATAATTTGTATCTTTCTGATTAAGATCGTGTTTTACAAGCATCAACATAGCAACAAGACTATTCCCATCTTCAGCTATTAAATAATAAACTGCTACAGTTAATTACAGCATGATTGCGTGCCTACTTTGCATATAATGAAGACAGATGTCACTAGCACCAATTAAACTTCATTATTACCACGGGGACTCTAGTACCTACCATAATTTTTAGGGTTCCGTGTCAAAATAATCAGCCTATAATGTTCCCACTGCTGGGACACAGGCCTCCTCTCTTCGAGAGGGAGTGAATTGTACTACCACGCGGGCCCAGTGCGGGTTGGAAGATGTCATAATATCATCATTGTTCCCCCCTTTTTTTTTTTTGGTGCGCGGTGTTTATCCTCATGAACTTCCTCCATCGTGGGGGTGACAGAGGGGCATGCCGGACTCTTACCAGCTAAGACCACCGCGGTGTTCCACCTCTACCTATGGCCGGGGGTGCAGGATTCGCATAAACATTTACCGTCCCCTGCCTTTATCCCAATTTATTTGGGATCGTTGCAACATGTCTTTTTCTTCCATATCTTTGTTTCCATATCTTCTTGTATTAGTCGTCATCTCGGTAGTCACCCACTTTCTAACCATAATTATGATCATTCACATGTCTTCGAATTTTTGGTTTTAGGACATGTCGGTTTCCTCACGACGTTTTCCTTCACCGTTTTTAGAACAGTGGTGATGAAATTATTTATACCAAGTAAAGCTCCTTTCTGGACCCTATTACTAAGGTTCCGCTGTCCGTCCTTCTGTCACAGGGCTGTATCTTTGGAACCATAACAGGTAGACACTTGTTTTCACTAAGTATGTATTTAGCCGCTTTAACAATATTATAATCTAATTATAGACCGACCGCTTAACTGAGACGTTGCCTGAGGTAGCTGCACTGTGCGGGAGGGGTGATAATTGTCACAGGTCGACGAATCACTGAGCTCTCGCATCACGTCACCACACCCCTCCCGCACCGCGCTGCTACCTCAGGCAACGTATCAGTTATGCGGTCGGCCTATGGCTTGCATTTTCCCACTGTAGGGCAAAGGCCTCTCTCTCCCTTTTCCACACAATTCTGTCTTTTGCTAGTGCCGGCCAGTCCCTAACGGTAGGAGTCAAGGTGGAGGTGGAGGTGGTGGAAGGGAGGTCAAGGTGGTTGTCTTCGCTTCGGCCTGCCGTGATGGCGTCGTGCGTTTATTATTATTTAATTAACGTATATTATTATGTAGTGTACAATACAGAATCTTTCATGTGCAAGTCCTACTCGCACTTGGCCGCTTTTTCTTCCGAACAGGTCGGACAAACCCATTGTTTCTTGACCTTTGAGATCGACCTCAGATAGTGGCATTTTATATGAATTATTTCGTGTTTTGTTGCGAAATATAATGTTGCTAGATATGTATCTATTTTGACAAACGTTGGAAGTGTGATTGAGTGTCTTTGAATTCTCACATTATAAATGGCTTTTGTTATTTCGAATCTTATTCATAATAATATACGAGTACCTACTAGCTGAACCGGCCAACTCCGTACCGCTGCAGAATCAATAAATACAAAATGTATGAGAAAATTAATTATTATTGTTTTCATGAAATTTTCCCATGTGTTATTAGTTATTCTGCTATTCAGGGAGGAGACAAACCAACAAATCAAAGATCATACAAATCGGTCCAGCCGTTCTTGAGTTATAAATGGTGTAACTAACTCGACTTTGTTTTATTTATATAGATATACTTAGCTGACCCAGCGACCTTCATACCGCCTCAGAATCAATAAGAACGAATGTATGAGAAAAATAATTATCTACATAATTTATTTTTCTTGAATTTTTCCATGTTTTAATAGTTATTCTGCTATTTAGGGAGGTGACAAACCAAAAAATCAAAGATCATAAAAATCGGTCCAGCCGTTCTTGAGTTATAAATGCTGTAACTAACCTGACTTTATTTTATTTTTATAGAAGATAGATTAGGTGTAGGTATTTCGTCTTTGTTAAATTACTATTGTTCTTTTTTACTGCCGCAATGGTCAAATCGCAAGCGCTATTGCTCAGCATGAGGTCCATGGTTCAATTGCCAGGTGGAGCAGTGTCATTGGGATTTTTCATTAGAATTTCTGTGTGAGAAGTGCCCGGTTTATGGCAATAGGCTCGCCCCTTACTGCATGGGACTTAAGCATAACTGGCGAAATGTGGAAGGTAAGTACAGAGACCAGCACATCAAGCTACCCCAAACTGTCAAAATTTCCCAATCAACTTTGAACCTTACGCTTCAGCGATAAAGTTGAAAATCTATTAAAGAAATTTGACAGATTGTAGTAGCTTGATGTGCTGGCGTCTGTACCTACACCGCTGCCTAACCTTCAGAGGATTACAGGCGTGATATTATGTAATATGTCTTTTTTTTACTTTTTGGAAATGGTTCGATAAAGATTGCTGTTTTGTCCTAGCTATCAAATGTTAAGCCTAGGTATTCACATTGCTGAAACTGTGCACTGACAGGCTAAGAGCAGTAATATTCACTATGAGTCATATAGACGAAGACGTGTCTTGATATTAACCAGAACTAACTTTCTGTAACATACAAGGAATGCCCATGACAACATCACAAAGGAAACCATCAGGAAAAAAGAAGAAAAATTATTTTCGCGCCACAAAAACGTTAGTTCCCAGAACTCCAATCCACAGATAAACAATAACAATTTCAAACAATGTTTACCTATATTACAAATTTTGCGCTGGCAACCGCATCCGTTCTCGCGTAGGATATCTATTTTGAGTGCTGGCAACATTGTCCCACCCGTGCGACAGAACGCGCGTGCCCACATTATAAACACCAATACTTGGACGTTCAAATTTCAAAAACATTGTGTACCGACGTGACGTTGTATCCGGTGACGTTCAGTTGCGGAATAGAAGCTGCAAGCGTAAGAATAACAGTTTAGGTTGAAAGGACGCCAAGGCAGAGAGGGCTGTCGCAATCGGTAATCGAATTAGTGAACTTTTCAGTGATCAAACATCAAAGGGTTCAGCGGATGCATATTATTCGGATGTAAGCAACCTCTTAGTGCTAAAATGCTTCCTCAAAGCAGTCGCAAATAGTATTCCACTCAGAGCACTGATTTCAACCGCACTTGGATGAACCGCACCTGAGCACTTCCACTAACCGCACTGAAACAAAATTTTGATCCGAAGAATTGACAAAACAAATGACTGCACGAACAAATGGCTAGACACCCAACTCCTAATAGACCCCACTCATGATAGTAATTATATAATCAACCTTTACTGTCTCACTGCAAGGCAAAACCAGGGCAGGCCTCCTTTTTCTTTTTCCACTCAACTCGACCCTGAGCCAATATGAACTAATCCCTCATATAGTCGGCAAGTTCGTCCCGCCATCTACGCCTGTGTCTTCCGCGATGCCGTTGCACGTTTTCAGTAATCCATGCTGCCATGGTCTTAGCCCACAATGCATCCGACAAGCGGCAAACGTGTCAGGTCCAGTCCTATTTGAACTTGGTTGCTTTTTGGGTGACTGTCTGTGATTTGTGTCAGAGCGCATTGACCACAAACATGATTCTTGTTGGTTCAAGCTTAGCTACTATATCTAGTTGACAGACTTGTTTCGTTAGAGATCATGAAACTAATTGATGATGCCAATGGACTATGGGACAAAATATTCCAAACGGTGCAATGGTGTAACAAAACCTTGTCTGTTAAAAACAGAACAGACTACAACAAGAACAAAACAGGGCCCCTAACAAATTAACTGGCCACAAACGTTCACAAAATTAAAATTAGAACAAAAGAAAAAATCGTCCTGTCGCGACAGAACATAGCCAATGGCAAACTTTATAATAGGACCCGCAGTCCCGAAAAGTTAATAATTCACTGACCTTATAGAATTCTCTGGAACCCTCAGAGGCGGGGACACGTTATGAGTTCGGTCCCATATCGTCCTTTTTTGTCTGCAAAGCTAAATTAAATTGACTTTAGGCTGAAATATGAAGGGTTAGCCTTGGGTGACAGTCGTGTAGGTGTAGGTAAGTGTGGACTGTTTCTGGGTGAGATTGGATGTGAGAAAGATTGTAAGTTGTTGGACATTTTGAAGCAATGACTATACAAACTTCTCTTTATTTTGAAGTGATGAAATGAATCAGAAAATTTGTAATTGGTGTTTTTATGCATTGGTATTTCGAAGACTAGCATTATGAAAGAATTTTCGTAAATTCAAAGTCTATTTTATTCTCCATGTCTCTATTTTCTTTTCTGACCTTAATCTGGTTACATTGTTGGTCTCCAGTTCAGTTCTTCAAATGGAAGGTCCTTTTTAGGGAGTTTTTTGTCAATTACTGGAAAAAATGAGAGTGGCTTTCTTTTTTATATATTTTTTTTATTGCTGAATGGCCTTGACCTCGATCACGCTTAACGGAAAGCGATGAATGAGGTCTTTGATGGAACGAGCGTGCCCAGAAGATGCTTGTTCACTCTGGCTTTGTAACACAGACACTGGCACAGAGTTTCACGCTTGGGCTGTGCGCATATGTAGAAGACAAGCGCTGAGTACGACTGGTAGGGATATCAACAAAGTGTGGATGATACCCTTTTATTTCTTTTTTGCGGATGGGAAATCATCAAATGACCTGTCCCGCTCTGGGTGGAGCAAAAGGGACTGTCAGACTCTTACTGATTAAAACCCACCCGTGTTCCTTCCTTAGCCCTTTATGTTCTAGGCCAGCGGTAACCCTTTCGGACAATCCCGCTGGAAACGTACTGCAGGGTACCATCCACGCGGCGTGGATGGTACCCTGCAGTACGTTTCGCAGTCCGGTAGTAAAAGGGCGATGGTGGAATTATTGAAAACAGAATTCTGAGCGGTTCATTAAATATGGTTTGTCCTTACGTTCAGCAAAGTCCATAAAAGGTTTGGTCACCCATAATCATCATCATAAACTGTTTTTGCACGTAATAACACGTTTCAAAACAGCCAAAACCTTTGCTATCAAACAAAAAAGCAACGCCCTTGAATAGATTGTCTCACAAATAAAATTAATAACAACTTTCTAGTGTGACAGTTAACCGAAAGCCTTAATTTTGTTTCGTCCACCGTCAAACGGGGCGTGTTTTGTAAAAACTGCTCCTCTGGACACAACCTTATTTTTAACTTTACGATCATTCGATTTTTAACCTTATCTAGTTGTGTTAAGGGTGGTTATGTATTTTGAGAGTGATAAAATATTTTTGTAAAGTTATACGTTCGCGTCAGTCATACCTATGCCTCGATGGGCGGACATTAGGACATTGTGAAATATTAATAATAATTCATTTTTAATGTTTTAAGGTAAAACTGTTTGAATTTTAATCAAGTTCTGACAAATGTGAGTTTAGTAAAGTGTCTATGTAATTTATATTATTGAAATGGACGTTTGTTCTGTTAATTTTTATGTAGTGTTGATTATAGTGTTTGTCTGTTTGGCAGTTATTTGCCTATAACTGTAGCTGTAATCATATTGATAATAATAATAATATTTATTTATATAAAACAGAATGTAGTACATGTAACAGTTTTAACAAAGTGGGTAGTATTAAATCTCTGGCAATCAAGTGGGTGACGTGCTGCTCTCCTTTCTAGGCTATGACATAGCCTGTATTAAGGAGTAACAGTGCCGATCCCCTCCAATTATATTACTACAATTTTATTTTACATTTTACAAGTTACTAAGTATTTTTAAATACAATTAGTGTGCGAGCCCATTTGTGTGTGTGTTTGTGAGTGTGTGATGTGTGTGCGCATGTGTGTGATGTGCGGGAATCGAACCCGCGACACGCAGCGCAGGCGCCAACCGTGCCGTCGTGAGATTGTAGTAGCTTGATGAGCTGGCGTTCCTACTTAATATAGTGCCTGTTTCTTCAGAAGGGATAAGCAGAGACATAGAAGGCCTGCCCATTGCCATAACAGTCTAACTAACATCTTGCATTTTTTATGTTATCATCTTATATACCTATGAGATCACCCATTTTGTTCGTCGACTTGGGATAAAATATAAAAAGTCGCCGGCCAGGAATGAATTGCATTTTATTTGAATGGTCGCAAAGGTAGAAATATTTATTTGTATGGCGACAACGCTGTAATGAAATGAAATGAAATGAAATGAAATGATTTTATTTTTTGTAAGTAGGTTTGTACAAACACTTTTACACGTCAGTCATGTTTTTTATAACTAGATGAAGTCGGCGTTTCCTATCTGACTACTCTGAGAAGAAAGGCCGAAACAAACTCAGAGGTCACAGTCTCTTTTAAAGTCCAGACATAATCTTGGTCAGGTTATATGAAGACCATGTAGATCGATGTCTGAGGTGGTCTTTTGAGGAAAGAACCACACAGATTGAGAGGACCTGTCCAGTCAGTGCACGCATTTGTCAAAAATCGTGCAGCTCAACTCAAGACTTAAGGAGCTCAACGATTCGACGAACAATACCAAAGAAAGGACATTTGGGTAGGCCACATAAATTACTCAAACTGCCAGACCATGAGAAAAAAAAAAACAGAACAGAGAGAATAATAAAAAAATATATATATAAGTATGTAAAATGACCCACATCGTCTTCACATTCACAATGAAAAAATAATATAATACTTTACAAAGTAAGCAAATGTCATTGTTTAAAAAAAAAAAAATTCATCAATGTCAATGTGTATATAAAAAAGAAAAAAATCATTCAAAATGCAGAAATTGGAAGCAGCTCAATCCCAAGCCTTTTTGTCCTCAATATAATCTTTAACGGTATAAAAGGCTTTCTGGCACAACTTACGTTTAATGAAAGATTTGAATTTATTAAGGCTTAGATCTTGAACGTGGCTTGGTAGTTTATTGTAAAAGCGTATACATTGGCATCTGAACGAGCCACCTATTTTCTTGAGCCTGGTTGTAGGTACAACATATTTGTGTTTGTTTCTAGTATTTATATTATGGATATCACTGTATTTTTTAAACAATTTTATATTTTTATGGGCATATAAAAGATTTTCATAAATGTACTGAGAAGGCACAGTCATTACATTAATCTCTTTAAATTTGTCTCTGAGAGAGTGTCTCGGACTTAATTTATAAATTGATCGAACAGCTCGCTTCTGCAAAACAAAGATAGTCTGAATATCGGCGGCATTTCCCCACAATAGAATGCCGTACGACATTACACTATGAAAATAGCTAAAGTACACTAAACGGGCAGTCTCTATATCAGTTAAATTTCGAATTTTTCTAACAGCGTATGCTGCAGAACTTAGCTTTTTTGACAATTTATCTATATGTGGACCCCACTGAAGCTTAGCATCCAAAGTTATGCCCAAGAATACTGTGTTGTCTTCAGGATTCAATTCCTCGCCCTTTATCAACACATTAGTTTTCACCTGCCTTACGTGGGGTAGCGTAAACTTAATGCATTTGGTTTTCTTCTCGTTTAGAAGCAAATTATTAACATTGAACCAGTGGACTACTTTCGAGATCGCGCTATTTACATCGTCAGTAACCAACTGCTGACGTTTAAGTTTAAACAAAAGAGAAGTGTCATCTGCAAACAACACTATATCATGATGATCCTTTATGAGGTACGGCAAGTCATTAATATAAATGAGAAACAAGAAAGGACCAAGAATTGAGCCCTGTGGGACTCCCATTGTTACTATAGATCCGGGTGATCTTTTTCCATTAACGTCAACGCTCTGAATCCTTTTACTCAAGTATGAAATAAGAAGATCCAGAGCAGTGTTTCGGATCCCGTAGTGGCGGAGTTTCCTGATTAACGTTTCGTGAAGAACGCAATCGAATGCCTTGGACAAATCACAAAAGATGCCCAAGGCATCGCATTTATCTTCCCATGCATTATAAATATGTCCTAATAGTTCAACGCCGGCATCAGTAGTTGAACGACCCCTTGTAAAACCAAACTGTTTGCTATGTAATAATTTATGTTTATTAAAAAATCTTTGCATTTGGTCTAAAATTAATTTCTCAAAAATTTTACTAAAGGTAGGTAGTACAGAAATAGGTCTATAATTTGTGGGGTCTGATGTACTACCTGATTTAAACAAAGGTATTATTTTACTATTTTTCATAAGGTCAGGAAACTCCCCATTGTCAATACAACTATTAAAGATAATAGCTAGAGTAGGCGCTACAATGTCAATAATAGACTTGGCTACTTCTACAGAATTACCCCACAGATCTGCAGTCTTTTTTACATTTAAAGTGTGAAAGGTTTTAATTATATCTCTACAGGTAATATATTCAAAATGAAATTCTGAATCGCAACCATTAACATTTTCTTTAAGCAAAGACTCAGCAACAGAAGGTGATGAGTTTAGTGATTTAGTAGTTGAAACGGGAATATCTGAAAAGAAATTTTCAAATGCCTCGGCGACTTGTGTGTCTGATTTTATTATGTTGTCATTAATAGACAGGCTGTAGTCAGTATTTCGGTTACTAGATCTTCCCGTTTCACTATTAATAATATTCCAAGTCGTTTTAATTACATTACTGCTGTTTTTAATCTTTGAACTCAAATAACGTGACTTGGCCATATAACAAACTTTTTTAAATAATTTTGAATAATTTCTAACATACAAATTAAATTCATCAGTGTTAATATAAGTCCTATCATTGTACAGTTCATAAAGCCGTGTTCTACTTTTATGAATACCAATGGTAGCCCAATCACTGAACGATGCATTACTATTAACCGAAATAGTCTTGGGAATAAAGGTGGAATCAAATTGTTTACAGTATACATTAAAAAAATTATCATAAAGATGATTAGGATCAGCATGAATAGACAAAACTGGTAATTTATCAATGAGTTTAACTTTAAAAGCCTCCAAGCGACTTGCAGTTTTGGGGTTAACAGTGATATCCTTTTTAGCCACTTTTTTGTTTTGATTTTGAATAGTAATCCTTTGCCCGCAATGATCAGAATCTAGTAAAGTTATAATTTCTTTGTGGCTTGGTATAATATCTGTATATATATTATCTAGGCATGTGGCACTAGTAGGGGTTATTCTTGTGGGCTCCAAAAATAGGTTTAGAAGATTGTAGGACTGAAACAGACTTAAAATTTTACTACAAGAACCTGAGTTTTCTAATAAATTGACATTAAAATCACCGCAAATGATAACGGACTTGTTTGAGTTACAAATCCTGTGTAACACTTCATCCATTACCTTTTCAAAGCAGTCATACAATCCTGAAGGGGGTCTATACACACTTAATACAATAGAGTGCTCCAATTCTACACAGGCAATTTCAACCATACGCTCAACTGATAGGCTCACAATATCTATACGATCTTTAAATTTGAGCTGGTTACTTACTAAAATTAATGAGCCACCATGTATAGCATTTGTTCTGCTAAACGAACTACCAACCTGGTGATTATTAAAATTGAACAAGAACTGGTGGCTTTTCAGCCAATGTTCTGTTATACAAAGTATGTCAATACTATTAAAATTCATAAATAATTCTACTTCTAATTCTTTGTTCATAAATCCTTGAATATTTTGATGCACTAGGTTGATACTATTGACTGATTTTAAGCTTTTTTTGCGTACATTATAGCTAGAGGTTGCCTCTATTGTCTTAATTTCTAATTTAAATTATTAGCAATGTCATTAATAGTGACCAAATTATTGGCAGAATTATTTATAATGTCATTGCATTGCTCAAAAGAAGCAAGTTGTTTAGCCAAATTTTTGGCTGTAATAGAAAAAAAATAAGATAGCGACACAGCTATCTGTCTTTTATAATAGTCAGAAAGATAGTACATAACAATGTTATATCTATCTTTTGTCAAATAGAAATTATTACTAACATAATTGTTAATATCAACTAAATGGAACATGTTATTATTAAATGTCAAGTTATGCAATGTCATATTCAATTCAAATCTTAAGCTATTTTCTTCCTGTGGCAAACTGTTACTATAAGGGAATGTAAACAATACAACTTTTCTTAAACTAAGGTTGCATAATGTTCTATGATACTGGAGCAGTTCTCCTTTGTTTACATTTCCCCTATTACCCATAAAAATTAATAAAGTTGTATCCTGGGTAAAGTTACATTTAATAATTTTTTTCATAATATGAAACAAAGAACAACCAGGCATACAGTAATTTATTATTGAGTGTCCCGGATATTCAGCTGTTAACAAGTGTCCTAAGTCCTTACCGATCTCATCACAAAATAACACAATATCATTATTTAAAGTTTGTTTACACTGTTTATACGAACTATTAGTAGAAGGAATTATCAAATCAACACAGGGCTGCACTAAGGTGGTATTGCAAGTTGTCAATGAATGGTCCGGTGTGACATTGGTTGGTGTTTGACAATGCTCACAGTTGTTTTTTTGTGAGTTTACCAGCTCATTCATTGCCAACACATATTCCCTCATTAGGTCTTCAGAGGTATTATATTTGTTGGTCATTGAACTAAGTTTCTCCTGTAGATGGTCAAGTTCAGATTGCAAGGTCTCTGTGTCAATGTTGTACTTCCTAGTACTCTGCTCCAAATTATAAGAATACATGTCTAATTGTTTAATTAAATTCAACCTTTCTCTATTCAATTTAACGTTTTTGATAAAGAACTTTTGTCTTTTTACCATTTTTTGTGTTTTAACAATGTATTTATTAATTTTAATGTATTTTTTAAGTTTATTTTTACTGCTTACTACCCTCACTGAATTATATGATTTCGATTCATCATCAGCTGTCAAATCCATAGTGTATGTGGGGTTTATGGTAGAAACCATTGACGGGGCAATAGGCATCAACTCATTGTACAGACTTTGGTTCAGCGAGGCGGTGATGTTAAGATTGGTCGTCTCAAGTTGTGTTATTTGACTTTGAGCCTCATGTAGCTGCTGTTGTAATATATGTTTTTGACTAAGAGCTTGTTCATACTCTGTGCTACACTGGCTGAACCCGTCCACAACAAGTTGAAGTCTATCCCGTTCTTCTATGGCATCAGTGTATTGATTATATATCTGAGCCATTTCAATTTTTAACTTCCTATTCTTTTCATGGGCATCAAAGAGCACCTTTTCATTGTCATCTATTTCCTTAATTAGTTGGTCACAGGACTCCTTTGACGCCTTTAAGGCGCTCAAAGCCTCATTGAGTTTGGACTCTCCGAGGCGAGCACGGGCGCTGCGAGTCATAATCATGATTAAAACTAGTAAGGAAGCGACAAGAAATTAGAAGAGAGATGGTAGTTGTGGCAGCAGTAGAGAAGATGATTAGTTTAAAAGGAAAAATGAAATTTAGATGTAATTCTAAGGAGTTCTGTCACCAAACCAATGCAAGGTTATGTTTACGTTCAAAGGTCATTGGCACCAATAAAGTCTTACTAAAAATGAACAAACTAAGTGCTGGTTAAATTGTAGTACGTAAACAAACTAATAGCAAGTAAAATATAGAGTATTGTACCTGATATCAAGATGACAATGCAAAATTCACTTACGCCGGTAACTGTCACCGATTTACATAGAAATATTTACACTTAATTTGCACTAGCTATTTGAATCTAACACAATATACACATTATTATCCTATTTACTTGAGGAGTAGTTGGAAATAGGCCTAAAAAACAACGAAATTAAATATTTAAGATTAAAATTACAAGAACAAATTTTTAACAGCTGTTAGCTGTAGTGTTGCCACAGGAAAAAAAAAAAAAAAAAAAAAAAAAAAAAAAAAAAAAAAAAAATGAGAACAAAGATATATTACAACGATCTTATCTTTCGATCCGCCTCCAAATGTATATAATAAATCATGTATCTCCGAATCCAAATTGTTCTCGACTTTGACGCCTTAGTTAAAAATAATGAGTTATATGTGTACATTAAAAATATGTAATTACTATTGATGGCCGCCAAAAAAAAAAACCCAGAATGGGTGCTGTCCATACAAACTTACTGGTAGATACATTTTAATCAATCCAAAGCAAACTTAAAAACTCCCACAAAAATTTCAGTTCAAAGAATTTTTTATGTTAAGTAATGGCTTATTTTAAATTTATCTTTGAAGGTTCACTGTAACACCCATCAAGGAAGCCTAGCCTAGCTTCTTAAACAAGTAAAAGTGTTCATACTATCAATTAGCCACATTTTGGCTCATTTCATCAGCGGATTCCTGCGGCCTTCACCAGGTCATTGGTCATTGGTTCATTTAAAGTTCGAATGACAAGAAATAAGTTGTTAATCACACTATAATCTTATCACACTATAATCTTAGCACACTTAATAGTATAAAGGCGAAAGTTTGTGAGCGTGTGTGTTTATATGTTTGTTACTTATTTACGCTCAAACGGCTGGACCAATTTTGATAAAATTTTGTATGGAGGTAGCTGACACCCGGGATTAACATATAGGCTACTTTTTATCCTGATATTCCCACATTTACGCGGGTTAAACCGCGGGGCGCAGCTAGTGGAGAATAAAGGGCAAGACATTCCATGGAAGAATGAAGAACTGAATTATCTACAGTTTTTCCCAATGCTGAGTTTAAAGCTCTTTCCTTGCATGTCAACCATCTTTATCCTGTTATCTTTGTCCTTAGAAATTAATTACAGTAATTTCTACTTGAAATAATTTGCATACTTAACTACAATGGTTTTGATTCCACAATAAATGCAATGACAGTAAAATTTCAGTCATTAACATGAGGTGAATAGGCCATGGCTACAGAACTCACACTCTATTTTCAACCTTACGTAGATCCCAATAAGATTTATAATCAATTTTGAAAAGGATAATGAAAAGGATTGTCACGTTAAAAAACCAACATTGATTTGCAGTCCGGAAAACACATTTTCATCCTTACGTTCTTTATAATAAGAGTTCCTAGTTCCTTGTGTCGGTATTTAAAGTTTGTCAACAGTAGACAAAGATTTGCATAATTTGAGCAATTAAGTTAGCATGCAAATGAAGTCTAACAATAGTGCTGTGACAATTAGTGACAAGTTGTTATTGACAATGAGAGAATGAGTCAGAAAACGTACTGTTTGAAGACATTCAATAAGGTGGATTCTCACGAACATTTTCATACTATTTAACATGAAATTATCATTGAGAAAATTAAAGTATTGGTATTGTTTGCATGTAACAGTAGTCCGACGGTAAAAAGGAAGTAGTATAAGCGACATTTTGGTCAAAAATGAGTTATATATGCCATCCTACGTAAAATTTTCCGCTCTTTCGAATGCGCTAACTCCTATGACTCTACGATGACTTTTTTGGCGTGTATCTAGCAAAAATATTGTTCACTTCGGTTTTTCTAAAATTTAAAACTTTGAACGGCTCTCCTGAACATATCATTTTTTGTCACTTATACCCTATTTCTTCATAACCGTCGTCCTGCAGATCGTATTTCGACCATGGCGGTCAATCTCAACGGCGCCTAGGCTTCGGTGAGGGGTGTACAAGTATATACGCAGACACAGATGCACTCTCTTTTCCTTCCCTCACTCTCATAGTCCGATGGGACGGCACGTAATCCGACACAACCAGAGAGAGATCAGGCGCAGGAACAACTGTTTAACGTGCTTTCCGAGGCACGGGGGTATCACACCGCCAACTTCCAAAATGTTACCAAGAAATTCCTATACCTAATGGAAAAGCCCACGTTCAGCAGTGCGATTCTGGAACCATCTCACCGTGAAAACTAAGGTGAAGTGAGCGTGGAGTGAGCTGTCAATAGTATCAATTCCTAGCAAAAAAAAACTCACATCACCTAAGTTTTCACGGTGAGATTTTTACAGAAAGAAGTCACCTTGCGACCACGAGACCAACAGACAGTCACGGGGCGGTTGCATGTACGTACAGACGCCAGCACATCAAGCTAGCCTAACCTGTAAATTTTTCCCAATCAACCTTGAACCTTATGATGTAGCGATAAGGTCGAAAATCTATTAAAGAAATTTGACAGATTGGAGTAGCTTGATGTGCCTGGCGTCTGTACAAATCCAAAATTGCCTTTCTCAAGTTCATAAAGAGAGCTGAAAGATTTCGTCAAACATTTTCCACGAAAACAAGTTCAACCTAGCTATAGTTTGTTTACATGGAAAATCTTTGATGAAATCTTTCAGCTCTCCCTTTCCACAAATGGACGAATTAATAAGATACCTATTTATAAAAATACTAGCTTCCGCCCGCGGCTTCGCCCGCGAGGTATGTCGATAAAAACTACCCTATGTCCTTCCCCGGGATGCAATCTATCTCTCTGCCAAATTTTATCGAAATCCATTCAGTGGCTCAGGCGTGAAAAGGTAACATACAGACAGGCAGACAGACAGAGTTACTTTCGAATTTATAATGTTTGTATGGATGGATATAACCCTAAAATGTCATGCCATGTCGAGTTCCAAGTCCCATTCAACAAAGACACGATATCATCGAATATTCATCGTTCTTCCTCAATACCTCCACGCTCAGTTGCTGCAATACTCTCTAACCTAACAAGTGGCAACACAACCTGTCACTAACCCCATAAACCGTAGACAGAGTAAACTATAGACTGCTGCATATCTTCTTTTTCATTCGCACAAGAAAAAGAGAAATATATTAACGTCACTAGCAAAGAAAAGAAAGAGTTAAAATATTTCTGTCCCTTACTGCGTGTCGGCTAAGCACATCAATGTGCACAACAAGTTTGACGTTTATGAATGAAATAATAAAAACTACACCGCGATTAAACGGAAAATATGATTTTTTTCCTGCATAATTCAATGATAATATACATTTGCGCAAATGTGACAATGGTAAGGTGCAGTGTAATAAGCTGTAAAAATGTTAGTATGATGAAGATTGCCGGAATTTTTTGTCCCTTTCGGTGACACGGATACCATGAGTCTATAGATTACTCTGTCTACGCCATAAACTACCTTTTAATTAAACAATTCCTTTCTAGCTGACGCATCATGCTGCCTTGTAAGTCCGCTTAGCAAAACAACTGCGGTCATAAACCACTCTATAAGTCCACCATCTAGCCGAATTAACTGGCAGTAAATCTATCGTACGAGCGCTTTTAAACCGAATTTATTTTATACACGGAAGTGTGACCTACATGATCGGGCGATCGGTCGATCAGGAATACACTTAGTATTTTAGTGTTATGGTTTGAACGGGTATTGGGTAGGTTTTGACTGAATTTTAAGTGAGAAATTGATCTTTTAATGGGTGTTTAGGTCTTTGTGCTGGTTAATAATATTTTTTTAAATTGAGGTTTTATAAAGGTAGTTGGAAGTGGGTAGCAATTTATATCTAAGCTCAGTAATATGTGTAATAATTAAGTTATTTTAGACTAAGATACACTTCAATAATTGTGTTTTAAAAATGCCTGAGTTATTGATTGGTGCCTCTTTAAATTTTTTATGATTTTCGTGTATTTTATTTTGATTTGTTTTAATATTTTAGTCTTTATCAAAGTTTTTGTATCTGCCTCTGTAAGTGTAAGTGAATGTGGTGGTCTCCTATTTGGAAGTGCACACTTGTATTTGCCCCTGTTTATGTTAACGCGCATGTCATTGTGTAGCCACAGTTGGCGATCCAAGCAATAAACAAAAACCCTGTTAGTACACTTGAGTTGCATCAGCTAACTATAACCATAACCAATCCAATGACAGCCGTCAAATCTCCGGTTAAGCAAAATTCGGGTTGCATCGGTTTGAGAATTGTTAAAATGACGTCATAAATAACTATAACAAGCCATTTTTAACTATAATCAAAGCTTTGACAGACGTCAAATCTCCGGTTAAGCGAAATTCGGGTTGCATCGTTTTAACTTTTGTCACAATTGTTAAAATGACGTCACACATAACTATAACATTAATCGACCAATTTCGGCCGGTTAAGGGCTATAGTTACGGTTAGTGTCATTGTAATGTCATCTGCTTTGCAGTTGTAACCTATAAAAATATTGTGTTGTTGAATAAAGTACCTATTAAAACAAATTAGGTATGTCTTTACTCCGCGAAATATTGTGGGAATAAAGCTCTAATAGCGATGATAGTGACAGTGAATCCGATTTGCCAGTTAGGAAGAGAAAAAAAATCACCATCGCATTGATCGATTTCATAATGTGTGATGAGAATTAATTTTTGGACATATTCCGGATTTTTAGTTCCCAAGGGTTCTTGTTTTCAGCAAGGGTCCTCCCTTGCTGAAAACAAGAACCCCTGAGAACATTTTACTGAAGAATATCGATTTCTAATTTCAGTTTTTACATTTTTAGTTCTAGCTTCACTGTTGCTCTTCACTGTGTTGCTTTAATTGCCAAAGAAACTTAAGCTCTAGCGTATGCTTCTGCGTATTCTTCTGATTTTTTGGTTCTAGGACATGCCGGTTTCCTCACGATGTTTTCCTTCACCGTTTTGAGAGCAGTGGTGATGAAATAATTTACACAAAGTAAAGTGCCTGTCTGAAAGCATTACATCGAATCTAATACTAGAATGTCACAATGCGCTCGAGCGGGTAACGGTATCGAACTGCAATACAGTGACACTACAATGGATAAAAGGACACAGTGGATCGCTAGGCAACGACGCAGCTGACGAGCTGGCCAGACGGGCTTCCAGTATGTCAGTCTGTGGACCGGAACCTATCGTGCCCATCCCCTTCAACCAACTACGCAGGTGGCTACAGGAGCACACCCATACACAAGCAGAAAGCTGGTGGACGTCGTCACCAGGCTGCAGGCAGTCCAAAGAAGCCATGCCGTCATTGAATGGCAGGCTAACCAGGCGCCTACTACGACTGGACAGGAAAGGCCTGCGCCTGGTGACGGGGACCATCACGGGACACTGCTCACTAAATAAACACTTTTACACATTAGGCATAACAGACAGTCCTCTGTGCAGGGCTTGCATGGAGGCTGATGAAACCATTGCGCATGTGCTCTTTGAGTGCGCAGGCGTCACCCAGATAAGGTCAGAAACCCTCGGGACACCCAGATCGTACACAGATGTTCTCAACAGACCAGGAGATTTGATCAGCTTCTGGAGGGAGGTGGGCTGGTTGGAATAACCACCGACGGCCGACGCACAATGGTCCACTGAAGGACTAAGTGCGGAAACCAAACCCTTAACATAAAACATAGTGCCTGTCTGGGTTCAAACCTACGACCTACAAGCTGTAAGTCGCATCTGTTACGATGGACACACCACTGCTCAGCGAGTAGGGGTGTTTTCAAACGTTCAAAAAAAAAACACAAATTGTACATAACAAAGCATTTTTATTACTGTAAGTACCTACTTATATTAATTTCAACGTCACACGACTTAGAAGTAGGTAATATTTCATCTAAAAAATATGCAGGTCGCTCCACCGATGAAAATACATAAATACCGCATGCTCAACATTACATGTGCACAACAGCCAACTATACCAACGTCTGCCCACCAAACAGTTGCAACCTTGCAACAGCATCCAGCAAGAGCAGCTCGGTGTTATAAGCGTTTTCTAACTAATATTATTATTGTTATTTTTGGTGTGCTGGAATCCACTGCAAAATAATGTTCTTTCCCGCTTTCATCAGGCACAGTATGCGTTTGCTGTGAAAATCGCCATAGAATGTAAATATTCCTGTATCCAAATCTCCATAATGTATAACAGTTTCAATACTTTCTTGCATTGTCTATACGCACTTTCGTTAAACTGCACAGATGATTTGATTTGCGTTCGTGAATCCATGCGTTCACAAGTTACCGCACATCTGCAGCAGTCTCGGGCAATGTTTTCGCACATTGCGTTGCAATCTTACTGAACAATTAACACAACAACCTTCTGGAGTAAATGCTGTAATGAATTTTCCAATAATACAATCCTTCAATTACACACAGGAAAACAGAAATATCAATTTCATGCAATTCGAAAGAAACGGAAAAATAAAATGAATGTTATTATCACTTGACACTTGTGTTTCTGACAATGTCAGATAGTGATGCGGCTCGATTTTATTTAACTCGTTACTGAAATAAATAAAAAATCGCGTCCATTTTCTCTCGATGTGCCACTCGATTTAGTTGTGATTAGATAATTATCACCAACACTGCCACACTAGTTAACTATCATTCTTGGATAAATAAACCAGGTAATAAATATATTTCGTGTAATAAACCGTCATAATACTGTGATGTACAGAGTCACAGAGTTTTAATAAGAGAAAATACATGTTCTGTGGGTTAGTGCTGTCAGATAATAAAGTGTAATTTGTCATTAAATCGTCACTGATTTTATCAGATCAATCTCATAATCAGTGGAATGTGAGTAAGACAAAAAGCTCTTTACAAAGTCGAACAAAACTAATCTTAGCCGAATTATTATTATTAACAGCCATTTCTGTCCCACTGCAGGGCAAAGGCCTCCCTTCCCTCAGTCACTGACTTAAACATCTTGTTACATTACCAATATAGAACGGTTACTGTATTTTTGATCTTGCTATGATTCTGTTCTTGAGTTTTTAATTTACATAATCGAGACAATCGAGTGCCTGACCATTAATGACTGAGTAACATCACTAGTGTCAAACAAAGAAAGCGTGATGACAACAAGCTTGAAGTGTTGCCCTTGTCAAAAAATTACCCACGTACATTTTGGGGAAATATGACGTCTTATCACTTGTCACCCTTTTAACTTTAACTGTAAAACATGTAAAATATATGACGGTGCAACAGCGGATAGTAGATTCTATAGTTATAGTTATGGTTACGATTAAATTTAATTTTGACGCAAACTATACCCACCCTAAACCCACCCTAAACATCGTGAGGAAACCGGCATGTCCTAGAACCAAAAATTCGAAGACATGTGACATCTACCAACCCGCACTGGGCCCACGTGGTGGAAAGCGGCCTACTCCCTCTTACCGAGAGGTGGCCTGTGTCCCAGCACTGGGAACACAATAGGCTGATTAATTATAATTACCTACATTAGACTAAGACCAAAATTGGGCCTTACAATACTTACCTACTGCGAAAAGTAGACCCACCATTCCTACATCCATCCATCTGCCGAGCCTTTTCCCAACTATGTTGAGGTCGGCTTCCAGTCTAACCGGATACAGCTAAATACCAGTATTTTACATGGAGCGACTGCCTATCTGACCTCCACAACCCAGTTACTGGGTAATACGATATCCCTTGGTAAGACTGGACCCACCATTTCTACATGTAACAGGTAAATAACTTCATAAATAAACAACAGAACAACTACATTCCCATCAATGAACGAACCACTACCAGTTCCAAGAACAGTTTCCGAACTGTTACACAAACGCTCAACCCTCTCGCGGCGCCTGTATTTTTCCAACGAGAACGCCACAAACGCCAACTTGTAACAATTTCAGCGACTACATTAAGACATAAACCACGCTTCGGATTCCACTGAAATTGCTCACGGCATTCTATAAATCGGACGCACTCGACGACCGTTCGGTCTATTTCGGTAAAAATAAATAAATATGTGCGCGAGCGGCCGCACTCGTGGCTGTACCCAAGATGTGAGGTTACTGCTGGATGTCCTTAGCTGGTTGGAAAATGCTGGATTATTGTAGAGAGGCCAAGATGTCCTGTTACAGAAAACTCACCTTTATCTTCAGATCTAGCTGGTTTAATTTGACAAGGGACTGCGACTATTAATTTTATTACTAAGTGATCAGAAAAAGGTAGCTGCTTTAATCCTTATACATAGTTAAATCTTGATTGCTAAATTGCTTTCTGTCTCATCACCTTGAATAGGTCTGTCGGTAAGTACGGTACTTGTACCATTGTCAATTTGTGTAATAAAACCTGCCGGTCGATTCTGTAAAAATCTCACCGTGAAAACGTAGGTGAAGTGAGTTTGTTTTTGCTAGGAATTGACACTATTGACAGCTCACTCCACGCTCACTTCACCTAAGTTTTCACGGTGAGATTTTTACAGAATAGCACCGCTGAACTGGGTCTGTTTCACGCTGATAACAGGCCACATCCGTTCTCCCTACATCGCTGCTCAGCGCACGACAAGTCGTCCAAATATAGCGGCACTTGATAACGACGTATTAGACGAATAAATGTTTTACGTCCGCCGGTAAGTGTTCCATATTTATAATTTTGGTTTTCGAACGGTGATGGAACGTCGATCGGTTAAACTTCCTGTGTCTTTGAGCCGTCGCGGCGGGAGGTTTAGGTACCTACTCGACAGTTTGTAATTTTAAATATGTACCTTATGATTAGAGGAAGTCTGTAAGTGGCACCGGTAACTGAAAAGTTGTGTGAAAATCGCTTGTCATGTGTTATGGAGAAATGAGGAAAATGACGTGAGGAAAGTTTGGAGTGTGGATGTCGATGACTATAAGAGTAGGGGAAGACCAAAGAAACAATGGATATAAGTACTGTGTGAATGATGATATGGTTAGAAAGGGGGTGACTACTGAGATGACGACTAATAGAGAAGTATGGAAGAAAAAGACATGTTGCGCCGACCCCAAATATATTGGGATAAGGGCAGGGGGGAATCATGATGATGTACCTTTTGATTAAAATTTAATTAACGATGTACTAACTGATATGATTTAATGCCATGATTGAATTTTATCATACTTTAGTGTATTTCTGAAAAAATAAAAGTCATGCGTCTTTTTCCGATTGGAATCTCATCGCAAATCCGGGATTTGCATCATGACAACAAAAATGAGCTGTTATGATTTAGCAGTTTGAGGCGGTTATCACACTGCACCGGAATCAGCTCCGTAGTGCCGTGCTGCGGTATTTAACTTTGACTGCACCGCACGGTGATGCGGTGTCAGTGTGTGCATACAAATCAACATTCTACAGTCAAAGTTAAAAACCGCAGCACCGCACACCGTAGCGAATTCCAGTTCGGTGGAGCAGTGTCCGGTGCAGGGTGAAAACCGCCTAAGTAAGCAGGTTTTTATAATGTAGCTACAGTTTTTAGTATTGTGTTTTTATAAGTAACTAGCTGACCCGGCGCACTTCCTACCGCCTCAGATTTTTTCATCACGGGCGTTCCCAGGACACCCTACCAATTTGACCAATGGTTTTAGAACGCATAGAGGACAAACATACAAACAAACATTGATTTTTATTTATATATTACAGCCAACCCGGCTAACAGACTTAGGAAATCTAGTTTTTGGTTGTAATAACAATATGAATCTACATCGGCACATGCAAACTACACACCACACTGATGACGTCACGCAAAAATCCTGCATCGCGCAAGCAGAGTTTACCGCGCAACTAGCTTATAAGTATACAACGTCTCGACACCAACCTTTGGGCAGTTGCCCACCAGACACGCCACCCATCTGGTCGAAGGATCCTCCTTTTTCTATGGAGGATGAGTGAACTTCACACCCTGTTCCTCACACCTCTATACTACAAACATACAAAGAACCTAACCTTCGTCTAATAAGACGGAAGTTACTGAATCCTCAAACAAGTATTCAGTCTCTTCAGCTAACCGGCATTTATTTTCAAGATTCAAGACATGATGCATCCATTTTGCAGATTTCGATCTTGCCTAAAAACACCATCATCATCATAATCAGCCTATAATGTTCCCACTGCTGGGACACAGGCCTCCTCTCTATGAGAGGGAAAAAACACCAACAACTAAAACACTTAAAAACACCAACATTTTAAATTACAAACGCCACACTAATGAGTAAAATGCGGACAGTCCTGCTAATGTCAAAGCGGCCGTTAAATTACAACAAGCGGCGCATGAGACTTAATAATCGCCGGAGCAGCTTGTGTGACGCCCATCGCGTTATACAGACTCCCTGCTAGGGTCACCAGTTGTGAGGCTATGTTGTGATACAGTCCTGTTGAGATTTGTTCAAAATCTGATATAATTTGGAAGGAATATACTTAAAATGTGTTGGGTATTCTTTAACACCTCTAGGGCCAACCCAACCTGAATAAACCAACCTAAGTATGGGGCCTGAAAGCATCAGAAACTAAACTAAATAAAAGGAAAGTAGGTAATAAAAACTAATGCTATTATTTTTGTCTCTGCATCACTCAAAGGTAATAATGATCAGCCAACAATGTTCCCACTGCTGGGATACGGGCCTCATCTCAGTGAGTGGGCCGTAATCTACCACGCGGCCCAGTGCGGGTTGGTAGATGTCACATGTTTTTGACCATTCCGGTTTCCTCACGATGTTTTTCGTCACCATTTTGAGAGCAGTGGTGATGAAATAATTGCCACAAAGTAAAGCTCCTGACTGGGTTCAAACCTACGGCTAACAGCTCGTAAGTCGCAGCCGTTACCACTGGGCCCCACTGCTCCACCTAAAACATGCTTAAGGCATTAAGTCAGCCCCTGTACATTTGTGTGATTGAAGTATTAAATCAGTAAATACCTGGGTGTAATAAATATGACACTTCGAACTTAAGAAAGAAACTGTCAAACAGGCATGAGTACCAGAGTCGACGCTCTACAAAACCGATTTTTTTCTAAATTTGAAGTGTTTTTTTAACGGCCGCCTACAAACTGAAATTCATACAAAATGTAAATATCATTTGAAACTTATTGTGAACCCTCATATCTTTAAGCACAATCAATATCGAAGAAATAGCAACAGGTAACGCCATCTATCCAAATTAGCTGAAACTATCAATAGCGAAGATGCATCGATCGCAATAACCCCATCCTTGTGACTTTCTCGACCCTCTTACCTCATAAATATCTTCCACTGTATCTCTTCAAGCAATGTCCCAAGATTTCATCAAGTCTGCTCGCTCTACTTAAACGTGGGAACAGTATGCGTACGCGCAGCCGACGCGGCGCGGGCGTGGTCAGCCAGCGCTTTGTTTTTCAAATAATTTCCGGACGCCCGTTTTTGGGAATTACGATTTTTCGTCCGGATGATTTATGTTTATCGGAGTTACAACTAATTATCTATCGAGAGTTCAAGCCCTTGTCCTTATGGGCGGGAGCTATGCGGCCTCTGTGTAAAAAATAAATCAGCCTTTTCTGGAATATATTATGTTGAGATGGGCGGTTCAAGGTTTATATGGGAAACAGGATACTTCATTGAGATATTGTCTTAAAAAAATACAAGAAAATTGTCTCTCCTTCCTCCCTTAATCCATCCAAAGGTTGTCTTTGAAAGATCGCTCTTAGTGATAAGACCGTCCATTGTAATTATCAGTCCTTGTAAATTACATTTATTTTGTAATATTTATGGTGTACATAAGAGCAGTGGTGGCCAAGTGGTAACGGCCGCGACTTACGAGTTGTAGGTCGTAGGTTCGAACCCAGACAGGCGCTTTACTTTGTGTAAATTATTTCATCACCGCTGCTCTCAAAACGGTGAAGGAAAACATCGTGAGGAAACCGGCATGTCCTAGAACAAAAAATTCGAAGACATGTGACATCTGCCAACCCGCACTGGGCCCGCGTGGTGGATTACGGCCCACTCCCTCTCACTGAGAGGAGGCCAGTGTCCCAGCAGTGGGAACATTATAGGCTGATTATGGTTATGGTATGGTGTACATAAGAAAGAGTATTCTTAAGTATTATATCTGTATATCTAAGAAAGTCAGATGTAGGAAAAGATAGGTTGCTCGTCATAAACATACCCGCACCCTAATTGCGTAACACACCATCAATCTCAACCTGAATCATTCTGAAGGATATTGCTAATGCATTGCTTCTTATGTTCAAAAAATTTATCTGCTCAACAACATAAATAACGCGATGAATGTTGTTGAAATGTCAAAATGAAAGCAATTACTACTGATAGTGTGTTACGCAATTACCCCGTTGTTTCTGCTAATGTAGGTACCTACTTACTTCTGAAAATTCGCATTGCAAAACGTTTTAGCGACTCCAACAAAAGTAAAAACATCAATATCCCAAATGAAATCACTTAAAATACCTCACAGAAGGACACACCATTTTTACTTTCATAATTGCTTTTAAAAAAACGAACACAAAGGCACCGGCCGTTCACAAAAAGGTAATCGATTAGGATCGGAACGATTATAAGTTGAATCGATTATCCAATACATTCGAGTCCCGTGTCACCCATAACTAATCGGTGTGGACCACAAACAATGGTATTTCTTCATCACGAACAAAAACGGTGTGAGGCTGAATATGGGATTATGAAGTATTGATACCTAAAGTCGTGTACAGGGTGTTTGAAAACAATGCACGATTAATCAGTTAGATTTGATTTTTATAAAACAGCTTTTGTTGTTCATTATTGTTCGTTGAATATCGGAGGGGTAATTCTCGTAGTTTCAAGAATGTTGATATTCTGATCTTACTTACAATCTGTCAAAAATACCTCTAGAATCCCTACATTTTTGACATTGATTGTCGCTGAGAATTTTACAACATTTTTAGAACATTTCAGGAATTGGCCTTCTTCATTAAACCAACTGAACTATGTAGGTAGTACCACCTGTATGCCCGCTTTTATGGTTTCTGTAATACTTAGTTCGTCTCATTAGCATAATGATTAACTCAATCGAAAAAATCATCTGACGTAGACTCATAATCATTTCAGTCTACGATGAATAGTTTTTTGGTAATTTAAATTTAGAACTCCATCAAATCTCGGAGACCAAAGAGGCTACATCCATATTCGACCAAACTGCCACTGACTACTCACACGAACGTATTAACAAAAGATAACCATCTCTAGGCGCTACAAAGAATCTCGAGCCACTTAAATAACAACCGGCTTTAAAAAATAAAGGAGAGAAAAGATTGACACGCTCTACACGCTGTATATAGCGTGCTTGTCAGCGGGGGAGGGCGCTTAGTTCATCGGATCAGCAGGACGCGGCGCCGGCGCAACCTTTGTACCCGAGAACAGCCGAAGTTAGCCGATCGGTTAAAGTTCGGCTCAATATGGACAATAGACGTAAGACTTGAGGTGAATGTTTTAAAAGAAGAACATTACCTAAATTGAAAGGTACGAGTACATTTCCGCGTGAAAAATAAAAATAACGCGTTCACAACCACAATCAAAGAAGTCGCCAAATATGAAAGAAAAAAAAAAGAAATGAATACGACACAGGGCCGGTCACCCAACACCGGGTGAAAGTCCCGGTTAATGCTTTTAAACGTGACAGAGTGACAAGCTGACACCGACGTCCGCGCGTCCGAAACGGTTAATTTAGAACGAACGTGGGTGGCATTTAAACAGCGATTTGTGATTTGGTGCAATCAACTCCGGTTCTTATTTTGAATTGATTAATTCGAATTTTGTGAAACGGTCCTGCGAATGACTCGTTCTGGCTGTAATCAAGTACCAACATGGGTTTTGTAGCATGTAACCAGCAGTGGATAAAACATAAACTTTTTAAAAGAATAACCGCGAAGTTTCTTGCCGGCTCTTCTCCATAGGAAACGACCAATTACAATCGTGCACCTAGCTTCTGACGTATGAAATAAAATATTTTAATTTTGATTTTAAACGTTTTTAATCGCAGTTTGGCGATGGTATAGGTAAGTATACATCCTGTCTTCAAAATTGTGAAAAAACTTAACTCCTAACAACGACTCAATCATTGGCCTAATAGCCTAAGTATTTTACATGGATCGATGGCATACTAGATATTGGGTAACATTTCAATAAAGTTTTACCCGGTTAATTATTATTTATGCATACATAATTTATGTGGTACCGAGTTTCAACTACTTACAGGAATGGCTAGATACCCAGACCACAACAATTATAATTAACACAGTGTCAAAACTAACAACCACCACATACCAAATATAATCCACCAACTTCAAAGGTCCACAAAAGTTCTCACCGAAGCAATCCTTCTAAAAAACCGACTCATCATCCCTTTGATACCACTCCGGCCTCGCACCTTCCATCATTACCAGTTCTTAATTGCTACAAAATGTCCATCTAGTGTCGTCTGGTGTCACAAAAAGTATCATTTCTGTAACATCATGATATTTGATGAGACGCAGCCTTTGTTTGCGGTGCTCTTTGATACTTTGTATCATTGGTAACGGTAATGTCATATGATAGAATAAGTGCGAGCGTGTTTTGTTTGGGTAATGACAATGTTGGTTTATGCTCGGTTTTTATTGAAATTATATTATATAGGACTAGCTTTTGCTAACGGCTTCGCCCGCATGGAGGTCGGAAAAAAACACTGTAAAAAAAAAAAAATATCTTAAAAATACCTATAAGTACGTGCCATCTTTCATAATGATCGGTCAAATGGTGTTGGACTTTTATCAATCTCATTTAAACCAATATCCATTTTTATATTATACTATAGATTTAAGTAGGTATTTGAAGAAGTTGCTGACATTTTGGGGTTTATTTATAAACGATGATTAAAGTTAAGTGACGTTTAAACGTCATAATGTATGGTTAAACAGTCACTAATCACTACTTAACTAAGCAACGTTTATGAATAAAGGGGTTGTATTATATGTCATGCATTCATTAGTTGTTGTTGTCGTTGTTAGTTGTTGTTGTTTGTTGTTAGTTAGTTTTTATAATTAAAATATGTATGTTAAGGTATTTATCTATGGGCCTGCGTTGCCTGAAATAAATGGATTATTATTATTAGTTTCTCGTGTGATAATTAACGTAGGAATAACTACAATGATATACAGGCTAACTGGTTAAGTCAAAATTACCAAATAGTGTTATAAATGTGTTTTTAATTGTATTATCAATCAAACTTGTTGCTGAAGATAATATAATGCATCTTTTAAAACGAGGTTAATTACCTTATTTTAATTGATACTTATGTAATAATCAGACACAAATTAAATTATCTAGGTACTATTTACCTTTTAAATGAATTCATTAAATAAATCAATTTTCTAATTCCACGTTTGAGACTATTAATAAAACGACCCGACAACTGGCCATCCTACCTCTAATTAATTTTGAAACTGTTTTTTTTTTCGAATCAATTCCAAAAGTCATTGTAAAAAGAAACATTTAATTCTCACACATACGTGACATATGTAGGGAAAAAATCCTTTTGTATTCTGCTCCAATTTCCTTCAGGATCTCCGACGCGATGACATTGCTGATTTTTGACACCTCTACCTTACCGAATGAACTGATAATTGAATTTTCAACTTTAATCTTCGTCCAACAAGACTTAAAATCAAATAGCTGCATGTGAATACAGCAGACTTCATCACAATTTTATGTAACAACACTTATCCGCAATAAAATAAAGTTCAATTTTGTTTACAAAGCATTTTTCGGATTTTAAACTAAACTTGGTTGCACAAAAGCTATCAAGGGCCGTTATTAAAAAAATAAATAAAGGCATGTCCTCACACTTGTGATGACAAAAAAATAAGGATGGCACGTTAATTTTGCATGAAATGACTTTGACGATGGCGGGAAGGTTGTGAAGTGGCTATTGTTGTAAGAATGATTCTGCGCATATGGTAAAATAACAGGACGGGGTGGAAGAGAAGAGGCACCATAAGGCTATTTTCAAAACTATGCGAAGTAAGGCATTTCTTAATGCTTTCCTTATACAAGCCTTTAAATTCATAAATATTAAGGACAGACGAAGTTGCTCCGGGCAGAAGCTAGTAAATAATAACTTACTGCCACCAGAGCTGCTTTTTGCTTGATAAAAGACCTAAAAGCCAACTTTCAATCTGGAAGTCCGCATGGCTCTGGTCTGTTTTTTTACATTTCTATGGCTCTGGTCATTCGTGTATGGTAAATATTGATACGAGATTCAGGCCTCTCTGGTATCATAATTATGATACCAGAGGGGCCTGTAGATACCAGTGGGGTAATTGCGTAACACACTAACAATGACATGCCTTTAATTTTGACAATTCAAAAACATTCATTGCGTGATTTTCACCGTTGAGCAGACGATATTTTCAAACATAATAATATGAAGCATTCGATTAGCAATAATACCTATGGTTTTTTTTTACTGTGTTTAGTTTAGTTTGTGATCTTCCTGTACGAGTCGCAATAAATACTTTTTCTTTCAATAGACTTTAAAATTCGTCGGATTGTGATTGATAATGTGTTCCTACACAATTGAGGTGCTGATCTTGAAGACAGTCTGGCACAGTCCTGTAAAAGTCTTCTTTTGAATAAAGCAGTACCTACTGGCTTTTCTAAACTTCGACCAGATGTTCAGACCATGGAAATAAGCATTTTTCATTAAGGACACATAATTTTTTTTTTTTTTGTTAATTTTTCATACAAACTAAATACCCTTTTATTCGAATTGGCAACGTCGTATTTTCATTCATAAGATTTGACGGGCTAGTACTTATCAAAACTAAGTTAAGACACTTTCTTACTACATAGTACAATAAAATTTTATTAAATGAAATTACAAATATCTTTGTAACGAAGCCTTTTTAAGTACTACCTCGGTACCTCCTTTGTTAGATTTGATTTGTAAAAGCTATAGGTAGAGGCGTTTACCAAAGTTTATGCACAACGTGAAGAACACGGTGCATAAGTAGTTTCGACCTACAATTTTAACAAAATGTCAATACCAATACAAGGTCTGTCTAGTATCTATATCTAGTCCAATAAGCAATCAAGTAAGAATTTATCTGTTTCCGCGATTCCAACAAGATCATCTATCCATTAAGATTTTCCAACTGCATAAGCATAATCAGCCTATAAAGTTCCCATTGCTGGGCACAGGCCTCCTCTCGGTGAAAGGGAGTGGGCCATAATCCACCACGCGGGCTCGAGGTGATGAAATAAATTATACAAAATAATGTGCTTGGGTTCGAACATACAACACGTAAGGGCCTGTGCACACCACGTTTTTTAAACGCGCGTATCGTTACAAACGCGCGTCAACGGCGCGTTTACAAAACGTGGTGTGCACAGGCCCTAAGTCGGGACCAAAAGGGTAGAATTATCTAATAGTTAGGTAGGTAGGTATCTAGAAAACTAATAAAAAATCTAATCTTTCGAAATCTTTTGCTTGAGGTAGGTACGTGAAAACTAGGTCATGCGTCAATGACTAGTTACATAAAAGTAGCCGATAAAATATATTTCCCTTGAGACTAAACCCTTGTCTTTTGAATATTTTAATAGCAAACCTATACAATTAGAAAGTAGATAATGTAGATATCTAGCAACAATACACTAAATAAATATAAATATAGGTAACAGTAGGTATATCGTTCTAAAATTCTACGATTTTTCCAGAATTTGTTCGATGGTTTTAATTTGGAGAAGATTTTGTCCTAGTTTTGAAAATTAGGAGGCAAAATATACCGGCTGACTTTTTTACCGGCTAGCTTTAGCGTCTGGACAAAAACCGCTGGGTATAAAAGGCGAACGGAGTAAAAGGTAGAAACACAGAAATTTCTTTTTTTTTACACAGAAATAAAATAAAAACTCCACTCACACTCTATCCACTAAAAAAGGGTTTTTCGAAATTCGAAATTTGACGCGGACGAAGTCGCGGACAGAAGCTAGTTATATCTAAATAGCAGACCTTCTTGCTTCAACAAAATCTTGGCCTGTGTGATACGCCATAAAAAGTTATATCTCTGTTCTTTTAATTAAAAGTCTTGACAATACTCTATAGCAAAAAAACTACAAAAACACCACTAAATTCTAAGAAATCTATTCCCTGATCCATCACCAGTTTACCTTGACCCCTCAAATTCTCGTCTTCAACCCTTGTACTCGTATATAACATTTTATCTCCTGCCATGGGAAGGTCTTACAAGACTGGTTTTATTTTATGGTTTATTGAAATATTTGATCCTCACGGCATCTTTTAATTAAGATGTGGGAGACATAAAGTAGAAAAAGTTAAAAAAAAACAATATAATTACCATGACAACACGTTTATGGTTAAGCTATGGTCTATGGGGTTCTATGGTGTTTATTTTTTTATTGTAGGTACCTAATTATGGGGCCCGTGGCTAAATATTAACAGCCGCACAGGTTGATCGATCAGGTTAAGCTACGCTTGCCGCGGTTGGTCTGTGGATGGGTGACCATCTTTACATACCGAAACCCCTCCGTGCCTCGGAAAGCACGTTAAGCCGTTTATCCCGGCTGCCATTCGTGGATCCTTGACAGTCGTTACGGGTAGTCAGAAGCCCGAAAGTCTGATAACCAGTCGTACCAAGGGGTATCGTATTACCCAGTAACTGGGTTGTGGAGGTCAGATAGGCAGTCGCTTCATGTAAAATACTGGTATTCAGCTGCACCCGGTTAGACTGGAAGCCGATACCAACATAGTTGGGAAAAGGCTAGGCAGATGATGATGTGCAGGATGTGCCAGGAATAATTGTCTACCTACAATTAAGTAAACACCTAAGTATCGCCACTAGGCCACCGTAGGCGCGGGCCTGCGGACGGAGAGTAATTGGGTAGCTCACCGTCCGATCAGGACCAGCCGGTCGATTCTGTAAAAATCTCACCGTGAAAACTTCGGTGAAGTGAGTTTGTTTTTGCTAGGAATTGACACTATTGACAGCTCACTTCACCTAAGTTTTCATGGTGAGATTTTTACAGAATAGCACCGCAGGCTCTTGCCGGACGGCGCGTACGTGTTCCAAGCGCTCATCAAAGAGATGTCGGCATCATAGAAGGCCCGCCTCTTACGGCCGAAGCCTGCCGGGTCAGCGGGATTGTCCGAAAGGGTTACCGCTGGCCTGGAACATAAAGGACTAAGGAAGGAACACGGGTGGGTTTTAGTCAGTAAGAGTTCTGACACTCCCTTCCGCTCCACCCAGAGCGGGAGAGGCCATTTGATGATTTCCCATCCGCAAAAAAAAAAATAGTACCTATCGCCACTAGTAGAGGATAGGTAAGTTACCTGCCTTAGGCAAAAATATGCTATTGACCAAATATTCTATCACAAACTATTTGCAATAGGTACCTACCTGTTTGTAGTTGTAGTGCGATCAGAGGGGATGATGTCGCTTCCGTTTAGTATCGCGCCTCGGGCTGAAACCACTTCCGGCGAGGATCTGTGTGTTTTGTGTGTTTGTTTCTCATAAATATACCTAGTCATATCTATGTATTTATGTTTTTATGAATATAGTTTGGTGTCCCGAATAATTTCATTAGCGGGTAGGTGGAAGGGAACCCTGTTACTAAGGTTCTTGCTAAATTCGAGATTGTTAATAATTATTGTTTTTAGGGTTGCGTACCCAAAGGGTGCCAACGGAACCCTATTTACTAAACCTCTGCTGTCCGTCCGTCTGTCTGTCTGTCAGCGGGCTGTATCTCATGAACCATCTGTCTAGGTAATAGGATAGTTAAAATTTTCACAGAGTGTGTATTTCTATTGCCACTATAACAACAAATAATAAAGATAAAATTAAGTTAAGTCTCCATACAAGAAACGTGTCGGCGTTTTGTGCCTTGTAGTACCTACGGAACCCTTCGTTTAAGAGTCCGACTCTCTTGGCTGTTTTTTTGTTATTCTCAGCTCAAAAATAATGCCTTTATCAATAAAATAAAACCATTTAAATATTCCTTGAGTACCTTGATGATAGTTTATAGAACTTTCAACTATAAAATAGGTAACTTTACTTGTTGTAGGATAGTTCAATCATTTTGCAATAGATGGCGCTGTCTTTTGATATTTTTATTGTATTTATAAATATTTTGTTAACACTGTTTTATTACAGTAATGTTTTATGGGCATTGCATAACAATTGAATAAATATATTTTTAGACATCACGATTTTTCTACGTAAGTAGATCCTAGGTACCTAGAAGGTTAGGTAGTAGGTACTTACCTACTACTATTTTTTCTGCCTATCAAGACTAAAAAAATATGATAGATGATTTTATTTCTTTATGTAGGTACCTAGGTTTGTACAAACACTTTTACATGTCAATTATATTTTTGAAAACTACTTAGATGAGGTCAGCGTTTCCTATCTGACTACTTACTCTGAGAAGAAAGGCTGAAACAAACTCAGAGGTCACAGTCTCTTTGTAAGTAATCTTGGTCAGATCATGTGAATACCATGTAGATTGATGTCTGAAATGGTCATTTGAGGATAGAACCTCACAGATTGAGAGGACCTGTCTAGTCAGTGCATACCTACATTTGTCAGTAGGTATTCATTCAGCTCAACTCATACTTAAATGTAGATTCTTATCTTCCTACATTCATTAACTTAGGGCCCATTTTTTCTTAAAATAATACCTTAAATGAACATTGATGATTAATCATTTAAAAACATTAACGCAAGGTCTTTACCTACGTTTGATAGTTACCTACATACCTAGGTAGGTAGGTACCTACCTAGGTATGTAGGTAACTATGATAGGTACCTACTTAACTACATAAGAATTTAGAAGAGTTCCTGGAAGGATTCCGGGGAGGCCTTTGCCCAGCAGTGGGACAGTAGGTATAGGCTAACAAAAATAAAATAGGTGCTATAATCCTAATACCTAATACAAAAAAATAGTGTTTTATTCCTAATACCAAATACAAAAAATAGAAGTGTTTTATTCCTAATACCAAATAGGACAAAATACCTATAGGTGCTATACCTAATCCTTATACAAAAAAATAGTTGCTTTATTCTTAATACCTGATACAAAAAATAGGTGCTATAATCCTAATACCTAAAAATAGGTGCTATAATCCTAATACCTAATACAAAAAAATAGGTGCTATAATTGTAATACCTAATACAAAAAAAACTATCCAAATCACATCCTGTAAGTACGTACTTAGAGTCTCGTCGCGGTAATCGTGCGAGGGAGACGCGTGTTTCGCTATTAAGCATTATTTTTGCATTATTAGTTATTAAAGTTGTGCGCGCTGCCAGGTCTCGCTGTCCGCGCACCGAAGTACCGTTATGTGTCCAACGTGCGAGCGGTACACGGATAACGAAGACACTCATTAGCGTGTTATAATACTAATGAATATAAACAACCCACATTTAGAGAATGTGAATACAGTAATATTGGCAGGCAGCAGTTCCTTGAGCGAACATAGTATGTCTGATGCTGAAGAGGAGCTAAACAGAGAAGAGAACTTAGTACAATATAAAATGGAAGAAGAACAAAAATGTAAGCGGGAGAAAAGGGACAGGGAGGAGGATTTTATCGGAGATGATGAGGATAATGAGGGATGGAATTTAGTCCAAAGTAAAGGGAAAAGATTAAAATCACAACTGAAGGAGGATATCGAGATGTACTTATCTAGCAATGAGAAGTTGCCTAAACAATTTGCATTTGCTAAGATGCTGAAGACGTATGGGATAGGGGATATTACCAAAGTAAAATACATTAACCCATTCAAGATTCGCGTCGAAGTTTGCAGTGAGTTGAGTGCTGATAAAATCGAAAAATGTCCGGAATTTATAGAAAAAGGTTGGAAGATATACAGGGCCATGGAAAGGACTTCATCTTATGGCGTCATAAAGGATGTTGATATTGATTTATCTGACGAGGACATTTTGACAAATATAAGGTGTGATAAACCTGCGGAAATAATATCTGTATTTCGGCTTAAACGTCGAGACAGAGAGGGAGAAGGTTGGCAGCCAAGTGAAGCGGTACAGGTGTGTTTTAAAGGTTCGTTTATTCCACAGTACATATATGTCCATGGATTAAGTATTAAAGTTACTCCTTACGTATTTCCCGTATCGCAATGCGCGAAATGCTGGAAGTATGGCCACCCTACAAAGAAATGCCCTTCCAGTAAAATAGTCTGCCCGAAATGCGGTGATAACCATGAAAACTGTGAAACACAGAACTTCAAATGTGTTAATTGTGGTGGAAACCATTTGGCCTTGCATAAAGCTTCATGTCCAGCTTTTTTAAAGGAGAAGAGGTTGAGAGAGATCATGGTAGAATTTAACTGTACTTATAGAAAAGCATTAACAGTATATGTACCGCCCCCGACTTCCGTGTACGAAAAAAGTAGTTCTCGAGAACAAGAACACTCTGGCAACCCTCCTACCAACATAAAATCACAACCTGATATCCGATTTCAACAACGGGACACACCCACATTTGCAGAGATAGTAAAAGCTGAAATCACAGTGCATAAAGAGGATGATGATAAAAACACTTCTGCCAATACTTCATCGAGATTTCGACGTACGCGTAGTAGGGACAAGACTTCCTGTAACTTGGAACTCCCGATAAACTCATCAACAATGGATATGGGTACTGAGTCAGCAGTCCCTTCTGATACTGCTGCTGGTAAAGAGAAAAAGGTTGACAGTGTTCGTTTGGACGAGCTATTAGTGAGACTAAAAGAAATAAATATTTTTAAGGGAATTGTCGATGGAAGACAAGATGCATGGGGTGATAAAGTGTTGTTTAGAGTGGTTAATATTATTGAGTGTACAATTCGTGTCGAAGTGGCCTATATTTAAGATTATTTTTGACTATATTTCCCCCAATGGCTCGTAGGCAGAAACCTTTTTTTAGATTAAATATTGCACAATGGAATTGTCAAAGTATTCGACCAAAATTAATATCCTTGGAGCATTCTCTGTGTCAACTGAAAATTCACATTGCGGCACTCAGCAAAACGTGGTTAGAACGGGATAGTCAGCTGAAGGTAAACGGTTATACGATATATCGTAAGGATAGGAATGACGGTTATGGTGGGGTAGCGGTCTTAGTCCACAGGTCACTCAAATCAAGTTATGTGTCTTTTGAAAGTCTTAACCCGGGGATTGAGATAGTTTGTGTCAAGATTTGCAATTGTGAGCATGTTCAGTATATATTATCCTTATATTGCGCCCCGTCAGTTCACACGAGCCAAAGTGATTGGGAACAAATTTTTTCGCGTTTTCAGAGTAAGGTAGTGATTCTCGGCGATTTTAATGGACACCACACAAATTGGTCTCATAAAATAGATCAGAGAGGTACCCAAATTTATGACGCACTTTTAGATACTGAACTCGTAACATTGAATAATGGCAACCCTACTCGTATTAAATTAGTAAATAATTCAGTACAACAATCTTCTCCAGACATATCATTGGCTTCCTCAGATATAGCATACAAATTTAATTGGGGCACGCTTAATGAAACGTTTGGCAGCGATCATCTTCTGATTAAAATTTCAATGCAGGTTGATAGTCTATCCATACCTCCGGTGCGCAGGAATTTTAAAAAAGCCGATTGGTCTCAGTACCGCAACTTAATACAAACGCTTATGCAAGGTTTTATTATCACGGAAGACTTACAAAAATCGTATGATGCATTTATTGAGTTGATTAATTTAGCTGCCGATACTCACATTCCATACATTAAAATCAATTCTGACCCCGAGAAAAATTTCACTCCGAAACCTTACTGGAATAGCTCCCTATCAAAATTGGTGGCCGAAAGACGGTTAGCGTTATCAACATTTCGACGTAACCCTACACCTTTTAATTTGGACAAGTTGCAGGAGAAAATTAGGGAAGGTCAGAGGTGTCTGCGTATAGCAAGAAGTAAGGGGTTTCAAGACTTCTGTACTTCATTAGACGGAACAACATCTCATACTGTTTTATGGAAGAAAATGAAATGGTTTAAGGGATGCTATGTACCCCGATCGGGTATTAGTAAAGAGAAGGCGTTTGTGTTATTACAAAACCTGGCGCCGGACTTCGTTTGTACTGATGACCCAATATTTAATTCAAATAACCCTAAGATTGAGACACAGATTTCTTTACACGAATTAGACAAATGTTTGCGCACTAAAGATACTTCTCCTGGTAGCGATAACATTTCCTATTCAATGCTATATTATTTACCGAATAATGCAAAGTTGATTTTAGTCAGTTTTTATAATATGTTTTTTACGATGGGTTTTGTTCCCCAGCAGTGGCGTAATATCACTATAATACCTATACCTAAGCCTGGCCGGGATCCTCAGTCTGACTCTTCGCTGCGACCTATTTCTATGATTTCCTGTGTGTGTAAAATACTACATAATATATTAATTAAAAGAGTAGAATGGTTTATTGAACATAATAACATGTTATCGGCCGATACTATCGGTTTTCGCAAAGGGCGCTCCATTTTAGATAATTTGTCTACCTTAGCAACGAGAATCCAACTAGGATTTTCTAAAAAACAATCAACGATCGCTTGTTTTGTTGACATTGATAATGCGTACAACAATGTAAATTTAGAACGTTTACTATATATTTTAGATAGTTTAGGGATAGGTAATAAAATATGTACGTACCTACGGTGTTTTTTAAAAGAGAGATACTTAAGTATTGAGACAGATAGTAACTCAGTCATAAGTAGGAGATGTTGTTTCGGTTTGGCTCAAGGCGATCCCTTTTCCCCGCTTTTATTTAATATTTTAACAATGGAGATTTGCAAGTCAATAAATAATGTCTTTATATCACAGTACGCAGATGATTTCGTGCTATATGTAACCTGTAGTAATATAGAAGAAGGTAGGCACCAATTACAATTAGCTTTAAATCAATTTGTTAATATTATTTCTCTTGCCGGGTTAGAAATTTCAGCACTCAAAAGTAAAATTTGTATTTTCCAAAATAAATTTATACGGGACCCTGTGTCTCTAGTTGTTGGTGGTATCGCTTTAGAAGTAGTGGATTGTGTAAAATATTTAGGTATTTGGTTAGACAGGAAGTTACGATGGACTAAACAAATAAATGAATTAAGAGAAAAATCGTCAAAAGTGCTTAATGTTTTTAAAGTTTTAGCGGGGACAGGTTGGGGCATCCACCCAACTAATTTAAGGCGTTTATACATATCGTGTATTCGTAGCAGACTAGATTACGCAAGTTTCCTTTATGGTAATAGTTGTAAGACACATACAAGCAAGCTCGATAAAATACAGAATCAGTGTATGCGGGTAATAGGTGGGTTTATTAAAACGACACCTATACACGTTATGGAGTGCGAACTACACCTACCGCCTTTAAGTGTACGAAGATATTACCTGGCCGGAAAATATTGGTTAAAAGCGAAATCCTTTTCTAACCATACGATTATTAAAATTTTGGACGACTTAACTCCTTTTAGTCAAAATTCTTATTGGAGGTGCAAAGAAAAGCCCATTTTAATTATAGTTCATAGTTACCTTAAAGATACTGCTATACATGTTAGTACACAATTAGATATGTTTGCACTTAATACCTGGGTCAGCAATGTGGATATTTCGGATATAATTAAGTTTAACATAGATGCCGTAAGTAACGCTAAAAGAAGTTATAACTCGTTGGTCTTACAACAATTGTGTAATAGTTTTATTAAAAACACATATTCCAATTATTATAAAATTTATACGGACGGTTCGAAGGAAAGTAATGGTGGCGGATTAGCTATTTATGACCCGCAAGTTAGTAGCTCAGTGAAACTACGTATTGACTCAAACATCTCGATAATGTTGATAGAATTGATAGCAATATCAGAAGCAATTTCATATATTCAATCTTTTCAGTCCGGTAAATACGTTGTTCTAACAGACTCCAAGAGTGCACTACAACACATTGCTCGATGCACCTCGAATAGTCGAGGCACACCGATAGCATACAGCATCTTGGAGTCACTTTCCACATTAGCCACTAAAAATTATACAATAGTATTGCAATGGATACCTTCACACGTAGGCTTAGCAGGAAATGAAGAGGCAGACTATCTTGCTAGACAAGCATTATCTGATGGTATCCCTATGTTTTGTGTGCCTTATTATACCGACGTTTTTTATATGATTAGGATCAAATGTAGAAACATGTGGAACGAATATTTTGATGAGCGCTCTCTAGCAAAAGGCATATGGTATAAAACAATCCAAAATAATTTGTCCCGTTCTCCCTGGTTTATTAATTCAGAACTGCCTAGACACACCATAGTATCTGCTATGAGGCTGCGTTCCGGACATATTCCACTGAATAGTTTTGCGTACCTAATGGGCAAAGTTGCTTCTAAGAATTGTACTGACTGCGATTGTATTGAAGACGTTTTTCATGTTTTAGTGGAATGTGTTCGGAACGAAGCCGAAAGATTATCTTTTAGGCTTGCTTACGGCATTAGCTTGCACGAGATCGGTGTATGTAACAGTATTCTTGCTTTTCCCTTATCAGAGGAAGCGAGATTCGTATATAAAATGGTTGATTGTGCCCTAAAACGTAGATAGGATGTGAATATGTAAGATGTATGTAACTATGGGGATGACATGATCATGCATGATCAAATCCTCTTATTTTCAATAAAGATTAAAAAAAAAAAAAAAAAGTACGTACTTAATACTTAATTAGTCGTTTTTTACTAGGCGTAGCGAATCAAACCGTTTTCAACCTCTCAATGTAATGTCAACTACAAACTCGCTACGTCCCATAACTTCCCGAGCCACTTCGTAGACGCTACGCTACGCTACGACAAAAAACACGAATGTAACCGACCACGTGACAAAGGCGTGGACGATCTTTCCCGATGTCACCACGATGTCATTGGGTGCGCGCGACGTTTCCCATTGGTCGGCAGTGTCGCGAAGGCCGTGCGACATCGCCTATTGGGCACATTTGTCACAGCGTAGGCGGAGCTTACGTGTTCCAATTTTAAAATAAATAGTAGCTCACGTGGTTTGAGTTTGTTATGTTTTCTTTTGACAGTTCTCTTTCACCTGAGATTTGTAGAGTTGAACTACTGAGTTTCTCTATGGCTTATGGCCTTCATAATTTTATTATTGATTGATACTAATTAGGTTTGATTGATACCAATTCACAAGATCGTCGGACCACCTTGTGGGAGGCCTTCCAACGCTACGTCTTCCGGTACGCGGTCGCCACTCCAGAACCTTTCGGCCCCATCGGCCGTCTGTTCTGCGAGCAATGTGCCCTGTCCACTGCCACTTATTGGCAATTCTTCGGGCTATGTCGGTTACCTTGGTTCTCCTGCGGATCTCCTCATCGACCTAGTGAAGGCCGCAGGAACCCGTTGGATGCGAGAAGCGCAGAACCGGTCGAAGTGGAGGTGCTTGGGGGAAGCCTATGTCCAGCAGTGGACGTCTTTCGGCTGAAATGATGATGATGATACCAATTAGGTAGGTACCTATGGTCGTTCAATAGTTCATATTGAAAATGTTTTGGGTTACTTTAGGTATTATTAGTTCTAAGGTACAAAGGTCCAAAGGGTCTTTATTTCAAATAAGTATACCTATAATTATCTAAAACCTAAGTACAAACTTCTAATACTTACTAAAAAAACTACAAATTATTAAAATAAAAATAGGTATAGGTAGGTACCTACCTACCTAATATCCTAATCTAACTTAGGGCTGATTTTTCCAACGCCAGATTATTTTTATCTGCAGAATAATTTTGAATTTTTGACAGTTCTTCAATAGAGAAACTGTCAGACATCAATTTTATTCCACGAATAAAAATTATCTGTCGATTGTAAAATCAACCCTAAAACTATTAAAAACTAAAATATTGCATCGAAAATTTCCTCCGCATCTTTGTCGACTGGTAATGAGTCTTACTTACGTGCT
Organism: Oligia fasciuncula; assembly: GCA_963082905.1. Classification (NCBI taxonomy): domain Eukaryota; kingdom Metazoa; phylum Arthropoda; class Insecta; order Lepidoptera; family Noctuidae; genus Oligia; species Oligia fasciuncula. The sequence continues at coordinate 6,969,329 of OY720401.1, forward strand.
TAAACTTCAGTTCACTTGAGGAGATGAGGTAGGTACCTATCTAGGTTTCTTATAACAAAAGCCTAACGCAGATTCCTGGCTTACCTACCAATAAGTAGGTAGGTAGGTATACACCTCCCTAACATTTGTCCCTAGTTTACAAGGTTAGGACATCCACGAATTTGGTGTTTGTAAATGGTTTTAGGATAGGTACCTACAGTAGCTAGGTAGGTACCTACAGACGTCAGCAAATCAAGTTACTACAATCTGTCAAATTTCTTTCATAGATTTTTAACTTTATCGCTAAAACATAAGGTTTAAAGTTGATTGGTAAAATTCGACAGTTTTGGATAGCTTGATGTGCTGGCGTCTGTACTTACCTAAGTGGGAATCCAAACTAAACAAAACCTAGGTATATAGGTAGGTACCTACCTACCTGTATCGAGGAGGGTATACCTAAGCTTGAGACTGGGCTCTTAGCCTGTAACCTAAGCCTGTCAAGTTTTTAGTGCAAATCAAATAATGTCCCAATGCTCTCTTCATACCTATCTATTGAAATAACCCTAAAACACCGTCACCATCATGACCATTAAAAAAAAACTCCTAAACATGCCATTTTTCTGAACACCGCTAGGCGAGGACGGGGTGTCGCCGCGGGGCGAGGGGGGGTACCGTATTGATCGCGCACCCTCCCGACACCTCCAGTCCGCCAAAAATTGTTGGCAGACCAGAGCACACATAAAAATGAGAATTTGTCTAAACTCTAATGGCATCTAACGCATAACGGTTTGATGTCCATCGATGCCATTTTTATGTTTTATGGTAGAAGTTTAATTTACTCCGCTAGTCTCTAGTTTCCACGTTATTTTGAAAGAGAAAAGAAAAAGAATAAGCAGGTACCTAGGTATAAAAAATAAATATATTTCAGACTAGGTCCATAATTTTGATAGTATTTTGGTCGTATTAAACATAATGCTTATGTAAATAGGTTAGTATTGTTAGTTTTCAAACAGAACTGGTTGCGAATCGCAGTTGTGAAAACGGCCGGAGGGGCTCTTCTCTTTCTTTTCTATGCAGTCCGACAGTGACATTGTCATGTAGTCCCCTTAATATCGGTTAGTTAAGTCAGCTTATATACACTTAAGGCGAAAGCGCTAAGGTAGCCCGCGAAATAGATTTTTTTAAGTTTTTTGCAATTTGCTGGTCAGTATTAAGTTGTAGGTACCTCATTAAAGTCATCAACACAACTCTCTAAGACCAGATAATCCCACTGAATGACTATTTCATGAAATCTTGACATTTTACAATTATACTAACTTAACAAGTTGTATTACTGATCCTAATGATTATATAATTCCGTAAATACATATTTGTTACGATCGCGAATCATATTTTAATCAACGTACCTAGGTACAACTTAATACCGACCAGCAAATTGCAAAAAACGTTAGAAAATTTTAATTTTGCGGGCTACCTTAGCGCTTCAGCATACACTCTGTGGTACAAGTAGGCCGCACGTAAGTGATGGTCTGGTCTCGTGTGTGTATGTACACTAACGTGTACACAACTCGTCACGCTGGACACGATATTAAGTATCCCATTGTTGGCCTGGCCTCGATCCCGTCAGCGCTACAAAAGCGTGGTAGACTCAACAGCATCCTGAACACATTGTTATACTGGACACGCAGGGCGTTGTATGCCCTCAGCGTATACCTGACCCACAGACTGCACGTGTAAAAATATTGGCAGTTTTATCTGTAAATTGTTATTTTGACTTGCGGAACAGCATATTACCTACTTCAAAATCAAAGTCAAATCATTTATTTCAAATAGGCACACTAAAGGCACTTTTGAACGTCAAAAATTACAACTAAATAGAATTGATTCTAGTCGCCCATTCCAAAAGGTAGTTTTCGTATGGAGAAGAATAGGCAAGGAACTCCACCGTTACTCTTTTAAAATGTTTTACAAGATCTTGTATACATAAAATAATTATGTGTGAAGACGATGCACCTAGAATAAAATTTGTCTACCACAAAAGGTAAAAAGAATTAAAAATTAAGCAATGACAGGTAAATCCATAGATATAGATACACCTAGATAACGCAAGAGCAACTACTTCACGTGCCAAAAAATCGCACCAGCTTACGATAAAAAATCATAAGCCGCCACTTTCGCGCTCAGTCCTGTGTACTGCTGGCTGGGTAAGCGTGAGCGAGAGCGCGAGCTTTTGACGTCATAGTAGGTAGTTAAAAAATGGCACGCTTGGTTTTCATACAGTTCGTGATACTTGCGTTATCTAGGTCTATCTATATCTGTGGGTAAATCAATTATGTGATAGATACATGGTGCTCACATATTTACAAATTATTAAAAAAAAATGTAAAAGTAGATGATTTTCCCAGAACTTACCGCGGACAGCCATCGCCCTGCGTTCCCTTTCTATGTCCAGGTCATCATTCAGGTCATGAGTGACCCAGTGACCCTCACTGAATGACAGGAATGACAGCTCACTTGAAGTTCACTTCACCTAATTTTCACGATGAGATTTTTACAGGATAGATTGTCTTGACTACTTAGCTTTAAATACCTAAGTACTAGCAGCGCACCGCGGTTTCACCCGCATACTTAGTGTCGATCCCGTTCGAAAGACACGTGGCGCCATATATTATCATAATAACGTTATTGTTGTTTTCCTCGGGAACAGCACTTTTTTTCAGGATAGGAAGATATCCTATACCTATCCGTTTCTGTACACCTGACAACGTATATGCAAAATTTCAGGATGATCGGTTCAGTGGTTTCGGCGTGAAAAGGTAACAAACAGACAAACAAACTTAGTTTCGCATTTATAATATTAGTTATAAAGATTATGAAGCATTAGTTACACTACACCATACGATACCACTACTGTATCACTTATTTCAGACATTAAACTTAGCTATTGCGAATTTTACGTCATCGTTTCAGCTAATTAAGTAAGTAGCTATACCTAGGTAATTTGTCTTCAGAAAGGACATTATATTTTTCTTGTAATTTGGACTTTAATACCGTAAGATAAGGTTCGATTTTGTGGCGACGAGACATATTGGCGTCTGATCCGGGACGTCTATCACACCGTGGTGTAATTTATTATGGTGTTTCGGGTTTTAAATGATGTTCGTCAAGAAGAATAATAGTGATTGCTAGTTGCCTTTGCATACCTAGCCGAAAAGACTTGCTAAAAGATGGTAGGATAAGTTTTCCACGGTGGTCCTCCAAACAGAAACTTAGTGAAATACTTACCTAAGTATTTCATTTTCTCAACATATATATACCTACAAATAGAACACATGATAGATACCACCAAGATTTAAATCATCATCATCTGCCTAGCTTTTTCCCAACTATGTTGGGGTCGGCTTCCAGTCTAACCAAGATTTAAATACCTACATAAAATATATATTGTGCCTAGCGTGTCGATTATAATCTAAATAGAGTCGGCCCAGAATTTGGCTACAAGTTCGGTACCTTCAGTAGTGAACCCACAAGCGACACCCATCGACGGCAGAGGCCGTCGACGAGTGTCGACGGCAGCCGTTAACGCGTGCCGTTAATGGGTGCAGTTGCGTCTACCGTTGACGCGTGTCACTCGTGTGTATGCACACAAACGTGCAGACAACACGACACGCTGGACACGTTATTAAGTATCCCATTGTTTGTGGGACAGCACCAGATTTACCTCTAGGGTGGCGTCGTCTGTGTATCTCCACCTGAGTAGGTTTCCCTTGCCAAACCGAAGTAAGGATTTAAATTATTCGTCCATATTATCGCGAACACATTCGCAAGAAGCTGGCAGTATCATCACAACGGTAATATTTTCTCATTGTTTGTCTTATTTCTTTTTAGTAAGTATATTCATGTATTTATGTATATTTATTTGTGCTTATATTTAGGTATATGTAATTAGGTATATATTATATTCATAGTTTTAATAGGTTTATGCGTATCTTTAGATTTAAAATATTTATTCCACAATGTTCTTGATTGCACCTACCACTGTTTGTCTCTGCATCACCCAAAGGTTGACTAGTAGAAAATGCCTATGGCATTAAGTCCGCCTCTGCACATTTATGTGCTTGAAGTATTAAATAAATAAAATAAATAATATTACACCATGGTGTCACATACAGCCAACGTGCGATCTGAACCATAAAATACTTCATTAAAGGCGATTGGTTCGAGTCTAGGTGGACGGTGGCGACTTGCGGACGAATGTGGAACTAACCGCATTAGACATCCGTCACCGAGCATTCATTTAATTACTTTTAAAGCTATATCATAATGTGTTGGCTTTTTGTACTTGTTTAGTCCCCTTTTATTGTTCCCTGAGAATGTGAAACAATTAAATTGACTTTGTCATAAAATGTCTTATGTATAGTCACCAAAAGAGATAAGTATGCAGGACCGTCGGATATAGTTGAAGTTTAGTAAGAAACCAATGGATGTTGTCGACTGAAATTTAGTTTGATAAATGAGCTGTTTGTTAAAACAAAATTTTATTCGTGAACTTCTATCGGTTTCTGACTAAACTTCAACTATGTCCGACGATCCTGCACAGGTACTTATCTCTTTTGTTGACTGTACCTACTGTAGGTAGAGATTGCATATTTGGTGCTTAAATGCAACTTTTATGAATATTTTGTTATGTTGGTGGCGTAATTAGGAGAAAAACATTCAAAATTTGAGAGTCAGTTTAGCAAGCGTACCTACCTACGTCATGATATAAAAATAATGATACTTAACTAGCTTACTTTTTACCACGCGGGCAAAGCCGCGGCCGGAAGCTAGTATATTTAATAGATTGGCATTTTATTAGTAGCCTTTAGAACGGAAAATTAGTCACATGACATCACGTCACTACAAAACTACATTCGCGTTCAAAGAAGTATAGACAAAACAACATAAGTGTTCCAAAGACGGGATTCTGTTAAAATGTCTATGAAGTTTTCATAGAAATTGTTTTAAGAGTTGTGTCGCGCCTGTCTACAGGACGCTTTACCGTGGTATTGATCAGTTCCAAGATCATACTTTTATGATAAGGGATAAAAATCCAATTATATTTTAAGTAGAAAAATAATAAAATTACAAGACGGCTTTTTCCTTAGTAGGTGTTAAATGTAATTGCTAGCTTCTGTAAGTTCCATTTGAGTTGTAAAAGTAATTAAAAGTGGCGAGATCTTAACACTTTAGTACTTATTTTATATTTTGTTTTCTGTAAAGACTGTTGATTGATATCCCTTTTTTGTACCTACTGTGTCCATAAGAGCATACATAAACATAATAATCGTGGTTGCAAGCGGGACTGCTGAGCGTGGGGTCCTGGGTTCGATTCCCGGGTCGGACAAAGTGTTATTGGGTTTTCCATTAGGAATTTCTTAGTAACAGTCCGAAGTTTGGAAGTTGGCGGTTTAATACCCCCGTGCCTCGGAAAGCACGTAAAGCCGTTGGTCCTGCGCCTGATCTCTCCCCGGTCGTGTCGGATTGCCGTCCCATCGGACTATGAGAGTAAAAGGAACAGAGAGTGCACCTGTGTTTGCGCACACACTTGTGCACTATAATATCTCCTGCGTACCTGGCTAATCTCCATTGAGATTGGCCACCGTGACCGAAATCGGGGAGGCTATTATAAGTAGCATACCTAGGTACCTACCTATGGTTTCCATACATTTTTGACAAATTGTTGACATTGATTGTCGCCGAAATGAAATTGCGAATTTGCTACTAGATTTTTAACGTTTTTAATTAGGGGAATTGGCCTTTGTGTAGTTTTGATTGAAACAAAATCTTACATAAAGTGCGTGCAAAATATGTCAGCGCGCGGCCGGGAATAATCGTTTGCCGCCATCTTGGCGTTTATCTCAGGTGTCAAGAGAGTGTGCTGTGTTCCGTGTTTTACTAATAAAATAAAATGTAACTATTGTCATCATTATGCCGAATGTGATTAAAAATGCTGGCAAGGGTATATTGAAGGTCAAACGCCGCGCGCAGACGCACAGTGGCCTCCAAAAGTTAATTGTCATTTTTCCACTTCAGCTGTGACAGACCTCATTATGATTTAAAATTCTAGTGATCCAATTGCTTGAACTGCTATAACGTTTTTATTGACTAAGGGCAGTTTTTCCAAAGCCAGATAATTGTATCCGAGGAATACCTACATAGTTTTGAATTTTTGACAGTTCTTTCATACAAAATCTGTCAGAGATCAATTTTATTCTACGAATATGAAAAATCTGTCGATTGAAAAATCAGCCCTAACTCAACTACCTATGACTTATTATAAAAAATAATCAAGTAATCCCATAAATAAGTAGGTATCTGACTATTTATTTAATTTAAAATCTTATTGTGGCATCACAGCTAAAGTGGAAAAATGTCAACTAACTTTTGGCTAGAAGTCGTTTTTTTATTATTATTTATGTAAGTACCTACACACAGTAAAATACTTACATAGAGAAACGACTTTTTTTTTTTAAAACGTTGCCCCACACTAGGAATTTCTCCTGTATTGTGGGTGCGTTTACAAACATTTAAATTCACGTACACAAACAGCCAGACCCGGAACAACTACTTGTAGGTCATACAAATACTTGTTCCGTGCGGGAATCGAACCCGCGACACGCAGCGCAGCAGTCAATCGCTTAACCACTGCGCCAACCGTGCCGTCAACATTTGAGTATAACTTTTAAGTACAAATATAGGTAGGTACTACAAGGTTTACAAGTTTTTAGTACCTACTTATGTAGGTTCTGTTTTTTTTACTATACTTAAATAAGATTAATAAGCTAGATTGATATTATTCTTTATAAAAAGCGAAAGCGGTACTTCTGGACACGGCCCGCATTGTTAGGAGGTTCCTCTCTCTGGAGCCCTGACCGCCGGTAGCTTGGACCCTGTTCCCGATACCGGTGGGCTACTATTTTTTATATTTTTAAATGTTTTTATATTTTTTATATTCTAATATTTAAAAATATAATTTATATGTGATTTAATGAAATAAAGGAAATAATAATAATAATAATAAATTTATTTACTCAAACAGACAGATTGTAGTAGGTATGCATAGTTATAGTAAAGATCTTATATGATAATTATGTAGTCTACAATCGAGTGGGTAAAGCACTGTTCTCCTAGCTAGGTTACAAAATAATCTTTAGGTTTATAACCTACCAAAATACTACGCAAGAGATGAAACTCACTTAACTTTATGTATTTAATTTCATCACCACTGCTCTCAAAACATTGTGAAGAAACTGCGTGTCCTATAATCAAACAATTCGCAGACGTGTGACATCTACTTACCAACCCGCACTGGGCCTTTTTTTTTTTTCGGTTGGGAAATCATCAAATGACCCCTCCCGCTCTGGGTGGAGCGGAAGAGAGTGTCAGACTCTTTCTGACTAAAACCCACCCGTGTTCCTTCCTTAGCCCTTTATGTTCCGGGCCAGCGGTAACCCTTTCGGACGATCCCGCTGATGCACTGGGCCTTATGAAGAGATGAAAAGTAGGTGAGGTTGTCTTTGGAGTCGTTCATTATTCGTCTTCATCGTCTTTCTGCCTTCATCCCATATTACGTGGGGGCAGATACCTAAAAAAAATTAATTAATTAGCACTATTTAAATTACTTACTAGAAAATTCAACTTCTTATTCAGCCCTACAGAATAGCCGTTGCTATAAACCCCCAAAGACATCCTATCACACACCACGAGCATATGCAACGCAATCAAACAATGGGTTATTAACAGGGGCAGATGCGCGCACGCCACCTGAACGGAACACTCGCGATCACTAAATCATAATATTTGGTAACGACACGATAAAACACCCAGCGGTGCTGGCTGTTGGCGATGTGAACTCTGCGTAAAAAAGGAAAAAACATGAATTATGTATGGAATAAGTACCTATGTACTATTTAAAAATATGTAATTCAAGTCAAACCCATGCACTAAATAGAGTCATGAATAAAGTGACAAAAACATGAATTACCTACCTACCATGTTAGTCAACTGAAAAACACGTTTTAAGTAACTTTAGATATGCTTCATAATTTTAGAGAGGTGCATAAAAGTCATAAAAAGCACTTAAATAAATTGCTTCATTTAAAACAATTAAAAAAAGGCTAAAAACGAAGAGGCTCTTGCAATTTTAGTGCATAATAAACTAATCTGATTCCCGTTAACGCCGACTACTCAACCTGTGATTGCATTAGGTCTTCAATTTCTAGGTTCTCACGATCTGTCAATATCCTCTTTGCAAGTTAAGGATTTATGCGAATAATTACCTGAATCTATTCAGTTTAAATAGCCATTTACAAATCCACTACTTACCTACTTTATCAATAGAAAAAACCTACATAGATTCTACAAATTTATAGGAAGAAAAAAAAAAGACAAATAAAAAATCTTTAACAATCAGAACTCCCGGAAACTCAAAAATCTACGCAAAAAAATAATTTCTCCATGAACTATTAATCCTTTTTGATCCAATATCATTAACCTATTCATTTCAATGAGCGATGACGTGAATGATACATCCCCTAGCGACACAAAAGAGGTCCGTTAGACGCATTAATATTACACCAAACAACACTATTCTATTTCCATGTTTTTTGTGCGCTGACAACACCGAAAATTTCGAATGTCACGCCTCGTTCATCGACAGCGCGGGAAAATAAACGAAAGCAGTTCTTTTTTAAAACGGGCGCCAGAAAAAAGTTTAATTTTAAGTTTAGAACATGTTTGGATTGATACCGTAGTATCTTTGCCTGAATCGTTGTGTGTTTATTTGTAGAATGTTAGTTCTAAAACTTGAATTTATGGTGGATTCCGTGTTCCGATTAACGCCAAACGGACTTGGTTGTAAATAGTATAATTAATTAAATGCAGAAGACGTAACCGTTATGTCTGTAATTCTACTTTTTTACGATTAAGTAAGTACAAACTCTACATCCGAAATTTAAAAAAATCTACAATAAAAACTACAAGATTTACATACTCAATTTTAACTTGCATGACAGGCAAAACCGGGGGTTTCACAAGTTCAATCTCACGATGAGTAGCTGCTACCATACTGCTTAATTTTTTCATCATCCTTAGAGAACCGGACATAATCGAGTTTTTGACAAACAATACGCGATGAAATTGGTTCCTTTATTGGTATCCTTTTAAACAGACTGAACTGTGTGTATGTTGTTTCTGTTTTTAGATTGGTTATGCCCTATTCTGGGTACACAAAAGGTTTGTTTAAGATACGTAGAAGATTTTTTCGGAAGTCATTTTGTTTGAAAGTTTTTATTGCGTTTAGAAGTCATCTAGGGTTGTTTTTTTTGCACATGCAGATTCAATACTAGTTTTTTATATGTAGCGTTAGGTTTATTTGTTGCTAATTAGACTTTTTTAATAAATCTATGTAGTTTCGTTTCTTAGCCAAACCAATGCAATTTGCTTCTCAGTCCAATTTCATAATCTAGAAAAGTGCAACGAACTTTTGATTAAAAGTTTCTCTAAGTAGGTACCTACTTAGAAATAGCAAATGGATCGCACAAACTGATAAATCAGAGGATTTCAGGGACTTCTAGCGAAATAGTTTAGTCCGAACTAATAAAATAACTGCTAACTTCTTTTAAAATCCGCACCGTTGCTCTAATGGTCGCAAGCGCAACTGCTACACATGAGGTCCTGGGCTCGATTCCTTGGTTGGGCAAAGTGTTAGGTATTGGATATTTCCATCTGAAACTTTTAAGTAGCAGCCCGGAGTCTGGAACTATACCCGGTTGATGGAAATAGGCTCGCCCCCTATCATATGGGACTTAAACATAACTGGCAAGATGTTAGTATACTAATAGGTACACCTCTACCCAACCCTTCGGTGAAACAAAGCACGATTTGATACTAATAATTATTAATTTAAATTACCTGCAAAAAATCAGACTTCTCCAATCAACAATCGCATACAGAAGTGTCCTGTTCCCATCAATGGTAACCGCCCGTGGCCGAAACAAGGCTGTAATTACACCGATCACATTTACGAATGTAAATGCGCTGGTGTGTCCCGTCATAAATCATGTTGCGGTCATCTGCCGCCCGCGGCGACACTAGCCGGTGACCAGTGGAGACTGAGCCATGTGGAGGCCAGATTTAATAAGTGGCGAAGTTTTGTTTTGAACTAGGTTCAGCTTTTGTGTATTGCAAATGGATAGTAAACAAATATGAGCTTATTTATTTCTTCGATGTAAGCACTTTGTATTTCATTTTAAGTTAACTGTTATTTAAGTTCTTAGGAGAAATAAAATCTCTTTAAAACCTAAACGATGAAAGTATCTAATATCAGAGGGGCAACTCTCGTAATTCACGATCACAGTCTGATCTCAGTCTCAATCTGTCACCCTACATGTTTGTACCATAAAGGGATTAAATACGGGAAAAATGTTTGGAAGAAATTCGGTCATTTTTGCCGATGGGTACCGGGAAATCCCACCATGAACACGACTTGTTGTAGACTAAATTCGGATGCTATAGAAAGCTCTTCGATCCAGAGGAACCTTTTCCTGAAAAATATTCAAAATCACGATTGAAAATGGTCTCTCAATCTTTGGCAGAACTGAATTAATTAGAAATCAATATTTAAGAAAGTGTATCTACACTATCGTTTACACTGTATAAAACCATTATAAAAAAAAAACGAACATCGCACAGTTCAATCTACACTGGCTGGTTTTCAAATGTGTATCAACGCACTCTGCGTTCGTTTTTTGAATCAGCGGGCGCCTGACAGATGCAAGTAATGCCATGTGCACCATTTGATATTGAATTATTGTTCTGGCAACATTTTGATAATATGGGGTCGATGTATTGAAGTGGGGATTAGTAGGTGGGTATATGGGGATTATAGATAAAATATTATGATATACTAAGCCACTGTTAGATGGATCCTTTAGGACTGGATGTACCTATTTACTATTATGTTAATAAAGATTGTGGGCGCTATATAAAAATATGGATTTAAAGAATTCACTAAGAAATGATGCAAGGGTCTGTCATAAAATTAAACCAATTCAGAAACCTTACTTACATGAATCAGTGCCGTTAATACAGGAACTAAAATGGGCCATTTAGGTCATCGGCCTTTCAAAGCCAGCTCTCTCTTCCTCCTACCTATAAGTACCTACTACAAAGAGCTCATTCCAAAAACAAATTTCGATTCCTAAAGCAGTAATCTTCCGCAAATTAAAATCACATGTAGCTACAGAGATGTACCGATAACCGTTCCGCGAACCCGTCGTTACGTCACGTCCGTGTCCGCCCGATGACAGTTGCGCGAATGGATGCCGTTTGAACATCGAACGTTGATTGAAAATCGCAATATGGCCGACGTTCGACCGTTGGAATTTAAATGATACCAATTTTGAATTCGGGCCTTTTATTTTCGGGGTTGAGATTTTTAGGGAGTTCGTTAAAAAGCGTGCAGAAAGGTTATATATTTTAGAGTAGGGGAATTGTCTTTTCTGTTAGTGAAACTCTGACGGATTTCTTCTTTTGGGACATTGTTTTTTTTATGATTTTCAACTATTTTTTTTTTTATTTTTACAATTTTAAGAAAGCTTACAGACTAATACACGTAAATGGTAACGAAATAGTAAACAACTGACAGTTGCTAATTACAAGCTTCCACATATAAATTACAATGTTAATAGAAGAAGATTAAAGAAAATAAAAGAGAAAAAAACGTACGGAAAACAGGCAGGAATGCCGTGACAAACCACAAACATTCACCCATTGAAATATTCCTTACTCAAGATTTTCCTGATTCTTAACGCACTCGTACAAAACAAATCTATTTCTAAATGTGATGGCAGGTTGTTGAATAATATTACACTGCGTATACAAAAACCGTTACGCCTATAATTTGTCATTGTAAACGGTACTTGTAATAATGGTCGTAATCTTAGGTTATTTTGATTGGTGCGAAGATAAATTTTACTAAGTAAATCAGGACAATCGATTGATCCATTAGCAATGTTGACAAGAAAACAAATATCATTAATATTACGCCTTAATTCTAATGGTAAAAAGTGATAACGCTTACACCGGTGTGCATAGTCGTCTGAAAACTGCTGCGCCTTGAAATCTAGATATCTCATGAATTTCCTCTGAACTAGTTCAATACGAGATTTATACGTCTCATACTGGGGGTTCCATACTTGGGAAGCATACTCAAGGGTACTGCGCACGTAAGAACAGTAAAGTACCTTTACTGGTTTCAGAGAATGAAAGTCAGAACAACTTCGTATTATGAATCCCATGGCTCTGGAGGCTTTCTTTACGATGGATTCTATATGCTCGTCAAAAATTAGTTTACTGTCGTGTATCACGCCAAGATCTCTAACACTATCCAGTTTATTTATGTACTGACCATCTAATTTATACGCAAAATCAATTAAACGTCTTTGCCGTGTAAACGGCACATGAAAACATTTAGACACATTAAGCTGCAGGTTATTATCCCTGCAATATACCACAAACCTGTCCAGATCGGACTGCAGTTGCTCCGCGTCAGATAATGTACGCACCAATTTAAGGATCTTCATATCGTCCGCGTATAAAAGGATGTGTGTGTTTTTAAAACAGGTTTTAATGTCTGAAATAAATATAATAAATAATAATGGACCCAAGATCGAACCTTGAGGTACCTACAGATAACTTATTTCATAATGCCGATATAACCACACGGCATTTGGCACACATGTACTACATCTAACCACTCGACTAAAGAAAATGGAACGCAAGCAATACTCCCATAGACAAAATTACAAAAAAATAAATACTGAGGGGCTTGCTGTCACAGTTTTATGTTACGTGAGTTTTATCCAATTGTCATTAGGCTGGCCTGTTGGTCTAGTGGTCAGTGATAGTCACTGACCACTAGACCAACAGGCCAGCCTGCTATGCCGGAGGTCGTGGGTTCGATTCCCACCCAGGACAAATGTTTGTGTGATGAGCATGATCATTTGTTCTGTGTCTGGGTGTAATTTATCTAATTATGTATGTATTTAGAAATATATAAGTATGTTTATCAGTTGTCTAGTACTCATAACACAAGCTCTGCTTAGCTTGAGACTAGACGGCGTTGTGTGATAGTTGTGGAATATTATTTATTATTATATTATTATTATGGCGTATTTTAGGTTGCGTTAGTTTATGGCGGCGTACCCGTGAGTGGGTATGAAAGTGGACTATAATCTAAGTACCACGCGGGCCCAGTGCGGGTTGACAGATGTCACATGTCTTCGAATTTTTGGTTCAGGACATGCCGGTTTTCTCACGATGTTTTCCTTCATCGTTTTGAGAGCAGTGGTGACGAAATTATTTCCACAAAGTAAAGCGCCTGCCAGGTTCCGAACCCACGACCTACAAACTTGTAAGTCAGGGCCAGTACCACTGAGCCACCACTGCTCTTTGCTGTGATTATCACAGTGAAATCAATAGTAGGGTATCTGTGTATATTCGTATCGATCACCACCATAATCGCGTAACACAATATCAATCACAATCGGAATCATTTTGAAGGATATCCATACTTATAAATATACTTATTAGTATACTTATTAATATTATAAATGAGAAAGTGTGTCTGTCTATCTGTTACCTCTTCACGCTTAAACCGCTGAATCGTATCGATGTCAAAAAGTTTAAATTTTTTTGGTCCAAAATTCAGCTGCGCGAACTCCGCTCACTGACGCAGTCGCAAATCATATTTTGATCAAGATACAACCTGACACTGCCCTGCAAATTGCAAAAAACGTAAGAAAATTTGAATTTCGCGGTCTCAACTGCCCAGTTTCTATAATTATGTCTGTAATTTATATGGTGTACATAATAAAGAGTATTCTATTCTATTCTATTCTATTCTACTGTTAGTCTGTTACGCAATTACCTCGCTGAACAATTTGTACGTGTCCTATACAATAAAGTTATCAAAAATCCTCAGACTGCACATAGGTACGGACGGCTGCAAAAATGGATGGGCAATTCAGATTCAAAATCCTATGAATCAAGAAATAATGGTGTTCTTTTTGTCTCTTCAAACAATTTATAATTAATAGTTTCTTTTAAAGAAAATTGTTCCTAATTATTAACCTATTATGTTAAAATTGAATATCAATTTATTAAAAGGTAGCTACCTACCTATTAATAAATTGATATTCACACTTGAACTTCAAACGTTCACAGGAAAATAGACATTAGGGTACCCATGGACTTTTGCAGGTGACTGTACAACGTATATGGAAGCCATATTACATGACAAAGGGCACATACTATAGGTCTTCGGTCGTCAGTTACGTGTCTCACAAAAGCAAACCATAATTGAAAAAGTTTTTCATTAAGCAACGTTGTCATGTCAGTTGTTCAAAACATGGACGATCAGATAACTAACCCTGAACAGACCCTGATAATTGAATTCAATAACTGACTAATTTATTACGTCCTCGTCGACGATAGCATCTTTCATTTTAGACGTTTTCTAAATACTTGCTGGTAAAGGAAAAGAAACCTAAGGGTGAAGAGTTGAAGTTGGTTTTAGGTTGCCTTCGTTTTGGAGTTGTGACGTTTTGAAGTTTTCATGAAAAAGGTTGTATGAAGGATTGTTAGTTAGGTTTTGACAATGGGATCGTGATGGGCGGTTTTAATGACATTTCGGGTAGCTACTACTGAATCCTTTTCGATTTTTTTTGTATGTTTAGTTTTCTATCCATCTATAGGTAGAGGTACTACTAACTCATATCACATAAAAAATCATAAAATCAAAAAACAAAAAAAATGTCTTTAATTATGATACACGGTAAACCTTTACCTCTTTATTAATAATTTGTAATCTTAAAATATGATCTCTTATTAAATAAGTGTTTGTAATAATATTACCTAAGTAAATATAACTTTATATAAATGTAATAATAGTATTTTAAGAAAATAGCTACCTACTTAACCAATAATAGAATTATTTATGTTTTTGTTCTTAACTTTTTATGCATGTAATTATTCAGTTTTCGTGTATAATTTAATTTTAATTTTAGTTTCTAGTTTTTATTTTAGTTTTTGTCGTAGAAACTAAAATTAAAAAAAATGGTTGCCTGTAAAGTCGGTTTTACGGGCGAAGATTTTACGTGACAACGACCGATCATCCGATCATAGTTGAGTGGGAGAGAGACGCAAGGCATTCGGCGGGCCTCTCTCTCGTTCGGTGACTCATCGTAACGTTACCGAGCGTTACACTTTTTCATAAGTGACTCCCAGTCGCAACCTAATTTAAGACGTTGTCACGTCAAAAAATATATATATATAGTTTTTGATACATTGTATATCTATTACATATATGTAATAGTTATACAATGTATCAAAAAATAATTTTTGCTGTGCCCTAACAGGCTCTACAACGGCTCTCAGCTCTATGTTTTTATCTTGTGGAACGCAAATATATGAATATGAAAGCTGAAGAGTTTCGCGTTTCCGAATAAGACGTCCGTACAAGAACGTCGCGGGAGATTGCGCTCGTCAAACGCCTAAACAGCCGGTCGATTCTGTAAAAATCTCACCGTGAAAATTTAGGTGAAGTGAGTTTGTTTTTGCTAGGAATTGACACTATTGACAGCTCACTCCACGCTCACTTCGCCTAAGTTTTCACGGTGAGATTTTTACAGAATAGCACCCCCGCACCCTAATTACGTAGCAAACTTTCAGTCACAATCTGAATAATTTTGAAGGATATTACTAACTAGCGGCCCGTCCCAGCTTCGCTCGGGTGCAATTTTTTTTTTTCGATTCTCCAAAATTTTATTTCGTTCAAACCTTGTCCTGGCAATACCGAACACAACAAAATAAGAATAATTATCTAATTTAGTGCAGTTATTCGGAAGTTATACACGTACAGACATTTCGGCGTCTTTGATTTATACTTACTACATACCTATATAATTATATAAATCTAACTAGGTAATGCTTTATATGTTTGAAAAAATTGTCTACTTCGACAACGTGCAACGTAAATAACGCAATGAATGTTGTTGAACTGTCAAAATGAAACCCATTGCTACTGTTAGTGTGTTATACAATTACCGGCTGGACGACCCTTGGGTAACATCTAGGTACCAACTTGTGTATAAAATTTATCATGATGGTCCACAATATTCGCCATTTACTCGTATTAGGGATTGTGCACACGTTGAACTTTTCAAGTATCCTGAATTCCTGACCCTTTCATTAAGCTTACAGACATATAGCTACTAGATGTGACATTACAATTTCATGTAAAATCCAACACACATTTCCTCTCAGTGTGTTATTTTTCGTAGCCTTCTTCTTGCTATTGGCGTTTAAGAACGATATACACGGTTTGAAACGATTGTTTCAAACCTAAGCTTAAAACAGTGTAGACAGTGGTTTGAAACCAAATTTCGTATGACCTTTAAACGTCCTTGGTAGAAAGGCTTGCGTTGCAAACCAGTGGCGGAAAAAGATGTTGGTTTTAAACCGTGTAGCAGGCATCTCGCAACAACAACAACTTCAAGGTCACCTTGCTTTGTAGACTGGTTTCAAACCGAGTATATCATGCTTTACTCTCCGCATCGAGTAAATATCTGAAAAATATTAATAAAATGACAGCAGTGTTAAAAATTTTAGTACGAGGACTAATATGAGCTCAGCCTAGTAATTTCCAGTGGCACACGCATTTTCGCGAGGAAATGAGGGTAGTCTTTTCTCCATAGAAATGCTCTCGCCTGTTTTCTTTCTGGATAATGACCATAAAGCAATGATTTTGTACAGAGTAATAAATACTAACTACTCGCATGTCCCCATGTTTTCCTTTTTAACCGACTTCAAAAAAAGGAGGAGGTTCTCAATTCGGTTGTATTTTTTTTTTATGTTTGTTACCTCAGTACGCCGTCATTTATAAACCGATTTGGAAAGTTCTTTTTTTATTTAAAAGGATATACTTCCAGATTGGTTCCATTTTTATCAAAATCCAGTTCTGATGATGGGATCCACGAGGAATTGAGGGAACTCCTCAAATATTATAGGGACTCCTATAGCGATTTGGGTATTTTTTACAGTAACTCATGCATTTGCTCTCGGAAACCACCATTTGGTGAAGTGGAACTGATGAAGAAGACCACAGATGGCCAACGGAACTACTTAATAATAAGTATTTCACGGGTTGCGATTCGATTACTTTAATATGGTTGCTAAGCAATTTATGCTCATCACAATGCGAATGGTGAAATGGAGCTGATGGTGGAATACTAGGAGAAGTCCTCAACAATTAACGTCCCTGCATCGGGAAAAGCAATATTTTGTAAAAGGCGTTGGGCAAGTTGCTATTGTAACTTAGACACATTATAAACAGATTCACTTACAAGCGAGAAATAAAAACTTTTTAACAAAAAAAAACCGACTTCCAAAAAAACAGTACAAAGTGAAAAATAACTTTAATTTCGGAAGTCGGTGGCAAAAACTAAAATAGGTACAGATCCAAAGACACCGACTTACGAAATTATTGATGATGCTTTATTTTTGTAAGTACTAGAACCCTCAAAAAATGCCGATTTAAACCGCTATCAACAGAAGCCTGTAACAGACAGACAGAAACACTTTCGCATTTATAATATTAGTATGGATTCTGTTCGGGAAACATAGAGCTAATATAAACAGTGTTCTTACAATATGAAATTGAAGGTCATTTACAAGTTTCTACTGATAAACAGTTTCTCCCCCCCCCCCTCCTCTCACTAAATCCTCTTGATCCAAACTATATCACTTCTAGAAAACCCAACTCCTAGCTAATAAATCTGGCTATTCACATGCCTTCTTTTATTTGCGTCGATCAAATTCTCGGAGGGTGCAGTGTTCGGTCGTGCGATCACGCGGCAGAGACAAAATGGCGGACCCTTGATTACAGTGGGGACTTTTAATTGATCGACGAGATTTTTTGAGGACCAGGGGGGAGTTTTTTTTCAGGGTAGACCTACCTACGTATTGAAACGAGGTTGCATATCGCATGTTATGCTCTGCACTCTTTTTTGTAATAAATAATAATAGGAAACCATTGTAGATGAAAATGAAGGTGATACATGGAAGAAGTTTCACAAATTTTTTCTATAATAGTAGTACCTACATGTAGGGACAGTAGCTGAGGGGGACCTATGTCTCTTTCCATCAGCACACTTTCTGTATCCAAATCATGATGACTTCAGATACGGACCTATACTTAGATTTTGTATAACTTATTCTCTCATCTGTTTAAAAAATAGTGTTTATCTTTTCTTTGATTTAAAAAACTATCTTAAGGCGTCTACATGACCTAAAGCGTGGTCTTTGTCGGACTGCATAGAAAAAAAGAAAGAGAAGCGCGATGACACAACGCTGGTAATTTATTGCAAAATATGAAGCAATATTATCTATTTGCAAAAAATCTATTGTTTGGACTAAAAAATTAAAACACTACTGCTTTAGTACGAGTATGTGCTTTTAAAATAACCTGACAAAAAATCATAATGATTGTATGTATATTAGTATGGATGTTTTCAACACACTATATATCAGCATATATCCTGAAGAATCTCATATATTTTTCTGATTTTGTTTACTGTAGTCGATAATATAGGTACTTATTGTTTCTAAAACTTGCGTTTTTTGTGTTTAGGTCCTGTAAGCCCCTTATGATTTTAGCTTTTAAGTTTCACTCGTGTGCAAATAGTTCCATAATAATTTTATAGTATTTAAGATTTGGATAACGTCGTGAGCTACACATTATGTTATGTCTTTTTTTTCTATCTGTTTATTATGATGTTTGTGTAACTGTTTTATTTTTGGAATTAAATAAATAAATTTGGGCACAGGCGTTACTGTACTGGCTCTTGTCAAAACATTAGTCAGCAAGTTTTACGTGCGGTTGACTACAGGATTGCATCAAATATAAAATAGGTCATTATTTGACGTCACAGTTGCAGAGGCTAGAACAAATATAAGTCTACGAACGCTCAAAGGTTGGCTGCAAAAGTTGATTGTAAAAAGTGTTAATAAAATTCTAATTATGCTTGTTACACGCGACAGATGTCCATTTATGTATTATGCTATTATGTCGCAAAGAAAATGTTTATCGTTAAAATTAAAACTAAATTAGATGGCGGGCCGTCTAATGATAAAGACACGGGAACTATTACATCTCATTATAGCACATGTACAGTCAACAAAAGAGATAAATTAACCAGGGTCGTCGGATGTAGTTGAAGTTTAGTAAGAAACCGATGGATGTTTTCGAATGAAATTTAATTTGATGAATGAACTGTTTGTTTTCTATTCATTAAATTAAATTTTATTTGAAAACATTCATCAGTTATGTATGTGTAAGTGCGTCAAATTAAAACATCGAATTCAACTTGATAAAGCGAAAATTTAGAGCATGTCAATAAGGAAAGGGATAAGGAAAGGGACTTACGTGCGCGTAGGCAAGCGATTTGGGAACGTCATCGTGTGTGCTTCTTTCGTAGTGAACGTTCAAAATTAGGTAAATTACCGCTAGTTCAACTCGTTGCCATCTTGCTTCATCATAAAAACTGCGATGAATGGATTGCTTATCAGGCGCGCGCTAAAACTGATACTTTAATTTTCTTATTTGTTTTGATATTTAGGTTATACTTACCTATATTATTTTTTTACTATAACGCTGAAAATTCGTGTTTACTTGAAGGCCTTTACTTAGTTTGCACTATCTAATACGGTAATTTTCAAGAATTTGGATTTGATAAATGACAATTTATAATGATTATGTGACAGTTAAGTACTGCACATCCTATGTCGAGTTGGTGCCAGTTTTCAATTTCATCCTGTAATCCGACGACCCTGGTTACTTATCTTTTTTGGTGACCGTACGTACAGTACACTGTACAGGTGACTTGGTATTTGTTTCTAAGAAATGTTGTAATATAAAGGTCTGCTCATGTTGTGTATGAAAAAAAAATATGTTTAATAATGTCAGCTTAACGTTGACATGACAAGCTGAGGGACTTGTGGCTAAGAATTAACAGCCGCACGGTTCAATCGATCAGGTTAAGCTACGCTTGCCGCGGTGGATCCGTGGATGGGTGACCATCTTTACTTACCACGATCCCTCCGTGCCTCGGAAAGCACATTAAGCCGTTGGTCTCGACTGTCATTCGTAGATCTTTGGCTGTCGTTACGGGTCGTCAGAAGCCCGAAAGACTGACAATCAGTCTTAACAAGGAGTATCGTATTACCCAATATTCGGTTAGACTGAAAGCCGACCCCAACATAGTTGGGAAAAGGCTAGGGAGATGAATTTAAATGTAATGCTTCAGTAAAGTATGAAAATAGGTAATGATAGAAGAATATAAAATAACAAACTTTGGTTCAGTAGGTTCTATTACGAAGATTCTGTTCTTATTTAAATGTCATCTGTAAATCACAATCTGCCAACGGTAATTCTCGTAATTTAAAGAACGTTCACAGTCTGATCTCAGTCTCAGTTCCCATCAAAAAAAAAGGACAATGCAGAGGGCTATGCTTGGAGTTTCCCTGCGTGATCGAATCAGGAATGAGGGTATACGCAGGAGAACCAAGGTAACCGACATAGCCCGAAGAATTGCCAAATTTAAGTGACAGTGGGCAGGGCACATTGCTCGCAGAACAGATGGCCGATGGGGCCGAAAGGTCCTGGATTGGCAACCGCTTACCGGAAGACGTAGCGTTGGATAGCCTAACAAGGTGGTCCGACGACCTTGTGAAGGCCGCAGGAACCCGTTGGATGGGAGAAGCACAGAACTAGTCGAAGTGGAGGTACTTGGGGGAGGCCTATGTCCAGCAGTGGACGTCTTTCGGCTGAAATGAATGAATGATTTGGTTTAAACTGTAATTTGTGAGCAGTGGTTAGAGAATGCCATCGATAACATTGATTGAACATTGAGCGTATCGAAAGCTTGTGAATAGCTACCTATGTTGGTCACTTTTCGAAAAAGCACTGCTTTGTTTAACCTGTTACATCGGCAATACCATAGATATCCGGGCAATACTGTGTTTTAGCAACACTATGACAGTTTCATTATTAGTTTTTAAATATTCTTCCCAGGCAACTTCACTATGATTTCCGTCCTAGATTTTATATTCACTGTTTAATCATAAAAATCAATCAAAAAACCTAATCCAAACACAATCAACACTTCGTATCCAACAACATAAAGCCACAAATAAACTTTCCCCACACAAACTAAGTCCAATAAACGAACAATAATCTACCGGAAAATCAGCCGGTCTCAACCAATTTGGGCGACAATAAAGCAATTTGACGAGAAACGCGCGACACTTTGATTAATTGCCGGCGCCGCGCCGGTGGTGTCGCGATGTCGCGCCGCCGGTGCCAGTCGCGTCATGTGAACGAGGCCTTATGGCGTATGATTGTAATTTACGTATTGATTTTTGTGTGTTGATGGGCTGTTTTTTTTGGCGTGACGTCAGAGGGTCATTGTTTTTTCTTGTGGAAGGTAACGTTGGAAATTACTTGTATGATATGCATATCACAATTTTACAATCCAGGTAAGTATATCTGAATGGAATTACAGTCCCGCAGACGACAGAATGGGCTCTTGACACCTGTCAGTTTCAAACAAACGAGTGTTTTGCGAATATGATCTTTATTAGCTACTAGAATTGTCGCAATGACAGGTGTGACAGAAACGTATTCTCTCGACGACGGCCGGACTCTACGCAAATCCAAAGCAATGAAATCATTTTACGTTAGTATTGAAATAGACGGCTCTTTAGCACAGCTCAACATGACTGACTTCCACTTTGTCTTCCTAATGACAGTTTCTGTAAAATAGCAAGCTTACACAGCTACTCATAATATCAAAGCGTTGCATATACACATTAGCATAAACTTAATGCACAAAATTTATTAAAGACCTGAATTTATAGCATTTTAAAACTAAATGATTAACCAATTTATCACACACTCATTCCATAACAGCTTGCATAAACCAAACAAGAGAAACCTATTAGTAATGATCTACGCGCGCCTACATCTGCATATTCCCAGCATAAATTGATTAATTCTTCCATTAATTGAGCGTGTAAACAGTGCAAAAAGTACATTGTAATTGTCACAGGGCCGGTTCACGTTGACGCGACATCGCCCACGGAATCGCCCGCGGCATCGCCTGTTATCGCCGCAATTATGCAAATTCAACGTTAAATTGCCGCGCGGGCGTGTAATTGTTTCGGCGAGTCGCGACAAGCGACGCGCTGGCTGTTAATTTTCTCGTTACAACCGTCACTTATGTGTGGACGCGGCCTAATAACGCGGTTCGGGACACCTCATACAGTTATTATTAAGGTGATCGAGTGCTCTTAAATGGGATACGTTTTATGACGTTTTAATATTATTTATTTTTGGTTTTTATCGAGTTTTAAGTTGAATTATTATAAGAAATATAAATGTGTAAATTATAAAGGAGGAGACGGATTATAATGAGTCTTTTATGAAACTGGTAGAAGTGGAACTGTTCTGTATTTTTTAATCTATTATAACAATCGCTTCTTTATCAACGAATTTGGATAATGGAGGTACCTAAGTCATCATCATCTGCCTAGCCTTTTCCCAACTATGTTGGGGTTGGCTTCCAGTCTAACCGATGCAGCTGAATACCAGTATTTTACATGGAGCGACTGCCTATCTGACCTCCACAACCCAGTTACTGGGTAATACGACACCCCTGGGTAAGACTGGTTGTCAGACTTTCGATCTAATGTAGGTACCTACGTTCGTATTGTTTACATTGTTGGTTGTTAACATTCTGTTCGAACGAATCATAAACGATATACGGAACCATATATTACTCTACCGACATTATGCGACGTGCCTTTTGCACACACAGCATTTGTACCTATTATTGCAAATAATATGTATAAAAATATATTTCTACTTAATCAGTGTTTAACGAACATTCACGGCGGTCGATTGTATTCCATCATCACAATAGAATCACACCGTTATCATAACAGTAGGTATGTGTAGGGATCCCCTACAGGCTAGATAATAATAAGCAGCCTATGTGGCCCAACTGCACTGTAGGGCAAAGGTCCCCCTTTCCTTTTCCTCTCAACCCGATCCTGAGCCAATACCTACGGACCAATCTCTCATAATTAGGCGTCAAGTTCGTCGTGCCATCTACGCCTATAGGTTTAAAAGAAATTAAATTCGTAAAAACCGGAATTACTCTCCTTTTGCAATAGCAATTTTAAAGTTAGCAATATGACTAAGAACTGCAGATGTCGAACCACAAATGAATGACAATTACACGGCATAATTCCTACATAAAACGTACCCAAACGGTCAAAATAAAAGTGTAATATTATATATGCTCGTCAAAGTCATGACGTTCTTTCTGAAGCAGGTAGTAAAAAGCCTAATAGCGCTATATTAAATTGATTAAAAAATAAGGCTTTCTCGGCACGCGACAATCGTATGTCGCTGTCAACCGCAGATTACAATAGCGAACAGATGACGTCATTTCACGTCATATGCGCAAGCGCCGACCAAATCGACCACTAATTGTGAAACGTAAACCACAAAATTACGTTAAATTATGTCGAATTTACGACATTTACGCGAATTAATGTCGATAATGACGACTGTCGACGATGTTCATTTATTAAATATCACGCAATTTTTACGGTTTGTTTTCTGCTGTTTGGCATTATCAGCCATACTGTTCCCACGGCAAGGACTCAGGCCTCCTATCGGTGTCAGGGAACGGGCCATATTCTCAAAACGGTGAAGGAAACCATCGTGAGGAAACCGGCTTGTAGGTACTATAACCAAAAATTCGAAGACATGTACAGTCACGAGCAAAAGTATGTATACACTTGGCTTTATTCAAAGGCGATTTTCTCCTTTATTTTTGAATGAAATTTTATATTAGTAGGAACATAGTATTTTCGAACCCATAGGTACATGTAAAGTGTCGTATTTCAACGTTGCATTCGTTATTTCGTGAAAAAATCGCAATTTAAAGTTGCCAAGTGTTGACATATTGGTGCTCGTGACTGTACCAACCCTCACTGAGCCTGCGTGGTAAATTACAGCCCACTCCTTCTCGAGGAGAGGAGACGTGTGTCCCAGCCATAGATATCCGGTCCCAGCAGTGGGAACATTACAAGCTGATTATGCTAGGTTATCTAGATTCTTGACTTCGGCACATAAAACTTTTTAGCCCCTTAAGGTGCCACTAGTCGATATTTTTTCCATACAAATTTCGGGAGCGTACTACTGAAATTAAACTTGATATCGTATAGATTACTACTACTATTACTAATTTTGTCTGTACGGAAATAGAATTATGAGCCAAGAAAGATTCGTTTATCTTGCTATTTTTAATGTAACTTTGGGTGTAAATAAGTAATAAAATAACTGTAAAATCTTCAAAACCAAGTCCGCACTGACAAAGCTCAGTTCAATAAACTTTATTTGTAATTGATATATGCAGTATTTTCTAAAATAAAACTCGATTTATCAAAGCACTTTTCAAATTTTTTTACGCGCCATTCAGTTTGGAACGGTGTGTCTGTGCGTGATAACTAGACGTTGTGCGTGTAGACTAGCGTCTAACTGCTCTTCACTGATACTATCTCTGTCGGACACGAAGCCAGATGAGACAGCGTGCTTTTTGGCTATGACCACCAGTGAGTTCGAGCCCGCGAGTCGTTTACTCTTAAACTCGTATGAAAGAGTAAGTAAACACTGGAAGTCTCTTTTAAACTAATATAGGTATGAGTTTAATTATTAAAGGTGTTATCACACCTAACCATTACGCAATGAAATATTATGGCGTTTTTATATAAAAAAATCTCTAGAAACAACAAATAAAAGTCAATTAATAATAGAGTAGGCAATTCTTTTGACTTATAAACACAGGTTGTCATCGTTAAACCCTGTCAGTTCAGTATAATTAGTTATTTATAGTGTTATTTATAATATTATTACACCTAGATAATTGAATGTTTGTTGGTAGGTATTTTTTTTTTATAGAAAACTACGTTTTTTCGGCGACTTTGTCCGTATGGTCTTCGTATCTTTCCATACAAAGGTCAATAACTTATGACATCCCTTTAGGGGTTGATTTTCTTCTAAAATTTATAATACCAGCCTATTATTGTGTTGTAAGAAGGCACGAGCATTGATGACCTTGTTCTCTC
The DNA here is from genome assembly GCA_963082905.1 of Oligia fasciuncula. Taxonomy (NCBI): domain Eukaryota; kingdom Metazoa; phylum Arthropoda; class Insecta; order Lepidoptera; family Noctuidae; genus Oligia; species Oligia fasciuncula. Next base: position 6,994,607 of record OY720401.1, read on the forward strand.
AAAACGGGTTATCGATCTCAAACTTATACTCAAACTCAAACTCTTTATTGCATTCATGTGTTCATATAGTTGTTACAATATACTTAATTAAGTTCCAACATGAAACTCGGTTAGGGCACGGCAACATAATAATAATTTTAAACATAATCTATCTATCTACCTATAAAGATTTATGATTTTAATTTAGTTTTATAATGTGATTTTAATTTATATTATTTTATTAATTATTTTTATATGTATTTATTATGATTACAATTTAAATTTTATTATAAATGTACCTAAAACATACCTATTAACTACTACCTACCTACCTATTAACTACTAGCAGGGCCCCGCGGTTTCACCCGCATAAGTGTCGATCTCGTGGGAAAACCGGGTTAAAAAGTATCCTATGTCCTTCCCCGGGATGCAGTCTATCTCTCTGCCAAATTTTATCGAAATCCGTTTAGTGGTTTAGGCGTGAAAAGGTAACATACAGACAGACAGAGTTACTTTCGAATTTATAATATTAAGTATGGATAAGTCCAGGTTGGGACCTTACGATGTTTTCTTTCACCGTATTGAGAGCAGTGGTGATGAAATTATTTACACAAAATGAAGCGCCTGGATGGATTCGAACCCACCGACCTACAGCTCATAAATACTTAGTTTGTGTTTGTATGTATGTTTCCTGACATCGCAGTAATGAAAGGTGACACTGATACCTACCCGGATTAGAAGAAGATACAGACATCAAGCTACTACAATCTGTCAAATTTCTTCAATAGATTTTCAACTTTATCGCTACAGCATAAGGTTCAAGGTTGATTGGGACAATTTGACAGTTTCGGGTAGCTTGATGTGCGGCGTCTGTACGGTCTGCAACAAATTTGCATAGGCACAATAAAGTTGAAATTTCTGTGAACACGCGCCCGCGCCGCGCAGGCCCGTACCTACATCTGTGTGTGTACACTGGCTAACGTCGAACGAAACAAAAAATAATTATACCGTCGCTTTTTCACACGCGCGGCGTAATTACGTATGACCTTGGTTGGTTCATACGATTGCTAAAATTCACATCTTCATGACAAGTACCGCTAGCGGATAGCGTTGCGTATTGGATTATTAAACAAGTTGGCCTAGGTTCGAATCTCGAGATGAAACTTTAATTTATCTTTTCAACAATATTCTTATCTTTTTTTATTATTATTCGATTAATTAATACACGAGAATAATAATGTAATATTTATTTTATTTGTATTATTATATTTTTATTGAAATATGGGATAAAAAAAAAAGATTTTTAAGTGATTTCCAAAATTTTATTCGTTATAATTTTATAAATAAACTTTTAAAACAGTTTATTTTCTCATAAAGAACAATTTATTGAAGTAAAGCATGTGAACTACTACCATTAGACTTAAAATATTGTAAGTATCTTTAATAAAATAATATTGTTCTTTAGATATATATTGCGGTTATAGCTTAAGTATTCATTTTCATTATGAAAAGAAGATTGAAACTATAAACCTCAAAATAATCCTTAATACGGTTAAGACACAATATTATTTTAATATTACTAAAATCAATTTGTAATTTATAACTTAATACGTTGTATAACCCCCATTATTATCCATGCTATCAAGTAAACGCTGGCGTATGGATCCTATAATATTTAAACATATTTCTGCATATTTCCTTGCAATGCAACTTCATCTGGTAACTGGTTGGTTAAAACAACATTTCTTTCTTATTCACTGACCAGCTGGGGCCTTCCACTGTCGATCGCGTTCGACTGGCACGGACCCTCCGACCTTTTGACCTTCCTACTCACAGTAGATAGGTAATTTCTCTAAAACAAAAAAGGAATATTGTAAGGCTACTAGCAAAATGATAAAATATTATTAACTACTATTTTGAAAAAAAAAATTTTTTGAAAATAGTTCAAAAGATAAGATTATAATTTATACTTAATGTTATATTCATCATTCCAAAAGTAAATAAATAAACTCTTGGAAATATATATTTTTTCTTCTATTTAGACCCTATGGTAAATATAAAACGTTTAATAAAATAACTACAAGGATCAGCAGTTATACATTAATTAAATAAATGTTCGATAAAAGAATTAAATCATAATACTCACAGTCAGTCCGGTTTCATCAAATATTTGTGGTATAATATTAAGTCCACTTTTACGCAGCGCGATAATATCCGCTTTCATCTCAATATTTAAATTTGCTTGCGTTTCAAAATGAATAACACCTCTAATAGATTAAACACACTTCACTAACCCACAATATCAAATTATTATCAACCAACAAAGAACCACAACATTCTTTCGCGGTGAATGGTGCATCTGTCCACCTTATAATTAATTTATTTATTAAGATTTCTGTGGGTATAATCATAAAGTTTTACGAACTATGTGAACAAGACGAACATGACACGGAACTATATTCAATAGCGTGATTATTCGAGTAATATGCGGGTGTGTGTGTCAAATTACTCATTAAAAGAAGGTCGTAAGTCACTAACTAAACTTCAAACTATAACTTTGCGAATTTGCTTATGGACTTTTGATCGACACTGTACCTTTCAATATAACTTTTACAATTTATATTTACTTGCTGAGTCTGATTTGATTGATTTTCTTGTTAGTCTGTATGTCTAAAATATACCTAGGTACCTACTATTATTAATATCTACCCTCCTCAAAATCTTCTAAGCTTTCTCTCCACAATTTTATTTTATTTCAATCGTTAGACAAGCGGTTTAGCCGGTGAAACGCAACAAACAGACAGCCACTTTTAGCATATTTTATATTATTAAAATGGATTAAATTATTATTGACACTTGAATGTTATTTTCAATAATCCAATAATAATAAATAAATATTATTTAATATAATTGAGTGTAAGTTTTCGAAGTGATAAAAGGACTTATGTAGTCCTTGTATACATCTTTTTGAGGCTGATTGTACCCAGTCGTAATAATTTAAACAGTAAAAATTCAATTAAATATTTAAGTGGTCTCAAAGAGTCATTGCCTACTAAAAATAATCAATAATAAATACCTACAATGTAGGTTCGAATTAATTAAACAGTTACCTAGCGACAATTTCACAAAGCATTAACCAACCCGCACTGGGCCCGCGTGGTGGATTATGGCCCACTCCGTCTCACAGAGATGAGGCCTGTGCCCCAGCAGTAGGAACATTATTGGCTGAGTATGCTATTAAATACAGTACCTACATGATGGCGTTGAAATGTTTCGTCGGTTACTTAAGGGGCTTACAGGACCGAAACGCAAGTTTTAGAAACAATAAAAGTATATGATCGACTACAGTAAACAAAATCAGAAAAATATATGTTATTTTTCAGGATATATGCTAGGTAGATAGTGTGTTGAAAACATAATACAACTAATTTGATACGATAGAAAAAAATCGTGAAGATACCTCGATAAACTTTCTTTTTACAATAAAAACCATAATAATATAAGTACCTACATACAATCATTATGAATTTTTGTCAGATTATTCTACAAGCAACATACTAGAGTGTTAATTTTTTTATCCAAACAATAGATTTTATGTAAATAGATGATTGCTTCATATTTTGTAATAAATTACAGCGTTGTGTCATCGCGCTTCTCTTTATTTTCTATGCAGTCCGACAAAGACCGCGCTTTAGGTCATGTAAGCCCCTTAGAAAAAAAAATTGTGTTCCATGTGTGACCGCGTAGGCCGCGTACCTACGCTGTCAATATGGAATACCTAATTTTTTTTAAATAAAATTAATTAATTAATTTTCAAGAGCCAACTAAATCCATGATTACAGTTTTGCGCGTCGACGTAGCTGTATAGCTATAACCCTGTATATAAAAATGCAACAAAAAAAATGTATTTAAAGATAAACAAACCCACACGCACACAAACTGCACGACAACAAAAAAAACTCGAAACTGCCGCCATATTTGAAACGAACATGCAATTAACCCTTCGAAAGCGCCCGTTCACAGCCCTTTGTTAACCCTTTAATACTACCCATTGTGTCAACTGTCACTCGGGGTTTGAATTAAAAGTGGGCGGATTAATTTTTTCCTACCCTCAGTAAAAATAGTTGGAACTGGGGTCATGAGTGGGTAATAATAAGGTACGTGAAGTGACAGGCATTTAGGCATCTTTTGAGTTGCTTCGTAAAAAATGTATGGTAAGTGCTTATTTGCTGAAAAGGGCTTTTTTGTGTGGTGATTCTAGTTTGCATGTTAGATTGTTTGGTTTGCTGTTGAGAGGGTTAATTAGGATTTTGAGGACTAACATGAAATAATTATGACAGAACCGACGAGCTGCCGTTTGAGGTTTGCAGATTTGGATTCGCTATGGCATGAAAATATTGGGCACCTGGATGATTTATTCCAGCTTATTGGATTATTTTACGGTAGTACTATTTAGAACTTTAAAGTTTTAACTTTTTGCACTTTCCTGGGGTTTGCCCAGCTGGTTTGTTACGTAATGCAAACAGACGGAGAAACCACAAGGCGCCTGCAAACAGTGACCCATGAGCAAATCCTATTCTTTTTCTTAAAATACTGCTGCATATCCCTACTTACTGCAAGGACTTACAGACACACACTTACTGGATTACATTTAGTTGAGGATCAGTCCTCTTTTTAGTAGATTTTATAAAGAAAAGCTGCTTAAAATGCCCAAACTGAATAACATAATACCTATCTATGTAATTCAACCTGTATATATATTATTATCCATATATACGTACCTAGTAGGTATACGGACAGTGTTCAAAGTGCACACTATTCGAACAACGTCGTGCAGTGAGCTGAGCGCAACATAATGACAGACAGCCGCGATCACGCGACGCGCGTGATGTGCACCGCGTGTGTACACGCCTTAACTATTGTGTGTAGCGTAAGCACAAAAAGTATCAAAATATTTTTTTTTAATTTGGCATGTAATGATGATTTGCTGATTTACCTATCTATGTATTTATTACGACATGAACTACTTAAGTATTAGCATATTTCTGGCCGACACAATAAAAAAGTAAGTTTTACGAACCATGTGAGAGCATGCCACCAAGATCTTGTTTTAAAAAAAAACAATAACAAATGTCAAGTACCCAGTTAGTCGACGTTTTTGACTCGGTCTATAAGATTTCTGCCAAGCATGGAACGCTCCATGGCTTTCTGTGCGACCACCCTGTTCACAGACTCCTGCGTGAGCGTCCACCGGCCTGGATGAGGCTGGCATACGGGGAAGAGAGGCCTAACCTCAGCAGTGGGTGAAGTCGGGCTGTGCATGACGACTGGCAACTACAGCCGTTGACATCAGTCGACGCTTGCCGTCGACGCGGCGGCGGCGGCTGCCGGCGTCAACGTGCCGCTGTACGGTGCTCAAATATACGAGCGACATGTTGTCGACTGTGTCTCTGTCGTTGACGCGTGTCCCTCGTGTATATGAGCACTAAGCCAGCAACATCTTCCTACAGTCCGGCCGTCGAGAGAACGCATTTTTGACACCTGTCAGTGCGACAATTCTGGTAACCAATAAAAATCAAATTCGCTAAACAAGTATTCGTTTGTAAGAATCTGACGGGTGTCAAAAACGAATTCTCTCGACGGCCGCACTGCAGTTTTACTTTGCTGTCAGAATTCACGAGAAAATAAAACGTACTTTGTTTGCGAACTGTACAAAGACTTAGAGAGGTTATCTCAGCTCCTATTGACAGTACATAATTGAAATTATTATTTACTATGATTAAATAACAGTTCGCCGTTACTGTATGACTGACGTGTATTCGCTATACCTACGCGTAACTTTGGAGAAGTATTTTATAAAGTTTCGCTTCCCTGTTGTGTAACCGTGTGTTTTTGAGAATGCAATGGTAAAGACTTGATGGTTTATTATATTACATAAACATACCTAGGTGTAGTCAGAATTTTGCAGTTACGTCATACATTCCTAACTTCATTGTCTGGTTTGGAACCAAATAGCATAATCAGCCTATAATGTTCCCACTGCTGGGACACAAGCCTCCTCTCTGTGAGAGGGTGTGGGCCGTAATCCACCACGTGGGCCCAGTGGGGGTTGGTAGATGCCATGTCATGTCTTCGAATTTTTTAGTTCTAGGACATGTCGATTTCCTCACGATGTTTTCCTTCACCGTTTTGAGAGCAGTGGTGATGAATTATTTATATAGGAACTCTAGTAAAGTGCCTGTCTAGGGTTGAACTCACGACCTTATAACTCGTAAGTCGGGGCCAAAACCTCTGGACCAAAGGAACCAAATAACAAAGTGAATATAAATTATTAAAATTGATTTTGACAATCTTCAGTCTACTTAAATCTACAATCTACATAATTATTATAAATTAATGTTGATTTTCGTGTATGTCTGTCCACGTTGTTCTTCTAAGCCTTGCAAAAGATTTTGATGCAGGTTTCTCCATCATTTAGTGAACGTTTTTGTGACAAAAACATTGATATTAAACTTACAGACAAAAAAAATCGATGTTTTGTCAAGCCGTAAAAATCGTGCGATGCAGGGTCGCTAGTTCATGATATTTTAATCTATCTCATACATAACCATCTATATACCTTCCCGTGTTTTAATCACACACCCCCATAGAATGACGTCGACATTCAAAATGGCGAATCTCAGCAATTACGGTTGACTAAATATCAACCGTTGCTCAAATAATAAGGGTTGAGGGGGCAACCCTGGGACTTTGAGCAAACATCTCAATTACTGTGGTTATTAATTCAGGGGTGATTATTAATCGACGTCTTTTGTCTCGGAGGCAGTGGGTCTTGGAGAAAATGTTTGTTTACTTTTTGAGGCTTCTGTCAAGGGACTTTAGTTCCTAAGTATAAGATTTCCTACGAGTACCAGAATTCTTTAGGACTAAGTTTCCAGCGGTCACACGAGGTCATAAAATAGCCAAAATGTTCTTCAGCTTTCGTCTATGACCATAATAACCTTTACTGAATTGAATTTCTTTCCTCACTTTCGTCAAGGCATATGGATTCGTAGATCTTTGATACTCGTTACGGGTCGTCAGAAGCCCGAAAGTCTGACAACCAGTCTTACCAAAGGGCACTTCCCAGTAACTGGGTTGTGGAGGGTCAGATATAGGTAGTCACTCTATGTAAATACTGGAACTCAGTTGCATCCGGTTAGACTGGAAGCCGACCGTAATATATGTACTTAGGAAAAGGCTAGGCATATGATGACTTCGTCATGGCTTTAAGTAGGTATCTCTCATTCCCTATGACTATTTTTATTAGTTATTGAACTTATTTCAACATTTTCTACTGATAAAGAATCTAACCGACCAAGTGCACCCATAGGTATTCCTCAATATTCTCCATTATCGTCTTCACCATCATCTTCAATGCTGGACAAACCTCTCAATTACTGTGATTATTAATCAATTATTAATTCTACGTTTTGGAATGGCAACTAGCTTCAACTTTCTGACTAATTGACAGACTATTTAATTTTCTACATGATTTAAATGAAATAAATGCTTTGAGTTTGAGTTTGAATCGATGTCTTTCATCTCGGAGGCGAGTGGGTCTTGGAGAAAATGTATGGTTGCTTTTTACAGGCTTCTGTCAAGGGACTTTACTTCCTGCAAGGTTTCCTATGTGTACCAGCATTTTTACACGTATACGTATCTAACGTAGTAGGCACTACGTCCATTTTGGTTTGTATTAACTGTACACCGGAATTATCCGTAGTTTTAATTATTTTAGAGTTAAAAACTTACCTATATTAAAAATGACAGAAATGGATTCAGTAAATGATTCTGAACAAACTACTTTCATAATGTGCATTCATTCAGCTATACACATTGTATTTATCAGTTTACGTTACCAATCCACAAACTTCACCCACACTAATATTTCGGCTCTGAAGACATTAGCCAAAGGAGTTTTGTTATCAAATCCGGCAGGTGGCGTTTCGCACGGCACGACCATTACGTTAGCACATTTATTATTATCTAGGTATCACACGACAACCGACATTCGCTGTATGGGTTACTATCAAAACAATCAGCGTTGAAAGGAAGTAGGTACCTGCCTAACTAGTGATAATAAATTAGCTAGACTAGACCTGACACAAAGTTTGCTTAAAATATCCATATTATACGTCATTTTCGTGTTTCTGCCCCATATTTTCAGCTGCAGCATACAATATGCAAATTCAAACTCAAACTCAAAGCATTTATTTCAAATAAATCAATTACAGGCACTTTTGAAATGTCAAGGGGTCGGTCAGCCAGAAAGATGAAGCTAGTTGCCCATTCCAAAGCGTAGTATGTACCTATGGAGAAGAACGGGCATGAAACTCCACGGACACTCTTTTAAATCAAAATAATATGGTTACAAAGTTTCGGTTACATCATTCATGTTAAAATTAAGTATGCATCTGAGAACGATGCAGAACGTTAAAAGCGTCCGTAATGAAAAAAAAAAATTTCAAATATTAAATTAAAATAAGCCATGGCAGCAAAGAGATGACCAGTCCCAACTAACGGCGCCCGTTCACGATCATGACGCATGGATTATGCTTGGTAGGTTCCTCGTAATTCCTCCTTGGAAGAAGCAAGGGAAGGTCTTTGCCCAGCGTTGGCACACAATACAGGGGGAAATCGACGTGCAACTTGTTACCATGGATTCAATAAATGATTCTGAAATTTTACCAAAGTTAAAAATTTTCATGGGTTATTAAAAAAAACAGTTCCACATGTAAATATTGCACGTTTTTATGAAACAGCCGTTTTTTTTTAGATAATTTACGAATTTTTTCTAGGAGGTTTAGTAAGTCATCATGTGCTGAATTCATGGTTATCTACAGTTTGCGCGTGGTAGGTTCAAAAATAAAGTAAGTACTAAATATAAGAATTAGGTAAGGATAAGTATTTCGCGATTTGTGTGACCATGACTTAAATAGTACAGACGCCAGCACATCGAGCTACCCGAAACTGTAAAATTTTCCTGATCAACTTTGAACCTTAATTATGCTATACCTAGCGATAAAGTTGAAAATCTATTAAAGAAAGACAGATTGTAGTAGCTTGATGTGCTGGCATCTGTACAACTTTAAATGCAGTAATCAGAGTAAATCCTATACCATAATCAAAGACAACGTCTACAAATTACTCCGAAACACTATCCCACTTAGCACTTACAGTATTAACAGGGACACGCACGTAACGTATTACTAATAGGTAATAGGATCAGTTCGCAATTTGCATCCTCCATTAATGAGGCCTCGTTAGTCGTGGAAAGGGGATAGATTATGATGGAAACTGCGATGCTACGTAGATTGTCGATGAAGGAATTGAAAGGATTGTGGAGGATAGGTATGGATGTAAAAGAAGTGCTATCTACCATCTTAGCCTTCACTTCTTTTTATCTTATAATAGTAGATAGAGATAGATGATAGAAACATGAATATGGTGCTGTACGAGTTAAGGATGGTGATGATGTTAATGAAGAGAAAAGTACTAGTAAGACGATTTTTTCTAATTCTAGATTGTATGATGTTGCAGATTTTGTATTGACGCCACATTTTGAGACAAATGTGACATCATGAATCATGATGCATCAAAAGTAGGCTAAGAACAAAGTAAATATATACGAAAGAATGATTTGCAAGAATGAAAAATGTTTGCGGAAATTTAAGGAATTAGAATTGCAAAAGGATTCATCTAGGGCAGTTGGCTGACTTTGCAATAAAATAATACAGTTAAGTACTTATATTCTTTATCCAGGTAAATTATATATACCATAATCAGCCTATAACGTTCCCACTGCTGGGACACAGGACTCCTCTCAATGAGAGGGAGCAGGCCATAATCCACCACGCGGGCCCAGTGCGGGTTGGTGGATGTCACATGTCTTCGAATTTTTGGTTCTAGGACATGCCGGTTTCCTCACGATGTTTTCCTTCACCGTTTTGAGAGCAGTGGTGATGAAATAATTTACACAAAGTAAAGCGCCTCTCTGGGTACGAACCTGCGACCTACAACTCGTAAGTCGTGTCCGTGACCACTGGGCCACCACTGTTCTCAAAATAAATATACATACCTACCCAAATTATATATACCTACCCAATTTTACGCTTTAGCACTCAACACGTCGAGCTAAGAAATAATCAATCCTCATCACTGCGTAATTGAGCGAGACATCAATTTTCTTCCTCTTCTTCATTTAACTTGTGATTCTCAACCACAGCTTAAGCAACTGAGTGTAAAATCAATTCGGTCCCTATCACCGGTAACCCGATACTAGGGAACACCCCTAAGTCGCGTCACCCTCAATTTGCAAAACAAATTAGCACTCCTTGACGACCGACGACAGAATCTATAGATGTATATAGGGCTATATAGCTTCAAGTATAGGGGCAACCATTTTGAATAAATGGGAACAAAGGGGATTGATTTTAAGGAATGAAGAGACCTGGAACCAACAGGTAATATTAAAAATATAATTTAAATATATGTTAGGACTCTTGTTGGGATTGGTTTTAGCTGTATCATTTTGATAAGAAACAATTACATATAGTCGTTAGATTGTCAGGCGTATCGTATACCTATATTTTTTTCTATTTTCCTTTTTCATCTTACAAGCAACACTTAGAACAAAATAGATTGAAACAATCAAACGATAACGTTACGAAGTTAAGATATGAAATGACAACGAATTACAACGATAGACGAAGTATGTATAATTAAGTAGATATACAAATCTTACATAGTTTGACCGATGCTGGCAAAATGATAGATGATTTCGGTTCAGTAGTGCTATGCTGTAAAAATCTCACGATGAAAACTTAGGTGAAGGAGCTGGCAATAGTGATAATCTCTAGGATTAGCTGGAATGACAGCACAACCTCAACTTTCTTCAACTTCACCTTAGTCTTCGCGGTGAGATTTTTTACAGAATGGACCGGCTGATCTTCAAGAAACATTAGTAATCAATGTTAAAGAAAAACGCAGACAGACACTCCTCTCAATTTACGACTATTATACCACTCAACAAAAGACCACGAAACATTAAGTTTTGAGACATCATAACATAACATAATTCTCATATTGCGTGCCAAAGGCTGATACAAAAGTTTCATTATGGGCGCCAAATTAGCTTGAACTGCCACCCCTCCCGATTGTACCGTGAAAGGGGGGAATTAGTTCAAGGTGCCAGGTCTTGGGAGATTGGTTAGGGAAATGCAGTAATAGAATGTGTTCAAGTGATGGTGTTTTTAAGGCGTGTTTATTGCTTTGATTTTGTTATGTCGTTCACGCGAATGGGATGGTTGAAATATTTTCTTTGTAGTTTATGCCTGTTTGTATGTTGGTCTCAACCTGAACTTTGACAGTCTAAGGTTTGCTTTTTGTGTCATAAAACTATCTGAAATAGGGTGTACATTGCTAAAATGTTCATTACAATTGTAATAATGTGAAGATTATTCGCAACCTCTGCCATATCAGCTACAAATATGTTAACTTTTTTCCTTACTCTATATAGTAATGAAATGAAAAATGTATGTTATTTTTCTAGCTTTATTTAAAAAAAACACGGTTTGTGCGGTGCTATGCTACACTTCGAACTATTAAGATGTTAACAAGGTGCAGTAAGCAAGCTCAGGCACTGATAAAACGAAACAGAATCAAAAGTGACTAACCTAAAACCATGGTTTTCTACACCACAGGCCATCACCTGACCGGAATACCATATAGACAAACAAACCGTGACAACACAATTGACCATAGATACGTTAAACATAATAAACAGAGGACATACGACAATGACATACCATTGATAATTCTATGCTATAGTTATTTTTTCTATTACCACTACACGAAAAAGACTATGCTAATTTTAATGTAAATTTTTTCAACATAACTTTTGGACTTCTGCCAATCAAAATTGAGCTGTGACTGCGATGTTACAAGGTTGAATACGAGTGTTGAGGCATAAATAAAGTGGTTTGTAAAAATACAAAGTATTGTTATCAACTGTCAAAGATGTGATTTGTCACTTAGCTCCGGTGATAAGTGATATAAATGGTAGTGATAATATATTTGAATGTGCAATAGATCATTGTTCGATTATTATGCCTGTGTGAATAGATTTACATGAAGAATAGGCATTGTTACATGTTTTCATAACATATTTCTTACTGAAGAGATATTTCTTTCAATACTTACTCAATCGTAGCGCGTCCTTTGTATTTTTTTTAAGTTTTCAATACGTTTTATTTAGACATTTAGATTTAAAAGTTTCTGAAACGAATGTTTAATATGATCTACGTAGGTATTTCACATACCTACTTTTTTTACTATTTCCAATTCCCACTTGAAGTAGGTGTATTTGAAGCATGTTTTGCTCTAAATAACAATAGATTTCACTGTTTTTTAAATTTACAGAAAAAGCAAGAGTTTATCGATGTAAATGAAAATTAGTTAATACATCGAAACAGAATATATCTAAGTTTGGCAGAAATTCAAGCGCTATCACTCGACCTCCAGTAGGAAAGCGGCACCAAAAGAAAAAAAGAAATACAACTGGGCCGTCTGATGATGACTGATTAAATTTCGTTCAAACGAGAGTGTATTCACACCAACCAAAAGTAAAAAAAAACGAAAATGAAATCTAAACGAGTCTACTTCATGTCGTCACAGCTTATAGGTACCATAAAGTCTAAACTAAACCTTATCAAAAATTCAATAATCACTCAAATGACGGCAACATCAGTGGTAACCCGTCATCCGCTGCGTGCCGGTCTCTTCGGCCCCCGGATAAAAACTGTTTTAACCCTTTAAGGTGCAGCTTAAGTGTCCAATTAGCGATGCAGTGTTAAAACGACCGCGGCGACACTTAGGGCCCGAATTTACACTCCTCGTGTACAAAGAAGTATTGATGCGTTTTTATAGGGTTAACTAACGTTAGAGAAGACACGAAGTGTGATGTGCATTTGTTTTAATTTGCTCAGAAGGAAAAATGGAAGAAAACAACGAAAATATACTCCACAGCCTTGATAATACCACCAACACCCTAATTTTGTAACACCCTTTCAATGACAATCCGAAGGATTTCGAACCTCAAATCCTAACCCATTGCTTCCTATGTTTGAAAAATTCGTTTGCTCTACAACGTAAATAATGCAATGTATTGAATTGTCAAAACGAAAGGCATTGCAATGTTTAGTTAGTGTGATACCCTATTACGCCACTGGTCTGTGCTCAATAGATGAAATACGTGTTACCGCGGTATACGTTCCATTACATATTTACTCAAAGGTCTTCAATTACTCATGGTGATAATATAGAATAAATGAGACACTTTTGCTACTGTATGACTAAAAGCCATGTGTACGAAAAACTATATGCCACAGAAAAAAGGGACAATAACTATTATTATTATTTTATTATTAAAAGCCTGTGAAGTGCAACTGCAGGGCAACGGCCTCCTAACTCTCTTTCCACTTCTCTCTATTTAAAGCTGCTAAGGACCAGTTCTTGTTGAAGGAGATCTCCGTCTGGGTCCGCCACGATGTCGCTTGCCATTAAGAGGGGCTCATTGGGTTGTGAGGTTGTCCCAGTGAGCGTCCGATATGCGGCAGATGTGTCCAGCACAATTCCATTAGATGCAGCCATTCCATTCCATTAGATCCATTGGAAGTTTTGGATAGACCCCTTCACAACATTCCTTGATTAAATATACCTATTTAATATTTCGGATTTACAAACGTTTGTTTTCTGTCTTGTCTACTTCGATCAATAATAGTACTAGATGAATGATTAGGAACAAAAATAAGTCGCTAAAGTGGCCACGTTTGCACACAGATAAACATTTATATTTCTTACTACGAACTATAGAAAAAAGTTTAATAATATTAACAACTTCAGATTATTATAAACCTTAACCAGGCCTCCGTCACTCCATGTACTTGCGCGCTATAAGTGCCTACCGCCCAGCCGAGCGGTCTCGGTCCGCCGGCGGATCAAATTCAGTGCGGTTTTCGCAAGCGAAGCGCGCGCACGCCGTTCAATTTTAATAGTGCTGTTCGTTCGTACGCGTATTACGATGCCGTGTGGTGCCTTATGTGCAGTAGATGGGTGCAAATCAAGTAAAAGAAGGGGTAAACATCTAACATTTTTCCATTTACATGTCAATGAAGATGTCATGTCATGTTTTAGATGTACTGCACAGTCGGCACCAATTTATAAAAAAACATATTTTATAAACGATACCATTTTAAACTACCACCTATAGTCACAACATATTCACAGTTCTCAATAAAATAGACACAAATAGTTATGTTAATTTAATTTTAATGAAGAGGCAGCCCTGCGATTGCTGTGGGATCGCGCGGTGCGAAGCAATCACAACTGTACGCTTGAGCATTTAGGCACATTTTAGCATGCAGCGGTTGCTGACGCGACGGAGTAGGCTATTATAGCTGTAGGTATTGGAAATTTTCTACTGAGTGAAGTATCTGTTACGTAGTAACTATTTAGTAATCTGTGCCTTAACACTCTAACATAAAGTTTAATTACGATTGCAAATGATTAATATTTAAGTCCTTCTGTCATCGAAGCAATAAATTTAAAATGTCACTTGAAAATAAAAAGTCATTTTTATAATAAGTACAAAAATATTTATTCTAAAATGAAACTTAACGTCTAAGCAATAAGGTTAAAAACATTTTGTTGACAATTTCGTACTTACTCGAATTTGGAACTAGACGTAGTTCTTGGAATTACGTTTCAATGCTTCAATGTTTGTTAGAGAGGTTGGCGCGTTGTCGCAAACATTGGCCAAACAATCATAATATTTGCTAATTGATTTATATTTACTATTTAATTGTGTTACTATTTTATGAAAAACATTTAATGATAAAAACTTACCGAAAAAAAGATATTCCTTCCAAAATCTTGGTGTTACGGTGGTTATTTACACAACTTTTGAACGCGCGCTGAGGCATTTTGACGTCTTAACATTGGCTATGATTGGACCATACTAATTTGAAATATGAGCACAAAAGTATTCGTGCTCGTATTTTTCGGGCCGTTTTTGAAGCGCTTATCGGGCATCTAGTACTATTATTGATCGAAGCTTGTCTACGAGAGTCTAAGTTCCCCAAAGCGGCACCACAAGGAAGACTGTCACAGCACAATGCAAAATGGCTTCTTTGTCTGTTGTTGTCCTTTTTAATTCGTGACTTATATGCGTCAAAGTGAATCACCCGGATTTTTACCGCTCAAAACAAACTTACCATTCACTCCCTTTACCTTTTATCTCTAATATTTTATATGTGTTTGTTTGTTTAACAACTGCATTATTAAGTTTGTTCACATGTCGTAAAGTGACCGCTTTTATTTGGACGACACAAAAACTGCAGGCGAAGGGTTTGGACATGCGACTTTTGGAAACCGTCGCGCGTAGGTATGAAGTTTTGGGTTTCCTGTGATGATTCAAAGGCTATAATCCGTATTATTTTATACGGTGCGTCTTATTTGTGTAAAAAAAATCTTTTTATTTCCTTCATTACCTAAAGTAGTTAAAAAAGGATGGGCTTTGTAGCTAAGTAATAACAGCCGCACGGGTAGATTGATCAGGTTAAGCTACGCTTGCCGCGGTAGGTCCGTAGATGGGTGACCATCTTCACATACCAAGACCCCCACGTGCCTCGGAAAGCACGTTAAGCTGTTGGTCCCGGCTGTCATTCGTGAATCTTTGGCAGTCGTTACGGGTCGTCAGAAGCCCAAAAGTCTGGCAACCAGTCTTACCAAGGGGTATCGTATTACTCAGTAACTGAGTTGTGTATGTAAAATGCTGGTACCTATTCAGCTGCATCTGGTTAGACTGGAAGCCGACCCTGACATAGTTGAGAAAAGGCTAGGCAGATGATTATGACCTAAAGTAGTTAAAAAATATCAGTGTTCTATTTAGATGTTTGTCCTAGGCTACTGTAACCAATGGTTAAACGATCTTAAAATACAAACAACAAGTTCATTACATTAATGGCTGCTTTAAAATATAAAATAAAATAAGCTTATCTAAAACGATTAATTTAAAACTCTGACATTTAATCAAAACTCAACAAGTTTTGTTTCCGTAAATACCTATCGGTACTAAAACATGAGAACGCTACAACAATATGTAGTTACATCTAAACATCATTTTTATCACCACTACATTTTAAAGGGACTACCTATAGCAAATAGGATTTTCAATCTTATAACTGAAACAAAAAGGAACATTTTCCATTTTCATCAGAAGCAATCATGGTGTTATCAAAAAGTATAATAGGCACAAAGTTATTTTTAAATTCATAAAATATTTTTCAATTCTAACTTAAAGTAGAGAGCCGTAGAGTTTATTAAAAAAAATCGTAACTGCAGATATGACTTTATTCTTCGAACATAATATCTACGACGTTATAGTCATGGGAATGACGAATTATGTCAGAACTTAATGGTGTGCTAACACCACAGAATACCCCATAAATCTATTAAAGTGCCTCTGTTACTGTAATTTCCTTAAACTTGGCATCTAATTTTAGCTTATTATTTATTTTTCTATTCAAAGTCACCTGTACTTACTCAGTCAGTTGAATAGGGCTTGAATTATTTGTGTTGCTTTAATTAAATAATAATTGTAAGCATTCAGCTACCAACTTAATTTTTTTGTCTAATAAGATTTTATTCTTTACCAGCTGCGCCCCGCAGTTTCACCCGCGTAAATGTCGATCCCGTGGGAATATCTGAATAAAAAGTAGCCTATATGTTAATCCAGGTTGTCAGCTACCTCCATACAAAATTTCATCAAAATTGGTCCAGCCGTTTGAGCGTGAAGAAGTAACAAACATATAAATACACACACACACACTCAAAAACTAAGTAAAACATCATTTGATCAGAAGACCAATTCCTGTAATTAAAAACATTCAAAATCAAGTCCAGGTCTCAAACTCAAATCATTTATTTCAATTAAACCTTGTACAGGCACTTTTGAATTGTCAAAATTAAATAGTCTGTCAGTTAGTCATTTCAGCGACAATTATTGTCAAAAACTTGACATAAATGTAGGAAAATTAGAGGTATTTTTGACAGATTGAGACAAAGATCAGACTGTAAACATTCCTAAAATTACAAGAATTGGCCCTCAGATACAGTCGTATCAAGTCGGGCAAATGTTGTTATTACAATTTAGCAGTAATTATTTCAACGAAGACCAATTACAGCTCACAGAGAACAAATTGTGACAGTATGACTTCACAGATTGCACCAAACGGATTTCCAAAAAATCACATGATAAAGAAACCTACACATATGCATGTTAAATGCAGCGGCATAGTTCAAAGTTTCAACTATCCTTTTACAAAAAAACGCGTATATTTTTTTTCTCGCGTTCCAAATTCGAAAAAAATCGTCGAAGGTTTGCGGTGGCACTATCGAGACATCTATTAGCGTGGTGGAGGCAAACTGTTTAAAAGCTACCGGACTTGGCTATGTCAATGTTTGTCCTCTGCAAAGGGACTTAAGAATCCGTCGGGGTGGGAAATTTTTGTTTTATTTCTGCAAATAATCCTAGTTTGTACTTAGTTTGGATTAGTGGGAGAAGTATTAGTTGTTTTCCTTGAAAAAGTGTATTTGATTTTTATTTTATGCCTACCTACAGTAGGTACTTACAACATAAAACTTCTCTGTGGTGAAAGTAACAAGTAGGTATCAATTTTATTATCTAACGATATTCATAATCTCAATAATTTGACTTCCATAAAATCAGCCACTACCTACATATTATAATAAAATCGTGTGAAGAGATCCAAAATATATAATTACTTGATTAAAAGTGTTAATGCGTCATTATTTTAACGTGCATTTATTTGACATAAATTAAAATTGACGGGAGGTTAATTGATACTGAACGGATTAACTACATTCATAACGTTACATGAGCTTCACTTAAATGTCAGATAATAAATAATAAACAGTGTTATTTTAACGGAAATATGCTTCGATTCACAAATTCAAATATTACTTTTTAGATTGAATGTAAGTAAGACGACGAATACTGGTCCAAGAAGCTTGCTTAACAAAAATAATCTAAAAGCCAACATTGTATGTCATAGCGCCACACAGCGGAGGTCTCAACCGCGTTCTAATCAGTTCTACACACAAAACAGCGCTTTGCTGCACCGCCGATATGTACACTCCTTTAAAACTTCCTCTCACTCAAAACCAAAACGCCGTATCTCCATACTAATCTTAACACACTTACGACCTTTTATTTCTCAGGATGTAAGTACAGGACTAATGTTGTTTAGAGACTGCAGTGTTCAGACAAGACCACCGTGATGTGTTTACACCCTAAGCTTTTACAGATTAGTGGCTCAGTAGCTAGGTTTTAAAAAAATGGTTGCCTGTAAAGTCGGTTTTACGGGCGAAGATTTTACGTGACAACGACCGATCATCCGATCATAGTTGAGTGGGAGAGAGACGCAAGGCATTCGGCGGGCCTCTCTCTCGTTCGGTGACTCATCGTAACGTTACCGAGCGTTACACTTTTTCATAAGTGACTCCCAGTCGCAACCTAATTTAAGACGTTGTCACGTCAAAATAACAATAACGTTATAATGTATGTTAAAGAGTTACGATAGTTTACGTGCAGCGGGTTTAAAAATGTTTAAAAAATTGTTCGATGCTATAATTAAGTGGACCACCCGTAGGTGGTCCACTTAATTATAGCATCGAACAAGCCACCAGTATTAATTATACTCAGGTAAGTAATAAAATGATCATAGACATAACTAAAAAATATTTGCAGCTTTACTTACGAGTAAAGCTGCAAATATTTTTTGGTTATGTCTATGATCATTTTATTACTTACCTGAGTATAATTAATACTGGTGGCTCAGTGGTAACGACCGCGACATACGAGTTGTATTGTAGGTCGTAGGTTCGAACCCAGACAGGCGCTTTATTTTGTGTAAATTATTTCATCACCACTGCTCTCAAAACGGTGAAGGAAAACATCGTGAGGAAACCGGCATGTCCTAGAACCAAACATTCGAAGACATGTATTTCATGTATTTCTGTTGCCGCCATAACAACAAATACTAAAAACATAATAAAATAAATATTTAAGGGGGGCTCCCATACAACAGTGTTTTTTTTTCGGTGTTTTTGCCTTGTGGTACGCAATCCTTCGTGTGCGACTCCGACTCGCACTTGGCCAGTTTTTTTTGTTTGTGTTCCGTCTCATGTCAGTTTACATCAAATAAACTTATTTACTTCTTCTTCTGTCTGCAGGTACACAACTGATCAATAATGTTGTCTTTATCTACCTATAACAATCTCAACAACTCACAATATATAACCAACCACACATAAAATCAACCACGCTATCAACCCTGCAACATCGAAAAAATTGGTCGCACCCTTTTAATCAGACCAACCCCAGTAATGAAATCTGGGACGCCATTAAGGGATTAAAAATAATAACTAGGACCCCATAAGCGGGGGCTGTGATTGGACATGAGGGCACAGACGGCCCTCTTAATGATCTATTGACAGAGTTTTGAGGGTTAAAATGGGAGCAATATATTCAAGAGGACATAGTTTGGGAACATGCAGAATGTTATGTATTTGTCGAGTAAAGGCTTCGAAGAAAAACATGTATATCTAGGCATCTGAAGGAGGGTAATATTCAATTTTAAGCTTTGCTTAACGCCATTATCTATCTATCTTTGCCGTCGGGTCCGAGTGCTCATGGTATTTTTAAAGAAATTTCGAAACGGCTGTTTGACACTTCCCGTGACCCAAGGGCTGGCTTCTACCTTGGCCAGAGGCTAAGTATCGCCATACAACATGGTAATGCCGCCAGTCTCTTGGGTACATTACCAGTCGACAGCGATGCGGATGAGTTTTTCGACGCTATTTTTAGTTTCTGTATAGTTTTAGTTAAGTTAGGATTTAATTTTGTTATTTTTAGATTTGGTTAAAGTAAAGTTGTATGTATGTTGATTTTAAAGGACAAAAATAAATGATCTTTAAGTTAATTAAATGTCATCATAACAAATAAAATTACTAATGAGTCTTTGTTTGTCATACTTTTTTTATTGATATTTTTTTGGAATTTATTTTTAACTTCGTTCCTGCCGGAGGTCTCCCGACATCACACGTTTTTTAAAATGAAAAGAAGTCCTTATGGCACAATTTGAAAGGACGTTTTTAGATGTTTTATACTTTTACAGTGCCTGTACATTCCAAGTTATTTTCGTGATTTACTATACACGCAGAAGCCTGCGTACGGCCAGTATCATTTCATTTCAAAAAGTCCACGCTGCCAAAAAGATTTTAATTACAGATCCTACGTCACATCCCTGTTAAAAACCTATAGCCACGTTACAACACCATGTTTGTCCGTCGTATTTAATAAAGCGAGGCACAGGAGCCATGAAATCAGAGCCATAGCGTCCCCTGTTTACCAATTAAGAGTTTTTTGTTTGCGCCAAACTCGTCGGGTCAGCATTTTTAATTCAAAACGTCGGAGGGAAGGTTTTCGATGACGCTTTTGCGATGAAAATAAAAATGAAAGTGAGGATTGAAAGTTTTGAAGTCTCGTTCGGTATTAGGATTGATTGGTGGAGAATTTTTAGCTGAAGTGTTCTAAAAATTAAAGCGCAAATTGGTGTCCGTCTGGCAAAGAAGAAAATGATTTTCAAATTACACAGGTCGTTGTCTTGATGGACTATTTATTTATTTAGGTTCTCCAACAAAAGATACACAGATACAAAAGGAATCACAATAATGCAAAAGGTTCTTTTACGTTTCCAATTACAAGAATATAATATAAGATAATATTATTTTAAGATAAAACCTATCTGATAAATACCTACGTGGTAGGTACCTGATAAATATTCTTTTAAAAGTAAAATACATACCTACCTGAGAAATGATAAGTATAATTTACCACTTATCATTTCCTAGGTATTCTATGTTCTATTTTATGGGTTTGGTTTCCGCACTTAGTCCTTCAGTGGACCATTGTGCGTGGACCATGGCGGCCGTCGGTGGTTATTCCAACCAGCCCACCTCCCTCCAGAAGCTGATCAAATCTCCTGGTCTGTTGAGAACATCTGTGTACGATCTGGCTGGATTAGGTCTAAGGCCTATCAGAGTTTTTACTAGGTGTATGTAGAAAGTCTATATTTGGATTAACAGTGCGTCCGAATCCAGTTTTTTCTTCTCTCGTTTATAATAATCGGTCATCCTTACCTCCATACTTACTGACTGGCTTTAAGTCCGGTCTAATAAACCTATCAAAGTCAAAGTCAAATCATTTATTTCAAATAGGCACATTAAAGGCACTTTTGAACGTCAAAAAAAAACTAAATAGAAATGATTCTAGTCGCCCATTCGAAAAGGTAGTTTTCGTATGGAGAAGAATGGGCAAGAAACTCCACCGTTACTCTTTTAAAAATGTTTTATCTCTCATTCGACCTCAACCAACTCAATGAAAACCAACCTAATATATATGTTAATCCTTACTTTCGCACCGCCGCGTCACATACGCAAGCACGAACAACTCACAAAGCGGTCTCTATACCTCTTGACGTAACATATCGGCTGGCGCCGTGTCTGTTAAATATAACCGCGGTTAAGTCACAGGGGGATGAGCAGACGTCACCCGTTAAGCTTGTTGGCAAGAGTGCGTCACTGAGACTTGCGGAGTATGTGCATAGAGCTGATGGTTATAGTTTTACTGCCGTAAGCTGCTTTTTTTTTTGGGGATGGGAAATCGTCAAATGACCCCTCCCGCTCTGGGTGGAGCGGAAGGGATTGTCAGACTCTTACTGACTAAAACCCACCCGTGTTCCTTCCTTAGCCCTTTATATTCCGGGCCAGCGGTAACCCTTTCGGACAATCCCGCTGACCCGGCAGGCCTCGGCCCTAAGGGGCCCCTTCTCTGATGCTGACATCTCTTTGCTCCGTAAGCTGCGACAGTCTTGTTTATATAAATAAAAAAAAGCTTTTCTCTACCTTTTTGTGGGTATTACAAACTGGAGAAATAATTTAATAAGATTCTCAGATGTGTCATAATCAGCTTATAATGTTCCCACTACTAGGACTCAGGTCTCCTCTCTGTGATAGGAAGTGGGCCGATATGCACCACGCGGGCCCATTGCGGTTTCGTAGATGTCACATGTCTTCGAATTTTTGGTTCTAGGACATGCCGGTTTCCTCACGATGTTTTCCTTCTTAATTAAGACAAAGTAAAGCGCCTGTCTGGGTTCGAACCTACGTTCTATAACTCGTACAAACCTAGCTCGCATTCGGTAAGCATGGTTTTAATATATCGCTTTTAGCTATATTGTATTATCTAAGTATAACTTGGATGGAAGTTTTAGACTCCCATGAACAATAATGCATCTTAGTAACATACAACATGGTCAGCGACACACCAAAATCATCCAGTCACACTTCAACACATACTCTTTACAATTCTACTTCAAAAACGTCCAAACCTTACGATCTTGTCTCAAATGATCCTGGATTACCGTTCACATGCCTATTGATACACCACACTTCAAACTCAGCCTTCCATCTTCAAGATAGAGTTGCATTTCCATTGAAAATTTTACTCAAGTCACTTTAACATCTCTATTGACAGATGTGATGATTTTATGCCTGTAAGTTTATCGTCTAGTTATCTTAAGGGTGGTCGCACATTTGACGGATGATGCGTCGGGCGTAACTGCGCTAACGTCCAGAGTACGTTCGACGCACTAACGCATCATCGGTTGAGTGTAAAGTTGAATGTTTTATGATACACTAACTGCGCCCCGCGGTTTCACCCGCGTAAATGTCGATCCCATGGGAATATCGGGATAAAAAATAGCCTATATGTTAATCCAGGGTGTCAGCTACCTCCATACAAAATTTTATCGAAATTGGTCCAGCCGTTTGAGCGTGAACAAGTAACAAACATATAAACACTCACAAACTTTCGCCTTTATAATATTAGTGTGATATTCTTGTCCATTCTGGCGTTACGCGTCGCATTTTCCGTCAGATGTGTAACGACCCTTAAGAATAGGTATCTTTTGCTCGTGTCGTAATATTATAGTGTACCAGTTTCAGTGACTGTTATTTACAGAGATAATACTGGTTCCTTCCTGTTGTATCTTGGCACGGTTTTAGAACGTCATAAACCGCAGAAGTAGATATTGTTCTATTGCTAACTATTCTCAAGAGATAAAGCTAGAATTGCTTCCTGTAATTGGCATCTAAGGGCGGGTTGTTTCACGTCCACTTGACGCACGCGTATACGTCAAAAATGGCGCTAGCTATCGTCGAACCAAAAAAAACGTTGTTTCAAATTACAATTACAGAATTATGGCCTTTACTTACGTCAAATAATTACGATTACGTACTCGTTAATATTTGACGTGCGTATGTTACGTTAACCAGCCGTTTGAAACAACCGGCTTTTAGTGTTGTAGGTAGTTCACCAGTTAGGTGAAAACTTGTCAAACCTATGTTTGGTTCAGCGATGTTCAGAGAAATTCGTGAAAGTAGTGCTTAAGGGGCTTCCGTGGGCTTACATGACCTAAAGCGCGGTCACTATCGGACTGCATAGAAAAGAAAGAGAAGCGCGATGATGCAACGCTGGTAATTTACTGCAAAATATAAAGCAATTATTTAACCTTTTGACCGCCACAGACGTGTACGTCAAACCAAAATGTGCCCAGCACGCCACGGTTCGACTACATGACAGATTTTGACGCCGAGGGCACGTTTTTGATTTTTTGACGTGTGGCGGTCAATATGTTAATTACAAAAAGTCAATTGTTTGGACTAAAAAATTAAAACACTAGTGTTTTAATGTGTTGCTTGTAGGATAATCTGACAAAAAATCAGAATGATTGTATATTTGGTTATTATTGTAAAAAAAAGTTTTTTGAGGTATCCTCATGATTTTTTCTATCATATCAAATTAGTTGTAGGTCATTATGTTTTCAACACACTATCTACCTAGCACATATCCTGAAGAATGTCATATATTTTTCTGATTTTGTTTACTGTAGTCGATCTTATACTTTTATTGTCTCTAAAACTTGCGTTTTTTTGCGTTTAGGTCCTGTAAGCCCCTTAAGGACGGAGTACCTATGAAAAGTTCAGCACGCGTAGCGTGACCGCCGTAGAAACGGGTTTTGTCGACGGAAGAATAGACAAAATGACAGATTTTAGAAATATTTGTACGCATTCTACGCGTCTAAGCATGGCAATGTGTCATTTTGTCTATTCTTCCGTCGACAAAACGTTGTCATGCTACGCGTGCAGATCGAATAATTATTTTTTAATTAAAACTAAGAATATTTTTTTTCCCGACCGGTTTTGCTTCAGGTTACGAAGGCTAGATAGATCTTCTTTAGGATGAGCAGCAGCTGCATTCTTCTTGCTACTAAAGGCAACTAGATCATCCACGTCCGAGATCATCTTAGTCTATAGTAATTTATTGGTACGAGATTTTTACAAGCAATGAACCTGTATTCCTAGCATTGCGGTTATTACTTCTTTCTGGAATGGACACCTTAATAGTCTGTGGTGTGCCCATAATCAGCTGTAGAGCATGCAGTCTAGTATAATTATAGATGAAAACATATTTATTTATTTTGTTTCAAAGGTACACCAACGACCTATTCACTAGAAATATTGACATAATAATAAATAACACATGCATTGAGATATGGTGAATTAGTCACTTACAGTCGTACACAGCACTTACATAAAAAATAGCAAGATTTTTTACTCGTAGTGAGAATATAAAAATTAATTAGAAACAAAGAACAAAACATTAAGAAAAAACAAAATCATAATCGATATTAGAATCAATAATTAAAATCAAAATTATCATTAGAATCAGAATTAAAATTAAAACATTAAGATTAAAATAAAAAAAACAAACAGTAAAATTGATATTCATTGATATTCAATTGATATTCAAAATATTACTTATTCCAGAAAAAATCTCATTCATCCGAGCGTGCCATCAAAATTGCAAATCGAAAAACGCTATTGCAACCAGTTCGCACATAGCACCCTATGTGCTCACCCCCTGCTAGTACATGTGTACTGAATGGATAGTACAAACACTATGGGGGTGTAATTCCATCATTCCCATGACAGCACCCCGAATTAAATTGAATTCATGGCCATTTCGTGTCATCGCGGATGGCGTTATGCAATATAGAGATAGTAACATTGAATGTTCAACATTTTGGCATTATTATAACCATCTTTGATTGTAAAAAAAAAGACGAAAAATTGGAGGAAATGAAGGGGTAGAGATGACGATAGTTTTTTGTTTATTTTACACCACATAAATGAAACAATCAGCAGCATAGACATTTATATTGATTGGGTGCCGACTACGTATAAAAACACCTACCTTACAAATCTAATAATCCTCTATTTACAAGCAAAGTCTTGCCAAAGATCGAGGAACATTTAATTTTGAGAAAAACTGTTGATACTACATTATAGAAAAAAATACACTATGCTCTTGCTAAGCTGTCTTTTTAAAAGCAAACCTACAGCTTCACATCATTTGATTCACACAGTAGGATTTAATTGACTGTGGCATTTCGTGCCCACGAGCAACTTTTGTCTCCGCAACTAATTTGTCTCTCACATCAAGTTTACGGGTTTGTATGAAAGTGCGCGCATGTAGCGACGACGCGACAGCTGGGAGACGTTTTTGTCCGCGGGTTTGGACGCAACTGTCGCCCGTCTATTGGTTACAATGCAAGTGCGCGCACTGCGAGAAAAAAGTTGCCTGCTAGCCAGTTGCCGCTCAAACCAAAAAAACAAAAAAGTAGCATTACTGTAGCTCCCATATGCGCATCGTCCAAATCCTAGCGAAGAGACAGCGACAGAGACAAAAAAGTTGCTGGGCAACTAAGTTGCTCGTGGGCGCCCTCCCTAAGTTGCAGCAACAATAAAATTTGCACCGTCTAAACATTGTTTAGAATTTAGACGATGCAAGTCATGTGTCGCTTCGATTTTATTGTATGCTATAAACAAATAACTTGCATTGTGCAAATGGTACTTTATAGCATAAGTACAATCGTAACAAAAATATGACATACTACGTATAGCCTTTAGTAATCCTCTTTCTAAGTGCACTTGTCAATACCGACCATGGGGTACACATCCAGCGATCTATTCAAATATTGCTAACAAACTTTAAAATGCTACCCAAAACAAGGCACATTGAACTGTATCTCAAAGCAGTAAAGTTGAAATTCGTTCAAGCATTTTTTGGACGAGGGTAGGTAGTTTAAAATTGTTCTGATAGTTTGCCCGGGAAAGGACTGCCATTTTGTAATCCTGACGCTAAAGTGCACTTTGACAATAGTGAGGGGTAATTATTACTGTTGTACATAGTCGAGTATGTAATCGTCGGACGATGGGAAGATTTTTAATAACAGTTTTTTTGCCATTGTTCGTTTGTTTAAAAAGTCAATACACATTTTTGATGGTACTTAAGTAATCAGATGAGTCATCATCTGCCTAGCCTTTTCCCAACTATGTGGGGTCGGCTTCCAGTTTAACCGGATGCAGCTGAATATCAGTATTTTACATGGAGCGACTGCCTATCTGACCTCCACAACCCAGTTACTGGGTAATACAATGATACCTCTTAGTAAGACAGGTAGTCAGACTTTCGTATTTCTGACGACTCGTCACGACTGTCAAAGATCCACAAATGACAGTCGGGGCCAATGGCTTAACGTGCTTTCCGAGTCACGGAGGGGTCTTGGTATGTAAAAATGGTCACCCATCCATGGGCCAACCGTGACAAGCGTAACTTAACCTGATCAATGGACCCGTGCGGCTGTTATTACTTAGCCACAATTGTCATGCTACAAAGCTTATTGGAACTGGTCCCAAAGAGCAGCCAAATGCAAAAGCCAAATATCCCTCAATTCGACCACACTCAATCGAAAATTGATCAAACCGACTCTTTACGCAAATTAAAACGTAAAATATTGAAGTGGAAGTAAGAAAGCGAACGATTAAAGTTTACTCAGCCATTACCCGTGTTTGGGGCCTTCACGACTCGCTCTAAGAGGCCCGGCAGCTACGGAATTAAATGGCAGTCGATTACAAGTAGCACCAGCTATTGGGGCCAATTAATTGTACTCGCGTTTGTGACTGGAGATTTGAGCCAAATAAAAGAAAAATTTTGCATCGGAGAATAAAAGCGTGTACTAGCAAATCTTAAAATCATCATCATCATCTGCTTAGCCTTTTCCCAACTATGTTGGAATCGGGTTCCAGTCTAACCGGATGCAGCTGAATACCAGTATTTTACATGGAGCGACTGCCTATCTGACCTCCACAACCCAGTTACTGGGTAATACGATACCGCTTGGTAAGACTGGTTGTCAGACTTTCGGGCTTCTCACTACCCGTAACGACTGTCAAAAATCCACAAATGACAGCCGGGACCAACGGCTTAACCTGCTTTCCGAGACACGGAGGGGTCAAGGTATGTAAAGATGTTCACCCATCCACAGACCAATCGTGGCAAGCGTAGCTTAACCTGATCGATAGACTAGTGCGGCTGTTATTATTTAGCCACGGGCCCTCACTAGCAAATCTAAAATGTCGAAAGAACGGAAATGTTGATATACCTTTCCAGAGATTATATTATTTCAGATTGCCATTTCTATGGGTACCACATCTGAGCCCGTTTTTTCATAAACGTTGCATACAGTTGAGTATTGATTAGCGACTGTTTAACCATACATTTTGACGTTTAAACGTCACTTAACTTTAATCATCGTTTTTATTCAAACCTCTAAATGTCTATTTTATAAGTACCTCCCTATAAGACAACAACCGCTCGAAGTTTTAAAGAAGTCATTAACAATTTTATATAGCTATGCTTGTTGTCAATCTACAATATTTATCACACGAAGCACGGAATATCGGTAGCAATGCATTGCAAAAAATTCTACAGCATCTAATTCACCAACCATACCGCGACCCCAAAGACCTAAAGAAGGAAATATCCTAATTAAATATGGATGCAACGTAATGAGTTATGCAAATATTGTAGACGGTAGCTAACGATTGGGGAGTAAGGGGGGAAGCACCCCCACCGAAGGGATGAGGGGGGAGATAGATACTTCGATTCGACAGTACCGTCGGATGAATCATTTCAAGTATTTACTTAAACAATCTTTGGTATGCTTTCTTTGGAAATTATATTGAAAGGGTTACTCTAAATTACTTTGTTTGGAATATTTTTAAGGGTAACAGTTTGCAATTTGATAGAATTCGAAATGGTAGAATCAAATTAGAGGGTAGTCCGAAGTTTTATAATTTTGTTGGGTAGTTTCGCCCGCGGGTTTGCTGAAAGGTTACAAGTTTTTGGAATAGATATACCTATGCTATCTCTATTTTTGGGGTAATTAAAGACAAGGAGGTCTCCCCATAAAGCTTTCTTTGGCTGGCTCAAAAAGACTGACAAATCATGTAGGTACAGTTCGAGTCAAATAACTTAGCCGCTCTGAAGTAGGCAACAAGTCGCTGCGCAGTAGTTAATCCTATGAATACAACAGCAGCGCGCATGGCGCGGATTGGCGCGGCTAGGAAGGAGCCTAGCTTCAGAGCGGCAAAGTTATTTGACGCGAACTGTAGTAAAGAATGAGTGGGTCGTGGCTAAGAATGCTGCCCGTGGTCTGCTAAAGATTGTGATTTTACAACGGCACAGCTTATGATAATCAAAGCTTGCGTGGAACAGCTTTTGCAAAAGACTTTTTGTCAAGTTTAACTATTATTTTAGCTTAACATGTCTACCTACGATTTATAAGTACTTTTAAATCGAGGTATATATATTTTTTTAACCTTTCCTTTCTAAAAAGGAGGAGGTTCTCAACTCTGATGTTTTTAAATATTTTTTTTTTATTTGGTGGCATTGTGCAGTTTCTACCTAACCCCCATGGGAAAAAGGATGAGTTTATGTATGTATGTGTATAATAAAATTATTTTCCTATGTATTCCCAAGTCTGTGAGCCAACTATCACATTAAATTAAAGAAAAAACACACCAATTTAATATTCCGTAAAACTCCAACAAATTATGATGATGGTGCTATATTTAGCATTTTTCTGTGCTCAGTACCTTAATGCGAATTTTGAAGAAAAATTGTTTTGTTGTTCGACAAAGTCATTATTATAATGTAAGTCGCCAGTTGGGCAGGCAAAGTTTCTTATGTGGGCAACATTTATACATTATTTAGTAGCTGGATGTTATACTTTTTGAGGCTGTGTTTGTTTAATGGCTTAATATTGTTAATCTTTCCAGGAATATAGATTAGTAAAATGTTTGTGGTGGAAAGTTCAAATTCAAGTCGCAATCCCATTTCAGCGATAATCAATGTCAAAAATTTGTCAAAAATGTATGTAAATTGATTGTATTTTTGACAGATTGAGACTGAGATAAGCCGGTCGATTCTGTAAAAATCTCACCGTGAAAACTTAGGTGAAGTGAGTTTGTTTTTGCTAGGAATTGTCACTATTGACAGCTCACTCCACGCTCACTTCACCTAAGTTTTCACGGTGAGATGGTTACAGAATCGCACTGCAGAAGGCCAATTCTCGTAATTTAAATCGTTCAAAATCTAATCGCAGTTTCATTTCGGCGACAAACAAATGTCAAAAACTTTTGACAAAAGTTAAAATTTTTGACAGATTGAGACAGATCAGACTGTGAACGTTCTTAAAATTACGGGAATTGCCCCTCTGTTATCTTCGATAATTTAAAAAAAATCTCGGTGATTCACTTAACAGTTAACTGTCCATTATATTCTCCTTTTATGATTCTCCAAAGTGTTCTTTTTAGGCCCCCAGTAGCAATGACTTTCATTTTGACAGTTCAACAACATTCATTGCGTTATTTTCGCTGTTGAGCTGACGAGTTTTTGGACCATATTAACCAATGGATTAGCAATATCCTTCAAAATAATTCAGATTGTGATCAGAGAGAACGGTACGTACCTACCTAAGGCACCTAAACGAAGCAATGAAAAGGATCTTCACTAATATGATGACATCTACTCACTATAAAAAATAGGCCACTTTCGCAAATAGGATTCAGTGCTGAAAATACTTAGGCCTTTAAAAACTCATATCGGTTGTAAAAAAATAACGACATCAAAATAATTCTCTTTAGCTATTTTCAATGGAGTTTGCAGCGAAGCATATGCAAGGAACTAAACGAAACTCAATCTTAGGCCTGAATATTAACGAAACCAGGAAATAAAAAAGTAAAAGTACTGTTAAAAAAAGTATAACCTTTACTATCAAATACACGCCACGGCCATAACACTATCACTTCAATCAACGAGTTATTCCTCCAAGTTACACACAAAAAACTGCATAATGGGAAAAAAAAACTTTAAAAGTACCTAAAAGACAGTTGTGAGTCGGACTCGCATACAAAGGGATCCGTACGTATCACCGTCAATATTTAACACTACATATTTCTTGGAAGCGCTCGTGGCTAAATAATAACAGCCGCACAGATCGATCGAAGGTTAAGCTACGCTTGCCACAGTCGGTCCGTGGATGGGTGACCATCCATTGCATATCGAAACTCCGTGGCTCGGAAAGCACGTTATGCCGTTGGTCCCGGCTGTAATTCGTAGATATTTGACAGTGGTTGCGGGTAGTCAGAAGCCCAAAAAGTTTGACAACCAGTGTCACCAAGGGGTATCGTGTTACCCAGTAACTAGGTTGTGGAGGTCAGATAGGCAGTCGCTCCATGTAAAATATTGGTATTCAACTGCATCCTGTTGGACTGGAAGCCGACCGCAACATAGTTGTGAAAAGGCTCGGCAGATTGTTTGATACTTCTTTGTCACGTTTCTTGTATGGTAATAACATAAAAATAAAAATATAGGGGTCCCACTTATTTTTTTTCTGTAATTTAATACCTACATGAACTTGATGTTAACGGCCATAGTTAGTACGTACGATTTTGACGTTCAAAAGTGCCTGTAATGTGCCTATTTGAAATAAATGAGAAGTTGTATTTAAAAGTAGTTCAAAAGATACAGCCCTGTGACAGACGGACGGATAGTAATAGGGTCCCCAGTTTGGGTAAGGAACCCTAAAAACAAAGTAAAAGGTTAACAATTTACTCAATTAAGATGGCGACTACAACAAATATAGTGCAATATAGATAAATGACGCAGACAAGCAGGGTACAGCTGTAAAGTAAGAAATAGCTGTAAGGTAAATAAAATGAGGACGCAAGGTGGACTGACATGGAGAGGTAAAAGTATAGGTCATTTATTTAAGTTACTATCATTTGTGTGTGGTCTGTGACTTTTTACTGATAATATCGGTGTCGTTAGAGCTGATAATTAATAGATGTTTTGTAGGTGCGACATAATACGACGGAAATTTTTAACGCTGGATGTTCAGAATCATGTCCTGAATCCATGGTAACAGGTTGGGCGTCGATGTCACTGTCACCCTGTGTAGTCGTATTGCATTACCATTACGCCAGCATTTCCCAATCAACTTGGACCTTATACTTAGCGATAAAGTTGAAAATCTATAACAGAATTTTGACAGGTTGTAGTAGCTTGATATGCTGGCGTCTGTACCTAGCCGAAAAGTCAACCTATAGGTACACTCAACAACAACAAAAAACTAACTAAAGGTTACAAATTAAATGATAAAACCTAAAACAAATTAACACATAAAAACTCAAAACAAAATTAAAATACCACATTCGTATAATCTAAAACCACCATTTTTAATCTTAACCCTTAACCCTAAAACGCGACGTTACATTTTAATAAAATTCTTCAGCAAACATTAATGAAGTCGGGTACTAAACAAGCACCGCTATTGTGCGCTCACGTCGCCATTATGATTTTAACCGAGATAATGCACGGGAAATGACGGCAAAAGAAATTTAATTCGCGTAACGATGAAAGGGTTATATAGGGTCGGCTTTGATAAATAAAGCGGAGGGACCCCGAGGATATTGCTGGCCCCTTTTTTGCTCTACATATTGATATTAATGCTTGTGAATTTTGACAAAATTGCGGGTAAGCCTTTGTGTTTTGGGGTTCGCCTTGATTTTTTATGGCTGGCAAGCCTGTTGTCTCGTTTTGCGTAAATGAAATATTATGGTTGTCTTTTTGGAAGCGCGGCAGTTTAGGGTTACTTATATACTGTTTATATCAAAATGTTACAGGTCGTGTAAGTATTGTAAATGTCGACGATAAATTTTGATACGATGTATATTTTTATTTATAGCTTTAGGTTCAGCAGATAATTATGTATAAAGTCATATACCTATGTATCATGTTATAAACTTATCATATCTAAAGTTATAATGCCGTGTCTGTAACTGCGAACCTTACGAAAAAAAGTAACTGACTTTTTAACGTAGGTAGGTGACGTCAATGACATTGTTTGATGAAAATATTTTATTACATAATTTAGCATAGCATAATCAGCCTAATGTTCCCACTGCTGGGACATAGGCTGATAGGTCTCCTCTCTTCGAGAAGGAGTGGGCTGTAATCTAGCACGCGGGCTCAGTGCGGGTTGGTAGATGTCACATAGATTCATAAATAAAAACGCAAAATGTTGAAAGACGATAAAATTCCCAAGATCATCTTTCTATTGCCCTCTTATCCCAATTTATTTAGGCTCGGTGCAATATGTTTTCTTCTGTCATACTTCTCTATTAATCGTCATTTCGGTATTCACCCCCTTTTTACCGACTTCAAAAAAAAGGAGGTTATCAATTCGATACGTATGTAAGTATGTAATATTATTGGAATTGCATTATATTCACATATGACAATCTACTAAGGCTTCCAAACAAATATACAAAATTTCATAGACGTATGTATGTATGTTTGTCCACGCATTTCTCAGCAACTATTAATCGGATCGTGACCATTTTTTTTATATTCGTTACATTTACTTCAACTTAGGGAACAGTGCAAGTTTCATCAAAATCGGTTCAGTAATTTTCAAAATATGGACTAATACGTGTAAGTGTGACGGCCTGGCGTATTGATACGAGCTACGGGTGTAGTGTCAAAGGGAAAACATCTCAAAACCTTGGTCAAATTCTAGTGCAGAAACTAAAAATTACGAAATAAAAAGTAATTTACAAAAATTAAACCGACTTCAAAAAGAAATCAACTCAAAATTATGAAATAACTTTAATTTCGGAAGTCGGAGGCAAAAAACTTAAATACAGATCCCAAGACACCGACTTCCGAAATTAAAGTTATTTCATAATATTTTGAGTTGATTTCTTTTTGAAGTCGGTTTAATTTTTGTAAATTACTTTTTATTATTAGCCAAGATTACTTAGATATCAACCCATTCTAACTAATATTATAAATGCTAAAGTAAGTTTGTTTGTTACCTTTTCACGCCTAAACCACTGAACCGATCATCCTGAAATTTTGCATATACGTCGTCAGGTGTACAGAAACGGACATAGGGTACCTTTCATCCCGAAAAAAAGTGCTGTTCCCGAGGAAAACAACAATAACGTTATTATGATAATAGATGGCGCCACGTGTCTTTGACACAACACACACTCGACACGTCTGCGGGTGAAACCGCGGGGCGCTGCTAGTATAATCATATACGAGACTCATTACAAAATTAACCCAAAAACTGTTACATATATTATATCAGTTTCTTTACCTCCACTAAAACTCGAAAACCCGCATGCTTTTAGTCCTTACCGTCGCATAAATCCCAAAAGATATCAACTCGCAACATGTCCGTATCAGCTACTTCATTAATATTTCGCCATAATCCCGGTAATTAAGCGGGGGCAACGTCGCAGTTGAAGGGTTACGTAAATATAACGGAGGTTATATTCAATATTCATCCCGGTGAATCTTTGTCAGTTTAACAAAGGTTTTTGAGGGTGGCAACACTATTTTGGAAGGGATTTCGGGTTGTTGTTTTGGTCCTTGGAGACGAAAACGAGGACGGGTATTTAATGGGTTAATTATTTAAAGTCTCTGCCACTCAGTATTAACATGTACTTGTAGGTTATCCACAACATATTGTATGCTCATCTGCACACATAACATTTGTAATTTCTATACGGAGGCTCGAGATTAGAAAGTATATGAAACGTTACACATTAGAATAATTAAAAACGTTTGCTGCACGACTTTGCTCCCTACAGTCAACGCTATGATTTAGTCGTCGGAATACGCACGTCTTCTTTTCGGCAGTTTGCTGCATGAAGAAGCAGGTAGGTATGGTTAGCAAGAACGATGATATTTTGTTTCGAAGGTTCCAAATTTAAAAAACACGATTTTTTTTTATGCTGTTTTTGGTTATGCTTACGCGAATCCCGCACCCCCGGGCATAGGCAGAGGTTGAACACCGCAGTGGTTTTAGCCGGTAAGAGTCCGGAATTCCCCTCTGTCATCCCCACGATGTAGGAGGTCCATGAGGATTTCAAACGCGCACCAAAAAAAAAAAAACTATTTTTGGTTGAGGGGAAATTTATTAATTGTACCTTTATTAGGCACAAAAATTAATAAATATATAAATTGATTGAATATCTCATAAGTATATTCAGCCTATAATGTCCCCACTGCTGGGACACAGGAGCCTTCCTGCTGAGAGGGAGTGAATCGTAATCCACCACGCGGGCCCAGTGCGGGTTGGTAGATATCACATGTCTTCGTTCCGTTTTTCTTCACCATTTTGAGAGCAGTGGTGATGAAATAATTTACACAAAGTAAAGAGCCTGTCTGGGTTCGAACCTACGACCAATAACTCGTAACTCACGGCCGTTACCATTGGGCTACCACTGCTCAGAATTGAATACCTATATTCTTATTTAATTATTTTAGGGGTTCTAAAATGGCACGATGACATTAATTATGTATCTATCTTACCTAATTAATATTCAGTCATCATAGCAATGAGCACTAAATACCCACCCATCCTACATTACATTACACTAGCTGCGACCCGCGGTTTCACCCGCGTAAATGTCGATCCCTTGGGAATATCAGGATAAAAAGCCTATATGTTAATCCAGGGTATCAGCTATCTCCATACCAAATTTTATCAAAATTGGTCCAGCCGTTTGAGCGTGAAAAAGTAACAAACATATAAACACACTCTCACACACACTCACAAACTTTCGCCTTTATAATATCAGTGTGATTTCTAGACTACATAGTAGATATAATAATACTAGTATATAATAAAAAAACCCCGAGCATATTAAAATGGCTACCATTAAACTCAACCAGATCATTAGCATGGCTTGCAACATAATTTCTCCACAAAAACAGCTACAAAATACCGTGATTTCCGCCTTACCGCCATATTTTTACACAAAGCTGTAGCTTGAGGCTATAAAACACAACTTGTTTCATTAGCTTGCGACTGACATTGCTTTTTATAGCTAGAGCATCGCTTGGTGTACGTTGAGACCTTTTGTGGGGAATCCTTGAAGCCTTTGTTACGTTGCTGTGGGTAATGAGATGGGTGGAAAAGATCCGCGGATAATATATTTATGTTCTACTAGCTTCTGGTTGCGACTTCGTTTGAGTGAAATTTCAGCGCGTCGCATCCCATCCCCCGCCCGCGCTATTACCTACCTCGTATTCGCCTACGTATTTACTAACTTTTTTCTTTTTCCTCGACTCCTAAGTCTCGTAGCGTGATGTTACATATAGCCTATAGCCTTCCTCAAGAAATGGGCTATAAACTGCAAAAATAATTTTTCAAATTTGACTGGTAGTTCCACATATTACCCCCTACAGACTGACTTACAATCATACAAACAAATTTGACGTCTTTATAATATTTGTATATTATATCGATTGAAGTCTATTTTCGTATTCTTCTAAAATACGCAACCGATTTTGATGCGGTTTTCAACATCATTTAGAAATATTCCGGAAGGTTTAATGTGTATAACATTAAACACATAATATTTAACTTAGATAAAATTAAGAAATCTTCATGTTTTGTCACAAACTGTGTGTGGCACAAACTGTGCGAATCAGGAACGGATCACTAGTAGGTAAGTCTACATAAACAAATGAATGCATTGCTGATATATTGTGAAAAATATCAAAAAGCTTTCTCTATAGTAGAAACCATAGATTTATTTATTTTATTTATTTATTAAACTTTATGCACAAGTAAAACCTGTACAAAGGCGGACTTAATGCCTTGGGCATTTTCTACCAGTCTACCTTAGGGTAGATATCCGTGGTAGAAACCCTTTTACTGAAACTTTGAGGATAATACCATAAAAATAAATAATTATTATTCTATAATAATAATAATAAGAGGTAAGTAGTTATTATTGCAGATTAACTAGATTTTTTATGTTTGATACCCCGATAAAAAATAATGTCTTCAAATTATTTAGCTTGAGAAATCTTCAAGATTTGACTAAACAACATTGGGC
This sequence comes from Oligia fasciuncula, assembly GCA_963082905.1. Lineage (NCBI taxonomy): Eukaryota > Metazoa > Arthropoda > Insecta > Lepidoptera > Noctuidae > Oligia > Oligia fasciuncula. The sequence continues at coordinate 7,031,159 of OY720401.1, forward strand.
CTAAATAGGCCCAATGTTTTTTAGTCAAATCTAGTCAAATCAAGATTTCTCATAAATATAAATAATTTGAAGACATTATTCAAATTATTATAATATACATACATCGGGGCATCAAAAAAAAATATATAAAAAAAATGTTTTTAGGCAATACAAAAGTATTGCCTAAAAACAATTTTAGTTCATGGCTGAAAGTCAAAAGATTTCACATAATCACCATAATAATATATTGAGTAGCCCAATCACATCATTAACAAAATGCAAATGACAAAATTAATATTATTAACTGACATCTTCCTGCATCATACACGACTAAACTGCTTAGGTAAATCAATAATTACACCTTTATTAATAAACTTTTAAATAATTGCAGATAATAGTCTCTGTAAAATATTATTGACTGATGAGGTAACCGTACCAGTAGTTACGACTGGTCGTATCGTAATAGTACAGTATCAAATTCACACGATCGCCATCGAACATCTGTCACGATCTTCAGTGTACGCAACTTGTCTAGGAGGCCATGAAATTAGCGGGTGAGAGTGGACATGGCACTGAGAAAATCATTTTGTCATTTATTTTGATGTTTGTATTAAAAATCAGTAGACACTCGACTTTAGGCTATCCTTTTCTAATCTTCAAAGTTCTGTACTGTATTGTTTTTGTTGTGATTATTTTTCATCTTTGCAACTGGAACTTAGACTGCTGCCTATGAGTTTAGCTTGGCTTACTTCACAGTTCACAGGCAACCAACAATCTTAATTCTCTCTTCGAAATCTATGAAACCCATAGTTTTTCGTGCACTTGACATTACTGCACGAGCACTTGTTTGTTACCACAGAGCGCGGAGACGTCTCGGCGGCCGCTGCTAGAGGCGGCTCTGTCAACACTTTTAATATAAACCAACTACGAAACAAAAGACGTTAGAAACTTTTATGACGGTTCATGGCAGAAGTTGTGCGCTCAATGCACTTTTACGTCACGAATTTTATTAGTAGTGCCGTCTCTAGACGCTGCTGGCGCGGCGATGCCGTACTCTGAGCTTTTTACATTTGATAAGATTAGATGGAAGAATGCTACCTATTAATATGTTTGGATCACAGAAACAGCAAAAGTACTGCTGATGTCCAAGAATTTTCTGCCTGCGACCAGACTTTTTAGTTGAAAAGGATAAACATCGCGCGAGTTTTGTTAAATAAAAAATAAAATAAAATAATATTTATTTCCGATAAGCAGCATCCATATGGGTTAGTAAACAAAAGGATAACTTATTATCTATGTTAGTAAACTTATTATCTATTTGGAGACAAAGCTGTTGTTCGAAATACATCTTCGAACAACATCACCTAATAGCGGAGACTTGCACCTCTGCTATGGTCTTCAGGATGGAGTTGGAGCCCCCCCGCACTCTGCAGAGCAATAGGCAGATTTCTGTCTGACGATCCGTCCGTCCGTTCGTTAAAGTCCGCTTTTCAAGTAACCTGGAGATTCAGCCCGCGGGTTTAGCAGCCCGTCGCGTCCACCGCACCACTTGTCCGAACGTGCTCATTATTTTTTATACATAATCTTGTGCGAGTTATACTTTTCTATGATTAACTGTACTTTCGTTTCAAAGATTGATTATTAAAAATTTTGTTCGTCGTTAATTATATGTTGGAGTTAATTGAGTAATTTATGGTGATGTGTTCGGTAGTTTTGGCGTGTGGGATTAGTTTTCGTAAGTTTTACGTGTGACAGAACTTCGTAGGGCAATTTTTTTTTTTTTTAAGTTTATCTATATTGTGTCCCACTGCTTGTGCGATGTCTGGCCATCGTCACACCACCTTCAGTGGTCTACCTCGACGGCGATGTCTTTAGGCGTCCAGCAAGTGACGATCTTTGCCCATTTCTCCCATTTTCAATAATTATCAAAGGTATTTATTTTTAAATCTTTATTCGGTAAATCGCAATGATTTCAAATAGTAATTTGTATTTGGGCTTTAATTGCAACGAATAAATTAAAGTATGTATTAATTAATATGTCACGTTCTAGAACAAAAAATTCGAAAACATAATCGCACGGTGAGAATAAAAGTGACCTATTTCAACATTTTGGTAAAATTAGTTAAATATACCAAGTGACTCAAAAAAGTACACACTCTTTCACATCTTAAGTATTTATTATGCAAAAGAAATTCGTAACTTTCGTTTTCATTTTAAAAAGTTATTGTAGAATGAATTGAAAATGTTCAATATGTCGAATACATTTTCTTCTATTCCCAAAAATCGTAAATTTTGATTTGAGTCACTTTTGTTGTCAGTTGTGACATCCACCAAACCGCGTGGTGGCATAGGGACCACTCCCTCTTACAGTGAGGAGGCCTATGTCCCAGCAGTGGGGACATTATAGGCTGATTGAATACTTGGTGCACAATTGTAAACGGCTGTAAATGATTGTAGGTACTATTTGATGAATCTCTATCTTCCGACAGTTTATTAATTATTTTTCACTTTAAGATCGATTATCTCAAAACCGTAATAAATGATCAGACTTCTTTTCCCAGTCCCCGTTGATTATAAGTTATCGTTCAATTTCTTTGCATGCTCACAGCTTCTAGGTAGGTCTTCCAAAAAATATTGTAAAAAAGGCATGCGACATCCTTCACTACCATAACCATCCCATATTCAGCCTATAATGTTCCCACTGCTGGGATACAGGCCTCCTCTCTGTGAGAGGGAGTGGGCAGTAGTAATCCACCACGCGGGCCCAGTGCGGGTTGGTAGATGTCACATGTCTTCGAATTTTTGGCACTAGGACATGCCGGTTTCCTCACGATGTTTTCCTTCACCGTTTTGAGAGCAGTGGTGATGATATAATTTACACAAAGTAAAGCGCCTGTCTGGGTTGGAACCTACGACCTACAACTCGTAAGTCGCGGCCGTCACCACTTGGCCACCACAGACTGCTCTCTAATAACATTGACACACAACACACACACACATAACACACACACACACAACACACATTACACACACACACAACACATTTGTACACGTGCAAATGTGTGCGTGAACTCTAGTAGGGTTGGCTGTCGCGCGCAGCGTAAAAAATGGCGCGAAAAGTGCAGCGATTTGCGTCGGGCGAGCCGAACGACGCTGCCCGAACGTGTCCTTTATTATGAAGTGACCTTGTAAAAGAGGTTTATTTATTCAATCAATAATGACAGAATAAGGTACAGACGCTAACACATCAAGCTACCCGAAACTGTAAAATTTTAACAATCAACTTTGCACCTTAAACTTTAGCGATAAAGTTGAAAATATATTAAAGAAATTTGACAGATTGTAGTAGTTTGTTATGCTGGCGTTTGTACATAACTAAATATTGCTTAAAGATTTTCGTTTAAATGACTTATCTTTAAATAATCGATCACTAAATCGCATGGTATTAAAAATGCGAAACAGTTTATTTAAATACAAATTCGGAAAAGCATCACAATATCCAACCATCGTGATTAAAACTCAAAGAAAACTTTTAAATCGCAAAATTGTGTGTTCGTGTCAGCAGTACCTACAGTGCTATTTTACGCGAGCGCGAGCGCCCTTGCTAAAGAGTCGGCGACGAAAACCTTGAAGTGCGGGGTGAGTTGCGGTATCTGATATGAGCGGGGAAGAGAGTGTCCCTTCTGTACGTAGTACTATTATCTATTCTGTGGCCCCACTTTACCAGTTACATCTTTCCGTTTATGTCCGGAGACGGTTCAGGGACTTCCAAGTGTACCACTAAAGTTTACACCCTGCAGGGAGATGCTCTTTTGGTGGGTTGGTAGATTCGAGAGCGGGTAAGGTATCCTGCCACAATTTGCAACGGGCTTCGGTCGGGTTTCCTGGTAGAGACGTGAGTATTGTCAAGTCCATAATATGATATAGCAGATCTACATCTATGTAGGCAGGTTGATGTGAAATCATGTCCATCGTCATCATTGGCAGCCTTGGTCAACCCACTGCTAAAATATATTGTTTCCTCCCTTTGTCTATTATTCTTCAAATATTGACTCCTTGGTTGCCTATGGTTGATTCCTATAATTTACGGACCGTTATTGGTTCAAATTAAGACTCTTATATCTTTACCAATAATGGAGCAAAGACCTCATTAGCTTTGCATAGTAGACCCCCCCACATGGAAGTAGCTATCAAATGTAAAATCAGCTTACAAATCTTTTTATATGCCCAGTTTTTTAATAAAAAATGCTACCACTTGTAAGCAAAACGATTAGATTTTCTTTATAGGAACCAAGCATTAGTCAAGCGTAGAAACAAAGCCAAAGCTGACACATAATTTCAACATCTGCCCATAAACAAGGCTGCCTATAATTTTGGCGACTAGCAACACTTTTGGTGAGCGTACGCGCAATCTGCAGCCCTTACAAGCGACGTAATGATGAACAATTGCGCCAGAGACCGTTTGAGAGCACAATCGCGATCGTGCCGCCCTCGCTCCTTCTACATATCTCGATGGAAGATCTTGGTGCAAGGTGGAAGATTACAGCGTATGAGGAAGTAAAAAGAAATGCAAAGAAAAGGTGCTATTTCAGATATTTTGGCAGTCTGCTAGGCTTAACAAAGTTGTTGGTTTAGCGCAGGTACTGTAAAGGTTATCTGCTAAAGTCGACCTTATGTAGTAACTCTGGTTACATTAGAACAGTCAAGCGAGTTTAGAATGAGCTTTTGAATTAGGTTTTTGTTTGGAAGAAGGAGTGATAACATAGCCGGGGTGATGTAAAGACGTTCGCTTGGAGTAAACGCAAAAATTATAACATTGTATGATTTTAACACATCCCAATACAGTACCGTGGATTTGCTAAAGATCAGTTTGTTGATATATGAAGCCAGGTCCTGCTTTCATATCATGTCACTTTAGACTTCAGCCCAGAGCCAGAAGAAAAATTTCTGTAATGAGATGCCAAAGTATGTTGAATTTAACACTGAAGATCCTGCGTACCCTCCATTGTGTGACCACAGCAGTTTTATTAACCGAGTCTCCACTATTCCCAAGCAAAAATCCCTGTCATTCCACACAGTTTAAAAACCAGTGTAAAATCACGTCTATTTCCTTTTTACCCATTCAGTCTATGGGTGCCTAATGCTTAAAACCTACAAAATCTTCCGAAAAATGTTCTTCTGCAGTATCGACTTCAGCTCCCAACTCAAACCACAACCGAACCACGCACAGAACACCTAATATCATCATTAACGACTGTACCAAATACCTAATGATTAATGATCTCTTTATTGTCTTCGCAGACACGATTATACCACGGTTTCTAAGTTCGGTAATTAGATGGGGCAAGATTTAGACGAGTGATGCTGCGGGTTGTGATTGTGATGTGATTTGAAAATCCTTGTGAGTCGTGATTATCGACGGGTTTTTGGAGTTGGGTAATAAAAATGGAGTACGTGATGCGGTGTAGGTTTGAACTGTGGAATCATGAAGCTCAATGTAGTCTAATACATATATTAAAGCCGAGAAATCATAGACTATGATTTCTGTCAGATTAAGGACTGGAGTAGGTAAAAGGTGATAGGAGATTTTGTCAGAAGCATGACCAATACTTTTGTTTACCACCCTATTGAGTAATACACTTTCAATGACAGTCATTTGGACGGATATTGCTAATCAATTTCTTCATATGATCGAAAAATCTGTCTGCTCAACAATGTAAACAACGCAATGAATATTGTTGGACTGTCAAAATGAAAGCCATTGCTACTGTTAGTGTGTAAGGCAATTACCCCGAATTTCTGTCCTTTTCCTGTCCTCGCCAATTTCTTAGGGAAAAACATAGCGGTACCTAATATTTTTATATATTCCATTGAATCAATGTTTTCTTGCAATATGAATACAGTTGGTAGTTTTAAACACTTTTTCAATGGTAGACTAATAATAAAACATAGACTTTACGGACGTTAAAAAAAATCGAATACCTAACTGTAATCACAGGCTCCACAGCAGATGTCTACCAAAACATGCTTATTCATACATCTGTAGTACAATACATACATACATAGGGTGCTTACGTGGGCGCGTGGCCGAAGGGTAGGGTTGGCAGCGTCAACGCACCCACATCAAACTTTCAGCTGCTCGGACCGTCCGCACATAAATCAGCTAAAGAGCAATGTGACAGCCCTGGACACTCGCGAAGAAAAGCGTTGCAGTAACATTTTCACGTTATGTATGTTTTGTTGAAAATACACCCCTTTTTTTCTGCCTTCGCTTTAATTCAACTTTAGTTTTCAGTAGAAAAAAAATCTAAAAAAAAAATCTAAGAAAATCTGATAGCAGGATAGGTACCTACTTGGGTCAATTAATTAATTGACCCATGTACCTATCCTGCTATCAGACTAATTCATATGTAAATAACATGATGCACTCAATAAATCTGCCAAGCCTTTTCCTAACTATGTTGGGGTCGGCTTCCTGTCTAACCGGGTGCAACTGAATACCAGTATTGTGCATGGAGCGATTGCCTATCCGACCTCCAGAACCCAGTTCCTGGTTAATACGATCACCCTTCTTGGTATGACTGGTTTTTAGACTTTTCGGCACCTGCAGATGTCAAGAATCGACATCGACACCATCTCAACTGTAGCTACCCGAAACTGTCAAATTATCCCAATCAACTTTGAACCTTATGCTTTAGTGATAAAGTTAAAAATCTATTAAAGACATTTGACAGATTATAGTAGCTTGATGTGCTGGCGTCTGTACGTATGATAATCAGAAAATCCATGCTTTAATTTTTAAGATTACTTGGATTAAAATACCAAATAGGTATGCAATTCGAATCCTGGTAGTAAAGTCATAGATGGCTGTATTTTGTGACTTAGCAATCTTGATCATTATATTATATGCCATAACTAAATATGCAACAGCTTATTGTGTCATCCGCACTGGGCCCGCATGGTAGATTACACCCCTTGAAGAGAGGAGGTCCTTGGTCCAGCAGTGGGAACATTATTTACTTATTTATTTTAGTACATGGAGGACTTACAGCTAATAAAAACAAACACAAAAGGAAATCGTAGTCACCCGAAAGCCACAAATCCTTACGTATAGACTTATAATAATAATTTATGGTGTGAACACAAAAACAAAAAACACATCGCCTAAATTAAAGTAAGAAGCAATATAGGTAAATACTTACCTAGTTTGGAATTATTGTCCAAAATAATAGAGAAAATAATATAGTAATAACAAAATCAAATAATATAACCTACCGCTACTTGAAAAATTTGAGGCATAATATAATGATATAATATAATGGTTATAATCATATTATGCTACTTAGGTAGTACTACCTACTTTCTCCTCTGAAAGGATGCCAATAATTTATAGACTCTCTACAAAAAAACGACCATTTTCTACAAACATACCTATTACCTAAATCAGGATTTTCTTTTTCACACACAACAAAACACAAAATAAATGTGAAGCGTTAAGTATGATAGGTACATGTGTGCCCCACTGCCTCGGTTGGGGTACAGGGAGACGACACAGTGACCTATTTGAAGGGACGCCAGGGGTATTAAATATCCAATGGTTTTCGTACGTTCCGCTGGTTTTAGGGGATGTTTCGTAAATAATCAACGAAAGTCTTTATTTTGGTAGTGGTTTTGTTGTGTATTTTGCTGTCTTAACTGTCAACATTGTCAACTAATTGAGATAATAATAATCAGCTTATAATGTTCCCACTGCTGGGATACAGGCCTCCTGTCTGTGAGACGGAGTGGACCGTAATCCACCACGCGGGCTCAGTACGGGTTGGTAGATGTCACATGTCTTCGAATTTTTGGTTCTAGGACATGCCGGTTTCCTCACGATGTTTTCCTTCACCGTTTTGAGAGCAGTGGTGATGAAATAAATTACGCAAAGTAAAGCGTTAAGGTTCGAGTCCGAGTAATTGAATTTTACATTTTGTTTTAGCTGATCAACTACTTTCAGACTTGCTGGTATTTTCGTTGACGGACTTAGAGAGAGGGACAACGAGCAGCTCACGCCACTACACTGAGATAATTCCTTAAAGTATTATTAAGTTATTTGATTAAATGCCCGATCATCCTGTTTTAATATACGTCTGCCTTCAAAGCAAGAGTGAACAGGCATCTTCTGAGCACGCTCGTTCTATCATAGACGTTATTTATGGCTTTTCGTCAGGCGTGATCAAGGTCAAGAGCAGGCGATTCAGCAATAATAAAAAATAACTAACCTGAAACATTTCATCCAGGTCTTCACCGTGCTTTTTCCACCCCTAATTTCTACGAAACAGTTACGTAGCGTAGCCTATATTGTTCCCACTGCTGGGACACAGGCCTCATCTCAGTGACACTGAGTGGGCCGTAATCCACCACGCGGGCCCAGCGCAGATTGTCACATATCTTCGATTTTTTTTATTCTAGGACATGCCGGTTTCCTCACTATGTTTTCACCGTTTTGAGAGCAGTGGTGATGAAGAAATAATTTACACAAAATAAAGCGCCTCTCTGGGTTCGAAACTACGACCTAAGTACAACTCGTAAGTCGCGTCCGTTACCGCAGACACAGTTAGGTACAGTAACAAACACTACTAATCCAAATCACTTGACAACTAATAACGAAACTGAAGTACACTCGGAGCACAATTTATCAACACACATTCATTATTAAAATATAAAAACTTCAAGAGCTGTTTGCAATATTTAAGCTCGGTGCACACTACCACCTAAGGCTAAGAACACATCTGCCGTATCCGTCTCAGGATTATTATTAAACTCTTTAATAAAAGATTATTATTCAAGATGGCGGATTGGGTGCTCAAAGGGGTGGGACCTGGACATTGGTGGGACAAAATCTGAATGGAATGCTTTTTTACGAAGGGAATATAAAGGCCACTTTGGAAATGTTAAACTTGATCAGAAAATGAAGAGTCTATTGTTTTAGTTCATATTATTGCATTTTAGGCACACTTTTGTTACCGTTTCATATCCTAATTTAGAAAGGGGTAGCAGCTAACTTTGATCTAGGAAAATTTTAGGTAAAACGTTAGCATTGAAATGCAACAGGCAAAATCTGTTTGAATTTTTAACTCATCAACTTTGTTAGGGATAAGCCAAATCACGGTAACATCAAATTGTACAAACATGCTTTCCAAAACGAATACATAGATACATCACTAACAAAAGAGACAGTCGGAAAAAAATTAAAAGCTTACAATGTATCAAACGCTCAAACAGGAGGCATCCATGTCCCGGTGACCGCTAAAAGGGCCCTACGCACACCGTATCGAAAAAAAAACATACAAAACGTCTTTTTTACCCTTAGGGAACCGAACAGCTGCGCTTTTGTATAACAATGATACAGCCGTGTTATTTCCACCAACCCGGGGCAATCGACACACTGGGCTGTTAACCGACCTTGTAAAAACACCCGTGCAATACTCCGCAATACTTCAAATAAAGTGACTACTAAAATTGGCTGCGCACTGCATGCCCTTTGTTAAAAAGTCACGCTTCATTTGGGTCGAAATTGTGTCCTTTTTGTTATTCCGAACATCGTGATGAGTGTAAAAATTGTTTGTATTGTCACATTTTTATTTTCTTTTGATATTAAAATGTTATTCATCATAATATTTGAATAGACATTGCGTTGATTAAATACAACATGAAATTGCATCATCGCCATTTTGAAAATTCGAATAAAGAATCGAGACACAATAGAGGTTTTATGTGCGACGATCGCAGTGACAATTTCATTTGTGTTCCATTTTCGAGGCGGGGGATGTGATTGGTTGGCGTTTGGTGACAAATGGGCGACAAAGTGTCGCGCCAACCAATGAGAGCGCGGGAACGTGATGACTGCTGTCGACCGGAATAATGTGATATGAATAGCGGTAGATGTCATTACGCCGTGTGGTGACAGTTTTTATGTAGTCACAATGCTATTATCTCTTTAGGTAGGTACTCATTTTGTGTACATTATACGCCTTGTATGGGAACTGACTTTATATCTACATGAAAGCAACGTAGGTATAGGTACCTATAGGTACTTATTACCTTAAAAAAATTAAGTTAGTTTGGCTAATATCTTTTAATTTATGTAGGTAAGTACCTACCTAAAGGGAGGGAAAGGGAGGCCTTTGCCCTGCAGTGGGACAACACAGGCTCATAATAATAATAATAATAAAGTACCTACCTACATAAACGGTTTTTAATGTGAACCAGGTTTTCAGTTGGTTTTTAAAACTAGAACATGGTTTTAATTTTTTTGTGAGTTTTTAATAGGAATTATAATAGGTATTTAGGAATTATAAAAAATCGTTACAACTCTTGACCTGTCGGAACATAGAGCCGATAGTAAAGACGGATCAGCCATAACTGCTACAGTCAGCTAGCCGTCATTCCGGCAAGTCAGCATTTAATCCATCCACAGGGTAATAATGCTTACCTAAGTACTTAATTTTTTATTTTAAGGGTTCCGTACCCAAAGGGTAAAAGCGGGACCCTACTACTAAGACTCCACTGTCCGTCTATCTGTCTGTCTGTCACCTGCTTGTGAACCGTGATAGCTAGGTACTTAGACAGTTGAAATTTTCACAGATGATGTATTTCTGTTGCCGCTATAACAGCAAATAGGTACTAAAAACAGAATAAAATAAATATTTAAGGGGGCTCCCATAGAGCAAACGCGTTTTTTTCGGCGTTTTTGCCTTGTCGTAAGGAATCCTTCGTGTGCGAGTCCGACTCGCACTTGGCCAGTTTTTTTATGAATGCCACCTCCCAGGTCAACTTAGGAGGTTGTGAGCTGCTTAACCGGCGGGTTAATAGGTACCTAACACACTAACAGTAGCAATGGCTTTCGCTTTGACAGATCGACAACATTCATTGCGTTATTTACATTGTTGAGCAGACAAATTTTTGGAACATATGAAGCAATGGATTAGAAATATCCTTCGAAATGGTTCAGATTGTGATTGAAAGTGTAATATGCCATTAGGGTGCTGAGACATCAGTTCCCTAAAAACCGTCTCGATAATGGATCCTACGCGGTGCCTTAGGCTCAGAGCAGACAGAACGGAGCGCAGCGGAGAGGATTTTACTAACGCATTTGAAATTAAACTTTAAAATTATTACAATAAAGTGCATAAATGCTTGAACCTGACAAAAAATGCTCGCGCGTCCTCGAAGATACGCGGGAATCATACGCGATCCGTTAAGAAAATGCACGAGACCGCGCGGGGATTATTCCTCTCTGTCTGCCCTGACCCTTAGGTTTAACTTTCATTAAGGGCTGATTTTTCAATCATCTGATAACTTAAATTTTGAAATTTTGACAGTTATTTCTTACAAAAACTGTCAAACGTCAATTTTATTCCTCGAAAAAAAGTTATCTGGCGATGGAAAATAGCTTACCTACACACTTTCTATTTTTTTAAGGTCTAATCACATCACTATCAAGCACCTAGCGTGTCGCCCAGTTGGAAAACGCACGCGATTACAGATCTTTATGTACCACATTAAACGGTAAAACTGTTTCGTTCGCCCATAAAGCCGACACTGTGTCGATCGTCGTTTAGATTAGGCTTGGCACTCAATTTCGTCAACTAGTGGGTCAGAGGTGATTATGGCTGGATACAAGGGTTGTAACATGGGGTGATATTTTAATATTAGTTGATAATGGGGTAATAGGAAATTGTAGAGGTGATACGGTCGGTTTATAGAGGTCAAAAGGATTTTGCCGTGAGGTTGATTACAGGAGTGATAAGATAACCTTCTTTACCCTTTCAAGCTAATGACGCTGTAGAAACTGACTTACATGACCTAAAGCGCGATCACTATCGGACTGCATAGAAAAAAAAGAGAAGCGCGATGACAAAACGCTGGTAATTTATTGCAAAATATGCAGCGATTATTTAATTACAAAAAATCTATTTTTTGGACGAAAAAAATAAAACTTTGTATTTTAGTATGTTGCTTGTAGAATAAAGGCTCCTACAAACAGGCACGACACGCGATATAATCGCACGCGACACAAAGGCATCGCTCGTTGCGCGACTTGCGGTGCCTTTGTGTCGCGCGCGATTTTATCGCGTGTCGCGCCTGTTTAAAGGAGCCTTAATCTGACAAAAAATCAGAATGATTGTATGTACCTATATTAGTATGGTTTTTACTGTAAAAATAAAGTTTTTAGAGGTATCTTTATGTTTTTTTTCTATCGTATCAAATTAGTTTTGTTATTTTTCAACACACTATCTACCTAGCATATATCCTGAAGAATATTATATCTGATTTTGTTTACTGTAGTCGATCATTTACTTTTATTGTTTCTAAAACTTGCGTTTTTTGTGTTTAGGTCCTGTACCTAAGCCCCTTAAAAGTGACGTTTATTTTTTCTACCGCGCAATGGATTTTCAACCCTCGGTGTTGAGTCGAGCATTCAGAATCTAACAGAGTGCATCCCAGCGCATCAATTACATCTGTTGGGTTTTTCAGCTCTCGGATCAGTGCGTTGAAAATCCAGTGCGCGACCAAACATCATCAGTGGATACGACGGCTTAGTGTAAAAATTCCGATAGAGAGCTATATAGCCCCTATGATAAATTAGTTAAGTTCTAAACCAAATAGCCTAGACAACATTCTACAACTACACAAAACACGAAGACACGAAGGTTGAGGAGATCGTGGAGTACACGCGTGTGAAGACCAACTGGACTTTGAGGGTCGAGAAGTTGGAGTTGCGTCACAACACGAACTTCAAGTCGTTCATGGTGCGTGTTCCGACACATCATCTTGAGAAGTTCCTCAAGGAAGAGTTCTAGCCAAAGGGTGTTGTGTACCTACCGCCGGTTTCGTGGCCGGCTACATGACACCAGTCAGCGAAACACGACGCAGACACTTCGTGTGTGTGCGTGTTTTTAGAACAATTATAATGTTGTATGTATTTATAGTATTTTTAAGTTATATTAATATTGTATTGTATGTGTTTATATGGGCCTTGATGCCTGAAATAAATGGATAAATAAATAAATTAAAACGGATCTGATAAACAAAATACTTATACCTAAATTACAATCAGTCAAAACAACTCTCTACCCAACTTAAATAATTACCCAATCCTAGTTTCCACCCCTTATCAGTTACAACCAACGTTACCCTCATAAAACGTTGTTACCCCCTTACGGCAATTACCCGTAAAGATGACAGACTTCGATACGGCGATGTCATTTGTTATTTTTTTACTTGTTGACATGAAAAACGTGTTGATTGCCGTTATTATACCGATGGTGTGTGATAAGCGGAGCCGCCACTTAAATCATATTTTGTAAATACGGTGAAAATACTGTGTAATGATATTGTGTTGTGGTAATGTGATTATGGTGGTATTTTTTTTTGTTGATGATCTTTATATAGGTATGTACAGTCAATAAAAGAGATATGTATGCAGGATCGTCGCATATAGTTGAAGTTTAGTAAGAAACCGATGGATGTTGTCGACTGTAATGTAATTTGATAAATAAGGTAAACGCGGGTGAAGTCGACAGGGACCCAGAAGTCGTCAAATTGTCTAAAAACTTCAATATCTCTGTCTACTAAATATTTAATTGGCCGATTTTTATGGCAACATATTTTTGGTAACATATTGCACAATTAAAATAACAACACTGAGTTTTAACTGTAATGGTGGCTGAGATAACTTACTTGAAAAGTGTGTCCCACAATTTTTTCATTTTTTTGCAAGTTTAACTGCTAAATGTCAAACTCAGCGCGCAGTTTTGTTTTTTGATTTACGAACCTTCAGTGGGGTCTATGGTAAGTCTGATCGTTTGATGAATGAGTTAAGTTAATTTGCTAATGATGTAATTAAAAGTTTGGAACAGTTTTATCATAAAAGTATTATTTTTCGAACGTGACATCTATTGGTACCTAAAAAGTCCTACTTGACCCAAAACCAAGCTATTTTGACGATTACTGGGACCTGCTCAATAGTTGTCTTTAAACTCGTCACTTGAACCTTATGCTGTAGCGATAAAGTTTAAAATCTATTAAATTAATTTGACAGATTGTAATAGCTTGATGTGCTTGGCGTCTGACCAAACATTATAAGGTTTGGGCTACATTTGGCAATAAAACTGGGTTTCTCTTAAACTATTTTAGCTTCGCTCACTCATTGCTTGAGTAAGCGCACTCTGCTTATTCGTGTAAAGAAAGGGCTCGCTTCGCTCGCTGTACCTATCGTAAGCACGCTCCACTCACTCGACCCGTAAAAAGTATTCTCAGTTCTAACCTAAACTGCCTTACTGAGAAAGGTATAATAACAAGTTGTAATTAAGTTCTGGCTAATTGATGCTAGTTTTCCAACAGTAACTCACTCAGATTGAGCGCGTTTGGTACAGTTACAATCAAATCCTCACCTATATAGAGGTGTCTTCTTACTAAGTCTTCTGCCGTTGAAACTTCCTAATGTTCTCGTAATCTTGACGCATGTACGCACTTGCACTATGACACGGTGAATTAATAATTTGACGATTGTCGATAATTTTTTTAAGTTTTCAGGTTAATACTTGAATATTTAAAAAAAATCAGCCCCTAGGTAGCCTAGCTTTTGAATTAGCTTATAACTAGATTTTTAGGCTTATAGATTTAAAAGTTTTTTTGGTTGGCTTTTTTGTAATTTCGAGCAGATTTACAGTCGTTATGAGGCGAATTATTTTTTAATCAAAGGCTTTTGTAAAAAAAAAATCATACGGTTTCCGATACTGCCTTATCCATTGTATTTGCCCGAGACTGGACTTAGTTGCATTGCACTCCTTAAAAAGAAACCTTTCACCGTATGTGACATTTTTCAGTTCTAAGCAGATTTACGGTCTATATGAGACGATATCTTTATCTTTTTTGCTACTTGCTGCAGATTTTCTTTCGTTTTTGTATTTGCTCGGCACTGGGCTTTTGAGATTCGTTGCATTCTGATGCAAACTTACTTTGATTGAGATTTTTTTCATTAATGGCCAGATTTACGGCCGGTGTGAGACGACATTTAAAATTATTTTGCTATGGTAGATGTGGGGAGCCCAGAGGGTTTTTGAGCAAGCATATGCAGGGCGAAAATTTGATAGCTGAGTAGGTGCGGCATGACGAGAGAACACCGAAAATGTTTTTGGCAAAGTTTCTGATGGAAGCCCCGTGGTCAGGAGTTCACTTTCAGATAAAAAAAAGGGCCAAATTAAAGTGATCTTCAGTGCCGTTGATTTTCGTATGATCATGTGCGGCCTAACCCATAACAACTTAAATAAGCAAATCTGATGAATACATTGTGGGCTTTCCCTAAATCTCACTTTGAAAAGTCAGATTAAGACAATTTTTAAAAGGATATTCAGGGCGAATAAAAGTCATTCTTTGCAATAGTGTTACATGTCCCGGTAGTGAATATATAAATATCTGACGGATTGATGGAGCCTTCTGGCAAATATGACGAAATTTCATTGATTACTAACTAGTGCGCCCTGCCCATCATGACCTACGCGGTGCTGAAACGTGGACACTGACGGTTTGGCTGCTCTGTAAATTCAAGGTAGTTCAGCGCCCTATGGAGCGAGCTATGTGCGGAGTCTCTTTGAAGGATAAAATCAGGAACGAAATTATCCGGAAAAGAACCGGAGTTACCGACATAGCTTGCAGAGTAAGCAAACTGAAGTGGCAGTGGGCTGGCCATGTCTGTCGAAGGACCAATGGCCGGTGGAGCAGACGAGTCCTGGAGTGGAAACCGCGTATCGGCAAGCGTAGCGCACCCAAGCTAGATGGACGGACGACCTAAAGAAGATGTCTGGGGTAGACTCGATACGCAAGGCAGAGGACAAGGTATTGTGGCGCAGTCTAGGAGAATCCTATGTCCAGCGGACTGCGATAGGCTGAGTTGATTGATTATTGATTCACAAAAGCACCCAAAAGTGGTAGTCATTTTGCATTTATTTTTAAATTAACGAACCGAGTAGATTTTATTGCTATTTATATTTGAAGCTGACCCTTTTGTGAAGATTTGTGAGCATTCAGAAATTGGAAATATCAAACACTTAATAGTAATTATTAAAAAATATGTAGCAAAATTAAAGCGTCTTCGGAGTACACTGTATACAAACTCGATTATTTCAAAATAATACTATAACCTAATTGAAATTTCGACGCATAGTCAAAAAGGGTCGGGCGTATGCGCCTGCACTTGCGATGTGACGTCAAAGGCAAATTATATTTTGCTTCAAAATTAGTACAATTATGACCAATCTTTTGAACGCTCAATCATTACCCTAGCATTCAAATTCTCTTAGTTATTAACGGTTGAAATGTTAGATGTATTTGTTTTTCAAAAATGTTGAATTTTCCAGAGACTGAAACGACGTTTTCACGTCAAAATTTATTCTGATAAAAACCGATTCTGATTCTGATATCTTAATTTTTTAAGCAAAAATATATTACAATTTACCTACCTACTCTGCTAACACCTCACATCCTTTAGTAATTTCTTGCGATTTGGTCTTCTACCTACCTTTTGTTTCTTAGACTTGCCACTCATAATTATGAAAGACTAACACAATTTGTTTTAATGTGTAATCATATTGAACTCTATGTTAAAAGCCTGAGAGTTCATATTAGCATCAAAAATTGACGACTACTGGGTCCTTTTGATGATTAATAGTACAAATCTGGCGAGTACTGGTACAAATCGCCCTTTTTTCACATTTGCTTCAATAAGTATTTATTATCACGAAAAATTATAAACATTAAAACTTATTTAGAATAACAGATATTTTTTCTATTTCGTCATGTAAAAAGTTTTGTTCTAAATTCAATACTTTTCACGCAGCAGTTCTTCAAAGTCAGTGAATTTCATAACCCGACGAGTATTGGTACGGACGCCAGCAGGTCAACCTACCCGAAACTGTCAGATTTTCCCAATCAACCTTGAACCTTATGTTTTAGCAATAAAGTCGAAAATCTATTAAAGAAATCTGACAGATTGTAGTAACTTGATGTGCTGGCGTCTGTACATTTACCTTAAGCTGTTTGTTTTCTATTATTAAAATAAAATTTTATTCGACGAAAAAACGTCATTGACATAGGATTGCATGCAAATAAAGCCTGAATCTGAACCTTTCAGATATGCAAAGCACCTAAGTACCTACTGAACCAAAGAAATCTAGTTCAGTAGACAAATATTACTATATCATCGACTCGAAAAGATGAAGAAGAGATCAGCTGTTCCCTACATTTATGTTCGTATAACTCGTCAAAATGTAGAAAACAACTCATTTTTTATTTCGCGATTTCAGGTTTGGGCCCACAGTAAAAGTTGTTCATTAGGATGAAATGACCTTTTAAGAGGTTGTTAATGTTTTACCAATAACCCTGTACCTACCTATATACCTACAATTCAAAGTCCTGACTGACTGATATATCAACGCACAGCCTAAACCGCTGGTCATAGAGACATACAATTTGGAGGGTGTGTTCTTTGTGAAAAGTAGGGTTTTTTGAAATTCCACCCCTAAGAGAGCGAATGGGGGAGGGTGAAATTTCACGCGGACGAAGTCGCGGGCAGAAGCTAGTAATAGTATACTCAGCGCTGGGATGAAAAGGTGATACTACTCAACCATAAATGCAACATTAACGGAAACCGACAAACCCATCTACCTTCAAACAGAAATCGATCTAATAAATGCCAACCAAACATGATTTTCCCAAACACTATGATTCGTTACAAATACCAATATAGCAGGCTCTAAACATGTCCAAACAAGTATTTCCGTGGGACTGTCGTAAGAGCCAAAACTGGGCACTATTTGTACAAACATTACCGGCACTTAGAGGGCCATGATGTTCCATCATTAGCGTTACCAAGCTGGTTTGTGGGGTTGCTAGCGTTGAAGTTTTTAAATTCCCAAAAACGCAGTATTTGGCGTCTCCTTTTTTAACAAAATGTTCCTTGTCCATCTGTAAAATCATGTCATTTGGTCTCTGGACTTTAAAAGAGACTGTGACCTCTGAGTTTGTTTCGGCCTTTCTTCTCAGAGTAGGTAGGAAACGCCGACTTCATCTAGTTTAAAAAAAAACATGATTAACGTGTAAAAGTGTTTGTACAAACCTACTTACAAAAATAAAATGATTTATCATAACTACCACCAAAATGAGAGTAAATTTTCCATCTAGCAACACAGCGATGTCGACATGGTCTATTTAATTATAACTTCGTGATGAACAAGTTTAGATCAGTGAGATTCGTTAACAGCACGCCAGTGTCAATCGCTAAGACAATACGTTAGCATGATCGTACATGAGAATTTTAGGTAGGTAGGTATCTACTTGTAGTGGGTAAGATCGTACTTGAGTTTGGGACCTTAGAATTTATTGGGAGTTTCTATGTAATGTTTCTATGTAATTCTTGGGACGATTTTTTACGAACTTTCAACTTTATGAGACGACTTTTAGAACTGAAGACTTAGGTTTTCTTTCAGTAAATACCTAATGAAATAAACACATTACCACTCCTTTGCGTCGCGCAGTCGGGTAAAAATTTACAACTGTCCCATACAAAACTGTAATACCGAGTCCACCCAAATATATGGGACCGCTGATTATTTTCTCGCGATTACGATGTTGGTCCCATTAGAAAAATGTTCAGTTTGATGGTCTGGACCACAACCTTAAATTGGACCACACTTTTTTAATACCTACACGTTATATCAATGATATTTTAGTAAAGAGGTAGATATGGCACTAGCGCGCGCAAATTGTTGCAGACAAATTCAGAAAATTGTTGTAATTTCATTGTTGCTATCTCTTTCTGTGTCACACGTTCCGTATTTACCTATCGCAGTTGGGTCGCTCAGTATGAACGTAGCGTATCTTTCCTTTATAATATCATTGCGTTATATAGGTAGACTTAGAGCTGGCGTTATGTACAAGGGATAAAAGCTACAATCAAGTGATGCTTGCCTTACATGGACGTGTTTTATAAGAAGAACTTTGTATTTCGTTCAAGAACAAGGAGTAGGTACCTGCTGCACTGAGCCCTTTTAAACATATATTTTTTTAAATCCACAAATACCCACAAACCCACCGCATTGGTACTTCACACATCTGGCTATGTATACTTAATTTATGGTAAATAAATAAATATCGCAAGTTTATTGTGTCACAGACCTATTCTTGCATTCACCATTTTGAATTGACCCCCCATCCCTCGCACACCGCTAAGCGAAAGAGACGGTTGAGGTATTTTGTATTTGGAACGTAAAGGTCGGGCTACACTGGTCATGTAAGGCCTTGTCACTGTGGAAGGCGACATGTGGCACCCATTTGTTTGGATAAATAAAGCCGTATTCACAACGTTGGTCGCCCACCATATGCTGTTACGTATATTGTAGGTGTCTCACAAAACATTCCACCGTTATTTCTAGAACAAAATGTGTAGACTAAGAATTGATGTCAAAATGTATGTGTAATGGTGTATTATGTTTACAGAATTCGTTAAACGTGTGGCGGAGTTTGCGGTAAAACGAGCGAAAAAAAAAACAAATGAACGTTCATTTGTTTCTTTTTTTTTTCATGTCGTGTAACAGCTATTAATTTTGCTGTCGACTTCGGATAATGGTAGGGATGGGGTACCTAAGTGAGGATTGGTGACAATTTTCTTACATAATATGATTGGTAGGTAGATATTTACACCTGTGGTTACACTTTACAGCAGTATTTATATAGGTATCAATGTAGGTACTCAATGGAATCATTATGTAGGTACTCCTTTTTTTAATAATTTGCTCTTCTCTTCTTCGTGTCTCCACTTCCACGACGTTATCAGTGGCAGCGCAGAGGTCACTCACCACTGCTCTCAAAATGGCGAAGGAAAACATCGTGAGGAAAGCGGCATGTCCTAGAACCAAAAATTCGAAGACATGTGACATCTACCAACCCGCATTGGGCCCGCGTGGTGGATTATGGCCCACTCCCTCTCACCGAGAGGAGGCCTGTGTCCCAGGAGTGGGAACATTATAGGCTGATTATGATTACGCCTATAACTACTTTCTATGACTAAACGATGCTAGCTAAGTACCCCCTTTTTTTTCTGCGGATGGGAAATCATCAAATAAGCCCTCCCGCTCTGGGTGGAGCGGAAGGGAGAGTCAGACTCTTACTAACTAAAACCCACCCGTGTTCCTTCCTTAGCCCTTTATGTTCCAGGCCAGCGGTAACCCTTTCGGACAATCCCGCTGACCCGGCAGGCTTCGGCCCTAAGGGGCCCCCTTCTCTGCTGCTGCCAGCTAAGTAAGGCTAAGTAAGGCTATAAAATCTTAGTTTATTTTTGTACCAATCTGTCAGTTTTGTCAATCTAATAACCTAAGTGGTACTCGCCACTTATTCAAATACTTCACCACAAAAAAACAACAACAAAATGAAACCCGGCAATAGATCAAAATAAAGCGTCGGCCACACTACGATACTTAGCGACACGCGAACGGTTAATATATTAAAATCGCAGCGACAATCGCAGACTGTTTCACGGTGCCGATAGTAATCTAACCACCCAGTTAAACGTGCATGAATTTATTAAAGTGTAGACTTTGGTTTTTTTGTTTTACTGAAAAATGCAAAAATGTTTTGACGGTAAATGCAGTTTGACTTTTTCCGTATGGAATTAATTACGTGGTTTTATTATGAACTAGTTTAGAAATGTTGCAATATAAATCGTAGCCTTTTAGGATTTAATCTTGACAGGATTCATTTCTGGATGCAAGTTTAAGATATTTTATATACACGGATGTTTTGTATTATTTTCAGGTACGCAGATTCAAATTGCTAGTACCTAATCGATTATAGTATGAGATGCCACTCCAATCGATATGATTAGTAGTTGCGTCACCCATCATTTTGAAACTTCAAATTATGATAAATAATTTCGGAACTTAGGTAACACTGCGCGGGACACCAAACGTAAAGCAACTCAGTATAAACAGTTGAGCTCTTAATCTGAAGCCTCAATTCGTATTGAGCTTCATTCGGTACAGTTTGATTGTTTGTTAGATATCGCAAGCAAAACTATGTAGCTTATAGTTTTCTCAAAAAAGCATAAACCCTTCAAGGTAAAACTAAACTCTATTTCAAACTTTAATTCATACAATCCATCGTATCCTTTTCATACTTGCGACTAAAGACAGCGACAATCGCGGACTGTTTCACGGCACTGATAGTAATCTAACCGCCCAGTTAAATGCGCATAATAATCGCAGTGTTGGGATATTATGCGATGGAAGATATGAAGGGTTATAGGAATGGAAGGGTTATGAGGGTGTCGCTTTTCGAGGAGGTGGGTAGAGTTTCAGAATTGATTAGCTTTCTGTTTTTTTTTAGGGTTCCGTACCCAAAGGGTAAAAACGGAACTAAGACTTCGCTGTCCGTCCGTCCGTCCGTCTGTCTGTCACCAGGCTGTATCTCAAGAACCGCGGTAGCTAGATAGTTGAAATTTTCACAGATGATGTATTTCAGTTGCCGCTATAACAACAAATACTAAAAACAAAATAAAATAAATATTTAAGGGGGGCTCCCATACAACAAACGTGTTTTTTTCGGCGTTTTTGCCGTCTGTCTGTCACCAGGCTGTATCTCAAGAACCGCGGTAGCCAGACAGTTGAAATTTTCACAGATGATGTATTTCTGTTGCCGCTATAACAACAAATACTAAAAACAAAATAAAATAAATATTTAAGGTGGGCTCCCATACAACAAACGTGTTTTTTTTGGCGTTTTTGCCTTGTGGTACGGAACCCTTCGTGTGCGAGTCCGACTCGCACTTGGCCAGTTCTTTTCAATTCGATAAATATGAAAACTGAGCTGCTACTTGACTGAATGGGGGCAAGTACGTTCAAAGATAGATAATATTAAGAAATTTTTACACAAATTGCTTTCCCACATAACGGGCGCATGTCACCTTTTCGATGTCACCTTTTCGATCTGTCATTTTCATTCAAATTGTTGGCAGCAGTCGAAAAAATCATAAGCTGCACGGAAAAATTACCTTAAGTTGCTTATCATATTTATTTCTTGACGATACCTACAATAATGTGTTGCGATTAGTCGTGAGTGCGTTGAAATCTTTTATTATAAATAATAAAAAAATTATTCAGACTATTGAAATGTCCATATTTTGTTAGTATTACATTATAACAATATAATATTATTATTATTATATTACGATATTTAATTTCTTTCTTTTTTCACTAAAGAAGTGGTTTGCATTATTTTCCTGCTTTTGTTCTAATTTTTATGTGTGATAATCTACACACAACTTTTTTGACAACCATGATAGAGATAGAAAAAAGTAAAATCCAAAAATAAAATGATTTTCTTGAAAAAAAACACTCCGACATTCAACCCACGATTTTCCATCATATCTAAATATCATGTTACAAAGACCCATAAATTTTCTTCCACCGAATTTTCCCCTCCATTCCTTAGCACGCGAAGGCTCGCACTTTGTATACAACTTCCGGTGGCCGGCCGGTTCCGGTCCGGACAACTTGGCCGGAAGTCGGTCGTGCAGGCTCTATGTCACCTTAAGTATGTGTTGTGATTAGTTAAAATTTATGGTTATTGTAACCAGGGCATGTAATTACGTCTTAATTTATTTATTAGTAGGTAGGTACCTCATATTAATGAAGCTTGAAATGTGAATTAAGTTTTAATTAGGAGGGGTTGTAGATTTTAATTGTTTTTTGTTGAGTTAATATTAATGGGGTTACTTAGTTGTTTATGTCATCATCTGCCTAGCCTTTTCCCAACTATGTTGGGGTCAGCTTCAGTCTAACCGGATGCAGCTGAATACCAGTATTTTACATGGAGCGACTGCCTATCTGACCTCCACAACCCAGTTACTGGGTAATACGATTTAGTTGTTTATGTGTTTTGCCCGCCTGGAAGACGGAAATTATCCATGGGGAACATACTACCGGGATAAAAAGTACTCTTCATCCTAACTTATGTCATGGTTTATCCGTGTGTCATCGAAAAGGTAACAAACAGGCAGAGTCACTTTCACATCTAAAATATTAGTATGGATTCATCCTGAACGCTAATTCCACTAATTCCAGTAATTAAAGACTATCAAAATCTAGTCGCAATCTCATTTCAGCGATAATGTCAAAAATGTAGGGGAAATAAGAGATATTTTTGACAGATTCAGACTGAGACCAGGGGGCCTAAAAAGGCCACTTTAGCAGAATCATAAAAGGATAACATTATGAATCGTAATGGACAGTTAACTGTTAAGTTAATCGTAATAATCCCATTGGTGAAGGATTTTTCAGTATTTTTTTTTTGTCTGTGCTAAAATACCAATCAATCCAATCCAAATCAAATCCCAATCTTTTTGATTATACCTACGTAGTGCAGCTAAAAAAAAGAAAAACTCGGACTGTCTTCGCCATATTATTATCCTTTTATGATTCTGCCAAACTGGCCTTTTTAGGCCCCCAGACTGTCGACTATGAACGTTCTTAAAATTACAAGAATTGCCTCTCTGATTTCATACCACCCTGTCTCACATTAAATGAGAACCAAAGAAAACAAAGATCCCTTGCCAATAATAATTCAGCATCGAACCTACGACATCCCGTTCTAAATCATCCCAAAACACATAAAATTCACAAAATTATTTTCTCACATTACCGACTGTTGGTTCGAGTCTTTGACCTCTATTCATAACATTCATGTCATCACAACTGTTCACCAACTTATCATCAATCATCGCCAAACTACAAAACATTTGAATTGGAACTTAAGGCCAGTGAAAATAAGGGGTAATAGATATTGAAAATGGTGGTAATGTGAACGTGGTGTTTTGATGACTTTGGTGTTTATAATATAAACAACTGCCGATCGAAAATAGATATTGTCGTTGTCACTATAAGGCGTTAAACAAACGAACGACTGAACCGTTACGGTGTGGAGGACACTTGAGCACTATATAATACTTTAGGCCGCGTACGGATTTGCGATTTTATGAGTTTAGAACTGTGTTGTTTTAGTTTGTCGATCGAGAGAAAATAGTTGTCGGATCGATGTTGTTTGTTTTACGACTTGCAGCTTCGTTAGAATTGATTTTGATTCCGAAAATATTCGTGTAAATTCTGCCAACTAACACAGGTTTTAGAAAATAAATAGATACCGTGTGTATAAAATTGACGTCTTTGTATTCAGCGTTTTGGCCAGAAAGAGAATACTTAATTAAAAGTTACCTATTATAAAGTGTTTTTGTTTTTTTTTCGAAACCATGTACTTTCTGTCAGGAAAATTAAGTGTTATGCGAATTGACACACTACGTCAATTTGCCGTGTTATTGCCATTTCAAACAACCGTCAAAGAATGACAGTTGTGATTTGAGTAGAAAGCCAAATTAGGTTGGTAGTCAGTTTCCTTAACTATTTCTTTCCCTGCCTTTATAAGTAATGCGCCTAGTACAATCTTAATCAATTTAAATCGTATTTCATTATTTATTTTTTTACATTTACTTATCTAACTTTAACAATCAAGTGGGCAGACTCACAGGTAAACAGAAAGCGTGACACAAGATAAGAAATCGCGTCAACTAAATCGCAACTTTCTCCGCGACAAAAGTAGACTTTAATTAGATGCTTATCAGACGACCACCCACAGTGCACCAACGCAACGACACGCTCGTTGCGACACTGCGTGAGTCAACGTCTTGTCGGCTGTGTGGGAGGAGCTTTATGTATCGTTGACGTGTGACACCGCTTCAAAAGTAAGTGTGATCATATCATTGTTGAGGGCGGGAAATGGTCAAAGGCTCTTCAGTATCTTCTTTAGTGACAGTATAACGTTTGAAGATGGGTATACCCACCTGTGGTCTTCAATTTATTTGGTTAAATTTGTAAGTATTCTATAAAGTTGAAAGTGAGTTTACTCTTTTGTTAAGATGACTATTGTACTATTCCTCAACAAACTTTCATATTTTGTCATATTTATTTTGATTAGGCAGAAAAAAATACTGTTATTTTGTTAATCTTCTACGAGTTATTGGTAAAACATTAACAACCTCTCAGGACTATTATTACTAACATCATAAGCAACAACTTTTGTTCTATGACTTTTATTAATTCATCAGATTTTAATTCATCAGATTTTCATACAAAAAAAAATGTATTTCAATTCAATATCTTAATTTAATTTAATATTTTAATTGTTTTTTTTTCATCTTTTCATTCGTTCTCACATGCATAATTTTTAACATGAATGATCTAACCAAGACTTTTATTATTATTTTGATTTAAAAGAGTGTCTATGGAGTTTCTTGCCCGTTCTTCTCGTCGTTTTCGACTGATTTGTCATTAAAGTACGCGTAAACGTGCTTTGCAGCAGTGGTGGCCAAGTGAGCAGTGGTGGCCAAGTGAGCAGTGGTGTTACGAGTTGTATGTCGTAGGTTCGAACCCAGACAGGCACTTTACTTTGTGTAAATTATTTCATCACCACTGCTCTCAAAACGGTGAAGGAAAACATCGTGAGGAAACCGGCATGTCCTAGAACCAAAAATTCGAAGACATGTGACATCTGCCAACACGCACTGGGCCCGCGTGGTGGATTACGGCCCACTCCCTCTCACCGAGAGGAGGCCTGTGTCCCAGCAGTGGGAACATTATAGGCTGATTATGTAAACGTGCTTTTGCTGTATGAGCATTATTGGCTCGTACATGCTCCCGAGGGAAAAATGTGAGTACTCAGATCACCAAACTTGCGTTACAAGTTAAATAGGTATTAAATGTTCAAAAGTAAAACTATAAATAAACAGGACATAATTCTTAAATAATTCATCATAGTTGGAATCTTGTTCCAATTGCTGATTGCGGCGGACGGTGCGCGGTGGTCCTCTGAATGTCTTTGTCGTATTTTAGCGTAGGCAGGAATCTCCTTTAGTTCTATATCTCTTGTACTTTCTACTTATCTCTTTTGTTGACTGTACAGCAACAAGTACTAATAATGTCAACACTTTCAATTGCGATTTTTTCGTGAAATAACGAATGCAACGTTGAAATATGACACTTTACACAAACCGTTGGGTTCGAAAATACTTTGTTCGTAATAACATAAAGTTTCATTCAAAACTGAAGGAGAAAATCGTCTTTGAATAAAGCCAAATGTATGCTTAGGTATGCTCGTGGTACACATTATGCTTGCCATTCTCCATTTAACGATACACAGCACAACACATTAACAAATGATAGTGTCGTATGTACACTCGTAAAACTGTTACATTCGCCACCTTGAACCATCGTCATGTGTGAACTAACCATTAACACTCACTTATTAGTTTGCAGTCCTCTCAAGTTTGTTACATGATGGAATATTACGAGTTATGGGTGTTGTGAAGGATTCTAAAGATGACAATATTGTTGCTGGTTTGTGGTTAAAGGAAATTATTTTAGTCAAGATAACTCTCTTACTCTTACTGACTAAAACCCACCCGTGTTCCTTCACTTGCCTGTGCCAGGGGCCACGGTATCTCTTTCGAACAACCCGCGACCCTGGCGGAGGTCACAGGCCTCCTCTCTTCGATACTGTGCTGTAATCTACCACTCGGGCCTGGTGCGGGTTGGCTGATGTCACATGTCTTCGAATTTTTCTACGACATGCCGGTTTCCTCACGATGTTTTCAGTTAATGTGTGAAGGGACACAGACGCTGGCAGATTATTTTTTCGTTTGCTGGCAGTTCAAAAGTATTATTTCTTGCCCAAACAATATCACACTTAAGGGGCTTACATGACCTAAAGCGCAGTCACTGTTTGACTGCATAGAAAAGCGAGAGAGACGCGACGACACAACGCTGGTAATTTATTGCAAAATATGAAGCAATTATTTAATTACAGAAATTTATTACATTATTTGGACAAAAAAATTAAAACACTAGTATTTTATTATGTTGCTTGTAGAATAATCTGACAAAAAATCAGAATGATTGTATGTATATTAGTATAGTTTTTGTTGTAAAAATAAAGTTTTTAGAGGTATCTTCATGATTTTTTTCTATCGTATCAAATTAGTTGTAGGTATTATGTTTTCAACACAGTAACTACCTAGCATAATTATATCCTGAAGAATATCATATATTTTTCTGATTTTGTTTACTGTAGTCGATTCTAAACTTTTATACCTACTTTCATTGTTTCTAAAACTTGCGTTTTTTTGTGTTTAGGTCTTGTAAGCCCCTTAATTATCATATAATATATTATTATAGTATCATTAAGTGTGTTATTGTTTTTCCATTTCCATAAAATAATTCTACATTGTCCTAAATGTGATTGTTAGCTCTCACGTCGGCCTTCAGGGCTTCTTTGCTGAACATGTAATTAGAGCATTTAAATACATCGTACGCTATCAAGTACAAACTCTAAATCGTTTAGCTGCACGCCATCACATCGATTGTTAGGCTATGTTGGGTTCTACTAGCAAATATATTCAGCAAGGGGTGCAATAAAAATTACTGCAAGTGTGACGGTACCTACCTTCTTGATTTGACCAATCATCTGGTGCAAGCTCAGGTGGTCTACTCTCTAAGTTCGTCAAAGAAGATAACGGGTCCGTACAAAAGTAGTTGATCTGTCAAAACACAAATTACAAACTACCTGCCCTTTCAAGGAAATCAGACATAGCCATGCCACAAGGAACTGGGTCCCAAACGATGATCAGTGCATAATCAGCCCATAATGTTTCTACTGCAGGGACATAGGCCTCCTGTCTGTGAGAGGGATTGGGCCGTAATCCACCAGTGCTGGTAGATTGATGTCACATGTCTTCGAATTTTTGGTTCTAGGTTGTCCGGTTTCCTCACGATGTTTTCCTTCACCGTTTTGAGAGCAGTGGTGATGAAATAATTTACACAAAGTAAACCAACAACTCGTAAGTTGTGACCGTTACCACTAAGCCGACACTGCTCTCATGATCAGTGCAACCGGTACTTTTGGACAAATCAAGTCTGTGCTCTAATTCACTATAGGTAATACGGGCTGGTGTCCGCAACTCCACGTCAATGCGGGTATTTTGCATACGGGTGGGAAAATCAATTATTCAATCCACCCCAGCTCCTCAAGGAAGGCCAGCAAAGCGTTGATTTTACTAAACGTCTCACGTAGGGTACCTGGGTTACCGAAGTACCTAATTCACTATGACCACTTAACAATTCCTTGGCAAATCCCGCCAATCTTGCGTTAATTTCGCGTGGTTTCATTCATTGCGTCATAGAGAACATGGCCCCTGTTCCAGTCTCAAATGAAAATAATTTCACGAAGTTTTAAACACAAAGGCCCACTTCGTTCTGCCAACTTCGCAACCACCAATCCTTACATGATTAATGTATCGTCGCCGTCCGTCCATTTGTCTTCTGTTACGGACGTTAATTGGTGTGTGATTACCACCAAGGTTATACCGAGGTCGCCATTGCAATATGAACTTGATTTTAAATAAAAATATTCTATTCTTCATTCACTTGTTATAATAACTTGAATGGGAGGCCTTAGTCCATTGTGTGGTCTTCAATTGAATTGGGCTTAGTCAATGTAATATTATTTTAATCGTTAGGTAAGTGGTTGACATTGAAGTTAGTAGGGTGTTTGTTTTAAATTTAATGAATGAAGTTGTCGAATCATTTGAAATAATTAGCGAAAAATTTGGATTCACCTTCAAGGAGATCTAAAATGCCTCGATTCAGAGTTTTATTCGATTCTATTACAAACAAGACATCCTTCAGTGACCAGCTTAGTTGTCAGTGCTGAGTCTTTCTCTAGTTTTCAGTAATAACCTTGGTTAGAGCCATATAGTTCAGTTTTTCGCGGTTAAGATCATTTACAGATGCGTCGTTTTGCATATCTGGCGCTGTATGACCGAGATACAGGACTCTTCCTAGTTCAGCTACAGTTCATAATCAACCTAAAATGGTCCCACTGTTGGGACACAGGCCTCCCCTCTTTGAGAGGGAATTAGGCTAGTAATCTACCACGCGGGCCCAGTTCGATTGGGTAGATTTTACATGCCTTCGAATTTCTGGTTCTAGGACATGCTGGTTTCCTTACAATGTTTTTCTGCACCGTTTTGAACAAACTACAGATGCTCCCATGTTATTTATTTATTTACTGCAAAGTACTAGCCTACAAGTAGGTATGTGTAATCCGGTGTATTATTTTTGGTAAAATCCATTATTTTCTCATAGTATTCATTGTATACGACGAAAAGTGCCCTAAAAGCGCCACTTTACATAAAATTACTCCCTTGCAGACGTCGCGTTTAATGTCCGAAGCCACCCAAGTAAAAGCCCCAACACACGACTTAACAGATGCCATACCATAACCGTTTGTCCAAACAACGCAGCAACCCCCGTGGTTGACAACGCATCATGCGCCGACCAGTGTAAACAGCGTTTATTATCACGATCGTAAAACGCAGCGTTTATTAGCGCAGTGTGGGTGGTCCTTTAGAGTTCATGTGAACCAATTATGAGGGTATGAAGGAATAGGATGATGATGAGCAAAGAAGACGATCAAAGATGTTTGTGGTACGCGTAGGTATACGTAAAAAATGGCCCTAACAATCATCAAACCCAAAAAAAGCGTTGTTTCAAATTACAATTACAAAATTATGGCCTGACATACGTTAAACTATACCGAGTGCGTAATCGTTATTATTTGACGTTCGTATGTTACGTTAACCAATTGTTTGAAACAACAGGCCCTTAACAACCTAATTAATATAATATACAGGGTTATTGGTAAAACACCAGCAACCTCTTAAGAGGTCTTTGTACTCATCATTATGAACAAATTTTACTATGGGACCAAACCTGAAATCGCGAAAAAAAATCAGCTGTTTCCTACATTTAAGTTCGTATAACTCGTCAAAATTTAGGGAACAGCTGATTTTTTTTTCGCGATTTCAGGTTTGGTCCCATAGTAAAAGTTGTTCATAATGATGAGTACAATGACCTCTTAAGAGGTTGCTGGTGTTTTACCAATAATCCTGTATTTCCATCAACAAATGATACATTTTATTTTAATCTTCTTCTACTTGTTCTTGGGAAACTGAAAATGAAAGGTAAAAATGGCATCAACAACAAAACTGTTTTATCGTTGTGATTTTTGTTTTTGCTGATGGCAACTTTAAAACAGAAGACGAACAAGCAGGGAATCGAGGACGGGGGGTGGGTTCAGGGAATCAGAACGGAATAACTCCTCTATTGCTCAGATTTATTTTTAACCGACTTCATAAAAGGAGACGGTTCTCAATTTGTATGTTTTTTTTTGTATGTTCGGGCATAACTCCGTCATTATGTATCTAGCATTTGCAAAATTATTTTTAATAGATGGTATGCCTCAGGGGTGATCCAACTTTGCTTGGGTAGTTTTTGACTTACCTTCAATAATACGATTTTTTTCCGTTTATACTGATGAAGTGATGATGTTTTAATAACTTCCTGTCACTGATATTTACATAGCAATTAGTGCTATATTATAATATAGTAGTGCTATAAATTGATGATTATTTACCACCTTCGAAAAAAAAAAGTAGTGCTATAAGAATTTGTGTGGGGTAGGTAGGTACCTACAGACGCCAGCACATCAAGCTACTAAAATCTGTCAAATTTTTTCAATAGATTTTCAACTTTATCGCTACAACATAAGGTTGAAGGTTGATTTGGAAAATTAGACAGTTTCGGGTACCTTGATGTGCCAGCTGGCATCTGTACAAAAAGTGTTAGTTTTTAGGGTTCCGTACCCAAAGGGTAAAAACGGAACCCTATTACTAAGACTTCGCTGTCCGTCCGGCCGTCTGTCTGTCACCAGGCTGTATCTCATGAACCGAGACAGTTGAAATTTTCACAGATGATGTATTTCTGTTGCCGCTATAACAACAAATACTAAAAACAAAATAAAATAAATATTTAAGGGGGGCTCCCATACAACAAACGTGTTTTTTTCTGCGTTTTTGCCTTGTGGTACGGAACCCTTCGTGTGCGAGTCCGACTCGCTCTTGGCCAGTTTTTTTTTTTCTTACATTGGATACTGTATCACAGTAGGTAGGTACCTACCTACCTATAAGATCATTGTCATATTGGTGTTGAATGTTTAGTTTTTTTTTAACCCTACGCTTTATCTCGCTGTTTTAATGGCCACGTGACAGGAATAGCCGATGAGTTCATTATGGACCAAAAGAACTTGCCTATATATAGTAGGTGCTTACTAATAATTTGTTAAATGAAGGCTGCAAACTTTCTTGATAGAATTTTATAACAGCTATAATAGATGTTAGGAATGCAATAGGATCGCATATGACAAAATAATATAATACAACTTTCTTATACTAGTTTATAGTTTACTAGCAGCGCCCCGCGGTTTCACCCGCATAGGTGTCGATCTCGTGGAAATGTCGGGATAAAAATTATCCTATGTCCCTTCCCGGGTCAAACTATATACGTTTCATCTAAATCGGTTCAGCGGTTTAAGCGTGCAGAGGTAACAGAGAGACAGACACTTTTGCATTTATAATATTAGTATGGATAGGTTTTATCATCATCATCATCATCATTTCAGCCGAAAGACGTCCACTGCTGGACATAGGCCTCCCCCAAGCACTTCCACTTCGACCGGTTCTGTGCTTCTCGCATCCAACGGGTTCCTGCGGCCTTCACAAGGTTGTCGGTCCACCTTGTGGGAGGCCTTCCAACGCTACGTCTTCCGGTACGTGGTCGCCACTCCAGAACCTTTCGGCCCCATCGGCCATCTGTTCTGCGAGCAATGTGCCCTGCACACTGCCACTTAAGTTTGGCAATTCTTCGGGCTATGTCGGTTATCTTGGTAACTAGGTAAACGACATAGCCCATAGGTAACTTGGTAAATAGGTTTTATATTTATAATTAATAAATTAAGGATCTATTATTAATTAGTAACCGTGCAATAGGAGAGGCCTATGTCCAGCAGGGACTGCTATAGGCTGATGATGATGATGAATTAGTCATCACAAAAAAGATTAATAATCGCCGTATCGAATAAGACAAGATCCAATCGTTTAATTATGGAAATTAACTCTTAAATCTAACAAAAACTACATGAAAGGTGCTAAATTAACTAACTGCTCATATTTAGATGTGTCTAAAAAGCAATCAAAAGGAAAAAAAACATCAGGAATTCTATATGTCAAATAGGTATGGAGGTTTGATAAACATATTCGAGACATAGAATCTTTGAGATGATTTCATAAATCAGCATTCAATCAAAACTGCTACCAGAAAAAAACCCGTTTTTCTTCAAGTTGCGAAGCGTTCCATTTAAATTAAATTAAATTGTTTCTTCTGTGATTATGATATCGGAATCACTTGAACAACATGTCATATTATAAAAAAAAGCTAGATGAGGTCGGCGTTTCCTATCTGACTACTCTGAGAAAAAGCCGAAACAAAATTAGATGTCTCTTTTAAAGTTCAGATTATAATCTTGGTCGGATCATGTTAATATTTTTTTTTTAATTATTATAATTTTTTACTGGTGCTCCAACGAATTTACGTTGTCTACGTAAATTCGTTGGAGCACCAGTAAAAAATTACTACGGCAAAAGAACCAATAAGTATTTGACCCCTACACTTTTCAATAATATCGACTGGCTGAGAAAAGTAAAGATGAAATTAAAAACTGAACTCCTTAATGAAATTGTCGTAACATGCGACAATAATTAATTGCGCTGCTGTTATTATGAGCTTCTTACCGTCCATTTAAAGTATCTGTATCTTACTTAGATGTTTAAGCAATTGTTGATACCAAATATTTAAGACCGTGTTTAAGACAAGCGCTAATCCTGCCGACAAACTGTCACGCAGTTTGGCAGATTTATGATATGTGTATAAGTGTTTGGTCCAAAATAAATAATAAATTTATTTATTATGTGAAGATCATGTAGATTGTCTGAAATGGTCTTTTCCATTCACATAGCTTGCAAGTAATCCAACTCAACTCTCACTTCCCGCCTAGATTTACCAACCATAACCTAGCATTTACTATAAATTTAGCATCCCAATCACAGCCAGTAGCCGATAGCCGACAATAACGCAATCAATAACGAACCAATAGCAATTAAATACTCGGTTAACCCCTGATCTTCCATCGCACTCCTCACTTCAAGAGCCGTCACACTAACGAGTTGGTCTAAGCTTTCACAACCCATCATAACACCGAAAAACATAGGAATTTGAACCTTGTTTTGAAAGCCATAGAGATGATGAGGTTTCAGGGTTTGGGTGTAATAAATATCCTTCCCGATTTTATGATGACAATTAAGCATGTTTTATAGTTTTATAACACGGTCTCATACTGTCAACTTCTGGGAAAACGGTGTAACATGAGGGTTGTCATTAAGGATTGTAAAGGAGATGACAGTGTCGTAACAAGCCTTATAATGAACGCCATTTTATGGCCGCCGGCGCGGGCGCAACGTATAGTTCGGATAGCTCAACTCTTTATTTTGGTTCTGGCTTCTGGTATTGTGGTGTTTATTGCTCATAAAAATAGCGTGTGAAATGAAGATATCTTGGGATTTGTTGGAGTTGATTTGTCTTGTAAGAGATGCCGATGCATTATGCCGATACACAGTCTGATATAGAGTAATAAAACCATTGTGATCAAAGCTAGTTACGCCTCTACCAATTAAATTTAGTTTGTGTCGATTTCAATCTTTATATAATACGCCTCGACCGCGACTTACGAGTTGCAGTCGTAGGTTCGAACCCAGACAGGCGCTTTACTTTGTGTAAATTATTTCATCACCAATGCTCTCAAAACGGTGAAGGAAAACATCGTGAGGAAACCGGCATGTCCTAGAACCAAAAATTCGAAGACATGTGACATCTGCCAACCCGCACTGGGCCTGCGTGGTGGATTATGGCCCACTCCCTCTCGCCGAGAGGAGGTCTGTGTCCCAGCAGTGGGAACATTATCAGGCTGAATATGTATGTAGGTATACTATGTATGTATGTACCTACATATTATACAAATAAATAAAATTAAAGAGTGTTTGTAATGTCAAAATATCATATTTTTACTAAATGCATATGAAATATACGGCACTTATAACAAAAAATTACTTTTTTTAAATTTTTGTTTTGTATCATTTATGTTTGTTCCGGCTAATCTCTATGACTGACAGATATGGAATAACTGGGGCAACTTTTATTTTAGAAAAATAATTAGTAAAGAGACAAATTGGTGCCGATTCTGTTGTTCACAGACAAAACTAAATTTAAGTTCAGTGCACCTTTTTCTTTAACAAAAATTTAAAAACTAAATATCTTCTGTCTTTTTCTGGGGAATCGGCACATTATTGTTTTCCGAGATCGACATTATCACATCGACGAACGAAGTCGCGGATAGGTATAGTTATATATAATATACAGTTATATACACACAGCTAATAGACATCATAAGATTTAGCATAATCATTTTTTTGGTAGTATTGCCACATTTGGTAGTTTTAACACTTCTGCGTGACTAGGATTACCCACTTTTCTCACTTGAAAATTCCATTCATTGCCCCAGGTACAAGGTATATTATGTTTGGACTAAACGAATATACCTTTTTGGTGTATCTTAAAACACCTTAAACTTCAGGTCGTTAGTTCATCAAAATTCAGTTTCATAATTTTCAGTGCACTCATTTTACTTGTACAATCTAGTTTATTTCCACTTAAACATTTTATACGATAATTTATTCCAGGTTGTACAAAACAAAGTTCTCAAGCATATTTAAATCATAGGTCTTACGCCGACAGTATCACCCTGGGCAGATACGATCACTACGAATACGTTGACATGCGTAGGAGCATTCTACGCTAATTTAATATTACTACACGAATCAACTTTAACACAACCTCTTAGGGTCCAATTTAATTTAACCTTTTCAAGACCTGGGAGAAAATGTTCTTAGATGAATCATTTTACATGCTACACTCAAAAGCCAACATTAAGCTGAACTTGTAAGATTCATTTCTGATAATCGTCAAAATCTTTCACATCTCCACCGTTTGGCACAACAGACTTAACAATGCCTTCTTCAAAGACCTTATCTGTAGGTACTTAAGGCTTATTGTTCTTTCAGCTTAATGAGTTTTCAAAGAAGGTAGTGTTGCTTTCGGCGCATGAACACGACGTCCCCAGTAGGCACACATGTGACGTGTTTCACAAACGGCTGTTGTTTTGATCTTTGTATAAATGTACTATGTAATTTGCCTTATAATAGGTACTTACTGGGAATAGAACAGTATCATATCATAAATATCATAATGGACGAGTAATGTTCATGCTTCATCATCATCAGAAAGCGGTAAGTGAGTTTTCTGGTAAGTGGTATTGACTAGCAGTTTAGCTGCCTCGTCATTAAGTTCTCTTTGCTGCAAACTTTTTTCGATTTTGTTTAATATTCTTACGAAATAGGTACAAGGCGAATATTTCAGTTCTCTGAAACAGCAAGATATATTTTTAATTCTTGTAGTTTTTTTTAGAAATCCTGGAGATTCCAGTTGGAAATGTGTAGAGGCCTTTAAATCAAGACTACTTTTGTACTGCTCATTTTATTTAGAGTTTAGCTTCTGCCTGCTACTTCGGGGCGTGAAATTTCTTGAACCCCCGACCCACCGCGTCGCATCGCATCACCAAAATAGGCAAAACGAAGTTATAGCACCGGCGGGTGCTATAACTTCGTTTTGCCTATTTTATCCCCTTGGCTCGGCTCCTGAGTGTCGAACCGTAATGTTAAATTTCCAAACAAAAAGGATTTTTCAAATCCGACTTGTAGTTCCAGAGATTAATGCGTTCAAACAAACAAACTCGTCAGCTTTATTATTAGCTTGTACTAGCTTTCGCCCGTGACTTCGTTCGCGTGAAATTTCCAGTTCCCCACCCGCCCATCGCATTGCTCGGCCTCTAAGAATCCTAACGTGATGTCATAAATGTAGTACATACATAGCCTAGCCTTTCTCAAGAATTGGGCTATCAAATGCAAAAATTTGCTCTATTTTGCGCGTTTAAACAAACAACAAACAAACTCTTCAGCTTTATTATTGGTATAGATAAATGATAGATTTTCAAAATCACCAACGGTCAAATCACCAGCGGTCAAATCTATTTTTCGTTTCTACTTTTAAGCAAGAGTGCCTACATATATAAATGTAAATTGTCTATGTTTAGTTATCAAATAATCAGTACCTTTATTTTTATTATATATGTACACACAGTAAAATTGATATAGATACGACATAAATTACTATTGAGTACAAAGTTACTGCTTATTTCTTAAGAAATTTCTTCCAGCAGACCAGCGAAAGGAAAAATGAAAAATAAATTTTATTTATTTTATTTTATTTGGGATACAAACAGATGCAATAACAAATATAAGTATGCATACAAATAGTTCAACACAATCCAGAAACAGTTTCCACAGATTACTATACAAGTAAATTATATGTACACCTAAGTGTAACAAAAACCAGAAGTGAAATGCAAACAATAATGTGTGAGAGAAGAAGACAAGAAGAAAAGATTTTGATTTGTGACTATACTATCCATTTTACTGTATCTACAATAAAATTCATAATAATTTAAAAAATCATAACACACGTAATCAGCCTATAATGTTCCCACTCCTGGGACACAGGCCTCCTCTCGGTGAGAGGGAGTGGGCCATAATCCACCACGCGGGCCCAATGCGGGTTGGCAAATGTCACATGTCTTCGTGTCAGGACATGCCGGTTTCCTCACGATGTTTTCCTTCACCGTTTTGAGAGCAGTGGTGATGAAATAATTTACACAAAGTAAAGCGCCTGTCTGGGTTCGAACCTACGACCTACAACTCGTAAGTCGCGGCCGTTACCAGTGAGCCACCACTGCTCTTAAAAAATCATAATTATTCACTCACACATGGATGTCTTAAATATTCACCACTCCACTTTATGCAAACAGAGCCATTAACCTTCCATAAAATAGAAAGTGACGTAGTAGTTTAATGACAGCTGCCACAGAAATTAGCCAAGAGAGCAATAAACGGGCATCTTCAACTAACCAAATGGCACAAGTCAGGCAGGGTTAATTGGTTACTAGTAATTAGCAGTACCAACTAGCTATGATTTAACACCGCGACTTTTATGTACTTTTGCAAGCTGATCGGTGATAAGATGCATATTGAAGCAAGTTGAAGAACCATGGTTAGCATACACAAGATGGTAGGAACATCGATGCAACACTTGTGACCATGGATTCAGTACATGATCCTGAACGAGTTGAAATTTTTCTTCAGTTATTCAAAAAAATTGCTGTTCCAAAACATTGGGACAATAATAGGGTGGTTTACTATTTTCAATATGTGTCATCATAATCTTTATGATTTTTAGCCTTTTTTCACGGAATAAAACTTCACTTTTTTTTAGCATAGTCTCAGTTCTATCGGTTAGAAAAAAAGTACCTAATATTATCCACAAATTATAATAATAGCGCATTTGTCTACAGACCCCTAACCCAAGTAATTATTCCCCAAACTAATCGATAGACTCGCTAACATAAAGCCAGTGACACAATTGCCCGCGGCGAGGTGGGTTCAGTATCAACTGTCACAAGCAAACATCTCGACAGTAAAGTATTACTAGTTAGAAGGGATGCAAAGGGTTCGTGTTGGAGAGAATGAGTTTTAGAAAACATGCTTTAAATTAGTTTTGGAAATTAATAACGAATTGTGAAACTTAGTTGTCCTGAAAGTTAACTAATATTGATTTTAGATCGATAATGCTTTATTGTATACCAAAATTTTAACAAATTTAATCAAAGTTACTATACAACATTGTGTTTTGTTTTTGTGTAAATATTGTATGTGCTAACCTGGGTGATTTTTTCTTTTCTGTTCTTGTTTTACATTTTCTACCTTCTTTATCTTCTGCGACATTGTCGTTATTGATGGCTGTTATAAGTTATATTTATCTAAATTGGCTATTAGCCAGCACGCACTATCAACATTTTATTCAAAACTACATTAAAACTGAATTCTAGTTTTTATTCTATAAAGTGTAGCAAACAGACTGCGTCTGCGACGGCCCCCTAACGGAAAGTAGTCGTACCACTTATGAAGACTTGCAACAGTACTTACAACACTGACAGCCAAAAGGAAAATGTTCTATAGCTCTCATCCCTTCAAACTGGAGCAGAGTAAGGCTGCATGGTGACAAAAGGAGACATGATGGCAAACCTACCACAGACAAACTCTCACAAGAAGATCCA
Organism: Oligia fasciuncula; assembly: GCA_963082905.1. Taxonomy (NCBI): domain Eukaryota; kingdom Metazoa; phylum Arthropoda; class Insecta; order Lepidoptera; family Noctuidae; genus Oligia; species Oligia fasciuncula. The sequence continues at coordinate 7,069,514 of OY720401.1, forward strand.
CCTTATATAAATGACTCAACAAATCAGCAATTAAACACACAAATGTAAATGGATGTTATACATAACTCAAATGTATATCGTATGATTACATAACCAAACAAGTTCGACGGCTGGCCATCAGTTGACACATAGCCGAGGGGCGTTGGGTAGCATCGCTATGCGCAGTAAAAGTTGTTTAGCGTATCCAACACACATGAGATCTATGTCGTGACTTTAGAGTGTTGGTGTAAGTTATGAACTTAAAGCTACAAGCTACTGGATTTCTTAGCCAATTATGAACCCATTGCATACAGATTCAAATTCAATTAGTTAAAAAAATACTCTCCATTAGTTTTCATCTTGATATCCAAATATGATAAAGTAAAAACAAATTAATTTGATGTTTTTTTTCTATGGTCATCCACCACAGTTAGTGTAGATAGTTTATTTTTGTATAAACTTCTCAGACGAGATTGGTATCGATATCTAAATACCTACGATAAAAGAAAAGAAAACAGTGGCCTTAGTGTGAGTTTTTTCGACTCACATTCGATTGCGAGCACGTTAGAATTTTGTATGGGAAATTAGGTTTCTCCTAGTGACCACCAGGTGGCGCTATAACTTTTTCCTATATAAAATTCTAACGCGCTCGCAATCGAACGTGAGTGAAAAAAACTTACACTTACCTCGACTTCTGTTCTACAGGCTTAGAAACCTTAGGAAAGGAAAAAAAAAACATGATTGACGTGTAAAAGTGTTTCTACAAACCTACTCACAAAAATAAAACCATTTATCATTTAAAGCCTTGACCATTCCCTGAACTAGAAGCTAGATCTGCTACTGGTTTCTCTACCTTCTGCATTTCTTCAGTAAGCTTTTCAAATTCTGGGCTGACTCTAAACCTACATCTAGATATTTCTTCTACGGATGTGATTCATTCAAAGATGTTAAAGATAATCAGTCGGTCTAATGCGTGTGATATCTAGTCAAAAAGATTTATTTTTTACTTTACCGGATTCTCGCTCCCCTTTTATAAATCAAACCACACCAAAAGTCTGACCTCTTGACAGGCCAGCTTCCAAATAGTAGACAGATTAATTTAGCCATCATTACGCGCTTCAAATGATTCTCATCATCAAATCATTCCTCACGACTACTTCGGACAAGACTTTCATATGTCCGGGTGTGGAGGATTTGTTTTTGGAACGTTTATTTACCTTCAAAGGAAACTAGTCACTGTCTAGTTTACCGTTATGCGTTTTTATTTGGATTTCATCAAAACAAAATACGTTTCTTAAATTTTCAATAAATAATATTTTTTTATTGGAAATTTAGATTTTTGTAAAATAAACATGTATCCTCCAATGGCTATCCATACATGAATACGTGGCTGTTTTTTTAAGTTACCTTGTCCCACTTTTGAGCAAAGGCCTCCCCTAAATCCCTCCAGAACCTTTTCTAGATACATTGCTTAATTTGAGAAACAGCTTGTGACGTTACACCGACTAAGATAAATTAATACCTAATGAAGAATCATTATCATTAATCAAGATTTAAGAAACTGTTTCACATTAGCTTCGATCAATTATTGATCGAAGCACATTAGCATTATTTTTTTATTACTCAGAAAATTGGTGGTTATGCAATTTGTGCATATGAGATTTGTGGTGTTTGTATGGAATAGTCTCAAAAGTCTCATCACCACACTACATACCTCATAGACCAAAAACAATGAAGCGAATGATTACTTTTGACCGAGTAATAAATTACTGTCTCCAGGCAATTCTCTTTATATGGCTGTGAAAGGATGCCAGAAAGTGTGACAGACGGTTTGGTTACATAAAAATTTAATAACAGACCTGTCCAGATGCTCTTTGAATCTAGCCACTGATTTACTGGGTCATTGAACTCAGGCGCCATGATATAGTCTTCTTCTGAAGTCAATAATTACGCTGTAATACTAGGTTCTCCAACTTTGAATGGAGGAGAAACTTGCTCGCATGGGTGGGTACTCTCATGACTGATATCTTTATCCGAAAACTTGTCACGTGGGACAAGATAAGTATGTTTGTTTGTTTTAACGGTCTATGCTGTAACAATCTCACCGTGTAAACTTAGGTGAAGTGAGCTTGAAGTGAGATGTCATTCCATCTGATGTTAGTAATTAACGCTATTCAAGCTGGATCTAGGGAAGCTAGTAGGTTATCCGTTTAACATTTTGTGAGTTTAGTAGCTACTGCTACAAACACTTTTAAAATCGCCTCATTATTTTATTTTTGATTCTTTTTTATCTAGATAATGTTCACGTCTAGTAGTTTCAAATAATTTGGCGATATCTATACATTTATACATACAAATTGAAGTGTTTTTTTGTAATGTCAAAATAACAGCTTTTTACTAAATGCATACTATTATGAAAGTGTTTACGGTACTTAATTTATAACAAAAAATGAATTTTTAAAATTTTTGTATTTTTGTTCAGGCTAATTGTCGAAACGGTTCGACCGATTTAGATGAAATTTGGTATGGGGTTACTTTGAACCCTGGGAAAGGACATAGGCTAATTTTTATCGACATACCACGCGGGCCAAGCGGCGGGCGGAAGCTAGTTAGGTATATAACGTCTCATTTTCGATCTCTCATCAACATTTTATCTAAATAGGTATATAACTTCAAAATCCTGACTGACTGATTTATCAACGCACAGCCTAAACCGCTGGTCCTAGAAACATGAAATTTGGAGGGTGTGTTCTTTGTAAAGAGTAGGTATCCACTTAGAAAGGGCTTTTCGAAATTCCACCCCTAAGCGGGTGAAGTCGCGGGCAGAAACTAGTCAATCATAAAGAGCTAGGCTACCATTTTTTAATCTGGGACCTACCCAGATTGAATGAAAGAGCAACTAATTTTCAGACATCCAAAAACCCAGAGAGAGCTAAAGTATCAAGTACACAGCATCTCCGATACGGCAACTCTGATAATGATCAATCATGTTTTTCGAGCAGACTACATTAAGCTGTCAGTCATACGAGGGGCCTTTAAGGTGCCTTCAAGATTTTTGACAAGCGCCAACAGCGTAGCTTTACGCTCTTTTACCTTTACGAGGTAAGTAGGACTTGATGTTGTGTGGTTTTAGCAGAACTGACAGGTAGTGGAAGCTATAGTTCAATAGGTTGAGAGACATTGTATGTGTAATTAGGTATGTTTGTGTCTATCAGGTGTAAGTTTTCTATCAGGAATCAGTTCAGCCGGTCGATTCTGTAAAAATCTCACCGTGAAAACTTAGGTGAAGTGAGTTTGTTTTTGCTAGGAATTGACACATTAGGATATTGACAGCTCACTCCATGCTCACTTCACTTAAGTTTTCACGGTGAGATTTTTACAGAATAGCACCGCTGGTATCAGTTGGTTTTTCTGTCAGGAAATTCTCTGTAGCAGCCCGGAGTCTTTCGGAGGATTTGTTCCCGGTTGATGGCAATAGGCTCGCCCCCTATTACATGGGATTTAAACATAACTAGCGAAATTTGGATGTATACAGGGTGATAGCAGGGACATTGGAGCGCAACCGGTTACCATGGATGCAGTACCTACATGATTCTGATCCCCCGTGCGATGAAATTTTTCGTCAGTTATCAGCCACCTTGTACAGGTACACCTCTGTCTAACCCTACGGGGATTACAGGCGTGATGATATGTGTGTTATTTATACACAACAACTTTTACTATGGGCCCAAACCTGAAATCGCGAAAAAAAACAGCTGTTCCCTACATTTTGACGAGGTATACAAACATAAATGTAGGGAACAGCTGTTTTTTTTTCTCGGGTTTCAGGTTTGGTCCCATAGTAAAAGTTGTTCATAATGATGAGTACCTACAATGACCTCTTAAGAGGTTGTTAATGTTTTACCAATAACCCTGTATAATTATTTATGGTATATAAGTTGAAAGTGATTGTAAATGAACATAGTGGGTAATTTATTAAAGGTAAATGATAAATCATCATCATCATCATTTGCCTAGCCTATTCCCAACTATGTACATATATTAGGGTCGGCTTCCAGTCTAACCGGATGCAGCTGAATACCAGTCTTTTACCTTGTGCGACTGCATTTCTGGCCTCAACGACCCAGTTACTGGGTAATACGATAACCCTTGTTAAGACTAATTGTCAGACTTTCGGGCTAAAGCCCTCGGGCTTTCGGGTAAATGATAATACCTCCCCTTTTTCAACAAAAAACGAGAAACGAAAATCTAAAACTTTGTGCTAAACTTTTAGTAGGTAAATGGAAAAATTTATAGTAATAGTACCTTTCATTTTAGCAGTAATATTTATTAACATCAAAAAAATGTTTTACTATTTTAACAGCTCTACAAAAATAGCGCAACACTTTTCACCAAACTGAATTTCCGCCATTTTCCAACCACCTGCTACAAAATGGAACATTTTTATTATATTCCGGTTAAAGCTGTCAATACCGAACAAAGCGAATGTCATGTTCACGACAGCTTGACACCGGAAAACGCGAAAAGTGGAAAAAAATATATCACCGGATGCGGATGTGAACGGTCGGAAGTAGCGAGAGCCCAGGGCGACGAGCTATTTGTGAAGGCTTTTAAGGTAATAAAACCATTATTGTTGGTCAATTTAAATTCATTTTTGGAACTTTGTATTACCGTATTACTATATAATTACATTATCAGACTTTCAGGCTTCTGAAGACCCGTAAGGCCGCTTTCACATTAGAACGTTAGCAGCGCGACAGTAGCGCGGCAGAAGCAGAAACCTTCACGAAAACCTTTCCTTCCCTTCTGTTTATAATATGAAATTCTGACTGGGCGACGGTCGCGCGTCAGTCGCCTGAATGTGAAAGCGGTCTTACGACTGCCAAAGACCCACGAGTGACAGCCAGGACCAACTGCTTAACGTGCTTTCCGAGGCACGGAAAGGTTTTAAATAAGTAGGAATGTGTAAAGATGGTCAATCATCCATGGACCAACCGCGGTAAGCGTAGCTGTGCGGCTATTATTATTATTACTTAACCACGAGCCCCCCAAACAACCAAATCAAAATCATTTACCTACCACTGCAAGTATTCAGGGGAGTTTATGAAGAAGAGAAAATAAAAGACAGTCGTAATTTCAAACGTGCTTCTTCTATTTTTAGCTTGTTCATTTGACAACACAACAGCCCCCTATGCTAATTGCGACAATGAACGAACATTTAGCCCGCAGAGATAATAAATAAGTACCAATGCGTAGGCGACGACCAGGCACAATCTGTGTGATATGACATGCTGTATATTAAAATGAATAATTGTTTATTTATTAGGTAATAAAATGTAGATACATTTCGGAATTTATAAAATATGAGAAATGAGTAGGTACCAAAGAGTTTTTATTGCCGTGTTAAAGTGTTTTTTAGAAATAAATCATAGTAAAAGGTGAAAGTTCTGCAACAGACAAAAATAGAAGCCAAAATATGAAAAAACACGGAAATAAAATGGTTTAAATCCACCTTAAAATGGTTTTATGGCTTAAAATAAATATTGCTGATGTTGGCCTTAGAACGTCTTCACCCATTCCTTCTTTCTCTTTCTTTAATTACATTATGGTTGGGAATCTGCATCAATGTTGTTGATAATCTTATAAACGCCCGGACGGACGTCATTTCAGACCATGAAACGATACCTATCTTTATTATTACGTCCTAGATAAAATCTCAACATGAATTTAACCCAAAATACCTCCAATTACGGTAGAATATGATATATCACAACGATTTAAAGGATGCATCAACCTTTATAATAAACAGAGCGAAACTTCCAGTCTACACACATGCTATACCACCAATTTACCAAGACCTCTCGCTGGTCTTAAAATTGGCGTGTTTCGAGAAGATTTGGAAGATGTGGACAGGTCATGTTACGCTAGTGCGTTTAAATTGCGTAAATATTGTATAAGTGAACGTTAAATTGCTCTACTGCTAGTTTAAGATTTGTTTCACTGTGTTCTGTTGTATAATTCCTTTACTACTAAACAAAAATATTTTACACTTCATGAAAACTATACCCAGACGTGAAGTTCTCATCGACTGAATTACGTGTAGCTGGTTTTCTGCTTAATAAATTTATTTTCCGCACGTATAGCGGGGTTAGGATAATTAAGAGTATACATATACATTACAGTCACGTTCAGCAAGAAATACAATTGGAATAGTGACGATTCGGCTATAACTCCATCCCCTAGTGTCCAGCTACTGTTTTGTTTGAACCGCGTTCTAATCAAAAGTACCAAGCGGTCAAAATAAAGTCAGATTCGCTACAAATTGCCACACGATATGACAGTGCGATGCCGTCTAAATTAATATTAGGCAATGGCTGTAATATATTCACGACAAAATAATGCTGATGATCTGCAATTAACTGTTTTGTAATAATCACCATCACCTGCTGCAGGAGTAGGTATATTTTGTTTTTTATGATAACTCTTGGTTGCGGGTAGTCAATCAGCACAAGCCCGAAAGTCTGACAACTCGTCCTCAGGGATAATAATAATAGTCCTTCAAACCGAATTTCGGTCATTGCGACCAATCACAGCGGAGTGCGTGCTGCGCACTTGCGCAGACACAGGTGCAATCTCTCTTCCCAGACTCTCATAATCCGACGGGACGGCAATCCGACACGACTGGATAGAGATCAACTTTTTTCAACTTTCCTGAAAAAAGTGTTTTTTTGAGTTAATCGCTGTTTAGATCTAGGTGTGCGATATGATAATTATCTATGTTTTAAAGTAAATTCCATTGAATAACTCATAAGTGTTAGGCAGTGACGTCGAAAAATGTAAAAAAAAAATTGGATCGAGATAAATTAATTGTATCGTGTATTCCTTTTACATGATACTAGACCAAAGAGTCAAAAAATATATACCAAAATGTTAAATTCCTATTCCACATACTTAACTAGTTACACGAAATAGAAAAACCACATTTTTTTCAATACATCACCTTATCTCTAACTTAATATTTTACCAGATAGATTATGTTATAACTAAAAATAGTGTAAATTTGCACTTTTATACAGTTTTGTAGCATTAATCAATCTATTGAGATGAACGAAGCCGCGGTCAAAAGCTAGTTATAAATATTTTCTAAGGTAGCGGATAGGTTCAACCAGCATCAACCTTCATCCAATTCATATCAAAGATTTCCATAGTTACCGCGATAAACGACGGTGACTGGCAATCTTTCAAAGTTCGGAGGAAAACGGAAAAAAATAGGGGAAGTCGGGGAAAAAAGAGCATGCCTCTTGAGATATCAATTTAGAAGAAATTACCAGCTAATCTGTCACATCTTGGGACGCTTGGGGCAAGTAATCGTGTCTCCCCTGCTTTTTTTTCTTTTTTGGCAAACGAGGGGAGACGCCGAGGGATATTCACAATCTTGTTAATTTATCAATTGTTGTCAAGCGGCAGTTAAGTGTAACAATTGTATTGTTGGCGATTAAGACGGTGTCATTGGTGATTAATGGTGTTTTAAGGAGTTTAGGGAAACTTAAGAGTGTTAAAGGTAGTAAAAAATTAACGTTTTTTCACATATTTTTGATATGTTCAAACTTACTTGAACGAATCTGTATACCTAAGAGTCTAATACTTAAGATGTGCTTACTAGAGGTTATTAGTACCTCTCGGTTAAAGTGTACCTCAGACGCTACGTGTATTTTCGCAGTCCAATGTAATAATACACGATTATTTTTTTATCGGTTCCAAATTTTTACAGGATGTTCTACCCATGAATATGAGCAACTTTCACTATGGGACAAACTCTGAAATCACGAAAAAATAAATCTGCTGTTTCATACAAAAGTTCAATTCCTACTTGACGAAAATGTATAAAACAGCAGATTTTATTTTATTTACCAACCCGCTTTGGGCAGCGTGGTATATTACGGCCCACTCCATCTAACCGAGAGGAGGCCTGTGTTCCAGCAGTGGGAACATTATAGGGCTATTATGCTACAGCAAAGACAGAAGTAGAGTTTTGATGACATCAGCATCGATTTGTCTTCAAAGTGACATAGCTTCTACATACTTTCGATTTGTGTTTACTTAACTTGCTTAACAAGAAAAAAGCTGTTTTAATAAAACCTTTTCGTCCTGCATAACATCTCATTACACAAAGACTTTGCACGCCTTAAAAAGGCGCGCAAAAATCTAAAAAATGCCACCTTAAATTTTCATAACAGCCCCCTTTTATATCTTACTCGGGTAAAAAGTTTCGTTTAAAAAGACAAAGTATCACACGTTTAATCCCGTATCTCCCCTCGTGCCAAAATCTTTTATCGTGAATCCCGGGGGATTGCTCTTTTTTATTACTCTTCCCCTACTCCGGGGTTGTACCGACGACAATAATTGTCTCATTGTTTTATAGCGGTACGTTTATGATTGTCCCTTTTTCTGGTCTTTGTTCGAAGGTTTTGTTCTTTTTGTAGTTGAGGGTCGAGTGCTAATCACTTTATTAGTTCGCCTTTCGTGGCCACTTAATTGTTCCTTTTTGAATTCTTTGTCTTTCTGTAATTAATTCAACTTAGACCAATAATAGCCAGTTTCACCTACTGCAAAAGGTCAGTTGGATTTTTTGTAGAAGCTACTATGATTTATATTCTGTGCATATCATTTTGGTCATTCACTTTTTCAGAAGTATCTTCTTTGTATTGTGCCAACCCCAAGGACCATCTCCCAAGGTCAGAAATATGATGATGTCTTCTTCTGAGGCTCTACAAAGAGTCTCTGGGTCAGACGCGTTTCTTCACTAGGACTAGAAGTAATAATGTCCTTTCTGATGTATTATGTTCCTTTTATTTCAGCTCAACAGGAAACTTGTCCATACAGTGTGTTTTCATAATGTGCACATAACGAAATGAGGGAAACATAGCTAAATTTTATCGACGGAAAAAATATTTGAAAAAATAAAAAATATTTAAAAGGATCTTTACCTGCTAAAGTATGGTGATTGCAAGGCCTTTCTTTAACAGTTGATAGGAAATGTTGTGATTGAGTTATAAACATGGTATTTTTACGTTTAGAAATCTGGTACGATGAGAAAAGGGTAGGTAATCGGGGCTTTTATTGAGTAATTTTACAATTATTGTAAAAATTTATGAAAAACTATCAGAATTTGTTAAAAAAAAATCATAATTTTCAATTGAGAGCGATTGTTTACACAGTGGTCACAGCAGCGAACAAGAATTTTAAAAATGCTACAAAATTTATTTATTTTTAGATTTTTTTAAATATTTTTTCCGTCGATAAAATTAAGCTTAGTTTCCCTCATTTCAATATGTGCACATTATGAAGACTCACACTGTATAATGACCAACGTCTGAATCTGACGCATCAAGAATTTGTCACATCCAACTTAACAAAAGGTAGGAAAACGAAATTGTTAAGCTAATGAGAGAAAGATGCCTTCCCGCAATAAAGTGATCCTCCGCTCGGCTTATTATCATTGTTTTAATACTCGTTTCGTTATTGTTAAGGATGAGAATGAAGTATAAGCTATGCTATATTAGTTTACTGCATCTAATTTCATTTCTACTACTTATAACATAATCAGTTCAATCAGCCTATAATGTTCCCACTGCTGGGACACAGGCCTTCTCTTTTATCTACTGCTTTTCTTCCTATTTCGTTCGTCTGCTAAATGTGGGCCTATTTGGACTTTCGATAACTTAGCTGAGTCTTATTATAGTGTCAAAATTTCTGCAATCTAGTAAAGTGATTGGACTGTACGTATTTGTTATCAAGATTTATGTACCTCTGGGTATGAAAATGTAGACAGATATAATATTAGTAAACACCTTCTCATTTCTACCATTCTCTTCCTTTCAATTCCCTTCTTTGCCGTTAGCTTGACCCTTCCTTAATTAAATAAATTTATCTATAATAAGGTAAAGATAATCACACTAATATTATAAAGGCGAAAGTTTTTGAGTGTGTGTGTAGGGGTGTGTGTGTGTTTATATGTTTGTTACTTCTTTACGCTCAAACGGCTGGATTAACATATAGGCTACTTTTTATCCCGCTATTCGGGATCGATACTCATGTGGGTGAAACCGCTGGGCGCAGCTAGTTAGATATAATTACGTAGGTACGAAAAGTTGTACTGTCTCCATAATTATATCTTCGCAAATCTTCGCTTCCACTAAACCCCAACCTATACCAAGTTCGTAAACATTAAAAAGCTTAATAAAATAATAAATGCCGCTCGATTGGGACCGGTTCTCGGTAAGGAGCTTACGAAGGCTTAAATTGTAAAGTATCGCCAAACGTCGCCGTCGCCTGCGCCGCCGTCGGGGCTACTCGGGGCATGTCGGGGGCAGGCGACAGAACTTGTTCGCGTTTATTTTGTTTAATTAGGATGTTTATAGGAATTAAACGTGTACATTGATTTAGATGAAGACTCTTTTTTTTTAGTGCATAATTTTGCGGCTTTTTTCTGCACAGATTTTTTGGACAGTTTGTTGTTACAAAGCTTCGTACCTAAACAATTTTTTCTTTAATTAAAATGGTTTAATTTTCAGCTTGTAAGTATTAGATTATATTAATTTTAAATGACATTAGTATTTTCGTACTTTAGCTTGTCAAATAAAGATGAACTACTAGATTAGATCAAAGATTGCTTGGTCTGCATCAATACATATTTTATTACGTAAACAAACTGTGTGCTTCCAATCCATATTATTATGACTTATCCTCAGTGAATGCTGATCATCCTCATTAATGTCGATAACAGCTTATACTGCTTTTCAATGTTTCAACAACCGTGTCCAATAAGCCTGTTATAACAGGACAAAAATGGGACATATAAATGAACAGTTAAAATCGTTACGGGTCGTCAGAAGCCCGAAAGTCTGACAACCAGTCTTACCGAGGGGTTTCGTATTACCCAGTAACTGGGTTGTGGTGGTCAGATAGGCCATCGCTCCATGTAAAATACTAGTACTCAGCTGCATCCGGTTAGACTGGAAGCCATACCAACATAGTTGGGAAAAGGCTCGGCAGATGATGACATTTCCAGTATAATCTGTCTTTTCATTGTACGAAAAGCTTAGGTACGCAATGGGAGGTAAGCTAAAACTGTAATTGTCTAGCTTGATATGTCGTTGTGTGTACTCGTTTCAAATGCAACTAGCGCTATTTCACGCAAAGCAGAAAACGCACCGTCGACGCTCTAACGAGGCGCGTTTTATGAAACACGCGTGTTAAAAATGCCAGGGTTTGGTTCCACCTGAGATGAGCGAGGATACGTAGCGAGGGATGTGTGTGAAACCAGCCAATAACATCACTTCATTTTTATAGCTTGAACTAAGTTAGCGTTGTAATTGGTTAGTTTTACACACATTCCTCGCTACGCATCCTCGCTTATCTCTGGTGGAAAACCAGTCATAGGCCTATTTCCTTCAAGTAGGCCAATGTTATTCAATTACCATCGATCAGCATTATATTGTGCAAAGCTTTGTAACACCCGTCAACACACAACAATCCCCTACAATATCGATTGGTTCGGGTGTTGCTTAACAATACATCTGCCGCGTCCCCTTCCCTGTCCCGTCCCTGACTAAAGGCTCACCACACCATAAAGGCGCGACGCGACGCGATTCTGGTAGTTTTTTTTTTTTGTTTATGGCATCTCGCAGTTCGACCTAAGAGGTTGTCGTCTTGCCTGTGGATGCCTCAATAAATTAAGGCCTCCAGCCAGTGCTTAAAAAACTTAAAAACTAAGCAACTACACGCTAAGGTCCGTTCAAGGGGTGCCCCTGTGGGGAACGGACCTCAGCTTAGTGCGACGCTGGGAGAAGAGACAGGCTGGATCGGATTTAAATCAATTTTGATATTTCCGATTCTGGTAGAACAATTTCGATGAAGTGTTATAGAAATTATTCTACTAGAGTCGCGCCGCGCCTGTCTGTAGGAGCCCTAAAGTGTTGTTACTGGACGATACCGCGTGATATTACCGGTAGTAAAGTAGTGTAGCTTTGAGCTTTTACGTTTCTATGTAAATTAATTGTACCAACTATGTATGTAATCTCTCTTAACAAATTCATTTCTGTTTTTTTTTCATATTTACAGTTTTATTGTTTACTTTCTCTCTATTTAGCACCCTAACGGGAACATGTCATACCTACAGCATTATACCGGTTTTTCTTTTAATCCAGAGCGTGCTTTATCTCATAGTTTACTAGCTCCCGGCCGTGACTTCGCCCGTGTGGTATGTCGATAAAAAGCCTATGTCCTTGCCCAAGGTTAAAAAAATCCCTATAGGTACCTACAAAATTTCATTAAAGTCGGTCTAGCAGTTTCGGAGATTAGTCGGAACAAACAGACAAAAACTTTTAACATTGTTTTTTTGTTATAAGTACAGTATATAGGTACTTTGATATGCCTTTAGTAAAAAGCTGTTACTTTGAAATTACAATCAGACACATTTATTTATTTGTATAGATGTAAAGATATATCCTCTTGCTTCCCATTTATCGTTTTAAAATAATTAAAGCTCAGTTACCTGACATAAATTTTGGTCCATATATCATCATGCCTGCCTTTTCCCAACTATGTTGGAGTCGGCTTCCAGTCTAACCGGATGCAGCTGAATACCAGTATTTTACATGGAGCGACTGTTTATCTGACCTCCACAACCCAGTTACTGGATAATACCCCTTGACTAAGACTGGAAAAAAAAATAAAGATAAAAATAAATTTTAGTCCATATATATAAACTTGCTAAAAATAGGATGTCAGTTAACTGAGCCCTCATTAAAAATAAAGTATAAATAGGTACGTGTTGTTTCCTCATTATAATAAACAACAAACACAGCAATCGGGGAGTAAATACCTCGAAATTCGCAAACAAAAGTCAGCTTAATATCGCGCACACCCATCAAACAAATTAAAGAAAATCCCCGAAATGGGGAACAATAGTAGGTATTTCCTAACATCACCAGTGCACAGTGTACAGTCACGAGCACTAATATGTCAACACTTGGCAACTTTAAATTGCGATTTTTTCACGAAATAACGAATGCAACGTTTAAATACGACACTTTACATAAACTTATGGGTTCGACACTACTATTATGTTCCTAATAATATAAAATTTCATTTAAAAATAAAGGAGAAACTCGCCTTTGAATAAAGTCAAAAATACATACTTATGCTCGTGACTGTACAGGTTATATTGAAATTTTCTTGCGATGTAAATCTCGCTTAATCTTTAATGTCAACTCACAGCTTCTGAGACGGGGAATTTAGGGTGTTCATGTGTTAGCAAGCGGAGCGATATTGGGATGACATTTTGTTAAACTAAAAAAAACAAAACGCGATCTTTTTTCACATTGAAACAAATTCACAAGTTTTTTGCACATCTTGCTTAACTTTTAAATGTAACCCATTATAGTTTTAAGTTATTTTATTCGTTTAAATATGGTAAATTATAAATTTATACCCTTAAAAGGAGGCCCCATTCACCATTGATGTACTTAATATAACTTGTTGATTCCAATAAAACCTTTTTTTATATTTTTTTAATCAGTAGAAGAGAAGGCAGTAGTCGTTTTTAGTAGTACTTACAAGTTTCTAAGATAATCAAATGGTTTTGCGATTTTGTTAATGTAAATAAGGTCCTTATTCGACTACTATGTGTGTATAAATATAAGGTAAGTACTTACTGGAAAAGGATTCCACGGACTGCTGCGGATTTTCTGTTTATCGTATAAATCATCACGACTTTCATTAGAACATTACTGACTAGAAATAAGCCTAGGAATCGAATTTCAACAGAAAAATAAAACAAGCATCAGTATTTTTCACCTTTTCATAAAAAAATATGCCTCAGTTTTTCCATTCCCAGAAGCACTTTACCCGCTCTTTGCCCCACTAAGTCCAACCCTCCGACTCCACAAGGGGTACAAACGACCCTGTGATCTGTGACGCGTATGATCCGCTCGGCTAATATTATTTAGAACCGAGCAGCAATTGTTTCCATGCGGTGGCCTCCGGCAGGACAGCTCTAACTTTTAATCAGTTAGCAAATATTTAGCTCGGTCGTGCATATTGAGGAGGCCTGTGCAATTGCATTAGGGGGTTAGGTTACACACCAGTGATCAACGGTCACGCTTCAATGGAGTGGTATGTCACATTGTAAAGGGTGGAATATTAAACATTGTTGGGAAATGGACTGGAAAATTTTGGATTTTTTATTGGATATGATTGGATTCTGCTTTTACCTTTGTGTTACGATAAAATGGAAGCGCTATAAAGCTTAGGTTAGTCCGGTTAAGGAATATAAGCTTGCTTTTAATAGGCTGTTGGCCGAGTCTGATTTGATTCAAACAAACCATAAAAGGGGACGTCGTTTGTAATTTCTTGGTTCGTTCGAGTAAGTACCAATTTCATGTTTTACCCATTTTTAGGGTTCCGTACCAAAATGGTAAAAACGGAACCCTTATGGTGAGACTAATTCTGTCTGTCTGTCTGTCACAGCTGGCTGGATATCTCAAGAACTAGATACTAATGCTATCAACTTGAAATTTGGAATTGCCCAACTATTTTGCAAATAAGAAAGAAAAAAAAAGTATTTTTTTTGCAATAGGGACTAAAAGGGGATCTGAAAAATTCGAAGGGAGGCTACTAGGGCATGTGGTGTATCATATGAAAGAGCGCAATTTGCACATTCTCAAACATTTTTTCTTTTTTTTTAAGCCGCCTAGTTTTCGACTTTTGATGATAAATGTAAAAAAAAATACCGTTCCTCACTCTTCTCCGAAGTTTGCAAAGAGAAAAATCTGAAATTATTCTATGTGATAGAAGTTTATATAAAGATTACAGGAAAAATAAAATGAAATCTCTAAATAAGTCACTTTTTCAGAAATCATAAAAAAAAGTTACATTAGTTCCACTATCGGTCAAGAGATGGCACTGACATAAATCTGCAATATTCTACACTGCAGTGCACGGTGTTAAGATTCTCTGACGAATGGCCTATATTCATAGCTCGCCGATGAAAATTTAAAACATATGATGGTACGGAACCCTCGGTGCGCGAGTCCGACTCGCTCTTGCCCGGTTTTTTTATATGTTCTCACTACTGGGACACAGGTCTAATCTCTTAGAGATAGAGTGGACTATAATCTACCACGCGGACCCAGTACAGGTTGGTAGATGTCACATATCTTCGTTTTTGGTTCTTGGAGATGTAGGTTTCCTCATGATGTTTTTCCTTCACCGCTTTGAGAGCAGTGGTGATAAAATAATTTACACAAAGTAAAGCAGTTAGGCGCTGCCTGGGTTTGAACCTACGACCTTCAACTCGTAAGTCGGGGTTACCACTGGACTACCACTGCTCCCTATCAACGTAACTACTGAGCAATTGTTTGTTATAACGGACTCCAAAAACCTGTTACAGTAACCACAAAAGAAATCAAAATTCCCAAGCTCTCTGTGACATGAAATTACGCATATCTATATAGGCTTCAACAGTGCACAAATCTCCCACAATCCAACATTCCTTTCACAGACAAGACGGTAGCGTACATTCTCAATTACAAGAAGATTTACTCGTACGTGTCTCATCGGACGCAAATGTACCATTACCAGGTACAATTGCGTACGCAAGTGATCGTCACGGTGGCGGCACGGTGGCGACGCTGCGTCCGTCACGGGACGCGTATTTGCGCAGTGTCGTGCCGTATTGCGGACGATTGGCGCACGTAGTTGATGTCATTACTCGGACATGTACGTGGGTGACGGGTACAGGTGCGGACAGAAGTGGAATTGGAGGGTTAAAAGCCCGTATGTTGTGGTGGATTTGATAATGGTTTCCTGGGATATTTTGAAGAAATTAGTTTGTGTGAAAAAATATTAATTCAATAAAAATATGTGGACTCGTTACAATTTTTTTTTAAATATATTTAATTACATATTAAAACTCAAATCTTTATGTCATTTGCAATAGGTGCAATATTAGTGTCAGTATGCAGATTCATCATAACAATTCAAGTTAAGGATTCTCTTGACGATTATACTCACGTTTTCCATTGACTTTCATGTAGTCCCTGTATTTTATGTACGAAAGATGATGAGACAATAGCCAATGGATCTCAAACCTCCTTTCATATATTTCTCTTTTTAATGTGACATGATACAAAACCTCCTTGCTACTCGATCAATCAGCTCAAAATCACGTTTTTAGTCGGACATGTTGCAATTTTTATAGCAGTAAAGTTTCAGAGAAATATGGGAACCACAATGTGTGTGTGGTTTGAGAACCACAATGTCCCATCATCGACTGAATTAGCGACGTAATTGGGCCTACCGCTGCGGACAACTACATAAATGTATATGCGTAGGTACATACTGGCTAATATTTGAAAAGGATATGAAATAGGAGATGCGAATTGAATTTACCATAAGTGAACTCAAAAATGACATCATTTGATTGAAATTACGCCTTCGGATGTCGACATGTTTGGCTGATGGAGAGACGATGGTATACGTTATGTGATTGGTAATCATACATTGACTTTATTGATTGATTTGAATTATATCTGCTACTGCAATAAATTATATCAATGTAGTGAGTACATTCAGTGATTTAGAAAGTTCATTCATTCTTACTGGTTACTGCTAGCCTGCATCATCCCACTTCTGGGAAAAAGGCCTCTCCCCATGACTTCCAGCTCTATCGATCCAGGGCTAAAGTGGACCACTGGTCGTTTGTTTTGTCCAACTCATCCCGCTATCTTCTACGGAGTCTGCGCTGCGACGCCTTCTAGCTGTGTGAGGGCTCCACATGGTGGTTATTTCTGCGTTCTTTATACTCTTATCAACTAAAATATATATCATGTCAATTTTTCTTTACTGACAAAAACAGACGTATCTTAAGTAACATAGCTACAGTCTATCTCAAATATTTTTTACAATTTCAATCTAAAATTTTCCCAGTGTGATCACAAAACCGAAAACAATCTAAGAACAATCGCTAAAATTACATATAGGTGCGCAATCATGACAGGAATGCCGCAAAAGACGAGCCTTATAAAGAAGCAGATAACCCTTCGCCGCTCGCTGGCTTAAATTGACACAAAGTTCGTTCACGACTAGCTAAAATTGACACTGACAACCGCGAGCCTATTCAACACAAAACCAAAAAGGAAAAATCATCCATATAGCGCCATCTTTATCCTACCCATAATAAGGGAAAGGGAAGAAAAAATCGTGCGCTGCAATCTCGACGGGTAGTACGACAGTATTCAATTCAATTTCGAAATCATGATACAATCGAGTACTTACACGCTACCAATATGAGAGGCGAAAATTGGCTGTACCCATGATAGTATGACCGAAGCTATACTTAGACGCGTGATACACTGGTGTTAAGGTTGGCAAGCATGCTATAGTACTTTCATCAAGACAGATTTTTTACTTTACTTATAGATAGTCCAGCATGGCTTTACTCTTACCAAATTCGGTTGACCTTGTATCAAAATCAAAAATCATTTTTTTCAATAAGGCTGAGAATGAGCACTTTTCGAACGTCAAAATTACATTAGACAGTCTCTTAAACGCAAGCTCTTCACCACTCCCTAGTGCTCTAGCTGGCAAGAAAAAAACTCCCCAGCAGCACAAGTGTCTGTTAAGATAACAAAACTCAATTCTATACAATAAGTTATTAACAAAAGAAAGAAACACGAATATTACATTAAATTATTTGCCATAAGTCAGCTAGCATGGCCTGTATTTTTCTTGGATCACTATTTAATTTTTACATTACCAGTTATATCTACAACATTCCCATCACCTCTAACGCTTTATATTATATTGTCTATATGAATAACAGTATCCAGACAATCAACTTCTGCACTTACCTTAGCAAAATTAATATAGCCAAAACCAGACTGGACGCCAACCACCCAACATTTGCCCAAAACTTATCCAACCTTACCACCAGTATTTCACTTCCCAGTCCACACCCAGAGCCTAGCTCGTGAAACGATATTGCCATATCATCAGCACCCAGTTATTTGCTCTCCAATCGTGTGAGAAAAACGTTACACAGCTATCGAACCTACAATTTGTTTCGACGGAATGTCAAATGTTGAGAAACTATTCTCGTTAAGTACGTGATCTTTTTTTTATGCGCGTGACCATCGTTGTGTGATTACTGTGGGGTCTACGTGCTTATTTGTTGACATTAGAATGTGTGGAGCTGTTTGGTTATGGTGTTATAATTTAAGTTGTAGCTTATATATCATTTTTCCTCTTATCAATAGTGTCTGATTTGTGATGAAAGTTGTCTTTCTTTACATTATAATTATTTTAGATTCACAGAATTTTCATCCAGAATCTCTTTCTCTTCCAACTACAGTCACCATTTCTATTGTACTTTTTTTGTAGAAAAAACTTTACTGCGAATGTGGGTGTACTGTACACCTCTGCCTAACTCTTTGAGGATTACAGGCATGATGTTATGTTTACTTTTTTTGTTACTTACTTCAGTTTTTACATTCTTCGTCACACTGTATTCAAGCAAAATTATTATAATTGTTTTTCCGTGTCGTTTTTACAACGCTTTTTCCAAAGTAATGGATTATCCTTTGATCGTATCAGTACTCATTAGATTTCAACTTGGTTGACCTATAAACTTGTACCTACTTTTAATTTTATTATTTTAATAAACTATTGGCCAATATTCAAATCATAACCTTTGACTAAGGAATAGAATGTCGTTATATCAAGCATTATCTTGTCATTATCAGTATCTAACACACTTGCTAACAAGGAGTCATCGCACATGACCGCTTTTGAAACATTTTGACGCCCGTCACTTTGAAGAAGCGCCTTATCAGACCACCTTCGCATCACAAGGGTTATACGTTTCATTACCAAAGGAAAATAGTCCCTACCCCTTACAAATTAAAGTTCTACTGAGGTGAATGAATAAGTTGGCAGTGCGGTCGTCTTTTACAAAAGTCATGACGGACAGTTGCTTGACGAATTCCTTTATGCTATATGTGATATTCAAACATGTATCTAGGACTGTATGCTCATTACTATAAGGTTGATATTTGAGAAGCATATAGGCGGATGTATTCAGATGTTAATTTCGCCTAAATATAATAGTCATGAAGATGTCAGGCGCGTAGTATCGAGTGACACCCGGTAAGATATTTAAATATATCGTGCTGAGAACAAATTTCACTGCTCTTGAGTAGCGTTTGACGGGCGGGTCGCGTCATGCGTCAGGCGTCAGGGAAGACACTGACGGTTTTTGACGCTGACGCTTAGTGTATGACGTGTACCCAGCCGTGTTACCTGGGATTCTTTCAGTTGATGTGACGTGGAACTGAGTTCAGACGTTTCGTGTGGCTTTTTTGAAACTACATTTCACATTCGACCTTTAAATACATCAGAAAATGCCTTCCTCTTTTATTTGTTCCGGTGGCGCCAACTTCAACTTCAAAGTTTGTTTTATAATCAATATTGATTTATATTTTCAAACCTTCATACAAGGTAACAAGTAAGACAAAAACATCAACAGTGTTATTAGGGCTATTCTCATGGACACAGGAACACATATATATTCCGGCTAGTTTTCCGTATTCTTAAGACCTAAAAAGACTCAAATTGTAAATAAGAACAATACATGATGCCCTTTCTTCAAATAACCTACCGGTATAATGTAAACGCAGATTGGAAAAAAGTCCTTCTTGTAAGAACTCTTAAAAAACCGGGCAAGAGCGAGTCGGACTCGCGAACCGAGGGTTCCGTACCCTCATGTTTTTAAATTTTCACCGGCGAGCTACTTACTAGATCTCGTTCAAACCAATTTTCGGTGGAAGTTTACATGCTATGTATATGATATATTTTTTTTAGTTTTATCATTCTCTTATTTTAGAAGTAAGAGGGGGGGGGACGACGACACACTTTACCACTTTGGAAGTGTCTCTCACGCAAACTATTCAGTTTAGAAAAAAATGGTATTAGAAACCTCAATATCATTTTTGAAGACCTATCCATAGATATCCCACACGTATGGGTTTGATGAAAAAAAAATTGAGTTTTAGTTCTAAGTATGGGGAACCCCCAAAAATTGTTTTCTTTCTATTTTTGTGTGAAAATCTTAATGCGGTTCACAGAATACATCTACTTACCAAGTTTCAACAGTACAGTTCTTAAAGTTTCGGAAAAACTGACAGACAGACATGACGAATCCATATGGTTTCCGTTTTTTGCCATTTGGCTACGGAACCCTAAAAATGCCGTCTTATTCGCTAAGGCCCACCGTGCAGACATCCATGACTTTCAATCACCATCATTAGATACTAGACGACCATGTCGTTTGAGCAAACAAAATATAAAACTAAACAAGCTGGCATTGCACGTCCCAAACAGTCATTAAAGAGATTGTCCAATCGAAAATTACCGACACATCGCCGGCGATAACTACGTGACTTATCCTCCTTCATATTTAGTTGTAAAGGTGAGGTGATGCTGGGAAGCTAAGCGAGGAATGAGCAGGAGATGAGTGAGGTTATAAGAGTGTTAAAGGAAAGAAAGGTGATACGGAAAATGAACGAGGTTACTGTTGCTAGTAAGAATGAGACTTCCAATTGATCGTTGCTAAGTGGATCAGTTAGGTATTGCAATACAAAACTAGTGTTACTATATTGTAAGACACACCCAGTGAATTATATAATTAATATATTATTATTTTAATCCAGTCAAATTAAGATACTCCATAGACAACTTTAGACGAGATAAAAAAATTGGCTACTAAAAATACGTCAATTTACGCCAGGCGCTGACTAATTTGACAGGACTAAATTAATATTTACCTATCTTCTGTCCTTGTCTTAATGAAATAGAAAGAAAAAGATGCCTGAACTTAAATTTAGTTTAGTTTGTGAACAACAGAATCGGCGCCAATAACTAACGATTGTCATTTGTCTGAAATAAATTAATTGAATTTAATTAAGTCCGCTTTTGTACCTTTTTTGTGTTCGAAAAGTTGAAAGAAATAAAGAACATTGTCAGTAAACCGAGATTTAAAGTTGATAATAAGTCTGATATCGCCAACCCGTCTTGAGCAAGCGTGGTGATCAATGCTCCTGCTTTTTCTTAATGTAAAGAGGCCTTTGTCCTGCAGTGGCAAAATTATACGTATTTTTATATATAACTAGCTGTACCCCGCGGTTTCACCCGCGTAAATGTCGATCCCGTGGGAATATCAGGATAAAAAGTAGCCTATATGTTAATCCAGGGTGTCAGCTACATCGATACAAAATTTATCAAAATTGGTCTAGCCGTTTGAGCGTGAAGAAGTAACAAACATATAAACACACACACGCTCACAAACTTACGCCTTTACAATATTAGTGTGATCTATTAGAAAACCTCGTCAAGCATAACTATAAACTTATCATTATAGCCTCTACCTTATTTTCTGTGTAGTAATATAATCAGACACTAGTAATGGTCAGTTTGAACAAGAAAATTGATGTGAAATTGTCGTAGACACAGGTCCAAGTACACTGTTATGTTGATGATTGTTGATCTTGACTGTACGTGATAGGTTTCATATTATAGATTTTCAACGCTAAAGGGGTGGCGTTGGAGATAGTTTCATTGATTTATTTGAAAAGGATAAAAGAAACAGTGTAATAAAAATACATCGCAATTTTCGAGCATTAGAATTGAGCCTTATGAGCTCAACTGTCACTAATGAAACACAATTACTTTTCTTATTGTTCCAGAACTTAATAAGCTTGCCTAATAGGAAACTTTTTATAATATCTACCTAGGATGGGATGCATGAAGAAGCCTCCTCGTGTAGCCACGCAGTTTGTACCGCCAGTTACTCAAATGAACCGATCACGCGGCGCATCCTGGACAGTCACACCCAACACCTTATTTGACTTGCCCATTCTTTCCTTGCGGTGGTAGGGCTAACGCCTGCCTGGTTTGCAACTACCCTCCCACCGGAGTCCGGCGTCAAGCAGCCTGCTGTGTTTCGTCGATGCGTGGGAGTTCCAGTGCCTTAGACATCTTCTGGGCATGCTCGTTCCATCATAGACCACATCCATCGCTTTCCATCAGGCGTGATTAAGGTCTAGAGCGGGTCCATTCAGCAATAAAATAAAAATCAATAAAAAATCCTACCTGGCACATCTACCTACCAGGGAAGCATGGCATAAAGGGAGGGATAGGTACTCAGCAGTGGGTGGAACAGGTTGCCAATGATGATGACATAACTATAAAACATTTTCAGACAGGTAAAGTAACGAACCGGTATTCATTTAGCAATTGCAAATACCAAAAGCATGAGATAAGAAACTTTCAAAAAACTTTTTCAAACTGAAGAAAGCTAATAAAAATCTGCAACCATAACAAAAGTCTCTATAAATCCTGTCACTCAGTTCTTCCAATTAAAGTCACAGTCTAAAAAAACATAGCAACAAGCGAGGAACACGTCTCTTGGTGACCTTTCACCCTTCAGGACCAGTTCTGATGATGAATGGCGTCCGTCTAATGAGCCATCAGCGAGACCAGCCGGGATGTCGTGACATCGATTTGCACGCTGTCTTGCGTATGCGCGTGTACTGTCATGCACAAAAGTGTTTTATATATTTTTTTATTGAGAAACAATTTTCTCTTATTAGGTAGCTAAATGGAAAATGGTATTCAGCTGCATCCGCTTAGACTGTAAGCCGATCCCAACATTGTTGGGAAAAGGCTAGATACCCAATAATGATGATCAAGTAAATGGGAAAGAAGCTGAAGAATATTTTTTGGTAATATTATTTTAAGTAGGTAACTAAAACTTTAACAAAATTATATTTTATTGACTTCGCAGCTAAAGATATGGAACGCGATAGTTGTCGTAAAAGATGGCTCTGGCATCCTTCGCCTTGATAATGAAAAAACCTGTACGAAACATTGTAACATTATTTGATTACTTATACTAAACACAATATTAGTCGATGATGCAAAACGTAATTACTGTCATAAAATTGATTGCGCCGGCGACGTTGCTCGCCCAATATTTATTCAGCATACTTTATTACTTCTAGTTAGAATTCCTATTTAATGCAGGATACTTACTTTATACATAAACTTGTTAGAACCGTGACATTTTGTCCGCCATTTTGCTTGAGAACCTGTCGATGTCTTTACTAAGTAGTTATTACTTTTTAATACTTGCTTTTTTTTACTTTATCGATTCAGGACATCTTTATTTTATTTTATTTTTTGCTGTTTCAGTTGGGAGGCGTGGCGATAGCTAGAGAGCTGGCGTTTTATTTTTTAAATTGACAGTCATGACCGTAGTACAGACGCCAGTACATCAAGCTACCCGAAACTGTCCAATTTTCCCAATCAACTTTGAACCTTAAGCTTTAGCAATAAAGTTGAAAATCTATTAATGAAATTTGACAGATTGTAGTAGGTTGATGTGCTGGCGTCTGTACTTTTATGACCGATAATACCGACCGAAGATCAGATGATTAGAGAGCGGCAATTGAATGTGTCGTTTTTGATCCATCGATTTCTATTTTATGATCAAAACGAAGATGATTTATTTTCGGATCCGTTTTATTAATAATACCTTTCAATCATTTGAATTTTAACTAAATGAACGGCGGCGTAAAACACTCACAGTAGCAATGGCTTTCGTTTTGACAGTTCAACAACATTCATTGCGTTATTTACGTTGTTGAGCAGGTTTTTTTTGAACATAGAAGCAATGAATTAGCAATAATAATAATAATATATTTTTTTATATTTTTAAATGTTGTAATATTTTCTATATCCTAATATTTAAAAATATAATTTATATGTACCTATATAATGAAATAAAGGATATAATAATTTATTTATTTCAGACATAATACTAGTTCATATTTTCAACTCATACAATTAAAATTACTTATCAAAAATATTAAATTCAAAACAGATAAAAACCCAAAATAAAATTGTAAGTAATTAAATTTTAATATTGAACAACTCATAAAAAAAAATTGTAACAATATCCTTCAAAATTATTCAGATTGTGACTAATAGTGTGTTACGCAGTTAGTTATACTAACGAGATTAACGTTTTTTTTTCATAGGAAACCATTTTTTTTTGTTTCAATAAACCTGTTGTTTATTGAAACAAAAAAAAATTGTAAAGCTGGTTCACACGGTATTGACAATTTAACTGTCAATATTTAATTTATTAATTGCATGCTGTACAATCGCGTACAACATACTTTTATTGCGTGTTTATAAACGTTTTTATTGATTAATTTGCATGTTTATCGAATTAATCATATCAGGTTGCGGTCTGTCCTCCATTTTTTATTATCGTCTTCACGCTATGTCTTTATAGCGTAAGTAGAAAGGATGGAACGATATAAGAATAATAATTTTATTTTCTAGTTTGCCTTTCTTAAGTTTGGTCCAGATACATAATTATCATAAGCTGCTCTTATTTCAGAGTTGATCTACTGAGTTACTTTTTTATATCTTATGACGCAGATTTAAAATAAAAATTTAATATAATGTTTTATGTGTAAACCTATAATCTTACCTACATAATATTATGATGTTAACATTTTAAGACCCTCTGAGCAACAATGTTGATATTTGTTTTTTAATACAGTTGCTCAAAAAGTGGTGTATTGCAGGGACGTATAGCGTTCGGGATGTGGGCTATTACATACTAGTGCTTTTTTTTGCCTTTCCCGAACTCGTGCGTGTCTCTTTCCCAACTGTCAAAATAATTTCTATTAAAAAGAAAAACCAACCATGAAGTTTTTACTAAAGAGTTTTTGTGATTCATACAAATACGTATATTTCTAAAAAGAAGCTACTAATTTATTTCAATATCAGATTTAATGATTTAATTGAATGAGTTAGGTTAGGTTTCATTCATTTCATCTCATTAAATTTAATTTTCATTTCATATTAATAAAAAAAATATAGGTACTGAAGACTAAGCTGTATGGATAGTTCCCTTTGCCTACTAAAATGGGTGAAGAAAAAAAAACTCTGCTTATATTCTACGGTTGGCGCCATTTTCCAGAAATTTTCTTTGCGAGTTTAGTTGTTTGTTGCACAAAATGAGTAATGTCGACCCTATTTTTTTTTAATTAACACCACCGGAACTCAGTATAATTGCACAAAATGCTTCGGAGAACATTTTACCGGAAAAGTCATAAAGTCGTTACATATCCACATACGACTAATTTTTTGCGTGAAGAAGAGAAAAAAGCAATATTGTGTTTTTATTATTTTATTAAATTGCTTCATTTTTTCGCAACTGTATTAAAAATAGTCGTTCAGTACACCTGCGGAACCGTCATTGCAACTTGTTCCGACTGTCAACACTCGCCTTCGGCTGCGCCTCGAC
The DNA here is from genome assembly GCA_963082905.1 of Oligia fasciuncula. Lineage (NCBI taxonomy): Eukaryota > Metazoa > Arthropoda > Insecta > Lepidoptera > Noctuidae > Oligia > Oligia fasciuncula. Next base: position 7,094,934 of record OY720401.1, read on the forward strand.
TCGGGTAGACATTTGTCGGAACTCTTTGCAATGACAGCCTTTCCGCACTTGTAATGAAATATACTATATTAAATTATTATTATTTAGCCCTAGTTTTCAAAGTTGTACGGTCTAACTGTTTTTCGAACAAATGTCTATCAAATTACTACTACGAAACCAGGGAAATATGATTCCATTTATCACATTAAGAAATTTTAAAAGAGACTGCGACCTCTGCGTTTGTTTCGGCGTTTCTTCTCAGAATAGTCAGGTAGGAAACGATGATCTCATCTAGTTTAAAAAAATATGATTGACGTGTAAAAGTGTTTCAAGTACAAACCTACTTACAGAAAAAAAAAAATTAAAGGCAACTAAAATACAATAAATAAATGAAAGAAAGAAAATACATTTATTTAGCACAGACTAAAAGACACACAATACACCAGGTAGTCAGATAATAGTCGTACATACATCAGATAAAAACAGAAAATATAAAATAAAAAGGGTAAAATAAAAAGTCCGATGTAAGTAAATTAGCAGGAATGTGTGCCTCACGGCTGCGCCAAAAAGGTCCAGTTCAGCAAAAATGCCAGACAACTAGTGCCTGACGCTGGTTTTCAACTGGACCTGATGTGTGAGGTGACGGATGTAAACTAGTTTTATACTGCAACGTGTGTATGCATAATTAGAACAATAAATAAAAATAAATTTGTGATAAATGCTTATGAGTTTATTTCACTGGTTTAGTTTTATTATGAAAGTTCGGCGTTTGAACCGAATTTCGGCCGAATGACGAATTGCAAATGTGAAACGAACATCGGCCCATCCCTACTTTCTCTGATATCTGTCAAAGTGTAATTATCTATTCAATAAGTGATATACAGAATGTATGTAGGTACAAGGTTTGTTCTCGAATAGCTTTATTAATTTGAACTACGCACGCACTTAGATCTTTTGAATCAAATACTACCTACTACTACTTTGGGTATGAATTCTGCAAAGTCTAGACTAGAGAAAATACCAAGAGAAGTTCTCTTGATATTTTTGTCTGTTAACATTTTTTAACAGTATCTAAATGATCTTTCAAAACTAGCACCACTACGAGTAGAGTAAGGAGCGAGGAAATATTGACGAGCATTTGTGCAGCGTCGTAGCTGCGCTTCTTTCCTAGCATGATGAAATATATATGAAAATGTTGATGTAAAAGTGACTATAAGACTAGAAGCTTTCAGCGGGATCGTCCGAAAGGGTTACCGCTAACCCGGAACATAAAGGGCTGAGGAAGGAACAAGGGTGGGTTTTAGTCAGTTACAGTCTAACAGATTCCGCTCCACCCAGAGCGGGAGGGGACATTTGATGATTTCCCATCAAGAAAAAAAAAAGACTAGATGATTGGTCTACGCCTTGCCTGCGTACTCTAAAGTCCAGCCAGCAGTTTGTATTTTTAATTAGCTTGTCAAGTTGACGCGAGTAAAAGTGAACTGTTTGTTGAACGTTCGTTTAGTACATTGTTGGACTGTCACGCTGTTGTAATGGTTAATCTGTTAATTATATTCAAAGCTTTATATTGTCAAGTTAAGCTCTTAATAAAAATGTCTGAGACATGATCAGTTACAATATAAATCTTTGGATCAATATGTATTAAGAAATGAAGTTTTTTTTTTGTAGAAAGTACAGTTGATCACAAATGTACCTATCTATTTAAATGTGTGGCGTTAAAAAACATTTGTAATTGACTCTACTTTCGCAAATAAACTTGAGTAATTTATTTTATGAGAAACTGCTTCAATAATAATTTCTATTACTAGGTAAAATTCTTAATCACAGTAGCTATCTTGATCTTCTTCGTAGCGTGTCGATGGCAATGTAAACAGACTCGGTCCAGAATTTGCCTACATGTTTGGCGCCATCACTAGAGTCCACACATCCCTGCTTATCACCGAGTTCTGTCACCTAAAGTGCGGTAACGCAGTGTTTACTGCTCCCGATGTAAGCATACTATCCACCAAGTGGTATCTTGATGATGACACACGAGTTACTGCAATGCATCTTTAGAATATTTGCAAATACAAAGACACGATCAAATTAAACACTTACAAGGAAAGCTTTTGTTTCCTTAATTCTTGTTCATTAGAAGTCTAACCACAAGATACATCTACCATTTAAATACCAACGTCCACACCTCAAAACATTAACCACAAACAAACACACGACATTTGGCAGCCAATTTTTCTAACAAAATCCAAAGTTGATTATAATTACATACTCGAGAAGCGACACTTTGACCTCTCGTTCATCTTCGTCATAGTATTATTATCACGTATAGTTGTGCCTTACGGTGATTTTTAATCTGTCGTGTCCCAGACTAATCATCGGGTTTGTGTATGTAGTACAGACGCCAGCACATCAAGTTACTACAATCTGTCAGATTTCTTTAATAGATTTTCGACTTTATTGCTAAAACATAAGGTTCAAGGTTGATTGGGAAAATCTGACAGTTTCGGGTAGGTTGACCTGCTGGCGTCCGTACATGACACATAGTTATGTGCTTATTTTGGTCTTTATGTACACGTTAAGGTGAATGGGTAGTGGTAGACCGCGAAATTCAAATCTTCTTACGTTTTTTGCAATTTGCAGGTCAGTGTCAGGTTGTATTTTGATCAAAATATGATTCGCGATAATAACAGGTACATATTTAGAGAATTATAATTATTAGAATCATTAATACATCTTTCTAAGTTAATACCATAAGAACCAATCTTTTATGGTAAAGTGTTATTGTCGCGAATCATATTTTCCGATCCCGTGGGAATATGGGGATAAAAAGTATATAGCCTATATGTTAATCCAGGGTGTCAGCTACCTCCATACCAAATTTTATCAAAATTGGTCCAGCCGTTTGAGCGTGAAGAAGTAACAAACATAAAAACACACACACACCCTCACACACTCACAAACTTTCGCCTTTATATTAATAGTGTGATTATAGAGGTATGAGGAACAGGGTGTAAAGTTCACTCATACTCTATAGAAAAGGGAGGATCCTCCGACCAGACGGGTGTTATGTCTGGCGGGCAACTGCCCAATGATTCATGTCGGGCCGTTGTATGTTAATTGCGCGGTAAACTCTGCCTGCGCGATGTAGGATTTGCGTGACGTAGTATGATTAAAGCAGTTTAAAATCCTGCCTAACTTGCGTAGACATGTATGTATGCTGACCGGAAGTCACGACAATCGGCACATAAGTACCTCTAAAGCATGCACAAGCAACTCGCACTTTCAACAATTCCAACTGCTGTAGGTAGACTGTCCAGCAATGAATGCGTTCTTCTTCAAAGGTCTCAAATGCATAGAGAGCATCAACGCCAAAGAATCGCAGGTGACCAAAGGTCAACCACCAACTCAAGCCCACCGCAATCAGCAAATACACTTTCTTATCAAACATGGTCATCTGCTAAAGTCGTGTAGACATTAATGGAGTCGGTGTAAACAACAATATTAGTTTTATGTAAGCCGTCACCTATTTGCCCAACATTGATGACATTTTGATGGGGACTGGGCTTATTTTACATTTATTATAGCGCAGCGGGTTGTTGGTACTTGTTTGTTCGCAGATTTATGAAACTGGATGTGGCAAAACTGAGAGGAGAACAGGGGGGCCTAAAGCCACTTTGGCAAAATCATAAAAGGATAACATTATGAATCATAATATGGCGAAGACAGTCCGTGTTTTTTTTTCCGCTGCACTACGTAGGTATAATCAAAGAGATTGGGATTGGATTGATTGGTATTATAGCACAGATAAAAAAAATTGCTGCAAAATCCTTCACCAATGGGATTTTATATGACAAACTTACCTAACAGTTTAATTGTCCATTATGATTCATAATGTTATCCTTTTATGATTCTACCAAAGTGGCCTTTTGAGGCCCCCAGAACTGTGGGAACCACCTTGCTTTTCTCTTAGACAGCTCTTTCGCAGGCACTTCATTTTGCCCCAGAAACAGTGCAGGTTTAATCAGACAAGACGAATTTCATCACACCTTGGCATTGGCACCTAAGTATGTTAAATACCCTAAGTCTATAACGCTACTGGACAGTCAGCGGCATATCCAACCTTACTGAATTAGCTTTACTTTCCGCCACAGCACTCGAGTTAATAGTGTCGAAAAGAGGGCAGAAAATCGAACAAGATTGAATGGCTTTGCAACTGTTTCTCTATCATCATCTGCCTAGCCTTTTCCTAGCCTGGTCGACTTCCAATCAAACCAGATGCAGCTGAATACCAGTCTTTTAGATTGAGCGACTGTTTATCTGACTTCTATAACCCAGTTACTGGGTCTACCTTGCAACTGTCTCTTTATTTATAATACAGTAGTCTTTGCTTGGCGATCAGTTCTGTAGTAAAACACTAGCTGCGCCCCGCGGTTTTACCCGCGTAAATGTCGATCCCGTGGGAATATCGGGATAATAAGTAGCCTAAATATTAATCCAGGGTATCAGCTACCTTCATACCAATTTTTTGCAAAATTGGTCCAGCCGTTTGAGCGTGAAGAAGTTACAAACATATAAACACACCCCCACACCCCACACCCCCTCACACACACACACACACACTCACAAACTTTCGCCTTTATAATATTAGTGTGATAATAAATGATAAGCAAAACCCATCCAGTAACATCTACATCGGAACCTTCAAACTCAATAATAAACAGGCAAAAAAGTCACGCGTCCATTGCGCCTCCGATGGTACCGATAATTTTTCAACACACCGTCTACTTATTACGATCATAGGTAGAGCATTAACTAACGCGCAGTCTTTTCAATCGTGCTCCATTCGTTACAACCAAAAAGTAACCTTATATCACTCGAAATGTAGTGCAAAATCGCCTAAGTTGAAGATACGATTACATTACCACGGCTCAATCAAAATTGGACTTTGGCTGTTGGATGGTTAGGTTGGTTTTTGCTTGAGATGGACAGAGAAATGATGGTAGTATTTCAGCTACACATCGGTCAAAGAATCGTGACCGGCCCGTCCCCGGCACCTGACGTCCACCAGTGTCGGTTAATGTAACTTCACCGGAGTACAAAACAGCATTTCAAAGATACTGTTTTAAATACCAGTGTTGTTATCCGATCGTTTAATAGTTGACCAAGAATTGTTGGTTATTATGGGTAATCGGGGGATTTTAATAATGCTTTACATGTACGAAGTGCTCAATCTATGCAATCGAACTACACCTGAAAACTTACTCAACATAATGAAAAAATACAGTGAGTAAAGTTTTCTTCTTTCTTACAAATATAGAAAAAATCCAAAAGTAATTTCAATTTACAGTATCTGACTAATGTTTTCTCCACTACAACACTTCAAATCTTTGACTAAATAAAATAAAACAAATAATTAAAATAAAAGGTTATTATTAACAATTTAATAACAGCGGCACAGGTCGATGCTACGCTTGCCGCGGTTGGTCTGTGGATGGGTGACCATCTTTACATACCGAGACTCCTCCATGCCTCGGAAAGCACGTTAAGCCGTTGGTCCCGGGCTGTCATTCGTGGATATTTGACAGTCGTTACGGGTAGTCAGAAGCCCGAAAGTCAGTCAAGTCAGATAGGAAGTCGCTCCATGTAAAAATACTGATATTCAGCTTCATCCGGTTAGACTGGAAGCCGACCCCAACATAGTTGGGAAAAGGCTAGGCAGATGATGATTATGAACAATTTAGATATCACTTGACAAAAGACACGGAGTTACCTGCAAAAGTAAAATATTGTGGCGCGGCTATCAACGCCCCTCACAAAATATATGAAGATATCTATTTGTTCCAGACTATGAATGAATATAATAACCACAAAGATCTGTGTGTCGTCAGAGTAAACTTCAATAGCGTCACCTAATCTTTGTTCTTTAAACATACTCACGTAGACGATAAACCGAACCCAATAGGGATATAAAAAATCCTGACACTCTCTGTTATTTATTGCGTATTCTATTATATGCTACTGATCTAAAATAATATCCAATTTAAAAAAAAATAAAAAGGAATAATAATAATAAAATAAAACATAATTTATGATACATAAAAAAAAAATTACAAAAAAAATCTAATATAGGTATCTGTTTATTTCAATAACTGATTACAATGATACCTACACATATTTATCTTATAGGTAATAATTTCTTGATACAAATGAATCAGACATTTGTAGCCGAAGTAAGCGAAAGCCTGTATTTCGGCTAATCAGCGCCAAAAACCCTCAAATAAGAAGCACTTAAAAATAGCTACCAAGTAGAGATATTAACGTTTTGTAGATAAAATAAAACTGACGATAATTAACATAATAATTCAATACAGTAAAATATATAATTCATTACACAAGGATCAAATGTTGACGATTTCAGTTTAGTGCCGGTGAAATTTAATAATTATTATAGCTACTAATACTCATGATGTCTTTGGGAAAAACGTCATTTACTTCGCTCCTCTTATTTCTTTATATGACTATAGGTCTCCAGTGTTAGGGCCCTGGGTCCTATGCCCTGTTCTTATTATTTCTTTCGCATATCTTGTTTTTGCCTTGTCCGTCTTGAACCACCCATTATAAAACGATCATATAGTCCTGTTCCATACTATATAGCTCTTTTTTAGCATGTCCCACTGCTGAGCAGAGGCCTGCCCCAAGTCCTTCCAGGAACTCTTTTCCCGTGCCACCTCATCTCATTGCCACTTCATCTCGCCACCGCTTCCTGGGCCGGCCTCGGCGGCGCCGTCCATCTTCAGGCACCCTTTGTGTGGAAACTTTTGCCTAGCGGTCATCCTGCATGCGGCTGATGTGACCCGCCCAATCCCAGTATAGCTCTTAAACACTTCCTCAATGTAAACATTTCTACAATATTCTAACGCTCTTTTGGAGAAACATCGACGTAACTGCTATTTTATTTATTTTATTTTTACTTATTCTTTGTTTTTGCTAACGTAAATACGTTTCTAAGTGCTGTCATATTAAACTCATTTTTGGGAAAAAATACATTTACGTTGATGTTTCTCCAAATTAGCGATATAATAATCGAATCGATCCCACTCATCAGACGCCAAAACCAATCAAAGCTTCCGTAGACAAAAAAACACTTGAATAAATATCAAATCCTGCTGCTCATATAACTGTACATTGGCTGTTAATTTTTCTACACTGTGATTAATATAAATTCTTGGATTACTTGCGATGAGCGACAGGTCACGAAGACCAGTGGCTTGCTGACGTAAGCTTTCGAAATGAGGATCTGACTTCATCTGCCTTGGCCTAAAGTACCTATATGTGCTGGTTTTAATTTCCGTTTCTATAATTGATAGTTAATTCATGGATCTTGTGTGAGAAATTCATGAGAACGTTTTTATGGCTGTAATCATTATTTTGGCGCCAGTTGATTAGCCACGACGATTTCGGAGCGATACTTTTTTGTTTGCCATTTTATCCTAATTAGCAACTTCGCGCATCATTTCATCTTGTCTTTATCTACACAAAATATAAATGATACTATTATAATTAGTGACCCGCCCCTGCTTTGCACAGTTTTTACGACTTGACAAAAAATCGAATTTCTGTATTATTATGTAGTCTAATATACACATACACCCTAACAAATAAACCTTGTACATGATGGTGAAAACCACATCAAAAACTCTGCTAGTATTGAAGAACAACGCGGTTACACATACACGAAAAACATCTTTAATTTAGAATATGTACAGCAAAGCATAACCAGCCTATAAGGTTCCCACTGCTGGGACACAGGCCTCCTCTCTCTGAGAGGACCGTAATTCCACCACAAGGGTTCGAGCCTACGACCGTGGTACGCGGCCATTACCACTGCTCCAATATGTACAAATATAGATTAAACATATATATTTATACAGTGCAGACGCCAGCACATCAAGCTACCCGAATCTGCCAAATTTTCCCAATCAACTTTGAACCTTATGCTATAGCGATAAAGTTGAAAATCTATTAAACAAATTTGACAGATTGTAGTAGCTCGATGTGATAAATGTGTACAATATGATCAGACGCGGACAGGGAACCGTTTCTAGGTTTTCTATCAGCCTCAATCTTTTCAACCAATTTTACACAGAACAACAAGCATACACCTACTTACTTATTTGCCTAATGATACATGTCAACCATCACCGATACTTCACCACACCATAATTACCATCCACCATACTTTTCCCATACAGAGTGATCACAGACAACACACATAGTTCACATCGTCGTGACCACGCCATGACAGCTACTTTTTATGCCCATCTCGTCTTTTTGCGGAATTGCTCTCTTTGTCTACTTTTATTTACGTGCTCGAAGCGGCTCTGTATTCGCAGGGTAGGGAGTTAGTAGATGCGAGAGTAGGTAGAATACTGTCTCTATTATTTCTGGAAATAATGAGCTTTTGTTTGAAAGGACCATTTTGTTTCATATCACAATAATCTATGGACCATTTTTGTCACATTATGAATTTTTTTTTCTACTTAGCGTGTTGATGGCAATCTTAATGAACTCGGCCCAGAATTCGGCGACGTGTTTGGCGCCATCACTAGCGTTTATCAGTTCCTGTAACATGCAGCTGACAGGACATGCAGGACATGATAGGTACTAAGTCTCCCATCGTTCGTGGAACAGCACCACAGTTACTGAATTGCTCTCCACCTGAATAGTTATTTATTTAAGTTGGGTGTGCAAAAGAAGAAGGAAAAATGTAGCTGAAGAAACCAATTGGCGTACCTAGGAAGTGGAGAGCAAGCTAAGAATTTTTTCATCAGGAGTTTTTTCATTATGCTAGCGTCACACGATAACAAAAAAAAGAAGAATGTGGATTGAGCAGATAGAATGATAGAAACCAATTAAAAATAGGGCCATGTGGTTTGTATGGTCTATGGTCACAGGTCGCACAAAATCCAATTCGCATACTTGGCTCTTTTGGTGCTTCCCCAATTCATACTGGCTTAATGGCTGGCTTACTTTGAATATTTTCTCATTGTTTTTTACTTAATAATTTGCAAGTCAAAGGCCCATCACATCTGCACCACTCTTTCCCACTTGTCGCTATCCAGGAATGCCATGGGAACGGGTAGCCCCGTCGTACATGACACGAAATTATTGAGCCCGTACAAGTCACTATTACCCCATTACACTGGACGTCTGTGTTTAGCCGTAATGTTCGGAGGTACTGCGTGTCGCGGAAAAATAAAGGGTCTCGGTGAATTAGGTGGGTGTTTGAATTGTCTGCAGTAAGTGTCTGGATATTTGTAACTGAAATTATTGAGTAAGCTATTCAGTTAACATAACCTGAAAATAGAAAAAAATAATATTGTCATAAAATCATGTAGCCAGCAACTTTTTGCAAATTATGCATATTAAAAAAAAAAAACTGCTGTCTTGAAAAGTACGTACGTTTTTTTTCTAAATTTAGTTTTGGTGATCCAAAATCATCTAACCTACCTCAGTTTTTGTTATTTTTTTTAAATCGATCTAACAAAGAATATTTACAGTTTCTAGAAACTGTGACACTACAAAAGTTTAAAGAATAAACAGGGCATTTAATTATTAATGTTAAGGAGTGACACATGTCATGTAACAATTTAAATAAATATTAAATGCCAGACCCAACATCTTACGTTATTCTAGTAATCTGATATAACAGTGCATCAATCAGATAGTGAGGAAGTGCAGCCCGAGTGGCACAGTCGAAGGGACAGCCACGTGAAAGTGATTAGCTGCACAGTGCTGCGTTGTCAAGACAAGGAGCCCTTGTGTAGGGGGAGAGTGGGGCTATTAGGTATGCAGTCGCTTTTCAACGCATTTTAATTTCTTGGAGTTTAGTGTTCCTATGCAACAAAAACTTCAAAGGTAATTTGTAAATAAAGTAATTTTATAAATTAGCTCCTTCGATAAAGACTGGTCTCATATAGCTCTGGATAGAGAGAACTGGAAGAAATGTAAGGAGGACTTTGCTCTGCAGTAGAAAAATCTATGCAACGGTAATATTTATAATTTGACAGCTAAGTTTCTCAGAAAACTATATGACAGATGACTAAACAAAAACGTTTAACAATTATTTCTAAAGTAATAACGTAACGTTCTATATATAATTTCAGTCTTTTTCTATTACTTTACAAGTCCTTGAAGTTTCTTGTCCGTTCTTCTCCATAGAGATTTACGTTTTCCAACTTGCCGACTCTTTGATAATTCAAAAGTGCCTGTAAATGGTTTAATTGAAATAAATGCTTTGCTATTCTCGATATTTTGTTATGGCACATTCAATTCGTTGTACAAACTTTCCTCGCACATCTTCCAACCCCACTCTCCTCTCGGCGGCGGCAATGTCGCGTGCTATCAAGTTTCACCCACTACAACGGCACCTCTGTCCAGGGTTACACCACAGACAAACGGACAAACAAACAAAAAAACACGCAGTATTAGCGGCACTTTGCGATGCAATTCCGGCCATTCGCGCTAATTACCTCTTCAAAAAACCACCCTATATTGATCTCTGTATCTTTTATAGTATACAAGGAAGCTTCTAATTTGAGAGATCAGGTTATGTTGGTAGGAGGTTAGTGCCAAATTTCTTGAAGTGTTCGGTAATTGTAAGACAATGCGGGGTCATAAACGCTTGACGTGGTCTTGTGAAGGTGTGAAGGGATACAATGAGGTCATGCAGTTCGTTTAGCGGGTCTCTGTCTAATTACAAAGTGAAACTGTGTTTTTTAACTCCTTGTGTACTAAATTTTGTTTCCTAATTTGGGCAGTTTGGAACGTATGGATAAGTGGTGCTGTCAATAATGAGTCGTAGCGAAAAAAAGAGCAAGAAGGCATGACAATATAACTCTGGTCCTTACTTACAAAAATGTACCTTCTTTATAATATATCTCCCGGAAGAAAATTTCAGTAATGATTGCCAAATCCTTTACAATTTAAGAACATATCAATTATCGTAGCCGCAAAAGGACCAAATTAACAATTTCACCAGAAAATCACAAAGCATAAAAACAAAATTTCGATGATATTTGCGATAACAACCAAATATTACAGCAAATATAATAACCTAACCAAAACAGGAAGCCCTCGTTGTACAAACACTCGATCCAGTTTACAATCCGAATATAATCGGCGAGTGCATTCGATTATCCATTTACAAATAATTCTCCGAATTTTTCCGAACACCACTCGAAACTTCGAACTTCGGGCAAAAAAAAACGGGCTACTCTAACTAAGCGTGAAATATGGAGAAAAAATTACGCAAGTGAACAACTGCCCTTATTGAATGCATCATAAAAATATGATTGACATGTTTCTTAATATGACATCTTTCGGGCGGTGATATTTTTTTGTCGCATATGTGTACCGGGAATTATGGACTACTTTATACGACAAACTGTAATTAAACTGTCGAGGAATCTTCAACTTTATGGGATTAACTTTAAAGTTGAAATAGGAGGGGTGGTGTACCAAAATAAGGGTCTAACATTTTGCGAACGACATTAGAAAGGAGATATTAAGTGCTCGGTAATCCAATTACATGTTCTTTGTCAATTTTAGGATGTGTATTATATTTCTATAGAGAGGCATGTTATCCTTCTTCTATTTGTAGTTATGTACAAAAGGATATCTATTGAAGGTTTTGTCCTTTTGTCAGTTATTCTGTAGTTCGTAATGACGCGGTTGAAAGACACCGCTTTTTCTTATTTTTTTTTTCTAATATTTCATAACTACGTTGTACAATTTTAATGTTAAGCTAATCTTCGTCAATATTTTCCAGAGCCCCTTATTAAACGTTGCATAGTAAAAGGACCAAATCCGTATTGAAGGACCAACTTTTTTGTTAGAGAAATTGTAGTATTTTTAATAATATACCGTCCAAAGGTCCACCTAGTAGGTACAGTATTTTTATCTCACGAAATGTCGCGCGCTTTACTTATGGTTACTAAGTGTGCAAACACGCTTTGAATGTGATTTTAAGCGCAGGAGCTCTCGGTAGGTACCGTCCGAAACAATGGCGAAGTCGGAAGTGTGTGTGTGTGTGTGTATTACGTGCTGACGCTACTAGTCTTCACGCGATCATTCACAGCTTTTTTTTATATTTGATTACCACAAGTAAAAAAAAAAATATATTAAGTCAATGGATAAGGTCATATAGTTGAGAAAGACAACTTAAACACTAACCCTTCTATTTATAAACGTTGCCTAAAGTTAAGAGACGCTTAAACGTCTAAAATGTATGGTTAAACCAACGACGATATAACCCTTTGGGTTAAACAGTCGCAACCTATTACAACCTACTTACGCCCCATAACTCATAAGGACAAGTTTGAAAGCTAAATAATATGACTGGAAGAAGCTAAAATGAAATAAGATCATAAGAAAAATAAGATACCAGAAATAGTAAAACACTTATAACTTTAAGGAACGTTTACAATAAAACCCCTTACCTACCCGTAGCTTAGTTATATACGGAATTATAAACAAAATCACAAATTCAAACCAAAACAGACAACCTTTCACTGCACATACATCACAATTGTCAACAAATATTATCACATAAATTATCACTAATTCCTTGAAATCGGTCCATTTATTACAATTTGCGACGATAGACCGACCGGAATACGTCATTGTATGACATGTCGGGCTTATTGTCTCTCTAGGTTAGTCAGATGAGTGCATAGGGTTATCAACAGTACGTGTCATTAAAGACATTTTGATACGTCCTTCGTTCTTACCCATCGTGTGATATTTGCCGGCAACGACACCAGAGAGAAAATCAGTCAAGAAAATTGTAACACATCCATACGCAATGGAAATAAGGCGAGTATTCGAATGTGTTTTATTTTCAGAAGTGTAGGGGTCAAGTTAGCAATAACAGCTCATACAATTAAAGTCCAATAGATGTACCGATAAGAGTCACAATACACTTGAGGATGTCATAAGATTATAATAACTTTTGAATGCCCAAGGCGTAATTATACCTTATGAAATTTGGAGGACCCAGAACAAATAAAATATAAATTAAATTGATGGAGAGTTGTGATAAACGAGGCGTTAAATTCAAAGAATATACAGTACGAAGACGTGATTAATTCTGGCTTAGATAGCTTCGCTTGCAAGAAATATATATCGTGCATTTTTATGGAAGAAGCTACGATCTTCGCAGGCTGGTAGAAGCTGTATGAGAGTGGCCGAAGATTGAGTGAAATGGCATGAAATTGGACTGGCCTATAACACGCCATATTAATTTGGAAGAAGTGAGTATAAAAATGTAACAAGACTTTTTTATTCAGATATAGATAGGTTTGTCAAAAAGAATAAATTAAGTTCTTTCCTTACCTTCAGCCAATGTCACACTGTCAAATTACAATTGTCACAATGTCAATTTTCGTCTCCTGTGCCAATCTTGTATATTATAATATATATCATAACTTTTTTAAATGAAAATGATATTAGATTGTACTTAATTGCTACTAACATCTGTAGATCTTCCACAAAGTGCAAAGTTGACGGCCCGCTTCTGCGCTGCCGTCTGAACGTGACACTGACAGAATAGTCGACATTTTTCTGACTGACCGACTTCTTGACAATTCAAAAGTAAATGGTTTAATTGAAATAAATGCTTTGAGTTTGAGTTTGAGATCGGCTCAATTGCCAAAAGAAAAAAAATTGTTATTTCGTGAATTTGACAATAACAGAATTTTATTTTTTGCATTCATATTAAGATAGAACATTATTAATACGAAATGTTGATGTTACTTGTGCTTGGAAACAAAAATAATGCAACGTTTAATTGAAATGATATCTAGACAGAAGACAATTTATTACCATATTAACATACGAGTATTTGCATATTATGATAGATAAGAGACGTCTGAGGAGTTAACTTGATAGATTACATCATAAGCAGCTGTTTTCTAGAATTATGATCTGTTCTTTAATCTAAGAAATGAGTGATTTAAAAACTGAAGCTTTTAATTCCAGCTTTCTGTAAATAAAATGCTCCTAAATATTTAAGAAGGTAGCTTCTTAAAATATTATGTAATCACATTGTTGTGAAATAATGTAACTAATGGCTAGGTTTATAAAGCAATAGCCTAAATTCCTGAACACTTCTCCTAAACGTAAAGTTCTCATTTCATTATAGTAGAATTTTGTGTAAATACTTCACACCGGTTTAAATTCAGATAGCGGGAAAATAAGCCCCCATAATCACCGTAAAACTTACGCCATATCCTCAAAAGCCTAATTTAATTTTCAAACTGTCATATAGCACTAACATAATAATTAGCTAATTGGTCACACAGTATTTTACGACTGAGAAACGTTAAAACAAAATTATAATTAGTCATAAATCCGAGCGTGGAGACCATCGATCGATTCTCGATTCTCGATTCCCGATTCGCTCACACGATTATATCGATTTATTTTCTTGTGTGCGTGTATGTGGGCTTGTCTGTCTGTGTGCGCGTATAGGAACAACAGATTTATTGTTAATGGTGTCCCGAACATAATTAAAATGGTTGATGTTTTGCCCGGCTCGCTTGGCCGACGTCCTTCGGTCGAAATGTAGAGTAGATCGGGTGTAGAGATGAGCTCTTAGGTTAAGGTTGATATAGATATTTTTGTTTTTATTAGGAGGAGAATCCGAAAAATCGAAAATTTTAAGGATGATGCCCAATGAGTTCCTCTCTATTTTTACATTATATACTTGTACTTATTATACGTATATATTTTAGTGTTAGATTGTATATTGTATTAAGATTTATACAAATAAAACATGAAGCTTTTAAAAGGAAAAGCATGTTTAAAAAAATCATAAAACGGAATGTTGAAAGGTAAACGGTAGGTTGTGTAAATAAAATACCTACTTACTAATTTTTTACTAAGTACCTACTATTCACTCACCGAGAGACGTATGAGAGATAAATATACCTGTCTACGGTTTTACGATATTGAAGTTGACTACCTACCTAAATGGCAGGTAAAAATTTGTGCTTTTACTAAGGATATGACTTACTTTACTGTTACTATTAGCTTGCATCATCCCATTGCTGGGCAAAGGCCACTCCCCATGACTTTCGATCCAGAGCTAAAGTGGACCACTGATCGTTTGTTTTATCCAGCTCGTCCCGCCATCTTCTACGGGGTCTGCCGCGACACCTTCTGGCTCTGTCAGGGCTCCATGTAGTGGTTATTTTCTCTTGACTTACTTTTATACAAAAAGATCAAGTAGGCTACTCGTAGATTCTTTGAACGACGAACGTTAAATAAATCTGAGATATAAATCTAAGATTAATAATAAACAAATTATTTGTCATTAAAAAATAATATTCATGATGCCTCTAAAGTTCATTACTCTGTCCCGCCTATAGTGTTATAGATAATGGTGAGAGATACCCCGTGCTATACAGCTTGTGGCGCCATCTGTGTACTACAGACCATTGTTTGATCGTCACCTGCAATGATACTGATTGTTAAGATACGATACGTAACGCCACAATATAATCTTAGTGCTCTCACGAGAAAAATCTGTATAAAAGGATTCAATACTAAAAGACCACAAAAAAAAAAGGAACTCAATGATAATTAGGGCCTACCTAGATTAGTTAGATGAGTAAGGAGGGGCCCGTGGCTAAATAATAACAGCCGCACAGGTCGATCGATCAGGCTAAGCTACGCTTGCCGCGGTTGGTATGTGGATGGGTGACCATCTTTACATGCCGTGACCCCTCCGTGCCTCGGAAAGCACGTTAAGCCGTTGGTCCCGGCTGTCATTCGTGGATCTTTGACAGTCGTTACGGGTAGTCAGAAACCCGAAAGTCTGATAACCAGTCTTACCAAGGGGTATCGTATTACCCAGTAACTGGGTTGTGCAGGTCAGATAGGCAGTCGCTCCATGTAAAATACTGGTATTCAGCTGCATCCGGTTAGACTGGAAGCCGACCCCAACATAGTTGGGAAAAGGCTAGGCAGGTGATGATTAGTTAGATAAGTAAGAAGCCAGCCCTAACAACCTAAAGAAAAATATAGAAAGATAACTGCAGTAATTCATGAAAGAAACTCTAACCTTAAGCTAAACTTAAAATGTAATTATGCCTACATATGAGTGTGACAGTTATCTAATCAGTTTGGTTGCGAAGATGAAAGAGAACAGATAGCAGGTTGTTCTGTATAAAATACTAATAGAACAGCTGCAACTATGACTAGATACTAAACGGCAATTGAAAGGCAATCTGACCTCAGTTTAAAGAAGAGGACGAAAGGAAAACAATGATCATAGAGACTACAGGCTTAGGCTACTTAAAAACCAATTATATCATCAAGTGTCATTATAACAAGACAATTTGATGATAATCTTTCGTTTTACAGATCTTCTAATGGTTGGGAAACTCGACGATCATCATTAAAAATTACAATAATAGTGATTAATAAGGGACTACGTAATTGGATCGGACTTTCGATTGATTACAATATCTTAAAAATGTTACCGGTATATATTTATTGCCTCTGTCATAAATACAAAACATGCATCTCTTTGAAAAACCCAATCACTTAGTCAGACTTTTTGTCTCAACATTGTCCCAAAATCCGTCCTCATCTTACCTCACAAAACACCAATGTCAACTTCTCAGAACCCTTAATCACCAGATTCAAAAGGTGATTAATCAAAATCGCCATTAATTATTAGACGTGAGTATTTATACTGATTATTATGGGACGTCCGAAACGCTGTGTTGTCCCGCCCTGCTATTACAGTTCGGCCTTTCAGTATTACGGACGACGGACGGTCGCTGGTCGTATATTAGGACCGGAATATTACTGGTGCACATTACGCGTTTACAAAAGGTTTGGTGGGAACGCGTGTAACGAAACGAGATGAGATGTGCATGCGTTTAATTATGTAGGTAAGATAGTTATGAAGTTATGTACGTGCATATTTTTCGTTTGTCGTTTTCCGTGTAGTTTTTAATTAAAAAGAGCTGTTGACCGCATATTATAAGTATCAGTTTAAGTCTTCGTAAAGGATGTCTACATAAAGAAGCTCACGCTAACCTTATTAGATTGGTAGCCCTAAGCTATGTATAAACTATTTTCCCCTTGAGAAGGTCAGCCGGTAAAAGTGAAGTCGTGATAAGCCACTGAAATGAATCAGAACTAAGCACTAAACATTCAGCCCGACAAGATTAAGTCTAAACATTACACAATCGAATCAAAGAACCTTCATAAGTCATTAACGACAGAATATCAGTCAATCACTAATGATAGCACATGGCGTTACCACCCCGATTTAAAACACAATCGATATTACAAATCGTAACAATCAACATTTTTCAATCGAATGTTATCGTCGTACAATTAATAATTCGTAAAAAATCATTAAGGAGCAAAACAGGAGAACAAAAGTCGCGGTCCTTTGAGTCGTGTATAAAAAACGAGAGGAATAAAAAAGGGAAGGCGTCCCGCGGGGCCAGCGTCGGCGGTGCGTATACTAAACCAACACAGTATGTGTCGACACTGGTCCGTATGATATTGCCGCACGCATTATATGGATAGTGCTTTAGATGATGGAGTAATGTGAAACGGAGGATTTATTCAATTCAAAAGTAGAGAATAAAATATGGATCTCAAATAAGGGAGCTATTGCAGTTACATTTTCCTATAAGGAAGCAGCTACCAATAACAGTCTTTCAAATTCAGGATAGGATAGAAATGACATTAATTACAAACCTGCGAATATAAACAACATTGATACTTTACTTGTAGCTAATAATTATGTTGAAGGTATTCTAATAAACAAAATACTAATTTACAGAATCTATCAATAATCTTCAAAACACCTACAAATCTGAATCCCAATCCTTACAAAATTTGTCCTCACATAGTTTAATATTACTGCTCAATAAATAACAAATCTAATAGTATTCATTGAACTCTTCCAGCCGTTCGACACTCCACCACATTTTGCCGCCACCACCCGCTGGTCCTTAGGTCCTGGTGACAGGACACGACATGTTATAACGATCGCCGATGAGTAATGAAACTTAAATTGTATTTAATTGAACTTTTAATTTGTTCTTTGTAACGGACTTTGTGATCAGTATTTGTTTAAGCTGATTAAGAAACTTGAATATAGATCGATAAAATCACAAAAATATATATTTGCAGAAAGAGAAACAAATGATACACCTAACGGTTGAATCAAAATTAAATAAAAAAAAGAAAAGAAGGGAGAAATGCTATAATCATTTCTATTACATCAGGAACATTACACCTTGGTAATATTACTAAAATTATATAAAATTTTCATTGATATCTAACAAAAACAATGCCAGAATACAGCGACAATCCCCTTCGATTAACCATAATGAAAAAATAACCTGTCGTCATACCTTAAATGGATCCGTCACCGTAAATAAACGAGAACATTGGAGAGATCCCGCAAGGCTCTCATCTAAGCCCTGCGTGTCCTTACACAGCCCATAAAGCCGACTTCCCTATATTTATGCCCTTTTGTCACGACACCGTCCAATTGGATGTCCCGATAATTTACGCTAACGTGACGACATTAATACACAGCTAAGGGCACCGTGATATAGGGCCTTTTAATAATCCATTCAGAGCGCGTGCTGTGACAATATTTCCCGTGAACTTATAGCGTTTTGTCTCGTACTTATTTATGTCTTATCGTTAATTGAATGGCCTTTTTTGATGTATATTTTATTTCGGTAACGGTGTTTTAATTTTCGTCCTCGGTTTTATTTGGTGTCATGAATCAAAATTCAATTATGGGAGTGTATCCTGGGTCGGTGTTGGTGTTTAATTTTGCAGGCTGTGTTCTGCCACCGCTGCGGCGTGCGGCGTTGGCAGAAATGAAGTCACGAACGGGGAAGGTAGCCACAATAAAGTAGATAACACTTTCCTGATTTGAAACTCAATTGTGTGTGATTGTCCGAGGCTCAATTGTTGAAATTGCAAGGGTTACTGGAAGCCGCGAAGCTTGCGAAATAAGATGAAGTGGCTGCTGTTTTTTGTTTCAATGATTGAGCCATTCGGTCAGACCTTAGGTATCTACTCTATTAGTACCTACTCAGATTGATACCTTCGGTTTTATTTTTTCCGGTCTATAGTGTGTTATTGATGGCACTCATTAGTCATCCGTAAATAAGCCAATATTTTTATGAGTTGTCCAACAGCAAAAAAGCATGAAAAGGTTCAGTTTATCTTTATATCGCAATCTCGTATGGTAATTTTCGAGTAGGTATTCACATCAACATGATTAATTTCTTTGTCATTCATCTTCATATGCTTGACATGTAAAGGAACGTTTGTGATTTGGTAGAATTTACTGATGTTGTAGGTTGTATTGTTGGCATTTGTAGGTAAATCTCGGTATATACCTAGATATGTGTTGTTGACCTGAACTCCTTCAACAAGAACTGGTCCTTAGCAGCTTTGAACAGAGAGAAATGGAAAGAGAGTAGGGAGGCCTTTGCCCTGCAGTGGGACATCACAGGCTAATAATAATAATGTTTTAATAATATATGTTTTAAATACTTACTTTTTTATATTTTAAGAAATATTTAAAAATGTAATTAAATAAGTTAAATAAATAAATAAACGAATTAATAATAAGAATAATGTGTTGTCATTTATTCTTTCCCTCTTGGGTAAGTATAGATCTCTTCATTCCTTCTTCCCACATTAATTTAAAATTTTAAGAAAGGTACGGCACGGCTAAGCTGACTTCTGATTGTACGAAAAATCTATACATTGCGAGGTCAGCTAAAACTGGAAATACAGCTTGATGTGTAGCCGTGTATACTAATAAATTAGAGATACCTACTGTAATGCTATTCTATATATAAATCTCACCGTGAAAACTTAGCTGAAGTGAGCTTAAAGTGAGCAGACAATAGTGTCAATCGCTAGCATCAGGGGGAATGATAGCTCATTTGAAGCTCACTTCACCTAAGTTATCACGGTGATCTTTTTACAGAATAGCACTGCTGTTGTGGTTTTCCTCAATCCTTAAGAAATAAACTTTATTTAGGTAATTAAAAGCTCAAGTAAAGTATAACATAGTTTCCTTAGAGCCTTCTTAGTAAACGAAATTCGGATTAGTTCGGAAGCCTGTTGTATCATTATTATATTGCAATTTTACTCTGACTTCGTCAGTAAGCGGAGTTCACGCAGCTGAATGTTTGGGCGAAACAAATATTTGATCTTTTTACCATCGATACGCTAAGATTTATAGAAGATTGCAATAAAACACCACTTATAAAACAACAAAGCTATCAAACTACATCAATCAAGTACGTTACAGCAATCATAATTGCCTTCACACATATGACAGAGGAAGTGAAGAAATTCGTCTCAGTACTAGCGATAGCTAAAGTACCAACAATTGGCCTCGACGATAACATTCACAATTGAATTGAGGGCGAAACGACGTCAATTAAACACCGCTTCTGTTAATAACTGTTAATTAAGTTAAGAGCTTTTAACTGGTTTTGTGATAAAATAAAACGTGATGGATGATCGGTTGATACCTACGTGATATTACGGTGGAGGACTTTGAAGAATTGATTAAAGTTTTGGAGCTCTGTGGTTAAGTGACTCTATGCTCAGTTGTAGCAAACATGATTGATTTATGGTTGAGATCGACACTTTACTCATTTTTCCTAAAGAAGAAATTAATTTTAACTTATTAACTAGGGAGAATTCAATCTATCATTTATATTTCAAGTCATCCACCACATCATATAGCAAGTTCATCGAAATTGAAGATAAAGAAGACATTATTATAAAAATTTGAACTATTCGCACCTTTTTAAACTCCAATCCTGCGAGTTACCAATCTTAAGTGGTAGGTATTATCGCAGAAAAAAAGCGCAAATTACCAAACTAGAAACACAAAAGTTTCAATTTCATCAAATTCGGAAGGCATCATTCAAAGTCGAAGGGGAAACCTATTATTACTTAACAAAAGCATGACAAACGCACCAAAAACAGAACTAATGAAGTCGGAGTCGAATTTTATTTCGCCTGCACTAAACAATTCACATCGTAAATATTCGTCAGTCAAAACGATTAACAGACAAAAAACTGTCCCTTGAAAAAATGCAATTTACCAAATCCAATCAAAACTCATCCTTACACTTTTAAAAATAGAGGTTCTAACGGCAGCAGTGTTTAACTTTGCATTGCAAGGTCCTGCAGTCAAACTGTCATAAGACAAGTTCGGTCACTTTTGGGCGATTCGACTTTTTTTTCTAATTTTGTGTTTTTCTTTGGCGGCTCGTTTATTGGAACCAAATGACACGACAGGTGACGAGTTTTTTTTTTCTCGGGGGTGGATAGAAAAGAATTGTTATACATTTTATGGTGTGTCCCGTCCGTGTATCGGGCGATCTGAATTCGTAGGGCTAATTTGCTGGCTTTTGAGCACAGATGTCGCGATAAAGATGTCGGTGTTGTTTTAATTCGATTTTTTTTTGTGAAATAATTCCTGTTCATTATGTTTCATTACCTATGTGATAGAGTTCAAAACATGTGATAAATTTTGCAAGTACCAAAGCAAATGAAACAATAACAATAGTTATTTTTGAAGCTCTTGCTGCCAAATATAATAATAGGTACATAATTATGTACCTACCTACTTGTAGTTTCTATAAATTACTTGTTACAACAGATTCCTATAACTACCATGGCAGTATCATGGCATGGATACTGTTAAATCCACTAAGCAGACTTATTTATACAAGATCAGCAATAATTTTAGGTGAAAAATTAGCATTACAACAGACGCAATCGTTCCCGCCTAAAAGAAACAGGCCACAACCACAAAAACTATGTAAATAAAACAGCCATTAGACTGATTTAAACAAATGACACGCGATAATATGCGGCCATTAGCAAGCATCAGTCAAAATCCCGAAACAATAGTAATTGTTGTAATAAATAACGTCCCTGGGTTTTGTAAGCCACTTGTCTACGAACGAGCTATTAAAATTACATTACCAATAGGTAGGTACCGAGGAGAAAAAATGGTAAAAAAAAGAAAAATATGTTATGGATGTTTATTTATAAATGAACGGTAAAGTTAACACCAGCGATCAAGCGACGTCTACGATTACTATAATAAATAGTTACTATAATAATATGTAAAATGCTAATTTCCCATAAACGTAGGAGAAACCTACGTATTATTACAGGTCACAAGTTGAATCTACATGAACAGTTTTGCAAAAAAATGTATACCTACTTACATAATTCTTAAACCAGCATACCTACTAAAAATACATTCAAGATATTAATATACAACTGATACATTTAGCAAGAAGAGAGTCATTTTAAAAGTCATGTATCTTTTATCCTTAAGTTATCTAAAGTACTTTCAAACTCATTAGATGTGTACATTCATGAATTTTCAGACTACAATCCACATCTCAACCCAATGCCCTCTGAATCTGGACAGCTATACCTACCTACCTACCAAGAGAAACAATCATCTAAATATACTTCACCATTGCAACTCGTTTGTTTGTTTTACTGACCGTACATGTGTGGCACAAAACCGGTATGTTTGACGCACTTGTTACTAATGAGTGCCGTAGTATTGAAACAATCTCAGAAACTCATACACAACGTATGTTTTACAAGGATTCATTAATTTACGGCAATTTGATTAAAGTCTTTTAACACCTCCTTCAATATTGCTAAACAATTTCTGAACTCTTTATTCATGTAATTTTGGCAAAGGCACAGGGATCGGATATTTACGTCGCAAACGTGGCAAGTAGCGCAACCTATCGCCAAAATACAGGTAACAAAACAACAAGTCACAGAATCTTAAAAGAAACGGATTTTGGCTACAGAAATAAGGAAAACGGCAAATAGGTCCAATTACTAGACTAGCTGGCCAGCAATTAGAGGAGTAACTCTAAAATTTCCATTAAAAATATCATAAAAAAAAAAGAATATTTGTTTTATGGTCTCTGAATATAAATCAGATGTTGACGATGATGTTGAACCACTGACTACGACCATCAACTCTAAACTCACTAGGTACATTTAATTCGATACCAATTTAAACTTTCAATGTAAACACCATCATTTACCCAAACTATACCCATCTACTTTCTATCCACAAAGAACGCAACAGTAATCTTATAATCACAATCAGTAACGTTGCCGACAGCTTATCCCATACCCAATTTCACGCTACCAACTCCGTGTGGGTGGCCAGTGACATTTGCAAGCCAAAAAAAAAATACAAAAGGAGGTTTGTATCCAACCGATGATAATTCAACTCCTGTGGGCCACAATATGACAAACCGAGTATGTCACAATCTCATTGTCAGGATCCTATTCTGACCATTGTCTGGTGGCGCTACTGCTTTGTGCCAAAATTGGATGAGCTATTGTTGAAAAGTCATTTTTTTTTGCCTAAATATACAAGTGTCATCGGACAAGTGGCTTTGGAAAAGGATTCGAGTAATGACATTTGGATTTTTTATTTACGGCGCCTTTTAGAGGACTTTTGTAAAATTAGGGCGTCGCAGAATCTCGTTTAATCTAAAAGTGTTAATAATTAAAAAAGGACAAAACAACTAATCCAAATCCTGTTACAATTCAGAATGCCTTAATATCTGTCCTAAATCTCAATACAAGATACACAAAACACGTCATCAGTTAATTAAAATTCTGTGAAACATAAATGTTTTGTGTTAAGACAAGCATCATGTTTAACTTATTTTCATTAGTACCAAAGTTCCTGCGAACAAAAACAATTTGCCTGAAACAAACAGTCAACCGCAGGATACAATTTAGCAGCGGTAGCACAAGTGCGTACTGAAAAACCCACATATGCGCAAAAACGTCACATTACAAATCCGCAGTACGCCTCTGTTTGTGCTCATCCGGCTTTAAGTCCCTAAAAAGCGCTCGTGGTGACACCTCCCCGTCTTCCTCCCACCCCACTGCCTACAAGCTCCCATCCCGCTCGCACACCCGCGCCTCCGCTCCAAAAGCGACAAAACGCGACACACACTTTGCCCACCAGACGGCCGAAGCGACAGAGCACGCGCGCGCAATACTCGTCTCTACACAACTTAGTTTTAAAGCTAGCGCTCCGGATTGCGCGACACATTAGAGGACATTTACTCACCATCGCTAGAACATCCTAAACGCCAGCATACAGTTATCATCTTCAACTCTACGCTCACAGAGATAGGTGCCATATTCCTGTGTCATAGCTAAAGGTGGTGTAAAGACACAGTTTTCAAATGTCACGCAGTGTAGTCGTCTCTTTTCTCCGGAGTCCTGTCGCATCTGCCCGGCTCCTTTGGCATCCTTCAGCATGCATGTGTCCCCCCGCATATCTTTCATCCCGCTCTACGCCGCCTGAAGCCCAGTGTCCGGTCTCACAGACTGTTAGGCGGTTGTGTTAGCGTCGCTCTTTGTATATGTTCCACACGATATAATCACGAATATATTTGTGTCTTGTACGTACGTAGTACATGTATAGCGTGAAGGATTAGATGTGAAATTTACTGTGAAGTGACGCTCAGTGCCGTTTGATGTTTGTTTGTGTGGAAGACAGTCACCAGAAGCATTCATGATTCAGGTTAGTTTGCCAAATTTATGCACCTTCCGACGTTTACGACTGTCCAGAAATATTATTACCTACACTAACAAAAGCAACTAATGGTGGAAAATCGGAGTTCGTGGAACGGAAGCTTTTGTGAGCTGGTGTATCTTTTAGATTAAGCTTTTAATTTTTAAGCTCCATTTCTAATTTGACAAACCGCTACAGCTAGAATGACTTTTCGCGACTTAGAAAATTTTAACCCGATTACGCCTCATATTTTGACGCTACCCACTTGATTTTGCGTGATAGAAAAACCTGTACTTGCTTTATTGTTGGAAATAAAGCAAACAAGCGCCAACGGACAATAAATAAATAATCATCGAATCAGTCGATGGTGAAACATCAATCAGCGGCTATTATTTATTACCGCAAACCCATGCGTGGGCGTACAAAGTGGGCAATAGATAATTTAATTATAGATACGAATGTATTCATTAAGTATTGCGAAGGCTTGAGTTGTAATTAATTTTGAGGTCCCAATACTTTCGGCGGTACAATGGTTAAATGTAATGACCACTTCGTTTAAGAAGAGAGACTTTTCGAAAATGAGTTGTGAATATCACTTACCTCTGTATCAATACGCACTAAATTATAATTATTTTTATGAATAGTTATCGGTGATGTTACAAAAACAAAATTTCAGGTTGTGTCATTTTGTCTCTGTGATGTGATGTGACATCTTTAGCAATCTTATGAGATTCTTGTTTCACTGAGTTTTAATTTTTTTGTTTCAATTTTTGAATTGTGGCGGAGTAATATTTTATGTATGTTGAATTTTAAGTTTTTGTTAATATTTTGAACTATAAATAATTTACTTATTAGATGATATTATACATAAAACATTACATAAGCAATAACGTTTGGTCCAAGAAAAGTAATGCCTTTTATAAGTGTTGTTTTGAACTAAAATAAGAGAAAAAATTCATGAATAATTGTTTCTCACATCAGTGCAAACACATTATGAAGAAATGCATAATGCGATTCATATTTTTATGCATAATGAATAAATTAAACTTTCAAGGGAAGGATTCATTTACTTTTATATTTTTTGATTATGATGCGTTAAATGGACTCAGTGTTTTTTGCGGTTGCTTCTGCAGAAGTATCCCGCAGCCTATTGTAGAACTTATTTCAATTATCCCTTATTTATTCAAAAGCTCTACAATAGTTTTTGAGCTGAACTTCTGTACTCGTATCATTGTAGACTGAAAGCCAGCCCCATCATAGTCGGAAAATGAATTGCGAATGTAACTCCGAAAACGCTATTTTTAAAACAAGTAGGTAGTAGGTACTTCTGTATGTGGAAACACTTAATGGAAAAGCAGAACATGGACACGCAACGATATACCTAACTGAAGTACCCTACTCGTACCTACTCACCTACCTGTAATGCTTGTATTGTTAAATACTTATTACATGTATCGGCAAAATGTTGTTTATTAAAAGTATATAAGTCGAGTATACTCTCGCATGTTGCACCTTTAAATGACGCCTGGTATTAACATCAACAGACATTTTTTGATACAGAATTAATGGCCCACATGTAGGTACGTAGGTAAGGCAAACAAATCATTTGCTACTTTTTTTTTGTATTTATGGGATAGCCTCGAGTTTTACCACTACGCGTTTTATTATCGCTCATGGTGTAAAGCAATGACACCGCACACATTATAGATTAGTAATAGAGAGATTGGTATAGCGAGCAGTATTAAGCACTAGTAGGCATCTTTCTAACGCAGGCTTTGACGTAGCATAAACGCTACGTAGCGTAGGCGCTGTCGCGTAGGCGCTGCGATGCGTAGCGTAGAAACCGTAGCGAGGTATTGACGTAGCGTATACGTAGTGACAACGTTGCGTAGCGTCGACGCGACGGTGCGTAGCAGCTGTGTAGTTGTAGGATTACTAATTAAAAGATAACCGTTGTATATAACCACCAGTATGGCGCCAAGGGTCTTCAAAGGATGCGTTTTCTACCGGGAGCCAATGTCATTGATAAAAATGCAACGTCATGATATCCAGTCGTGGATAATTAAACTATGCGGCACCACAAAAGGTTATTTCAAACTACTCGTAATAACAAAAATGAGTGATTAATTAATTTTACTTTTAACGAGGCAGTTATATAAATGATGATATATTCTTATGTGATTTGTCTTATATTGTAGAACCAGAAATTGGTTATCCTTGTAATGTTAAGGCAAGTTTTAAGAGGCGCCACGGAATTGGCAAAAGGTGATAAAGGCATTCTTTGACTTTGGGGAGTGTATGTAGGTATAACTTTGATAACAGAATAAACAAAAACTTAACAAACAAGTTGATAAATATAAAGCTATGGAAATATATACATTTATGCAAATAAATACAATTGAAGTGTCTGTTTGTAATGTTAAAATATCAGCATTTTACTAAATGCATATGGAAGTACTTACCTACTGTATTAATGACAAGAAAACAATGAAAAAAAAACTGTCTGTCTGTTTCGACTAATCCGATTTTGACAGGATTTTCAATGGCAA
This sequence comes from Oligia fasciuncula, assembly GCA_963082905.1. Classification (NCBI taxonomy): domain Eukaryota; kingdom Metazoa; phylum Arthropoda; class Insecta; order Lepidoptera; family Noctuidae; genus Oligia; species Oligia fasciuncula. The sequence goes on from OY720401.1 coordinate 7,122,138, forward strand.
ATAGCTGATCCCATAGGAGTAACTTAAGCTACTTTTTTTTTGAAGAATTATGGTTCCGCGCAAAAAATTAAAACCCATGAAATTTCCAATATCCACGCGGTCCAATCCGTGGTCAGAACCTATTACTTTGACGTTACGAAGCTCGCGGTGTACCTATGTGCTTAAAGACACAGTATTCATACCCTATTGGATGTCTCTAGGTATTAAATACCCCTTTTTTTGAAGCAAATATTGGAGCAAAGTAGGACCATTTTACGGTATCCATTTTGACATAGCGGCTTAACGTCTGAATAGTCTATGATTATATTATCCTTTGGCCCCATTTTCCGTCACTAGCTTTAGGCTTCGTGTGGGAGGACAGATATTAAACTTTTCTCAGTTATGAGAAAAAAAAATCTTTGAATATTTTTAAGTAACATGATAATAGTCTATAATTTTATAAATGTTTTGCATAAAATATGAGTATTTAATACAATGACTCCATCTTTGTGTCCATGAAAAACATAGGTATTATGTTGAATTTTTAACACCTCTTGTAAATGACAAATTGGCGGGATCAAAATTCGAAGACATGTGACATTTACCAACCCGCACTGGGCCCGCGTGGTGGATTACGGCTCCGTGGTGGAAGCCTGTGTCCCAGCAGTAGGAACGTTATAGCGCGCGCACGCGTTTAGAGTTATGCTTATGCTAAGTAAATGGAATTTGAACCGTAGTCCTTAGAAAATCGACATAAGGCGAGTATTATATAGTGAGCGTATAGCGTGAGTGTATAGCGAGTGTAGTATAGTGTTTGGGATGCATGAAGCCTCCTCGTGTAGCGCAGTTTGTTCCGCCAGTTACTCAACTGAACCGTGCGCTCGGTGCATCCTGGACACCCAACCCCTTATTTGTCTGGCCAATTCATCCCTTGCGGAGGTAGGGCTAACGCCCGCCTGGTTTGCAACCACCCTCCCACCGGAGTCTGGCGTCAAGCAGCCTGCTGTGTTTCGTCGATGCGTAGGAGATCCAGTGCCATAGGCATCTTCTGGGTCCGCTCGTTCCATCATGGACCTCATCCATCGCTTTCTATAAGGCCTGATCGAGGTCAAGAGCGGACCCATTCAATAATAAAAGGGAAAAAAGGTCCCAATTGCATCAGCTCAAGAAAATTTTGTCTCGTTAATAAAAATACAATCTACAGGAAAGGAAGGGGAAATACTCAAAGGGCATCAAAATTGTCCGCATCGCTGTCAATAGAAAAGTACCCAAAAGGCTGGCAGCATTGCCACGTTGTATGGCGATGCTGATCCTCTGGCCAAAAAATAGGCCAGTCCTGTGGTCACGTGAAGAGTCTACCCACCGCTTGGCGATGTGTCGAAAAACTAAATGGGCACTCGGACTCCATGGCCCTATTGTTTTAACCCCAAACGGCACGAACATATAATTTCCAAAAATATTTGAGTATTTATTAGTACATACGCTCTTTGAGATTTTCCGCACCTGCAGCAACCGCCTCAACACAGCCCACCGTGTTTGGAAGATGGAATGGCGCTTAAGTGTTGATATACGTTGCATCCCACACCAAAGGCCTACCTACCTTCCAAGAATGTAATACTTATTGTCAATAGAAAATAGATTTCTTCAAGATTGATCACTGAACAGATAAGTTTGTGCCAGTACCTACCTACATGTCATGTCCAACACTTCATAAAAAGCCTCTTTCATACAAAAATGTCCACATATTTATTATTTAACACCACCCTGTAGGCCCATAAGTAATTGTAGGGTACCTGTAATGGCGGAAAATGCGTCGCCGTGCAGGATGCGTAAACGTCGCGAGCGTGACGCCATTAGAGTAAATGTTTTGCCGCCGTGAGGCGCGGGCGCAGCTGAAATGTAAAGAACGGCAGTGTTGCATATAATAATACTAGCTGCGCCCTGCGGTTTCACCCGAATAATACTCGATCCCGAGAGAATATCGGGATAAAAAATAGCCTAGGTATAGCCACCAGTAGCCTGTAGCTACCTCCATTACAAATTTTATCAAAATTGGACCAGCCGTTTGTGCATGAAGAAGTAACAAACATACAAAAGGTTAATTTCAGCATTAGACAATGCCAGACAGATGCTGCCTGAAGCTGGTTTTCTAATAGAATCATCATAATATAAAACTTACAATCATCACCCTCCTTACCAATTCTTATCTCAATTTATTTAGCCCCTAAATAAATCACGTCTTTTTCTTTCTCACATCCCAAAGCAGTAATCTGAGAATTCACTTTCTTCTTAGCAACATATCACACAATCCTCTCTGCCTCTCTTTTTGTTGCCACTAACATTCATACTCCACCTACTTACGTCCCATTCTTACAAAAACTAAAAAAATAAACTATAAAAATATTATTACAAACATTTATAAAAGGAAATATTACAAGTCTTTTCGTTTGAAAAACTTCACTCCACCTGAAGTACCCGCCATAGCACACCCGGTGCATATTCTGTCGGGATGCACTTGCGCCGCAAGCGTGACGCCATTAGTTCGTACTGCAGCCAAGCGCCGGAGGCAGCCGAGACTTGCCGAGAATAGCCGGAGATGTCAGCTCGTTTCGAAAAGCTTTTCTTTAATATCACATGCTTGAAATATATAATTTCTTATACGTCAACATTACCTTCCTGTCCTTATTGAAATTTATTTGGGGTCAGCCCAGCATGTCTTTTTGTCTATGCATCGCAATTAGCCGCCAATTCAGTAGTCACCCCATTTCTGGCTGTATCGTATTTCACACAATCCTTCCATCGTTTCTTCAGCTTCCTCTGCTCTTATAATATAACCTATTACTCCACCCACATCATGCGGAGGAATAGGTATGGAATAGGTATGTCATGGGGAAAGTTTTATGTATGAACTAGCTGCGCCCCGCGGTTTCACCTACGTAAATATCGATCCCATGGGAATATCGGGATAAAAAGCCTATATGTTAATCCAAGGTGTCAGCTACCTCCATACAAAATTTTATCCAAATTGGTCCAGACGTTTGAGCGTGAAGAAGTAACAAACATATAAACACACACACACTCACAAACTTTCGCCTTTATAATATTAGTGTGATGTGGATGGCACTGGATGGCTACAAGAGCAGAGGAAGACCAACGAAACGATGGATGGAGTGTGACGATACGCCACAAAAGAGGTGACTACTTAGATGACGGCTATTTGAGATTCATAGACAAAAAAGAAATGCTGGGGTAGTTCCATCTTCGAATCTGCTGCTTCAATATTTTTTACACCAACCTATTTATGGTTTAAAGTATCTAAGAGCGTTAACTCATACAAGCTTATCTTAACCATATTTATACGTCTACTATCCTATAAAATAAATAACAAACAAAATACCCAAGAATATCACAGTGCTAAGGCCAGTACAGATGTCGGATGCTCTTGCGCCGCGAGCATGATGCCATTAGTTCGTAGTGCCGCCGAGCGCCGGAGGCACCCGAGACTTGCCGAGAACAGCCGAAGCTGTCGGCTTCGACGCTAAGTATTATGAAATTGTGTGAGGATAGCTGAAGAATGGGCGAAATAAAACGTGTTTTTGAATAAGATGTCTGATTTAAGTATCTGGATACTTAGATAGGCAAGGGAAAGTCGCTAATCACGGATATAATACTACGCGTTATACTTTTCAAAAGTTAAATTAAAGTTAGGTCGTCACACTCTACATTCTATAACCGTCTATTGCCGTGGTATAGTGAAATCCTTAAACTCAAAAGCAAGTCCAAAATAAAAACCATCTAGTCAAATCTTCGTTAAAAACCGTTGTTTAATACAGCCAACGAGATATTTAGGCTCTATACTACATTTTGCCTGTTTGTCATTTACATTATAGATAGTAACGCAATATGGCAACCAATGCAACGCAAACGCAACGCAACGCACTATGGCAGTGTGGGAAGTCAGAAGAACTTAGTATTCTTAGACAGCATGACATATTAAATCCAATAGTCGATAGATACAATACTACCGGCGCGGCGGCGGCGACAGTGCTAAATAAATCATCATCTGCCTAGCCTTTTCCCAATACGATAATACGATACCCCTTGGTAAGACTGGTTGTCAGACTTTCGGGCTTCTGACGACCCGTAACGACTGTCAAAGATCCACGAATGACAGCCGGGACCAACGGCTTAACGTGCTTTCCGAGGCACGGAGGGGTCACGGTATGTAAATATAGTCACCCATCCACAGACCAACCGGGGCAAGCTTAGCTTAACCTGATCGATCGACCTGTGCGGCTGTTATTATTTAGCCACGGGCCCCTCGATATGTATATGTAAATATATGTAACAACATTTTTTTTTACCGTCGAATAATTTCTACGCTACGAAGTCTAGAACCATGTACTGAATATACCTAGGTTATAGTTCACGCGTCGATGGCCCTGCCTATACTGCGTTAGTTTAGGTAGTTAACTAAAGGTAAACAAAAAAAAACCACGTGATTCATGAGTTTAGCACCCATGAATCACGTGTTTTTTTTCTTTACCTTTTATTACAAATTATAAAATCCTTTTTATTTATTGAACAGCATAAATACCTACAAGCATAAATACCGAAATTTCACCAAAGCCTATTCACACGCACTTTTAACGAAGTTATTAATTATGATATAATTAGGCATTTTAAACGAAAACGTCAAAAGTTTCACATGATCCGACAATGTTTTGAGTTAATATAAACTAAACAAAAGAAACCGACTAAACGTAATAACTGTCACTTCAGTTGTCCAAAAAATTGTGCTCAAGCAGTTACATCTACGAAGAAGAGTTCAAGAATAAATGATAAAGTTTAATACAATAATAGAAAAGAAAGCTATCGTAAAAATCTAAAAAATAATTATTACGGTGTACAAGGACCGCTATCGGTAGCGGTAAAGCCTCCTCCAGCCGTTTCCTAGCTGTTCTGTCCCTAGCGATTCTGCTTCATGGGGGAAATTGCGTAACACACTATTAGCAATGGGTTTCATTTTGACTGGTCAACAACATTCATTGCGTTATTTACGCTATTGAGTCTTGACAATTCAAAAGTGCCTGTAAATGGTTTAATTGAAATAAATGGTTTGAGTTTTGAGTTTGAGTTTGAGCAATCCATTGCTTCATTTGTTCGAAAAATGGGTATTTTTCGAACATATGAAGCAATGGATTAGCAATATCCTTCAAAATGATTCAAATTGAAATTTATGGTGTGCGATATTGTCGCTCCATCTTGTGTGTGATGGCTACTGCAGTGCCACGAGTACTTAAGTCTGCGTTATAATTATAATTTAAACCAAAGACAACAAGTAGGTATCATTAACGTTTTGTAACTAAAAAGCCTTGATTGGCGGAAACTTTAATAATTCATTTTTGATCAAAGACTAATCCATGCTAGCTCTTTACCTATATTATATATTATTATGAATAGTTGATTAAATGACTATTCATACCTCCGGCGAGTACCTACTCGTTTGACACAAGAGCTATCAAAGTATTCGCTCTAATACATAGATACAAATATGTATTATAAATCTGTTTCTATGGTCCTTTAGATACATAATTAGATACACAAACTACAAAATTGATTTTTCAACAACCGCTAGTTGTCCAAGGCAGACGAAGCCGCGGGGTTGAGTGTAATATACTTAATATAATATTCCCGTCCACGGACGGACATTACCGCAAGGTGGATTATTGAAATAAATCGCGAGTGATCAGCAAAATGCATAGTTTGCGCGCCGGGCCATTACACTGATTGAGTTTCCCGGAGAGTCGGGAGAACATCCCATGGTTTGTTAGAAGAGTGGATTAAGGTAGGGTTTACTAAGAAGGGTTTTACATGAACAGGGGAAAGTATATCGAAAATTGTGTAAATTATAATTAATTTGGTAACTAACTGGTATTCGACGGCATGAGGTTAGTCTGAAAGCCGACCTCAACATAGTTGGGAAAAGGCTAGGCAGATGATGATGATAGGTACTTACTGCTGAAACTGCTACATCCATAGGTATATTAGGGAACAGTGTACCTCTTTCTTACATAAACATAGGTAAGAACACTTACGAGAAAACTTACGAGTAAGTAACAGAAAACTAAATGATATTCCTTAAACATAAATAATGTAGCATTTGGAACTTCCATTAGCCATAATTATTGTCACTGACCGACAACTTAAGAAAGGTGGCTGGGACGGACTGGATGTAGAAGGTGGAAGACAGGGTGTTGTAGACAAGCCTGGGGGAGGCCTGTGTCCAGCAGTGGACTGCGATATTCTGAGTTGGTTGTTGATTGTTTTAGCTTCCGCCCGCGACTTCGCCTGCGAGGTATGTCGATAAAAACTATCCTATGTCCTTCCCCGGGATGCAAACTATCTCTCTGCCAAATTTTATCGTAATCCGTTCAGTTGTTTAGGCGTGAAAGTTAACATACAGACAGTGAGACAGACAGAGTTACTTTCGAATTTATAATATTAGTATGGATTAGAAAACAACACCAAAACGGGCTACAAAAAGCATCCAAATCATCATACATTCGTCAAAAGTTACATACTTAGCTATGTATCTCTAAATTAATTTCCAAATTCGCACAACTGCGAGTGGCAAGTCGATGTCTCTCGTCATGTTTCACATTATGCCACGACGTGAATGCAATGCCCGTCAGATACACGAACTGACGGCTCGGATTTGATGTAAACTGTGAACGTAAATAATATGGCGGGCTGATAAAAAGCATGGGATTTATGGCTAAGTTTTGATCTTTTCATGAAGACTTTTGCAAAAATTGTTGACCTTTAAGTTTATATAGAAAGCGCAATACCTACGCGAAATTTATTATTAGGTATACTGAATAAGTAATAAATATGCACAAACTATTGAATACTAATGAATACCTTATTTAAGTTGCAAAAAAGTCATGTAAGAAAGAAAAATGAAAAGTTAAATAGCTTGAAGTGCTTTTTATAAACATAGATAATCTACACTAATATTAAAAATCTACACTAATATTATAAAGAGGAAAGATTTGTATTTTTGTGTGTATGTTTGTAATGAATAAACTCAAAAACTACTGTGCCGATTTAAAAAATTATTTCGCCATTAGAAAGCTACATTCACCCTGAGTAACATAGGCTATATTTATTGCTAGAAAAGATTAGGGATCCTTACTAAAACTTTAGTAACGTAACCCAAAGTGTAAAAAAATGCCATAAAACATCTTTCGTCGCATGCGCTGCGGAAACTATTGATGATAGAACAAAAGTATGTTCTACAATACTAAAAAACATATCAATAACTACAAAAAACTTCGCGATACTATATGACCAACTATTATCGTTATGTCACAATAACCACTTTTTACATTTTAAAAGTTGATAGAAATACCGACCAAAATTAGACTATGTTAGTCATACTTCTGTTTAAATCCCTATCCAAGTAAATCGTATTGTTTTCAAGACTGTCTCAATTCATGTATATTAATTTTTGAATTGTTCAAATTGGCTATTCCATTCAATAGATATTACGAATTTAATAAGGCATAGAAATATAAAAAATAAACACATCTATGAAATAGGTCCCTACGCAGCGGACGTAATCGACATTGAATTTTTTTTTTGACTATTTTATTTGCAATTTTTTTTCAAGTTAAAAAGTTCTTCTCAAAACTAATTAAAAATTGTTTATTTACGCTTTACCGTTTATTTTTTATAGTACCTATTCAATCACTTTTTCAATAGTATTTATCAAAAGTTCTAAGTACCTATTCTTATTTTATCTGATTTAACAAAAAGTCAATAATATGTAATCCGGTTAAATTTTATATGGGTGTATACCTGAAATAAAATTATTTTATTTGATTTGATATGCCTAGGAAAAAAGGTCTCAACTATCTAAAAGTTGCTCCCAGGCGAGATTAGCAAAAATACGACGTATTGGAGAATCATCTTCTGAAAATTCAGAACGTCTCGCAAATCAGAGAGCGTATGCGTCGTAATCGCGGGCCACAGAATCTAGCGCCGAACGTTCACAACGCCTTGCTGAAAATAGTGAACGAATTTCACGAACACGTACAAGGGAATCTAGCGCCGAACGTTCGCAACGATTGTTCAAAATAGTGACAGAATGTCACGAGCACGTACAAGGGAATCTAGCGCCGAACGTTCGCTTCGTCTCTCAGCACAAAATGCCCGATCATCACAACTACACGAACGACAATCGAGTGCTGAACGCTCGCAGCGACTTGCAGAAAATAGAGCTAGAAACTCGCAAGCACGGGCAAACGAATCTAGCGCAGAATGTTCGCTTTGCCTTGCAGAACAAAATGCCAGATCATTCGAACTATACGAACGACAATCGAGTGCCGAACGCTCGCAGCGCCTCGCTGATAATAGAGTTAGGAACTCGCGAACGCGTGGCCGGGAAACCTAGCGCCGAACGCTCGCAGCGACTGCACAGAGAGAAATACAACAGTCGTTAACAACTAGGACGCGTAATAGAATTTTAGCTCATAGTAAATAGATCGGCATTCAGTTACGATCCACATATTGATTATGCTCATCAGAACAGCATCAAAAAATATAATTAAAAGGTAATCATCAATAAAATGATTGGTACCTACCTAAATCACAAAGTTCAGTATTCTTAGCATACCTCCAAAATTATATTTCCTAATATTATTATGTTGTATTAAATTGATTTTTACCTTCCTTAAATAAATTCATCCAACCTGGTACTACTAGCGCCATCTATTAAATATAAATAGAACTAACCTCCGCTACGAAAGCTCTCATGATTTTTCTCAGTTTTTCTTTATTGAATACGGTAAAGTCGCTGCTAATTATATTTCATTGGCATGTAAGATAATGTTATTAGGTACTTAAGATATAATATCGGGCACACATCATTGATTTAGATATCATTACGGTAACGTATGTAGGTAAGTACCTACCTACCTATTATGCGATAGGCAGATCTCCAACCAAAGCAAGTGTTCTTATATGTTTGAAAAATCTTCTGTAAAAATCTCTTTCTATTTAAAGAGTTTTTTTTTTTTAATTTAATTTATTTATTTCAACAAAAGTTACATAATATGTAACTTTTGTTACTTACATATATTATATGTATTTCACAAATCTTCTGCCAAACTGCAGGACAGTTTGTCGGCATTTAATGTCGGGAATTATTAAATATTTTTTCACACACTTGATAAAGGTATGTAAAGTTTCCTATATAATTTTTTTCACCAAAACCAACTTGTAATGCCAGATCAACACAGCAATCTAATTTACAATATTTACCCAGACTTTTGATTCAATAGTTCTGAATACCGTCTCCCATTACAAGGTCAAACGGAAAATCGATGAAGTTCAAGGTCGCTAGTTCAAGGACACCTTTAATAAATGCTACTGAACTAGTAAATATTAAGTAGTGGGAAATCGTGAGTGGGTGCGATTATAGTATCTAATAATTGTTTGTATTATTGTAGGATTTTCATTTGATAGTGGCTAAGTAATAACAGCCGCACGGGTCGATCGATCAGGTTAAGCTTCGCTGCCGCGGTTGGTCCGTGGATGGGTGACCATCTTTATAACCAAGACCACTCCGTGCCTCGGAAAGCACGTTAAGCTGTTGGTCTCGGCTGTCGTTCGAGGATCTTTGACAGTCGTTACGGGTCGTCAGAGGGCCCGAAAATCTGACAACCAGTCTTACCAAGGGGTATCGTATTACCCAGTAACTGGGTTGTGGAGGTCAGATAGGCAGTCGCTCCATGTAAAATACTGGTATTCAGCTGCATCCGGTTAGACTGGAAGCCGACTCCTACATAGTTGGGAAAAACCTAGGCAGATGATGAGTTAGGTACGGGCTGGTGACAATCGGGATAGGGGTTAGAGAGGCCACTACAATTCTAGGAGACTAACATTTTGCTTGCGATTCTGTCCGTGTTGTTGTGCAGGCTTTTAAATTTTCCCATGCAATATTCGGATTCTCAGATTTGTTGATTAATTGAAAAAGCCTTGCTGAGAAAAGACAAAAAGAATATAGTTTTTTTTTTCTTAGAAACTTACAACTATTGCAATGTTTCTGTCTGCAGTTCAGTGTTTTTAGTTCTCGAGCCAGGCAGTCTTGAAGCTGTTATCTATTTTTAGATTAAACATATATGGAGGAAACTGGCGCACGCGCTGAATAAAATATGTAGCGAATAAGTAAATATTCAAATACTTACCAAACTAGTACTCTACTATCTATGAGATTTGTGTTTATAATAACAACTGTTCTATCACTAACCACAAAAACCTTACGTTTCTGCTCCTTTGAATTTTATTTTCAGTTTCAACAACTAGGTCCTACCAATATTTTTATTGGTAAAATATTAAATACTGCTATCAAGAATTCCTTATTAAAAATAAGTTATATTGTACTAATTAATAAATAGTTTGCTGTCACCTTGAAGCAAGTGGTTTTTATTGCACCCTATAAAAGGAAGCGCCATTCATAAATATTAGATAGATAATTATTGACTTTATTATAGCTTATAAAATCTTTTTCTTGTTAATTAATAGAACGGCTCAATATAATGATTAATTGGTTATTATTATGCGAAAACATAATGACGTGAATTCAAACGACCTACCTCTCTACCCGACCCTTCTAAGAATTCAGACATGAGTCGTGAAGTAACATGGCACTGATGGTATCATTCTCCATTTATTCTTTTATTTATGTTTGCAAATAACTTTCTGCTGTTAAGAACTTAAACAAGTGGCGCCATCTCTTGAAGATTTTCCGAAAACAATTTTCAAAGTTTGATAAAATAAGTAAAAAAATTCAATAAATTTAAAACTGGCACAAGAAACGAAAGGCCTATTGCTCAGCAGTGTGTGAAGTCGAGCTATGGCTGACGATAAAATCAAAATTGAATCTTTCTAAAGAGTTTTACTAGAACTCGAACCTCTAGGTTACAATGATAAAATTCTTGATTGCTTTTTAATTTCTTCTTAATTTTAATATACAGATCCAACTTACCTTCGCAGGTAATTATACCACTCTCGCAACTAAACAATAAATCACAATAAACGACAACATTAACCCTAACGAACTTAAGTTCTAACAATAGATGCGCCCACGCAACCGAATGAACTAATCGCTACGATGATCGATTCGGATCCCGATAAGAAACTATTCTAGATAGATGAGTTTTATTGTTCTCTGTTGCTACTTTTAAATTGTGATTTGTAGTATTAAATTAAATTATTAGAAGTTTTTTTTCAAAACTTCGGTAGCAATTCTTGTGACCCTAATCTTATGAATTGCCACCGAATTAAACATATTTTTAGTTTATTCATGTTGTTTTACAGTTTTCTTAATTGCCTACACAATTATTTAACTTGTGTTGTACACATACCTACTTAGTGTTGTTTTTTGTTTCCCAAAAAGAAAATCCAACTAATTTGAATGAAAGACATACATTGTATCGTTTTTATTTCTAAATGACATCATTATTTTGAACCAGGGTATACCTACTTACCTTCCTAAGGTTCACACGTTTTTTTTTTATTGTTTCTAGTACATAATAAAAATCCTTTAAAAAAATTCCACCTGGTAAACTTTCGCTAGAACATCGTGACTTTGTCAATAGCTGACAATTAAAAAACTAAACTAAAGAATTTTAATAATCGCCATTGTCTCGGGCGTCCATTCATAAAATTGATCGGAAATTCACACCTTTGGGCAATTATTTTATAAATTTATCAGGTCACAATGTAAAATTATGTTTTAATTATTTAATTGCGAAATGGCGTCATCAATTTTGAATAATAATAACATGTAAAATATGTAAATTATACGGGCGACTCGTTTATGTTACAGCGTGGGTTATTTATAATTTTTTCTTTCGTCTAAAACTGAGTAGGTAAATATTTTGTTTGTGTAATTTTACTAAAAACATGATACCAATTATAGAAACACAACCTTATTGGTAAATGGAGTATTTTTAATATAGTATTTTGTATTGTTTTTTTTTTTACACATTGTTCTCACATAGAGAAGGAACAAGATTAATTTATCCAAGTTTTTTTAATATATTCGACGGCACGGTTGGCGCAGTGGTTAAGCGATTGACTGCTGCGCTGCGTGTCGCGGGTTCGATTCCCGCACGGAACAAATATTTGTATGGCCTACAAGTAGTTGTTCCGGGTCTGGCTGTTTGTGTATGTGAGTTTAAATGTTTGTAAACGCACCCACGATATAGGAGAAATTCCTAGTGTGGGGCAACGTTTAATTTAAAAAAAAAATATATATTTAAAAGAGTGTCCTTGGAGTTCTTCTCCATAGAGATCTACGTTTTGTACTTAGTGACCAACCAGCTTCCAAATTCTAGCTAACTGACTTCAGGACAGTTCAAAAGTGCCTGTAAATGGTTTAATTGAAATAAATGCTTTCATTTACGTTTGTTGATTCAAGAAAGTGGTAAAGTGCAATTGATTTAAATGTACCTACCTACTGGTGGGTGAATCTTTTCAACTACCTTTTTCAAACAAAAGTATTACATACCTTCATAATTACCTAGGTATAATAAATTACACATATTTCGATGAGTACCTACTAAGTTGGCCCACCAACCCACCACCACTATAATAAATACCTAAACAGTTAACTAGACTATAATAACTAAGGGCAAGTTCAAGTACAGACGTCAGCACATCAAGCTACTACAATCTGTCAAATTTATTTACTAGATTTTCAACTTTATCGCTAAAGAATAAGGTTCAAAGTTGATTTTGAAAATTTGACAGGTTCGGGTAGCTTGATGTGCTGGCGTATGTACCATGAGTGTCATCATTGTTGTGGAATATTGACACTGACAGCTCTTGAATGCGGTTTAGATGTACTGATAGCCTCTAGTATCAATAGTGAAATTCTCGCGATCACCACATTAAATTGGCAGGAAGGTGCCTTAAAGGTCACCATTATAGAATTCTGCAACATTAGGTAAACATCTACCACAATAAGTCAACCATACATATTACAAAGCAAACACTATAATTACAAACTTAGATCATAAATTAACAAAGTGGGTGATCACTAGCAGTATTGCAGCTGCAATGACGAAGTACAAAGGCAACACCCATCACACTAGGTTCCCGAGATCGTATCAACATGACGAACATAAATTACGATGTGATTTTACAACTGGTAATTAAATACCATTTTGGTACAAACTTGTTCGGGACCTGGGACTTGAAGTTTCGAAATCTGTAATAATTAGCTTTAGTCTCTATATGGCACTACCTATACAAGTCCTCTAATAGCACCTGTCACATGAAATTGGCAATTAGGCAAATAACAATACACCTATTAACAGTTTAGTGGACAAGTCACAAGTCAGTCGCCAGTAGTTTTAGGTTTAGGCACAGAACTTAATTGACACAAGAAATGCTGTACAGTCACGAGCATAAGTATGTATACACTTGGCTTTATTCAAAGGCGATTTTCTCCTTTATTTTTGAATGAAATTTTAAATTGTTAGGAACATAGTATTTTAGAACCCATAGGGGTATGTAAAGTGTCGTATTTCAACGTTGCATTCGTTATTTCGTGAAAAAATCGCAATTTAAAGTTACCAATTGTTGACATATTAGTGCTCGTGACTGTACCTATCCAGTACCAATAGACAATAAGTTACACAAATCTTTTATTAGAATTTGAAGTGTAAGTATTTAGTTTTTTATCTTAATTTTAGTAACTTTAAAGATCTTACACGAGACCGCGAATCGGCAAACGTAAAGTGTGACGCCCTCAGGCTAGGTGGAGCGACGATCTTCGCAAGATGGCTGGTAGCAGCTAGATAAGAGTTGCCTAAAATCGAGTTCAATGACGTGCTATAGGAGAGGCCTATGTCCAGCAGTGGACTGCTATAGGCTGATGATGATAACATCGAACTTAAAAACTGGCGAAATGTGGATGTTCTATAAGTAGGTCCAGGCACGAGCATAAGTATGTATACACTTGGCTTTATTCAAAGGCAATTTTCTCCTTTATTTTTTAATGAAATTGTATGTTATTACGAACGTACCTAATATTTTCGAACCCATAGGTTTATGTAAAGTGTCGCATTTCAACGTTGCATTTGTCATTTCACGAAAAAATCGCAATTAAAAGTTGCCAAATGTTGACATGAAAATGAAAAATGGTTTATTATTTTAACAAGTAAACTTTAAAAACTCGTGATTGGAGCCTCCTTTTAAGCAGATAAGCCTGTGATAGGAGACTCCGCTCTTCCATAACATAATAAGTATCGTATATGTACTTGTTTTATGCAAGACTAAAAGGAATAATAATACAAAAACAAAAAAAAAACACACACATATTAGTGCTCATGACTGTACACCTCTACTTATCCTCTCGAGCAATAGAAGCGCGAAGTTATGTTATGTTGTGTTAAAGAAAGATCTTTAACACAAGCGTAAACTAAACGTCTGCCTAAGAAGGCAGTCGTTTAGTTTACGCACTTTCACAGATCAATTCCAGTTTCAGTACCTACACTTACTTATTACAAGCTTGCTAACTAAGTAGGTTCGAAAAATAAACGCATCCTATTTCTACCTTATAGGAGGCGTAAACAGAGCTATAAAATCCACATGAATATTTATTTCTCGGTTTAATTACGTAAAACGCAATTGGATCTAAACGAATATTACATTGGCTAATAAATTATCATTTTCATGTTAGTTAGTTGTTACGGGATTAAGGGGGAAGCTCTAAGGTGGCCCGCGAAATTCAAATTTTCTTACGTTTTTTGCAATTTGCTGGTCAGTATTAAGTTGTCAACACAACTCTCTAAGACCATGTAATCCCCAAGAATGACTATTTCATGAAATCTTGACATTTTGGGGATTACAATGGTCTTAGAGAGTTGTGTTGATGACTTTAATCATTATAATTCTGTAAATACATATTTGTTACGACCGCGAATCATATTTTAATCAACGTACAACTTAATAAGTACTGACCAGCAAATTGCAAAAAACCTAAAAAAATTGAATTTCGCGGGCTACCCTGGCGCTTTCGCCTTAACAGATTCGATTTTCATTTAAACTAGGCACTTCGCTGATGATATCAGATTATAAATATTGAGGAGCCATTATTTTATATTACAACATTACAATATTACAGAATTGAATCCCAAGACGTTGTACAGAGCAAATTACAAACTAAAAAGTATCACAAAAACATACATAATGTATGTAGGATAGGTAAAAAACAATTTAAAAAAACTGGCCTAGTGCGAATCGGACTCTCACACGAAGGGTTCTGTACCACAAGGCAAAAACTCCGAAAAAAACAGGTTTGTTGTATGGGAGCCCCCCTTAAATATTTATTTTATTCTGTTTTTAGTATTATTTTGTTGTTAAGGCGGCAACAGAAATACATCATCTGTGAAAATTTCAACTGTCTAACTATCACGGTTCATGAGGTACAGCCTGGTGACAGACGGACAGACGGAGAGCGGAGTCTTAGTAATAGGGTCCCGTTTTATCCTTTGGGTACGGAACTCAAAAATGCACAAGAAAAAAAAATAACAAACAAAACACAACACAAGTGAGGGCCCGGGATCGGGGCATCATCAGTTCCTACGTATTTACTTTTTATAATAGTAGTTAACAAATGACATAGTACCTACTAATTAATATAATTTTTTCTCTGTTGACGTTTGCTGAGATTAGCATTTATAAAATTTGTTTTTTCCATCACCTAAGAAGCTAAATATTTTTTTTTTACAACCTTCATATTCATAGAAACATTTGAGCACATCCATCTTGCCTACTCAACTTAAAAACTAATTAACCAAGTACAGTCAACTACAAAAACACTGTCAAAACAGGCCCAATCAATCAATTGAACAATCAATCAGCAAATGACATAGCAACGCCCACAAGTAGGTAGACAGGGACGAATAAATGCCAAGAAACATTATAGAATTATTATTGCAGCGCGAAATTATAATTGCATTTCAAAATTATTAGGTGCAAAATTATATTATTGGTGTTGTGGGCCGCGGGCGTTGGTATCTGATGCGTACGCTTGCTTGACATGGTAAGTGATGAGCCGAGTGATAGAAACCTGCTTTCGTCGGGCTGGTTTGAGTTATGGCTATGACTGTACCTTTGTATCGGATTTGGAATTATATAGGAATTCAGATAGGTAGGTTGCATTTGAAAGCGTTTGCTTCGACTTAGTGAATATTCAACTTGTTATTAATATAAAAAGATGACTACTTATCATAAGAAAGAATGAAAATAAATTACAAAAAAAAAACTTAAAATATACACATACCTACAAAATAGTCAAAAGCCCGGGCCGTACTCAAGCGTAAAAAAAGTTGACGATTTTGTCCATGCCAGGGACCAAAGACAATACACATTAAATTGACACTGGCGCCGATTCTGTTGTTCACAAACTAAACTAAATTTAAGTTCATGCATCTTTTTCTTTCTATTTCATTATGAAAAGGACAGAAGATAAATATTAGTTTAGTCCTGTCAAATTAAGATACTCCATAGACAATTTAGACGAGATTAAAAAGTTGGCTACTAAAAAAAAACACGTCAATTTACGTCAGGCGCTGACTAATTTGACAGGACTAAACTAATATTTATCTTCTGTCCTTTTCTTAATGAAATAGAAAGAAAAAGATGCCTGAACTTAAATTTAGCTTAGTTTGTGAACAACAGAATCGGCGCCAATGACAATATAAATTAATCCGCGATACTGGCAAATATGAAATGAAATACGAATATCTACAGATTTTCGACCTTTTTGCCTGCAGCAACATTGTACAGACTAGCACATCAAGCTACCCGAAACTGTCAAAATTTCCCAATCAACTTTGAACCTTATTCTTATGAAATAAAGTTGATAATCTATTAAAGAAATTTGACAGATTGTAGTAGCTTGATATGCTGGCGTTTGTATCATTACATACATAAACTCACGTCTTTTTCTCATGGGGTAGAGCAGAAACTACAGGACGATCCTTACAGTTATTTAATTACTAAGTGATTCTGATGGAGTATTCAGTTTAGATCGCTTTTCAGTGACCCTAAATCTATCCATGACGAATCATCTTACTCTGAAACTTATCATTCGTACTGTAGTATAGGTATTTAACGCATGTTTTTTTTTACGATAAGCTATAGTCCGCGCGGAACTAGTTGGCCGCGCCTTGGTTGGGGACGGGGGTGAGGGGGGCAGGGTCGCCTATTGTTCGCAACGCACGCACTGAGTAATGACAAAGCGCCCCCGCCCCTGCGTCCCACCGCTCACATACCTAAGTCGCGGCCAACTAGTTCCGCGCGGACTATAGAAGCTTACCTTTTCGTATTATTTTTTTAAATAATGTTTGTATTCGATGAAATTATTCCTGCAAATTATTCCTGAATACTAAGTCCAGTGTTCCCTATATTTTCCCTCACAAATGTATGTCAACAAGACGTTTATTGGCAGTGTTAGAGGCATGTGCAAGCAATAAATCATCTGAAAGGATTGCTACATTGCCCAAATGATTTTATAGAGCTATATAAATAGCCCCAGGTCTTCTTACCTCACCATTATATTTGCACATCTATGAAAACCAATTTTATTATTGGTTTATTCTAAATTCGAAGTCTTAAAAGATTTATTACTAGCCAAATAAAAGACGGCTCTACAATAACTTAAGTATAATTAATTCGATTAATTTATTACCTACCTATTTATCAACACTACAGCCGGTCGATTCTGTAAAAATCTCACCGTGAAAACTTAGGTGAAGTGAGTTTGGTTGGGCACTCCACGCTCGCTTCACCTAAGTTTTCACGGTGAGATTTTTACAGAAAAGCAACGCTGGCAATTTTGTTAAGAAATAGTGTCCGAAGACTTTAAAGTAACCGGGCTTGCCTGTGGATGCCTCAATAAATTAAGGCCTCCAGCCAGGGCTTAAAAAACTTAAAAACCAAGTGACTACACGCTAAGGGCACCCCCTGTGGGGTACGGACCTCGGCTTAGGGCGTCGCTGGGAGAGGGCAGCTGGGGACAGGCTGGATCGGAATTATTTAGGGACGAATTTAAAACTACAGGCTCAGCGGCGCGGGCTGGCTCGAGCAACGAACGCGATTCACTATTAAATACTTAAATATTTACTTCTAAGGGACAAGTAGGTAGCACTGATAAGAATAGGTAGAAAAATACCTAACATTAGCAGACTTCCTAAAACCCGATGAATGGTACACCTACCCCACTCTCCAATACAAAACAAAAACAAAACATTCCCTTAACAGTAGGGAGAAACTCCCTATTGTCAGTCGCCGCCTCGCGTTATGCTTTTATTATCTATGTGTCTCACATACGGTCAACTTCAAAGGTGCCGAAACGTTTTTCTGTGAAACCATTTCTTTATTGTTTTGCGTCCACATTGGGTATTTTAAAAGTGCACATTGGCATTCGGTACTTCGCATTATTACTTTATTAGTGAATCTTTTGAATTTGGCATACGCTTTTCCTTTCACGCAGCCAACAGCAAGACACATTGTGCTAAAATGTATTCTGGGTGGTGTAAAAATTCTTAGTACTTTACCTATTGTTACAAAAATCAAACAATGTACTCATGTACCTATGGTTAATGAGTACCTACGTCGACACAAGTTCATACTTACTATGCTATTACTTTGGGAATGGTGTTTTATGAAACCATCACACTAATATTATAAAGGCGAAAGTTTGTGAGTGTGTGGGTGTGTGTGTGTTATTATGCTTGTTACTTCTTCACGCTCACACGGCTGGACCAATTTTGATAAAATTTTGTATGGAGGTAGCTGACACCCTGGATTAACATATAGGCTTTTTATCCCGATATTCCCAAGGGATCGACACTAAACGGCCCGTTCACGACCTTGCCGCACGCGGCTGAAACCGCGGGGTGCAGCTAGTACACTATATAGTGTATCAGGGACAACGACGCGCAAACTGTAACCCTGAATTCAGCACATGATTCTAGATCCTCAAGCGTAAAAATAATTCGTTGGTTATAAAAAAAACAGCTGTTTCATAGAAAAGTTACGCCCGCCTACCGCTAGTTACCTACGCGTTCAAAATGTAAAAAAAAAAACTTTTTTTTTTTAAAAAAACGTTGCCCCGCACTAGGAATTTCTCCTGTATTGTGGGTGCGTTTACAAACATTTAAACTCACATACACAAACAGCCAGACCCGGAACAACTACTTGTAGGTCATACAAATATTTGTTCCGTGCGGGAATCGAACCCGCGACACGCAGCGCAGCAGTCAATCGCTTAACCACTGCGCCAACCGTGCCGTCAAAACTGACGAATGATTTCAACACAAGGGGTTCAGAATCACCTATTGAATCCATGGTTACATTTTGCGCGTCAATGTAGGTACGTGCCACCCTGTATATAACTCATTTTGTGACTTCAAGCAAATAAGTATGACGGCTAAAACTAGCAATCAATATTTACAATAGATCGGTAGTATTTTCTCCAAATTTTTACATAAATGACCAAGAGAGAAACACTAATTATTCTAAGCTGAAAGGAAATCCTTTTTTTTTTAATTTAGCTGTTAATTATTTGCTTATTCAGTGCCGCTCTTTCCCGGTAAATAACACTTTAGTGCCAATTTGCGGGTGAATGATTTATAATCTCCATAAGTTCGAAAATCTTCGTCTTTAATTTACCTAGATTTTCTTCCTATGTATATGTATATCTTTCCATCCTATGTATAAATTTCCTTTTACATTTTTGAGTCATTATAAAAGGCGATTTAAGTCCGTTATTTATACCTAGGTACAGACGCCAGCAGGTCAACCTACCCGAAACTGTCAGATTTTCCCAATCAACCTTGAACCTTATGCTTTAGCAATAAAGTCGAAAATCTATTAAATAAATCTGACAGATTGTAATAGCTTGATGTGCTGGCGTCGGTACATACCGAGTTGTTCTTTTAAACTCCACGACGGATTTTGATGCGTTATTCACTATAATTTTTTAGAGAATTGATTCCGGCAGGTATAATATGAGTGATTGAGTATAATATATATTAATATTTAATTTGGTTTGCCAGAGAGCTATGGAACAGAGTATTATGGGTAATGGTATTAAGCTTGTGGACCGGGTTAAGAATACAACAATCCGTTCCATAACTAAAATAACTGATGTCACTCGGAAAGCTGCCACGCTTCAATGGAATGGTTTTCTTTTTGAGTATTAAAAAAAAAATAGTTTCCAAGAACTCGGTAGATGGCGTTGTACTGACTAAGTTACTAGGTGCCGAAGCCAAAACGCTTGGAAAAAAACATTGCGTCACGTCACATACGCTCGTTGACTGACACTTTCGTTTGCTTTCATTTTACGATCTCAAAATTACATCCAAGTGAAATAATCAAAAAATGATGTGAAGTTCCGTTCCTTGTAGTAACTTACCAAGGTCAGCGCCATCTATCCAGCGAATAGAAAAGAGTTAAAAAAAAAAGGAAAATCCCTCATTGGGCTGGATACATCTGCCGCATGTCAGACGATCAGTGGGCCAAACTTATGACCCAGTGAGTCCCGCAAACGAGATCGCGGCAGGCCCAGACGGAGATGGCGGGATGAGCTGGACTCCTTTTAAAAAGATTGGTACTTGGAGCTCTGGACATAGAGAGGTAGAAAGGGGGTAGGGAGGCCTTAAAAATAATACAGGGCCTAAAGTCTGCTATTACAATAGTGTCAGAATGGTCTATCATTGATTTCATAATTGTTGATTTTGACAAGTTTGGTAATCTACTTATAATGGCGTCATTATGACTTTCCAATGGCCAACCACTGACACAACTGAAAGAAATGGCATAGAATGGTAATCTCGTACTTAATGACAAATAAATGACTGACTTAAGCGGCAACCTGCTAAAATTTTGACAGTTCCCTTGATCAGTGACCTACCATTAGAACGTCATTGTACAGTCATTGCTTTTAATTCGTTACGAGTATCGTATTATGTTCTGTGCCATTAACCGACCAATGATCGACCATTACGAATTTAGCAGATTACGAACTTTTAGCAAAATGACAATGGGATCGTGTTGGAATGACGAATTTATAAAAATAGCAGACTTGGGCCCCAGAAGTCTCGATATTTGTGAGAGACGCCTATATTTAGTTATATATTTTTAACTAGCTGACCCGGCGAACTTCGTACCGTCACGTCATCGAAATCAGTCAATCCGTTCTTGAAATATCATCAAAAAAATCCGTTCCATACAAAATGTGTGAGAAAATTAATTATCTTTTTTTCTTCAATGTTTCCAATGTTTTTTTACCTAGTTATTCTGCTATTCGAGACAGAGACAAATCCAACAAATCTAAGATCCCTCCAGCCCTTCTTGAGTTATAAATGGTGTAACTAACACGACTTTGTTTTAAGATAAGTTAGGTTAGGTATTAGCTATAGAAATCCAATAGCAGAATTTATGAAATTTAGTTGACTGTCCAAAACTAAGCCATATTTATTTACCTACACTTTTATGTACAGCGGCTGCGTACATAAGGCGGACAATAGACCTTTGAGTAAATTTAAATTGCAATTCAATAATAAAGATGAACCACTACTAAATAAATTAAAAATGCACACCTGATCGAGTACAATAAAACCACTTGTACAATCACGAGACATTTCATTTAAATAATAAACTTAAACAACCCTACTATAATTCGAATAATTGTTTCGGAAGAAAAAACCATTGAACAATACTGCGAACTATTAAGGACTAAGACTGGTAATAAAAGTCTATTGTTAGGCCACACAGGTAGTTTAAGGTTACATGACGCCTTTACCACCCCCACCCCTAAATATCGGTACTTTGAGGTGTTAAGATATGTGTCACAGGATTAGTGGGATTAGTCTTGTCTTAGACATCGGATCCTGCCGACCGAAGCCCAGTGACATATCGTTGTCCACACAAGTGACAGTTTAGTCCCAAGTGACGATGGTTTTATTCTCGAATTGTTTGGTGTTAAGTTCGTAAAAGTGACATTTTAGTCGTTTGTAGTGTTTTTAGTGTTAAGACTTATGGGCAGATCTTTTGTAAATAAGATCAGCGTCTGTTCATCATGAGTGAGTGCAGTGAGAGCCATTTGGGGAAACTCACCCAGTTTGTTAAACGCTGGTGGGAGGATGATTATAATAAGGTTGGTTCCACTTCTCGTTTGTCAAACTTATGTTTCTCTGGGTAATTTCTGTCAAACTGCTTTTGCATCTATATTTTCTTTGGAAAAGTACAAAAGTCCTCTCATTTACCCCGTGCCTCATTTTGAGACCAGAGTCCAATTTCAGACTGTCCGATCCAGTTGAATTTTAAACTGGGCAGTGTTAACATTACCTACTAACATATTTTGTGACACTTCTATGACACATGCAATAGTGACTCCTAAAAACGCCTGAAAAATTATTTATATATTTTTTTTTTGATTTTTAAACATTGCCCCACACTAGGAATTTCTGAATTTCATTCTTCGGAATTTCTCCTGTATTGTGGGTGCATTTACAGACATAACTTTAAGCCACTACGCTTTAATTATATTTGCTTCGCTGTTTAAAAAAAAATATATGTATACCGTACACAAAATACGCGCTTTGTCGTGGAGTTGCGGAAACCAGCCCGTATTTCCTATGTATAAGGGAATATTTTCGGCGTTTATTTTTAAACTTCCATTATTATACATGATCACCGATGTCACTCCCACATAATCCGCCCAATTATTCCTTGATAGGAAGGAACTCGTGTCAAATTCCTGAACACTGTCCAAATCTTCGATCGATACTTGACCCTTGGCTTATCCAATTATTATTTAATACCCATAACGACTCCAAGAGGCGCCTTAAGCCGAGATTAAGATAAGACCGGGGGACCACACTGTATCATTACCTATATATTAAGTTTAAGCGATACGCCGCGTCGGGATAATTTTATATAGAATCTAAATTGTATCAAGAATGGGTTGCGTTGATAGGCTGTGTGGACAGATTATAGTGTCCCTGATGTAAAGCCTGTTATAATGTTTATTTTGTGATCGTAAGCGCTGGTATAAAGAATAATGGGTGTCGTGATATTGGTTGATGGAAAAAAATGTAGGCAATAAGCTGTTAATTTTTAGGGTTCCGTACCCAAAGGGTAAAAACTGGACCCTATTACTAAGACTTCGCTGTCTGTCCATCCGTCTGTCTTTCAGCAGGCTGTATCTCAAGAACCGCGATAGCTAGACAGTTGAAATTTTCACAAATTATGTCTTTCTGTTGCTGCTATAACAACAAATCCAAAAAACAAAATAAAATAAATATTCAAGGGGGGCTCCCATACAACAAACGTTTTTTTTCGGTGTTTTTGCCTTGTGGTAGGGAACTCTTCGTGTGCGAGTCCGACTCGCACTTGGCCCGTTTTTTTTTCTTGTTTCTGATAGATTGCAATTTTTCTGATAGGTTCGAAGAGTTGAAAATAAGTACGGCTATAAATCGCGTAGTAAGTAAAAAAGTTAACATTATTTTTAACATAGAATGAAATTCAGTAGTCATTCTAGGAAAAAGCTTTTACTGTAAGTAATCTTTCAGAAACACAAATCCACAACTTAAAAATATGTTTATGAAAATTAAAAAAAAAATGCCATTTATGTGACAAAAACTTTGTATCGTAACGACGCGAGTCACGTCACAATGAAAAACTTAAGTCTATTTAAAACAAAAAAGATTGCCAAGTACTCTCCAAAATTGAGGGATCCACTTTCACTACAACACTGATTCATACATAACATAGTGTAATGGTACTTAAATTAATAGACATACATGAACAGGCCACCCACACAGCGATCATGCCATTGTTGAACGAACGACAAATATTGATACAATCACCGTGTTAGATGTCGAATTGTCGATGTCGACACAGACTTGTAGGAATACATTTATTGTGATGACAATGGCATGTTTTATTAGCTTGGGATACGGACGGTTAGAGTTTTTACGGCTTATTAGTTGATTCACACGAATTTACTCGCCCGAAACGGTCGAATCGTCACTTTTAAATAAAAATTATTTAATTAAAAGTGACGATTCGCTTACGATTACGGTTCCTATAGGCGACTTCTCCTTCACCTTTTTAGGGTTCCGTACCCAAAGGCTAAAAACGGGACCCTGTTACTAAGACTTCGCTGTCTGTCCGTCTGTCCGTCCGTCGGTCTGTCACCAGGCTGTATCTCAAGAACCGCGATAGCTAGACAGTTGAATTGTTCACAAATTATGTAATTCAGTTGTCGCTATAACAACAAATACTAAAAACAAAATAAAATAAATATTTATGGGGGGGCTCCCATACAACCAACGTGTTTTTTTTTCGGTGTTTTTGCCTTGTGGTACGGAACCCTTCGTGTGCGAGTCCGACTCGCACTTGGCGAGTTTTTCTATATTTTATTGCATAACATTCAAAATATGCCGATTCGTGAATCGTCTATATATATAAAGAAATATATTATTTAAAAGTGACGATTCGCACTTTTCAGGCGAGTAAATTCGTGCGAATCGACTAATAAACCGTTTTTGACCAAATGAAAATGTAAAGTGAAAAGTGAGTGTCTGTATTTTGTATGATCTAAAGTAATGTAATTATTTTTAGAATCATACCTAAGTATATCGGTGTTTGATTCTTCGAAATTCAAAAGTGCTCTAAATTTTGTATACCACCTGCCTAGCAAGAGTCTTTGGTCAACTGGACCCACTCGAACTGGACCCGCGGGCCAAACCCAAACCCAACCCAACCCACCCAAGTTCTAACTTTGAAGGACTAACTAATGTAATAATTTTACACAATATGTAAAGTACCCTGACAACTGACTAACTTTAGGGTTTATAAGGGGAAAATATTAGTCTATCTTAGGGTCTAAACAGACGGACTGCATTTGAACTGCATGCCAACTGCAACTTCGCAGTTTGGATGCAGTTGACCTAACTAGGTTTCGAAGCAGTTAAAGTCAACTGCTTTCTCAGGTCTGATTATTAAAAACGGGAGTCTGCCATGTAGTGTAACAATTTTCAACGAATTACATAAACAGCCTTTTGCCTTTACCATAGACTTCGCAAGTAGATACTTAAAATTCGCATTAATTCAATTGCAATATACCCTCATTAGTTTAAAGGGTACGTCTGAAAGTCGCAGCAAAACACCGTCTTAGCACACACCTTATCCTTATGTATTCAGAAATCGTACTTTCAGACAGATGTTTCAAGTAAATATAAAGGCAACATTGTTGGACATTGGTTAAGGTTACAATTGGAGCCAATTATTGGCGTGTACGGCCAACTACCAACAAATTGCAAGGCTAGTAGACACTTCACCTAGTTGCCTACCTATGTGCGCATAATTATAAGTTACTAGGGTAAATTCGAAGTGCAGGGGTACAGGTGGTTGCACAAGTGGTAGAGATATTTTTATGGGAGAATGATTTGTGTCAAAGTTGTCCTGATTTTTGTTAGTTTGATTTTTGACTGTACTTATCATTTCAAACTTGGTGTTTACTGTATTGCTAACGTCTTCTGAACGATAAGTAGAATACTAATTCCTGTAGGTAAATAATTTATTATTCAATCATAAAACGGAAGTTAATGGCTCAAATTTAAATTAGCTGTATAGAACTAAACATTTCCCACAAGAAAACAGCGGGGCGGTGCATCTCAGGTGCGTGTTTAAACGGTCATTAAGCAAAATGGCAATGCGTTTTGCGCTTCACAGTACACAAACCTGTTTACTTACTTCATGTATCATGCCCTGAACAATATGGCATGTCACGACAGCGAGCCAACGAAAAACGATCGCGAAGTACACATTTAAAAAACAAAAAAAAATCTCTCACGACCATCTGAAATGAGACCATATATCAAGGTAATAAGATACACTTTGTTATGTTACATTTAAAAAAAATGCCATGAAATATGTCCGCTTGTCCATTGCTCTGCCGGTAGGCGTGGGTCAGATATGTGCGCAAATTTATGTTTTCACTCACAGCGGCGGAAAATAGTCTGTTTTAACAGGTAATAAGAGTAATTTCGGGTGTACGGCTATGTTGGCGGGTCAACCACCTCGGGTTAACATCGCGACTTTGAATGATTTTTTGCTTCTTGCAACCTTTTTGTGTACTGTTGACAATTACTTGTTTCGTTCCCACAGTCAGGCGGTGACCGCCTTATAAGAAAACACTTAAAGCAAACACAAAAAATCACTGTCTAGACTTCCATTTTGTTTTCTTGTTTCTTTGCTGTTAAAACAGCGGATACTTAGGTAGTTGAAAAGCGAATTTAAATTAAATTTTACTTTTTGATAGGTATTTTTTTTTTCAGTTCACCTTTATCCCAATGCTGGGCAATGGTCTCCCCCATATAATTCCATTTTTTTGTGATGTGCGTTCTCCGTCCCGTCGGTTAGGAACGAGTCCAAATCAACAAAAAAAAAACAAAAAAACGACAGAAGTGAAAATTTGAAAACATAGTAATTTTATAAATATGTTTGAAGGTAACTTCCCAAAGAAAATGTACCGCGCGTTGATGTCTTTATAATGGCCAAAACTTAAAACAGAGGTGTCGGTTACGGTAACAGTGTCGCGTCGTGTAGTTCAATGGTTTTTTCCCATCTCAAAAAATGCCCAACGTGCATAAAGAAGTTTTCACTTCAAAAAAAAAAACAATTTTTATTTCAAATTCGAAGACGTCATCTGCCAACCCGCACTGGGCCCGCGTAGTGGATTACGGCCCACTCCCTCTCACCGAGAGGAGGTCTGTGTCCCAGCAGTGGGAACATTATAGGCTGGTTATTTATTTCAAATTACACAAGTCAATTTCCACAAGGTTTAGAGTCACCTTTTAATAATATGTACAAGTATATAAATAAAAAGGAGGGGAAATAATGAACGGGCATCAAAAAATTCGTCCGCATCGCTTTCAATAGGAAAAGTGCCCAAAACGCTGGCTATTAGGTATATAAATAAACGTTATTATTAAAGATACCTGTGCGAATCTATTCTGTTGAATACTTTTCTTCACGACAGTACCAACCCCGACGACAAGAAATGCGTTATTCGATTAAAGAATTAAAGTAGAAGGTGCGCGTGAGTTTTACGCTGTGATTGGTTAATGATACGCTGTGGGCTAATGATAATGATAAATAATAATGATGAGGTTAACGTCGGGTTTCGTGGTCACTCGCCGTAACGAGAGCGGTACATCGCTGAAATTAATTTCAACAACATTGTAAGCCTTATACCTACATTGTCGACTGTATCGCTGGCCTAGTGGACGCAAACGCTATTGCTAAGCAATGAGGTGGCAGTGGATTTTTCCATCTGGAATTTCTCAGTAGCAGCTCGGAGTCTGCACCAGTTGCCATTGATGGCAATATTCTCGCCCCCAAAAGCCGAACGCACGAACGAACAAAAACATGGTGAACACGAACATCGAACACTTTGTTCGCACGTGCGTACCACTACTACTATCTACTGTTCGTCAAAAATTTTCGTGGCGATCCAATTTGGTTGTTCTGTGCGGACGATGTTTAATGCTAAGTACTTCACTGTCGACCACTTCCAACGGTGAATGGTTACTGAGGGCAACTGAGGGGTTGAAGGGTTGTCAGACGTCAATTACCTATATTCCACGAATAAAATATTATCTGTGGATTGAAAAATCAGCATTAATCACACAAATCATTCAAATGTTTTTAGAATGATGCAACACTGTTAAAAAGCTTCCTAATACAAATATAATAGTTCGTAAACACAAAATAATCTTCTAAACATCTGTTTAAATTATATCATCATAAATACGATCACTCCAATTTTCTTAAACTCTTTAAACGTCCTCTATTACAGTAACGACACAAAAACAGAACCGTCTAACAAAAACGACACAAAACGCAATCCCAATTTTTACGAAACGACTTTCGAAAGCACGAAACGACTTCAGAAAACTCTATACAATTATTTCCCCGCATAAATATTTTTAAACTCTCAGACGTATATTTTTCTAAAAGACACTTTATTATCCAACGTTTATCCGTTTTGTGGCAATAGAAACTGAATCATTGTAGTAATTGGTCGCTTTTACGAAATTGCCCCCGACGCGCCGACTCCAAACGACAATATAATTCCGAGGAAACGGATAATGATATGGCAACCCCATCGCTTACACGCCGTAATCGAGTGACAAACTGTTTTAAAAAGCGACAATCAAGTTCATTATAAGTGAATGCTGGGTGTTGCCAGCTATTATGCGTTTAAACGAATTTTTAAATGAGATGTGTTTTTTTTGATAGAAATTTAAGTGACGTTTTAATGCGGTTTTGTAAATTGTATACATGTAGGCTTTTATATTTATTAAACGTTTAACTTTATAAGGCGGAAAACTCTTGCTAAGTAGGTACACAGTGTCCGTAAAAATTGGGACAATGTTTAAGTAATACCTACAGGGGAAAAAAAATAGCCAGTGCGCAAACTGAATCCATGAATTCCGTTCATAACTCTAGATCTTAAGCGTAAAAATCTTTCGTCGGTTATACACGGTCAATATGAATGGACCTATTAATATTTTTAGGGTTCCGTACCCAAAGGGTAAAAACGGGACCCTATTACTAAAACTCCACTGTCCGTCTGTCTGTCTGTCAACAGGCTGTATCTCATGAACCGTGATAGCTAGACAGTTTTAATTTTCACAGATGACAAATACTAAAAACAAAATAAAATAAATATTTAAGAAGGGCTCCCATACAACAAACGTGTTTTTTCGGCGTTTTTGCCTTGTGGTAGGTACGGAACCCTTCGTGTGCGAGTCCGACTCGCACTTGGCCCGTTTTTTTTTTATATCTGACGAAACATTACTACGCTACGAGGTCTAGAACTATATGCTGAATTCATAGTTACGGTTTGCGGTTACAGGTTAAAATTTTGTCCTGCTAAAATTACGCCGGATTTTACAAAATGGCTGTACAAAATTCATTTGTCAATGAAAACTTCAAGATTAGTCGGACGATAGTGGCAAACAACGTTATTTTAGTTTCAATTGTTCAAAGTGTTTTGCTACAGAACATTTTCGTGTTATTCTCACGACATCACAATAATAATTACATACCTACAAGTTTTTGTTTGAAACCTGTTCAAAGGCAGCTAAGGAGTGGTTGAATTAACTCGAAAATCTAACTTTGACATCGCGAGGCAGCCCCGAATGCTTACCAAATGAATAGTAATTTAGTTTTCGGATTAAATCGTTTCAAACACGCGACACAAAACCACTTTTCTATTCTCAAGTCGACTCGAAACCGTCATTTTACACAATTTTACCCAATTGCTCCGAGTTCTCAGAATTAATTTGATATTAGCCTTTGAAAACGCAAGGTGTGGTTTTGTGTCGGCCTGATAGTTATTTTGAAGAGGGATTTGAACAACCAGTGTTTAAGGCTTGCTCTAGACTCGATAATCTTTTAGAATTAGCCGCGCTCATTCATAATTTTATTAAATGGACTGTTTTGTAAATCGACTCATGATATATTATTTCGTTTTATAGACGGTAAACGCTTAGGTACAAAACTCGGGATACCCGAATTGTTATAATAACTGTTTTGCAATTTTGCATATTCAATTTGTGCAGAACTTATAATTTGTTTAGAAGATAATATTAAGTTGAATTCCCATTTGATTGGGCCCGTCATGAACATTCGCCATTAGTTGCGATAAACAATACACACCATCGGCATCGCTCCGTGTGTCCTCTTATATGTAAACGAAACTACAATTGTATTTATTTCTTGTTCCAGGAATCACAATCAAGTAGCGCTGAAAGATGGAGTGGTCGAGGACCAGAGCACAACATGGCTCTCCAACAGATCCTCAAGCTGCAAGAAGCGAGAGCCCTTCACAAGACCTCCCTTCTTCCCATCTACAAGAAGAACGGTCTTCCGTCCCCGCCGGGAGCTAACTACGACAAGCCTGATAAGAGACCAGAGTACCCTGATACGAGAGCCTTCGAGCAATCCAAGCTTGAGGCAGAATTCAGAAGACTAATGGAACACTCAGGCAGAGATGTCCGAAACGACCAATCTCTTAAATACTTCCAACACATGATGGAAGCGAAACAACACTACGATTATTTAAAAAGTATCCAAGACAGAGATACCAGGAGCAGCCCTAGAGATGGTCATACAGAAGTCAAGAAAGAAGCAATGTCACCCAGGCATAATAGATCATCCCCAGTGCATCAGTCACCTTCTCATAGAGTGTCGTCAGCCGAAGTATCTCCCAATCATAGCATTCGCCTATCTACCTCATCCAGTCCCCTCTCAACTACTAGTCCAATAAACTCATCACCTTTAAGTCACCTCCAAAACATGCAACCTTTTGATTTCCGGAAACACAAAACGAATGAGAACAACGAAAAAGAAGAGAGCAGAAAACCCTACGATTTGGGATCGGCTGAGAAGGCCACTATGGATTTAATGAGAAGTCAATTCTTCAACTTTCCATTACCTACAAACTTGCCTATTCCGCCAATGTCAATGCCTTCAACGTTTAATCACCAGGCAGCCATGGTAGCCGCGCTCAGTCAAAATCCAATGGGCTTAGCCTCACTTCAAGCTCTTCTACCTCAAATGTCAGCAAAACCTGCGGAATCATCAGAAAATAAAATCCACAGCAATGGCAAAGGAAGACCAGATGACCACAAAACTGAAGACGACAATGTTCTTAATTTAAGCAAAGATGCATACGCCGAAGTGGCACAAAACTCTAGGAACATGATGTTAGGCAAATGTATTAGTCCACCTAAAAGACAATGGGGTGCGTCGCAAATGCCTCTGAATTTAGGAACTCACTTCATCAATCCAGCTACGGGCAAAAAAAGAGTTCAGTGCAATGTGTGCCTGAAAACTTTCTGTGACAAAGGAGCTTTGAAGATCCATTTCTCCGCTGTTCATCTACGTGAAATGCACAAATGTACTGTTGAAGGATGCAGCATGATGTTCAGTTCAAGAAGATCTAGGAACCGTCACAGTGCGAATCCTAATCCGAAATTACATTCGCCCCACCTACGACGGAAAATATCACCTCATGACGGCAGAACCGCACAAGTTCACCCAGTCCTAATTTCCCCACACAGGGCTGGCCTCAATATTCCATCAGTGATGAACCCTATGCACCCATTCGGATCATATCCCCTTTTGAATCCACCGCATAATATGGGTCAGTTCCCATCGAATATATCTTTAGAATATAAAAATAGTATGAACATGAATTTCTCACCATCTTTTGACCACGGCCAGCCAATGCGACGTGAGTCAGATTCCGTGGAAAATAAAGACCAAGATGGTCAAGGAGAATCTGATGAAGATGACGGTATTGTGGTTGTGGCGGGAGACGACGATGATGATGATAATGAACACATCGATACTAGTGATTATTATTCAACTTTAAACAAATCCATAGGATCCATTGATGACTCAGAAACTGATTTTGATCAAAGGAGTGTTAGTGATAACAACGAAGTAACAGACAATAGAAAAGATGAAAATACTAGTCCCGAAGTAATGAAAAGGAAACGCAAAAATCTTAATCCTACTCGTATACAAAACCATTACATTTCCGAAAATGGTACATCAAATTCACAACGTGACAATCCGGATACTGATGAAAATGAATGCGCAGTGGATTTAAAAAGAGTTAAAACTGAAGACAGTCAGTCTAGCGAGAATAATATCGATGTAACTCATGAAGAGCCCAAAAATAAAGAAGCCAAACAAGAAAAACCAGTTATCAAAGATGAACCTACCGATATGAGCTACAATATCCAAGACTTAAGAGTAAAAGATGAACGAATTGATAAACAAGAAGTGTACAAACCTGCAAACAATAGATCCAGTGAAGAACAGTTTTCATCAGAAAACGCACTGAAAAGACTTGAAAGTTTATCTAAAGGTGACTTCCCTAGCATTCCTAAGAAACATGATTCTCAATCCTTGGGCCCATATAATTTATCAATGAATGATTCGATAGATTATTCTGATCGATCGCCATCTTCTTCAGTCTCCAGTTTTGATTATAATGCTGAGGATACTCACGGGCAAATCTTTGGACATTTCGACAATGGTTTCTTTGTCAGTACAACTGATGTTCCCATGGACCATGAGAATCCGTGCAAATGCACAGTATGTGGAAAGATTTTCCAAAATATCTATATACTAAAAACACATTACCAAAACGCACATCTGAAGCTTATGTACAAATGCAATGTAGAAGGATGCAGAGCAGCATTTTCATCTAAACGGAGCAAAGACAGACACAGTGCAAACATGAGTTTACATCGAAAAATAGAAGAGTACAGAATATCTGAAGAATCTTCACGGTTTTTGGACAAAATACGAGAACAAATGGAACTAATTTCACGATACAATGAGGACGAGCGTGCGGTCCCTTATGTAGAATCTCATATCTACTATCGAGCGAAAGAATCTGATAAACTGAAGAGCCAATTGAGCCAACAGCTGCCGTTTACGTCACCTTACCCACATCTACAGCTACCAGAAACCTATCTTAGTAACAGGGACATGTTTGCACAACACTCTTTCCTCTTCGCTCCATTTGGTATGCTTCCTAACTTTCCTCCGATCCCATTAGGTTTTCTACCTCCAAGTTTGAATGCTTTCGGCTGCCATTCAAATTACTCCCCACCTCATTCAAGAAAGCTAAACTATTGTGTAGAGGATGAGGCGCCGCGACCAAATAAAGATGGTAATTACCCATGTCGGGGTTGCAAAGACTGTTTCAAGGACCTAACCAGCTTGAAACACCATTGTGAAAGCGTGCACGTACAATCTTTGCATCGGTGTTCCGTCAGTGGTTGCAACGCTGCCTTCTTCTCAAGAACTAAGAGGAACATGCATTACGAATCTCATGTAGCCCGCAGGCAAAATGGTAGGATGCACGTCAATCCCTCGTGACCTGAATAGTGCTATTGACTGTGTAGTCGAATCTACAGTGCATTTGTGATTTAATTTAGTATTACCAAATAGTGTTGTAAGGCAAGACAGTTCCAGTACCTTTTTATTCTCATTAGATTGAGGTGCGGTGTACAAAAGCGGCCCAGCCGTTTGTGAGGTGTCAGTGGGGTCTGAACTCTTTGCAATGTAAATATAAAAGTAGTAATCGCTTAGACTGTTCCATGTGTTGTAGCATAGATAGTATTTAATTGTAATTCAACATTCCATAGTAATAAATCGTGCAATAAAATGTAAATAAATAATAGCGTGTAATGTACAAAGTTTTGGCTGATGTATTTAGAATTGATGATGAGCATTTATGTACTTGCAATTTCGTATGATGTATAGTTGTGAAAATTTTAAATATTTCCGTCTAACTTACTTTCTTTGGTCTCTGGTCTCTTAGCACAAATGGGATTATTTTAACGAGCTTCGAAACTGTTTTATTTAAAATTAATGCGTCTATGTATTTATCGATAAAAACAGTTTTTGAATAACTATCGAAATCGTCTGTTTTTCTTCAAAACTCGTTGCAAATAATTCCACAACTACTGTAGAATAATCATTTGATCATATCTCCTAATATTTTGGTGCTAACATAATATGACAAATTATTATTTCAATTTCATTACTGTACATTTCTTGGTGTTTCTCAATCAGATCTACGTGTTATGTGAGATATTAGAATACCTTAAATTGTATAAGTACCAAAAAGTATTAAAAACTTAATTGCTAAGATTGTATTATATAAATAAAACATATATACTTCCTTTTTGCCAAACGATAATAAGTATGTAATAAAAATGTTTGGAAAAATTTATTCAGATTTTTACTTTTATCCCTCTTAATATTTAAAACACACGCCCTAATTACCTAGGTTTTTTCCCTAAATGAACCAAACACAAAGAACAAGCAACATTTGCTTGTGGGCTTCCTAAATATTATAGTTAGAATAGAATACTCTCTACACCATATAAATTACAGACATAATTATAGAAACTGCACAAAGGGTGACACAATGGGCGGTCTTATCGCTAAAAGCGATCTTTTAAAGACAACCTTTGGATGGATTAAAAAAGGGGAAGGACAGACAAATACTGTAGGTAGTCTGTGGTGTACCATTTATATAATACAATAAATACATACATAAAGTATATTATACTAATCTAAATAAATATATACATACAATAATAAACATGAAACAGGAGCAAAGAAAATATAATGATGATGTTTTTAGTTATTAACTACTTTAATAAAATGCGATGGTTCTTGGTAGTAAAACAAAAGTATAATATGTCAATCAGAAGTAGAAAACTAAAGGTAGAAAAAGCATAAACAAAAGGAATAAAAAGGTAAAATATCAAAAGAAAGAAAAGGCTTGCACAATAGTATTTTGTCAGAAAGGATAAAATGTCCACTTGTTTGCTATTAACAACATACTGGGATCATCAATCCCTATGACAACAAGACCAACGCAGCCTTTTCACAATCGTTACCAACCTAGAGCTTAGGTATAAAGGAGCTTATTTTAAGCAAAAGTGTGCTTGAGTGACGTTGCCTACAATCATACATAAAAAGTATCTCTGTCATTAGTTACCTTAAGAGCGTTTCAAACTTTAAAGCCCTTGTTTTTCGAAATGAATGAACCGATTTTAATGAAACTTCATACGCACAAGTAGGATACAAAGTTCAAAAAAGTTAGATAAGAACATTTTCGAAAAATAGTGTTGCAGCCAAATTAGATCGATTTTAAATTTTCCATAGAAACAGAGATTTCCAGTTATCTCTTTTTAAATAAGACATTTCGAAAACGTTCTCTACTAAGTTTTTAGACCTTTGTATCCTGCTTATGCGTATGAAATTTCATTAAAATCGATTCATTAATTTCGAAAAATAAGGCGCTCTTAAAGCAAAATGCTATGCAATAATGTCAACTCTACGCTTGGCAGGTGGAAAGCGTTCACAGACGTAAACGCATTTCAGTAGCGTTATTGGTAATTATGCTACTTATATGCGATTTCTATGCAAAACCCACTAGAAATAGGTTGAGCTATTTGAGAACCTTTGAAGATTCGATCAATTTCGAATCAAAAAGCACTTTGGTACTTCTATGAAATCTGGGTATGCTCTTCTATAATTGGGCAATCTGATCTAAGAAAAAAATCAATGAAAACTGTGAAAATAGCCTATGGCCTTCTTGCGGTCATGTCACACAATCAATCACTCACAACTATTTATTTTATTTATTTATTTATTAGGCTCTTCAACAATGAGTACCTACACTGTTACTTTATAATTTGTACAATGCAAACTTAAGTCTAAGCGCCTCATCACTTACAGAAAAGCACAGCATGCACTACATTATGCGCAGATAATACACAATTAATTAAATAAAACAATTGATACATAATATGAAATTTGGAAAAAAAAAAATAATGATAAAAATAAACTGTTATAGCATAATTGATTACAATGAATTAAATAACTTAAGTAGATTAAATTAAATTAGATTCTATTTTTGAGTTTTTTTTTATATAAGGTTAAGAACTAGTGAAACCTATGCAAAGCAAGGTCCTACATCCTAATTGCGCAACACACTATAAATCACAATTTAAATTATTTTGAAGGATCTTGCTAATCCATTGCTTTATTTGTTCGTAAAATTTGTATGCTCAACTACCTACATAACGCAATGAATGTTGTTAAACTGTCAAAATGAAAGCCATTGCTACTGATAGTGTGTTACACAATTACCCGCTGATCTATCTGTGGCCAGATTGAAAAAATCCACGCCATTACTATATGAGCTCCATATGATAGAAGCATGACAGTTAGGTACTGTATAAATAAATCAATACTAATCCTAGTTTCTACAGAATCGAAATCTGCATAGGTAAGTACTAATAGATTTAACTCCAGTAGGAAACCACCAAATCCCTAACTTAATAACCCTAGGTACATTAAGTCATAAATTTTAATAAGATAACAAGCAAGCAACCGAAATTAAAGACGTCATATTGCTAAACTATGCTATAGATAATAAATATAGGCAAAGAACATCTCGCAAACAGCCTGGAGCTAAAAAAGTTAAAATTCCAGAAGCCGAACAACACTAATTTGCGTGATTTATGAATTTCAAATAAGGATTTTATGCGTTTCTGAACACAATTTGAACGAGAAAGGGTTATTTTAAATGGAGGGGAATGTTAAGATGGAATATTTATAGGAAGAAATATTTAGAAGTCTTTCGCGAAAGTTCCAATGGATATTATTATATTTTTGTTTAGTTTTGAATAAAACTGAATTTATTGTCTAACGCATGTGATAACTTCACATTTTTCTTACGTTTAGAAAGAAAGAAAACAGGTTTATTTGTCACAGAAACATCGGTCGATCGGAGGTTAAGCTACTCTCGCCGCAGTCAGTTGTTGATGGGTGACCATCCATAACATATAGAGAACCCTCCGTGCCTCGGAAAGCACGTTAAGCTGTCGGCCCCGACTGTCATTTGTAGGTCTTTGACGGTGGTTACGGGTAGTCAGAAGCCCGAAAGTCTGACAACCAGTCTTACCAAGGGGTATCGTATTACCCAGTAACTGGGTTATGGAGGTTAGATAGGCAGTCGCTTCATGTAAAATACTGGTATTCAGCTGCATCCGGTTACACTGAAAGCCGACACCAACATAGTTGGGAAAAGGCTCCGCAGATTGATTGTCACAGAAACACATGCATACATATAGGTAGATACTTATCTCGAATCCATACTATTCCATAGGTCATCATCTACCTAATCCCCTGCCATTTTCGTAACAAACACTAGGTACTTAGTCTCCACTTTTTTCAAAATCAAAATGCCTATTAACCCAGGACGCGATTTTCCCACAGCGATTTTTTTTCGCGCAATGGATTTTCAATGTACTGCTTAGCGCCGAGAGTTAAAAATCCAACAGTGTTCTTTTGACGCGCTGTAATGCGGCTCTGTTGGATTCTCAAAGCTCGGCTCAACATCGAGAGTTGAAAATCCATTGCGCAATAAAAACCTGCCGCGATTTTTTTTTTTTACAATTTTAAGAAAGCTTACAGACTAATACACGTAAATGGTAACGAAATAGTAAACAACTGACAGTTGCTAATTACAAGCTTCCACATATATGTATTTTCAACGTACTGCTTAGCGCCAAGAGTTGAAAATCCAAAAAGTGTGTTTTTTTGACGCATTGGGATGCGCTCTGTTCGATTCTCAATGCTCGGCTCAACATCGAGAGTTGAAAATCCATTGCGCAACAAAAACCTGCCGCGATATTTTCAACGTACTGCTTAGCGCCAAGAGTTTAAAATCCAACAGTGTGTTTTTTTGACGCACTGGAATGCGCTCTGTTGGATTCTCAAGGCTCGGCTCAACACAGAGTTTAAAATCCATTTTTTTCTTTCTGGATTTTTTTTTTCACCCTAAACCTAGGTCCTACAAATACAAATATAAACCTAGGTTTATTATTTGTACCTCTACACAGGTAAATTCTCATAGACCGCTTCAAGTAAGCTTAGACGTTACAGGTGCAAGTTTGGTCATCCTATTAGCTCAACTTCTACTTCAACTTGAATTTAACTAGAGTAAGTAACTTTTTAATGAATTGCTATGACCTGGCCTCTCCTACACAATGGCTGGCTTCCCAATTACTTTGTTAACTACTTTGATGAACTTTATGTAGGTACCTGTATCTACCTGTAGGTACGAGTGGAGTTTGGATGTGGTTTAGTAGATGGCGACCAACGACTTCAAGAGTGCAGCGTTACTGCATAGCAATAAGGCGATTGGCACACTGTACCGCATTACGCAGCGGGGTGCGTGAAACGGAGCCAAATTCCCCGCACGGAAGCGCGTTTTTATTGAATTTGTATATAAAAAATCAAGCACGGGCACGTTATCTGGACCCGCAATGCGGTGCGGTGTGCCAATCGCCTAAGTTATGAAACCTATATAAAATTATCCTTTTTTTTTAAACTGAAACCATGTATTGAGCACATGGTTCTAGACCCATAGAAATTTTTATTCGGTCATAAAAAAAATGCTGTTTCATAGAAAAGTGCAAAACCTACCTAAGCGGATTTATTCCAGAAATCCCCACCGACAAATCCCCACCAGTGGCGATTGTTATTTTTTTTCCAGAAATCCCCACTAGCTAAATAAACTCAGCCTGGTGGGGATTTTTGGAAAAAGAAGTAACAATCCCCACCAATACGTTTAATCAGATAAGTAAGTAATTATGTCACTATTTATAATCAACCGTCATTATAAACGTCAAAATGTATGGAACAGCTATTTGTTTTTTAATAACCGACATAAAGTGTACTCAGCACAAGATTTTGAACTACGATGTTCAAAATCTTGTGCCGAGTTCATGGTTTCAGTTTGTGGATCGATATCCCCGCCGCCCTCTATTAAAAAGAAGAATTGTTTGTTTATATATAAGTAAGAGGTAATCTCTGTAAGATAAGTACTGATCCGATTACAAAAAATATTTTATTAATTATTGCCGCCACTAGCCACACTAGCCACTATTGCCGAGTGCCAAAGGATATTATGTTAAACTAGCTTCTGCCCGCGACTTCGTCCGCGTGAAATTTCTTGTACCCCCACCCCGTCGCGTCGCAACACTTCGTATTCGCTTACCGTTCACTCTGAGTTTTTTTCTTTTTGCTCGGCTCCTAAGGGTCATAGCGTGATGTTAAATAGCCTATAGCCTTCCTCAAGAATTGGGCTATCAAATGCAAAAAGATTTTTTTCAAATCTGACCGGTAGTTCCAGAGATTATCGCGTTCAAACAAACAAACTCTTCAGCTTTATTATTAGTAAGTATAGATAAAAAACTCTATGGCCCATAACTCCTTTATAGGTACCAACTCTTAACATCTTACACACGTGATAACTTTTAAACGAAATATCCGATTGAGATGAAACAAAAAGTATTTTACTTCTTCATAAATACTCTTGATAACATAATGCTTAATTTCGATAAAGATTAATATTACGATACATATTTAAAAACGTAGTTTTTTTTTCTTCAGACGATTTAATAATTATTTTGAACACAAAATCGGTTATTGTGATTAAACCATGATAGCTAGATATATATTCTCGCAGACTTTTTTGTAGGTCTTAATGGGCTCTACAAACCCGTAGTACATCATTTTGTTCTATTGTCAATAGTTTTTGCAGCGCACGCAAAAATAGGTTTTCGATTTTACACCTTGTGTTACAAAATAGCAATTTTATTACGGATCCCTAATTTTGAAAAAAAATATAACCTATAGCCTTCCTCGATAAATGGACTACCCAACACTAAAAGAATCATTCAAATCGGACCAGTAGTTCCAGAGATTAGCGCGTTCAAACAAACAAACAAACAAACTCTGCAGCTTTATAATATTAATATATATATATATAATATATATATATATATATAGTATACTTAGATAAGAAATTTCACGCGGGTGAAGTCGCAGGCAGAAGCAAGTTAATATAATGAATGGGCCCGTTTTTGGTACTTACTCACGTCATCATGCTATAACTGTTTTTCTTTTAAGTCCAAAAATATATTACTCTGTGTTAACTTTCAAAAGCATCTTTACCTTTTGCTAGCTGTTAGGTAAAGTATGTAACTGTCGAATACTCAAAATTATTCCTCTACACAACGAAAAAAAGAACAAACAGGCAAACAAATAAACACTACCATTAAACGACAAATTCCACAAAATAAAAACAAAAGAACATTAAACTTTTATCGCTTTCCCCACCCTACCGCGTCACATCGGCGTCACGTCGACATTTGACATTTGCTTGTCACCCGTGACATTTACCGTGACGTCATTCACGCGACACGTCAGCGTGACATCGCGTGCGGCATCCGTTAATTTTTAAACTTTCTATTATCGCACGTTATTAGGGAAAAGTAGGGAACTTACAAATTGATTTTCTTTTTGTTTGTAGCTTCTATAGGGTAAACATTTGGGTAGTCATACGGGTAAGGCGATTGGCACACTGCACCGCATTACGCAGCGGGGTGCGTGAAACGGAGCAGAATTCCCCGCACGGAAGCGCGTTTTTTTTATTGTTTATTATCTAATCAAAAAAACAGTTTAAAAATATTTGTTGAACAATTAAACACCACACAAACCCTCGCGGGTTTAACAGCGGTATGGCCAGACACGGCAACTTGGTGCAATTAGGTACATACATAGAATTATTTTTTTTCTAGATCGCACTTCAATCTAGAAAGTATCTTTTTAATACCTTTGAACAGTTCTTCGCATTTATTAAATTGCAGATTTCCATATGTAAATCATTCATATACGATGGTAGCATGCATTCCCACGTTCGCGCTCCTTAAACAATATTAGATTTAGGTTCGATAAATGTGGGTAAGTAGGTCAAACAACGCAACGACTTTAGTCATTCGTATTTACGAATATTACTTAAATTATGGTAATTCTCACTTATAACACGTAAACGTAACCACGTTACGTAAACGTATTGAATTTGTATGAAAAAAATCACGCGCGGCACGTTATCTGCGTCCCGCTGCGTAATGCGGTGCAGTGTGCCAATAGCCTTAATGTTGGGAATATAGGTAAATTGTTAATTGTGTAAGTTGTTAGTTACTGTAACATACTGTGGTAGGTACCGATAATGTTCATGGTGATACCCATGTGATACCTATTTAATTAATTGTTCAGTAAGGTGACAAGAGAGAATTATAGTAAGTACTGACTTCCACTTGAGAGAAACTGTCAAAATCGCTTAGCATAATCAGCCTTTAATGTTCCCACTGCTGGGACACAGGCCTCTCGAAGAGAGGGAGTGGGCCGGTAATCCACCACGCGAGCCCAGTGCGGGTTGGTAGATGTCACATGTCTTCGATTTTTTTGTTCTAGGACATGCCGGTTTCCCCACGATGTTTGCTAGTTAGCAATGGTGATGAAATAATTTACAGAAAGTAATGCCTGTCTGGTTTCGAACCTATGACCAACAACTCGCAAGATACGACTGTTACCGCTGGGCCGTAATCCCGTAGACTACCAACATAATAATTCACAGTAACAACGAAGAGCTCAACGCTTATTAAACAGTGGAAATAAAAAGATGCATAATGTGCAGCTACCTCGTGATCCAAACAATACGCACACAAAAGTCTCACACAAGGCTAGTCCGTTCTCATTTACATAATCAAGTCTCATCAGCCACATTTGCATCCGAAACGCAACGTGAATTAAATTCAAAATAATAACATTTAACACGCTAAATAAACCTTAACCTCCTCTTCATAGAGTTCAAAATTGAAATTCTAAATGTAGTTGTAAGCTGGTAACGCAGTGGTCTGCGGTTGGCGCATACGAAATTCGAACGTCCCGCTTGTCAGCAATTTGTTTTGAAGAGAACACTTCTAATTCGCAAAAAGAACGAGCGTTCTATGTTTAAAAAGTATCGTCACGCGAGCTAGGTTAGGGTGAGCTTACACTGTAGCGTGGTTATTCGATTGAAATAAATAAATAATAATTTTAGAACCAACTTATTATAAGGTTTGGTAAGTTACAACAAGCAACTGCCTAGCTACCTACCTAGTGTACTGGAAAATTACCTAGTTTTTTCAAAGATATTGTTAAAAGCTGCTTCTGATCTTCAAAATATCGATTTCTCACATCAGAAGCAGAGGGACAATTCCCGTATTTTAAAGAACGTTCGCATTCTAATCTCAGTCGCAATCTGTCAAAAATACAATCAATTTACATACATTTTTGACAACTTTTTGCCACTGATTGCATTTTTTAAGTAGGTACGAGAATTGGCCTTCAGAGTTACTTTACTTCTGTAAACTAGAATGGCCAGAAACTCGATCGATATAATAGTAAGCTAAGTTATTCTACTGCCCAAGTTTAATGATAAATGTTAAAGTTTCTTGATCTACGCTTCATTTCACTGGCTGACTTTTTTACTTGAGTATCTACGTAACTATTCAGCGTAAAATTATCTTTCAGAAAGAAATACCTTAGAAAAGAAATAGCAGGTATAACTGAAAGAACTGGTTTCATAATTCGGAGTAATTTATTCAGGGTAGTTTAGTACAATGTTCTTTATCAGATAAAAGTTTTCTTTCATGTTTAGTCAAAAGAAGTTCATGTTTAGTGTTCAAAGATAAGTAGGTAATGAAAGTCTTTTTAAGCAAAATTATTCGTAGGTAATCTTTGACATAGCAATGTCAAAGATTACCTACGAATAATTTTAACTTAATATGTAAGCACGTTATTTTTTTTTTATCATTTATACAAAAGAATACTGGA
This sequence comes from Oligia fasciuncula, assembly GCA_963082905.1. NCBI lineage: Eukaryota > Metazoa > Arthropoda > Insecta > Lepidoptera > Noctuidae > Oligia > Oligia fasciuncula. The sequence goes on from OY720401.1 coordinate 7,164,561, forward strand.
CTATTCATAAAATAGTAACCAAAAACCACAGAGGTTTAAACTTAAGACTCCCTGAGAAGAGCACTTCTAACGTACTTACATATTAAGTTTAAAATATTATACTATGAAGCCCACAATAAAAATGAATATTGACAGATCTTTATCTGACTCTTTGGTTGAATGTAATACATACGTCTACCTACATTTGAATCTGTAATTCATTATGGTGTATACATTAAATTTAATATAAGTAAATAGTACCTAAGTAGTAGATACGCGCTTCACAAGTGACATGTCAACTTGTCTCTTTTTCGCTCCCGATAATTACGACGCCGACGTGCCATCCCACTTCGACATTTGTTCTAATAATGTGCCATTGTACCTACTTACCGATTTTGAAAATCGAACTTTGGGTAGGTAAATAACCTATCTTACCTCTTTTTAATTATATATCATTGGTGTACTTTCATAAAGAGTAAGTACCGTATTCTATTCTATTCATAGGTGCTACATTTTTTAGATGGAAACTTAAAAAAAAACAAGCCTCTTTAACATAACTTAAAGGTTTCTTTTCAGTTTAGATCGAAAACTATAGGCGGCCTCTGTAGAAGTTCTCATTAGACATATAAGTACTATTACTAGCAGCGCCCCGCGGTTTCACCCTCATAAGTGTCGATCCCGTGGTAATATCGTTATAAAAACTATCCTATGTCCTTCCCCGGGATGCATTCTATCTCTCTGCCAAATGTTATCGAAATCCATTTAGTGGTTTAGGCGTATTATAGACAGATAGACAGTTACTTTCGAATTTATAATATTATTATAGTAAAAAACACCCGAACATAGTACCTCCTCCTTTTTGTGAAGTCGGTAAATAAAGATGAACGCGCCTTTACGAGTTCCGAATTTGAATTTGAAAAGTTCGGAACGGGGTCTTTCTAGAGCGTTTTTTTGTGTGTCGTTAATGAGACTGTGGCTTCTAAGGGAGCCAGCAAAGTTATTATGGACAGACATAGTATTTGTAAGTATGTGTGTAGTTAAATATTACGTTTATAAGCAAGATTAGTAGAACTTACGTAAGTAACACATATTTTTTTCGTTTAATTAATTGTTACATTATTTTTGTAATTTAGACGTAATTGATACCTACTTAGGTATACCACAGCAGAAATACGCATAAGTCGGTAACTACATAAACTATTTGTTAATAAGTATACATTTCTAGGTAGGTACCTAAAACTTAAGAGCGTTTCAGGAAAATATACATTTTCATAAAATTAATTTGTGCCGACATTATAAAATCAAAGTTTGTGCCCAAACGGCTGCACGCACTTATTTAAAACGTTCGTCAAGAAGTAATAAATAAAATGTTGGAAGCACAAGACAATGCGAAACATGTCGTGCAAACCAAAAACCATAAAGTTCGGTGTAATTTTCAGATACCTACACGACCAAAAGTTCTCATTGTCTATGGTAATAAGAACAAGATCACGCGACCTTAGCCCCGGGCCGCGTATCCAAACAATAGAATCGGACTGGCCGAATTTTGAATATGGAAGCACCGCCGCGAGCGTCCTCGCCATATTGCACGCGATGCCGACAATTTATAATTTTATTTTAAATTTTAATCATAGAGATATTGTTCCTGCTAAAGAATTAAGAAATGATAGACAATTCGCAACTAGAAAATTACTATGGAAGTGATTCGGCAGTCTAAAATTATCTTTGAGTCTGAAAAACAGACGGACAAATCGTAATTGATGCCTACTGATTCTAGCCTTCTTCTAGAGCTATTATGTTACGATTTGAAATTAGAATAGAATAGATGCGTTAAAACAAAAAACTATCCATTATGAGTTTCTCGATAGTCTTCTAGGTAGGTAGCCCACGAAATTCAAATTTTCTTGAATTTTTTGCTACTTATTTGCAGGTCAGTGTCAGGTTGTGTAAGAAAATTTGAATTTCGCGGGCTACCCGGGACTCCTTGCCTTCGTGATTAGTTCAGATGATCAATGGAAGCACACACACACACGAAATACACTAAGTATATCAGTTTCACCAACTCCAAAAAAATTGCTGTCAACGACCACAGCTATACTTAGTACTTAGTTTGATTCAAATTCTATACCATTTTTAATTCATCTAAAAATCTGACAGATTGAGCTTACCTTGACACTGAAACAGGATTTTAGTAGGTAATTTGTGCCCATTAAAATACACACTAATATTATAACGGTGAAAGTTTGTGAGTGTGTGTGTGTTTATAAGTATGTTTGTTACTTCTTCATGCTCAAACGGCTGGACCAATTTTGATAAAATTTTGTACGGAGGTAGCTGACATCCTGGATTAACATACTCGCATAGGCTACTTTTTTCCCGATATTCCCACGGGATCGACACTTGGAACCGCGGGGCACAGCTAGTTTAACATAATTTTGAGTAATTTAAACGAAATGTGACGAATTTGTTGCACGTGCAGAAATCCAAAATATTCATCGAATTTAAAATACTTTACATTGTATCCTTAGGGGTTGACAGACTGTGAGAACTCCTTTTCGTGATTCCAAATTCAAATGAGACACTTCGTGAACGACCGTTTTCGAACGCTTACCGAAATTCGAATTCCAAATTTAAAATTGCAACAACGCCATTGGGCTGATGAATAACTTCTGTGCATTACTTAACACTAAGGTATTTTGATAATTCCGTTTATTTTGAATGAAAGCGAGATTTCTGGTGAATAAAACGCATATAGTTCCGTCTAAGTACCGTCGCGGGTAAAAATATGTATCAGGACCTGTATGAAAATAATATTTATCTTTATCGATCTACAAAAATGGGTTTTACAGAATGAAATGGGTGTTGGCAATTCGAGCACTAACATGATGAAGTTGGTGCTAGCTTTAAGGCCATCTTTAATACAATCAACTAAGTTTAAACAACTTTACTTTAACCAAATCTAAAAATAACAAAATTAAATCCTAACTTAACTAAAACTATACAGAAACTAAAAAATAGCGACGATAAATTCATCCGCATCGCTGTCCAGTAATGTACCTACCCAACTTTATTATTTAAATGAATTAAATGTGATATTAGAGAAAAAAAAACTAAGTTTAAAATTGAATTAGATAGGTCTTCTTTTCGTCTCGATGGGACTCTTACTCGTTGTTTTTTTTCGATTGAGAGCTTTCCATATAGGTTAATTCTAATACATAGGTAGGGTATCTACTACATATAATGGAGACGTTGGAGAAATGGTTCTTGAACACAGCTCACTAAAGGAAGGCTTAGAGGTCCTCCAATAGTCTCTACATAAGGTAGATGCACCAAAATGCCAGCAGAAGAAATTTTATTTGCAAAATTGGTCACCGTTTTGTAGGCGCCTACGTAGAAAGTGAAACAGCGCTACCAAGAGAATAAATAAAAAACTAAAATTTCAAAAATCTCCCAGAAGCATGTAGAAAGCTTAAGGCTCTGGCTACCAAAATGACATAGCGTGGACTTAACTACCTTAGTAGCCAGTCTGTCCTTCAGTAAGAACATGTCATTGAAGCCTGCAGCGCCATTCAAATTTAGAATAAAGATTAGCTACCTGCACTTCAAAATTCTCGCACGGAAGCAAAAAGCGAGAATTTTGAATTTCGAATTAATTTCGATCGACAGAAGCTCGTGCCGATATACCGAAATGGTTCTAAATTCGATTGTTAGAGGCACGCTTCAAAAATAACACGCAACTGATTTAAGTATTTGAAAACAAAAGAAGATGGCGTCAGCGAATTAAAAAATGTGTTCGGATATTCCGTGATTTCAGAGTTAATCGGTAAGTATTATCATAATGTGATAATGACATTGGTGAAACATGATGAGGCAACCAAATCCTTTGGTATTTTTTTGTGAAATTAGGTAACCCCAAATTCTTTTGATATTTTTTTGCGAAATTAGGGAACAATTTAATCTTCGTGCGAAAAAATCTGACAGTAAAAACCTAAAAAAGTTGACGTCCACAGCGAATTAACTGATAGTACGCACGGCTACACATAAAGCTATAACAACCAGAAGCTGACTTCTGATTGTACGAAAAACCTTATAAAATGCGAGGTCATCTAAAACTGGCAAATTACAGCTTGATGTGTAGCCGTGTACAAGCCATACCTAATCGAAAATTAGTCCCCTAATAATCTAAAACTATTACTCATTTTAGCCCAATTTCGCACAAACTGTGTTGGCACCTAAATTCTACCGGTGTACTTAAACTAAATGGGGCTCAGATAGCAATATAGCTGAATTACGTGAGCCCTAATACCTTGTTACGGTATCGTAATAGACATTAAACATGTTGTTCTGGGCTCTCTAATTAGGATCAGTAGTTACTGGTCTAACACTGTGGTATTAAATTAGTTACGCAACATGGTTCGCTTGACATTTCGATAGACCCTTTATATGGCCAGGTGTAATTATTTTGATTTATTAACAATCATAGACTACGAATTTAGTACTTAGGTGGGTACTTAGGTACTAATAAATCTTTAATATTTGATCAAATGACTGTTGTGTTTATAGATGTATAAAAAACAAAGTTGTTTGTTAAGTATCACCTAAGTACCTACTACAAGGAAAGGGAGCTGATATAGGTATATATATATCTGAAATACAGATAGTTTATATCTAGTCCAGACAGATGTACAAAATCTGTTCATAGAAACAAGTGTCACCATAACTAGGTAGCTACTACTTATTTTATTTTTCATTTTTGAACAAATAAATTATACTTACTTTATTAAAACTAGGCAGGAAAATAAATGTAATAAAAAAAAACTTAAAGTTACATAAAAAACTATTTAAGTATATACTGAAAGAAAATTAATAGGTAACAATGTCACCACAACACTACTCGTTCTAAAATTAAAATTTCCACGCCGTGGAAATTTTCGTGGGCGACGCAAATATTACCTGTCTCTCTCGCTCTTGTAACTATTTCTATTTAGCTGTTCCCTTCTTATGCGACATGCGACAAACAGTGACATCTAGGTGACGACCAATGACAAAAAGGTGGGCGGTCATTGGCTGAAACTGTCGCATTCATGAAACCCGCTTTGAAATAGGAATGAAAAGCTATTTTGCGTAGGAATAGACATAAATACATCATTTTGGTTTTACAGCCTTGGTTTATTGTTTATGTTTTCTTCTCTACCTTCGTGATTTATTTTCGACGTAGTAAAACACTTAGGTAATTGGTACTTAATAGGTAAATGTGATTAAATACCTGTTTTACTTAATGAGTATGGTTTTAGTAATAATAATGCCTCTTTATTCTGAATTGTTTTTGGTTTTTACTGAAGGGCTTGTGGCTTACCTAGTACCTAATAACAGCCGCGCGGGTCGAGCGATCAGGTTAAGCTACGCTGAGCGCGGTTGGTCCGTGGATGGGTGACCATCTTTACATATCAAGGCCCCTCCGTACCTCGGAAAGTACGTTAAGTCGTTGGTCCCGACTGTCAATTGTGGATCTCGGAAAAAAAAATCAGCTGTTCCCTACATTTATGTTCGTATAACTCGTCAAAATGTAGGGAACAGCTGATTTTTTTTCGCGATTTCAGGTTTGGTCCCATAGTAAAAGTTGTTCATAATGATGAGTACAATGACGTCTTAAGAGGTTGCTGGTGTTTTACCAATAACCCTGTAGGTATAGTTAATTGCTTCATATTTTGCAATAAATTACCAGCGTTGTGTCATCACGCTTCTCTTTCTTTTCTATGCAGCCCGATAAAGACCGCGCTTTAGGTCATGTAGTCGCCTTAATTGCATAAAATTCAGTTAAGGGTGAATAAATTCGTGCGAATCGACTAATAAGCCAGAAAATGTACACATTTCAAAGTCACATACAACGCGTGGGCGGTCTCGAATGGCTCGTTTAAAAATGTCGCCGCCTTTATCGTCGCGCTATTGGTCGAAACTGTCACCGTGTCGCCTTATTGGTTAGCCACGCCCATATTCTCAATTCGAATTTGAATGCGCTCCATTTGAAATTCGTAACGGTCATGTATTTTAATAAGTAGGTAACGCGGGCTACTGTCATAGGTTAGTTTCAGTTCCTTATTTAAATTGTCAGATTTCTTTCGGTTTTTTCAGGAATTTCATATGATTTAACAAGGTTTTTCTCAGATTAATTTTTTTGTAATAATTTCACGAAAAAAGCAATAGAGATACAGCGAGAATTAAAGAAGCCCTTTAACCAAAACCACTAAATTAATTTCTCTACCAAATAATTTCGAATCTACTGAACATTTCAGCCATTTTCTCCTCCAAAAAGCTATCTCCAACATTATCCATATTAGCTAGAACAAAGTATAAGAAGTGAATGATGTCGTTATGTCTCGTGGCCAACCGCTGGGCTTGCGCGAAACTATTGATTGGAGACGCAACGGCCGACGCCCGTATGTCCTAGCACAGGTGACAATCACGCTCCTTAGAAAGTCCTGTATTCCTAGTACTTTTGGTATTCTAATGGAAATATTAGCGTTTATACTGGACTCGTTTTTTAATTAATTTTGAAGTTAGTGGCAGATTTTCGAGAATTTAATTGTTTTACTGATATCGGAGCGTTTTTCGTGGAATTCGGGTCGAATTGTGTTCTAAAGAAAACGTTAGTGCGATAACCTAGCCAGGTTTTCATTGTGTCTTGATGAATGCCGAAATAAAAATATTATTCTTCTTTTCATGGCATGAAATTGACAGTTGGCACAACTGCTGATCTATTCTGTAAAAATCTCACCGTGACAACTTAGGTGAAGTGAGCTGTCAATTAGCTCTATCCCTATAGCATCAGGTGGAATGACAGCTCACCTCAGCTCACTTCACTAAGTTTCCACAGTGAGATCATTACGGAATAGATCAGCTGATAATATTTATATATCACAAAGCCAATTTCCCATATATAACAACTCATCTCAGCGACAATCAATGTCAAAAACTTGTCAAAAATTTAGGGATATTGAAAGTATTTTTGACAGATTGAGACTGAGATCAGACTGTGAACGAGAATTGCCCCTCTGGTCGTCATAGTCTGACGTCAGATAGACGTCAATTGTTTCGCATACCTACCTATTGTGCTGATAAGATGTCAAATATTAGGTTTCTTATCACTCTAATTATTCCAGATAGTGCAATAACATAGAAAATATTGATTATTTTCTAATTATCTGTATTTTTTTTATATAGGTAGGTAACCAAATGTGTTTACCAAACTAAAATATGTTTTTTCTAAATTCTTTTAGAATAGGTATGCTACTTTCCAACTTACCGACAAAATATGGGAATCTGATAGATAACCAGTCTTACCAAGGGGTGTTATCGTGTTACTCAGTAAGTGGGTTGTAGAGGTCAGATACCTCCGTCGCTTCATGTAAAATAGGTAGGTACTGGTATCCAGCTGCATCCGTTAGAATGGAAGTCGACCCTAACATAGTTGGGAAAAGGCTAGGCAGTCATTGAGACATTATAGTCATTTTTTACCGACTTCAAAAAAAAGGAGGTTATCAATTCGACACGTATGTATGTAATAAGTATTATTGGAATTGCATTATATTCACTTATGACAATCTATTAGGGCTTCCAAACAAATATACAACATTTTATAGACGTACGTATGTATGTATGTATGTTTGTCCACGCATTTCTCCGTAACTATTAATCGGATCTTGACCATTTTTTTTGTATTGGCTTACATTTACTTCAACTTAGGGAACAGTGCAAGTTTCATCAAAATCAATTCAGTAATTTTCAAGATATGGACGAATACGTGTAAATGTGACGGCCTGGCTTATTGATACGAGCTACAGGTGTAGTGTCAAAGGGAAAACATCTCAAAACTTTGGTCAAATTCTAGTGCAATATTTACAACAAAACTAGTATCTACTTATTACAAACAAATATTCCAGTTTTTACTTAAAACTAAAAATTACGAAATAAAAAAGTACCTAATTTTTTGAAGTCGGTTAATTTTTTTATTAATTTCTTTTTTTATTTTAGATCTAAACTCGCGGTGTTCCACCAGAGTTCCACCAGGTGTTGTCCCACTGAAGGTTCGTAGATGTAAGAAGTAAAAGAAAAAAAGTTTATTGTTAAGTTCAATACCTACCTACATAACAAAAATGTATGAAACAGCTGTTTTTTTTTTTGTAATTTCATAGTTGGTCCCATAGTGAAAGTTGTTCAGTTCGATGGTCTAAATGATTAAATGATTAAATGATTTTTATTTCTGTAAGTAGGTTTGTACAACTAAAGCACCTCTTAAAGTTTGTCGGGTTAATTTTTTAACACTTTGTATAAGTACAACGTTATTTTTAGTTTTAGTATGCGAAACCTGAATATAGTTTGTTCAGAATAAGTACTAACTGAATCGATCCAAAAATATTTAAAAAAGGTTAAAAGTTTTACACCGAGCGACACTAAGTTTGTTGGGTTAATTTTTTATTAACACCTTATTATTATATACCTTGATGAGATGTGTCGGTGCTGAACTTCTACAACTACTCCCTTAATATCAACGAAAGAGGAACCCTGAACCACTTACCCCCGTCACTAATTGACCCGGGTTTCAAAACTCGTAATAAACCTAACCCAACTCCAATTAGCTCCCAAACTTTAAAACAAAACGAACATACAAACATTTTCTGTTTATTAATAGCTCATTCCGTTCCCGAATGAGACTTAACCCTCAAACATTGAATCGATCTCGAAAGTTCTGAGTGCTAGTTAGGGATATTTCGACCGGGATTCTCGAATTTTAGAGTTTTCAGTTGAAATTTTCGGGCAGTGAATTTCGATTGCTATTCAGTTTGGTTGTGAATGTCGTTTCGTTTTTTTCGGGAGGAAACTAGCAGTTCTAGGTTAGTTACGAGGAAATGTATGGTAACTGTCAGCTGTAGGGGGAAATGACGTGTAGGGTAAAATTTAAAGATCTCGAAATAGAGTCGAGACTCTAGATTGCATTCCCTACACCAGTTGTAGCGACACTTACCTATTACCTTGTGAATACAAGTACACGCGAGATCTCGGGTTGCAAATCTCGATTGGCAACCCGAGATCGTATAAAACCGAGATTACCCATTCAAAATCTCGCCCGGAAGTCTGGCAATATCTCGATTTAGAGATTTCCAAAATCAAGATTTCGCCTTCTTTTTAAAATAATAAATAGTTTTTTAGATAAAAAAACCTTACTTATACAGATAAAATGAAATGAATAGTACACCTACTTAGGGCGTAGGTGTAATATTATGTAAATAAAAAAACATTAATTGAATCTCGACACAAAAAAAAAACTACGTTTATTTATGAAATAATCATCTGCATTGCGCACACTTATCGCAACAATTCAGCATTCACGCACACTATAAATTAATTTATTAACATTTTGAAAATGACTTCTCAAGAAGCAGTGTGCTAAGTGCCACGTGCGTTCATTCTCGAAATCTCGTTCGTAATCTCGAACGAGATTTCGAGAATGAGATTGTCTGGAAAAAACAATAATCTCGAGATCTCAAGATAGCGTTCCAATACTTAAGTGTTACATAACTTGCGGTGCGACGTACAAAGTTTAAGATTTAATATTGTTTAGCGCATCGAAAGCTGACTTTAGCAGGACAATTTGGTAACTAAAAAAAAAGAAAAACCGACTTCCAAAAAAAACACTACAAAGTGAAAAATAACTTTAATTTCGGAAGTCGGTGTCTTTGGATCTGTATTTTAGTTTTTTGCCACCGACTTCCGAAATTAAAGTTATTTTTCACTTTGTAGTGTTTTTTTTGGAAGTCGGTTTTTCTTTTTTGTTAAAAAGTTTTTATTTCCCGCTTTTTAGTGGGTCTGTTTATAATTTATCTAAGTTACAAAAGCCTAATGTCAACTTGCTCATCGCCTAGATACCAAAATATTGCTTTTCCCGATGCAGGGAAATTCATTGTTGAGAGTTCTCCTGGTATTTCACCATCAGCTCCATTACACCATTCGCATTGTGATGAGCATAACTTGCTTAGCAACCATAATAAAGTAATCGAATCGCAACCCATGAAATACTTATTATTGAGTAGTTCCGGTGGCCATCTGTGGTCTTCATCATCAGTTCCACTTCACCAAATAGTGCTTTTCGAGAGCAAATGCACGAGTTACTATAAAAAATACCCAAATCGCTATAGGTGTGCCTATAATATTTGAAGAGTTCCTTCGATTTCTCCAGGATCCCATCATCAGATCCTGACCTGATGACAATGGGACCACCTGGAAAGTATACCCTTTCAAACAAAAAAATATTTTTTGAAATCGGTCCAGCCATCTTCGAGTAATCGGGGAACATACATAAAAAAAAAAAAAAAAAATAAAGGTTCCGACGAATTGAGAACCTCCTCCTTTTTGAAGTCGGTTAATGATGCCTACATAATGCCGCAACTACCGAAAATTGGGTAAACATCCCCCACTCCCTAAATAAAAATGCGAAAAATATAAAAAAAGGGCAACTAGTGATGTTACGCAAACAGGGGGCCGATTCTACTAATTTGCAACGTTACACGATCAAATTGTGGTTTAGCAACAGTTCGATTTCGATCTCCGTTCGTTAGTTACATAAAAAGTCATTCTACTATTTCATAGGCAAACTGGAAACTGAATCGAAACTGAACGTATCGGGCACGTAACAGCGGGTAACCTGTGTTACCAACATGCAAAATAGTATGTTTTACTAATACCACAGAAAAAAAAGTTGAATCTAAAAATGTTATAACGAATACATGTCACCGAAAGTATTTTTGAATACAAAATGAAATTTAGACCATAATTAAACTTTTGTATTGTATATTTTTTTGTTACACATACAACATTTCAACTTTTTTAATTATAGAATAGAAAGTATCGATACTGTGTGTTTTTTTTCGATACTACTCATGAGTAGTATCGAAAAAAAAAATCGTATTCATAAAAGTAACTATTGAAACAAAAGTATCGATACTTTAAGGTATCGAGTACTTTTCTTATGCCTCGGCCACGAAATAAACGCCACGTTTGAGGCGTCAATTCGCTACAAGTTAGTGTTTTTTCTAAGCGTCAAAAGCAAGGCCACGAACTTCAAATATTCGCCTGTAGCGTGTACGTCGGTGGGGGAATGAATCAGTTCAGTAACATGCTCTGGGTACAGAGTGAGCACGCGACGACATAACACGTGAAAATGTCGTTGTCAGAAATACCTATAATAATATTGTTAATAAATCTTAAAAAAGAATTTTAATTTCTTCCCAATTTTTTTACAACATTCCTAAACTTATGTTGCAGATGTGAACTCATCCATAACGCATTCAATTTCGGATTGCAGTGATATTCTTCAATATTCATATTGAATTAGTTACTATAAACGCGACAAAAACAAAACAATTTGTTTTAGACACAGACGCGCGGAGCGACCGCTTTATCGGAGCGACTGTTTCGTGCACACTGTGGAATGTTCTCATACAATTAATTGTTTTCGTCGCTCATATAAAACGCGCGTCGGATCATCCAAGGCTCGTGCAAATTCACTCGTAGCAAATTTCGCTGCTGCTTGCAGCGCTACTTTGTGGCCTCGTAGTTATTAGACATACATTTGTTTTTGACGCTCGACGCTGACGCTTGCAGCGCAAGACGAATCCGCTTGGAGCGTCGCATTTCGTGGCCCTCGGGTTAGTGCCTAATTCGCATAGAGCATAGGTCAATATCAGTCAGTAAATAACGTCAGTTTAACTTCAGTAGAGCAGGACATGAAAAAACAAATGGTATTGGTACACTTTAATACAATAATAGAAAAAGAAAACTGTAACTTCAACAATAAAAAAAAAATAGAAACAAAATTAAATTATTTAGTACTATAGGCATATACATTAAAGTTCCCATTCCTCCTCTGTACAATCACTAGATGGCGTTGCCATAATTAGTAAACATAAGCCGTAAAGAATAAAGAAGATCGCAAGTTTTAAATGGGTAATTTCTAAGATTACCCATTTAAAACTTAATTTCTTATTCGATACGATACCTGCCAAAAAGTACTCATTGAGTAAAAGCATCGAATACAAAGTATCGAGTAAAAAGTATTTCGTATCGAATGGAAATGTACGGACGCCAGCACATCAAGCTACTACAATCTGTCAGATTTCTTTAATAGATTTTCGACTTTATTGCTAAAGCATAAGGTTCAAGGTTGATTGGGAAAATCTGACAGTTTCGGGTAGGTTGACCTGATGGCGTCTGTACTCGATACTACAAAGTATCGATACTTTTTTCGTGTCCCTAACTAGGCATGACGAAAGATTTTGAAATCCTCTTCCGTAATGTAGGTTCTCATTTACTATATACGAAAACACCTTTATTTCGGTAATAAACTAAAGTTTAACGAAGTTTAAAGCCATTTTTCTAATATTTTTTCAATAGGGCGCGAAAACAGCTCGCAGTGTCATGGCCTCCGCTCGTAGACAGAGTAAACTATAGACTGCTGCATATCTTCTTTTTCATTCGCACAAGAAAAAGAGAAAAATATTAACGCGACTAGCAAAGAAAAGAGACAGAGTAAGAATATTTCTGTCCCTTACTGCGTGTCGGCTAAGCACATCAATGTGCACAACAAGTTTGACGTTTATGAATGAAATATTAAAAATTATGAATGAATTAGTAAAAACTACATCGCGATTAAACGGAAAATAAGATCTTTTTTGTGCATAATTAAATAATAGTACATACATTTGCGCAACTATGAAAATGGTTAGGTGCAGTGTAATAAGCTGTAAAAATGATAGTATGATGAAGATTGCCGGAATTTTTTGTCCCTTTCGGTGACACGGATACCATGAGTCTATAGATTACTCTGTCTACGCCTCCGCTACTAGGAGTAATAGTGTCATAGACTACTATTAAATATGAATAGTGTTCTGTGGTCATGGCGTCGGGTCTGACGTGAGACGTCACGCCTAGGTAACATCAAAAATCAAAATTGTCTACGCGTACGCGCAGTTAGAAGAAAGTTAACAAACATTGCATATTTCGTGTGATAAAAATGAATTGTAAAGTTTATAAGTGGTGTGCAGTGCCACAGTGTAAAAACACATCAATAACCACACCCAACAAGGTGTTTATTTATGTCCCAAACAAGAAAAAAAATGAGATCAATGGATAAAGCTCGCACGGCGAAACCCGAACGACTTATTCACGAATTCGCCACTCTAATTCTGTGAAGACCATTTTGATGTGAGTATGTTACTAAGTATTGATAGGTTTTAAACTTAAAATGTTCGTTTGACGTGAAATAGTTGAAATATTGAGGCTATGAAATAACTAATATAATTGAGGTTATGTTTGTTTTGGTCTTGGAGAGTATTCTTTTTATCAATTTTAATTGTTTACTTTTCTTTTTTCAGTTGCCAAATGATATGGAAACTATATAGAGTATCACAACGTATGAAACCAAAACCAGGATGTATGCCCAAAAAAAGTATTTGCCAACCAGATGGGGATACACAAACATCTGACACAACAGAGAGACCCTGTATTGCTAAGAAACGAAGGATAATGGGTCTTAAAGAGTGAAAAGCAATTCAAAGAAAAAAGTATAGATAAAGAACAATCAAGTTCTGAAGAAATTGCATCTGCTAGTTCAGGTACATATTTTATTAACTCATTTATAACATAGAATATAGCATTGAAGAAGTTAACTTTATTCTCAGTATTATTACATACATTGTCAGTACACTCAAAACTACATAGATCCTAGTAATCTCCTATTTGTGTTCATAATTATAACTTTGCACATAAATAACAAAACATTTGTTTTACAGTTCAGCAGATTGTTGAAGAAGTTTCCCAATTAACACCAAGACTGTTGGATAAATCAGTTCAAGTACTCATTAGTATGTAAAACATTCAGAAGTAAAGCTAACCAAACAAAAGTCAGTTCGATAAATTAGATTTCTACATTCTGTTTCTAAACCACCATTTAAAATCAAGCATGGTGTTAATAGTAACCCATCAAGACCAAGTATAAGTGTTTTGAGTAAATAGCCAAACAAATAGAACAATCAGATAGTGATACTTCTTATACTCCCTCCGTAACTCACACAGAATCATCAATATCCATAAAATCTCTTCAAATGGAGTCTACATCTGACTGTAGCGAGATGCTAGAGGATGACAAAAGGAGAGAAGATTTAAACGCTTTAGAGGGCACCTCGAAGAAAATTAAAAAAAAAGCCCCCGTTCTTATATTGATGTTCCTTAAGTTGTTTTTATTTAGTTAACTTGATTCAAGAACAGACAAACATGCAGTTTAACCATATTTTACTATGTATTTTTATGTTACCTTGCAATCAGTAAATTATAATCAGTAAATTATAACTAAATAATTTGTATATTGTCATCATGTACCCATGGTTATTGTGTGTAAAGTGTATGCTGTAAGCAGTTAAAACTACATATCTGTCATAAGGTTTGAAAGGTGAATCACTAGCCTCATAAAGTGCCCAAATTTTAATGAGCTAATGTAACTTAGGATAAGTGCATTTTGTGTTGTGTGTGCACTATGTTTTTGCTTTCCAGCATAGATACTGCGGATTTATTTATTTCTGAAATTTCCTTTTTGTTGGTATCAAGTGGCAGAAAAGCAATTTTTCTGGTTACATTATTGATAACACAAGATTCGTTTGTACAATTTAAATGTAAATAATCCTCTCTTTATGAGGTACAGACGCCAGCACATCAAGCTACTACAATCTGTCAATCTTTAATAGATTTTCAACTTTATCGCTACACCATAAGGTTCAAAGTTGATTGGGGAAATTTGACAGTTTCGGGTAGCTTGATGTGCTGGCGTCTGTACATTCCTTTCATAAGTAGCATTTTAATTTCTGTAACAATACACCCGTCATTCTGACCTACACGAATCTTTGTTGTGGGTTAATGAGACTGATTGAAATAAAAATAACTTGAGTAATGTTAAGATAAATTATATTAAAAAACTTCAATAAAAATATACCAAATCCTTAGTCTTTAATAAATAATTTATGTTACAATAAATTAAGTATGTTTTATTTAAACCCAAAATAAAATCCGAGTTCAACTGTCGCTAATGAGACACAATTACTTTTCTTTTGTTACCAATCTTAATAAGATTAATCAACAGTTGAGAGGAGTGCAGCTTTCTGTCTACTAATAAGCACCTGCGAAAAGAAAATTAATATTACAATTAGAGCAGTGGTATCGGCCCCGACTTACGAGTTGTACATAGTGAGTGAACCCAGACAGGCACCTTGTGTATTTATTTAAATCACCACTGCTTTCAAAACTGTGAAGGAAAACGCATGTCCTTGAACCAAAAATTCGATGACATGACATCCACCAACCCGCACTGGGCCCATGTGGTGGTTTACAGCCCACTACCTCTCACAGAGAGGAGGCCTGTGTCCCAGCAGTGGGCATGTTATAGACTGATAATGTATATCTATCTATGTTATGGGTTTGGTTTCTGCACTTAGTCCTTCAGTGGACCATTGTGCGTGGGAACCGAAAAAGCAAAATTAAAATGTTTAATTTTGCTTTTTAGTTCAAACTTTCTAAAGAGCATAGGTTCATTCATTAAACATAATAATGTAGTAGCTAAAATAAAATATAATACTGCAGAGCCTCCTAGTGATTTAAGAATCCTCACTAATCAACCACAAAGCCATTATTGATGATGAAAACCGCATCCAAATCAGACTAGTAGTTTTGGAGATAAATGGCAACATTGGTTTGCACAAACATATCCTCTCACTCCAAACGCACATACCGTTGTGGGTAATAAAGAAGAAACAACTCACAATTAAAGTATTCAAGGAATGATATCTCTTTCGGTTAAAGTACCGCTCTTCATGAATGGTTGGGGGTACTATAGCAACATGTGTGCCATCAATGCACCCCAGAACTCCAGAAATGACAAACTTTCTATTGAATCTGCAAAATAGAACACATTATTTATATAAATTAGGATCTAAGTCTAGGTGTGCAAACAAATAGATATGGAAATATTGCATTGGGCTGCTTTTGATTTCATTACGGTCTTCTCTGGTGCTTGGTTTGACATACTTCTTAAAAATATGTGGCATAATATGTACATCTATTCTGTCACTTGTTTTATTGCTCGAGAAACTGAGGGTTGTGACACGGCATGACATTGAGACTGGCCTACCAGTGTTTGGTATGAACCAGTTGCATAAAAAGCCAGTGCAACCAAGATCTAAAACGAGAATAGAGATGTTTTAAAGAATAATTGGTCAGTGGGTCGTCTTAGGGGCGGTCACATTATAACATACCTATGTACCTACTGGCGCAAAACGATAGTAAATATGTACTAACCTTTGTTTCCGTATCAATACTACCGTCAGAACGAAGATTGACGGTCATGTGAGGACTAATTTCTTCAATCAAAAGCTCTTACGAGGTCTTTGGAGAGTCGGTACGTTTTAACGAACTGACGATGCGTGAGGTCAAAAGCATTATTGTATAATCTTGACGAGAAAAAAGCATTATTGTATAATCTTGACGAGAATTTTCTCCTTCTTACGTTCCCGATGTCAACCTCATGGGCAAGTTCAATAAAATCCTTAAAGAACATCATATTTCTATGTAAGACAACGAAAGCGATCTTTTATCGACTCTGTAAAAGTTGCTCTTTACCAACTTATGTTCAACCGTGAATTTTTGACAGATAACCGCTTCGATTCGATTCTAACAAGTGTCAAAATAATAGTAGAATGTGACGAAACGTAATTGTGGGTAAGTAGTAAACGTTACGCGCATGTTCGATTTTGTTAGCAGAATAGGTTTTGAAATCTTTTCGATCGACCGTTGGCGTAATCGAAGTAGAAACGTTGTTCATTAGTAGAATGTGAAAACGCATATCAGCCGTAGTTCCATGGCGATTTTTGATGAATTTTGTTTGTAGAATCGGCCCCCTAGATCGATGCGGTAAAATTTGCACTTTACTAACTTATATTCAACCCATAAAGTAAAAGTACTCTGAGGTTCAACCGTGAATTTTTACAGATGAACGGTTTTGTTTCGATTCTAACAAATGTCAAAATAATAGCAGAATGTGACTTAGCGTCACGCTCATGTTCGATTTTGTTAGCAGAATAGGGTTTGTAATTGTTTCGATCGGACATTGGTTTAAACTAAAACGTAACTGCAGTGGAGTCGTTGTTCATTTGTAGAATGCGAAAACGCTTAAAAACCGCGATTCAGTTGTGGTTCTATTGCGATTTTTGAAGAATTTTATTAGTAGAATCGGCCCCCAGGGCTGTGCAACATAAAACTTTATGTGGGGTCGTAAAGACCCGCGCGATCCGCGATGATATCAACAGGTAAGCATTTTAGGGTTATTGCTGATTTTTTACTACAATGTGTTACGTAACTTGTGGGGTTAATGTCTTGAAGTTAATGTGGCGGTTTATTTTACTTACCCAAATATTCCTCTACTTCTATCTGTTTTTCCTCCCTCTATCGCAGCTATTTGATTAATTCGTTTTTTTCCCTATATTTTCTTGAGCTTGCACTTGTTCTACCTGCAAAAATACTAGATAAGTATACCTACAGCGTGTATCAGGAATGTGTGGTCATATTTAAGGGTGTGATACAGACTATCAAACTGAACAACTTTTTCCATGGGACCAACATCGTAATCGCCAAAGAATAATCAGCTGTCCCAATCAAAATTTCAATACCTAGTCGACCCAAGTGTAGGTATAGGCCAGCTGATTATTTTTTTCGCGATTTCAATGTTGGTCCCATGGAGAAAGTTGTTCAGCTTGATAGGTCTGTACTTACCCTTAAATAACCACACATTTCTGGAACACGCTGTAGACAACTTTGATAGATAGATAGATAAACCATTTATTTGGCGCACACAAAAAGACAGCACCACACACAAAAGTACAATATTAGATAATAACCAAACTACCTACATGATTATAATATAAAATCAAGGTGCCGATAAAAAAAAAACAAAACAAAATGATAAATATTATTTACAATTCAGTTTCACAACCACAAGCCCAAATATTCCAATATTTATGTTCCGAGGTCATAAGGGCCCATTCAGCAATACAAAAATAAAATAAACAACCAAATAGCAAATTTTGCTACTGAAAAAAAATCTTATATTTTTATGCAGCAAAATTGGCTACATCAAGATATAGATAAAGACACCTATGTTCTTTGTATTGTCTACATGAAAACCACCTCTCTACAAAACTGTTAATAGTAATATTATTATATTTATTAATTATTATTATTTATTATTTTATTTTACTATTCCATCAATAAATTTATCACTTGTCATTCCTATCCCCTTTCATATTATTAGATATACTTGTATATCAAGGAGAACGGTATAAAAGTTTAGTGTAAGCTGTAAACAGTAACGTAAAAGCCACTCTCTCGATGAGTGTTACGTACCTGTCTAAATGTACTTCAAGTATACTTGAAGTAATACCGGAGTTGGTACCTGAAGTAATACATTTTATTTCTGGAAGTTGGCATTACTGCTTTGATGTTGTTAAGGCAAAAATGGATCCAGGGGAAAGTATTTACTTTGGTTTTAAACAAATTAGAGTTCATAAGTTACTGTTCTGATTATTTAAATAATTTAGGGTGGTCAGATCGATTGTATGCAACTTTTTTTTAACGGCCAGTTTCATTTGGCGGCATATTTTGAGGCTCTTTCCTATCCATTACTAAGCCAAAGTATGGCAAATTCGTTATGCACCATGACTACCATTATAAGACTGTAACTACCACATTAACTTCAATTATTTTATCCTGAAGTTCCTAAACGGATTAAAAAACGACCCATTTTTTTCAACGGATCTTAACGAGTAACTAATCCCATTTGAATCACAAAATTTTATTATATAGTAGGTATATCTAAGAACCTATGGACGACGTATTTATTTCAAATCCATAACATGATAATTTACATAATCTATGGTCATGATCCATCTATCTAGAATCAAGTTTTTTATGTACATATTGTACATTTCATCTACATTTACATCATGTAGGTACATTTATACGAAAAAATAAGCAAAATAATCATAAGGTATCAAAAAATTCGTTCGCATCGCTGTCAACAGGAACAGTGCCCAAAAGGCTGGCAGCACTGCCTCGTAGTAAGTATGACAATTTGTTTTTCAAAATCAGCTGTTCATTTGTTTTACCGCGGTTCGATTTTTTTAAATATCGTTGTTTCTGTATATAAGGAAAAATCGAAATTGCACGCTATTTTTGAATAAGAGTTACTTCGGGGCACCAAGTAAGGTAAAGTAAGGACTCTATGGTAAGGACCTAATACTAAGCCTTTTGGCACTGCAAATCAAACTCATAAACTTATACAAAGTGTGTAACAAGTACGAAATCAATACTCACAATTCAACCTGCTTTCGAAAACAAAATTCAAGCAACAAAGATCCAAGAGAAGTCACCCCTCCCACTCCACCCCCCTTAACCCCCATCCGCTTATCACATCCCACATTTGCATTCCATTTCA
Organism: Oligia fasciuncula; assembly: GCA_963082905.1. Classification (NCBI taxonomy): domain Eukaryota; kingdom Metazoa; phylum Arthropoda; class Insecta; order Lepidoptera; family Noctuidae; genus Oligia; species Oligia fasciuncula. Next base: position 7,184,125 of record OY720401.1, read on the forward strand.
TTTGCCATCCCCCGGACACTTTTATACCTTTTTTACTGTCTTTTTATTTTTATTATATCGAGCTTTTCAAGGGTTGAATAGTTCTTTTTTAGGTTTACGACAGGACTGAAGTGTATTTAGATTTTGGGTGTTAGCTTCAGTACTTTATATGGGGGTTGATCTAAGTAATAGGAAGTGATTTGAATGGGAATTCGTTTATTTTGTTTCGTGGGTCAAGTTATATTATTTTTGGTTTTATTGAGGTTGCGGATTCCTATACTTTACTTGTTTAGTTTATTAGGGGCTTAATAATAACAGCCGCTAGGGTCGATCGGTCAGGTTAAGCTACACTTGCCGCGGTCGGTCCGTGGGTGGATGACTATGTTTACATACCGAGACCCCTCCGTGCCTCGGAAAGCACGTTAAGCCGTTGACAGTCGTTACGGGTCGTCAGAAGCCCGAAAGTCTGACAACCAGTCTTACCAAGGGGTATCATGTTACCCAGTACCAGGGTTGTGGAGATCCGATAGGCAGTCGCTCCATGTAAAATACTGTTATTCAGCTACATCCGGTTAGACTGGAAGCCGACCTCAAAATAGTTTGGGGAAAGGCTAGGCAGACAGACTTGTTCACTTTATTACTTCAACCATCACAAAGGCTTAAGTCTCATCAAAGTGTGAAACTCTCTGCCAGCGTCTGTGTGGTTCCACATTCGCCTTCAAAGCAAGGTATTTTCTGGGCACGCTCGTTCTATAATAGACCTCATCCATCGCTTTCCATCAGCCGTGATCGAGGTCAAGAGCAGGCCCATTCAGCAATAAAAAAATCTACATAAATAAATAGTTATTAATACCTTGACGGTACGGCAGTAGGGTGTGACTGTGGAGCTATGTCACAAATTATGCTCCACCTCCTATCCTGCCCTCTGTGTCCCAAAACATGCAGTCAAAGTGACCTCTGCGCTGCCACCGACAACGCCTTGGCCTTCCAACACGACTGTATTTTAAATCCTGTTTTCCCGAAACTTAGCAAAGGTGCTATTTGCTAAGTTTCGGGAAAACAGGATTTAAAATACAGTCGTGTCAGCGACACGAAGAAGAATAATAATTATTCAAGAGAAATGCATGCATAGATAGGTAATGATCAACTCAATCGCAGTCCACTGCTGCAAATAGGCCTTTCCCAGGCTGCGCCACAACACCCTGTCCTCCGCCTTCAGCACCCAATCTTTCCCAACTCCTTCTTATAATACAAATAGATGTTCTAGAACCCTCAACTATCAAACGTTCATCATAAAACAGAGTAGGTACCACGAAACGCCTATTGCCGGAACTGTAAAATACACTTGCATAAAATAATTTCCTACTTACCACCAAAGTATTACCGACTCCCCCGACATAAGGGTCGTAATTGTCCTGTACAACCATCGACCACAATGTCGTCATGTTGTCAAACTCATGTTCACACATGATCCGGTCGCGTCATTGACAAATATTGCTAACATGACTTGTAGTTTTGTATAATGTAAGCTTCCCTTGGGGCTGGCGGTGTTAACGACACACGATTGATCGGAAAACAATCACTTTGGGGAACACCTGATACGTTCAAAAGAAAATTTTGTCTTTCTTGAAATTTGTAGTTTTCCTAACCGGAGGCTTGACTTCGATGGTAAACCTAGTCATTTGGTAAATGGTCATAAATATATCAGCGTATTCTTTCACTCTGAAGATGAATCAATTATGGGCTGATTTTTCCATCATCCGTTAACTTTATTCGGGGAACAATTTTTAAATTTTGACAATAGGCTATTTGACTGGTTTCTGATAAACATCTCAGATTATTTAATGGTGTCTAACGAGCCCACAAAAACCTATTACTTCAAATTGCATAATGTATTTCTTTTAAAAAATAGTAAATAAAAATGTACTGTTTAAATAAGCCGCCAAAACGCTATCTTTAACAATATGGCGTCGTGACGTCACGATTCACGTAAACAAACGTTGAAACGGTCGAGATACTAGACAAAAGTCAATCCAGGCCGTTTTCGATTACGTGGCGCCAGATTTAAAAAGATGAAGTTTTTCGGGATTTTTTTTTATAAATAATACATTGTTTTGTAGTAAAATTAACGCAAATCGATTTTAAAAGCGATAATCTATACGAGTGTCAATAATTATGACCTTATTTTTTACATTGTCAAATAGCCTATTCATTCATACAAAAACTGTCAAACGTCAATTTTATTCCTCAAACAAAAGTTATTTGGTGATGGAAAAATCAGCCCTTTCTAATTAATGACTTGATAACCCCAATAAAATTAAGCTTTGTAAATATCTGATACTAAAATAGATATCATTAGATCACGCTCGGAATCCACGAAGGGTTAGGGGTTAGGCAGAGGTGTGTAGAGGTCAGGAAAGTCGATTAACACTTCAGTTTTTTTAATCTCAGTTATTGAGCAAAATATTTGTTCAAAATTGCAGCAGAAGTACAAAGCAATTTTGAGCAAATATTTTGCTCAATAACTGAGATTAAAAAAACTGAAGTGTTAATGGACTTTTGTTGCTGACTGTACCTATACTACACCCATGTTTCGTCAGTAAGGTCTCCGGGCTGCTTCTGAGAAATTCCAGATAGAAAAACCCAAGAACACTTTTCCCGACCTAGCAAACGTACCCACGACCTCATGCTCAATAGTAACGCTTGCGACTACTAGACCATCGAGGAAGTACAAAAATAAATAGGTATTTGATACTAGCTGCGCCCCGCGGTTTCACCCGCGTAAATGTTGATCCCGTGCGAATATGGGGATAAAAAGTAGCCTATATGTTAATCCAGGGTGCAGTCAGCAGAGTCCCACATAACTGCACTATCTCCCCGTGGTAGTGCAGAATGCATGAGCATTTCTCCACGTAAAAAAAAAAAAAAAAGGTGCAGTCAGCTACCTCCATACAAAATGTTATCAAAATTGGTCCAGCCGTTTGAGCGTAAAGAAGTAACAAACATATAAACACACCCCCACACTCACAAACTTTCGCCTTTATAATATTAGTGTGATTAAAAGATTGATTCATTTAAAATTAACAAATAATTCACTTGACGGCGGTGTAAGTGAATGTCACAATCTTGATCGTTTTCAGGAACCTCGCAAAGTAGATAATGTTGTTTGTAAGGAAAAACGGGCCGTCATTGTTCAAAAGGGTGAAATCAAAACCAAACCAAATCATCATCATCTATAGGCCCTTTTACTGGCCTTTTAGGCCCTTTTAGAGCCTGCGCGCACTAGCGATTTAAGTTGGCCGATAGTTGGTTCGGTCGTACAAATGTTAATCTTCAAGTGCGCACACTCCATATAACTCTATACTGATCCTCTGACTGATCAAACTATCGGCCAACTTAAAATCGCTAGTGCGCGCAGGCTCTTAGGCCTTTTTACTGCCATTCTTTCCGGTTCAATGCATCCCTCATCGAGGTGTTACCCGCGACTTTGTGACGTGTTTCTTTGACCTAACCTTGGCTACCATTTGGTCACAGCTTTACTCCATCGGCCCATCTAGTTAGATGAGGAGATTCCTCATCTAACTAGATGTCCCGAACTCAGACGTCAGCACATCAAGCTACCCGAAACTGTCAAATTTTCCCAATCAACTTTGAACCTTATGCTCTAGCGATAAAGTTGAAAATCTATTAAAGAAATTTGACAGATTGTAGTATCTTGATGTGCTGGCATCTGTGCCAAATAGCCTCAAAAAACTTTTAGGCACCAAATCGCAAATCAAATATTTCTCTTGATTTAAATAAAACTAGGTATTTCATTAACTAAACGCGTTGATCCAAATTCTTGGCTTGAAATAGGTACCATAAAATACTTCGCAATAAAGCCACATAGCATTCAAACTCTTCCCTTGGCAATCAACGTGAATCCACAAACGTTAGCTCTTAATACGTACGTCTGTCTGTACGCCTCACCTACTGCTGGCTGGTTAATACAACACATCTGTATCCCGCTGCGCTAGTTAATTTCACTGCGGTTGTTAAGGACGGACTAAATTTGTTCGGTAAAGACCGTACAAAGTCGTAGACGATATTTCTTTACGAATATGTCGGAAATTTGGTAAAAGGGCAGCAATAGTCCAGTCAAGTATCAAGAATTTTGCAAAAATATGCGATATTTAGGTATGTAAGTTACAATAGCTGGCTGTTCTGTACAGATTTAGTGTTTTCTCATAAATAACTACATACCTAGTGGTAATAGCAACATTTTAACGAAATTGGTACCTCTAGTCAAAAATTCAATGTAGCGTCAAATCTCCCTTTTTGACGTCATTATAACGATCTTGTTATGTCGAAATCCAAAGGAAAACTTGCATTGTTTTTAAACGTGCAAGTGTAAGACTGCCCTTAATGCAAAAACACTCGCTAGAGGTCAAAGCGGTTAACAAGTACATACGATAATACAACTACCTTCTTAAGACAGTTTAATTTATTCTGGAGTAACGTCTAATTGCGATACAATTTTGACCCTCAATTATTATTATGTGGTCTGTAATTGGAATAACTTGAGATAATCCAATCAGCATTGCCTTTTGCTATGTATGTTGAGGTCAGATTTGAGCTTCCAATCTAATAAGATCTGCCTGAATGATTTAGTTAGATCGGCTGCCACCAGAACCCTGTAACCTAATTAGGCACTTGGGAGCATCATTTTCGAGACCGATTCAATAATATTTTTCGGTTACAGGTCGAATTTGCCGTGACGATTACTGATTGGACGGAGAAGGCACAGCACAAGGAAATGTGGAAGAAAATGGGGAAGGCCTTTGCCCAGCAGTGGGACAGTACAGGCATAAGGAAAAAAAACAGGTCGGAGAAAAGAGCCTTCTTAGCCTTCTTCGTGAAAATACAGGGTGGTAGTCCCCATCTAAAAGGTTACATGCTCTGTGTCCCCATCGACGCGCAAACTGAAATAATGAATTCAGCTCATGGTTAGACCCCTAGCGGAGAAAGATTTCGCAGGTTATCAAAAACAAAAATCTGTTGTGTGTGAAAAGTGCGATACCTACACTCTCAAAATGAATGAAACAGCTAATTGTTTGGGGATACTTAAAATTCGCGGAATTGTCACAATCACAATGTATCGTTGATAAACAAATTTAATTTGTTCGGGAAAAACCAATTTTCGTCACGTTAGTATCGTGCGTTTTTATCGTCTACGTAAGAAACGGATGTTTTGGCACAGTTTTCTTATCAATCATGTTTTTGTGTATGTATTTCCGTTCTTGTGCAGACCTATCGAACACTTGTGACTATAGACTACATGAAAAATTCTCTCTTCTAGAAACTTTACCGTGACAAATTCCTAGTTTTCCCAATAAGGCCCACAGTAAGAGAAATTCTATTCTCATCCACACTGCATATAGTCACGATGTCTTTGCCATATCCTGGTGTACAAAAGGCCACCCGCTACCGAAACTAGTAAATCACACTCAAAATGGGCCCAGGGTAAGCCCTACAGTGTACACTGCACTTAAAATAATTTCAAGCGTCATTGAAACTAATGCTGAGCTAAAGAGACCGCCACCGCTTGCGTTTGGTGTTGCCAGTTTTGAGATGATAAAAAAGAGCAATCCTACAAAAAAAAAAAACATAAACAAACCGGACCAAAAACTTGATTAAGTATTTATTTGCAGGTGGAAGAAGAACGATTCAACTTGCTAATCTGGACTCCTTATGCAGATAAAATCGGTAAAAGCTCTAAGACCGCCAGCTCTGTCTGTGTGTATTTTTCTATCAAACCGTGAATCCTTCTCTCTAAAACATATTACCTAATGGATACTTCTTTGTAATGCAATGGACGATGAAAATATTTTTTGTCAACTTCCTTATTCCCCAAAAATTAAAAGTAGTGCAACACTGATCAGTTCGTAAGTCAGAACGCTTCCATAAACAATGCCATTAGCGCGGGCGTTACGCGGCGGATTTTAAATTTGGAACGCGCGCCGCCATTCGTCATGTCGCCGCCGCGCCAGCGACACGCCGCGCCGCCGACTTCAGTTGTAGCAGGACCGGATGATCTTGATACTTTCGCAAATCACTTTTTCTGTTAAGAACAGTTGTGAAAGAATCGTTACGAAAAATCTTAAATATGAACATTCTGGCGCAAGACGCAGGCGCAGTACGTTATACCTAATCGCTAAAAGATCTAGCTACTTTCAGTTCGTTTCTTCTTTCGACCAAGTTGCGAACATGATAAGCCGTTGTGTTTACTAAAATATGATAGTGTACCTACATAAAAACGTGATTGATAAGAAAAATATAATTAATTTTACTACAAACATGAAATCAATTTAAATCAGCACACGTATACTGGTATTCATCATTTTAATATCGATCATTGATTTTATCTTTGCTCGATTGCATCGAAGGCTAGCGAGCGATACACCTCTGCTGACGCATCAAACATTATTATTAGCTTTATAGTCATTACCAGTGTACCTGGAAAAATTAAGCAAGTATCAAAACACAACAGTTACAGTACACTCCTTGTGACTAATGACGTCATGTGTCCCGCACAGCGATCGCAAGCGCAAATGACTCGCGATGAATTTAAAATTGGAACTTTACTAACGAGGGAGGCGGCATGTTGCGGATTTGTGAGTTATTGTCGCCTTGTCGCCTGGAACAAACAACGTGAAACGACAATAATTGCTGGAAACATTCTCTTGTTGTTTTACTTTTGTTTTATTTATTACAATGTTAATAAATTGTAGAATTTTGTAGTTGTAGCTTATTAAAGCATCTTTATCTACTGTCTCATTTTATTTATCCGTTCTGGTTCTGCATTTGCAAGACTTTTCGTAATTAGGTAGTCATTAAATAATTCCATCTAAAAAAGTGGAAAATATAGGCGAGATCTTTGCCTAGCAGTTTAGGTTTGAAACGGAAAAAAATATCATGAAATAATATCTGTTGATTGATTTTTCTCATTTACTTCAAGTGTATTTCTTTTTATTATTTTTTCCTTTTGCGGTTTGTTAAATAGGTAGGTACCTACCCAAATTTCTCGCAATTTAGATCAAATAATATCGAATATGCTACCTATCGATTTACAGTTGATAATTATAAATTATAATTTTTACGATAAGAGTAGATCTTTACATATAACTGTTTTATTTCCAACACACACGAATTACTTTAGATATAAATACTGCATCCAAAATTACGCTCCAATCAAATCAAAATAAACTAACAAACAGCTAAGTCGACCGCACATTTCCCGCCAACTTAAGATCGGCGGCCATCTTCGAAAACAGACGCCATCGCGGTCGGATGCGTTCGCAGTTAAAAATACACGGACAGTGGCGACGCGGGTGGCCGTCAGAAAGATCAATTATTGTCTATTAACACTATATAGCCAGGAAGTTCTAGTGTATACAATGATGTTGGCTGACTCTGTCGCGTTGTTTGTGGTTGAGCTTTGATTTTCGAATAAATTTTTTGGTGTCACTGACCCTGGCAGGGCCACCATCACGGATTTTAATTTTGATAGCACAAAAAAATTGTCGCTAATTAGTCGAAATTTGTCGCCAAATATCAGAATTTGTCGGTCACTGGTTCAAAAGTTATAAGGGTTTATAGGTGGCCGATCTGGAGAAAGTTTCCCCAGCAGGGCCACATTTATATCTCAAAAACTAGGGCACCTAGCGAAGATCTGTTTTCTCCCATATTTAGTCGCCAATTAGTCGGGATCAGTCGCCAAGTCACAGATTTAATCGGGTCTTAGTTTAGGAGATATAATGGAGTTCAATTAGTAAGGTATAGTCCAAGAGCTAGTCGAAGTTTTTTCGTGAACTATTCGATCTAGCTCTTGGACTATACCTAACACATATAAACCCTAATATCTTTTGAACCAGTGACCGACAAATTCTGATATTTGGCGACTGATTCCGACTAATTGGCGACTAAATATGGGAGAAAACAGATCTTCGCTAGGTGCCCTAGTTTTCGAGATATAAATGTGGCCCTGCTGGGGAAACTCTCTCCAGATCGGCCACCTATAAACCCTTATAACTTTTGAACCAGTGACCGACAAATTCTGATATTTGACGACAAATTTCGACTAATTAGCGACAATTTTTTTGTGCTATCAAAATTAAAATCCGTGATGGTGGCCCTGCCAGGGTCAGTGACACAATTTTTTGTGCGTGATTCATGTTGGTACTTTTTAGTCGTCGTAATGGGCATGGGAAGAATAGAAAATGAAATAGAAACTTTATTCTGATTTCAGCCTGTAACGGACACTCTACAAGGTAATACCTACATTGAAAGAAAATCAAGAACTAAAATGCAGAAAAGGACGATACAGTGATTAAGCGTAGAGTGACCACCGCACGCTGGATGACATATCGGTATCACATATTGGCAATTTTAAAACAAATTCCATGCGAATTGGGTCCAGGATCTGCTCATAATATTTTTGGCACCTAAGTTGTATTGGACCTGATTTGTCAAATGTGCCTCCTTCACAAAGAGTAAGATATTGGCACAAGGTCCTCATGTGGGAGGCGAGCCTATCTCTATTTACTGGAAACACGTCAAAGTTCATAGATAACTGAATTAGATTACCTAATTAACCGAAAGGGCCAATAGATAATTGTTTTCCAGGAAATCTTAAGATTCGCAACCGTGCTTACTTACAATCTTAGTTTAGTCAATTAAATAATATAAACTCGCAAAATAGTAAATAATAAGTAGATGATATTTCCTATCTTCAGCCTATAACGTTCCCAGTGCTGGGACTCAGGCCTCTAATGTACCACGCAGGCCCAGTGTGGGTCGGTAGATGTCACATATTGTCTTCGAATTTTTGCTTCTAAGACATGCCGGTTTCCTCACGATGTTTTCCTTCTCCGGTTTTGAGAGCAGTGGTGATGAAGTAAGTTACACGAAGTAAAGCGCCTGTTAGGTTCGAACTCACGACCTAGAACTCGTAAGTCGGGCCAGCACTGCTCTCAGATTAGAGAGATTATATTTAAGCTTTCCAAAAACAATATGAAGAAGAAATGAAGAGGTGGCTAGATTGGTCAGCGGGATTGTCCGAAAGGGTTACCGCTGGCCCGGAACATAAAGGGCTAAGGGAGGAACACGGGTGGGTTTTAGTCAGTAAGAGTCTGACACTCCCTTCTGCTCCACCCAGAGCGGCGGTTATTTGATGATTTCCCATCCGGAAAAAAAATGAGGTGGCTAGATGACCTAGACGCGTAGGTACTGCAGGGGTTGTATCCAAGTGGCTCTGGAAAAGGATTCCTGGAAGGATTTGGGGGAGGCCTTAGCTCAGCAGTAGTCTGACAGTGTGGACTAAAAAAAAGTGGCACTCCGGGAGTGCCGACAGAAGTGAAAACTTGAACAATTACGTGTGTATTTTTTGAACCGTCGTCGTCATAAAAACAAAACACGCGCGGTGTCAGTTACGGTAACAGTGTGGCGAGTTCAATGAATTTTTCCCATCTCAAAAAATGTCCAACGCAGCTAAAGAAGTTTTCACTTCAAAAATATTAAAAGGGATGTCCAAGGAAACGTTTAACGAATAGAAATTATAGTCGTGCACAGTATCTGACACAGGTCTTTGTTCTTGTGTGTGTTGTTGTGTGTTGGCTTTTTGGCAGACGAACGCACCAAAAACCTCAGGAGTTCATGAACTCCGAGATGGTCCTTAAAATGCGTACCAACCTAAAGGTTGGTTTCCCAACTTGATATCTCCCAACTGCCAGTGCAGCCGTAATTAGGTAAGTTTAAGAGGTACCTACGAGTATTACCTACCTAAAAATTTGATAGAAATATATATCTTGCATTAGGTCTGATGATGACTTCCAACTCAATAAAAATTGGGTTAGCTTAATTATCATTCAATACGTCGTGCCAGAATATTCTAAAAAAAAAAACAGGAAAAAAATCAAAAGAATTCCATTCTGTTGATACGCTATTGCTATTCAACGAGTATGCTACTCTAATTACTCTTAATTGCGTTTTGAGACCAGATTGTGATGACCTCTACTTGTTTTAAGATTTTGAAAGACGATAATAGATGACAAGGGTCTTTGTTTGATGGCTGGTCTCTTGTCACGCACTGAGTCAGCTGACCACAAATAAAGAAATGCAGAAGCTCCATAAAGTGATAGAAAATCTTTATATCAATCTGTGTAGTCTTTTTCCGGACTATATTGGGACCCCGACATAGGTGGGAATTCAGGGTTTGGCTTCCAGTCTAACCGAATGCAGCTGAATACCAGAAAATATTTACAAAACGGATTACTACAACCAAAGAGTGTTTGACTACAACACAATGGCGCCGAATCCCTTGTTCACAAACTAAACTAAATTTAAGTTCAGTGCACATTAGGAAAAGGACAGAAGATAAATATTAGTTTACATTTTTTCGTGAATTTACCGCCTATAGACATACTACATAACATATAACTGCACAACCTTCCTAAAGCGGATTCCAGATCGCTCAAAGCAGGCCTTCTGCAGTTACCAATTCTGTTTTACGACCCAAATCTTACATTGGCATGTTAATGACACTCATTGCTCGCCAATCAGGTTAGCGTCTGGCATTTGCTGTTCACATTATGTGATGTGTCTTGCTAAACAGCCGCCATCTTGGCACGTGTCTAAGGACATGCATAGACTAGTATAATTTTATTAGGTCATGACTACAAGACAAAAGAAGAAGATGTAACGCCTTCCTCAAGAAATGGTGAGAAGAAGTTTGAAATTGGAGAAGTGGAAGAAATGGTGGAAGGCCTTTGCCTAGACGCCGTACATTAAAGTCTAAATAAAAAAAAATTAAAACACGTGTCTTAAGGCTAACCCACGCAAAATATCAGATTTGAGAAGCTGACGATGATGACGTAGGTAGCATTTTAGTTATTGTGACTCCTTTCAACTACGTTTAATACATGCTCATAAAGTGTAATGACAAGGATTTCGAACTTAAGGTCTGTTGTTCATCACTCGTCAGTTCTAAGTTTGTGTGTGAGGAAAACTTGATGTTCTGCGCCACACATAATTATTACCTACATAGAATAATAATTAATAGATCATATTAAGTGTGATACGTGTGACCTGGTGGCCATACAAAATAAAGTCACGGACGTGAATCTTATAACGTTGAAACAATATAAGTACCTAAGTAAATTGGATATCCTAATAACCTAATTTGTTTTTCACGACTCTTGGTGTTAAACTACGAGAGGGAAATTCCTTTATTATTTTTGACAACAATAATTCAAAACAGAAGAAAACCCATATTAATAAAGATAATTAATCAATTAGGACAATAGGTAAACAGGACAAAAAATAAATACACATTTAGATGGCGCGGGCAATTTCAAAGTAAACGCTGATGAAATAACGACAATTGATCAAAATAATCGTAATAATACTATACGAATAAAAAAATGAGATACAGATCAACACTAATATAATCTGTTGTGCGAAAATAGGTAAGATTTGGAATAGTGAATAACATTTTGGATATAATACTTAATACGTAATCTATGTTTAACTGGTTCCAGAAGTAAGTTCATGTCGTAGAAATGAAAACTTTTCTAGGCTTGTCAGTTGAATAATTATTCTTCCTCATAACAATTTTAACGAACATCATAAATTTCGTGCTCAATTACAAGAGTAAACCATACAAGAAAAACATAAAAAAAACAACTGAGGTAGGTACCTCTGGAAAAGGATGCCTGGAAGATTTTTTTTCTAGGGGAGGGCTAGACATTACACCGTGCAAAACCAATGACTAATTTCAAGCCTCCTTTAAAAAAATAAACGCCTATTCTAAAGCCATTATCAAAACGTAAGAAGGTTCCAAGAAACAAAAACTACAATTTAATTCTTAACTGTCGCTTGAGTGCCGGAATCATGATGAATAATGATGTTTGTGCGTGTTATTCTAACAGATGAGGAAGTGATCGGGTTTTACGCCTCATTGATACTGAGGCTAGAGCAGTGGTGGCCCAGTATTAACGGCCCCGACTTACAAGTTGTAAGGTTCGAACCCAGACAGGCGCTTTACTTTGTGTAATTTATTTTCATCATCATTGCTCTCAAAAATGGTGAAGGAAAACATAGGAAACCGGCATTTCCTAGGACCAAAAATTCGAAGACATGTGACATCTACCAACCCGCGCTTGGCCCAAGTGGTCGCAAGCGCAACTGCTGAGCGTGGGGTCCTGGGTTCCATTCCTAGGTTGGACAAAGTGTTATTGGGTTTTTCTATTAAGAATTTCTCATTAACAGCCCGGAGTTTGGAGGTTAGCGGTGGGATAACCCAGTGCTTCGGAAAGCACGTTAAGCCGTTAGTCGCGCCTGATCTCTCTCCGGTCGGTTTGCTGTCCCATCGGACTATGATAGTGAGGGAAGAGAGAGGGAGTGCACCTGTGTCTACGCATATACTGGTGCACTGTAATATCTCCTGCGTAGATGGCTAGTCTCCATTGAGATTGGCTGCTATGACCGAAATTCAGCCCGGAGGACTATTATTAATAAACGACCATTTATCGTCAGCGTCTTGGTACGCGTACCCGACGTGCGCGACCAAACGCCAGCGTTAGATACACTAAATCCAGCCTTAAACCTCTCTACCTTCTTTACTGTTTCCGAGCGAGATCCAGGAAGACACATGAAAAATTAAGACAGTTGGCCCAGATGAGCTGAGGATGGCTATCCTGGTTTTTTTCTGCGGGAGTTTATATTATAGTCTAACCTAAAGTAAGCATAAGAAAAGACTAATCTATTTTTAGCATACTTTAGCTACCGCCTTGTAGAAATTAAAAAGCCAATAGAACGTAGCACCCACTGAGGATACTCTTTGTGAATTCTGATGCGTGATAAATGGAGGATGCCTAGACGAACTAAATGCCCGGGAATACGAATGATGCGAATGCCTCTGATGTGCCTAACAAGCTCATCAATGATGACTTTCTAAAACCTACCACCGAAATTAATATTGTGAAAGCAATAAATTTTAATATCGAGTATTAAATACCTACGTCTAATTAGCTATTCGAAAATTGCGATAACTAACTAACACTGTAATTAAGAATAGCAATTTCATGATTCGACATTATTTCTGAGTTCCACTATTGTCAATGTCTATTTTATGTAACATCTTCGAAACTCTTCGCAAAGTGCCGGAATATTCAATAAATAATTATGTTTATGCGTGCGCTGAACAGGGAAATGATCAGGTTCTAAGGTGTCAGTAATGATTGTGTCACGAGCTCTATCATTATCGTGTTGGTGTTAGGCTGACACTGCATTAAAAGATAAGCTGTCGGTGGATATAGCTTTGCTGACAGCGGTTCCTTTTTTTCTAATATTAGGAAAATGACCCAAAGACAGAGTATTCTGTTAAACTGCTTTTTGTGTCCCCAACGAAAAGGACGGGTACAGTAGCAGTCATTGAGAATAACAGCGGTAGTTCATAAAGTAGAGAAAAGTTTAAAAGACAGGCTGGAAGGTAAGACACCAATAATTATGAGTTGAACACATTTCAATATTAGCACTCTTCGAGGGCATATGATTGCACCATACTGTGATGCTAATCGTCAATAAATTAAGGCCTCCAGCCAGGGCTTAAAAAACTTAAAAACTAAGCGACTACACGCTAAGGGGTCGGCTTAAGGCGTCGTCGTTGGGGAAGGGCAGCAGGGGACAGGCTAGATCAGATTATTATTAACCTTTTCTTTGAATTTGTAGATATATGTTATACAAGATGATTTGACGTGACCGAGTTCCGCAATACAAACTTTACTCGGTCAGGTAGACGTGCTTTGCCTGATGTAGTTCTAATGAACCACATTCGAGAGGCTAATAGGCTGATACGCGTATCAATTAAGTGCGATTAGGTGTCTGCGAAATGGTAGTAATCATTTGTCATGATTACTACCATTAGAATATATTATATTGAAATAATAAGGTATCGTAGCATTAGAAGATAAGGCAAATTAATTAGCTACTCATTTGCGGGCTAATACTCACGTAGGCCAGAATCTACGTGATGAACATAATTAGTATACAGTGAACCAATTGATTTGGATGATCGTTAATTGTTTTGTGAATGAGTTCGTAATGATAATACGAGTATAAGGAAATATCGAAGTAGGGCCATTCATATTGATTTTCCTTTTATTTGTTTATTTCGGCGACTCTAGAAAATAAAAACTCTGATGTTTAACTGGAAGCGGTTTCAACAAGACATAAAGTGACCTTCCTTTATGACATAATATTCTGTTAATCATTGCCATAAATGACATTCTTCTTTAGTTCAGTTCAGTAAACTTGACGGTGTATGGCTACTTATCATGCATACCCATAGCCATACACGTTCAACTTTACTGGACGCGGCTTCAAGTCCGCTGCAAACTTGGCGGTGAACTTGATCGTGAGTGGCCGGCATTAGGAATAGGTTAGGCGGTAGGCAGATTGATTTTTTAAAAGCCTCGCTAAGCTTAGCTTACAGTACTAGGTTCTCTTTCTTCTAATGTTCTTCCGTATTGTGTTGTGAGGTCCGTCATATTTTCAATAACTCAGTACTATAATTGTTTTATGATTGGCAGGTGCCGCGAAATCATCGCCATTGACGGCTGTTACATCTCAAATTATATTCCAGTTAAAATATTATGAGTCATGGTTAATTTTATTGGGATTGATTCTCGAACTCGTGCTGTCTTATTGATTACGGAGACCACCAACGCCATCTTTTCCTATTATATAGGGTGACTTCCTATTGTGGGTGTGTGTATGCCTTCCAGGACGTAAAAGTGTGACCCATTCACCCCATAAAGCCTAGGCGAAATTTCTTAGCTTTCGAGAAAACCCATTTTTACCGACTTTACAAAAAGGACGAGGTACTATGTTCGGATGTTTGTATGTTTATTTTTTATTTTTTTTGTATGTTTGTTCATCGAATACTCCGCCAATTGTCGACGGATTTTCAAAATTCTTTTTTTGTTCGGAAGTAGATAGTTCTGAGGTGGTCCCACTGTCACCAAGTTAGGATCTGATGATGGGATCTTAGAGAAATCGAGGGCAACCCTCAAATTTTATAGGCTCACTTATTGTTTTTCGCATATTTTATGAAGTATCTCGTGTATTTGCGTATGGTTGTCACCATCTCAGGTACCTGGGCTGATGATGGAAGGTACAACTCCTTAACAGTAAGAAGTTACTCGAACAGGCAAGGACTGTTTTATTTAGTAAATTGTTTTGATGTTTAATAGGGCATTTGCCACATTTAGTCTCATGATCATCAAGTCATGACCTGATGCTGCAGTCAGGATAGTCTGCAGAGTACCTAACACCTCGACAACTAACAGCAGATATATCGTGTTTAGGCTCATTGAAAAGGGCTCGATGTGTGGATAAACGTACTGTTAATGAGGAATACCGAAGTACATAGAGACCTGATGCTGAACCCAGGAGCATCAGAAAAAGTACAAACCTTGAAATTACAGCACCGTAGTCGTGTTTGGGCTCATTTTAATATGGTTGCTAAGCAATTTATCCTCGTCACAATGCGTATGGTGAGTGGTTGTTGAGGAGTTCTCCTGGTTCTTACCAGGAGAAATCCTCAACAATTAACGTCCCAGCATCGGGAAAAGCAATATTTTGTAAAAGGTGATCAGCAGTTGACATTAGGCTATTGTAACTAAGATAAATTACAAACTGACCCACTAAAAAGTAAAAAATAAAAACTTTTTTACAAAAAAAACAACCGACTTCCAAAAAACACTATAAAGTGAAAAATAACTTTAATTTCGGAAGTCGGTGGCAAAAAACTAAAATACAAATCCAAAGACACCGACTTACGAAATTAATGTTATTTTTCACTATAAAATGTTTTTTGTAAAAAAGTTTTTTATCTATTTTCGAAATATCAGTTTTCTCTAATCTCTCGAATTGAACAACCTTCATTGCTAGTCCATTTTCTAAAACATCAAATAGTTAAAAGCTAAAGGAAGCAGATGTCCTGCCTGGAAGGAATACGTCAAATTACAAGTCACCCAAAATTACAAGTCACCCAGTCAAGTCACGACTTCGCCCGCGTAGTAGTCAACTATATTATAAAATATACCCTATTGCACTCGGCAATAGTGTAGCTATCCGCCAGTCCAAGAATTTCCGAAATCGGATCAGATGTACTTCCAAAGATTATCTCCTACATCCAAACTTACAAATTTGACCTCTTTAGTAGTACCTAAGCTAAGCTTCTAGTAAGCTTGATGAGTAAGACCTTTCTCAGTCTCGCTACTGCTCTTCTGTTCTAAGTTTGATAGGTACGAGTTACAATTCTGGGACACAGGCCTCCTCTCTGTAACAGGGATTGAGTCGCAATCTACCACGCGGGCCCAGTGCGGATTGGTAGATGTCAGATGTCTTCAAAATTTCAGTTCTAGGACATGCCGCCGGTATCCTCATGATTTCCTTTAAGCATACTTAGATTTGGTCCTGAGCATGAACAGAAGACATCTATAGTTACGTATAGCGTCTTGGATGCGTATTGTGGGCACACGAACGAATTCTTTTTCGATTGGTGGTGGTGATTGGCCATTTTGATGCAAAATGAACTAGTCACCTGCGAATTTTATTGACCTGTGTAAATAGGGTGACGATTCGGCTTGTGAAGCGATTTGGTTAGCGACCTAGTGTAAATCCTTCATAAGTTTATCTTGGACGTCACTAACATTGTTGAAGGAAAATATCGTGAGGGAACCTGATTCAAATAAGTCTGAAATCGCCAATCCACCTTGAGCCAGCGTGGTGATCAAAGCTTGTCTTCTCTTGAGAAGAGAAGAGGCCTTTGCCCTGCAATGACAAGGCAGGTACTATTATTATTATACATTTCGGCATATGTTCAATATCCTTAAACATGTCAGTGTGTGACTATGTTATTATAACTGTTGACAGTGATTGATGCCGACTATAGTTAAATAATAGTTTTTATACATTTGTCATAACGTCTCTGATTCTAGGAAGTATTGGAGGCGAAATGTCAAGGGCAATGATATTTAGGATACATACATACCAATAGCTATTCAATTATTTGTATTGAGATGTTTATTATTTCTTTATTAAACTTTGAACTGTCTCTTTTTTTTTCCTACTCTGTTTCACTGCTGTGCAATGGCCTCCCCTAAACCCTTCCAGGAGCTCTTTTCTCGAACCACCTCGAACCAGCCCTCACGGTACGCATCCAGGTCATCTCGCCACCTCTTTCTGGGTCGGCCTCCATGTTCAGGTACCCATTATGTAGACTATTGCCCAGCGGTCATCGTGCATGCGGCTGAACCCACCCAATCCCACTTGAGCCAAGCTGCCTTCTTTGCTATATCCAGTATCGCTTTGGGACGCGGTGTGGTGTTCCGAATTCTGTCCCTATCGCTCTTTGGCAAACTCCAAAGCGGAATTTTTGCGTCTCGGTGAGCGACCTTGAACTGTCTCTAAAGACTTCAATTTTTGTTTGTGACGTCTAAATCTACTGGAAGAATCGGTTTATTTTCAGATGAAAGATTACCAGCACCTGTAAGTCTCGAAACTAAGGTAGGGTCTTTTGCAATTAAAATGACAGGGATCTCTCTAAAAATGTCAACATAATTTTATAAAACATGATGATGATTGAGAGAGAGCTGATGATGTTTATTTTATTTTAAATTTTAAAAAGATACTGACTAGTACACGCTTTAATACAATACACAAAGCTTGTAGTAATCAGCATCAAGGCTGTATCAGCTTCAGGCAGAAATACGTCGAAGAGAAAAACATTATCCTGTTATCCCATAACATGAACCTTTTTAAATCCAGCCTTTCCCCATAAAGGTTGTCAAGTACTCATTAAAAACTAAAGATACATCGTACAAATGGAACGCGGCGTTCTTTTTTCGAAAGGCAACGTTCGCCGTTCCCGCCCTCGAACGCGATTGGCCGATACCCGAGTACGTGTTGATGCGTTTGCGCTGATAAAGCGACTGTTTTGTAACATAGCAAGCTTTGCGTGCGTTATGGGGCTAAATAAATGGCTTTAGTTTTAGAATAAACTTTTGGGTTTGGTGTATAATCTTTTAGGGTTAGAAAAGTTAATTGAAACGTTACTAACCCCAAAAGATTATACTCTCTTTCCACCTCTCTCTGTTCAGACCTGCCAAGAACGAATTTTTATTAAAGGATTCCAGCTCATCCTGCCATCTCCGTATCAGCCGCGATATCGTTTGCCATTAAGCGCGACCCACTGGGTCGTAAGTTTGGCCCATTGGTCGTCTGACATGCGGGAGATGTTCCATTTAAGCGTGGTAGCTTTCCGAGAGTGCTTATTTTAGAGAGTAAGGAAGCTTTGTCCAGCAGTGGTACATTCATGGGAAATAAAAAAAAGATTACACGCAAAGGCACATAGAACCCAAAAGTTTAAGAAACTAGTCTCCAGTAACTGAAAAAGTAATCACCACACCAAAACTTAACGCACATCCTTATTATTTTTCCTTTTCGCTAAGATACATCTTTTGTTGCAGGTCTTCGATAAATAAAGAACAATGAGTAGGTACTTATACAAATAATAATAATTTAATATGTACAGAATTAAATATAAAAACTTATCATAAATAAATTATTATGAACTACTATCACGATTTTTCTCTCTTTAGTAATCTCAGATAAATCCTTTCGTTTGGAGTAAGCAGTAGTCGCATGGGTGTGTATGTAATTTTGTCAACTGTATTCTTGGTGCACTCAACTCTGTACTTGGAAAACAGCTTCACCATACAGATTCCAAACTGGACTTGTGCAAACCTCGAACCTGGAAGAGAAAACTTTCATGAAAAAGAGTACAAGAGAAACTACTTTTGTCAAGCTAGGTGGAGTAATATTCTATATGGATGAGACTAAACTTGATAAAACCAGAAAGCTGAACTACAGCAAAAATTAACACTCCTTAACATACATAATAATCATCATCAACCTAAACTGTCCAATGTTGAACATCAGGCCTCTCCAATTCCACAATTTTCATAAATTCAATCCAATTGGTGTTCATTCAAGTTAAACTAATATCAATTTTATTTATGTGTATATTAAGTTGATTTCAGAATGACTATTAGATACTATTGAAAAAGTCTTAAAAATTTTTGAAGTTGTAGCGTAAACTTAACTTTATTTTGTAATTATTAAAGTTATTTTTATAATAAGCTCATATTTCTTTACATGTTTGGAAAGTATATCGCGGACGCAGATTAGAAGTGTCCGATAATTTTAAAGGAGATAAAATTTTGGAGTATGTTGGTAATGTACTCACCAAGACAACTTCTGGGCCCAAGTCCAAACGACACCATAGCGCAGGGATGTCGCTCTCTTACGTTTTCTGGTAAAAATCTTTCTGGTTTGAACTTTTCAGGTTCAGGATAATACTTTTCATCGTGCTGAATAGAATATGGAGAAATTGCTAATATAGTATTTTTTTTAATGACCAAGTCTGTACCATCCAACTTAATGTCCCGTGCAGCATTTCTGGAAACAGAGTTCGTCAAAGGATGCATTCGCATCGTCTCATCGAAAACCATCTGCAGGTATTTCATTTCTATTAATGCTTCATAAGAGAATTTACCATCATGTTTTCGTAGAATGTTGTCAATTTCTTGTATCAATATTTCTTGTACATCGGGATTTTTAGCCAAATGGTACAATGCATAAGTAGTCAATAACGAATTGTTTCCATAACCAGCGAAATAAAATATAAACACTTGTCCAGCTAAAACATCATCCGTTACTTTCATCCACGCTTCTTTTTCACCTTCACTTGTTTTCCCAGAACTGATATTGCCGTCTCGTCTCAAGTCCATCAAGACATCTATTGTTCGTTTTCTATCAGCCTTTGGAACAGCTTCTAGCTTAGCACCAGCTTGAATAACTTGTTTACAAAATTTTGCAATATGGTTTGGGAAAATTGACAAATTATAATTCGACAGAGTACCAGGGAATAGTAACTCCAGTTCAAGAAAGTAGGTTGGTGTTTGGATTCCTGCGTCCAAAACATCACATAGATCATTATCGTCATTGTAAGGGTCCACGTCAATACCAAATGCACCCATCATTATTGAGTCGGTTCCATATTTTCTAAAAATTGGTAACACGTTTATTTCCGGTTCTTTCATAGTGGCATTTTCTATATAGTCAATAAACTTGTCAGCTCGACCGGCAAGAACATGAAAATTGGCCTTGAACTTGCTAGATGTAAACACTGTCGTTAAATGTTTCCTTAAAGTTTTCATCACCGTAACATCGGCATGAAACAGATTGTCTCCCAACAGTTCCTTGCTGTAATACAATCCGCGATCAGGAAAAGAATCGAAGTCTTTAATGAGCACTTGTTTCACTATATCAAGATCACGAATCAACAAGGTAGGAGACACCATTCTGTACAGGCCAACAACTTTTTCGTCGGGATATTGTTTGTACAGTTCACTGTACAGCACTCCAATGTGTTTTCTTCTGAAGAATACATCAATGATGTTTCCGAAGAATGGAATAGGGGTTGGTCCTTTGACATTTTTTCCTTTCCAATGGTTAAATGTTCTGGTGAAGTAGTAGAAAAGGAAGCAAACGAACGTAATACATGTCATTAAATATAAAGACATGGTTGTAGTTATTGTCACAGCGGCTGATTTGTTATTAATGAGAAACGAGGCGGCCGAAATGTTATATATGAATGAAAGGCCTGTGTTAAGTCGCTGTACTGATAACGGACACAAATCGTGTGAGTCAATTAATTTTTTTACGCTTGACTAGCCGTGCGATTGTGCATGTAATTAATTGTCAACGCAGTTAAGGGGCCGTGCACGAAATAGACCGATTTTGATTAATTTTATTCTTATTTTCTGCGAAAGGGAAAATTACTTTAGGTAATAGATTTTATGACACATGCGTGCTATGTTGGCACACACTCGGCTTCCTTATGACAGTCGTTACGGGTAGTCACAAGCCCGAAAGTCTGACAACCAGTCTTACCAAGGGGTATCGTATTACATGGAGCGACTGCCTATCTGACCTCCACAACCCAGTTATTGGTTGTGGAGGTCAGATAGGCAGTCGCTCCATAGAAAAGCTGCATCCGATTAGACTGAAAGTCGACCCCAACATTGTTGGGAAAAGGCTAGGCAGATGATGATGGAGATAGCATAAGCATAGCATAATCAAATAATGTTCCCACTGCTGGGACACAGGCCTCCTCTCTTCGAGAGAGAGTGGGCTGTAACTACCACGCAGGTCCACTGCGGTTTGGTAGATGTCACATGTCTACGAATTTTTGGTTCTAAGATATGCCGGTTTCCTCACGATGTTTTCCTTCACCGTTTTATGAACAGCGGTGATGAAATTAATCACAAAATGTAAAGCGCCTGCCTGGGGTCAAACCCACGACCTACATCTCGTAAATCTGATTAAATAGTTAAAAATTATTATTAATTAGGTACCTACTAATATTCTGATTTCGCTACTTGTGACGTAAACTTCACTTATCACCATCTTGACTAATATTATGGGAATTAATCTATCATATACAGGACGTATTTAAAGATAAAACAGAATTCCTATCGCATAAAACATCGTAATCATAAAAATCTTAACAAAATCATTACTCGTACTTATAATTACTATAAATAGCAAATACTAGGTACTTATAACAAATAAAAGAATCAATAATTAATATATTATCCAACGACCATATTTATAGTCGTTGGATAATATCTTACCTACCTCGTGGCTTGGGGCTTGTTGCTAAGTAGTAACAGCCGCACGGGTCGATCGATCAGGTTAAGCTATGCTTGCTGCGGTTGGTCCGCGGATGGGTGACCATCTTTACATACCAAGACCCCTCCGTGCCTTAGAAAGCACGTTAAGCCGTTGGTCCCGGCTGTCATTTGTAGATCTTTAACAGTCGTTACGGGTCGTCAGAAGCCCGAAAGTCTGTTAACCTTTCTTACCAAGGGGTATCGTATTACCCAGTAACTGGGTTGTGGAGGTCAAGTAGGCAGTTGCTTCATTTAAAATACTGGTATTCAGCTGTATTCAGTTAGACTGGAAGCCTCAACATATAGTTTATAAAAGGCTAGGCAGATGATGACCTACTTACTGGAAATTGGATTCATATCGTCAACATTGTAGAATAGAAACAGAAAATTCAAATTAAAACAGTGTAGCCCAAATACAATTGAAGCAGCAATTGAACCATTGACTGGCAACCCCTAAACAACACAAACAATTGTTGCTCAATATAGGCAAGTTACCGTTCAAAACTGGTATTGGTGTAAACAGCATAGGTACACCTAAAATCGCGTAAAACGTTATTATTACGTAGGTACCTGCGTAATAATTACATTCTATCTGATTAGATTACATTGTTTTCAGGTTTTCAAATGGTCATAATTCTACCAAAGTCGGACTATTAATTACCTAGCTGCTGTAAAATGACAGCTTATGTGTTACCTACTTAAATGACTGAATTTCTCGTCTTTTTGTTTTTTTGCGGCCATCAACCAAATCTTTGTTTTTCTAGTACAGCTAGTACAGAATAGTGTAAAAAACGAAACTTATTTGACATGCATATCTCTAAACTCAGTCCGATAATGGTTAATAATAAGTGCCATTTCACTGCAGCTAATTAAAAGTCGGACTGACAGAACATTGCGATCTTGACAAAACATTGTGATCATTCAGAATTAAAAGGAGTTATTCCGGTCTGATCCCCTGAACCCCCTGTCCTCGATCCCCTGCTAGTTCTTCTTCTGTTTAAATCACTGTCTCATCCAGATTGTATTAAAAGATCACGTGAAATAAGAGAAAATGTAAAGTTGCTCTTTTTGAATAACCTTTATGATATTATATCTAGTAGGTACGAATACTACACAGCTCTTATTTTTAACTTTATCTATGGTAGGTATATAGGAGGTGCCCTTATACATGACCATTTAATAACCACGACGAATCACAAATCTCTGACCACATCTATGAACTCCACATTCAGAAAATTACCATCAAATAAAATCGCCGAAAAAACTGTGTATCAAATTGGATACTCCAAAGATACCGGTATCATTATGAAGAGGCTAAACGTCAGTGGAGGTTTGGTATATCTAATTAAGGATTGATTTATGATGGGCCAAGTGGGAGCAATTAGAGTGGGACTATTAAGAACAAATGTTAGAGAACTGGGAATGTTGTTACTATGATTTTGGTTGTATTTTCAAGGATACGGTAATTTTCTATGGTGAAATGGTGACGCTTCGAGGATAAATAATACGGGCTAGTGATTTTCCCAGGGAAAAAAAAAGTCTTCTCATATACCTACAACGTTATTTTTAGTATATGCTAAACCTGAATATAGTTTGTTCAGAATAAGTAACTAAATCGATTCCAATAATTTTTACCCCATGTTATATTTTGTCCCAAAAATATTTAAAAAAGGTTAAAAGTTGGACACCGAGCGACACTAAGTAGGTTATCCAATCTCCGCGCTCAACGGTTAGGTACCTAGGTACTATTATCAATGAGCGTAAGACGGCGCAGCGCGAGCGGCACGAACAAACAGGTATAGGTAACTTTGTGATTTTTCATGATACAGTTTTGAAATCTTGTACATAGATTCTTTACATAAAAATACTAGACACGTGTTTCGGGTTTTCGCATCAATCAACTCAGCCTATCGCAGTCCACTGCTGGACATAGGCCTCTCCCAGACTGCGCCACAGCACCCTGTCCTCCGCCTTCCGCATCCAGTCTACCCCAGCCACCTTCTTTAAGTCGTCCGTCCATCTAGCTGGGGGGCGTCCCACACTACGCTTGCCGATACGCGGTCTCCACTCCAGGACTCGTCTGCTCCACCGGCCATCGGTCCTTCGACAGACATGGCCAGCCCACTGCCACTTCAGTTTGCTTACTCTGCAAGCTATGTCGGTAACTCCGGTTCTTTTCCGGATAATTTCATTCCTGATTTTATCCTTCAAAGAGACTCCGAGCATAGCTCGCTCCATAGCGCGCTGAGCGACCTTGAATTTGTGGACCAGCCCGACCGTCAGTGTCCACGTTTCAGCACCGTATGTAGGGCAGGACGCACTGGTTGAAGACCTTAGTCTTCAAACACATACACAAAAAATTATGTTGTATAGAGAAGTATCGAGCATTGCAACTGCATTCTAACTGTCGGTGTACTGACTGTGGTACTGACTGTCCGTCGCGCTCGGCGGCCTGTTGCGCTTTGAGTGCACCGTGCACGGATCAATCTAGATGATCGCGAAGAACAGGTTTTGCTGAGACTTTGTTGTTTTAATTTTTTTTTGTTTTGGCCTTTATGTATTTGATTAATAGATGTAATAAAAAAATAAATAATAAACGAAGCAACGGATAAAGGAGTACACACAGTTTCAACATACCTAATACCTACATACTTAGGTATTAGGTATGTTGAAACTGTGTGTACTCCCCGTCAGTTCATTAGAAAACTAGCGACAGACAGTATCTTGTTGAAATGGCTTCATTTGCAAAAAGCTTTTTTTGGCGCAGCCGGGAGGCACACACTTTTGTTGTTTAAAACATTATTTTTATTTTGTTAATTTTGTGTTTCATGAACTGTGTCCAAATAAACTTTATTCTTTCTTTCCTTCGGTCATCGTCTTCTTTTGTCTTAGTGCAAAAATTAACCATAATACTAAATCTTACTGACCTCATTGCCAAAAATGTAAACAAAGAAAAATCTAGAGCTAATGCTGGTAGCGTAAATAAATAAAAAATAAAGCGTAAAATGTGGCCACACTAAGAAACAATTGGCAGATGATTATGCAACATGCAATTCTAAGTTCCATATGGCACGGATCTGCCACTTTATAGCCTGTTATGGCCCACAAATGGTACAAACCTCGACCGATCATTATGGACTTAGTAGAACTCTCTACTTTTTTGATATCGAAAAAAGCCAGAATAGTTAAGTATGGGTCAAAATAGTTTTTACTAAGTTTTTTTCACAATAGCTTTTCAATGGAAGCAGTTATCTAATTTGACAATCGAAATAATGGGGTTTATTCATAAACGTTCGTTTTTGAATTTTAAACGTCTCTTAATTTCGAGCAACGTTTATAAATAAACCTCTCAATCATTATCAGGGTCAACTTCTAGTTTAAAGTCTAAATAGAAATACGGATCCACTCATAGGGCCACTTGTATTTAAAACATCATTAACTCTTTGTCGTCATCTAAGGATTGACAGAAATAGAACGATTCTTTTAGCGCTAAACAGCACCCTAACTGCGTAATACACTATCAACATCAATCTGAATAATTTTGAAATACAGGGTTATTGGTAAAACATTAACAACCTCTTAAGAGGTCAATGTACTAATCATTATGAACAACTTTTTCTATGGGACCAAACCTGAAATCGCGAAAAAAAATCAGCTGTTTCATACATGTTGTCGATTTGAGTGAACACAAATGTATGGAACACGCTGTTTTTATTTTTTGCGATTTTACCAGTAATCGCGAAAAAAAAAACAGCTGTTCCCTACATTTATGTTCGTACAACTCGTCAAAATGTAGGGAACAGCAGATTTTTTTTTCTCGCGATTTCAAGGTTGGTCCCATAGAAAAAGTTGTTCAAAATGATGAGTACAATGACCCCTTTTCGGGTTTAGTATAAACAAAAACTAATGTATTAGAAAAATATGTCTGCTCAACAACGTAAATATCGCAATGAATGTTGTTGAACTGTCAAAATTAAACCCATTGCTACTAGTAGTTTATGCAATTACCTCGCTGGCCATAAAGTGGTATTTCTCCCTAAAGTTCTCCAAAAATATCAACAAAGCTCGCAGCAATTTTTTTACCCCGTGCTCATCAAATAGCATACAGTAAGACTAACACCGAAATCTCATCATGAGGGTTTTGACTATCAAAAGTCATTTTAATCAAATTAGGTTGAGAATCATCACTTTTCAAACTGCAAATTACACAAGAAAGTCCCCCAAAACGAGCGCCCTTCAACACTTCCTAGTGCTTTCGCTGGGAAGAAGTGGCACAACAGACTCTCCAGCAAGGTACGGAACCCTAAAAAACGAATTTTCGGCCGAAATTCACCTGCAATTTGGTTGCTAAAGAACAAAACACGTGCAATCCTTTCATCGGATGATAATGTATTGCGAAAACTGTTGTTATTCAGAGGAATCTTGTATTCACAACAATGCTCTTCGCCCGCGGTGAGCTATTGTTACGCTTTATCGATGTGCGCATAACATTTAAACCTGGATGGCTGTTACACCGTCGAGAACATTGCGAGCGCACAGAGCTGATCAAGTTTGGTTAAAATCGTCTTTTAAATCTTTCAATTGTGAGTATAAGGGCTACTTCTCTTTATAGAGCTTTGATGTCTCTACAGGTAGACAATTTATAAGTTCTCGGTCTACTACTTGAAATAAACATTACAAAAAACAACATACACGAAGAATTTGAAAAACATTTATTCAAATCCTTCAGCGAGAAACTCGCACTTAAAGTTAGTGTACTAATATATTAAACGAGTAGAATATCAAATAGGCATTAATTATAACAAAAAAGTTGCATAAAAATATCATAACGTAATCCAATCGCAAAAATCCCATCCATAAATCTCTTATCATTTAACCACAAATTACATGACAGTGTAACAAATGAGCGTATTAAGCGTTCCCACAACGCAGCGACAGGGGACGTCCGTTCGCGCCCGCTGCCGCGGGGCAAGTGGCACTTTTTGCCTTTTTTTCGTGCGGGTAGTCGAACAAGCGGGCCAAGAATGTGACCGTGTGTAGTGCGATATGAAACGCCGCTGGGCGTAAAGACACTGGTTTTTTGTGTATGGAGCGAATAAATTGCTGTTCTTAATCTCCTCGTGAGATGGTCAATGACTATAGCCCTTGGACATGTTGGATGTACTCTCGAAGTGCAATATCAAGGCTGCTTTGGAGTTTACGTTGATATTTTATTATTATGATATACATTTAGTCATAAGTAATTTATTCATTTGTTGAACATAGGTACAATAATAATGTTTTAGAAAGATACTAAAGATTGCGCTGTTTTATGCTAGAGAGCGTACAAAGCGTGTTTGTGATTTAGTCATCAAGCAAGCCAAGTCTCGACAGTAAAATAAAATAAAAATAAGCCAGGACAGTAAAAAACAACTACCTATATAGAATTAGAACCCAATGTCGATAAGATTGAAGTTTCTGTTTGTAATGTTAAAACAACAACTTTTAATTATATGCATATGAAAGTGTATAATAATATATGGTACTTAGACGACAGAATTTTTTTTGTTTGTTCCGAGTAATCTCCGAAACGGCTGGTACGATTTTATTTTAGAAACAAATTAGGGTTCCGCGCAAAACAATTTTTGCCTTTACTTTTTTTTTGCCTTTATAATATTAGTGTGATAAAAATTGAAAATGTGTATCATATTTATTAGAATTTTAACAATAGAAATTAGTTATTTAAATAGTAAATCATTGCATGGTAAAGGTATGATTAAAATTTAATTAAAACTTAAATGGAGAAAAAAGATTCTTTCTTTTCAATGGAGGAGTGGTACCTACAATTCATCAAACACAAGCACAGGTAGGTACTAATAACAACAGTAATAATAAATAAATAATAAATTTATTAGACACATTTTGATGTCATGTTAAGCACAACAAACAAAAGATAGTAAAATAAAAATAAGTAAAGAAATAGTGCAATAAAGTAGCGCTAGACCCTAGAATACCCTGTGTCGTGGTATCTAGTTATTTCGGCGTTAATGATACATTAACGTATAATTTACGTATAATTTACTTTTTGTAGTACCTAGTTTTGTCTGGCTTAGTCTGTTTTGTTTTTTTTTTTTAGTTGTTCTTTTATATTTGTTTGTTCTAACTTAGTTTACTTAACTAAATTTAATTAGTTATAATCAGTGCAATTTACACATACATACATACATACACACACACAACACACACACATACCTACACATTCACATTGTCTTTTATTTCTATTTTTTTGTTAATTACGACAACTATTTGTGTGCATGCAGAGTTTACCTATAAGTGATTGTTACACTTTACTCCGATTTGTTGCTTTTGTTTAAATTGCTTAAAATAGTGTATACAATTGTTGGTGAACCAAATAAAATAAATAAAAATTAAAACACCACCACCACCACCACCACCACCTTCACCAGCAGCATCACCTTTGTACCTATTTTTCTGTTCTGTTTTTTTCTTGTCTGTTTAAATAGGTGTGCACATAAATGGTTAAATAAATAAATAAAAGTGCACTATTAGTGGGTAGTTCAGTGATCGTTTGGTTACTAAGTCTAAACAATATCAAACTTACTTAACTAAAAGAAACATGCAAAATTACAATTTTAGGGTTTGTGTAGAGTGTAGTTTAGTGTAGTTTGTGTGTACGTATGTTTGTGTTAAGAAAGAAAAAAGTTTATTTGGACACAGTGTTTGTTACGCCTGAGTGAGCCTAGCCAGTATAAGCCTAGACAGCCTATAATGTTCCCACTGCTGGGACACGGGCCTCTTCTCGGTGAGAGGGAGTGGGCCCAGTGCGGATTGGTAGATGTCACATGTCTTCGAATTTTTGGTTCTAGGGCATGCCGGTTTCCTCACGATGTTTTTCTTCGCCGTTTTGAGATGATGAAATAATTTACACAAAGTAAAGCGCCTGTCTGTGTTCAAACTTACGACCTACAACTCGTAAGTCGCGGCCATTTCTACTGGGCCACCACTGCTGTAAAATCAACAGTAATTCATAAGTTTTAGGAAAAAAACAAACGAAAATGCCCCGATAATTTACATACATACAACACAGACCCTTCCCTTTCAGTTTCAATGGTAGTGCGCCCTTCCTGGTGATTATACGTAAAATCAGCGCCAATTACGTAAGCGCGGCGTCTGCGCAGCTCTGGTAATGATCGCGCGTTCCCACGCTCAGGCGCAGGGGGAAGGGGGACATGTCATAGCGTTTAGGAGCTAAGTATAGTAGGTAATTTTTTGGCTTTGTGCTGTTAAAGGGAAATGGGAGGGTTTTGAAGAAATTTGTCGGGCTGTTATGGTCCGAACCCAATCATTTTTTAAAACTCAATCTTCTAACATCGGAGTTTTAATTTCAGTGACATCTTCGGAATGTTGCACAATGTTTGACAAACTTTGATTTATCTTTGAAATGTTATTATGAAACTGCAAAATCACGCCTATGTTCCGGGAAGGGCCGGGCAGAGGTTATCGTATGTAGGTATTTGTCATTGAGGCTATTGTCATAAAAAGGGTATAAATTCAGACTCCGAACTGGCGCTTACAAGATCCTGTTGAACGCGGGAATAGAACCCACGACTCCTATTCCAAGTTCAGCAGTTGGAACATCATACACACGACGACGTCATTACGTCGGCGCCGGCGATCGCTGAAAACCAGCGCTGGGGCTCTGTCTTGCATAGGGTCGCAGCATAATGCTGAGCGATAGCCGTTTTGCGTGGTTGTGACGCATGTTTCCCCCAACCCATTCTTTATTTTTGTGTTTATTTTCTTTATTGCGTCAAGTTTACCGCAAATAAACGAATTTTCTTTCTTTCTTTCTTTACGTATGTAACCTCACGCCCTCTTCCCATGGGGGTACGCCGAAACTACAGAACGCCACCGGCTACAATGCCTTTTGCTTCGTTTACGTTCATACATTTGGAAAATCACTGGCTGAAAAACTCAGTGTTGTAAACTGGAAAATCCAAATTAAAACTTATTTAGTCACATTAGGCTGAGAATCAGCACTTTTCCAACGTCAAAATTACATAAGACAGTCCTCTAAAACGGCTACCTGTCACCACTTCCTAGTGCTTTCGCTGATAACACTGGAATTACTGACTGAAAATCTCAATGTGGTAAATTGAACTTGATGGTTCCAGATAAACAATCGTGGTGCTATACGAGAAATGGCTCTGTTGTTGTAGTGGAATCCAGGCATATAGCTAATAATTTTATTATTATCAATGTCGAAAAGTGCATAACTATTTAATCAAATCACTGTAATCAGTGATTTGTAATTTCGGGGTAATTCCCAATGTCGATCATGTGAGTAGATATGATTTAAAAATATTATGTAAGTACAACGCAGAACGGCTAAAAATGCAAGGAAATATTTTGATTACGTTCTTATAATGATAAATATCCGTACATGGCAAAGCTCTTCTTATTTATTTATTTATTTATTTAAACTTTTCGCACAAAAAAGGTACAAAGGCGGACTTAATGCCTTAGGCATTCTCTACCAGTCAATCAAGGGTGGTGAAGAGATTGGATGGCAGGTGCTTTGGTTGAGAAGAACAATGATAAAAATTAAAAAAGCTAATAAAACTAGGTACTTACACAAATACATAAATAGGTTATATACACATACATACTATTTAATATAATATATACTTATAATATATATATATATACATAAAAATTCAAGGGAGAGAGGTGTTGAGATTACTCTACGCTATTTATTTTGAAAATAACTCTGCAATTTCCGCTTAAATGCATACCGACTGGTGGCCGTCCTGATATCTAGAGGAAGTGCATTCCAAAGAAGAATGGACTGAATATGAAATGAAGAATGAACAAAGTCAGAAGAATGAGAAGGACAGAGTAGGAGAAGATTGTTAGAAGAACGTAGATTCTTAGCGTGGGAAGAACATAGATATTGGAAGTGAGACACGAGATACGAAGGAGGAGTAGGCGAGTTGAGAAGGGAGAAAAGCGTGGTCAAAGCGCGCAAACTTCTTCTTTGGCGAATGGACATCCATTTGAGCTCGGACCTGTAGCTCGACACATGGTCATATTTCCTGAGGTTGAATATGAACCGGATACCATTGTTGAGTAATCTGTCGAGTTTATCCAGCAAAACCGCGTTCAAGTCAAAGTAACACACGTCACCATAGTCGATTATAGGGAAAATCAAAGTCTGCACAAGCATGGCTTTCGTCTTAGCAGGCAAAAAGTTCCTCAGACGATACAGGGATCGCAGAGTACCGTTGACCCTTTGACTAACACTAGAGACCTGGCGTTGCCAGCTAAGTGTAGAGTCAAGGTGCAAACCGAGATCTTTCACAGTAGGGGTAATGGGTATGACGGTACCATTGAAAATAAGAGGAGGAAGAGAGCTAAGCGTCACCCTACCCATCATGCGTGAGCTTCCAATTAAAATGGCCTGACACTTTGAGGGGTTTACTGACACCCCGAAACTATCAGACCATTCCTTGATAGCATCTAAGTCTCGGTTTACATCTGCTATAGCGTCCGACAAACCTTCTACCCGCTCAGCAGTATATAATTGAAGATCATCATCTTCTTTTTTTACTTAAAATCAGCTCAGAGTGGCAAGTAACCTAAGCTTTATTTTATTTGCTGGAAAAAGAAGTGCTTCACCTATTTGAGCATCCTGGATCACTAGGAACCCTTGTAAGTCCCCTTAGTCACAGGCATCGTATTGTAGGCACCTACTATAAAAAATAATCGAAGAAACTAACGAACGTAAAGCGAAGATGGCGGAGTTAATTGTCCCCGAGGGAGGCAAGTCTTTGTAAACAGCCGCCGGGCAATTTGCGTATCGGAGGCCGCCACGATTGCCCCGGATTGTACTTACCCGCTAATTTCGATAGCGACAGCAGAGAAAACGTTTTTAAATTATGCTGGATTTTGTTTGGAACCTTAAAGAGGTATGAGGAACAGGTTATAAAGTTTCTCATCCTCCGTAGAAAAGGAAGGGCAATTCATTTTAGAACGTTAATCCATAATTATGTAAGTAATGCTAGTCGTGTGTCGAACTTTGCTTGCGCGATGCAGGATTTTACGTGACGTCAGTCTCATGAGTAGTTCGCACGTAGCGTTGTAGATGCCGCCACAACCACATTCGTTATCGCCATCTTGAATCATCATCATTCTCCTGCCCTTATCCCAATTTATTCATTATTTATTTATTTGGTCGGTGCAGCTTCTGTTCTTCTTCCATACTTCTCTATTAATCGTCATATCAGTAGTCACCCCTTTTTAGCCATATTATCTTTCACACCATTCATCCATGATTTATTTTGACTTCCCCTACTCTTAAAGCCATCCACATCCATACCTACCCAATCTTAAGTTCCGAAAGTAATTCCTGAACTAAGAAATATTGTTTCGGATTTTTATTTGCGAAATTTCATTGCATTTTCTCTAATATTAGCTTGAACTATGTTATGAGAATAGCTATGAGAATAATCAACACTTCAGCAGCCAGCAAGTTGCTTCAGTACAAGCAATTATATACATAAATGCTCTTACGTTATGTGGCTAAAGTAGCCTATCTTGGCTGAGAAGTTGAACTGTGCACGCAAGTGCATGATGCAGATACGTTACCATATAATTTTGGTAATGGCATTGTAGACGGCTTACTCCTAAGGTGGTTTCGCCTGTTTTCGAGATCACTCTTCCGCTAGTCTTCAAAGGCAAAAACATTTCGCTTCACTGAACTCCTCGAAACAGCGGTGCTATTCTGTAAAAATCTCACTGTGAAAAGTTAGGTGAAGTGAGCGTGGAGTGAGCTGTCAATAGTGTCAATTCCTAGCAAAAACAAACTCAAAACCTAAGTTTCACGGTGAGATTTTAACAGAATCGACAGGCAGGTCTATCCTTTACTAGCAGCAATTAATAATTGTGTAAATGAGTAAATGCCGTGAGAACTACAGTTCATTAAATTTGTGAAGATGCCTTACCTGTAACTAAGACTTATATGATTTGAAGACTGATAAGATCCTATCTTCGATGAGTTATTGAAGTCGTCTTATGATATCGTTAATATCATCAGAATTAAATGTTATATGTTTGAAAAGCGGCTCTTTGCTTTCTTACCAACCCTACGATTCGGCCACCAAAATTGCGTTCTCGTTGAATTTATATAACAAACGACATAAATTGCAAATTGGATATCGATTCGTGCGCTACTACTGAGCACGAGGTCCTGGGTTCGATTCCCGGGTTGGGCTAAATTTTATTGGGTTTTTCCAACTAGAATTAATTTCTCTGTAGAAGCCCGGAGTATGGATTTGGGTCCGGTTGATGGCAATAGGCTAGCCCCCCTATTACATGGGACTAAATCATCATCTGCCTAGCCTTTTCCCAACTATGTTGGTGTCGGCTTCCAGTCTAACCGGATGCAGTTGAATACCAGTATTTTACATGGAGCGACTGCCTATCTGACCTCCACAACCCAGTTACTGTGTAATACGATAGGTAGGTACCCCTTGGTAAGACTGGTTGTCAGACTCGGGCTTCTGACTACCTGTAACGACTGTCAAAGATCCACGAATAACAGCCGGGACCAACGGCTTAACGTGCTTTCCGAGGCACGGAGGGGTCACGGTATGTTAAGATGGTCATCCATCCACAGACCAACCTTGGCAAGCGTAGCTTAACCTGATCGATCAACCTGTGCGGCTGTTATTATTTAGCCACGGGCCACGGGCCCTTGGGACTAAATATAAATGGCGAAATCTGGGTGTACAGTCACGAGCATAAGTATGTATACACTTGGCTTTGTTCAAAGGCGATTTTCTCCTGTATTTTTGAATGAAATTTTATATTATTAGGAACATAGTATTTTCGAACCCATAAGTGTATGTAAAGTGTCGTATTTCAACGTTGCATTCGTTATTTCGTGAAAAAATCGCAATTGAAAGTTGCCAAGTGTTGACATATTAGTGCTCGTGATTTTTGCTCGTGGTTGGGCAAAGGTGTACCTATAGTACAGTCACGAGCACTAATATGTCAACACTTGGCAACTTTCAATTGCGATTTTTTCACGAAATAACGAATGCAAAGTTGAAATACGACACTTACGAACATAGTACTTTCGAACCCATGTTCGAAAGTACTATGTTCGTAATAACATACAATTTCATCAAAAAATTAAGGAGAAAATCGCCTTTGAATAAAGCCAAGTGTATACATAGTTATGCTCGTGACTGTACCTACTAGTAGTCGCACGTTCTTACAACCACCAAAAAGGAGTGCTCTTATTTAAATTTCATAGTAACAGAAGCATGAATAATTTACAAAATAGCGTAAAATTCATGCGTTTTCTTCAAAAAGTTTCTTTAGCGCCACTAGAAATTTTTATCAACCTCTTTTACCGTCAACCAATGCATGATCTTTTAACAATAACTCTTTATTAAAAAGAAATAAGTGCTAAATTACTCTAGCAATGTTGGTTTAATCTGTAGATTTATCTTTGTCGTTTCTAGCCAGTTGGGAGGTCCAGTCATCATAGCTTGTCATATCTGCCATTGTATTCCAACAATAGATATTGTTCACTGTATCGCAAAGTAATTACATTACTATAGAATAATTGATGTAAAAACGACCGATTGACATTTTAAATTCATGCAGACATTGGGATTATAAAGGAATCCATTTTATTTTTGCAACAATTTGAATAATGAATGTTTTCGTGATAACTTCTGTCTGACAAAGAATAAGCCGCTGTGTTCCCTTGAGGTTATATGGGATTAAAGAAATATTTATGTTGAAGTTCCATTGGATTTAAATATTTTAATGGTACGTAAGTATTCACAATAGTAAAACCATGACGCCGTATGATTGTACAATGGGCTACTATAGTAAGCAGAGACGAAGACAAGGGAGTATACCAGACAACACCAAGGAGATTGTTAATACGCAGCCGACCTTAGGCTGAGTGAATTTCAACAAGGTCGGCCTGGGAGACCTTTGCTGGATATAGGCCTCTCCCAGGCCGTCCTCTACTTTCCGCATCCACTCTATCCCAGCCACCTTTTTAAGTTCATCGGTCCATCTAGCTGGGGGGCGTTCCTCACTACGCTTGCTGATACGCGGTCTCCACTCCAGGACTTGTCTGCTCCACCGGCCATCGGTCTTTCGACCAAAATGGCCTGCCCTCAGCCACTTCAGCTTACTTAGATACTTAGCAGCCGAGCTTAGCAAGAAAATATTGTAAAATCTCCTGTGACTTTAACAAAATTGACACATTCACTGCAAAATGAATGAATGAACCTGTGTTCATTTTGCAGTGAATGTGTCAATGTTGTAGATGACAGCGATAAGTATGGTGGCATATCTAGCTACCACCAAACCGCTATTACTTTTTAGTAGCAGCACTATTCTGACTAATAATTTGTGTTTTATCGACCCTTCAAACAAGAACCCAAAACATGCCAAAACCAAAGATTTCAAACGTAGATTCGCCCTGCCGCGTCAAAAGATGGTCGCGTTTCTGGGGGGGGGTACACTCTCATGTCCGTCAACGAAGATACGGGCCCGTCCGAAAGTAATTCGCTACTTCGGAATTAACCCTTCTCCTGATTAAATACCTACCTTTTTCGGACGGAAAAAAACACATCGAGAGTAAGGACAACTGTCAAATCGAGTTATCATTCATTCTTGGTTCGGGCCTCTTATGTCCGTAGGTGATACGGAGTAGGAATCGCCCATGACGTCGGCTGAAACTCCGGATTTCATGCTAAGGAAGTATACCTCCAGCCGGTTGATTCTGTAAAGTGAGTTTGTTTTTGCTAGGAATTGACACTATTGACAGCTGTCAATAGTGTCAATTATTATTATTAGTTATAATAATCTCACCGTGAAAACTGAGGTGAAGTGAGCGTGTAGTGAGCTCACTACACGCTCACTTCACCTCAGTTTTCACGGTGAGATTTTACAGAATAGCACCGCTGTTTCGTTTTGTTACCTCTGACACACACAATGTCGCAGAGACTTGACTTTTCATGGAAACGCCATTATTATTGTGTGAGCTTACTCTTCTCAATACGGACACTTTTTAGCGCGAATTAGTACGGTAAGGACAAATCTAACGATTTAAATCTTTGACCAAAACTCTGTTCGAACAAGCAGAACAACCATACTTGTTACCAAGGCAAGTAAAATCGACTGTAATAAGGTTAAATGTGTTACCGATTTTAATTTAATGATTATAAGGCCG
The DNA here is from genome assembly GCA_963082905.1 of Oligia fasciuncula. Classification (NCBI taxonomy): domain Eukaryota; kingdom Metazoa; phylum Arthropoda; class Insecta; order Lepidoptera; family Noctuidae; genus Oligia; species Oligia fasciuncula. The sequence continues at coordinate 7,220,209 of OY720401.1, forward strand.
AGACATTACTGCTCACAATAGTTTCCTATACGTATAACATCGGATTCCGACATCTCGACGACTATTAAAACTAAACACCACGTTATTGTAGTTGTGTGGTCTAAATTATTAGTTAAAGCGAGTAGGTACCTACAGCCCGATGCAAACTTTATGTCGGCTCAGAACATGAGGTGAGTCGCTGCGCAGTAACTAATTCACCTGTCAGCGGGGGTGAGGGGTGCGGTACTGCGCAGTGCATTTTAGAACACGGACGTGTTTTCACTGTGCACGGCACGAATTTTATTCGCGTGTTGCGCGGCAATAGCCGCTGCCCGTAAACACTATGAGTTCCAAACAACTCATAGTCAATGAATTGCTGGCATTCCTGGTCCATGCTATCGACTACATGGACGAGGTGAGCATCTTGCAGATATGCCGGTCGAATTACAAGGAGGACGAGATCAGCAGCGGAAAACTGTTACTGTTCCAGTCACTTGGGAAACTCGACCAGATGCCGTCTCGCCGCAGAGATGGAACCGAGAAGAGTATTCAAGATATCATCGATATGTTGAAGAAGACTGACCCGGACGACGTGCCAGATTTCGTGGCGAAGCAGCTAAGTAAACTGCCCCCCGTCACGTTCGATCACGTCGACGTTACGCGGTTGCTAAAGGACATCACTTCCTTGAAGGCGGAGATGACCAAGATGCAGTCCAGAATGGAGGTATCGGAAAAAAACAATACTGAACTACGTGCAGAAATAGCATCATTGCGCAACATTGGTTCGGTAATTGGGTCACCTGAGGCCTCAAAGGTGAACACACGACGAGGCGCGCAAAATGCATCCGTCGGCAGTTTTGAATCGGCGAACACAAGTGCGTCACCAGCTGCCGATAACGCTGAGCAAGCGCCGCCCGCCGCCGCCGTCGCCCGCGCCACAACACCGGCTGCGGAAACGTCACGAGTAGGTACGTCGACCCCTAAACGTGCCTACGCTGCTATTGTCACCAGCGGCAAATCAGATGCGTCGCAGCCTAAGCGACAAACCAGAAAAGGGGAAAAACTGGTAAAGGGTGCTCAACCTGCCCTGACTGCGGTCCGTTGCTCTTTGCCAAGAGCCGGCCAGGTTGATGAGGAGGGTTTCACGAAAGTGGAAAGGAAGAAGAAGAAGCCCTGTTCTCGTAACCTGCGTGGCACCGCACTGAGTGGACCCAACATGCTGCTGCGCCCTGCTGTGCCTACGACGCAGCTGTACCTTTCACGTCTGCATCACTCAACGACAATTGAGGAAGTCGTGCAGTATTTGAAGGTGAAGACCAATTGGACTCTGAGGGTCGAAAGGTTGGAATCGCGCCACAACATCAACTTCAAGTCTTTTGTGGTACGAGTTCCAACCCAACATCTACAGACCTGTCTGAAAGAGGACTTTTGGCCGAAAGGTGTCGTATATCGACGTTTCCGTGGACGGTTACGCGACACCACGCAGCGAAACACGACGCCGATGTTACGTGTATAGTTCATAGTTTTAAGGTTTTTAATTATGTATTAGTTTATTATTTTTATAAGATTATTTTGTGTATTTTATCTATGGGCCTTAGTTGCCTGAAAATAAAATGATTATTATTATTATTATTATTATATCTATGTGGAAATCCAGGCAAATGTGAGGGGTTCGTGGCTAAATAATAACAGCCGCACAGGCCGATCGACCAGGTTAAGCTACGCTTGCCGCGGTTGTTCTGTGGATGGGTGACCATCTTTACTTACCGAGAAACCTCCGTGCCTCGGAAAGCACGTTAAGCCGTTGGTCCCGGCTGTCATTCGTAGAGCTTTGACAGTCGTTACGGGTCGTCAGAAGCCCGAAAGTCTGACAACCAGTCTTACCAAGGATTATCGCATTACCCAGTTACTGGGTTGTGGAGGTCAGATAGGCAGTCGCTCCATGTAAAATACCGGTATTCAGCTGCATCCGGTTAGACTGGAAGCTGACCCCAACATAGTTGGGAAAAGGCTAGGTAGATGGAAATCCAGGCAAATGTAGAAGACTAATCATTAATTTATTTACCTAGGTCTGGAGGATAGATGGATGTGTGAACACTTGAGCATTATCTGAACTTACATATAAGTGGATCTGATGAAATCATCTCGTCACATCAGGTAAATTTGCCTGTTTCTGGAAGGAGTTGGGCTGGTTGAAATAACCACCGACGGCCGCCATGGTCCACCTGAAGGACTAAGAGCGGAAACCAAACCTAAATAGATAGGACAAAATTGCCTGATGGACATGGACTTCCACTCGGAACCGCACTTTGTTTGTTCTTTATTTTAATTTACTAAGTAGGTGCTACTATGGCATCATAGGATCACTTTCTTTTTTTATGTGCTTTTTGAATCGAAACATCGGTCAAAGCTAATTGTAGATGGCGTGACCATAGCTACGTCTCTACGGGTTTTCTTTTCGGTGATTTCATTAGTTTAAATCAATAATATTCGACATGGATAGTGTCAGAGTTAAAATCAATCTTACTTCCTCGTAATCACTTTCTTCAAAATATTTCCGACATAACCTTCGAGGTTATGTATGTTTAATTAAAATGATTGTCTAAAAATAGCTTTAAGCAACAATATTCAAAGTTTAGGGTCTTTCGGAAAATGGTAGACTCAAATTCCCGAGCATTTAGGATCACAACAACGAGTAATTTTCGCAAAAATAAATCGTAACTTCACCCCTTGCATTATTAGCTTGTTTTGGGAACTAGCTACGACAGCGCCATTTTGACAGTTGCCTTTCCAATTGATCGAGAATTGAGCAAGAACGCGTCACGTTTAGGCACATTTCGTTACATGAGAGAGAAGAAAGATGTAACTCTCTCTGTCTCTCACACTAAATCACTCTTATTCTTTATTTTCTAAGAAGTTTTACTTCTATCACATATATGGCGCTGCACGCGCAATTTTTTTGATATATAAGTACTAGCAGCGCCCCGCGGTTTCACTCGCATAAGTTTCGATCCCGTGCGGATACCGAGATAAAAAGTAACCTATGTGTTAATCCTGGTTATAAACTATCTGTGTACCAATTACCATTTCATCCACATCCGTTCAGTAGTTTTTTCGTGAAAGAGTAACAAACATCCATCCATCCTCACAAACTCGCATTTTTAATATTAGTAGGAAGATAAATAGGAAAAAAGGATAGGATAGGAGGATAGGATAGGAAAGGAAAGGGGAGGGGGGAGGGGGGGTAGGATTGTAAATTGGTGCTTGGCACCCAGCTCGGTAAATTATGCATGTATTTTTAAATAAAATATGTAGGTATCGTAATACAAAATTCGTGTTTATCATGTGTTGCATTTTTTCTTGTGTTGCAACCAATAAATTATTTATCTACTAGCTTCCGCCCGTAGCTTCGCCCGCGATGTATGTTGATAAAAACTATCCTATGTCCTTCGGCGGGATGCAATCTATCTCTCTACCAAATTTTAGCGAAATCCGTTCAGTGGTTTAGGCGTGAAAAGGTAACATACAGACAGACAGACAGAGTTACTTTTGAATTTATAATATTAGTAAGTATGGATCTATCTATACGGCTATCTATCTCGACATGACGAAAATAAGGAGTACCTACTTCTACGTAAAAACCTTCAAAAGAACACAATTCCCTCTACATCTCACACCGTACACCGATATTTACGAGTGTCGGTATCACCGCAGCGATCGGGCGTTGGCAAATGATGTTAATTTTCGAGTTTTACAGCGAAACAAAGCAATGGTTATCTGGCGAGGCATCGCTCACGAGTTGTGCCGCGGTATCTAGCGGTAGGAGCTTCGACTTGTGACGTAAGGGCGGTGGGACACTTGGCGAAGTGACTGGAAATGATTTATTTATTTGATTAACCGTTTATCTACACACATATAAACAGACAAGAAGAAAGGAACAGAAAATACGAACAAAGATGATGCCTTTCTAAAGAAATCTCTTCCAGCGTGCATGTGATAATTTCACGCCTAAACCACTGAACGGATTTCGATAAAATTTGGCAGAGTGATAGATTGCATCCCGGGGAACGACATAGGATACCTATTTTTTATCCTGATATTAAAGTCCTCCAGACCGTATTACGGCCACGGCGGCCAATCTCAACGGAGACTAGCCTTCGGCACGGGAGATATTATAGTGCACAAGTGTGCGCGCAGACACAGGTGCACTCCCTCTTCCCTCACTCTCATTGTCCGTTGTTGATCCTGATATTGCCACGGGATCGACACTCATGCAGGTGAAGCCGCGGGGCGCTGCTAGTTCCAAATAAAGAGAAACGATTTTATTTTTTGTACGTTTGTTTATTTCGCTTTCTCGTTAAAACGGCTGAACGGATCTTGATGAAATTTGGCACATGGGTAGACCATGACCTAGATTAGGTCAGATATTTTAGAGTCTTTACAAAAAACCCACTTCAGTCATTGATAACGTCTTTTATATAGATAAAAGACGTTATCAATGACTGAAGTGGGTTTTTTGTAAAGACCACCACAAAGACTGTCCACGTCAGCTGCCTATTATACGTCGGAGGTCAATATTATCCTTAATAGTGTACCTACCGTGTGTCCCTAATAATAGTATTATGTTTCAAATTAATATTATTTCAAGTTATACAAATATCAACTATACTGTAGGTAATGGATTTAAGTTGATTTCAGAGTGACTAGCACTATAAGTAAAATTGTTTGAAGTTGTAGCGTACCTATACTGAACTTTATTATTTAGGATTTAAAGTGGTTTTTCAATAAACTTATATTTGTTTACATTTTTGGCAAATAAATCGCGAATGCAGTTTAGGTAAGTATATTAGCCATCCAAGTAGAATTATTTATTTTACGTCCAATGCATGTTATTGTAATTAATTTATCGTCTTTCAAACAGATTCGTTTTTTGCACCCTGAGCATAATAATTATGCTCTTTTCGGTCATGTGGATAGCCAACGGAAAAAATTGACTCGCAAAAATCGCTATATTTATGGGTGAGCTCTAGTGCACTGGGACACGGTCATTTAATATCTTTGATCGAGTACCTACTCGTGTAATCAAAATCTGTAAGATATATACCAATGATCGCGTAATCACTTATTAGGATAGCGATAAGGACTAGCGCAATGTAATTAGATCATACAACAAAAACAATACAAAAAACATATTGCATAAAAGGATATTGTACTATATTACATTACTAGCTGCGCCCCGCGGTTTTACCCGTGTAAATGTCGACCCCGTGAGAATATCGAGATAAAAAGTAGCCTATATGTTAATCCAGGGTGTTAGCTACCTCCATACAAAATTTTATCAAAATTGGTCCAGCCGTTTGAGCGTGAAGAAGTAACAAACATATAAACACACCCCCATACACACACACACACCCCCACACTCACAAACTTTCGCCTTTTTTTTTATATTAGTGTGATTATCTAATGACTGAACTGGGTCTAATTAACCTGGAAAGCACATACCATTCGACTCGAAAAGAAGAAGAATAGGAGTCTTCAAGAGCGATAGATAAGCGTACAATATTATATACTGACGTAAGTATTGTTAGTAAAAAATATGTAAGTATGTCCTTTTCTAGGTCATGGTCTACCTGTGGGTCAAATTTCATCCAAATCCGTTCAGCCGTTTTAGCGTGAAAGTGTAACAAACAGAAATACAAAAAGAAATATTTATAAGTAATATTATTATACATTTTTTAGGTCTAAATTTTTGAACTTTCTACTGATGGTGAAATCTTCGTCATTATTCTCTTGTCCTTCGATGCTATTCTGTAAAAATCTCACCGTGAAAACTTAGGTGAAGTAAGCGTGGAGTGAGCTGTCAAAAGTGTCAATTCCTAGCAAAAACAAACTCACATATGTTTTCACGGTGAGATTTTTACAGAATCGACCGGCTTATCACAATTTAGTTGGGATCGGCGCAGTATGGCTTCTTCTTCCAATACTTCTCTATTATGCTGGGGTTACATTAGCGAGCGAGGATTCGAGTCGAGTTGCTGGCGGAACAAACTGCGCTACACGAGGAGGCTTCTTCATGCATACCTCGTCTTGGAGTCCGTTGACATTAGCATAATAGCATAGCATAATCTGCCTTTAATGTTCCCACTGCTGGGACACAGGCCCCCTCTCTTCGAGAGGGAGTAAGCTGTAATCTTCCACGCGGGCACAGTACATAACCATTGCTCTGTTGACATTATGCGAAGTGAAAAACTTTGGAACAAGACTTTGTCAGCAGACTGGAACTAGAATAAGCACGTGCCAGGTCTTTATTTGTTTGTCATCTTGAATATAGTGACGGATCACGCCTAGGTATTTAATTATGATAAATAAGGGTTTATCTGAAGATTAACATAAAGTAAATTACGCGGAATCAACCGTAACATGGGATTATAAAATTATATTAGATAATCTGCGATTTCACAGTTGGTTTCTAATCATTTGATTAATTTATTGCAAAAACAAAGACTGTGTCCACGTCAGCTGCCTGTTGTTCGTCGGAGGTCAATATTATCCTTAATAGTGTACCTACCGTGTGTCCCTAATACTATTATTAGGGACACACGGTAGGTACACTCTGAAATCAACTTAAATCCATTACAGTATAGTTGATATTTGTTTAACTTGAAATAATATTAATTTGAAACATAATTTTTGATAAGACTTAACTTTAACACCCTGTTAGGGACATCGACGCGCACCATGGAATCAGTACTTGATTCTTAACCCTAAGCGTAAAAAAAATTCGTCGGTAATTTAAAAAAAATTGCCATTCCATACACTTTGACCGCGCAGGTATTGGCCGTATTGAAGGTTTCTATGAAACAGCAGTTTTTTTTTTTTATAATCGACGTAAAGAGTCTACGCTAAGGGGTCTAGCATCATGTGCTGAACTCATGGTTATAAAGTTTGCGCGGCGTCGGTGTCCCTGCAGACCCTGTATTATTCTCGTAAATCTTGTACCATCCCAGGCCCGTGAGACGAAAATACCACGCACCACAATGTTTGTGTGTGGTTGCGGTAGAAAATGCCCGAGTACTAGAAACACTCATTGTGTCCAACACCTAATCGAGTACAATCGGTGTACGAACACGCACGGCAGTCGCGGCCGAATTACGGCCGGCGATACGATCTCGGACGACAAATCGCACAACGACCGCACCACTGCCGCTCGTCCTTCGCTTCACGCTTCGCAAACTATCGGGACATCACTGAGATTATAGCTTCCCGCTTTCTTTTAGTAAATAGATAGTGTCGCGTTAGTAAGTTATTGTTTACGGGTTTGTTGTAACTTGAAAGATTGTTTCGTTTTCCTGCTGCAAGGAGTACGACTTACAACCGCGTTTCTTTTTCGTTTTCTTTATCAGCCGTTTGGAGTACATCGCTCTTGGTGGGTAAAGGTAGATATTCTTCTGATTAACTCTTGAAAGTTTCGGTTTCTTAAACACACAACAGCTGGAACAACCTCTATAGATAATGGTTTAGGGCATTTTGGAAGAAAATAGAGATGTGTAGTCTAATAGGTATCTATTAGTTACTTTAGATTCCCATCCTTATCAATGGAATCACAAGACACCGAGACTTTGACTTTTCTGACTGACCGACTTCTTGACAATTCAAAAGTGCCTGTAAATGGTTTAATTAAAATAAATGGTTTGAGTTTTGAGAGATTAAGAAAAAATTTAAAACAAACAACCACCTTAAAGACGGTTAAGAGTGGTAATAGTGGTACTGAGATATTTTAATTTTTATTTCTAAATGTGTCGATTTCTTGTTTTTTTTTTTTTTTTAACTTTAATAAATACTTTATGATATACCTAAACATAAACTTTTTTATTTATCTCTCGTTAACTGCCCAAAATCAGTCACTAAAGAATTTTGTCCCCATATCATAACAACTCTCCCCTACATATGACCTAAAAGCAACCCAACCTTACCGAGTTATTCGGATCCCCTGAGTTGAAAAAAGGGTTGGTTTCATATATCAAACTAACCCTTTTTTTTAACTCTGACAAACACAATACACTCTTTCAAGAACTTCCACAGCCTACAAGACATGTTCTGCGCTACAAAGCTACTCGCCATTGCGTGTTACCAACCTATCAAGCGCAGTAGTATCTGCGGCACGTTATCTAGCCCTGTCCTGTAGATGCTTCGTGATACCAACGTTAAGGCCAAAGGATACCTACTTTTGTTAGTATGGCTTTTCGTTGGTGGGAACTTTTGTGTTTGATAGTGGAGTTGTGGTGAAGTTATGTCGCACATTACTTGTCATTGTTAAGTGACACGCGATATCAAAAATGCTGAAAAGGAGTGCTCTTTTTAATGGCCGTAGCTATGAAATTAGGTATCAGGAAAAGAATCTGAGTTACCAACATAGCTTACAGAGTAAGCAAGTTAAAGTGGCACTGGACTGGCCGTGTTTGTCAAAAGACCGATGGCCGGAGGAGCAGACGAGTCCTGGAGTGGAGACCGCGTATCGGCAAGCGTAGTGTTGGACGACGACGAGCAGCTGAGATGGACCGACGACCTTTAAAAGGTGGCTGGGACAGACTGTATGCGGAAGGCGGATGAGAGGTGTTGTGGCGCAGCCTTGGAGATGCCTGCGTCCAGCAGTGGACTGTAATAGGCTGAGTTGATTGAGGTACCTATAATCACGCATTGCAGACGAATGAAGTGAGTTGTGCGCAGGAGGACGCTATTAAAAACACTACCGTGAAACTAGAGATCCCTTCCCTAAAAACTCACCTTTTTTTGAACATCAGATCAAAAAATTTGAGTTCAGAACAAAACAAAACGTGGCTTAGGCACCGTAGAATCACAAGGGATAACTAAGGCAGAATCAGAATACTTATAAGAGAATTGGCATCCTATTACCCAAGAACCAAGCGACATCATTAAGAAGCCAATACACCAGCAAGCAAGGACAATAAGTCAGCAACGTGACCGCTCTCAGTTGATGATCGTAGTCTGCAGTGATTGTGTGGCGGTCTGTCCGGCGGTAACAAATTAGCGGGCGTCTGTGACCGCCGTGGTCACGCGCACCCGACCTTGCAAGGAGTGTTACCAGTTGGCAGGAACGATATTTCGGTTTTTGGACCCGTCGTTTGAAACTACGTTAGCCCATGTCTTGAAGTACGTGGTCTTAAGAGTCCCTATAAATGTTTTGCTGTTGTAAAAAGTATCCTACATGTAGGTATTTTATTCCTGGACAGTAATCACAGTCCTTCAGACCGTATTTCGACCATTACTTTCGGCGTGGGGGATAATAAAAAAGATATTATTACAAGTGCGTGCGTAGACACAGGTTCACTCCCTCTTCCCTAGTCTGATGGGACGGCACATAATACGACACGACCGGAGAGAGATCAGGCGCACGACCAACGGCTGAACGTGCTTTTCGAAGGCACGTGGGTATCACACCGCCAACTTCCAAACTCCGGTCTGTTACTAAGAAACTCCTAATGGAAAAACCCAATAACATTTTTCCCGACCTGGGAATCAAAATCTACACTCCACGATCACCAGTCGGGCTTGCGACCACGAGATCAGCGGGGCATATACATCCGCGATAACACGACCAGCACAATCTCGCTCTATAGTGTTGAGAAATGCAATGTGACCTTCAAAAAGGTGCTCCACTTATGGTGCTCGTCACCGTATCCGGCGACAACGATCCCTAATTTTCATTCCTTTCGTGAGCTCTCTGATGACTTGCAAAACCAAATTTGGTCTTGAAACCACCGTATACAATATTCTAGGCAGAAAGATAGCTTCTGAGCTTTTGTGTCTCACAGCCATATCTAGATATCATCATAATCATTGCTGACATCTACTTAAGGCATAATTTTGAAATTGATAAATAATTATCTCGGTGCTTTGTCTCAGAACCTAGATGAAAATAAATAAATCCAATCCAATGGCAATGAATTCGGATGAATTGGATTTCGTCTTTTATGGGACCAATAGCCACAATGTCTTATTGAGTTATTATACCAAACTCGTTTGTGTGCCAAAGGCCAATTCGGAAACAGTCACCACGGCTATCATATTGGAATGCTGCTGGTAGGAGAAACCAAGATTTGTTGTCTTTTAGGGTTCCGTACCTCAAAAGGAAAAAACAGAACCCTTATACGATCACTTTTTTGTCCGTCTGTCTGTCTGTCAATACCCTTTATCTCGGGAATACGTGAAGGTACCGACTTGAAATTAAAACCATAATATATACTCAGGCCCTTGAAGCTGCGAAAAAATCAAACTTCTAAGTTAACGTAAAAAAAGAAGATCACACACTCACTCAAGGGAATAAAAATGTATAGGGTACTTCCCGTTGACCTAGAATCATGAAATTTGGCAAGAAGCAAGGTCATATAGCACAAGTAAAGAAAAAAAAATCCGAAATCCGTTTTGTAGATAGGACATTTTTTTTTTTTTTTTTTCGACTGCAAATAACGTAGCGTCTTACAAGATTTAAAGCGGAATATTATTATTGCCATTTAGCAGGTTGTTGTAATAAGTTCAAGCCTTTCCTAATAATTTAGGAATTGTCTCTCTTGGTGTTAGTGAAAACGGGAATTTGACAGCAAACGAGATTCTGTCACAAAAACCAACGGCTACCTATTTTTAGGGTTCCACCCTCAAAGGGTGCCAACGGGACCCTATTATTAAGGCTCCGCTGTCCGTCCGTCCGTTCGTCGTCTGTCTGTCACAGGGCTGTATCTTTTGATATGTAATATGTACCTACACACTTGACATTTCTACGGAGTGTAAAAGAATAATGCACCCAGGATTTTGTAATATCTTGATTTAAAAGAGTGTCCATGGAGTTTCGTGCCCGTTCTTCATAGAGATCTACGTTTTGGAATGGGCAACTAGCTTCAACTTTCTGACTAACTGACCGACTATTTAATTTTGACAATTCAAAAGTGCCGTACAAGGTTTAATTGAAATAAATGCTTCGAGTTTGAGTTTAACTACAAGTAATAATAATAAAATAAAGTTAAAAATAAAATGAGGTCTCCATATAAGAAACGTATTTAAAAAATATGCAGTGTTAAATATTATAAGTACGGTGTTCCGGAACCCTTTGTGTGCGAGTCCAACTCACATTTGGCCGCTTTTTTACCATTAATTTACCCAACAAGATACAGCGCAAACTAGGACGCACCCTTTCAAGATCGTTCACGATCGGTTGGCGGTAGATATCGCACGATTTACTGCTCTATTGGGCGATACATCGACTGCTGCGACACCGGCTCGCTACACCCGATAGATGGCGTTGGATACTATGAGACTTGATTTATTTGGTTTTGATACTTTTTTGCTAAATGTTGCACCATTTCAGATAAGATGCTTCGTCGTCGTTCGTCCGGTGTGACGTCACGTTCGTGGGTGTACACAGAGGTAGTTATTTAGGACAGCCTCGTGGATCCAGTGGTAGCAATCGTCACTTGCACTACTGAGCTCATGCTCAGCAGTGACCGGACCGGACCTCATGGTCCGGGGTTCTATTCTCAGGTCAGGCAAAGTGTTCAATTATTGGGTTTTCCCATTAAGAATTTCTCAATAGCAGCCCGGAGTCTGGAGTTGTGTCCGGTTGATGGCAATAGGCTCGCCCCCTATTACATGGGACTTAAACTTATCTAGCGAAATATGTAGGTACACACTATATCTATTTCGACCTGCCAACCCGCCCGGGAAAACAGGCGTGATGGTCATAAAGAAAGAAAATGACCAGCTTGCATAAGGTCTCACTGGCGCCGATTCTGTTTTTCACAAACTAAACTAAATTTAAGTTCAGGCATCTTTTTCTTTCTATTTCATTAAGACAAGGACAGAAGATAAATATTAGTTTAGTCCTTTCAAATTAGTCAACGCCTGGCGTAAATTGACGTATTTTTAGTAGCCAATTTTTTAATCTCGTCTAAAGTTGTCTATGGAGTATCTTAATTTGACAGAACTAAACTAATATTTATCTTCTGTCCTTTTCTTAATGAAATAGAAAGAAAAAGATGCATGAACTTAAATTTAGTTTAGTTTGTGAACAACAGAATCGGCGCCAGTCTCAGCATAATGCTGAGCGATAGCCGTTTTGCGTATACCTATGACGCATGGTTTCCCATACCTTTGTTTTTTTTTAGTTTGTTCTTTTTGCGTCTTGTTTACCGCAAATATACGTATTTTCTTTCTCTCTTTTATTTCTTTAAAATACGTTTATTTGCGTCATCAATTCATCATTATCATCATCTGCCTGGCCTTTTCCCGTCTATATTGGGGTCGGCTTCCAGTCTAACCGGATGCACACTGACAGACTGACAGTATTTTACATGGAGCGACTGCCTATCTGACCTCCACAGCCCAGTTACTGGGTAATACAATAGAATAGAATACTCTTTATTAGGTATGTACACCATATAACTTACAGATATAAATATAGAAATTTAACAAAGGGTGACACAATTGGGCGGTCTTATCGCTACGGGCGATCTTTTAAAGACAAACTTTGGATGGATTAAAAAGGGAGTGGAGAGGCAGATACTGCAGGTAGCCTGTGGTGTACCATTTACATATATACCTACAATAAATACATACATATACAAACCATATACATATCTAATATAAATAAATATACTCACACTAATATTATAAAGGTGAAAGTTTGTGAGTGTGTGTGTGTGTGTATGTTTATATGTGGACCAATTTTGATAAAAAAATTTATGGAGGTAGCTGACACCTTGGATTAAAGGCTACTTTTTATCCCGATATTCCCACGGGATCGACACTTTTGCGGGTGAAACCGCGGGGCACAGTTAGTACACAATAATAGTCATTAGGAAAGAACATAATAGATAGAGAGATAGTGTTTTTTTTTACCATAATTGCACAGTTTTGCTTTCCTTTTACGTCGATGAGGATCCTACGATGGATTTGGCGTACATTTAATGTCCAATGTTCATAGGCGCCTCCCACGTATTAAGCTAGCCAACATCTCATCAACTGTTACTTAATACGTTAATAATACTAAAAGGTAGCGGTAACTAACGATTAAAACATTTAACTGCCTTTAACTTCGATCTAAAGCAGGAAACCACAGCTACTATAAAGTTCATTCCACACAAATCACCACAGCGAGGAGTTACGAGCTAAATTATAAAGGGTGCACCACACGGTCGTCAGCGCTCAACTATAAAGTAGGTGAGTCAGACTCAGAACACAGGCGGTCGGCTGCGTCTGCGCAAGACGGTAAGGTTGCCAGGGGAGAAAATCTTTTATTTTTCATGAATATTCAGCTGAGAAGTCGGAGTTGTTTGGTGACGAGTCTAATAAAATGTTTCACAGAATTGTCCATAATCTTCCTGTGCTTATGTCGTCAAACAAAATTAGCGATAATTATCGCTAGTGAAAGAAAGAAAGAAGAAAAATAAGTTTATTTGCGGTAAATATGACGCAGAGAAAGATCAAAGAACACAAACACAAAAAAAATATATTTATAAACATCCGAATTGAGAACCTCCTCCTTTTTTGAAGTCAGTTAAAAAGAACAAGTTGGGGGAAAATATGCGTCACATCCACGCAAAACGGCCATCGCTCAGTATAAAGGCTCAGGCGCGACACGCGACGCGAATCGCGCGCGACATAAAGACACCGCAAGTCGCGCAACGAGCAGTGCCTTTGTGTCGCGCGCGATTCGCGTCGCGTGTCGCGCCTGTTTGTAGGAGCCTTAATGCTACGACCCTATGCTAGACAGAGCCCCAGCCGTAGACAGAGTAAACTATAGGTAGACTGCTGCATATCTTCTTTTTCATTCGCACAAGAAAAAGAGAAATATATTAACGTCACTAGCAAAGAAAAGAGACAGAGTAAGAATATTTCTGTCCCTTACTGCATGTCGGCTAAACACATTAATGTGTACAATAAGTTTGATGTTTATGAAGGAAAAATAAAATAATACACCGTGATTAAACGGAAAATAAGATCTTTTTCGTGCATAATTCAATAATAGTACATTTGCGCAACTATGAAAATGGTAAGGTGCAGTGTAATAAGCTGTAAAAATGATAGTATGATGAAGATTGCCGGAATTTTTTTGTCCCTTTCGGTGACACGGATACCATGAGTCTATAGATGACTCTGTCTACGCGGGAAACGGTCGTAAGTGAAATAACTTCCCTAGATATCAAATTACCTATTTATACTCAACACAAAAAAAAATATTAGCCGACCCGTTAACAAACTGGGAAAAAATTAAAAATGTACCAATACCTACATTTCAGGGCACTGCTTATGTCGAACTTTCCACTAACCTTTTAATCATTTTTGTCAAAATACGTCCCTAAAATTATCATCTACACCTACTTAGACATCTTAGACCCCTTCCTACGACCAGCCCTAGGTCTAAGTCGGCGTAAATTGAAAATCCTCGTGACGCTACGTGTCGGGATCAGATGCCCCGATAATGGCCATTGTTTGTTTTGCCTTTTACACTAGATAACTGCGATAATATAGCGAGCCGATATCTGCTACGATGGTTTGAATACCAGGCGAAATTGGTATAGATATACCAACCTATAAGTAAACGAGTTTCGCCTGAAAATCGATGATAATTTTTGTTTGAAATGCGTTACCTACTTGGTTGCGAAAAATTAACAACTAATGGATAGTCATTAGGCGACGGAACTGTCAATATTTTTTTTCATTTGTGACAAGCGCGCCCCGTTCTTCTTAACCACTAACAACTCCTGAAATTCAAAATTAAAATCGTTTATTTTAATAAAATGTGATAGGTTCAAAAGATGTTACATACAGTGCAAAGACACATTCAATATTTAATATTCGTAACTTAGAGCAGAAAATAGACAAATTAATAAAAAAAATTGGTCAGTACCTACTTGTTAATTAATTTTTAGGTGGTTAGTCAGAATTCAGAGTAACGACCACCTAAATAGCGCAGTGGCAAAACAAGCTTGACGAGTCACGGAGAAGCGATTTAACTGTCTTTGATCCCGCAAGGAAATGAACTAGATGTACCTAAATTGGCATAAGGCTTTAGATTAGACCGAGTCCCAAACGTCGAGATCCGCAGACGTACGAAAGTTTTCGATATCGGAAAACGGAACTCAAATGGATTTGGGCAGGACACCTAGCAAGGCGCAGTGATGACAGATGGAGTAAGGCAGTGACCGATTGGCGTTTAAGGACTGGGAGACGAAGTGTCGGTCGTCCAGCGGCGAGATGAGCGCACGACATTGTTACCATTGCGGGTAGAATCTGGATGAGGCTGGCTTAGGAGGGTGGGGGATTCGCCGCAGGAGGGCAGGACGGCGCAGGCGGCGAAATGCGGATCTGCTGCCGCCCTAAGAGGGGCCAGCGGATGATAGATCGGGGAGTCTATCGTCTACGCTGCACGGTCCCTGGAGTTGAGGTGATGTCCCAGTGCACCCGGACATCGCCGAAGGAAGATAGAGCCCGGACGTGGGCCAAGAAGAGGGAGCCCAGAAGTGTGCAGAAAAAAAAAAGGAGGATTGGGCACATAAAAAGAGAGGTCTGTGCTCAGCAGTGGGTAAAGTCGGGCTGTGTATGATGATGAGGAGATAGATGAGTTAATTTACTCGGTTAAAGCCATTTTACGGCAAAAATTGCTCCAAGGTATAGAACAGGCGAACTCTGCTGTGTTTACATTTACACTTGTGTCTGGGAGGATGTGCACTTGTGCAGCGCACAGCTGCAACCTACCAGCAAGCCAGCAAGGTGAAGGAATTAGTCACTAACTGTGATAAGGGTATCGTTGTCTTAGAATTTTTCACGTGAAAACGATAACATTTCAATAATGTTAAGTCCACACGTTATGGTATGTAGGTACCTATATGTAAATCGGCCGTAACGTCCTGTAGATAAGTACTTAACGCTCAATTAAAACTCAGTTCTTTATCATTCAGGTACCTACAATAGAAATCGAATGACTGGAAATAACAAACACCGAGACGAAAAGACATTGCTATCAAACTTATCAAACCATAATATTAACTTGTATAGAATTCAGAAGTAAATTTTGATGGAAACCAAGTTCAGGAAGCTAGAATTGTTTTAACGTCATCAGCCTAGCTTTTTCCCAACTATGTTAGGGTCGGCTTTCCGTCTAACCGGATGCAGCTGAATACCAGTATTTTACATGGAGTGACTGCCTATCTGATCTCCACAACCCAGTTACTGGGTAATACGATAGCCCAGGAAGTATTATTTTACCTCCTAGAATTATTTTACCATTTTCAACAATTAAGCGTGAAATCGCGCAGCAGACCTTCTCCTTTTTATTAATCATCAATGGAAACAGTCTCGATCCCTTCAGCGGAGTCAACCATTATTTCCAAGACCCACGATCTTCTACAGTATTTAATAACCTTGTAACTACCTATCCTGATTTACTTCCATTAAATAAATTCATTATATAGCACAACAGATGCTCGGACTTGCCTTCTTACGCGGTGACAGGTTGACAGGCAAGCTCTGCACAAAACAACGATACCACACCACTTTTGATACGAGAAAATAGGTCTTATATCGAAGCAGTAAGGTAAGGGTGAAAGTGTATAGTTAAAATGGTGCTGCAGTAAACTGGAGGTTAAAAGTTAACCACCCATCTGGTCCGCGTTCGGTGCACGATAAAGTTGAATTTGATGGAAATGCCTTCATAAAGGCTAACTACTATAGGAGCATTATTTTTGTTTCGATCTAGATCCTGTTTGTCTTTTTATCCCTATCTCAACTAAACAAAAACCTTCATACCTACTTTATTGGGAGTTGTGAGTAGGTACTTACCTATAAGCTCCTACGGTTGAGTTGAACCCAGTGCCGGATTAAGACTACATGATGCCTTTAGCAATCCACGCCTGTAGGCCCTCAAAACCCTTTATTCCCATCTGCCCCCTTCGAGCTTGCCACCGGGGTGGTGGCTGGCACTAAGTAGTGGCGTTTACCACCCCGGTGGTCAATGGCACTTATTTAGTGTCATCTGCCCCTTTCATGATTATATTCAGGGGGTCTATTCTCATTACGTACCACATGCTTGAGCACGCTGATCAGATAGTTCTGACCTTCTGAGACTTTCCACAAAAGGACAGTGCAGAAGTTGCCATAAACAGAGTGGCAGGGACGCACCGACGCGCAAACTGGGACCATGAATTCAGCACATGATTCTAGAATCCCTAGCGTAGAAATTTTTCTAAAAATTTCATCGCTTGGGATGGGAGTTTATTTAGTGTTGCGCGTATTGTAGTCTATAGGTAATTGATCGCACTGATCACTCACTGATGAATCACTCTGTATAGGTACCTAAACTTGTAATAAATATTTTTAAACACATTATCAGCCCATAATGTTCCCACTACTGGGAAACAGGCCTCCTCTCGGTGATAGGAAGAGGGCCGTAAACCACCTCACGGGCCCAGTGCGGGTTGGTAGTGGTCACATGCCTTCGAATTTTTTGTTCTAGAACATGCCGGTTTCCTCACGATGTTTTCCTTCACCGTTTTGAGAACAGTGTGCTGATAAAATAATTTACACAAAGTGCCGGTCTGGCATCGAACCTACGATCTACAACTTGTAAGTTGCGGCCGTTACCTCTGGGCCACCACTGCTGCACACTCTTAAGTGTAATGGTCATCAATATACACCATACTAATGCAACCACTTGTCCTAAAGAAAGAGAAAATGAATGAAGATCTTCCTATCATTTCTGACATAGAAACTACACTTTAATATTACTTACGTCGTTGTAAATCTACATTTAGTAACATGAACAAACGAAAATCATCCAGTTGACACTTCCGGGCCGGTCCGGCATTGTTACGGGGCGAGGTCGCACGGACAGATAAGACGTCTAATTATACATAATTACTAGTTCAGGCCGAAACCTTCGCGGCAAGCGGCGAAGACAAGGCCACGGGTTCAGTACTTACCTACCTACTTTGTGGTAATTTGTAAATTGTCAAGATTAGTAACGCCTACTAAAAGGTTTAGTAAAATTACTAGCTATGTTTATAAATTCGATAGGATATTGGCGATAGTAGAAACACAGAATAAAACCCTCTTAATGACCTTATAAAATAGGGTCTAGAGAAAAATTTACTAAATCAAACATTTGTGCAAGAGGTCTGTTAATTGACTTAGGGCTGATTTTTCAATAGTCCGATAACTTATATCTGAAGAATAAGACACAGGACAATATGCAGTCAACTGGAAAGTATTCTAACATTTATTTAACACCCGCTGAAGGGATCCGCAGGAAAACCAAGGTATGGCCCGAAGTGGCAGTGGGTAGCACACATTGCTCGCAGAACAGATGGCCGTTGGGGCCGAAAGGACCGCGTACCGGAAGACGTAGTGTTGGAAGGCCTCCCACAAGGTGGACCGCTGATCTTGCGAAGGCCACAGGAATCCGCAGGATGCGGGAACCACATAACCGGTCCACGTGGCGGTGCTTGGGGGAGGCCTATGTCCAGCAGTGGACGTCTTGCGGCTGAAAAGATGATGATATAGACCCAGTCAGTAGGTAGGTACAGACAACAGCAACAGTAGATGATGAAAATCAGAAATTCAATACGAATGAACGGAGTTCGCGTCAGAACTGTGTGGCGTCGAAGTGATTCAAAAGTATTCTACGTAGTAAGTATTCTAAGTAGTAGTACTTCGACGCCACACAGTTCTGACGCGAACTCCGTTCATTAGTATTGAATTTCTGATTTTGATCATCTACTTTTGCTGTTGACTGTACCCACCCTCTTTGATTTAAATGTTCCCTTTGGTGTTAAGCATTCGTCGGACAACGATATCACAGTACATTGTAGTTAATATTATTCAATAATATTAAAACATAAAATAATTAATACACATGGTAGGTAGGTACCCTTAATTAACCCACCAAAACTTCAAAAGACCAAAGCGTTGCAACTTTTCACGTTTGCCCTCATTTCTTTTTCCCCGATCTTGCGCGGACGGCGAAATACTCACGTTTTTGTGCGACCCAAACGTCAGGCGTGATGCATGTGCATGGAGCAATGATTGAGACAATTACCTACTTTGTAAAAAATGGAAGACCATGTCTTTGCAAATTGCGAAACACTAATTGGCTGAAATGTCCAGGTGACGTAATAATTGGCCAAGTTCGAGTCGCACTGGAGGTTCTGTACCATTTATTTCTTTGTTGTGATCTGTGATGAGATGATGTGATGTGATGTTGCTTTGCAGTGTGATGAAGTAACTTTTACCATAGCACAGCATAGCATAATCCGCCTATCATGTTCCCACTGCTGGGACACAGACCTCCTCTCGGTAAGAGGGAGTGGGCTGTAACCCACCAAGCGGGCCCAGTGCGGGTTGGTAGATGTCACATGTCATGTCTTCGAACTTTTGGTTCTAGGAAAAACAGGTTAGGTTAATATTTTAAACAGACGCAGTTTAAAATAATTACGATATTAAGAAGATATGGTGAACTAATAATATTTCGACCTACAGCATTGAGAATTCAGTAATAAAATAAAAGGTACACTAAGTAGGTATACAATACACAAAACAATTTTGAAGGATACATGAAGAAGCCTCTTCGTGTAGCAGTTTGTTCCGCCAGTTACTCAACTGGACCATGCGCTCGTCGCATCCTGGACAGTCACTCCCAACACCTTATTAGACTGACCAATTCTTCCCTTGCGTTGGTAGGGCCAACGCCCGCCTGGTTTCCGACCACCCTCCCACCGGAGTCCCACGTCAAGCAACCTGCTGTGTTTCGTTGATGCGTGTGAGTGCCAGTGCCTTAGACATCTTCTGGGCACGCTCGTTCTATTATAGACCTCATCCATCACATTCCATCAGGCGTGATCGAGGTCAAGAGCGGGCCCATACAGCAAAAAAAAAAAACACTCCTCCTCCAGAGGGCTGGGTCGTTCTTTGGCCAAAGCATTGCCATTCAACGTGGCAATGCTGCCAGCCTTCTAGGTATGTTTCCGGATGACAGCGATGCAGACGAGTATTTATTTGTATAGTTAGTTAGTCATTTAATTTAGTACCTAGTGTAAATAGTTATCTATAACATAATCAGTCTATAATGTTCCGTGGGTGTGAGAGGGACGGGTAGTTATCTATACATACAATAAATGTTTCAAAATAAAATACACTCCTTTAACCTTTCGAACGCCATTGTCACATGTACACACAGCTCCTTTAAGTAGTTACCCCACCAAAAGACATGTGCGTTCAAATCCGTGATAGGCCCAAGTTGGTTTTTGTATTTTGCAAAAACATTTTATTTTAAATAATGTATTGTTTTAGTGAATAAAGAAGTTTAAGTAAGTATTTTTTTTTTTAATTCTGTTTTTATTATTGTTTTTTTCAATAAAACAATACTTTTGCGACGACAAGCAACAATAATAGGGTTAACATTTACGACAACTTATTCATCGTCTAAATAGACTGGAGGTTTCAAGACCGCTTACCGTGCATAAGATTGGAAGTTCACATCCTATATAGGCAAGAAATGTGCTTTTTGTTCATTATATTATTTTGATATATATTTCTATTTTGTTTTAAGTAGTAATTATTTTTAAAGAATTAAAAAATCAAGAAAAATAAAATAGGTACTTTATTAATCATTTAATAATATTTATTATTGCTATTATTTAACAAAACTATGATCTTATTTTACAACAAACAGAACAACTATTTTAGTTCTCATAAAATCAGAAATCATTTAAATAAATAATTGATAAAATTAGTAGTCGTTTACTCTTCGCCGTTTTAAGTGAACGTATACAAAGTTATAACTTGAAGGTATGGATTAATTTTATAAAGACAACGTAAGTAAGTAAAATTAATGGATACCCTCAAATTATAACATCTTTCGATTAGACAGGGACCTAAAGATATAATGACTCAGCCGATAGTAGATAACAATTTCATCGCAATTCATATGGGCTCGCTGGCTAGTTCGTCAAACTGCCGGTATGAGTATGACGACGTTCGGTGATGCGATGGTTCGAATCCGAGTCAACACAATGGACTCTTTTTGAAGTATTCTTTAGATTATTCGTAAGGAATTCAATGTTGTAGCAGTGTAACATTTTAAAACTTGAGGGGTTAGGACATAGTGACGCTTTCTGTACGTGACAAGCAAGCGCGTGCCCTGTACGCCATCGACACAAATATGTGACAAAAAATGCGGTGCACTTTATCACGAAATAAACAATTAAATCATTACTTCTGTGTGTTTTTATTTGTATACCTTAAATATTTAAAATTGTGGCTTGGCGTAGAGGACACGCGCGTGCGTTTAACAAACGTGAAACATTCAAAAATCAAAAACCACCTCTCAAAGTTTCAAATACGAGTTTTTCGTCACAAAAGTAGTAAGTAACTGTCCCGTTTTGAAAATCAACCAGCACATGTGATTACATAATAGGTAATTGAAAATACATTGTCAGCTTGAGTGAAAGAATTTGCAACAATGTGCAGCGAGGTCCCCGGTCCCTCACGTGTACTCACGACTGACGGACTATTGTTCGGATCGGACCACAGGGAGTTATTCTTACTTTATTAAGAAATTATTGAAAATTTTGTATGAGTGTAGGTATCTTTTGATATGACAAGCAGAAATAATTTGGTAGGTATAAGTTGTTTTTTTATGTTCAGACGACAGCAATTCTGTCAAAAAAATTCAAGAAGAATCTCCAAAGAGAGATCTGAAGTTCAATTTGTACCTACTTATAAAACGTTCTAAGTCGCAATCTCATCTCAGTGAGTTCAGCGACAATTAATGTCAAAAATTTGGCAAAAATTTATGTAATATTGATTGTATTTCCAATGCCTGTGTCCCAGCAGTGGGAACATTATAGGCAGATGATGGTGGATTGTATTTTTGACAGATTGAGACTGAGATAAGAATGCGAACGTTCTTAAAAATACGGGAACTGACCTTTAGGAGTATAACCTAAGCCTAGGCATGTACTTATTTTAAAACTGTATTACACTTTTTAACTGTATTTACTGTGTGTATTTTCTGTTTTTTTTTTGTCTATATTTTTTTTTTAATAGTAAAGGTTGTCAACGTGGTACAACACGTAATCAAGAACATCGTTTCATTACGAAAAAAAGTTGCTTCACTGATCCATCGAGTGCGGGTCAGTAACAATTAAATAATATCCTGAAAGTAGTGGCGGAGAGTCCTTACTCTCCTGTTTTGAGGCATTTTGTGGAGAGGATTGTCAGCTAGGTAGCTGATCTCTAGCAAGGTATTTTTTCACTAACAAGATGGATTGTATTGTTGTCCGAAACTGAATAAATAAATTAAATTAAAATTACAGTAGGTACAGGCCACAGGTACCAATTATTTTATGTCTGGTACCAAATAGTACCAAATAGGTACTAAAACTTGGTATTACTCAAACTTCCAAAATCCCTCTTGGTCCAGTCATCCTGACGCAGACGTACAGGTATACCTACTAATAAAAATCACCCCGTACATAACGCGTCATTACAACTCACGCTGCGTTATTGTGCGAATTAAAACAGGCATCGCGATCGCCAGCGGGCGGGTCACGAGTTGCGTTTGTGTGCAGTTAATCATGCACCCGCAACGGTGAGCGAGGGGTTAAATACAGAACCTCCTTTTTTAAGTCGGTTTTAAAGGAATCGTTTGAGTTTTGTATGACAAAGACTAAAAGCACGTGACAAGTCTTCTTACACGACTGCGTGATAGCAAAGACAAGGATACGTTTCTCCAAGAGGTTTCTGAATTCGATTGATTTACGCTTCAGTATAATTACCAGTCGAACCTACCTATTTAAAAAAAAAACGGCCGATTTGTCATTTGTCGGAAGTCTCGTGGACAGGCCTCAAATCATGCATAGGCCGCCATATTTGACTGAGAGCAGTGCTGGCCCAGTGGTAACGGTCGCGAATTATGAGTTGTAGGTCGTAGGTTGGAATCCAGACAGGCGCTTTAATTTGTGTAAAAATTATTTCACCACCACTGCTCTCAAGCGGTGAGGGAAAACATCGTGAGGAAACCTGAAGCATGTTCTAGAACCAAATATTCGAAGACATGTGACATCTACCTACTCGCTCTGCTGGGCCCTCACTCCCTCTCAGAGAGAGGAGGCCTGTATCCCAGCAGTGGGAACATTATAGGCTGATTATGCTGTGTCGTTTATAGTTATCGGTTACGCTGGACAAATGGCTTTAATGTTGAAAACAATCTGCAAATCAAATCTGATTATTGTTTTTGAATCGATCCAAACTTGATGTAAAATTGCTTGAAGCTTCAAGCAATTTTTTTCTTTAAAAAAATTGTGAGCAATATGGTGCAGCGCAACTGCTTGCGCTGCACCATATTGCTCACACTTTTTAATAGGCACTTTCTATCTTGGTATTTCCGGACGAAGCCGTAATAACTAAACACGAATAAAAATACAAAACTTTATTTCAATTTACAACTTTTCTTATGCTTCAAAATCTCAACAGGAGTCATGTACAGATTCTGCTTACAAACTTCGCACGTATACTCTTTTGCATTAGGTTTAATTTCCCTTGAAGTTCTGGGTGCTTCTTCGTCCTTCTTCTGTTCTTTAGCTGAGCATGTGAAGTGTATGTGTTGTAACCTTTCTACGGGGGATAAGCAGACCGTTAGCTCGCAGTTGGTACAAGTCCAGGGTACGCTGTAGGTTTCATCATAATTTTTGGCGCTCCAAATTGTGTCGACGACACTGGAAGGTGGAATAGAAATATGGATTAGTAAAATATTATATTTTGCAGATAAATTTGAGATTGTTTATAGAAAGTAAATTAAAAACTGCACCCTAATTGCAAAACACACTATTACTCTCAATTTGAATCTTATTACTAATCTATTGCTCCTTATGTTCGAAAAATGTGTTTACTCAACAACGTAAATAACGCAATGAATGTGGTTCAACTGTCAAAATGACACAGTTGGGAAAAGGCTAGGCAGATGATGATGTGTGAAGATTTTGCAAAAAGATTCTCAGATAATTAGGCGCTTTTTAACCTTTTGAACGCCAGAGCATAAACGCACGCGCATGCCCCTCCACACCAAGCCACAATTTTAAATATTTAAGGTGTACAAATAAAAACACACAAAAGTAATGATTTAGTTGTTTATTTCGTGATAAAGTGCACCGCATTTTTTGTCACATATTTGTGTCGCTCGTAATGGCTCGACACACGACTGGCGTACAGGGCACGCGCTTGCTTGTCACGTATATGTGACAATGGCGTTCAAAGGTTAAAGTAGAAAGAAAACTAGTTACTATCTATACTATAGAGGTGTGAGGAACAGAGTATAAAGTTCACTCAACCTTCATAGAAAAGGGAGGATCCTCCGACCAGACGGGTGTTGTGTCTGACGGGCAACTGCCCGATGATTCATGTCGGGCCGTTGTATCAATGCTAGTTCCGCGGTAAACTCTGCTTGCGAGATGCAGGATTTTGCGTGACGTCAGTATGACGCGTTGTTCTCATGTGGCGTTGTAGATACCGCTACAATACTAACAACAAAGCTGAAGAGTTTGTCTGTTTAAACGCGATAATCTCTACACCTACCAGTCGGATTTGAAAAAATCTTTTTGCATTTGATAGCCCAATTCTTAAGAAAGGCTATAAGACTATTAAACATCACGCACGCTAGAACCCTTAGGAGCAGAGTAAAAAGAAAAAAAGTCAAACGAAAACGAAGTAATAAGGCGGGCAGGCGACGCGATTGCAACCGTGTGGGTCGGGGGAAGAAGAAATTTCACACGGACGAAGTCGCGGGCAGAAGCTAGTAAAAGATAAAAGCAATACGTACCAATTATAAACAACATTATCAGTTACATAGACACCCCCTTTCTTCTCATGAGGTCTACAGACAAAGGTCTCGTCAAAGGGATTCGGTTCCACACTCGGATGGGCCTCGTCATACCCATTGTATATGACCTTAAGGTCACCAGGTAACAGTCTCTTGATAGTATAGTATACTTCTGACGTCATGTAGGTACTCATATCGCAGGACAAGTCGTGTTGGATTTCTTCGTAAGATATTTTTGGTAGTTTTTCCTTTTCGAGCTCGCTTTCTACTGATTTTGTTGGGTTTGCATCTGTAATCACACTAATATTATAAAGGCGAAAGTTTGTGAGTGTGTGTGTATGTTTATATGTTTGTTACTTCTTCACGCTCAAACGGCAGGACCAATTGTGATAAAATTTTGTATGGATGTAGCTGACACCCTGGATTAACATATAGGCTACTTTTTATCCCGATATTCCCACGGGATCGACATTTACGCGGGTGGAACCGCGAGGCGCAGCTAGTAATAATATAAATTTGATCAAGGGCTTAATCTAGAAAGCAGTACTTCTGGAGACGGTGCGTACCGTTAGGAGGTTCCTA
Source organism: Oligia fasciuncula (assembly GCA_963082905.1). Taxonomy (NCBI): domain Eukaryota; kingdom Metazoa; phylum Arthropoda; class Insecta; order Lepidoptera; family Noctuidae; genus Oligia; species Oligia fasciuncula. The sequence goes on from OY720401.1 coordinate 7,245,653, forward strand.
TTTCAGGAGCCCAGACCACCTGTAGCTGAGACGCTGTTCCCGATACCGGTGGGTTTTTTTTTTAATGTTTTTATAAAAACATTTAAAAATGTAAATTATCGGTAAGTATTAATTATTATTATTCGTTACTATTTATTATTAAATTATTATCTTACATTCGGTACGTAATACATGAAATAAAGGAAATATATAACTTTACTATTTTTAGTGGCGAAACAAGTGACACATCAAAATTCTTTTCACCCGAACTGTGTTCCTTAATGTTTAGAGGATGGGAAAAGACAACAACCATTCTCATGATATTTTTATGCTAAATACAATAAGACCGAAGTAACTTGGCAGGCCTGAGCATAGGCACTAAGAACTTTCGCGCATGTTCTCTCACTCTCACTCGCACTCGCCTCATGTCACCATTTGGTTCCTAAAAAATCTTACTGCGCAGCCTTCTGCGCAAAGTTCAGGCCCGCCAAGCCGTCGCGTCACCAACAAAATGTATGGTTGGCTGTGTAACCAAGCGGACGCCAGCATAGCTATTCACAAACATACGATACGCTTCCGTACCGAATCGAACATTAAATTAAACAACATCGACGGCATGGTTGGCGCAGCGGTTAAGCGATTGACTGCTGCGCTGCGTGTCGCGGGTTCGATTCCCGCACGGAACAAATATTTGTTAGACCTACAATTAGTTGTTCCGGGTCTGTCTGTTTGTGTATGTGAATTTAAATGTTTGTAAACGCACTCACAATACAGGAGAAATTCCTAGTGTGGGACAACGTATTATAAAAAAATAATAAGAGAAATGTTGTCGAAGAAGTTCTCTAAACGCTGTTCACAAATCCGAAACCAGTTTATTTTAACAGTTTAAACCAAATTGACGACTGCTATTCTTCCGACAGCTTTGTGCAGTCTGGGACGAGGCAAACCAGGTAACCAAAAATGTCATCAATCATTTTCGATGCGGAAACCGTCGAATAGTTGTGAATAGGATTGCAGGTGAGCCACCCACCATAGAACTGTATACATTTAGTTGGCAGTGCGATCTGGCGACGTGGCCATGGCATCCCGGTGAGGTATGGGCCAAAGTACAGAACTTGTTGCTTTAAAGAAAATGACTATCAAAGGTTCACTAGAAAAAAAGCCATAATGATAACGCACTTACCTAAAATTCGTCGGTTTATCAGCTCATCCCACCTATGACGCAGTTTGACGGCTTTCAAGAGTAAATTAAGTCCAGACTCAGGGTAAGGAAACTCTAATAACAGCCAAGAGTCACAGACGATCCTGAAAAATAAATAAGTATAAAACTCTTCAGTAAGTAATCAAGTGATTTTAAATAAAATATTTAAATAAATTTGCAAAATAAAATTATCTATTCTATTCTAAAATCGTGCGAGATCTACCGCCAACCGATCGTGGACGATCTTGAAAAGGTTCGTTTTAGTTCGGACTGTATCTTATTGGCTAACCAGCGTAGGACGAAATTAATGGTTAAAAAAAGCGGACGGAACCCTTCGTGTGCGAGTTGGACTCGCATTCCGTACCACCGATATAAGACTAAATTTTTTTCACGCCGAAAAAACACGTTTATTGTATGTTACGTTACTTTATTTTATTTTTATTACTTGTTGTAGCGGCCATAGTAGTACACACTCTGTGAAAATTCCAAGTGTCTACCTATTACGTTTCAAAAAATAGACAGATGGACGGACAGTGGAATCTTTGCAATAGGGTTCCGTTGGCACCCTACGAGTACGTAACCCTAAAGCTTAGGCCAAACCTGCGCGACCAAAGCGGGAGACTGTCAACAACGCGAAACTAAACATGAACACCTGCGCAACTACAGCGGTCGCGCAGGTGTGCAAGCCGCCATAGATAAACACGAGCAGCGTCCGCCGCGCGACTGACGCTCCCGCTTCGCATTTGCTTTGGTCGCGCAGGTTTGGCCGAAACTTTAAAAGTATTAAAGTATATTTACCTCGTAAATCCAATATTGGTATCGATTGAATGCGCTAACAGTAGTAGAGTTTGAGCAGCGGGCATGCGCATAGAATTCACTATGTATGGCTTAGTAGTCTCCAGGAGTGACCTGAAAGTAAAGTAAAATGTTTAATACACATAATTATATACATAAATACTTAGACTCACGCCTTCTTACCATTGTAAAAAATACAGATCACCAATTGCTACAAAAATAAATAATGTTAAGTAACCATTTTCTTATTTTTTTTACATACACTTTTTGGCACGGACATCAACGCACAACCATAGATTTAGTACATGATTCTGGACGACCCACGAAAAATTACACGTCCACCGAACCCGTGCGTTGAAATTTTTCGTCGGTTATTAAAGAAAAAATCAGCGAAAAGTTCAAAACCTTCGCGGTGAAAATTTATGGAACAGCAATTGTTTTTTCATTTTCATTGACAAGGGACGATCGATCAGGTTAAGCTACGCTTGCAGCGATCGGTTCGTGGACGGGTGGCCATCTTCACATATCGAGATCCCTCCGTGCCTTAGAAAGCACGATATTGCGTTGGTCCCGGCGGTCATTCGTGGATCTTTAACAGACGTCACGGGTCATCAGAAGCCCGAAAGTCTGACAACCAGAACCAAGGATCGTCTTACCCAGTAACTGGGTTGTGGAGGTCAGATAGGCAGTCGCTCCACGTAAAACTGATATTCAGCTGCATTCTGTTAAACTGGAAGCCGAACCCAAACATAGTTGGCAAAAGGTAGGCAGATGATGAGTCAAGAATTCGTCAAAAATGCTAAGATTTACTTACAAATAACACAATATCTGATGCTTAGAAGACACAGGCAGCTTCCCATCGAACCCTAGACTAACAGGCAGGTCTGAATGTATGTCTGCTTCAGTCAACTGTAGGATGCGAGATTGTTTGCCGAAGAAGGAAGTAGGGTGGAGGAAGACGAATGGTTTGCTCCATGTGTGGTACATCTGTTCTGCTATTGACTGTGGATGGAAAATTTCAGATGATAGCTCATCACATCACACTAATATTATAAAGGCGAAAGTTTGTGAGTGTGTGAGTGTGTCTGTGTGGGGGGGGGGTGTGTGTGTGTGTGTGTGTTTATATGTTTGTTACTTCTTCACGCTCAAACGGCTGGACCAATTTTGATAAAATTTTGTATGGAGGTAGCTGACACCCTGGATTAACATATAGGCTACTTTTTATCCCGATATTCCCACGGGATCGACATTTACGCGGGTGAAACGGCGAGGCGCAGCTAGTGTATTATAACTGTTACTAGCTGTGCCCGCGACTTCGTTCGCGTGCATGTGGGAAAACAATTCGGATTTCACGGGTTTTAATTTTTTTACGCGGAACCCTAGTTCATTTTAAGTAAAAATTACTAAAGTTATAGTTAGTTAAAATAAATAGTTAAAGTAAAAGTTACTCCTTATAACATTAGCTATCTGCCAGTGGAAGTCCCGTCAAAATCGGTTCAGCCGTTTCGGAGATTTAGCCGGAACAAACGGACAGACAAGAAAACACACGGTTACTAATTTTACTCGCCATTAACTTGACTAAATTACTAACATAGTCCGAACCAGGCTTTAAGCACGCCTGCTATCGTTTAAAACAGAATCGCCAAATCCACTGCATCAGTAAACAATTATAGCAGTTCCGGTATAGTTACTTGCCTTATGATGATTAAAGTTGTCTGCTACAGCCACTTGCGGGTATAGGGCTCTGCATAAAACCACCTGAAATTAAAAAATATTATAATACTACGTAACATTTTAGAATAAGTCGTAAAGCCTTTAAAACATACGATAGCAGTAGATGTTACTGCTGCACATGGGCTTTCTTTATCAATCGTGCTAAGATAGCGAAAACCAATTGTTCTTACTCATCATCTACCTAGCCTTTTCCCAACTATTAGGGTCGGCTTCCAGTCTAAACGGATGCAGCTGAATACCAGTATTTTACATGGAGCGACTGCCTATCTGACCTCCACAACCCAGTTACTGGGTAATACAATACCCCTTGGTAAGACTGGTTGTCACTTTCGGGCTTCTGACGACCCGTAACGACTGGCAAAGATCCACGAATGACAGCCGGGACCAACGGCTTAACGTGCTTTCTGAGGCATGGAGGGGTCAAAGTATGTAAAGATGGTCACCCATCCACAGACCAACCGCAGCAAGCGTAGCTTAACCTGATCGATCGACCTGTGCGGCTGTTATTATTTAGCCACGGGCTAATTTTGTAAATTGCATATCAGCACGTGTAGCATGATCACCATAGAAACGAGTTTTGTCGACGGAAGAGTAGACACAATGACAGATTGTAGAGATTTCTACCGTCTTAAGCATGGATGAAGAGAAGAAATGTTTCCTTTGATAGCCCAATTCTTGAGGAAAGCTATAGACTATTTAGCATCACTATAGGACCCTTAGGAGCCGCCGTGCAAAAAGAAGAAAAGTCAGAAAGAACGCTAAGCGAAAATGAAGTAATAGTTTCGGCAGGCGATACGATGCGAAGCGGTGGGATAAAGAGAGGCTAGTAGATTCATACATTTCATGTCTCTCACCTTCAACATAACCAGATCCCGTCCACTAGAAGCGCTAGACCCTGCGATAAGCGACTGTATCCGTTGCGCGTCGTTCGTCATACGAAACTCGACGTCCCGTATATCGATGGCGTCATCATTCTCGTTCGTATTCTCGTCTACGATCTCCCACGAGTCTACCTTGAGGCGCTTCTTGCGTTTTAGATCGTTGGCTGCCTTCTGTTTGAATTGCCTGAAATGATATAAAAAAATCAGCACTTTTGGAACGTCTAAATTACATAACATAGTCCCCCAAAACGCCCGCCCTTTACCACTTCCTAGTGCTTTCGCTGGGAAGATGAAGTGACGCAACAAACTCCCCAGCAGATACAGTGTCCTTCAAAAGTCAGTTGACATTTTTCCACTTCAGCTGTTTATGATTTTCAATTCTAGTTTCAAATCCACAGAAATTATAAACGTCTACTAACTTTTGGCGACTGAAATGAAAGTATTTGACACCTAAAAAGGTAGTCCCTTATTTGAATTTAGTCAATAAAAACGTTATAAAGTTCAAACATTTGAAACTAGAATTTAGAATGTGGCTTTTGTAGATTAATACCTCGTAACGGGTATTTAAATAAAAGACTTACCGCGTCGCACAACCCAGTAACTGACCTCCACAACCCAGTAACTTGGTTGTGGAGGTCAAATAGGCAGTCGCTCCATGTAAAAATACTGATATTCAGCTGCATCCGGTTAGACTAGAAGCCGACCCCAACATAGTTGGGGATAAGGCTAGGCAGATGATGACTTACCGCCTCGCATCTTTCAACTGCTTCATTTGACCGTGTCGTAGAACTCTCTCAGACGAAGACATTGATTCAGGCTCTGGAGTTTCCATCAAATTGTTAGCCTGGAGTAATAAAAAGAAATAAACAACTTGTAAAATAACTTGCAATCTCCGTGAAAAGTCCTCAATGATAAGAGGTACTTGTAGGTTTGAAACAAATCTTTATTGGGGTAACAAGCTTAAATAAACCTTAGCTCACTTGCAATAAGCTCCTAAGTTGTGCAGCAAATTTTGTAAGTTCGTACAGTCGTTGTTCTTCTATACCTCGTCGTCCACACTACGCTCTTTTTTCACTGGTGTTTTGTTTCTCTCTGCATGGAAACTACAGCCTAAAATAACCCTTAACTCACTTACAATAAGCTCCTAAGTCGTGCAGCAAGTTGAGTAAGTTTATACAGTCGTTGTTCTTGTATACCTCATCGTCTACACCACGCTCTTCTTTCACTGGTGTTTTATTTCTCTCTGTATGGAAACTACAGCCTAAAATAAACCTTAGCTCACTTGCAATAAGCTCCTAAGTTGTGCAGCCAATTTCGTAAGTTCATACAGTCGTTGCTCTTCTATACCTCGTCGTCCACACCACGCTCTTCTTTCACTGGTGTTTTATTTATCTCTGTATGGTAACTACAAGCTAAACTAAACCTTAACTCACTTGCAATAAGCTCCTAAGTCGTGCAGCAAAGCAAGTTGAGTAAGTTTATACAGTCGTTGTTCTTGTATACCTCATCGTCTACACCACGCTCTTCTTTCACTGGTGTTTTATTTCTCTCTGTATGGAAACTACAGCCTAAACTAAACCTTAACTCACTTGCAATAAGCTCCTAAGTTGTGCAGCCAATTTCGTAAGTTCATACAGTCGTTGCTCTTCTATACCTCGTCGTCCACACCACGCTCTTCTTTCACTGGTGTTTTATTTCTCTCTGTATGGTAACTACAAGCTAAACTAAACCTTAACTCACTTGCAATAAGCTCCTAAGTCGTGCAGCAAAGCAAGTTGAGTAAGTTTATACAGTCGTTGTTCTTGTATACCTCATCGTCTACACCACGCTCTTCTTTCACTGGCGTTTTATTTCTCTCTGTATGGAAACTACAGCCTAAACTAAACCTTAACTCACTTGCAATAAGCTCCTAAGTTGTGCAGCCAATTTCGTAAGTTCATACAGTCGTTGCTCTTCTATGCCTCGTCGTCTGCACCACGCTCGCCCACCGCGAGTATCTCGTTTTTCTCTAAGCCAGGCGCAATATAAGGAGAGTAGGGTTAGAGGGTCACCGTGGTCGGATTCATCTAGTCTGCGGGCGTTCTGGAATATTGAAGATTTTTTGGTTTCAAAAGGTACTTAAGTTAAAAAAAAAATCGCTCGTCATGGACGTATCGATTGTGACTACTAGGCTGTAGCAGGGACAAACTGTATTATAATATCGTATGTAAAATTATATAGGGTGAATTTTTCAAATGGGCGTGGATGGCCAAATCTGAAACTATGAGGAATAGCGAAAAGTACTCAAAGGAGTCTCGGGCTCGATTTTGATGAAAACTAAAACTGCATTATTGGATTTTTGAAAAATCAATATTTCTAGCCAGGAATCAAAATTGTTGATTTTGAAAAAAAAAACACTATTATTACACCATTCGATAGTGTCGCTAATAAGGATCGAATTTTGGGAAGTAATGCCATACGGCAAACTAAAGGTAAGAGCTCATTTTTAACAAAATACTTTTTTACTTTTCTTATGTTATGTTAATACTTTAAAATAGAGCAGTTTATTAAAATCCAACATTTTCCTTAAGTTTGCCGTACTTATGTCATTATTTCCCAGAATTTGATCCTTATTAGGGACACTATCGAATGGTTTAATAATACAGTGTGTTTTTTATCAAAATCAACGGGTTCGATTCCTGGCTAGAAATATTGATTTTTCAAAAATCCAATGATGCAGTATTAGTTCTCATCAAAATCGAGCACGAGACTCCTTTGAGTACTTTTCACTATTCGTCATAGTTTCGAATTTGGCTATTCACGCCCACTTGAAAAATTCATCCTGTATACCTATATACTTATTTATTATTATTCAAAATGATGGTGAAAACAGCATCAACAAACAATCCGATGCGTAGTTTAGAAGAACAACGTAGTTACACAGTCCGACACGAAAAGCGACTTTTATTTAGGTATAGACTAGTTGTTGTACGCGATCCAGGATGCAAATAAGCTTAGATCCTTATCCAGGTTATGGTCTACCCATGTGCCAAATTTCATCCAAATCCGTTCAACAAACAAACTCAGTTTCGCATGTATAAATAGTACTAGCTGACCCAACAGACAGACGTTGTCCTGTTTTGATTCGAAAGACACGTGGCGCCATCAATTATCATAATAACGTTATTGTTGTTTTCCTCGGGAACAGCACTTTTTTTCGGGATGAAAGGTACCTTATGTCCGTCTCTGTACACCTAACAATGTATATGCAAAATTTCAGGATGATCGATTTAGTGGTTTAGGCGTAAAAAGGTAGCAAACAAACAAATAAACTTACTGTTACATTTATAATAATAGTTACCTCACAATCAAAATCCCGATGCGCTCTCGTCGTATAAATAGACCGTATGCCTAAAGCAGCTGCAAGCGCGAGCGCAGAGTCCAGTTTGTACGGCGGCAGAGTGGCCGCGCCCACCACTAGTGTTTTAGCGAGGCACACCTCTACTGGCAAGTTGGCTAGAGTACGGCCGAGGGCGGTTAGCTTCTCGTTTGAGGTTAAGGCGCCCTGGAAAGGAAGATTAGTTGCGTTTTAATAACGGGCTTTTTTAATGAATGGCCATTCAAAGAAGGAAAGAAAGGAAAGAAAGAAAAAAAGGAAATAAATACACATATTTAGCACAGACTAAAAGACACAATATAAGTACCAGATACAATTATATAATTATGTCAAATAATGTATACCTAATTATGTTATGACTGTGTATTATGTGTTGTGTGACATTGTTATCTTATTGTTGTTCGGTTGTGGTTTAGTCATATGTATGATATAAGGAAAAGCCCATGCCGTAATTAAAAAACATTGACTACAGATCATGGTGCGCCATCTATCCCAGTTTAATTTAAGCATCGTCAGTCACTGAGACAATTAGACTGAAAGCCGACAACATAGTTGTTGGAATTCCAACACTAAATATTATTAAATAAATTAATACTATGGACATCACTAGCGTGCGCTCTCAGTAGCCATATTCCTTTGAATGTCTCGTTCACTTTCCTCTGGGGTCGGGCCGCGACAAGTCGACAACGTGCTCCTGCCCGTCTACGATTGATATTGGTGAGAATATACTTCATTATTTAGAAGAACTGGCTGTTTGCTTACTGCGAGTACATCTCCACTAACACAAATCCCCACAATAGTTGCGAAAAGTCAGCCAGATTGATTGATTCACAGAAGAAATTAGTACAAAGACTTATTAATATTTTGTGTACATGTCAACAAGTTGGGGGAACGACATAAAAATAAATTGAAATCTCGGTAAGTTCCACGGTTTCGTTTTTAATGTTTTGTTATGGTCCCAAGCGCAAGCGAGCAAGAGGTCCTGCGTTCGATTCCCAGGCCGGGCTGTGTTATTGGGTTTTCCATCTGATATTTCTCAGTAGCAGCTCGGAGTCATGATCTGTGCCCGGTTGATGACAATAGTTTCTTTGATACAATATCTGTTTTACCCGCGCTGTCGTGCACCTTTTTCGGCCTGTTTCTGGTCTGCTAATATTGGATCCAATCTCTTCAAATCGCTGGAACACTCTCACTGAATGGTTGATAGCGACATACCAACAGTTCTCTCTGTATAAGGCTGACTGCGCCCGTCTTCAAGCATTGTCAGAATTCTGGTACTTACACTCATCCTCGGGTTAGTGGCATGATCAGAATAATGAATTTCTGCACAAGAATGCCATATATATAAACAGAAAAAAATCGTTTCAATGTTGTTAAAATTTAAAAAATCCTTATTTTTAAAATCACAAAGTTATAAGCTTGTTAAGTTACCTGTTTGTCCGTACAAAAACATGCTAACCCCCGCCGCTCGCGCTGCGCCGTCTTGTGCTCATTGATTGTACCCCTAACCGTTCGTCGCGGAGATTGGATAACCTACTTAGTGTCGCTCGGTGTCCAACTTTTAACCTTTTTTAAATATTTTTGGGACAAAATATAACATGGGGTAAAAATGACTGGAATCGATTCAGTTACTTATTCTGAACAAACTATATTCAGGTTTCGCATAGGTACCAAAAATAACGTTGAAGAATCAGTCTATAATTTCCTGACTGCTTCCCAGCAGTCCTTGCTTGATTGCTTGCAGGAAGCTTGTCTCCACAAGCCTCCTCTCAAGAAGAGTTTGTTTGTTTGTTTGAACGCGCTAATCTCTGGAACTGCCAATCGGATTGGAAATGAAATGAAATGAAATGATTTTATTTTTTGTAAGTAGGTTTGTACAAACACTTTTACACGTCAGTCATGTTTTTTATAACTAGATGAAGTCGGCGTTTCCTATCTGACTACTCTGAGAAGAAAGGCCGAAACAAACTCAGAGGTTACAGTCTCTTTTAAAGTCCAGACATAATCTTGGTCAGGTTATATGAAGACCATGTAGATCGATGTCTGAGGTGGTCTTTTGAGGAAAGAACCACACAGATTGAGAGGACCTGTCCAGTCAGTGCACGCATTTGTCAAAAATCGTGCAGCTCAACTCAAGACTTAAGGAGCTCAACGATTCGACGAACAATACCAAAGAAAGGACATTTGGGTAGGCCACATAAATTACTCAAACTACCAGACCATGAGAAAAAAAAAACAGAACAGAGAGAATAATAAAAAAATATATATAAGTATGTAAAATGACCCACATCGTCTTCACATTCACAATGAAAAAATAATATAATACTTTACAAAGTAAGCAAATGTCATTGTTTAAAAAAAAAAATATTCATCAATGTCAATGTGTATATAAAAAAGAAAAAAATCATTCAAAATGCAGAAATTGGAAGCAGCTCAATCCCAAGCCTTTTTGTCCTCAATATAATCTCTAACGGTATAAAAGGCTTTCTGGCACAACTTACGTTTAATGAAAGATTTGAATTTATTAAGGCTTAGATCTTGAACGTGGCTTGGTAGTTTATTGTAAAAGCGTATACATTGGCATCTGAACGAGCCACCTATTTTCTTGAGCCTGGTTGTAGGTACAACATATTTGTGTTTGTTTCTAGTATTTATATTATGGATATCACTGTATTTTTTAAACAATTTTATATTTTTATGGGCATATAAAAGATTTTCATAAATGTACTGAGAAGGCACAGTCATTACATTAATCTCTTTAAATTTATCTCTGAGAGAGTGTCTCGGACTTAATTTATAAATTGATCGAACAGCTCGCTTCTGCAAAACAAATATAGTCTGAATATCGGCGGCATTTCCCCACAATAGAATACCGTACGACATTACACTATGAAAATAGCTAAAGTACTTTAAACGGGCAGTCTCTATATCAGTTAAATTTCGAATTTTTCTAACAGCGTATGCTGCAGAACTTAGCTTTTTTGACAATTTATCTATATGTGGACCCCACTGAAGCTTAGCATCCAAAGTTATGCCCAAGAATACTGTGTTGTCTTCAGGATTCAATTCCTCGCCCTTTATCAACACATTAAGTTTTCACCTGCCTTACGTGGGGTAGCGTAAACTTAATGCATTTGGTTTTCTTCTCGTTTAGAAGCAAATTATTAACATTGAACCAGTGGACTACTTTCGAGATCGCGCTATTTACATCGTCAGTAACCAACTGCTGACGTTTAAGTTTAAACAAAAGAGAAGTGTCATCTGCAAACAACACTATATCATGATGATCCTTTATGAGGTACGGCAAGTCATTAATATAAATGAGAAACAAGAAAGGACCAAGAATTGAGCCCTGTGGGACTCCCATTGTTACTATAGATCCGGGTGATTCTTTAAGCATTTGATAGCCCAATTCTTGAGGATGGCTATAATCTATTTAATATCACGCTACAGCCCTTAGGAGCCGAGCAAACAGAAAGAACGCTAAGCGAAAACAAAGTAACAGCTCGGGCAGGCGATGCGATGCAACGCAGTGGGTCAGGGCTGAGGAAGTTTTATGAAATATGGCTGTTATTTTAGTATAGTGTATCATACGACTTCAACGCAAACGTTCATTATAATACCTAATAGTAGTTTTCCTGTTTTTGTACGTACCGTTGATAAATATATCTGTTTGGTTACCATTGCCTACGTATCTACTTAATAAATATTATTAACTAGCACTTTGCCCGCGACTTCGTCCACGTGTATTTCGTACTTTCCTCTAAAAATTTCAAAAATGTATGTTTATGATCTTTATCATTTATTTAGATAAATAAATATTCGGGCTAATTTTTAAGTTTGTAGATCAAAGGAATCAGATTTTTCAAATAAACTGTATCCCCGCTTCTTACCCCCACAGGGGTGGATTTTTGAAAAATCGTTTGTGTCGTGTTCATAACTTGACTCAAAGACCAGATTTATATTTCTACGCATATATTGTTTCATCATATTGTACTCAAATAAAAATCCTTAAAACTATTCTGTAAATCGATTAGATGGTCGTTCGATAAATGATGTTTCAAGATAATGCGCTTTCGTGCTGCCGATGATTCGAGCTTATAGTTATTCGAGATTTCGATGCATCGAGGTAGTGAACTGTCGCGCTCATAATTCATCGATTTTTATTTACTATCGAGTTAACGTTTTCGAGCAAGTGTTATTCGATCTCACGTCATTTGATTTCAAGTAGGGAACCCATATTTTTGGCATTAGAATCGTTCTCAGACCTTGTAGTAATTACTTTTAAAAATATTCAATGTACCAACAGTTTTGACATATTATAAACTATTTTATAACTCACTATTTACACTAGTTACCTAATTTTATATAAAGTACCTATACTACCTACATATTTAGTATTAGCATTATTTTTTTATAGCATAGCCTTATTTTATTTACAGACCAACCAAACAAGGAAAGAAAACTGTCAGAAGCTACACCCGTACCTGCCGCTGCTTACAGACACCACCTGACAGCAAGTAACTCAAACTCTTTATTGCATTCATGTGTACCGAAAGTACACAAGTACCGTCGCGTGTGAGAGAATGGGCAACAAACCAACAAGCCAAGTGTACCGAAAGCGCTCAGGTACGGCGGGGATACGTGGCCAGTTGTATGAAACCAAACTACTCAGCCTAATATACTTTAGAGCATTACACGATGAAGTAATCGAAGAGTTCTACTTAGCAACAAATGTTGACCAAATAGGAGTGTTTGATGACATTTGTTTTTGGGCCAAATTAAAGAGCTCTGATAAACCTATTGCTGTGTTTATACAAGCAAAGCATCGAGAGAACGATAAACTTTTAACGCTCACTAATAAAAATGATTTGGTCAATTACTTTAATAGCTACTTGAATATCAAGCGCGCATTCAAACCGAGTAATGAAAATGCGTTTTTTAAAGGGACATTTTGCGAAACAGATTGTGTTTTCGTTATATACACAACTGCAAAAGATGACGGCAGCTGTAAACCTTGCGAAGATAGTTGGGTCGCACATTTAAACAAAACTATAGGCACAACACGTAACCCTGGCTCGCAGCCATTGTACACAGATGAAGACGTGGATCTATTAAGTAAAAGAGTTGTGGAAGAAGAACTCATCACGCTGGCGCAAAAGATGGCGAAGTATGTATTTGCTGATCCTAAAAACCAAATGCAAATAATGAATGACGAGCTCGTAGTACGGTACCACGTCATTATGGCGATAGATATTTTTGATGTTTCCGAAATTCAACCCGAAGGACATCGAATCGCTAGTTTTAGACAAGAATTCTTTACTAAAAAACATAAATTTCCTCAGATATTGTTCTTCAAAGATGCATTGTACGCAGAAATTTTAAAAAGACGAATTGTAGACAAAAACGAAACAACAGGTTTATTGATAGATTTTCATACAAATTGCGAGAATAGTACTTGTCTTAGTAGATTGATTGGAAATGTGATAAAGTTTGAAAATGACACCCGCGATAAAAAGACTCCAACAAAGTGTCAGCATAATTTGGATGCAATCGATGGCGAACCATGGGTCGTACGGCAGGCTGTCGAACAGGCCGTAAGAAAATCTATACCTTCCCCACATTTTAAAGTTCCGGCTGTATTCGGAAATAAAGATCTAACAATAAGAGGTAATGACGGAAAAATCGAAAAGAGATTGGATCATTTGTGTACCAAACTTATGGATTTGATAGAAAAAACGAAACCCAATAACATTGTCACCATAGATGAATCTTTGGAAGATGGCTTTCTGCGGCTCAATGGTGGCATAGCTTCTGCTGTTGGTAATATATTCGTTTTTGATGACACATCTAACCTATTAAAGTTCTGTGAAAACTCTGAATCACTAGGAAATATAGCTAAAAGATTTTTTGCTAAATTGCAGAGTAAAATGCTAAATATGCAAGACTATAAATTTGAAGTGAAAATCAAAACGTTTCCGAAACTTTCATTAACCAGTAGCGAATATGATGACCATGTAGTGAAAGATTTCTTCAGCAAACTCGTATTTTACTCAAGTCAAGGTGATGAAAACGAGGTGGAAGATATTTTAAAAGATGAAATACAGAATAGTCAAGTTCACGATCACAATGTAGAAATAAGATCGGAAGCAATATTTTTAAAGTATCATGATGAAGTACAAAAATGGTGGTTGATACCAAAAGAAGGATCGTATATTACTAAAGACAGTGATTTATATAAGAATGCTGTAAATAGCACGAGCCAGTCCCTGATGGGCATTATAAATATAATACATAGATTAAAGTACAAAGATTACTCTTTCAATGAAGATGCCGCAAAAACATTACAGTTACAAGACGAACCTTCAAGGACTGTAATCATCACAAATAACTGCGCACTTACTGTTGCAAAACTATTAAGATACATGAAAAACAAAGACTTAGTGGTAATGGATTTGGAATACATTGTAAAACTACCTGCGAGACACTACAACATCTTGCATGTTGAATTGACGAATGCGAATGACTTAAAAACACTTATTATTGTAGTAGATAAAATACAAAATCTTACCACAATAACCAGCAAAAGATTAGAAAAGATTGCTCTTAGTTTGAAAGACAGAAATGTTGTTATTATTGCAGTACAGTCGTCCGTTGAAATGGTGAAGATGTTTTTCTCTCTAAACGATAACGTTATAAAGGATGAAAGTAATAATCTAACTGACTTGGACGAAGTGTTGCAGAAAAATATCTTAGAGAACAGAAAAGTCATATTTCAAGGTGAGGAAGTAAACTTAGGTGACGTCCTGGACTATAGGACGATAAACTATGTAGAAGGAGAAGTGTTATATCAGATCCTGAACAGGGATAGAAATATGTTGGGAAAATCAATTGTTGATTCAAATTTTAATATTACAGAATGTGTTGTCACGATTCTTGCACCAGTCACAACAGAAGTACGAGAAAAACAGATGGTTTTGATTGATCCCCAGAAACGCAGCATCACAAGACGTCATGTCCATAAGGATAAATTGATTAAATTTATAAATCTTGATGCGCTGCGTAAATTATCAGGCGACGCTACAGTGATCGTAGCAAATCCTGGAATGGGAAAGAGCACCTTCCTTTCTCAGATATCAACTGTTATAAAACAACATCACCCATCAGTTTGGATACTACGAATTAACTTATTGGAGTACGCAAAAAAATTCTGTGAGTGGCAGGAAAACAGAACAGTTATCGATACTTTAGAAAGTATAAAATTCATGTGCCGGGTTGCACTCGGTGAGGAACGATGCAGAATGTATGAAGTTAAGATAACGCTGAAAAAATACTGGAAATATATTCTGTTAAAAGACTGTACAGGCGACGAGTGGACTGTATTCGAGCTGAAAATGTTCCTACATTTTTATAATACAGGAAAAGTACTATTCTTATTCGATGGATTTGACGAAATATGTCCACACTATGCGTATGAAGTGTTGACATTGTTAAATGTACTTAAAAAGCATCCACTGAAACATAAAATTTGGATCACAAGCAGATCGTATGACAAAATCGTTACAATTTTAGAACTTCAATTCAGAAACTTGTACGAAATAGTTCCGTGGAGCCACGCAGAAAGTTTTCGTTACTTAAACATGATTTGGGATAGCAAAAAAATTCTGAAGGATCTCAACACTGACCAGCTTAAAAATGTATATAAATTCATCACGTTTATGGCAGAAACATACAATGAAACTGTAAAGAAGAGAAATGATTTACAGATTCAAGCAAAGGAGATACCGTTCAGTACAATTTATTTTTGGTTTATCAAATACTTAAAAGCAAATCTGAAAACTGCACCACCAGATTTAATGAGTTCTCTTAATAAACTGTGTGAGGGCTGTGATGACGACAGATCAGAAGTTATGGACGCGTTCGTTGTATCTCCACTTCTCCTAAACCTCATCTCTGATTATTTATATAATAAGATAAGAGAAAGTAACGAAAGTCCTTACCAATGGTACATAGACACTAATATCTTTAAAGTGTATGAAAGTGTCCTGGAAACAAAGTTAAAAAGAATACGTTTTGAGGAGAAAAACCAAATTGATATATACAAACCAGATAATATTATAGCTTTTAAGAAAGAATATGCTTATTTTGTAGCTACACACAAAAAGATGGGGGCATACGCGGTTTTTCCAAATCACCGTGACCAATTATTTGATACAGAACATTTAAATGAATTTGTACGTTTATTTGAAATGATGAAACAGGGACTGGAGAAATCAGGAATCATTTGTAATGTAGTCAATGATATTCCGATATTTGTACACCCTACGTTTGCAGAGTATTTCGCAGTAGAGTTCATTTGTGACTTATTGAAAGGTAAAAGTTGCAAACAAAAGAATACGACAATGAAAGAAAATAAAAGAACAATCTGGCATTTTATATTAAACGTGATGTTTTTTCAATGTAACTTGGATGTACTGGCTACATTGGATGCTAAAATAGAAATAGACATAGAGCTGACTAGAATAATCGATGAAGGAAATAAAAGAGTGATTTTTGAGTTACTAATGGAACAGAGCACGAAAGATCAAATCAAATCTTCTCTGTGTGAAGCAATTAAATACAATCTGCGTAATTTAGGAAAGTTGTTATTATCAACAACCGAAAATAACTTGGACAAGAATAATTTGATACATTTCATCAAAATTGTCGTAGAAACTAAATTGCTAATGAATGCTATTAAAATGGAGTTTGAGGAGATAATAGTGACCATAATCAAACTTGTGAGAACCATTGATAAATCCAAGCTGATTTATTTATTTGATGAGGATTTATTCCCCATAAATGATAATATTGAGGCTAAAAGTAATGATGAATTAATACATGCATTACACCAACGTGTGTGGGCGCGAATGGATATAGTTCCTGATTGGGTGAATTTGAAACAATTTAGTGGCCAAATATATTTTATTTAGGTTGATGGGTACTTGTATTTTTATTTATTAACTAGCTTCTGCCCGCGACTTCGTCGGCGTGAAATTTCACCCTCCCCCATTCAGAATTTCTAAAAACACTTTCTTAGTACCTACTCTTTACAAAGAACACACCCTCCAAATTGCATGTCTCTAGGACCAGCGGTTTAGGCTGTGCGGTAATATATCAGTCAGTCAGGACTTTGAATTTTATATATAGATTAATTATAACGTATAACTTGTTATTTATGACAGTTCTTAAGGGACTATTCAATGCTGTCATTATTTTTAAGTGAATACTTGAAAATAATGATAACATTGACATGTTTTCAAGTGAATATCTGAAAATAAAAACAACATTATATAATTTTCTATGATGAATATTGTTATTTAAAATTCTGTTATCCTAACAGTAGCATAATATTATTATTGTTAGTGCTTGGCCAGACTGCAAACGCGGGCGCGGCGCGGCGTACTCAGCCATAAGAACTTCATTTGAGCGTTCATAGTGGGAACGCGGGCGCGGTGAGCGGCGCGGGCTGCTTGGCGCGGGCTGCTTGGCGCGGGCTGCTTAGCGCGGGCTGCTTGGCGCGGGGAGCGCACGGACATATCACGCTTCTTCTTAAACTTAGGGGTTCTTAAACTAGTTCGAGCTTTTTTCTAGTAAAAATAAGTCCTCTTCATCCATATTATATTTTGATAAACACTGGACACGACACGACACTCAGAACGAAGCCGCGCTCGACTGCGGACAGGCAGATCGCGCGCGTTCCCGCACCCGCGCCGCACCCCGTCCCGCGCTGCAAGTCTGGCGAAGCACTACGAGCTACAACTGATTCCTGACACAGGTTTCATCATCATCTGCCTAGCCTTTTCCCAACTACGTTGGAGTCGGCTTCCAATCTAACCGGATGCAGCTGAATAAGTATTTTACATGGAGCGACTGCCTATCTGACCTCCACAACCCAGTTACTGGGTAATACCCTTTGTTAAGACTGGTTGTCAAACTTTCGGGCTTCCGACGACGATCCACGAATGAGAACCGGGTCCAACGGCTTAACGTGCTTTCCGAGGCACGGAGGGGTTACGGTATGTAAAGATGGTCACCTATCCACGGACCGGCCGCGGCAAGCGTAGCTTAACCTGATCGATCAACCCTTGCGGCTGTTATTAATTAGCCACGAACTAAGAACTGAATAAATGCACTTAATATAAACTTAACTTAAGGTCTCTGCACACAGCGGGCGCGGCGCGGCGGGACGGGACGGCGCACTATGGGACCAATCGGTATTTTCCATCTCAAAAATCGATAACCCTGTTGTTTTTCGATTTTTCTCCTTGAAATTTTTTTTCACGTATTTGTGAATATCTAGGCAATAAAAGAAATCAAACATCATCATTTAAAAAACTATATCGTCACTAGAAAGGCAAAAGTACTAAACTGCAAAAAGGGCATTTTACAGGAGAGCGGTTTAAACTTTTTTTAAATACTAAATCTGGCATATCTTTTTTTCTAGCATTCCAATTTAAATATGCTGAAGGCAAAAAATCATTGTTATATTATTATCTATGTGTTAAAGTTGACATATTGCCTATTATTACTGTATTTCCGAAGATAGTGTCGCTTTAGTATAAATGCTCTGTCCACTTCGTAAGGCAATAATACTTATCTTCATAAAAATATTCAGTTACAGTAAAGCATAAACACTATTCAATAAATCCATTGAAATTTAAGAACGCAAAAACAACTAACATGCATTCCAGACTAATACATTCTTAGACATTATTACTTATACGTAATAATTAAGTGTAAAGATCTAAAACAATTTGACTTATTGCCTTTTAGTCGTATATTTGCTACTTACCTACTTCTATCAACTCTCATCATCATCATCATTTCAGCCGAAAGACGTCCACTGCTGGACATAGGCCTCCCCCAAGCACTTCCACTTCGACCGGTTCTGTGCTTCTCGCATCCAACGGGTTCCTGCGGCCTTCACAAGGTCGTCGGTCCACCTTGTGGGAGGCCTTCCAACGCTAGGTCTTCCGGTACGTGGTCGCCACTCCAGAACCTTTCGGCCCCATCGGCCATCTGTTCTGCGAGCAATGTGCCCTGCCCACTGCCACTTATGTTTGGCA
Organism: Oligia fasciuncula; assembly: GCA_963082905.1. Lineage (NCBI taxonomy): Eukaryota > Metazoa > Arthropoda > Insecta > Lepidoptera > Noctuidae > Oligia > Oligia fasciuncula. Next base: position 7,264,727 of record OY720401.1, read on the forward strand.
ATTCTTCGGGCTATGTCGGTTACCTTGGTTCTCCTGCAGATCTCCTCATTCCTGATTGGATCACGCAGGGTAACTCCAAGCATAGCCCTCTTTGAGTGACTTTTAACCTTCTTATAAGGCCCATTGTGAGCGACCACGTTTCAGTGCCATAAGTCATCACTGGCAACACGCACTGGTCAAAGACTTTCGTCTTGAGACACTGCGGTATGTGGGACGAGAAGATATTGCGTAGCTTCCCGAACGCTGCCCAGCCGAGTCGGATTCGACGATTGACCTCTTTCTCGAAGTTAGACCTACGTAACTTGACAGTTTGTACTAGGTAAACATACTCGTCCACGACTTCGAGTGTAGCGTCTCCGATCTTTATGGGAGTGGGTGTTACATGGGCATTTGACATGACCTTCGTTTTGTCCATGTTCATTTTAAGACCCACTCTTTCGGAGGCTCTACTGAGGTCATCGAGCATTGTACTGAGGTCCTCTATAGTCTCAGCCATGACTACGATATCGTCGGCAAACCGAAGGTGAGTTATGTACTCGCCGTTGATGTTGATGCCAGCCCCTTTCCAGTGCAGCGGTGAACAGTTTCGGAGAGATAACGTCTCCCTGTCTTACACCTCGCTGCAGAAGGATAGGTTTCGAGGTCTGATCCTGGAGTCGGACTGACATAGTGGCGTTTTCGTACAAAGACTTCAGCACCTCAATGTACTGATAGTCGATCTGGCACTGTTGAAGAGACTGCAGCACAGCCCATGTCTCGATCGAATCAAAGGCTTTCTCGTAGTCCACGAACGCTAAGCAGAGAGGCAGGTTATATTCTTCGGTCTTCTGTATAACCTGTCGCAGCGTATGTATGTGGTCTACGGTGCTAAAGCCTTTACGGAATCCGGCTTGTTCGGGAGGCTGGAAGTCGTCAAACCTGCGCGCTAGACGGTTCGTGATGACTCTCGAAAACAGCTTGTAGACATGGCTCAGGAGTGAGATGGGCCTATAATTCTTAAGAAGGGCATTGTCGCCCTTCTTAAAGAAAAGTATCACCACACCTCTGCTCCATGCCTGTGGTGTTTTGCCCTCGAGTATGACGGAACCAAACAGCTTCTGAAGGGCCTTAAGAACGGATTTTCCGACGGCCTTCAGCAACTCGGCCGTAATTCCGTCATCACCCGGCGCCCTGTTGTTTTTGAGCTGCTTCAGAGCCATCCTAATCTCGTACAGGCTGACGTCCGGGATGTCTTCGGTATAGTGCCGGGTAAATCTAGCTCTCGGGTCGTTTGCCAGATTCATAACGGGGTTACTTGTTGACGTGTATCAACTCTAACAATCTAAATCTCAATAAATAAAACAAAGTCAATAATAATAATAGTTACACTATTTATAACGGCTAATAACGACTGGACTGATTTTGATGATCTTTGATTTGTTGAATTTGTCTCCGACCCGAATAATAGTTTTTTTTGTTGTTGTAATGATTGTAGTAGTACTAGTGTTACAGTGTTGTGTAGGGTAGGGTAGCTTAGCTTAGCGTACAGTAGAGCAGCGTAGCCAAGAGTAGCGTAGAGTAGGGAAGCGTAGTGTAACGTACGTAGTGCAGGTTAGGGTAGTGTAGTAATTTATATTCGAGGCGGTACGAAGTTCACCGGGTCAGCTAGTGATTGTATACTTACTGAACAATTGCAGCGATTGCAGCAAAAACAAGGAAAATAAACTTATGTTCTACACGGAAAATCAACTTTTATTGAAGCTTTTGACAAATTATTATCATTATTATGACAATTTTCTGGTGTACATGTAGAAGTCTTCACTTTTTTGTCTTCTATAACTTTTCCACTTTTAGTTGTGTACCTATTGTTTTCCACTGTTCATTTGATTGTTCCTAACTTTCCTCTTGCTAATTTTTCGCTCTCCTTTTTCTAGCTCTGTGTTTTAGTGTCATCTAACACAATTTTTGCTGATATTTTTTTTCTATTTTTATTCTTTTTTTTTGTTTACGTTTTTTGGTAATTTTAATTTGGAAATCGACTGAAGCGCCAATGACTATGCGCAACGCTTCAAACGTATGATCCTTAAATGTTACATACCATAACAAAATCCAGAAAAATACAGCTGCAATAACTGTCAATTTATCATTAATATTTTTACTGGAGGAAACCGGCATGTCCTAGAACCAAAAATTCGAAGACCTGTAACATCCACCAACCCGCACTGGGCCCGCGTGGTGGATTACGGCCCAACTCCCTCTCATTGAGAGGAGGCCAGTGTCCCAGTAGTGGGAACATTATAGGCTGATGATGATGATGATGATTTTTACTGGTTTCAATACTAATGTACCACCACAGTTTTCTTGGAGTAAAATTTTTATAGCTAAAATACTTTTTCATCAAGAAAGTAAAACGTCAAATACGCCTAATAATCACCACACAATGTAGATAATTGTAGCAAAGGTACTAAAAAGATTTTCATTTAAAAATGTCGAAGGGCAAAAGTACTAAAGCGTTAAGTCCATAAATTTTTACGTAAGGCAAATTTACTAAGCGACCCCATTAGTTACAAATTACGCATTTTAGGTTTCTCAACAAGGGTCGACAGGCAGATGGCAATAAGAAAAAAAAACTAACCAACATTATCAATAAAAGTCATATAAATTCCTTTAGGTAAGTAAAAAAGACGTATCGAAAAAAAACAAAAATGTCACTGCTAAAGCGCCAGTAACTTTTTAAGTATTGCTCAAATTGATATGAGACCAAGACCAGTGTGTAGAGAAAAAAAAAACGAATCCAACCATATATAATACTCATTTTAGCTAAAATGGCGCTTTAGTACTTTTGCCTTTCCGGTGACGATATGTTTTTCGTAAATAAAATGACAAAGATAAAGTTATACGCATACAAAAAATTATACAGTTCTTTATATTAAAATAGCAATAAAAGTTACACTTTTGCTTAAAATAAGTTTAAAACTAAATTATTATTATTAAACAAACAGTTACATGATAAAAAAATTTTTTTTTTTTAGCGCTTATCCTATTCATCACTTTCTATTTCCAACAATTCTTTAGCTTCGTCAAACAATTCTGTGGATATTAGAAAACTTGTTTTATTTAAGCTAGATATACAACGTGCCGCTACAATGGCGACATTAATTTAACACACGGGTAGGGCTAGTGCCCATTAATCATATTTAACTTGATAGGTTAAAATAATACGTAAATTGAAAAAAAAATTTTTTCAAACAAACTAAATAATATTATATTAACTAAAATTGGGATCACCCTTGCAAAAATTCATTCATGAAATTACTTACGTAGCTGCTGGTTACGTTGACTCGGAGCGGCAACGCGCGTCACTTCGCGCGCTGGCAACCGCGCAAGCGCAACGCGTATTGTACCTACTCGTGATCGGTCCGATTCTTTGACGGCATTTATCAAAGAAACCGAGCGGCGGCGGCGGCGCAAGTGGTACCTACAGCGAAGGTGCTTAGTCAAACGTTTATCATATCACCCTCTCTTGTTAGATACTATTAGTTATAACTGTCATCACTTATCATCACATCACTGTATTGTCTTGAATTGCCATATCTCTCGCGATATGTTCTTATCGCAAGGGCAGCATTTTGTTGACATTCTCCGTAAATTAGGATCATGTCCGCATATTCAGCTGCTGTGTAGTTCGGATGTGTATTTGCCATCACGATCACAAGTTTACACAAGCACAAAACAAAAAAATAAAAGCGTCTGTATCGCAAGAGATGTAAACGTACTCGTAAAACAAAGCAAAGCGTCTTTATCGCAGCACTGTTAGGCACCAAATTAAACCCAAGGTAAGGTGCAAGAGGGTATAATAAAATTAAATAAAGATCACAAGAATAAAAGGTAAAAAACACGCAAGCCGCCCGGTCGCTAGCCAACCAACAATAACAAGCCCCTAGCAACCGGGTTGCCAGATCTGTCGCCAACACAGCACCATAATCTAATTAAAAATAAAACAACCGCTGCGCAACAGTTCTTTATGTACAGGTTGCTCTAAGATGCTATTTTCTAAAATTTTAAATAAATCCGTAAATAATAACGTTTAATGGAAATAGAACTTCTTCATGAAACGAAAATGTGAAAACGTATACGTGTGTTAAATTAATGTCACCATTGTAGCGGCACGTTGTATAAGGATCAGATGTATATAACAAAATATGCAGAACGTCTTCGTTTGTTGCTGATCTGAAACACTTCCTAGCGTGATGTAACCTATATTTCTTGTAATCTTTATTTCGGGCTTCCTATCTTCGGATAATTGTCCTATAGGCAAAACTGCATAATGCTCTATTATTTTAGCACCATGTATAAGTACTTTATGGACCGAAGATGGCATGTAGTACCAGTTATATTTCCTTACATATTGCGCGGTTATCAAATGTAGGTATACTGGCCGAATTTTTCTGCGTTTATAGGGAATCCCGATGACATAGTTTTGAGGAATTACATATAATCTCTTGATTCATTCTTCATCGATTCCGGTTATCTCTGCAGAACATTGGTAATTTTGGAAAAATCTCAGTCATTGCTATTACCGGAACCTTGACGTGGTTTATGAATGTGCAAACCAAGCACTTCTCGGAAACGTTTTTGGACATATTTTTTCTTGTCTTCTTTAAGTTGCTTGTTTTCTGGAGTTGTAGCAGACCACTTCTCAAAACCTAAATTGTAAGAAATATGGTGGTATGGAGGATTTTGTGATTGTAATTAATTACCACAACAGATAAATAGAACTTCCGCAGCAATATAGTTTATCATACTTGTGGTTAAGGTGATCACCGCAAACAAGTGCCATGGGAAGATTCTTTCAAATATAATAATAGTATATTAATTTGTTAATGTTATTCTATCATAGAAATGGAAAAGAAACAGATAGACATCAAAATATAATAATTAAAAGAAGAACCGTAATTTTCGGGGATTTTTTTATTTTCCCCCGATTGACATTATTGCTTCTAATCACCACTGGCGCAAAAAACGCGCAAGTTTTTTTTTAATCCTCATACTACTGAATAGATAAGGTCTCTAATAGAGTGATTAACTTGACACCGGCAGCTTTCGGCAACAAGGAAAACTCCAATTGAAATAAACAAAAACGAAATTTTCTTTACTTCACTAAAAAAATATTAAAAAATTAAACAATTTTTTTTTTTACAAAAACCGTACGTGGTTGCAAAGTGTACATTCTAAGCTATCTAATGATGTATAACACTAACATGCTTCCTTGGAAAACTTCCGAATAATTTTGTGTTGAACTTCCTTAACGGTAATTTAATTGGCATGAAAATATTTATGTCCAATGTTTGAGGTTCATTTTATAAACGTAAAACTAAGTTATTTACATTTTTTTGTAATTGATTCGTAAGTTCCATCCTTTGAGAGTATAAAACCATAAAGAAATCTATAAACTTACGACTTTCGTCAAAACCATTTTTGAGATGGAAAATACTGTCTGGTCGCATAGTGCGGCGCGGCGACGCGACGCTGCGCTGAGCAGTTGTAATGTACTAGATATTACGGACGACTCCACACACAGAGCCGTCGCGCCCCGCCGCCGCCGCGCCGAGCGCGAATACAACTCAGAGGCGGGGCGGGGGCGGCGTGGCGGGGCGGGGGCGGCGTGGCGTGGCGGGACGCCGACGCTTTGTGTTGTATGGTTTACTTATGTGTGGTAGTCAAACTGCCGATGGATGTCGAAAAACTAATCGAATGTGTTCGTGCTCACGCATATTTGTACGATTTGACACATATAATTATAAATTCAACATTAATGATGCAACTAATATTTTTGTAAAAATATAATTTAAAAGAGTGTCCATGGAGTTTCTTGCCCGTTCTTCTTCATAGGTACCTACGCGTTGGAATTGGCAACTAGCTTCATATTTTCTGACTGACCGACTTCTTGACAATTCAAAAGTGCCTGTAAATGGTTTAATTCAAATAAATGCTTTGAGTTTGAGTTCACCCTGTATTATTACTAAATTGTTTTTGGTCAATTAGTTGTAAGTTCTTATAATGAAACTGTTTGATGTTCCTTTCAATAAAAAAAAAATATAAAAAAAACAGTCGTCAGTTTCTGTCATTTGTGTCGCAGTGCGAGTGACATGCTTGGTTTGTATGGAGAGTACAGAGGACAGTAGATTACCCTGGAGCTCAGTAGTCATTCAGTCATTTTTGGTTTGTCCTTGTGAATGTGATGTTTTGTATAGACAACACATTCACAAGGACAAAATCACATTAACAAAGAAAGGCATAGACTACTTTTTATCCTGAAAAAATGAATGGTAGGAACATTACATTATATTTTCAGGGTTCCATACCAAAAAGAAAAACGAAAAAGGAAAAACGGAACCCTTATAAGATCACTTCGTTGTCCGTCTTACAATACCCTTTTTCTCAGGAACGCGTGGAGTTATCAAGTTGAAATTAATAATTATCAAATACTCAGAGCTGCAATCCCTTGAAGAATCAAACTTCTAAGCCAACGCAATCAAAAGACACGAGCATTTATGTTCCGTTTATGCCGCATTTTTTGACACTCGCAAGGGAATCAAAACCTATATTATGGGGGTATTTCCCGTTAATCTAGAATCATGAAATTTGACAAGAAGCAATGCTATGTAGCAAAAGTAAAGGAAACATCCGATAACCGTAAATTTGTAGTTACATACCTGCAAATTTGTACGGAACCCTCGTTGCGCGAGTCCGACTCGCACTTGACCGGTTTTTGTTTCAGTGAGAATCTTCATCCAGGTAAAACCGTGGGGCAAAGTTAGTTGTTACATCAAAATTACTCATTATTGAATACTTACATGTTGCTTCAACTCCAGCAAAGCATTCTCCACGGCGTCTTCGGGCGGTGCGTCTAAGAACGGGAACCGTCTGACGTCACTGACGCCCAGCGAGCTCATCTGCAGTAGCAGTGACGCCAGAGGTACTCGCGATACTTCTGGAGTACTGAACGACTCCATATCAATGTATTGTTGTTCAGAGTATATACGGTAGCAGACGCCTGGGCCTGTGAAAATGAGGTTATGTATCAACAAATGGGCCTGGAATTAGCTTCGGGCTGATTTTTCAATAGTCAGTGAAATTTTATCTGAGGAATAAGTATGGGATTGACAGCTGTTGTATAAAAAATTTATGTCGAACTGACATTTTTAATTTTCAGATGAAAATTATCTGCCTATTGAAAAATCAGCCCTTAGAATGTTAAGTTACGAATCATAGTGGTAGTTATTTCCTTATGGCAGTGTTTTTCAACCTGTGGGTCGCGACCCCCTGGGGTTGCCGTTACTTTAAAATTTAAAGCTCATAAATATAAAACCATACCAGTTAAAAATTTAATATGCATTCAGAAAAAACCGGGCAAGAGCGAGTCGGACTCGCGCACCGAGGGTTCCGTACCATCATGTTTTTAAATTTTCATCGCCGAGGCCTATATTTATCAGAGAATTTTAACACTGTGCACTGCGGTGTAGAATATTGTAGTTTTATGTTAGCGCCATCTCTTGACCGATAGTGGAACTAATGTAACTTGTGTTGATGATTTCTGAAAAAGTGTGCTACTTAGAGACTTCGTTTTATTTTTCCTGTAATCTTTACATAATCTTCTATCACATTGAATAATTTCAGATTTTTCTCTTTGCAAACTTCGGAGATAAGGGGGAACGGTATTTTTTTTTACATTTTTCATCAAAAGTCGAAAACTATGCGGCCTAAAAAAAAAGAAAAATGTTTGAGAATGTGCAAACTGCGCTCTTTTATATGATACTTCACATGCCAGTAGCCCCACTTCGAATTTTTCAGACCCCCTTTCAGTCCCTGTTGCAAAAAATATACATAGGTATATTTTTTTAAGAAATAAAAATATATGTACATTTTTTGCAAAATAGTTGGGCAAACGTCATCTAAAACTATTCCAAATTTCAAGTTGATAGCATTAGTAGGTCTTGAAATATCCAGCTGTGACAGACAGACAGACTTAGTCTCACCATAAGGGTTCCGTTTTTACCATTTTGGTACGGAACCCTAAAAATGGTTAAAGGTTAATACAAATCAACAAATACCTACAAGTCACATGCATAATTAATGTGATGAGGGACAGGCGCAACCATCCCATTAATGTGAATGTGTCATGTTCATTTCATATCATTTTTCACCCTATAGGTTTTGATTCCGGAAAATAAACGCCCGTATCTTTTGATTGCTTTGACTTAGAAGTTTGATTTTTTTTCACTGATTCAAGGAATTGTAGCCCTGAGTATTTAATATTAATTTCAACTTGATAACTCAACGCGTTCCTGAAAAAAAGGGTCAGACAGACAACTAAGTGATCTTATAAGGGTTCCGTTTTTCCTTTTAAGGTACGGAACCCAAAAATTGCAATTCCATACATTCTGACCGCCGCGTAGGTATTGCAGTTTTCTATGAGCACATTTTTTTTTTTATATCCGACGAAATATTTATATGCTAGTCATTAATCATGTGCGAATACCATGAATGTTCAAAGTGTGTGTGTGTGTGTTCATGTTGTTGAAAGTGTCAATAAAAAAATTTAATATTACGTTAATTTGCAGTTTGGCGGAGGTAAATATAATTATGTAAAAAATTGTTTCTGTGAATAAACACTTTTTAATTATTTTTTTTTTTGTTTGCAGTTTGCGCATCGATGTCTTTGCCACCTTGTATACATTTTTGTTTTACCTGTACGACCAGCACGCCCTTTCCTTTGATCAGCACTTGCTTTTGATATCCAAAATTCTTTCAACCTCTGCATTTTTGTTGTTGAATCGTAACTCATTTCTTTGGCCTAGAACAATTTTAAAATAAAGTGAATAACATAACTTAATGTGAATTTAGTAACTGTCACCTAAAAGGTTAGTGGGAATATAGAGGTATGAGGAACAGGGTGTAAAGCTCACTCATACTCTATAGAAAAGGGAGGATCCTCCGACCAGACGGGTGTTGTGTCTGGCGGGCAACTGCCCAATGATTCATGTCGGGCCGTTGTATCTATGCTAGTTGCGCGGTAAACTCTGCTTGCGAGATGCAGGATTTTGCGTGACGTCACGGGTCAGTATGACGCGTTGTTCTCATGTGGCGTAGATACCGCTACAGGAATAATATTAAGCTAAATAATTATATAACACTAGCTGACCCGGCGAACTTAGTACCGCCCCGCCATCCGTTCTGCCCCCGCACTTTAAATCTCTGATATCTTCTAAGATATTCATTTTAATGATAAGCTGTAAAGGGCAATTTTGATCTACATGAAATGCACAACGTATCTAATGTATTTAATTGGATAAGGAATAATACTGTATTGTTTAAAATAGCTTGATAAATAACCCATAATTTTTTGTAATATGTAAAAGATGAAAATGGTTACTGTGGGTTATCCTTAGGAGATAGATATACCATATATATATATATACCATCGCGGACTTTTTTATCGATCTTTTTAAGATATACAGTTCCGTAGTACATTAATATGATCTATCTCGTAAGGTTTAGCCAACGTTTGCAATGTAAGCGCACAAAAATATGTTTGTTACGACATCACATTACAAATCTTTGAATTTCTCGGTTTTTCTCTACTATAATATGCAAGTATTATACGTATAAACCTTCCTCTTGAATCACTATATATTGCTGAAACTGCATTAAAATCCGTTGTGTGGTTAAAAAAATCTAAGCTTACAGGAAGCGGGAGCGACTTTGTTACTATGTAAAGAAGACTAGCTTCTGCCCGCGACTTCTTCCGCGAGAAATTTCTTGTTCCCCCGACCCACCCCGTCGCATCGCCTGCCCGCGCTATTACTTCGCATTCGCTGTGTGCTTTTGGGTCCTAGCGTGATGTCAAGTAGCCTATAGCCTTCCTCAAGAATTGGGCTATCAAATTAAAAAAAAAAAATTCATGGCGGGCTTCAAATCTCAGCTTACCTTGCCAGAATCAACCACAAATCGTACACCGTCAATGGTAACAGAAGTTTCTGCTATGTTAGTAGATACGATGCACTTTCTAACTCCGTCTGGTGGGTAGTCAAACACCTGAAAATGACAAACAAATTGTTCAGCAAGTAGTCTACGATTTTGGGTTACTGCAATTGTGGGAATGTGCAAAAAATGGGAATTAATATAGAAGGGTCAGAAATCCACCCTTTATTTACCCTTAGTCAAATAGTCATCCTTACCTTATCCGTTGTCGCTACAAGAAAATGGTCTTAGGAGACTATCCATAACTTTTTGAGACATTTTTGCATTCAGATTTTGAAAAAAAAAAATGCAGTCGTCAAGAAAATGGGCTGGTTTCACAAAAACTTTTTTGATGCTAATCGATCCTGTTTCACATAAGGATCAAAAACGTCTATCCGACCAACTGAGGTTTGAGAACGAGAAAAGTCAGAAATCGCAAAAAATTATTGAATGCAGATCAAAATGTCTCACGAAGTTAAGGATAGTCTCCTAAGACCGTTTTCCTGTAGCTTCAACGATTAAGGTACCTGCCCTTACTGACCCGTCTCAAAAATCCAACCTGGGGGTCTACTCCGAAGCGGTTAGCCGATGTATCGGCCGAATGTTCGGTTATTTTCTACAGCCATTAATTTCCTATATTGACTATTGGTCCCGACCAAACTGTGCCAATCCGAACCTTTTTGGAACCCTTAACCCTTTTTTTACTCTTTTTTTTTAAATTCGTAGTAGGACAACAATATTCGAATCAGAAAATGACCGAACATTCGGCCGATACAGTGGTTAACCGTTTCGGAGTAGACCCCCTGTATATATACTTTCAACCTGTGTTACTTTTCGACTTCAACCACTAAAACATTTGAATTAAATATTATACGCAACACCAAGATCTTCAACAAACCAGTATATTGTATTCTATTTGTAAACACTACTTTAAATGCATGCATGCATAATCAGCCAATAAAGTTCCCACTGCTGAGACACAGGCCTTCTCTCTGTGAGAGGGAGTGGCCCACGTGGGCCTAGAGCATATACTATACTTAAAACAGTAGTTCTCCTCCTTCTTGATATCCACTTTATCCAAGTATCGTTATTTCGAGCAGTTAAAACCCTTCGAAATAATCATTTGAAAATGCAACTACTTTGTTAGGAGTCATTATTTAGGTCGCATTTTTTTCTTGAATAAGGCATAGATGACACAATGGGTGCCTGAAGATGGCACTATGAGTGCCTGAAGAAGGTCAGCGCCGCCGACGTCGTATCAGAAAGCGGGGGCGAGATGTCCTGGACGCGTACCGCCAGGGCTAGTTCGAGGTGGCGCGGGAAAAGAGTTCCAGCACGCGTAGCATGACCACCATCATAATCAGCCTATAATGTTCCCACTGCTGGGGCACGGGCCTCCTCTCTGTAAGAGGGAGGGGGCCGTAATCCACCACGGGCCCAGTGCGGGTTGGTAGATGTCACAAGTCTTCGAATTTTTGGTTCTAGGACATGCCGGTTTCCTCACGATGTTTTCCTTCACCGTTTTGAGTGCAGTGGTGATGAAATAATTTACACAAAGTAAAGCGCCTGTCTGGGTTCGAACCTACGACCTTCAACTCGTAAGTCGCGGCCGATACCACTGGGCCACCACTGCTCACCATAGAAACGAGTTTTGTCGACGGAAGAGTAGACAAAATGACAGATTGTAGAAAGATTTTTAGCGTCTTAAGCATGGCGATGAAGAGAAGAAATGCTCACCGAGAGGCCTGTGTCCCAGCAGTGGGAACGTTATAGGCAGATTATGTATGTTATTGTATGTATGTGTGTTTTGAACTTGTCTTAGCTGTTGTTTGCTTTGGGATTACCCCAATACGATGGATATAACGTCTATCGATAAGTCAGCGAAACTTTGTTAGCGAAAGTGGAAGAAAGAAAACTTTGTTTGTGAAAAGTGGAAATGGAAGTAAAAACATGCACAAATAAACAAAAAATATAAGGATGAAAGGTAAGCGCTAGTCGACAATAACATCACAATCAGAGAGAAAAAAAACTTCACGGAATCCGTAAAGTTTTTTCTTTTTCTAAACAAAAGACTAAACAAAAAAAAACAAGAAGCATGTTATGAATACCTTATCCTGTTCAGCAAGTGACAATCCACTGTGAAGCGGCAAAACAATCCAGTGCTTAGTCTTTTCTGCGTACTGCTGAGCTGCATCACATATAGCAGTAATTTCTTGGACGCCTGACATAAATATTAGCAAATCGCCTCTCTCGTCACCTGCAAGTAATAGTCTATTTTATTAGTCTAATTAATTAAAGCTGCTTTGACCACTTACCCGAATGCCATGAAACGAACACCAATTGGGATTTTGCACTTCAAAAGTCAGTGTCGAGCAGCAAAAAACAAAATCAACTTTAATTACACTACGGTAAAGTTGCTATTGGTTTAAGTTGGAATAACCATTTTTGACGCGAGTAACGAAAAAACGCCTTTTTTAGGGTTCCGTACCCAAAGGGTAAAAATGGAACCCTATTACTAAGACTTCGCTGTCCGTCCGTCCGTCCGTCCGTCACCAGGCTGTATCTCAAGAACCGCGGTAGCTAGACAGTTGAAATTTTCACAGACTGATGATGTATTTCTGTTGCCGCTATAACACAAATACTAAAAACAAAATAAAATAAATATTTAAGGGGGGCTCCCATACAACAAACGTGTTTTTTTCGGCGTTTTTGCCGTCTGTCTGTCACCAGGCTGTATCTCAAGAACCGCGGTAGCTAGACAGTTGAAATTTTCACAGATGATGTATTTCTGTTGCCGCTATAACAACAAATACTAAAAACAAAATAAAATAAATATTTAAGGGGGGCTCCCATACAACAAACGTGTTTTTTTTGGCGTATTTGCCTTGTGGTACGGAACCCTTCGTGTGCGAGTCCAACTCGCACTTGGCCAGTTTTTTTATTTGAAATGGATTTGCTCTTAACTCTAGTCTAGGTCTGCTTGTAGAATAATCTGACAAAAAATCAGAATGATTGTATGTATATTATGATGGTTTTTATTGTAAAAAGAAAGTTTTTAGAGGTCTTCATGATTTTTTTCTATTGTATCAAATTAGTTGTATTATGTTTTCAACACACTATCTACCTAGAATATATCCTGAAGAATATCATATATTTTTCTGATTTTGTTTACTGTAGTCAATAATATACTTTTATTGTTTCTAAAGTTGCGTTTTTTATGTTTAGTTCCTTTAAGCCCCTTAAAAAACCTATATAGGGAAAAAAAACCTAAGTTCGTTTAATTTCAATAGCAAAACAAAAAATTGTATGAATGGCTTTATGAGTAGAAGGCCAAAGAAACGATAAGTGGACTGTGTGAATGATGATCATGATACTTATGGCTAGAAAGGAGGTGACTACCGAAATGACGACTAATAGAGAAGTATGGAAGAAAAAGACATGTTGCGCCGACCCCAAATAGATTGGGATAAGGTCAGGGGAATGATGAAGAACAAAAATGCTGTAATATTATTATATAATTATATAAAAGAAAGTCGTGTTAGTTACACTATTTATAACTCAAGAACGGCTGAACCGATTTGGCTGAAAATTGGTGGGGAGGTAAGTAGCTTAATTATTATCTTTTTCTTTTTTTAATACTTTTATTTACTTAAAGGAGTAGGGTAGGAGTAGTTTAGGGGTAGGTTAGGAGTAGGGTAGGAGTAGGGTAGGAGTCGGTTAGGAGTAGGATAGAAGTAGAGTAGGAGTAGTGTAGGAGTATGGTAGGAGTAGGGTAGGAGTAGTCTACACCCTACTCCTACGAGTAGGGTAGGAGTAGTGTAGGAGTAGTGTAGGAGTAGGGTAGGAGTAGGGTAGGGGTAGGGTAGGGTAAGGGGTAGGACACCACGCGAACGAAGTAGCGCCGGGCAGCTAGAAATAATTTATATGACAAAACGTTTGCGGGGCAGCTAGTTAATGATAAAAGAAAGGTACTTACGCGGATATTTATTGTCAATGAGCTGCATGACCTGAACATAAGGTTGTGCATCAAGCCGGTCATCTCTTGTTGGCTTGTCTTCCAATAATATTGGCTTGTAATTTAATTGTATAGGAAACAGACGACCTGGCACCTGAAAAAATATGGAATATGTTGCTAATGTTTTATTCATATCTTGTCTTAGCAAAGATAAAAGTAAGTAGGTACCCCCACGTCATCGATAAACATGAGATCACGATTTCGTTGTATCTCACCTGAATAACAACAGCAGATTCGGCAGAAAAATAATCTTCAAATAACTTAATATTAATAGTTGCAGACATGAGCACCAATTTGATATCGTTACGAGTATGTATAAGGCACTTCAATATACCCAGTAAGAAATCTCCCATCAAATGTCTTTCGTGGACCTCATCTAGAATGATGACGTCATAGTTTGGTAGGTTTTCTGAAGACATCTGAAAATTTTAATACATAAGAAGATTAAATGATGTCGTTTATTTTCGTTTGCTGTTGTATTTTGAGCCTTAGTAAAGTATCACAATAGGTGTGTGAGTTAGGGTCAAAATGAACAATGATTTGAATAAATAAATAAGTAAATGTTAGGTGTTAGATTTCAGAGTTTGTAAAGCTTCATCATGCAATTTTGTACTTAGTGACACTAATGATAAAGTACATTTTGCATGCCATCTGACTTTTTTGTTAGTTAACTAAAATGCACTGTACCTGACCTGTCTAAGCAGTAAACCTTCAGTAATGAAACATATCTTAGTATCAGCAGTCTTGCTTTTCTCAAATCTGATCTGATAACCAACTTTACTTTCAAACTGTGTTAGCATTTCATACGCCACTCGCTTTGATAGCGACACACAAGCTATCCTCCTTGGCTGGGTACATGCTGTCAAAAAAAATTATAATATACAGGATGTTTGGTAGAAGGACCAACACAATTATAATATACAGGATGTTTGGTAGAAGGACCGACACAATTTTCGTAGGGATAGAAACTAATAGTAATAATAATGTCATATTATCTTAATTTTCACCCATAACACCTTTCTTAAGTGTCACGTTAGGTAATTGAGATAATAATAATTATGTTCCTTTTTAAGTACCTGAAATATCGTCACAACTTTTTTGTTTCTGGTTGTAATAGAGCGTCATAATTTTTGGTATAATCTTCAATGTATTTTTGTACATACAATCGGTTCTAGAAAATTATGTGGGTTCTTGCAAAGTCCTAAAATTGTGTTATGGAACGAAAAATTTCAATTAAAAAATTCATAATAAAAATGAAAATTAAAACTATTTTGTGCTAGCAAATGACATACCTACCCAATCCCTCAAATAATTCTGTCTGTCCTTCTACCAAACATCCTGTATATAATCAGCCGTTAATGTTCCCACTGCTGGGACACAGGCGTCCTCTCGATGAGTAGGAGTGGGCCATAATCCACCACCCAGTGCGGGTTGTTAGATCTCACATGTCTTCTAATTTTTGGTTCTACAACATGCCGATTTCCTCACGGTGTTATACTTCACCATTGTGAGACCAGTGATGAAATAATTTACACAAAGTAAACCCCCTGTCTGGGTTTGAACCTCCGATCTACAACTCGTAAGTCAAGGCTGTTACTACTGGGCCACCACTGCTCTTCCCTCTCTTGCAAAAATTATAAATTCTCCATGAAATTAATAAAATATTATTTGTAGTGTGTTGCATCTCATCCCTATTATTGTCTTTTGCGGCTGATCCAACTCGACATGTAAGTCATGGAATTACACAGTAGCTTTCAAGCAATACATTTATTCATTTGGGCTATCGAATTCCTACCAGTAATAATTAATTAATTAGTAATAAATCCCATTTGATAAAATCAAGGTGGGCACTGCGATTTTATGCGGTCAACATGACACAGAGAAGGAACATAAACACAAAAAAGAACAAGTAGGAGGAAAATATGTGTCCCATCCACACAATATTCATCATCGCTCAGCATAATGCAACAACTTACCAATACTTTGAAACCCAGCTTCATGTAAGTACTGTGGCACTTGTGTGGACTTGCCACATCCCGTGTCACCTGCAACAATCACTACCCTTTCATTTTGAACAGCTGACACAATCTCATTCCTGAAACAAGTAAGGTTATTCTTTCCAGTCATGTTCTATTATTATTATTGATGGGAATAAAAGTACGTAACCATGGCTGTTTTTCTATTGTAATTAAAAGATACAACCAAGTCGAGATCAGAAAGCAAACTGTTTTATTTCCTCTTTACCCTCATTACAAAAATGTTACACTTGACAACTAATCAAAACAATCTGAAAGGTTCAAACATAACATACCTTTCTCTCATAATGATTGGTAAATACAATAATTAATTCAACAGTAGATAACAAAATCAATTTAACAAAAATGTCTACTTCTAACCAAGCAATCACTTAAGTCATTCATTAGGAATTCCTATAATATCTGGCCATAATTCAGGGGGCGGAATCACAATTGGCGGATCCTGTGATAATTCAGAATCCGTATCATTGGCTGGCTGACTGTCAATGACAGGTGACCCATTAGCAGATGTGTCTAGCGGTCTGGCCAGTATTTGGTCTGCGTGTCGCCGATGCAGCTCTCCATCTTCCGTCTTCACCACATAAGTAGCCGGCCCCTCCACAGTCTCCACGGTGGCCCGACGCCACCTGTTCCCGGGCCCGTACATGCGTATGAGCACTGGCTGCAGGAGCGTAAAAGTCCGCGCGGGCGTTCGCTGCGCCGCCGTCTCCAGTTGCTGCTCAGCGCGGCTCGGCGCCGAGTCGGGGTGTAAGCTCGACACTGCAGTCCTGTATCTTCGCCCATTCAGTAACTCAGCAGGTGTCTTGTTAGTAGAGCTATTAGGCACAGTCCGTAAATAGTAAAGAACTTTGCAAAGTTTCTCCTGCCATTGCATGTCCAGGTTCTCTAATTTCTTTATTTTATTCTTAAATGTTTGAATCGTGCGTTCAATCTGCCCGTTAGTCTCTGGGTGGTAGGGCGGTGAATACAAATGTTTAATTCCATTCTTTTTGAGAAAATTATTAAATTCATCCGAGGTGAACGCACGTCCATTATCCGACACTAATACGTCGGGCAGCCCTTGTGAAGTGAAAATTTTTCTCATAACAGCTATCACCGTACCACTGTTCATCGCTGGTATGATTTCAGCCTCAAACCATTTGCTGTAGCTGTCAACTAGGACTAAAAACGTTTTTCCCTGAAAGGGCCCAGCAAAATCCACATGCACACGGCTCCACGGCTTCTCTGGAACAATCCAAGCCTGCGGGTCCTTTGGTGGGTTATTTCTCACTAGCTGACATTGCTGACACGCGGCCACCACACTCTCAATCTGTCGATCCATGTCGACCCACCACACGTAACCTCTTGCATACGCTTTTGTCTGGACAATGCCCGCATGAGGGGCATGTAACAACTTTAACACTTTGTCCTGTAAGGACGAAGGTATTATGACTCTGTTGCTCCACAATAAACAACCTTTATTATGTG
Source organism: Oligia fasciuncula (assembly GCA_963082905.1). Taxonomy (NCBI): domain Eukaryota; kingdom Metazoa; phylum Arthropoda; class Insecta; order Lepidoptera; family Noctuidae; genus Oligia; species Oligia fasciuncula. Next base: position 7,282,247 of record OY720401.1, read on the forward strand.
AAAGAGCCTCTCTCCGTGTCCAATAAGCTTGTAGGTTCGGGTCTATGTTCCTTCGTGGCCATCCGTGCAAAACGTGAAACATTACTTTTTGCAATACCACATCTTTGTTGGTCTCCGCGGCTATCTTGGCTGCGTCCAGCTCCCAGCCGCTCGGCTGCTCCTCCAGCAGCAGCACGTCGCGCAGCACATCCTCCTGCACACTCGACGTGTCCGGAGCGGTCCACCTGCTCAACGCGTCCGCGTTGCCGATCAATTTACCAGGCCTGTACTGTATACTGTAATTATAACTGGAAAGTTTCAATGACCAGCGCAACATCCTCGGTGATATCTGGTCTGGAATTGGTTTTGCAGGATTAAATAAACCGACCAACGGCTTATGATCTGTCACAATACAAAATTTACGACCCGCCAAGAATTCGTGAAACTTTGTCAATCCAAATATAATAGCCAGGGCCTCCTTATCAATCTGCCCATATCGTCTCTCGTGCGCCTGTAGTGTCCGTGAGGCCATCATCACCGGCCGCTCTGACCTGTCCTCCATGACGTGTGCAATAATCGCTCCAAGACCGTATTCCGATGAATCACAAATGAGAAGTAGTTCTTTCTGCAAGTCATAGCCCACCAGCGTTCGATCTGATGACAGTAATCGCTTCGCCTCCACAAACGCTTCCTGTTCCTTCTCACCCCAGCTCCAAGGTCTTTTTGATTCTAAAAGTCGATACAGTGGTTCCAACACAGTGCTTTTGTCAGGCAAGAATTTTTCGTAAAAATTATATAAGCCCAGGAAGGCACGCAAGGTCTCTCTGTTGGTTGGGGCCGACTTTTCCTGAATCTCTTTGACTTTCGCAGGTGCTGGATGAAGTCCCTCTGCATTAATCATATGCCCTAGGAATGTGATGCTGTTTGCAGCGAACACGCATTTCTTTACGTTAAGGCGGAGTCCCATCTGTTGCAGTTTGCTCAATACTTCTCTAAGTCTCCGGTTGTGTTCTTCGTTCGTGGCTCCTGTGACCGCGATATCATCTAATAGACACGCCACTCCGTCCATACCCGCTAACGCCGTCGACATCAGACGCTGAAAAATCGCTGGCGCCGCGCTGACACCGAATGGCAGACGATTCACTTTCATTAGACCGATAGGAGTGTTCAGCGTGAGCAGCATAGCTGTCGCGTCGTCTACCTTCAGTTGTGTGTACGCGTTTTTCAAGTCCAGCTTACTAAATATTCTGCCGCCACTAAGTCTCACAAACGCTTCCACAGACGTCGGCAGCGGATAGATGTCTGTATCTATAGCGGTGTTCACAGTGACACGATAATCACCACACATTCGTACTGTTCCGTCTTCTTTCATCACCGGCGTCACCGGTGTCCCCCACTCAGAATAACGGACAGGTGTCAGTACACCCGCCTCCACCATCTCGTTCAACTGTCTAATGATTTTTTTCTTAAGAGGGTAGGGCACCGCGCGCGCCTTTAAGAAGCGGGGCGTAGCATCCGGCCGCACGTGAAGTGACACCGCAGGACCTTTGTACTCGCCGAGTCCTTCTTTAAATAGTTCTGGAAATTCTTTTTTATTTTGTTCTATCTCCTCTTCAGCCCAACACAATCCTGATACTTGAAGGCCTAGTGTATGGAACCAGTTCCTGCCCAGCAGATTTGGTCCGTTCCCCGACACCACGACCAGCTCACATTGCGCTTCCTTATTACCTAGCACAACACGTACATCTGCTATTCCTAATACTTTCAAAGGGTCTTGAGTCCATGTCACGAGCTTTAGATTGGTAGCTCGTAGGGGTGGGGGCGTCAACCACAGCATCTTGTATGTCTCTTCAGACATAATGGTACGCGATGCACCCGAGTCCACTTCCATAGATAAATGAACACCGTCTATCATAACGTCTGTGGTAATAGGTGGTGAGTAATTATCCACGCAGACGTATACGCCCATCATCTTCTCAGCTGAAGTGTCCATACTCGTGTTGGCTTCCCTCGCGTCGTCGGCCTGGTGTACACGACCTAGCTTCTTGGCGCAGGCCGCCGCAATGTGCCCTAACTTTTTGCAGTAGAAGCACTTCGCCTTAACAAACGGGCAGCGCTCGCCCGGCCTGTGTGCGCGTGCACACCGTCGACACTCGTTCGAGTTAACATTACCAATGTCCATAGGTTCAGTCTCCGTGACACTGGACGGAGTTTGCTTAGACTCACTAGCCACACACGCAGGGTACAAATCAGGGAACGTCACTTGATAGTCTAGACACATCTGTAACGCGACCTCGTATGTCAAGTCTTTCTTTTTCAATAAGTCGCGTCGCAAGCGATCGTCCCGTACCCCCAGCACTAGTCGGTCTCTCAACTGGCGTTTCAAGTCCATGAAATTGCATTTTGCACCAAGTAGACTTATAGCCGCCACAAATTCTTGCACGCTTTCACCTTGCACTTGTTGACGTTTGTAAAATTTTCCCGCTTGCAAAATTTCGTTAACCTCAGGTTCATAAAACTTATCCAAAACACTAAAAATGTCCACTAAAGGTACTTCTGTAGGACGTTTTGGAACTAAAAGTGATGCAATTAACGCGAAAGTGTCTTTGCCGCACTGAGAAAGAAACAGCGATCGTCCCTTGTCGAGGTTAAGTTTGTCATAACCCGCCGCATCAAGCGCGCACATTAATTGTTCTTTATAATCACACCACTTATCAGTCTTTGGGTTAAATTGTCCGGGAAACACTATGTTCGTTACATTTGCCGTCATTTTCACCGAAATCCAGCTTATTTTCCGCAGTCGCCAATAAAAGATACAACCAAGTCGAGATCAGAAAGCAAACTGTTTTATTTCCTCTTTACCCTCATTACAAAAATGTTACACTTGACAACTAATCAAAACAATCTGAAAGGTTCAAACATAACAGTAATAAAAATTATGTTGACTCTTGACCCTTTCTTCTTAGTGTGTCGATGACAAAAAATAAAATATATATATCATCAGTGGAAAGGAGAAAATGCTAAAGCGCCATTTGGGCCAAAATGAGTTTTATATATAATATATCATTGGATTCGAATTTTTTTTATGCGTCAATCTGTTTAGGTGTCAAGACAATCTGAGCCAATTTTAATTGGCTCAGATTGTTTGTTGTTGCTTTTGTGTGTGTTGTTGTTGTGAATCCAACGATATATTATGTATCTCATTTTGGCCCAAATGGTGCTTTCCAGTGACAATATAGTTTTTAGAATTTGTTTGGCCCAAAATTCAGCAGCACAAATATCAGCTATTGGGTCCTCACGTGTGCCGGTGACAGGGCCTAAGATGCATGATGGGAGCCATTGTCTGTGTCTGTGAAGACACTCCGCATACACACTGTAGATTCAAGCCATCTAAGATGAGCCCCCACATGTGGAGGATGTCCTTGCTGTGGCCTACTTGGGTTCGAAGACTATTTAAGGTTTTCCAAGTAGGCCGCGGAAATTTTTGTCCAGATGGGAGGCTGTCTGATGGTTCAATAAAGAAAACAGGTAGAAGCATTTCTTGCCAAAGATCACATCTTTCTGTGGAGGGGTTGCCTGGACTGGTGGCTGGACTCAGGCACCCAAGAAAATTATATTACATACAATTGTCCCTTTGAAACAAATGAACTATTCATTGATAAAAAAATATAATAGTTTTTATTGTGAGAACAGAACACCATGAAGACAGTGATGGCCCATGTCTAGAGCAGCAGTGGCCCAGTACAACCCAACTATAACGTAAGGCATCTCCAGCTTACGAGTTGGTTTGGGCTAGAACCCAAGCAGGCGCTCTACTTTTGAAAAGTGAAACAGTAAAGGAAAACATTGTGAGGAAACCGGTATGTCCCACCGGACATACCGGTTTCCTCACAATGTTTTCCTTTACTGTTTCACTTTTAGCTAGCTAGAACCGAAAATTCAGACATGGGCAATCCACCAACCCTTACTGGCCCGCTTGGTGGATTACAGCCCACTCCTTCTCATAGAGAGGAGGCCTGTGTCCCAGCAATTGGAACATAATAGGCTGATTATACTATACATGTTTTTAAACTTAGTTTGTTTTGTGGGACATGAGATAATTCTAGTCATTAGATGAAAAAAAAACATAACAGCTACCTATACTTTGCTACAGGCAAATCCTTCTGAGCTTGTCTCAATTTTTTAAGCTTATCAAACTTCTCCTTATTCTTAAAATCAATGTAAATAGATACAATATTCATGAATGCTTGAAACAATTTTTTATCCAATTTCTTTCTGTCGCTGTCATAACATACAGTGTCCCTATATTTTATGGAACTTGTAAAGTTAATGCAGTGAAATTTGGAGAAGATCTGAGAAGATTCTTCACTGTTTTCTTCGGGTCCATATTCAATAATAGGTTTGCCGGCTTTTTTTAGAGTCGCTTCGTATTTCTTTAGAAATACCCAAAAGTCGTCAAGATTATTCACAACAGTGTTACTTTCACTACTAGACAGTATTATTTTATTTAAATCTCGCTTGTAGTACGTAAAACTAAAGTCTTCTTCGATATTGTTAGACGTTGAAGGAACAGGGCTTGTTTTTCGAACTTTGTGTCTATCTCTATCATGGGAACGTGAACGCCTTCGTTTGTAATAATTACTTCTGCAAGGAGAAGGGCTTCGACCCATTTTTTATTTAGATTTATTTAATTTCACAATCACAAACAGCTCAAGATAATAAGGACAAATTGACAGTGTCAACACTGTAGGGATGTGAAAAAAAAATCGATTATAGAAAAAATCGATTAATAATCGTTTTTTTTTTCAAAAAAAATCGATTTTTATAATTGATTTTAATATTACAAAAAATCGATTAATAAAAAATCGATTTCTTATTCACTGCCGATTTTTTTCACCTAGAAGTTAGAACGGCCGCAACACAGCTTTTTAGTCAGGAGCGTGAAGCCGCAAAGTACCGCGAAGTGTACCACTAACTAATAAATGAATAAAGGGCGCTACACACGGCTAAGATACTTTAATATTTTATCTTTGTAATCCTTTTGTAATTCCCTTAAATATTACACACGACGAAGATAATATTTATTAATATTGGTCCATTGAATTGTATGGCGAGCGATATTTTATCTTAAGGCGAAAGCGCCAGATTAGCCCGCGAAATTCATGTTTTTGTTCAGCAAATTGCAAAAAACGTAAGAAAATTTGAATTTCGCGGGCCACCTTAGCGCTTCCCCCTTAAGGTGAATGGGTAGATGAGACCACGAAATTCAAATTTTCTTAGGGTTTTTGCAATTTGCAGGTCAGTGTCAGGATGTATCTTGATTAAAATATGATTCACGACAATAACAGGTACATATTTAGATAATTATAATCATTAGAATCATTAATACCTCTTTCTAAGTTAGATTTCTACCATTAACACTTTTTCATATGAGATTGGTGGTAGAAATCTAACGTAAACGTAATGTCTAATCTAATGTAATTTGAATTTCGCGCGAAAGGAGAAATTTAAAAAAATCCTTTTTGACGTGACAACGTCTTAAATTAGGTTGCGACTGGGAGTCACTTATGAAAAAGTGTAACGCTCGGTAACGTTACGATGAGTCACCGAACGAGAGAGAGGCCCGCACATGCCTTGCGTCTCTCTCCCACTCAACTATGATCGGATGATCGGTCGTTGTCACGTAAAATCTTCGCCCGTAAAACCGACTTTACAGGCAACCATTTTTTTTGTGTGAAATTATTAACTTGTGTAATTAATGTTTATTATTATTATTAATAAAACTGAGTGCTGTGATAGATAGTTATTATAGATATTTCAGGCGTTTAATTTAAACTATCAAAAAAAAAAAAAGGAAAAAATCGATTATTTTAATAAAATCGATTATTTTTATTAAAAAAATCGATTATTTTATAATCGATTTTATTAATAGGCAAAATAATCGATTAATTAATAATCGATTTTTTATGTATACTGTCACATCCCTACAACACTGTCAACTCCAACGTCTCCAACAGCCAGTCAGCCAATGAGTGACAGTGTTTTTTTAATTGAAGTCCAAGGCCTTTGAACACAATTTTTTTTTGCTGTCCTATTGTTATGCCTCCACTTTTTTCTTCCAAACCTATCTTGCATGCATGCATCTTATAGTAGGTACTAATTCATTCCAAGGTATCATTATAACCGATAACCAATTTAAAACCAGTGAATTATTAGGACGCCGCGTGTGTCTTAGCCATATTACTTTACTCTATGGTCTTAGCACTTGTCACTGTTATCAACATAACTTTTCAGCGATAAAGGCTTCCGCGAAATTCAAATCCTAAGAGTTCTACGAATTACGATTCTGTTCAGACAATAGGTCGTATGAATGTGAAATGATTCTATATTTTACTGATTTTATTACTTAATTCATTAAATATATTTACTGGGTACTTAGCATCATGTTTTATGGCTTAAACCCGTTTTGTTTTTTATTTTAATTATGTATTATTTTTCTATCATGTCGCTGCCCACTAGCTTTTATTTAGCCTTTCAGTTTACTGCATAGCCTTTTAACTAAACGGCGCCTCTAACTAGCGGCCTGAATGATATTCAGCCATTAAATCAAACAGCTAGATAAGCGCTTAGCCGCTTAATACCGTGGTACATACATACATACCTGGTGTCAAAGTTCAAGTTCACGTACACTTACGAACACTAATAAATATGTAAACTTTCAATTTAGATTTTTTCGTGAAATAACGAACGCAACGTTGAAATACGACACTACACAAACCTATGACAATTCAAATTTTGAACGTCGTTGCAGTTCTTTTGTAAAACAACTAGCGGTTTTGTAAAACAGCGGATTCTACAATCCTTCTGCGACATATCTACGAGTACATAAGGTCAAAAATCAAATCAAATCAAAAATCGGCAACGTGATCCACGTGATGCCGATTTTTGATTTGATTTTTTCAAAGATAGTTAGGACAGTGCACTCGGCATTATCTCACCACTCGTGCACTCTCGTGAAAGTCATAAAATACAAGTCAAGTCGGTGAAGTCACTTTACCTAACTATGACATATTTTATGTAGGTCTAGGTACCTAATAGAACCGGCTTACCTAAAACAAAGAAACGGGTTATTGTGTTAGTTATAAGAGGTACAACTGGTCGGCAAAAAACAAAAAAAAAAGTCGGGAGCAAGAACCTTGCTATGAGATGTTATCAAGGTAGGTACTATCTTTTGATCGGAACAAATACTGATTGGGATTACTTAGTAAGTACCTAAGTTCATATAAAGGTCATAGGTAGCACACATTTGGCGCATCATGTGTCTAAACACTAAATGCAACTCTTGGTATATGTATTAGGGTAGTAAAGACCACAACTTGGGACTCAGGAAGCAGTTGGATTCACTCATTTTCATAGTAAAATTTCACATTTTCTTAATTAACTGCAAAACATGAGAGATAGAAAGAAATTTGTCAGTACAAGTTTTGAAGGCATTTGATAAATAAATACGATGGCATTATTTGTTTTTCAAAATTACTTTTTGTTTTCGGAAATGCCTATTTTCAACCTCCCCCTAACATCACCCTTGTCAGAAGGTGCACCTTTGGCGCACCATGTGTCTTAGCACTAAATGCAGCTCTTGATACCTATGTGCATTAAGCTAGAAAATACCACAACTTGAAATAGGATCTGACTCGAAGGCAGAGAGCTCGATTCAATAAAAAAAAACATCATTATTTAAGTCAGAAGGTGCATGTTTGGCGCACCATGTGTATTAGCAGTAAATGTACATACCATTTGCTATGCGTAATATACGATAGTAAAGCCCACAACTTGAAACGAGGCCGGAATCAGGCGGCGGATACAGTCAGTTTCATAGTGAAATTTCTCATTTTTTCAATTAACTCCTGAAATACGAGAGATAGAAAGAAATTTATCAGCACAAGATTTAAAGGCATTTGATCACTCAATACTATGGCAATATTAATCGTTTTTCAAAATTAGATTTTTTTTTTCTCGGAAATGCCTAAGTCCAACCTCTCCCATACATACACTCGTTCCACTGTGCGGCGTTAGCTGAAGGCGCGTCCCAGGCGCTACGCACGCAGGCATAAGGCCGCTTCAAAACGTTTTCATACAAAAAAAACACTACAAACTGAAAAATAACTTTAATTTCAGAAGTCGGTGTCTTAGGGATCAGTATTTTAGTTTTTGCCACCGACTTCCGAAATTAAAGTTATTTTTCAGTTTGTAGTGTTTTTTTTGGAAGTCGGTTTTTTTTTTGTTAAAAAGTTTTTATTTCTTGCTTTTTAGTGGGTCTATTTATAATTTATCTAAGTTACAATAGCCTAATGTCAACTTGCCTTTTTATAAAATATTCCTTTTCTCGATGCAGGGACGTTAATTGTTGAGGAGTTCTCCTTTTATTAGTTTTTAGATTAGATGCTGATAATCCTGGCTGCAGCATCAGGCCAGACTTATGTCAACATTGCATTGAACTTAAAATTAGTCCTGTTTAAAATGAGCCCAAACACGATTACGGTGCTGTAATTTCAAGGTTTGTACTTTTTCTGATGCTCCTGGCTTCAGCATCAGGTCTTCGGTGTTCCTCAGTAACAGTACGTTTATCCACACATCGAGCCCTTTTCAATAAGCCTAAACACGATATATCTGCTGTTAGTTGTCGAGGAGTTAGGTAGCATCAGGTCATGACTTGATGATCATGAGACCAAATGTGGCAAATGCCCTATCAAACATCAAAACAATTTACTAAAACAGTCCTTGCCTGTTCGAGTAACTTCTTACTGTTAAGGAGTTGTACCTTCCATCATCAGCCCAGCTACCTGAAAAAAAAAAAAAAAAAAAAAAAAAAAAAAAAAAAAAAAACAATAAGTGAGCCTATAAAATTTGAGGGTTGCCCTCGATTTCTCTAAGATCCCATCATCAGATCCTAACTTGGTGACAATGGGACCACCTCAGAACTATCTACTTTCGAACAAAAAAAGAATTTTGAAAATCCGTCGACAATTGGCGGAGTATTCGATGAACAAACATACAAAAAAGAAAACATACAAACACCCGAACATAGTACCTCCTCCTTTTTGTGAAGTCGGTAAAAAGACATAGGTACCTTATATACCTACACTGACACACTCTTTACATACACCAACACAACACACACCCATCCACACCCACTCACTCATGCACTCATACACGCACATGTTTTAAGTTAATTGTGTTTTGTTTGTTTTTACCTTTTTTTCTTATATTAGTAAGTTAATAATAATAAGTTACCAAATTGTAAAATTCCATGTAAGCACACTCCTACATGATATTGTACTAGTTTTAGAAGAGCGCCTCCTAGCACAGGTATTTCTCATACTTAAAAGGAGACCCCTAAAGGTGCGCTTACACGAGGGCAATAATTGCTCGGCGACACGAATGGACCGATAGGAGCAATTAGTGGAGCAATATGGAGCAATTTCAATAAATTGCGGCTATTATTTCGGCGATATTGCTTCTAATTGCTCCAGATACTTATTTCATATCGCTCAATGTCGCAGATACGAATTGACGAATATCCAATGGGCTTGGAAATTCCAGGCAATTTTTGTATGTTGTTCGCACTTGTTTGTTTTGCGGCTTGCCGTCTTGCTTCCGCGGGGAAGTCTGTTTCGTAATTAATGGGCTAACTTTATTCAAAAGTAATTCAAAGTCTGTTCGTGACATTCTAGTAAAGTTTTTGAATAATATATCATCTAATTCTTTACACAATGAAAATTTCGGCCTCTTTGCTAAAAACGATCGCACCCAGATACGCCTATTCGTTTTCTTTCTTTTTTGTTTTTGATTAATAATAAAAAAAAGCGCTACAAGCCGCCGCAGCAAGAACAATGTCGTCCATAGCGAGCGAATACTGAAATGCTCGTGTAGGGACAGTATTGCCTAGTTGTTGAAGTTGCGCCATATCGCTCAATATTGTATTGCGCAATATTGATGCTTGTTGCCGTTGCCGTAAATTATTTGATGTAGACGGGACGTCATAGTTGACGAGTATTGACTGGAATTGAGCAATTTTAGTTGCCCGTGTAAGCGCACCCTAAGATTAATTGTAGAAGCTATAAATTTTACTGAAATAAATTTAGTATTATTATTAAAAGAGCAATTAAAAAAAAATAAACCGACTTCAAAAAGAAATCAACTCAAAACTAAGAAATAACTTTAATTTCGGAAGTCGGTGTCTTTGGACCTGTATTTTAGTTTTTTGCCACCGACTTCCGAAATTAAAGTTATTTCATAATTTTGAGTTGATTTCTTTTTGAAGTCGGTTTAATTTTTTTAAATTACTTTTTATTTCGTAATTTTTAGTTTTTGCACTAGAATTTGAGATGTTTTCCCTTTGACACTATACCCGTAGCTCGTATCAATACGCCAGGCCGTCACACTTACACGTATTAGTCCATATCTTGAAAATTACTGAACCGATTTTGATGAAACTTGCACTGTTCCCTAAGTTGAAGTAAATGTAAGCTAAGACAAAAAAAATGGTCACGATCCGATTAATAGTTGCTGAGAAATGCGTGGACAAACATACATACATACATACGTCTATGAAATTTTGTATATTTGTTTGGAAACCTTAGTAGATTGTCATATGTGAATATAATGCAATTCCAATAATATTACATACATACGTATCGAATTGATAACCTCCTTTTTTTGAAGTCGGTAAAAAATGGTCACGATCCGATTAATAGTTAAGTACGGAGAAATGCGTGGACAAACATACATACATACATACCTACGTCTATAAAATTTTGTATATTTGTTTGGAAGCCCTAGTAATAGATATATGTTTATCGACTTCAAAAAAAAGGAGGTTCGATCACAATCATGCCATTTCACCACTAAATCGATTGGGCATTCAATCAATTATCCTACGAACTATGCTGATATTACTGCACTTCTAAAGCTGAAGTAAGAACTCTTGACATGACCATGTGCGCTCATGTAAGAACTCACGCAACGGTAGCTTGACACCTCCCGTGACCCAAGGGCTGATTTTTACTTTGGTCAGAGGCTAAGCATTGCCATTCAGTGTGACAAGTTAGTTGGATGCGCTTCCACTCGCCAGGGATTCGGAAGATATTTTAGTTGCCTTATTTAATTTTGTATTAGACTAGCGACACACGGGTGCTGCTAAATTCATAATGGTCGATCATTGGTCGGTCAATGGCACAGGGCCTCATGCAAGTCTGCTATTAGAATAGTGTCAGAATGGTCTATAATTGATTTCATAATTGTCGATGGCGTCATTATGACTTTCCAATGGTCAACCACTCACACTCCATTGAAAGAAATTTAAGAAGAAATTCGTTACGAGTATCGTATATTTCTGTGCCATTGACCGACCAATAATCGACCATAATGAATTTAGCAGAAGAACTTTTAGTAAAATGACAATGGGGTCGTGTTGGAATGACGAATTTATAAAAATAGCATACCGTCAAATGGGGTGAATAGGGATGCAGGGGTGAATCGGGACGAAACTTTAAAAGCGATTTTAACATTGAAATAATATAGTTTGTTGCCAAAAAAGAGTCTAATGTGTTTATTGAATTATAATTAATGATTAAATGTCCTTTTCGGGAACAAACTGTATTATTTCAACGCTAAAATCCATTTTAAAGTTTTGTCCCAATTCACCCCTGCATTCCTATTCACCCCGTTTGGTGGTACTTGGGCCCCAGAACATGCAATGACTGCACAATGACGTTCTAATGATAGGTCACTGATCAAAGGAACTGTCAAAATTTCAGCAGATTAACGCCTAAGTCAGTCATTCATTTGTCATTATTTATGTACGAGATTACCATTCTATCCCATTTCTTTCAATGGAGTGTCAGTGGTTGACCATTGGAAAGTCATAATGACGCCATTATTTTAGTAGATTACCAAACTTGTCAAAATCAACAATTATAAAATCAGAGATAGACCATTCTGACACTATTGTAATAGCAGAGTTGAGGCCCTAATGTGGTGATATGTCAAAACATCGTCGAGACATCTGCAGAACAGAACTATACCTAACGATTGTAAATGACGCTCGGAGCGTATCTAAGACTTGTACTCCCCGCCATTGTGATCATTGTTTTGTTCTATCCTGGGAACCTGGGTTACGTAGATATTGAAGGTCGAACTTTTTTTCGAAACGAAAACAAGTTTTAATTATTATAAACAGCGATGTTTCAAACCAAAAGTTGTTTCCCAGCAATAATTTTTGCTTTATTGTTGTTATTGTTTTCGTGCGTCTATCGGCTACTTTGCTTTCAATCTACGTTGCGATAAAATGCTAAGTATTATCGTAGATCCTTCATTCGTATCAAGTCATATGGTAGTGTGTCAAGCCAAGTTCTGTGAAAACGCCAGTGTGATATCATTAAACTCTATTAGACCTGCCAATCTACTCGTATTCTGTAAAATATTTCACCGTGAATACATTTTTACAGAATCGGTAGGCAGATCTATTTCGCGTGTCTGTTGAAGTACAAAATTTCATAAATAGGTAAGTACCTATAGCTTTCAAAGTGCTTTATAGATTAACGTACAAAAATCAGATTTTTTTTTATCACTGTTTCACTGACTCACACATCAAAAACCACATCTATAGAGGTTTGATTAAAGTTTTAGGCGTTTCAATCAATCAATCAACTCAGCCTATCGCAGTCCACTGCTGGACATAGGCCTCTCCCAGACTGCGCCACAGCACCCTGTCCTCCGCCTTCCGCATCCAGTCTACCCCAGCCACCTTCTTTAGGCGTTTACGAAGGAAAAATCTGATAACTGAAAATCATGTGTTTATTAATCGACTTACAAAAAGCAGGAGGTTATCAATTCATCTGCACCTATAATATAGGTGCAGATAAATTGATAACGGCATATTTGTCTGAGTTATACGGGAACATATTATGTTCCCGTTTAACTCCGACAAATAGGTATGCACCGCTTTTTTTCTATTGAACCCGTATTCCCAAAAAAGTTCTCTAAAACAATACTAACTGTTGAGAATTTGACAACTTTCTAAGCTGCATTCAGTAGTAAGGAACCTAGTTAACTGTCTTTCACCTCCATAGTACATCGACGAACTTGGCCATTTCTTTACAATTATGATTCAGTCTTTTCCGGGAGTATATAACATTTTGGCCGGCCCGTTTCTCATTGATTCAAAATCAGCCGCAGCGGTTGTATCGTAATAACTAGCACCATGTCCTCATATTTTGTAATATCCATAACGGTTGTGTGCTTTCTTTACTACTACTTCACAAGAAAATTTAATTATTGGAAAGTTAGAAATGTCAAAGGACCGACGCCTGTCCCATTCTTCGGAAACTTCATCGAAGTATTTTTCAGAAGAAAGCACATTGGAGTGCTGTACAGTGAACTCTACAAGCAATATCCGAACGAGAAAGTTGTTGGCCTGTACAGAATGTTGTCTCCCACCTTGCTGATTCGTGATCTTGATATGGTGAAACAAATTCTCATTAAGGACTCTGATTATTTTCCTGATCGAGGATTAAATTTCAGCAAGAAACGATTGGGAGATAATCTCTTTCATGCCAGCGGTAATGTGGCGAAAGTTTTAAGAAAACCTTTAAGCTCAGTGTTTACATCTAGCAAGTTCAAGGCCAATTTTCCTGTTCTTGCCGACCGAGCAGACAAGTTCATTGAATTTATTGAACGAGCCACTATGAAAGAATCAGAACTTGATATGTTACCAGTATTAAGAAGATATGGTGTTGACTCAATCATGATGAACGCATTTGGTATTGATCTGGACCCATACAATGAAGACAATCATCTTTGTGATGTAATGGATGCAAGAATCCAAAAAACAAGCTTCTTTCTTGAATTGGAATTATTATTCTCTGGTACTCTGTCGAAGTTTAATTTATCCATTTTTCCTGACAAAGTAGATAAATTTTGCAAAAAAATTCTACAAGCTGGCATCGATCGTGAAGCTGCTCCAAAGACTGGGGGAATTACAACAATGGATATCTTGATGGGTTTGAGACGGGAAGGCATGGTCAGCTCGAGGAAGAAAAGTGAAGATGATAAAGAACTTTGGTTGAAAATCACGGATGATGTTTTATCTGGACAAGTGCTTATATTTTATGCCGCCGGATATGCAAACATTTCGTTATTGTTGAGTTTTGCAATGTTTCATCTAGCTACGAATCCTGATGCACAACAAAAAATGATTCAAGAAATTGACGAAGTCCTACAAAAGCATGATGGTAAATTTACTTACGACATACTTAAGGAAATGAAATACGTACAGATGGTTTTCGATGAGACGGTGCGAATGCATCCTTTAGCAAACTCGGTAGCCAGAAATGTTGCTCGGGACATTCAGTTGGACGGTACAAACTTCGTCATTCATAAAAATACCGTAGTTGTAATTTCTCCGCAGTCGATTCAAAATGACGAGAAGTATTATCCTGAACCTGAAAAGTTTATACCAGAAAGATTCTCGCCAGAAAATATAAGAGAGCGACATCCCTGCACTATGATATCTTTTGGACTTGGGCCTAGGAGTTGTCTTGGTAAGTTGATTATTAATATTGTATAAATGAGTTTAATAAAATTCATTTTAGACAGATAGACATGGATACGGGATATCTCAGTGTCATTTTAACTTTACAGGATTTTAAGATTTTATATCGCAGCAAGCAATTAAGTGCTTTTTCTCAGCAGTAGGATCTGAATACTGCTGAGGAAAAGCACCTCCTTTTCGCTCCTGCTGCAGTGTAGGATAATCACATCAAGCTATACATTTCCAGTTTTAGCTTACCTCGCATTGTATAGATTTTTCGGACAATCAGAAGTCAGCTATACTGGTTGTGTATAACTTGTCGTGTGGCTGTGTGTACCTTTTTTTTCTTTATCGTGGAGAAATGCTCATGCATCTGTACTACCACGGGGAGATGTGCAGTTATGTGGGACTCTAACCCACTAAAACTCCACGGTGTCCTCCTCTGCCGCTTACGGCGGGAACACGGGCACGCGTTAGCACTCATCCGTGAAACCGCCGCGGCTGTCCGTCACCGGACCCTCCTCTGGGGAGTGCTCCCCATCACCGGCGCACCAGAACACAGCACGCCGTGACCACCCCAGGGACCAAACCAGCACATGGGCGCCAGACGACCCCATGTCTAGGCACCCTTGGTTCTCCTGCGACGGATCAGGTCATTGGCCCCACCGCCTGCTAATTTTCGGCCGCGGAAGGTAGGGAGAGCGGCGCACCGCAATACCAGCACTCTTCTCCCGCCGCAGCCTCCAACCTTCAGCCGCGATACCTCCTATACGACATCGCGGCGCGCCTCAGTTGAGAACTTGTGATGTCGCCCAAGCGGCACCGCAACCTACTTGTTGGCCGCTACGTCATTGGCTTACCGGCAAAACCCCTGATGAGCGGCCCCTCCTCGGGTTCCTCTTCGCTTCACCGTGGGTGACCAAGCCTCGGCTACTGGGCCTTCCGCCTCGGGACAATGCGGAAACCCACCGGGTGGGAGCTGTGCGTACCTTTTTTTTTTTTACGTGGAGAAATGCTCATGCATTCTGCACTACCACGGGGAGATAGTGCAGTTATGTGGGACTCTAACCCACTAAAACTCCACGGTGTCCTCCTCTGCCGCTTATGGCGGGAACACGGGCACGCGTTAGCACTCATCCGTGAACCCGCCGCGGCTGTCCGTCACCGGACCCTCCTCCGGGGAGTACTCCCCATCACCGGCGCACCAGAACACATAGCACGCCGTGACCACCCCAGGGACCAAACCAGCACATGGGCGCCAGACGACCCCGTCTCTGCCACCCTTGGTCCCCCTGCGACAGGTCAGGTCATTGGCCCCGCCGCCTGCCAATTTTCGGCCGCAGAGGATAGGGAGAGTGGCCAACGTCATACCAACACTCCTCTTCCCCTGCGGCCTCACCGCGTCCGCCATCGAACGGTGGCGACCCCGTCAAGGCCGCGGAAGGTAGGGAGAGCGGCGCACCGTAATACCGGCACTCCTCTCCCGCCGCGGCCTCCAACCCTCAGCCGCGATGCCTCCGGTACGACATCGCGGCCCGCCTCAGTTGCGATGTCGCCCAAGCGGCACCGCAACCTACATGTTGGCCGCTACGTCGCGTCGTCGGCTTGTCGGCAAAAGCCCTGACGAGCGGCCCCTCCTCGGGTTCCTCTTCGCTTCACCGTGGGTGTCCCCCCCGCCTCGACAATGCGGGAACCCACCGGGGGGGAGCTGTGCATACCTAGCACAAGATTTTCAAGTTTTACCATATAGAGTCCCTTATATTAATGTAATTTTCATGAGTGATATTTTTTACAGGTTCCAGATTCGCAAAACTTCAGTTCGGGATCTGCATGGTGAAGGTGTTTTCCAAGTACCGTGTTGAGTGCACCAAGAACACGGTGGAAACCTTCACATACACGGCCTGGCGATTATTGATGACTCCTAACGAAAGGACATTTCTAAGATTAGTACGGAGAGATAAATGAATAGAACTAATGATACTGTTGTAACCACAGTGGCCTCGAAAAGTTAGTACCTAGACATTTTTTCTCTTCAGCTGTGAGTCTGTGACATACCACGCTAAGATTTACAATTATAGTTTTTCAAATGTTTGAACTGTCTATAACGTTTTTATTGACTTCAATCTTTAACTTATCATAAAAAATAATCAAGAAATCCCTCAGGATAACCTGATTATTTTTTTTATTTCTGGCATTACTTAGATACAGCTGAAGATGAAAAATGTCAACTCAATTTTGGCGGCCACTGTAAACAAAGATATAAATAATAACAATAATTCAATCTACGTAGTACGTAGTACGTTTGTACTGAAATTATGTCATATCCCTATGTATTTTACTGTGTGTAAATAGATTATAAAATAAATAAATAAAGTATTACTTATCATTTGATTACTGCTGTTTCCTTTATTTAAACTCATAGAACAGAATCCATAAATCTCAAGATTTAGAACAAAACCCTAGAGGCAGGGCTTGGAACCGGTACCAAAAGTATAGGTTATGTACCGGTACCCAGCGGTTCTTGACATTTCGGTACCTGGGTACCTGTTCCAGACGGGTACCAGTACTTTACCTAAGAATTATGCCTGTACTAAATGCAGGTACCCAGCGTGTACTACAAATCTCATATTTGTAGGAGGTACCTCGTACGGTGGGCAACCTTGTAAGTTATTTTTCTAATGCTATAACTAGTGTTTTAAGTTTTAACTTACTAATAATTGTTTTCTCATTCTAACTTACGGACATATTTCTTCCGGTTTTGATACCGATACTGCCTATTCTGTAAAAATCTCACCGTGAAAATTTAGGTGAAGTGAGCGTAAAGTGAGCTGTCAATCCACCCTCGGATATCTATGATCCACCCAGTAATTTTCAAGATATGGACTAATACGTGTGGCTTATTGATACGAGCTCGGGTGTAGTGTCAAAGGGAAAACATCTCAGAACCTTGGTCAAATTCTAGTGCAATATTTACAACAAAACTGTTAGATACCTAATGTAGGTATACTTATCTAAAACTGAAACCACAAAAAACTAAATCTTGAATATTTTTTTGTAATAATACCTACACACAAATATTCCAGTTTTTACAAAATAAAAGATACTGAATAAAAAAGTAATTTAAAAAAATTAAATCGACTTCAAAAAGAAATTAACTCAAAATTATGATACAAAGTTGAATAACAAATGTTTTGATTATAATTTGTCATAACCTAATTGTGACAACCCTACCAGAATAGGCAGAGGCGTCTCTAGCCCATGTAGCGCCCGTGTGCAAACATTACCCAAGCGCCCCCTAGTAAAAAAAAAGCGTCCCCTAGTAAGCGCGCGGTCAAAATGGAATGGGTACAAAGTTCAAGTAAACAGCACATCAAGTTACCATGTCCGTGACTACCGCCGGACCACCAACGCCAATCGCTTCCATATTTTGTAAATAATTAGTACTCAATTGGTACTAATTAGTACTCGAACCACAAAATTGGTACCTTAGTAGTTTTCGAGAAAATCGACTTTGAAGGTGGTCCGGCGGTAGTCACGCTCCCTTCAGCAGGACCACCATGAGCGCCGAAAAAGGGGGCACGCTACAGCTATTCTAAGAAGTATACAAATAATTAGTACCCATAAATATGATTTATTTCGTGAAAAAAACAGAACTCTAACATTTGTATTTACCGAGAAATCAACGATGATAACTTTCTCGCAATTGTTCAGCAGGACCACGATTTTGAATGTTGATTCCAAGTTAAAGAAGCTTGTCGCTTTCCTCAAACCTATATAAAAAATTAGTACCCTGCAAGATAAAATTAGTACCCAAAATTCAAAACTAGTACTCCAGTAGTTTACGAGATATACCATGCCATTGGTGGGGTGGCGGTAGTCAAATCTGAATTTTTGGTCGCTATAACTACTTTAGGAGTACTAATTTTTGTATACATTTGGGTAGAAATCACAGAGTTTTTAATAGAGAAATCTTGAAATGAAAATTTGGCACCGTGACTACCGCCACCCCACCAATGGCATGGTATATCTCGTAAACTACTGGAGTTTTGAATTTTGGGTACTAATTTTATCTTGCAGGGTACTAATTTTCTATGTAGGTTTGAGGAAAGCGACAAGCTTCTCTAACTTGGAATCAACATTCAAAATCGTGGTCCTGCTGAACAATTGCGAGAAAGTTATCATCGTTGATTTCTTGGTAAATACAAATGTTAGAGTTCTGTTTTTTTTACGAAATAAATCATATTTATGGGTACTAATTATTTGTATACTTAGAATAGCTGTAGCGTGCCCCCTTTTTCGGCGCTCATGGTGGTCCTGCTGAAGGGAGCGTGACTACCGCCGGACAACCTTCAATGTCGATTTTCTCGAAAACTACTAAGGTACCAATTTTGTGGTTCGAGTACTAATTAGTACCAATTGAGTACTAATTATTTACAAAATATGAATGCGATTGGCGTTGGTAATTGTAAAATTTCCCCAATGGATAATAAACTATTGTTTGGAGATGAAGAAGGAATTCGTCGGTTTTGGATACCATGGTGTGCTGTTGACTGTATATTTAGAATTATACAGGGTGTTCTGGTGTTTAACCTAACAAGCCAAAACGTACCCATGTTAACCTGTCTATATAGATGTTATTTTACATCATATCAATGTCCAAATTTTGAAATTTCTTCATTCTAATTACGACCAGAAACAAAGTTCAATATCAATTGGGAACATTTGACTTTGGCAAGCTCACTGCGAGCGAGGGCCACTGTACACACGGGTAAAAAGTATTTTTAGGAAGGAAAGAGTGACAAGAAAAAACAAAGCACAAGTTTATGTTTTTTTTTTTAAAATGATTTGTTTTTTCAGTTTTCAGACTGAAATTTGGTAGCGTAGGTAGCTAAATAATTTTTGACGAGTGCTTCGACACCGTCGAAATTCGCAACAGTTGTGCTTGTGGCAGACTAATTCAGCTAATATCAAAATAATTGGGAACATTTGACTTTGGGAAGCTCACTGCGTGCGAGGGCCACTGTACACACGGGTAAAAAGTATTTTTAGGAAGGAAAGAGTGATAAGAAAAAACAAAGCACAAGTTTATGTTTTTTTTTTTTTTAAATGATTTGTTTTTTCAATTTTCAGACTGAAATTTGGTAGCGTAGGTAGCTAAATAATTTTTGACGAGTGCTCCGACCCCGTCGAAATTCGCAACAGTTGTGCTTGTGGCAGACTAATTCAGCTAATATCAAAATTAAATCTTACTTATTAGGTAAATTTCAATCAAAAGAAAAGCCGCAAATATGAAGTAAATTTCATATTTACTCAAATATAAAACTTAATCCATGGCGCCAAGGCTTATTTCGCAAAATTACGTGTAGCGAGCGGTAGAACAGTGCGGCACGCGCCACGCGTACTCATGCTTTTCAGAAATGCCGCGCGCTTGACGTTCGTCCATGGCATGGCAATTTGAACTTTATTGTCTATCCCAACGAATCATTGAAACAGGTGCCGCCGAGCGATGCGACACTCTCTACTACACTCAAAATATAATCTTTAATAATGTGTAATAAGGTTTATTTCATGTTGAAAAAAAGTTAATATTGTAAAAGCCGCTCGCGCGCTCGTGGCGCGGCTTGTTTTGGTGTAATTCGACAAATTTTATATAAGAAGAGCTCCAGATGCTATACAAAATGTATGGAAAGCGGAGCTCTTTTTACGTTGGTCATTGAAAGTGCCGCGGCCGGTCATCGCGCGCGCCGAGTAGGGCTCCGAAGCGAGCGGCGCTCGGCGCCCCCTAGGACCGCTGCGCCCGTGTGCAACGCACACCCTGCACAATAGGTAAAGACGGCCCTGAGAATAGGTAACAATTTTGCACGTTCTTAAGAAGTTTTGCCTCTGTTCCGTTTGTCTACTCATGTGGTCGCAGCCCAAGATTTTGGGGAGGTACGTACATCTCCTCGTTGTTGTAGTGGTCTGGTCGCAAGCGTTACTGCTGAGCTTGACGTCCTAGGTTCAATTCCCAGGTCGAGCAGTGTTAAGTATTATTAGTTTGTTTCATTAGGAATTTCTCAGAAGCAGCCTGGAGTCTGGGTTTGTGCCCGGTTGGTGGCAGTAGGCTCGCCCCCTATGACATGGGACTTAACATAACTAGTGAAATGTGGGTGTAAATAGTATTTTATAAGTAAATCTTTGCACAAAGATTTTTGTCTTAAAGCTGTTGAAATGAATTCGACATCTCTAGTCCCACGTTTTTCTAGGTACTGAGGTCATAGTAGATACTGATTCTAATGATTATTATTCTGTAAATACTTATTTGTTACAATCGCCAATCATATATAAATCAAGATCAACGTACACCCAGACACTGAGCTGGAAATTGCAAAAAACGTAAAAAAAAATTGAATTTCGCGGTCTACCCTGGCGCTTTCGCCCACAGGATTTATACTGTTTATAAAAACATCAACATATAAGAGGAAGTGCTTGGGGGAGGCCTATGTCCAGCAGTGGACGTCTTTCGGCTGAAATTATGATGATGATGACGATAAAAACATCATCGGACCAATCAGAATTCTACTTAGGAATTCTAGAAAGACAACACTACTGACCACAGAGTATGTAACCTTTTACTACTGACCAGTGGCCGCCTTAGACAAAGAAAACTAGAGACGGCGGGAAGCGCCATTTCATTTCCACAAGAAAGGGATAAAGTATTGAGTTATTATAAGTAACAGAAAAAGATAAAGCTATACTATTTCCGTCTCTCAGTGCGTGCCATTTTTTTCAAGGCAGCTACATATGTAGCCAATGTTATATAAGTTAGTTTTTTGTCTCATGTGTGGCCACGCAGCCCGATGCTCTATAGCTTTCTTACTCTAAGAGGTTTCATTTTGACAGTTCAACAACATTAATTTGCGTTATTTACGTTGTTGGGTAGAAATATTATTCGAACATAATATTATGAAGAAATGGATTATCAATATCCTTCAAAATGATTCAGATTGATATTTGATAGTGTGTTACGCAATTAGGCTGGCCGTGGTCTAAGCGAAATCCGGGGCTGAATCGCAGAACCCGTGCCATTAAAAATTGTTCTGAAATATTGTGCGAGATAAAGGGCCGCATAAATGCTCCGCTGCTATTTTCAAATAATTTCTTGTATGCCTTGCATGAGTTCTCAGACGTGGAGCCGGTCCTAAAGAGCCAAGCAAAAAATATTGAACATAGTAACGAGCATAGTCTGCAATACAGTGTGAGTCTTCATAATGTGCACATATCGAAATGAGGGAAACTAAGCTTAATTTTATCGACGGAAAAATATTTTAAAAATCAAAAAAAAAAATGTTTTTTGTAGCATTTTTAAAATTCTTGTTCGCTGCTGTGACCCCTGTGTAAACAATCGCCCTCAATTAAGAAATATGGTTTTTTTTTAACAAAAATCTGATATATTTTCATCAATTTTTACAATAATTGTAAAATTACTCAATAGAAGCCCCGATTACCTACCCTTTTTTATTACTTTAAATTATTCTCCATCGTATCAAATTTCTAAACGTAAAAATACCATGTTTGTAACTCAATCACAACATTTCCTATCAACTGTTAAAGAAAGGCCTTGCAATCACCATACTTTAGCAGGTAAAGATCCTTTTAAATAGTTTTTTATTTTTTCAAATATTTTTTCCGTCGATAAAGTTAAGCTATGTTTCCCTCATTTCGTTATGTGCACATTATGAAGACACACACTGGGCGCTTTCCGAATTAGCTATAATCGCTCACAGCGCTCACATCATCTCACATGGCGTTCCGGTTTAGATATCACGATTATGACAGCTGTGAGCTGTCAACAATTCGGAACGCCCGTGAGCGCGCTCACAGTGCTTACTCAATGTAAAAACGATATTATTACAGTATTTCTTTGTTTAAACACCACATTTCTTCTTCTTTGGTTAGGTGGTGACTATCAGCCAGAAGCACAATTTCGAAAATGCCACGTTAGTTTAATTTTATGATAAGATGCAAATCAAAACAAAACACACACTGACACATCCTCACACACACACAGTCATTTTTGACAGCGCTCACGGTGATATTATTCTAGGGCATGGTCGGCGTTATCGCAAGATGGCGCATGTCATGACGTCATCTATGACGATTCACGGGACATCGTTATCGCGCTCACGCTAATTCGGTACGGGTTTAAGCACGCTCACATCGATTATTTCCCAACACGGAACGCAGGGACTGTATTATTAAACGCTCTGCGCATATATTAGTCTATGCGCTGCGCTGCATGTGTTGCGGAAATGAAATATGACTAAGGATACTCGATACTTATATTTTTGGTAATAAATAATTATTTTCAAAATAATTATGTAGTAATAATACAATATGGGTTTTTTAGTGTTGCAACAACAAAATATTATAGATAATAAATAGCAAAGTGCCAAAGTCTCTAGATCTGTCTCTGGCTAGTCGCCCTCTATCGTCAGCAAACAGTATTTTTTTATAATAATTTCCGCCATTACGTTCCGCCATTTTGCTTGGTCGCGGAGTGAACGTAAAATTTATTCTCATGTATTTTATCGTGGATAACTATTAGTTAGTTTAGAATTAGTGTCTCAATAAACACTAATGGCTTGCTTAAATACACTTAAGTTAGAAATCAAAACTTTAGAACAAGTGTTTCCAAAAAGCCATGAACGATTTCAGATAATGTCAGCCAGTGTCGACGAACTGACCTGCAGATTCGTTGGCAAAAACGGAAAGAAATATGAAATACATGCCAATATTACTGTAAGTACCATATTTACCTAATAAACGTATGTGACATAAAAATATTAAGTTGGCTGCGGGGTGCACTTATTGATTATCTTTAGCTGGGACAAAGGGTCGTTGTTTATGAGGGCAGGGCTGTCAACAAAAGGTTTACGGAAATGAATTTACATTTCCCTGTTGCAACTACACGTTTGTCAAGTTTCTGTGTAAATTATTTACAAAACATTGATGTTTTAAACTTAATTAATAGTCGCGCGTTAGCGAGTTTGCGAATCATATGTTTAGTGAGCATACGGTGCCATGTCGAATCGCCGCGCTGTATCGATCATTTCGGGCATAGAACGTCATTATCAGTGTTCGTGCTACAGCTATTTTATAGAGAGAGTAACGTCTGTTTTGTTTGGATAACGGTATACAGGCTCGTTTTCGACAAAGGCTCTTAGTCATCCTATCTACCTGCTATTTGTCATGTGGACATTTTGTTGGACCCATTACTGTTTTTTTTTACTGATGCAACAATGCAAGCTTGGAATTTAGCCTTAGTTGGGCCATTCATTGATAACAGGTTATTAGTGGGCATTACTGTTTACTAGGATTCATGTGTAGTATAAACATGTATTGTTTATGTACAGCTATACAACTATCAGTGATATAGTACCAAGCAATGATTACATACAGTTATCAATATTTGGTACATAATTAACCCATTGTATGGTCATGTATTGTTTCAACAAATACTGTATTGGTATTTGATAACCTAATTACACCACACTTCTATTTTATGCCCATCTGGTTCAAATGTAGACTCCTGAACATTAATTAAAAATTGTTTATTTTTTGGAGCAGCAGAAATGAAATACTGACCTGAATAATGTACTGTAAACTTCACACAGTCCTTAAAACAATAGTTTTATGGCCTTTGCTAAATTAACTGTATTTGCAATGTGCAACTGCTTGTTTTAACTATATTTCTTTAGGTTTGCATAAATTATGTTGCAAACCTGAAGAAATTGTGTTAGTATTTTAAAGTTTTTTTTTTTGTCTCCATATGACTCCATATGACAGCAATATAAATACTTATTCCCAGTAAAGCCCAATCAATACTCCCTACATTGAAACTGTTGTGATTGGTTGAGTAGAATACTGAACACTATCTTAAAAGCTAACTAAGAAATCCATACTTATATTATAAATGCGAAAGTGTGTCTGTCTGTTACCTCTTCACGCTTAAACCACTGAACCGATTTAGATGAAATTTGGTATAGAGATAGTTTGGAGTCCCGGGAAAGGACATATGATAGTTTTTATCCTGATATTTCCACAGGATCGACACTTATGCGGGTGAAACCGCGGGGCGCTGCTGGTTAACTATAATTTCTAACAACATAAATCTGTAAAAAAAGAAGAACTAGAATGCGCATTACATACAGCCGTGCATGTCATATAGTAATAGTACCCTTAAATAATTTAAACTAAATGACCTGGTGAACTTCTTACCATGTGTGATCAATTGCCAATTCTCATACAAAATTTAGATTTTTTGGCTGTAACTTTGGGGTTTTCCTGATTTTCTTTTTTCCTAAACCACCTCAGTACTGAGGCAAACAAAATAAATAATGATTATTCAAGTTGGTCAAGCTATTTTCAAGTTTTTGTGACACAAACAAACATTTTATATATAAATATAAAAAAAAAGTATAAGACCCACAAGAAATACATAAACTATAAAAAGATCATTAGCAGTGGTGGCCAAGTGAGCAGTGGTGGCCAAGTGAGCAGTGGTGGCCAAGTGGTAACGGCCGCGACTTACGAGTTGTAGGTCGTAGGTTCGAACCCAGACAGGCGCTTTACTTTGTGTAAATTATTTCATCACCACTGCTCTCAAAACGGTGAAGGAAAACGTCGTGAGGAATGTCCTAGAACCAAAAAATTCGGAGACGTGACATCTGCCATTCCGCACTAGGCCCGCGTGGTAGATTACGGCCCACTCCCTCTCACTGAGAGGAGGCCTGTGTCCCAGCAGTGGGAACATTATAGGCTGATTATGATGAAAAAGATCATTGCTTTAGTAGAGCGCAGTCCATTTTTGATATAAAACTCAACCTTAACATTTTGCAGGTCAGTTCACTGCTGACAGTGTTATTAAAGTAATGCAAGATAGCATTCTACTTGTCTTGCCAAGTAGTAACTATTGGTTTTGAAGTAAGCTGTCCCTGAAAGTGGAGTGTTAGGTTGATTGCACACATAGGCAATTATTATTGATCTTTAGTTAATGTGAATTACGTACCGCTGGTTAAATGGTCTTTATTTATTTAATACTTTCAACACAGAAAATCGAGTATTTAAAAAAAATTATATCATCTTTATATTTATAGTTTTTTGAATAAAAAAACGTATTAAAATTTTATATATAAATTATATCATCATATCAGCCGAAAGACGTCCACTGCTGGACATAGGCATAAATTATATACTTAAAATATAATAATATTATATTTTTAAGACAGAAGACAGGTATTAACAATTTTTTTTATTATATTTATATTATAAATATAATAAAAAAAATTGTTAATACCTGTCTTCGAAATATCTATCTGTTCAGTATTCTTTTCAGTTTAAACTACCGAACTGCTTTTGATAAATAAGGCATAATAAATTAGAGAGTTATAGGTTTTTGCCATCCCACAAATGGATAAAGTAGCTGAAGCTAGTTTTATATTTTACAAGAATTTGAAAATGTATGCTGTGATGATGTAATTACAGGAGTAACAACTCCCACATCTATACTTCTATACTAGTTAAAGTTTGTATGTTTGAACACACTAATCTCTGGAAATACCAGTTTGATTTGAAAAATTATTTTTGAATTTATTTTACATCACGCTACGACCCTCGACCCTTATGATCTGAGCAACAATTAAAAAATCCAAAAAAACACTAAGCGAAAACGAAGTAATAGCGCGTTTCTTTTTATATAGTGGCGTTTTACGACTTCCAGGCGAACGAGGCCCCGGGTAGAAGCTAGTATCAAATAAAGATGCAGGGTAGGAATGATAATTAGGTATAACATTACTAGGGTTTCAGATTTGGTATCAAACTCTAGTAAGCTACTCTCAGTAACATTCCTATTGCCACACCCTACTGCCAACCAACAGTCTTCCCTAATTATCATCAATCAGTATGGGCTAAGGGAAAAAAGTCGTCAATTTCAAATAACTATATTTACTTTTTCCTCTTGTGTCAATGACTTAAATTTTATCTAATACATAGCAATGCAATGTGGCCAGCTCTGTCTCTTCCCTCATTTAAATTCTAGGTAGTGAAAGTAGTTGTCCATAACATTCAGGGACAAGATGCAACATATCCTGTAAAGAGGCTTCACATCCATAAGATTACTATTGCTACACCCAAAAAATAGTGCAGTTCTCCCTTATTGTCATACTTTTTATTATAATGGACATATTATACTAACATCATACCTAGTTTTCCCGAAGGGTTGGGCAGAAGTAGACCTATAGTAGGTATACCCATGTTTCGCCAGTTTTGTTTAAGTCCCATGTAATTGTGGACAAGTCTATTGCCATCAACCCGGCACAAATCCAGACTCCAGGCTGCTATTGGGAAATTACAATGAACTTTAATTTCTTCTTCCTCTCCTATGTCCATAACTCAGTACAACCAATACATTAGCATCCTGGACAGCTTTCGCTTCCCTTATTTAAATCCTGTAGGGTTGCAGGTGCATGGCGGTCAAGAAAGAAGATGCAACATGTCCTGTGAAATAGCTCCACCCACAGTCACAATTATTTTTATAAAAAAAATTTTTCTTGCCAGGAGACATACCCCAACACACCGCCCGTATGGTTTGCTGACAGCGAGGATCCCATAGTTACAAATGCTGTCCAGATCCTCACCAATACACAGGGCAGAGATAACCATGTTATAAACCAGGTAAGGATGTAAAATGTATGTTACCTACTGTGCTACTATTTTTAAATGGCGTAATATTTTTGAACGTTGTCCCATGATATATATATTTTTTGTGTGCTGTGTTTGAGGACAATAATTATCAGTAGGCTAATATTTGTACACTATCGAGCTGTCAATTACACTTCCAGTGCTTACTTCCTTCTTGAGATAGGCCATGTTTAATTTAATAATTTAAAATTTGTCTATTTTATTTAACCATTTATGCACACATTTATAAACAGACAAGAAGAAGGGAATAGAAAAATATGTACAAAGATGATGCTTATTTCTAACCTTTTGACCGCCACACGTCAAAAAATCAAAAACGTGCCCTCGGCGTCAAAGTCTTGTCATGTAGTCGAATCGGGGCGTGCTGGGCACATTATGGTTTGTCATCTATACATGACTGGCGCTCAAAAAATAAATCTTTTCCAGCTTATCTGCGATGGGAAAGTAGATAAGAAGAGATGTAGACAATGTGTGTAAGAGAACAAGAAAGCAAAATACATAAAATAAAAAACAATTAATTAATTTAAATATAAACGTACAATATGATAATTTACTAACATAATATACACACATCTAAAATAAACATATACATTATAACAATAATGTAAATTAAAATAATATATAATTAATAATTATGCAAGTATAGTGGAAAATATCTGAAAAGTCTGGATTTGTTCTGTTCTTGACTAATAATTCATCCGCCTTCCCTACAATTTATTCGGGGGGCGGGCCCAGCAAATCTTTTCCCACAAAATCTTTATTAGCTGTCAGCGTCGGAATGACGTATTTTAATAATTCTGGATTGGTTGCCGCTTCAATTTTTTTCCCCTTACTTATATCTCTTGAATTAGGTAATTAACCAAACCAGACATTAGTCATTGTTTTACAGAAATTGTGAGTAAGTTCCTGTTATATTAAAACTCACGTATTGTCCCACACGGTCATTCCCCTGATCATTAAGGAAACGATAATAAAACAATATTACTTAGTATTCATAAAATAATAAGTCATACTCCCAATAAGAGAAAGGATTGTGTAGTGGCAGATTAAGAGGTCAATTACTTGTTTGCAAGGCTTATTATTGCTGTTAGCCTGCATCATCCCACTGCTGGGCAAAGGCCTCTCCCCACGACTTCCAGCTCTATCGATCCAGAGCTAAAGTGGACAACTGGTCGTTTGTTTTGTCCAGCTCGTCCCGCCATTTTATACGGGGTCTGCCAAAATAACCACAACATGGAGCCCTGACACAGCTTGAAGACATAGGATCCTAATTCATTCGGTCTTATTACAAAACGGGGTTTATCTTTACACCCAGATACGACCATATAGTTCAAAATACAGTAAATGGCTCGAAGGTTTAGGCTAGGTCTAAAGTTAGAACTCGTTTTGTAATAAGACGCTTCATGTTTTTTTACTGTATTTTATTTTCACAAAACTATAAATTAGCTTATGATCAGAGAATATTCTGAAAAGGAATAGAATCAGTAAAACTTGAAAAAAAAAAATACGTTTAAATAATTGATTGTAGTTAAGGGCTAATTTTACCAAAGTCAGATATCTTTTATTTGTGGAATAAAATTTACGTCTGACAGTTCTAGTATGGAAAAGCTGTCAAAAATTCAAAATTTATTCTCAAAGTAAGACTCATTCTGGGTACAAAAGTTTGGTGGAATGCGCCCTTAATCAATTAAAAAACCTAAGTATAAAAAAAACTACATTTTGTTAAAAATTGTTTTATCTATGCACATACCTAAAGATTGTTAAAGTTCATTGAACTCTGTCGGTACAAAAATAAGTGCCTACACAAAGTGTAATTGAACATGCCAGTAACTATTTTAATTTTTTTATACACGTGGGAAGTCCTAAATAGTTTAACACTTGCCAAATATTGTTAACAATACAATACCCAAAGGGTAAAAACGGGACCCTATTACTACGACTTCGCTGTCTGTCCGTCCTTCCGTCCGTCTGTCTGTCACCAGGCTGTATCTCAAGAACCGCGATAGCTAGACAATTGAAATTTTCACAAATTATGTATTTCTGTTGCCGCTATAGCAACAAATACTTACTAAAAAACAGAATAAAATAAATATTTAAGAGGGGCTCCCATACAACAAACGTGTTTTTTTTTCGGCGTTTTTGCCTTCTGGTACGGAACCCTTCGTGTGCGAGTCCGACTCGCACTTGGCCAGTTTTTATTTTTAAATCAAGGGCGAGGTCATTATTATGAAGGCGAGTTTCAGTAACAGGAAGTGATCGTTTGCCTTTCTTTTTAAAACCTCGACGTTTAATTTTATCAGAAAAGCAAGATAATGAATAATTGCTTACTTATTATAATGTTAGCAAATTAATTTTATGTAATTGAAGGTGATATTTTGTGGTTCTACAGATTACAGCGAATAATGTGATAGTCAATAGTGTCAGCGTCAACGTATTCTTCATTTCTATATGAGGCGACCTAGTTTTTTGGGTCTACATCGAAAGAAAACAAAAGAGGACTTCTCTTGACCGACACTAATACTACATTATGATTGCTTAGATTCAGGAATCACCATTTGTGATTTTACTGTCAATCTATCTATACAGGGTTATTGGTAAAACATTAACAACCTCTTAAGAGGTCATTGTACTCAGCATTATGAACAACTTTTACTATGGGACATAACTGAAATCGCGAAAAAAAAAATCTGTTCCCTACAGTTCGCATAACTCTTCAAAATGTAGGGAACAACTGATTTTTTTTCGCGATTTCAGGTGACGGGGTGAGTCGGAGGAACAAGAAATCACCCGGACGAAGTCGCGGGCAAAAGCTATAATAAATTTTACCATCAAATAAAATAAAGTGTGATTTTCAATTTCTAGACCCCTTTATTTCCACTTTCCCCACCTTTCCACCAACAATGATATAAGCAGACACTTTGTTTTTAAAAGTTTTTTTCATGTTATTTCTAGGTCGGTATACTGCTGCGAGAACTATGCAAACTACATGGCGTACCAGAACCACCAGATTTGGATTCATTGTCTCTTCCAGTGCACCCAGCTCCACAGCAGAGGTTGGTACCAAAAATATACTATACTTTTTGATCTCTTCCTCCGTGCTTCTTCCTTATAAGCTAATTGGGCAGGTAATCCAGTGGGAGTGGGCTAAAATCTACCACGCGAGCCCAGCGCGGGTTGGTAAATCTCAAGTCTTCGATTTTTTTGTTCTAGGATATTATGCAGGTTTCCTCACGATGTTTTCCTTTACCGTTTTGAGAGCAGTGGTGATGAAATGATTTACACAAAGTAAAGCGCTAGCACTGAACCGATCTGGCACAAGGGGACTGACATAGAGCCATTTTCATCCTGGTTATAATTATGTACTTAAGTAAATAAAATACACACGGAGGAAGTCGCAGGCAACAGTTCGTTGCTTATACATATATGGAGAAAAATAAGCACAGAAAAAAATTGTTCCTTACATCGATCAGCACCCTAATTTCGTAACACACTATCAATCGGAATCTGAATCATTGTGAAGCAATTTGCTAATCCATTGCTTCATAAGTTCGAAAAATTTGTCTGCTTAACACGTAAATAACGCAATGAATGTTGTTGAACTGTCAAAATGAAACCGATTCCGATTGATAATGTGTTACGCAATTGGCCCGCGGTTCTCCACGCAGTGCAGTACTGTGCTGACCAAATACTTAACTGCAGCACCTGACAATCTATTGTCAGCGACGTTTTTCATATCAAATGTAATCGACTACACAACGCCGAGAGCGTATAGGCAGGCCTCCGTCACTCCATGTACTTGCGCGCTATAAGTGCCTACCGCCCAGCCGAGCGGTCTCGGTCCGCCGGCGGATCAAATTCAGTGCGGTTTTCGCAAGCGAAGCGCGCGCACGCCGTTCAATTTTAATAGTGCTGTTCGTTCGTACGCGTATTACGATGCCGTGTGGTGCCTTATGTGCAGTAGATGGGTGCAAATCAAGTAAAAGAAGGGGTAAACATCTAACATTTTTCCATTTACATGTCAATGAAGATGTCATGTCATGTTTTAGATGTACGGCACCAATTTATAAAAAACATATTTTATAAACGATACCATTTTAAACTACCACCTATAGTCACAACATATTCACAGTTCTCAATAAAATAGACACAAATAGTTATGTTAATTTAATTTTAATGAAGAGGCAGCCCTGCGATTGCTGTGGGATCGCGCGGTGCGAAGCAATCACAACTGTACGCTTGAGCATTTAGGCACATTTTAGCATGCAGCGGTTGCTGACGCGACGGAGTAGGCTATTATAGCTGTAGGTATTGGAAATTTTCTACTGAGTGAAGTATCTGTTACGTAGTAACTATTTAGTAATCTGTGGTATAGGTTATTTCCTGTTTCTTAGGCTACATCATCATCTGCCTAGCCTTTTCCCATCTATGTTAGGGTCGGCTTCCAGTCTAACCGGATGCAGCTGAATACCAGTATTTTACATGGAGCGACTGCCCATCTGACCTCCACAACCCTGTTGCTGGGTATACGATACCCCTTGGTAAGACTGGTTGTCAGACTTTCGGGCTTCTGACTACCCGTAACGACTGTCAAAGTTCCACGAATGACTGCCGGGACCAACGGCTTAATGTGCTTTTTTTTGGGTGGGAAATCATCATTCCGAGACACGGAGGGGGGGTCACGGTATGTAAAGATGGTCACCCATCCACAGACCAACCGCGGCAAGCGTAGCTTAACCTGATCGATCGACCTGTGCGGCTGTTATTATTTAGCCACGGGCCCTCTTAGGCTACAGTCTCGTATAAACGTTAACAGCGGTGTTCAGTGCATTGTCGTTCGATTCTTGCTAACAAGATGTACTGTATGGTACTGATGTGGTATTTTAAAATGCTCACGTCAGTTGGAAAAAAACTGAACTTTTCGCTGACATCGGAGAGGAGACTCAAGCCATAAGTTATAATGATAATATGTTTGAAAGCTAAGAACATCGTCATAATTTCTAACAGTTAACTAAAGAACCACTTGTAATTAAAAGAATATTACATAGAATATTTTATACTACGTATTTTACGACTTGTATTTTATTTTGTGAATTGTGAACGGTTTTAAAAGTAAATATACCTAATTTCCTCAAACAGAGACTGGAATTAATTTTGTCGACTACGAAAAGATGCAGTCAAGGCCAAATTGCAATGTTTGCTGAAATGCTGTGAAGCTTAGTCATCTTGTGTGCCTTGCAAGATTATCACTAATTTCATATTATTTTTATAAAACTCGTGAGCAATACATCCAAGGCTTTTAGATTTGCAAGCGATAACAAAATATTAAAATAATATCCTAATCGGACGAAAAATGCATTGGGTTTTTGAAGTAATTCAAAGACATATGACACCCAACAAACCATACTGGGCCCGCGTGGTTTAATCACCCACTCCCTCTCACCAGGAGGTTGTGTCCCAGCAGTAGGCACATTTTAGGCTGATTATGTTTATTTCTCTGAAAACATATTATATCAGAGCAGTGGTGGCCAAGTGGTAACGTCCGCGACTTACGAGTTGTAGGTCGTAGGTTCGAACCCAGACAGGCGCTTTACTTTGTGTAAATTATTTCATCACCACTGCTCTCAAAACGGTGAAGGAAAACATCGTGAGGAAACCGGCATGTCCTAGAACCAAAAAATCGAAGACATGTGACATCTGCCAATCCGCACTGGGCCCGCGTGGTGGATTACGGCCCACTCCCTCTCACCGAGAGGAGGCCTGTGTCCCAGCAGTGGGAACATTATAGGCTGATTATGATGATGATGATGATTATGATATTATATCTTCATTAACTAAAAAATATGCCAGACTGGGTCCGGAATCATAATTAATATTATCTCAGTGTGAGCAGTGGTGGCATTGTGATATACAAATAAGAAATACTTTATTATCTATCCAACTCTTTTTGTGCCGCAAAGGCTGAAATGCCGAAACAGTTTTTTTAAAGTGTTCCGTTCCACTCACTGGCGAACGATCACAAGATAGACGAAGTTGTGGAGAGACAGTGCTTCCTTACCCAAACCATTTGTTGCACCCGCTGAGATCTCCCACCTGGACATGAGTTACCTTGGGTAACCTGGAAGTCTTTAAACAGAGGGTCCGAAGCAAGGAAAAAAACCTGTTCAGATGGAGATTCATAGACGACTCCGCCTTGTAGTGTAAATGTGGTGCTGTTCCACAAACTATAGGACACTTAATATCGTGTCCTGTCAGCTGCACGTTACAGGAACTTGATGGTCGCTGATGATGGCGCCAAACAAGGTGCCGAATTCTATCCACACGCTAAGAAGACCTTTCTATCTTTAGAAATACTCAGCTGCGGAAACCGTCTTTTGATTTTGCCAAGATCTTATAGTAAAATTGTAGAACAGACAACTTTTATAGGTTTATATTATAGGAGTGACTTCAAAGAAAAAAAATAGCGCGACTGCTAAGCAATGAGCATAGAGGTTCGATTGCTAATCGGGCAAAGTATTATTGAGGTTTTTGTCTGGAATTAGTAGTCCAGCCTGGATTCTGGATGATATGAATAGGCCTGCATCACGTGGGACTTAAACATAACTGACGAAATGTGGGTGTACTAACCCCGGGGAATACAGATTTTAAGACGAAGTCTGGGTGATGTGATAACAATGGGCCTGCATCACGTGGGACTTAAACATAACTAGCGAAATGTGGGTGTACTAACCCCGGGGAATACAGGTTTAAAGACGAAGTCTGGGTGATGTGATAACAATGGGCCTGCATCACGTGGGACTTAAACATAACTAGCGAAATGTGGGTGTACTAACCCCGGGGAATACAGGTTTAAAGACGAAATCTGGGTGATTTGATAACAATGGCCCTGCATCACGTGGGACTTAACTAGCGAAATGTGGGTATACTACAGGCCACTGCCTGCCCCAGGTATACAGGTTTAAAGATATGAATTAATAGAGAATATGTCTGTCTTTCTAGGGTTCCAAGTGTAACGTCGAACGGCGCCGAGTCGGGAACAGAAGAGGATGAAGAGATGGCAGCGGAGGAAGATGAATCTGAGGGAGAAGACGACTTGCCACTAGAAATGGTCGACGACGCAGCACGCAGCAACAAAGTATGTAGCTTTTGTTTGGTTTATGACTTTGTGGGGTTGTGTGATAGTGAATGTCTTGTACAGACGCCAGCATATCAAGCTAACCGAAACTGTCAAATTTTCCCAATGAACTTTAAACCTTATAATTTGGCGATAAAGTTGAAAATCTATTAAATAAATTTGACAGATTTTAGTAGCTTGATGTGCTGCCGCTAGTTCTTCAAAGTAAGGAGATATATTCTCACCAATCACCAATAATCACCATCAATCAATTAGGCGAGGCGGAAACACGTTGTCGATCTGTCTCGGCCCGGGCCGTGAGGAAAATGAACGAGACATTCAAATAAAAATGGCTACCGAGGACGCACGCTACTGATCTTCGTATTATTTAGTTATTTTAGTAACATTTAGTGTTGGGATTCCAACACACTCGTCATTCTTAGGGGTTAACTTAATACTCAATAATTTATTACACCTCAAAAAACCATTTCAGACATCAATCTACATGGTCTTCATATGATCTGACCATGATTATGTCTGAACTTTAAGAGAGACTGTGACAGGCTGAAACAAACTCAGTTTGTTTTTTTTTTTTTTTCAAAAAAATTATAACCCACGAAAAAAGAGGAGGTTCTGGGGTCGACCCGGATATTTTTATTATGTAAGTACTAACTCTTCCGTATCGTTCAACACTCGCGGTCCAAAATATGGCACCGTATGTATTCATTATGAGACACAAAATATGTCACCTTGTCGTCGATCCACCGCGGTCTAAGTCCACCACCCCTATTGTAGGAAAAACTTGATTCGGCAGTGTAAAAGATGGGAGGCAATCTTCTTCTTCGCGTGTCGATGCAATCTAAATTGAATTGGCCCAGAATTCAGCTACGATTTCGGATACAATTAGGCCCGCGTGCTCCACAAATCACTAAAGGCGTTTAGCGCTATACGTATTTAAAACATCGTTCTATTTCTGTCAATCCTTTGAAGATGACAGAGGTAGAAGATGGCAGAATGGTATCTATATATACTTATATAAAATTCAATGTCCTGACTCACTGATATATCAACGCACAGCCAGTGGTCCTAGAAACATGAAATTTGAAGGGTTGTGTTCTTTGTGAAGAGTAGGTCCACTAAGAAAGGCTTTCGCAATTCCACCCCTAAGAGGGTGAAATTTCACGCGGACGAAGTCGCGGGCAGAAGCTAATTTTTAATTATATTTAGCGCTAAACGCATTTAGTGTTAAGTGTCCCAGAGGTGTGAGTAACTGGATTGGCCAGCAATATGTTAACCGATAATGGTTTTTCATAGAATTTGTTAAGATTTTTTCATGTAAGTCATCCTTCTATCCTATTAAGCAGGCATTGCATTCCATCACACACAAAAGTAACTCGTTAGTTTAAATGTAAGAAGCGATAAAGGTTGTTTTACTGATACCCATCTTAATGGGCTATAGCATTACTAAATGACAGGATATTGTAACCATAATCACCACACTTAACAGGTAGAATTTTTGAACGCAATAAAACAATTATCGGTCAATGCACATGTACAGACTGGTACAGTGAATGTGCTACTCGTACAGTGAATCCATTTAACACTAGCTTTTCTATCAGGTAAAAGGTACGTACCAGCACCTACCAAGATAAATGGCGTCGTAGGGGAGTTCTCATCTGACACAACTATATTCATCATCATCATCTGCCTAGCCTTTTCCCAACTATGTTGGGGTGATAAGCCAGAAAGAACGCTCAGCGAAAACAAAATAATAGCGCGGGCGGGCGATGCGATGCGATAGGGTGGGACGGGGAACAAGGAATTTGACGCGGACGAAGTCGCGGGCAGAGAAGCTAGGACTCAAATAAACAAAAATGTGCAGATACACTGATCGTCATGCTTTGACATAGGTCATTGTAACAAAATTTACAAATTCTATTAGCATATAGTCTGTTTTTGTACTAGGTATATTAAATTCAGTGTGAATGTGACTGTTCAAGTTCAAATAACTTCGCGTTTCGTATGGAAATATGAAGTTATGCGAATTTCTCTTGTTTATCTTGTTGTTATTCACCTGCATTACGTTATGGAAATCTGTGTGTCAATGTCGTATTATTTAAGCCATAAATATGGCTTGCTATTTGAATATGCAAGTGCCTCTCATCAATATTAAAACGCATATTTCAGAAATATGTAATCTTCATACCATACTCATTTCCCATTCATTCTTGTCCCTACATACGCCTGTTTTAGTTCACTATACTAGCACAAGCACAAATAAAAAATAGTCAAAAGCTTTACGTCATGACTGACACGAGGCTTCCACTCAGCATGATACTGTGCTATAGGGGGACCTACAACCCCCCCAACCTCTTAGGGAATGCCTATGTCCAGCAGTCATCTTTGGTCAACTAAATGATGATGACGATTAAGATAGAACCAATCCTACTTCTCCATACGAAAACTACCTTTTGGAATGGGCGACTAGAATCATTTCTATTTAGTTTTTTTTGACGTTCAAAAGTGCCTTTATTGTCCCTATTTGAAATAAATGATTTGACTTTGGCTTTACTAATAATTATTATAAATGTGAAAGTTTGTGAAGATGTTTGTTACTCAATCACGCGTAAACCGTTGAACAGATTTGGATGAAAATTGGCACATAGATAGACCATTTCCTGAATTAACACATAGGATACTTTTCATCCCGATATTCCCACGGGATCGAAACTTACGCGGGTGAAACTGCGGGGCGCTGCTAGTAATTTATAATAACCACGTATATAGAACGGTTATAATATAACATAATTTCTCCTTTGTTTTTCCAGGACGACATGGAAACAGAACACTTAGCCACACTGGAACGGCTGCGACAGAACCAGCGTGCAGACTATCTATCGGGCAGCGTGTCCGGCAGTCTACAGGCTACTGACAGACTCATGAAGGAGCTCCGGGACATATACCGCTCATGCTCCTTCAAAAACAATATGTATTCTATTGGTGAGTGTGTTATATCACAAGTTAGTGAGTTGTAGTGTGTGTGTTGGGCAGCTTACACTCAAGGAGTTAGGAAATCTAGGGCACTACTCATAGACATAAGTTTATACAACACTAGCGACCCGCTCATGCTTCGCACGGTTGCAGTTTACTGATGAGACGACCCGTAAAAACATTAAAAAAAAATATTTGGTATATCCAAGTTATACAGGGTGTTACAAAACTACCCGTAAAGCCGAAAGGAGGTTAAATGGGGCCTTATAACGAGTCCATTCACAATATTTAAGAACCGTAGTAACGCTGTATAATATACCCCAAAAAAAAAAAAAAAATTTTCACTGATGTGCAAACCCTATTTCAGTCAAATTAAAGAGTAAACTACGCAGAATGTCGTAGAACCTACATTTCTACCTAATTCGCGGAACGACAAAATTCGAAACAGTTGTAGGATATCGATTAGAAGATTTGAAATTGACAACATTTTTTTTTTCCAACTTGACATTTTTTGAAGCCAGTACTTGAGTATAATGACATCCTTGTATTGAGGTAGCAAACATTTATGAATGAAAAATAGAAAAACTATTAAAGTAGACAATTATTAGGTGAAATAGGTACGTAGGCCTTTCTGTTAAATAATCTGGTTCCCTGACATGACAGCTTACTAGGGTTGACAAAATTTTTGACTTTGATAATTAATTATATTTTTTACGGGGTATTTTGTAACACGTTGTATATTAATGTAATAATTATACATCCTACTATCCTATTTCCTATACTACTAATATTTTGTGAGGACGGATGGATGGATGTTTGTTACTCTTTCACGCAAAAACGACTGAACGGATTTAAACGAAATTTGGCACACAGATAGTTTATAACCAGGATTGACACATAGGATACTTTTTATCCCGATATTCCCGCGGAATCGAGACTTATGTGGGTGAAACCGCAGGGCGCTGCTAGTAAACATTTCAGAATAAATTTTCTAAATTATGGTGAAAACCACATCAAAATCCGTTGCGTAGTTTAGTAGAACAACGCGGTCACACGAAAAGCGACTTTAATTTGTAATATGTATAGATTATCTTTTGAGTTGTCTAGCTCTGTTGTGGATAGTGGAGGGACGATGCTTAAATCCAATCGCTAATCTCTTACTGCATAACTGTATGGGGTGGTGCGACAAAAACATCAATGCTCCGGATCGAACGTGCACAAAGGGCCGTTCTAAAGGTTACCAATTTCCTGCCTTTCTTATTTCCCACCAGAGAACTTTATGAGCGAACAGGACTGTTAACTGTACGTCAACTTTTCATATTAAATACGATCTTGCGCAAACACTCTCTTCTTACCTATAATCGTGCTCTATTTGAAGGTAAGCGACGTAAACACGCAGTTTGTCCCACAACTCGGTACCATACTGCTTTCTCCCGTCGACATTTCGATTTTCTAGGAAACTATTTATATAACAAAATTAACGGAATTTTGTCTATTTACGCCCTACCTTTGGGTAGGGCGTAAATAGACAAAATTCATCGTTGCAAAAAAACCCTTTCAGCCTGGTTACAAAAATTGGACTATGATGCCACGGAGCAGCTACTCATGGTTCCTTCGTAATATTTAATAATTTCGGGTACTTTACTGTAACTAACACCCTACACTACACACCCACACTTACACCATCATTCAACATCTCCGCACTCTTCACCTGCACACTACACACACATTACACTATACCTATTTTTTTTTTTTTATTGCTCTATTTTCTTTCTTTTGTTTAATTTTTTAAAGTTATAAGTACATGTTTTCTTTTTTTATCCTTCATAATTTGTCTACTAGAGTTATAAAATTACCGGTTGTAATGTTAATGTTCATTAGGTTTAATTCGGGGTGAGAGCCTGGTGATCCGTCACACAGGGTATCCTAGTATGGACGCCAGTCTCTCACAAAGGATCATATTTTATGCATCTTTGTCTAAAAGCCAAATTCTTATCTCTGTTTATAACTATGTGAACCTTTGTGAAGAGAGAAAATAAAGATTATTATTATTATTATTATTACTTTGAACTTGTGACCTTCATCAGTCATACAATCATAGGCTATTGACGCTAAATTCCATTATTCTATTGGAATATTTGTAGTTGTCACACTAATATTATAAAAGCGAAAGGTGTGTGTTAATTTATATGTTTGTTACTTCTTCACTCTCAAACGGCTGGACCAATTTTGATAAAATTTAGTATGGAGGTAGCTGACAGTGACACCCTGGATTAACACATAGGCTACTTTTTATCCCGATATTCCCACGGGATCGAAACTTATGCGGGTGAAACCGCGGGGCGCCGCTAGTATTAAAATATGAGGCGAACGTTTGTATAACAACATCATATCTCGTGTGGACTACGCCATGAGTTGCGCTACATATTTCGTACCTAATGTTCCTTCAACTTTTGTTTTTTCCATTGAAAGCAGTCTTCAAGTTACAGAAACATCTTTCTGTATTTACCTAGAGTGTCGGAAATGCCTAGTATTTAAATACTAGCTGCGCCCCGCGGTTTCACCCGCATAAGCTTCGATCCTGTTGGAATATCGGGATAAAAGTAGCCTATGTGTTAATCCAGGGTGTCGGCTACCTCCATACAAAATTTTATCAAAATTTTATTTATTTTTACAAAATTGTTTTTAGAAGTAACGTTTGTTACTTCTTCACGCTCAAACGGCTGGACCAATTTATATATGTTTATTTAAACACACACACTCACAAACCAATTTCCTCCTATTCCAGAGTTAGTTAATGATTCCTTGTACGAGTGGAACATTAGGCTGCGTTCAGTGGACCCCGACAGTCCGCTACACAATGATCTGCTGGTCCTCAAGGAGAAAGAGGGCAAGGACTCGATACTTCTCAACATCATGTTCAAAGAGACATACCCCTTCGAACCACCCTTCGTTAGGGTTGTGTACCCGATTATATCAGGTGAGACACATCTTTACTTGCCAAAGTTAAAATCAAATGAGAGCCTGAACATGATTTTATAAATATATTTTTACTATACTTACAAATAAATAATAAAATATGTACATCCGAGTAACATGGTAACATGGACTCTGTCTTACCGTCTTATTACAAAACTAAATCTAACTTCAGACCTAACCTAAACCTTCGAGCCAGTTACTGTATTTTCAACTTTATTCCGACAAATCTAAAGTTTTTAATGTAAAATTGACAACTTAGACTTGGGTTTAATGTCAGTTTTTGTAATAAGAACTGTAACTTTGTCGAAAATGAAAAATGGCTCATGGTTTAAACCTGGGTCTAAAGATAAACCTTGTTTTGTAATAAGGCCGATAGCATTAGCTAAAAATTGCTAACAAATTGTCGAACGCCCGAACCCTGATGTGATTTGGTGAATGAAGTATGAATAATCAACAGCTAATTGCATCACTTGCGTTTAATTCTGACGCGTCGAATATTTTCGCAAAATAAACCGGGCGTTATCCTGAAAAAAAAATCTTCTTTCCATTCTAATCTCTTATCACCATTTTTCAGGAGGCTATGTGCTAGTGGGAGGCGCGATATGCATGGAGCTCCTCACCAAGCAGGGCTGGTCGTCCGCCTACACAGTGGAGGCCGTCATAATGCAGATCGCGGCCACGCTGGTCAAGGGCAAGGCGCGGATCCAGTTCGGCGCCACCAAAGTCGTGTCGCAGTCGCAGTACAGTCTTGCGCGCGCGCAACAGAGCTTCAAATGCCTCGTGCAGATACACGAGAAGAATGGTAAGATTGAGTATTTTACAGTATATTATAGCTTTTGCCCGCGGCTTCGCCCGCGTGGAGGACGGAATTATAAAACATAATATACTTATCCAGTCTCCATGAAAAAATACTTGTAAACGCCAACTTTCATATTGATCGGTCAAACGGTGTTGGGGTATAACAATCTCCTAAATACGTTTTATATTTAAAGATCTTTGAGATCTGGGGCCCTAAAAAGGCCACTGGCAGAATCACAAAAGGATACCATTATGAATCATATTAAGGCGAAGGCAGTACGTGTTTTTCTTTTTTTCGCTGCACTACGTAGCACACTGGTCCACTTTGGCAAAACTATAGACATAGGAATCGATGTGAGTCAGTGTGTATATTTTGAGCTGATTTTTTTTTTACGTATTCCTCTTTTGATTACAAACAACTTTTTTTAGTAGCGTTTTTAAAAAAAAACTTAGGTACTATTTCCGAGAAAAAAAATTTTTTGGGTTTTTTTTGTATGGGAGGGTATGTAATGCGTGCGTGGGTCAAAATAAAACTTAGTAGGTATTCAAGAACACGTCATTCTCAAACAGAAATGACAAAGAAATGTTATTGTATCCCTGCCGCTTTTCGAGCTACGGGCGCTCAAAGATTAGAAAAAAAAAAATATTTTGTTTCCATTCTAAAAGACTTACTGACAATGAAATTTGAAAATGACGTTCAAGATAAGTTTAATTTTAAACATTGCAGCACCCAACACTCATTAAAATGTGTGTATGATATTTTAATTTAGCAGAATCTTGAACATGACCTTACAATATGTGACTAGGAATAATACTAATAAATACGATACTCGATTATGTTCCTAGAACTTTTGGCGAACTGAGGCTCAGTGCAATAAAACATGACGTCATCATTATGGAATGTGAGGCTTGCAACTACAATAGATGAGTCATTAGCATATTGATTTCTGATTGGTTCATTTATGTTTGGTGCGCCGAATGCAAGTCCGACAATCGTAGCAAGTTTTAACCAGTCTCAGATAGAGTATGCTCCTGCGTTGACGTGCTTTCCATTCTGCGACTACGCGACGTTAGTTTCAAAACATTTCGTTTTTGTTGCTTGTTTGTTTCGTTAATATTGTTACGTTTCGTTGTTATTCTTGTTCATGTTTTTGTATTGTTTTTTTTTGGTTATGTTACGTATTCGTTTTCTGTTGAATTTTTGTTTTTCTTGTTGCTGACTAGAAGATCAGAAAGTCTCGAAGTATTACCGATTACCGACTTTTTTTGTCGGTTTTACTAGTTGTTTGGTTTTTTAATTTCAACCATTCTCTTTACTTGGCTATTTATAATCCAACTATTCGGTTGATTCTATCTTAATATATATTCATAAAAAGTTTCGATTGATTTGTTAAAAATGGCCCAATATGTTACAAATTTAGACTTTTTCATGGAGTTGCAAAAATGTACAAATGATGCAAAATTTGATTACCTATTTAATTTGCTCTCAACTCGTTTGCCTTTGGAAGTTTCTGAAGAAGAGGTCAAAATCATTAAAAACTTTATTAAATTTTTAATCAATAATTTAAAAAAAAGATGGTTAAAAGCACACAGAAATGCCAAAACATTTCGGAATCAAAATTCGCCTTGGTTAGAGTCTCATATCCGTTGGCCTTCTTGTGCATCAGTTGATTTGCGGTCTATATTTAGTCGAGAAACTATAGACACACAAGAAGAGTTGCGTTTGTCGACTTTTTCAATGGAAGCTGGTCCATCTGATTGTGATGTCAATATATCGATGGAAGTTGGTCCATCTCGTTGCGATATAGGTACAAATACTCCAGTTCAACGAAAGGCTTTTGCCGATTTGTCAAATAAACAAAAAAAAAGACGTTCGGGGTCGTTGCTTGATCATGATGAGGTCGAACTTACATTTCCATTGATTTCTAAATTAAGAGAGAAAGGAAATACACAACTTGC
The DNA here is from genome assembly GCA_963082905.1 of Oligia fasciuncula. Taxonomy (NCBI): domain Eukaryota; kingdom Metazoa; phylum Arthropoda; class Insecta; order Lepidoptera; family Noctuidae; genus Oligia; species Oligia fasciuncula. Next base: position 7,325,398 of record OY720401.1, read on the forward strand.
CGATATTATCCGTTGTCTATCTACGGATACGGGTAAAACTCGGAAAACCCATGATTTTTTGTTTCAACACAAACCAGACGAATCCCTTCTGGAAGTCGACCATCTCTTGGAAGATGAGACCGAAGAACAGGAGGCTGAAGAAGAAGTCTATAGATATGGAAATGAAATTCACTGCTGATCCCTTGACTTTTTAAATAAAATATGATAGTTGTTTTTATGAGTGTTGTTGGGTGCTGCGATGTTTAAAATTAAATCTTGAACGGCATTTTCAGCTTTCGTTATTAATAGCTCTTATAAATTGGACACAAAATTTCGGCGCACCAAACATGAACCAATCAGAAATCAATATGCTAATGACTCATCTATTGTAGTTGCAAGCCTCACATTCCATAATGATGACGTCATGTTTTATTGCACTGAGCCTCAGTTCGCCAAAAGTTGTAGGAACATAATCGAGTATTTATTAGTATTATTCCTAGTCACATATTGTAAGGTCATGTTCAAGATTCTGCTAAATTAAATATCATACACACATTTTATTGAGTGTTGGGTGCTGCGATGTTTAAAATTAAACTTATCTTGAACGTCATTTTCAGATTTCATTGTCAGTAAGTCTTTTAAAATGGACACAAAATATTTTATTTTTTTCTAATCTTTGAGCTCGAAAAGCGGCAGGGATACATTAACATTTCTTTGTCATTTCTGTTTGAGAATGACATGTTCTTGAATACCTACTAAGTTTTATTTTGACCCACGCACGCATTACATACCCTCCCATACAAAAAAAACACAAAATATTTTTTTCTCGGAAATAGTAAGTTTTTTTTAAAAACGCGACTAAAAAAAGTTGTTTGTACAAAAGAGGAATACGTAAAAAAAAAATCATTTCAAAATATACACACTGACTCACATCAATTCCTATGTCTATAGTTTTGCCAAAGTGGACCAGTGTGCGTACGTATAATCAAAGAGATAGGGATTGGATTTGGTATTTTAGCACAGACAAAAAAAAAAACTGAAAAATCCTTCACCAATGGGATTTGATACAATTAACTTAACAGTTAACTGTCCATTATGATTCATAATGTTATCCTTTTGTGATTCTGCCAAAGTGGGCTTTTTAGGCCCCCAGGTTAGGCCGAGTCTGCCTGAGCCACATTTTACGTATAATTGGACCATTACACGTCATGTTTTTCTAAGAAAGAGTTAGAAGTTAGTGAGATTGATTATTTTATTGATTTTTGAGTAGCATTTTGATTCCTAATCCATTGTTTCATATGTTCGAAAAGTTTGTCTGCTCAACAACAATAATAACGCAATGAATGTTGTTGATCTGTCAAAATGAAAGCCATTGCTATTGTTAGTGTTACTGAACTAGCCCGCAGGCTACAGTCCAGATATTACCGTCTTTGGTTTGATATACTGATGCTATTGTTGCGAATGCGTATACATATTTAGTCAAACATTTAAAGCCATGGCTCATGACTTATGTGTTTCTGCAATAATAAGGCAATTACTGTACATAATCAGCCTATAATGTTCCCACTGCTGGGACACAGGCCTCCTCTCTGTGAGAGGGAGTGGGCCGTAATCCACCACACGGGCCCAGTGCGGGTTGGCAGATGTCACATGTCTTCGAATTTTTGGTTCTAGGACATGCCGGTTTCCTCACGATTTTTTCCTTCACCGTTTTGAGAGCAGTGGTGATGAAACAATTTACACAAAGTAAAGCGCCTGTCTGGGTTCGAACCTACGACCTACAACTCGTAAGTCGCGGCCGTTACCACTTGGCCACCACTGCTCTACTACTGCAATTACTGTGATCAGCCCAAAATGCCTAGATTTTTTCAAATCTATCTGTTTTCAATCATCATAAAACAGCCACTAGCTTCAGCTTTTACAACAAAAGTACCTAATTATTGTAATTAATACCGTTTTACCTAGGTAATACGGCTGGTGTCCGCAAATCCAGTTTTACCTAAGAATGTGGTATAAGTCGCTAATATTTAAAGAGATTTGACCTAGACTAGAGTCAAGAGCAAACCCATTTAAAAAAAAATCCTGGTACCTATTAGTAACGTGACATACCACATGTGTCCTTGTTATCAACAGTTACAATTAAACTTTTATTCGAGGAATAAAATTGACGTTTGACAGTTTTTGTATGAAACAACTGTCAAAATTTCAAAATTATTCCTCAAATAAAGTGATCAGATGATTGAAAAATCAGCCCTTATTAATATGTTATATTCCTGTTACATATCCCTTGTTTGATCTACTTATTGTTCCATTTCGGCTTCTGAGCGTTATGTTCTGGGCTGGATCAAAGATGGAAGAAAGACACAGGTCTAAACTCTCGGGACAATACCGACTGGGGGTCTACTATCTGCCTGTCAACGAAGATACGGGCCCGTCCGAAAGTAGTTGCTGTCAAAACAAATATCAAATTTAATTTTTCAAGCAGGCTAAATCACGCCGGCAGTAGGGACAACTGACAAATCGTGTTCTTTCTTAGTTTGGGCCCCGAACTAATCTGAAGTCATTAAGGCGAAAGCGCCAGGGTAGATTATTTTTACGTTTTTTGCAATTTTCTGGTCAGTATTAAGTTGTATGGTGATTAAAATACGATTCGCGGCTGTAACAAATATGACTGTATTTACAGAATTATAATTTCGCGGGCTACCTTAGCGCTTCCCCCTTAAGTGGCGCGGAGTAGGAAACGCCCGTAAATTCTGCTTAAACTACGGATTTCGTGCTTAGGGAGTAGGTCTGGAGTGGGATTTATCGTTATTCTTTGTGAGGTAATTCTCATGGACCTCCGTCTGGTGAAAACCTTTTAATTTGCAATCTTGAGCGGGAGAAAGTATCGCATTCGCTCCCGAATAGTAAGTAAAGTTTGGTATTCGCTCGCGAATGCTCCGCGCCCCCAACCGCCGATCAATATTTTAAAAACAACATGGCGTCGGCCTTTCTTTTCCTAGCTGGCTGATCTCTGAGAAGGAACGTCGAAACAAATTTAGATGTCATGGTCTCCTTTACTTACATTCTTATTTTGATATCAATATTTACATGTTCTATTAGAATTTAATGAAATTCAACTCATATTTTTTCTTTATACTACAACATGTAAAAGTGTTACAGATAGACTTCAATTACTGCAAGGCAACGCCCACCGCAGCCCGTTGTAGGCGTTGTAGCTCAGTTGTCGCATTTAACAGTTATAATGCAGTCCGTCTGTATACACACCAAGTTACTCAAGCCATTAACATAATATTCTGTGTAATTCCAGGATGGTTCACACCACCGAAGGAGGACGGCTAAAGCAGGCCATCTCTCTGCCGTTACATTTAAGACTAAACGTGCAACATTGACAGTAACGCCCAAACAAACCAACAACCACTCCAAATTTGACAAGTGACTATGAGTTTGCGTGAAACTTTGCATTATGATTCCATTATGATGTTCGTTTATTATTGAAACGCAAGTATGTATGTGTTAAGTATGACTGAGGGACTACGTCGTTATCTCGAGTATTCTATGTGTACTTTAATCGTTAAGTGCTATGTCTTACGATGTGCGGGCGTTCGCGAGAGGACTATACAAGACTTATAGGAAATGTTTAACTGTGTAACGTTTTTGTAATCATTAATTTTCTCAGAAAAAGTTATCCTTAAGGTAGCCTTAGACGTTACTGGAGTGTAAAGTTGAAAAAATTCTTTGCATTTCTTTTTAGTTATTGAAATAAAAAACCTGTGATTCTTACTCTGTATTTTGTTTTTGGTAACCCTGCTTTGGACGTTGTAATATAAATAGCTGGTTTATTTAAATATTATAAATTTAAATGATACAAAATAAAATATACAATTTATCTTATAACACGTTTTTGCTCTTTATGACCGACCATAATATTACAAAGTGCACTAACATAATAACTTCGCTTATTTACATAATGGAATTGAGCTGATATCTGTCAATACTGCATTTAGATGCAATCTCATTGGCGTATACTGGAAATTCGACGCTATCACGTTCTTTTTAATCATTTTTCCTTTTAGTTAGACGGTATTATGTCTTCTTAGAACTCATTTAATTGTTTCTTCAAGTAATCATACTAATATTATAAAGTTGAAAGTTTGTGTGTGTTTATATGTTTTTTACTTTTTCACGCTCAAACGGCTGGACCAATTTTGATAAAATGTTGTATGGATGTAGCTGACACCCTGGATTGACATGTAGGCTACTTTTTATCCCGATATTTCCACGGAATCGACATTTACGCGGGTGAAACCGCGGGGCGCATCTAGTTCCTCTATAATTTAGCATTTGTAAGCTTAGATTTCTGTTGTAATTTCGTGTTCGCCATCAAGTCCTTTAGTCCGTCTGAGTGCTCCTTGCCACCGGAAATGTTAATCTTTTTACAGTAATCGGTTTCGTTCATGTTATTGTACCATTGCTTTAGTTTTGGGAATCTGGAAATAAGAACAGACTTTAGGGTAGAACAGAGTTTAGGGAATCGGAGAAAACCCACAAAACTGATGATTTATTGTCACTGTTTTTGTTGTATTCATTGCTTACATGCTTATTTCGCTTTCGATTATGAGGAATCGCTACAAAGGCAGCGTAACAACCGACTGATATTCGATCGATATTATCTGTAGGTATCCTAATATCCCCAAAAATATCATTAATGCAAAGAAAATTCGTTTAAATATTTGCATAAATCATTTGGCAATGAGGACTTTTCTATAAAATGTACTATTTTCCTTTCTTCGTCCCAGTCAACACTCGTCATTACAAACATAACCGATTGAAGAAAGCCTCAAAGTTAAACATAGATTAGATATGATAAAAGATATACCTACTGACCTCTTTTCATCAATAGGAACTAATCCAACAAAACTAGCCATAGTGGAGACTATACTCAAGTCTGCAATAGTAATCACATCATCTGCCATAAACAAGTTCTCTGATAAATAATCTTCAAGCATGGAGTATGCGTCTACAATATTTAAGATCATGTTTTTGGACATCTCTGTAAGTCTTCCCATGTAGGTTGGTGCCTAGAAATGTAATAGAAATAGGTACAAACCCACACAATTTTTGTAATCACAAATTGTCAAAGGAATTATTGTTCTTTCGTGTCGACGCGAGCTGTCGAGAAATGTTATGGTTATGGAGATTGCCCAGTCAATAAGGTTAGTTCCTAGCTGTGTTAACTGCCCAGAGTATTATTGTATAGATACGACATAGTAATAGCTCAAAGTATGGAATCTGCGGGAACCGGGTTATTCCGTTTATCCACCAAAAAAATCACCCTAAAGGTACTATTTGGAACCGAATTGTAACTGCCGACATGCGACAGCAAGTGCAGCGGCTCATGCCTCGCTCGTGTCTGACTCGTGCAGTGGCTCGTGTCGGCATCCAGTCGCTGCACGTGCTGTCGGCAGTTGCAGTTGGCAGCTCGGCGGATACGTTTAGGTGGATACGCGCAAGTCCGAGAATCCACCCTAGGCCTCGTTCGATGAAAGGAATTTATATCGGCTTAGGATGGATTCTCGGACATGCGTTTCCGCGTATCCACCTTCGGTTGGATTTTTTGAGGTGAATAAACGGAATAACCGCTGGCAGAAACGAAAGTGAATCACTTCGGTGGTAAGGCATGAATCTACTGAATACAAGCAACAGCTTGAATTCAATAGATTCTAGCCATGGACTTAATCATAATCTCGTTTTGTCTCCCTAAACTTTATTACCATAACGGTCCTCAGTCTTTGAAAGAAAATCCCACAGTCGAAGAACAACCTCTGATGAACAGTTGCACGCTTTCTGCTATCAACTGGATACAACTGTGAATGCTCTGGTTTTCCATACTTTTCCAAGAGGTAGATCATTATTGCATGACTGTAAAAAAACATGTAACTATAGATCAAGCAACTGTAGCAAAAACAATTCTATACAGAGAGCAATAAGGTTTATTTTTAAAACATCGTTTTACCTGTCAGCCAACCAGAAGTCACCTTCGTCTAAAATAGGTATAGTTCTCATGGGATTTTTCTGAAAACACATTTAATTGTTTAGTAATCAAGAATGGTCAGGTGTACTCGCCACCGGCGTGCGTGTATAACCACGTATGAACGTAAACGAGGCAAAAGGACTCTATTATAAGGATCGTAGCAGGTGGCGTTCTGTAGTAACTACAGAACGCCACCTGCTACGATCCTACATACGGTCATTAGGTCATACATAAACTGTTTATGTATGACCTAATGACCGTATGTATGTATGTATGTAATAAAGAATTCAAAGGTAAGTATACTGTACATTTTTAGGCGTCATCTGCCTAGCCTTTTCCCAACTCTGTTGGGGTCGGCTTCTAGATGCAGCTGAGTACCAGTATTTTACATGGAGCGACTGCCTATCTGACTTCCACAACCCAGTGACTGGGTAATATGATACCCCTTGGTAAGACTGGTTATTAGACTTTCGGGCTTCTGACCACCCGTAACGACTGTCAAAGATCCACGAATGACAAGTGGGACTAACGAACGGCTTAACGTGGTTTCCGAGGCACAGAGGGGTCTTGGTATGTAAAGATGGTCACCTATCCACGGACCTATCGCGGCAAGTCGAAACGTGCGGCCTTGTAATGTAATGTACCTACCTACTGTAAATTTTTAGGTAAGTCTGTATCTACTGGCTTCTGATTCATGCTAGACACCTCTTTAAACAAAACGTTTATCTGTTGGCTCATAAGGTATAATAATTGATGTAATTAATCATCGAATCGAATCACATTGGCTGTATGCCGTGTCCTTATTGTAGTTCTAAAAAACATCTTCATTGTCCTGAATGTAGTTGACGAAAAACATTGATCATTATCACCTACCTTTTTCATTTCTGGTGCGTCTTGTTCCCGTAACACAGGGTTCAAATCCCTTTGCTCGATATGATTCAACCCTAAAATATCGATTACCATCATCACAGCTCTAGCAGGAGGACTGGCGTCCGCTTTGTAGAGTATTGCCGGCATTTTAGTCCTACCTGTTGGTAAATAAAGGTACTTATAGGTATTTATTTGTGTTTTATCAAACTCAAAGCATTTATTTCAATTAGAACATATTTATACAGGCACATTTAAATTGGCATATGGGGGAAGCGATAAGGTAGCCCGCGAAATTCAAATTTTCTTACGTTTTTTGCAATTTGCTGGTCAGCTTATAATAATATCACCGTGAACGCTGTCAAAAATGACAGTGTGTGTGTGAGGATGTGTCAGTGTGTATTTTGTTTTGAGTTGCATCATATCTTTACATTAAACTAACGTGGCATTTTCCAAATTGTGCTTCTGGCTGACAATCGCCACCTAACCAAAGAAGAAGAACTGAAGAAGAAATGTGGTGTTTAAACAAAGAAATACTGTACCTAATAATATCGTTTTGACATTGAGTAAGCACTGAGCTTGTTCCATGGACGTAATATATAGAATAGAAGATATTACGTCCATGGCTTGCTTGTTCACGAGCGTTCCGAATTGTTGACAGCTCTTAGCTGTCATAATCGTATTATCTAAATCGGAACGCATGTGAGATGACGAGCGATTATATAGCTAATTCCAAAAAGTACTCTGGCTAATTCGGAATGCGGCCCTAGTCTACATAAATAGGTAGGTACCTACTTATTAAAGTATTCACAAGCCACAGCCACTTCTCATAGAATGAAAATAACTAGGTTAACCTTTCATCTAAAAATATTAAGGAAAGAAGATAATTCGGTATACCTACTACTTTATTATCTCCACAGACCGATGCAAGTTCAAGGACTGGCTGAGAACCACAGAACACATATCAGAGAACCAAACGTCTATTTTGTTCGTTTCATTGTATTTAATTGACCTTTGTACCTAACTAAAGTTTTAGGTATATTCTTTCTCATTTTTATGTAACTAGTCACAGTAAAAAAGACAATTATTATCTTTATTTAGTCTTTTCAGATTAGACTCTAGACACTTCGAGAAGGAAACAAGTTTAACAGGAACTTAACCTAAAAACCCGAAGTAGGTAGGTACCTACCTACCAGATATCTTGCAGTAGAAATTTGAAGATTACCGGTACAAAAATACTCTCGGTCTATGTACTTACTAAAACATAGCACCGTTATTTGATACTACTTAGTAATGAATGGTATTAGGTAAAGGGGTCAATATTTGCTTTCAGCATTTATAGAAAAAAACACATGCGATGCAATAAGTAATAGTTAATCTAATCATAAACACTTACCTTCATTCAAAGTAGGTACCTACCTAATTGTAGACTTGTAGCCAAAATATAAAGAATTGAATTTTAGAAAAGTTTACTTTTGTCACTTTCTGATTAGCATCACAAACACTAGCCGAGGTCGTAGTCATCTGTTTCTACCAGTTGATAACTTAGTAGTTACCATGCATTTCTCATAGATGGCAGCATGGTCAAGAAAATAGTCGAAATTGCACGAATTGCATGACTGCTGATGATGGTCTATGTTGCATGTGTATGGCGTATTCATCCAAAATCCTGTGAAATTGTGAAAATTGGCTAAGCAGCACAGCGGCTTCTTAATTTGTTTTTTTGGAACAAAGTTCTATTACGCAGAGCTTGCGGTACCTAGAAGTAAAATGGCAGACACTAGAAATCGTCTAGTAACGAATAACGTTATGCCCCATCTATGCGACTTTTTATTATAGGTATGCTTTTATGAAAGAGACAAGAGAGAGAGTTTTCTTGGTTTTCGAGGGTTCTGAAGCCTATAGTGAGGTCAAAATGGAAATCCAATAAGGCGATTGAGTTTTTTTTTTTGTCATATTGAAATTTTTGCAGCTGCGATCTTGGATTTTCATTTTGAACTTCGTACCTGCCGGAGGTCCCCCGACCCCACACTTTTTTTTAAAATCTGTGGTTATGGATTAGGTAGGTGTTATACAGATCAAATGATAAATAGGCATAATACTTATTACGTTATTTTTAGCGTTCACTTTCCCCTATGAATAGGAAAGTGAACGCATAACTATCTCATCTATCTGCATTTTGGAGCTAGCGCTAGAACTTGACACGCAACCTGCATTGCATCGGTATTTTGCAGAGAACTTGCTTTTTCGAAGGTTTGGTACGTTTTTTTTTTATTGCTGTATGGGCCCGTTCTTGACCTCGATAACGCCTGATGGAAATGGATGAGGTCTATGATGGAACGAGCGTGCCCAGATGATGTCTAAGGCACTGGAATTCCCACGCATTCACGAAACATAGCAGTCTTGACGCCGGCCGGACTCCGGTGGGTCGCAAACCAGGCGGGCGTTAGCCCTACCACCGCAAGGGAAGAATTGGCCAGTAAAATAAGGTGTTGGGTGTGACTGTCCAGGATGCGCCGAGCGCTCGGTTCAGTTGAGTAACTGGCGGAACAAACTGCGCTACACGAGGAGGCTTCTTCATGCATCCCAAAATGTACTTATATGGTAGGTATACTTAGGTAGGTATCTCCATGGTTATTTTGGTCGATGAGCCTATAAAGCAAAATAGGTAGAATATCTACTGATATTTGTAAAATATTCTGTATATGCTATCGAAGCAATTTTGTTTATTCCTATGTTATCTGCAAATAAACTTTGACCTATACGTTGCATAAGCTACGAGTATCACGTCATACTGAATTTAACGTCTGTCATCCTAATAAATTTGGGGTCAGTGCACCATAATAGGTAATCTTCCGTACGGCTAGAAAGGGAGTGACTATCGAGACGACGACTGATGGCTGATTCCCATAATAAGTTACGGAACGTTACTTATTAGTACAAGCCTAAATAAAAAAAAGAAAAAAAAAAAAAGAAAGAAAGAAAAAAAAAAAACAAAAAAAAAGAAAAAAAAAAAAACAAAACAAAAAAAAGAAACAAAGAAAGATTACCAAAAGAAAGAAAGATTACCAATAATAGAGCAAAGACCTCAATGACCTCATAAATTTGCATAGTAGACCCTCCCATGTGGGAGTAGCTATCGCAGGTAAAATTAGCTTAGGAATCTATTTTTATGCCCAGTTCTTGCAATAAAAAATGCCACCGTTGTGTAAGCAAAACGATTCGTTTTTGTTTATAGGAAACAACAATCATAATACAGAAGCACGGAAGAAAAATTCATGTTGCGCCGACCCCAAATGAATTAGGATATGGGCAGGAGAATGATGAAGACGGTATCCTCCAGGGTTTAACTTAGCAAGGTTGGTGAAGAGCACCTGGGCCAGGTGCTCAGCAGTTCCAAAATGATGCTTGGTCGTTTTTGCGTGAACACAAAATAAAGTTAGAATCGTAAATATACCAACCTTATGTACCAACACTAGGTATACTTATATATTTCCTCTCACCGAGAGAGGAGGCCTGTGTCTCAGTAGTGGGAACATTATAGGCTGATTATGTATGTATGTATAATATGTATTTAAATGTTGTGTTTATCGCAACAGTAATCTTTGTCTATACTGAGATTAGGTACTTACGCGGTAAGAGTAGGTAAGTGTAACGTTTGTTTTTCATTACGTTATGCTATTTAACATTCCGCCTATCTGAACTTGACCTTTATAAACGTTGATATTGACATTGGTCATTCCCCTCTCCGTCATCATCTGCCTAGCCTTTTCCGAACTGTGTTGGGGTCGGTTTCCAGTCTAACCGGATGCAGCTGAATACCAGTATTTTACATGCAGTGACTGCCTATCTGACCTCCACAACCTAGTTACTGGTAGGTAATATAGGATATCCCTTGGTAAGGCTGGTTGTCAGACTTTCGGACTTCTGACTACCCGTAACGATCTGGTTAGACTGGAAGCCGACCCCAACATACATAGTTGGGAAAAGGCTAGGCAGATGATGATGACTTGTCTATTAGTCGTCATTTCGGTAGTCACCCAGCCATATCATCTTTCACACAGTCCATTCTTCGTGTTTATGGAAAAAAATATAGGCAACTAATAAACGTCTAGGTAAATTTTAATAAGAACCGAACTATAGGTAGGTAGGTAATTTGAAAAGGAGCCTTACATATTTGGTAATTTGTCGACATGCAAAGCCAACCGTAAAATGAGGGTAGAACCCTTTTATTTCACTTTAATGTCAAGGTGAAACTATGTAACCTTCGATTTTTAATTTGCTAGACCAGATTTTTGATAGTTGCGACTGACCATTTTTTGTCATGTTGACAAAAAAAGGTCGATCGCAGCTTTCATTTTAGTCTAGCGAATATTTTTTTTTAGTATAGTTAAATTATTATTTCCCGCAATTTTTGAAGACGTAAAGCCGTGTGTGTACGCACAAAAGAACAAAAACATGGTGAACACGAACATCGAACACTTTGTTCGCACGTGCGTACCACGAACATAACACTGTGTTTGTCAAAAATGTTCGTGGCGATCCATTATGTTCGTGTTCACCATGTTGTGTTCGTTCGTTCGTGGCTTAAGGTCTTCAACCAGTGCGTCCTGCCCGTTATGATATAAAATAACTGTAAACATGGAAGATACACAGTGCAGTCAAAAATGAGACTTAACCAAGTCCACGTGGAACATTAAATAGCTACCTACCTACTCACTTAATTTTCTTGAAAGTGATTAAGTGATTATACATGATTGCCCCGTTATGATTACGTTTTCATTTATTGTCTAAATTTTCTTAGCCTTGGATAACTGAAGAATCACAAAATTAGGTACTCGGTTTTTATAAATATATAAATATATTTGACTGACAACGTTGTTGATAACCCATGGGAGAAAAAGGGGAAAGCTTTGAAGAAAAATTGTTTTTTTTTTTAATTTAAGGAGAGCTTCCTATAACTCAATAAAACCGGACTCGGGGTTACCTTAGTAAATTAGATTTTATTCGCCATTGATAATTACAAAGAAATTACAATAATACGCTTAAAAATAGTAGATTCTTAACAATGAGTAATAATGGAACCTTTTCAACATTTGCTATGCTAAAAAAAGAAAGCTAATAAGGTACGTTTGTAAACAAATATGAGACAGATTCGGCGTAATGAGTACGTCTTATTGCCTCAGCAAGCATCACAGATATGTCGATAGTTTGTATCTTCGGGCACATTTTCATATTAATTTCCTGAGGGATCGTATTTGTTACCACAATGCCCTCAAGACAAGACTTGTTAATCTTTTCGATAGCGTTTCCTGCAAATACCCCATGTGTCAATATCGCGTAAACTTTTGTCGCTCCGGCCTCACGTAATGCTTCCGCTCCCTTGACGATTGTATCACAAGTGTCTGCTAAATCATCAACCATTATCGCTGTCCGGTTCTTTACAGTTCCGACAAGGACTGTAGAATCTCCTTCGTTAGCTCTCTCCCTCTCCTTGTGGATAATCGCGAAATCAATGTCCAGTCTGTCAGCAATGGCTGTCATTCTTTTCACACCACCAGCATCGGGGGATACCATCACACTGCTCTGCCATTCAGGAATATTTTCCTTAATCCATTTTGTGATAGCGGGCTCAGCATACAAGTTGTCCACAGGAATGTTGAAAAATCCTTGGATTTGTGAGGAGTGCAGGTCAATTGTAATGACGTGGTCAGCACCAGCAACTGATACGAGGTTCGCAAGTAGCTTAGCCGTGATTGGCGCTCTGCTCTTGTCCTTCTTGTCTTGCCTGGAGTACGGGAAGCAAGGAATTACAGCTGTAACGCGGGATGCCGACGCAATCTTACACGCGTTGATCATGATGAACAGCTCCATCAGGTTGTCATTAATTTCTCCGCAGCCACTCTGAACAATGTACACATCCTCACCTCTGACGGACTCGCCGATCTCGACATTAGTTTCCTTGTTGCTGAACTTCTTAGTAGTAGCTCTTCCTAGATTTATATTCAGTCTTGCAACAATTCTTTTCGCCATCTCAGGATGAGAGCTCCCGGTAAACACTTTGATGTTCGGCATTCTGGCACCAGGGTTGTTGAAATTTGTTTTACGTTGTTCTTCTGTAGGCTCCTGCAAATTGTTCTCCGGTTTCATTAGTTTCCGGTCGAGAGTGAAGACTTCCTTCACTGGCCGCGGTTTACCACAAAATAAGTTATTATTTGATGTTAACGTAACGTAGATTTATCTGGGTTCACTATAAGGTCAGTTCAATATAATCTATGTCCCCCGCAATGGAACTGTCCGCGGCCTTATCCATTTTACTGTAAACACGCAAATAAAAACACTGCGAGCTGTACTTGTTTATTGATCGAGCGTCGTACCTATTACGTAATGTAGGTACCGCCTATTACAAAAGCGCGTGTAAGTATAGAGAACGAACACATAGGATTATTTTATTGTGTTAAGATAAGGGGGTCGTATAGTGATCTGCCACTAATTGCATCATTGCCGATAAAATAATTACCTACTCTTGCAATAACCTCTTTGTGCGTTGGCATGGATACAAATAACAATCGATGGCGTTTTGTTTTTGTTGCCAAAAGATTTAAAGAATTTATTGTATTGACGAATGTACCTAAATAAAATACTGTGCCTACGTAAGTGGGTTCATTTATTTTAAGATCTAGGGAAGGTGTTTGAGCGAGTAATGTGCTGGGATGAGCTGAGTATTGAGAAAACTTAGTAGTTCTAAGCAAATGCCAAAGGCCCGTACGGATTTGCTAATAAGAGTGATTTTTTGTTACCTATTTTTGAGATAAATCATATTTTTTTAATCCCTAGTAAAGTTCGCGGATACCTGTCCTTAACAAAAAATCGCTCTTATTAGCAATCGGCTTGTGTCTAATTTTATTATTGTCCCACATGATGTAAAAAGTTCTACTGTATCGTGAGTATGCACAAATAAGCGTGCGGGAATTTAACCCGTGGCCCGTAACGCAGAAGTCAGGCCTAAACCCAGATTGGAGTGGACTAATAATTGAGTTACAATGAACAAAGTTGTAGAATTGAAAAATTTATAGTTAAACAGTCGTTAATCACTTGTTTATGAATAAAGGGGTTCTCTAAATTGTGGTGAGATGCGCTTCAAAATCGAAAAAATATGTGCATTAAAGAAGAACTAAGCGGCCAGACTATAGAAATTTACTTTCTTATAACTATGGGTCAGACAGACGAAAAGTGATTTTGTTTTACTGGTTGACTTTTTTACCGTCTGGACAAAAACATGGTAAAAAAGCGCCTAATAAAATTAAAATTCATTTAATTCAGGCAAGACCCATATTTACATAAAACTAAAATATCACAATGCCTACTGTCACAGAATAAAATTAATCTAAATAAAATGCCTCTGAATAAAATTACAATGTACCTATACAAATAAAATAAATTAAAGAGTACAAATTAAAAAGGTCGTGGAATTATACCTATATGAAATTATCCTGTAGGTAAATAAATACTATCACAGATTTCAAATCGACAAATAATATAAAAAATCAACTTCTATGCACCCTACTCTACGCGCGGATATTAAACAGTAGGTAGCGTCTAGAACAATACGTCTAGTATAATTAACACTACATCAATGAATTAGCTGTTGTACCGTTTTAGCGTTTCGTATGCGTATTCATTACCGAGGGACAAACTGAGTATAATCTATCTATATTAATATAATCTAATTAGCCTGTATTGTCCATTTGTCCCACACTGTATTTGCATTTGTGTAGGTATTTAAACATTTATAATAATTAAAGTCGCTTTTAATGCTTGTCTGTGTGACGTCAAATTCCGCAACGGATTTTGATGCGACTCTCACCACATATAGAACGTATTCCGAAACACAAAAACCATGTGTAGATATAATACATGATTAGTTTATGCCGTTCCTACTGCTGGGACACAGGCCTTCTCTCTTGGAGAGGCAGTGGGCCGTAATCCACCACGCAGCCCAGTGCGGGTTGGTAGATGTTACATGTCTTCAAATGCCGATTTCCTCACGATGCTGTCCAAAACAAAACTTACTAGACCCAAATGCTGTCCCAAACAAAACTTATGTACAGACGCCAGCACATCAAGCTACTACAATCTGTCAAATTTCTTTAATATATTTTCAACTTTATCGCTAAAGCATAAGGTTCAAAGTTGATTGGGAAAATTTGACAGTTTCGGGTAGTTTGATGTGCTGGCGTCTGTACTAGACCCAAATGTTTTGCAAAGGAAGCTTTAAATATGGCCCCACCTTTCTGATACATGCTGTATTATAGCTGTATGGCATTTTAGTCAACCAATTAGTCATGGTCTCATGGAACTAGGTACCTAAGTACCTATGTTATTTTTACAAGAATAGAAACAACACTAAATTAAAAAATAAAAACTTTTCGAAGGTTTTATTTATCCAGACAGACTGTTTGGGTTCTCCAAACGACGAAGCTAATCTCAACGATCGTTCGAGAATGCGGCTTATTATAAGGCTTATCGGCTTCTGGACCTGTCAGAAAGGTAAAGGATTCTATTTTCAGCGTCAGTCACAATAGACATGATGTAACTTCAAATTCTTCTAAAGCACCTAATATACCTACAGTCACCCACATGCACATCACTAGGTAAAACTACGAAAACCTTACCTACTGCTAGGAAATAAAGGTGGTGTGAAAGTTCTAAATAATCTAGATACGATCCAGCCTGTTTCTTGCTGCCCTCCCCCCAGCGACGCTCTAAGCCGAGGTCCGTACCCCACAGGGCCGTTAGTGTGTATCATCATCATCATTTCAGCCGAAAGACGTCCACTGCTGAACATAGGCCCCCCAGCTATTTCCGTGTGGTGCCGGACGCAAAGTAATAGCACCATACCATTTCTTCCCGTGGGTGTCGAAACTTACTAGAGAATGGGCATCAGCGTTCTCTATGCATTTTACCACCATTCTGCGATAGCCCTCCGCCTGCCAAGCGTGGCGATTTTGGCAAACCTACCTCTTCTCCCAAAATGACAAGCACTAAGAAAAAAATTGGCCCCAGTGACCTGCGGCCCACCTACCCTTCGCTACGTTAGCGTGTATAGTCATTTAGTTGATAATTTTTATGCCCTGGCTGGATGCCTTAATAAATTAAGGCCTCCAGCCAGGTCATAGCCCGGTAAGGCCTTCAACCTCATGGGTTTACCTACGAGATACAGAAAAAAACAAAATTGTTAACACTTTGAACAGAGGGGCAAATTCTAATTTATCTATATTTTTGACAAGTTTTTGACATTGATTGTCGCTGACATGAGATTGCGTCTAAATTTTGAAGGTTTTCAATTACTGGTATTGGCTTTCAGACTGTCAGAATGTCTCGTCACAACCCATCTGAAAAAAAAAAACTAACAACATTAAAAAAAAATCACGACGCAGTGGGAATGGTGCCTTACATTTCTATGAAGCCATATGAGTGACACTAAGTGTGACCCCTGTTCTTGCTCGCATACTAGCTGCATTGACCCAGTTATTAGTTCCAATAATCCTTTGTTATTTCAACTTTCCTGCAGCCTTATTTACCAAGTTTTGATTTTTTGTTGTTGGATTGAACCGATGACCGTTGGGGTAGACGTGTTCTTGAGTGGAGACCGCGAATCGGCAAACGGAAGTGTGCATACATTCGTGTCAACACTGAGTACGGTGCTCAAATTCACGAACGGCATGTTGTCGATGGCAGCCGCCGACACGCGTCGACAGTTGCAGTTGCCTCTGTCGTCGACGCGTGCCGCTCCTGCTTATGCACACTAAGGTAGGACGCCCTTAGGCTAGGTGGAGCGACGATCTCCGCAGGGTGGCTGGTAAGTAGCAGCTGGATGAGAGTTGCCGAGATTCGACTTGAAAGACGTGCAATTCGAGAGGTCTATGTCCAGCAGAGGAATGCTGCAGGCTGCTGATGATGATGAATAGGATCACTCCCTATTACATGGGACTCAAACATAACTGGCGAAACGTGGGTGTCCTATAGGTACACCTCTGCCGAATCCTTCAAGGAAAACAGACGTGCTGTTTTTTATGTTTTTGTTTCATTAGTGGTTTAGGCTGGTTTTCCACCAGAGATGAGCGAGGATGCGTAGCGAGGGATGTGTGTAAAACTAATTAATACCAACGCTAACTTGGTTCAAGCTATGAAAATGAAGCGATGGTATTGGTTGGTTTCACACACATCCCTCGCTACGCATCCTCGCTCATCTCTGGTGGAAAACCAGCCTTAGGCTGTGCGTTGACTAACCGTGTAGGTCCGCTTATCAACACGTTCCGTATTCCGAAAACTAGATTATTGTTATGCCTGTGTTTTTCGACTGTAGGGCAAATGCCTCCCTTCTGTGGGCCAATCCTTTAAGAAGGAGTCCAGCTCATCCCGCCATCTCTTTCTGGGCCTTGGTGGCTTTTGCATATTGCTGCTCTGATATGCGACAGATATGGCCAGCCCTTCCACTTTAGTCCAGCAGCTGTGAGGCCACAGTCCGTTGTATTTTGGAATGAAGTATCGGTCTGTGAGTGAAGACTAGATTGATCCACTAAAATTGCTTCACTACTTCAGCGCACTATCAGTAGCCATGGCTTTAATTTTGACAGTTCAACAACATTCATTGCGTTATTTATGTACGTTGCTGCAGCATTTTTTTCAAACATATTATTATGAAGCAATGGATTAGCAATATCCGTCAAAATTATTCAGATTGTTATATAAAGTAAGTACGCAATTAGGGTGCAGGCAATAATTAGTGTAAAAACTGCAGTTTCTGTCAAAAAAATTATTTTTCTTTAGGTTAGATAGAAAACTCCGACCTTGTCTAGTTTTTAAATTATAATTGACGTGTAAAAGTGTTTGTGCAAACCTACTTACAGAATTAACATGGTTCTTCTTAATCTTAACATGGTTTGGTGTTGCAGAAAACAACAACACTTACTTCGCATGAAGGCTAAATTTCAGGATACATATTGTAAGTGTGCACGTGTTTTGGCAATAACGAAATTCCAGGCACAGAAAAATAGGTTTAGTCTTGAATGTAAAAATACTTCATTAGGCGCTCCTGAAATCATAACCTTGCGGGGTTTCTTATTCATTATCCTAAATTTGCTGTTCAGACTATAAAGGCCATGAATGATTTTTATCATTGAAATAATATTATGATACTCAAATGAAATTTTCAGTACGCCTCGTGTTTTCTGAGAAAACTCATGGTTATTTAATCGATTCTCTCTCTCTCTGGTTCAGTCAAGTTGTTTTGAATTCTAAAGCAGTAAAGCTCTTTTATTTATATGAATCCTTTGAACTTCAGTGTACTTAAGTGAAGTTGGAGATTGCTTCAAAGTATGCACTGATTGAACAGCTCGGAGGTTTATAAAAGCAGAAATTGTGTTTTATTTTTTATTAATATGAATATTAATAACAAATAAATAAGTAATATTGAAAGAGCAATGCGCTTTTAAAAATACTATAATGACTTGCCAAAGCACCATTTTAAAAGTCTCATCAATACAGACTGTAACAAAAAAACCGACTTCCAAAAAAAACACTACAAACTGAAAAATAACTTTAATTTCGGAAGTCGGTGTCTTAGGGATCAGTATTTTAGTTTTTGCCACCGACTTCCGAAATTAAAGTTATTTTTCAGTTTGTAGTGTTTTTTTTGGAAGTCGGTTTTTTTTTTGTTAAAAAGTTTTTATTTCTCGCTTTTTATTGGGTCTGTTTATAATTTATCTAAGTTACAATAGCCTAATGTCAACTTGCCCATCGCCTTTTTATAAAATATTCCTTTTCTCGATGCAGGGACGTTAATTGTTGAGGAGTTCTCCTTTTATTAGTTTTTAGATTAGATGCTGATAATCCTGGCTGCAGCATCCGGCCAGACTTATGTCAACATTACATTGAACTTAAAATTAGTCCTGTTTAAAATGAGCCCAAACACGACTACGGTGCTGTAATTTCAAGGTTTGTACTTTTTCTGATGCTCCTGGCTTCAACATCAGGTCTTCGGTGTTCCTCAGTAACAGTACGTTTATCCACACATCGAGCCCTTTTCAATGAGCCTAAACACGATATATCTGCTGTTAGTTGTCGAGGAGTTAGGTAGCATCAGGTCATGACTTGATGATCATGAGACCAAATGTGGCAAATGCCCTATCAAACATCAAAACAATTTACTAAAACAGTCCTTGCCTGTTCGAGTAACTTCTTACTGTTAAGGAGGGGTGTGTAATGTTTGGTATAACAACAGATGGTCTAATTTCGTTTGACATAACTCTCATATGATATAATTTTCATATGCTATAAAAACATTTAACCTAATGTCATATGATCGAATGTTATATTTGATATAATTTTCTTTTTCTCTAATTTCATTTAGTATAACGTTCATTTCATATAATTTTCATATTGTATAATGCTCCTTTTATATAACGTTCATTTGACCTAACATTAATATTAACTAATTTTCTTTTTCTCTAATTTCATTTAGTATAACGTTCATTTCATATAATTTTCATATTGTATAAATAATGCTCCTTTTATATAACGTTCATTTGACCTAACATTCATATTAACTAATTTTCTGCCCTTCGCTCGCTGCAGCATTATATGTAAAGAATCGCTCTTGTGTTCTATTTCTGAGTGAAGGGTTTAAAATAACCGAACCTCGGGGTGCCCTTCGCTCGCTCTTGCATCCTATGTTGACGGAGCCACGCTTCGCGGGGCCCCTATTTCTGTGTAAAGGGTTTAAAGTAACCTAACACAACCGAACCTCGGGGTGCCCTTCGCCCGCTCTTGCATCCTATGTCGTGTGTGTCGTGTGTGTGTGTGTCTTGTATCCTATGTGTGTATGTTGTGTGTGTAATATAATTAATTCAACGATATAGCCACAACATAACAAGTAAAAGAAAAAAACAAACATTTTTGCAAAAATAAAAGTAGATATTTCTAAATTATATTAAACGTTACTTATAGATTTTGAATATTATAGCAACTGAATATTATATTATGTGAATATTATTTCAAATGTGCATTATATAAACTGTTCATTATACCATATGAAATTAGGTAAAAAGAAGTTATAATTATCAATAATTCATTATGACCGTTGACCGTTATATTAAATAAAAATTATATTAAACGAAATTAGGTCTTATGATCGTTAGAACTTTTGTTTCTATATCAAACGTGACACACCCGTTAAGGAGTTGTACCTTCCATCATCAGCCCAGCTACCTGAGATGGTGACAACCATACACAAATACACAAGATACTTCATAAAATATGCGAAAAAAAATAAGTGAGCCTATAAAATTTGAGGGTTGCCCTCGATTTCTCTAAGATCCCATCATCAGATCCTAACTTGGTGACAATGGGACCACCTCAGAACTATCTACTTTCGAACAAAAAAAGAATTTTGAAAATCCGTCGACAATTGGCGGAGTATTCGATGAACAAACACACAAAAAAATAAAAATAAACATACAAACACCCGAACATAGTACCTCCTCCTTTTTGTGAAGTCGGTAAAAAGACATCACATATCCGTCATCTACGCCTTCTGTATGTACAGTCAACAAAAGAGATAAGTATGCAGGATAGTCGGATATACCTAGTTAAGGTTTAGTAAAAAACCGATGGATGTTCTCGAATAAAATTTAATTTTCTTAATATAAAACAAACAGGTCATTTATCAAATTAAATTTCATTCGACAACATCCATCGGTTTCTTACAACCAACTACCAACTACAACCCTTCTTTATTTCAACTATATCTGACGATCTTGCATACTTATCTCTTTTGTTGACTGTAAATCAAACTAAGTAACATTGCACACAAATAATTGCTGGGAAACTACTTTTATTTTTGGTGTGAAAAATTGCTGTTTGCACTATTGCGAAATGTAACACACGCAAAAAAATTTACTTATT
The DNA here is from genome assembly GCA_963082905.1 of Oligia fasciuncula. Taxonomy (NCBI): domain Eukaryota; kingdom Metazoa; phylum Arthropoda; class Insecta; order Lepidoptera; family Noctuidae; genus Oligia; species Oligia fasciuncula. The sequence goes on from OY720401.1 coordinate 7,346,246, forward strand.
GGTGCATACAACGTTACAGGGGTCGTGGGGGTATTTAAAGTTGTGTTATACATTAAAAACTGGTTTTCATTTATAAAAAAACGTCAGTAAAATTTGGAATTTTGACCTTCAATTATTCCGAAATCAGAAGGTTCCCAGGTATGGTCCAGTACAAAAAAAAATTACAATGACGGGGAGTACAAGTGACTCACGCCTTCGTTAAGTATGTTTTTACACCCGTCATATGGCAAATTGAACTCACAATCAATCTACAAACTTAAAAACGATTTCATCATTTTCTACAAGTTGACACAAATCTATTAATGGAGTTGGACTACTAATAAGTTTCTTTACATCATAATTATTTTTCTTTTCATCTAAACCATATATCGCTAACTCTCTGACACTTCCCGCCCATGTAGCTACAGTTACATTGCAAAATACACTAAAATCTAGTCTCTCCTTATATGCAGCAGTAATTGTAACGGTTGTTGCATTAGCTTTGAATGTCAGAGTCATATTTTCGTTCATATATAAATTTCCAGTAGCACTACAAATTGATACTGTATTTATAGGTGCATCTGTTGTAGTTGTAATTTCTTCATCTTCATCAGTCTGGCCTGTGGTCTCTTTAGTGCTAGTTTCTTGTGCAGAATTCGTGTTGTCATCATCTTCAGTGGGTATCGATTCTGTAGTACTAGTTACTTTCGTAGTTTCAGTACTAATCTTTGTTTCACACTCAAGTGCTATTACAAGTGAGTATCCTGATCGAAGGCGAGTTAAGTCTGCCAATAACTGTACCTCCTAGAAGAAAGTTATTTGGTAAGTTAAACATGTATAAAGAAATTAAGAATGTGTGCTGAAAGATTTCAAAAAATCAGGTAAATAAGTGGTCTGATTACTATACCTACATCGTAGGGGAAATTACTGTAATGGATATGATTTAGACATGGGCGAAATAGCTCACTGAAAAGATAAAGAGCGAGTAGCTCTTTCACTCTAAAGAGCTATATCACTCTTCTAGCTCACTAGCTCTTCTATAGCTCACTTAGCTCAGTGACTCAGACGCCGACTGTTAGCTCATATGACTCACGCCGCACGCGCTTCGGCTCGCTCGCTCAATAGTCAATAGCTCTTTGGAAGTTTGGATTCTTTGTTACTCACTAGCTCTTCTATAGCTCAGTAGCTCAGACGCCGACTGTTAGCTCATTTGATTCTTGTCACGCGAATTACTAAGGAATTACGGATATCGATAAATAAATCTTGTTTTATTTTGTGGCGGTTTTTATAGTAAGAACGGTCGTATTAGTATTTGTACTTCGTTGCACGTGCCACGCAGCGATATGCATGTCATTTCGTCAAAACAACCGAAAAAGTACTAAGTTAAATAACTTTAAATAAGTTTTTCTAATCTGTTTGTTTATATTATGGTATGAGTACTTATGAGTTATTTAGAATTTACGTAAACGAAACGCAATCAAACAATGCGGTTCCTTTTTATATATAAATGTGCCAAAGTATTTTCTACTTTTAAGTCAATGACTATAAAGATAGATTTTTACAGTGATTATGTCGTATGATAACTGATAAGATTGTGACGGAGAGCTTTTGTTGGAAGAACGAACGATGCGACGAAGTATTCCGAAGCGAGCCGAATGAGCCGTTCGGCCGGTCGCGTGCATCGCTGAAGTACTGAGCTAGTGAGTCTGAGTGAGCTAACTGAGCTAGTGAGCTACGTAGCGAGCGACTGAGTGAGCGAGAGCGACGTCAATCGAAAAGAGCTAGCTCTTTTCTATCACTAGCTCACGAGCTACCCATGTCTAATATGATTGAAATATTCATCTTTTCTGCGTCAGTGTGTCGAGAATAGGTATAGTTGTACTTTGTGTTACATGGATATAATTTTATGAAATACTGATCTGCATTATTTTGTTGAATAGGACTCGTATGTCCTTCAAAGGGCTTTAAAATTCCGTGGTATACCTACCTGTCCGACAGTTTTGTTTTTTTTTCAAAATGGCGGACATGCATGATTCCTATATAAATCAATAGCTGACATTAATGCAAACAGAAAACATAACAAAACCAAACCCCTTATAGTGTCATGTTTCCGAGATATTAACGTTCAAAGTTGATCACGTGACATCCATATTTTTTTAAATTTGCTTACAACTTGTTACATAGATTTTTGAAATAATCACTCTGAACTCTGCACGTTTAACAGGTTTCATGCGTGACCTCCATTTTGAAAAAAAAATTGCGGCAAGTAGGTATGCCAGGCTCTATATAAAAATCTTCAATCCCCTTTATATTTTAAAATTACTTAAATCCACTAGTCGTCGTTGGCTATTTAATTATTTAAAAGATAAAATTGGAATTGGAGTCTGAGATAACCATCAATTACGTATATTTAAAAACGGACATAGCTATGTAGGTACAGTCGAACAAGCTATTTGGTATCCAGCCAGGTACGTTGCAACTACTTTTAAACAATGTTGTGAGTGCACTTTCTTGAATGCCATATTCTTAAAAGCTATTTATTACGAACAAGTAAAACAAATAATTATTTTCTGTGTAGTGGAAATATTGATATTTTAGTTTAAATAGCTTTTTCAACTGCACCGTGTCGTAATTGACCTTACCTTCTGCATAACAATGATGGAACCAGCGCGCACCAAGGTAAAGAAGTCAGATTCTGTCGTAGTCATAGTAACTACAGATTCCTCTTCTCCAATGATCTTTAAACCACCCCAGAATTCAAACCACGTCCCTGGAGGCATCCATACGTGGATATGGGTTTGACTCGGTTCCAAATTTGGAACTATCAACAGATCATCTCCAACGGAAAATTGACTCGTCAAGTCTGTTAGAGTTTTAGACGAAGGAAATTGATAGAACATTGGCCTTAGAAGTGGACCATCTTGGAGAACTGTGTAGATGTATGGTAGAAGACTCAGCCGTCTATTCAATGCTGTTACCATCTGAACTCTGTCATTACCAGCAAATGCTAAAGGATCTCTCGGAATTACTTTCGAGTGTATCTTTATCATCGGCATGAATGTTGCTGCCATGTACCATTTAGCGCATAGTCTGATTTGTGTAACGATATTGAAGTCTTCTGTATCGCCACAAATGGGGGATGACCAGAACCAGTGACCAGAAACGCCGCCCAAACTTGCCTCAACGAGTTCCTTTCGAAGATTAGTCCACGATGTTGATATGTTCTGTCGATTTATAGTAACGTTTCCATTCATCCATTGACTAGTGGATGACATTGGGACTGACCCTTTGATTTTTTCAAATGCGTTGATAAATTGGTTTCCGTACTCGTTGTGTCTTATGAAATATTGTTCTCCTGGAAACTCTGTTTCGTTAGTAAGTCGTGTGGTTCTGGAAACTGGTCGAGTGGGTCGAGTGGCATTCCATTTGGGAGTGATATTAAAAGCAGCTTCCAAATTCTGAAACCGAATGGTAATTCATTAAACAAGAAGTAAATCTAAATTGTTATTGTTTTTCCTGTATAAAATTGCTCTGTAACGGCGTCGGTTTATTTTATTGCTATTTTGAAAGGGAATTTAATTAATTGGATTACAAGATGGTAATTGATACAATATGAAAACACGATCTGTATATATTCCAATAACAATTATTGTTTAACTGGTTTTTATTCGGCAAATTTGCCGCCTCTAAAATCTGCCGCTCTAGGCTCAAGCCTACTCAGCCGGTGTTAAATCGGCCACTGAACATGTCCATAAATTTGAAAACCAAATTTTGCCATTACGCAGTCGTTTGACCTATATCAAAAACCCCGCATTTAACGCGCTCCCCGAAGTTAAAGTTTCGGTTCTTTGGGATAATAATTTATCATCTAGTTTCTCTTTAGTATACTATGATTGTGAGCAGTGGGGGTCCAGTGGAAACGGGCGTAACTTATGAGTTTATTTTATTATTTTTATTATGGAAAACACACACACACACATTTTGTAGGAAGAAATACAAAAATGATACGGCCAAATGTGTAACTAACAACATTTTTCACCGAATAAAAGAAATATAACGGAGTTGTAGGTCTTTGACCCCGACAGGCGGTTTTCTTTGTGTAAGTGATTTCTACACCACTGCTCTCAAAACGGCGAAGGAAATATCGTGCGGAAATCGGCACGTCCTAGAACCAATGATTCGAAGACATGTGATGTCTGCCAACCCGCACTGGGCCAGCCTTCTCACCATGAGGAGGCCTGTATCCCAGCAGTGGGAAAATTATAGGCTTATTATGTTATGTTATACGATGATTTATTATATTTAAATTATGATAAATTAACCCTTTATTTTTAAATGTTTAGCGGCTGTTTGACCGGAAGACTGGAAGCCGACCCCAACATAGTTGGGAAAAGGCTAGGCAGATGATGATGATGTTTAGCGGCTGTTTGACCATCAATTGTGGACGTTGAAATGTCCAAACTTTAATCAACGTTTATAAGTAAACCCTCAGATGTTTAAAGACCGTTCCGTCCTCTGATAAATTGCTCTCTATTAATTAATTTTTATCCAAATAAAATATTAAACATTTTCAGAATTTTGTTTAGCAACTTACCTCATTGAAATACGGCAAATATTCATAAAACGCATCACGGTCCTTTTCAGAATCGTCTAAAGGCCAGTTGTTTTCCAAAACAACAGCTTCAAAATTAGTGTTAAAAACCCACAAGCTCTTCATGAACTTTTCGCTTGCCCAAATGTAACCTGGATAGATGACGTCATGTTTGTTAACTTTGCCTTTATATAGGTGATAAGACTCTGGATCACGGATATTGTAACGATCAAACTCTTCGTCATCAAAGCAACGATCGTTTGTTATTGTTGTTGTTGCTTGTACTGCTTCTGTTGTTGCTTGTACCGCTTCTGTTGTTGCTTCTACTACTTCTGTAGTTGCATCGCCTTCTTCCTCTATAGGTTCCGATGGTGCTGTGTATTTTATCTGTGAAAGTGATATTGACAATTTATTTTCCATTCCTATGATAATTCTTCAGGTTGGCTTTTAGGCTCCCGCAGGCAGGCGCGACGCTAATGTGCACCGCGAGTTTGGTAGAACAATTTCCATTAAGTTTTCATAGAAATTGTTTTACTAGAGTCGAGGTGCGCCTTTCTGCTGGAGCCTTTTCTTAGGTCTTAAGGAAATTTGTTTCCTTACCAATTTACAGCTTGTTAAAACTATTGTGATCAGTAATTGAATTATCTACTACTTTGTTTCTCGATAAGTTCGATAAACTTTAATTGGTATCTACCTCCCCATACCTACTAATTAGTGTGGTGACTAAACATTCCACTTGATTCGCATAGATACTTAGTTCATGTAATATGCTAAAGTTAATAATAATTTTAATTGCAATACCAATAGCGGTGAAATGGTCAAAGCCAACAAAATGAATTGTGGTTATGGTTGTTGTGTAAATATTATACCTATAACTAAACGACCGCAGCAACCTATAAATTATATTGGTGCTTTACGGTGTGTAATAAATTCATTTCATCACCACTGCTCTCATAATGGTGAAGGAAACCGGCATGTTCTAGAACCAAAACTTCGAATACGTGGTGGATTACGGCCCACTCCCTCATACAGTTAAGAGGCTTGTGTCCCAGCAATAGGAACATTTTAAGCTGATTATGTAATATTCTGTGACCATTTTTCGTCTTGCATGCTTCCATTTATAGTAAATCACAAAGGCTACGTCTAGACTAGAATAAATACTGGTCCCTATTAGAATCTTAGCCTCTGCTCCGTCCATTCATCTCTTAATAGAATAATTTAGTCTCCGATATCATATAATTCGATATTACCCATTTTTTTTTGCTAAGTCTAACCTATATGGTAAGTTCATATTTAATCATTTCTATGAAGGAAGTTACTCAGATAATTAACTAAACTCTTTCTTTACGAGTAAAGTTAAAAGATTCTTGAAGGTGAAAAATATTAAAGAAAGGCTGAAATTAAAAGGCGTGCGAAAAAAATTATTATGAAAAGTAGGGCAAGCCATAATTAAAGCTTCATTACTTATAGGCTTAGTTAAATATTTTTGTTTGGAATAGTACCTAATTTGGCGTGGTAAAAAATGTCGGTCAATTTTTGGACTAATTTACCACCTAGTAATGTCATGATTTCCAAATAATAATAGATTTGTGTATTTGCTCCATGTAAAATACTGGAACCTATTCAGCTGCATCCGGTTAGACTGGAAGCCGACCCCAACATAGTTGGGAAAAGGCTAGGCAGATGATGAATAAGATTTGTAGTGATTTTAAATACTCAATATATAATTGTAAGTCCATAATTTAAAAAAAAAACAATACATACCTAATAAAAAATAAAAAAAGTTATTTATTAAAATTAGCCCGAGAATCAGCAGTTTTTGAATGACAAAATTACATATGGCAGTCCCCCAAAACGCCCGCCCTTCACCACTTCCTACTACTTTAGATGGGAAGAAGTGGCGCATCAACCTTATCACCATTCCCACCAGCACAGTTGTCTGTTATCGAACGTTGAAGAAGGAATTCAATGATGGTACTTACATATGGTGAAACATGAGGTACAAACTTCTTCCCAGCATTCCTGATCTGCATTACACTCTGGTCGACAAGATAGACCATGGTATCGTTGCATTCAGTTGCGAAGACCACAGGAACAGCGCCACAGTGACTCTCATATGGCACTCTGTGGGTCGTCGCTGAAGATATGAAGGTCCGGAGTTCTCCGAGTGGGTCGTTCGATGTTTCTTCTCTGAAATTGGATTTTTGGTCGATATATATAAAATAACCTTAAATGTACAGACGCCAGCACATCAAGCTACCCGATACTGTCAAATTTTGTCAATCAACTTTGACCCTTATAGTTTAGCGATAAAATTGAAAATCTATTAAAGAAATTTGACAGATTGTAGTAGCTTAATGTGCTGGCGTCTGTACAAGTATATAAAAAGGAAGGGAAATAATCAAAGGGCATCAAGAAATTCGTCCGTATCGCTGTTAACAGGAAAAGTGTCCAAAAGGCTGGTAGCATTGGCATTTTGTATGACTATGCAAATTCTTTGGAAAAAAATAGAGTTGACAAACCGTTTGGCGATGTCTCGAAAACAAATATAATAATGGAAACCCCACCATTGTCAGCAAAGTTTGGTCAGAGTTTCTGATTAAAGCCAGTCTAGAGCTAGCCTGAAAGGCTTAATTTATTATAGTACAATGACGATAGTACAAAGTACCTTAATATTCTGAAAATAAACCCAATAAAAATCGCCTTCTTTCACCCGACGGATATGGTAATAAAGTTAATCAAAAACTCACCTACAAACGTGAGCGCCCAGCATCCAATATTCAAGGTTTCTCTTCGCCCCTATAGCGGCCACGACATCTTTCATCACGTCGCTGGGTTTCGGTCCGACAAATAAATGAAACTTCAGTCCCAAATTCGTGATACTGCGAAGGACCAATTGATTGTCCCCTCTGACAATTACTTCTGTAGGGGCCATTGATTCAATCAACAAACCATGGTAGGACCCGTTCAGCTTAGCAAATATTAACGGAATCGAATCCAGTCCACCCTTATGATTGTATAAAACTTTCACAGTATCTGGTTTTAATGGAATTTCTCCCAGGCCGTACATTGTTTCATTTGTGAGTTTAAATGACATCTCCCATATGTTATCTGCAGCTATCAACGGTCCCCGAGCCGTGTTGAAAATGATTCCTTGAGTTGAATTCACGATAATATTTAATTCCGTTCTATCTGAATGACTTGTATCAGGTTCTGTTATTCTGTATGAATAATTCTTCTTTTTATGTCTTCGACCTTTAATATTGTTGGAATGGTAGAATGTGAAGGAAAGATGTGTAGCTGTTACTTCGTCAATAGACAGTCTGAGGTTTTTATAGCTGTCTTGTGCACCATCATACGGTATTGTTAGCATTCTTGGATTCAAATATGTGTCCTCTGCCCATTGTCCATGGAATACGTAGGAGAATCTTGAAGGGTACCTATGGTAGCATAGGTCGTGGTGGTGATCATAGCAGCATTGTTCGTGGCATTTCTCGGGTGGTACTGCCTCTACGCCACATGGGAGCCTAGCTTCTCTTGCTACGACGCAAGAGCCAGTTGATAAGCCATCAGATGCTGGTAGCTCTAAGCTTGGGAGCATGATGAATTTGTATACTAGAAGGGGGGCGACAATTGAAGCTATTATCAAAACAAAGACTATTCTTACAGGTCTGTTGAGTAGGATCTGGTCGTACCATTTTAAATCTGAAATGGGAGAAAATATTAAGTTTATTGCTTGTATTGATTGGTGTTTAAAAGCTTGTTAATAAAAACACAAACACAGAACAGTCATTCATTCTATCTCATTCTCACCTACGTAGTTTTGTATTCATGTTACTGTCAGAAGCATACTAGATATCCGAGTCAGAAGCTTAGGCTTAGGTACTTAGATATAGTTAATAATTCAGTAATCTTTGAGCTTAAATCTCTTGGATGTGCGATTAATGTTACATAGAAAATTAAACATAACAACATGTTTTAATGGAAATGATAAATTTTCATGTAAGTATTTTCATACATAACTTTAAAAGTATTATCTATTATTTCAAAATTATTAAAATATTTAAGACACTCGCAGTAAATCCTTTTGCTTGACATGTCACACGGTACACTTTGTAAAAAAAACCTAATTTGCCTCCCAAAAGTAACCCCCATAATCCTAAAATTAATTAATTTACGTTAGACGTCCTTGTGTAACAGAAATTCATATGTGTACCAAATAATTTAATCGGTCCAGTAGATTTGGACTAAATTGGCAGACGGACAGACAGACACACGAGAGATCCTTTAAGGGTTCCGTTTTTTCATTCAGACATATTTACGGATCCCTTGTTTGTGTTGTCCTTCAAAGAATGAATAAATGAATTTATGATAGAAAAATAATGCATTTATAAATAAATCCATTTAAGATTATGTAATGGACTCTGGTCCGTGGCAGATTTGGACAGAGAGATGTGGAATAGAGTAGGCAGAGGCCTTTGCCCAGCGGTGGAACATTAATAGCTAAGAGAAAAAAAACAATTGTAAAGCTAATATTTTATATCTTATTTCGACTTGCTCTCTTTCTAGAAGTGGTTATATGAGAGACACAATCTAATAAATGGTTGATAAAATGGTACTCTACAAGTATTTATATGTTTTAACAAAATACTTATCCTGCAGAGTACCATTCATCATATAACCACTTCTAGAAAGAGAGCAAGTCGAAACAAGATATAAAATATTAGCTTTCCCATAGAAAGTACTCGTGCCTAATTTAGTATGAATGTATGAGTATGTAAAAGCTTTCCACGAATTCGGTATTTCTCTTAAATTGTAAGGTAAGAATTCCAATTTAAAAGTATATTGAGTACTCATTGTACTGTAAAGGTTGTCTGCTAAAGTCGACCTTATGTATTGCAGGACTACTATTTTTATAAGTTTTCAAATAAAAATAATTAAAAATGTATATAATAAGTATCAAAATAAATAAACTGGCAATATCTAACATCAAATCTACCGATGAGAAATTCGATTCGGCCCTCGATTAAAAAATGGTGCAACGTCCTTTTCAAACTTAAAAAGAAAAAAAAAGGAAAAGAAAAAAGAAAGGAAGGAAGAAGTAAGGAAAAAGGAGGGAGAAAGGGAGGAAGGGAGGAAGGTTGGGAAAAGGCTAGGCAGATGATGATAATGTCCTTTTCAAACTTAATACCTCTCTGCAATATAATTATTCTGAATCGTAAATTCGTGTTCGAAAAGGGTTCTCTTTACGATTTATGTAAATTACCATAAATTACCGGATGGACGAGTACATCAGACTCCATTCTTTGACTTTGACAATCATATGTGTCACATAGTAAATACTCGTATACCTATCTTTATATTCGATTGCTTCGAGAGAGGTGAATTTTGACAATAAACATTTTTAAAATAATTGTATTTTTTTCGCGTATTTGCTGATTGTACCGTTCAAATATGTATTTGAACTCTTAGTCTAACTTGGATACGACTATGTATACATGTGCCTGCAGGTACATGGTATTTTTTTTATTGCTGAATGGGCAAAGTAAAAGTCAAATCATTTATTTCAAATAGGCACAATAAAGGCACTTTTGACCCTTTGTACCCTTTATGTTATTACAAGTAAACAATGTATTAATTCCGTAATACACTGTTTTCATATAACTCTATTGGTTTACGCAGCGCACGCCATTAAAGCTCCCAGTCGGCATGATTTTTCCTGACATCTTCAACAATCATCGTCATATTTCAGCCAGTTTACATACCTTTATGAATTATATACTTAACCTTCCTCATGAATCACTCCGTCCATTGACGAAAACCGTATGAAAATCCGTTCGTCAGTTTTTGAGTTTATCGCGTTCAAACACACAGACGCGACGGGGGACTTTTTTTGTAATATGTGGTGAAGTTTTACAGTCTCGGGTATTGACTACATTTATACAGAATTTTATCTTTAACTAAAGTTAAGCTGATATCAGTCGCTTCACTTTTGTAATAACTTTGCGGCACCTAGTATATGATCAAATAATTTGCGAACCGATATTGGATTATGGCTGGCTCCCGAAATATTGATTGGTATTCTAACCTAGCTCAGGGAGCCATTTTACAGTAACCTGTTTTTGACATTTGGCTGACACTTTTCACTCGCGCCCCAAATTATCAAAAAAAAAGTGATATAAGCAAATGAACGTTCGACAGAATTTTTATATACCTAATTTTGGGCGTCGTGTAAAGGTGGAATTAAACAAAAATGAATCTTCACCCGCCGCGCCGCGCCGCCGCGTGTGGGACGCCCTCCGGCCAGGTGGGATGACGATCTGCGAAAGACTGCAGGCAGATGCTGGATGCGTCAAGCTGAAGACAGGGCGCTATGGCGCTTGTTAGGGGAGGCCTATGTCCAGCAGTGGACTGCTATAGGCTGATGATGATGATGATGAATCTTCACCCGAGTGAAGCATCTGATATTAGCTATAATAGTTTGAAGGTTGGATCAAAGGTTACACATAATATAAACTGGTGTCTGTTGTAGGTAAAACATATATTACAGATCACCAGGCTACCTATAAACGTCGCTTATCATTTGATTTGGCGTAGACATTTTCCCGTCTCAATGTTGCAGTTGTAGTTTTACAGTTATGCGACAGTGTCAGGAATAACGCTTAGCCAAAGCAGGTGCTAGCTAAGTAACGTTTATAGATGCTTAAGAACCTAGCTAGCTAGCTAGCGTACTGTATAATATAATAATAATAATAATGTTTATTGGAACTAAAAACAAATTACAATAAAAATTATGTACGATAATGACTGCATTAGTTATAAACTGTGTCGCAGCCATTAACGCCCATACAAAAAATGTTTATGCGTAAGCGCTCCAGAGTTGAGAAAACAAAATTTAACATAAAGAGAAAAAAATAAAAAAAAAAAGAAAATAATATAAAAGCGAAAAGGTATGGTAATAAAAAATAGGCAAGCGTGTTTGTGATGTGTTGTGCGTGTGTGTAGGTGTAGTGTGTTTTGCGTGCAGAGTGTTTTACATTGAGTGTGCGTGCGATGTGATGTGTTGTGCGTTTGTGTGATGTATTGTTATGAGAGCGTGTTTATGTGTTACGTTTTAACTAATTTTCCAAGTTCTTCATAAGTAAGAGTATGAAGCCATTTATCAACGGTGACTCGACAGTCTCTGAGATTAAGTGGATATATATTACATACCTCATTTACCCGGTTGTACAAAATAGAGCTTAGGTATCTATATTGACGTCTGACTACTTCGGTGCCGACTGGCTCGATTAAACAGACTCTAATAGACCTTCGTCTGTGCTTGATGAGGTCAGCATCGAAAGCCAGTTCGGAGTGTTTTCGTAGTATGGTGCTAAGTGCAAACGAGTGTCTGACTCTTGGTACCCCACATAGTGCGTAGAGCTCACTTGTGGGGAAGCGGATTGGTTTGTGGGCCATAACTTTTAAAACTGCCCTCTGCGCCCTTTCCACTCGCAATAATGAGGATTTAACAGAACTGCCCCAGGCTGTTATACAATAGGTTATGATTGAGTGAGCTAAAGCATAGTATACCGTTTTTAATGTGGGGAAGTCAGCAGAAGCAATATCCTAGCAAGGTTTTTTGTTTTGTTGTTTACATGCTTTATGACCTAGCCTGAATGAAACCAGCGGTCTTAATTACTGAAGAATAGTTACCCATAAAAGTCGTCTGGTCAGGAGCCCAATATACAACCATTTAGCCACATACCCGTAGATGCCTTTCCCATTTCAACCCTTATAAATTTTTCCTTTGATCCCTTAATCCCCGTACTACAAAAACATTTCATCAAGGTTAAAAGTGAGATTAAGCCATCCTTTTTGGGGTCCCGTACCAAAATGGTAAAACGGAACCCTTATGGTGAAACTAAGTCTGTCTGTCACAGCTGAACTACTAATGCTATCAACTTGAAAGGAATAGTTTTAGATGATGTTTGCCCAACTATTTTGAAAATAAGAAAGAAATAAAAATATATTTACATTTTTGCAACGGGGACTGAAAAGGGGTCTGAAAAATTCGAAGTAGAACTACTAGGGCATGTGGGGTATCATAATTATGAAAGAGCGTAGTTTGCACATTCTCAAACATTTTTTCTTTTTTTTTTTAGGCCGCATAGTTTTCGACTTAAAAAAAAAACAAAATAGTAAAAAGTTAAAATTCTCTGACGAATATAGGCCTCGCCAATGAAAATTTAAAAACATATGATGGTACGGAACCCTCGGTTCGCGAGTCCGACTTGCTCTGGCCCGGTTTTTTATCGTTTAAGAAACGAAACCAGACATTAACACCTAGCCTTAAGCCCAGGGGCGGACTAAACCTGTCAGGGGCCCGGGGCGGCAAAACTAATTGGGGCCCAGGAATGAATGAAATATTTAGCACGCTGCTTCGAAATGGTTAGGTTTTCTTTTGACTATTGCTACGGAAATAGGAGATATTTTGTCGCAAACAGAAAAGCTAGAGCATTAGGCGACTAGAGGACGGTAGAGCACACGAAGCGAGCTCGAAAATGTTTGCACTCCGTATAGTTCAAATTTTCATTTGACATTTATTCAGAAATAGGAAAAACTTTGTCAACCTACAGAAAAGTTTGATAATGTGGGATGATCAAATGAATCAAAAATCTTAGCACCCTACGTTTGTACAACATGCGTAGGGGGGCCTAATTACTTACTGAACAAATTTTGCTTTTGTTTGGGATTTGATTAAAAAGTATTTCTCAAGTTTTGGGGGCCCCCAGGACCCGGAGGACCGGGGCGGATCGCACCTGCCACCCCCCGCCCCCTCCCCCTAGTCCACACCGGCGTCCGCTATCCAAAAATACACTACACGGTGCAACCAAACACGAACTTCTGTAGTTAGTCGTGTAGGTACTGACGTAACTTGGTAAGGCTTTGGCATAGTGGGAGTTAGTATGTACACTTAGTGCAACAAGAAAATGATCACTTTATTGTTTGTCATTATACTATGGTTATATTGCCATAGATTATTTTTAAACATGTCTGATTACAAGACAGTTAAAGAAAGGAAAAACGCATATAACGACTCTTGCCAAGTTCTGTGCCGGGGGTACGGACCGCCATTGAAATACTAGTGCTGTGACATTCTGGTTATTCATTGGTGGTTTGAGTTGGTAACACGTTAAATTTTTGAATAGCGACTCGCTAAAAGAAGTAGCATTGAGGCGATCGGCCTTAGTCCTTTTTTTTTTTTTTTCTGATGGGAAATCATCAAATGCCACGCGCGCCTCAAAGAGATGTCAGCATCGAGGAGGGGCCCCATAGGGCCGAAGCCTGCCGGGTCAGCGGGATTGTCCGAAAGGGTTACCGCTGGCCCGGAACATAAAGGGCTAAGGAAGGAACACGGGTGGGCTTTAGTCAGTAAGAGTCTGACACTCCCTTCCGCTCCACCCAGAGCGGGAGGGGTCATTTGATGAATTCCCATCCGCAAAAAAAAAAAAAAACCTTCTCCCGCTCTGGGTGGAGCGGAAGGGAGTGTCAGACTCTTACTGACTAAAACCCACCCGTGTTCCTTTCTTAGCCCTTTATGTTCCGGGCCAGTGGTTACACTTTCGGACAATCCCGCTGACCCGGCAGGCCTTAGTCCTTACAATATAGCAATATACGTTCGAGTCCGGTGTCTCGGATTCGAGACTACAATGTCTGTCAGGGATAAAAGTAAAAAGACGAAGGTTCTTTTTTCATTTCGAGGGTAGGACAAACGGTCACTGTGTTTATCGTTTTGATGTACTTAGGGCAGTTGTATAGGATTTATCGAAACTTCTGCTACAAAGATTTGGGAAGAGTTACCTACTGCAAATCTGTTAACGATAAATAAAACGATATAATTATTTCTGTAAATTGGTTTTTACACTTTTTTTTGATATATGAGGTCGGTGTTTTCTATCTGACTAGAAGAAACATCGAAACGAAATCAGAGGTCTCTTTTCTCATCTCTTTCAAATTCCAGATATTGTCTTAGTAAGTTATGATCATACCTACAAGCTTCCTATGCCAAGAACATACGCTTTTTGCGTAAATAGTAGTTTGTTTTTTCTGCTTTGCTTAAAGTCTATTATAATTTGAAAATTTAAAACTGTTTTATAAAAACTTTGTTATGTTACCTCCTTGTTTGCCATGATTGTGTCGAAGGAAAAAGTTCGTTCCATTTTTAAATTACATGACAGATATGAGTTTTCATAGTAATTTATGTGACAGCCAGTTAATGGATTTCATACTATCATTGCCGGTCACCTGCTCGCTTTTATTTGACCAGCGGCGCTATCCTGTAAAAATCTCACCGTGAAAACTTAGGTGAAGTGAGCGTGGAGTGCGCTGTCAATAGTGTCAATTCCTAGCAAAAACAAACTCACTTCACCTAAGTTTTCACGGTGAGATTTTTACAGAATCGACCGGCAGTACAGCATTTTCGATTTACCTCGAAGAAGGTTGACTAAATAATGACCACATTACAAGCATTTTTGAGTAAATGTACAAGACCCGGAAAAAAGTACAAAGAAGAATATAGGACAAAGTTTATATAAATTATATTACATCCGTTTTCAAAAAGCTCAAAGCTCGTTGCAAAATTGAAACACTTCTTGCTTTTATCATTTTGTGTATTATGAGACTCAAAAATACGGTACCTACCTTCACTATTTCTACATTTTCGCTTTACACGAGCATATATTGTTTCTTTTGAAACTTATGTTGAAAGCTGTATTTATGAAGTAAGTATTTAAAGTAACGAAGTCAAAACTGTACAAGGAATTGTTTTGGAGAAAAGTAATTGGTAAAATATAGTTTTTAGATTTTTTGTCCGTTTGTCTTGATTGTTTGTTGTTGTTTGTTGTTGTTGTTGTTTGTTGTTGTTGTTCCGGATTGGCGCAAAAACGGCGAAACGGATTTTATTAGTTGTCTGATTTGTGCTCAACTGGGCCTATTTGGCGCAGCCGTGAGACACAGTACTATTTTAAGTTTTATTTTTGTTTTTGTGTGAAAATTGTGTGTCTTACATAACCTGGGCCAAATAAATATTTTATTTCTTTCTTTACGGATTTTTTGCCCCCAGGCTCTTGGGTACATTACCAGTCGACAGCGATGAGCAGGAATTTTTCAACGCCATATTTTAGTTTGTTAATAGTTTTACTTTTTTTTTTTTTTGCTAGCCTATGCTGTCCCACTGCTGGGCAAAGGCCTCCCCCAAATCCTTCCAGGAACTCTTTTCCCGCGCCACCTCGAACCAGCCCTCGCGGTACGCGTCCAGGTCATCTCGCCATCTCTTTCTGGGCCGGCCTCGGCGGCGCCGTCCATCTTCAGGCACCCATTGTGTGGAGATTTTTGCCCAGCGGCTAATGTGACCCGCCCAATCCCATTTGAGCCTGGCAGCCTTCTTTCCTACATCCAGTATGCCCGTTTTGGAACGCAGCGTGGTGGCGTGGTTTTACTTATGTTAGACTATTATATTTTTATTATTTTATTTATTACTTAGGTATACCTAAGTTGTTATTTTATGTATATTTAATTTTAATTTTCTGATTAAAAATAGCTCGTTTTGTTAAGTATAGCGTTCAATCATAAGGAAATAGTTTCCGAAGTTTTTGAAGTGAAAACTTCTTCAGGCGCGTTGGGCTTTTTATGAGATGGAAAAAAAACGTTGAACTCGCGCCACTGTTACCGTGAGCGACACCACGCGTGTTTTGTTAAAGACGATTAAAAAAAAATCCTCCGTTTCGGATGTGTTCGGCTGTCCTCGGGATGTACTCGGTTTTAATGTATATCCGTTAAGTCAGTGAGTGATGGCATAGTATTCCGTTTGTGTTTTGTTTTCACTTTTGTCGGCACTCCCGGAGTGCCACTGTTTTTTTGGTTTTTGGAAAATTAAGTATTAATTATGGTTTTTTTTTCCTTTAACCTATATTGTTCCACTGCTGGGCAAAGGCCTCCCCCATATTCTTCCACTTTTCTTTGTTCTGTGCCTTCTCCGTCCAATCGGTTAGGAACGAGTCCAAATCGACACGCCAGCGTTTCCTAGGCCTGCATCGATTTTGTTTTTAATTTGTTGGTAAAAATAAACGAAAAAAAAAAAAACTAGCTTACTTTTCACATTCTCAACAGCGAACGGTACGTCATCTTCATCTACACCTTCTTGATATCCATTCACGTGTGGTATCATGGCTCATATCAGCTGCACCTGGAACAAAACGACTTTTTAAGTATCCTCTGTATACCTCAGTAATATCTACTTTAAAAGCATGAGGAGAAGGTTGGTTTTAGAATGAAGAGGGTATTAAAAAGGTCATCATTTAAATGCAGTAAACTTGAGTATTATTTGCCTTGACCTTGAGTATGTTTTATTTTGTACAGTTTTATATTATAGCATAAGTTTTGATATCTATAAATATAATTTTAAAGGTGAAAAGCCTGTACCGTAACCATACCTAAATCTTTTCCAGTTTGGGTCAGTTTCCAGTCTAACCGGATGCAGCTGAATACCAGTATTTTTCATGGATAGACTGCCTATCTGACCTCCACAACCCAGTTGCTGGGTAATTCGATACCCCTTGACGAGACTGGTTGTCAGACTTTCGGGCTCCTGATACCTGTAACGACTGTCAAAGATCGGCGTATGACAGCCGGGACCAACGTGCTTTCCGAGGCACGGAGGGGTCTCGGTATGTAAAGATGGTCACCCATCCACGGATCGGCAGCGGCAAGCGTGGCTTAACCTGATCGATCGACCGGTACGGCTGTTATTACTTAGCCACGAGCTCCTCAAAAATCAAAAACAAAATTTATTTATTAAATGCCTAAATAATGATTGCTTACCTCCTACATAATTTATACGTATGTGGGGGAAAATAAATGCCACAGTATAACTTTATCCACCGCCTTTGATATTAACGACCTCTAGACTAGATGTAACAACAAGCACAGTCCTTTGTTTTTGTCTTTCTATTCTTTTCTAAATACTGCTTCGTGGCCGATTACAATTGAGTATTTTAAAATGTGATCGAATTTATAAGGGTCATTTTACTGTGAAACAGTATGGCAGACACACACGTGATAAAAATGCAAATGAATTTAGTAAGAGCATAGTCTTGAATGCAAGGCTATAAGAGACAGTTTGGAATATCTCGTCATCACATTAGACAGTCATAGTTAGTTACCTATTCATCAAGTTCGGCAGTCGAGAAAATGCGTTCCTGGAGGCCTAAAAAGGCCACTTTGGCAGAATCATAAAAGGATAACATTATGAATCATAATGGACAGTTAACTATTCAGTTAATCGTATCAAATCCCATTGGTGAAGGATTTTTCAGTAATATTTTTTTGTCTGTGCTAAAATACCAATCAATGGGTACGTATTTGAATATCGAAGATTAAAATACCGACTGTTAAAATATCGATGTTCGAAACATCGAAAATGGAAATATCGAACGATCATATAACCGAAAATTAAAATATCGAAAGTTTATATTATCGAATGGTTAAATATCCTACGTCCAATATATCTAAAATCTAAATATCTACAAAAGTTACATCGAAAGATCTAAATATCGAAATACAGATTATCGAACGTCCTAAATATCGATGGGTACATATATTATTTGAACATCGAAAATTAATATACCTACGTGTAAAAATGGGTTAATTTTCAACATTTAATACATTCATTAATTCACCCTAAAAATACGTACAAGTTAAAATATCGAACTGATATAAGTAGTATGAGTGGAAAAAGGTTGCTTCTGCAACGTCTCCGGCGCTACGGGAAGTGCAACCCCTTCGCCCTTGCGTAACAAAGGATAGGCACCCATGTTCACCTCCGCAGCTTCGGCTTGCTGGTCGCCTCCGGCGACCAGCCTCAGCCGCTACGGTTCCCACGGGTGCCTATGCTTTGTTACAGCGGGCGGGGGTTGCCCTCCCTTCGCGCCTCCGGATTTTTATATACACTCTAGGGGTAACAGCCAAAAGACTACGTAAATTCGGGGTGCCCCAATTCGGTTTTGGAACAATTTCGACCTATTTTATCCATGAAAATCAGTGTCCAGTGTACAAGCCTAGGTCAATCGTGAAGGTATTATTTAAATTAAAATATTTCCTTGAAAGTCAATATGTTGTGCAGGTTGTGCTACTCAGAAACGTATCGCTGCAAAACCGACTCCACGTAGTCTTGTCTGCCCTACCCCTAGAGTGTAATTTAGAATCGCGTAGTCGCGGAGGGGCGAGGCAGCCCGCGAGCTGAGGAGCAGGTGGTTTTAACACCCGCCGCCGCAGCTGAGGCTGGCCGGCAAAGCCGGCCAACAAGCCGAAGCTGCGGTGGTGGGCGTTTAGACCATCTGCGACGTTAAGCTCGCGTGGGACTGCCGGAGCCCTGCAGCGCCGGAGCCGTGACAGAAGCCATGCTTGCTTGCATGTTGCATGATTGCTGCATGCTTGTTTGCTAGATGGAAATCAGTTACTAGGTGGGTTACAAAAAAAAACATGGAAAACCTCATGTAATGTAGGTACTTTAATTATTTTTACATAATAAAAACCCAAACGTAACGTAACGTAGATATTATGAACTTCGATGTATTAAATGTTGATATTTTGAACTTAGGCATAATGTCATTCGATATTTTGAATCATTCGAAATTTTAATCACTCGACATTTCAATCTTCGACGTTTTAAGCGTAGGTATAACAATTTTCGACATTTTGATACAATCGATATTTAAATTTTCGATGTTTTGAACATCGATATTTTAACAGTCGATATTTTAATTTTCGATATTCAAATACGTACCCCAATCAATCCAATACAAAACCAATCCCAGTCTCTTTGATTATACCTACGTAGTGCAGCGAAAAAAGAAAAAAACACGGACTGTCTACGCCATATTATAATTCATAATGATAGCCTTTCTATGATTCTGGCTAAGTGGCCTTTTTAGGCCCCCTGATACCTGTCAGTGTGACAATTCTAGTAGAAAATAAAGACTGGTGTCTCGACCACGGAATAGATAAATAAGGTCCGCACTCTAGTTATTGTTTTTTTCCTTGGTCGTGGCGAAAGGTTACAATAACACAACTATAAGCTACGGATTCGTGTGTGATCAAATATACCGCTGCTTATCGCCTCGAGATAATCTTCCTGAATCAAATCACATTATGATAGCACTTTGCGGAAGCGCTCACGTTGGTAAACTGTTTTGAGTGTGGTATAATGTTCTTTATTACAGCAAGATTACACAAAAATAACATACTTATTGAACAAATAAATAAATAAGGTAAAGGTTAAAATTACACTTAAGGTGAATGGGTAGTGATAGACCGCGCAATTCAAATTTTCTTAAGTTTTTTGCAATTTGCAGGTCAGTGTCAGGTTGTATCTTGATCAAAATATAATTCGCGACAATAACAGGTACATATTTAGAGAATTATAATCATTAGAATCATTAATACATCTTTCTAAGTTAGATTTGCACCATTAAGAACCATCAATCTCTTACGGAAAAGTGCTTATGGTAGAAATCTAACTTAGAAAAAAATTATTAAAAATAAATAATAAGTTTACAATAAGTGTACATAATTATGGTTCAGTAGTATTTAATCTAGGCCTATAGTGGGATTATAATAATCTGGATAAAGAGAAATATGAGGTTTCAGTCAAAAATAGAACTCTGAAGGTAATGTAGTGCGTTGCCTGATCTAGGCTTATTTAAACCTGTGTTTCAGGCAAAATGTTAATTTTATGTTTATGTTAATTTGTTTCTTGAATGACACCTATTGTTACACAATTTGTAATGAGTTTTGTAACAAGATGAAACTTTTAATACTAATGTAATGTTTGGATCAGTGTTAACATATTCCTTTTAACTCACAAGTTTTGAATACATATTTAATTACCAACTTGTCTACATGTTTTTCCCCGAGCTGGGTGTCATAAATTTTACGTTAATCAATTCGTGAGTTTTATTGAAACTTAATGTAACGTTAGCCGGTTTTTTCTCGATCAAGCAAAGTAACTAACCTGTTTTGTCCCATTGCTGGGCAAAGATTTCCCACATAACTTTAAACAGTTCCTTGTGTTGCCTGTTCCAGCCAATTTCCTGTAAACGCATCTAAGTCATCACCCCAGCGTTTCCTTAGCCTCTAACTAGACAACTAGCTATTAATTTAACAAAAATCTCTTTTCATTTACTACGACAAAAGATAACTCAGACTTTAAATACAATTTTATCACACAGCGTCTTGCACATAATTCCCACTTTGTTGTCACATCAAATAAGGACCAGACACTTTACGACGACTAAGAAAAATATTAATGTCACTTACTTGGTTTTGAAAATCCGTACCGAAGGACCAAAGAATTTCGAAATACACTATAAAAACAACACAACGCTACAAATTATAATTAATTTAAAAGTGAAAACAATACAATCAGACTCGTTCTTTGTTCAACAATGTGTTATCTGTGACGATTATCATAATTACTGATTTAAATGTAGGATAAAACTGTTGCTGATAACGTGGATTCCTATTTAAAAGGAAGTCGATTAGATATTATATTGATAGTAGCGTTATATTTTGAATATATTGATAGTGATTTGTTTTGAGCAATGATATCATTGTGTACAGACGGCAGCACACCAAGGTACTACAGTCTGTCAAATTTCTTTAATAGATTTTCAACTTTATCGCTTATGCGTAACGTTCAAAGTTATTTACTTCAGCACATAAATATTGGGAAAAATTTGACAGTATTACTAATGGCGTGCCACGGCACAATCTTTTTTAATTACCGACAAAGTTTGGTAATTACTGATCAATCGCTCAGTAATGCCTCGCAAACGCCACTGGGCCTACGTTCTTGG
This sequence comes from Oligia fasciuncula, assembly GCA_963082905.1. NCBI lineage: Eukaryota > Metazoa > Arthropoda > Insecta > Lepidoptera > Noctuidae > Oligia > Oligia fasciuncula. The sequence continues at coordinate 7,367,711 of OY720401.1, forward strand.
ACAGCGTGGGAACCAAAGTATTTTTTTTGTTAGCCTAGTTTGTGTCCCACTGCTGGGCAAAGGCCTCCCCTTTTTCCTTCCAAACCTCCCTATTTTGTGCGATCTCTGGCCATGTTGGCGCTGCGAAACATTAGATCGTCACGCCACCTTCGCCTTGGTCTACCTCGACGGCGATGTCCTGCGTCAGGCGTCCAGTGAGTATTAGGTTATTATAAATGATGTCTGCGGTAAGACCTATGTGACAGTAGACTGATTAATTAATAAGTTTTATTGTTCCGACAAAATCAAACTGGTTGCTAATTTGTCCTCTTTTGACATTGACTTACATTCTGTAATTACTTTGACTCACACCCCAACTTGTTAATTTTTGTTAAATGAAAATGGTCCACAAACTTTCGTCTTTTTTTTTTTTTGCGGATTGGATATCATCAAATGACCCCTCCCGCTCTGGATGGAGCGGAAGGGAATTTTCGCCTTTATAATACCTATTAGTGTGATACCTATTTCTATTCTTTTTACTTACTAATTTACTATATCTGTTTTCTCACTCTTACTTACGGATATATATGTTTGGTACCGGTACGTGCGGTGGTGCGTGACTTGATTCTGTAGGATTGTGAATGAATTGATTTAGAATTTGATGAAGTTTACGAAGTCGCAGTCGATACTCTGACAACTTCTATAATTTCATTTCAACTTGGGCCACCGTACGATTACGGTTTCGTGTAGTAAGTGCCACTTGTGTGCGGTAAATGGGCCGTACTGATTCTTTCAAGTGAATAGGCAGAAGTATCCATTTGTTTGCTAAAAACTACTTAGCCAGAAGACAGTAAAATATCTCTAAAGAAATCACACTAATATTATAAAGGCGAAAGTTTGTGAGTGTGTGTGGGGGTGTGTGTGTGTTTTCCACGTCATATTATAAAAAAAAATAAGCTAGATGAGGTCGGCGTTTCCAATCTGACTACTCTTAGAAGAGAGAAACAAACTCAGAGGTCAGTTTATTTTAAAGTCCAGACATAATGTTGGTAAGGCCATGTAGATTGATGTCTGAAATGGTCTTTTGAGGAACATACCCACATTTAGGTACCGTTAGCATTCCGGTGCTAATGGTACCTAAGTACACGATATATTTTATATGTACAGACGCCACATCAACCTACTACAATCTGCCAAATTTCTTTGATAGATTTCCAACTTTACCGCTAAAGCATAAGGTTCAAAGTTGATTGGGAAAATTTGACAGTTTTGGGTAGCTTGATGTGCTGGCGTCTGTACTTTTGGCGAAAATTGGCAAACCTGCACACAATATGGTCTGAAATCGTGTCCGTAGCCCTTGATCTTTAGTTTAGGAAAGGCTGTCCATGCTTTGAATTATTATTTCTATTCTAATTATCCCGTATTTTTTTGCCATCACGGAATCACACTAATATTATAAAGGCGAAAGGCGGAAGAAGAAAAAAAAGTGTGTGTGAGTATGTGTGTGTGTTTATATGTTTGTTACTTCTTCACGCTCAAACGGCTGGACCAATTTTGATGAAATTTTGTATGGAGGTAGCTGACACCCTGGATTAACATATAGGCTATTTATCCCGATATTCCCACGGGATCGACATTTACGCCGGTAAAACCGCGGGGCGCAGCTAGTTGGAACATAAATGTTTATTAAATATGTGTATGATTTCGATTAAAATATTAAATTATCATTCTGTTCGTCTGCCAATATACAACGTTATCAATGAGCGCTAGAAGGCGCGGCGCGAGCGGCGCGGGTGATGTTTTTGTACAGACAAACAGGTAACTTAACAAGCTTATAACTTTGTGATTTTTCATGATACAGTTTTCAAATTTTGTACATAGATTCTTAACATAAAAATACTAGACACGTGTTTCGGGTTTCGCATATACTAAAAATAATATTGTATAATGTAGGTTCAAGTGATAGTTACCGGCGGGAGTACCCATGGTAATCTGATTTCCAAATATACCATTTGTGTACATACTGTAACTGGGACGTTTGATAAAAGGCTTATACAGGATGGATTTTTGAGATGGGGCAGTAAGGGTAGGTACCTTAACCATTGTACCTACAGAAAAACGGTTTAAGGAGACTGTAGACATTTTGATTATTATAGACTTTTTATTATTCTGTAATAATAATTGGTTATTTGAAGGGGTGACTTCGGTTGTCTCACTGACTAGTTTAAATAATTATCCGGAGTGACCTCCACAACTACAGCTGGAGATTCTAGATTGCTCGTATACGTTCCAGCAGAAGGAGAATGCCCTATCTGACTGGTCACGGCCTCCGGCCTCCAAAGATGTTGGTATTGTAGGTGGATCCTCCTTCGTACGACATGATGATTCATAATTAATCACTATTAAACCCATTTGAGCGATATCATTTTCACCAATCATGAATCATGAATTTAACACTTTGAAATAAACTTTCATAAAAACAGAATCCATTTTTTTTTTAACAAATATTACTAGGCAACACAGACTCGTCACTAATACTAGAATTTGTTATATTAGTTATAACCTTATTCATATTATGCTATCAACATAGCAATCAGCCGGTCGATTCTGTAAAAATCTCACCGTGAAAACTTAGGTGAAGTGAGTTTGTTTTTTGACACTATTGACAGCTCACTCCACGCTCACTTCACCTAACTTTTCACGGTGAGATTTTTACAGAATAGCACCGCAGATGTCTACATTCCCCAGACAGAGATAAAGTTCTCCGAGTTAACTTAAAAACTTGGTCATTGGGTTTTTAATGCCTTGAAAAACACTAATAACACGGTCCTTTCATAATTATTTTACAGCTGACAGCTGAAAGCTGCAACGCAACTGCAACCTTATTACAACAACAATAAAGATCACTGTGATTTTGTCAGACTTGACAGTTGCAGCAACCCAACAGGAACCATATTGTCACGAGATTGAAGATGCAAAATCAGAGGTGAATGAACTGAATGGACAATAGGTACATACAGAACAAATATATACTATGACGTCACAGTCTACTGTCAAACGTCATTTCCATTCCATGCACGCAACGTTGTCATTGTTCAGAATGCAATATGACGCATAGTATTATTTGTATGAGACATCGTGAAAGGGAGCAATGGACGTCCGTGTGCCCAGTTCTGCTACCATTGACGTCACCCCACTCTGAAATTAATTTGAGGGGTAAGCAGGATTACTACAAATGTGCTACACATACTACAAGTTATTCGAACAGAATGTATATTAATAACTAGCTTCTGCCCACGACTTCGTCTGCGTGAAATTTCTTGCTCCCCCGACTCACCCCGTCGCATCGCATCGCCTGCTCACGCACTTATTTCGTTTTCACTTAGCGTTCTTTATAGTCCTATCGTGATATTAAATAGCTTTATAGCCTTCCTCAAAACTTAGGCTAGGAAATGCAAAAATATTTTTTCCAATCCGACTGGTAGTTCCAGAGATTAGCTCGTTCAAACAAAACATCTAAACCTTTAGCTTTTTTTTATTTTACATATTAGGGACCATGGGGTCCCGGTCCTTTGGTAGGCGTACGAGGGGCCGAAGCCAACTCGCAGAGGCCCCATAGGAAATTTTAAGGAAATGCGGCACCACCACCTTTAGCTTTATTATTAGCTATAGATTATTATTAGTATACATGTTTGATGTAAGCTAGTTGTAACTATTGTAAACATTCCTTTGTGTTTTTTCTATACGTTGTCTGTGGTTACCCTCTTGACCGCAGAAGACAAGCTACGGATTCCAAAAAGAGCGGTGGCCGATACTTTGCGTCTGCAATTTACCGGTGAATAACGTCAATGAAACATTATTTATGGAAGTAAATTTGTGTGTTTTCCTAGACCTGTTTGTGTGCTTTCCTAGACCTGTTTGTGTGCTTTCCTAGACCTGTTTGTGTGCTTTCCTGTACCCTAATTGCGTAACACACTATCAACCACTATCAGAATGAAGGATATTGCTAATCCATTGCTTCCTAATTATGTTCGAAAAATATCTCTGCTCAACAACGTAAACAACGCAATGAATGTTGTTGAACTGTCAAAATTAAACCGATTGCTACTGATAGCGTGTTACGCAATTACTCCGCTGACTTTAAGATGTCAGAAAACGCTCGTTTTTTGACACCGTAAAGTTAAATCCCGCTGCCATAATTTTCTGGACAGCCGTCACTGTGGCCGTTATTTGGAAGCCACTGCTCTTCTAGGAAACTGTAGCTTTAGCATAATCAGCCTATAACGTTCCCACTGGTGGGACACAGGCCTCCATTCTGTGAGAGGGATTTGGCAGTAATCCACCACGCGGGCCAAGGACTTGGTTTGGGGTCTAAGGCATGCCGATTCCCTCACGACGTTCTCCTTCACCGTTTTGAGAGCAGTAGTGATCACACTTTATATTAAAAAGGCGAAAGTTTGTGAGTGTGTGTGTGTGTTTATATGTTTGTTACTTCTCACGCTCAAACGGCTGGACCAATTTTGATAAAATTTTATTTTACTTCTTATCCCGATATTCCCACGGGATCGACATTTACGCGAGTGAAACCGCGGGGCGCAGCTAGTAATGAAAATAAATTATACGAAGTAAAGTGCCTGTCTGGGTTCGAACCTACAAATTGTAAGGCTACGTTACCACTGGGCCACCCCTGCTCCATCTCCTGCTTGTTATTGAGGAAATTGGAATAGTTGGTTATTCCCAACCCCAACTAAATTGCCTTTTTCGACCAATATCGTTCTGAGTTCCAAGAAGACCGTTGTAGGTATGTTTTCGCTGGAAATCGCCAAACTTCAATGACTTGACTTTTTTCTGATTGGCCACTTAATTTAGCCACAAAAACCCGAAAAAAGTTTCGGGTTTTTATAAATTCATAAAGATGAAGCTAAATAGGGCACTTAAAAAAGAGAAAATATCTACTTGAGATATTTTTCTCGTTTCATAAGTATTTTTCTGATTTCCTGTTTACTTTTCCTGTGCTACTGCAAAAAGTGTTTGTAACGTTAAAGTACGTAACTTGGAAATTATAAACCTATTTGAAGACTTCTTTTTCCGTACTTATATTTTGTTTACACCCACTGCTGTTTGTTTATATCTCTTCGTGTTTATGTAATACCTACATGACCAAGTCTGTTAATTTGCAACGTTTTTTTCTATACGGACTTGTGCACTGGTTGTAAGTATCTAATTTTGGTGCCCTATAGTGTGTTTGTGAATGCGTTTTTTATCTTTGTAGGAATCAGAACTACAAACTATGTACAGTGAACAAAAGAGATAAATATGCAGGATCGTCGGATATAGTTGAAGTTTAGTAAGAAACCGATGGATGTTCTCGAATAAAATTTTATTTTATTAATAGAAAACAAACAGCTCATATAACAAATTAAATTTCAGTAGACAACATCCATCGGTTTCTTACTAAACTTCAACTATATCCGACGATCCTGCAATTTATCTCTTTTGTTGACTGTACCTACTTATCTTAACGTGTCTAATTTTTGAAAAATATTGACGACAACGAAACGGATAGATATCATCCGGTAAGACTGGAAGCCGACCTCAATATAGTTGGGAACAGGCTAGGATGATGATTGACGACAACGAAACTGATCGCTTTAGAAGTTTAACTGACTTTATTTCTGTTTTAGTATTGGAATCTGTAACTAAATGGAATTGATAATTTCGCAAAAACATTAAACACATCGAAATAAATATAGATGGACTGACCCCTTACATAATCATCATCATCATTTCAGCCGAAAGACGTCCACTGCTGGACATAGGCGTCCCCCAAAAGGGGGGGTTTGCCATAATCGCCACGCTTGGCAGGCGGGTTGGCGATCGCAGTATGGTATGGTGGTGGAATGCATAGAGAACGCTGCTGCCCATTCTCCGGTACGACCATTAGTCACCTTTTACGACACCCACGGGAAGTATGGGGTGGTGCTATTCTTTAAGTCCGGCACCACACAGACAATACATAAACTAGACAGAAACTACAAAACGCTACCTGCTACGATGGCTTTTTAATCGATTCGCACGAATTTACTTGCCCGAAACGTGTCTTATTTTTTCTACAGGCAACTCGCGTGAATTTAATTTATTTGTTGGCGAGACGACAACCCCATAAATATATAAACATACATACATAGGTACAGTCAACAAAGGAGTTAAGTATACAGGAGCGTCGGATATTGTTGGATATTCTCAAATAAAATTTTAGTTTATTAATAGAAAACAAACAGCTCATTTATTAAATTAAATTTCAGTCCAGAACATCCATCGGTTTCTTAGTAAACTTCAACTATATCCGACGCTCCTGTATACTTAACTCCTTTGTTGACTGTACATCCATCCCATGCCGATTTCGGCTACGGTGACTGCTATTGTTTCCGACAACTATAGGTTACAGGCGTGTGCTCTGATGTGGCTAAAGTAATCTATCTTCATTGTGAAGATAGATTACGTTATCTTCACTGTAAATGATAACATGCTTTTTAGATAACACTTTTTTCAATTGGGAAGGTGTTTATTAATGAAGATAAAAATAAACAGGGTGTGTTGCGTACAGCACGCAGGTACGCGATTAGTCGGTTAAATGAAACACAGTTAATTAAATTTGTTCAAAGTGTGACCTCGCGGCGGCGACAACTCATGTAGATCGCGTTCGCGGGAGTGTGCAACAATACGCGTTATACGAGTACTGAAGACGAACTGACGTCGGAGCGCGCGCGCAAAGCGCGGGTGAAACATTCGCCAAGCAAATGTGAGCTCTACGGCTTCCGGTGTTGTAGCGAGACTACGTTATTTCCCATTTTTTTTATTGATGTACTTATTTATTTTGAAAGAAAAATGTAAACATGCGTAAGGTCGCAGTGGCGAGGTCTCAATTACTAATTTGTTTTATTAAAAATGTTTTCCATACGTAACAGGGTGGTAGGGTCATAGCACATTAAAGAAAAAATCTGCTGTTTCATAGAAAAGTGCAGTACCTATGCGGTCAAAAATGCAGGTATGGAACAGCTGTTTTTTTAATAACCGATGAAAATTTTCTATCCCTGGGGTTTTTTAATAAAAATATAATAACCTAACCTTACTAAAACTATTAACAAACTAAAATATGGCGTTGAAAACTTTCTCTGCATCGTAGTCGACTGGTAGCGTACCACAAGGTACAAAGGTACAAAGAGGTCGTTGACATCCCACATCCCACTTCCTACAGGAGATGAGTATGTAATAATTATTATATCGTTAGTAAAGAGAACAGAATATGAAAGCCTTCAGTGACAAATTTGGGTTGCCTAGATTCGAGTTTGTTGCGAAAAGTCTTGTACGTGATTGAAATAGTAATTAATTTTCGTTTATGAATGGTTTCGTTACGTGATTGAGTTATCATAATTTGCAAACTTATTAGTTTGGAGGCTCCTTTTTAAATGGGATTTCTGCGAAATGTTTGCGTATATATCAATATTATAGTAACACGTCTGTATTTCTAAAGGGTTAAACAGAGGTGCATCTATAATAGTACACCCACATTTCGCGAGATAAGCTTAAGTTCATGTAATAGGGGGCGAGCAGAGTCTGTAGCGGCGAGCCGACGCGTCATACTGACGTCACGCAAAATCCTGCATCTCGCAAGCAGAGTTTACCGCGCAACTAGCATAGATACAACGACATGAATCATCGGGCAGTTGCCCGCCAGACACGACACCCGTCTGGTCGGACGATCCTTCCTTTCTATGGAGAATGAGTAAACTTTACACCCTGTTCAGCCATCAACCTGGCATCAATCCAGACTCCGGGATGCTACTGAGAAGTTCCCGATGAAAACCCAATAACACTGCCCGACCCGGGAATCGAACCCAGGACTTTATGCTCAGCAGGAGCACGTGCGACCACTAGACCAACGGGGCATTGTAAATAAGTACCTACTAATGTACAATTAGATGTGTCCCGCTTTTTTTGCTTAGGGTTAGTTCCGAGCTTTTTTTTTTTTGTACATTGTTTACCGAGGGAAGAAAGTGACCGATTGAGAGTCGCTCTCTTCGGAGTGATACATATTGCTATGGACTATAACTAAGAGGAAAATAAAACTCATTTTTTTAAAGTGAAGTTTATATTAAAATTGCTGCAGTTATCAAAACTCAATGTAATACTTTTGCCAGAGAGACATATAGGTTTCAATGATCAGCAAAGTATGTGGCCAGTATCATTATGCGCTTGGTGATAAAAACTTTTTGTCTTTTGGCATTATACTATAGGTACTAGCTTCCGCCCGCGGCTTTGCCCGCGAGGTATGTCAATAAAACTATCCTATGTCCTTCCCCGGGATGCAATCTATCTCTCTGCCAAATTTTATCGAAATCCGTTCAGTAGTTTAGGCATGAAAAGGTAACATACAGACAGACCGACCGACGGATTTATTTAGGTTAGGCCCTAAATTCAACAAAAAAAACAGGACGTTAACAATGGATTTTCATACACTTTTCGACCCGCTTTGTATAACAGTAATGACGCACTTTCTGCCTAATTTCTGTTTGACTGGTAATGGAATATCTTTCTATCAGTGGAAGAATTTTTGTTATTGGATGAGTATTTCCATTTATTTTTTTTACAAACTGACAAAAAATTTATCTCATTAGATTAAACAAAGTTTTGTCTGCATCACTGTCACTTTGGGATATACAGCCGTGTTGATATGTCACGTATTTAAATACACACATCAAACATAGGTATTTTAGTTATTCATATATTGAAAATAAACTACTTAGAAAATCTTATAAGATGCTTATATCAAAATAAATATGTTAAAAGATTTTTTTAGTAGTTAAACTCTGATAGGAAATTCAATAAAAATCTAACTTTTTTTTATTTGGCTTTCATACTAGAAATAAAGTTAACAATGTACAAAAACAGATATTTCTGCTTTTGGTGATTAAACAAAGAAACCAAAATTGATGAAACATTAAATTGATTACACAATATATTATTAAATAACAGCGCCCCGCGGTTTCACCCTCATAAGTGTCGCTCCTGTGGGAATATAGGTATAAAAAGTATCCCATGTGTTTATTTATTCTAGTTATAAATTATTCGTGTGCCAAATTTCATTCAAATCCGTTCAGTAGTTTTTGCATGAAAGAGTAACAAACATCCATCTATTTATCCTCACAAACTACAGACACACAGATGATGACCCAACAGCATATCTACATACAGTCGCGTCATTTTGAAAATGGCGGCCACGCATAATATAAATCGATAGCTGACATTAATGCAAACAGAAAACATACTAAGACCAAACCCCGTAAAGTATCACATTTCCGACATATTAACGTTCAAAGTTGATGATTGAGTCACGTGATCAACTTTGAACCTTAATATCTCGGTATATAGGTCGAATGCGTGACCGCCGTTTTCAAAATGGCGCGAAAGTAGGTATGCCAGGATCCATTATATAAAAATGTTCATACCCCTTTCGTTTCGTTAACATAAACTTAAAACAATAGATCATCCGAGCCCCAAGATACAGACTGTCTAGTTTGGGGCTCACTAGTTAATACTGTATTGTAATATTTTAAGCTACTCATGTCGTCTTAACTTACTGTTAACCACCTGCTTACTGTATTACTTGGACAATAAATATTTATATTTCTATCTTTATCAGAAGAGGCCATGTTGCGTGGGTTTGCGGGCGAGGAGTTGAAAGTGTATGAAAGTGTCTAAGAACAATCATAAGATGTCTAATCCAATTATGCGTGAACGACGTTTCACCAAGAACGTGGGGCGCGAGCGCAATCAATTTACTCACAATTGGATATCATAGCACAATTCCTCCAATCATTATCGTCTTTTACGATAAATCCTTGTGAATGTATCCCTCACTTCTCTTTGTTATCCCATATGGCGGGCCGCCTCCCTAGTACTTGGAGTTACGTCAAATAGACAGTTGACATATCTTCTAAAAACAACAATATTAATCAAAGAGGTTGGCGTCGCCGAACCAATTCTCTCGTTGCGCCGACAAACTTATGTTGTGCGAACCACATAAAGCTATACGAACAATATACAAAATCAATATTATGTTGGCATTTCTCATCAATCTTATGTAAAATACCTATAATGTTGCAGTATTTCATACCGATTTCTGACCAAATACTGCATCAGAATATAATTTCAGAAGCACTGAATTTCAAATAGAAACGGACATTACCTGGCCGCTGAAGCATTACACAATAAACATTTCAAGCTTCACAATGTTGACAGCATGATGTGGACCTCTCGAGCCATTTCAATGCGTATTACTCAATGACGTCAATTCAAGCTCTATTTCAGTTGTTAAGCGTCGACTAAGCTGGATAAAAAAATGCGTTTTTTATCCAGCTTAGTCGACGCTTAACAACTGAAATAGAGCTTATTATTTCTTATTTATCCAGCGTATACAATCAATTTAAAGTTTACATGTCGTAAAATATTCAAGCATAGTTAGTGTAAAAGTCTAAAAGCGAGCAAATCACTGTCGCATGGGACGAGGGATAAATTAATTGCTGTTGTCATAGATAAACTTTCTGAACAGCTTAAATTTTAATTAACTAGCTTTTACCAAGAACCATGCACTTTGAACCGGGCCGCAGGAACCCGTTGGATTCGAGAAGCACAGAACCGGTCGAAGTGGAAGTGCTTGGGGGAGGCCTATGTCCAGCAGTGGACGTCTTTTGGCTGAAATGATGATGATGATGCACTTTGAATTTTTCTGAACTATCTCTATGTGAAAAATCAATACGTTCCATTGTCACGGGAAAGAAGGCCAAACTGACAAACACACTTTCACAATTATATTATTAATTAACATTTGATTAAGACCTTAATACCGACACAACGTTCTAGCTGTATAATACCTTAAAACCGGTTTTTATCAATCAGTACCTACCTAACAGTTGAATGAGATTCATTCATAATGTCTACGATATCCGCTGTCTACGTCACATCGTGCTACGAGGCTACGGCGGTTACACGTCTCGTAGCGCTACGTGCTTTCGTAGACTTCCGACGCGTCGAAATAAAGTTTCATTCGGGTGTTGTTGGTGAATAAAATATTGTAATAGGTTTAATTAATTCATTCATTTTTTAGATATTATTCGTGGTGTTGTGGTGTGTTGTGCTTAGTTAAAACATAAACAAATTAAAAGGTTTTAAATTAAGTGAATGGTGTTTAATTGTAATTAAAACAAATATTTCTAATTAATATAAAATAAAACAGTTGAAGTGTAACTTAGGCTACCTTTTTACGTCTTAGTGAAGTGTGCAGAAGTTAGTTGTTAAAACATTTTTCTAATTGATTATTAAATTAAGATTAACTAAGTGTAAATTAGGTAGGTAACGGTTAATATTATTATTAAAATAGGTAGATATGTTAGTAAAGTGACTACAACTGTAGCAAAAAAAGTGTGTCTAAAGATGTGAACTTAAAAAAAAGTTATCAGAACAACAAAACTTCTATCTAAAAAAAAAAATGTGTGCATGTTTGCATCAAAACATTAGCACCACCAACCAAACAAATAAAAATGACATAAAATAAAAAATAAAATGTTTCAAGACTCTGCACCAGACGTAGAAGTCGACTGCAACCAACAATTCTGGGATTACTTCAACATGGAGAGTACTTCAATAGTCAATGTCACCGAAGTGGTTGATACCACGATACCTGCGCCGGAGCAGGGGTTCGTTGTGGGAGTATACAGCGCGCTCTTAGCTGCTGGGGCAGTCGGCAATGTTGGCGTGTTCGCATCGCTCATGCGCTCGCGCCGGCGAAAATCGCGCGTCAATCTGCTGATGACGCATCTAGTCGTTGCTGATATGATTGTGCTGTTCATTGTTATACCGTTAGAGGTAGGTGTCTTGTTTTTATTAAAAAAAAATGAAAAAGTGTTTATTCACAGAAACAATTTTTTACATATTATATTTACCTCCGCCAAACTACAAAACAGTTTGTTGGCAGACGTAGCTCCTACATACGCTTGTATATACTTAGCTTTGGTGCCTTGTTTTTATTATATACTAGCTTTCAGGCGTTTTCCTGTCCAAATTAATATAACTCATACAAATCATTAATTGAAAAAGGTAATTTCAGTTTTTCCAGAATTTTCCAATTTTCCGGGCTATTGTTTCCAATTATTCTTTCTTTTAAAACCTTATTCGGAATATTAGGAAAATAAAAAATAAAACTAATCGATTCCGTCCAACCGCTTTAAAGTGCTGCGCTTCAACAACAGAATTTCATTTATACATACAGATGTTGCAGGCATAAAATTGAATAAATCTTTTTTTGCAAAAATCCTGCGATGCTCCCAAGGACCGGATTGCTGGTAACTAAGAAAGATTTACGTAATAATAGGAGCTAACATCGGGATTTTTGCAAGAAACTTGCTCATCTTTGGTAAATGGCGAACAACGACAATGATTATGAACGCTGATTGGCTGGTCTGAACGTTATGCACTGATGGATGCGTTGTTTTGATGAACCAAAATACAGATTTCCAATAATCCAGTCCAACCAAAAAAAAAAAGACAGTCAGGGGAAATTCCGAGAGAAGTGAAAACCGAAAACTATGTTACAAAAATGACCTTTATAGCAACAGATATACTGTTAACATTAGCGTGTCGGTGACGCGAACCCATAAGGTTTTCCGATATCTAAAATCGCTCAACGCCCCTAAAGAAGTTTCTATGTAATAACGTTCCACCTAGACACGCGCAGTTGATGGCATGATTGATGATATAGATCTTAAAGACGCATTCAGTTGACCCGTGATGTCTGCCGGATGACTCGGCACGTTCTACTAGAAATTTAAATCATTCGCTATAATGTTGGTCCCTATAGAGACAAGAGGGGCAATTCCCGTATTTTTTTTTTAGACCATTTTTTATTTTATCAAGTACCTGGTACTTGTTGACAGGCCTACGCTGTCCTCCCATACCTACTGTACTGAAAATATTGTAAAAGCCAATTATTTTTAAAAAGAGTAACCGTGGAGTTTCTTGCCGGTTCTTCTCCATAGGAAACGACCAATTGGAACCGTGCACCTAGCTTCTGACGTTCCATAAGTGCCCATGTAGGCTTAGGTATGTGAAATAAAATATTTTGATTTTGATTTTTAAGAACGTTCGCCTTCTAATCTCAGTCTCTGTCAAAAATACAATCAATTTACATACACATTTTTGTCAAGTTTTTGAAATGTCAAAAATGTATCAAAAATGTATGATTGTATTGTGATTTAATTTTTTTTTTGATTGAGTGGCAATCTCATGTTTATAATAATAATAATAATACGGATACGGCTCGCATTGTGAGGAGGTTCCTGTCTCTGGAGCCCTAACCACCGGTAGCTTGGACCCTGCTCCCGACACCGGCGGATCGCTATTTTTTTATATTTTTAAATGTTTTTTATACTTACTTTTATTTATTAAGAAATATTTAAAAATGTAATTAGATAAGAAAAAAAAAAGACGAATAAACGAAATAATAATAATATTCCACAACTATCACACAACGCCGTCTAGTCTCAAGTTAAGCAGAGCTTGTGTTATGAGTACTAGACAACTGATAAACATACTTATATATTTCTAAATACATACATTTTGTTTGACTTGAATTTGATTTTTTTTTAAGTACGAGAATCACATCTATCATTCTTTAAAATGTTTTCTACTTTTAACTGTTGTGTACTCTGTAAAGTTCACTTGAACCTCATTCAAATGACCGCATTCAATTCGAAAACGAGCTCATTTGTTTTTAAAGAAGTCTTTTAGAAAGAATTCACAACGAGACACCGTTCGAATTTCGAAGTGATGCTGAAACTTCGATCAATAAATTATTGATCGAAGTTAGGGAATGAATTGGAATGAGCAGGGCCGCGATTTACGAGTTTTAGGTCGTATGTACGAACCCAGTCAGGCGCTTTACTTTGTGTAAATTATTTCATCACCACTGCTCTTAAAACGGCGAAGGAAAACATCGTGAGAAAACCGGCATGTCCTAGAACCAAAACTTTCGGAGACATGTGACATCTCCGCTTTGGGCCCGTGTGGTGGATTACGGTCTACTCACTGAGAGGAGGCCTGTGTCCCAGCAGTGGGAACATTATAGGCTGATTTATGTGTGCTTAAGGAATGACACTTTTTGAGTCTTTGCTGTAACTTCGTCCTTTTGGAAGTAACGCGAACAGCTTGCTAACAACAGAATATCTGGGAATCCATCCTACGAAACCGTAAAAATGTAGGGATTATCTTATTTTTCTTTGAAGTTTAGGGACCGAGGTCAAACTCAGAATGCAAGATTAAATATTATTATCTCAGGAGTCTGGACATACTTTTTAAAAACGAATAATACTAAACATTTTAGGGTACAAAAGCAATAAAAGGTCGGAAGGTCCATAGTAAAGACATTTACATTTTTGTGCTAAAAATTTTACCTTGGTTCGCCATTGTAACTCCTTGAAGAAGGAATCTTTCCCAGAGGGAAACTTTTGAACAACCTTTATTCATTGTTCTTTAGTTTCTTTTATCCTTTAGTATTTAAAATCAGTTTAATCAGGACAGGGCCAATTTATTTTCATTCTACACCTACATTCACAGACTAGAAAAAACTTGCACTTCGAAGAAGAAGAAGGGTAATTCAAAGTATTATTAAGATTTTTTTAAGAAGGCATCACACCGATTTCACGCAGAATCCTGCATCGCGCAAGCAGAGTTTACCACGCAACTCGCATTGAGCAGTTGCCCACCAGACACGACAACCGTCTGGTCGGAGGGTCCTCCCTTCTCTATGAAGGATGAGTGAACTTTACACCCTGTTCCTCATACCTCTACACTGTACACCCTGAACATGAATGTCAGCGCAGCCTTCGTGCCTCATACCTCTAAACGCATAACAATCAATATACCGATTTTAAAATTGAAAATACTCGTTCCAAACAAAATATTTACTTTGTTTTAAGAATTTATTCATATCTATGGGTGATAATAATAGTTATGCTTATTATTATATATTCTAAAAAGACATCACAGTTGGCTTGTACTTAAAACTATGCCCCACACCGCGTGCAACCGTCTTTACAGTTAATTTGCTTGCCCTAAGCAGGCAAAATATGGAGTGTATATTAAACTACCAACTTTTGCAACTGATAACACCTATATTTTCTGCAAATAAATGATTCTTATTATTATTCTTGCCGCGTAATATTAATAATAGCCTTCCCACCGATTCCGGTCACGGTGGCCAATTTCAACCGAGATGAGTTAGGTACGCAGGAGATACTCGTATTATATTTCACTAGTGTGTCGAACCGTAAACACAGGTGCTCTCTCTCTGTTCCTTTACTCTCATAGTCCGATGGGACGGTAATCCGACACGACCGGGGAGAGATCAGGCGCAGGATCAACAACTTAACGTGTTTTCGAGCCACGGGAGTATTAAACCGCCAACTTCCAAACTCCGGTCTGTTCTTAAGAAATTCCTAATGGAAACCCCAATAACACTTTTGCCCGACGGATCCAGGACCCCACCCACGGTCAGCAGTCGCGCTTGCTACGAGACCAACGGGGTAGTCATAATGCCCCTGGACTGTGGGTTGTCGTAAGGTTTATATTGGCGCCGATTCTGTTGTTCACAAACTAGTAAGTTCAGGCATCTTTTTCTTTCTATTTCATTAAGAAAAGGAAAGAAGATAAATATTTTTTTAGTCCTGTCAAATTAGTCAGCGCCTGACGTATATTGACGTATTTTTAATAGCCAATTTTTTAATCTCGTCTAAAATTGTCTATGGAGTATCTTAATTTGACAGGACTAAACTAATATTGGAGTAGTGGTGGCCAAGTGGTGACGGCCGCGACATAAGAGTTGATAGGTCGTAGGTTCGAACCCAGACAGGCGCTTTACTTAGTGTAAATTATATCATCACCACTGCTCGCAAAACGATGAAGGAAAACATCATGAGGAAACCGGCATGTCCTAGAACCAAAAATTCGAAGTCATGTGACATCTACCGACCCGCACTGGGCCCATGTGGTGGATTACGGCCCACTTCCTCTCACAGAGAGGAGGCCTGTGTCCCAGCAGTGGGAACATTATAGGCTGATTATGTATGTTGTTATGTTATTGAGTTATCTTACATCTTCCGCGGTCTCATTAGCGATAACATCGATGTTGCTCATTTGAAGTGATTGATCCAGTTATGATATATTTGCATAGTATTTATTGTTATTTTCTGTATAAATTAAGTACCATTTTGATGTCTTTGAAAATACTGTCGGCCTATACACATATTTTGGCTCAAGGTTGGTTCAAGCTTAGGTACTTTCGAAAAAAAAACAACCAAGAGTGTATCGGACCATGCACAAAGAAGGGTTTCGTAGTTGGGATGACTTTATCCCAAAAACAAACTTAACATAGTAGTTGAAAAACATGTTTTCCCATACATGGAAATACGTCACGGTGAATTCTCTGGAACTGCAAATGTAAGTTGTTTGTCTAGATAAAATTACAAATTAATTTTTTTCGGACTTTTTCCTTTACTTGTGCTTTGAGACCTTGCTTCTTGCCAAATTTCATGATTCAAACTCCTCGGGAAGTACCAGGTTTTGATTTATTTGCAAGTGTAAAAATATTATATTGGATATTTTTTCATTGCGTTGATTAAGAGGCTTAATTTGCAGAGCAAGGGACCGTAGACTTACGTATTTAATATATGTCAACTTGATAACTCCACGCGTTCCTGAAAAAAGGATCTTGACAGACTGACAGAAAGACAGACTGACGGACGAACGGACAAACAACGAGGTGATCCTAAACACCTCTTGATCACTTCGTTGTCCATCCATCCGTCCGGTTCCGTCACGGATTCCGTCATATCCTTTTGAGATAGACAATCCTAAAAATAAATAACTGTTTGCTAAAAACGCTTTTGGCCGTCGACTATACGATAAAATGGAGCTATAAAATGTCATTCACAGAATAATGATATACTTGACCTGCTTTTCAAGAGCTTTTAAGTATGTTGTGGCGCTATAATAAACCGCCTACACGCCTACCTACTTGAACTACACATATTAGGAGCATATTAAAGGCACTCTAAAGCCTAGGTTTCATATGTATAAACATGGTCGCTCCATGTAAAATACTGGTATTCAGCTGCACCCGGTTAGACTGGAAGCCGACCCCAACATAGTTGTGAAAAGGCTAGGCAGATGATGATGATGACATGGTAAAATATAAAATTTTCGATTTTTACATAATGTGCTGAAGTGTCAATGGCCGAAGTGGGTACGTATGGGATAAAAATGCAAGATGATAATGATCAATAGCTTGGTATAATGGAAAAATTACACATACGTTAATCAAATTTGAAGAACGGAAGCTGAAAGTCTACACAAGGAATAGATACACTTAGTCTAATATTTAAACGATATAGTTATGCAAGAAAAATATATTTTCCATTGACATGAAAAAATCAACTGACATTTCGTTATATGACAGGTGACTTTGAGGACTTTTGAAAATAATTTGTACAGTCGTTGTATGTAGTTCCTTTTTAGGGTTCCGTAGTTCCTACAAGGAACCCTTATAGTTTCGTCATGTCCGTCCGTCTGTCTGTCTATCTGTCCGAGGTTTTGATAAGAGACCGTTAGTACTAGAAAGCTGTAATTTTGTAGGAGTGTGTATATCAATTACGCCGACAAAGTGGTAAAATAAAATTTTGGAAAATATTCTTTTTTAGGGTATCTCCCCTGAAGTGAAGTGGGGATGAATATTTTTTTCGTCGTCTACCCCATCGTGTGAGGTATCGTTGAATAGGTCTTCTAAAATGACTTGGGGATTGCTAAAATTATTTGGTTATATTATTATTTGGTGAAGGAAAATTATAGCGGTTAAGATAACTTTATTAGTTTAGCAGTAATACTCGTTGAACTTGGGTGTTGGATATTTTTTTACCAAATACAAAATCCTTAGCATTAATTCTTTAAAGTGACTAAGATGAAGTAGTTGCTTGTTTAAAACGGGTAACTTGCATTGAAAAAACAAAATATGTTTTTTTTTTATTAATTTTATATTCAGAATAAAGAACAACAGAATCGTACTACATTGTGATAACGGGCTACTACGGAACCCTACACTGTGCGTGGCCCGAAACGCACTTGGCTGGTTTTTTAATTAAAATAAAATGCTTTCAGCACTTACTTGTATATAGCCCTGTGGTAAAGGCCGCGATTTACGAGTTGTAGGCCGTGGGTTCAATTCAAACCCAAGCACTTTACTTTGTGTAAATTATTTCATCACCACTGTTCTCAAAACAGTGAAAGAAAACATCGTAAGGAAACCGGCATGTCCTAGAACCAAAAATTCGAAGACATGACGTGACATCTACTAACCCGCACTGGGCCCGCGCGGTGGATTATGGCCCACTCCCTCTCACAGAGAGGAGGCCTGTGTCACAACAGTGGGAACATTATGATCATATTGCTGATTATGTAAACCGTGCCGTAGCAAACACGTGACTGTCAACAAGTTTCCATAGTAATCCATACAACACTGACGACCATACCCACATGGCGAATAAACCGAAAGTCGCCACCTTTTTTTGGACGAATAATAGTAGATTGTACAACTAGTTCATAAAAGAAGCCATTTTTACCCCTTGACTTAACTATCCACCCTTGCCTGCAGCTCGGATGGATATACACTTCTCAGGGTAAAATGGCTTATTTTATGCACTAGTTGTACAATCTACTATTATTCGTCCAAAAAAAGGACAATCAATCAATCAACTTTATTTCTCACCTTATATGAATCATTTAACATTCGACAGATTCGACAAAGACACATTGTTCAGGTAAGTATTTGATTGATTGATTGAGTATTTTCATTGTTCAAAAAGGTTAAGAATAGAATATTTAGCTAATTCCCGCCACGATACTTTTTAATTTTTTTTTTTGAATTTTCAACATATTGTGTCATTCGACTTGGGTACTTCATACTGCCAAGTCATAAAAAAGTTTCTTTGCGTTTTTAAATAATAAATGACAACTATTTTATCTGGTTTTATTAAATTAACGATTGAAAACACGGAAGTGAAAATAAATTAAAGCAAATGAAATAAAATAACGACTTGAATCTGCGACGTTTTGCATGTGGCTGTTGGGCCTGATTATCTTAGTCATAAAAAAAAAATTACTCTTGCACTAGAGCATAAAAAGCCACTTTATATCGCCTACGCACAACATACTCATAAAGACGAACTTTTAGAGCACGAGAAGTGAAAAATATTTTTTAATTTCAGTAGGACAAAAATAAAGTACACAGCGTTAAAAAAGAGTAACTATTTATTTAATTATTTTAAAAAATACTTTTTGTTGCTTTTCGCAACATTCAACCAATATTAGTCTTTCTTGAAGAGAGTTACAGCTCGTTTTTAATTAAGTTTAGGAAAGCTTTGTTCCTTTCGTCTCTCCACTTTACATTTATAACGGAGAAAAAAACCAATAACAGTCGACTTACATTAATAGAGTATTTTAGCTAGTTAACATCAGTCGTACAAACATAACTTCAATACCTACTTGACCATTAATGGACGATTGATGTTTTTTTCACGATTACGATGTTATTCCCCGGGAAAAAGTTGTTCAGTTTTATGGCCCGTACTCAATGATATTATATTAAAGAGGTAGATATGGCACTAGCGCGCGCAAATTGTTGCAGACAAATTGAGAGAGTTGTTGTAATTTCATTGTTGCTATCTCTTTCTGTGTCACACGTTTCGTATTTGTCTATCGCAGTTGGAGTTGTAAGTCTTTGTAATAACAACGCAACAATACACAACGTCGCTCAGTATGAACGTAGCGTATCTTTCCTTTATAATATCATTGCCCGTATCCCCAAGTTTGGCCACATCCCTCTGAAACACATTGTATTATGGGAAAACTAGCCTCAACTTTCTGACTGATTGACCGACTATTTGACAATTCAAAAGTGCCTGTAAATGGTTTAATTGAATTGCCTGTAAACAGTTTATATAGTACAAAGTGGACTGGACTTTTATTTTATTTGTTCAAAATGCTGTTAATAACAATTAAGTAACAGTCTAAGAAATACTCTTGTCCTATTTTCGGGAAATGAGGGCGGATACAGGCTACTAAGTAACCTAGCTAGGACATCAGATCGTAAAATTGCATTGTTACCTATTCATCGCAGATTTAAACTATTCCTAAGTTATCACCCTACTTTGTAACAGACTGTACCACTTTTTTATGAAATAAATTATATTATTATTACAAAGTCGTAAGTCTGTTCATTCCAAGTTTGCCGTAACGGAAACGATATGAAATGAAATGGTACAGTCACGTTTTCTTGTTACCCACAGCATTGTAAGCATAAAAAAATGTGCGTCTATTACCACAGCTATTACTTACCTACTAGTTTATTTACAAGTACCTACCGTTCTTCATAAGTTCGTGTCCATTAAAATTAATTTGTATTTCTCATGATAAGTGAATTGTATTCTACTGCAAAATTCTATGTGGGCAGCAACATAATCATTTTCTGCAAAACGAAAACATCGTTCAGGCTCAGAATTTCCCGTTCTCAAAATGTCCCTTGGTTTCAAAAAGTCCCTTTCCCGAAATGTCCCTTTCGTATAATGTCCATTTCCCAGAATGTCCCTTTCCCGAAACGTCCATTTCCCAAAAAGTCCCCTTCCCGAAATGACCCTTTCTCAAATGTTGCCTAAATATTCTTTCGCAACTTTTGTTTTCATGAATATGAGGTTTTTATTCGATAGAAGTCTATTTGTTACATACAAAATATCAGACTTCTATCGGTTCTTAATCAGTCAGTTTTGAGACTATAATAATATAATAGAATAGAATAGAATGGAGTGCTCTTTATCATGTACATCACATAAAGGAGATGATTAATTAGGGCCCCTATATTGTAACGCCTATTATTCGTATTATACTGAACAAAGTAACCAATTTATCATTTTATATGGTAGATTTTTTTGATAAAGTCTAAGCGGAATCACGAAATCGTAATAAAAATATTTTTTTTTCTATAATGCACTCAATTGATTCAATTCCAGTTAAGGTAGTCAATGTCATATTAAATCTGTTTTGATAAGAGCGTTTACGACGTACGGCATTTCATACAAACTTTCAAGCCCTTGTTTTTCGAAATGAATCAACCGATTTTAATGAAACTTCATACGCATAAGCAGGATACAAAGGTCTAAAAAGATACTTAAGAACATTTTCAAGTCAAGATAGGTACTTGAACAGAATTATTATTATTGAACTCATCAATACAACTTTCTAAGTTCATTTAATAATATTGAGTGTCTATTTCAATGAAATATCAATGACCGTGACAAGTTGTATTGAAGGTTGTATAGAACGCGTGTAGTAAGGTTTACTACCAAAACAAATGCAAGGATAAAAAAACCAAAATATTACGTCGCACATTTGCTGAAAACCGCGGCTAATGGTTCCACTACCATGTGTATAAACCATGCCTTTACTGCCTATTTTTAAAAAGCGTTGAATTCTGTATAATTGTTGTCATACAATTTTATTCATGTCCAGTTTAAGGTAACCTCTCATTGTAAGCAAATTCATTGTAAGTAAAGCATAAACAAGCCTTCCAGCCCAAAGGCTTGTGTAGGCTTTCCGTGATTACAGAAACTATTAAAAAGTCATAGTGTCTCGCGTGGATCAACGTTCGGTATGCGAAGGGTTATGAGCGGGCTAAAGGCATGAAATTGATAAGACTTACCTATATACAAAAACAAAACAATGTAACTAAATGATATTTGCAAACTTTTTATGGAACAGAAACATAAAATGATAAAATATTCTCGATAGAAAAATATCACGAAATGAAAATAAAATGCGTGAATTTAAGTTATGTTATTAGCATATTTCGGCCTGAGTTCACCAACATTTAAACCACCGGTTAGGTAATTAAACAGTTGGTTTATGTCAAATTTCCTAAGGAAATTTTAAATGTAGAACTGATTAAATATTTAATCAATAATTGATTTAAATGTTGGTGAATACAAGGCTACAAATCGAAAATTCAATAACAAAGCGCTAATTGGTTACGCGAGTCGTTCAATGCTGGAGCAAATAGTTGAATATTTAAATATAGGTCATGTTATTCTAGTAGAGAATACTGGAGAATTTTCTCCTTTATCGTATATGCATCACCATTATTATAAGGTAGGAATTCCTTTAACGGTGAAAAACAAAGACAAGCGTTAACGCCTACCTAATGCCCCTCAAGCAAATGTAAAGACATTTACCATAATGAGGATATTCCCATTTACACTCGGTTTAATTTAGTGCCTCCATTTTGCGGATTATTACCAGAACCACTCGTTCGTGTGTAGGAAAGACTCATTCGTAGCTCGCAGAATTGATAATAATTAGAGCGAATTTGAACTGCGGTAAAGCACAGGGTGAAATTGAAAACATGCGCCAGCTCGAAATAGAAGGTTCAGTAGCTGTTACATAATTATTACAAAGCGTAATTTCCCAAATCCTATGTTCCTACGAAAAAGGGCGTGCCCTTTTTACACAGTCGAAGTTAGGTAAATTACCGTTACCTCAACGCGTTGCCAACTTGCTTCATGTTGTGAACTCAGCGGTGAATGGATTGCTTATCAGGCGAGCGCTAAAATTGATACTTACTTTTGGGCCCCCGTGGCTAAATAATAACAGCCGCACAGGTCGATCGATCTGGTTAAGCTACGCTTGCCGCAGTTGGTCTGTGGATGGGTGACCACCTTTACATACCGAGACCCCTCCGTGCCTCGGAAAGCACGATAAGCCGTTGGTGCCGGCTGTCATCCGTGGATCTTTGACAGTCGTTACGGTTAGTCACAAGCCCGAAAGTCTGACAACCAGTCTTACCAAGTGGTATCGTATTACCCAGTAACTGGGTTCTGGAGGTCAGATAGGCAGTCGCTTCATGTAAAATATCTACTGGTATTCAGCTGCATCTATAATTCGTGTGTCAATAATTCGTGTCTACTCGAACGTTATAACTTAGTTTACATTGGCGCCGATTCTGTTGTTCACAAACTAAACTAAATTTAAGTTCATGCATCTTTTTCTTTCTATTTCATTAAGAAAAGGACAGAAGATAAATATTAGTTTAGTCCTGTCAAATTAAGATACTCCATAGACAACTTTAGACGAGATTAAAAAATTGGCTACTAAAAATACGTCAATTTACGCCAGGCGTTGACTAATTTGACAGGACTAAACTAATATTTATCTTCTGTCCTTGTCTTAATGAAATAGAAAGAAAAAGATGCCTGAACTTAAATTTAGTTTAGTTTGTGAAAAACAGAATCGGCACCACTATCTAAGATGATAATTAACCGATTAAAAAAAATAGATTTGGACAATTAAAATTTATAATGACTATGTTATTGTTACAACCTCTTATTTCGAGTTGGAACAGTTTTTAGTTTGATCCTGTACATTGTTGTGTATGAGTACAGTTGACAAGAGACATAAATGCCTCGAATGTAACGTCGCTTAAATGTGAAAACCACGCATAAATTGTGTTGAAAAAAAAAAATATTGGCGGGAAAAAATGTCAACTATTGAAGCTGCTGACGCACTAATACCATGACAACTTCGGGTAAAAAGTTGTAAAAAGTGGTTATTAATTACCTACTTTAATTTGTTCAAAAGATGGTTCTTCATGAACATGATCAAATCCAGTATTTTTGTAAGCATCATTGTGTTCATCAATATAGTTAACATCGTCATATCATTAACTTTTTAATCTGACTGTACTTTAAGGTGTATGATATGTAGCGTTACCAAACGGGAGCGTTCCCAGACGGGAGTGACCCAATTAATAACCACTTTTTTACAACTTTTTCCTAACCTTCGCCACTGATGTGTATGCCACCCTGTGTATTGGCATGCACATCAGTGGCTTGCTGTGGGTGGCAGTGTGTGCTTGGGTGTGGACGGGGGTGAGGGCGGTGGGGTTTCCTAGTGTTCGCAATGCACGTTCTGAGTAATGACAAAGCGCCCCTGCCCCTCCGTCCCACCGCTCACATACCTTAGGCGCGGCCAACTAGTTCCGCGCGGACTATAGGTTGCGAGTCGATGTCCCTGCAACCTTGTATATTTTTTTGTGGAAATTCCACAGACTTATATAAAAGTCTTTGGAAAATTCCGATAAGCAGAATACCAAACTCTTTTGCTGACTGTACTACATTTATACTTAGTTGTAAGTATGATTGTCTTAATAGTACTCATAAGATTTAAAATTAAATTCCATGCCATTTAACTGTAACCAAGTAAATAGGTTTCGCTGGTTAGATTATACCTGAGCTTATTTAATTTAAATGCTACGTACCCAATGTACGTACCTAGTAAAAGCCTTACAAGCAATGTAGGAGAAAATCACGCTTAGTGTATACATATTATAGCTTATTTTCTTTTAAATATTGACGATCAAACGTGCCTTTTAATGGCCTACATGAAATATATGGTTTGACTTTGACTTTGTCATTCAGCGAGCACAACTGGCTGCTATCAAGAATTCCTGATAAAAACCTATTGTTCCCGATCCGCACCCTAATTGCGTAACACACTTCCAATCGAAATCTGAATCATTTTGAAGCAAATTGCTAATCCATTGCTTCATAAGTTCGAAAAAATTGTCTGCTCAACACCTAAATAACGCAATGCATGTTGTTGAACTGTAAAAATGAAACCGATTCCGATAATGTGTTACGCAATTGCTCCGCTGGAAAATGAACCCAGTGGGCTTAGTACGAACGCGCGGAGTAAACTTAACGTAAATTGAAACGACCTGAAAATTGAAAATACTCGTTTCGCACGTGATCTTAACTCAGTTTTAAGACTTTCTTCGTATCTATGGGTGATACTGATAATAATTATGCTCGTTGCAAAAATGTAAACCAAAATGCTACAGAATAGTTGTAATTTCGATTAAAAAATCGTTCGAATTTAGGATAACTTTACGTCGCGACTTTTAAAATAAAAATACTCGTTTTATACATAATATTATTATAACTCAATTTGACTGCCCCGTTGGTCTCGTGGTTGCAAGCGCGACTGCTAAGCGTGGTGTCCTGGGTTCGATTCCGGGGTCGGACAGTGTTATTGAGTTTTCCATTAGGAATTCGTTAGTAACAGTCCGGAGTATGGAAATTGGCGGTGTAATACCCCCGTGGCTCGGAAAGCACGTAAAGCCGTTGGTCCTGCGCCTGAGCTCTCCTCGGTCGTGTCGGATTGCCGTCCCATCGGATTATGAGAGTAAAGGAACAGAGAGTGCACCTGTGTTTGCGCACACGCTTGTGCACTATAATATCTCCTGGGTACCTGGCTAATCTCCATTGAGATTGGCTACCGAGACCGAAAACGGTCGCGGAGGCTATTATTATTAACTCAATTTTAAGACTTTCTTCATATCTACGGGTGATACCGATTTATGCTTGTCTCAAAAATGTTTACCAAAATGTTATAGAATAGTTTTTTTATTTTCGATTCAAAGATTATACGAATTTACATTACGTTTACGTCGCAAGTTCGCGCTCTCTCCGGGATCATTGTCCAGATTACGTTCAGTGTTATTAAGTTTTATAAAGGTCATCCTTTGTGCTCAACAGTGGCCCTTCCGGCAACTAGGCCAGCGCCCCCATCCAAGACAATAAAGGGTTTAAATTATTTTTATCTTAAGTATGATTACAGTGAGCGCTCGCGACTAAAGGGTTGTTCTGTGTACGTGTTTATACTAACAACTTACAAAATAATGTCAGTTGCAAGACTACATAACAAAGCACTTGAGAAAATTGTGTAATGATCTTAGCTTCTCGTAGAGCTAAGATCACTACATTGTTAGCGTACACTGGTGTCATGACGCGTGGAGAGATTGTTGAGTCATAATGGAATGTAGTATGTAGTTGTACGTATAGATTATAGATACTTATTTTGTTTGGCACTCGAGTGATGAGTGATATTTGATATTATATTTAATATTTTTACAGAAAGCTTACAGACTAATAACACAATTAAAAATCATTCATAGGCAAGAAAATTTGCTAATTACAAGCTTCCACATATATTTTTTGGAATACGCGTCTTGCTACGACGGAGGGGCCCGTGGCTAAATAATAACAGCCGCATCAAGTCGATCGATCAGGTTAAGCTACGCTTGCCGCGGTTGTTCTGTGGTTGGCTGACCATCTTTACATACCGTGACCCGTCCGTGCCTCGGAAAGCACGTTAAGCCGTTGGTCCCGGCTGTCATTCGTGGATCTTAGACAGTCGTTACGGGTAGTCAGAAGCCCGAAAGTCTGACAACCAGTCTTAGCAAGGGATATCGTATTACCCAGTAACTGATTAACTAACTAGTAACTGTACAAACATACATAAATACATACGGGTCGAATACAGAACCTCCTTTTTTGAAGTCGGTTAATAAAATCATTTATTATGTAGTCGCGTCAATTAACACAAAATTGTCGCTGTTCTAATTAAGTAAGGCCTCTTCAATTAACTGACTCAAAGTAAATAAATTTCAAGTGCTTCTTATTTTATTGTTTGGGTCCATTTCGAAGTTACATAAAAACCACAGAGCTCGGAATTGGTAGTCACGGCAGTACGAAAGTCCTTTCACAGTTATTTTACCTCTGACATCTGCAACCTAACGGCAACCCTTAGAGTAAGAAAGCAATAGAGCATCAAGTAGCGTGGCCACACATGAGACAAAAAACTAACTTATCAAACATGAGCTACATAAGTAGCTGCCTTGAAAAAACTGGCACGCACTGAGAGACGGAAATAGTATAGCTTTATCCTTTTCTGTTACTTATAATAACTCAATACTTTATCCCTTTCTTGTGGAAATGAAATGGAGCTACCCGCCGTCTATACTTTTCTTTGTCTAAGCGGCTACCTTATTACAACAACAATAAAGATCACTGCGATTTTGACAGACTTGACAGTTGCAGCAACTCAACAGCCCGCGCAGCTCCATCACTCCACTTTGTACTCCCTTTCGACGAACTGTTCTGGGCTCTAACTCTCCATATGCCAGATTTTGTCAAACCATAAACAGTTGTAGCGACTTAATTGATGTACATCATGATTCTCTAGCAAAGCTTAGGTACAGTTCATGAAATCTCTGTCGGATTTATGTTAACTAGTTTAAGTTGATGCCGTTTTCTCCATCCTCAGTTAGTTTATTTATTTTTTCTCTCATTATTTTCTTAATGTTTAATTGTTAAGGTTACTATGTTATGTGTCATAATAATAAAAAAAATGGTTGCCTGTAAAGTCGGTTTTACGGGCGAAGATTTTACGTGACAACGACCGATCATCCGATCATAGTTGAGTGGGAGAGAGACGCAAGGCATTCGGCGGGCCTCTCTCTCGTTCGGTGACTCATCGTAACGTTACCGAGCGTTACACTTTTTCATAAGTGACTCCCAGTCGCAACCTAATTTAAGACGTTGTCACGTCAAAAAAAGATATAGGTATTGTAAAGTTGGATTACTAACTTAGCTTAATGTTGCGCTTGTGGTGTTTACCTTTAAGTGAGTGTTACATTGTTACTTTTTATAAAATAGTTTTTAAGTATATTATTAGTGCAAACATTCGTTGGTGAACCAAAATAAATAAAATAAAATAAAAACAGCAGCCTTATTGTCACGAGATTGAAGATAACTGTGTTATTGACTGGTCATCTCTTAGCTGTCACGGCTTATTTTAATTTCTCAATTGTTTTTATCTTTTTTATAACGGACGCTTTTAACGTGCACGTCTTTCTACATCGTTCTCACATGTATAATTTCAACTTGAATGATGTAACAAATTTTTTGTAACAATTTTATGATTTAAGGGGGAAGCTCTAAGGTGGCCCGCGAAATTCAAATTTTCTTACGTTTTTTTCAATTTGCTGGTCAGTATTAAGTTGTACGTTGATTAAAATATGATTTGCGGTCGTAACAAATATGT
Organism: Oligia fasciuncula; assembly: GCA_963082905.1. Classification (NCBI taxonomy): domain Eukaryota; kingdom Metazoa; phylum Arthropoda; class Insecta; order Lepidoptera; family Noctuidae; genus Oligia; species Oligia fasciuncula. The sequence continues at coordinate 7,395,785 of OY720401.1, forward strand.
ATTTACAGAATTATAATCAATAAAGTCATCAACACAACTCTCTAAGACCATGTAATCCCCAAATGTCAAGATTTCATGAAATAGTAATTCTTGGGGATTACATGGTCTTAGAGAGTACACATACAACGTACAACTTAATACTGACCAGCAAATTACAAAAAACCTAAAAAAAATTGAATTTCGCGGGCTACCCTGGCGCTTTCGCCTTAAGAGTGTCCGTTGAGTTTCTTGCCCGTTCTTTTCCATAGGTACCCACTACGCTTTGGAATGGGCAACTAGCTTCATCTTTCTGACTGACCGACAGTTTGACAATTAAAACGTGCCTGTAATTGGTTTTTAGCACTAATATTATAAAGGCGAAACGCTCTTCACGCTCAAAAGGCGGTACCAATTTTGATAAAATTTGGTATGTAGGTAGCTGACACCCTGGATTAACAGATAGGCTACTTTTTATCCCGATATTACCACGGAATCGAAACTTATGCGGGTGAAACAACGGGGCGCAGCTGGTTTGAAATAAATGCTTGAGTTTGAGAGTTTGACAGTGATGCAAATTCAGAGGTAAAGTAACTGTGAATGGACTGTAAAAAATTTCCTTGAGCGCACAACTTCTATCAGGGACCTTTTAGGCCTTAGCACATCTCTGCCGCGAAAATAATAATGGGAAATCGCTATAAAGGAAATGCGGGTCATCGTTTCTCCATAGAAACGCTCTCGCCTGTTTAGTTTCTGGTTAATGACCATGAAGCAATGATTTTTTACAGAGTAATAAATATTAACTACTTCTATTTCGCTATGTTTTCCTTTTTGATGATACTTTATTTTTATAAGCACTGGAACAAAATGCCGATATAAACCGCTGTCAACAGAGGCCTAGTGTACAAATTCGACAACTAGTAATAAAAAAAGAAAAACATAGGGACACAGTACATATCCTTCTTATTTAGTTTAGGAAACAGGCGAGAGCCAAACCTCGAATTACAAACTTTTTACTTAGACTTTTTAAAATGTCTCTCCGGCCGCATTTAACGAACGTCTCTTAACGAATCCCGCTAAGAAACATTACTGCATTATGTCCCGGTTCAAGTAGTGGAACATCATGAGACTCAGTTGAATTGTAGCAATCGGAGTAAAGTGTTGTCGCTTAACACAGTATAGGTCTACTTCGGACCTCTTCGATTAGTTTTTGCCCGTAAAATAAACATGCATTAAAAAAAAAAGATATTTTGTTTTAAAGACTTGTCGACTGCCACAGATACGTGCGAACAAATGCGGCACCGCAACAAGATAGCGGGTTGAGAGCGGAGGTGTAACCGGCTTCCGAGCAGACAGGGGAAATCACGCGGGAAGAGATAGAATCATAATCAAATTTTTAATACAGTTGCTCAAAAAGTGGTGTATTGCAGGGACGTATAGCGTTCGGGATGTGGGCTATTACATACTTAGTGCTTTTTTTTTACCTTTCCCGAACTCGTGCGTTCTCTTTCCCAACTGTCAAAATAATGTCTATTAAAAAGAAAAACCAACCATGAAGTTTTTACTAAAGAGTTTTTGTGATTCATACAAATACGTATATTTCTAAAAAGAAGCTACTAATTTATTTCAATATCAGATTTAATTGAATGAGTTAGGTTAGGTTTCATTTCATTTCATCTCATTAAATTCATTTTCATTTCATATCAATAAAAAAAATATACTGAAGACTAAGCTGTATGGATAGTTTCCTTTGCCTACCAAAATGGGTGAAGAAAAAAAAACTCTGCTTATATTCTACGGTTGGCGCCATTTTCCAGAAATTTTCTTTGCGAGTTTAGTTGTTTGTTGCACAAAATGAGTAATTTCGACCTTATTTTTTTTAAATTAACACCACCGGAACTCAGTATAATTGCACAAAATGCTTCGGACATATCTACATACGACTAATTTATTGCGTGGAGAGAAGAGAAAAAAGCAATATTGTGTTTTTATTATTTTATTAAATTGGTTCATTTTTTCGCAACTGTATTAAAAATAGTCGTTCAGTACACCTGCGGAACCGTCATTGCAACTTGTTCCGACTGTCAACCCTCGCCTTCGGCTGCGCCTCGGCTCGGGTAGACATTTGTCGGAACTCTTTGCAATGACAGCCTTTCCGCACTTGTAATGAAATATACTATTTTAATACAGTTGCTCAAAAAGTGGTGTATTGCAGGGACGTATAGCGTTCGGGAAGTGGGCTATTACATACTAGTGCTTTTTTTTTACCTTTCCCGAACTCGTGCGTGTCACTTTCCCAACTGTCTATTAAAAAGAAAAACCAACCATGAAGTTTTTACTAAAGAGTTTTTGTGATTCATACAAATACGTATATTTCTAAAAAGAAGCTACTAATTTATTTCAATATCAGATTTAATTGAATGAGTTAGGTTACGTTTCATTTCATTTCATCTCATTAAATTTCATTTTCATTTCATATCAATAAAAAATATACTGAAGACTAAGCTGTATGGATAGTTCCTTTTGCCTACCAAAATGGGTGAAGAAAAAAAAAACTCTGCTTATATTCAACGGTTGGCGCCATTTTCCAGAAATTTTCTTTGTGAGTTTAGTTGTTTGTTGCACAAAATGAGTAATTTCGACCCAATTTTTTTTTAATTAACACTACCGGAACTCAGTATAATTGCACAAAATGCTTCGGAGAACATTTTACCGGAAAAGTCAAAAAGTCGTTACATATCCATATACGACTAATTTTTTGCGTGGAGAGAAGAGAAAAAAGCAATATTGTGTTTTTATTATTTTATTAAATTGCTTCATTTTTTCGCAACTGTATTAAAAATAGTCGTTCAGTACACCTGCGGAACCGTCATTGCAACTTGTTCCGACTGTCAACCCTCGCCTTCGGCTGCGCCTCGGCTCGGGTAGACATTTGTCGGAACTCTTTGCAATGACAGCCTTTCCGCACTTGTAATGAAATATACTATTGTGCGTTAGAACAGGCAGTTTCGCTTCTGTTTCGCTTGTCGTACAAGGGACAAGTAATAGCGGAATTACTGCGGTTTCACTGCTATGTGATACCCGCCTTAAACCGTCAGTTTCCATATATGATTTTTGTAGTAGTGCGAGTAAACGGTGACACTCTTGGTTTGTATGGAAAGTGCTGCCAATGCCCCTCTAACAGCGTCAAAAGCGTCTGTGTGCTCTGTGGTAAAAGCGTTCTTTATCGTTCATGCTTGCTTAAGCTGAAATAACATTTTCACTTGTCATGCTCTAAAAGTTCGTCTTTATGTTGCGCGTAGACGACATGAAGTCGCTTTTTATGCTCTAGTGCAAAAAGTAATTATTTTCTAAGACTAAGATAATCAGGCCCAACAGCCACACGCACAATAAAACGGCGCAGATTGAAGTCATTATTTTATTTCATTTGCTATAATTGATATCACTTCCGTGTTTTCTATCGTGTATTTATTATTTAAAAACGCAAAGAAATGTTTTTATGACTTGGCAGTATGAAGTACCCAAGTCAAATGACAACATGTTGCAAACAAAATAAAAAATCTTTTAAAAAGTTTCGTGGCGGAAATTATCTATTCTCTTCTTCAATTTTGCAACATTTTTAACAGTGAAAAATGATTTTATGCCTGTTTCATTTTCTCGCAATCGACGTGAAAAGCAGCGTGTATAAACTCGGGCATAAACGAGCCATTTTAACCCTCGACTTAACTATACACCTCGCCTGATAAACGTCTCGGGGTAAAATGCCTTCTTTATGCACTAGTTGTACAATCTACTATTTTGACACACTTCACTTCTACTTTGTAGTTGTGTTTCCCAAGTGGTTCAAATCCTTTTTTACAAGTCTAATCGAACGATGAGATGATGATGATGTGATGTTTGAGAGATGGCAAACTTTTTGCCGCAAATCTGACAGTAGGTCTACCCATTTTGAAGTTAACCCAAATTTATTATTTTACTAGCTTTTGCCCGCAGTTTTGCCCGCGTGGAGTTCGGAAATTGTCCCACTGGATAATATTGTCGGGATAAAAAGTATCATGTGTTAATTCAGGCTCTACACTATCTGTGTGCCATATTTCATCAAAATCTGTTCGGCCGTTTTTACGTGTTAGGTTTAAGTAACAAAAGTTCAAACATACCAACTTTTCTTGACAAAAAAAAATACTGAAAAATCCTTCACCAATGGGATTTGATACGATTAACTTAACAGTTAACTGTCCATTATGATTCATAATGTTATCCTTTTATGATTCTGCCAAAGTGGCCTTTTGAGGCCCCCAGGTAATTTTAACCTTACATGTAATTTTGCCATTGACACGCTAAGAAGAAGAAATAATAAATACTCAATCCAAATTAATATACCTGAATGAAACTAGCAGTTGTAAGCAACACTTTTCATTATTTATTTTCTCTCCAAACAAAGCTCTTATCCACGAGTCCGCGCCGTAACAAAAGAAATAAATTAATCAAGTCCTTTCATTCTCCGATCTTCAATGTATCTTCGTTAGAAGAGTATTTCATGATCAATGTGACTCGAGAGCAGCACTTTCTATCCCTCTTAGAGTACAGTCACGAGCAAAAGTATGTATACACTTGGCTTTATTCAAAGGCGATTTTCTCCTTTATTTTTTAATGAAATTTTATATTAGTAGGAACATAGTATTTTCGAACCCATAGGTATATGTAACGTGTCGTATTTCAACATTGCATTCGTTATTTCGTGAAAAAATCGCAATTTAAAGTTGCCAAGTGTTGACATATTGGTGCTCGTGACTGTACATGTCTTGTATTTGTTGCGAAAGCTTTGAAAGTCAATATATCATGGGTTTAAGGCTGCTGTGTTGTCAGGTGTGGTGGTCTTCGGTAAAACGAATGGACAGGTCATGAGGGTGAAATCTATTTTTAGCGAAGGCGAATGGTACTTCGAATTATTGTAGGTATTTTTTCTAAAATGGCGTGCATATGCCTTCTTATATTTCAGGTTTTTTTTTTTTTGAGGATGGGAAATCTTCAAATGACGCCTCCCGCTCTGGGTGGAGCGGAAGGGAGTGTCAGACTCTTACTGACTAAAACCCACCCATGTTCCTTCCTTAGCCCTTTATGTTTCGGGCCAGCGGTAACCCTTTCGGACAATCCGAGAGGATCCTCCGACCAGACGGGTGTTGTGTCTGGCAGGCAACTGCCCGATGATTCATGTCGGGCCGTTGCATCTATGCTAGTTGCGCGGTAAACTCTGCTTGTGTGATGCAGGATTTTGCGTGACGCCAGGACGACGCGTTGTAGATACCGCTACAAAATTATAAAAAAAAAGATTTTTAATTTGAATTGAAAAAATAATTTTAAAGAAATTTCGAAACGGCTGGTTGACACTTCCCGTGACCCAAGGGCTGGCTTTTATCTTGGCCAGAGGCTAAGCATCGCCATACAACGTGGTAATGCCGCCAGTCTCTTGGGTACATTACCAGTCGACAGCGATGCGGATGAATTTTTCGACGCTATTTTTTAGTTTCTGTATAGTTTTAGTTAAGTTAGAATTTAATTTAGTTCACATTGAAAAAACTTATAATTCAGAATAAGGTCACAATTTATATATCAGCTTCGGCTTAGTTTTAGGTACCCATCACTCGGAATTTAGCTTTTGCTTCTTTGCTTATTTGGACTTGAAATCAATCAATAAAAACCATAATTAACTATTCATAATACTTGCACGCCATACTATGTCGCAAACATGTCATCATCTGCCTAGCCTTTTCCCAACTATGTTGGGGTCGGCTTTCAGTCTAACCGGATGCAGCTGAATACCAGTATTTTAGATGGAGCGACTGCCTATCTGACTTCCACAACCCAGTTACTGGGTAACACGATACCCCTTCGTAAGACTGGTGGTCAAACTTTCGGGCTTCTGACGACCCGTAACGACTGTCAAAGATCAGCTTTTTTTTTAAGTTTTCCTGCATGTATTTTATTCTTGTATGTGTACACAATATTTGAGCGGAAATAAAAGTTGGTTAATAATCTGACTTCTATTTTTTTTTCAAATGAAAGCTAGGAAATGTGTGAGATTCTTCCTAACCAAAAAAAAAGTTATAAAAAAAAAATAAAAACCCGACTGCGGTAAAAAACTTAAGTTAAAAGCTAAAAACAAGCCCATTTTAAATTAAATAAAAGTTGGAAGCAGGCGGGGAACCCATACCATTTTTATTATATTTTCAAATTCAGGTGGGTCCCGCCTGCTTCCAACTTTTATTTAATTTAAAATGGGTTTGTTTTTAGCTTTTCAGTTCTTTAAACTTAAGTTTTTTACCGCAGTCGGGTTTTTTTTTATTTCCAGCTTTTTAGTTTACAAATGTGAAAGATTTCGCTGACGATTTAGTTCTTGGTACGTGTATTTTACGATTTGTCACTTCGAATTACTTTTAACCATATAAGTTGTTTATATTTTTGTAATCATCTTTTATAGCCCTTTATTTTGATACCCCACTCGTATATATATATATAAAAGGTTTTGAGAAAAAAAAAATGTTTGAAGACATAACATTGCGCCAAAAATCGGCCTTTTTCAATTTTGATATTAAACCAATGTCACTCGCACAATTAAGACGAATCTAACGGCACCTCTCAAGCTGAAATCGATCAAGCCGTTTAGGCTACAGATCGTGCCAAAGAGATACACATACATACATACATAGTAGTCGCCATATTGAAATTTTACTAACGTCATGTCTTTAGTGACACTCGCCGGACTAAGAGGAATCGATTGACGTGTGAATCATAAAAATTGGACCAGGCGTTTGGTCTGTATAGTGCGTCAAAGGAACATACAAATACATACATACATAGGCTGATAAACACATTACCACTCCTTTGCGTCGCGCAGTCGGGTAAAAACGCCGACTTACTATCTTTGTAAAGGTACCTTTACAACTTACAAGGGACTCATAACGTTCCAATAAAATACGTAGTGTACTGAAATGTTCGCTGGGCGAATTTTATGGACCGTTAGAGGTAGAGGTACAGTCAACAAAAAAAGAGATAGGTATGCAGAATCGTCGGATATAGTTGAAGTTTAGTAAGAAACCGATGGATGTTGTCGACTGAAAATTAATTTGATAAACGAGCTGTTTGTTTTCTATTAATAAAATAAAATTTTATTCAAGAACATCCATCGGTTTCTTATTAAACTTCAACTTTATCCAACGATCCTGCATTCTTATCTCTTTTGTTGACTGTACATTTTGGGATGCCTGAACAGTACATAATAATATCTTGAAATTGATTTCACCTTTTTACCGTACTCAATAAAGGCGAAATGGCTTTTAGACATTTCCTGGTAGGTAATGAAAGTGTGACAGCTTTATTGTTTCAGTGATCGTAAGCACGACTTTTGATGGGGTTGTTGGGTTCAACATCCGGGTTGGTAAAAGTGTGCCCCACTGCTGGGGCCAGTGATGGCCCAATGGTATTAGCCCCGACTTACGAGTTCTTGGTTGTGAGTTCGAACCCAGACAGGCACTTTACTTCGTGTATTTTATTTCATCACGACTGCTCTCAAAACGGTTAACAAAAACATTAAATGTCCTCACTCACTCAGGTGACCAGTTTTTTTTTTTGTAGCAGGCCCGTGGTGAAGTTTTGTGCGCGGTTAAATAGTAGTAATTCGGTTTGATTTATTGAAATTCAACTTGACTTTCCCAGATTAGTTTCTAGTCGAATTTCCTATTTATTATTCGATGGCTTATGAGTTGTTAACTAAATGGCAAAACAACTAAGTTTCAGAGGCCTTATTGACCACCTAATCCGGATTACTGAGAACGTGGACTGGCGTGAGTTATGCCCGTTTTCACCAATCGGCCGACACAGTCAAGTAGCTAATTTGTTATTATAATATAATATTTGATTCATTTTTTTTTGTAGATTGTGGTCTCATTAGTTGACCCGACTCAGTAGTTCGGGCCCGATTTTTCAATAGTCAGATAATTTTTATCTGCGGAATAGATATTGCGGTTTGACAGCTTTTTTATAGACATTATGTCAAACTGTCATATTTATTCTTCAGATAAAAGTTATCTGACTATTAAAATGTCAACCCATAATTTACTCAAACTAAGGATTGTAGTAAATATTAATAATACAGTTTTACAAAATAAGTACTATATCTATAATCGCGTGAGTGAGTACTGAGCACTCCTCTCATAGCTAGGTTATGAAAAAAAACCGAATCCCAAAACATTTCGGGGATCGGTTCGGAATTTTCTTTAGGCCCTAAAGTATAACGACGTAAAGTTACGTGGTGCTTGTTATAATTACTCTTACAATTTCAATTCACTGTCGTATTTTACGCCACCCTATATAAATGTCGTAGGTACCTACGTCTGGCGAATGAAGCTAATCTGGACAGTCAGCGCTGCTGCTACCCTGATGACTCGCTTATAATATTTCTACCGCTTTATCTATATTACAGCTTTTTTCCTATTGTAGTTCGTGCCAACACGATATAATAAGAGAGTAGACTTGACATAAACATGTAATCAATCAATCTGTCTGGCCTTTTCCTACTAACTATTTTCGTCGGCTTTCAGTGTAATCGGGTGCAGCTGAATACCAGTATTTTAGATGGAGCTACTGCCTATGTCACCTCCACAAGTTACTGGGTAATACGATACCGCGTAGGGTTATCAGACTTTAACGGCTGTCAAAGATCCACGAATGACAGCCATAAATGATAAACATAATACCTACCTACATTACTACATGACAGCCCACATGACGAGACATGAGTTTTGCCTTTGAGTGAGTGGGTCATGAAGTTAGAAACAAAACAATACTTAACTGAAATGCGGCCGTTGTACAGTCAGCCCCAAAAAGACATAAGAGGCCAGGGTTACATTTAACTGACAAAATAACGTTTGTTCAAAAAATGAATAGTTTCTTTACACGGACCGTATCTGACAAGATCGAGGCGACGTCGCAGCCACAACGCGACGACGAGCGAGACTGGGCATCACTGGCCGTCCACATCGCAAAAACAACGCAGGTCGACCATTTGTTTTGATTTTGCAGTTACCACAACGCAACTGCAAAACGCTGCACCAACACTATTCACACGTAATCACTGCTTGCCCACATTTTGTCCCTGCGAGCGACACGCATCCACGGCAGGGGCAACTGCAACGGTACACGTCAACAAAATGCTGCTCGTGTATTTGAGTATGTTGCTCAAATATACGAGCGACACGCGCTCACGGCAGACGCAACTGCAACGGCACCCGTCGACAACATGCTGCTCGTGTATTTGAGTACGTTGCTCAAATATACGAGGGACACGCGTCCACGGCAGACGCAACTGCAACGGTACCCGTCGACAACATGCTGCTCGTGTATTTGAGTACATTGCTCAAATATACGAGCGACACGCGCTCACGGCAGACGCAACTGCAACGGTACCCGTCGACAACATGCTGCTCGTGTATTTGAGTACGTTGCTCAAATATACGAGCACGGCAGACGAAACTGCAACGGTACCCGTCGACAATGTGCTGCTTCGTGTATTTGAGTACGTTGCTCAAATATAGCCGTCGACGCGTTGGGCTGCAGTTGCATCTGCATGCCGCTGCTGCGTGTCGCTCGTGTGTATGAGCACTTACAGATTCAAATCCGCAGCTGTATTAAGCCGATTGATGTCGATATTTGATATATGCCAAATAATGTCACGTTTTGTGGTATACCACACAGTGTTTCAACACAATGTTTCCCACCAACACAATATAGATAGCTAGATTGAACATGCTTTATTGTACAATACCATTTACATAACCATAATACCACCAGAATAGTCGTGCAATTTACGAGACGTATTGACATTTATCTGAAGCTTAGTTTCATATGTAGTCATGTGTACACTCTCCGTTCAAGGTTCAAGGCTTCTGCGGATGCGGGAAGACGATATCAATAACTGAGGAAGCCAATTTATATTGTGCAATTGTTATTGTGTGTAAGTGTAGGTAACTTACGTTCAAATAACGCATTGTGATGACGAAGGATAATATTATTTGCACAATATAAATATACTTATAAAGAACGACATTTTCTATTGATCTGTGAATGGGATTAAAAACATTTTGATATTGACCGGCATGTCCTAGAACCAAAAACTCCAAGACATGTGACATCTACTTATTATTCTAATTATTAAAATCAATACAACTCTCTAGGTTCCCAGTTTTAAGTCGTATTTTGATTTGCAAATTGCAGGAAATGTAAGATTTTTTAATACCGCGGGCTAGCTTAGCGCTTTCGCCTTAACTCGCGCGTCTAATTTTTACAGGTAAATGTGTTGTCAGTTAAGAAAACTGGCCAAGTGCGAGTCGGACTCGCACACGAAGGGTTCCGTACTACAAGGCAAAAACGCCGAAAAAAACACGTTTGTTGTATGGGAGCCCCCGTTAAATATTTATTTTATTTTATTTTTAGTATTTGTTGTTATAGCGGCAACAGAAATACATAATTTGTGAAAATTTCAACTGTCTAGCTATCGCGGTTCTTGAGATACAGCCTGGTGACAGACAGACGGACGGACGGACAGCGAAGTCTTAGTAATAGGGTTCCGTTTTTACCCTTTGGGTACGGAACCCTAAAAACGAAACAGTTGCCTCATTTGCTCGCACCGATTTGGTAGCTTTTGAATAAGTTTAAAGTTCTTTCATGCAAAGACTGTTCAATAAATTACCCACAACCTTCCCTTCTTCTTCTTCTTGTCGAGTGAGACTTTGTACAGAAAGAGCGAATCGCTTCGCGCGAATTCATTCACGAGTTAGCGAGGACTGGTCCCCAACACATTGCGCCCACAAGCATCGAGCGAAACTATAAAACGCGCGTAAATCGCGTGCACTTCACCTGAGACCTTGTCCAGAAGGGACGAATTCGCCGCGAAACGTTTCGCGCGAATCCATTCGCGCGTTAACGAGATACTAGGCGCCAATACATCGCGTCCACAAGCATCGCGCGATTTCAAAATACGCGCGTAAATCGCGTGCAGTTCGCCAGACTCTCGACTCGCGCTTGATTCGCGCGTATTGCGCGTGAGTCGAGATACTAGAGACTCCTTGTTGCGTCCACTTGACGCGCGAACTCCAGAGCGTTCAACTCCATGTTTTCTACTGTCAAATAAAATTCGAACCCAAATGCTCGCGCGTTGGTACGCTCCTTCTGGACGCAACGGTCGCGCGTAATACGCACGAGAGAATCGCGGCGAATTCGCCCTTTCTGGACAAGCTCTTAGGACTTCTTGTTTCGTTCAGTTTACGCGCGAACTGCAGAGCGAGTCTACGTATCAAGGGAAATGGAACGGCAAAATTTGTCCCTAAGTGCTCGCACGTGTGTCCTTCTGGACACGTAATATGCGCGACAGATCCGTGGCAAATTGGTCCTTTCTGGACAAGGTATTGGATTTTAACGCGATTACAGTGAACATTGTGACAAAACAGAGAACGGATAGGATAAACTTATATAAGTAGTAGGTATATTAGTTTATCTGTTCCTCTGTTTTGTCACAAGAAAGTTTCTTTGATCGCATTAAACATTTGGATCGTGTTGCTCATAGTTTCCCTAATACAATTATTAGGGTTGACAAAGTTTTGTCCATTTAAGGGGCTTACAGGACCACAACTAGACACACCTAGAGCACAACTTATCGTGCTTATTTTCTACATTTTCATTCTAAAATAAAAGAAATAACCAAACAAACGATGAGGGCGCCACTAGGCGGTCGGCGGAGCCTTAGGTACCTAGTTTTCAATTCGTTTTTTTTCTTCTGTTACTGGATTAACTTCATTTCATAGTTTGGTGGATTAGCATGTAGTTCTCGGTTCGATTCGCTGGTCGGGTATGGTTTGATTTGCTTCTTCATTATTTTCTCGGCAGTATCTATGGCTTTATTTGTGCTTGATGATTGCAGGGGATAGCAAAAAACTGGCCAAGTGCGAGTCGGACTCGCGCACGAAGGGTACCGCCGAAAAAACACGTTTGTTGTATGGGAGCCCCCTTAAATATTTATTTTATTCTGTTTTTAGTATTTGTTGTGATAGCGGCAACAAAATTTCAACTACCTAGCTATCACGGTTCATGAGATACAACCTGGTGACAGACGGACAGACGGACAGTGGAGTCTTAGTAATAGGGTCCCGTTTTTAACCTTTGGGTACGGAACCCTAAAAACGGGCGAAATGTAATAATAAAGAATGTGACTTGTTAATGATAAACAATAAATCACTCACATTGCCCACATGACGTATAATAATAATACGAGTACCTTGTATTCTGTTTATTTACTCACAAGTTGATAATGATATTTCGTACCTTTCTATCAACTCGCACTGGGCCCACGTGGTAGATTATAGCCCACTCCTTCTCACAGAAAGGAGGCCTAAGTCCCAACAGTGGGAACATTATAGGCTGATAATGATGGTGATGTAAATTTTAAGTGAACTATGTCCTTATGAGAAAATAAAGTTCTATAATCTCATGCAAGTACAAAATGCCAACTGTACCATTTTTTTTTTAATTCAAGTTTTAAATTTAATAAAGCCATCCGATTTTCTACCGTAGTAAATCGGTCGTTTGGTAGAAATTCTACGAAATTAATCATCCCAAATTAAAGCGCTCATCCAGGGTTGTTAAAATATTTGTATTTGCTTGTGAAAACATTTTAATAATATTGTAGGTAGTTCGGGGAAGTCTTTTAACAAAATTAAAATAAATGTGTACATTTTTATGCAAATCGTAAAAAGTATTACCACAGTGTTTTTGCCGAGTTGTACCTACACATTATCTTACTTAAACATGACCTTGATTTATTTGGAAGAACAAAACTTTTTAGAAGATTTGGTTCTTTAACTGATCTTTTATTTTTTCTATCGTTTTCTTCAGGGTGATGATAATATGGCTCCATAACTATAATTTAAAAAAAGTTTAGTCGCGCTCATTGGAGATGGGGTAAAATTTCATTCACATAGTACCCAGTAACTGGATTGGGGAGGTCAGATAGGCAGTCGATCATGTAAGATACTGGTAGGTACTCAGCTGCATCCGGTTATACTGGAAGCCAACCACAGCATAGTTAGGAAAAGGATACGCAGATGATGAGGTGAACATCACCGAGAATAGGCTTAACAGATTTTATTCCCACAACCTATTTGGAACGCTAATTTAGAACGCAGTCAAGTCTGGAGGCCGAATTCACAATTCAATACATGATATGAATTTTCAATAAGTCAGGAAAATCCGTATCCTTGGATTTTCCTGACTTATTGAAGGTTCGTAGGCACGACAACTTATTCCAGTATAAGCTGCATTGTTTTTATTATTCTCATTGTACACATAACCGAATAGTCAGACGATAATCTGACGAATTCATATTATTATAAGGAGTTGTTTAGCATTACATGAATTTGGTACTGTAATTTGGTACTGTAATTTGGTACTGTAATTTTTCGCTAATTCACATGAAGCTCCACCTTAGAAAAGTAGATCGAAATAGGAATTTAATGAAATGGTTTATTGACATTTTTTGGCATGCTTTTTTGCTCTGGCTTACCTACTTATGTCATAAATTCACCTGTAGCGGTATCTACAACGCCACATGGGAACAACGCATCATACTGACGTCACGCAAATCCTGCATCGCGCAAGCAGAGTTTACCGCGCAATTAGCATAGATACAACGGCCCGACATGAATCATCGGGCTGTTGGCCCGCCAGACACAACACCCGTCTGGTCGGAGGATCCTCCCTTTTCTATAGAGTATGAGTGAACTTTACACCCTGTTCCTCATTGCCACTGCAAAGCAATAAAACTTCCTGGAATTTTAATTTCGAATTTTCCGAACATTTTGTTGTCACGTTATTGCTTAATAAGTGATCCATTTTATTTATTTACTGCTGTATTGACAAGGGAATTTATTGCTTCTAACTTTAGATGGCATTGTAATAAAAATCCAATCTTGGTCTCAATTCAATCCAATATTGATGTCACCTGTGAAACGTAAATCTACGCCAAGGTGAGACCTGCTTTATTGGTTCTAAATTAAATATATGTCACAAGGACACAGGAAAAATAATTAGAATAAAGTCGTCAAAGCATTTCCCTGGCTGTTGCGTAAAACGCAGGGCTTATTCTAAAAGGAGTTTTCGTTTATTGTTCCAAATAAGACTTAAAAATAGGAACGTAGTATTTGAACATCCTTAATACCGTATAAAATCAGTAGCGGCCCTAGGGCTACCAATAATAGACTGTATAATCTATGCTTAAGGCGGTGCGAGCGGTGCGACGGTACCGGGCGCCGTCATGGTGGGGCGCTGAAATCAACCGAAATGCGACCACCAGCGGGCTAATTGCGTAACACACTAACAGTAGGAATGGCTTTCATTTTGACAGTTCAACAACATACATTGCGTTATTTACGTAGATGAGCAGACAAATTTTTCGAACATGTGAAGCATTGGATTAGCAATATGCTTCAAAATGATTCAAATTATGATTAAGTGTGTTACGCAATTAAGGTGAAAGAAAGAAAGAAAGAAAGAAAAATGTTTATTTGGCCACAGTTCGTGAAACACAAAATACAAAATTAACAAAATAAAAGATTATGTTTCAACAACAAAAGATAGTGTGTGCCTCACGGCTGCGCCAAAAAGGTTCATTTCAGCATTAATGCCAGACATTAATGTCTGACGCTGGTTTTCTAATGAACCTGTGGAAAGTGACGGGGAGTACACACAGTTTCAACATACCTAATACATACTTTTTATACATATAAATAAATAAATAAAATAGTAAATAAAATAGTAATCCAGAACATAATTATCATTACAAAAACAAAAAAGAACAACGAAAAACAACAAAGTCTCATCAAAACCTGTTGTTCGCGATAAATCTAGATGAGACAAATACATAATGCTCCGTACACGATGCACTCAAAGCGCAACAGGCCGCCGAGCACGACGGACACCTACGTTATAAGAAAACTGGGCTGTTCGACTAAAAGCATGAATAGTCGTAATAATAATACAAAAAAATAAAATGACTCACAAATAGTTAATTCAATGCCATTCGAAGAAAGTGAAGTACCTACCTTTATCAATAGATGAAGTAGGTACAAATGGCAATAGAAGAAGGTAAGCGTTATTTACTACGATACTGGTTCCAGTCAACGAATAGACCAACCAATGATAGTAACTTACTATAAAGCGCGGACGCGGTGTATCGACCGACTCGCGACGATCATTTGGGCGCGTAAACGGAGCGGGCGGTGCGGAAAGGTCTGGATATTGGAAAAATCTTCTGCTGATTTGCAAATCAGTTTGACAGGGGCGCCACATTAAGATTTTGCACCACCTAAAAAAAATCTAGAGCCGCCGCTCGCTGTATAAAATATATCAAAAGGTGTTACGGACACTGGCAGTTTTTCTGACCTAAGCTCCGACTGAAGTATGATTAAAAAAAAAATCAACGAAATAAAAAAAGCGACCACACTTTACGAATCTTTTATTAATGATTTTATTAAAGTTTTCGTTGCCAAAATGCTAATATTGCCAATATACTAGCTTTTGCCCGTGAGTTCGTCCGCGTGGATGTCGGAACACATCCCACGGGAACGTACTACCGGGAGTAAAAGTACCCTATTTGTTCATCCAGGTTATAAATGATCGGTATGCATAAAAAGAGGAAGCCCAAAAATATATGGGCAAAAAACCCAGGCTGTCTCTCAGAGATAGAAAAATAAAATAAGCAATATTTTTTCGTTATTATGTATAGCGTTGCTACACTTTGACAGATCTTTTTTATTGTTTTCATATAAGTCTATTGGTTTACGTTGCGAACGCCAGTAAAACAAAACATTCATTTTGGACAAACACAAACAAAAACCAGCCAAACTTCGTGACAAATTGGGCGGCAGGATTAGCTCCCAGTCGGCATGATTTTTTCCGACATTTTCAACAATCATCGTCATATTTCATCCAATTAACATAAAACCTTAACCCGTCGCATCGCATCACCCATCCGCGCTATTACTTCGTTTTCCATCAGCGTTCTTTCTGACTTTTTTCTTTTTGCACGACTTTTAAGGGCCCGTAATAAACAAAACAAAAAAAAAAGTAAAAAAAAATATTTAAAAAACGAAGAAAAAAACGGTCCATAGAATTTTTTTCTGTACGAGTCGTGTATATGTGGCGAGCCCGCCGCGAGCCGCGGCCCAAAATAAAAAATGTTCCGGGACGTGTCAGCCGAGTCCGCCAAATCGGGACACCTGAGTGGTTAGTAATGTTAAATAGCCCATATGATAGCTTTCCTCAAGAAACGGGCTATCAAATGCAAAAAAAGATATTTTCAAATGCGGCTGGTAATTGCAGAGATTAGCGCGTTTAAACAAACAAACTTAGTAGGCATAATGTTAGATAATTCAAGGAGAGCATGCTGTCGGCTCAAAATGAAATGTAGGTCACAAGGATTCGTCAGAAAATTAAGTGTATTAAGAGCGTTTACGACGTACGGCATTTCATACAAACTTTCAAGCCCTTGTTTTTCGAAATCAATGAACCGATTTTAATGAAACTTCATACGCATGCAGGATACAAAGGTCTAAAAAGTTAGTAAAGAACATTTTGGAAATGTCTTATTTAAATAAAAGATAACTGGAAATCTCTGTTTCTATGGAAAATCGGTCTAATTTGGCTGTAACACTATTTTTCGAAAATGTTCTTTACTTCACTGACTCCTTAGACCTTTGTTTCCTGCTTATGCGTATGAAGTTTCATTAAAATCGGTTAATTCATTTCGAAAAACAAGGGCTTGAAAGTTTGTATGAAATGCCGTACGTCGTAAAGTAGAAGGGCACACGGCCATGGGTTTTCCAACTTGGTAAGCAAATAAGAGGTTCGAAGGACGAATGAGGAATGCATATGGGAAGGATTATAGGATATGTGAAGTCGTGTGCCAAGCAATAACAGTGTTATAAATCCTGAAGCTTGTTTGTTGACCTTGTGTCCAATATTATGTTAAAGGAACATTTTTTGTATTCGATATTTTTTTCAAATTGTGTATTTAGATATTTTTTCTAAATTGATTTTAAATCCTGACTATAAATAAAACAAAGTCGGGTTAGTTACACCATTTATAACTCAAGAACGACTGGACTAATTTTGATGATCTATGATTTGTTGGATTTGTTACCGCCCCGAATAGCAGAATAACTATTAAAACATGGAAAAAATTCACGAAAAAAATGATAATAAAGATAATTGATTTTCTCATAAATTCGTTTTTTTTGAATTTAAGGCGGTACAAAATTCGCCGGGTCAGCTGGTATTATAATGAATGCGAAAGTAACTAAGTCCCTCTGTAACCTTTTCACGCCTTGGCTGAGTGGTTTTTGATGAAATTTTGCACACGGATAGACCATGTCCTGGGTTGGGACTTAGGATGTTAGATATATGTAGATACTTTATACTTGTAGTACTGTACGAGAGCTTTACAAGCTCTCAGGGTACCGGGAGGAATCAATTAAACCACGGTTGGTCGTATATGTTAATAATTATTCCTAGAAATAGTTCTACGTGATTTTTTTCCCTTGTTTTGGAATAGTTTATACTAAAATCATCCTCATTAAAATAAATTGATCCCACTTGTAGCAGGTGTATGCGTTTCGTGTTACATTGTGTTAAAAGCATACGTTCTATTTTCTGCGTTTATTCCAAGCAAACGTCTTTACACAGCTACATTATATTATCATTCCTACTTCCAGTTCCAAACAAAAACCTTGTACTTATGCTGCCGTATTTCAATGAAATTGAAGAAAAATGCATGCGTGAGATTTTTTGGTTAGGAAGGCAAAAATTTCTCGGCAATCGTGGTCTGAGTATAAATTCACTTTAATTCACGTCTATATCTACGGTAAGGTTCGAGTCACTGTCTCTTAATTGGTAGTATTGCTTTGTTTTTGTTGGGAAGGGTTAGCTAGAGGTATACCTATGGTACACGCACAATATAGCAAGATTATTTAATTCTCATGGAATTTCATAATTATAATTATTTTGCCATTACATTGTTTTACCTAAGGGCGCGTACACATAGAACGTCCGTTTTTACACGATCCTTTTCAACGGATCATAACTGATCTAAGGGCGCGTCCACATATAGAACGTCCGTTTTTACACGATCCTTTCCAACGGATCATAACTGATCTCTTTTTCTTTTTTACTGTATCCGGAATACTGTATTGTGTGTGAACTCGCTCATACAACTATATACGCCATCAAATGACGGACCAGTACAACGGATCGCTATGTGTACGCGCCCTTAGATGTGTACAGCAACTATCTAATTCCTGGAGTAATTTTGATAACTTTGCTTTGCTAACATAGAATGTGTGTTCATTAACGAGTTCTGATTATAAAAAGATTACATGAACACGAGGCAGATTTTAATGAGAGGAAAGATAAAACAAATAGGAACGAGGCCACCAAACATTCTTGCCAATTAGCATCTAGTAATCCTAGTGAGTTGGAATCAAAGTATGAAAAAACTAGTTGCCAGATTATGACTAAACGAAAACTTGTTTTTCATCATCATTGGGTTTAAGAAAACAACGAGAATATTTGAACAAAATCTGAGGAAAACAAAGAGAATATTTGAAAAAAAAAACCCAGATCTGTAGTATCTAAATATGTGAAGAGCAGGCATGGGGGACTGTCTTATGTAATTATTATGTGATGACGTTCGAAAAGTGCTGATTTTCAGCCTAAAGGCGCCTTCAAACAGGCGCGACAAGCGATAAAATCGCGCGCGACACAAAGGGACCGCAAGTTGTGCAACGAGCGGTGCTTTTGTGTCGCGCGCGATTATATCGCCAACCGCGCGCTGTAGAACTTAGAAATGTGTACTTGTAAAATTATATGTTCATACGTTGTAAAATTAGATGATAATAATAATATTAAAATGTAGGTACGTAGACACTGTTTTGATCTGTCAAGCCAAACGGTTACTGGGTAATTCAATTGTTCACTTGGATACAATTACTTCGTGTTGCTAACAACAATGAAAAGTCAGTGTGATATTATTAATTAACTCAAAAACACGACGACTCACTCAACCGGGGCCACAAAATAGATGGGTACAGAAGGTTAGTTCCGTACAATGAGCAAAAACGCACGCACACATAGACACGTTTCACGTACAGCGAGTGCAAGCGCACTCGTGACTGGCATTTGTTTGAGATCGCCGCACGTACGCGTCTATGTGTGCATGGTAATCTATGTATTTTGTGGCACCAGTATGAGTTGTCGTGTTTGTGTGCAAGCTGAAGTGGCAACGGGCCGGCCATACTAGCCGTAGAACCGATGACCGTTGGGGTAGACGTGTTCTTGAGTGGAGACCGCGCATCGGCAAACGTATGACGCCCTCAGGCTAGGTGGAGCGACGATCTTCGCAGGGTGGATGGTAGCAGTTAGATGAGAGTGCCGAGAATCGAGCTGAATGGCGTGCGATTAGAGAGGCCTATGTCCAGCAGTGGACTGCTGTAGGCTGATGATGATGGAACCAACCTTCTGCACCTATTTATTTTGTTGGGGCTCTGTGATTGAAAATCCCCTATATTAAAAGATCAAACGAACCTTTAATCACTCCACCATGAAAATGAATAGTAAGTAGGAAGCAAGTGTACGGAAGCAAATGTGATGAGTTTTTGAAGCGTTAAAGTGTTTTTCCCGGTATTAATTGAGCCTTTTAATTAATGTTACAAAAGGGTTAAAATGAAATATTTTGACGTAGGCAGTTTTTTTTTTCAGAGTGAATTTACAAATGGAATTGTTATCATTGTTGTGGATTTTTTTTCTTTGGAAAAACCTCCTACATACAGTTGCCCGTGTGAAAAGCCCCTGTGGAGACAAACAGACAAAAATTCCAAAAATGGTAAGAATGCCATTTTTTTTTTGGGAGGGAAATCATCAAATGACCCCCTCCCGCTCTGGGCGGAGCGGAAGGGAGTCGCCTCGCCTACACGCCTCGACCTCGCCTAAAGCCTCGTCTACAGATTAATTAACCAGGTTGAAATTAAAAACTTGTGCCTAATCGAATTATGAGATACATTAAGTTACTGTTACACAATTACGAGTATTATAAATAAAATTGTCATTTCCCAAATCAAAATTCTTGAAAAATATCGTGTTTTTATGGCCTTAGATAGTGCAAACTAAGTTATTGCCTTCAAGTAGACACGACTCATCGTCATTCGTCGTTCCAGTAAAAACATTTTCAATTTCAGCGCGCGCCCGAAAAGCAATCCATTCATTCATTCAGAGTTCACAACACGAAGCAAGTAGGCAACGGGAACTAGCGGTATTTACCTACCTAATTTTGACTGTTCCTGCGAAAAAAAGGGTGCAAGACGACGTTGACAAATCACTTGCCTACGCGCACGTATATGTGCTTTCCTTATTGATATGCTCTAAATTTACTTTATAACACGTTGAATTTTGGCGCACCTATTAAATTTTTTATCTTGTATAATTGTATATTATTATTAAAATCTTTATTGCGAGTAACCATGAAACTCTTACGGTGTTAGTAACAATAAAATAAACTTACAACTATGTTAGCGATACAATTACAACAACAATTACACACGCAACAAAACAATCACCGCTTCCGCATTCCAGTTGAGATACTGGAGCAACGACTTATAAAACAGCACTCCAGCACTTCAGCAATAACTGTATACAAGAAAATATAATATAATTTTAGATTTGAAATGGATTTGAAGAGAGTATCTGACAGCTTTAAGAATAAATAAAAGATTTTAAACACAGTTTGTTTATGACGTCAGAAGAACGCATTCTCTAAAGAAAGAAAATAAGTTTATTTGACTCAGGTTAACGGCACACAATATTCACAAAAAAAAAACAGAAAAAAAAATACAACTGAAAACAGTATTGTGTGCCTCACGGCTGCGCCAAATAGGCGGCGGTAATAAAAAAAAAAAGAAAAAATACTTAGATGTCAGACAAATACTCGTAATGCGTGACGCTGGTTTTCAACTGGACGAGAGCGTCTTACGGATGTAAATCAGTTTTATGATGTGTGTAAATAGAAAAATAGATAACAAAATGGTGTATTTGCACAAGAAATAAAGGACTGTCGTCACTAAGTAATAGATAACCCTAACATAAATTAATATATCAATGAAATTTTCAGTCTCTCGGTCTAGAGCTAGCTAGATTCTTAGCTGATTAAATTTTATAAAAAGGCAAAGGCATTTGCTTGATGCTGTAACAACTGAATTAAATTCCATTATGAATATTAAACATAAATCTTTTCAAGCGAGTCTGTCTATATGTATCTTGCATAGAACTTTATTTAAAATCATGGAAACTAATTGATCATAATCAGCCTATAATGTTCCCACTGCTGGGACACAGGCCTCCTCTCTGTGAGAGGGAGTGGGCCGTAATCCACCACGCGGGCCCAGTGCGGGTTGGTAGATGTCACATGTCTCCGAATTTTTGGTTCTAGGACATGGCGGTTTCCTCACGATGTTTTCCTTCACCGTTTTAAGAGCAGTGGTGATGATATAATTTACACAAAGTAAAGCGCCGGTCTGGGTTCGAACCTACAACTCGTAAGTCGCGGCCACTAAACCACCACTGCTCTACTTGGCCACCACTGCTCTATTTACACATAAGGTAGGTTTAATCCCAGTACTACGTTGCCGTGGGATATTTTCCAACATCCACGCAGGCGAAGCCGCAGGCCAGATGGTAGCGGAAAGCCGACTTGCCCCTCTATTAGGCGGGTTAAAAGAATAGCTCTTCTATCTCTCCATATAGCCACAAAAACCAAGTTTCCATAGGAGATTGCTTAAAGGCTAATTTTGCCAAGACTCTTTTGGTTTCATCTGTGCGTTTTCTGTCTGTGTTTCAGTACCTTAAGTAAAATATCAATAAATAATGTATCTAAGTAAAAACCGGTCAAAATGCGAGTCGGACTCGCGCACCGAGGGTTCCGTACAAATTTGTAGATAGGTTACTACAAATTTACGGTTTTCGGATATTTTCCTTTATTTGTGCTACATGAAATATCTTCTTGTCCATGATCCTAGGTCAACGGGAAGTAGTCTATAAATTTTGATTCCCTTGAGTGTATACAATATGTACGTTTTTTGCGGCATAGACAGCCTTGTCTTTTTTTACGTTAACTTAGAAATTTGATTTTTGTACAACTTCAAGGGACTGTAGATCAGGGTATATGGTTTTAATTTCAACTCGATACTTTCACGCATAAAGGGTCTTGATAGACAGACAGACGGACAAACAAAGTAATCCTATAAGGGTTCCCGTTTTTCCTTTTGAGGTACGAAACCTTATGAAACAAAAATTCCCACGGGCTGAAATCGAAACTAACATCACCATTTTGTTTTTCAATACATTTCACAAAATACACAAATGTTTATCATCAGCGTGCGGAGCGCCCCGAAAACGTCATTCGCGTGCCACTATGTCCTTGTAATATTGTAAATGTATAGCTACTGCTTCTTACTTATTTTATTTTAGGATTGTTGTTTTCTTACTATTTGCTGTAATCTGGACGCTTTTAACGCATACGTCTTTTTTACATCGTTCTCACATATAATTATAAATTCAACATTATAATGATGTTACTAATATTTTTGTGAAAATATAATTTAAAAGAGTGTCCATGGAGTTTCTTGCTTGCCTGTAAATGTTTAAAAACTCAAAATCAATAAATGCTTTGAGTTTGAGTTTGATACTAATTGGTAATAATTTGATGATAACCGCTGTCTACTTTAGTGGCACCTTTGATTTGTGGTGGCATTTCACGTTTAATTAGTTCTAAATTAGTGTTAATTGAGTCGTCGCTAATCATTTACTTACTAATATTTGAGTAGAAGGGTCAAAGTGAGATTTGTGAGGTTAAACTACTTTTACCGCAGTCAATACGTGGATGGGTGATATACACAGGGTTACACATGATTGACCATCATTTCAATAAAAAGATGTCCATTGCTGGACATGGGCCTCCCCCAAGCATCACCACTTCGACCGGTTCTGTGTTTCTCGCATCCAGAGGATGCCTGCGACCTTCACAAGGTCGTCGGTCCACCTTGTGGGAGACCTTCCAACGCTACGTCTTCCGGTACGCGGTCGCCACTCCAGAACCTTTCGGCGCCATCGGTCATTTGTTCTGCGAGCAATGTGCCCATTGCCACTTAAGTT
Source organism: Oligia fasciuncula (assembly GCA_963082905.1). NCBI lineage: Eukaryota > Metazoa > Arthropoda > Insecta > Lepidoptera > Noctuidae > Oligia > Oligia fasciuncula. The sequence continues at coordinate 7,419,062 of OY720401.1, forward strand.
TGGCAATAGCTCTCTTCATTTCTGGGATCACGTAGGAAACTCCAAGCACAGTATAATCAGCCTATAATGTTCCCACTGCTGGGGCTCAGTTTCAGTGAGAGGGAGTGGGTCGTAATCCACCACGCGGGCCCAGTGCAGGTTGGTGGATGTCACATATTTTCGAATTTTTTGGTTCCAGGACATGCCGGTTTCCCCACGATGTTTTCCTTAACCGTTTTGAGAACAGTGGTGATGAAAATAAATACACAAAGTAAAGTGCCTGCCTGGATTCGAACTCACGACCAACAACTCGTAACCGACAACTCGGAGCCGACACCACTGGGCCACCACTGCTCCAAGAAACTCCAAGTATAGCCCTGTCCAATGCCCCTTGTATTACTTTCAGTCTTTTAATCAGGCCCATTGTAGGCGGCCAGATGAGTGGCTATAATAATCACGAACTTTAGTTTCACCATCAGTCTACAGCAGTCCACTGCTGGAGATAGGCCTCTCCTATTGCACGCCATTCAACTCAATTTTCGGCAACTCTCATCCAGCCGCGAAGATCGTCGCTCCACCTAGGGCGTCCCACCTTACGCTAACCGATTCGCGGTCTCCACTGAACTTTAGTTTAGAAGAGCGTAATTCGAAGCAAAACATATTAGAACTTTGTTGCCAGGATTGGTGGTGTGATGAGAAATCGGTATGTGTTGGTGGTGATAGACATCAGCAACACCTAGTGGTTTGCCGCCCTCAGACCAATTAAAAAAACCAAAACAGAGGGCTGTCAACAGTAAAGTGAGGCCCGTTCCGTAAACATGTGTGCACATACTGAGGTGTAGTTTGATTGTAAATGTGTGCGTGTGAGCGTGTATGCACAGAAAGGAGGTGTAGTTTTTGCATGCTTCACTGTATTGTTCGCAGCGCTATGTCTTGACTTTATATTTGGTCTGAGTTTGCCGCCACAAACAGCCCGAGGTAACAATTTTTCATCAGGTTGTAACACGATAAAAAGTAAATCAATGTTAAGGATTTCTCCAAAAACAATAAATACGATTGGTTAGAGACGGTGGCAGGGCCATCAACGCGCAACCTGTGCTGCGGGGTTATTACGTAACACACTATCAGTAGCAATGGGATTCATTTTGACACTTTAACAACATTCATTGCGTTATTTACGTTGTTGAGCAGACACATTTTTCGAACATATGAAGCAATGGATTAGCAATATCCTTCAAAATGATTCAGATTGAGATTGATAGTGAGTTACGCTGTTACCATGGATTCAGTACAAGGTTCTGAACCCCCGTGCGTTAACATTTTTCGTCGGTTATAAAAAAAATGGCTTTTCCAGTGATTTGACCGCGTAGGTTTCCGCCACTTTTGTATGAAACAGCAGATATTTTTTTTGATAACAGACGAAACATTTTTACAGGGGCCTAGAATCATGTGCTGTATAATTCATGGTCAGTTTGCGCGTCGATGTACAGACACCAGCACATCAAGCTACCCGAAACTGTCAAATTTTCCCAATCAACTTTGAACCTAATACTTTAGCGATAAAGTTGAAAATCTATTAAAGAAATTTTACATATTGTAGTAGCTTTATGTGCTGGCGTCTGTACCTGCCATCACTGAAACGTTTACAATTTGCAACGTAAACACGACGATAGTAACGTCTGTTTTCTTCTACTTTCTGTCTGCGTTGGGCTTCTTCCATTTTTCACCTACATTTATTTTCTTGCACCATTTTCCTTCCCCGAGAGCTTCTTTTTCACGAATTGGATTTACCTTCATACGTCGCGAATTTTGTGTAAAAAATGAAAATGTTGCTGATTATTTTCCGTGTCATTGTAAGGTACCTAAATGTTTTTTAACAAAATGTAACTTCATGCTTGTCTTCTTTTATAGGGTTGGCAAAGGTGAATAGTATGAGTGAATGTTGTCAGTTATGTTCAAACCCTATGTAATATGGGGCGAGCCTGTTGCCATTAACTGGGCACACATGTAGGCTCTCTCAGACAGAAAAAATCCTAAAACACAATAATTGTTTGTTTCCTAAAAACTACACACTATCAGTTTTCTGGCCTGAGAATCGAACCCCAAGCTCCAAAGCTCAGCAGTCGCCCTTGCAACCACTAGACGAACGAAGCATAAACTCAAACTCAAAACATTTATTTCAATTAAACCATTGACAGGCATTTTTGAATTGTCAAGAAGTCGGTCTGTCAGAAAATATGAAGCTAGTTGCCCATTCCAAAGCGTAGGTTAGGTACCAATGGAGAAGAACGGGCATGAAACTCCATGGACACTCTTTTTAAATTATATATTACAAAAATATTAGTTACATAATTACTTTTGAATTTATAATTAAATAATGTGAGAACAATGTAAAAAATAAACAAGACGTATGCGTTAAAAGCGTCCAGAGTACAACAAATAGTACTAAAACAACAATCCAAAAATAAAATAGTTAAAAATAAGCCGAGGCAGCTAAGTGATGAACAGCCCCAACTGTCGGCGCCCGTTCACGAACATGACGCATAGATCAGCACCATTCATTTCAAGTGTCAATCAATTAGTTGTAGTTGTGGAGCAGGACCAGCATTGAGCCAGGCATTTTTATCAGCGATGTAATCCCCTAACTTATAATATGCCTGACTGCATAGTGTACGTTTTATACAAGACTTGAATTTTGTCTCATTCAGTTGAAGAATGTGGGGAGGTATTTTATTATAACATTTTAAACAGTACCCCATAAAAGATTAATCTACTTTAGCCAGCCTGAAACCTGGTTGAACTAATAGGTCCCTATTTCTAGTACCTACTATAATTATGTCTTTCACCTCTTTTACTAAAAAGATGTAAATTTTTCCATACATACATGATGTTTTCGTCGATATATTGACAAGACTCCGTCATGATGTTAATTTCCTTAAACAGATTCCCTTAGAGAATCGCGCCTGCGGAGATTATTATATGGCTTATTATGGCATATGGATGGTTTTCCTTTTAAAATAATTACAAGGGCGTTCATCCTCCTTGGGGAGGAAGCGGAAGCTTAAACACATTAGCTGCTTATCCTTTGCATAATATTTTATATAAAAGAGAAAGATTAAAATAGCAAATTTTCCTTGCATATTTTATATTAAAGAAAAATTAAATGAATTCTAGCATGACAAAGCTAACTAAGAAATTCGTGTTAAGCCGAAAATTGTGTTTTTATTTGGCCGAAAACTAAAATGAAATTCGACATTCGAAACTAAATTGGTTTTCTTGACAACCGTACGTGGCAGCCAGCCACACTAACCATTCGCTTGGGCGGTCTCGGCGTCCGTCCGTAGGTATAAGTTTCCTGGCCTTCCTCTCCTCGGTCCACATTACCGATAAATTAACCAGGGACATTTTATCTTCCTCACTGGTCGATTTTGAAGTACCATATTTGACCGATGCGTTGAACGCTTGGAAAATGGCTTGTTCCGATACGGTTTTGCCGTGCGTACGTTTGCGGTGGGACGTGCCACTCTGCAGTATTGTTATACGGAATACACTTGTAAATACGTCACGTAATACCGCGTGCCCGTCTGCTAGCTGTGGGAGAATGGGGTCAGGCTTATGGCTCCCGCGCTCCCGTCATCCACCATAGGCACTATGATGGATGGCTCATCGTTTCGGCTCACTACGTGTCTCCGCTTGGGTGCACCTTGTGTTGCTCCGCATCGGTATCACTGCGGTGAAGCTGTCGACAGTCTCGGGCACCATGGCCTGTAGACACTTAACGTGACCAGAGGGCTGGGTCGTTCTTTGGCCAAAGAATTAGCATTGCCATACAACGTGGCACTGCCAGTCTTCTGGGAACTTTTCCGGATTACAGCGATGCGGACGAGTACTTCGACGCCTAAGTGTCCTTTGTTTTTGTATTTATTTGTATAGTAAGTCATTTAATTTAGTATCTAGTGTAAATAGTTATATCAAAACAAAAAATCGAATTTTGGTAAAAGTAGATGAAATATTTTGTCAATATAACGTTGCTTGAAAGTGAAAAAGACACATGCATAAATTGTGTTTAAAGATAAATTTTGCAGGCTGAAAAACATGTCTATTTTGAACTTCTATATTTTAACAAAAGGAGTTACAAGATAAAGCTAACCAAGAAATTGCCATCATGAAACTGATACCTACGTCGAAAACTTAAACCAAAAGCGTTGTATTTCTAAGAGAGAACACAAACGACGGTAAAAAAAATGGTAAAAGTCGGCGAGAATGGAACATTCAATACTAAAAGCAGACGTCCCAAAAATATCTGTCCAACAAAGAACGACGTCCGACAAAAATCGATAATGGTACATACGGTACCTACCGAGAAAACGGACTGGTCAGCGTGTCAGCTGTTGAGGCGAAAGAACATCCCGCGATTTGTGTCACCTGTTACATAGCGCGATGGCATTGGAAATTGCGTAGGTATTGGAACACATATAGAATTGTTTTTCTTCCCTCTTTTCGTCCAGTGACTTGCAGTTACAAGTTTAGTATTATTAGTTATATTTAATATAGGTACAGTCAGCGTCAGAGAAATGGAACCCCCCCAAGACTTAAAGACTATCGCCCGAGCACGCTCGGGCCCGCCATCGCTCGTCGCTCGAGCGACGCGGCGGGCGGCGGCGGCGCGGCGGCGCTGGCGCGTCACGTGAGCCTTGAGCAGCTCCCTCCCCCGCCGCCGCACCCATCTCTGCCCGAGCGCATCCAACGGTCCGCCTCAGATATTATTTGCAAGTTTCATTCAAGTTTTTAATAATTCTTTAAGGTATTTTTTCGGCTTCCTTCTGGCCGAACCGTATACCAAGAATAACTTACAAAAAGACACTTTGCGTGCGATTAAGATACGAACCCGCATCACCAGGCGCCAGCCGATCATCGAGACCGTGTCTTATACTACTAGGCTATTGGCTCAGTTGTCAACCTCAACGAAAATTGGAATAGTATTACTCCATAAAACGAACAAGGTTATTAACGGTCTAATCTTCTAGATAATAAGGTTTAGATTTCAACTTTCGTTTTATATTTAATACCTTAGTTTTACAAAATGCAATACGCATTATCTCCTCAATTAACTAAAAGATAAGGTTGAAATTAGCATAGATTTCTTGTTTGGTTGAATATAATGTGTTGATTCCGATTGTTGCACTACCGTCATTTTACTTCAGAAACTTAACTGCTGTATGAACTGCGAGTTAAGGTTGAATTTAGAATACTTCTTCGCTTTATTTAGTAAACTGTGATTGAGGGTATAATTATTTTTTAAATGGTTTCGTTTTCGTGCTGATTCGCTTGTGTGTAATTATCTTCGTCGTAATATTATCAAATTTATTAAGTTTTTGACCAGTTGATTCTATTAACCGATGGTATGGTTTGATTAACAACTTTTTTGAAGGCTAAAATTGTTGTTATCTGGGAACAGGAACAAAGCATAAAGAAAATAGCACGAGTTATGGGCATAACGGTAAGATTTATGTTATACTTCCACATATTACCTATTTATTGTTGCAATAATGTTGCATTATTACTTACTAGTTGGATGTTTTTATGTATTTCTAATATTATTATTTTCATTGCAGAGAAAAACAGTTCGTAGATGGATACAAAGGTATCAAGCGACGGGTGATGTGAAATGTGATCGCCAAGGCCAGAGAAAATACAAATGGAGCGACAACGTAATATTGTGAAAGTTCATTTAGTGGCACCCTTCAAAACTTCAAGAAGTGATAGACTGTGACATCCTCTCCGTTATTATAAGGCAATTTACTCGGCAGATTGATTGTGTAACGTATCTGATAAAATTGCGTTGGAACATATATGAGCAAGTGTTATTAATTCCCAATATTTGTGGGATCCTTATCTCGTAGTTAATCAAAAACAAACAACCTTTATAATTATTATCAATCCAGATAATCTGGTTTACAAGTAGTCTTGTAATGTATTAACGATGCACCATCTGACCTCACATAGGTATTTTTCTAATGTTGTGTTAAATAAGGGTTATTAGAAAATGTGATAAAAGAGAAAGATGTATATTGCTATACTATTATAGTTTAGCATGTTGATTCTTCCTCTGTAATTCACAGACACAAAAGACAAAATTTCTTTTTTTTTAAAGGTCTTTTCCGATAAGTAAGTATAAAAAAATCTGTTTTCACAACTTTAAATAAATAAATATTATTGTAGTTATGTTTCTATACATATATATATAAACGAACCTTTATCTAATGTTAAACGTTCTAAACCTCATCCAGGGTATCTCTTTTGTGTTTAGTTAATATTCTAAGTAAATAACCCCAATTTAACACAGATAGAAAACTGTATACTCAACCTGGAAGTGGATTCCATGAAGTCCTAGAAATGTAATTAGAAAAATAAATGAATATTGTTTATCAAAATGCCTAGCTTTTATTACAAACCTCCATTTGATTTCTTAAATAATAATTAACGAAAATCACCTAATAAAGAAACTAAAAAAAAGGGTAAATAAATAAATAAATAAAATAAAGGAAAAATAAGTCTTCTCATCCGCGGATTTGAACTCGTGACCATCGCATCGCCCAGCCACAGTGTTAACCATTAGACCAACACGCCACTTACGTTACATTACGAAAAACTTAAATAGGTTTGATGTCAATACCAAGGGGGGTACCTTATTTGTGAAGCGAACTGTACAAGTAACAATGGACCTTAATTCACGCATCAAAAGTGCCTACGGATCAAGCAAGTTTTTAACAAGTTACTAAAAATCTGGTTTTTATTAATTATATTTGTATACCCGCACTTAACCCATGCTTATTACCCGTACTTAACTCATGCTTATTTGTGATTTAAGTAGACCATTTTTACACAGAAGAGTTTGCCTTAAATGCGCGTTTAAGTCGCACGTGCTATAAAATAGTATACGATTTGCGTGACTTAAGAATTAAACGTGTGCTAAGCATATCGTATTGTTCTCTTTTGTAACACCTATGGGTGTACCTTTTGTAAACAGTAGCCAGAGAAATGGGCCCGAAGTTGTTGTAAGTCCGCGATATCACCCGATTTATTTTTAATAATGGGCATTACAATTGTTTTAGTCATATGGCAAAGCAAATTCGCATGACTCACACAGAAGTTGTAAAACATTGCTAACACATTCTTTTATCCGGATAAAACAAAATAGCAATGTTTTACAACTTTTGCCTGAAAAATTGGACTGTCCGGACAGTCCAATTTTTCAGACAAAATGAAACGTAGGAAAGTTCTCACACACGAAGTACGTACTTTATAAATGTACAGACGCCAGTACATCAAGCTAACCGAAACTGTCAAATTTTCCCAATCAACTTTGAACCTTATGATTTAACGATAAAGTTCGGGTTCGATTCCCGCACGGAACAAATAGGTATTTGTATGACCTACAAGTAGTTGTTCCGGGTCTGGGTGTTTGTGTATGTGAGTTTAAATGTTTGTAAACGCACCCACAATACAGGAGAAATTCCTAGTGTGGGACAACGTGTAAAAAAAAAAATTGAAAATCTATTAAATTGACAGATTGTAGCTTGATGTATGTACTGGCGTCTGTACAATTTTGGCAAAATCCTGAAATTTCCCCCCACTCCTTTACAAATATGCTGGCCCGCAGGTTTTCTCGAAGTACAGACGCAATTAAAATAATCCTTTTTAAGGCATACTGTACAGCACTGTACTCGGGAGCCCTGTGGTTCACATATACCCAAAAGGCTTACAATGCTCTGCGTATCCAATATAATAACGCATTCAGGGTATTGTTGCGATTGCCGCGCTTTTGTAGTGCCTCGGCAATGTTTGCAGACGCACGCACTGACGGATTTGATGCACTGTGGCGTAAGAAATCCGCCTCGCTACTCCGCAGGCTGCGTGGCAGTCCCAACACTATCCTGCAATCGATAGCCGCCCGGGCAGATAGCCCGCTAGTGTGGGCGCTTACAAGCCGGACCCGTTCTGTTTTAGTTATTAAGTACTAACATAGGCTAAGCTATTTTTTGTTACTAACACTATAGACCATTGTAGTCTGATTTAATAAAGATTATTATTATTATTTACCTACCTCTCTCTCCTCTCCTCTGCTCTCCTCTCTTACTAACCCGCACTGGGCCCGCTTGGGCTTTGGCTCGCATCAAAAAATAAATTGTTTTACACTAACACTAAACTCAAAATAGCAATGCTGATCTTTATAAGTAAATTATTGTAGATAGTAGTATCGTAGTAAATAACGCTTACCTTCTTCCATTACCATTTGTACCTACTTCATCTATTGATAAAGGTAGGTACTTCACTTTCTTCGAATGGCATTGAATTAACCATTTGTGAGTCATTTTTATTTTTTTATTATCTTAGTATTATTATTACGACTATTCATGCTTTTATTCAAACTGCCCAGTTTTCTTATAACATGTAGGTTTCCGTCGTGCTCGGCGGCCTGTTGCGCTTTGAGTGCATCGTGTACGGAGCATTATGTATTTGTCTCATCTAGATTTATCGCGAAAAACAGGTTTTGATGAGACTTTGTTGTTTTTCGTTGTTCTTTTTTGTTTTTGTAATGATAATTATGTTCTGGATTACTATTTTATTTATTATTTTACTATTTTATTTATTTATTTATATGTATAGAAAGTATGTATTAGGTATGTTGAAACTGTGTGTACTCCCCGTCACTTTCCACAGGTTCATTAGAAAACCAGCGTCAGACATGAATGTCTGGCATTAATGCTGAAATGAACCTTTTTGGCGCAGCCGTGAGGCACACACTATCTATTGTTGTTGAAACATAATCTTTTATTTTGTTAATTTTGTATTTTGTGTTTCACGAACTGTGTCCAAATAAACATTTTTCTTTCTTTGGTGGATTACAGCCCACTCTCTCTCACCGAGAGGAGGCCTGTGTCCCCCGCAGTGGGAACATTATAGGCTGATTATATTATGCATCTCTCCTCATCACATTTAATAAGACAAACCATTCCCTTTTAATTTATCTTAAACTGGCGCTACTTTCAATCTTCCTCTTTTATCCATTAATTTCCTCCTACAAAGAAATTCCTAATGGAATTGATGGCCATATTCAATTATTAAATTCCAACTATTCGTTAACGTTACAAATAACCTATGTTTTCAGAAATCTATTGAATTTTTTTTGGAAATATTTCAGTTTTAAAAGCTTTTCTACGGAATTTTAGAATTCTAGGAAACGGTCATGTTTTTGGGCTAGAAAAAAATAAAAATAAAAAATAAAATGTGAAAAAATGTTCACATTTTTCCATGTAGGTAGAACGTGTTGTTTATAACACGTGAATCTGATTTTGACATAGTACATTAAATAATAATAAAAGTTATAAGGTTTGGGTTCTTATGTATCATAATTGCTACCGTGACGTCTGTGACGAACTTTATATAATTTACTATACCTAAGCATTGTTCTCATGTGACTTTGTGTCTTTTTTGAGAATAAATATCTTTAAACCTATGTATACAATACCAATTACAGATATGCACGACATTCACATAGACGCGGATACAGACATTGAGTGACATGCTAGTTCTAAGGGGGAATTAATTAAAAGAATGTTCACAGTCAATTAAAATCATAAATATTTATAGGTAGATAGATTATGTTTAAAATTATTATTATGTTGCCGTGCCCTAACCGAGTTTCATGTTGGAACTTAATTAAGTATATTGTAACAACTATATGAACACATGAATGCAATAAAGAGTTTTAGTTTGAGTCTGATCTCAGTCTCAGTCTGTCAAAAATACCTCTAATTTCCCTACAATTTTGAAAACTTTTTGACATTGATTGTCGCTGAGTGGAGATTGCAACTAGATTTTGAACGTTTTTAATTATGGGAATTGGCTTTCAGATTTAGGTACTTACCTTTAACAACTTTTTATTCTGTTTCTAACGTTTAGATTTCATAAACCTTACTTTTAAAGCTCAATATTTTAATTAAAACATGCATAGCTTCATTCATCCCCCCCTCATTCCCCCCCATCATTGCCCAATGTATCATTGCATTGGCCTTCATTGTATTTTCTTAATCTCTTCTTCTGCTTAGCGTAAAAAAAAAAAAAAAAAGATCAAACATGTTTGGTCCAAGATTCGGCTATGTGAACTCCGCTCACGGACGCAGTCATAAGTTCATTAGCCCTTCGTATCTGTGAATCCACGTGAGACAAAATGGCTTTTTAATTGTTTCTGTAATTACGGCATTCAACCGATTCAATGCACAAGGTTATTATTTTATACTAGCTGCGCCCCGCGATTTCACCCGCATAAGTTTCGATCCCGTGGGAATATCGGGATAAAAAGTCAGCTATCTCCATACCGAATTTTATCATAATTGGTCCAGCCGTTTAAGCGTGAAGAAGTCACAAACATATAAACACACACGCGCACACACACCCCCACACTCACAAACTTTCGCCTTTATAATATTAGTGTGATTACATAATCTTTATCTGAATTATAATTTTGAATGCTCATTACTTATATTACTGAATACTGCACGTACTGCTACTAAAACTCCCACCGAATACTCTTATTTTTTTTTACTTTTATGTCTAACTATGGGCAGTGTTATGGGTTATATTATTACCAAAACCAGATTGTGATAAACTACATGTAAGTTCTTATAATGAAACAGTTTGCTGTTCGTTTTAAAAAGAAAATAAATAAAGACGATGGGAGCGCACGCAGCAAAATCTCATAATTCCTTCTTTCTTAATCAAACCTTTTATTCTTTACACAGCCATTCTTCTGCAATAAAGAAAATACACACGCGTGTAAAGTCGACTGATCGATATAATATTGGATTGTACTTCGATCATCGGTCACAATAAGACTGTAATCCTACTATTATTGGGCCGTGTTACCCGTAATTGCTCTTTCGGATTCGGAACGCTCGGATTTGAGGGTAAAGCCCCATTTACACGGTTCAAGTTTATTGCTTGTGGCATATCATGAAATTAAAGCAACAATAGACTGGTACCGTCTAAACAACAAGTACAATTGTTGCATGAAGTGGGCAGGTTAGTTGCCGTTCTAAACTGGTGTAGAATAAAATCGCATTCAGTTTTAGCATGAAGATTTTATATCATTCAAAGTTAAAAAAAAAGAAGAGCAGCGGTGGCCCAGTGATAACGGCCCTGACTTACGATTTGTAGGTCGTGGGTTCGAACCCAGCCAGGCGCTTTACTTTGTGTAAATAATTTCATCACCACTCCACTCAAAACGGTGAAGGAAAACATCGTGAGGAAATAGGCATGTCCGAGAACCAAAAATTCGAAGACATGGGACATCTATCAACCCGCACCGCCGGCCCGCGTGGCAGATTATTACTCACTCTCCCTTGAAGAGAGGAGGCCTGTGTCCCAGAAGTGGAAATATTGTAGTCTGATTTATAAATTTAAATTCGTTAGTCATAATTATTATTTTATTATGCTAAATTATGACGCGCCTCGTTAGCCTAATGTACGTTACAGAGTAAGAAGAAAAATGTACGGCGACAAAACCGTGAAATGGTTTAAATATGTTAAGTGACGTAGACCTTACAATTTTGACTTGATAGAGCATGGCAGTTGGGACTAAGTCATGCTCATGTCTCACAGATGGTGGCGCGTGTCTTGGATCATTCGGTTCCCTACGAAATTATTGATCTGGATGGTCCATGCGTCATTTTCGTGAATGGGCACCGTCAGTTGAGACTGGTCGTCTCTTAATTGCCAAGGCTTATTGTTAATCTGATATTTTTTTTTTTTTTTACATTATCCTCACATACAGAAACAACAACAATAATGTTCCCTGGATTTTGTAATATCTTGATTTACAAGAGTGTCCTTGAAGTTTCTTGCCTGTACTTTTAGCTTCAACTTTCTGACTAACTGACCGACTCCTTGACACTTCAAAAGTGCCTATAAATTGTTTAATTATTGAAATAAATGCTTTTAGTTTGAGTTTGAGTTTATCATAGCAGCAACAATACTTTTACAAGCTTTAGTAGGTACTAAAAGTTAAAAAATAATTCGGTTGGTCCTAGGTAACAGTCATCATACCACTTTCCTCATCAATCTAGGGCATTGATCAGACAAAATAAAATAAAATTGTGAGGCGCGTGAAATTTCTATCAACCGCTCATATGCTATTTACATAAATTTACTCCAGCCAGCAGCCTTATACACTTATCTATAGACATTAATTATTACATCACGAAGTGAGATTAAACCATAAGTCCTCAATTCCCATTACCACGGATGCGTTAACATGGCAGCTTTATCCAATCAAGATTCAATTAATCGTAACGTAACTATTTGCTATACAAATTAATTATTCCGTTCCGAGTCTAATATACAGAATTAATGAGGACATAAATTACCAATATAATCCGTGCCGATTAAGTCAACAGCTGCCGCATAAATGGCATTTTCACACCACCTGCTCGAAAATGTCAAATTATATGTCAAGCAACCTTAACCTAAAGTGAGTCATTAGTGGCCGGGGGCACAGCCGGTCAATAATGTTGTACTGGATTTCATTATGACCCGCTGGTCAATAATGTGATTTGAATTTGGAATCTCACATGCTCAGCTAAATTGGTAGTATAGTACTAGTACTAACAAACACCCTTTGGTGCCAGAAAGAGGAAAGCTATTCTCGATACCCTTACTACGCGTGGATGATATTCTCGATCTCCTACAAAATCATAACAACTGCTTCTTCATATCGTTGCCATGTTTTCGAAGACATAATATTGTAAGAATAATTAGATAACTACGAACCATTTTTTAAAAGGAATGGAATAACATTAAAACTGGCATTAATAATAACAAATATCGTACCGCGCCGTAATACCGTAACATTAGTTAATTTATTTTAAGTAAACTGCGCAAAGATTGCTGTGGATTTTGTGAATAAATAAATAAATAATAAAACCTATCTATACTACAGTCGATTTATCACATTTTATCAAAAATACTCTATTTTCAAGAGCGTCTCCAATGACGTTCTAAATTCAAAATGCATACAGCCAATCATCCAAAACCATTCTACCAGCCCTGTATAAAGCTTAGTTTACACAAATGCCACTTCCATGAGAGTGATATCAATAGACACACACGACAAAACCGTAGAAGAGACTTTTTTTTTTGAAAATCGAATTGATCGTGTCTTGGCTACTTATTGGTAGACGCAATAAAGGCGTGAACTTTTGGCATTTAAACTTTAAATTTATCATCAAAGTCATAAGTATTATAAAATGTCGAGTGATGAAAGTGATTGTACTCCTGAATTCATTACAACCGAAGCTAATAATATTTCCAATGATTTACTGCCGGAAAAGTCAAAGGAAACTTATATAAAAGCCTACGACAATTTCCAAAAATGGAAAAGTACGAAAGGCGTCACGTCCATTTCGGAACCAGTTCTATTTTGTTTTTCGTACTATGGCTATTATTTTCTCACAGTAGGTGTAAAAAGTAGAGTATCCTCCTCTGGGCTAAAGGTGTCTTTGCCTTGGGCTAGCTTGAATCCCTCGCTGCATTCAGGATTCTTGTATTAACTCCCTCGCTTCGCTCGTGAGTTAAATCCCGAATCCTTCATTGCGCTCGAGATTCAATATGACGCCCGTGACACAACTTTAGCCCCTCGGTGCATAATCTACTATTATCTATTTGAAAGCAATAATATCTGATATTACTGTTAATATCTGATAATACTGCTTTCAAATATAATACTTTTGGTTTCTGCCACAGAGCACACAGACGCCTTGGCGGCCGCTGCTAGAAACGACAATGTCAACATTTTCCAAACAAACCAAGCGTGTCACAATTTACTTGCACTACGATACAAATTTTAATGACGCATGCAACCGAAACGCGCAAACTGTATCCATGAATTCAGCCCATGATTGTAGAACTCCTAGCGTAGAAATAAAAATGCTGTTCAGTAGATTTTGACCAGTGTTTCATGCACTTTACTTCGAAACAGCAGATTTTTTTTGATAACCTAAGAAAACTTCTACGCTAGAACATCTAGAATCATATGCTGAATTTATGGTTACAGTTTGTGCGTCGCTGTCCCTGCGTAGTGCAAGTAAATGCCACCCTGTATAAACTGACGGCCTTGTACATACCGTGCATTCGCGATTTATTTGCCAAAAATGTAAGCAAATATGAATTAATGGAAAGATAACTTTAATTCCTACTACTTCAAAGGTTTTTATATCTTTGTCAAATAGTGCTAGTCACTTTGAAATCAAATTTATTATCATTGAAATAAAGTTGATATTTGTTTAACTTGAAATAGGGTAGAGATGTGCAACACTCCCCACTTTTGCTTTACGTAAGTTGTACGCTCAAAGCACTGTCAGCGCCACGAATTTTATTAGTTCTGCCGCCGTCTCTAGACATTGCTGGCGCAGCGATTCCAGGCTTTATAGTTTTTGTATATTCTATTGTCAGTGGAGTTATTAAAATAATACAAAAGTAATGTCATCGTCATCTATCTAGCTTTTTATCAATTATGTTAGGGTCGGCTTCTAGTCTAACCGGATGCAGCTGAATTCCAGTATTTTACATGGAGCGACTGACTATCTGACCTCCACAACCCAGTTGTTATTGGTAATACGATACGCCCTGGTAAGACTGGTTGTCAGACTTCCGGGCTTCTGACGACCCGTAACGTAGAACTACGAATGACAGCCGGGACCAGCGGCTTGGTATGCAAAGATGTAATACGAAAGTAATCTATCATAAGTAATATTTAAAAACTGACTGATGGACAACTCAAAGCCTGTAGACAGGCAAATGAAAAATATGTTAATTTTTCAAACCTCTGAACGTTTTCTTCGCGCAAAGGTCACCGCCAACAGTTGGAAATCTTCTACTTCATATCTAATTAAGAACATGCCATTTATCTGAACACTTATTATGCGTAATATCATAATATATTCACATAAATTTTATAAAGCCATGATAATCTTTATACCGCTTTTATGGTACAGTGAGCATTTTAGTGGTATATTTAATAAAATGGCATGCTTAATATTACGGCGACATACCTACGCTTTATCATTTTCCGCAGTAAGGATACCTAATGGATCGTTGTCTTATTGGCTCAGCATAGGTGGTATGGATAGCATAGCTAAAAAATATTAGGATTTCATAATATTTTTTAGCTTTTCCTATACTATAACCTAATTAACTATCGACGATATCAAATTATCTGCAAGATAACCGTAACTGGAACTTATGCGAATGTGGTCAAATGGCTCATATTATTCAAACACTCTACGGACCCTACAGAGTTATTCACTACGCAGTTGCTACGAAGTTCGTAGCAATCATTGCTACGCACGCTACGCCGTAGCACTGTCGCTACGCAATATCGGGCTACGTGTTTTCTGTTTGTAAGTTCGATAATCATAGTCATACATTGCTTTTGAACTTAGGATACACACTTTCGCGTACCTTACACACAATTAAAAGCAACAAACACTTGGTAATGTAAAATAAAATGGTTTATTGTGTCTCAAACGGTTACATTTACAAATGTGAATGAAAACAGTCCCAGTAAGTAATTAATAATACTTGTGTTGGAGTTGTCTCGCTCCTTCCCTTAATTGATAGTTAACAATATTGTGACTTAATGTGTTTATAATTGTTTAATAATATACTGAACTAGTATATTGTTTAGGTGTCGAAATTCAGTATGACAGTCTGTAGAGCAGTGGTGGCCAAGTGGTAATGGCCGCGACTTACGAGTTGTAGGTCGCAGGTTCGAACCCAGATAGGCGCTTTACTTTGTGTAAATTATTTCATCACCACTGCTCTCAAAACGGTGAAGGAAAAATATCGTAAGGAAACCGGCATGTCCTAGAACCAAAAATTCGAAGACATGTGACATCTGCCAACCCGCACTGGGCCCGCGTGGTGGATTACGGCCCACTCCCTCTCACAGAGAGGAGGCCTGTGTCCCAGCAGTGGGAACATTATAGGCTGATTATGAGTCTGTATAAAGGTCAAATATGTAGCTGAGCCGAAGTTGAGGTAAATAAAGTATGGTTAACCTTCAAGCGGGCGCGCGGTCACTTGTAACGCCAACGGTCGCGCGTAACTTATAAGACTTATGGGATATTTCAGGGATTTAAAACACTAATTATTTAATAATCTTTTTTTTTTGTATTTATCACATGATCATTACTTTAGGACATAAAATAAAATAAAAAAATCAAAATAATATTCTAATTTTCTTTGGATTAGTAAGCAATTTTCTTATTACTCCTATTTTTTTTTACCGTGCTGGCGTGCTTTCGATGCCTGCGCCGCGACTAAAACAAATACAATCTATGTACAGTCAACAGCAAAAGTAGGTGATGAAATTCAAGAAATTCAGAAATTCAATAGGAGTCAAAACTGATCACGAATATATGGCAGCTGTACTAGTACTAAATGTTTGGTATAATTTACAATCACATACTTTTGAATCACTTCGACGCCACACAGTTCTGACGCGAACTCCGTTAATTAGTAATGAATTTCTGATTTTGATCATCTACTTTTGCTGTTGACTGTACTACAGAGGGTGCGGGGAGGGGAGGTAAACAGTTTATTTCGTGCTCAGTGAAACATGACAGGCTACTAGGGATGGGAAATACATGCGACAAGAAATAACGATATTAAGAACGAAAATGTATCGAGTGCGGCAGATTCGACGCCGCGCGCCTGTTTGAAGGTTAATGTCATTGTTACGTGTGTATAGTGTCGCTGCAGCTTCTTGCAGTTGCGTTGTGCCTGTGGTAACCACAAAATCGATTGATTTTGTGGTTACCACGTTTGCGATGTGCCGCTAGTGCGCAGTCTAAATGTGGTCTGTGTGATTACATTAGCGCCCATCCACGTGTTGTACTTGCGGTATGGTTGTGATTGTGGTACGTGTGGTTTATGTTTTTTTGGAGGACTGGAGAGTTTTATAAAAGACGCTTTTGCCCGTTGCTAAGCCCGCGCGGTGGACGGAAAAAAACTATAAAAACCTTCCATGAAAAAATACCAAGTTTCATGTTCATCGGTCATACGGTGTTGGAATTTATCAATCTCATTATGTACCTACCAAAATCCATTTTTAGACAATACTAGCTTCTCCCCGCGACTTCGTCGGCGTGAAATTTCTTATCTGATGACACGGTGAGCACCGTGAGCACCATGTATCTATCACTTAATTGATTTACCTGTCATTGCTTCATTTTAAATTCTTTTTACCTTTTGTGGTAGACTAATTTTATTCTAGGTGCATCGTCTTCACATATAATTATATTATGTATACAAGACCTTGTGAAACATTTTAAAAGAGTAACGGTGGAGTTTCTTGCCCATTCTTCTCCATACGAAAACCACCTTTTGGAATGGCCGACTAGAATCAACTCTATTTAGTGTGCCTATTTGAAATAAATTATTTGACTTTGACATACCGACAGCAGCGCTACCTACAGGATCCAATTGTTTTCAAACCCTCTAGGAACTCATTGCAATATACGCTCAAAATTTCATCCAAATCGGTCCAGCCGTTTGGGAGAAGTTAGGTGACAAACACACGTACAGAATAATTATACATATACTAGGTACTAAATTGAATGACTAACTAACTAATTATATAAATAAATACAAAAACAAAAGGACTTTTAGGCGTCGAAGTACTCGTCCGCATCGCTGTGATTCGGAAACTTAAATATTGTAAAAGATATATTAAAGCTGTGCTGTATTATTTTTTACATAGCATACCATAATCAGCCTATAATGTTCCCACTGCTGGGACACTGGCCTCCTCTCGGAGAGAGGGAGTGGGCCGTAATCCACCACGCGGGCCCAGTACAGATTGGCAGATGTCACATGTCTTCGAATTTTAGGTTCTAGGACATGCCGGTTTCCTCACGATGTTTTCCTTCGCCGTTTTGAGAGCAGTGGTGATGAAATAATTTACACAAAGTAAAGCGCCTGTCTGGGTTCGAACCTACGACCTACAAACTCGTAAGTCGCGGCCGTTACCACTTGGCCACCACTGCTCTCAAATTAACCAACATCAATCTACATGGTCTTCACATGATCTGACCACGATTATGTCTGGACTTTAAAAGGTGACCTCTGAGTTTGCTTCGGTCTTTCTTCTCAGAGTATTCAGGTAGTAAACGGCGATCTCATCTAGTTTTTCAAATATGATTGACGTTCGTGTAAAAGTGTTTGTACAAACCCACTTACAGAAATAAAATAATTTATCATGTATCGAAATGATAATGCTATCCTATACCTACTGTAATTTGAAAATATTGTAAAAGCCAATTATTTTTAAAAAGAGTAACCGTGGAGTTTCTTGCCGGTTCTTCTCCATAGGAAACGACCAATTGGAACCGTGCACCTAGCTTCTGACGTTTCATAAGTGCCCATGTAGGCTTATGTGAAATAAAATATTTTGATTTTGATTTTTTTGATTAAGTACGTCATATTTGAAGTTCTCTGTTTGTGTTGACTGTAGTGTGATTAAATAAAATAAAATAAAATTTATTTAATCAAATTCAAATTCAAAATTATTTATTTTGGGACAACTAGATCCATCGGTTAGTGTACAAAAAAGACTTAGAAAAACTATTGTTAGTACCTACTTAAATATAATAACAAAGGACAACACTCACATAAACATTACAAATCACAAATGCCCCTGTGCTGAGACATTCCGCCCCGTCAAGATAACCAACAGGGAGATACCTCCCTAAAAGATCACCAGACGAACGAAATGCCTCAACACAGGCGCACGCACATCTTCAGCTATAGTTTTCAGGATGCTGTTGTGACTACCCCGCACCCTCGTCATAAGTGAACTGACTTTTTTCCGAATGACGGCATGAAAACCGTCAGTATGAGCCTGCGCGAACATCTCGGAGGCACTGCAGAAACGAGGTAGTCCCAACATCATCCTGAAAATGTTATTGTATTGGACGCGCAGTGTGTCCAGGGATTTTTTGGTATAACTGACCCATAGACTACCCGTATACAGACCCTGACAATACGCTTTAAATAGCGTGATCTTAACTTGGTCCGTACAGCGGGCGAATCTACGGGCCAGCATGTTGCCACGGACTGACAGAGCCCTGCGCTCCCTCTCTATGTCAACATCGTCCTTAAGGTCGTCGGTAAGGTAATGTCCGAGGTACTTAAACTGCGCCACCCTATCTAAGTTAATACCATTCAAAGTAATGGGTGGAACAGATTCAGGACACCTACCGGCGGCCTTAAAGACCATGTACTGACTTTTCTTTACGTTGTAAATAAGTCCGTGTGACTCAGCATAGGCTTCACAAACTTTCAGCATTTCTCCGAGCGCCCCTGCAGTGGGACTCAGCAGCACCATGTCGTCCGCGTAGCTGATATTATTAACACTAATACCACCCACCCGACATCCGACACGCATGCTGCTGAGTTTCACTATGAGATCGTTTACATACAGGCTGAAGAGCTTTGGAGATGATAACCCCCCCTGCCTCACGCCGCACTCCAGCCTGTACGAATCGGAAAGAGTGCCTGACCATTTGACACAGTTCGTCTGGTTATTGTACCAGTATTTAAAGATGTTCAACATCTCCACCGGTATACCACTGTCCCCCAGCTTTCTCCAAAGCACCTCGTAAGACACGAGGTCAAAGGCCTTGGAGAGATCCAGAAAACAGGCATACACCGGTGTCTTACGATCAGTGTAGTACTGGACAGTGTGTTTGAGACTTAAGATTGCGCTCTCAGTAGATAGTCCGGGCCGAAACCCAAACTGCGCATCGTGTAGTTTAAGATACTTTTGCAAGCAAGAATCAAACAAACCGTCCAGTACCTTTGCTATCACGGTCGCGAGGGAGATCGGGCGATAGTTATCCTTATCCGAGATGTCACCGGTTCTGTTCTTAACTATGGGCACCACTGTGGTTTTCATTAGGTCAGCTGGAAGGTACGCATGACTGATGCACATAGTAAATAACCATACTAAAGTGATTAATCATACTAAAGTGAAAAAAAACAGACAACTTCAAATATATCGCTGTAACGCTCTTAAATTCGGAAGATAAATAAAATTTTGTGATCACATTTAATTTACCCTTCAACATTTCGAGCTAATAAAGTTAAACCTTAAACGAACAAAAGCCAGACAGTTAAATAAACATTTAAGATTTCATGTTATTTGAGGATGCGTAAAATAGGTGTAGATATTACTATAGGTACCACGATCTTTGCTCAGATCCTTCAACTTTTTGCCACAGAATAGATAGGAACACTATTTTATCTCACGAAGCGACACGCTTTCAACTCAGCCTATTTGCAGTCCACTGCTGGACATAGACCTCTCCCAGACTGCGCCACAACACCCTGTCCTCCGCCTTCTGCATCCAGTACGTCCTAGCCACCTTCTTTAGATCGTCCGTCCATCTAGCTGGGGGGCATCGAAAAAGTTATAAGCACCGTACCTAGCACCGTACCTATATACTTTCATTGCATTTAGTTAAAAGCTGTTATTTTGATATTTTGAACAGACACTTAATTTTTTTTTTTTGTATTTTATTTATATGCTTGTATTAGATATGTAGGTAGTTGTTGTTTCTGTGGTTTATTTTAAGCCCCGTTTAACTCGCTCAAATGTTCAACCCCATTTGATAGATGTATAGATAGACATTTGTCGCGTGTAAAATATGTACTTTGGGCACAGCGTTCTAGAGCTGTCAGTATCAATATTTCACAACAATGATGCCACTGACAGCTCTAAAGCGCAGTTTAGCTATGTTGATCGTGTTCAGATTCATTGGTGAATTTCACCCTCAGTGATATTCAACGATTTTCTCCTAAATTTAAACTATTAGACGTTATGCAGATAGTTGCTCCGTAGATAGTATAATCAGCCTTTATAGCTTCTACTGCTGGGATACAGGCGAGAGGAAGGGGGCCATAATCCGCGCAATCACACGCGGGTCTAGTGCGGGTTGATCTCTGTAGTTTAGTAGTACTGGCCTAAACTGGGGTCTTTTGCTCATGGCTTCTGTGACCACTTTATTCTATTGGCACGAAGACTCACCAGGACAACCTATATACAGGTTGTCCTGGTGAGTCAAAGTTAAACACAAAATTTGGGCTTTTTAGATTCGTTATTTCCACTCTACAGTGATTGTAATCAGGTAAAATAAAGTTAGTCACATCCAAAATATGTTTGTAACCTTAAGGGCTGTTTTTGACTGCTCATTGCATGATAACTTTTGCTTTACCAACTCAACATTATACAGGGTCAAATTAAATTAGCTAGGAAAACTCCGCAGACGTGATGGGTATCGATATCTAAACCTGAAAAGATAGTTCAAGTTCTGAGTTGAGCTGCACGATTTTTGACAAATGCGTGCACTGATTGGACAGGTCCCCTCAATCTGTGCGGTTCTTTCCTCAAAAGACCATTTCAGACACCAATCTACATGGTCTTCACACGATCTGACCAAGATTTTGTCTGAACTTTAAAAGAGACTGTGATCTCTGAGTTTGTTTCGGCCTTTCTTCTCAGAATAGTCAGATAGGAAACGCCGACCTCATCTAGTTAAAAAAAATATAATTGACGTGTAAAAGTGTTTGTACAAACCTACTAACAGAAAATAAATCATTTATCATTTACCGCTGAATGACATTCAGACATGTCAGACCGCATAAAAAATTGACACTGACAGACAATTCAATAAAAAAAAAATGATTCGTATTTCATGAAATGGCAAGGCCATTAAACTTTTAACCGCTTGGCTAAATATCAGTTGCCTTGGCTAAATAGTAATTGCCTCGCACGCGGCTACAAATCGATAAATAATACCTACAATAAAGAAGGAGGAGCAATCGTTGAATAGAACTAAAAAATCATGCATGTTCTCTGTCGCAGAAATACGACATGAGCGGTAGGGGCACGGAAATTGCGACACAAGCAGTTAAAAGGTTAAAAAGGTTTGAAGTTGATGTCAGTATTGGTAAAAGTTGTATGCAGTTTTTAACCGACTTCAAAAAAAGGAGGAGGTTCTCAATTCGGTTGTATTTTTTTTTTATGTTTGTTACCTCAGTACGCCGTCATTTATAAACCGATTTGGAAAATTCTTTTTTTATTTAAAAGGATATACTTCCAGATTGGTCCCATTTTTATCAAAATCCAGTTCTGATGATGGGATCCACGAGGAATTGAGGGAACTCCTCAAATATTATAGGGACAGCTATAGCGATTTGGGTATTTTTTACAGTAACTCATGCATTTGCTCTCGAAAACCACCATTTGGTGAAGTGGAACTGATGAAGAAGACCACAGATGGCCAACGGAACTACTTAATAATAAGTATTTCACGGGTTGCGATTCGATTACTTTAATATGGTTGCTAAGCAATTTATGCTCGTCACAATGCGAATGGTGAAATGGAGCTGATGGTGGAATACTAGGAGAAGTCCTCAACAATTAACGTCCCTGCATCGGGAAAAGCAATATTTTGTAAAAGGCGTTAGGCAAGTTGACATTAGGCTATTGTAACTTAGACACGTTATAAACAGACCCACATAAAAGCGAGAAATAAAACTTTTTAACAAAAAAAAAACCAACTTCCAAAAAACACTACAAAGTGAAAAATAACTTTAATTTCGGAAGTCGGTGGCAAAAACTAAAATAGGTACAGATCCAAAGACACCGACTTCCGAAATTAAAGTTATTTTTCACTTTGTAGTGTTTTTTTGGAAGTCGGTTTTTGATATCTGTCTTCATGTTATTAAAGTTTACTATGCAAACAGACTGCTCAGTGCCGTAGCTTCAAAAAGTACTCGTATGGGTGCAGACTTGATAAAGGAAAGAATTTATTAAACATAGTGAAAATCGACTTGGTTTTTACTTAAGGTACAGACGCCAGCAGGTCAACCTACCCAAAACTGTCGGATTTTCTCAATCAACCTTGAACCTTATGCTTTAGTAATAAAGTCGAAAATCTATTAAAGAAATCTGACAGATTGTAGTAACTTGATGTGCTGGCGTCTGTACTTCATATTGTATTTTATTTTTCATTTTTTCATGAAATAACATATTCAAGCTTTTATACCCCATATCAAAACTTAGTCAACAGACTCGAAACATATGTAATTTAAAAGGCCTTGGCTTACTGATGATTTCTTAAAAAGGCGATGGCTGTCATTTCTATGTGGTTTTTAAGAGAAAACAATAAAATGTGGTCATATTTTGTATTAGACAAGAAGTTTGATCTCAAAATTGAAAATCGTATTATCTGCTGCTTATCCGAGATACACTGGTGGGAGTTATGTATTCCACGTCTACGTTGGGAATCATTAAATACCTAACTTGCTGAGTCTAAGTTTCTTATCGCTGCCCTTCCGTTAGAGGATTACAGGCCTAATGATATGTTATGTTTTAAGTTTAATATTATATTATTTGGCTATCATTGGTGCCGATTCTGTTGTTCACAAACTAAACTAAATTTAAGCGCGTACGTGTTCCACGCGCGCCTCAAAGAGATGTCAGCATCGAAGAGGGGCCCCCTTAGGGCCGAAGCCTGCCGGGTCAGCGGGATTGTCCGAAAGGGTTACCGCTGGCCCGGAACATAAAGGGCTAAGGAAGGAACATGGATGGGTTTTAGTCAGTAAGAATCTGACACTTCCTTCCGCTCCACCCAGAGCGGGAGGGGTCATTTGATTATTTCCCATCCACAAAAAAAAAAGCTCAGTGCATCTTTTTCTTTCTATTTCATTAAGAAAATAACAGAAGATAAATTTTAGTTTAGTTCTGTCAAACTAATCAGCGCTTGATGTAAATTGACTTAGTTTTAGTAGGCAAGTTTTTAATCACGTATTGTATGGAGTAGTGTCAGGCGCTAATTAATTTGACAGGACTAAACTAAAATTTGTCCTTTGTCCTTTATAGATGAAATATAAAAAAAAGATGCACTGAACTTAAATTTAGTTTAGTTTGTGAATAAAGGAATCGGGATCAATGTATTAGATTTTTTTCATTCTGATGAAAAATACAGTTCAGTACCTACCTATGTAGCTACCTATTATAGAGGCTCTGTCTACCCGTCTCTACAAGGATAACTAGTGTGATATAATGTAAGCAAAATTAATAAAATAGATTACATCGCAAAGTGTAACATAAATGGTGAATGTTCTACATATTTCTACCGACTTCTTGATGGAATATAAGCGTGATATTCTGTTGTTTTATGTCCCATATGATATACGTCCGCAATTTCATGTTTCATCTCTTTTATTGTGACTAAAAATAGAACACAAACACCCATATTTTTGTTGGAAAAAAGTGAGATATGTTTTTTTCAGGAAGCCCCATATATTTAAGACTTGATACAAACGGTTTGTTATTTTGTAGCCCGTAATGAAAAATATGAGAGAAAAATGATGTCTTTGGATCATAACGAAATTGGGGACGGGGCCTATAGTATTTTGCCATCGCCCATTCTTGTTCTCCCAACCCACTCCGTCGCATCGCATTACCTGCCCGCGCTTTTATTTCGTTTTCGCTTATCGTTCTGTCTTACTTTTTTTAAATTTTGCTCGGCTGTTATGGGACCGGGCGTGATGTAAATACCCTAAGACTGCCTCAAGAATTAAGCTATCAATGATTGCAAAAGTAATGTTAAAATCTGACTGGTAGTTATAAAATAAAAAAGCAAACAAACTCTTCACCGTTATGATTAGTATTATGGGCCGGCCGCTTACTTGCATGGGACTAAGTGCAAATGGGACCAAGTGCGAATGGGACCAAGTGCGAATGGGACCAAGTGCGAATGGGACCAAGTGCGAATGGGACCAAGTGCGAATGGTACCAACTGCGAACGCGGTACAAACTGCGAATGGGACGAAGTGCGAATAACTCACTGAGACGTTGCCTGAGGTAGCAGCGCGGTGCGGGAGGGGTGTGGTGACGTGATGCGAGAGCTTAGTGATTCAACAACTATACCACCCCTCCCGCACCGCGCAGCTACCCAGGCAACCTATACTATAGATTTGACATTCTTGTATTTTCGTTCTTAGCATGTTGTATCGAATAAATTAAATAGGTACTTTTTTTCTGAAAGTGTTGTAAGAACAGACTTTATTTTTATTTTATGATACCGACTTAAGAGGCTCAGCAATAACACTGTTGTTATAATAAAATGCAAATAAATTTTTGAGGTGTATTTTAGTGCTGCAATAAAAAACATGTATTTATTACGATGTTCAAAAATAACGCAAAGGTGTAGCCTAATGCATTCACTTTGAAGATTGGCTTTCAGAATATCAAGGCTACCCTTTCAAAGCTTGACTTAACTTCACTTCTGAATATAGATTTTTTTAATTTAAATCCATAGAGGTACCTACTCATGAAGTTAAGTTATAGAAAAGCATTAACAGCCTATAATATTCCCATTGCTGGGACACAGGGCTCCTCTCTGTGAGAGGGAGTGGGCCATAATCCACCCAAACACGCAACCGCTCGCGCGCGTTTGCTTTGCATACCGCGCTCAAAATGAGGGTTTTTCATACTGCACGCCGGTCAAACTCCTGGGTCACCATCCTTACAGCCCTGACCTAGCACCGTGTGACTTCTTTTTTTTTATTCCCGAAAATAAAAAAAGCTCAAAGGGATACAATTTCCGTCGCCGGAAGATGCGCTTGACAGCGTTCGAGCAGGCTGTAAACGAGGTGTCTGCGGCGGACTGAAAAAAGGGTTTCAAAAGCTGGTTCAGACGCATGAAACTTTGTATAGTGGAGAGTACTTTGAAAAGATTTAATAAAAAAATATTTACCTATAGAACATTTTTTTTTATTCTCGCAAACTTTCTGAGTGTCCCACGTACCTACACAAAGTACACACGTATACAAAGTTTCATTTTGATACGACAGTTAGAAGTAGGTGTGTAAGGGCCTGTGCACACCACGTTTTTTAAACGCGCCGTTGACGCGCCTTTAGCAACGTGCGTCGACGGCGCACTTTTATCCTACAGAGCAGTGCCTGCCAGTATCTGACTTGCGTGCGTATCGCGTCTGTGTCGCTACAAACGCTCGTCAACGGCGCGTTTAAAAAACGTGGTGTGCACAGGCCCTAAATTGACTTCTAAGATTTTTTTTACATTGTTAGTTAATTAGTTAAAAGTGAAGCTAAAATAAAAGCGTGTATAAGAGTTAGCGAATTTATAATGCCTTATTTAGCTTAAACTAGCTACGCCCCACGGTGTCACCCGCATAAGTGTCGATCCTGTGGGATTATCGGGATAAAAAGTAGCCTATATGTTAATCAAGGGTGTCATCTATCTCCATACAAAATTTTATCAAAATTAGTCCAGCCGTTTGAGCGTGAAGAAGTAACAAACATATAAACACCCACACTCTCGCCTTTATAATGTTAGTGTGATAAACAGGCAGGGACAGTGACCCAATTGCTATTGCCATCGATTTAGTATATGATTCCGCACCCCCCTTCGTTGAAATTGTTCGTCGGATATAATAAAAAAAAAATCCGTTCCATACATTTTGACCGCGTAAGTGTTCTATGAAACAGCAGATTTTTTTGATGTCATCGCGTCATCACCGACGAAAAATGTCTACGCTAGGGAGTATCCTGTACTGAATTCATGGTGTGGTTACAGTTTGCGCGTCGTTTTCCCTACCACCGTATACAGTAAAGTAAGTTCACGTAGTACATTGTAATCCTATCCACGTAATTACAACACTAGCTATGTTAGCCGTTATTGCGTAAGCTGAGCCACAATTAATTCCAGACTACGTTTGCAAAACCAAAACCATTTTCGTATAATTAGGCAAATAGAATTTCATTTGTCAATACAAATGAAGCCTCTATTCGCTCTGCTATTCAATAATAACAAAAGGGTCCCGCTATTAGGGCGGGAGGCCCTCTTGAATAGAGGAGGTCTGTGTCCCAGCAGTGGGAACATTATAGGATGATTATGTATGTATGATATGTACTTAGTGGCCCGTGGCTAAATAATAACAGCCGCACAGGTCGATCGATCAGGTTAAGCTACGCTTGCCGCGGTTGGTCTGTGGATGGGTGACCATCTTTACATACCGTGACCCCTCCGTGCCTCGGAAAGCATGTTAAGCCGTTGGTCCCGGCTGTCATTCGTGGATCTTTGACAGTCGTTACGGGTAGTCAGAAGCCTGATATTGCCTATCTCAGATTCACATAATATTCCCAGAAAATCTTCATAAAATCGCTTCCCGTCTCGAAGAACAATGTAAATCGAGCAGAGCTATTACAGGAGATCATTTTGCACTGAGTGGTTGATAACATTCACGAATATCTGATAACATTATTCCAAAACTAGGTCGACAATAAATGCTTGTTATCAGGAAAGTGTTCAAGAGCAGTTGGTATTTATGATGGTGTGTTTATACTGGGAAGCTTATTTAATATTTAATACTAGCTGTACCCGCGACTACGTTCGCGTGGTTGTCGGAAAACAATAATGTGTATTTTTACAATTTTTTTTTCTAAATTAATAGTCTAAAAGCTATTTGCCAAAAAGAATTTGTCTAAAAGCTATTTGCTAAAAAATTCATCTGTTTTGCTGCGACAGTTAATTCATCCAAGAGACTGGGGGCATTACCACGTTGTATGGCAATGCTTAGCGTCTGGCCAAGGTGAGAGCCATTCTTTGGGACACATATCACAATCATGCTTAGTTACAAACCTTGGGTGTGCTTATTCTTGTTTTTATGATCTACTAGCTGCGCCCCGCGATTTCACCCGCGTAAGTGTCGATCCCGTGTAAATATCGCGATAAAAAGTCTATATATTAATCCAGGGTGTCAGCTACCTCCATACAAAATTTTGTCAAAATTGGTCCAGCCGTTTGAGCGTGAAGAAGTATCAAACAACTTTCATCTTTATAATATTAGTGTGATGTACGAGTACATACCTTTACTCTGTGTAAAATATTTCATCACCACTGCTTAACTAAAACTTCGAAGACATGTGACATCTACCAACCCGCACTGGGCCCTCGTGGTGGATTACAGCCCAATACCTCTCACAGAGAGGAGGTCTGTGTCCAAGCAGTGGGACCATTGTAGGCTGACTATGTAAGGCATGCCTCCCTAGGTATGCCTAAACATTTTCTTAACAAAAAATATCTGTCTCACGTCAAGGTAAAACCCGGTCTTTTGGCGGCTTACGTTTCGGTTATGGGTCGGTCAAAGAGCTTTCCTTCGCATAATTATTTGGTCCTTAATGAAATGTCAGGTTTGACCCACTTGGAGATTTTCTAATGGACGCATTATGGAACAGGTAAGGGTTGTCTGTTGTTGATATGAGGGCTTTGATTATATAATGTCTAGATGGAGCGTCGCCTTACAATCAAAACAAAGAAAACGAGCCAATAATTTCAAGCATGTGTGCGTGCAGGCGGTGTTTTAAACAATGCAATGTTTGGAAAATCATTCCAAACATTGCATTGGTATAAAAAAAGGTTGCCAAAATTTGTTTGGGTAGTGAAATTTTAGCAAAATCTTTTTGGCAAAACGGCAGAATCCCATAATATTCACTACTGACTGCCTCGTTGGTTTAGTGGTCGCAAGCTAAGCTAAGTATGAGGTCCTGGCTCCTATACCCGGATTGGGCAAAGTGTTGTTGGGTTTTTCCATCTGGAATTTCTCAGTCTTCTTAGCGTATCAATGGCCAAAAATTCAAACATTTTTGACCCAGAATTCAGCTGCGTGAACTCCGCAGCAATTTCTCAGTAGCAGCTTACTGAATTTGGGCCCAGTTGATAACAATAGGCGCGCCCCCTGTTACGGAATTTAATCATAACTGGAGAAATGTAGGTGTACTATTAGGTGCAACCAACTCTGCCCAATCCTTCGGGGATTACTGGCGTGATGGTATGTTAATATTCACTAGTGTTTGGTTTGCCTAAATACACATCGATTTAACAGGCGACTGATTTGTAACGAGCCTAGGTAACTTGTATAACGAGTGAGATAGATCAAGAACCCGGGGGATATCTGACAGCCGAGTTGAAGATAATTATTTTATACCCTCGTTTCTTGGATTGCTAAAGTTAACAAAAAGGTACTATGTTCCGTGTAAAATTGGCTAAATTTGCATTTAGTTAGTCTTGAAGACAACCTTAAGTTGGGTTACTTTAGGCCTTTTATATCCATAGTATAAATACTAAGAACATACATAAATGTGTTGTTCTTTCAACCAGG
Source organism: Oligia fasciuncula (assembly GCA_963082905.1). Taxonomy (NCBI): domain Eukaryota; kingdom Metazoa; phylum Arthropoda; class Insecta; order Lepidoptera; family Noctuidae; genus Oligia; species Oligia fasciuncula. Next base: position 7,448,354 of record OY720401.1, read on the forward strand.
GTCCAGAAAATAGGTGGCTCGTTTATATGCCAATGTATACGTTATTATAATAAACTTCTTAGACACATTCGCCTTAATAAATTCAATTCATCTTTCATCTATGCCAGAAAACCTTTAATATTATCAAAGACTATATTGAGGACAAAAAGGCTTGAAATTGAGCTGTCCAATAAATGATTTTTAATATATAATTTTACGCAATATAATAATTTTTAATATTTACTTTGTAAAGTTTTATACGTTTTTAATTACCTAAAGCCTCAGGGCTATGTGGGTCATTTATTTGTTTTCTCTCAGTTGGTTTTAATGATGGTCTGGCTGTATGGAGTACCTACTTTAAGCGGCCTACTCAAATGTTGTTTCTTTTTGGCATCGTTCGTCGAATCGTTGAGCTGTACGATAACTGAGAACAAATGCATGTACCGACTATACGGACCCATTAAAATGTGTGGTTCTTTCCTCAAAAGGCAATTTCAGACAACAAGAGTTTGTTTCGGCCATTACAAGATTTCACTAAAATCTTTTTAACATTTTTGGTACCTAAGATTTATTAAAATGTATGTCAGCAAATATTTTTTTATCAGAACTCCCTTGGGTCATAATTCCTACTGCTTTTATTTCGTAAGTTATCACCCGCTGCGTTTATTATTATCTTACGGTTCTGGTTTTGTAACATTTTTTTATTCTTGCATTCTTTTTTTCACTATAGGTTTTTGTCAAGGAAATATTCTTATCAAACTATTAATATAGAATTAGCATTGCCATTCAACGTGGCAATGCTGCCAGTCTCCTGGGCACGTTTCCGGATGACAGCGATGTGGACGAGTACTTCGACGCCTAAATATACTTTTGTTTTTGTATTTATTTAAAATAGTTATTGTGATTATGAAAATAAAGACTCTCGTGTTATTACCATATTAAATAACAAATAAATTTATTATATTCTACGAAATAATTGAGTAATTGAGATGTTTTTTTCTAATTAAAGGGACACATACCTATGTACCGTGATATCTAGATACCTGTGTGTATTTGTGGCGGTATTTTTATCTAAACTAATATTGTAAAGAGAAAAGATTTGATTTTTCGTATCACGCTTTCACGCTAAAACGGCAGAATGGAGTTGGTTGAAATTTGAAACATGGGTAGACGTAGGATACTTTTTATTCCAATATTCCCAAGGGATTGAGCCTTACGGGGCGCAGGGCTAGTCTCGAATAAAAGTATTATAATGTTAAAAAGTCGTTTATTTTCTTTGAATACGGTAACCACAATCATTTTGATTTGTTTAAATTTGATTGTTTTTATATTAAGAACGTTGTTTTTTTTTCTTTTCAGATTGGTTGGCGAACAACTAACGCGTGGCTGGCAGGCAACTTAGCGTGCAAATTCTTCCTAGTCCTGAGGGCTTTTGGTCTGTACCTGTCATCTAACGTCCTGGTCTGCATATCTCTCGACAGGTAAGAAATACTTTAATACTATTATGCAGGGTCAAATTAAATTAGCTAGAGAAATTCTGCAGACGTGATTGGTATCGATATCTAAACCTGATAAGACAAAAATAAATTAATTTGATGATTTTTTGTGGGGTTGTAGCGGTATCTACAACGCCACATGCGAACAACGCGTCACACTGACGTCACGCAAAATCCTGCATCGCGCAAGCAGAGTTTACCGCGCAACTAGCATAGATACGGCCCGACGTGAATCATCGGGCAGTTGCCCGCCAAACACAACACTGGTCTGGTCGGAGGATCCTCCCTTTTCTATGGAGGTTGAGTGAACTTTACACCCTGTTCCTCATACCTCTATAGGGTCATCGACCGCAGTTAGTGTATTCACTTGAAATCATCATCATCATCTACCTAGCCTTTTCCCAACTACGCTGGGGTCGGCTTCCAGTCTAACCGGAGTGTATTCACTTGAAATATCAGTTTGAAAATCAGTTTTTTACACAATAACATAAAAATAAAAAAGGTTTTATGTTTTTTTATTAGGGATCAACGACCACTGTTAGTGTTGTTACCTGAAATATGAGTTGAGAAAATAATTGTTTTATCATGCTCAGATATAGATACGAATCAATTCAGTGAAGTTTACACAAAAAAAAAATCACGAGAATACACTAACTGTGGTTGATGACCCCACAAAAAATTATTATAGATATTTTTTTATTATGTTTAGATATCGATACCCATCACTTCTCCGGAGTTTCACTAGCTAATTTAATTTGCCCCTGTATATTATATACATAGCATACATAGCATTATAAGGTACATAACACCGCCATCTTGTTTTTTCAATACATTTCAGTTTGTATGTTTGTTACTATCTGGAACTACCAGTCGGCTTTAAAAAATCTTTTTGAATTTGATAGCCCAATTTTTGAGGATGGTTTTAGGCTATTTAACATCCCTCTACGACCCTTACGAGCCGAACAGAAAAATAAATAAGAAAGAACGCTGACCGAAAACGAGGTAGGTAGTGCGGGCGATAAAATGCGATGGGGTGGGTCGATATGATGCGATGGGGTGGGTCGATATGATGCGATGGGGTGGGTCGATATGATGCGATGGGGTGGGTCGATATAATGCGATGGGGTGGGTCGGAAGAACAATAAATTTCACACGGATAAAGTTGCGGGCAGAAGCTAGTAGGGTAGGGTGGGGCTTAAAGGTCCGCGGGTAAAAAGGTCCACCATGTCTATATCCGAAATCAAAAGTGCACCAGCGAATCGAATGACAGGGGTATGAAGGGGTCACGGGAGGGGTACTTACGCCGCCCCACGAAGTGAGCTTGCGAGCGCCGATGAGTGTACGCGGTCGCGGTGCAAAAAATTCACGTAAGTAATTTTTGTGACGTCACTTATTTTTAGTCTGACTGTTGTGTTTTTATCAATACAAAACTAAACATTTATTAAAGGTCTAGTTAGTGGTATAAAGTTTAACGTAGAGCCATTGTTTATTGAATCGTCTGTTTAGGTTTTTCTCTATAACCTCAAATTTCAATCAACATACTATTGGGGCATAAAGGTCCTTAAGTGGACCTTTATGCCCCAATAGTATGTTGATTCACCAAATCCAAACCCACGGTGGACCTTTTTACCCTATACAAAATATTATCATAGTATGGTATTCTTTTCAGAATGCGGAATTACAAGAGAACCACCGAAAGAGGTACAAAGACTGTCGAGGTCACGCAACGTGCGGCTGAGCTAGTCACAAACAAAAATAAATCCCTACGTCAAGTTTTTCGTGACTATGAAATTAGTAAAACTTCTCTGATAAGATTTATCACACGTCTAAAAGAAAATCCAGAATTGCGATTCAGATGACGAGTAATTGTTAAAAAGTCATGTCATTTATTCGTGTTATATTCGTTTTATTTTTATAATTTAATTATACATAAAGGTTTTGGGTCAAAAAGCTCAATTTTAATAATTAAGACTGAAATGCTGTGCCATTAGTTTAAAATAAGTAACGTTGTTTAGTTTTTTTTTATAAAAGTAAAGACTGGTTGATTTAAAACTGTTTTCGTTTATTTACTTGCTTTAATTAACGTTAAAAAGCTATTTAATTATACTGGTCTTTTTTACCCCAGCACCGGTCCTTTTTACCCCACCCTTGGGGCAAAAGGGACCAATCGACTCGACACTCCTAAATGCAAATATGTGGGTTATAGATAAACATTACAAGAGTTAAGTTGTTCTTTCTTGTAAATGAAGGATAGCGGTATCCATTGCAGAAGAAGTTATTTTTTTACACCTGATACGTAAATAGTTACAAGGCAATATACGTAAAATGGACCTTTTAGCCCCACCCTACCCTACTGTATACAACTGTAATTTTCAACTAAACTGCCGGTCGATTCTGTAAAAATCTCACTGTGAAAACTTAGGTGATGTGAGTTTATTTTTGCTAGGAATTGACAGTATTGACAGCTCACTCCACGCTCACTTCAGCTAAATTTTCACGCTGAGATTTTTACAGAATAACACCGCTGTATGAGTTTTTCAAGTTATAGAGTTTAGTTGAAAATAAATGTATCAAATAACATCCAGAACGTGCTTGATGTTATTTGGTACATTTATTTTCAACTTTCTCTGAACAAAATACAAATTATGAGAATTTCTACAAAGAAAAATTTAATAACGTAGGTAGTTAATCAGTTAGTATGCACTCGCATTTGTAGAAAGAAAATGGAAGTATTATTTACTCTATTAAATACGTGCTGTTTTCCAGTACTCAAAGCTTAAAATATTGTTAAACCCAATGTTGGTAGTGCACATATAGTTAACTAGCTGTGCCCGCGGTTTCACCCGTGTTAATTTGTGGAAAAACCTACTAAAATATATTCCTTTACTTTAAGAGTATTACCCTCATGACCGGGCCACCTTGCGGAGTTATTTTAATACTATGATATATTCTAAGATATTCATTGAAATCAAATAATATTAAGGGCAATTTTGTTAAAAATTAAATACTTGTGATGAATAACGTATTTATTTCGATAAGGATTAATATCATGTTTATAAAAACACATTCTCAAATAATGCATTATTTTAGATCGTATCGTATCTCGTGATGTTGTATAGCCTACTAGCAGCGCCCCGCGGTTTCACCCGCATAAATGTCGAACCCGTTCGAAAGACACGTGGCTCCATCTATTATTATAATAACGTTATTGTTGTTTTGAAAGGTACCGTATGTCCGTTTTTTTTTTAGAATTATCGGTTCAGTGGTTTAGGTGAGAAAAGGTAACTAACAAACAAACAAATAAACTTACTTTCGAACACACTACTTACTTTCTTAACTTTTTTTTTTCTATAATTATATAAAAGTAAGGATATCCTTCCTCGATAAATGGACTATCCAACACAATTTTTTTTTTTTAATTCGAGCCAGTAGTTCCTGAGATTAGCGCGTTCAACCAAACAAACAAACAAACTTCAGCTTTATAATATTAGTACCTACCTATAGGTAGTTATGAAAGCTATTTTTATATATTAACTTGTTCTGAAATTGCTTTTCGTAAGTGATAACGGGTTTCTTATTCGATTGAGGCATGCGTAACGTGACCATTTTTTTTTTGTCAGAGCGGGACGCTTGCGGAATTAAACAAAAAAAAAAACTTATTTTACTAGGTATTTATTAAAAAGGACATATTAGCTAAAAATAATATAATAGCCAAGTATAATGTAATTAAAATGTATCAAATAATTATGTTTTATGTTTTGTGCTGTCTCATATTTGTTGATATGCAGACACAATGTAATTGTTCATGAATAAATTGAATCGAATTGAATATCGATTGGTCCCTTTGTAAAAGCGGAACATTTTTGCTCTGGTTGGGGACTACCGGACAAACAGCCTGAAAGCGAAGGCCGCTGAGTCTCGGTTGTAGTAGTTACGTGTCCCGATATGCGTATTTGTGTGCGTAAACCCAGATTTAATTTTTCATTTTTATTTGAAACAAGGAAAGTGTTTGTTTATTTATAGTAATAACATTTATCGCAAAAATGAAATAAAAAAAACACTAAAGTGAAAAATAACTTTAATTTCGGAAGTCGGTGTCTTTGGATTTGTATTTTTGTTTTTTGCCACCGACTTCCGAAATTAAAGTTATTTTTCACTTTATAGTGTTTTTTGGAAGTCGGTTGTTTTTTTTTGTAAAAAAGTTTTTATTTTTTATTTTTTAGTGGGTCAGTTTGTAATTAATCTAAGTTACAATAGCCTAATGTCAACTGCTGATCGCCTTTTACAAAATATTGGTTTTCCCGATGCAGGGACGTTAATTGTTGAGGATTTCTCCTAGTATTCCACTCTCCTAGCTGATAATCCTGGCTGCAGCATCAGGCCAGACTTAAGTCAACATTGCATTGAACTTAAAATTTAGTCCTGTTTAAAATGAGCCCAAACACGACTGATGATGCTCCTGGCTTCAGCATCAGGTCTCTATGTACTTCGGTGTTCCTCATTAACAGTACGTTTATCCACACATCGAGCCCTTTTCAATGAGCCTAAACACGATATATCTGCTGTTAGTTGTCGAGGAGTTGGGTACTCTGCAGACTATCCTGACTGCAGCATCAGGTCATGACTTGATGATCATGAGACCAAATGTGGCAAATGCCCTATCAAACATCAAAACAATTTACTAAAACAGTCCTTGCCTGTTCGAGTAACTTCTTACTGTTAAGAAGTTGTACCTTCCATCATCAGCCCAGCTGCCTGAGATGGTGACAACCATACACAAATACACAAGATACTTCATAAAATATGCGAAAAACAATAAGCGAGCCTATAAAATTTGAGAGTTGCCCTCGATTTCTCTAAGATCACATCATCATATAACCTGACCAAGATTATGTCTGGACTTTAAAAGAGACTGTGACCTCTGAGTTTGTTTCGGCCTTTCTTCTCAGAGTAGTCAGATAGGAAACGCCGACTTCATCTAGTTATAAAAAACATGACTGACGTGTAAAAGTGTTTGTACAAACCTACTTACAAAAAATAAAATCATTTCATCATTTCATCAAATCCTAACTTGGTGACAATGGGACCACCTCAAAACTATCTACTTTCGAACAAAAAAAGAATTTTGAAAATCCGTCGACAATTGGCGGAGTATTCGATGAACAAACATACAAAAAAAAAAAAACATACAAACACCCGAACATAGTACCTCCTCCTTTTTGTGAAGTCGGTAAAAAGGCTCGCCCCCTTTTTTTTTGATGGGAAATCATCACATGACCTCTCCTGCTCTGGGCGGAGCGGAAGGGAGTGTCAGACTCTTACTGACTAAAACCCACCCATGTTCCTTCCTTAGCCCTTAAGTTCCGGGCCAGCGGTAACCCTTTCGGACAATTCCGCTGACCCGGCAGGCTTCGGCCCTAACGGGCCCCTTCAGATGATGCTGACATACTGTGAGGCGCGCGTGGAACACGTACGCGCCGCCCGGTACGGGCCTGCAGTGCGATTCTGTAACCATCTCACCGTAAAAACTTGGGTGAAGTGAGCGTGGAGTGAGCTATCAATAGTGTCAATTCCTAGCAAAAACAATCTCACATCACGTAAGTTTTCATGGTGAGATTTTTACAGAATCGACCGGCTGGTCCTGATCGGACGGTGACGGTGAGCTAAAGGATCGCCCCCTTAACTGGTAAAATGTGGGTGAACTATATAGGTACTTCGATTCCTAGGTCAGGTGTTGTGTAATAAAGTGCTTCCATTGGAACTTTATAGGAACAGACCGAAATGTGGATTTTTCCCGGTAAATGTGAATAGCGTCGCCACCTAACATGTGATAATAAAACGTGGGAGCACTATAAATTCCTCTTCTTTCTTTCCCTTCGTGGAACTCGTATGAGTATGTTCAGTATTTTTATCCTACAAAGCGACACGCGCTTTACTTCTGGTAAATAAGTGTATGTACAAACACGCTGTGAATGTGTGCGTAAACACGAGTAGCGTCAGCATATAACACACACGTACACACCTCTGACGGTATTGCCATTGTCTCGGAAGGTACGGTCAGCAACAAAAGTCGATTGCAGTCGGTGCATTGTACTTCTGCTGCAATTTTGCTCAATAGCTGAGATTTAAAAAACTGAAGTGTTAATATTTTGCTCAATAACTGAGATTAATTAAAAAACTGAAGTGTTCATCGACTTTTGTTGCTGACTGTACCAAGAGCTCCTGGGCTCCAATTCTGTATGATAATTATTATTCTCCGCGTTATCGTACCACGTGTAAGCCACGTCAATATCGTGTCTTGTAGGAACTCATGTAACGGCAAAGAATCGAAATGTCAACTGTACGTACATAGGTACCTACATCATGCACGCCAACTTCACGTTCATTTCGCGCGGTTTCATTTATTGTGTCATCACACTAATATTATAAAGGCGAAAGTTTGTGAGTATGTGAGGGTGTGGGGGTGCGTGTGTGTGTTTTATGTTGGTTACGTCTTCACGCTCAAACGGCTGGACCAATTTTGATAAAATTTTGTATGGAGGTAGCTGACACCCTGGATTAACTTAATGGGCTACTTTTTATCCCGATATTCCCACGAGATCGACATTTACGAGGGTAAAACCGCGGGGCGCAGCTAGTAGAGAATACGACCTTGTCCAGAGGGGGCGAATTCGCAGACGACGTTTCGCGCGAATTCATTCGCGCGTTAACGAGATACTAGGCGCCAATACATCGCGTCCACAAGCATCGCCCGATTATAAAATTCGCGCGTAAATTGCGTGCAGTTCGCCAGACAATCGACTCGCGCTTGATTCGCGCGTATTGCGCGCGAGTCGAAATACTAGAGACTCCTTGTTGCGTCCATGTTTTTTACTGACAAATTAAATTCAAACTCAAATGCTCGCGCGTTGGTACGCTCCTTCTGGACGTTGCGTCCAGAGTCCAGAGTTCAGAGTTGAACGCTCTGGAGTTCGCGCGTCAAGTGGACGCAACAAGGAGTCTCTAGTATCTCGACTCGCGCGCAATACGCGCGAATCAAGCGCGAGTCGAGAGTCTGGCGAACTGCACGCGATTTACGCGCGTATTTTGAAATCGCGCGATGCTTGTGAACGCGATGTATTGGCGCCTAGTATCTCGTTAGCGCGCGAATGAATGCGCGAAAAGTTTCGCGGCGAAGTCGCCCCTTTTGGACAAGGTCTAAGGAATCATTAAAAGCGTGTTTGTACACTTGGTAAACACAAGTAAAGCGCACGTCGCTTTGTGAGATAAAAATACTATAATAACATGCAGTAATTTAGTAATCACAGTACACAGTATAAAGAGCACACACACACTACGGGCTTGTATAACTATCGGGTAACTGTAACTGTGGTTAACCCATAACTACTCGTATAAAATAAACAAACTTATACAGATTATTGGCGTAGTAGCTGAGCGATTGGTTTCTGAGCAAGTTCGTGAATCCCGATAAACAAAGTAAAGTTATAACTAGCGAAACTTCACAGGAAACCGATAACAAATAACGATAACTTAACATCATAATGGCTGTATTTCCCGAAGGGTCAGGCAGAGGTTTAGAGTCACGAGCATAAGTATGTATAGGTACACTTGGCTTTATTCAAAGGCAATTTTCTCCTTCATTTTTTTATTAAATTTTATGTTATTTCGAACATAGTATTTTCGACCCATAGGTTTATGTAAAGTGTCGTATTTCAACGTTGCATTCGTCATTTCACGATAAAATCGCGATTGAAAGTTGCCAAATGTTGACATATTAGTGCTCGTGACTGGACCTACTTATAGATCACCCACATTTTGCCTGTTTTGTTTAAGCCTCATGTAATAGTGGTCGAGCCTAATGCCATCAGTAGGGCACGAATCCAGACTCTGGACTGGATCTACTTACTACGTCGAGCTACACAGCGCGGCCCCACCGCGTCCGCCATCGGACGGTGGCGACCCCGTCAAGGCCGCGGAAGGTAGGGAGAGCGGCGCACCGCAATACCGACACTCCTCTCCCGCCGCGGCCTCCAACCCTCAGCCGCGATGCCTCCGATACGACATCGCGGCCCGCCTCAGTTGCGATGTCGCCCAAGCGGCACCGCAACCTACTTACATGTTGGCCGCTACGTCGTCGGCTTGTCGGCTAAAGCCCTGACGAGCGGCCCCTCCTCGGGTTCCTCTTCGCTTCACCGTGGGTGTCCAAGCCACGGCTACTGAGCCCCCCCGCCTCAATAATGCGGGAACCCACTGGGGGGGAGCCCGTCTGGACCTAGCTATGGTAACACCATCTAGCTTTGTCCGGATTTCCCCCTTAAATAAATAAATAAAACATCTGTTAACGTCTATAAGAAAATTCAATAGGTTATTTTCGTTTGTCAAGGAATGAATGTTTTATAAGATTTTAAGTAGATACCTATCTGTATGCCCGAATAGCCTTTATTTTTACAGGTGAAAGGTCACGTTCAATTATTATTTTTTTCTAATGGTGTACCTTTTGATCAGGAAGGTATATTTAATTAATTTGAAAGAGATTAAGACAAGGTAAAGTGCTCTTCAACCAGTAGAGATTTAGGACTGTTTCTGGGTGACTGGTTTTGCGACCACTACCTTTCTAATACAGGCTGGCTGGGACATCGACGCGTAAGCTGTGACTATGAATTTAGCACATGGTTTTAGACCCCTAGAGATTTTTTTTTTTAATCCGTCGGTCAATTTAAACCCACAGAGATTTAGAATCATGTACTGAATCCATTGTTACAGGATGCGCGTCGGTTACTCCGTCACCCTGTATATGTAGTTGTCCCAGGGTAGTGACTTTGTTAACTCCAACTTTTAAGAAAGGTTTGTTCATGACTTCCCAGTACTTTGGGAAAAGGGGTGCTCTAACTTTTATCATCAACAACAAAAAAAATGATGCCCTAACTTTCAGTACTAACTAATTTTAATATGTCTTTTTTTTCCAGATTCTTCGCCATCCTGTACCCACTAAGGCTACCTATAGCAAGAAAGAGAAGCAAGATAATGCTGTCTCTTGCGTGGATCATCGCTCTTCTATGCAGCCTTCCACAGGTGATGCCCTTAAATTAATTTATAACTTGCGCCAGCATTGGTTCTGCACTTTACAGTGTGGAACAGCCGGGGCACGCGCGCCTCTCGGTACAATATAACAAAGTTTATTGGTGATATTGATATCAGAGCAGTCAAAGTTGTTATTTGCTAATTTCAATGTTGCAAATGCAGGATTTTTGCTCCATGGCTTCTAGTTTTGCTTCGAGCACAGCAATGCGTTGGTCACTGGGCAGAGGTGAAGAAAGTTTCCCTTCAAGCGCGGATATACGTGAGGCAACGTCCCGCGATTTCTTCTCCAGGTCGTCATATTTGTCGCTCGTGAACTGAATGGAGGAGTTCACACATTCGACTTCTGAGAGGAGCACGGTCAATTTCTCATCTTGTTTTGTGAATCAGTTGTCGAGCATGTCTTTTGTGTCTTTTTGCAGCTTATTGAAATCATCGCGATAGGTCTCACGCAGGTTTACATCGCTGATGAATGATATACCTTTGCGGAATGTTACATACGGTGGTGGGGATTATTTTTCTATAACTGACCCATCGACACTCATATCACCGGACCTGGGTGGATGGTTGGTGTCACTTGTGCGGTCGAAGGTGGTATTTATTTTATCCATAGTTTTCGAGATTAGGTGTAGTCTCTGTCACCAACACTAATCTGTGTCGAGCGGAGTGAATCACACACGATGTTGCGAGTCGGTCGACTGCCGATAGTTCAACTACACACACGAACGGTGATTACGCATACATAGAAGTGACTAAAAATGCTTGCAGGTAGAGTGACGACTGGACAACCGGTTTGTCCCAAGGCACGCGGCGGAATAATATTGTTACAAGCTTGGGGTTCGTGACAATAAAAACTGCCGATTTAATAACCAAAAAATAACACTTTAATCAACAACACTAATTACAAAACACAATTGCACTACTGATCACTCTTAATTCGCACTTGAAGATCGTTTCGATGTATCGCTCGTATCGCTTTTTCCAAACTGTCTCGGTCGTGCCGCATCCCGGCCTTATATAGTGCCGCAGATAGTTCTAGAACCTTCCATTATAGAAACATCTAGAATGTTCGAGTACATACCGGCCCCGACTCACTAGGTGTCGATAGTTCTAGAAAGTTCTACAAAGTTCCAGCATCGAAATTTCGGTGGAGTTCACTTAATTCACCTGGGTCAATTCACCTAGGTTCATTAACTATACTATTCGTAAACTCGACTAGTTCTGCTACTCGATACTAGATGGCGCTAGTGGTAACTAATGCACCATGTACCAGGCTTTAATTGTGGCGCGCAACAATATGCATTGCTAAGGAAGCTTGTTGACGATACGTTTTTTCTACGACGCGGTTTATACGCTGTGTGTACGCACGGTCGTCAGTGTTGTATTGATTACTATGAAAGCTTGTTGACGGACACGTTTTTTCTACGGCGCGGCTTATACCCGTTAAGAAACCGTGCGTGTACAAAAGGCCTTAAGATCTGTAATTGATAGCATGTCACGTACTTTTGCTAAAGTTCGGAGTTTGGTCTGTGGTTTGGTGAATATTTCGCGCTCTTAATTAATGAGTTTACGCAGTGGAAATAAGTGATTACACATTGTGGTGTTTAGGTTATCACATTAATTGAAACCACGTATTATTTACATTACGTTATATTTAAACATACACAATTAAAATAATTAATAACAGTTAGGTATCGTTCTAGAAGTGGGATCTTTTTATCGTTTGAATATTTAATTAACAACATTAACCTTAATTTGTAAGTATTTTGTGACAATACCACATTGGCTTTAAGACATAATTTTGAACATCGAGACGGTACTACCGCGGACCTAAAAAGTTTTTGTGGTCCAATAGGAAAGACACTAAATAATTGTGATAGCCTTAACAATTGTTAGCCAGACATAACGAAGACCTGTAATGATCAGGGGGCCTAAAAAGGCCACTTTGGCAGAATCATAAAAGGATAACATTATGAATCATAATATGGCGAAGACAGTCCGTGTATTTCTTTTTTTCGCTGCACTACGTAGATATAATCAAAGAGATTGGAATTGGATTTGGATTGGATTGGTTGGTATTTCAGCACAGACAAAAAAAAACTGAAAAATCCTTTACCAATGGGATTTGATACGATTAACTTAACAGTTATGATGTTATGACCATGACCTAGATTATTACATAGGATATTTTTTATCACGCTATTCCCACAGGATCGAGACTAATGCGGCTGAAACCGCAGGACGCAGCTAGTATGTAATAAATAATCCCTAAAATGAATCAACAATTTTCCAATAACTTGGAATATCCGGAATCTTAACCAACCGTAATGGGCACATTTGAACTGAAAAACGTTTGCCGGTTCCCTGCAGTTGACAACCCCTAATACAGAGACCCCATTATAAATGGCCTTTCGGCTCCAATTTCGCCTGAAACACTAAGGAATATTTATTTCTACCACTTTTTTAAATTTCACTTGGAGAAGTGAGCCGTTTCTCTTATTTTAATATACTCGTCGTATTTAATTTGGCTCTCTTTAGAGTTGAACATTAAACAAAAAAAAATTAAATTAAAGAGATTTTCTTAGTCGCTTTTATAAAATAAACTCAAATTATTTTATGAACGCGACTAAGAAAATCTCTTTAATTTAAATTCCTGGAAAGGTGGTATTGCTAGCAAATTCTTGAACGACTGAGCTCATGTTTTTTATAGGTAAATTTTAGAACAAGTGAACAAATTCCAACTATCTATGTAAGTTGCAATGTGAAAAGTTTTAACTTATAGGTATTTTGCACTTTATTAGTATTTATAATTATGTTAATAGATAACAGACGTTACCCAAAAAGCCGCTAAACTTAAGTGTGACTGGGCCAGACATGTTTGCCGCATGTCAGATGACAATTGGGCTAAGAGAACCACCGATTGGGTCCCACTAAACGCACGACGACATCGCGGCAGGCCAAGACGAAGATGGCGGAACGAGCTTGACTCCTACCGTAAAGACTGGCCAGCCCTAGCAAAAGACAGAGTTGTGTGGAAAAGGGAGAGGGAGGCCTTTGCACTGCAGTAGGACAACGCAGGCTAGTTAGATTAGATTAGCTAAGTCTGGCACCGCAAATGTAAATGTAAAGTATGTACTTTAGTTTGATACACTCACTATTATTTTCTATTTTTGTGTGCTATTAGTTATATTTTAAAATAAGATAAGACTTTAAATATTCTTTGAATGTTAAGCTTACAAACTTACCGTCTAAATTTGTTTGTTTAGTTATTTACTTTTTTTCTGTATTTTTTAGTCTTTGTAGTACTAATATTAGATTATAAATACCTACATTTACATTACTTCCGAACTCACTAGCCATGTATAAGCCATCAGAGGCTTCTGTGGTTTTTAGTATATTGTATAAATTTAAACTCTGCGATTTACTTTTTGAACATTAATAAAAAAAAAAAATGTTACACCTACCCTATAATTATTACTTATTGAACTTGGAAATGCTTAGGTAAATTAATTAGGTTAGTAGAAAATGTATGAAAAATGTAATTCAACGCGAAGTCTGAAATCGATTAAGACATCTAAACCCAGTGGTATAAGCGACAGTTCACACGGTGCTGTACCTACTGTACCTAAAATATTTTACGGTATAAAGTTAGGATCACACCTCAGCATCATACTGTACATCGGGTAAAAAAAATGCAGTATGAAACTGGCTTAAGCTTATTCAGCCTATAATGTTCCCATTGCTGGTACACAGTCCTCCTCTCTTCAAGAGAGAGTGGGCTTTGCCATACGGACCCAGTGCGGGTCGGTACATGTCACATGTCTTCAATTTTTTTTGTTCTAGGACATACAGGTTTCCTCACAATGCTTTTCTCCGCCGTTTTGAGAGTTGTGGTAATAAAATTATATACCTAAAGTAAAGCCTGCCTGGGTTCGAACACACAACCTACAACTCGTAAGTCGGTGCTGTTACCACTGGGGTAGCCCAGTGGTAACAGTGGTTATTGTTTTTTTTTTTCTTTTTTCCTTTTTTTTTTCATGGCAGTTCCGAGCAGTACTACTACTGCTCGGAACTGCCATGAAAAAAAAAAAAAAAAAAGAAAAAAAAAAACAATAAAAAAAAGCAAAAGGTAAAAAGAATAAAAAAATAAGCAATGACAGGTAAATCCTATTAGGTGATAGATACATGGTGCTTACATATTTACAAATTATTAAAAAAAAAATCAAAAGTAGTTGATTTTCCTAGAATTTTAACAAGTGTGTGAGCCACTGTAGTCACAGATTGTAAAAATCAATGTCATATTTTTTTGTCTTTTCATACTTGAGCTAACCACGACATTGAATTATGAAGGCTCTTAGATAAGATGAATAAATAATTTCATAACAGATGTCTAAGTGATTAAAACTTCGTATCTTGTCGCGACAACAGTTGATATCAGAAATTAAATTGTGCGAAAACCTAAGTCAAGACTGACTCATAGATAAATGATTGTGTCGTTTCCCCCTTAGACAGACAATCACTGCCTATATGAAAACACTAGCTTCTGCCCGCGGCTTCGTCCGTGTAAAATGTCTTACAAAAAAGTACTTTATTTTATACTACTCATATACCTATGCATTATACAGCATATCCAGTGACAATTAAGATTGTCAAAAGTCGAGCAAATATGTAGAAACCTTTATTAGAGATTTAATCCTTGATATATCTTTTGCATTAGACGTTGCATCGGCTGGTAGATGTCTCAAGTTTTTAAATTGGTTCTAGGATATGCCGGTTTCTTCACGATGTAGTCCACTGTTTTGAGAGCAGTGGTGACTGGAGATTTACACAAAGTAAAGCGCCCGTCTGAATTCGAATTTACGACCTACAACTCGTAAGTCACGGCTGTTATTACTGGGCCACCATTGCTCTCTTCGAAAGAAAACTCGCCCAGTGACATTTCTCCACGACTTTGTCCAAGCCCTGCGAACATTTCTTGATAGCCACTTTCAAATCCATATAAAACCTTTCCTGTCTTTTCATATGATGAATGAATACCCGTCTCAAAACGAAAGCCTTACAAGCTAGGCAATAGCAACAACATTTAAGATTTATCCGCCCATTCGCAAAAGAATATGAATGATTTACGGGGAGGATAACTACTTACACATTACTCTTAAATGTTCATAAAATGAGAAATATGAAAAAGGCTCAGATTTTTTTTTGTGTGTTAAAAAAAATTGTTTATCAATGTGAGTTTTCATAAAATTTCACACCACCAGTTGGCGCCACTTTGACAAGCGGTCTTCCATTTCAAATATAAGATGACATTCATCATTCGTTTAATTCATTCGTTCATCATTCAGTCACGACTAAAGAAAATATAGGCGCTTTGACACTTTTGACAGGTGCCCGGACCAGACGCCTCAGTGCTGCCACCTAGTGAACCTCATTTCAATCTAACTTTTTCCTCTGCTCTGAGGGTCAATTCTCGTAATTTTAAGAACGTTCACATCTCAGTCTCAATCTGTCAAAAATATCTCTAATTTCCCTAATTTTTTTTGACATTGAGTGTCGCTGACGTGAGTTTTTTTTTTTTGAGTGTGTATTATTAATTTTTCCCTAATAAAGGACCTCGCAGGAAAGTGTTAAGTGAGAGGGCGATATAATACACCTAAAACTACCTATATGAATTTTATAACTTGAACACTGGTACGTTTATGGGTCAAGGTTAAGTGTACCCAGTGGCACCCTTCGCTTGTAAAGTTTTTAATTTCCAGTTTGAAAGTTATCTTATGTCTCTATGAGTCGCATAAGGTTTATTTTAAGCATAAGGTTTAAGTTCTCAATGAAGCACAGATGCAGGTCCATTTATTTTACGAGTATTATCAAGGCTTCAATCTTTTAATCTTTCGGCGGAATTCGGTTCGAGTTACTTAGAAATTCTATACCGTTCTTCATACTTCATAAGTCTGTTATTGTCTTAGTTTTGATAAGGGTTGGATTCAGATTACTAATTGCGTGACATACTTTCCAACACAATCCGAAGGACTTTGAAGGAAATTCCACATCAATTGCTTCAAAAATTATAAATGATATTTATTTCTGTAAATCGGTTCAAAAAAAATAATTGGTTTGGATTTCGCCTATTTCCTCCTCCAATATTGGACCAATTTAAAAGATATTTCATAAACTGAATAAGAAGGATATATACTGTGTCCCTATGTTTTTTTTTTATTAATAGTTGTCAAATTTGCACACTAGGCCTCTAGGTGCTAGGTTCTAGTGCTTATAAAAATAATCTATCATCAAAAAAGAAAACATAGGGACATAAGTAGGTTAAAATTGGGGTTTCCAGATCACATAAGATCTGGAAACCCGCAATTTTCACTCATTCATCATCTCATTCATTCAATTTCATATTATTCACTTAGATTAGATCCTAAAACCTAGTTTTCACCATTCATTCATTCATGAGTGTTGTATTCAGAAACCTCTATTCAAATGAGTGTTGTATTCAGAATCCTTTATTCAAAGTGAAGGTTGCATTCAGAATCCTCTATTCAAAATGATTGTATTCAGAATCCTCTAGGTATTCAAAATGATTGTATTCAGAATCCTTTATTCAAAATGAGTGTTGTATTCAGAATCCTTTATTGAAATTGAATGTTGTATTCAAGTTATTGAAATGAGACTGAATACATCATTTTATTTTAAAAGCTTTTCTCTTTAATAAATTGAAGTCTTGATCTATCAAAATCAAAATATTTTGTTTCACATAAACCTACATGAACAGTTATGAAACGTCAGAAGCTAGGTGCATAGATGAGGTATTGATACCTATTTGTATTAGAGAGTGCATACAGTATATCAACTATTTTTATATACGTGTTTTAAAAGTTGGTAGAGTTCTTTTATTTCACGAAGCGACGTGAATTATTCGGCTTTCAACCTTACCCTCAAAGATTTAAGAGTCACATGATGTCGCTTCGTGACGTAAAAGAACTATTAAATGGGGGGGTGCTTATGTGAATGGTTAAAATAAAAATACTTTATCATTTAAAAAGGATTATGATTTATTTTACGACATATTATTTGATACTTTTACAGCAATTTCTTTAACCGATTTATAAATATCGTCCATGAATATGTTTTTAACTACATGCTGCACACACAATTCGGCATCACAATTACATAGCGAACTTATGGTATCTGGAAAATGTTCTACATCATAAACTTCGATCCTGATCACTTTAGCACCACGCGTAAGTTTTTTTACAGAGGTGAATGTAGCTGTTGAACTTCTCTTGAGCTGTTTGCTGCGGGGGCCCTCCAGATTCAGTTGGTTTTCATAATTCTGTCCTACCACAGTATTCATAGGAACGAAGTTGAAGAGGTCGTTTTCGGAGTCCTTAAAATAAAAAAAAATACAATGCAATTAAAGTCGTGTTCTATTAGGTAAGTATACGTTTGATTCGAAAACTCTGATGTCGAGAACGTATTATGTATGTTTGAGCCGTTTACAATAATCAATCAAATAATACGTTTTATATGTAGATAAAAAATAATGTAATATTTTAATTGTTAGATAAAATATTGTTAAAGTTAAAGAAAATATTAACACTTACCGACATTACGCAAAGGTACCGTTTTTTTTTCCAGTCAGGACTCAGGAGTCGGCAGGAGCAGAAATTGAATGATCAACATTAAAATAATTTATCAATTTATATATAAGTTAATTTTAATGTATAGAGTTCAAAGTCGTAAATTTTTTGTTAGATGTTGATATTCCGGACAAAAATGGTATGGTGAAATTGAAACCTCAAGACATCACGGCGCCAAACAATTTATTGTTTACTATAAATACATATTGATAAAATAAACACTACTGTACGTTTGTTCACTGTACTTTTTTCATACATTTTTATTGAGAAGATTCGGCAAGCAAAACCATCGCATGAAAGTAGTATGTCTAATTTGCAATGTAAGTTCTAATTTTATTTATGGAGATGGATTGAAATTGAAACCTCAAGACATCACGGCGCCAAACATTTTATTGTTTACTATAAATATATATTGATAATATAAACACTACTGTACGTTTGTTCACTGTAATTTTTTCATACATTTTCTTGAGAAAATTCGACAAGCAAAACCGTCGCATGTAAGTAGTATGTCTAATTTGCAATGTAAGTTCTAATTTTATAAGGAGATGGATAAAAACAAAATAGCAATATCGACATACTATTGTTACACCTAGTTTTGCCTGCTATTATTATCTTATTCTTCAAACTTATAATTTTTAAATCACCAAAAGAAAGGTAGATAATGTTCACCGGTAATGTCACCGTCTTTTGCTTGACACAGTCGGGTAATTCTCTTACTGTGTTATATTAGTATAGAATAAATGAATAATAATAATGTTAATGTTGTAATAAAATAAAATAAATATTATTAAAGCGAAGTCGCGGTATTTAACTAGTATGTAGGACTTGGAATGTAGTTAAATATTAATTTACACTTTAGATATCATAATATAAGGTTGAGATTTGTAGCTTTGAATATGATTGCAAAGCATTTGTCTCGTGAAGAAGTCCTGAGTCAGGATTTTAGGGTGTCGCGTGCATTACATATATGGAAAAACCTCACGTGGATCCCGGCTATTTAAAGATTGGAGAGTGAATTAGGAGCATCACTTCAGCTACCAGGAGCTCCAGATCAACATCAAGTACTTACCAAGAATCAACCTGCAATAAGGAAAATGTAAGTAGTTTTTTTATTAAAATATACATTAACTTATTTTTACTATCGCAGTAGTAGCAATGTATTGTATGTAGTTGACTAGTTGCAGCAAACAGCTAAGGGCCAAGGGTTCGATCCCCATCCCATCTGTTTTTTTCTATTTATGTTGATTAGTTAATCTAGCGTGTTATAGTATTGTGGTTTAATAGAGTATTATTTCTGTGATGGCCATGTTTCAGTATTCTAAAAAAGATATATTTCAATATTAGATGTAGATAGATAGACAATAATAAAATAATAATTAATTAGATTAGTGTACCTACCTGACATGTCGAAGTGGGATGTGTGCTTGAATCGTTATTTTATTGTAATATATTTATTTATTTGTTTCACTCCATTTCAGGTCGCACGAAAACGCCGAGACACTTTTTCCCTCCGACGTCGACGAGGAACCTCAGGTCCCAAAAAAGAAGCATGACGGACGAAAAAGGAAGCACACATCAACTCGCACGACAGAGCCGGCACGAGGGTCGTGGTCGTCACCATCGAGAGCAAGTCCGGTGCCAGCGCCGTCCACTTCCGCGACGCCTGCCGTGCCGTCCCGTCCATCAGCTTCAAAGAAGCCGCATATCAAACCCATCCCACCGAGGAAGTGCACGGTATACGACCTGTTTGGAACCGATAGCGAGGACGACGAGAAAGCGGTTCCTGCAGTTACTGGTAAAACACCGTTACCTTCATATATAACACGACGCCTTGCAAACGGCCATTCGCGCCAAACCCACGAAAACAAGCCGGGAACGCACTATATTGATTTGAAAATATACCGGAGCGATGAAATAGAGAAAGTTCCGCCAATGAATAGGTGGCGCCAAGCAATTGTCACGCTTAAAAATCAAACCTTTGACAATACAGATGCTTGGCAGCATTTGTCTAATTTTATTATAGCTACACGTAAAGAGTATGTTAAGTGCCCACCAACATTTGTAAGTAACTATTATTAAAATAGTACTTAATTACAAAAGTAGGTACTCATCCCAATTTAAAACATGCCTATTCACTTATACACACTTTTTTGTATTACTCTCATATTAATTAAGATATTATCTTTTTATTTCAAGTTTAGTAATAGTAAAATTATGTAACAAATAATAGGCAGATTGCGATTACATTATTATAGAAGACACTATTGCTATACTTAGATAAATAAATAAGAATAAATAGATCTAAGGTGTTAATCTATTATAATGCAATAGCAACCTTAGCCGGTACTTACTTATGCATATAAATAAATCATGTAATCGGTTATAGAAATTAAGTATTAATAGTGGATAATTCATATTATATCAAATTTTATTTAATGTTCATGGTTTTTTTTCTTTCTTTCTTACAGTTACACCTAGACCCGGAATCAGAACAAATAATAATGATATAATAATATGTCAAAAATGTCACATTGAAATACCTAAAATTGAATATCAGTATCATTTGAGAACGAATTTGCATAAATCTAATTGCATACTAAAAACTGAAATTGAAAATATCGATATAATAGCCACGGCTTTTAAAAATAGAATAATAAGTTACAAACTGAATCCATCAATGGAATACCTAACACCTGAGGAATTCCTAATGGATAATCAGCTTAAGGTCATAAGACTAATTAACGATTGTTTGATAAAACATAATTGTGTTAAATTAAACTTTGAGCTTTTTGCATATTTCATTCTTCCAAAATCAGATGAGCAACAGCTTAAATCATTCAACACAAAATATGAAATTGTTTATAATAATACAGATATAAATGAATTATATTTGAAAACAATAAATACATTTGACAGAAAGCTCTCAGAGTTCCAACATCGTGAATCTGGTTGGTCTTGTTTATTTATAAGTCATCTAGAAATTAACCTTAACAAATACTCTCCTTTGAAAGGTGGCACCTATATAGATTTACCGCAAGTAATAAAAAAAACTAGAAGTTGTTTAAATATTAAAAACAGCGATAACAACTGCTTTTTATGGAGTATTGTCGCAGCATTATATCCCACCCAAATTAATGTTTGCAGAACAAGTTCATATCCACATTTTTCAAAAGTTTTAAATATTGATGGTCTATCATTTCCCCCATCATGCAAAGATATTAAAATATTAGAAAATTTAAATCCAGACATAAGTATTAATATATATGGATTAGATAATAAAAACATGGTCACTGGTCCTTTATATGTGACAAGTTTAAGAAAACACCAGCATGTCAATTTATTGTACTTTGAACAAAAAGGTAAAGGGCATTATTGCTTAATAAAAAATCTATTGAGATTGATCAAACGTCAAATAAGTAAACATAAAGGTAAAATGTACCTTTGTGAGACATGCTTACAAGTTTTCACGAGTGAAACGAGATATAGTGCCCATAATAAGTGTCCTAAGATTTTGACAATGTTACCTGAAAAAAATAGTATTCTTCAATTTAAGAACTTCGAAAGAAAACAAAAAATTAATTTCGTTATATATGCCGATTTTGAAAGTCTTTTACTAAACTGCAACATAAATGTAACCGAAAATACTCGTACCTATAAGGTTCACGAACCTTCATGTTTTGGTTACTATATTTGTTGTTCACACAATACGGATCTGAATAAGTATGTTACTTATAGAGGAGCTGATTGTGTAGAAGTATTTATAAAATATTTAATAAGAGATTTGGAGTACATTCACAGTATCTTATTAAATAAAATGCCTATGACACCTTTAACTAAGACCCAAGAAAACGATTACAAAAATGCCACTACATGTCATATCTGTAATTATTTGCTCTTTGACGATAAAGTAATGGATCATGATCACATTACATCACAATACCGAGGCGCAGCACACTCTCATTGTAATTTAATGTTAAGAGTTTGCCCTTTTGTGCCTGTTATTTTTCATAACCTATCCGGCTATGACTCTCACTTATTTATAAAAGAGTTATCGAAGTATGAAGGTGCTTTTAAAATTATACCAAAATCCAAAGAAACGTATATGTCATTCACAAAAGTACTCCATACTAAGAATACATTAAAATCAAGGCCAATTCAAGTTAAGTTCATAGATTCTTATCAATTTCTTAATTCAAGTTTAAGCACATTAGTAAATAATTTGAATGAAACCGACTTTGTTAATTTATCAAAAGAATTTCCAGATATTAGTTATAACCAGTTAACATTGTTACGACAAAAAGGAATTTATCCCTACGATTATATGAATGCATACTCAAAATATAACGAGACTCAACTTCCATCGAAAGTTTGTTTCTATAACAGTTTGAATTGTCAACATATTAGCGATGATGAATACGTGTACGCACAATCTGTTTGGCAATCATTTAATATTAAATCACTTGGAGAATATACAGATTTATATTTAAAGACCGACGTATTACTTCTTTCTGACGTATTCGAAAAATTTAGACAGACTTGTCTGGATCATTATCAACTTGATCCAACGTATTACATTACTGCACCTAGTTTAAGCTGGGATGCAATGCTACTGTACACAGGCGTTCAATTAGAATTAATTCATAGTTTAGAAATGTATGAATTTTTGGAAAAGGGAATACGAGGAGGCTTGGCACAATGTTCTCTTCGCCATGCTCAAGCTAATAATAAATATTTACCAAATTATGATGCTTCTCAAAAATCGACTTATTTGATTTATCTTGACTGTAACAATTTATATGGTTACGCAATGACGAAGAAAATGCCTATTTCAGATTTCCGTTTTTTGACAATCGATGAGATTAAGACAATAAATGTGTTATCAATATCAGATGATTCTGAATATGGATATATTTTAGAAGTTGATTTAATATATCCTGAGAGTTTACATAATGCACATAGTGATTTACCTTTTGCCCCCGAGAGGTTCACACCTCCTGGAGGCAAAACACCTAAATTAATAGCTAGTTTATACGACAAATTCAACTATGTAATACATTATGTTCATTTAAAGGCATGTTTATTGAATGGACTAGTTTTGAAAAAAATTCACCGTATTTTAACTTTTAAACAAGAAAACTATTTACAAAAATATATTGACTTGAATACTACATTACGTCAAGCTTCAACAACCGTATTTGAGAAAGACTTTTTCAAACTACTTAATAATGCTATATTCGGAAAAACTATTGAAAATAGACGCAAACAGGTTAATGTCAAATTAGTTACCATGTGGGATGATTACAAGAATAAAACTAACAAGCACCAAGGTGCAGAAAAATTAATTGCAAAACCAAATCTGAAAAGCATTGCGATCTTTTCTGAAAATTTTGTTGCTATTCAATTAACTCCTGAAAAAATTATTTTAGATCGCCCTATCTACATTGGGTTTACAGTTCTAGAATTCGCAAAGGAACATTTGTATAAATTTCACTACAACTTTATTAAAAATAAATATAAAACTCGTGCAAGACTGTGTTATACAGACACAGACAGTCTTCTTTATTTTGTAAATACAGAGGATTTTTATGAAGACATAAAAAATGATGTTGCAAAATTTGATACAAGTAATTTCCAGCCTGATAATTGTTACAGCATGCCAAGAGTAAATACTAAAATTCCAGGACTATTTAAAGATGAACTCGGAGGTGACATCATTAGCGAATTTGTAGGACTGAGAGCTAAACTATATTGTATAATCACTTCAAAAACTCGCATCACAAAAGCAAAAGGAATATCTAAAGCTGTTACTAATCGATTAGAATTATCTCACTACAGTAAAGCTTTAACAAATAATGTCAATTTTAAATGTAAAATGAATGTAATTAAATCACTCAAACATGTACTGTACTCTCAAGAAATTCATAAAGTAGTATTAAATAGAAATGATGATAAGAGACAAATACTCACGAATCTAATTGAAACTTTACCTTGGGGTCACTGTGAAACTTTATTTTGAGAACTAATTTCTAAATATAAATAATTATGTTTATATCAATAAATTGTAATGTTATTATAATCTTTGTTTATAATATTAGTATAAGTGTAGCATTACTAATTTAGTGATTTTCGTATTTAAATAATTATGTAATATCTGAATAAAACATTTATACCTATCTGATGCATGACTTTCTATTCTTGTTATGGCCTTACAGTGTTCTTCATTTTATTCATCTTTAGGAATTATCACAAATATAAAAATACCATAAACATCAATTATTTACAGCAGGTATAAAAATGAAATTGTTAAGCACTTATGCTTTATATATCTATGTATAGGTAAAATTGAATTAATAGTCAAAATGAAGTTGATCAAACAACACACATCACTTAATGTTAATCATATAAATCTTGGTGACTCAGATAACCACATTAGACACAGCATTTTGTTGCCAAATACGATTCGTTGTATTATATGTGGTCCCTCAAATTGTGGAAAAACAAACGTAGTGCTTAGTTTATTGTTACATGAGAATGGTCTAAAATTTCAAAATCTTTATCTGTACTCGAAAACAAATTTTCAACCAAAATACAGGTTCCTACGAGAAGTTTTAAAGAGAGTGCATCAGGTTAAGTTTCATGAATTTAATGATAATAAAGAAGTCATAGCCCCGCATGAAGCACTAACAAATTCTGTGTTTATTTTCGATGACGTGGCATGTGAAAATCAAATAAACATTCGTAATTACTTCTCTATGGGTAGACATAAACAAATCGATTGCTTTTATTTATGTCAAACATACTCTAAAATTCCGAAACAGTTGCTGCGTGATAATGCAAACTTTCTTATAATATTTAAACAAGACGACGTAAACTTAAAACATATTTATGAAGAGCATGTTAGTTCTGATATGTCCTGGAATCAATTCAAGAATATTTGTAATATAGTTTGGAGAGAGCCATATAACTTTGTTAGTATTTGCAAAGACTCCTCATTAAATAATGGAAGGTATAGACAGAATTTAGATTGTTTTTTTAAATTTTGAGTGAAAATGCGTAATTATATAAATCAATGGCATATAAATCTAACTTAGTATTATATCTTCTTTGGCTGAGCACACTTGTTATACAACATGGAAAAGAATATTAAAATAGAATTAATGAAGTCTGTAGACTCCATAAAGAATAAAATAAAACAAATGAAGAACCGTGAACACTCTATGAACTTGTCACTTGATAAAATGCTAAAAACCGTCACAGATCCCCTTAAAGCACTAGTCGATTCGAATATAAAGCCTTTACAAAATACATCACCCCCAAATTCTGACGACATTGAATTGGATGACATTAATACTAGTTCATCTACAAAGTTTGAAGACTGCTACGATCCAAAACTGAATTCTGCACAAGTGCTTAAAAAGTCTCCTACAAAAGAAATACCGGATGATTTAGAAATTTCTCTAGAGGGCCGTGATATCCATGATATGTATGATGGTGTAAATATACCGTTTGGAATAAGAAGTGTAAACAAAACATTGCTAATGGGTAATTCAGTAGTCTCATTTTCTAAAATCGATAGTTTGAATGACGACAGTGTCATTTTAATTAAAGTCGGTGACAAATCCTATAATTTATCCCCTGGCTTGAAAGAACTTTTACTTCGAAGAAAACCTGATTTAAAATTAATATCGAGCAAAGATAGACTTGTCTATAAGGACATGCTGCATTATACAAATGCTCATAAGAGAGATTTTAATCCTGATGGGCAAATAAGAGGCGATAAGGGAATAAAATATCGTGAAGTAATCAAACCATTATTTTCTGAATCATTAAATGAAAATTTTCACACTGGAGGGAGCTTACCAACTCAAAAAAAATACAAAAATAACACTGAATTGGTATATTGGGATGACCCTAACGAACTGGTTGAGAGATTGAAATTATTAGTTGCTTCCAGAGATGCTGGCAACACAAACCATGATAATGAAATTTTATCGATAGTTGAAGAATTGAAAGAAGCTGGCATAATTAAAGAATAAATACTCACTATGACAAAATTGTCATTCAGTATTATAGACGGATTCAAAAGAAATGTACTGAATTGTGAACATGAGCAAAGCCGACGTGGTAAACGAAATTCATAAAAATGCGAGGGTAAACTTTCCACGAAGATGTGTTATTATGAAAGATATAGATGACCTATGGCAAGCAGACTTAATCGATATGCAATCAATTTCAAAGCAAAATAAAAATTACACATTTATTCTTGCTATTATTGACACATTCTCGAAATATGCTTGGACTTTTCCTCTAAAAAGTAAAACCAAAGATGATGTATGTAGCTCTTTTAAGAAATTATTGGATAAAGGGCGTGTTCCTAAAAATCTGCAAACGGATAATGGAACAGAATTTTACAATAATCAATTTCAGAAGCTTATGAAAACTTATCACATTAATCATTACTCAACCTTCTCAACAAAAAAGGCTTCAATAGTAGAGCGATTTATCAGGACATTGAAATCGAAACTCTATAAGGAATTTAGTTTAAGAGGCAGCTACAATTGGTTAAATAGCACTCTTAATAATGTTATTTACAAATACAATCACACTTATCATCGAACAATTGATGAAGTTCCTGCTAATGTGGATAACATTAATAAAAAATATATATTAGAAAGGTATTCAAGGTTCGTAAAAAATCATAATATTAAAAGCAAATATAAAATTGGTGATTATGTGCGTATCAGTAAGTACAAAGGAACATTTGAAAAAGGTTACACTCCCAACTGGTCTACAGAAATATTTAAAATTCGAATGATACAAAATACAACTCCTATCACCTACTTAATAGAAGATACAATCAGAGGTCAGCCTATTTTAGGTGCATTTTATGCGCAAGAGCTTCAAAAAACAAAACATTCAAATGTGTATCTAGTGGAGAAAGTTCTTAGAAGAAAAGGTAACAGGGTTTTAGTAAAATGGCTGGGTTTGTCTTCAGCTGAAAATAGTTGGATTGATAAATCAAATATATTATCATAAATATTAAAATAACTAACGACAATTCAAATTATAGGTATTTAACAAACTGCTCAATCCAGATTAATCAGTCTTATAATGTGTATTGGAGAGAGTAGTCTTCTCAATTGGATTATAAATCACTTACCTTTTGAATTACACTTACCAGGATACAATTATTGTGGTCCTGGTACAAAATTAATTAAAAGGCTTACACAAGGAGATAACGGAATAAATAAATTGGACGAATATTGCAAAGATCACGACATTGCCTATCACAAATCATCAAACTTAAAGGATCGACACGAAGCTGATTTAATTTTGTTAAATATGGCGAAAGAACGAGTAGTTGCTTCGGATGCGAGTGTGGGTGAAAAATTTGCAGCACGATTAGTAAGCAGGGCTATGTCGACAAAAATTAAAACTGGTTCTGGTCTGAAAAGTAGTAGCAGTAGTAGTACAAAGCGCTGTCGAAAAGTTACACCTGGAAAAGGGTTAAAAAGTAAATTAAAAAACGTTATTTCTAAAACCAAGAGACACATGAAAAAATTAAAACCAAAAAGTAAAAAGATGGCTATAGAATTGGCTATCGCCGCTGCCAGAGAATTAGCTGATGATTCATCTATTAAACTTCCTCGTGTTATTCCTATACCAAAAACTGGGGGAATATTGCCGTTGATTCCTATATTTGCGGGATTATCAGCGGCAGGGGCTTTAGCAGGTGGTGCAGCTGGTATTGCTAAAACCATTAACGAATTCAAGATGGCAAAAAAATTGTTGGATGAATCGAAGAGACACAATGAAAAAATGGAAGCGCTTTGCATTGGGAAAGGATTACACCTTAAACCGCATAGAAATGGGCTTGGAATTTTTGTATCGAAAGAAAAAAACTAAAATATCGGCTACCCAAACGAGCCTTAACTAACATAGACATTTTGAAATATGGAAATAGTATTCCTTATTTTAGAGGTGTCTTTATGAGAGATGAGCTCCCTAAATGCCCTTTTGTAAAAGAATGCGGAGTTATTAATTTAGATAGTTCTAAAAACCCTGGTTCTCATTGGGTAGCCTATGCAAAATATAATGATTATATTGAGTATTTCGACAGTTATGGAAATCTGAAACCTCCCAAGGAATTTATAAAATACGTAGGGCCTAAAGTCCAATATAATTATGAAAATATACAACGTGATCACCCCTTTAATTGTGGACATCTATGTTTGAATTTCTTAAAGAAGTTTTGGTGTAGTCAATGAATAAAATAAACAGGATCTTCTTTAAGACTTCAGTATGAAAGCATGTCTACTACGGTTACCATCTCTGGAAATAAATCTGAATTGGTTTCGTATTTTCAACCACCTCTACATTTATCCGATCAATACGAGTGCGGTTTGCTATACTTTTCAGTATTAAATTCTAGACCAAATGTGACCATCAATAGAAACTATCTATCAGTAATTAGAATCGAATGTGATCTTGTTCACGGTTCATACTGCAACGGATTACCAACTCATTTTATTCACGAATTTGTAAGTGATACCGCTCCAGGTAACCGGTACATAGAAATACCGCAAAACGTTGTTTACTTTCCAATAAACAAAAATCTAATTTCATCAATATCTGTTAAGATTGTTGATCAACTTGGTAACTGTATTAACTTTGGTGAAGAACATATTCAATTACGCCTTCATTTAAGAAAAACAAAATGATAGTATATTATAAAAACACCCCAGTGAAAATCAAACGTCTTATTCCATCTACGACCATTAAGGTGCATAGACGTAAGAAAAAAGTGAAGATATTGAGTGAAGCAAATAAAGATTTTCTTAAAGCGCTAGGTTTTAAAGTATGAATATACTACAAATTACTGAATTACCCCACTTCGATAGTTCGATTGAAAGCTATGAAGTCCACTCATACAATCCCTACACTAACAGCTTTAGAGAAAACGATGAAATCAGAATTCCCATACACCAACAAGACATATACGTGTTACCGTCAGCCAGTTCAATATACGTCGAGGGCCAAGCCAAGTTCTTCGACAAAGATGGAAAACCGATTAAGAAAAATATTACGTTTAGTAACAACCCTGTTATGTTTTTGTTTCAAGATATCAGATACGAAATAAATGGTATTGAAATAGATCGCATCAAAAATTCTGGAATAACGTCGACAATAAAGTCATACGTTTCAATGAATGATGGAGAGAATAAAGTTGCTGCCTTGTGGGGTTGGAACATAAGTGGATTAAAAAATGATGGTAATTTTAGTGCTATTGTACCTCTTAATAAGATTTTAGGATTTGCGGAGGATTACAATAAAATTGTGATAAATTGTAAACATGAACTTATTCTGAATAGAAGTAACTCTAACTTAAACAGTATCATAGCGACTGATGATATTGCGCATTTTCAAATAGACATACAAAGATTGCAATGGCGTGTACCACATATAAAAGTGTCGGACCGAGAACGACTGACACTACTAAAACACTTGGAAAGAGATAAACCTATTCAGATAGCGTTTCGAAATTGGGATTTGTATGAGTATCCTTTGCTCCCTAAAACTACCAAACATTCTTGGTCAGTTAAGACTGCATCGCAATTAGAGAAACCTCGATATGTAATTTTTTGCTTGCAAACCAACAGAAAAAATAGTAAAACCAAAGACAGTTCTCTGTTTGATCACTGTGAGGTTTCCAACGTAACACTTTTTTTGAATTCACAGTATTATCCTTACGAGCCTCTAAGCTTAAATTTTTCTGAGAACAAATACAATATATTATATGAAATGTATGTGAAATTTCGTCAGTCGTATTACAACTGTCCTGCAGACCCGTTGCTTGATTTGGTCGGTTTCAAGGACAAGGCTCCTCTCTTTATCATAGACTGTTCAAGACAAAACGATAGTTTGAAAACAGGCCCCGTAGATGTGCGGCTGGAGATTGAATGTTCACTGCCAATACCAGATAACACAACTGGATATTGTTTAATTATTAACGACCGACTTGTGGAATATAAACCATTGAGTAACATAGTGCGCAGGTTATCATGACTGCCATAGTAGATGTTCAAGGTTTTAAAACAGAAACAAATGAATTTATCATTAAAGAAATTGCTGTATTATGCAATAAAAAAATTCAGGTGTTTTTAATTAAGCCACCATTTCCATTTTACGATTTGACGAAACCTGAAAAACGGCAAGTCAGTTGGATTGAACGTAATAGAAAGATATACTGGAGAGACGGATTTGTGCCTTACTCAAATCATCAGAATTTAATTGCAGATATTTTACAAGATAAAAGTGTTTACACAAAAGGTTTAGAAAAAGTGTTGTGGTTAAAAAAAATTTCAAATAATAATAATATAAATAATTTAGAAGATGAAGGTTGTCCTAATTTATTAGGCTTGTACAATAAATATGAACGTTCTCATGATGTGTATAGTTGTATTTATCATGATACAATTTGTGCTTTAAAAAATGTAATATGTTTATATAAATGGTGTATAGATAATAATAAATGGTGTATAGATAATAAATTTTTGAAGTAAATATTTTTCTTGTTTAATTTTTCACAATTGGGTAACAGGTAACAGTTTCCTATCCCCACCAATCCCGTCCAATGTTAATCGTTATAAGTTGCTGGTATCAGCTGC
Organism: Oligia fasciuncula; assembly: GCA_963082905.1. Classification (NCBI taxonomy): domain Eukaryota; kingdom Metazoa; phylum Arthropoda; class Insecta; order Lepidoptera; family Noctuidae; genus Oligia; species Oligia fasciuncula. The sequence goes on from OY720401.1 coordinate 7,479,221, forward strand.
GCGATGTCATTATACATTTATAATTATCTGTATCAAGAACATGTCTCAAAATAAATACAATCCTCGATATGACCTGTTTAATGCATATAAAATGCGTGAATTTTCATTTCGTTACTATTGGGCAACGGCTGATTCAAGGAGAAGATTGGTAATGGAAATGGCTGACGCGGGATTTTTTTATTGTGGGGATGGTGTAAATGACAAAGCAGCATGTTTCTCATGTGGAGGTGTTATAGAAGATTGGGAGATTTACGATGATCCTTGGATGCAACATACCATACAATTTCCTCAATGTTGTTATTTGAATGCTGTGAAAGGAACGGATTATGTTGACAAACCAAAACGTCTATTTTTAAAAGAAACAAAAATATAAAATTATTCTAAAGTGGAGGAGGATAGATTGATTGTTGGCTGACTATGCTACTAAATGCTATTAGCAATGGAGCCTAAGTAACTATAAATTACTTACAGTAATTTTATGTGTCATTCGATGCCTACAATTATAGTTAAAAGGTTGTATCATAGACTGCTTTAAATAATTTAAAAATAAATTATATTAGCTACTATGCAAGATTCAGTGAAATATACTTCTGAAGACATTTGTAAAATTATTATTCAGAACGCTAAAGGTGAGGCTATATTTGCCCGTGATATGCAGCCCGCTCATAAAAAATCGAGCGCAGATTCATCAAAACCTCAGGTCAAAGATATTTGTAAAATTATTATTCAGAACGCTAAAGATGAGGCTATATTTGTCCGTGATATGCAGCCCGCTCATAAAAAATCGAGCGCAGATTCATCAAAACCTCAGGTCAAAGATACAACGCAAGAAGATGTATTCTATCAAAACATGCATGATGCATTCAAGAATTTGTCTTTAAAAGTGGCAAAAGAGAGCTAATACTCTCCCGAGTTAACGATATGAACATAGATTGTTCACCAAAGTGTCGGAACATCGGCATATAAATGATAAATAACTGTACTATAATCTGAATAGATAAACATATGAGCCACTAGATCAATCCCTATATTTCACGATTCGAAATGAGACTTTGACTAAATTCATTAGAAGTCGTTTCATGTGAATGAAAAGAGCAGTCAGTGTAGTTGAGAGAACAGTTAATCATCAACACTTATAGCGACAACATGGATCAGTTTATACAACCATCATATACTCCATCGATTCCAACCTTGCATTTTGAACTTTGCAAGTATATGTATCAAATTTCCAGCTCCACGATTCCATATATTAAAACATATTTGAAGCCATCAAATGAAATCAATGGATTACTGGAAGAGTGCATTGATATCGCTAATCGGATAACATTAACTAAAGACGAGTGGGACATGATATTTATGGAAAACGCCTCTGAAATATCAGGATTCTTCACATCTGGTTCAATTCCTTTACCAAAGCAGCAGCAGCAGCAGCAGCAACGAGAAAAACAAGTGATCAATTATATAAACCTGCCTGAACATGAAGAAGGAAGCAAAAAATTCGTCATAATTGACATTGGAACGAAATCGATCGTCATCTGTTGTGAAGAGTGGTGGTGTCTGCATCATTTACTGAATTGTCTTGATTCACGTTTAAGTCACTTATCAAGGGTAAAGGGTTACTATGAGAACCGTATTAATTTCTTTAGAAAGCGATTCAAGCTCGCCCAACCGAAAACAATGTCTGAAGCCTATGCAATTATGGAAAATGTTTATGATGACATGTCAACTGTGGATCAAGAAATCAAATGTTTTGTAACCGATTATTTATTCTTCTCGTGCTTTTTATAAATAATAATTAAATGTGTTACTTAGTTGACAGCATACCTACTTTGTTTCTTTTGTCACGATACCAACCACAACCTAGCCATAAAAAGTAAAAAAAAAAAAAAAAAAAAATATATATATAAATTGATTATTCAAATCATTCAGTTCGAAATGATGAATGAGTGAAAATTGCGGGTAATACAACACTCATTTTTAATAGAGGATTCTGAATACAATCATTTTGAATAGAGGATCTTGAATGCAACCTTCACTTTGAATAAGGGATTCTGAATACAACACTCATTTGAATAGAGCTTTCTGAATACAACACTCATGAATGAATGAATGATGAAAACTGTAGGTTTTAGGATCTAATCTAAGTGAATATTATGAAGTTGAATGAATGAGATGATGAATGAGTGAAAATTGCGGGTTTTCAGATCTTATGTGATCTGGAAACCCCAATTTTAACCTACTGACATACAAGTAGTTATTATTTATTATTCTGTAAAAAATCATTGCTTTATGGTCATTAACCAGAAAGAAAACAGGCGAGAGCATTTCTATGGAGAAAAGACCACCCGCATTTTCTCTTAAGTAGCGCAATGACTCGACGAACAATTCACCCTGTATGCAACGTCTCGACATCAATCGTCGCGAGCCACACAAACACAACACCCGTCTGGTCGGAGGATCCTCGCTTTTCTATGGAGGATGAGTGAACTTTACACCCTGTTCCTCATTCCTGTATAACCTCCAAATTGAAAGCTGTCATTATGATTTTCCGTTCCCGTGCCACTGCAACTACATTAACATAATTGTTCGTATTTGGTACATTATAACATTGATCATTGACCCGCCATTATGAATTTAGGAGATTAAGAACTTTTAGTACGGAAGTATGATTATCATAATGACCACTCTTTGAAAATAGCAGACTTGGTCCCTTGACTGACAAGTCAAGGTGGACAAGACATCAAGGGACCAAGTCTGTCTCACTTACACAAGAAGGGTCACTATGTAATTCCCTGCCTAGTTGCTATTCCACCAATTCGCACCAAGAGTTTTCAAATGTCCTTTATAATGTGCACAGCAAAAGAGTGGAACTATATACCTGCGTCTGTGTTTCCGAGCGCATACAACACGAACTTCTTCAAAGTAAGAGAGAACCGGCTTCTTCTGGGTAAGCTCACTCCATCGTCATTGTCAGATTTTGTCTCTGTCACCCCTGACCTAGACTAGAGTCAAGAGCAAACCCATTTCAAATAAAAAAAAAGAATTTCAAATGATTTAGGTACGTCTTCACTGCCCTCCGCTTCGGTGACATGGGTTAATTCTATTATGGTTTGTTGAAATGTAAGGTCAACCAACAATCTCTGCAAATAAATTATTTTGAATTGGTTTCTAGTTCTGTTGTATTTGCAAATAAATGATTTTTAATGTAGTTCTAGCCTTATTATTTTCATTGTTGTTTTGTTACTTTCCATTTTTTTTCCATGTAATTTTAGGAACATGATTTCAACTGCCGACAACTTGAGTTTCGATGACGGCTCCTCTTTCGCTTCTTCAAGCGATTTTCCAGTTCTATGTTTTCCCATCTCGTTAAAACTTTTCTGAACTTTTATAAACGAAAACGGGATCAGCGCGCGGCACAAGAAAGTACAATGATTGATAGATGTCCGGAGAGCGCGCCAACGACTGAACCATAGATAACATTTGTTTTTTTTTAAGATGAAGGCTTTCATATTTAAATGATGTGATTAGCGAGTTGTGCACGAATGCAAACTACAAAGTAAACAATGAGGACGAGATTATGAAGCATAATAACAGTCGTGTTTTGAAGATACGGTCAATTTAAGTTGGTAATACATCGTACAATATTAGATTTTGTTTACCCTAAACCCGAAAAGGGGTCATTGAGAACTCATTATTATGAACTAACTTTTACTATGGGACCAACCACGAAATCTTAAAATTAATCTGCTGTTCCATATATTTGTGTTCACATAACAAAACATATCCTACTGTTGGGACACAGGCCTCCTCTCTGTGAGGAGCCGTACCCGCACTGGGCCCGCGTGGTAGATACTACGCGGGCCCAGTGCGGCCTCATGCTCCCACTCATCAGCCTATAATGTTCCCACGGCTGGGACACAGGCCTCCTCTCGTTAAGAGTTAGTGGGCCATAATCCACCACGCGGTCGCGGTGGTAGATGTCACATGTCTTCGAATTTTTGGTTCCAGGACATGCCGGTTTCCTCACGATGTTTTCCTTCACCGTTTTTAGAGAAGTGGTGATGAAATAATTGTGTTCACATAAATCGACAAATTGAATGAAACAGCTGGCTTTTTTGCAGGCAACACGATCAAATAAATAAGCATAACATAGCAGAGGCTATACAACCACATTATAAGCCTGTCACAGAAAACTTTTTTTTTAACATTCAATCCTTTGATTTTGATTGAAGCCGGCCGATGGCTTCCATCAAAGGATTGAATAAGAGGTGAAAATTGGTATTTTATATTTAAATTTCATTTTAAATTTTCTAAAAAATAAAAGCGATTTCTGTGCCATAGGCTTCTACTCGGTTCACCTTTTAAACCCTGTTTTTGTCCAGACGGTAAAAAAACTCAGCCGGTATAAATTCAAATGAAATGCTGTTCGTTGGTAAGCGCATCACATGAGAACAGCTGGACTGATTTGACTATTTTTATAACATTCCCATTAAGGTTTTTAGGGAAAGAAAAATTTGAAAAGTTATCCTAAGCTGTTAAATTAATATTCAGTTCCATCATTATGCCGAAAGTGATTAAAAGTGCTAGCAGGGATATCTTAAACTCAAACGTCGCGCAGACTATCTTGCGCGCACTCTAGATTCTATGTTCTATGTTATGGGTTTGGTTCCGCACTTAGTCCTTCAAATGGACCATTGTGCGTGGGCCATGGCGGCAGTCGATGGTAATTCCAACCAGCCCACCTCCCTCCAGAAGCTGATCAAATCTCCTGGTCTGTTGAGAACATCTGTGTACAATCTGGGTGTCCCGAGGGTTTCTCACCTTATCTGGGTGACGCCTGTGCACTCAAAGAGCACATGCGCAATGATTTCATCAGCTTCCACGCAAGCCCTGCACTGAGACTATCCGTTATGCCTATTGTGTGAATGTGTTTATTTAGCGAGCAGTGTCCCGTGTTGGTCCCCGTCCCGCGCAGGCCTTTCCTGTCCAGTCGTAGTAAGCGCCTGGTTAGCCTGCCATCCAATGACGGCACGACTCTACATTCTCACGGTGAGATTATTAAGGTGCGTCCACACTGCGTAACATAACATGTTATTAAACATAGTTATAATATAACATGTTTCTATAGAGAAGTTAGCAATGTAAAATAATTTGGACGTGTTATAATTATAACATAAGTTTGTGTTATATAACGTAGGTAATCTAGACGAACCCTTACAGAAAAGACCGGCTGCTTACTCGTTCAACTTAGGTACATACAGCTTACCTCGAACTTGTTTACTTTTGACATAGGTCAAGGTCAAGTATTTACACTCGGCGCGGCGGCGTCAAAAACAAATAGCAATAATCGAAGCTCCAAAAGTGTCTCAATATCTAGTGATTATCGTTTTGTTTTGTAATACAAATAATATTATGAAGCGTAGTTTTATTTACGTTTAATATTAATCATATTTCACCCTAAAATAAACACGTTCTTTGGTTAATTTATGAAATTAATCTTCTCTCAAATAAATAAAATTGAAGTGTCTGTTTGTAATGTAAAAAATAACAGCTTTTTACTAAATGTTTATGAAATTATATACGGTACTATACAGGGTTATTTGTAAAACACCAGCAACCTCTTAAGAGGTCATTGTACTCATCATTATGAACAACTTTTATTAAGGGACCAAACCTGAAATCGCGAAAAAAAAATCAGCTGTTCCCTACATTTATGTTCGTATAACTCGTCAAAATATAGGGAACAGCTGATTTTTTTTCGCGATTTCTGGTTTGGTCCCATAGTAAAAGTTGTTCATAATGATCAGTACAATGACCTCTTAAGAAGTTGCTGGTGTTTTACAAATAACCCTGTATAATAATAACTTTATCTGTCTTTCTGTCTGTTTGTTCCTGCTAATCTCCAAAACGGCTCTACCGATTTTGACTTTCACTGGCAGATAGCTGATATTATAAGGAGTAATTTAAGGTACTTACTTTTATTTTAGAAAGAGAATTAGGGTCCCGCGCAAAAAATTAAAATCCGTGAAATCCAATTTGTTTTCTGACAATTCTCTTCAATAAGATAAGAAAAGAAAATATTCTTGGACTAATGGAATTACACCACAGGGTAACTAGTTGTGGTGTAATTTCATTAGTCTAAGGAGTATTTTCTTTTAGGTAAACGAAGAAGTTTACTCAAATTAGCAACTAAAATATTGAACGAAACCTTTGTCTACCCGCATTTTCCTAAATGTGTAATATTTTAGTTAAAATAACTTTCGCATATTTACAGACAAATTAATAATGGTCCTATTTCCGGAGTTCACATCCTTGAGTGCCTAAACGGATGACAAAGTGACTTTGTCGAAAAGATTTGACGCATAATTTTTGCTTTTATAACAATGTAGGTTTTTTGATACCTATGATCACAAACTTTACCGTCGTCCAAAGTTAGGAAAATTACATGAGCTAGCAACTTTAATTATACTTTATTAAAGACTGTAATATTTACATAATATATAAGCTAACAGTAACAGACTTGTGATAATAATTATTATTAATATGTACAGTCAACAAAAGAGATAAGTAAGAAACCGATGGATGTTATCGATTGAAATTTAATTTGATAATAGAGCTGTTTGTTTTCTATTAATTAAATTAAACTTTATTCGAGAACATCCATCGGTTTCTTACTACACTTTAACTAGGTATATCCGACGATCCTGCATACCTATCTCTTTTGTTGACTGTACATGTTTACAAAAAAAAAGGAAAATAATCATAGGGCATCAAAAAATTCGTTCACATTGCTGTCAACAGGAAATGTGCCCAAAAGGCTTAAACGATTCAAATTCAAATCACAACTGTCATTCTTTGACAGTTGGATGAAATTTACGTAATTTCCCTGACTGTCCTACAGTAATTAAAGAAAAATATAATTATTTTTTTTTGTGTTTTTGGCTGGCGATCTGTGTGCACGTTATTGGGACCTAACACTACCCATCTCACACAGAACAGCATCATCACACTCTGCGAAAGACGGTCTTCTTCTTCTTCTAAGATCGCAACTGGAACCCTAAAAATCCTGTATATTGTACTGAAATGGTGGTACTATTGTACCTACTAGGATAAAGAAAGTAATACGAAAATAATAATAAAAGAAAATAATAAGAAAAGAAATATGAAAAGTAAGATTTATTAATCTTACTTTTCTACACAAAGTCGGAGTTGCTATCAATATAGGCCTCTAATATATTACTTTCCATTCATCCTAGTAGATTATTTTGTCAATATTGTTCTCGTTGACATTGTAGGTATTTCTGGATGTTTTTCATAAGTTGTGAATAAGTATTTTGTGTAAGTAAAATCCAGCAGACTTAATCAGCTTCTGGAGGGAGGTGGGCTGGTTGGAATAACCACCGACGGCCGCCATGGCCCACGCACAATGGTCCATTGAAGGACTAAGTGCGGAAACCAAACCCATAATATAGAACAACACTTGGCTAATTAGCAAGTCTGAACTCAGTTTCGCGCCGGCGGCAAAGCGTTTATCAACATAATCAGGCTGACAAGCATGATTATGCAGCGGTAATCGGTAGTATTCTATTCTATTCTATGCGGCATGTCATAATCTGCTAGCGCCACCGCGAGTGCCCCAGGAGCTCCAGAGGTACACAAATGATACGGGTTTAAGACTTGGAAAAATTATTATATTGTAAAAGTCACACGTTACAGCTTCGCGATAAAAATATGAATGATCGCTTCCAGAACAAAATAACACATTAAATTACTTGACATGCGTTTAAACCTACGAATCGAATAACATCTCCAGCCAGTGCCTTTTGCTAAAGGCTAGAACACATAGAACTCCACAGTACCTATAGGTACCGAATACAGGCTACCCTTTATTTTGCGGTGAGATAATGGTTCATTATACTCGAGTATGGCCGCATATGAGACTTCATGATTCCTTGGTTATGAAGTAAGTACGAGTACCTACTATCAGGTGTTCATTAAACCCTGTATTAGGGCTCTTTTAAATTTCCCACATAGGATTAATTAAATATTTTTGGCATAGCGGGCCACAGATGATCGGTGAGCGTTTACGACGTTCGGCATTTCATACAAACTTTCAAGCCCTTGTTTTTCGAAATGAATGAACCGATTTTAATGAAACTTCATACGTAGCAGGATACAAAGGTCTTAAAAGTTACTTCAGAACATTTTCATTTTGCAATAAAAGTGTTTGGAAAATAAATAAAACCTTGCGTTGCTAAGTCTGCCATGGTGCTTAGATTATGGTAATTTATTAAAGTTTATGTAGCCTCCTTTGCCTAGCCGTAGCGTGGCATTTAGTCTGCTAGAATGCAAAAGGAGAAGCATTATAAATGCAGTTCTCAGAATTCCTAATAACTTCCACTAGAATAACTCATAAAGTCATAACATAAGCAACATTATACACGTTATCCAAGAACTTCATTATCTTGAAACTTTATTAAGTTAGCATAACGTTCACTTCACATGAATTAAAAACTTATCTCTCTTGTTTCAGAGTCTAGTCTTCCGTGTCATGAGTCATCCGAAGGTGCCGGATTTTCAGCAGTGTGTATCTTTTGAGGCATTCGCTAACCAACATCAGGAATTAGCGTATAATGTGTTTTGTCTTGGAGCTGTATATTTTCTACCCCTGACAATAATATCAGTGTGTTACGCCTGCATTTTTTATGAAATTTCGAAGAATTCTAAAGAAAATTCAGGTGAGTTGATTTTTCACACATTTTTTGTTACTATTTGGGCTTGCTCTTGACCTCGATCACGCCTGATGGAAGGCGATGGATGAAGTCTATGATGGAACGAGCGTGTCAAGATGATAGCTGTTCACTCTTGCTTCGAAGGAAGACGGGTTAAATGTGAAAAGGAACACAGACGCTGGCAGAGAGTTCCAAATTTTGGCTTTCACTTTACTCTGTTAGTACGGTCAGCAACAAAAAAAGTAAATAAACACTTTTTCGCTTATTGAGTGAAAAATTTAGTGAAAAAAAATCGAAGACGTATGACATCTACCAACTCGCACTAGGCCCGTGTGGTGGACCACACCACCACTCTCTCATTGAGAGGAGGCCTGTTTCCCAACAGTGGGCATATTATAGGCTGACTATCCATGCGTATATACCAAGCGTGAGTTTCTTAGCGAGGGTTCTGCCCGCCAAGCGAGCGTCGCTGAGCGAGTATAGCTCTTGTCGTTGCGACAAACGCGGTGCGATCAATCAGCGATCAACTATTAAATAATTGTATCTACACGGGACCTACAATCTTTTGTACGTTTCTTGAGTAAGAAAATCGTTATTAGCTTCCTCGTCTGTAGTTACAGATGCCTTAGGCACTCAGCAGGCAGTTCATTTCAGAATTTCTCTCTTGTACATACAATTAAAGCAGGCAGCCAAAATTAGCATACCTACTTCTAGTCTAGTTAGGCTAAGTTCTTTGTTATGGGCCTCAAAGTTTTTCCCCAAATACTTACTTAACATTTGGGGTAAATTTCAACCCAAATTATGTTGGAAAGGTTTACCTACTTGGGAAAAGATTGAAATTGTTAGATTCGCCCGAACTTTGTCGCGAGCTCACAATGTGTCAGATGTGTCAAAATAAAGCAGAAACGCGACCATCTTTTTAGGTAAATTTATTTAGGTATTTGATGTCTTACAAAGGCTACACAATAGGCTATTTGACAATGTAAAAAATAAGGTCATAATTATTGACACTCGTATAGATTATCGCTTTTAAAATCGATTTGCACTAATTTTACTACAAAACAATGTATTATTTATTAAAAAAATCCCGAAAAAACTTCATCTTTTTAAATCTGGCGCCACGTAATCGAAAACGGTCTGGATTGGCTGAACTTATGATGACGTCATGATATAGTCAATTTCTGTCTATCGTTGACAGAACAGATGACTTTTGTCTAGTATCTCGACCGTTTCAACGTTTGTTTACGTGTATTTTGACGTCACGACGCCATATTGTTAAAGATAGCGTTTTGGCGGCTTATTTAAACAGTACATTTTTATTTACTATTTTCTAAAAGAAATACATTATGCAATTTGAAGTAATAGGTTTTTGTGGGCTCGTTAGACACTATTAAATAATCTGAGATGTTTATCAGAAACCAGTCAAATAGCCTATTGCATGCAAATTTACAAGAACAATGACAAATACTGGTGTGCGCTTCAATTTGGAAAAAAAAAAAGAATAACGATAAAAAACAACAGACAGAAATAACAAAATGTTATTGTTTTGATACTTTTGACGCGGTAGGGCGAATCTACGATTTAAATTTTTCTACTTGGGTATATGAAGTGCCTCGGAAAGCACGTTAAGCCATTGGTCCCGGCTGTCATTCGTAAAACTTTGACAGTCGTTACGGGTAGTCAGAAGCCCGAAAGTCTGACAACCAGTCTTACTAAGGGGTATCTATTACCCAGCAACTTGGTTGTGGAGGTCAGATAGGCAGTCGCTCCATGTAAAATACTGGTATCTTTGGGTATATAAAGTTTTAATAACAATTCATGGTCAAATTAGTCTTTTAATAGTAGTAATTAAAGACTGTTATAGGATATGGTGTAATTTAGCCACAGACGCAAGAAGATCCTTAAGGTTATTCATATTATTAAAAGGAGTATACCAATTATTATACTAGTATGAGAAGTCTTAGCATTCCAACGCCCACCGGGGGGGTTGTTACAGTTTTATTTATACCCAAGACCACATAGACATTTGATGTGACACAGTATGAATACCATTATTTTCTTAATAGGATTATATACGCAAATATGTTATCGGATGATATTCATCAGTTCTATTTTTAAAACACTTGTGTCATATTGTTCATAGTATCTTAATAATCTTTGGTCAAAGTTGACTTGAATTTTTAAATTAAAACTTTTTGCTATAAAAGATTAGGTGAATGTTGAAAGACTAACTGCAGAAGCTTTGCGCGGTTGTGTTTTGTTTTACTTTTATGTGCGGCTAGAAAGCGAAAATTAAAGACTTTTTTTTGCCTTATCCTGTGTATCCAAAGGTTAAACCGCCTCTGTAATAAAACCTCGTTACACTAGGAGAATTTCGGTTGTAAAGAGGCGAGAAATTCTATGTGAGACTCGTAAACGAGAATCACCAAGAGGGTTATCGCCCACACCCACTCACCTTGTAAACTTGTAAAAGTTGAGGGCTTTTGGTGTGAGTTACGTTAGTATTATTTTGCTAAATCAAAAGGCGACCTTATTAGTACTGATATACAAACCCTTTTCAGAAAAATACCATCAAAGCGACCACAGTAGAGTGATGCTGAGGAGATCCGATCAGAGACCACTGGCCAGAGCCAGGAGAAGAACGCTGAGGATGACTGTTACCATAGTAACGGTGTTCGCTTGTTGTTGGTTGCCATATGCTACGATGACTTTATGGTAAGTAAAATATTACATGTTTGACTAGCTGTGCCCGCGACATCGTTCGCGTGGATGTCGGGCATCAATAATATATCGCTTTGGTGTAGGTACAGTCAACAGCAAAAGTAGATGGTCAAAATCAGAATGTCAATACTAATGAACGGAGTTCGCGTCAGAACTGTGTGGCGTCGAAGTACTACTACTTAGAATACTTACTACGTAGAATACTTTTGAATCACTTCGACGCCACACAGTTCTGACGCGAACTCCGTTAATTAGTATTGAATTTCTGACTTTGATCATCTACTTTTGCTGTTGACTGTACCACTCCAGCCCCTTCCTTGAAAAGAAAAATATTTTTTTTCTTATACCTAAGTTTTAATTTTTTTGCGCGGAACCCTTCTTCTAAATTTAAAAGTAAGTAGTTTAATTTACTACTTATAACATCAGTTATCTGCCAGTGAAAATCAGTCCAGCCGTTTCAGAGATTAGCCGGAACAAATAGGCGGACAAAAAAGTTTTTTTGTCTAGACATTACAAACAGACACTATAATTTTATTTATTTGTAAATATGTAGGTATGTATGCAATTGGAACGAAATACCTACTATTTTCTCACACACAGACTGTCTAAAGCGGCACTATAGGTAGGTAATCTGGGGGCCTTAAAAGGCCACTTTGGCAGAATCATAAAAAGATAACATTATGAATCATAATGGATAACTGTTAAGTTAATCGTATCAAATCCCATTGGTGAAGGATTATTCCGTTATATCTTTTTGTCTGTGCTAAAATACCAATCAATCCAATCCAAATCCAATCCCAATCTCTTTGAGTACCTATATCTACGTAGTGCAGCGAAGAAAAGAAAAACACGGACAGTCTTTGCCATATTATGATTAAAAAAAGATAAAGAAAGCTTTAAAAAGTTAGTAGAGAACATTTTCGAAATGTCTTATTTAAAAAAAGATAACTGGAAATCTTTGTTTCTATGTAAAATCAGTCTAATTTGGGTGTAACACTTTTTTTCGAAAATGTTCTCTACTAACTTCTTAGACCATTATTATCCTGCTTATGCGTATGAAGTTTCAATAAAATCGGTTCATTCATTTCGAAAAATAAAGGCTTGAAAGATTATGAAATGCCGTACGGCGTAACTTATTATGAAATCATAAATACAATATATAGGTACAATCTAACACTAAAATATATTATATTATTATGTATATTATGTACAAGTATATAAAGGGGAAAAAAAAGGAAAGAACTCATTGAGCATCAAAGAATTCGTGTCAGTGGGAAAAGTGCCCAAAAGACGGTTGCCTCGTTAGATGGTAATACTAATTCTTTGACCAAAAAATAGGCCAGCCCTTTGATCACGTGAAGAATTGACCAACCGCTTGGCGATGTCCCGAAATACTCGGTGAGTTTATAAAGTTGATATCTAATCTATACGTAACTGATTTGCACCGTGATAACACTGCAGCAGTGAGGTGGCTTGCCGTGAGTGAATAATTTGCGAATAGCGAATTTTATTGCGAAAACTGACATAGCTGTGTGATTGACTTGCAGTTTTATTTGGATAAATTCGCAACGACTTTATATAAATGTTACCATAAACGCTGTAAATAGAATGCGTCTTTCAATTTGCGCAACAGAACTTGTGGACTATCGAAATCTCATATACTTGTAACTGTGTCAACAACAAAAAATAACAACTTACACTATACAAATATTTTCTACCTGTATTTTGTGCTGATATATATTTAACCAGTCTTACCAAAAGGGGTATCTACAACTGGGTTGTGGAGGTCAGATAGGCAGTCGCTCCAAGTAAAATACTGGTATTCAGCTGCATCCGGTTAGACTGGAAGCCGACCCCAACATATTTGGGAAAAGGTAAATGACGATGATTTTGTGCTGATATTTAAACCAACAGATTTGGTCTATACCTGACGATCGACACCTGTTTTTTTTACACATACCGTCGTTGTTTTTTTAATAAAATAAGTGATAGGCATAATTTTAATACTAGAAATAAAGATAAATTAGATCAACCTTTTTTTAGATTATCTAAAGTACATACATCTTTTATGGGGTACTGTGTTAAATGCTACAACAAAATACCTTGTGACATATTGCAATTAAATGAAAGAAAATTTAAAACTCATATTAAAAGTACACTTTGTAAACAAGGATATTACAAATTAGAGGATTATATCCAAGATAAGAATGTTTGGAAACATGCTGGTCCTGCTCCATAGGACAATCTAAAAGTCTAGACAAAATCAAACTTGTTCCTAATTTAATTTATATATATATTTTTTATGACATCTTATTCTAACTCATTTTTACAATCTGCGACTACAGTGGCTCACACACTTGTTAAAGTTCAACTACTTTTGCATTTTTTTTTTTTTTTTTTTATAAATAACTTGTAAATATGTGAGCACCATGTATCTATCACTTATTTGATTTACCTGTCATTGCTTAATTTTTAATTATTTTTACCTTTTGTGGTAGACTAATTTTATTATGGGTGCATCGTGTTCACATATAATTTTTATTATGTATACAAGACCTTGTAAAACATTTTTAAAAGAGTAACGGTGGAGTTTCTTGCCCATTCTTCTCCATACGAAAACTACCTTTTCGAATGGGCGACTAGAATCATTTCTATTTAGTTTTTTTTTTGACGTTCAAAAGTGCCTTTAATGTGCCTATTTGAAATAAATGATTTGACTTTGACTTTTGTATTTAGAATAAAAAAAATATCTCACGAATAGGTGCGTGCTTTACTTGTGGTTACCAAGTGTTCAAACAAGCTATGAATGTGTTTATAAGCGCAGGAGCTCTCGGTGCCTTCCGAGACAATGGCGAAGTCGAAAGTGTGTGTGTCTGTGTGCGTGTGTGTTATGTGCTGACGCTTCTCGTCTCCACGCCCACATTCACAGCGTGTTTATGCATTTTGCTATCACAAGTTCGTAAGAAACAATTCTGTATTTCTTCGTTATGAGAAGCAAAAATAGTTACTAAAGAATACAAGTAGTGTTATCCAATTTTGCGTTTATTTCCTTAGCCTGTCTTCCAAGAATTGTTAATAATTTCTGACCGTTCCATTCCGTTCCGTTTTGTGATATATCAAAGCTAAATTGTAGGGTTTCGTATTCGCATTCACTAGTCTTTACGGGTCTGTGGGCGTTGAATTACTTATTTTATCTTATAATGTTATATTGTTTCTTTTAGGTATGATTTTCGCATAGATTTTATTAGTTTTTGAATACAGCAAATTCGAAAAATCTGTCTTGTCAAGATAGCGTTACTGGCAATGTCGGCTAGGGATAAAAAAATATTTTACATGTTTTTTTTGTCATATGTCAAGGTTGTACACACGGCGACATATAAAGCTATCCAGTACAAGCTGAATTTTCAATGTACGAAAAGCCTATATAATGTGAAGTCAACTAAACCTGGAAATGTATAGCTTGATATGTGGTCGTGTGTACTAGACACTTAAAGTAAATCCCTCGTTTAACCTAACACCTTGTGCTAGGTACTTTTTATCCGGGTACAGCTTGTAGTTTTCCCAGGACGCGAGTGAAACCGCAGACTACAGCTAGCCCATACTCATAATAGAGGTAATATTTGTGACTTTTTAAGTATGTAGGGGTAAACTTCGGAACTACAGATCAGATTCAGAAAATTATTTTAATATTATAATGGATAGCTACAGTACTTCCGAGTGTCATAGGATATTGTATTTATTATAACACTAAATATATACTTCTAATTCTATATCCTTACCTAACTACTATTCATATTTTAATCCTCCTCAATAACTACCAGCACGCGTAGCATGACCGCCGTAGAAACGGGTTTTGTCGACGGAAGAATAGACAAAATGACAGATTGTAGAAATATTTGTACGCATTCTACGCGTCCAAGCATGGCAATGTCATTTTGTCTATTCTTCCGTCGACAAATCGTCGCCATGTTTAAGTAGTTAAGTTATATGCTTAATGTTAGTTATGACTTAAGGTGACCAAACTTGCCAGACAGTTAAACGACTTTTGGCACGATGTTTAAAGGTCGCTTCAAGCTAGCTCTGGAGATACAATTATATTTAGTGCTCTAAGCTAAATTACGTAACTTGCTCTAATTTTTTCACTTTTTTCCCTCAACGGAATCTTCTAAGAATAAAAATTCCATTAATATTCCTTCCTAATTCTCAATGTTCGGATATTTTATTTTGATCTCACGTATAAGAGAAGCTGTAAATTATTAGAATGTTGTTTTAAGAACAGAGCAGCAATCTGTTCTATGTATCTTTTGAAAATGGTCATAAAACTTGTCGAAATAGAAAATGCAGGTTGTTGAACCTGACATATAAACACGAAAATACAATTACTTGAACCCTGCTGGAACCTTTCTTAGCGATCTGTTGATACTAAAAGATAAAACTTTCTAAAAAAGAATATATTTCGCGGTTATTTTAAGATTTCATTTGAATACGAAAATGTCATCATCTGCCTAGCCTTTTCCCAACTATGTTGGGGTCGGCTTCCAGTCTAACCAGATGCAGCTGAATACCAGTATTTTACATGGAGCGACTGCCTATCTGACCTCCACAACCCAGTTACTGGGTAATACGATACCCTTTGGTAAGACTGGTTGTCGGACTTTCGGGCTTCTGACGACCCGTAACGACTGTCAAAGCTCTACGAATGACAGCCGGGACCAACGGCTTAACGTGCTTTCCGAGGCACGGAGGGTTCTCGGTAAGTAAAGATGGTCACCCATCCACAGACCAACCGCGGCAAGCGTAGCTTAACCTGATCGATCGGCCTGTGCGGCTGTTATTATTTAGCCACGAGCCCCTCACATTTGCTTGGATTTCCACATAGATATAGCAAGCGTCAATCTGTATGGCGGTTCTAAAATGCACTCACACATTTGAAAAAGCGTTTCCATGTTATGTAACGGTCCTTCGAATGCTCGACACGGTGCAGCGGTGTTTGAAGTAATGAACACGGCGAGTGAGCAATTTATCTGTAACAATCCTTTCTATTTTGTGCACCTCGCTCTGCGTCGTTTTGTCTTAAAAAGCGCGAGCGTCGTATTCGTTCCTGGGTTCATGAAAGGGTGACACATTAGAGTGGGTCGATGTTTTATTTATTTATCCATTTATTTCAGGCATCATAGCCCAAATAAACACATACAATATTATATTAATATAACTTAAAAATACTATAAATACATACAACATTATATTTACGCTAAAAACGAACGCACACGAAGACGTTTTGTTTTACTTGTAAGTAAATGTTCTAGTCTATACTGACATTTGGACCGCCATTATCCGGTCAAAGCTTTATTCGATTGGCCAAGATGTTACGGACAAGCAATCTTTTAGTGCACTGCATATTTTTTTCACTGCGAGTCGGCGAATCGTCAATAGTTATAGCAAAAATCGAGCAATATTCTGGGTGTACCCCAGGGACAGGGACCCACAAAAATATTTGCCTAAAGTTTGTTTTTCATGCAATCACACTAATATTATAAAGGCAAAAGTTTGTGAGTGTGTGGGGGGTGTTTGTGTGTGTTTATGTTTTTGTTACTTCTTCACGCTCAAACGGCTGGACCAATTTTGATAAAATTTTGTATGGAGGTAGCTGACACCCTGGATTAACATATAGGCTACTTTTTATCCAGGTATTCCTACGGGATCGACATTTACGCGGGTGAAACCGCGGGGCGCAGCTAGTAACTAATAAATAAATGAAACATTTTAGTTAACCCAGACCCAAAATAAATATTCTAGACTAGTGATAAAAAAATGGTTGCCTGTAAAGTCGGTTTTAAGATTTTACGTGACAACGACCGATCATCCGATCATAGTTGAGTGGGAGAGAGACGCAAGGCATTCGGCGGGCCTCTCTCTCGTTCGGTGACTCATCGTAACGTTACCGAGCGTTACACTTTTTCATAAGTGACTCCCAGTCGCAACCTAATTTAAGACGTTGTCACGTCAATAAAACAGATAATATAAGAACACCGCAACGCCATAAAATAAGTTATAAAATTTGTAGGTATAGGAATCTGAAACATCTCTGCTTATTACCTTATTATTTTTTCAGAACATGCGACATCACGAGTTTACTGTTGTTTTAGAGCAGTGGTTCCGAACGTAGGGGTAATAACCCCCGCAGGGGTAAAACAGCTTTTCTGTGGGGGTAACAAAGAACCTAATAATTAAGTTCTAATCTAATAAAATACCTAGCTGAAAAGAAAAAAGCCAAAGTGGCCTTTTTAGGCCCCCTGTTCTGAAAACTGTGAAGGAAAACATCGTGAGGAAACCGGCAGGTCATAGAACTAAAAATTCGAAGACATGTGACGTCAGATTTGACAGGTTATGGCCGTACCCCTCTTACAGAAAGAAGAGGGCTATGTCCCAGCAGTGGGAACATTACAGGCTGATTATGAAAACCATGCGATCCCACCAGGGACAGGTTGCTAGTAAAGTATCATTCTATCTATCCATTCCATACTAATATTATAAATGCGAAAGTGTGTCTGTCAGTCTGTCTGTAACCTCTTCACTTATTATAAATGTATCTTTTCATCATCATCATCTTCCTACCCTTATCCCATGTTACTTGGGGTCGGCGTAACACGTTTTCTTCTTACATTCTCCCTTGTCAACCGTCACGCTATCATTCACCCTTCTCTTTCATATCATTCCTCACACATTTCATCCATCTTTTTTTCGTAGAAATGTATCTTTTCATAGGAAGTTTAAATTGCGACAACTGGTTTAAAGTTATTTCTTAACATAATCGAAACTTCAAAAAAATTAACCACTTTTTCTTCAACAGGTACATGCTAGATCGGAAGTCAGCAATCCACGTCTCCGCAAGGGTCCAAGACCTGTTCTTCATTATGGCTGTCTCCAACTCCTGCATGGATCCTTTAGTCTACGGTTCCTATATCATTGACCCGAGGACCTTCAAGAGGATGATTATGAAGATCTTCTGCATACATGTCAGTCCTTCGGAAATACCAGGTAAGATTCTTTTTCTTTAGTATGTACTCGTATCTTTATGGTCTGGTCTCTCTGGTCTGGTTTACAGACCTCGCAACACCACACTGCGTTCCAAAACACAGATTACTAAAGTTGCTCAAAAAGTCGATAAGCTGCAGTGGGACTGGGCTGACCACGTCTGCCGTATGCCCAATGAGCTGTGGGCCAAAATAACCACCACGTGGAGCCCTGACACAGCTACAACGCGTTGCGGCAGACCCCGTAAAAGATGGCGGGAAGGGCTAGACAAAACAAACGACCAGTGGTCCTATACTTTAAGGTGTACTCAGGTACGTAATATCTGCAAACACACCCAATGATATGTAGCGTTACCAAACGGGAGTGATCCGTCCCTGGATCGAAATAGCTGGAAGTCATGGGGAGAGGCCTTTGCCCAGCAGTGGGATGATGCAGGCTAACAGTAACAGTATCTGTATGAGGTGTACAGTAATGGTTCATTATCCATAAATATTACCTTATAGTCTGCATTCAGCAGTTTGGTTGCGAGGAGTGCTTAGGGTGCACCGGGCATAATTTACATAATTATGTAATTTCGTCATTCGTACAAGAGGCTCTTTAAAAGCATTTTATAGCACTCATTGACCTAAATCCGCACTCAGGTAACTTACGCTATTGTGTAACTAAAGTAGTCTATTTTTACACAGAAAAGCGTGGCTTAAGTGCGGGATAAGTCACTTGAGCTATAAAATAGTATAGGTACTGTGACGCATAATTTCACGCCGTGCAATAATGGACCACTTACGTCACACGTATCGTAATGTACAATTATTTACATATTAATATAATACAGATTTGTTTTGACTTTGCGTTTTCTCCACGTCTGACATTGGCAGAATTGTCGACATCGGCATCATTGCCATAGAGAAAAATAGAATAGAGTCGGTATCAGCTACTCTTCACGTTGATTTGTTTAAAAGGGATAGATTCGACAGGCCACGATTTGTTACCAGTATACATTTCCAAACGTAGATTAGGCTTCCAATTACCCTAAGGTTGAGGCCAGATCTAAGATTCGGGCTGATTTCTGTTCTTGATATGCGCAATTCAAAATTTATCAACCCAATTTAGGCGCAGATGTTTAACACTTTTACACATACCTTTAACACATTGGATTATTAGGAATGCCGAAAAATTCGGTTAGCAAATCTATTGTAAATGAAATCTCACGGTAGCGGTTGTAACTGGTTGTCTGAAATAACAATCAATCTGTCTAGCCTTTTCCCAGCGATGTTGTTGGATGAAGTTGAATACCAGTATTTTACACCTGACCTCCACAACCCAATTACTGGGTAACACGATACCCTTTGGCAAGACAGGTTGTCAGACTTTTGAGGTATTGACTACCCGTAATTATCAAAGATCTACGAATGACAACCGGGATCAACGCTTAAATATGTTTTCGGAGGCGCGGTTTGTCTGACTTAAAATCAGATTAAATCATAGAGTTTTAGAAACTAGGAGCTTTGTGCTTTTGAAGAATGAATTCCTACCGTCATTTCAATTTAATTTATTTAGAACTGCTTTATGAATTTCAAGAGAGTTTTGGCATTTTTTCTTTGGATATCTTTCACTGTAATTTCATGAATATGAGGTCAAAATCAAAGGTCAAATAAGTATTTATTTCCATTCATTCAACTAAGTATTGAAATAACTTATTTACGTAGAAAACATTAACAAGAACAATAATTGATATTTCTACGGTAGGTTTCCTTTACTAACACTCTTTCGTAGAACATTTAATACATAAAAGGAAACCTTTATTATAACAAAGCAAGTCCTTTGTTTACACCCACAAGGAAAATGAACATGTCTGTTATTCCAAGAGAGCATGAATTTTGTTGTTCAGACGTGCGAAGTATATATTATTTATGACAAACGACAAATTGATGTATTTGTACAGGATGAGTTTGAATTTATTGCGATCTCTATAAGAGTTGGAAATAAATACTCATGAATGTGGAAAGCTAATACCAAGGGATCGATTCGGACATAGCAAAAAAAAATTAATGATATATATTTTTTTTTCAAGTAAGTGGGCAAACGCACTAGCGGTTAACCGCGCGGCAAGGCGGCTAACCGCGCGGCTAGCCGCCCCCGCGGTTAACCGCTAGTGCGTAAGAGCGCTTAGTTCATAAATACACAATCACTTTTTAATAATATTTAAAAACTAGATGAGGTCGGCGTTTCCTATTCGACTACTCTGAGAAGAAACACAGAAACCAACTCAGAGGTATTTCTAAAGTCCAGACATAATCTTGGTTAGATCATGTGAGGACTATGTACCTATATTAGTGTTTGAAATGTTCTTTTGACGAAACTACTACTACTATACTTTATATAAAAGGGACGATCCTCCGACCAGACGGGTGTTGTGTCTGGCGGGCAACTGCCCGATGATTCATGTCGGGCCGTTATATCTATGCTAGTTGCGAGGTAAACTCTGCTTGCGAGACGCAGGATATTGCGTGACGTCAGAATGACGCGTTGTTCGCATGTGGCGTTGTAGATACCGCTACACAACCACGCTGATTTGAGTGAACCTGTCCCAACAGTGCACCCATTTATAATTAGGGCGTGTACCTCAACTCAAGCAAATTATTATTATGATCATAGGACCCGTTGGAAACTTTCACAATCAAGAGATTTGTTTTGTTAGAGTTTCTTTTGTTTATTTAATCGATTTTGCCCTGACTACAGTTACGTTTGCCATCAGTTTGTAAATACCTAAGTTGTAATCTGTGGAAAATGTAGTGGGTAATATATTTGTAAAGTTGAATGTTAAGGGTCAGTTCACACCGAGACGCGACGCGACGCGCAGTTTTCAAGATAGAAATACAGTTATAAATGGTATAACTAATCCGAATTTGATATATTTATAAATATATTTTGATGTTCATATTTTACAAATTGTAATTCAGAATAAATATTTTTATTATTCTATTCGGCCAACAGATGTAAAGATGAGACGAGTAAAATAATCAGAAAGTGATGCCTTTTAATTGCATTAGTACAAAGAACTTAAAATAAAATAAAAACTGTTGAAAGATCTTACATCGTAGAGAAATAATTAAAGTCACGAAGTTCAAAGACAGACGTCAAAGAAACTTAGAAAATATGAAGCTAATGAGACTAATTGGAACTTTTTAAATTATTCAACTAAGTTTTTTTTATTGTTTTGAAAGTTTTATTATGCTCTACAAACTTGATCATTGGTATCGCTTTGGTCATACTTGTAGCTTAGAAATGATGACATGATAATAAAAATGACTACATTACATACTAGCTAACTGTGACGACTATGAATGACTATAAAACATACAGGTGTCAATTGATTTATCTATTCATATGTCGGAAGTACATCAGTAATTCGTTTGATGATCCGGAACGCCAGCCCAGCTCAGCCTGAGATCGTGCGAGTCGACGAGATGGTACAGCGAGGTGGAGCAGTCTTTTGATCTTCGGACATCAAACGGACAACATGTGCTCAGAAACTGTCTCGCGTTCCGTATCTAGTTGTGTCATGTACCTACAGTGTGTGATTCACTAGTGTGATTAATTTGTTCGTAAAATTATAATTTGATTTGAACTGCAAACAGATTTTCTTTTGCGCAATAACCAACACTACCTATATTACGCCCACAATAGTTAAAATATGGCTGATGATAACGAGAGCCACGTACCTTCTCCTTCATATATATATTTGCAAAGTAAACAAATTCATTACTTAATTTGACGGCTTAGTTTTAAGTAATGCCTAAATTCTCCCAAGCTCTGGTGGGTACCCCCAAGACTAAGCATCAATTAAAGCTGGGCTTGCTACGGGTCCCTCCTCCTCCCATTAAACTTTTTCTTACAAATGCGTTGTTCCTAGGAGTTGTTGTATGTAGTTGTATTTGTAAACTTGCCTACGCATTGACTTATATATTACTAGCGTGCCTACGTTACAATTTGTAATCATTTTACATTCGTCAACACAACTTAAATGTGTATAATTAAATCGTGAACTCAATGCATTTATAGACATTTTTTATTATCAAGTAGTCGGTTAGTCAGAAAAGCGTAGTAGGCATATACACCCATGGAGAAGAAGACTCTTTTAAATCAAAATATTATGTTGTGTGTATTATGTTGTTGTTGTGTGTAATATTGTGTTGTGTTGTTGTTAGTGACACATAAAAATAATATATATAAAATTCAAAATCCTGACTGACTGATATCAACGCACAGCCTAAACCGTTGGTCCTAGAGACATGAAATTTGGAGGGTGTGTTCTTTATGAAGAGTAGGTATCCATTAAGAAAGGGTTTTTCAAAATTCCACCCCTAAGAGGGTGAATGGGGGAGAGTGAAACTTTACGCGGACGAAGTCGCGGGCAGAAGCTAGTCACTCATTTATTTATTTAACCATTTATGTACACACATATATAAACAGACAAGTAAAACAGAACAGAAAAATAGGTATAAAGGTGATGCTTATTTCATAAGAAATCTCTTCCAGCATACCTGCGATAGGACAATTAATAGAGAGATGTAGACACAGAGATGTGTCACTCATGTTGTGCTTCACCGGATAAAACGCAAATGATGTTTCATTTGTTACGTAGAGCAGTGGTGGCCCAGTGGTATCAGCCCCGACTAACGAGTTGTATATCATGAGTTCGAACCCAGACAGGAACTTTAGTTTGTGTATTTAATTTCATCATCACTGCTCTCAAAACGCTAAAGGAAAACATTGTGTCGAAACTGCCATGTCTTAGAACCTAAAATTCGAAGACATGTGACATCCATCAACCCGCACTGGCCCCGCGTGGTAAATTATGACCAACTCCATCTCATAGAGAAGACGCCGGGGAAAATTATAGGCTGATCGTGCTACGTTTGAATCAGGAACTTGTCGAGTGATTCCAAATTCAACACTTGAATAAAAGAGTCAACCAACACATCCAGGCATCGTCCTAATAGAGCGCGAATGCGCGATCATCGTAGGTTCGCGCGAATTTTACTCGTACGATCGCGTCATCGTACGCGCGATCAAACATATTGAACTTGAATAGGTGTCCTACCTAACTGTCAATCGCACGACGCGGTCGCGCGACTTAAATGTTTGAAAATCTATTCCCGCGAACTTAGTTCGTACGAACGCGTGATCAAACATATTGTATTCGAATAGATGTCCTCATTGAAATTCGCGCAATAATCGTCGCCCGTCGGGGAGCGCGGCGGCAAACAGCAAAAATTTACGTCCATGGTTGTTGGTACCGACCGTGCCAGTGCCAAACTAGGTACTCCACGGTCGCTCGCGTCGTAAATTCGCGCGATAATCACGAATTCGCGTGCTATTAGGATACCCAGTTTTTGCTATAGCGCGAACACGCGATGGTCGCGTCGCTAACTCGCGCGATGATCACGCATTCGCGTTCTATTAGGGCGATGCCTAATACAATTACTTTACCTTACCTAGCCAGTTTTCTTGCTCGAGACATTTATTATTGTTACAAAAAGAGATCATAACCAAGTTAGCGGGACGCCTTCCCTGAAAAAAAATAATATTGTTTTTGTTACCAAATAAGTTATCAAGTTAACGTTGACATTGGCTGAATAATAAATCATCATCATGCCTTATTTGGTATTCTTTCGAATAATCTTATTTTGACGTGGTCACTATATCTACTTTTTTGTCTGTGTTGTTGTGTTATTAGGCGCCGTGCTTTAATTTATTTTTAAAACATTAAAAACTAAATGAAACACTTACCTACATTTACTTTACTTTTGAAATTTTGCACCCAGCTAGTCACCAGGTAGTCACTCATTATCAGCCACGTAGTAAATTAATTAGTTTCTCTAGGATGCGAGTCAGAGGCAGCCTGGAGTCCGCACAACACACGCTCGAGGAGTGCCCTGCATGGGCCTCCGAGCGGTGGGTCCTGGTTGCCAAGATCGGGCGATACCTGTCTTTGCCGGCAGTAGTGAAGGCTATGCTGGCAGAGACAGAGAATTGGACGGTAGTAGCCTCCTTCTGTGAGACCGTGATGGCCAAGAAGGAGGCCGCCGAGCGGGATCGGGAGAGGGCTGATCCTGCTCGGAGAAGTAGGCGTCGGGGTGGCAACCGCCGAAGCCCGCTTACCAAACAAGGTAGGTGGACCTTTGGTAACGCGAGCGCACAGAGTGGGGACTCTGTCCGCCCACCAAGTGACCCCAGGAAAAACGGTGGCATAGTGATCACGTGCTGCTTTACAGTCTCCCCAGGGATGTGCCTTTCAGGCGTTGAACGGAGGGGTTCCGGAATTGGTCTTTTAAGAGGAGCCGGGACCAAACCTATGTGCTGATGGTGATCACCGGGGTGGTTTTAGTGAGGTAAAAATCCCACACTTCTCGGAGGTCGGGTACCTTTTGAAGGTTTCGCCCCGACTACAAAAAAAAAAAACAATGGATGCGAGTCCGCGAGACCACGGGTAAAACTAGCATGTAATATTATTCGCAGATTATTTCGGTCACGCTAGTTCATCGAATCACAATGACTTTATGTCACGTTCGTCTTGTCACGTTACAGTCCTTGGCTGGTGGACGTGTAAACGAAGCATGAAATGTCGGATATTGGCAAGTTATATTTTGGGACGAAATATCCTTGTAAAGATTGTCACCCATCCACAGACCAACCGCGGCAGTGGTTGTATAGTAGTATATAAGTATATTTAAGAGGGCAAGTAACCGTGGGGCTTAAGTTTTTTTTTTTTGTTTTTTCCGATGGGAAATCATCAAATGACCCCTCCCGCTCTGGGTGGAGCGGAAGGGAGTGTCAGACTCTTACTGACTAAAACCCACCCGTGTTCCTTCCTTAGCCCTTTATGTTCCGGGCCAGCGGTAACCCTTTCGGACAATCCCGCTGACCCGGCAGGCTTCGGTCCTATGGGGGTCTATCCTCGATGCTGACATCTCTTTGAGGTGCGCGTGGAACACGTACGCGCCGTCCGGCACGGGCCTGGTCCTGATCGGACGGTGAGCTACCCATTACTCTCCGCCCGCAGGCCCACGCCTACGGTGGCCGGGAGTCGTCCCGTGGCTCCCGATGCCCGGAGCGTCTCCCGCGGCGGCTGGGACGGTAGGCTCTCTCCCTCATCCGTCCTGCCACCTCCTTCGCTAGCATGACTGCTTCGCGGAAGGAGGTGACTGCCTCCCACTCCCTCTCGCCCCGGATCATGGCTTGCACCAGAGCCGGACGCGTGAGGTCGCTGCCGCTGCCGATCGCTTCTACGAGGACACGGCGGTGCTCCGCCCAAGCGGGGCAGACCTCCACCGTGTGCTTCACCGTGTTCTCTGGGCGATCCTGGCAATGGTGACCCCCGGGCGTTTCCTCCCGCCTGATGATATGCAGGAACCTCCCGAAACTTCCGTGACCGGTGAGGAACTGCGTCAGGCGGTAGGTGAGGCCGCTGTGGCGCCTCTCTAGACTCCTCAAAGAGGGGTCTTATCGCCGCTATCGCGGCGTGCCCTGCATTTTCACGCTTACGTTTTGTTTGTTTTGATGCATCCTACATTCCTACAACATTAGTTGTTTCAAACCGACTTGAACTTACAAGTCCTAATACCCAATTGACATTGGCAATGTCTGTCTTAGCGCGTCTACTAAGATTGATAGTTAAGGGGCTTACATGACCTGAAACGGGGTCACTGTCAGACTGCATAGGAAAGAAAGAGAAGCGCGATGACACAACGCTGGTAATTTATTGCAAAATATGAAGCAATTATTTAAATACAAAAAATAAAAAAAAATCTATTGTTTGGACTAAAAAATTAAAAAACTAGTGTTTGAGTATGGTGCTTGTACAATAATCTGACAAAAAATCTGCATGATTGTATGTATATTGATTGGTATGGTTTTTATTGTAAAAATAAAGTTTTTACAGGAATCTTCATGATTTTTTTCTATCGTATCAAATTAGTTGTATTATGTTTTCAGCACACTGTCTACCTAGCATATATCCTAAAGAATATCATATATTTTTCGGATTCGTTTACTGTAGCCGATCATATACTTTTATTGTTTATAAAACTTGCGTTTTTTGCGTTTAGGTAATGTAAGCCTTAGGTCCTGTAAGCTTAAACGGTAATTGGAAGAAAAACGCGGCGTTCGCACAACTCGCTCAGTGTCTGGGAGACAGTATACGATAATTGTTACGTCTGAGTAATGCCGAGTTTGCGTCACTTTAGCGCAGCGTATACGTTTAACAAACGCCCACGCTTGATGCGACAGCGTGGGTGATGCTTTGGGTCGCTGAGCATTGCCTAAGTACGACACTGCTGTGACAGAGAAGAGTTACATATTATACCGTCTCTCGTAAGAGACTACTGTAGAGAATCATCATCATCTGCCTAGCCTTTTTCGGCTCGGCAGATGATGTCGGCTTCCAGTCTAACCGGATGCAGCTGAATACCAGTATTTTACATGGAGCGACTGCCTATCTGACCTCCACAACCCAGTTACTGGGTAATACGATACGTCTTTCGGCTGAAATGATGATGATGACGATACCCCTTGGTAAGACTGGTTGTCAGACTTTCTGGCTTCTGACTTCCCGTAACGACTGTCAAAGATCCACGAATAACGGCCGGGACCAACGGCTTAACGAGCTTTCCGAGGCACGGAGGGGTTACGGTAGGTATGTAAAGATGGTCACCAATCCACAGACCAACCGCGGCAAGCGTAGCTTAACCGGATCGATCGACCTGTGCGGCTGTTAATATTTAGCCACGGGCCCCTCATACTACTGTAGTGAATATGAGTTAATTATGAATAACAAAATTGTTTGCGGAAACCAAATTTCAAAACCAAACCAAAATTCAAATTAGGTACCTAATAGGTAATACGGGATGTATTACCTATTTATTAGGTACCTAATTTGAATATGAATTTGATTTATGTAATTCGTGTGTTGATGTTGTATTTATATTGTACAGACGGCACATCATGCTACCTGAAACTGTCAAATAAATCCCAATCAACTTTGAACCTAATGCGTTAGCGATAAAGTTGAAAATCTATTAAAGAAATTTGATTTTTTCCACGCGTCATGTTCGTGAACGGGCGCCGTCGGTTGAGACTGGTCATCTCTTAACTGCCATGGCTTATTTTTAATTTTATGTCTTGAATTGTTTCTTCATTTCTGTCTTTTTTTACATTGTTCTCACATATAGAAGCAACAAGAATAATGTACCCAGGATTTTGTAATATCTTGATTTAAAAGAGTGTCCATGGAGTTTCTTGCCCGTTCTTCTCCATAGAGATCTACGCTTTGGAATGGGCAACTAGCTTCAACTTTCTGACTAACTGACAGACTATTTAATTTTGACAATTCAAAAGTGCCTGTACAAGGTTTAATTGAAATAAATGATTTGAGTTTGAGTTTGAGTTTGAGTTGAGTTTGAGTTTGACAGTTTGTATTAGCTTGATGTGCTGTGTCATTTATTCGCTTGTATTTATTGATGTGTGATTTTGTATTTAATATTGAATGATTTAAAGATATTTTCTAATATGGGTTATGTGTACCTGAAATAAATGAAATTTAATTTAATTTAAATATATAGCCCACTAATAAAATGAATTCAGGCTTCCAAAATAAATCTAAATGGTTTGAACACCACATGTTAGGTAAGACAGAATACTACAAAAGCCAATGAATTTGCGCTTGAAGTAGCAACCAAGCCGACAGCTTAAGACCGGCTTGAATTAGTGTGATTATTCTGAAGGATTTGTGTTATTCCACGGATTACAAACTTTAAAATAATTTAATTATTTTTACTATCAATATTCTTAACACTACAAGAGGGGCCCGTGGCTAAATAATTACAGCCGCACAGGTCACTACGCTTGCCGCGGTTGGTCTGTGGATGGGTGACCATCTTTACATACCGTGACCCCTCCGTGCCTCGGCAAGCACGTTTAGGTACCCATTGGTCCCGACTGTCATTCGTGGATTTTTGACAGTCGTTACGGGTAGTCAGAAGCCCGAAACTCTGATAACCAGTCTTACCAAGGGGTATCGTATCACCCCAGTAACTGGGTTGTGAAGGTCAGAGAGGCAGTCGCTCTGGAACTTTAAATGCTAGTCACGTTGTTCAAAGAATAATCGCCGCAGAAGAATAGTTCATTAAGAGTCCATACTACCTCAGCTAAAATTCACTGTTTAACTTGCTCGCACGATACTGCTCGCGGACTGTGTGAGAGCGAGACAGAGTGCGGTGCTGGGTGGAAGGCAGCGCCGATAGTTTAGGTATTTGCTTTTTACGGTGAAAATAAAGGTAATTCAAAAAAATCAAAAAACATAAGACCTGCTTTATAGTTAGGTCAGTTAGTATGCAAAGTTTCATGATCTAATTTGAAGTATTTTTTGAATACCAACGGTTTATTGTTCGGTTTGGAGGTAATTTTGGTTTTTTTTTTCTATCGAGAAAATTTTATGGAATCGTGTTTTCGTCTAACGTAGTACTTAACATTAATCTTCAACTTTACTATATATATTTATTTCAAAATTAATGCTGCGGTATTTTCGACATAACGGAGGATCATGCTAAGCCATTTGAGGTAGTATAGGCTCTTAAAATACTAGTGAGGAACTTTGTTTTAAAGGCTTTTCTCTGAAACTTGCTGATCTTTAGAGCTTTGTCGAAAGTTATATTAATTCCTTTTCACTTGATTCTGGTAATCTAAATATATAAAATTCAAAGTCCTGACTGACTGACAGTTAGATCAACACACAGTCTAAACGCTGGTCCTAGAGACATGACATTTGGAGGGTGTGTTCTTTGTGAAGAGTAGGTATCCACTAAGAAAGGGGTTTTCGAAATTCCACCCCTAAGAGGGTGAAATTTCACGCGAACGAAGTCGCGGGCGAAACCTAGTCTATAGATAAAAGAAGAATTGCCTTCATTCATTGTTAGTTCGTAACTTCGACATACAATTCTATTAATAGGCCACTGCATGTCGTAATATGAGCGATTGTTGCGTTAATTTTGTTAGGAGAGACTTGTTGCTAATTAATAAATAACAGCTGCACGGGTCGGTCGATCATGTTAAGCTATGCTTGCCTCTATGTTACACATCTTTACATACCCTCGCGAATAAAGAAAATAATCGCGATCTCGGCTTAGGGCGTCATTGGAGAAGAGCCGTAAAGGCCGGCTGGATCGGATCAACCGCGTATGCGGGCGGGGAAATGCGATCGGAGAGACTTTTGAAAAAGCCTAAGTTAAAAGTCATAATTCGAGGTTTGGCTCTCGCCTGTTTCCTCCTCCAATATTGGACCAATTTAAAAGATATTTCATAATAATAAAGATATATACTGTGTCCCTATGTTTTTTTTTTCATTAATAGTTGTCAAATTTGTACACTAGGCCTCTGTTGACAGCGTTTTAAATCGGATTTTTTTGAGGGTTCTAATGCTTATAAAAATAATGTATCATCAAAAAGGAAAACCTATGGACATCATCATTCATCATTTCAGCCAAAAGACGTCCACTGCTGGACATAGGCCTCCCCCAAGCACTTCCACTTCGACCGGTTCTGTGCTTCTCGCATCCAACGGGTTCCTGCGGCCTTCACAAGGTCGTCGGTCCACCTTGTGGGAGGCCTTCCAACGCTACGTCTTCCGGTACGTGGTCGCCACTCCAGAACTTTTCGGCCCCATCGGCCATCTGTTCTGCGAGCAATGTGCCCTGCTCACTGCCACTTAAGTTTGGCAATTCTGCGGGCTATGTCGGTTACCTTGGTTCTCCTGCGGATCTCCTCATTCCTGATTCGATCACGCAGGGAAACTCCAAGCATAGCCCTCTCCATTGCCCTTTGGGTGACTTTTAGCCTTCATAAAAGGCCCATTGTGAGCGACCACGTTTCAGTGCCATAAGTCATCACTGGCAACACGCACTGGTCAAAGACTTTCGTCTTGAGACACTGCGGTATGTGGGACGAGAAGATATTGCGTAGCTTCCCGAACGCTGCCCAGCCGAGTCGGATTCGACGATTGACCTCTTTCTCGAAGTTAGACCTACCTAACTGGACAGTTTGTCCGAGGTAAACATACTCGTCCACGACTTCGAGTGTAGCGTCTTCGATCTTTATGGGAGTGGGTGTTACATGGGCATTTGACATGACCTTCGTTTTGTCCATGTTCATTTTAAGACCCACTCTTTCGGAGGCTCTACTGAGGTCATCGAGCATTGTACTGAGGTCCTCCATAGTCTCAGCCATGACTACGATATCGTCGGCAAACCGAAGGTGAGTTATGTACTCGCCGTTGATGTTGATGCCAGCCCCTTTCCAGTCCAGAACCTTGAAGACATCCTCCAGTGCAGCGGTGAACAGTTTCGGAGAGATAACGTCTCCCTGTCTTACACCTCGCTGCAGAAGGATAGGTTTCGAGGTCTGATCCTGGAGTCGGACTGACATAGTGGCGTTTTCGTACAAACACTTCAGCACCTCGATGTACCGATAGTCGATCTGGCACCGTTGAAGAGACTGCAGCACAGCCCATGTCTCGATCGAATCAAAGGCTTTCTCGTAGTCCACGAACGCTAAGCAGAGAGGCAGGTTATATTCTTCGGACATACAAGTAGTTAATTTTTATTATTCTGAAAAAATCATTGCTTTATGGTCATTAGCCAGAAAGAAAACAGGCGAGAGCGTTTCTATGGAGAAACGACCACCCGCATTTCCTCTTAATTAGGACAAAGCCTGACCTCTAACTTATTTTGTTTTCCACTTGTATGTATAACTCTGGCGTTTTGGCTAATTTGGTAATTTTTGGGTTTAGACCTTGCAGGTTTCCTTACCGTTTTGAGAACAGCGGTAATGAAAAAAAAAACCAAGAAACACATTAAAGTTTTTTTTCTTTCGACATTGATTTCCATTGCTATTTATTACTAATTAATTTGTATTCCAAATGTGTGATTCTTTATATTTTTTTTTTTTATTATACAGTCTTTTTTAATTTAATTATTGAGACTGCTGGCTTGATTATTTTGTTTCAAACATTTGTACGCCCTCTGGCATAACATAGCGCACTTTTTATTATCTTTTTAAACTACTAGCTGCGCCCTGTGGTTTCACTCGCATAAGTGTCGATTCCGTGGGAATATTGGGATAAAAAGTAGCTTATGTGTTAATCCAGGGTGCCAGCTACCTCCATATCAAATTTTATCATAATTGGACTAGCCGTTTGAGCGTGAAGAAGTAACAAACATAAAAACACACACACACGCCATTATAATATTATTGTGATTATTTTTGTACCTATGTTAAACAAATGAATTAATGACTTCTGACTTTTCTTTATCGGCTACGGCCCACTCTCTCAGTGAGAGGTTAGTCAAAGCGGTTATGCATATCTTTAACAACTATATTAAGTAATCAGCCCACTGTCGGGACACAGTCCTTCTTTCGGTAAGAAGGAGTGGGCCATGCGCGGGTTGGTAGATGTCACATGTCTCCGAATTTTTGGTTCTAGGACATGCTGGTTCCTCACGTTGTTTTGAATCACAGTTTTGAGAGCAGTACCTAAACCATTTATTTTTCTGTATCAACAGGTATCACTGGGCCCGACATAAGAACGAAACTGAGCATACGACAGCCAAGCAGAGAAGTTACGCAACTGGAGAACGTAAGTACTTACTCAACCTAAATAATTATATTATACTATACGACCCAGTTTCTCAGGCCGTCTTAATTAGCAAGAGTAATAATGTACAGACAAAAAAAGAGATTCCTAAGTAGTCAGGCAGAACGCTCGTGTGTAGTTCTGAGTGTTTCTTTTGTTTAAAAGTTATTATAGAAAGAAAAAAAAATGGTTTATTTGTCACCGAAACACGTACTTGCAAAAAAGATAACTCAAATAAAAAAAAAAAAACAAAACTGATCTATTATCATCTATACAAGCAATAAGGACCAATTTTTGTGCCTGCGTAGTACCTACATACACGTTCATATACGTTGTAAGGGACATAGACGCGCAAACTGTTACCATGAATTGAGCACATAGTTCTAGACCAGCTGTCTTATACAAAACTGTAATACCTACACGATCAAATTGTATTGAACAGCTGTTTTTTTAATAACCGCCGAAACAACCTTGGTGGGTCTAGAATCATGTACTGAATTCATGGTGGTGTTTTGCTGACTGTACTCTAACACCTGGCGAAACACATTGCAGAGAATTATTTAACAGGCGCTTACCGCCGAGAAATATGATAGGTATTATTTAACCATTTTGTGGTTCTGCCGCTATCGCTATTACCAGGAACTGTGTTACTTACGCGTTTTTTTTTGTTTTGTTTGTTGGTTTGAATGCGCTAATATCTGAAACTACCGTTCGGATTTGAAAAATTCTTTTTGCATTTGATAGCCCAGTTCTTGAAGAAGGCTATAAGAAATTTAACATTACGCTATGCCCCTTAGGAGACGAGTAAAAAGAAAAAAGTCAGAAAGATAGGTATTATTATTATTATTGGTATTTATTCCTCAATATTTATGATTGCACCCTACCACTGTTTGTCTCTGCATCACCCAAAGGTTGACTGGTAGAAAATGCCTATGGCATTAAGTCCGCCTCTGTACATTTATGTGCTTGAAGTATTAAATAAATAAATAAAGATAGCTTAGCAAAAACGAAGTGACAGCGCGGACAGGTGTTGCGATGACGGGATGGGTCGGGGGAGCAAGAAATTTAACGCGGACGTAATCGCGGTCAGAAGCTAGTCTTCCCATAAGCGTAAGCATAATTTAGTTTGGATCAAATAAGTATTTCCAAATCTGGTCGTGGCTTTCGGTTGATTTATTACCTAACTTGATTTGTTGATTTATTAACAAACTGCCATCGTTTGATTAATAACAGAAACAGTTTTAGGGTTGAGTCCATTACAGAGGTCGCCATAAATACCTAAGTTTTAGCTTTTCTAAGAAAACATCGCATAGTTTTATATTAATTTAACATTGAGCAAAAGTAGGTATTAAATAGGCAATAATGATATTTTAATTTTATTTGTCCCCACCGTACTTAATTACTTTCGCCAAAAAGTGTTCATGCCACAAAGTAGAATAATTGGTTCATACTGAGAAGACTTGTGAGTCTTCTCAGTATTGACCAATTATATTAAACTAGCTACGCTCCGCGGTTTCACCCGCGTAAATGTCGATCCTGGGGGAATATCGGGATAAAAAGTAGCCTATATGTTAATCCAGCGTGTCAGCAAAATTTTGTATGGAGGTACCATACAAAATTTTATCAAAATTGGTCCAGCCGTTTGAGCGTGAAGAAGTAACAAACATATAAACACACCCCCACACACACACACACACTCACAAACTTTCGCCTTTATAATATTAGTGTGATTATTATATTAAGGAAACCGGCATGTCCTAGAACCAAAAATTCGAAGACATGTGACATCCACCAACCCGCACTGGGCCCGCGTGGTGGATTACGGCCCACTCCCTCTCATTGAGAGGAGGCCTGTGTCCCAGCAGTGGGAACATTATAGGCTGATTATGGTATGGTATTATATTAAAATAAAAATAATAATAAATTATTAGGTTTAAATTATATTTAATTATTCATAATGTGTGCATTATGAATAGCGTTGCCATGACAATCAAGTTAAGTCTCTGTGTCATTGTGTGTGTCAGAGGTGTCAAACCGAAACAGAAACGCAATTATCTTTGACGCAGTTAGGCGAATACCTATAACAATTGAAATCTTTGATATTGACAATGAATGACGGCACGGTTGGCGCAGTGGTTAAGCGATTGACTGCTGCGCTGCATGTCGCGGGTTCGATTCCCGCACGGAACAAGTATTTGTATGACCTACAAGTAGTTGTTCCGGGTCTGGCTGTTTGTGTACGTGAATTTAAATGTTTGTAAACGCACCCACAATACAGGAGAAATTCCTAGTGTGGGGCAACGTTTAAAAAAAAAAAAAAAAAAAATGAAAACGAGCCAGATTAAGTTCTAGAAACAAAGCGGACACGATAGTTCTTTAGATTGGTTCTGGTTTAAAATGAACATAAAGGACGGATTAGCAGAACTGTGTAGGTACTCAGATGAACAACGCGCGGACGCTTCATTCATTTGCCCGTAATCGAGTTGAAAACAGGCGAAACCCAACGCCCGGTTTTATCCGGGCTAGACTTTGTACTTAATTGCAACATTTGTTCTCAATCAATCAATCAACTCAGCCTAACGTAGTCACTGCTGGACGTAGGCCTCTCCTTGGTTGCGCCATAAAACCCCCTCCGCAACCATTCTGCCCCAGTCACCTTTTTAAGGTCGTCGATCCATCTAACATCTCACACTATAGTCGGACTTTTAATTAGCTGCAGTAAAATGACAGCTTAAGTGTTACTTAGATGACTGAAATTGGCGTCTTTTTGTTTTTTCGCGGCCATCAACCAAATCTTGTTTATTTCTAGTACATAATAGTGTAACAAACGAAACTCATTTGACATGCATATCTTTATAATCAGTCCGAAATGAGTTATTAAGAAGTGTCATTTTACTGCAGCTAATTAAAAGTCGGACTATACGCTTGCCGATACGCGGTCTCTACTCTAGGACACGTCTGCTCCACCGGCCATCGGTCCCTCAACAAACATAGCCAGCCCACTGCCATTTCAGCTTGCTTACTCTGCATGTTATCAGTAGTTACGGTTCTGTTTCGAATAACATTTATTCTACTGCGGCATAATATTGTCCTTGCACAGTGGAAACACATTTTAATATTGCTAGCCGTAGCAGTATTTGATTTTAAACCAGATTTTATGAATTTTGCTTTTATAACAATTTCGTTTGATGGTAAAGTAAATAAATATTGAGGTCCGCGTAGAGTTTGTGTACCTTAGCTCGGAGACGACCTGTGGGATTAAACCGTCTGCATGTCATTTGTTTTCCCTTTTTATTTTTAAAGTCTACTTTTAATATTATATAAGCAACTGTCAACCTAATTATGTACAGTTGCATTCAAGACTTTATCTACACCCATGATTATGAATCCATATTAATATTATAAATTCGAAAGTAACTGAGCTGTCTGTCTGTATGTTACCTTTTTACGCCTAAACCACTTAACGGATTTCGATAAAATTTGGCAGAGAGACAGATTACATCCCGGGGAAGGACATAGGGTAGGTTTTTATCCCGATATTCCTACGGGATCGACACTTATGCGAGTGAAACCGCGGGGCGCTGCTAATCCTCTATAAAGGGTTCTGAAACAGTTTTTTGCAATATTAATATCGAACAAAAATGGCGGCCGGTGGGATACGACGTGAATTCGAATAACCTATAACCTGTTCTTTTTCAACTGCTCGTAAAGTGGCTCTTATTGAACCGCTTTTAGGTCCATAATGCAGTGTATTAAAAACGCGTGCTTTTTCTTTATGTTAATCCACTAGTGCGTTATCGCCAAAGATAACAATTTACTAGTCGGATTTTAATCTCATCAAAGAGACTTCATGCCAAAAGAAATCCGCGGGCCATATTTCACTTTTTTTTTTAATAGTCAGTTTTGTTCTTGGTCCCAAAATTAAATAATATTTATTTACCTTAAGGTGAATGCGACCACGGCCAATTAAGGTGAATGCGTAGTGTTAGACCGCGAAATTCAAATTTTCTTAGGTTTTTTGCAATTTGCAGGTCAGTGACAGGTATGACAAGTATCTTGATCAAAATATGATTTGCGTCCTTTTTATTTCGTCCAATGAATAATTTCTGGAAAATCGCGCTAACTACGCAAACTTTGGTTGTTCCAGATTCATAGAATTCCAGGATAGCCCGCAAAATTCAACTTTTATTACGTTTTAGGGTTCCCTAAATACCTCAAAAGGAAAAACGGAACCCTTACAAAATCACTTCATTGTCCGTCTGTCAAGACCCTTTTTCTCAGGAATCCGTGGAATTATCAAGTTGAAATGAATATTAAATACTCAGGGCTGCAATCCTTTGAAGCAGTGAAAAAATCAAACTTCTAAGTCAACACAATCAAAAGATACGGGCGTTTACGTTCCGCTTATGTCGCATTTTTTGGCACTCACAAAGGAATCAAAACCTATAGGGTACTTCCCGGTGACCAAGACCAAGAATCATGTAATTTGCCAAGAAGAAATGTAGCACAAGTAAAGGAAAAAAACCGAAAACCGTAAATTTGTAGTTACATTCCGCTTTTAAATCTTGCATAAGTGTAAGACGTTATTGTCGTGACTTGTTGTTATCTTATGAACCTCATAATCATCATCATCATTTCAGCCGAAAGACGTCCACTGCAGGACATAGGGCTCCCCCAAGCACTTCCACTTCGACCGGTTCTGTGCTTCTCGGATCTAACGGGTTCCTGCGGCCTTCACAAGGTCGTCGGTCCACCTTGTGGGAGGCCTTCCAACGCTACGTCTTCCGGTACACGGTCGCCACTCCAGAACCTTTCTTAAGAACCCAATTTAATATAATTTGTATCTAATGAAAATTTAGTACAGGTTTGTGGTTTTTATTAGATACTTGGTATACTTACATGCAAATGTATACCTGCTCTGAAAGTGTATGCCTTACATAAATTGATGCCGGAGGAGAAATCCCGACGGAAATTAGAAGACGTCGTAGGTAGGTATAATGAAAGTGCTAAAAATCTAATCTTCTTAGAGGCTTACATAACTAGGTACGAACAAGCCAGAGTAAAACCCTTTTTGGAATTTCATTAAATAATCTCATTTGTTAAATGAAAATCTTAAAAGAGGTTTTCTTCTTTAACATAACATCATCATCTTGAAGGAATAGGTGTATAAGTATTATACCCATATTTGGCCAGTTATATTTAGGCGAATCTAGGTACGCACGAGGGATGGCAGGATGGAGGAGCATGGCAGTTGAGAACGTGTCATGCTCACTTAAATGTCTCACCGATGGTGGCGCGTGTGTTGGATCATTCGGTTCCCTACAAAATGGTTGAGCTGGATGGTGCTGATCCACGCGTCATGTTCGTGAGCGGGCACCGTCGGTTGAGACTGGTCATCTCTTAACTGCCAAGGCTTATTTTTAATCTTATGTCTTGAATTGTTTCTTCATTTCTGTCTTTTTTACATTGTTCTCACATATAGAAGCAACAAGAATAATGTACCCAGGATTTTGTAATATCATGATTTAAAAGAGTGTCCATGGAGTTTCTTGCCCGTTCTTCTCCATAGAGATCTACGCTTTGGAATGGGCAACTAGCTTCAACTTTCTGACTAACTGACAGACTATTTAATTTTGACAATTCAAAAGTGCCTGTACAAGGTTTAATTGAAATAAATGATTTGAGTTTGAGTTTGGATTTTATCACACGAGAATTCTTATTGTGTATTGGATTTGCAAACGAGTGCACAACAGAGCGTCAAAAAAAATACACATTTTTTTTCAACTTTCGGCTTTGCTATGAAAATACAGTGCGCGATAAAAAATCTCCCGTGACCTTAGTTCTGTGCACTATCGGGCAAGCCTATCCATCTCCAATGGGTTTGAAAAATAAAAGATTGTAGCAAAATTGCGTTCAAATTCGTGAACCACTACAAAGTTTTCCGTGAAAAAACACTTTTCGCAATACACATTCAGTATTTTGTCACGAAGCGACACGCTCTTTACATGTGGTATCCAAATGTCCAAACACACTATGAATGTGTGCATGAAGATTAGTAGCGTCAGCACATAACACACTCACACGTACACACACACATACACTTCCGACTTTGCCATTGTTTTGAAAGGTACCGAGAGCTCCTGCGCTTACACTCACATTCACAGCGTGGTTGAACACGTGGTAACCACTAGTAAAGCATGTCTTTTTGTGCGCTAAAAATACTATAAATTACTAAGGCCCATCGTCCACTCGCCACAACCAATCACAAACCAGTTAATGTCGTTTCGTGTCGTATCGTGTACTGAGCACCAATTAAATACTAGTGCTGTGTCATTCTGGCTACTCATTGGTGATTTTGAGTTTGTAACACGTTACTTTTGAGTACCGTCGATGATTGGTTTAAACGTTTAATTCACACATAGAGTAGTGCGTTAGAGTGCTCCGATGAAGCTAGCGCGGCACAGAGCATACCAATTTATTTCAGTATCTGCAACCGATGTACAACAAGGCTTGAAATACTGGGACATTCTAGAAATTTCACAGTATTGTACACACGGCTCCACATTAAGGTCACCAAAGGAGATAAATAACCACAGGGCACGCCGCGATAGCGGCGATAAGACCCCTCTTTGAGGAGTGGCTAGAGAGGCGCCACGGTGCCCTCACCTACCGCCTGACGCAGGTCCTCACCGGACACGGAAGTTTCGGGACGGGGCGAGAGGGAGTGGGAGGCAGTCACCTCCTTCTGCGAAGCAGTCATGCTAGCGAAGGAGGTGGCGGGACGGCTCAGGGAGAGAGCCTCCCGTCCCAGCCGCCGCGGGAGACGCTCCGGGCGTCGGGAGCCGCGCGACGACTCCTGACCTGACATGGTTACTTATCTCTTTTGGTGACCGTACATTAACCAGTATAAGCTGACTTCTCATCATCTGCCTAGCCTTTTACCAACTATGTTGGTGTCGGCTTCCAGTCTAACCGGATGCAGCTGAATACCAGTATTTTACATGGAGCGACTGCCTATCTGACCTCCACAACCCAGTTACTGGGTAATACGATACCCCTTGGTAAGACTGGTTGTCAGACTTTCGGGCTTCTGACTACCCGTAACGACTGTCAAAGATCCACGAATGACAGCCGGGACCAACGGCTTAACGTGCTTTCCGAGGCACGGAGGGGTCACGGTATGTAAAGATGGTCACCCATCCACAGACCAACCGCGGTAAGCGTAGCTTAACCTGGTCGATCGACCTGTGCGGCTGTTATTATTTAGCCAAGGGTCCCTCTATAGGCTAACTTCTGATTGTACGAAAATGCGAGATCAGGAGAAACTGGAAATATATAGTTTTATTGCCGTGTATGGGTACTTCATTTCCAGTTATAGCCGAATTTATGTTGCCATGCGTATGTCCGATATCTAGAGGTACCACAAATGAAAATGAAACAGAGTACACAATTATACATGTCCATCCAAACGTCAGTTCTCTCTAATGCAGTCTGCTTGTTTTAATCGATTCCGATGAACTTCGCCGCACTCAGTGGACTGGGAATGGTACTTTACAGTACCTACTTGTATTTTAAGTTTTAACTAAAACCTTAATTCTAAACATATCATTGTGTGCCATTGCATATAAAATTCCCACTGCTGGGACTTATGCCTTTTTTTTCTGTAAGAGTGAGTGGGCCATAATCCACCACGTGGGTCAAGTGCAGGTTGGTGGATGTCACAATATGTCTACAAATTTTTTTAGGACATTTTTCTGTTCTTGTAGTAGCCGTGGGCATAATTTAGTAAAACCACTGTACCTGCATAACGGTAAATTGGTGCATATTTTGACCAAACCAAAGTACAGATATGACTGGCTGCCACGTAGGTCTAGTGGTCGCAAGCGCTATTGCTGGGCATAAGGTCCTGGGTTCGATTACCGGGTCGAACAATGTGTTCTTGGGTTTTTCCATCTGGAATTTCCTAGTAGCTACCCGGAGTCTGGATTTGTGTCCAGTTGATGGCAATAGGCTTGCCCCCTATTACATAGGACTTCGTTGGCATTCTAAGTCCGCACTGTGCACGTACCTTTACAGTGAAGATAGGTTACTTTAGTCACATCAAAGTAAACGCCCGTAACCTATAGTTGTCGGAAACAATAGCAGTCACCGTAGCCGAAATCGGCATGGGATGTACGGTCGGCTGCAAAAATGGATGGGCAATTCAGATCAAAATCCTATGAATCAAGAAATGACACCATCTAGCGTAAGTTATTTGTTTTAATATATTTAGGGGGTTTTAATGTAAGAATTATATTTTATTTAAAATTAATATTAATTTCTTTTTTATTTATTTGAGTTCGGGGGACTTTACCTCGTTATCGATATGATAAACTAATTTATTTTCGAAAACTTGAACTTCAAACGTTCACAGGAAAATAGACATTAGGGTACCCATGGACTTTTGCAGGTGACTGTACCATAGATATCCGTGGGATGTACATATATATGTCGCATCCGGTCATTCGTTTGACTATTCGGAACGCTAGCGCCATCTGGTGGCGCTCGACAGTCTAGCCTGAGTTCGTGGGGTGTAGAAGAGAGCGTGCAGCGAGGTCGAACGACTCTCTTGGACATTGGACTCAGAACTCAGAAACTGTCCTGAGTTCCGTATCTAGTTGCGCCGCATACCTACAGTGTGTAATTTGCTAGTGTGATTAAATTGTTCGTCAAATTATAACCTGAATTGAACTGCAAACGGTTTTTCTATTGCACAATAACCAACACATACCCACAGTACGCCCACAGTAATTAAAATATGGCTGATAATCACGAGACACAGATACCTTCTCCGTCATATATATGTATACATATGACATAAAACTGGCAAAATGTGGGAATGCTATGGGTACACGTCTGCTTTACCCTTCGGGGAATTCTGACGTGATGCTATGAGGCTAA
Organism: Oligia fasciuncula; assembly: GCA_963082905.1. Classification (NCBI taxonomy): domain Eukaryota; kingdom Metazoa; phylum Arthropoda; class Insecta; order Lepidoptera; family Noctuidae; genus Oligia; species Oligia fasciuncula. Next base: position 7,520,336 of record OY720401.1, read on the forward strand.
AGTACAGATACAAAAGATTCAAGCTTATTAACGATGCAACGAAATATCTCCAAAATAGCCCACTATTGCATCCCAAGCTTTTATCAAAATCCTTGTAAACATTTTCTTTGGCCAACTCACAAAGGCTGCCAGCATCCACGAATCGACTCCTAATGCATACAAATCTCGTGTGTAAACCGGGCTAAGTTCAACTTGGTTTAAACTGCAATCTACATTCTACTACGTTCCATGTTTGTCTGTAAAGCATTGGCCAGAACTGAACTGTTCCTTTCATATTTAATATTGAGTTTCAAACTAGCGAGCGTGTATCTTGCAAATATGTTTTTCATTGTTTGAGCCAGCTGATACCTTTAAGTTGAAGACTCCTAGAACTTAAAGGTATGACAACGTTGAAGTAGTTTAGTAGATTTTTTATAGTCTGAAACTTGTTTAGTAGTTCTTTGGTTCCTTCCATATTGAAGCTTTATTCAATAATAGGACATGGCTGCTTCGTTGGTCTAGTAGTCGCAAGCGATAAGCGCTATGCTGCTGAGTAGGAGGTTCTGGGTTCAAATCGCAGGTCGGGCAAAATGTTATTGGGAATTTCTCAGTAGCAGCCTGTAGTAGGTATTCTTTTTTTTTTTTTTTTTCGGATAAGAAATCATCAAATGAGGGGGTCCCGCTCTGGGTGGAGCGGAAGGGAGTGTCAGACTCTTACTGACTAAAACCCTCCTATGTTCCTTCCTTAGCCCTTTATGTTCCGAGCCAGCGGTAACCCTTTCGGACAATCCCGCTGACCTAGTCTGTATTCTTGCCCGGTTGATGGCAATAAGCTTGCGCCCTATGAATTAAACGTAAATTGCGAAATATGGGTGTATTCTAGGTACACCTCTGCCTTTACGGCTTGGCCACGGGACATTAGCTGCAGCGAAAATTCGCGCGGTGCAAACGGCGAAACGTCTTGCGACTAAAGCCAATGTACAGAAATGTACTAGCCGTGCCACCCGTAGCGACGACGATCGGCATCGCGACCGGCGAAGTTTGCCGAGCGAATCGCACGAGCGATTGGCGGCGCGGTGAGTGATAGAAACGAATGTATGAATCGTTACGGCGCATGCCACGGACTCGCGCAATAGACGCGGCGAATATTGCAGGAAGCCAAAAAAGTTTATTTGTATTCGCCGCGAAATAATGAAAACCGAAACTGTTAGCCCGTGGTCGTGCAAACTGCGACGCGTATATTGCCGCGCCGCCAGAAGCACCGCCGCCGGTCGCGACGTCCCTGTCCCGTGGCCAGCGCGTAACCCTGGTATTACAGGCATGTTTTTTGGTTATGGGTATGGTATGTGGTTGTCAAAAATTTTAAAATCAAATTCAAAATATTTTATTTCACATAAACCTACATGGGCCTTTATAAAACGTCAGAAGCTAGGTGCACGGTTCCAATTGGTTGTCTCATAGGAAAAGAAGTTTCACTAATAGCTTGCTTGACACGATCGTAATAATTTAAGAGCCTATTTCATTTCCTCTAAAAGTCTAAACCGTCAATTTCCCGAGCACTTCTTTATATGCAGCATCTAAAATAGTGTCCGAGAAAATTCTCCCAACGATATTGGATCCAATAAATAAATAAAATAGGAATCCCGATAACTGAACACGGTCATACAAATAGCAACAAACGTGGTATCTCAAACCTGTCATAAAAACAGACCAATTTTATCTACACCTGGGTTTTTGTGTGAACCAAAATAAATCAGAAATATTTTTGTAAATTCCCTTTGACACATTTAAAACATGCTAGCGTTAGGATGACGCGTTGACTTTTTGGGGACAAAAATCCACACATTTTTGATAAAGGACTGAGTAACTACATGTATGTTGTCGAGTGACACTCACTTTTATTTGGCATGAAACCTAGCCTAGCTGTATCTACTTTAGCGTTACACAAAAATAGGCCTCCCCCAAGCACTTCCACTTCGACCGGCTCTGTGCTTCTCGCATCCAACGGGTTCCTGCGGCCTTCACAAGGTTGTCGAACTACCTTGTGGGAGGCCTTCAAACGCTACGTTTTCCGGTACGTGGTCGCCACTCCAGAACCTTTCGGCCCCATCGGCCATCTGTTCTGCGAGCAATGTGCCCTGCCCACTGCCACTTAAGTTTGGCAATTCTTTGGGCTATGTCGGTTACCTTGGTTCTCCTGCGGATCTCCTCATTCCTGATTCCATCACGCAGGGAAACTCCAAGCATAGGGTGACTGACTTGGGTGGGTGACTTTTAGCCTTCTTATAAGGCCCATTGTGAGGGACTACGTTTCAGTAGGAAGTTCAGAAGGCTATAAAAAAGTGAGGAAATTGAACTCGCAACACGTTTTTCTGCAGACAATCGCTTTGCTAAACTGCTAGATCGACTTTGATGATATTTGGTATGGAAATACTTTGAACCCCGGGGAAGGGCATAGGCTACTTTTAATCGACGAAGAAGTTAGTCAGAAATAAAACGATAACAGTCGCAGGCGATCGTCCGCCGCATGAAAACCAATATTTTGATACAAAATGAACTAGTCACCAGCGATTTTTATCGACCTGTGTAAATGCGGTGGCGAATGGGCTTGTGAGGCGATTAAGTAAGCGACCAGCCGCACGGGGAAAATTGACCTTGTGTAAATCTCCTATAATAGGTACAGTTTTATGGCATTTCCTCGACGGCGGTTTTTCTAAAGGGATTTATGGCTATGTTTATGTCTCAATAAACGCTACATCCCATCAAAGGGCTTGGTCGAATTGGTGTCATTTTATAGTTGTGGGCAGATAACCAATGAACATCTGAGTCGGTCGCCTTAATGCATACTAATATAATATCTAAGCATGTAAACGTCTTGCAGCTAAGAATAGACTCTTCTTTATTTGTATTATAATACTACGTGGGAGGAAGTAGTGTGCTAGCTAAGAATACTCGATAAGTGTATGAGAAAGCCGTTGTCAGTACCTACATAGCCCGCCCTTGGCATTATTGACTTGAGCTCACGTTGAGTCTATAATTACCTCAAACATTATACGCTAAGTTGAAAGAGTTTCACTCCCACCTTGCTAGTAATTTCCGAGGTCCTTCGTCCACGAAGCTACTCAAAAGTAACGTGTTACAAACTCATATCACCAAGGGGTATATACCATAGCAATGCTGTGTCATTCTGGTGTCCCCTTTTTTTTGTTTTCGGCGGGAACCTCCTTCTAAAGCCTCACGACATCCGGGGAGGGAAATCGGGGAGTGTGAGATTTTTACATCACTAAAACCACCCCGGTGATCATCAGCACATCGGTGTGGTCGGACCACCCCTATGTGCTGATGGCGATTTCCCTCCCCGGATGTCGTGCAACGCCTGTAAGGCACATCCCTGAAGAGACTGTAAAGGGGCCTCCCCTGAGCCTTGCTATGCTCAGATATTTCTGCGAGTATTTTATGCGTAGGTATATCTATAAGCCAGGGTCTGAACCTGGGCCTGGTCAGGTCTACAATGGCAATACCTTACATTTGACATTTCAACAATATTCGAAGAAAAAATCAATAATATACCTAATAAAAGAATAATTATGTACAAAAGCAGTTTCCTTTGAAATCGGATTGTGATAGAAACTGGCGACAATAAGACATATAGTGGTGTTGCAATTGCAGCATTGGTCTGGTCTCCATTGTGATCAATGGTTTAATCACTATTTCATTCATGGACGTGGCTTGACATTTTTTTGGATTTATTGTAACGTGATCCGTTCCCACTTGGCCAGAGGATGGGCCAGAGGGAACAAAAAATACTCTTTTTCGATGGAATTGGAGGAATTAAATGAATTCCGAACATCGAAATTTATTGAATGCGAAAGTATTTCGGAGCGGGAAAGCCAATCAGTCGATTGTTTGGGAGGAACCTACGAACTGTTAAATTAAATAAACGTTCAATAATTGAAATAAATTATTTTATAAACAACATTGGTATAAAGTCGTGCAGCTCAACTCAGAACTTGAGGAGCTCAACGATTCGACGATTTATTACAGCGATTATTTATTTATGTCAGACACAGTGATCCATATTTATGTTAGTATACTTATATGAATTACGTTTACTGAAACGACGAGGACCTACAATCTTTTGTACGTTTCTTGAGCGAGAGTCTTTGGTAGCTAGTCACTTCCTCGTCGGAGGTGGCACAGGTGCCATTTTAACGAACAAATTAATATTAAATGTTTTCTATCGTAAGGTAGGTATTATCTACCTACGCTACACGTGTCACAGCTTGTATGTACTGCTTCAAGATGTTCAGTATTCCAGAATTTCTCCGAAGACGTGGGCGTGGGAGCTTTTAATTACATATATAAATCTGTTGTTGCTTATAGGAAAGTGAAACAGTGCAAATTAGCTGTCTAGTTTGGGGCTCACTAGTTATTAATACTATATTGTAACCTAGCTGTAGGTAATATTTTAAGCTACTCATGTCGTCTTAACTTACTGTTAACCACCTGCTTACTGTATTACCTGGACAATAAATATTTTCTATTTCTAATCATTACTTAAGCAACGTTAATAATGTTTTTCCTTTATTTTTAACTAACATTAAAAAAGGAGGAGGTTCTCAATTCGGTAGAATACATTTATTTTTTATTTTTGTTACCTCAGAACTTCGTTAAATAGAAGCCGATTTGCAAAATTTTCATGAATATGGTTTGCCATGGGTGGTCACATATACCTACATTTTATAAACTTTACTTGGGTAGTTTTTGAGTTGGCTTCAATAATTTTTTTTTTCACTTAGTTTAAATAAATATTTATAACATCATCAATATTGACCAGCGCTGCGATTACCAGCCCTGCGACATTCTGTTTAGGAGCCTTTTGGCCTCGTGTAGGAGTTTCTGTTTCATTTTCCTTTTGTTACTTTTTTTTTATACAACTTGGATTTTTATTTTACCGTGTTTAGTTTACTTTGTGATCTTCCTGTACGAGTCGCAATAAATACTTTTTCTTTCTTCCTTTCATTGATTAAACAATTATATAAAAATGATGTTTTAATAACTTCCTGTCATTGATATTTACATAGTAAGTAGGTAGTGAATTTGTGTGGAGTAGGTACAACTAAGAAGTGATTTTTTTTTTCCAAAAAGTAAAACTACCGACTTCCAAAAAAAAAAACACTACAATGTGAAAAATAACTTTAATTTCGGAAGTCGGTGTCGTTGGTTTCGCATTTTCGTTTTTTGACACCGACAAGATTTTTTATTTGAAGTCAAAAATGTCTTCATCTACTGAACGGCTGAAAGCTTTTGACTATATTCTGTGAATAGAAGCGTGTAAAATTTACATGTGCCTACTAGGCACATGTAAATTTCGATTGCGATCTTCACGAAACGTTAATCAGGAAACTCCGCCACTACGGGAACCGAAACACTGCTCTGGATCTTCTTATTTCATACTTGAGTAAAAGGATTCAGAGCGTTGACGTTAATGGAAAAAGATCACCCGGATCTATAGTAACAATGGGAGTCCCACAGGGCTCAATTCTTGGTCCTTTCTTGTTTCTCATTTATATTAATGACTTGCCGTACCTCATAAAGGATCATCATGATATAGTGTTGTTTGCAGATGACACTTCTCTTTTGTTTAAACTTAAACGTCAGCAGTTGGTTACTGACGATGTAAATAGCGCGATCTCGAAAGTAGTCCACTGGTTCAATGTTAATAATTTGCTTCTAAACGAGAAGAAAACCAAATGCATTAAGTTTACGCTACCTCACGTAAGGCAGGTGAAAACTAATGTGTTGATAAAGGGCGAGGAATTGAATCCTGAAGACAACACAGTATTCTTGGGCATAACTTTGGATGCTAAGCTTCAGTGGGGTCCACATATAGATAAATTGTCAAAAAAGCTAAGTTCTGCAGCATACGCTGTTAGAAAAATTCGAAATTTAACTGATATAGTGACTGCCCGTTTAGTGTACTTTAGCTATTTTCATAGTGTAATGTCGTACGGTATTCTATTGTGGGGAAATGCCGCCGATATTCAGACTATCTTTGTTTTGCAGAAGCGAGCTGTTCGATCAATTTATAAATTAAGTCCGAGACACTCTCTCAGAGACAAATTTAAAGAGATTAATGTAATGACTGTGCCTTCTCAGTACATTTATGAAAATCTTTTATATGCCCATAAAAATATAAAATTGTTTAAAAAATACAGTGATATCCATAATATAAATACTAGAAACAAACACAAATATGTTGTACCTACAACCAGGCTCAAGAAAATAGGTGGCTCGTTCAGATGCCAATGTATACGCTTTTACAATAAACTACCAAGCCACGTTCAAGATCTAAGCCTTAATAAATTCAAATCTTTCATTAAACGTAAGTTGTGCCAGAAAGCCTTTTATACCGTTAAAGATTATATTGAGGACAAAAAGGCTTGGGATTGAGCTGCTTCCAATTTCTGCATTTTGAATGATTTTTTTTCTTTTTTATATACACATTGACATTGATGTTTTTTTTTTTTTTAAACAATGACATTTGCTTACTTTGTAAAGTATTATATTATTTTTTCATTGTGAATGTGAAGACGATGTGGGTCATTTTACATACTTATATTTTTTTTATTATTCTCTCTGTTCTGTTTTTTTTTCTCATGGTCTGGCAGTTTGAGTAATTTATGTGGCCTACCCAAATGTCCTTTCTTTGGTATTGTTCGTCGAATCGTTGAGCTCCTTAAGTCTTGAGTTGAGCTGCACGATTTTTGACAAATGCGTGCACTGACTGGACAGGTCCTCTCAATCTGTGTGGTTCTTTCCTCAAAAGACCACCTCAGACATCGATCTACATGGTCTTCATATAACCTGACCAAGATTATGTCTGGACTTTAAAAGAGACTGTGACCTCTGAGTTTGTTTCGGCCTTTCTTCTCAGAGTAGTCAGATAGGAAACGCCGACTTCATCTAGTTATAAAAAACATGACTGACGTGTAAAAGTGTTTGTACAAACCTACTTACAAAATAAAATCATTTCAGGTACATTACTTAGCTGTCTCACGTCACGTCAAACTCTTAAAATATTCAATGGATTCTTCATGCTATTTGATGCTAAAATCCTAATGTCCCGTATATTAAAGGCAGAGGGTATCTAATGTCGGTCTACTGCCTGACTCATACCGGTTTTGTCACCGGTACCTAGCTATAGTCAGCCGCCGATTGTACGCCGGCTCACTGTGAGCCCAAGTGTAAACGTGAAGTCTCGCAATAGCGTGTTGTCGGTTCGGTGTGAGGCCGTGTTCACACTAAGGGCCTGTGCACACCACGTTTTCTAAACGCGCCGTTGACGCGCGTTCTAGAAACGTGCGTCGACGGCGCGCTTTTATCCTACAGAAGGTCTACAGGCTGCGTCTGACTCGCGTCTGTATCGCTACAAACGCGCATCAACGGCGCGTTTAAAAAACGTGGTGTGCACAGGCCCTAATACGTATAGTCGTAAAGTGAGTATGGGATGGCCAGTGGAACGCATTGCATCCTACGCCTATGACACTACTACACAAACGACATAAAAGCGCGATGTTAGATTATCAGCGCTCGGCTTAGCGCTGAAAGTAAAAAAAAAACAATAGTGCGATTTTATTTAAGCATTTACGCGCCTAGTGTTAGTGAAAACGCGCGTGCGTCTCCAAGCCTGTGCATATGCTAGACAGAATATCTAAATTGTTTATTTTTTTGTCCACAGATACGTCTAAACTGCGTGCGCCGCCATAAAGTGCGCTTCGAGGAGATGTCATCGGTAAGACCGAGCATCAATTCGGACCCAATCCCACATTGGGCTGATGATTCCATAGACGAGAGGACTGTGAAAGCCTCTCACAGCTGCGAAATATTCGTGCTGCACACTCCAAAGAGGAATTTTAGGTAGCATTCAGCAGTACCTGGAAGATTTGTCCAGGAAAGTGAGTTTTAATCTGAAAAATAAAAGTGAGAATCTATTTTTGTTACCTACTATTAGTTGGTCGGTGTTCCGAGTGGTAAATATAAAAATATTGCAATAAGGTTGTGAACAAAATATTTTAAAAGAAAGAATATTGTATAACCAAAAAACTTTGAGAGTGGAAAACTGATTAGTTTTAATAGTATTTTGTAGGTTAGAATTGTGAGTAAATGGGAAATAACCAACATCTTCTGACTGTTGTGAGATTCCTGATAAAAATATTGTATTGTGATACATTGTACCTACTTTTATTTGACTGTGATTTGAAAATAAGATAAGTATCAATGTGATAAAACATATATAACTTTTGTTTTTTTTTTTAATCTGGACGCAAAACGAAATGTAAAGTTTGGAGTTACACATAAAATAAAAATTAAAAAACTATGTCATGCTAAAAAATCAATAACGAAAATTGGAATGTTAAAATAGTTACCTTTTTTTATAGAATAAAACTGAGATGAGACACATACATGCTACCTTTTTCCAAAAAGCATTCTAAGCCAACGTGTTTATAAGAAAATTCTGGTAGAGTCCATTGAAGGAAAAATGATCGAGGGAAGAATGGCGTAAAAAAAGGCTTTCGCATATTACTTTAGTTTTGGAAACTGATTTCTACTAAAGATCTATTGAACTAAGATTTTGTTTGTAGAAATCAGAACTTGGTCTCTCTTAAAGATACCAGGAAATTTAGAAATACAGCTCTCCTTTATTAAAATTTATTTAAGTTTCTAGCTTTTGTCCCATTATACAAAACCATTAAAGACAGTAAATCTTTAAAGTTATTACGTTTCAAAACGCTTGGCTGCGACCAAGTAAAGTTTTCCCTCTTTATTCCAAAATTCTTTTGTTTTTAGGTTTTATTTATTTTTTATTTCGAACAATAATTTAATGCAGCTTCAAACAACAGTTACACTTTTTTGTGGCCAGTACTTTTGTATATAGTTTTCTTAACGTTGATATACTCAGCTTGTTTCCTAGACTTTGTCGTAATGCACACACACACACACCCCCACTAATGTGTATGTAGATCCCTACTGACATTGGCCTGTAGGCCAATTCGCGTACTTAAAAAACGTTCAAATTAATTCAACTCACAATCTCATCTGAGCGACAATCAATGTCAAAAACTTGTCAAAATGTATGTAAATTCATTGTATTTTTTACAGATTGAGACTGAGATTAAAATGCGGATATTCTTAAAAATACGGGAATTGCCCCTCTGATTTTTGCAGTGCTGACAAAGGTGTGCCAAATTCATTGCATTTACTTGTATTCTAACCTTCGTCTTGCCAAATACTTCTAAGTGTGCGTTAAGTAGATCGGTATATTTTCCAATGTAAAGAAGGAAATTAATGGGGCTGTAGTTCATGGTTTCTGAAAGCCTAAGTATTGAATTTATCACACTAATATTATAATAGCGAACGTTTGTGTTTGTATGTTTGTTACTTCTTCACGCAAAAACTTCTGAAATCACTCGTAAACCATTTAACAGATTTATATGAAAATTGGCACATAGATAGACCATTTCCTGGATTAATACATAGGATACTTATTATCCCGATATTCCCACGGGATCAAAGCTTATACGTGGGAAAACGCGTGGCGCTGCTAGTTTGTTATAATTCTCATGTCAAATGATTTGATCGACTGTTGTTTTTAAATTAATCACATCGGCCAAATCTACCGTTTCCTAAATAAAAGAGCTGTGGTCGCCTCACAGCGTCCACAAATTAGACAATGTACCGAATGACGCCACTGAAACGTTATTTATGAAAGTAAGCTGGTGTGGCTAAATAATAACAGCCGCACAGGTCGATCGATCAGGTTAAGCTACGCTTGCCGCGGTTGGTCTGTGGATGAGTGACCATCTTTACATACCGAGAACTCTCCGTGCCTCGGAAAGCACGTTAAGCCGTTGGTCCCGGCTGTCATTCGTGGATCTTTGACAGTCGTTACGGGTAGTCAGAAACCCGAAAGTCTGACAACCAGTCTTACCAAGGGGTATCGTATTACTCAGTAACTGGATTGTGGAGGTCAGATAGGCAGTCGCTCCATATAAAATACTGGTATTCAGCTGCATCCGGTTAGACTGGAAGCCGACGCCAACATAGTTGGGAAAAGGCTAGGCAGATGATGATGAAGCTGGTGTGTTTTTCTAGAGAGCGTTTTTTGAGGCCGTAAAATCTGAAATGTCATGAAAATGTCATGTCATTTTCATGAAAATGTCATGTCATTTTCATGACAGCCGTCACTGCAGCCATTATGTGGCTGCCACCGCTTTTCTAGGAGACCTTAGTATGACTTTGGTGCCGATTCTATTGTTCACAAACTAAACTAAAAAGTTCAGTGCATCTTTTTCTTTCTACATAGGTATTTCATTAAGAAAAGGACAGAAGATAAATTTTAGTTTAGTCCTTTCAAATGAATCAGCGCCTGAGGTAAATTGACGTATTTATGGTAGCCAATTTTTTTATCACGTCTCAACTTGTCTATGGTAATTAAATTTAGTTTAGTTTCTGAACAAGGGAATTGGCACCATTGACGGTGTGTTTTTTTAAAGTGGTTACTGTCAGATGTCTAAAAGACGCAATGATGACAGTAATTGCTCACCAGTATGCTCATTTGTCCAATGTATTTTGTGACAAAACTATTTATAATTTAAAATATTGTACATAATTGTAAAATAGTAATTAAAGAGAATTGTCGACATTTTCATCGAATCGGCAATTACTCGAAAAAATATCCTTGTTGTACCAATTTATTACATCTCTAATGAAGTAAACGAAAATGTAAGTAAAGTAATTATGTCTACATAAGCTCGACTGTATCATGTAATGTCGAAAATTGTATTTAAATAAATATTTGAGAAAATAAACTTCCTACCGCTAATTGGTCCGTATTTTATTTTGAATTAAGCAATGCCTGGAAATATGTGTCTTTAACAACTGAAAAGACTTCAAAAACATATTTATATCTCCTGTTATTCGTTTTTACCCTCGGACGAAAGTCCAATTCAAAAAATCGAAACGAATTAGAATGATAATCTAAAATGTAAGCGTCCACTAAGGTATCAATATATATTAAAGAATTTTACGAACCCAAGATGAATGAAAAAAAACTTCATTCATTTTTCTCGATTCTCATAAATTTATATTCCAACTATCGTAATGATGATTGCAGCATCAATAAGTTTAATGGAAATCTACCGAAACAAACTAATTTCGATAAACTACCGCGAATTTTTGACTTGAAATTTCTCCGTTTTCTCCCAAGGGTGTCGTGTAAGGTAGCCAAGGGTCAGGTACAGTATAAGGATGGTACGGAGATAAATCTGGGGTCCCAATGGAATCTGGAGGTCAGACGGTGGTACCCAATTAGGCTTTATTTGGGAGTAACAAATTGTATGCGCGCTAGCCCGTAACCCTCCTATTTAGGACATTATTTCGTTTCATTAAAATTATTTTATTAGAAGGATGGTTTCAGTTTATTCATGTTATAGTTTTGGGATTGGGTAGAGCACCCACCCAGATAGGCACTTTACTTTGTGTAAATTATTTCATCAACAATGCTCTCAGAACGGTGAAGAAAAACATCGTGAGGCACCACCGGCATGTCCTAGAACCAAAGATTCGAAAACATGTGACATCTACCAACCCGTACTGACTCCGTGTGGTGGATTACGGCCCATTCTCTCTCACCGAGAGGAGGCCTGTAATGGGAACATTATAGGTTGATTATGAATAGTTTTGGGATTAGGTAATCTTGAAATATGCAATTAGGTAGAAGATTTCTTCATTCGTTTCGGAGCTCTTAATCAAAGCTGATCACGCAACGAAGTTAAAAGTCTGCTAACTAATAGAAATATAGAAACAGGTAAATAACAATATCTTCATGTTCAAGCTTACTGTCTTGTAATTCTTTTCACCGCGGAATGAGGCAGTCGCCGACACGAAATCCAAAGAAAATCACAAAGTACTAGGTAGGTACTGATCTTGTTTCTTAATTTTTTGTGTGCCTCTAAAACCTACTACTAACCTATAAAGCAAGGTATAAGACGAATAACTAAAATAAATCAACAACATTTTAACCATTACGGGTTGTATTTTAGCTTTAACATCTGGTTTTTAAATCGAGAACTTGTGTCCACTTTAACATAATTCAACATTTATTTGCAAAAATGTTGAATGAAAAAGAAATGTTGAATTTGGCGGGCTTTCGCCTTTAGTAGTGCTAATTAAAGTATCACAAGTTCTCAACAACAAATTCTCTTTTCAAAAAACCACGTGTAACACATTCTCGTAACTCCCTAGGGCCTAGCCTAGAGAAAACTTACCTTATATTACAATATAAAGTGTTACATAATGGTTTTCGCGGTAGTTTTTTGCATATGTGAGTCTTGGGCATATCAATCACTTTATATTTTACATGGGTAAGTATCCCTTGAGAACTAGAAACAATAGAAATCTGCCTATCGTTTTCTGTGACGGCCTGGCTTATTGATACCTACGAGCTACGGGTGTAGTGTCAAAGGGAAAACATCTTAAAACCTTGGTCAAATTCTAGTGCAATATTTACAACAAAACTATTACAGGACCTACTTATTACGAATAAATATTCCAGTGTTTACTTAAAACTTAAAATTATGAAATAAAAAAGTATGAAACAAAAAATTAAATCGACTTCAAAAGAAATTAACTCAAAATTATGAAATAACTTTAATTTCGGAAGTCGGTGGCAAACAACTAAAACTAAAATACAGAATCCAAGACACTGACTTCCGAAATTAAAGTTATTTCATAATTTTGAGTTAATTTCTTTTTGAAGTCGCTTTAATTTTTTTAAATTACTTTTTTTTTGTATGCAGACTGGGAACGTCATTAGGTATACAAAGTTTAATTTATTGTTGTATTGTCATCTCCACATTGTATGTACCATCGCGGCCTTTTCCGCCTGATCACTTAAAAAATGTTTCGCCTAAATCCTGCGTCGGCGCCAAGCCACGCCCCTTTAAAGTTTTCGCGTATAGGAAAGCGATAACGCTATTAATGCAACCTGCACTGCGCAGCTTAGTGACGCATCACGTTCACGTTTACTCCTTTTGTGAATTTAAGGGTCAGTTCACACCGAGACGCGACGCGACGCGCAAAGGTCTGCAATTGTATTTCTATCTTTAAAACTACGCGTCGCGTCGCGTCTCGGTGTGTACTGACCCTTACGGACGAACTATTTGACCTTGGCGCGCTTATTACAGGGCGCTTCTATTTTTTGAGTGCAAGCAAAAATTAACTTAGTGGTGATCAGGCGGGAGTGTCTGCGATAGTACAACACTACTCGCGAAGTTGACCGAAGTTAAGCGATTACGATACACTTCGGTTCGCTTCGTGCAACCTCGGCTCGCCTTCCAATCGTAGTCGGTTTTTGCGCCCGAGTCAAAGAACTCGAAGCGTCCTGAAGTTCTAACACGAAGCGTCTTACTACACTACTCGGCTTGCTTCAAATCGCATCGAGAGTTATAAAATACACGCAAACAAAGCTACAGCTAGTAAATATATATTAGTTTACCTATAATATATATGAGTTACCTACATCACATTTGTTTTTAAATCTTTTCTTACTTACGAGTTTATATCTATGTATCAAAAGATTTATAAATCCAACATAGTTTGCTTACAGCTAAGCAAATTATTTTCTGTCGTTTTGAGCAACACATCATTCTAGCTTGCATTCCAAGTGGACACTTTACATTCATCTTTTAATCTACATTCATGAGTAAATTTTTACTTTTCAACGTTGTGAAAATCTCAACACAGTGTCGCAGATCTATGAAATGTGAATTAGACAAAATTCACAATTCCTTTTCAATAATAAGTATTTACTATAATAGTGCGAGCTACTTATTATTTTTACCGACTTCAAAAAAAAGGAGGTTATCAATTCGATACGTATGTATGTAATATTATTGGAATTGCATTATATTCACATATGACAATCTACTAAGGCTTCCAAACAAATATACAAAATTTCATAGACGTATGTATGTATGTATGTATGTATGTTTGTCCACGCATATCTCCGTAACTATTAATCGGATCTTGACCATTCTTTTTTTATTAGATTACATTTACTTCAACTTAGGGAACAGTGCAAGTTTCATCAAAATCGGTTCAGTAATTTTCAAGATATGGACTAATACGTGTAAGTGTGACGGCCTGGCGTATTGATACGAGCTACGGGTGTAGTGTCAAAGGGAAAACATCTCAAAACCTTGGTCAAATTCTAGTGGAAAAACTAAAAATTACGAAATAAAAAGTAATTTAAAAAAATTAAACCGACTTCAAAAAGAAATCAACTCAAAATTATGAAATAACTTTAATTTCGGAAGTCGGTGGCAAAAAACTAAAATACAGATCCCAAGACACCGATTTCCGAAATTAAAGTTATTTCATAATTTTGAGTTGATTTCTTTTTGAAGTCGGTTTAATTTTTTTAAATTACTTTTTATTATTTCCACTTATACCTGTCTATTTCTGTATGTGGCCAATCTTTAAGAAAAGAGTCGAGTTCGTTACGCCATCTTTGCCGTTTGCTGGTTTTTGGGGCCTTCTGTAGGGTTATTTTGGCTCCTCCTCCGGCATGAGAGTTGTGGCCAGCGTTGTTCTATTTGAACTAGGCATCCGTGTGACCTACATTTTGGTCTGTTTGTTATAGATCTACAATAAGCCTGAATAAAAACTCTAAAGCGGATATTCAACCAAGACTATTAAAATAAAATTCAGTCTTCGCTAACAGAACAACTATTTCAAGTGACAATACCCAAACTCTTAGAAGTCTGTAGGCCAGAAGGTTCATCCTCGAAGAAAAACCCTAAGTTACTGTAATGCAGGGTATTCCTAAGTTAAAATAGGAGTTCGTTGTATAGATGTACAGACGCCAGCACATCAAGCTACTACAAGCTGTCAAATTTCTTTAATAGATTTTCAACTTTATCGCTAAAACATAAGGTTCAAAGTTGATTTGGAAAATTTGACAGTTTCGGGTAGCTTGATAAGCTGGTGTCTGTACTGTAGGCCGACCGCGTATGTCAGTCAATAAAATATTGTTCTGCAAACATCATCGTTGTTTTATTTAACAATGGCGAAATTTGACGAATTCGACATGAAGAACGGGAATTGGCAGTCGTATCTACTGTGATAGGCTGGATTACTGGATAATGTACTTTGTGGTGAATTCTGTGATGGATGAACTAAAACTACCAACGCTGATTGCATTCATGGGTAAAACGGAGTATGAATTAATTAGTGAATTTGTGCAGTCCTTAGCAACCGGCGTAACCTGTCCTTCACCGAAGTTGGCAATGAAATTGGAAATAGAATTATCTCTTTCATGCTAATTTGAACTCTATTTCAGTTGTGCTTTTAGAATAGAATAGAATAGAATACTCTTTATTCTGTACACCATATAAATTACAGACATAATAATAGAAACAATACAAAGGGTGACACAATGGGCGGTCTTATCGCTAAAAGCGATCTTCTCCTTTTTCTTCTTCTTTCTTTTGCTTTTAGTCCATTTTATCAAGAAAATTGTTCGAGCAATTAAGTGGCAACGGCACTGCCCGACGGCAGGCAGTGTAGTCTTGCATTTAGTACTTACTTGTTCAATTTTATTGAAATAAAATTTTCCCGGCAATTCAAATCTAAGTGTGAATTTGGATTAAGGATAACATAAAAAAAAGAACTCTTCAATATGATAAGTTTATTTTAAACACAAGTTATTAATCCTTACAGCTTTCAATCGACTAGATAGACTAGAATGTTACGATGATTAGCTTAAAAAATATTATTAATTAACGTCTTTAAATAGTTTGTTAGTTGATTTTTAAATAATCGTAATTAAATTATAAAGGACATATTGCAATATAAAATATATATTAAAAAAATAGATTTTTTAATATTGCTATATATTACATATAGGTATATATATAATAATTTATTGTCCCTAAATAAATAAGTAGCACATTTGAAAACCAAAAACATAATGATATTCAATTTCAATACTTACGAATAAACTAACGCTAATATATTTTCATTTCTTAAGTAGGATGCGTCAGGGATGCCTGCGAAATTCAATCTTTCTGACGTTTTTTGCAATTTGCAGGTCAGTGCCATAACAGTAGGTATGTATTTACAGATTAATAATAATTAAAATCATCAATACAAGCCTCTCAGTTCCTATAACCCTATTGATTGATATTTCATAAAATAGTCATTATAATTCAGTATATACATAAGTAGCTACTTGATATACGCCAATCATATTTTGTACAACATACAACCTGACACTGACCTACAAACCCAAGCGCTTCCTCCTTACCAACATTTTTTTATAAAAATAATTTCTTTAATATACCTACACAACTTAATTGATTCTAACTGATATTAGCATTTTTTATTGCCGAGATTCATGAAAATGGTAAAACGTTATTTACATTCAATATTAGATTTAAATAAATAACACTACCTATTTAAATAATTTATCTAAATATCTTTATCAAAAATATAAACATGTCCAAGGTCATACTTTTTTATTAATGTTCGTAAAATATTAGCTTTTCATTAAAATATTATAATATATTTTGCTTATACCTAGTAATATGATATTATTTAGTAAGCTATCTGATATTTTATTAGATCGAAAACATACAAATTGCTGTAAACATTTTGTTCATGCAGTTGCCGAAAATTTTAGAGAAATTCTATTAAGTGGATATGTTATATTATATATACTCAACTGTTATATTATATATATTATACTCAACATGGCGCGTTATGTAGACTAATTAATTAAAATAAAAAAAACTAACTTTTAGCATTTTCATAACTTAGTGTCGATCCAGTAAAATAAAATATCAGTGTTTTGTACAAAAGGTGACAATGAACTGCCAAACACATTTATTTTTACATTATTTGTTAGCTAATTTAGACGCTAAATATTTAGTCTTAGTCACGACTGAATTCAAATGCGTATTTTCGCAAAAAATAAGTCTGTATTTTATTTTGCCGTATGGAATTTAATATTGTTTAGTGGTACAAAAAGGATTGGCAAATGGCGCACATTCTACAGGCGCACATTTCTACTTGATGACATTTTTGATTTATGTCCCATTTGTCCTTGAAATATATTCAAAAGGATGAACATACATATTGACATCCCGCCTTTCGATGGCTGGCAGAACGCCAAACGATCCCTTTCCCAAATAAATACCTATCCTCCTTATCATATTTCTTTTATGGATGAACGCCGAGAACAATACAGTAATTATTTTATTTTCCACCTTGCAAAAAAAGTTTTTGTCATCAATTTATCTCGGATAAAAGTGTCACTATCTGTATAAACAAAATGTACAATGTTACTAGCTTTTTTTGCAACAAAAGCCTTAAACTTTTTTTGACATCGCAAACAAAAGCGAATTGCAAAAACTACACAAAAGGTCCCTTCTTTACATATCTTTCTATAACCTAACCTAATTTTTCAAGCTACAAAGATGGAGTAACAATTCCAATTTAATTAAACATAATTTGTAGAATAATTTCTCAAATCGTCACTTAATAGATATTTATGAAAACGGCTGTTTTTGGGTGTAACTTTAGGGGTTCGACCACTTAAAGGTCAATACGGAACCCTTAAATTAATGACGGATTGTAAGGTATGTTTAGGCAGACAGAGTGTTTAAAAAGTAAATAAATCAAGAATGAAGCCACATTGGGACTTTAGTTATAGACACTATAAGTTGGTTAATAAAAAACAAAATACACTATGGATGTACAATATAAGCTATGGAGGGGCTTATGGGTAAGTACTCATAATAACAGCCGTTGGTCCGTGGATGGGTGACCATCTTTACATATCAAGAGCCGTTGGTCCCGGCTGTCATTCGTGAATGTTTGACTATCGTTCCGGGTAGTCAGAAACCCGAAAGTCTGACAACTAGTCTCACCAAGGGGAATCGTATTTCCCAGTAACTGGGTTGTGGGCTCCATGTAAAATACTGGTACGCAATTGCATCCGGTTCGACTGGAAGTCGACCCCGGTAGATGATGGTTATGTTTAAATAACTGGAAATAGTGTTATTCAAAGCATTTTCATGCTTTAAAACTGAGTACTTTTTAAGTGCACTTAATTGATTATAGGAAGCAAGTAGCAAAGTAAAAGAGAATCAAGCTAATTTTCTGAGCATGTTTTGTTTATCACTATAAACAAAACAAGCTCAGAAAATTAAAAAAACATTGATAATTTAAGGTTATTATAACGTACAACATACTGTACACACGTAGGTACGTTATTTTCCTCTTTGGCTGACAATAATAACGTTTATTCACGTATTTACTAAGGATTTTTCTAAGCAGTCATATTGTGACTTTATGACTAAGTCCAGCTTAGTCATAAGTTTAGTTTATGGCTATAAAAAAGCTAGATAATAGCCAGACAAAGTAATAGGTAGTCTATAAAAGGTTAGACAAAGTATAATACATAGTCTATTAGACTACCTATAACTTCTGCTTTACAGTAAAATATTCCTCTTGGAATGCCTGATTCCTAAATCTTATAAGAATACCAGCCCCCTATAAATTATACCACTGAAAGGAAAAGGCGTTTTCTCATACAAAGAAGGCACGAGAATTAATCAAACGCTTGCTCAAAACCGGGTGGCGATTTCAGACTTTTCTATCTTCTTCTATTATATAAAATTCAAAGTCCTGATTGACTGATATATCAACGCACAGCGAGAGACATGCAATTTGGAGGATGTGTTCTTTGTGAAGAGTAGGTATCCACTAAGAAAGGGTTTTTCGAAATTCCACCCCTAAGAGGGTGAGGGTGAAATTTCTAGCGGAAAAAGTCGCGGGCAGAAACTAGTATTAACTTTATTCTAAGTTTTCTTACGATATTTTTCCGTCACGGATGTGAATAATGTCCAAGGTAAAATAATTTAAAATCTTACAGATCTAATATTGGTTTGTAGCCTTTGGCTTATAGAGTTTTGAGGAACATGGTGTAAAGTTCACTCATCTTCCATAGAAAAGGGAGGATCCTCCGACCAGTCCAGGGTTTTGTGCCTGGCCGGCAAGAACCCGACGATTGATGTCGGGGAGTTGAATTTATAAACTAGTTGCGCTGTAAATCCTGCTTGCGCGATGCAGGATTTAGCGTGACGTCGGTATTATGCGTAGTTCGCATGTAACGATGTAAATGCCGCCACAGTTTTTTTGCGAAGTCAAGCGAAGCAAATCTATGCATCATTCAGAACATTTTACAAGTCAAATTACCTACTTACCTACGACAGTGATCACCGGTTTATGGACATGGGAACCAGGCATTCTACACATTACAAGTTCATCACAAACATTGTTATATAGAACTAAAATCAACTAAAACTATGTGATGACAGAACATACAGCCGTAATTACAAAACAGAGTACAATATGTTCACTGAAATATGATACTTCAAGGAAGTTTGTTGGGATACAAATAGACGTATAGACGTAATAATTGAGCTGTCTTTTACGTAATATTTACTTATTTGGAACGAAGTAATGAAGCCCTAATTATGGATTACGTAGCAGATTTTTTTTTCATTCAGTTTTTTTTAAAACACCTTGTTGTTATAGGTAATACAATATCATTTTACTTACACCCGCCTCTCAAGTCTATTCTGCGGTGCTATTCTGTAAAAATCTCACCGTGAAAACTTAGGTGAAATAAGCTGTCAATAGTGTCAATTCCTAGCAAAAACAAACTCACTTTACGTAAGTTTTCACGGTGAGATTTTTACAGAATCGACCGGCTGGTAACATGGAAACTTAGTTGAAGTGAGTTTGAAGTGAGCTATCATTCCATAGCTGACGCTAGGGAAAATGATAGCTTACTTCATCTACATTTTCACGGTGAGATTTTGCAGAATAGACTTGCTGCATTTTGAAAGCCTTTTGAATTAAGTCTATTTTCGTTACTATATCTCACAATGATTGGGCTGTTGGTTTTCGGCCAACCAATCACAGTAGTTACAACTTATCATCACATTACAGTATTGCCTCATAATTAACCATCTACTTTAGCCTTATTTCGTTTAAATTGATTATTGATTGGCCGTTTGTAATAAAAAAGTCTTAAAAAAAATTCAGTTGCAATGGAAGTTGAACTTTGTTTTGTATGACATAGAGTTTGTGTTTCGAAAACTTAATAAGTAAATGACATTTTGAATAGAGTCACTTTTTGTGTTGATTAGACTCTCAGAAACCGGATGTACCTAAGTTTTAAGATGCTGCTGTAAAATCATTTCTTTGCTGTTCCTTTCAGAGTATTAAATTTACTTGGCAAAGGATATTGCAAATCTTGTTAAACTGCGATTTATAGTCTGGTTATTTAGGAACAAAGGAGGAGGATTTAAAAGTTTCATCAGTTTTTTGAGTAATATAAAAGTTTAGTGAAGTGTTGCAATAAAAGTTTTAGTTACTTGCAATAGCCTATCGTATTTTTTCTTGAAAAGTGTAGTAATCTGGAAAGGACCATTCATATTCTGTAATGTTTCATATGTGGATATTTTTTTCTTTTTAATTACTTACCAAAACGTGGCTCATGATTTATAATCATTCAGAAAACAAAACAATATTTATTTACATTTATACCTAATTAGCATTTCAAGCACTTTGCTATGTACTTTCCCATCCCTTGCTTTGCTTCGTGTAACTCAGTAACTGTCATCACATTCAGTTAATGAATAACAATATTATCTTAATAATCATTGAGGCATAGGTGATACGGATCTCCTTGCTTGCATCGCCTTGTTATTGCAGTACGTTCTGACGTCATCTATCGTATGCATTAGGAATACAGGGACGTCATCATCGCGTTTCTGAAAAAAACAAAAAAAAAACAAATTACTCTATCGCTCTGTATCCATACTAATCCATACTATATAATATTATAAATTCGAAAATAACTCTGTCTGTCTGTCTGTATGTTACCTTTTCACGCCTAAACTACTGAACGGATGTCGATAAAATTTGGCAGAGAGATAGATGTCATCCCGAGGAAGGACATAGGATAGTTTTTATCGACATTCCTAGTGGGCGAAGCCCCGCGCGGAAGCTAGTATTATAAATGCGAAAGTGTGTCTGTCTGTCTGTCTGTTACCTCTTCACGCTTAAACCGCTTAACCAATTTATATGAAACTTGGTTTAGAAATAGTTTGAGTCCCGGGAAAGGACATAAGATAGTTTTTATCCCGATGTTCCCACGGGATCGAAACTTACGGGGGTGAAACCGCGGGGCACTGCTAGTCTCTCTATAAAGCCTCATACGATACGAGTTCTTTGACTGCCTTCTTGGTCTAGTGGTTGCAAGCGCTACTGCTAGGCAAGCGGCCCTGGGTTCGATTCTCAGGTCGTGAAAAGTGTTATCAGTTTTGTTTTCAAACAGGAATCTCTCAGTAGCAGCCCTGAGTCTGGATTTATGCCCGGGTGATGGCAATAGGCTCGCGTCCTGTTACTTAAAGGACATACAGGACTTGGGTAAACATAACTTCCGACATGGGAGTTCATTATTTTAGTTACAGTCAACAAAAGAGATAAGTATGCAGGATCGTCGGATATAGTTGAAGTTTATTAAGAAACCGATGGATGTTGTCGACTGAAATTTAATTTGTTATATGAACTTTTAGTTTTCTATGAATTAAACAAAATTTTCTTCGCGAACATCCATCGGTTTCTTACTAAACTTCAACTATACTCTTTTGCTGACTGTACCTACCTACACCTCTACCTTATCCTTCGGGGACTATAGGCGTGCTATTATCCTACGTTGTAAAGCCATTATAAGTATGACCTGTGATACATAGCTACTGTAAAATTGAAGCAACAAATATGACTCGTATCGTCGAAACATGTCTAGATTGAGACGGTGATTGTTGCTTAAACTTATTGCATTTAACAGGGAATTAAATTGTGCTATATAAATCTGAACAATGAGTTAATCTAATCGTAACTTAATCTATTCACTGACACACCCCGTTTAGACTGATGTGTTTAAACGGGTGTGACAGTGAGTAGATTAAGTTGAACTTGACAGCCGTATCCATTTGGCTGATCAGAATAATTCATTGTCTTGAAATAGGGATCTTTGCGGCAACCTCTGCTACAGTCCATTCACATTTTATCTCTGACAGCAGCAAACCAATAGCAACCTTATTGTAACAAGAATAAAGATCGCTGTGATTTTGACAGACTTGTAAATGGCAACAACCGAACAGCAGCCTTATTCCAATGATTATAAAGATCACTGTGATTTTGATAGTGATGCAAAATCAGAGGTAATTGTTAAAGGACTAGTACTGGCCACTCAGAAAATTGAGACTTAAGTGGTGAGGCCCGGTTTCACCACAAGTCACTGAAGACGTTTAATAAATATACTTAAAACGTGAAAATATGCACGTTTCTAAAGCACCAACTAATGAAATACAATAGGTAACACTTGTTCAAAAATGCCGATTGATTCTGATGATACTTATCTTTGCAAGTGTACCTACAATTCAGAAAGTGCCAATATCCTAGCTACTTTTTTATCAGTATTACAGGCTGACTAAAAATTCATTGCCAATTCTACAGGGATCATCATCATCTTCCTGCCCTTATCCCATGTTACTAGGGGTCGGCGCAACACGTTTTCTTCTTCCACTCTCCCCTGTCAACCGTCACGCTATCATTCACTCCCTTCTCTTTCATATCATTCCTCACACAATTCATCAATCTTTTCTTCGGCCTTCCTCTCCAATTCTACAGGGATAACTTTGCTTTTTTTTTTCCTTTACAGTAGGTAGGTATGTATACAGGCTGACTTTAATTTAATTTGCAATGTTTCAGGGCGTGAACAATCTTTTGAAAATTAACAACTTTTACCATAGGACCAACTCTGAAATATTGCATAAAAACATTCGGTTACATACTTTTTCATTTGGGAAAGTAGATAAAAGGAAAGAAAGAAAAAGTGTTTGTTGTTACTCGTACAGGAAGATCACGAACTAAACCAAACGCAGTCATAAATAAAAATTAAACAAAGTTACATTAAAAAAAGTAACAAAAAGGAAGTCAACAAAGTCCTACACGAGGCCAAAAGGCTCCTATCTCAGCATGATGCTGCGACATTTAAAAATAAAATGTCGCAGCGCTGGTATTCTGTTAGGGCTCGCTATGATGTCACGGGCAGTTACAGATATTGTATTTTTTTTTTATTTAGGTTAAACGTAGCCACGTATGTAAAGCCAAGGATTCTCTTACCTACATTATACTAAGGATAATGTTTGAAGTTTAACAAAATAAAACAGTACCTGGAACAAAACTTCGCCTTCGAAGTAAGTCAGCTGATGTTTCCTCGTCCTTATAAGTAGTCCGACGAGTTTGTCGTTGATAACTGTGTATATCTGTGAAAGAAGAGATACAAAGTTAATTAGAAAGTTTGTGAAAGAAGTTTTTTGTGCAAGAAGGATGCTTGACTTTTTTATTGGAATTTCTTATACTATTCACCATTCGGCTGTATTTATTTTCCTCTGGTGGTCTACTCTCTAAGCTGTCCCACAGCTGTCAAATCGTGTTTTCATTCATTCTTAGTTTGGAAACCGAACTAATCTAACTCCGTAAGTGATATGGAGTAGGAAGCTCCCGTAATTTCGGCCGAAGGTACGGACTTTGTGCTTAGGGAGTAGACCCCTTGACGAAATAAAAAAGAATGCAGGAGAAGATTGGATGGTCAAGGACAAAGACAGAATGACGTGGAGTATGATGGAGGAGGCCTATACTCGTAGAGAGATCTCAAATAGATACAATAATTAAACATACTTGTAATGAAAATAGAGTTATCTGTTAAATAGGTACTTCAACAATAACTATGCATGCACGTATAGTTTTTTTTTCAGTTTCTTTCTTCGATAAAAAAAAATGAAATTGTACCAAACTTTCATAAATATACTGAGTCCTATCCTGAGAATAAATTTTGAATCTTTGACAGATTTTCAATACTCGATTTTATTACACGGGTAAAAGATATCTGACTTTGGTAAAATCAGCCTTACAAACTTATAAAATATTCTTCTTTTATGTCCTCGCCTTTTCCCATTACGCGGGATCAGCATTTCCAATCATGCGACGCCATTATTTCGCCATTATTTTGTTTTTTTTCCATCGTAAAACGTTGTTAAGTGGTAAAAGACCCTTCCCAAATCTGATGGCTTCAGAAAATAAATTCAAACCTGTCGATCGCGGAGTAATCGACTATCCCACAGATTGGATTTCACCCGACTCTAACGGCTTTATCCCAATTTATTAATTTATTATGCCCCAGTTTATAGAACGAGGATCTCCGTTGGAAACCAGGCAAAATGAAAATGGTCTGATATGCGAGTTACGGATATTGTGACATGCGAAAAATGCTTGACAATGATGGGTACCTAGTGACAATATTATGAAAGATAAAGAAGGTGCTGCCATTACATAATGTTAAGACTGGAACTATTGATAAAAAAAAAAAAACTGATGAATATCATGTTCATTACAGTCTAGTTAATATTCAATACGCTTAATACAGTTTTAGTACTTTGTATTCTAAAAATACTCGTAAAATCATAACAATTCTTATAATAAGCATGTCCCAAGTACCATCTTATTTCCAAAATTGGCAACATAAATATCTCCACGAAAACTTGAATCAAAATAAATTAATGTTTAAAATTGAAATATTTCCTGCAAAGTTTTGCCAAGTAACGAAAGCTGTGGTATATTATAGGTATATATATAATTAACTCTTTGTCTGTGCTGGGTCAAGCTTTATCCAACTTTACCTACCCGAAATAAACTGATCTTTTACTTTTTTAAATTTTTACCTACAGATTCTTCCAGTTTCCTAACAAAGAAAAGGCCTCACAAAGAAACAGCCACTATAATAATAAACGGATAACAAACAACGCGCATCCATTTCAACCCGAGGGCACAATACCACGGAAAAAGGAACGTCTCAATACCCTGTTTTCACTAAGACAGGTGACACCTAAATTAATGCCTAAATCAAAGTGTGCTGTTGGATTTTAAACTTTCAGCGGTGAGCAGAGCGTTGAAAGTGGCACTCTTTTTTCGAAAACGGGCAAATCTGTCACACGCTCCCCCAAACACATGTACTTCCGAATCGTCTTCCTTTTTAGAGTTCTGAAGGCTTAAAGACGCATAAAAAGCTTACCAGACCAAAATAGACATTGGGTAGACACCCAATGTCTATTTTGGTCTGGCAAGCTTTTTGTTTTGTTCTCTAGTAGTAGTAAACTATGGACTAGACAGTCCATCCAAATTTGTTTTGGTATAGAGATAGTCTGAGTCCCGGAAAAGGACATGATAGTTTTTATCCCGATATTCCCACGGGATCGAAACGTATGCAGGTGAAACCGCGGGGCGTAGCTAGTTACGTATATATTTGATAATAGCAGACGTAATGAGCATGTAAAACCAAAACAATACAATGGTGCCGATTTAGTCCCGTCAAATTGGCGCCTGATGTAAATTGACGTAATTTTAGTGGGCAAGTTTTTAAACACGTCTAAACTTGTATGGACTAGTGTCAGGCGCTGAGTAATTTGACAGGACTAAACCAAAACTTATCTTCTGTCCTTTTCTTAATGAAATAGAAAGAGAAAGATGCACTGAACTTAACTTTAGTTTAGTTTGTGAACAACAGAATCGACAATATTATCGACGCGCGACGATACTAAACTGTTAAAGCCCTATTATATGGGACTTAAACCTAACTGGTGAAATGTGGGTGTACTATAGCTGCTACTGTACTGCACCTCTGCCTAACCTTTCGGGGAATGCAAGTGTTATGTGTAAAAGCACTGTTTATGAAGTACGGGATTACCCAGTTCCGGAACAGACTAAATTAGTCCTCCAGACCGTATTTCGGCCACGGCGGCAATCTCATCGGAGACTAGCCTTCGGCGCAGGAGATATTATAGTGCACAAGTGTGCGCGCAGACACATTTGCACTCTCTCTTCCCTCACTCTCATAGTCCGATGGGACGGCAATCTGACACGACCGGAGAGAGATCAGGCGCAGGACCAACGGCTTAACGTGCTTCCCGAGGCACGGGGGTCACACCGCCGCCTTCCAAACTCCGGGCTGTTACTAAGAAATTTCTAATGGAAAAACTCAATAACATTTTGCCCGACACGGGAATCGAACCCAGGACCAGCTGTCGCACTTGCGATCACGAGACCAACGAAGTAATGAACGCCGAGAGAATCAACGAACAAGGGAGTGTTTATCGCGCGATTAGCTACAAGGGCAGTTAGGGAATTCGCTGACAGTGTTTTCATTAAACTTTCCCCCATTAGAAGGTTGTGGTACAAAAAAGTTGTATACTTATGCTCATTAAACCCTCGGACATATGTGTTTGGTAAATAAATTCGGATAAACGTAGTAATATAAAAGAAAAAAGAAACCATACCTACTGTAAACTGTAGGTAATCCACGTTGTATACATAACCTACATTTTTGAAAAGTTTTTGACATTGATTATTATCGCTGAGATGAAATTGAGACTTGAATTTGAACGTTTTTAAGATAATTGGCCTTACTGATTTCAAAAAGCTTAATCAAGCCTTCAATTAAAGATACCTAGAAGATAAGTATGAAAAAAAATACCAAAGAGGTCTTAACTTTTTATTGAAATACACAAAGATTTAAATCGTTAGATTGGCTCTACCACGTCGAAAGATGGTCGCGTTTCTGTCTCGTTTTGACACGTCTGACAAACCATCTCTCAAACTCACTATGTGCACACATTTTTACGAAACCGGCCTTACTTTACTGTTGAGAGCCCTCTGTCTTGGTTTTTTATTTGGTCTAAGAGGTCCGCATGGAATTTATAAAAAAATGCCATCAATAAAATTATACCTAACAACTTTTATAGTTCATAATTTGGCATTAAAATTGGGTCACTTCAAAACAATTGAGTCTGCACGAAATCGGTCGTTAATATATTCACGGCTTGAAGCTTTTTCATCATAAAATTGACTCATTCCAACTTGTGAAAATATTTAATGGGTGCAATAAACCATCTTTTACAAACTAAGACTAAGATTAATTACTCAGCCCGGCCGAAATAAAATATACCTAATAGATGTAAAATTGATTTATCACAAGTTCAATTTTCAAACAGAAAATAACATTAATGCGAATAAAAACTATGAATAATTTAAATAAATCATGAAAAAAAAATCTGATCGGACAGGAAAAAACATCTGTGTTCGAATATGATAGTTTCTAAGAAAACTTTATTTAAAAGCATGCATAGTCGGTTTGTTAAGAACTTGAGAATTGCAGAGCTTTTAAATAAAAATGGTGACGTAAGCTGAAAATGACAACATAAAATTTTCAATTATTTATCTCAATTACATAGGCTCTTTATAAAAAAATATTAAGGACGTTTTTGCTATCATGCTAATTTGTGTTCCCGTGCATGTCTTGCCCGTACTACGTGTCACCCGCATGCTTTCGTTTCGTAATAGTATATTTCATTACAAGTGCGGAAAGGCTGTCATTGCAAAGAGTTCCGACAAATGTCTACCCGAGCAGAGGCGCAGCCGAAGGCGAGGGTTGACAGTCGGAACAAGTTACAATGACGGTTCCGCAGGTGTACTGAACGACTATTTTTAATACAGTTGCGAAAAAATGAAGCAATTTAATAAAATAATAAAAACACAATATTGCTTTTTCTCTTCTCTCCACGCAATAAATTAGTCGTATGTAGATATGTAACGACTTTTTGACTTTTCCTGTAAAATGTTCTCCGAAGCATTTTGTGCAATTATCAGTATAATTGCACAAAATGCTTCGGAGAACATTTTGTGCAACAGTTCCGGCGGTGTTAATTAAAAAAAAATAAGGTCGAAATTACTCATTTTGTGCAACAAACAACTAAACTCGCAAAGGAAATTTCTGGAAAATGGCGCCAACCGTAGAATATAAGCAAAGTTTTTTTTCTTCACTCATTTTGGTAGGCAAAGGGAACTATTCATACAGCTTAGTCTTCAGTATATTTTTTTATTGATATGAAATGAAAATGAAATTTAATGAGATGAAATGAAATGAATCCTAACCTAACTCATTCAATTAAATCTGATATTGAAATAAATTAGTAGCTTCTTTTTAGAAATATACGTATTTGTATGAATCACAAAAAATCTTTAGTAAAAACTTGTCATGGTTGGTTTTTTCTTTTTAATAGACATTATTTTGACAGTTGGGAAAGAGAACGCACGAGTTCGGGAAAGGTAAAAAAAAAGCACTAGTATGTAATAGACCACATCCCGAACGCTATACGTCCCTGCAATACACCACTTTTTGAGCAACTGTATTAAAAATACTTTTCCTGACATGCATGCCATACGCATGTGGAAAGCGGGGAGTTTGCGAGTAGATCACACGCGCTAAGCTCACGCATGCGGGTAAGGCACGCACTTGAACAATGTGCAATGGTTACAAGATCGCTTTTCGCAAATGTAGTTTTCATACAAGCGATGTATTACAATGTAGTAATCATTCTAATTACCTACTTCGATCGAGTTCTTGCGAATACCATTTATCTCATTTAATCTTACCTGCTTGCAACAGTTAAGATTGTAATAAAGATTAATTACGATTCGAAGACGTAGCCTACGACTCATGATTTCGTCAAAGGGTGTTTTCATTAAACAGCTAATGTTATATTATTAACACACAGATAGACTTTGACAGTAGCAAGGGGTTTCATTTTGACAGTCCAACAACATTCATTGCGTTTGTTGAGCAGACACATTTTTCGAACTAAAGCCATGGATCAGCAATATCCTTCAAATTGAGATTTTTAGTGTGTAATGCCATTAGGTTGCTGGGTAAGGACATAGGGGATTGATCTTGGATCGTAGAGAAAGTCGTGCAGCTAGTTAAATACAATTGTTCTCGTACCTTTGATGGATGCTCCGTTAATTTTATTTGATGTCTGCAAAGTTATGCAGCAAAGGTATAGGAATTTTAATAAAAATTTCACAGAATTTGTACCGTAAAGAAGAAGTTTCTCAAATACATCCGCATTTCTTTGTAAAAGAACATTCATTCATTTACGCTTGGAATGTTTACAAGGTCGGTAGGAACTTTTCGTGTTAAAGTGTTCTGCGCAACTTTCTAATTTTCATCTTACAATTATCGTTAATCTTACCAACCGATATCGGTGTCTCTCTTTTGAAGGATGGAAGGGTCGACCTTGCTAAGCTGTAAAACCATTTTTAATTGCTGCTAGTAGTTGCATAGTAGCAATTTTAATGTCAAGATGTTTTCATCATCATCTGCCTAGCCTTTTCCCAACTATGTTGGGGTCGGCTTCCAGTCTAACCGGATGCAGCTGAATACCAGTATTTTACATGGAGCGACTGCCTATCTGACCTCCACAAAGTTACTGGGTAATACGATACCCCTTGGTAAGACTAGTTGTCAGACTTTCGGGCTTCTGACTACCCGTATCGACTGTCAAAGATCCACGAATGGGTCACAGAGCACGGAGCACGGGCACGGAGGGGTCACGATATGTAAAGATGGTCACCCATCCACAGACCAACCGCGGCAAGCGTAGCTTAACCTGATCGATCGACCGGTGCGGCTGTTATTATTTAGCCACGGGCCCCTCACTATTCAAGTAGTCAAGATATTTTCATAAAAAACTTTTTTATCACGATACACAATCCTTATTTTAATCGCGATATCAATCACCAAAGAGATTTGAAAGAGACAGAGATGCAAAACATTTATAAATCCCTGACCTATCTTAGCAACATTACTGAGGTAATGCAATACAAAACAGATTGATTTATGCGTCAATAAACAAACGTAAACACTCACGTCACGGCATCCCGATAACATGGAGAAGTAAAATTAATGGAAATATAATATAAAAACGCGTTTAAATTTTCGTCCATGATAACGTTATCTCAACTCATCTCAGCCTATCGCAGTCCACTGCTGGGCATAGGCCTCTCTCAGGCCGCGCCAAAACAACCTATCCTCTGCCTTCCGCATCCAGTTTGTCCCAGCCACCTTCCACCAGGCTGTCGCTGAAAACCAGCGCTGGGGCTCAGTCTTGCATAGGGTCGCAGCATAATGCTGAGCGATAGCCGTTTTGCGTGGATGTAACGCATGTTTCCTTCAACTCTTTCTCATATATTTTTTTGTGTTTATGTTCTTTATTGCGTCATGTTTACCGCAAATAAACGTATTTTCTTTCTTTCTTTCTTCTTAAGGCTTCTATTCATGCCAACGACCTTGTGCATTTGGGCGGAGCTAACTACCCCTCTCTGCGCCACTCCGCCACCCGCATGCACCCGCATGCCAACGCGTTGCCTAGCAACAAGAGGCGCCCCGCACTGAATTCGTGGACGAGTGCGGGGATGATATAGACACGGACTTTAAACGATCGCATTTTTAATTTATTATATTAAAAAATATACATGTTTTTAAAAAGTCTCAAAACCAAATCATTTTCGTTTGTATTGCTAAGCACTAGATATTTTTTTTTATATTCTTTTGATAAAAAATGAAGGAGTAAAATGGTTTCATCTCAACGATTTGGAGGTGATTTTGTGGTTTTTTTTCATAATAGGTGATATCGATAGAAAAATTATGGCTAAATCAAATTACGATTCATATCATGTAGATTACCAACTATTTTTTCATTAATATGATCAGTATAATCAGTAATTACTCTGTAAGTTCCGGAGAAAAGCTGCTTCATCTGCACGCTGTTTTTAAGCTTTTTTCGAAAGAGTAGCCTTAAGGTCATCGATAACGTTATGACGTGCACAATCATATTTCCATAAATTTTACAGACGTGGACGTCCACGATCATAAATATCGTCAGAAATAATAAAAGCGGAAACTCGTATTCCAACGTTTATTCCTGTCAAGCGCGTTTTGTGTTTCCATATTCGGACGTGTACGGAACCAATGTGTTTATGTTAGTAATTACGCGTCATTGGACGCACTGGCGAGCGAAAGGAACGCAAAGGGTTGCCAAGTTTTAAAATGAACGACCGCACAGTATCTACGTTTGCCGTAATTATTTATATGTTCAGTGCATTCCTTAGTTTGTAAACAGATTCGAGCGGCCGTGACTTATCAAAGTTGGAAGCGTTTGCGATCGACGTTAAAAGCTGTTTAAATGAATAGAATTTTTCTTTATTAAAGTAACTCAGACTCATAATCAAACAATATTGTTAGTAAAACTTATGACTAGGTATGTTACAAAAATATAAGAAATAACGGTTGGTCACCGTTGCGACATCC
This sequence comes from Oligia fasciuncula, assembly GCA_963082905.1. Lineage (NCBI taxonomy): Eukaryota > Metazoa > Arthropoda > Insecta > Lepidoptera > Noctuidae > Oligia > Oligia fasciuncula. The sequence continues at coordinate 7,551,720 of OY720401.1, forward strand.
CATGAGAGACGGCACAACAGTGACCCACGTAAACACAGTCAAGGCGACTCGCAACCATGTTTAAGACACTGTTGGAGCTGTCCCACACCTTGCGCACCAGGGAAGCGCACCTTTTACGCATTGTTGCGTAAAAGCAATCTACATGCGCATCCGCGAACATCCCTGACGCACTACAGAAACGGGGCAGCCCCACCAGTATCCTAAACTATAGCTAGATTCTTTACAGAATTTTATAGATTGTGTTTTGCTTGCAGAGTTCTAAAGCATCACTTCCGCATTCATAATATCATTAGGTTTGCTCCGTTCGCATCCGGTTTTGATTTAATTATTGCACGGCAACGACGTTCTACATGAGGCTTGATGCTTTTATTAGATCACTTAGGATACCTTGAACGCGTGGACTTGATAAACCTGTTTGAGTAGTTATGAAAAAATCACTTTAAGATCCGACTCTTAATTAGCTGCAGTAAAGTGACACTTCTTACTGTCATTTCGTTAAAAAATGTTGCCACACTATCTCTACTAGTGATGATTAAAACGCAATGAAACATCGTTTTAATTTTGACTAGCAGCGCTCCGCGGTTTCACCCGCATAAGTGTCGATCCCGTGGGAATATCGGGATAAAAACTATCCTATGTCCATCCCCGGGATGCAATCTATCTCTCTGCCAAATTTTATCGAAATCCGTTCCGTGGTTTAGGCGTGAAAATGTAACATACAGACAGACGGATAGAGTTACTTTCGAATTTATAATATTAGTTTGGATATTTGAAATGTTGGTTCCCGGCGCAAACTGGATTATTTATTAATTTTTATTTAAAGTACCTCCTTTATATTTAAAGTACCTCCTACACATTGAATCGCCTTATAAAGGGGAGAGGGGGGAAACTAATTGATCAGCCAGGCGTATTTACTAACCTCTCCGACTGCGCTAAGTATAATTGTAGTGGAATAACATCAATAGTGCAATGAACAGGGTTCAAGTTCACGATTTCGCGCTAGCTAAGTTAGTGCCATAACGGCAATAACCTTATCCGTTTATTGTTACTTATTTATACTTACAAATGTACAGACGCCACAAGCACATCAAGCTACCCGAAACTGTAAAATTTTCTCAATCAACTTTGAACCTTATAATTTAGCGTTAAAGTTGAAAATCTATTAAAGAAATTTGACAGATTGTAGTGCTGGCGTCTGTACAAGCAAGCTGAAGTGGCAATGGGCCGGCCACATGGAATTTATATGTGGAAGCTTCTAATTAGCAAATTTACCTGCCTACGAATGATTTTTAATTGTGTTATTAGTCTGTAAGCTTTCTGTAAAAATAAAATAAATAAAGTCAAAGTCAAATCATTTATTTCAAATAGGCACAATAGAGGCACTTTTGAACGGCAAAAAAAAACTAAATAGAAATGATTCTAGCCGTAATAAATAAACCAATGCCCGTGGGTGTAGACGTGTGTAGGTCGCGCGTCGCGTTATCACACTAATATTATAAAGGCGAAATTTTGTGAGTGTGTTTATGTTTGTTACTTCTTCACGCTCAAACGGCTAGACCAATTTTGATAAAAGTTGGTATAGAGGTAGCTGACATCCTAGATTAACATATAAGCTACTTTTCTCGATATTCCCACAGGATCGAAACTTATGCGGGTGAAGCCGCGGGGCGCAGCTAGTTATTTATAAAAGAAATATAAATATATTACAATAGTAAAAATCGTTTAAAAGTTCAAAACCGTACATGTTCTTTAGACTTTTTTGATGTGTGTATTTAGTTATTCCCCAGTTTTGTCCAACCCATTTCAACACTGCACTCTAAAGGATAAAGCAAGTTGACATGAAATTCCCTGGAGTTTTATCAATCTTACTTAATTATTCAATTCAGGCAACCCTGTTCGTTTGACTAGATTTTGTGAACCCTTTCAAAGAAAAAGTTTGTGTAATACGAAATAATGTGAACACAAGGTTTAAAACGAGTGAAAATCAGAGAGACTAAAACCTATTTCTATTTTATATTATTAGAAACAATGATGCTTAAAATGTTTTTGTTTGAATTCAACCCTGTTTAGTGGAATTACGGGTTAGACATTACTTGAATTTATCAGATTTCGCTAAGGGTGATTTAGTTGTTTTGCAAAAAATACTATGATATATTAGTTAACCTACAATTCTTTGTTATCCAGATATCAATATTCTATCGTATGATGACGACCTTGTTATTAAAGTAGGCGAACTCCGACATACCCCTACACCATTGCATTCTTGGATGATTCAAGATGATTTTTCATCACCATGCCATCCTAGATGATTCAGGACGAATTGCACCTAAAAAAGTTAGGTACTAAGGTTTATTTTGGGGAGGCAACTATAATGTCACATACGACCATCGCAGTGCACCTGACGTAACACAAATCCTTCATTAGCTAAAGGAATTATATTTACCTATACAGAAACTCGGCAACATTGTCGGGACAACACCCTTCTAGTCGGACGATCCTCCTTTTTCAATGAGTGATTAGATGCTTTCCAGCCTGTTTCTCATACCTCTAAAATTTCAACAGTGCACAAGTAAGGTATAATAAGTAACTCATATTAAATTGTGTTATGAAGCGTAAACACATAATCAGCCTATAATGTCCCCACGGCTGGGACACAGGCCTCCTCTCTGTGAGAGGGAGTGGGCCGTAATCCACCACGCGGACTCAGTGCGGGTTGGCAGATGTCACATGTCTTCGAATTTTTGGTTCTAGGACATGCCGGTTTCCTCACGATGTTTTCCTTCACCGTTTTGAGAGCAGTGCTGATGAAACAATTTACACAAAGTAAAGCGCCTGTCTGGGTTCGAACCTACGACCTACAACTCGTAAGTCGCGGCCGTTACCACTAGGCCACCACTGCTCTAAACTCCGTGAAGCGTAATCGGGTTGTAGTATAAACGTAGCATTCCCATGAATGAAAAGAGTAGGTAGAGAGGAATAGACCGCATTTTAACAAAACCTCTTTTCTGCACATTCTGATTCGGTTTGATTCCTGTGAATGGTTGGAATCCATTCAAATGCAGTTCAAACGGAATGTGTAGTTTGTAGACCGAGGTCGTCCCTTTATACTATATTTACTTCATAGTGACCACTTTGTTTGTTTGTCAGATTAGCATCGTGAAACTAATTATTTCATTCGTTTGAGGAAACTCCGTAACAAGCAAATAGAAGGCTAAGCTATTGAGTGCCCGTTCTCGTGTTCTGTGGAACGGAATTTCGTCATTAAAGCGGTTGCTATGGTTGAACCATTTTTAAGAAGAAAATAAAGAATGTATTTCACCTGCCTGCAGGCAGGCAGGTGGAACGCATTCTTTCAATGGCCAACACTTTTTTTTACAAATATTATTATATTATTTTATTGTAATAAAAGTATTGGTCATTTCAGGGACTTTTTGCGAATACATTAATAATTTGGACTTGAAAAGATATTAGTAATTCATTTGTCGTCGAGAAATCACAGTTACAGGTACATAAAATTTGTCTATTAAAGATTGCTCAAAGATGTAAAACTGCCTTTTGTTCATCTTTTGAACTATACAGGGTCAAACAAATTAAAATACTTAGCAAGCTTAATTCCACAGATGCGGTGGGTATCGATGTCTGCGGGGTAATTGCGTAACACACTCAGTAGCAATGGATTTCATTTTGACAGCTTGTCTCAACTTATATTTCAAGTAACAAAACACCCAGCAGTCGTTGAACCCCAAAAGACATGATTTTTTATTTGTTTTTATTTTATTGTGTTTAGATGTCGATACCAATCAGGTCTGAAGAGTTTCGCTAGCTAATTCAATTTGACTGTATAAATGCGAAGAGAAAATGTAATAAGGCAAAGATAATGGAAATGTCAATAAAGATTTCTCTGTACGAGGTAACCAACGAGCACATTAAAAAAAATGTAGATAAATCATAATACTTATTTAAATCTTTCATTTATTCTTTTTTAGGTTTCCGTATCCAAAGGCTAAAAACGGGGCTCTATTACTAAGACTTCGCTGTCTGTCCGTCTGTCTGTCACAAGGCTGTATCTCAAGAACCGCGATAGCTAGACAGTTGAAATTTTCACAAATTATGTATATTTGTTGCCGCTATACCAAAAAATACTAAAAACAAAATAAAAGAAATATTTAACGGGGGCTCTCATATAACAAACAAACATGTTTTTTTTCCGGCGTTTTTGCCTTTTGGTACGGAACCCTTCCTGTGCGAGTCCGACCCGCACTTGGCCAGTTTTTTTTTTCTTATTCTTTTAATTATTCGCAGGAACTGCCAGCCCTACTATTAGTAGGTAAACCGATTCCAAATATAACACTGGCCATGACGGAGCGAGTCGCCACGCGGAATGCGCCTGACGTCACAGGCCACTAGCAGTCGCTCGGTGTCGCGGCCCGTCGATGATACATACATCATCTCTCCTATGTTTATTTGTACACTTGCACTGAATAATTCTAAGTAGTCTTGCTATTTGATGAGTGAACAAAGGAGGACTGTTTTGATTGGCCTAGTGTATATTTATTGCACGTGTGATTCTTGGATATTTCGCTTTTAGGGACAACTATCAAATCGTTTTGTCATTCATTCGTGGTTCTGGCTCCGAACTAATCTTATATCCGGAGTACACAACGCCCGTAACTGCGGCCAAAACTACGGATTTCGTGCTTAGAGTGTAAACCCCTCTGATGTCAAAACCACAACGTGACCTGCCCCATATATTTTAATTTCGTCTCTAGAAGAAAACCGCGCCCCCATCTTTTAAATGTGGCTTCAATGCGTCAACATTGTTGATTAATTAAATAAAGCTCCTACAATTTGGCTAATACAGACGACAACGATTAGATTAGGAAGTTTAAAATTTGTATATAATTTATTTGAATAAAAATGGGATGAACCCCTGAAAGTTCGTTTACATTCTTTATCTCGTTTCGTTGGCCTTACTATATAGGTGTTGCTAAATTTAATATTAGTGTAAAAGGGCACATTTCAATTGACAAGGCACAGATTTTGAAGCGGGGCTGTTACTGAGAATTGGCTGATGACAAAACCACAATATGGCTTGCACTATCTATACCTAAGCAATCTATATGGCTTGCACTATCTATACCCAATCAATCTATTTCAATTTCCTCTCTAGAAGAAACCGCGCCTGCATCTAAATATCTATTTATATGCGGCGGATTCAATGCGTCAACATTGTTGATAGATAAAGCTCCTACAATTTGGCTGTATCATATAATTTTTATTGTAACATGCTCCATTACATGAAATTGTCTATTGGACAAATGAAGTGTAGTTCTAATTAAATGTGACAATGAAATATTGGGTAGACAGTGAGCGCCAAATACTTGAAGTCTGCACATTTGATTTGTGCTTGTTCCTAGCTACTTTAGAAACTGATATACCTACGTACAGTCACGAGCATAAATATACAATTGTAGTACAAAGTGGCAGGGAAATACCATCAGTTGCAATGGGTTTCATTTTGACAGTTCAGCAACATTCATTGCGTTATATACGTTGTTGAGCCGACATATTTTTCGAACATATGAAGCAATGGGTTAGTAATATCCTTCACAATGATTGAGATTGGGTGTGTTACGCAATTAGGGTGCTGTAACCTCGTGGTTAGAAGAAGAAGAAGAAGAGAGAAGAAAAGAAGAAGAAAAGAAGAAAGAAGAAGAAATGAAGAAGTTGGTCGTCGGTTATAAAGAAATATCTGCTGTTTCGTAGAAAATTGCAGTAGGTACGCGATCAAAATGTATGGAACAGCTATTTTTTTTAATTACCAACGAAATATTTCTACGCCTGTGGGTCATGTACTGAATCCACGGAATAACAGGTTGCGATGTCTCTTCCACCCTGTGTTACAATTATTTTATTTTTATTGCTGAATGGGCCTTGCTCTTGACCTCGATTACGCCTGATGGAAAGCGATGGGTAAGGTCTATGGTGGAACGAGCGTGCCCAGAAGATACCTAACCTACTGGAACTACCACGAATCTACGAAACAAAGCAGGCTGCTTGACGCAGGACTCCGGCGGGGGTTGGTCGCAAACCAGGCGGGCGTTAGCCCTACCACCGCAAGGGAAGAATTGTTCAGTCAAATAAGGTGTTGGGTGTGACTATCCAGGATGCGCCGAGCGCTCGGTTCAGTTGAGTAACTGGCAGGAACAAACTGCGCTACACGAGGCTTCTTCATGCAATGCGATGCAGCATGCATTAAGTATTTTGGCACATATTTGTGCTACCATAATGCCACTTCTATTATGCTTTCCACAAATATCACATATTTTTGCCGTCATCTTGACTACAGATATTAATGGACGAATCATGAAATCAGGAGGCCAGTTTTCGTAATTTAAAACGTACAAAATCTAGTGGCAGTGTCATCTCGGCGACAAATAAATTTCAAAACTTGTCAAAAATGTAGGGAAATCAGAGTTGTTTTTGACAGATATGAGAATTGCCCCTCTGATATTGCCGAGCTGTCCACATCTGCCCATCTGCCTGCCTTTTTCCAACTATGTTGGTGTCGGCTTCCTGTCTAACCGGCTGCAGCTGAATACCAGTATTTTACATGGAGCGACTACCTATTTGACCTCCACACCCCATTTACTGGGTAATACGATACCCGTTGGTTGGAAGACTAGTTGTCAGAGTTTTGGGCTTCTGGCGACCCGTAACTGACTGTCAAGCAAAGCATCCACGATCGACAACCGGGACCAATGGCTTTACGTGCTTTCCTAGGCACGGAGGGGTCTATTTATGTACAGATGATCAGCTACCCACGGACCAACAGCGGCAAGCGAAGTTAACCTGATCGATCGACCCGTACGGCTGCTATTACTTAGCCAGAAGCTCCTGCCTCCTGCCGAGCTGTCCATAGTAATATCTTTATGCTCGTGAATATACCTAAGTAGGTAGGGTACCTATATCTCGTATATCTTGCTCAGGAATATATTTTATTTGGTTGCCACGAACACCGTTCGTAATGTTGAAGCGATGTCGAGAGGAATCTTTCTCGGCTAATGGCATATTTAGAATTCTTATCTAGCTATTATTAGTGTAATAGAGAATGTTGTCTAGACTGTAACACTTACGTCTGTTTATTGTTGCTGTCTAAATGATAAGTGAATATGATATAGGTACTACTAATATTAATATTGGTTTTGAAAAAGATAAACTTAGTTATAATCATGGAAATATAATTTTAAAGGCTAACAGTATTAAAATAATAATATGTACAAGTATATAAAAAGGAGAGGAAATAATCAAAGGGCGTCAAAAAATTCATCCGCATCGCTGTCAACAGGAAACGTGCCCAAAAGACTGGCAGAATTGCCACGTTGTATGGCAATGCTGATTCTTTGGCCAAAAAATAGGCCAGCCCTCTGGTCACGTGAAGAGTCGACCAACCGCTTGGCGATGTCTCGAAATACTAAGTGGGCACTCGGGCCCCATGGCCCTAGAGTTTCAACCCCAAACGGCTCAAATATATACGTTCCAAAGAGATTGGAGTATTTGCGCCGTTTGAGGTTTTCCGCACCTGCAGCAGCCGCCCCAGCACAGCTAACCGTGCTTGGAAGATGGGATGGCGCAAGGGTGTCGACACACGTTGCATCCCAAAATGATAAACTAATCTAGTATCCTAACTTGGCTCGTGAAAATGACGTCATGTGGGATGTGGAGTCGGCGATTATTGTGCCAATAGTCGTAACAGCCAATAGCTTAGATATTTTAGGCAAAACTACTACCAGCACCCGAATGCTTACGAGTTTGAGTTAGATATTGATGTGTTTTGTTTTTGATGCAACTGAGTTTTTTATGTAGAGGTATCTACTTACATGGAAAGTGCTGAAAGTTGGTAAATCATCATTCTTTCAGACGAAAGCGTAAGGGTAACCCGCAAAACTTTTCGTACGTTTTTGCAATTTAGAGTTCAGTATCAGGTTGTATGTTAATGTAAATAAGATTCGCGACCGTAAAAAATTTAAGCTAAAGAATTATAACCATAAAAATCATCAATTTATCTCTCTAATTTTATATTAACCCCCCCATTGAATAACTCTTCATGAAATCATATTATTTGAGGCCAATTTGCTGATTTTAGTGATTATAATTCTATAAATCGTTCCCGTTCAGTAAATCAGTATCATCATCTGATGCCTTTTCCCAACTATGTTGGGGTCGGCTTTCAGTCTAACTGCAGCTGAATACCACTATTTATTTAGCTGCATCCGGTTAGACTGGAAGCCGACCCCAAAATCAGTACCTAACACTGCGCGAGTTTTTATACCATTTCTACGTTTCGTGCGAAACATGTATTTTTAATAACCTCGTGATTCGATTTATTTACTTTTTTGCATGATTTATCGCCTCCAGTTTATTTGAACACTTGTTTAATTTTTTTTTTGCACATTTCCGTTCGTATAAATATATCACTGTGGTTTAATGATATGATCATCAAATATCAGTAATTTATTGCACGTAGACCAGTAAATGCATATTTAAGTTATAAAATTCTTTGGATTTTTGCGCCGGATGGCGGATACACCAGTATTTGAATTACCTTATTCCAACAAATAGATATTGTTGTTTTAACTTATTTTGCTTGAACTGTATTTCACTGCTTCGTTGGTTTAGTGGTTTCAAGCGCTACTGCTGAACAAGAGGTCCAGGTTCGATGTCCAACTTGGGCAAATTGTTTTATGGTTTTCTATTTGGAATGTCTTAGTAAGAGCTCGGAGTCTGGATTTGTTCCCGGTTGATGGCAATTGGCTTCCCCATATTACATAGGAATTAAGCATAACTGGCGAAATTGTGGGTGTAATGTCTAGGTAGGTACAGGTACACCTCTACCCATCGGAGAAACAAGGTGTCATCATCATCTTCCTGCCCTTATCCCATGTTACTTGGGGTCGGCGCAACACGTTTTCTTCTTTCATTCTCCCCTGTCAACCGTCACGCTATCATTATCTTTCATAAACAAGGCGTCATTTTATGTTAATATGTATTTCAATAAATGTTTTGTTTTCGGTTTATTTTGTTTGAAACGTATAAATATCTATTTATAAAGTTTTTTTTGTAAAATCCTACAGCCAGCTTTTAGAAAACTTTGAAAGTTTTGTGCCAGTTTGTACCTACCTGTTTTATTTTACTAAAAGCGATGTCAAAGCTGCTTTAACATAGAAGTGCCTTTTGAGAAAAAAATAAATATTTGTATATTATGTGTAAGTATATAATTATTAAACTCCCTTATTATTAAACGTTGTACAGCGTCTGTATAGTTACACAACGCTTTGTCTCCTTCTTTTGAAAGTCAAATTACTGACGACTCAAAGAATGAAATCGGTTTGTTTTTTTTAACTTTGTTAGTTTAAATTTTTTTTTTACTATTTTTATTTCCTGTGTGTCCCAATTAAAATATGTTTCTTTCTTTCAACTATGAACATTATGTATAAAGCTCTTATTTACAAATATTTTGATATAGAACATTGTTGGTATTTAAGTTAAGTTATACCAGGCTAGAAGTGTATTTTATTGGTAACTGAAATGAAGAAAATAAGAAAAAACATATATACATTCATGCTAATTTAGACTTTATCGAACAAAATATTACCGTACATCGCTTCGATTCTGCAAATAACTAGGTTAAAAAAAAACAACTGACATTTCAAACGACGGATGTGCGTTTGTTGAAGAGTTATTTTCTTCGATTCTAATTTAGACCTGTATATACAAATACTTACTCATAACAACGTTTGCGTCATTTATTGTTAATTTTAAAACAAACATTTCAGCTAATTATAAGACTCAACCAGTCGTATGATTCATGACAGAATCTGTCTGAAGATTGACCTCGCGTTGTATAGGCTTTCCGAACAATGAGAGGTCAGCTTATACTGGAAACGTATAGCTTGATATGTGGTCGTGTGTGCAATAATTGAAAGCCGTAATGATGAATCAGAACTCTCGAAATATGAAACAATTTATCATTAATTCTGACTATACAGACAAGTTTGGTATGTGTGAGGAATCTCAACGATTCATGATAAATAGTTTCAATGTGTATCGCGTATTGTAACTGTGCCAAAATATTTCAGATACTACCTACTTATATCCAGATATCATTTTAGTGTAGATGATAAATGGTTTTATTTGTAAATAGATTCATACAAACACTTTTACACGTCAACCGTGTTGTAAAAACTAGATGAGGTCGGCGTTTCCTATCTACCTACTCTATTGACATTATATGAAATCATTGGACTACTCTGAGAAGAAAGGCCCAAACAAACTCAGAGGTCACAGTCTCTTTTAAAGTCTAGACATAATCTTGGTCAGATCATCCGACCAATCATCATTTCATCCAGCAATATACACAGATTGGTGGATGAATTCATCCACCAATCCACGGACCAACCGCGGCAAGCGTAGCTGAACCTGATCGATCGACCTGTGCGGCTGTTATTATTTAGCCACGGACCCCTCAAAAGCAGCTTGAGAGACAAAAATTTTTGCCTCAGAGTTCAATATCTAGAGACAAACAAGAGACAAGAGACAGACAATTATAAAGTGTGGCGATTAAGTGAAACCACGTAATTACATTATGTATTTTAAACAGACACAATTAAAATAATTAATAACAATTTTATATTCTAGCCTTAACCCTTTTTAGGGTTCCGTACCCAAAGGGTAAAAACGGGACCCTATTACTAAGACTTCGCTGTCTGTCCGTCCGTCTGTCCATCCGTCCGTCTGTCTGTCACCAGGCTGTATCTCAAGAACCGCGATAACTAGACAGTTGAAATTTTCACAAATTATGCATTTCTGTTGCCGCTATAACAACAAATACTAAAAACAAAATAAAATAAATATTTAAGTGGGCTCCCATACAACAAACTTTTTTTTTTTCGGCGTTTTTGCCTTGTGGTACGGAACCCTCCGTGTGCGAGTCCCACTCGCACTTAGCCAGTTTTTTGTTTTAGTATTAAACAACATTAAACATAATTTGTGTTTATTTGGTAACAATACCACAAAGATTGTGTTGGATCAGTAAGCCTCTATTAAAATTCAGCGAATTCATGACTTTGTATTGTTTCAGAAAATTCTCTGATTTCAACAAACAATATTAATAATGAACATTTCCCTGAAGGCAGCAGACGAAATGAGAAAATAAAGTCATTGTCTGTTTAAAACATTGTTTGACTTTAATATTATTTATTAAGATATATGTAGGTCACATCACTATTGTAAGGGTTATAGGATAAACGCTGGGTACGTAACACACCAACAAAGGCAATGCCATGGAAATGCCGCCGCAATGCAAAGGCATTCATTTTGACAGCTTAACCACATTAATTTTGACAGCTTAACAACATTAATTTTGACAGCTTAACAACATTAATTTTGACAGCTTAACAACATTAATTTTGACAGCTTAACAACATTAATTTTGACAGCTTAACAACATTAATTTTGACAGCTTAACAACATTAATTTTGACAGCTTAACAACATTAATTTCGTTATATGCGTTGTCGAGCAGATTATTTTGTCAAATATTATGTTTTACAGTTTAAAAGTTTCATAATAATGTGTCATAAATATGTTAGAATTATGATCAACACGGAATATAAAACTTTGAGTTTTAATGAGGTTATTTTTTTTTCATTTTTACCAAACTATGTAATGATGAGTTAGAAAACGAGAACTTTTAAAATTACAAAAACCAGACTGAAATCTTTTGGAAAACGGAATGGTTTTGCCAATACCCTGAAAATTGATGGATAATATTTACGAACGCTGTATACACACATCATCCTTAGCCATTAAAGATCCATTAAAGACATTGGCCTTCCCCTTGAACGTCTCGGGTCTCGGGGCATAATGCCATAGTATTACACTTGGCATGTGTATTGACGACGCTAATATAAATAATAACGTTTTGTATCTTGTTTTTGTGTTTGCAGCATCACTAAGCAGGTACCTACAGCTTGTTCAGCGAAGTACAACACACATTGTAAACAAAAAACGTTGACGTATACCTATAAACATAAGCTACTTTTTACTCCGCACGTGTAAACTAGTATTTACTGAAAACTAGCCAGAGAAACTGTCTGTAAATTAAGACTAAAATTACGTAAATTAGATAGTGGTGGAGCACACTACCGGACAACTAGGCACCCAGAGGGGCTATTGAAAGAACTGGTTTTATTTTGTTGTTGATACCCTGGTAGTTGAAGATTTCGAAAAACGTATTAAGGCTCCTACAAACAGGCGCGACACGCGATAAAATCGCGCGCGACACGAAGAAAGGCACCGCAAGTCGCGCAACGTGCGGTGCCTTTGTGTCGCGCGCGATTATATCGCGTGTCGCGCCTGATTGTAGGAGCCTTTAGGAGGTAAGTATGCGTGTAACTTCGAGACCGTATTTCGGCTATGGCGGCCAATCAGTACGTAGATTAGCCTTCGGCGTGGGAAATATTGTAGTGCACAATTTTATTAGTGTGTGCGCAGACACAGGCACTCACTCTTCCCTCACTCTCATAGTCCTATGGGACGGCAATCCGACACGACCGGAGAGAGATCAGGCGCAGGACCAACAGCTTAACGTGCTTTGCGAGGCCCGAGCGGGCGAGGATCCGGAGTTTAGAAGTTGGCGGTGTGATACCCCCGCTTTGCGAGGCACGGGGCGGGGGTATCACACCGCCAACTTCTAAACTCCGGATTTTTGCGGTGTGATACCCCCGTGCATGGTAGCAGCTCAGGCTGCTACTGAGAAATTCCTATTGGAAAAACCCAATAACACTTTGCCTGACCTTGGAATCGAACCCAGGCCCCCTCACTCAGCAGTCGTGCTTAAGACCTCGAGACCAACGGGGCAGTTCAATATTATAATGATGCTAAATACGTAGTAGATACCTTACAGAAAATAACACAATTTGCTGCAAAATATTTACATCTTTCATAATTATTACCGCTACATGTCATCGCTTGCTCTAAACAAAACATTATTTTGACGTGAACATTTGAGAATTTATTTTAGTTTTGCCAGTCTAACCTTGCGACAGAAATAAAGAAAACAATGAGCTTTACATAATTTTGACAGCTTCACAGGTGTTTAGAAGATAGATGCGGAAACATGAGTCATTTTGAAACGAGTGGGTAGTTAAAAATATGTAAGTATCTTTTTCTTCAACAAAATATTTTTCATTCATCATTATTACTTCGTAAAATCAATGAACAACAGTTTGTAATATAGGTACTTTTAATAGCAGCATTAATAATTGTTTGCTTTTTCAATTATCTCTGAAACTTAGGTAAGGGTGGGTACATTTTTGTTTGGAAATTATTTATACGAAAAGTATCGGGTTTGTGTGCTTTGTAGAAATACGAAAACCTTTGAAAGCTGTTTCCACTAGTCTAGATCCTCTGTTTCATGTATTTCTATTACTACCCTCTTACCCCTGTAATTTACGGACCACTAGCAGCGCCCCGCGGTTTTGCCCGCATAAGTGTCGTTCCCGTGGGAATATCGGGATAAAAAGTATCCTATGTCCTTTCCCGGGACTCAAACTATGTCTATACTAAATTTAATCTAAATCGGTTCAGCGGTTTAAGCGTAAAGAGGTAACAGACAGAAAGACACACTTTCGCATTTATAATACTAGTATGGATTATTATTTAAAATTAAACCCTGAATTTTTACCAAAAATAAAGCAACAATGGAAGTAGCTATCTCAGGTGAAATTAGCCTACGAATCTATTCCTAAGCCCAATTTGGCAATAAAAAATGCTACCATGCATCGGTTAGCAAAACGATTCGTTTTTGTTTATAGGAACCGAGCATTAGTCGACGATAAAGGTAAGCGTCCACAGTTTCGCATCGGACGCATCGGACGCATCGCGCGTAACGGATTTTAGTTTGCCTTGTATAAAAACTCATACAACAGCGTCCACTGATCCGCACCGTACGGACCGCTCATCGGCAATGCCTACATGCGATGCGTACCGATGACGTCATACGGAATGCCGGTCAGTGGACGCGCCCCATCGCTTTCTTCCATTCTCACAAACACTTTCCGCACGTACGATCACTACAAAAATCCGAATGAAGGTGGCATCGGCAATCCGATTGCTGATACTCGCGTCGGCAATCCGATCGCTGCCGATACAGTGGACGCAGTCTAATCAATCCGTTTGATGCAATGCGTCCGATACGTGCGATGCGGGCCTGTGGACGCTTACCTTGACCAACTGAACACAGAGGCAATGGGTGAGGACAACGGTCAAGGACGAGGCGGGGATGTTTGACCTTTGCTCATCCATTCCATGTTAAATGGCGCAAAGCTCACAAAGGAGCCCGGACGCGGACGAATGATGTCATGTCCGTGCCACATCTACGTCCAGCCAAGGAAAGAAGTCTGACATAGATATATATACTTAATGGCACATCAAGCTACTACAATAGATTTTCAACTTTATCGCTAAAGCATAAGGTTCAAAGATGATTGGGAAAATTCTTCAGTTTCGGGTAGCTTGATGTCCTGGCGACTGTACACCAAAATTTTAACAAAGCAATTTTCAAATATTGCTAATTAGCTTCTACCCGTGGATTCGCCCGTGTAGAGGTTGGAAATTATCCAATGGGAACGTACTACCTACTGGGATAAAAAGTATCCTTTGTCCTAACCCATGTCTGCCATTTTGACAAATTTCATCGAAAATGGTAAGAAGAGGTTGTTACAACCTTTTCACCCCAAAACGGTTGAACGGATTTGTCTGTTCACAGAAAGAGTAACTTCTGCATCACACTAATATTATAAAGGCGAAAGTTTGTGAGTATGTTTGTATGTTTGTTACGTCTTTACGCACAAACGGCTGGACCAATTTTGATAAAATTTTGAATGGAGGTAGCTGACACCCTATATTAACATATAGGCTACTTTTTATCCCGATATTCCTACGGGATTGAAACGTATGCAGGTGAAACCGCGGGGCGTAGCTAGTTTATAGGGGAGAACAGGGTAATTGGAGCCTACTAAGGGAAAAATTTCATAACAACCACATTTGTTAACATTCTTAAGATGTTTATTTAGGAACTCTTACATTCATTATTAGAGTGTATTTTAAACACAGTTATAATCAATTACAGTCTTGTATTAAGGTACAATAACGATTTTACAAAAAAATCAGTCGCTCCCATTACCCGACACATGCGGGTAATGAGAGCCCGCTTAAAGCCCATATGGGAAATGGGAGCCATAATTTACTCTTTCCCGAAAATTGAACTAGACATACTTTAAAATATGTGATCTTAGTAATTAATACAAAGAACTATTTGTAAGATAAATAAAAAAATCAACTTAGTAAAGAAAAAAAAAATTAAGATAATATAAATATGCTAGGCTACCATTACCCGCCGACTACCATTTTGAAAAGTAATAACATAAATATGTAATTCTACTTTCAATCTCAATTTAACCAATTGGGCTTGTTAGTGCATGCACTAACAAGCCCAATTGGTTAAATTGCTTATTATATCCCCAGATTCATGAATCTGGGGATATAATAAGTATAAACATAATAAAATAAAAACATAACTTCATGCTTATCTCGGCGCTGGCAATCAACAATTTTTTATAAGCGTGGAGCGAAAAACACATAATCGTCCCTGGTGACTTAATGCATGACACTAACGGCTCGTGTTCGTCTGGCGAAGTTTTTCGATAGTTGACAAAAGCGGCCAAGTATGTACGATCGCGTAAATGTACCTACTTTCCGTTCAATCACCATGGCTCCCACTACCCGTTGGCTCTCATTACCCTTTTCTCCCCTAGTATTAGGATGGCTTCTATGGGAACAATGGTAGTCTTATCGCTGTTCATGGTTATAAGTATCAGTCTCCTCTGTTGTTGGGTTGCCGTGGGATTTCTAAATGATACAAGGAACCAACCGACCGACGACGACGTGGACGAATGGCGTAATTCCCGCGTTTACTCTCTTAAACTGACGCATTCGTCATTGTCGCTTATAAAATGGTGACATTATTCAGAATCATGTACTTTTTTTACTTCAAGTCGATCGTAAATTTCACGAGTTTGACAAAAATGTTACCACTATGCGTCGAATGATGAATGTAGCGTAAATGAGGCAAAAGAAGTATGTGAGGATCGTAGCAGGTGGCTTTCTGTAGAGTCTAACCCCATGGGAAGAAAGGGTGACTTTATGTATGTATGTAAAAGGAACCAACCTACGACCACTGCCGTCAGACACAATGTGACACTTTTAAACTTCATAGAATCAAAAATAAAATATTTTACACTGAATAAAAATTAAAAATCATTGATCTGAACTGCTTTAAACATTTCCATAGGAGCCCAACGTTCAAAACAGTATTTTTTACTGATCCGAAAACAGTTAAAGCTTGAGGCAAAATGTTACTTACCATCATGACAGTAAACTTTAACGTTCTAACTTTAACGTTTTTTTCAGTAAATGGTATGTTCAATCATTAAACATTACTGTTTTGTCTTTTATTCTTCTACAAAATTTTTTTTTTACTGCATAAAGTCAGTAAATCTTAATGAAATCACTTAGTTAGTGAAAATCTATTAAATAAATTTGACAGATTGTAGTAGGTTGCTGTGCTGGTATCTGTACCAATATCCTATTTCGATTCTTTCTAATTTGAAGACCTGTCTGTTAATATTTACGCGGTTTTGCCATTTTTAAACCTGACACGATACGATGTAGTCATATTATTTTGGCTCTTGGCTAGTCGAATAGACCGACATAACTTGTACGGTCATTGTATTATAGTTTGCTGTTGCTATGCCTATTTTCTCATATGCCTGGGTAATTGCGTAACACACTATCAGCAGCGATTGGTTTCATTTTGACAGTTCAACAACATTCATTGCGTCATTTGCGTTGTTCAGCAGAGGCATTTTTCGTGCAATGGATTAGAAATATGCTTCAAAATGATTCAAATTGAGAATAATAGTGATAATAGTGTGGTACGCAAGAGAGGCTTTTGGCTAATTAATAACAGCCGCACGGGTCGATTGATCAGGTTAAGCTACGCTTGCCGCGGTTGGTCCGTGGATGGGTGACCATCTTTACATATCAAGACCTCTCCGTGCCTCGGAAAGCACGTTAAGCCGTTGGTCCCGGCTGTCATTTGTGGATCTTTGACAGTCGTTACGGGTAGTCAGAAGCCCGAAAGTCTGACAACCAGTCTTACCAAGGGGTATCGTATTACCCAGTAACTGGGTTGTGGAGGTCAGATAGGCAGTCGCTCCATGTAAAATACTGGTATTCAGCTTGTTTATGACCAATATTCATAACATAGAATTATATTTAAAAAAAATGGTTGCCTGTAAAGTCGGTTTTACGGGCGAAGATTTTACGTGACAACGACCGATCATCCGATCATAGTTGAGTGGGAGAGAGACGCAAGGCATTCGGCGGGCCTCTCTCTCGTTCGGTGACTCATCGTAACGTTACCGAGCGTTACACTTTTTCATAAGTGACTCCCAGCCGCAACCTAATTTAAGACGTTGTCACGTCAAAAGTAAAACGAAACATTTTTGTGTGTCTATGGTGGCTGGTTTTGAGTCTATGCAGAAAAATAAATACGTGTGTCGAACGTGTACCTACCTCTAAGATTACTCTCCTGTAAAGTGTAATAATTTATACAATAAAAAATGGTTGCCTGTAAAGTCGGTTTTACGGGCGAAGATTTTACGTGACAACGACCGATCATCCGATCATAGTTGAGTGGGAGAGAGACGCAAGGCATTCGGCGGGCCTCTCTCTCGTTCGGTGACTCATCGTAACGTTACCGAGCGTTACACTTTTTCATAAGTGACTCCCAGTCGCAACCTAATTTAAGACGTTGTCACGTCAAAACGTTGTAATTAAAATAACGGCGTTCTTTTATGTTTCCTCGTCACCGGCATCAGCGCATAATAAAGAACGGTGTGGAACATAAAATTGGTCCTTCGAGCAATTGAAATCAAGGCGCGTGGTGTTTTTGGAGTGTGTACTCGTGGCGGGAACAAATATCCTGCCGCAGAAGAGCGTCCTGCCCCCGTGTCAGCCTGTGCATCCGTGTGCCGCAATATTTTGGTGGTACCAAGCGAGATTTCCTGCACCTGAAGAAATATTACTGCGTGGCGTCCAAGTACGTGGCGTGGTACTTTGGGAGAAATTGCGGGCTTTCTCAACCAATTGCAGGGCAACAATATAGAAGATTGCGAATATATAAGCAGAAACTACAGGAAGAGCTGAAATTCATCATAATTACGAGGTATTGTGTAAAAGTGAATGTCAACAAATAGGAATACAAAGTTCCTTGTTGTCGGCCATTTTGGAAGAAAAATTTTCTCAAATTCGCACGCGCGCAAGCATAAATAATTATCATTGTTTTGAAGCTGATTGCTACGTGTATCCGAACGTCGTGCGCATAGACTGCAGTGTTGGTTACGTGCTACCAACCTCACAACGTCACAATCACAACGACCAATCAGGAAGCGAATTCGTCCCGAGGACTCCCGAGGATTGCCGAACCTGTACCGATCGCTGTTCGACCATCGATCGACGACGCTCATCTCCGTCTCCGATATCCTCCATTTTGTTTGATCATTTTTGCTTTGTGTAAAAGTAATTATAATTATAAAACTTAGTCTTCACTTGTATCATAACTATTAATATATAGTGTATTATCTAGGATAACTATCGCAGTAATAAGTTTAAGTTTAAAGGGTCACTAGTAAGTAATAGTCGTGGTAGTTCAAAGTTTCAGTCAAACGTTTGGCGTTAGTATCGCATTGAGTATTTTTTGCATTGCACCAAGAGTTAGGAATTAGGATGTCTCCATCCCAAAGTGATGAGTTAACGAACCTTAAGCTCCGTAGGGGCTACACTAAAGGTACCATCAGTAGGGTGGAAGCATTTTGTAATAGCGCTGAAATTTCAAGTGCACCTATTGAACTGCTAAAGGAACGACGAAGCCGGTTAATTGAAAACTTCAGAGCTTACGAAGAGCATAACAAAGCTATATTGTGTGCAAATCCCAAAGATGACGAGGACCCAGGAATTTATGAAAGTAAGTATTTTACGAGCATTGGTATTATTGACGGAGAAATAAATCGTCGGCAATCAAATCTGCCTGTGGCGGAACCACCTACTAAAGCAAACACTAACTTCAAAAAGTTACCTCAAATTACCATAAAAGAGTTTGATGGAAAAAATGTCATTGAATACATTCCCTTCATCAACATGTTTAAGGCGGTTATTGATGCCGATGATAACTTAGGCTTGTGTCAAAAATTATATAATTTGCGTTCATTTTTAACAGGGGAAGCCTTGAATTTAATTCAAAATTTGCCATTAACAGAGGAAAATTATAGTTCAGCATTACACTTATTGGATAACAGATATAACAATGAGCCAATGATCATAAATCATCACATTAATGCCATACTTGACTTGCCTTCTTTTACCAAATGCACTGCTGCAAATCTCAGGTCATTCGTCTCAAGTGTCAACTTGCACATAACTGCATTAAGAGGTTTGCAAGTGTCTGTAGAAACATGGGACCCAATGGTGGTTAATATTTTGCTTCGAAAGGTGGATGCCTATACCAATAGGGGTTTTCACTTAGAAAGAAATGAGAAAGTTGTGCCCAAGTTGAACGAGTTCCTTAACTTTCTAGAGAAACGAGCCCTGGCCAGCGAGAATGCTGCTATTGAGACAGCACCTTCGAGCAGCTCTAAGAGTGTGAAGTCTAGCAAGTCTACCTGTAATGTAGCAGCCCCGGCCTCATGCAAGTATTGTAATACTAACCATAAATTATATGAGTGTGCAAAATTCAAACTTGCTACTGACAATGATAAAGGTCTGTTTGTAAAAAAGCATAAGCTTTGCATAATCTGTTTGAATGCACATGGTGGTAAATGCAAACTGCGCTTAAAATGTTCCACCTGTCAGCAACGACATAATACGCTTCTGCATGGTGTGGAATTGGCAAAAAGGGAGGTAAGCAATACTGCTACTGCTAGCTCTGCTGCTGCAGAGCCTACGGCTGGTGCTGGCAAGCCTGAAAGTGTTGTGGTCATGTCAAGTACCTCACTTGTAAAAGATGTGTTGCTTCCTACTGCTGTGGTGCGTATTATCGCTAAGAATGGTACATTTATCTATGCACGAGCTTTATTAGACACAGGCAGCCAAGTGTCTTTCATTTCGGAAAAACTGGCTAATAAAATTGAATGCAAAATAACACAGGCCAATCAGGTTATTACGGGTATCTTGCAGGGCACTAGCAATGTACATCATAAGGCAGATTTTGATATTTATGCAGCAAGCAGCAATTTTAAATTATGCTTAAACTGTTATATAGCAAAAAACATAACCTGTGAACTGCCGCAACAAAGTTTTTATAATGCTGGGTTCAATATACCATCTAATGTCAAATTAGCAGATGAACATTTTAATAAATCTGGTGAAATATCGTTACTATTAGGGTGCGACGTATTTTTTCAGGTGCTCCAGAGGGAGTCGCTGCCTTTAACGCCGAATGGGCCCTACCTGGTTAATACCAGCTTGGGATATATTGTGGCGGGCAGTCTACCAGTCTCCGCTGGCAAAGTATGTTCATCAAATTTGTGTGTGACAGTTCAAGGTACCTCTTTTAATAATTCGTACAATTCTCATGATGATCAGTTAGGCAATATTGGTGACACCATTTCAAATTTTTGGAAATGTGAAAATGTACCTGAGGTTTATAAAGAAGGTACTACTGAACACCAACTAGCTGAGGAATGTTTCGAAAATTCTGTGAAAGTTGTTGACAAAAAGTTTTGGGTAGACTTACCTTTAAAACTTAATTTAAATGACATCCAGTTGGGTGATTCATTTAACCGGGCACTGCTTAGGTTTTATAATTTAGAAAAGCGTTTTGCTAAAGATAATGAGTTGTATCAAAAGTACAAAAGGTTCATTCAGGATTATGTTGAACAGGGCCATGCCATATACTTTGATATCTCTAACTATGATCCCAAGGCAGGTAATGTGTATTATCTACCTCATCACCCTGTATTTAATTTAAATAGTAAAACTACCCCGGTTCGAGCTGTCTTTGACGCAAGCATGAAAACTAACAAAGGTATTTGTTTAAATGATGTTATGCTTAACGGGCCAGTTGTGCAAAATGACTTATTTGACATTTTGACACTATTTAGGACTTTTAAATTTGTTTTGCTTTGTGATATCAAGGCAATGTATAGAGGTATATTAGTAAGTAATGACCATTGCTGCTTACAAAACATTCTTTGGCGAGATTCACCTGACCAAAGTGTACAATGTCTTCAGTTGAAAACGGTAACCTATGGTTTAAAAAGTTCCTCGTTTTTGGCAACACGGTGTCTAGTCGAGCTTGCTGAAAGATACAAAGAGCAATATCCGTTGGCATGTTTTGTGTTAAGATATTCAAGTTACGTCGACGATGTATTGTGTGGCTCCAATGACATTTCAGAACTTGTTGAGGTAAAAAGACAACTTATTGAGCTTTTAAGTTTAGCTAGCTTTTCATTACATAAGTGGTGCTCTAATCAAAGTGAAATATTGAATGATATTCCTATTGAAATTCATCAATTAAATAAAGAGGATTTTGACAAAGAAAATACTTATGTCAAAACGTTAGGTTTATCTTATGATGTAAGTTCCGATACCTTGAATATGAAATGTCCAGTTACTGAAACACAGCAAACCTATACTAAAAGGCAAATGTTAAGCTTTATTAGTAAATTTTTTGACCCCCTTGGCTTGGTAGGTCCTATCTTGGTGCAAGCAAAATGCTTAATGCAACAGGTCTGGTTAGATAAATTAGAGTGGGATGATATCCTGCCGGATGATTTAAACAAAAGATTTCTTGAATTTATTGAAAATTTGATGCAAATGTCTTGTATCTCTGTTCCCAGAAATATCAATGTACATCCATATCAAAATTTAGAGTTAGTCGGTTATGCCGATGCCTCGAATATTGCGCACGGTTGCTGCCTCTATTTGAGAGTAGTTGGCGAGGACAACACAGTAAATGTCAATCTTTTATGTTCGAAATCTCGCATAAATCCAAAAGATAAAAGCTTAACTATACCTAGACTAGAACTTAATAGTGCTTTATTATTAGCTATATTAGCAAAGAAAGTACATACCACTTTAGCATTAAAGTATAACAATATCCATACCTACTTATATTTAGATTCTAAGATTGTTTTAGCATGGCTTAAGATTGAACCTGTAAAACTTACTGTTTATGTTGCTAATAGGGTGGAAAAAATCAGACAGTTGTCAAACAATGTACACTGGGACTATGTTAACACTAATGAGAATCCTGCTGATTGCTTGTCTCGTGGTCTTAAACCAGACCAACTAAAAGAACACTCGTTATGGTATCATGGTCCACAGTATTTACAAAACAGTGATTATGTTCATTGTAATTCACAATTAAACATGAATGTATCTGATATTCCTGAAATAAAAATGTCTTCGGCGACATGTAATACTTGTAATAAGGAAAATAATTATCTTCATACTTTAATAGAAAAATATTCAAATTTAAATAAAATGACTGGAATAATGGCATATGTCAATCGTTTTATATTTAATTGTAAAAAACAGAATGTTAACAAAAGGAAGGGATATTTAGCTCCTGAAGAGATAGCTCTTGCATTGCATGACTTGATTAAAATCGATCAAAACAAACATTTTGAAAATGAGTTGAGATTGTGAAATAAAAACTACCTGGCAAATAATAAATAATGAAACAGGTAGGAAAAAACAGCCTAACACTGAATTTAATTTAGAGACTGCACATGGCCCCATCAACTCAGATGTAGAAATAGCTCAGGAATTTGAAAACTTTTTTTCTAATATTCCCCTTAAAACTACTGAAGCTTTAAATTCATCCCCCACGCTTTCTGCTGCCTTACTTAAAAAGAATGTACAGGCATGCCCTTTGGAGTTTAGGTTTCAGCATACAAGCCCCCAGGCTGTTATAAAAGCTTTTAGAGATCTTAACATTAAATCAACAGAAGATCTCTGGGGAATGTCTGTAAAAGTATGTAGATCTTTCATCGAAACTATTGCGCCCTATTTAGCTTTCATATTTAACACCAGTGTTGACCAAGGAGTCTTTCCGGATCTTATGAAACATAGTAAAGTAGTACCATTGTTCAAATCCGGTGATAGTAAAGATCCTAACAATTATAGACCTGTGTCAATTCTACCAGTTCTCAGTAAGGTGTTTGAAAAGTTGATGCTCAATCAAATGTTACGTCACTTTAATAAAAATTCCATCTTTCATGAACACCAGTACGGTTTCACCAAAGGGCGTTGCACTACTGACGCCGGTGTTACCCTTATAAAGAACATTTTTAACGCCTGGGAAGAAGCACAAGATGCCATTGGAATCTTTTGCGACCTCTCTAAGGCGTTCGATTGCGTAAACCACGAGACACTTCTGATGAAACTGGAGCACTATGGAATTAGAAAAGCAGCACTTGACTTGCTAAGATCATACCTGAAAGATAGAAAGGTTAAAGTTCAAGTAAACGGCGTAAACTCATTAGGGTCTGAAATGACAATGGGTGTTCCTCAAGGTTCGATATTGGGTCCATTCCTCTTTTTAGTTTACATCAATGATTTACCCCAATTACTTCAAAATCAACCGAAGATGGTGTTATTTGCAGATGACACATCATTAATCTTTAAAATAGACCGACGGTCACAAAATCTTGACGACGTGAATAACTCTATTCTTCAGGTCCAAGATTGGTTTACGGTAAATAATTTAGTACTTAATGAAAAAAAAACCAAATGCATTAGATTTAAATTACCGAATGTTAGAAGTAGCGAATGTGAAATCATATTGAATGGCCAAAAACTAGAATTTATTGATCAGACAGTTTTCCTAGGAATCACGCTAGACGAGAAATTACAATGGGGACCTCATATAACATCTATTGCGGGGCGGCTAAGCTCCGCCGCTTATGCTGTTAGAAAGATAAGACAGTTAACAGATGTAGAAACCGCGCGTTTGGTCTATTTTAGTTACTTCCACAGTATTATGTCATATGGCATTTTACTATGGGGTCGGGCTGCTGACATTGAATCCATTTTTATTTTACAAAAGAGAGCTGTCAGAGCCATTTACAATCTACGTCGTCGCGAATCTCTTAGGGAACTATTTAAAAAGGTTAATATCATGACGGTACCTTGCCAATTCATTTATGAAAATATTATGTATGTAAGAAAAAATCAACATCTTTTTAATAAAATAAGTGATAGGCATAATTTTAATACTAGAAATAAAGATAAATTAGATCAACCTTTTTTCAGATTATCGAAAGTACATACATCTTTTATGGGGTACTGTGTTAAATGCTACAACAAAATACCTTGTGACATATTGCAATTAAATGAAAGAAAATTTAAAACTCATATTAAAAGTACACTTTGTAAACAAGGATATTACAAATTAGAGGATTATATCCAAGATAAGAATGTTTGGAAACATGCTGGTACTGCTCCATAGGACAATCTAAAAGTCTAGACAAAATCAAACTTGTTCCTAATTTAATTTATATGTATATTTTTAATTATGACATCTTATTCTAATTCAATTTTACAATCTGCGACTACAGTGGCTCACACACTTGTTAAAGTTCAACTACTTTTGCATTTTTTCATTTTTCTTTTTTTTTTAAATAACTTGTAAATATGTGAGCACCATGTATCTATCACTTATTTGATTTACCTGTCATTGCTTAATTTTTAATTCTTTTTACCTTTTGTGGTAGACTAATTTTATTATGGGTGCATCGTGTTCACATATAAATTTTATTATGTATACAAGACCTTGTAAAACATTTTTAAAAGAGTAACGGTGGAGTTTCTTGCCCATTCTTCTCCATACGAAAACTACCTTTTCGAATGGGCGACTAGAATCATTTCTATTTAGTTTTTTTTTGACGTTCAAAAGTGCCTTTAATGTGCCTATTTGAAATAAATGATTTGACTTTGACTTTGACTTTAAAGTCAAAAGTTAAGTTGAATTCTTACTTGAGTAGTTTAAATCCTTTTATTGATGGCCAAGGTCTGTTAAGAGTGGGTGGTCGCTTACAAAATACAAACCTGACATTTCAGCAAAAGCATCCCATTATCCTGCCTAAAAGGTCAACTTTGACTAAGCTGATCATTCATAATGAACACAATAGGCTCAAGCATGCAGGGCAGAAGCTGACTCTTTGTAGTTTAAACGAGAAGTATTGGCTGATTAATGCTAACAGAGAGGTAAAAGCTGTGTTGCACAAATGTGTACTTTGTTTCAGATTTAAGGCTAAAGCTTCCAGTCAACTTATGGGATCTCTGCCACTTGAGCGCGTCAATATGACTCGTCCTTTTCAAATTGTAGGTACTGATTATGCCGGTCCTTTTAATGTTAAACAAACTAGGGTAAGAAATCCTGTTATTACAAAGGCATATGTTGTAATTTTCATATGTTTTATTACTAAAGCCATTCATATAGAATTAGCATCAGATATGACTACTAATACTTTTTTGGCGTGTTTAAAAAGATTTATAAGTCGTAGAAATAAACCTACAAAAATATATTGTGACAATGCTAGTTACTTTAAGGGTGCTGGTAATGTACTCAAGGAATTGTATGATTTACTGAATTCCACAGATCATCAAAGCAAGGTGTTTGATTATGGTAGTTCAGAAAGGATTCATTTTCAATTTATTCCATCATACTCCCCTGTATTTGGTGGTCTGTGGGAAGCAGGAGTAAAAAGTATTAAATATCACATGAAACGTGTAATTGTCCATAGTGTACTTACCTATGAGGAACTGTACACGGTTCTAGTGCAAATTGAAGGCATTTTAAACAGTAGACCGTTGACGCCTTTGTCAAGAGACTGTGATGACATGTCTTACCTGACACCTGCACATTTCCTCACTGGTTCTCCATTGACTTCTTATCCGGAGCTAAATTTAGTTGATGTAAGTGTAGGAAGACTTAGTTTCTGGAAGCAATGTACTCAAATGCAACAACATTTTTGGCAACAATGGCATAAGCAATACTTAGTCATGCTGCAAAGTCGTCCTAAATGGAAAACCCAACAGCCTAACTTAGAAAAGGGTACTATGGTGTTACTTAGGTCGGATAATATATCCCCATTAAACTGGCCTGTTGGTAGAATTGTGGAGGTCATTCCAGGGAAGGATAATTTAGTTCGTGCAGTTGATGTAAAAACGGTTAAGGGTTCAATTATTAGAACAAGTGTGATGAAAGTTTGTCCGCTACCTATAGACTATGATTAGTGTCTTATCTATTTTAAGTAAGAATTTCTTTTGTATCTTAATAACCAACTTATGTGTAAGCTCGTATTAAGTACCAAGGTTTTTATGTTTAAATTATTTTAAATGACTATGTTTCTGAAAGTTTAAGTTTAACTTCTAATTTATGTCACGCATTATTGTTTATATTATTTCTGTTAAATTCGCTTTGGCCGAGGCCCCAGCATGTTTATGACCAATATTCATAACATAGAATTATATTTAAAAAGTAAAACGAAACATTTTTGTGTGTCTATGGTGGCTGGTTTTGAGTCTATGCAGAAAAATAAATACGTGTGTCGAACGTGTACCTACCTCTAAGATTACTCTCCTGTAAAGTGTAATAATTTATACAATAAAACGTTGTAATTAAAATAACGGCGTTCTTTTATGTTTCCTCGTCACCGGCATCAGCGCATAATAAAGAACGGTGTGGAACACAGCTGCATCCGGTTAGACTGGAAGCCGACCCCGACATAGTTGGGAAAAGGCTAGGCAGATGATGATGATGAGTGTGGTAGGCAATTAGGGTGCAGGTCGCAAGAGTTACTGCTGGGCATGAGGTCCTGGGTTCGATTCCCAGGTCAGACAAAGTGATATTGGGTTTTTCATCAGAGATTTCTCAGTAGCAGCCCGGGGTCTGGATTATGTGCCCGGTGGATTGCAATAGGTTCGCCCCCTACTATATGGGTCTTAATCATAACTGGCTAGCGAAATATAGGTGCACCTACAGTATAAATATAATATTATTTCAAGTTAAAAAAATATAAACTTTATTTTAATGGTTACTATTGAAAAAGTTATAAAAATGTTTGAAGTTGTAGCGTAAACTGAACTTTATAGTGTAGGACTTAAAATTATTTTTCCATAATCTCATAACATTTGTTTACATTTTTGGCAAATAATTCGCGAATACAGATTAGGTACACTACTGCCTAATCCTTTGGGGATTTCAGGCGTGATGTTATGTTATGAATCTATACATCCATGAAAATTACGGTAATCATAATTATGCCTACAATGTCCCAATGCTGAACAAAGGCTTCCCTCAAACCCTGCCGGTAGGCAAGAGAATAACAAAAGAATCTTTACATCCATTCATCTTTTTATCGTGATTACGAATTAATTAGTAACCGGTTCTTAAGGTAAAAAGACTAATGTGTCATTTTGGGTATTCATTAAATAGATATTATCTCCAAACGCTTTAGAAGGATGAAACCTTCGGAATTAATCTTAAATCAATATTAGATGAAATTGAAGGATCAATTTAATCGGTCAATTTCTTTGAAGAATCAATTTCATTAATTATTTCCTATAAATAATATTAGATAGATGCGCTCCTATAACAGAAATTCATCATTAAATCAAGTACGAAAACATCTAATATTATTATGCATTGGGCAAATGTGTTTTATTTTAATACGCACTGACCAAATGTTTTAAACTTCTGACGAGCGCAAGTTCAAAATCAAGGTCACCGTACTGCTGGTAGGTACAGATAAAATTTCATTCAAAATGCGTACTGCTAGCAGGACACGCAGCCGTCTGCCTGCAGGACACAAACGCGTCCTTCCGGAAGACCTTCCAGCAGGACAAGTCAAAAAAAGAAATCTATGATAAAAAATATATGATCTATCATTAATAACCAATCTAAAACTAATACACCTTTCAAACAAAAAAAACTAAATCAAAATCGGTTCATCCGTTCGGGAGCTACGATGCCACAGACAGACACGCACACACACACACACACACACCCCCACACACACACGCAGACACGTCAAACTTAAAACAAGGTATTATCTTTATGTACCGTCAGGATAAGCAGGGCGTTAGCAAATTTGTATGCAAAGATGCTCGGAAAGGTTATTACCATGAATATAAGTCAATTTTGGTTATAAATAAAAGCCTATTATATTATTACAACACTTCGTGGAAGTACCAAGCGTCTTTCAGCGAGTGTTTTGCCCTGCAAGCGAGAGTCGCTGAGCGAGTTCTCTCTTTGACAGCTCTTGTCGCTGCGACAAAGGAGTACCTACTCACCGGGGGTGTGAACAGCCAGCGATCAATTGTTAATATCTCTTTTACGTACACGGGACCTATAATGTTTTTTAGGTTTCTTGAGCGAGAAAATCGTTGACAGCTACTCGCTATCTCGTTAGCGGTTGTCGAGGTGCTTTCGGCGGAATTTCCTATTCAAACTTCAGTGAGTTTTGAAAGGAACACCGAAAAACTTTACTATTCAAACTTCAGTGACTTTTAAAGGAACAACCATCCCTCTGAATTTACAGACTTTAGAAATCCTTTGTATTCAATCTCGTCGCCTTGTTATTTAAAATGTGGGTAATTTTTGAAATTGCTCGTTTTCAGCTTGAATGGAAACGTTGAATACTTAGTTTAGTTAGTTTTCTTTCTGAGATTAGCTTAGATTATCATTACCGCACTTCAATAGGCGTTGAGTTTGAAAACTATCAACTCTATTTTGCGTTTGACATTTTTGGTTCTACCAAAAAGTCCATCCGATATATATCCATACGATACAGCCCGACTTTACCCACGGCTGGACATAGCCCTCTCTTTTCATGTGTTTCTTTTTATGAAGTCGTTTAAAAATTAAAACAAGAACCCATTAATTTAGATCTGAATAACTTAATATTAGATAATGATACGGTTCAATTACTCGACCTCGTTAGATATTGATAAAATAAGGCCCCTATTAACTAATAGCTAATAATTAATAGCTATTTCAATTGGAACATATATAAACTCAAGTTAGGTTTCGTTGTTAGTCCGCTTCGCAGAAAATACCGGATCCTTATGTTCAGGACTGGGTTTAATCAAAAGGACTTCGTCTGCCCCAGACATAATATTCAAGAGAATTTCAACAAGATTGAAAAGGCATTCGGTCTTTAAAAAAATAATGAACCTACCTAGGCTGCTTACAATGATCGATTTTACTGTAAAGTTAAATATGAAAATTGTAGTCCTTGATGGAAAAACTGCACAGAATAACCATCCTTCTTTCCTTCTTCACCAAAGTAGGGTCAAAAAAAGAACTAACTAAAAACGCACACATAGAACAGTCTATTACAGGGTGTAAAAGACCCTTCAAATAGCCGTCAACTACGCATTCTGTACATCAAACTAAGTAACATTGCACAAAAATAATTGCTGGGAACAAACTTTTATTTTTGGTGTGAATTTTTTCTGTTCGCGGTAGTGCGCAAAACATTGTGCTTATGGGTGCATGCAATGGTACAGGGGTCAGGGGGTATTTAAAGTTGTGTTATAAGTATGGCACAGGCATTTATATGCTTAAAAGGAGTCCCCACCAACTGTATACTGTACCTACAACGTGTAATAACGAAATAAAAAACTGGCCAAGTGCGAGTCGGACACGCACACGAAGGGTTCCGTACCACAAGGCAAAAACGCAGAAAAAAACACGTTTGTTGTATGGGAGCCCCCCTTAAGTACTTATTTTATTTTGTTTTTAGTATTTCTTGTTATAGCGGCAACAGAAATACATCATCTGTGAAAATTTCAAGTGTTTAGCTATCACGGTTCATGAGATACAGCCTGGTGACAGACAGACGGACGGACGGACGGGCAGCGAAGTCTTAGTAATAGGGTTCCGTTTTTACCCTTTGGGTACGGAACCCTAAAAAACTTGTTTTCGAAAGAAAACGTCAGTAAATGTTGGAATTTTGACGTTCAATGTCTCCGTCACCAAAAGGTTGCCAGGTATGGTAAAGTACAAAAACAAAAATACAATAATGGAGAGCACAAGTTTAGTGACTCTCGGCTTCGTTAAGTGTCTTTTTTACACCAGTATGTTACTCAGAATATATTATTCATTGCTCATTCTATACCGACAATAGATTTAAACTGATAACAGAAACCATATCTGCTTATTGCATGTTCCTCGTCCCCCATGACATTTGACCTAGATTTCTATGTCCAACAGTCATTTACCAAAAAGGTCACGGATTTACCCTGCTAGCATAAAATAGTTAAAGGAACAGAAGGTCGGCTACTTACAATGGAGGAAAACAGGCGCACACACACAGACACGTGATGTCTGTGCCAAAAGTATCAAATGAAAGTGTAAACAAACCCTGTTCAAGTTCAATTCATGCGCAATCACTCACTAAAGGGAAATAATTACATTCATCTGTATTTAAGTTTCAATTTTACATCTTAACAATTTATCCAGCAATTTCCTACTGTTTTATTTTTATTTAGGTAATGTTTTTTAAATTGTTTTTATAAAGTATAATTATTATTATCTAATAAGTACAAACTTCTAATACTAAATAAACTACAAATTATTAAAATTAAATATTCTGACCTAACTAAAACTATTAAAAAACTAACTACGGTTTGAATGACATTATTGAATTGTAATTGAAAAAATATCGAAGTAACATGTGGTTATAAAATTATCCTCAATTAATTGTCAAATGAAAAACATCTTTAAAGTGATTTAAAATTAGTTTTTCGGGTTTACGTCTCTTCAAATTACCAAAAAAAACAAAACACTCAATTTGTAAGTGGAGCTACAAATTCGCGTCTCTATATAGGTTTTCTGATTAATTTGTTTACCGTTTTGACAGATACTTTTGTGTTAGACTATACGTGCGGAGATCTCAAACGAATGCCAGTCGCGAGTACACTTGTAAGCGCTGTATGTGAAGCGTGTCTATGTGTGGTACTCGTTGCATGAAGCCGACCTTCTGTCCCCATGTTGTGTAATTTCGCTGTTTCGTCCCTATCCGTCATTGCATTAATCTCTGGTCCTTGATATACGACCCCCTAGAGAAATGACGATCGTTTTATTGTAAATCAGATAGTATGACGAACTAGTTAAAGTTACTACTCCCCTGATAACCTTATCTTATTTTGAATCGCACCACTGATAATTTCTCGCAAAATTTTCTGGGAAAGTTTTTGCAGTTCATTTTCTGAGAAATTACCAAAGCTGTCTAGCTTTGGTCCTCTGAAAGGCTTGGAGGACACAGCCCATATCTTGAGACTTGTATTATGAGAGCTTAAATATTAATGAATTAAGCACTATACCGAGGATGGCCGCACGGGTCGATCGAGGCCACGCTTGCCGTGGTGGGTCGGTGGATAGATGACCATCTTTACATACCAAGACCCCTCCGTGCCTCGGAAAGCACGTTAAGCCGTTGGTCCCGGCTGTCATTCGTGGATCTTTGACAGTCGTTACGGGTAGTCAGAAGTCCGAAAATCTGACAACCAGTCAGTCCAAGGGGTATCGTATTCCGCAGTAACTGCGTTGTGGAGGTCCGATAGGAAGTCGCTTCATGAAAAATACTGGTATTCAGCTGCATCCAGTTAGACTGGAAGCCGACCCCAACATAGATGGGAAAAGGCTAGGCAGATGACGATCACCGAGGATGGCCCATGGCTGCACTATGGGCATATTGTTAAAGGCCATCCTATGTGGATACAGAACTATAGCATTTTTTTTCCCTAACTCTTAATACTCCCGAGACCTCTTGTTTATGGCCAGACCTATTGATGCAGACCGACTGGAATTGTCAAAAGAATGAAGGCTGGCTATATATTCGGTTATTAACTTAGCGTGACTTCGAGCAATAATTTGTTTGGAATTTCCCTTAAATGCCTAACTAAATAAAGCTGGCCGCAGAATGCAGCTGGTTATTAAGATAATATTTTCACCAAGATGTTTTGAACTTGAAATGTGCTCAAAGTAACCACAAAGTTTCGCAGTTTCAATCCACTGATGGACAAAGTTTTATGTGACCGATCATTAATCGTTATAAACTTGACACTTACCGAAAATAATTCCCCAAAGGAGATGACGCTCGTAGCATCCTTCAGTTCAGGAGGTAGGAGACTCTTGCAAGGTGTTTTTCCGTACTGGTGGATAATTTCACATAGTTCTTTCATTTCTGTGCAGACTCTGGCTTGCGCTTCTGCCCCTCGGAGTTCCGTCATCGAACCGGGAATGGGTCTAGACAAAGAACAAAAAGATATACCTATTATATTTGTCTTTTAATGGACCAAGTCGCACTTCAAAATAGTTTTAGTCAGTAATCTTTATTGTTCACCATAACAAATATACTCCTGATGCTGAAACGTTACTTTCCGTTGCATTATCAGAAAATGGAACATACAATCAAATTAAATTTGTTTATTTCAGACTAATTTCACGGGTAATGGAATGGTTGAGTAATAACCTACTAACTCTAAACGTCAGTAAAACGGTTTATATGCCATTTGCTATCAGGTCAAATTTATGCCCATCACCATCCCTTACTCTTAAAGCCCGTACGCCTTCCACCATTTGTGACTGCCTTGCAATTTCTAAGTCCACTAGTGTCAAATATTTGGGCGTACATATCGACCAACATCTCAATTGGCATGAACACCTAAACACACTTTCTGGTAGAACTCGCAAGCTGATTTGGGTTTTCAAAAAATTACGCAAGTCTGCTGATATGGATACTTTGAGGGTGGTTTATTTTGCTTTATGCAAATCGATCTTAGCTTATTGTATTCCAATCTGGGGTGGAGCTACTGAGAACCATTTTATCCGACTAGAACGAGCACATAGAGCTGTTCTGAAGGTTCTGCTCTCTCGGCCGCTAAGATATTCCACAGAACAGCTATATGCTGAATCTAAAGTGTTAACTGTCAGGCAGCTGTATGTCCTTCAGTCAATGCTCCGTAAGCACTCTACTCGTCTGTCCTCAGAGCCAACAGGTAGAATTAAACACACGGTTTTTCCTCATGAGTCGCATAGAACTTCGTTTGCCAAGAGACACTATTATGTCACCAGCACGAAACTCTATAACCAGCTTAATAAAGTACTAAAAATTTATCCCGATACTAAATATCAGTTCAAATCTAAGTTACAGGAATATCTTCTAAAACTAACTTATCGCAATACGGAGGATCTTCTGTTGGGTAATTTTAGAAATATAAATTAATAATTAAGGTATAAAATAAAGAAAAATTATGATAATTATTATACTCTTGCACACGATCGCACACTCACTCATACTTATATTCACAGTCACACACACTCTTTCACAAACATACACTCACCCTCAAACACCCACACACACATAACCCCAGACATACACAACACTTTCATTTATTTTTTATTTTTTTGTTTTTCTTGTATTCTGTTTGTTTTTTTTTTTTTTTCTTATTATTTTTATTTCTCTTGAACTTGCCTTAATGGATTATTGATAATGTGTGTCCTATTTTCTATATGCACATCACTTTGAAGGGACACTGGCTTCTAAGATACAGGTGGCTAGTTCTACAAATTGAGGAATTATGGTTGGCTCAGGTCGTAGAATAATATATATTATATATTTGTGTTAATTGACACTATGAAATAAAAGTTTATATTGGTTTCTAATTGGGCACTAAAAATCATTTCTCTCAAGCAAATATTTATACGATAAATTTACATAAAAAGGGGCAAAATTGTCACTTCCCTGTGGGGCGACATTCCAAAATGCAAAATATAAGACCATGTAATAAGGTTTAAAAAGCAGTTTAGTAGAATAATTTTATTATAAGATAATAATCATATACATAAGGTTTCCATAAAACGCTAAAACAGTTTTATGGTCTCTTATTTTCTCCGAATATTGTCGACTTTACAAAGGCGACGCGTGTTGAGTATCACTTCCCTGTCACCTAAAAGTTTGTTAAAATCACCTTGAAATTGAATAGTAAGTAACTTTGCCGCTCGGGCAATAGAAAGAAAGGGGTGACGACAGCATGTAACGGCTGTGTTTTGTTTCATTCGAGCAGCGATCGGGTCGTGTCCGTGCGTTTAGTGGTGACATTTGCGTTCGGGGTCAGTCAAATTCTCACTCACATGGTACGTATTTACAGTTAAATTATAAAATATTATTTAATTTTAATACATTGTAAGTATGTATTTTAGTTGCACTAAAGATTTATGGAGATTTTAATTGTAATAAAATAAAGCAATCTTCTAGATTTAGGGAAAAAACATTCAAAATATCACTTCCGTGTGTATCACTTCCCTGGAAATACATAGACAGGGAAATGAGAACACTCCAGAGAAGTGATAAAAGGCTTGTTCTGTGGCTGTTGGCACTAAATAAAATGTGCACTGCGTTATTACAAGCTTTTATTTAACTTGCCGTGTACGTTAGTTTGTTAGTTATTATGTATGGGTCAAATCTTGCAAGTAAAATTTTACCAACTTCCCAGGGTCCAATCGAATTGAAATTTTGTACACCTGTTTAGGTCAGGTGACAATGCATTAATACGTTACCATTGAGCTGGTCTAATGAAGGAGACGAATGTTGGCCATAAGAATTCCTAAATTTTACTGTTTTTTCGTTATTTTAATGTATGTGATTCTATTTTTACTTATATTTGCCAATAATTTAAGAGCCGAAAATAATTTCGAAGTTCTTTATAGAACCGATATGAGTAAACCAAAAGGGAAATCGCAGACTACAAAAGAAATATTGAGAAAAAAAGGAGAAAATGAGAGAAAACACAAGTATAAGAAAGACTATCTCTGAAATGTCGGATCGAGAAAAACGACTATTGTAGAAAAAGCATGGCTGGAGAGATCCAGTAAACACTATAAAAAAGAAATGTGCTGTAAAAAAAGCTTCTGTAGATTTTATGAGAGCTAATACATCATCTTCTCGTCCCACATACCGTAGTCTCAAGACGAAAGTCTTTGACCAGTGTGGGTTGTTGCCAGTCATGACATAAGGCACTGAAATGTGGTCGCTCACAATGGGCCTTATTAGAAGGCTAAAAGTCACCCAAAGGGCAATGGAAAAGGCTATGCTTGGAGATTCCCTGCGTGATCGAATAAAAAATGAAGAGATCCGCAGGAGAACCAAGGTAACCGACATAGCCCGAAGAATTGTCAAACTTAAGTGGCAGTGGGCAGGGCACATTGCTCGTAGAACAAATAACCGATGGGGCCGAAAGGTTCTGGAGTGGCGGAGATGTAGTGTTGGAAGGCGTCTCACAAGGTGGACCCGACGACCTTGTGAAGGCCGCAAGAAGTCGTTGGATGCGAGAAGCACAAAACCGGTCGAAGTGGAGGTGCTTGGGGGAGGCCTATGTCCAGCAGTGGACCTCTTTCGGCTGAAATGATGATGATAAATGATGAATACACCATCAAGCCTCATTTCGTTTTATAAAGAAAACTTAATATTCTTCATAATTCATATTTCTCTATAACGACAGCATTATCTTGTCTGAATTATCACTTCCCTGGTTGGTATTATAGTACACGTTTAGATTTATTTTTGCATATAAACTGTTCTATTTATTTAATAAATATCATATTTACTAGTATTTACTACAACGTTTACTGTCAAGTCGATTTTAAGATCAAACAATCTTCTAGAGTCACTTCCCTGTATCTACTCTCATTTCCCTGTCTTCTGCAAATTGAAAAATGCCTATAACTTCTAAATTAATCAATATTTTGACTGACCCTTTCAATTCTAGATTACTCCATCATGTTTTAATAAAATAGTTAACTTTAAAATGATTTACATTAAAAAAAACGATGGGCCGAAAATAATTCAATTTTATTCCCTTGTTTGTAGAACTAGCCAGGTACATAAACCTAGTTTAGAAGTCAGGGTTTTTCACTCTGGAACACTAACTTAAGCCATTTTTAGATCGAAATAATGTATATGCATTTTTTTTGAGAAATAAAAAATATATTATTATTTATTTTGAGAAATAAAAAAATATATTATTATTATTATAATTATTATATGTCCATGTTAGTCAATACTAAAATAAAAAATCACAGTAAGTAGTAGTGTCATCTCGTCACATGAAGATGGATGAATCTCCCCAGCACTGAGTCTGGCCTCTCAGAGATCATCCTTAGGATTCTGATCATCATCACCATCATCGGTTTTCTAACGCATAATGGCATAAAAGTCATCAACACTTGCGTCAGCAAACATGCCGAACACGCTGCAGAATCGAGGAAGCCTCACCAGAATCATAAAGGCTATTAGTGTATTGTACGCGAAGAACGTTGTAGGCCCGCTGGGTGTAATTGAGCCATAAAGCGCTGGCGTAAAAGTTTTGGCAGTAGGCTCTGAACAGTGTTACTTTTACGTCTCATAAACACCTTCCGAATCCAGTGTCGTGTTTTTATATTTTTAATTTTCATGAAATTGAATCTGAAATTGTCTGGCGAAATTTATTCGAGAATCCGCTGTGAGGAATATTATTGGCATATCATTCAGACAATGAAACGGAGATTTTTAATCAGTTAACCAATTAAAAGTGAAAACTGATACTCATTTTAAGTTTTGACTCACAAAGATGGCTAGGAAATTAATTTTCACAATTTGACGTAAGACCTCCGCATGATGTCCTTATAAAAACGAAAGTATTACTTTCTTGGAAAATTAGGTTCTTATAATTGATCCTCTAGATATAGTAGTCTATAAAGCACTTTCCATAGTCCAGAGATAATTATGACAGTCATTTCTTTGTGCCTTAAGGTCATAGCACACGTATCGAATCGGAAAGGGATCGGCACCGTATCGCCTTTCGCCTCGCCGTCAAACAGGCGTCAACCTAACGTAAGCACGTAACCAAAGCGGATCAGAAGCTCCTATACGTCGACTCGGCTACAGCTAGGTGACGCCGCGCTTACGGCTCGCCGACCGCTGGTTGATGGTGCAGCAGGCAGGCCGGAGGGGTGAGAGGGGAACGGGTGGACGAAGAGACCTAAGCTCGGGTACGGAGAGACGTAAGCACGGGGACGACGAGCCGTAAGCGCGCGGACGACGAGCCGTAACGCACCGCATCGCGGTTCGTGAGCTTGTCCCGAGGCGAGGCGATTACGTTACGATTCCGATTAGTGTGCGTTGCAGTAGGAAGTTTCATACAAAGAATACTGAACGGCTCGAGTTGATACGGTGATGATCCCTAATCTCTAACGAAGACGAACGAAGAGGACGACGAGTCTAATGAACTGCTGACACTTTGATGTCACTGTACTTCAGTAACTATCTCTATCTTTATAGAATTTCTATGAATTTAATGACATTATTTTTTAATAGTGGCTCCTTATTTTTCGAAGAATTATACATTTCACGAACTCAAATTATTTATAAATTGATAAAAGAATTTTGATATTTGAGCTTACATAAAGGTAAATCGAAACTAATTAAATCTTCTGCCAAATGATCTTAAGTCTGATTTACCGTTCTTTAGCAAATTAGTAACTCTTAAATTGAATTAATTATGATGTTCTTAATTTCATAATGAGACATTAGAAGTTCATACAATTTGATGATAAAACACACCGTTTTAGCTAGACATTGTAATAGTAAACGAAAATCACAACAATAAACCATGAAAGGACGTCACAAAAATCAGTCGAGATAATGGTATACGTACCCCACCTAATGCCAGGTGCCGTATTATGACGGTTAATTGCCACCATGATTCCAGTGTAAGAGAGAGACGGAGCTATACATGACCGATACCTCCATCCTTTTTTCACACTGGAATTATGATGGCATAGCTTGAGCCGCGCTATTTCCTCGTACAGCTACTGATAAATCACATTGCATTCCCACCAGAGAGATATTATGCTGCGAGAATGTGAAAGCTAAGCTACGTAACTATGCGATCGTTTCCGCTAATGCTAAGCTGTGTAGCCGTAGACAGAGTAATCTTTACTCATGGTATCCGTGTCACCGAAAGGACAAAAAAATCCGGCAATCTTCATCATACTATCATTTTTACAGCTTATTACACTGCTTACCATTTTCACAGTTGCGCAAATGTACTATTATTGAATTAGGCACGAAAAAGATCTTATTTTCCGTTTAATCGCGGTGTATTATTTTATTATTCCTTCATAAACGTCAAACTTGTTGTGCACGTTAATGTGCTTAGCCGACACGCAGTAAGGGACAGAAATACTCTTTTCTCTGCTAGTGACGTTAATATATTTCTCATTTTCTTGTGCGAATGAAAAAGAAGATATGCAGCAGCAGTCTATAGTTTACTCTGTCTACGTGTGAGAGTAAGGTATGCTATGAAGATGCGCCGCCGTGGGGTAGTGATGCGAGGAAGTTGCGCAGCTCGAACTATGCGATGCATTGGTAGTAGGGAAGGTACGGGGAGTACCTACTCTAGCAACGTAGCATAGCACGTCTCTGATGGAAAAGCAGCCTTAAGCAGTCAACACACACAACAGAAATGCGAGATCCATTCATAAAAAAAAATATTTGACGTCTTACACATCTATCGTTAGACTGCTTAGCACGTCTCTGGTGGAATGGTACACACATCCTTACACACACACAACGCACACACACGCTACACTAATAAGTCTTGTGCGATATCTACTCACTTGCCATATTCATCCTTTGAGAATGTAGGTTTGTGGTTTTTGTCGAAAGATCCGCTGAATGCCGTCACCTTTTGTAGGTCCGTATGTGTTTGAGCCTTTGTGTCGAATGCCGAGATCAGGTCAGTAAGGGAAGAGCTCTGAAAATAAAAGAAGATAGATTTTAATAAAATTAAAGCAAGACCCACCATCTTTTGGTGACGTTTGGGGAGGCCTATGTCCAGCAGGGGACGCCTTTCCGCTACAATGATGATGATAAAAATAAAAAAACCGGCCAAGAGCGAGTCGGAATCGCGCACCGAGGGTTCCGTACCGTTTTTAATTTTGTTTGAGAATGTGCAAACTGCGTTTTTTCATATGATACCCCACATGCCCTAATAGTAGCTCCACTTCAAATTTTTCAGACCCCCTTTCAGTCCCTGTTGCAAAAAATATACATATTTTTTTATTTCTTTCTTATTTGCAATATAGTTGGGCAAACATCGTCATCTAAAACTGTTCCAAATTTCAAGTTGATATCATTAGCAGTTCTTGAGATATCCACCTGTGACAGACAGATAGACAGACTGAGTCTCACCATAAGGTTTCCGTTTTACCATTTTGGTACGGAACCCTAAAAAGGTTTCCGGATTTTTTAAGTAAATATTCGTTTGTTTTTATGATTCATAAACGACATTTGCGGGTGTTTATTTATTTAATGCTTTCATTAACGCAGTGGAAATGCGTTATAAATTAATAAATACGACTTGGCATCGACTGGGGTTTAAATATAGACGTCTGATGAACTTTGTATGTTCGACAACCTAGCATTGTGTCGTATAAATAAAGTATGAGTGGTTTGTGTTTATAGGTACACATAATACATTATCATAACGCCTGTATTCCCCCAAAAGGGTAAGACAGAGATGTACCTATAGGACATACACTGCGCCAGACATGGTTAAGGGTTTACATGACCTAAAGCGCGGTCAGTGTCTTTAGGTCATGTTGTGTGTTTATTTAATTTAAAATGGGCTTGTTTTTAGCTTTTCAGTTTTTTTTTAACTTAAATTTTTTATTGCAGTCGGGTTTTTTAGTTTTTTTTATCTTTAAGGCTTTTACCAAAGGTGGCGACTCTCTGCTATGCTCTATATACTTACACATAAATATACGTTGGCGATATCTAAGCTTGTTGTACCTACTGAAAACGTTCAGGGGATTGAACAGATTACATGTTTTTCGAATACAAAACCATTGCTCTAATGAACTCATAAGTAATTTATTTATGTCGAACGTTGTCATATAAATATCTGTTTGTTTCAAATAAACAGATATTTAAACTACAACGTTCGCAAATTAAGTAATCACAGTACAAGACTTATAAGCTTTTTATATAAATATCTTGCCAAGTTGAGCAATAAATCGTAGACACATAAAAACTGGTGCTATTTCCTTTTCTTCTTCATTTAATTATAACTACTGTGGATTTTGTAGACTGAATAATTTACCTTAGCTCGAGTTATTGGAGCCGATAGCTAATGGGGCATGGTTGAGAGTCTCTACTAACAAGAGACCCTCGTTAGGCGGCTGGGTTAAGGGTTTTGTACCTACATAAAACAGCTCAACATCAAACATGTTATGTCATAAAAAAAGTGTTAAAAAATTAACCTGATAAACTTTAAGAGGTGCTTTTTCCATCTCTTTATTAGTGGTTGTAATGGGAATCATATCACTAGGTTTTATTTGGTTTTTATTTTTTATTTATCCTTTTGATAGATTCTTATTTTGTAAATGTGAGGACTTTGTAGGCCTTGTAGACTTTAGATCTGTAGACCATTTTTTATTTTATCAAGTACCTGATACTTGTTGACAGGCCTACGCTATCCTCCCATACCTACTGTAATTTGAAAATATTGTAAAAGCCAATTATTTTTAAAAAGAGTAACCGTGGAGTTTCTTGCCGGTTCTTCTCCATAGGAAACGACCAATTGGAACCGTGCACCTAGCTTCTGACGTTTCATAAGTCCATGTAGGCTTATGTGAAATAAAATATTTGTTTTTTTTTTTATTTTTAGACCATCGAACTGAACAACTTTCACTATGGGACCAACTCTGAAATCACGAAAAAAACAATCCGCTGTTTCATACATTTTGGTCAAATAGGTATTGGACTTTTGTATGAAACAGCTGCTATTTTTTTTCGTGATTTCAAATTTCGTCTCATAGTGAAAGTTGTTTAGTCTTACTAAGGGGTATCGTATTATCCAGTAACTGGGTTGTGGAGGTCAGATAGGCAGTCGCTCCATGTAAAATACTGGTATTCAGCTGCATCCGGTTAGACTGGAAGCCGACCCCAACGTAGTTGGGAAAAGGCTCGGCAGATGATGAGTGATAGTTGGTTAGTTTGATGGTCTAAAGCACCTCTTAAAGTTTGTCTGGTTAATTTTTTAACACTTTATATTACTGTAGCGCTTCGGGAATGTTCTCGGATGCCCGCAGAAATGGTCTCCACGCCATCATGCGAAAATAAGCAACCTTCTCATACCTACCTACCTACCAGAGCGAACTGTCCCTTTCAGGTGGCGATTCGACAGTCATACGACTGAATAAATAATTCATTTGTGAAAACTATCAACACTAAACTATTTACCTAAACACTATTGTTGCTAGCATCAAAATACTATGCAAAATATGGACCTTAGTCTGAAATAAAGTTATATTTAATTTAAGTTGTCGATTACAGATCTATGTTCTTTTTTAAAACATCTACTTAGGTACCTCTAGGGTGAAAGTTTTCATGAACTGAAGAACCGGTATAGACATCATTTATCTATGAGCACTGTATTTTAACTTTTGTCATTCCAATGACAAAATAAGGAAAAGCCACATCAAAGTCACATAGGTTTGCCTGTAACTAGATAACCTAATTTCTTAGTAACAGCCCGGAGTTTGGAAGTTAGTGGTGTGATACTCCAGTGCTTCGGCCATGCGCCTGATCTCTCTCCCGTCGTGTCGGATTGCCGTCCCATCGGACTATGAGAGTGAGGGAAGAGAGAGTGTCGGCGCACACACTTGTGCATTGATTGGTCGCCGTGACCGAAATACGGCTAAAGGACGATTATTATTATTAACTAACCTAACCTAACTTATAATCTTATTTCCTCGGCTATCCTACTTATGTCCTCTCAACTATTCTGCTTGCGTCCCTCACCAGTCATGTTATAATAAAACCGTAGTCATCATTTGCCTACCCTTTTCCCAACTACTGGGGTCGGCTTCCAGTCTAACCGGA
Source organism: Oligia fasciuncula (assembly GCA_963082905.1). Classification (NCBI taxonomy): domain Eukaryota; kingdom Metazoa; phylum Arthropoda; class Insecta; order Lepidoptera; family Noctuidae; genus Oligia; species Oligia fasciuncula. The sequence continues at coordinate 7,593,844 of OY720401.1, forward strand.
TGCAGCTGAGTACCAGTATTTTACATGGACGCGACTGCCTATTTGACCGCCACAACCCAGTTACTGGGTAATACGAAATCCCTTTTTAAGACTGGTTGTCAGACTATCGGGCTTCTGATGACCCGTAACGACTGCCAAAGATCCACGAATGACAGCCGGGAACAATGGCTTAACGCGCTTTCCGAGGCACGGAGGGATCTTCGTATATAAAGATGGTCACCCATCTACGAACCAACCGCAGCAAGTGTAGCTTAACCTGAATGACCGACACGAGCCCCTATAATAAAACAGTAGTACCTCGACAAAAGAGCACACAACGCCTTTACAAGTTCCGCCCTCGTCGAAAAAGCACAGAAAGCCCTTACAAGTTCTGCCTTCGTCGAAAGGTAACATAGTCCGTGAAGTCCGTAAACAGATATTTATCTTTGTCTAAACTTCAGACAACTTTTGTAAAATAAAACAAAAGTTATTCAATTCTTACAATAAGTGCTTTTACCCGTTCGACTAAGTACTTCTTTGCAACTTTGTTTTAACTACCCCAAAAATGGGGATTTTTGAACAAAAGAGAATCTTTATTTACGGCAAATTGATGAGGGTAATCAGAGGCTTATGTGCGCGCTTCATTAACTCCAAAAGTTGGTAATTACAACCTTCGAAAGGACTCATTGTGTTTAATTAATCGTGCCCGATTTAACTGACAAGTTAATTAAATGGATTAAGTTTCCGATCTACGGCCGAAAAAAACCAATAGTATTAAAGCAACAACATCAATAATAGTCCAAAGTTCGTCTACTGCAAAAATCATGAAAAGGACCCATGATGAAAAATTCGAAATTTTTCGCATTCTTGGATTTTCATTTTGATCTCACTATCTGCTTTAGCACCCTAGAAAACCACACCCATGATGAAACATTTGAAACTTTTCTCGTCCGCCATCTTGGATTTTCATTTCGACCTTTCTATCAAATTTACCACCCTCGAAAACCATAAACGACATCCTTGATGAAACTGGCGAATTGTGGGTGTACTATACACTCCTGCCCAACCCTTTGAATAAATACATGCGTGATGATATGAAGAAATCTCATTTCCTAAACGTTGTCGCGCAACTGTCTCGTCGCGCAAGTGGATTCGCGTAAATGGATTCGCGCAAGTTTCTTTCGCGGAAATGTTTTTCGCGCAAGTGACTTGCTACCTTTTCAATTAGTGAAAAAAATAACTGCGGTCCCAGACCCCACAAAAACTCTTATTATTTTTTTGTTTTGTCTTGTTTAGATAATATCCATACCCATCTAGTCTGCGGAGTTAAGTTAGCCAGGAGTTAACTTAACTTATAATAGTATTTACTTCCATATTTTTCGACCGAAAAAGTAATAATTAAATATTTAAAAATCTTCAATGTATTTATCTAAACAAGCTTCTTATATCCTAAGAAAGGAGGGAAAAAAGAAAAACAATTTTTATGAAATTATTTAAGAAATGAACCGTGAACTTACAATTTGTCGTTGAATACCACTTAATACTAAAGTTTCTACAGAAAATCTGAGAAATCACAAAGCTTTCAGACTTACACATCCGTCGGCGGCAAGGAATAAAAAAATTAACATCAACTTCCCTGCTTCGCAGGTTTTTAGGACTCGACAAATCATGGAACTTCTTTATTTTATACTAGCTGCGCCCCGCGGTTTCACCCGCATAAATGTCGATCCCGTGTGAATATCGGGATAAAAAGTAGCCTATATGTTAATCCATTGTGTCAGCTACCTCTATACAAAATTTTATCAAAATTGGTCCAGCCGTTTGAGCGTGAAGAAGTAACAAACATATAAACACACCCCCATACACACACACACACACCCCTGTTTGTACAGACACCCTTACGAGGACCCTGTTAGTCCTAGAACGAACCGAGGACCCTCCAAAAAACTGGTTTAAATACCTCGTTGGCCTTTTAGAATAAGATAGAAAGAGACAGGTAAGTAAATCTATAGTAATGAGCCTACTGGGATAATGCTATCTCAACATTTTTCTGTATGAATTTCGGCTATCATACTGAGGACCTGAAATACACAGCTAAATGTGACCAGCGATGCACATACGAGGACTTTGTGTAAGCCAACCGAGGACCTCTTACGTAAGCCCTGCGACATCCTTCCGAGGACGTATTTTTACACAATATTTCTTATAGCTTGTACAAAGTGCGGACGTTGTGTTAGACTTTATATCACTAAACCGAGGACAGTTTTTCGCGTAGAACTTGTACAAATCGAGGACCTGGAAAATACCTACCTACTTACCTAAAACATTTTACGTGTAAGATAATAATCAATGTTCCGATTTATTTCTTACACACTTTTTCTAAAATGAAGTACCAAGCGAGGACTAGTCAATGTCTTTACGTTTGTCAGCGCTTCTCAAAGGATTATTTATCAAAGAGAGCCGAAAGTAACGGCTTTATTTTGTTAAACAATCGTGATTGTTGCTTTTAACGTAAACAGTAGGTATTAAAAATAATGGCCGTATCTATATACATATTTAAAAGAAAAAACTGACTGAGTGACTGACATATCAACGCACAGCCGAAACTACTGGGTCTGGAATGTGATTTTAGACATTACGGACGCTTTTAACGTTCTGCATCGTTCTCACGTGCATAATTTTTAACATGAATGATGTAAACAAGCCTTTGTAACCATATTATTTTGATTTAAAGATTGTCCATGGAGTTTCTTGCCCGTTCTTCTCCATAGGTACCTATGCTTTGGAATAGGCAATTACTCGTATCTTCATCTTTCTGACTGACCGAACCCGTTGACAATTCAAAAGTGCCTGTAATTGGTTTAATTGAAATAAATGCTTTGAGTTTGAGATTGTGAAATTTTGCACACGGCTTCCTTTTATAATGTAGGGGAGCAATAAGAAGGGGTTTTTGGAAATTCAACCTTTAAGGGGGTGAAAAGGGGGGATTTCGTTTGTATGAAAAGTCTTATTCCATGAGTTAATAAACTTGAAACTTGGCACAAATACTTATCTAAGTAAATTATGAAGTTTGGCATTTTTAGTTTTTCTAAACTAACGCCTAAAGGGGGATTGTGGGGTGTCAAAATTTGTATGGAAGATGTTTAACTCGCGGTCCGATTAACTCGAAACTCAGTATTTATACTTAAAACACAAAAAAATAAAGAATAACGTGTATCAGGGTTTTTCAAAATCTACCCCTAACGGGGTGAAAAGGGATAGTTAATTATACAGGCGAGGATTTTACTGCGTGGGTTGAATAACCCGAAAATTGGTATAAATAATTTTTTGAGTCATGTAATCAACATATCCCAAACGATTTTTCGAAATTCCACCCCTGTGGGGGAGAAAAGCAGGAATACAGTTTATATGAAAAATCTTATTCATTTGATTAATAAACTTGAAACTAAAGGGAGATTGGGGGTGTAAAATTTTGTATTGAAGAATTTTATCGCGCGGTCCAACTATTTCGAAACTCAGTATGTAAGACCAATATAAATAATAAAGTATAATCAGGGTTTTAAGAAAATCTAACCCTAACGGGGTGAAGAGGGATAGCGTAATAAAATGGGAAGTATTTTATTACGTGGGTTGATTGGATAATTGGTATAAATAATCTTTAAGTCAAGCTATAGAAACATCGACTATTTCTCAAAACTACACCCCTATGGGGATAAAATATTTTTAGTAGCCATGTTTTTAATCACGTCTAAACTTGCTATGGTGTATCTTAATTTGACAGGACTAAACTAATATCTATCTTCTGTCCTTTTTTAATGAAATATAGAAAAAGATGCACTGAATTTAAATTTAGTTTAGTTTGTGAACAAGGGAATCGGCGCCATTAAGTTATTAAGTTTGCATGCTTTCCAAATTATTTTGATCTCACTTGATAAATTTCTTTGTTGTTTTCTAACTAAGCATTGTGTTATGTAATTTTATGTTAAGTTTTTAGCCCAAATTATGTCGATTTCTTTTAATTATGGTTTCTATAAGTCTTTTTGTTTGAGTCGTTTTCTATTAACTGTTATGTAAGTTTTCTAATTATTCTTCTCAAAGATGTTACTGCAACTTGATGATTATTTCTATAAGTAGATCGTTGGTAAAACTTTGTTAAATAATTTGTTTCATTTTAAAATAAACCTACTTTTATTTCAGTAAAGTTAATGACGTGGTTTTCTTTAGTACGTTCATGTTCTGTATTTCTTTGTACCTACTTTATATTTGCTTCAAATCTTGCTGCAGACATTTCACCTAGGAAGGCATTTACTTTAGATTCTTTATGAAAAGCATACGTATTCAGCTCCTACCTCCAGACAATACAATATTTTATGGTGCAAATCATAATGTTGAATAATATAAGCGGGCCTAGGTACTTAGCACATACTGCAGAAGAAGCCTGATTATTCCTCGTTCACCTAGTAGCTAATAACGATTTGTTTAAGGATTCAGTCTACATTCGATTTTCTCCTTCATAATTTTATTTAAATGATAGCATATAATTTGTCTTCTACACACGAGGAAAACTGTCGAAACGAGGACTAGAATACACACTGTTCGGAAAATCTAGCAAACCGAGGTCTTAAATACACATTGTCTGGAAAAGCTACCTAACCGAGGTCTTTTGTGTTAAAGTTAACACATAGGTCCTCAGATAATACAACAAACGTGAAATGAGTGTAAAGAGTCTGTGTATGAGGCGACAGTGGCACCATCTGGTGGATACACAAAGTCTGTGTAAGATTATGAATAATCTTGATCAAACCGAGGTTCGGACAACTTTTTCGTATTAAGTATATAGAAAGACTCAAAATCGCTTGCAGAATACGAATCTTTGGTCAAGTCAAACCGAGGACCCTTGAAAAGGTCCTCGCTTTGAAAAGGTCCTCGGTCGTGCCTTGTGTATTCATACGCACGTCCTCGGATGGTACTTAAAACAAACACACCCCCACACACACCCCCTCACAAACTTTCGCCTTTATAATATTAGTGTGATGTCATCAGTCTCCTGCCCATATGCCAATTATTTGCATTTGCAGCAGCTTTACAAAAACAGTGGAAAATCACTGTCGTACCTACCAATGTTTCATGTTTCCCCCAACCCTTTCTTTTTTTTTTGTGTGTGTTCTTTAATGCGTCATGGTTACCGCACATAAATGTATTTTCTTTCTTTATTTCTTTCAATGATAAGTAGTTTCTTCAGTAATCTATTTCACAAGCATAAATCATTCGATAACATTTAAACTTTTACTATTTATAGAACATTATGCAAGTTTCAACGTAGCCCTTACCGATGTTTAGACGCCAGCTGTTCCAAAAACATTGTGTAAACGATCTTTATTGCCAACGCTAAAGATGTTTTCTTGGTGAATTGTTTAGTGAAGCACTGTTTTGTCTAGAATTCAATGTATGAATGGATTTGTATGAAATGTCAAGGATTTTGCGTAATTTATGTGCACGATAAAGTGATGAGAAAAATACTGGTATGACGTAAGAGAGAGTAGGATAAACAAATGAAAATCAAAGTAAATTCTTTTTGTTTTGTTTCCTTTGTTTTTAAGTTTGGCACGATACGGTTTCATGAAGTAGATGATATAATTAAATGCAAAGATCAGAATTTCAGTTTTGCTATATTATCAAATAATTCAGATATTTTGTATCAAAGTCCAGATGCTTGTTTTCGATGCGGAACCTTGGCACATTTAACTTTTATTATAAATCCACTAACGATTATAAATGGCGTGTCACTCTATTTTCTACTTCATTGATAAATATTTACACATTTTATTAGGTAGCCTATCGCTTATAATATCAGTTTGTTCAAAAATTCACGCTTCGATAGACTGTTTATTCAAGAGACAATAAATTTAAGTTTAATTTCCAATTTACAAGTTTATATTGGGAGTATCATAAAGTAAATTGTTTTTTTTTAGTTCGAATCAAACTTCTTGTAAATTATTAAAGGATGATTTCCACCAAACGGCTCGTATCGCATCGGATCGGAAAGGATACGAACAGATGCGGCGACAGCCGATCGCATCCGGCAAGATGTCGACGCATACGATCAGCTCCGTACGTCGTCGCTTGCGAACGTATCCGTTTCTGCGCCTAGTCAAATAGTTTCATTCCTACCGCATTGACTCGTTCTAATTTTTAAAAATGGTTGAAGTTGACGTAGTATTGTTGGTTATTGCATTAGAAGAAGAAGAAAATAATTAATCATAAAACACAGAAGAGGAAAAAAAATTTGGACAAAAGCCGAAAGGATTCGATTGGATACGACGACAGACGTACGGAGCCGATCGCGCGTCGGCGGTCAAGCTGCTGTGCGCAGCTTGGTTATATAGACTTTAAACACGATTTAATATCGTTCAAAGATTGTAAAATCCGGTCCGATCCGATGCGGTGAGCCGTTTGGTGGAAATAATCCTTTATTGGAAAGTACGATGGTATGAAGTTGATTGAAGTTATACAAAGAATAATTAAACATAATCACGCTGGTTTTTTCACAAAGAGCCGAGCCGATACCTAAATCTTTTAAATCCATCCAAATGTTGTCTTTGAGCGATAAGACCGCACATTGTGTCACCATTTGGCATCATCATCATTTCAGCCAAAAGACGTCCACTGCTGGACATAGGTAAAATTTCTATATTTATATAAGTCTGTAATTTATTAGGTGTACATAATAAAGAGTATTCTATTCTATTCTATTCTCATGTAACGGAAGCGAGCCTATTACCATCAACTGGGCAAAAAATTTAGAGAATTGCTGAGAAATTTCTGATGGACAAACCGCTTGCGACAATAGAAAAACGAGGTGGGTAGTCAGAGCGGTATACAAAGGAGTTTCCAGATAAACTTCACTATTGCGTCGTCTACATAAACTAAATACCTAAAAGCATTAAACTACATAGTTTTATTTGGAAATAGACTCTGTTTTGCTAGAATATGAAACGAGGAGTCCAAAATATACGGAAATGCTACGATCTATTTTATGATAAACGCAATATCGTGGAGTAGGTAGTGTAATTAAAGTCATCTAGATTTATATCTGACAGAAACCCGGCAGCTGTCCCAAGCTTGAGTCACGTTTAGTACAGATGACTGCAGTCTATGCCAATTTCGGATTGAATGGTGTGAGAATGTGTGTATAATAAAACGTTTATATTGACAGAATATAAATTTAAATAAGAGGAATTCTTGGCTGCAAAGTTTGTAATTTAAATCCTCTACGGTTTTCGGTTACCCTTTTCGCAGAGAGTAAGAATAATAAGCAAGTTCCTAGTACCAGCCCGGAGTCTGGATTCAGCATTCAACAGGCTCGCCCCCTATTACATGCGACTTTTTTTTTTTGTGGATGGGAAACTATCATATGACCTCTCCCGCTCTGGGTGGAGCGGAAGGGAGTATCAGACTCTTACTGACTAAAACCCACCCGTGTTCCTTCCTTAGCCCTTTATGTTCTGGGCCAGCGGTAACCCTTTCGGACAATCCCGCTGACCAGAATGCGCAGTTGTAGACCGCAAAATTCAAATTTTCTTACGTTTTTTGCAATTTGCAGGTCAGTGTCAGGTTGTATCTTGATCAAAATATGATTCACGACTATAATAGGTATTTACAGAATTATAGTCATTAGAATCATTAATAAATATCTCTTTAAGTTACATTTGTTCCATGCATTTTTCTAACATAAATAGATGTATTCTATCTAATTATGTATATGATTCTAATGATTATAATTATGTAAATACGTACCTGATATATTCGCAAATCATATTTGGATCAAGATACAACCTGACACTGACCTGCAAATTGCATACGAATGAACCTAACTATTTATTTCATTTCATAATTTTGAAAAGACTTTATAACATGCATGTCCTAGAACCAAAAATTCCAAGACATATGATATCTACCAACCCGCACTGGGCCCGCGTGGTAGATTACAGCCCACGCGGACTAGGACTGAGGTAAGACTGACTTTAGTTAAATTTGAAAACAGATATTCTTAACATAAAAGTTGTCTCAAATCAATTTAAAAGGACAGTTTTTTGTAAACGTTGTGTTTCAGCATTATAATTAAAAAAACTTTTATCCAAAAAACAAACAACCTACTTTCTGTATAATTTTTTTTTTTTCTGTTTTTAGCTATAGTACCTACCCCACACCAATTCGTATACCACTACTTGCTATGTAAATACTCGTAATAATGACGGGAAGTTTTACACAAAGTGGATTAAATACGTATTATCGAAGCTAACTCAAAAACTACATAAGCAAAGTTAATACAATTTATATGGAACCACCCCTCGAAGCACATCCCATCCATTAAAAAAAATATTTTTGAAATCCTCCTCTTTTTAAAGTCAGTTAAAAATCTTAAGAAAAATCTACATTTTCAGCAACTTTTTTTTATGAAAATGAGTTGTTGGTAAGATGATATTAATATGGCTAAAAAAAAAGAATCGCTATTGAGATGACGGCTAATAGAAATCTATGGAAGAAGACATTTTGCATCGATCCCACATAAATCGTGATGAGGGCAGAAGGATGATGATAAAAAGTCTAGAACCCGCAAATAAAAATCTAGACGAATACAATGAAGACCGAAATACCAGAATTTGTCATTGTTCGGGTGAATGACAGACTGAATAGTCAGTTGGCGTTGCGCCTGCGACCCGTAATTTAACACTCATTACGTTTAAATGATTGCTGTTTTGACGTAGGTACTTATGAGCTGTGATTCATGCTTCCGTCTACGTACTTGGAGTATTCACAGGAATTTTACAGGATTAAATTAAGCAGTATTTCATATGCAATTTTGAATGTTCTGAACTTTGCTTTAATCTAAAAATATATGTACGAATCATCATGTACAGCATAAACATAAGCAGAATCAGCCTATAAACTTCCCAATTCTGTGACACAGGCCTGTAAATTCACCAGGCGGGCCTAACGTAGGTTGGTGGATATCACAGGTCATCGAATACTTCGTTCTAGGACATGCCGATTTCCTCATTATGTTTTCTGTCACGTTAAGCAGCAGAAGTGCAGCTGCAGTGATGTTGAAATAAATTACACAAAGTAAAGTGCATGCCTGCCTGGCTCCAAATACACTTCTAAATAGGTAGTTGTACCGTTACCACTGGGTCAACACAGCTCACTACAGAATGATAATCCGCAGTGACGTAAGAGTATTATGCATCCTAATAAATGCACGGCCATCGTAAACGCGGATCAACCCCGACTATGTAAGCAAATATGCACGACTCTAAACCCTGTATACGACTTTATAGTGATGACGCAAAAACATTTAAGTACCTATCTATTCATAGTTGTGAACAGAATTGTGTGATGCAGAATTGTTTGGCTTCCGAATCGAAAAACAATTTTGCATAGCTGCGTTTTGGGTCACCTAGTGATTTGCCTAGTCCCAGCAAATAGCTGACGGAAGAAAAGTGTCGTTTATTTGGTGTAAACCGTGAAAATTTTCAGGTTTCGGATCTGTGATATATTATTATTATTATATTATTATTATTATGTCCTTTATTAATTTACATGCCTTATTTTATTACATTTTTAAATATTTCTTAAAAAAATAAGTATAAAAAAAACATTTAAAAATATAAAAAAATAGTTATCCGCCGGTGTCGGGAGCAGAGTCCAAGCTACCGGTGGTTAGGGCTCCAGAGACAGGAACCTCCTCACAATGCGAGCCGTATCGAGGAGTACTGCCTTCTGAATCAGGCCCTTGATCCAACCGCCTAACGAAAGCCTCGATAGATGTTGATCGAGGCTTTCGGCCATCAGTCCATTGGCCGATACGACAATCGGCACAATGATAGCCGAGCTCACATTCCACATGTCAACAACCTCGTGAGCTAAGTCGAGATATTTAATTTGTTTCTCTTTCTCAGCTTTCACGAGGTTCCCGTCATGTGGAATGGAAAATGGTTATGATTTTCTAATGCCTTTGTTTGTTCGTTATGTATGTTTTGAAGCTTCTAGAAGCACGTGTATGTCGTACAACATTATTTACAAGTCTGATCAAAATAATGACAAACGAGACGGGAATCTTTATTGATAATAAATAATATTATCAAGACCCGTGGCAACCGACCAAGGACCGCTAGTGGTAAAAATAGTTGAGAAACGTGCAGACAGGCACGACACGGTTCTAGCAGAGTAATTAAAAAACCGGGAGGGAAATTATTCTACAAGAATCGCGTCACGCAGAAGCCTTAAGGGGACAGGACCTAAACGCAAAAAACGCAAGTTTTAGAAACAATAAAAGTATATGATCGACTACTAACAGTAAACAAAATCAGAAAAAATATATGACATTCTTCGGGATATATGCTAGGTAGATAGTGTGTTGAAAACATAATACAACTAATTTGATACAATAGAAAAACCATGAAGATACCTCTAAAACTTTCTTTTGACAATAAAAACCATACTAATATGCATACAATCAATCAGATTTTTTTTTCAGGTTATTCTACAAGCAACATACTTACTAAAATACTAGTGTTTAAATTTTTAATCCAAACAATGGATTTTTTGTAATTAAATAATTGCTTCATATTTTGCAATAAATTACCAGCTTTGCGTCATCGCGCTTCTCTTTCTTTTCTAAGCAGTCCGACAGTGACCGCGCTTTAGGTCATGTAAGCCCCTTAAAGCAACTTCGTTTCCCCATATGTAAAAATTACAATAAATAAATTAGATCTTCTTCTTCCCTCCCTGGTCCCGTTACTTGGGGTTCCTTCAACTGGTTCAAATTAAATTAGCTTTCCAAACACCGCAGAGGTTAAGGGTATCGATATCTAAACACGAGAAGAAAAAAATTTATTGTTGTTCATTTTTTTGGGATCAACGACTGCGGGTAGAGTTACTAATTTAATTTCACTCTGTGTACCTTTAATTTTTTTCTGAAGCTCTTAGACACGTCACATAACATAATCAGCTTATAATGTTCTCACTGCTGGGACATGGGCCTCCTCACTGTGACAGGGAGTGGGCCGTAATCCACCACGCGGGCCCAGTGCGGGTTGGGAGATGTCACATGTCTTCGAATTTTTGGTTCTAGGACATGTCGGTTTAAGTTTAAATGTCACGAAAACATTTTTGGGATGCATGAAGAAGCCTTCTCCTGTAGCGTAGTTTGTTCTGCCAGTTACTCAACTGAACCGGGCGCTCGGCACATCCTGGACAGTCACACCCAACACCTTATTTGACTGGCCAATTCTTCCCTTGCGGTGATAGGGCTAACGCCCACCTGGTTTGCGACCACCCTCCCACCGGAGTCCGGCGTCAAGCAGCCTGCTGTGTTTTGTTAATGCGTGGAAGTTCCAGTGTCTTAGGCATCTTCTGGTCACGCTCGTTCCAACATAGACCTCATCAATCGCTTTCCATCAGGCGTGAACGAAATCAAGAGCGGGTCCATTCAGCAATAAAAAAAATAAAAAATAAAAAAAAACAAATTCATTCATGAACTTTCTGAAAGGAATTGTTTTCTTCTTTGTTAGGAAAACGATGAACTTTGATTGTTCGAATAATATTATGTCGCAACAATATTATCTGACTAGCTGTGCCCCCGACTTCATTCGCGTGGTTTTCGGATGAATGATCTAACAAATAAAGACTTGTGAAAAAGTTATTTTTTATGGCTTTTTTTGAGGTAGCCATTTTTTTTTTGAGTGGCTTCTGGCAATTAAGAGCTGCACGGGTCGATAGACCAGATTTAGCTACGCTTGCCACGATTGGTCCGTGGATGGGTGACCATCATTACATATCGAGACCCCTCCGTGCCTCGGAATGCAAGTAAAGCCGTTGGTCCCGGCTGTCATTCGTAGATCTTTGGCAGCCATTACGGGGCGTCAGAAGCCCAAAAGTAATAATAATAATAATAATCAATTTATTGACACACACAAGTTAATAAACATACAAACAGTAACATGATTGATAAAAGAGTGCTTATGTAGAACTAGCCGTGGGCCCCAAACTAGGCACAGCCTGTATCTTGGTGGCCCAATAGAGACAGTAATGGCAGATTGACTGTTCAGCGTGACACAGCACAGCAAGACACAAATAACAATTAATTAATTATGAAAATAGGAATTAAAATCATTCAGAATTCAAACAAAATAATATTATCAATCAATGAATGAAAAAAAAAGTCTGATAACCAGTCTTACCAAGACGCATCGTATTACCCAGTAACTGGGTTGTGAAATTCAGATAGTCGCTTTATGTAAAATACTGGTATCCGGCTGCATCCGGTTAGACTGGAAACCGACCCCAACATAGTTGGGAAAAGGCTAGACCACTCTTGCCGCTGAGCCTCGCGTTGAAAATCGAACAGTGTGATTTGAAAATCGAACAGTGTGATTTGAAAATCGAACAGTGTGATTTGGTTTAGGCATTACATTTAGAGTAGAAAGCAGAGCAATGGTGGCCCAGAGGTAACGGTCGGTCCCTACTTCCGATGTGTCGTGGGTAAACCAAACCAGAAATTATACTTTGTGTAATTTATGTCATCACCACTGCTCTCAAAACGGTGAAGGAAAACATCTTGAGGAAGCCGGCATGTCCTCGAACTAAAAATTCGAAGACAAAAATGACATCTGCCAACTCTCACTAGGCCCGCGTGGTGGATTACAGCCCACTCCTTCTCACAGAGATCCCAGCCTGTGTCCCAGCAGTGGGAACATTTTAGGCTGATGATGCTATAAGCTATGATTCTCTTAGATATTTTACGATGTAAGTTTATTTAAATTCCATCTGAAAATACTTTTTTTCCGTTTCTTTCCCACTTCATCCATGATTGCTACGTATCTACGAGTATCTTGTACCACTTTGTGACAATTACAATGATATCAGCCGAAATTTCGAAAGTATTCAAGAAATTCTTGGCAACCATCCCGAAGAGAACGAAATAGTTTTTATTAGTACGTGTTACACACAAATGCTATTGTTTCGCGAAGTGCTAATGCAATATTTTAATTAATTAGCCATCTTTTATTTTCTTAGTTTTTTGTTTTCATTTTTTAATTTGGTACCTTCGCGCTTGTTGTGACGTAGTAAGGTGCATTAAGCCTGGAATACACATTCCACTTGCAAAGAGGTATGCCAGTAGCTTGTCATGTCAAAACACTCAAAAACGCCATTTCAGATACTAATCTACATGGTAATCACATGATCTGATCAAGATAACGTCCGGACTTCAAAAGAGACCCCTGAGCTTATTTCGTCACTTTTTCTCAGGGGAAATCAGATAGGAAATGTCGACTCCATCAAGCTTTTTTTTTTAATATGACGTGTAAAAGTGATTCCGACATCCTATAAACGGTATAAAAAATCCTTTCATTTCATTTTGTCATCGTGTGAAAGAAAGCACAATGCCATGCAAGCTACTTGCAAACTTTTGTGCAATTTACTGACATAATGTTATTGTGTATTCCTTGCTTTATTTCAGTTTCAATGACAGTTTAATTTCGGAGAACAAAGAGAGATGAGCCGAAACAAATGCTGTGTGACGTCACATAAATTCCTTAGGTACCTTCCTGGTGATTCAGACGGAATGTTGGATCGAGATAAACCTTTGGATGAATCATGCATGCAATGTTATTGCAAGGCATATCTCGTATACGATCTGATATACTTAGAATCTCATTGGGAAACATTTCTGCTTCAATAAATTTAGCATTGCTATTTCGTATATCGACGGCACGGTTGGCACAGTGGTTAAGCGATTGACTGCTGCGCTGCGTGTCGCGGGTTCGATTCCTGCACGGAACAAATATTTGTATGATCTGCAAGTAGTTGTTCTGGGCCTGGCTGTTTGTGTTTGTGAGTAATACAGGAGAAATAGTGTGGGGCAAGGTTTTAAAAGAAAAAAAAAAAAAAATTATTTATATGCATTTCATTACTAGCGCTACTACTACGACTACTACTAAGGTCCTGTATTCGATCCATAGTGTTATTAGGTTTAACTATTAGGTTTAACTATTAGGAATTTCGCAGTAGCAGGGAATATGAGTTGTGCCCAGTTGATGCCAATAGGTTCGCCCTCTATTACATGGGACTTAAACATAATTGACGAAATGTGGGTGTATTACAGGTACCAGCGGTGAACCAACCTAACCCTTCAGGGGTCACAGACATGACACTTTTTGAAACTAAACCATACAGATCTGCTGTCATGAAAAGCACAAATGGAAAAATACCAGATAGCAATGCTTTATGAGAATTATAATGTATATAATATTACAAGACCATATTATATAATCAGCTTTTAATATTCCTACTGCTGGGAAACAGATCTGCTCTCTGGGAGTGGGCCATATTCTAATTCCAACACGCGGGCCCATCGTGGATTGGCGGATGTCATAATGTCTTCAAATTTTTGGTTCTAGGACATACCGGTTTCCTCACGGTATTTTCCTTCACCGTTTTGAGATGAAACATAGACAAGACAATATCACTCTTATACATAATTAGTGTCTGCCAATCCGCACTGGGCCCGCGTGGTGGATTACGGCCCACTCCCTCTCATCGAGAGGAGGCCTGTGTCCCAGCAGTGGGAACATTATAGGCTGAGTATGTATGTATGTATAACTAGTGTAAAAACCCTTAACGAAGCTGAGAGTCACCTGTTCTTCCCGTTATTTTTTCCCGTTTTTTTAAGCTGAACCATACCTGGGAACCGTCTGGTTACGAAGATATTGAAGGTCAAAGTAAATTTTTTTATAATGTTACGAAAACAATTTTTAAGTCTTAACTTTAAATACTCCCACGATCGCTGAACCGTTGCATGCACAATGTTTTGCGTGAATTACTTTTGCTTATCCGTGAACAGCGAATTTTCACACCAATACTAAAAGTCGTTTCCCAGCAACTATTTATGCACAAAGTTCCTTAGTTTGATGTAGGTACAGAGTGAGTAGATGACGGCTTCGTGACGGGTCTTGTTACACTCTGTTTAATGAAGGATATGGTAATAACATTTACCTACAGTATTTGTCTGTCCTTCCCCTTTTTAATCCATCCAAAGGTTGTCTTTTTAAAAGATCGCTTTCAGCGATAAGACCGCCCATTGTGTCACCCTATATATGTACAGTTTCTATTTTTATGTCTGTAATTTATTTGGTGTACATATTAAAGAGTATTTCTATTCTATTCTAGTCTACTCACTCCGGAGCCACCATACCCCTGGCCATACCCCTGGGGGTAGGGTGGGACTGAACCATACAACCATAGTAGTGTTGGGATTTGAAAAATTGTAAAACAATATCGGTCCAAATACAAATTATTATTTAAGTAACTTAAACTAAAAACACTTCCGTTTACCATGCTGTCTTAAACTTTTGTTTAAAGTTGCAAACTCAGTTTTGTTTGTTCATTGTTTATAACAAAAGCTTTGAGTTAGGATCTCGGATGTTGATGAAAATATTATGTTAACGAGAGCGCAATTACTAACGTAAAATTTTCCTCTGTGTAGGTAAGTATTTTACGTCGAACCTACCTCAAACATTTTCAACATATCGAATAAGTTTAAGAGCGCTAACACGCTGGGATGTCATGGCTACGTATCCAAACAATTCGTATTGAAATGTATGACAGGCAACTCACTTGGCTACGGTCTGGCGACGTCGCCAATTTGGAAGCGTAGCCACGACACGACCGACCGGCCCCTACGTGGAGACTGGATGTGGATACTCTCGCGACCTGGCGACGCGTAGTCAAGTCGCCATTATTTTGTATACAAGTAAATTACGCCTTCCTCACTCAGTGTCCAACTGATCGCCAGGACTGAGAGTCAGTAGCGACTGGCAACTTATCTGGCAACCTCCTTTGACTACGGTAGGTAACCAGAGATAGCTATGGCTACGTAGCCAGCGACTTCGCCATGGCCTCCCAGTTTATTAGCGTTAGCGCTCTAAGTCAACCCTCTGGGGGCTTCTGACTTAGGCCTAAATCGATTACCTACATAGCACATACCTACTTTGGCTATACAGTCCATTCACAGTAGTTTTACGGTTTACCTCTGATTTTGTATCACTGTCTAAACCACAGTGATCTTTATATTCGTTGTAATATGATTGCTTTTGGGTAGCTGTTTGGGTTCCGGTATAACTGTGTAAGTGTAATGTAAGTGTAAATATCGCTTACAGTCGTAAGCGTTATTCTTTTCACTGTCGCACAACTGTCAAACTACAAGTGCAAGATAGAGACGGGAACATGTCTCAGTCTAAGTACGGGCTAACGTTTATAGATCTCGGCATAAATGTTCACAGAGCTTATCAATCAATCTATGTGGTTAAACCGGGGATGGGTGACCATGTCGATAAGTAAACTACCGGTTCAGCACCCTAAATGCGTTTCAATCACAATCTGAATCATTGTGAAGGATATTGCTAATTCATTGCTTCATATGTTTGAAAAATTTGTCTGCTCAGCAACGTAAATAACGCAATGAATATTGTTGAACTGTCAAAATGAAAGCTATTGAGTACTGATAGTGTGTGACGCAATTACCGCGCAGGTTGTCAAATGGTCTTCGTGCCTATAATTTATCAATGACTGTTGTTAGGTACCTACGGGTTTTCAGGATCCCGCATGAGTACAAATGGTTTAATCCACAAGGTCTCGCTAGAATAGGTATCGGATTTCAATTTCGATTGTTTTAATTAGATGCCATTTGCTCCATGTAAGATATTCAGGTCACATCTGGCTAGAGCAGCCCAAGGTCAAGGTCAGTATAATAGACTCACCGAATTCCCAGTACTCAAACTGAATTAAACAAACATTTTCACAGATTCACATACAAGAATTAAAATAACATTTAAACATTGTCATGAATGAAGACATTCCTATTATTTTTGGCTCGAGTTGGAAAGAATGTGAAACGTCATTGTTGATGTCTAGACTATTATACATACACATTTAACTATAACACCAGGAAAACTTTACAGACGTAGATACAACAGCTGCAAAAACTAATCAATGGTTGTATACATATCAGCCTATAATGTTCCCACTGCTGGGACACAGGCCTCCTCTCGGTGAGAGGGAGTGGGCCGTAATCCACCACGCGGGCCCAGTGCGGGTTGGCAGATGTCACATGTCTTCGAATTTTTGGTTCTAGGACATGCCGGTTTCCTCACGATGTTTTCCTTCACCGTTGTGAGAGCAGTGGTGATGAAATAATTTACACAAAGAACCTGTCTGGGTTCGAACCTAAGACCTACAACTCGTAATTCGCGGTCGTTACCACTTGGCCACCACTGCTCTCAATCTCAATGGTTGTATGATTTAGAAAATCTTAGCTCGTTGGTAAAACGTTCGAACTAAAGCTGATATCGCTGCCCTCGAGTAAATGGTTCATTCGAGTGAAGGTTCATTTTGTTTCATTCCACGTTCACACGACACCGACAAAATTAGAATGAAACAGTTTATTATGTAGGGCGCATCGGGCGTCGGCGGAGGGCGGATAATGCCCTCTTCCAGCCCCCATGGGTCCATACACCTTAAACATACAGATCAGATATAAAAATTGTTAGGTATGCATTTGGTTTCCGAACTAGGGAATCGAATCCAATGGTTTTACGTTCGTGACAAAGAAATCTGAATATTTAGTCAAATCGCAAAAACCGTACGAAACATGGGCGTGTCGCTTGTTTTACAGATAAACAAGAACGAGTAATGTGACACACTCGGGAAGTAAGACGTATAAGAGACACGGAACAAGCCGAACGTGCACTTGACCGGATTCCGTACAAGTGTCAACGATGCATCGACAGAACGGCCGTGAACTTGGCCCGACGGGAAACGTATTGCAATGAAACTGGTTGTAAGATATTGTGCGATCAATTTAACCTTATATTTTATCGGTAAAAGTGACCTTGGTGGAATTAAGAGGTCGATGAACGTTACGCAGGAGAACCAAGGTAACCGACATAGCCCAAAGAATTGCCAAACTTAAGTAGCAGTGGGCAGGGCACATTGATCGCAGAACAGATAGCCGATGGGGCCGAAAGGTTCTGGAGTGGCGACCGCGTACGCCTCCCACAAGGTTGACCCATGCCCCTTTTGAAG
This sequence comes from Oligia fasciuncula, assembly GCA_963082905.1. NCBI lineage: Eukaryota > Metazoa > Arthropoda > Insecta > Lepidoptera > Noctuidae > Oligia > Oligia fasciuncula. The sequence goes on from OY720401.1 coordinate 7,611,967, forward strand.
ACCGCAGGAATCCGCTGGATGCGGGAAGTACAGAACCGGTCGAACTGGAGGTACTTGGAGGAGACCTATGTCCAGCTATGGACGTGGACATGAACTTTAAACTATTGTTTTTCGAAATTGGGACCGTGTCGAAATACAGTATGACAGTCATAATTTTGTTAATTTTGACGGTATATATTTTCAAATTGAGGACAGCCGAGTACATTGGTCGACAAGATAAAAAGAAGAAGAGAGAATAAGAGTAGAAAGAAATTCAAATCCATAAAAAAACATAATAAGTATGTATCCAGAGATATCCAGAGATAGGATAGTAATCAGTCGTTCCATAAGCATATACAGCCTGAGTGTTCCCACTGCTCAGACTCAGGCCTACTCTCGGTGAAAGGGAGTGGTCCGTAATCCACTACGCGCCCGGTGCGGGTGAAGGAAAACAAAAGAAATTCAAAGACATGTGACATCTAGGTAAATATCACATGTCTTCGAATTTCTTTTGGTTCTTGGACATGCTGGGTTTCCTCACAATGTTTTCCTTCACCGTTTTGAGAGCACTACCACTCTCATTCCCATACAAAGCTTAAATACCTACTGACTCGACTCAAATGTATGGGACGGCTGATTATGTTTTCGATTACGATTACGATGTTGGTCCTAGGAAGAAAGTTGTTCAGTTTGATGGTCTGTATCACACCCTTCACCTTTCTGCATAATCAGTCTGTAATGTTCCCACTGCTGGGACATACGCGTCTTCTCTATGAGAGGTAGGATTTATTTCGGTCTGATACCCTGAACCCCCCTCATCGATCCCCCACGCTGGCAAAGTGCGGTTGATAGACGTCACATGTCATGTCCCCGAGTTTTTGGTTCTAGAACATGCCGGTTTTCTCACGTTTTTCCTTCACCGCTTTGAGAGCAGTGGTGATGAAAAAATTTACACAAAGTAAAGCGCCTGTCTGGGTTCAAACCTATGACCTAGAACTCGTAATTCGCACCAAGGCTTTCTCCACAAATATCATTATGAACAACTTTTACTATGGGACCAAACCCGAAATCGCGAAAAATAATCACCTGTTTCCTATATTTATGTTCGTATAACTCGTCAAAATGTAGTGAACAGCTGATTTTTTTTCGCGATTTCAGGTTTGGTCCCGTAGTAAAAGTTGTTCATAGGGATGAGTACAATGACCTGTTAGGAGGTTGTTAATGTTTTACCAATAACCCGTATATAACCTATACATAATTATGTATATTCATACTATAGATACATAATTATACACATACGTACCTACATACAAATAAGTATAATTGAAGTGTCTATTTGTAATACCAAAATAACAGCTTTTTATTAAACGATTAAGAAAGTATAGGTATACGATACATAATTTAAAAAAAAACATTTGGTATGGAGACACTGACCCCTGGTTAAACACATAGGCTAGTACTTTTTAACCGTAGCTTTGGTTTTGCCGCGGGCGGACACTAGTCTATACTAATATCTACTAATATTTTAAAGAGGTAAAATTTGTGAGGTATCTTCGGAACTACTGATTTGATCCTGAAAATTCTTTCACTAATGAGATGGTACAGTATCGCTGAGTGTCATAGGCTATGTTTTATGTTAAAACGAGAAACTTCACGCGAAGGAAGTTGCGGGCAGAAGCTAGTACTAAATAAAATAATAATGATATCTTTTGTAATGAAGACGGTGATATATACCAATATCTTCATTACAAAAATCATTAGTCCACAAGAATAAATCACATTTGTTAAGAAGTTAATTGGATCGGGTACAAATTAATCAACTTACTGACTCATAATATTAACTCGTAATAAAGTTGGTACTCAAATAAACACGTGTTAAACAAAGAGGTATCAAATATTATTTACTTTGGGAGAATGTAGCCAAATATTTCGATAATAATAGTAGATATAAATTAGGATTAATAAAAGCTAAAACTGATCAGATTCTGTAGCCAAAACGTCTTGTAAATGGGGGTTAAAATAAATTGGCTAGATAAACTCTGCAGATGCGATGGGTATCTAAACGACATGATAAAATAAAATAAAAAAGTTATTTGACTTATTTTTAACTAGCTGCGCCCCGCGGTTTCACCCGCGTAAATGTCGATCCCGTTGGAATATCGGGATAAAAAGTAGACTAAATGTTAATCCAGGGTGTCAGCTACATCCATACAAAATTTCATCAAAATTGGTCCAGCCGTTTGAGCGTGAAGAAGTAACAAACATAAACACACACACACACACACACTCTCAACCTTTCGCCTTTATAATATTAGTGTGATTCTGATTTTGTGAACTGAAGATTGAGTTGAGAAAATCTGTTTTCTTTTGTTTTATCGTGTTTAGATATCGAAACTCATAACGTCTGTGAAGTTTACACAAAACACAGATTTTTTTTAAATTGATATTTCCAGTGCGGTCGATAACCCAAAAAAACTGGCCAAGTGCGAGTGGGACTCGCACACGAAGGGTTCCGTACCACAAGGTAAAAACGCCGAAAAAAACACGTTTGTTGTATGAGAGCCCCCCTTAAATATTTATTGTATGTTGTTTTTAGTATTTGTTGTTATAGCGGCAACAGAAATACATAATTTGTGAAAATTTGTAGCTATAAATGTGTAGCTATCGCGGTTCTTGAGATACAGCCTGGTGACAGACAGACGGACGTACGGACGAACGGACGGACAGACAGCGAAGTCTTAGTAATAGGGTCCCGTTTTTACCCTTTGGGTGCGGAACCCTAAAAATATGCTTTTTGGCATGGGTATCGATCATCATTCTCCTGCCCTTATCCCAATTTATTTGTGGTCGGCGCGACGTCTTTTTTTTCCATACTTCTCTATTAGTCGTCATCTCGGTAGCCAACCCCTTTCTAACCATGTCATCATTCACACATTCCATCCATCGTTTCTTTGGTCTTTCCCTACTCTTAAGCCATCGACATCCATACTCAAAACTCTCCTCACGACATTTTTCTCATGTCTCCGTAACACATGCCCATATCATGACAGCCGATCTCCACACAACTTTTCAGTTACCGGAGCCACTTTCAAACTTCCTCTTATGTAAGTACTCATTTCTTATTCTATCCATTCGTGTAACAACACACATCCCTCTTTGCATTCTTATCTCAGCTGCATGCAATTGCATTTCATCCATCCCTTTTGTGGCCCAACATTCCGATCCATACAAGACAGCAGGTCTAATCATGGTCTTATAAAGAAAGAAAAAGTTTATTTGGACACATTTCGTGAAACACAAAATACAAAATTAATTATAATATCTTCCATGGGTACCTATCGATATTGATATGATATCGACAAACACACACATCACATCACATCTACAGAGTTTTGCTAACTAATTGAATTTGACCTTGTATTGCAAGTTTGAGAGAGCAAAAATATTTTTTTTTTCATTAATTTTAAACGGTCTTTGATACAGCCATTAAAACAACGTGAATTTAAAACATAGGATGCTGAATCGGAAGATGCTAATGCAAGAGCACTTATAGTTTTATTTATTTCAATGTCTGTTTCTAGGAATATATAGGTAGGTACTGTAGCCTACTTGAGAGTCTTTCCAGGATCGTACTCTAAGCTACTAAAATTGTAAAACATTTTAAAAGAGTAACGGTGGAGTTTCTTGCCCATTCTTCTCCATACGAAAACTACCTTTTAGAATGGGCGACTAGAATCAATTCAGTGTATTTTGTTGTTATTTTTGACGTTCAAAAGTGCCTTTTATGTGCCTATTTGAAATAAATGCTTTGACTTTGAAATCAAACTCTCTCTCTCAATCTCGTTTTGAGAACGCTCTCAAAACGGTGAATAATTAGTCTATCTCGTCATAATTATGCTAGTGGTGGCCAACTGGTAACGGCCGCGACTTACGAGTTATAAGTCGTGTGTTCAAACCCAGGCAGGCGCTTTACTTTGTGTAATTTATTTCTTCACCACTGCTCTCAAAATGGTAAAGGAGAACATAGTGAGGACCCTGGCATGTCCTAGAACCAAAAATTCGAAGACATGTGACTTCTACGAACCCGCATTGGGACCGCGTGGTGGATTACGTTCCACTCCCTCACAGAGAGAAGGCCTGTGACCTGTTTCCCAGAAGTGGGAACATTATTGCTTTTGTTTATATGTATGTATGTATATATCTATCTATCTATGTATTAGTATTTATTCTTGTATTTTATAGTCATTTCCTAGCTATTTATCCCTTTTGTTGCACCTGCCATGTTTTGTCTCTGCATCACCCTAAGGTTGACTGCTAGAAAATGCCTCAGGCATTAAGTCCGCCTTTGTACAGTATTTCTTTTACTTGTGCATAAAGTGTTAATAAATAATAAATAAATAAATATAGGCTGATTATGCACGAAACTACTGTTTGAACTTCATAACTTTAACAACTTAGTTTGGCATCTTTAAGTAGCTCGTTCCTTATTTGTCGCACGTATTTCACTATATTATTTAAACATTGTGTTTTTGTTTGCTAAACAAAACATTGATCAGAGTTTTATTCACCATTCTAATCCCGCAAAAAAAAGCTTACTTGTCAAGCTAACATCTTCCCGATAGATATATCCATACAAATATTATTTATTATAAATGCGAAAGTGTGTCTATCTGTTACCTCTTCACGCTTAAACCGCTGAACCGATTTATATGAAATTTGGTACAGAGATAGTTTGAATCCCGGGAAAGGACATAGAATAGTTTTTATCCCGATATTCCCACGGGATCGACACTTCTGCGGGTGAAACCGCGGGGCGCTGCTAGTTATAATAAAAAATCCATTTTAGTTTTTACGTCCACATTACGCGGGAAAATGTATTCCCGACTTTTTGTGTGTCCAAGATTAGAGCGCGGTAAATGACAAAATGATACCGGAATTCTTATTCCGCCCACATACGCATACACAATCCTATGTTTTAGTAAAACCTTGGATCTTCGCTAATGAAGTGCTGATTATGGCTCAGTGTTTGGGGAAAAAGCAAAGCCTAATATTATTATAAATGTGAAAGTTTGTGAAGATGTTTGGATGTTTGTTACTCAATCGCGCGTAAACCGTTGAACAGACTTAGATTAAAATTGGTACATAGATAGACCATTTTCTGGAATAATACATAGGATACTTTTTATCCTGATATTCCCACGAGTTCGAAACTTACGCGGGTGAAAACGTGGAGCGCTGCTAGTGAAGTAATATTTGGCTCACTAAGACGTGTTTCTCGTGCCAAAAGTTCCGGATTCACTGTCACTGACGATTTTTTCGTTCTATTGTTGAGTCGGATGTTTTGAAAGGAAAGTATGTCTGGCTAGATTATTTTTATTTTGAGGAAAATATAACGGTTAGCAGATGTTCTGATGATACCAATATATAAAAATATTGATGCGTGATTGATTGGATTGGTTGATTGGATTCTATAGAAATATCTTTTGTTTAACCCGATATAATATTAGATCCATAGAGAATATAATATTTTTTTATTCAGAAAATAGACATGCATTATCTTTGTTTACATAACAACAACGTGCAAAGAAGCCTTACCCTTGATCGCCTCTGAATGGGGTCATCTCCGGGTATCGTGAGGAAATTACCGCTCATTTTCACTGTTTAATAAAACACAATTTATAAAAAAAAAACACTTTGTTTTTGTAACTGTTTAAAAATAGCGCGAGACTGATTCGAATTTCGAGCGTGCGCACGCGACTGCGTTCTGAGTTCAAATGAAGTATCAAGAGTTTATGAATGGGTGACGTTTTAAATAGTTCCCCCCTCCTTCGAGTGTAGTGACGTTCGCGGTTTGTAGCCGGGCCGTGTAGGAGTGTCTGCGTTCCGATCGAATTGTTACCCAAATAGCCTGTATGATCAGCTGTGTAGGTACCTACTGCATGGAAAGCTCCTGTCAGTGACGGTTCGCGGTCTCTGACGTCACCGGAGTGCATGTTATTGCGAAAATTCAACGGAATCAGGAGTATTTTCTGATTTAATTTTAATGGATTTTTAGTAAAAAAAATATCAGTGTAACTGAAATGGCTCAAAGCCATAATGTCGAAAGTTTATTGGCAATCAAGAATGTTTGGATAAACGCAAATAAAACCGGATGCAGGTTGATTAGGTAATACGCTACGTTAGTGTGTTTTTGTTCAACTCGCTGTAATTTAAATCATTGACAGAATTCAATACTTAAATCTTCTGTTTTATTACCCCAGTAGGTAGGAGATTTTCACAATAACGATATAATCAAGAAAATCCGTACCTATAAACTTCGGATTTTAGTGCCTTAGTACTGTGTACCTACTTACAATAAAATTTTACGACTATTATGACAATCATCAATTATTATAATTAGTACTTGAAGATGAGGGGATGCGCCCGTGGCTAAATAATAATAACCGCACAGGTCGATCGATCAGGTTAAGCTACGCTTGCCACGTTTGGTCTGTGGATGGGTGACCATCTTTACATACCGTGACCCCTCCGTGCCCGCTCTGACCATCCACGGACCAACCGCGGCAAGCGTAGCTTAACCTGATCGATGGACCTGTGCGGCTGTTATTTCTTAGCCCCTAAGTGATGGGTATCGATATCAAATGAAAATAAAACAACAACTTTTTTTTCTAAACTCATAATTTTAACTACCTAACTGTACTACTAGCGGCCTTTGATCCCGTAATCAGCTGTAATTATTTGTAGTTATGGGTTAAGACAATCTTTTTAGTCTTTGTTCTCGTCATTAGATAATAATTTAAATGACACCTATCATGTTTGCAAAGTTTCGCCAAGTAATTTAAATTGACCTTGTATATCGTCGCTGACAGCAACATTTATGATGACCGAGAACTTCATTCTGACTTTCTTCATCTTTCATTCATTCACTTGAGAAAGAAGAACAAAAACATCGGCACTCAGTCCGTAGGTACCTACCCTTTTATTTCTATGTCAAGTTCGAGGAGTGGTAATGACATGTTGACCTATTTATCCCCTTCAGTATTGTTTTCCTCAATGGATTCATACAAGAATCAGTTAATGATATTTAGGTTAGTATGTTTAACTTTTCTTGGAGGTTGCGGTTACGGGTTTCAAACGTGACGATAGGACTTCAACGTCAATGTGGTTTTGTATTGTTTTATTTTATTATTGACTTCAAAAAAGGGAATTTATCCATCGTGGAAACTTCTAAAGGCTGGTCTAAAATTGTGTGGGTGTGTGTGTGTGTGGGGGTTAGTGTGTGTGTGCAACGATTTACTAAAAATATGAGTTCGACTCCGATCAACATGAAGATTTCACACAGAATATTTTAGTAGTTAGATGCAAAAAATGTTCGTTCAAACTTCTTATGATCTTTATACTGTGCTTCTACTGGGATTTTCCTTGATGCTTGCCTGCCGTTTTATGAATGATTGACAGCACGACTAAAAGCATTATGGATAAGTTACACAAACAGCAATAATGGAACAAAAAACATGTTTTTATTATTTCATCTGCTCTGTTTTAAAAAGCTTCATTTTGGGCTTAGTTGAATAGCGTGGTAAGGGTACAATTATATTGGGCACGCCACAATTGCGGCCATAAGTCCCCTCTTTGAGGAGTGGCTAGAGAGACGCCACGGCGTCCTCACCTTCCGCCTAACGCAGGTCCTCACCGGACACGGCTGCTTCGGGAGGTTCCTGTTCCGAATAAGGCGGGAGGAAACGCCCGGGTGTCACCATTGTGTGGATCGCCCAGAGGACACGGTGGAGCATACGGTGGAGATCTGCCCAGCTTGGGCAGAGCACCGCCGTGTCCTCGCGGCGGCGATCTCTCGCGTCCGGCCCTAGTCCGGGCCATGGTACGGAGCGAGAGTGCATGGGAGGCTTTCGCCTCCTTTTGCGAAGCAGTGATGCTCGCGAAGGAGGAGGCGGAGCGCGTGAGGGAGCGGCAATCCTTGCGCCCTTACGCCCCCAGCCGCCGCAGGAGACGCCCCGGGCGTCGGGAGTCGATAGCCGATTCCCGGCCACCGTAGGCGCGGGCTTGCGGGCGGCGAGCAATGGGCAGCTCGCCGTCCGGTAAGGACCAGGCCCGGGTCGACGGCGCGATGTGTTCCACGCGCGCCTCAAGGAGATGTCAGCATCAACTGACGGGGTCCGCTAGGGCCGATGCCCGCCGGGGTCGCGGGTTGTTCGAAAGAGATACCGTGGCCCCTGACACGGGTGGGTTTTAGTCAGTAAGAGTCTGACACTCCCTTCCGCTCCGCCCAGAGCGGGAGGGGTCATTTGATGATTTCACACCAAAAAAAAAAAAAAAAAAAGGTACAATTATATAATATTCATTTGAAAGTTTACGTAGTTTAGTAGTCGCGAACCTAAAACCGATTGCATTCGATTCCTTAGTTCGGAAACCAAATGCGTAACAAAGATTTCTTAAAAAGCGTAACATTCCTTAAAATAATGAAACTTCAACACCGTTTCAGTCAGTATTGGTGCAAAGGACAAGCAATATTATTTGCTCAAGACGTTGAACTTGCGGAACAGTTGCCACTGCGGGCTAATCAGGCTGGATTAATTTTAATTGTGAAAAGCTTAGAAAGTTTTCAACGTTCTAGGGAGTTCATTATTGATTTAAATAGATTAAATAGAGCTTTAAACTGGTTAATCACTAAGAATGCTTTGTACAGTGACGTCAGTCCACATTTTAGCAGTAACATAGATATTACTGAAATTGTGCAAGTAATTGACGAACCAACTACTTACCGAAATCCGGAGACATCTGCATCAGTTAGTCATTGTACAATTTTGAACGACAATGCAGCTGTTCTTCGGGGTTCATTTCGTCAAGGAGATGGAAGATTTGGTTTGACATCTCGTGGCAAGCAATGTACTGCAATTGCAACTGTTTCTTGTATAGCTTTTTATAGCCATAATCCCAATTTACTGTGCAAAAGCGACATCGACTACATAGTTGTCGTAGGAGAGAACTATTATCGCGACTGCATTGAGATTCGACCACAACTTAGCACTGGTGAAGTGAACCCGGAATATATTGCTGCAACTGAACTTAGAGCACAGGTCATTTATAACAGACGAACATTCAATATAAGTGGCTAGGAACAGCTGACCTACAATGGTCATTTAGTAAATGATGACAGTGAAAACAGGTTTCCTAACTTAGAGAATGCTTGGTTCTAATATTTTTTTTAGGTAACTTTCTTTCGGTTTGCTAACAACGAATTTTTCTACAGTAGCTGTACATAGCAGAAGTCAGTCTGAATCAGTAACATATTGGCTGTTTGATTCCCATGCACGCGGCGCTAAAGGTGTCAAAGCTCCATTGAGACGATAGAATAACGAGCGTCCGCGCAGTGCAGCACTGTGCGCAGACTACAATTAACAAAAGTAAAGTTGTCCAAGAGAGACAATCACAGTTGAAAAACCCAAAGACATTTTTCCCGACCTATGAATCGAACCCAAAACCTCATGCCCTTAGGCTTGCGGTTGCGATCACTAGACCAACGGGGAAGTCCTATTGGTAAATTTTATTTCTGAAAACTACTTGTTGCGTCAGTTTTGCTGAAAACCAATCAATATCTTGAAATTTACCGAATAAAATGTGAAATAAGTATACAATATTCACCAAAAGAGAACCGTTATCAATGAAATTTTTCTCATGCTAATTTTATACGCACCGACCGACTTAACATACTCCCTATTTTTTTTCAGATTTTTCCATCAATACAAAAACCACAAAGAAACCTCCCACATCTTTAATCTTGTATATCTTTTATGTAACACTGTTTTTAAATCCAAAAATAAATCCATTTGCTTTTAAACGAAGCTATTTTGGACTAAAAGTCAATAAAAACAAGGTACCGTACCGTACCTATTTGTTTATCTGCGATCGTAGCTCCGGCTTCAAATGTTATTATTATTGAATAACACCTATAGATATGAGATTAAGAGCAACCAGAATAGAATGTATAGAAATACCTATTTGGTTTAATTTGGGAAGGTAGAATCAACGTGCAGATGAGAACGTGGGCGACGTGTTTACTTTCTGAGAAAACCGTATCACGTTCTTCTGAGGATTATTTTTTTTGGTTTGTGGATGGGAAATCATCAAATGACCCCTCCCGCTCTAGGTGGAGCGGAAGGGAGTGTCAGACTCTTACTGACTAAAACCCACCCGTGTTCCTTCCTTAGCCGTTTATGTTCCAGGCCAGCGGTAACCCTTTCGGACAATCCCGCTGACCCGGTACTTCTAAGGCTTAAGTGTGAGTTTCTTCACTCACGTTCAATTGCGAGCGCGTTAGAATTTTATATGGGAAAAAGTTATAGCGCCACCTGGTGGTCACTAGGAGAAACCTAATTTCCCATACAAAATTGTAACGCGCTCGGAATCGAACGTGAGTCGAAAAAACTCACACTAATCCGAGGGCCACGAAATCCGACGCTCCAAGCGAATTCGCCTTGCGCTGCAAGCGTGAGCGTCGAGCGTCAAAAACAAATGTATAGTCTATTATCTACAAGACCACAAAAAAGCGCAGCAGCGAAATTTGCTATGAGCGAATTTGCACGAGCGTTGGATGATCCGACGGGCGTTTTTTTGAGCGTCGAAAACAATTGTATGAGAAAATTCCACAGTGTGCACGAAACAGTCGCTCCACGCGCTCCGATAGAAGCGGTACCCAGCGGTAGCGGTCGCCGGCTGTAGCTGATGCATTCCCCCACCGACGTACACGCTACAGGCGAATATTTGAAGTTCGTGGCCTTGCTTTTGACGCTTGAAGCGTATTGACGCCTCAAGCGTGGCGTTATTTTCGTAGCCGAGGCATAAGGCCATGATGATTGTTAATTTATAAAAAAATCTAAAAAGTTAGTAGAGAACATTTTAGAAAAATAGTGTTACAGCCACATTAGACCGATTTTTAATTTTCTATAGAAACAGAGACTTCCAGTTATAGTTTTTAAAATAAAACATTTCGAAAATGTTCTTTACTAACTTTTTAGACCTTTGTATCCTGCTTATGCGTATGAAGTTGCATTAAAATCGGTTCATTAATTTCGAAAAATAAGGGCTTGAAAGTTTGTATGAAATGCCGTACGGCGTAAATGCTCTTATAGCACTAGGAAATGATGAAGGGTGATTTGGGAGACTGTCTTATGTAATTTGGATGTTCGTAAAGTGCTGATTCTCAGCCTAGTTTGAATAAATGACTTTTAATTTTGGGTGTAGTTCGCTTTATCACGACATCCGACAGCCGTAGTATAGTTGAAATTTTGTCATTTGTCATTTTCGATTTGACAACCTGTCGAATGGTTCTGAATAGCTATGCAGTAGTGCAAACTGCAGTGGGAATAATGAAACGAAACGAAATATATTTGAAATACGGATATTTATTTATTTTTTCATAAAAATTCTAAATTCAATAATGTGTTTAAACATGTAACATTTACATATATGCATTTATACAAAGATGTATGCAATGTTAGTGATATTTAATACTAAAATTGGAGCGTAACAGACTTACAATGATGCTGATGCATGTGACGATCACATTATTACACTTACAAAATAATATTTACCAAGTATTGTCAAATGGTAAAGGTTTATGTGTCAATACGATTTTTTAGTTATTATATATTTTGATGAGATTATAATGAATACTGTGCGCTTTTCTTTTATACTAGCTCGAATCCCAATATCTTCATAAACAGTGGTCACAGAACTTTGCTCATACACAATATACTTTAAATTAAATACACGAAAAGTAATACTGATATATTTTGGTTTATGTAGATATCACACGATCCCATCAATATAGTGTCTTCCCTTCACATACGGTGGAAGTTCGAATTGCAACTATTTACAAATGTATGATCCAATAATGACTTTGTTATAATGAAATGTTTATTTTAAAATAACACAATCACAAAATTCTATTTGATGGGCGTCACTATATTTTTCCAAAATATTTTCTTGAAAAGCTCTATTCAACGCAGTAATGCACATATAGTTATTAATTGGTTATTTAATTAATTTATAGTGGACAAAGAATGTATTATATCTAATTCAATTGTTTATTTCAATGGTTTATTATTGCGCACATTATTACATTGAATAGAATAAGTATTTTATTATTTTGAGATAATATATAACAAAATAACATTTTTAATAATTATTGTTGCAATTTTCTATTACGCTATAGTTATACAGATTCAGTCAACTCGGAAATGTAAATTACAAATAATAAAAGTATTTTCTATATATTATAATAAGACGAGTAAATATATAATTAATTAATATATATTATTGAGATTTGGACTAGACAAACCACATTCTCTATCTACAGATATGTAATCCATGATAAATGCTAATATTTAGAAAATCTATGTCCCGTGTCAGTTAGTGATGTGCCTATCTACACATCGTGTGCATTTTCAACGTCATCAAAGATTAATTACAGGCATACTACTCAAAGGACCTCAAAATTTTCAGAAAACTTCTTTAAAAAACGATACAGTTGTCAAAAATACCGTTACAAAAGGGAAATTCATTCTATTATAAAAGTTATAAGTTGGAATAAGAAAATAAAAGTCATCTTAGGTGCACTTAAAAGAATCAATATTATTTAATTAATGCTATTGAAAATGTACACACATGAAAATGTATTTATGTGACGACGACTTTCAAACGTGTTTGAGTTTTGGACTGTGATATTTTTTTAAGTATATTTTAATTATTATGTTAATAAATCAACGATTCGTTATTGTTATTCGCCATAATATAGCCTTAACAAATTATTTTTGAGCACTGGGGGCCTTAACTTGGAAGGTTTTTTTTTCATTATTAATAACAAAACATTCAGTAAAATACCTAAATGATTAACATAATATGATTTCTATTTATAAACAGTCTCAAAAGTAACAAAATGGAATGAAATGTTACAAATGGAATGTTTCAATAGGTAACAAAAATTATTATAATATTATTATTAACAATTAACATCGGATTTATTAAACAGATAAACACGACAGTTACGATGTTACGTAATTTTTATAACAATATCACAATTTTCAATAATATAAAAAAGATTTTGGAGATTTTAGATTACACTTCAAACAGGCCAAGCTTAATAAAGTAATAGCAAATATTGTGATATACACATATATTAACATATACTTATTGTTATATACATGTCTGTAATAAATATGGATCACATAGATATAATATAGGTCACTCAAAACGGGACACGTAAAATAATTAGTTATTATTTTATAAAAGATGACAATACCGCACATTTTTTATCCATTGTGTTACGCGATACTTTTTGAGGTAACATTAGATAGTATTTTATGGACAAGTTGTATTCTTTGTAGTATATAAATTCAAAGAATATTCGATTTCCGGGCGATATTTTTGTCAAAATTACATGACGTACAGAGAGTAAGAAATAAATCAAAACAGATTATTTCCTCTGTTGATCCAGTATATTTATCGCGGAAGCCATTAGTATTAAACGTTGCGTTTTAATAGAGATATTATGGTTCAAGATAATTTGTTTCTAATTCTATATTTACGTACAGACGTCAAAAAGCACCGCGTAAGGGATCTCAAGAACGAACGACGGCTATGACTATATTAATTCCATTTTATATAACACTCATCACCTAAACGAACATGCTTTATGTACTTCGCATAATTCTATACACCACGCATTTACCGAAAGGAAAATATATAGAAACGCATACCTCTTAGCACTCGGGACACATCCTCAACACTTTTACACGTAACCGACTCGACAGAAGCAATGAACCAACAAACAAAGGAAATAATTTACATAAGGCCATATATTTTACTGTACACGTATAACGAGTAGATGATTAATTAGATAAATAATTATGTTGCATTTTAATATTAATGTTTAAGGATTAATTCATCCGTATTTACGACAGTTTGGTCCATATAAATATTATTACATAAATCGTGGGTCAACGATGCGTCCGCGAATTTAGGTACCCAGCAAAAGTGGTTGGGCAGTTTAAATTGGAAGCTAATAACTTCGCTACTGAACGATAAAGAATGAAAAGACAGTGAAGTTAACAAATATGGTAGGCAAAGTAAATTATTGCCGTATATTGAGAAAGTTCAAGGTGTCTCTTGAGATATGAATGCAGAAGAAGCTGGATCCCTAAGTCGCGTCCGCCGCGGCGCCCGGCCGCCTACGGTCAGTCTTTTCTGCTAATGTTTACGAATTTGTGCAAAATATTCTACTATCCGCGTAACTTAACAAAGATAAATTTTATTTACAAAACGCATCTCCGTCGAGATTGTACGAAACAAACCGAACGAGCACTGACCGGGAGCCGCCGGAGCGCCGAATGTCACTTCCTTACTCCGTTGCAGTGGCTTCGTCTCTTTCGCACGCATCGTGCAGAACATGGTTCTGCCTCGCTTGCGTACATAAAACTGATTTGAAATACTAAGGGACATCACAACCGGATCTGTCAGTCCAGTCGCAGTCTTGGAGTTGGTAGGTTGTGTAGAATGCTGTGGCACGTGGGGTTTGTTTAAATGTTTCACGCTGGGCCCTGTGCCCCGGCGGGCGTCTCGGTCCTCATCTCGGACTTGAGCTTGACGAACTCCCGGGCCACTTCATCGTTGTGCCTCTGGGACAGTATTCTTAGTATCGTCCAGCCTGTCTCATCCATCTTGATTCGGGTGCCTAAAGGCAACCAGCACGCGATGGCACCCTGCAATATTTAATTTGTTAGTAGGTAAAACAATTAGAATAAATAATACTGCCTTCGACTAATAACTTTTTATAAAACTCTGAACACCTGCGTACTTAAAAATGAATAGCTTATAAACCTTATTTGTCACCAGAGGGCTAAAGATTGGAGGGTTTTGAGGGGTTTGGGGTTTTGGAGGGCCTTTGTTATAGAAGATGAACTGTAATAGAAAATATGTTTACCTGTTCAACAATTTCGGTCATGCGCATGATAGCGACGCCGACGAGTCTGTCCTCTCGCGCGAAGCAGTAGTCGCGCACACACACGTGCAGCTCGAACAGATCCAGCTGCTCCGAGTTGCTCACCATGCTGGAAACAACGAGTAAATATTTGAATTCTCTACTGTCTGTTTAAAAAGTTATAGAGGTCCTCCCGGAGTGATGTTTATGAAAATGTATGGTACCTGGTCTTGGTGTATGTACCTTCTTTCGGTCATCACATTTTAGGACAAGCACTGCAGTATTTTTTTATATATGCAGACCCTTTATCGATTGTTGTGATGTTTCAATATTTTATCAGGGTTGGGGGACAGTGTTGTTATTTGGTTCAAAAAATATTTGAAATTTTTGACCGAAAAGTTCTTAGCTTTTTTCTTCCTTAGGTGCCAGTAGTAATGGTAATTTGCTTGACAAACTGTTAAAAAAAGGTAATATATTTAAAAATATGGGTAGTATTTAAACGAGTGACTGTAAATTAAAGTTATAAGTGACAAACATAATTAATTTACGTTAAAGTATTACTAAGTGGGCGACTGACTGCGAGTGACGAGAAATCAACAGAACAGCAACTTACAAACATTAATTTAAGTTACATAAAATACAAAATGAGAAGCTTCATAATATTTGAGCGACCTAATATTTGTTTGAGTGTCAAGGTTACGTCCTGCATTTATTTCAATATTTGGCATTTATTTCTGTGTAAAGGGTTTAAAGTAACCTAACACAACCGAACCTCGGGGTGCCCTTCGCTCGCTCTTGCATCCTATGTCGTGTGTGTGAACCTCAATTGGAAAAATCGTCTCTATCTTAATATTGAAGTTGCCCTCTCTGTATTTCTAGTCGCTCACTTAGTAATTTAGTCTCACGGCTAGAATTTTAATATCTGAAATGGATTAATCACAACCCACTTTTTGTAAGCTCGTTCTGGATTTTAATATTAATTAATATTCGTCGTTAGTTTAGTTAATTTTTCGCTTACTCAAATTCATACCGCTCAAGTTATTAAAACAGTATATCATCATCAGTCGCTAAGCTTTTTTTTATTCGATCGTTTTATAATTCCCCTAAAAATATGAGTAAACAGTGCCTCCTTACAAATTGGAGTTTATAAAGTAAATAAAGGATCTAAAAATGTACTCACAAGTGGAAAGTCTCATTGAACTTGGGGCTCCAGTTGTTGCTCTTGGACTTGGTGGCGAACTTCCTCTTCTTCTCCGCGAGGTGAGGCCCGATGAGGTTGACCTCGATGAACGGACGGAACATGCCGCTTGCTATCACCCACTTCAGGTCATTCGCTGCGACCACTGTAAGGTTTTTAGAGGTTTTAGTTAAAAGTGTGTTTTGGCAACCGTTACGTGAATTTACCAGTCAACATCGTCAGTTCGAGATACGTCAACCGTAAATAATCACTGATAAATTGATGATAACGGCTACACTGAATTAATAAAATATATTTAAAAGGCTTGGACTGCCTCGTTCGGTCCATTTTGTATTAATTAACAAAAGTAACTTTTTACCTTTCACGGTGATTTTGTGTTCGCCTGTATTGGGATGCGTGAACAGATCCACTTGTAAGGACACCTCACCCACGCTGCCTTCTTCCACGACTGCAGCATCTGAAAGAGTTGACCGTCCATATACGTATTTTACGGAAACTTTTGAACTAACGTCAGCAGGAACCTAGGACTACAGGTCTTAGGAACGTTTTTAAGACACATGAAAGCCAAAATGTTCAAGAGACGGTTTTCAATTATTTTGGAAGTGTGGTTCGATTTAAGTCAATTTACCTTGGTTCTGCTGACAACTAACAAACGTCCTGATGAGCGTGTCAGTAGTCTGAGTGTACAGACTTAGAGCGTATCTCAAGGACTGCAGTTCTGGACTCTTTTCTAGGAAGGCCTTCTTGAGCCCGTTGCCTCCTGCGTGGAAGTACAGCTTGATGGTGTCCAAAGCCGCGTCTAGAACTCCACACTGCTTTGGTGTCAAACTCTTCTCGGCTGACAGATGCTGTGGGTCAAAGAAATTGGTATTAGAGTCTGGAAGCTTATCGTACGCCAATATTAAAAAGAAAACCTGGTATGCACGATTTTAGAATCAGGAAACCACTTTTCCTGTAGGTCTAGTTAATACTAAAATTCTAATGAATTTTATAAACGGATTTTCTTTTCGAATTGATGATACAACATTCGTCTAGATTACTTTTGCCCGGTAGGTGACCACGTTGATCGCAGCTTCAGTTTTTTCTGGTGTTATGAAACGATTCACTAACCATGAAGTGAAGGAGTGTACGACTAAACGCCGACAGTTACTACGCCGACAGACTGGCGGCGAAGAGTCCAGTCGGCAAAGTGTCCTGTCGGCGAAGAGTCCCGTCGAAGTAAAGTCTTGTCGGTGTTCAGTCTGTCGGCGTGTAGTTGTACACTCGAAGTGAAGTCATATTAATCATTCCTTATTTCATGTTTAATAGTCAGCAGACTAAAGATTGAATTTATTCTAAAACGGCCTCATGCGACTTGCCACTCAAGGTGAATTGTACGACGAAAAAACTTATTTAAGTTAAATTCTAGTATGAGAACTCAGGGTAAAATAGCTGTTATCATCAAGATGAAAAATAGTAAGTTGTATCATCTTGCAACTCACCTCTTTCGAAATATCCATGACGCCGGAGAGCGCATGCTTGACATCCTGCTTGCCCACTGTGCTCTTGAAAAGCTGCGTCATATCCTCGATTTTGGCGTTCGCTGCCAAGTTCTTAGCGTTGTTCGTCAAATTCTTCAACATCATCTGAATAAAGAAAGAAAAACTTGATAAAGTATTTTCACAAGTTCAACTACGAAACTGCTTTCATTTATTAAGTTTTCTTCCTAACTCTGCTTGAAACAAATGGGCTCTGCTAAATCGTGTATTCCTATTACGTGGACAAAATTATTATTATTAGGTTTATCAGAACAGTAAGTTTGAATCACTGTTAAAACAGCATTCACCCCTTTTTTGATAGCCTCATACAATGGTGTTTACGCTTGGTGTACACTTTCACAATATAAGTTATAAAAAATATTGTATTGTATTAAATAAGTTTTACCGTTTTATCAGTCATAGGCGGAAGCACTACAGTCTTTTCTAATATCTTCATCACAATCTTCCACAATTCCTTTAGTAGTCGTTTAAGTACAGTCTTTTCACAGGATTCTGCGTACATTGTGAGAGAGCCATCCTGCACAGAAAAAAAATATGAATAACAACATTGACACAAAACGAATTCAAAAAAAATCTTGTCATATTATGAATTTAGCTAATAATCACCGTATACTTCTATATCTAATGTGTACGCTTAATGAACATAACTAAGTCTCTTTTAAAAATTTGCAAAAATATTGTAGGAAATTAATATAGCTACCACTGAAACTTTTACTGGGCTACCACAGGGATGCATTTTAGGCCCCCTGGTATTTTTGTTTTGTTTTCTATACCAAGTCACTTATGTTTGTACGTTGTCCTCACCAATATATCCATGAGCGGCCGCAGCACCTCGTCCGCCTCGTGGTGCACGGGGGGCTGCTGCTGCCCGGGCGCGCCGCCACCGCCCACCTTTTGTAACAACTCTCCCAATTCTTTCACACTTGCCGTGATTCGCGTCTCCAAACTGATAACATAAAAGGTTATGGTTAATAATTGAAGTATTTTTTAAGAAACCTATCTACATACATATATTAACCATTCAACGTCATCAATCATTGTCATTCGCCTGTCCCCATCCCAATTTATTTGTAGAGTCAGTGCACTATGTTATTTCTTTAATATTCCTTTATTATAGTCCGCGCGGAACTAGTTGGCCGCGCCTTAGGTATGTGAACGGTGGGACGGAGTGAAAGGGGCGCTTTGTCATTACTCTGTACGTGCGTTGCGAATAATAGGCAACCCACCCAAGGTTTAACTAGTTCCGCGCGGACTCTATTCGTCATCTAAGTAGTCATCCCTTTTCTAGCCATATCATGTTATATTACCTAATATCAAAATTAATGTGATATTCGTCGACCGTAGGTTCAATTGAGGTAAGGGACATAATACGATTTTTCAGGAGAGGCCGACAAAGTTTTTTTTCGGACTAAATCGCGTATAACTTTTTTTGTTATTAACCTTTTTCGGATCTGATTTCACACATAATCTTGTATTTTAGTGCTCTATCTACCTGTGTAACATTTATTTAAATAAGTTAGCTATTTAAGAAAATAGACGTCCCTTACACCAACTTATTTTGTTAGTAATGTCCCTTACATTAAATTGATCTCTACGTTGGATCCAATCTATAATGAAAAAATAGTGTAAAGGTCTTGTTGAAAAAATGTGTGAAGAATAATTCATTGATTGGGAAGACCCTTACCTTATTTGAAGTGCATTGGCGGCGGTAATTACACCATTTCAAGTTGCTATATTGCATAGTTTTTCTGATACATTGTTATTATGGGGCTGATTCGAAATTCGAATCCAAAAATCAGTAGGGTAAGGGACATTTTTTTTAAGCTAGAATTTTTTCATATACACCATTCGAAATAGCGCAAAATTCTGAACAAAACTGTATACTTAACTCATTTTGGGTATTTTGTCCCTTACCTTAATTGAACCTACGGTCGACGATATTTTAAATTAAGTTACACTGTAATATAATGAAAGAGGCGCTGGAGAATCAATACTTGGATGAAACACAATTCACTTTAGCCGTCATCCTATACCTAAACAGCACCATAATTGCGTAACACACTAATCACACTATCAATCGGAATCTGAATAATTTTTGAAACAAATTGCACATCCATTGCTCCAAAAGTTCGAAAAATTTGTCTGCTCAACACGTAAATAACGCAATGAATGTTGTTGAACTGTCAAAATGAAACCGATTCCGATTGTTAATGTGTTACGCAATTGCCCCGCATGTTTACATAAAAATAAATGAAGCACTATCCACTTACCTAATGGCAAACATGGATGCCAGATCATCCAACGTCCCGTTTAGCCTGTTCTGTAGATCTTTCAGAATATCAGCAGCATCACGCTCTAGCTTGGTGCCTCCCATCGACTCGAACATCTTCTCCAACTGGACCCGCAGTTGTTGAATGTTGTTCATCAAGATACACGCCTGGAGTAACAAAGGTTAGGGTTAAACAGGTTTAATCTCTTCACCACCCTTGGTTGACTGGTAGAGAATGCCTAAGGCATTAAGTCCGCCTTTGTACCTTTTTGTGCGAAAAGTTTAAATAAATAAATAAATAAACTGTCTGTAAAAAAGAGTAAACCTAGATAATGTGGATAAGACTACTAACTTGCTGGGAATCGAGGAGGGGGGGGTGGAAGGGGGTTCAGGGGATCTGACCGGAATAAATCGTATTATTTGATATAACCATTTATTAACACTTTCCACGAAGTGTTAGGGCCTTATCTCACTAGGACACTAATGGCGGAACAACCAGTCGCGCTATACGAAATGTATAGGTACAGCTGTATGAAGGGTACCTCATCTGGTGTCCGCTTGGTTGCTTAACCAACTATACATTTTTGACAGCGCGACCATGGTTGCACCACCATGGTGTACTAGTAAGACTTAAGTCTTAAGGCTTATTTTTTTTTCTATAGACAGACACTCACTATTATAATTAGTTATTTTAAGAGGTACTTAGGTAGTTAAGACGTTGTTTTTTTTCCAGAACAAAGTAATTTTTTGTCGGAAATATACACGTTTTCGATTTATTAAGTAAAATATGTAAGTATAAATTATTAACATACCACTCGTTCCTCCTTCAAATGTTCAGGGAATTCCTTCTTCACGATGTCAGCGTAAGCTATGAGGACCTTCACGATGGTCTTTGCGAACCTCTTCATGTACCTCTTCCAGATCTCAGGGTCAGGACACTCCAGTTTGGAGACCACGTCGAAGCATTGCGTTAGTTGTGTGAACACGTCCACCACTGAGTTACTGAAGAGGGCGTGCTCGCTCGACTTTTGGAACTGGAAATTATGGAGTAATTGGACGATGATTTACACTTTGACGTAGTTTGAGGATATATTGTAGTAAGTAGATAGTAGGTAAGTTGAAAGTGGTACATTTAACTTTTGTCATACGTTACCCAAATTATGTATTATCTTTGTTATGGTTCTACTGTCATTGAACACAAATAAAAGATTTCTGATTCTCATTCTATTTTGTTTGCTGGCATAAATATGCCGGCCGCCAGCAAACAAAATAGAATAAGAATCAGAGGTTGTTTTTTTTTAAATGAAATTGTTAGTGTTTTATGCTTTCATGATCATTACTGTATTTCTTTAATATTACATATTATTTTCAATTATTGTTAAGGGCGCACCGAGCTTCTAGCGCTAATCGATTTTAGGTATTCTATGCGCTCAGTGTATGTGTGCGTGAGGCACACCGGCAAGAGATCTAACGGCTAGATAGATAAGAGCACTGCGCCAATCGCGCGCCGCGCGCGTCGAGCCGTGCGCCGCGCGACGATCGACTAGCGAGGTGCTACCAATATTTACAAAATAACGATTTGAAATACTTTTATTGGAAATATTCACGTTAAGAAAACTTCAGATTTTACACAATTTTTAATTTATCGTCGTTAGGTAGGTATCTATGATCAATGAAAAATTAACCAATATTAGGTATAATTTACTTAGTCGAATTATTAACTATTACAATTAATTACCTTTTATGATAATATTCAAAGTACAATAGAAACTTAAAAGTGATCTCAATAACGTAAAATAACATAACGGCTAAATAAGTAGGGTAAAAGTCCCAGTAGTCGACCCTTTATTTTAAATTTCAAATTATTTATTCTTCAAAGTAGATTCAATAAAATACTTTTGTTACTACGTAGTAAATGATAAATGATTTATTTTCTGTAAGTAGGTTTGTACAAACACTTTTACACGTCAATCATATTTTTTTTTAAACTAGTTGAGGTCGGCGTTTCCTATCTGACTATTCTGAGAAGAAAGGCCGAAACAAACTCAGAAGTCACAGTCTCTTTTAAAGTCCAGACAAAATCTTGGTCAGATCGTGTGAAGACCATGTAAATTGGTGTCTGAAATGGTCTTTTGAGGAAAGAACCACACAGATTGAGCGGACCTGTCCAATCAGTGCACGCATTTGTCAAAAATCGTGCAGCTCAACTCAGAACTTGAGGAGCTCAACGATTCGACGAACAATACAAAGACAGGACATTTGGATAGGCCGCATAAACTACTCAAACTGCCAGATCATGATTAAAACTAAGAAGGAAAAAAGAAATGACCCACATAGTCCTCACATTCACAATAATTAAATAAAAAATTAAAACCGGGCACACTGAGTTTCTAGCGCTGATCGATTTTAGGCATTCTATGCGCTCTGTGTATGTGTGCGTGAGGCACACCGGCAAGAAAGCGAACGGCTAGACAGATAAGAGAACTGCGCCAATCGCGCGGCGCGCGCTTCGAGCCGTGCGCCGATCGACTCGCGAGATGCTAGTGCTACCAATATTTACAAAATAAAAAAACACGATTTGAAATACTTTTATTGGAAATATTCACGATATGAAAGCTTTTTTCAGATTTTACACAATTTTAAAAATTTATAATTTACCGTCTCCGTCGTTAGATAGGTCCTGTATCTACGATCAATGAAAAATGGATATTACTTATTAGGTTTATTTTACTTAGTCAATTATTTACCTTTTATGATAATATTCTAAGTACAATAGAAAATTAAAAATGATCTCAATAACGTAAAATAACATATCGGCTAAATAAGTAGGGTAAAAGTTCCAGTAGTCGACCCTTAATTTTCAATTTCAAATTATTTATTCTTCAAAGTAGATTCAATAAAATCATTTTGTTAGTACGTAGTAAGTTTTTGCAAGCAGATTCTATTGAATTTCTGATAATGAAGTTACATTGTAAGTATTTTGTTCGATAAGGCAAGACGTCACATAGCCACACAAAATATGCATTCCCTATGAAAATATAATGTGAGAGCGTCGACTTCTGGATAACATGTTTCAGGAAGAAAGTAGCCAGCAAAATTGCTATTTACGATAAGATCGGTTAGTATACCGGATATTTTTTTACCGGTTCCAAATTTATACAGGCTGTCCTATGATTATGAACAACTTTCACTATAGGACCATCTCTGAAATCACGAAAAAAAAACTGGTGTTTAAAACAGAAGTTCAATGCCTACTTGACCAAAGTCAAAGTTAAAGCATTTATTTCAAATGGGCACATAAACGGCACTTTTGAACGTCAAAATTTACATTAAAAAAATAGAATTGATTCTAGTCGCCCGTTCCAAAATGTATGAAACAGCTTTTTTTTTTTTCGTGATTTCTGAGTTGGTCCCATAGTGAACTGCAACTGTTCTAATAATTACATAAAATCTACAACTCTATTTCCACTTATTCTGATCTCTTCAAATTTTTCTTCAGGTTCTATTGTATAATAATCTTCTTCTGAATCTGAATCAGCTGACGAATGATGTGTAGAAAACAAAACGGTGAAGGAAACCGGCATGTCCTAGAACCAAAAATTTGTAGACATGTGACATCTACCAACCCGCACTGGGCCCTCGTGGTGGATTACGGCCCACTCCCTGTCACCGAGAGGAGGCCTGTGTCCGAGCTATGGGAACATTATAGGCTGATTATGCTTATGCTTATGCCTGTTAGGAGCGGGCTGCTAAAGCTGCCAGCGAGGTGTAATGAATAATATTCATGGGTAGCTACACCTTGTGAAAAGTAGAGTAGTGGTAAAAAATTGTCCAGTATAATAATCAATATCGGACTTATAGACAGACGTGACAGGATTTTTCATAACGATCATGGATACGGTTAGATTTACTTTTATGGTTTGTATAGTAGTCCCCTAATGTGAATGATGTCGGTCTGCCTGCTCTCAGTTCATGGATGACATCCATGAAATTTACCCTGGAAATTGAAAGTTATAAAGATAATGCGGTACTTAATTTATAAATACTTAATTTATTATAATGTTTTCTTAGACACATCCTATTATTTTTACGCTTACCTCACCAGTTCTTCAGATGTCTCTTTGTTTTGTAGTGAAGTGCCAACAACTGGTACATTTACCCTATAAAACATAAAAAGATAAAGAATTTTCAAGTGTACCAATGTAGTTTCTATCTGCACTTGTCTTTCTCTCTCGTCATCAGATGATTCAAATTTATTTTGCAGTGAAATGTCAACAACTGGTACATTTACACTATAAATAGAAAAAAATATACAGAGAATGATTAAACTCATAGTAGATTTAATTTAGTGATTTTTACCCACCTTTCGTACGTAATCTGTATTGCAGAAATATCGTAAATACTCGTAGATATAATACACACACAGGTACAGGTAATACATTCTACAAATAAATTAAAAAAATAATATTAAAAATAAATAAAAAAACTTCAGAATAGCGACTCATAAAAAAGGTCACTCCATTTTTAATCATTCTAATTAATTAATTTTTTATATATAAATCGCTGCGCAGGCTAGCGCGCGCGCCCGCGTGCCGCGCGCACGGCGGCTGTGCTGAGAATGCAATCACTATACGTGGTTGAAAGGATATCGGTACTTTTCTAAACACCCTATATAAGGCGAGATTAATTATACAGCCAAATTCATACTAGGGGCTTGGTAAGTGATAGACGAGTATCACGGATCGACAACATCACAACATATTATGCAAATGCTAAATAAAATGTTGACCTATTTGTATTTGACTAAGGGCTGGGATTGCGTTTGAAACACACGAAAAAAAAATTTACGAAATTCACAAAGGCGGTCATCGACCCTTGATACTGAGCACTTACAGAGTCATCAGTATGAATTTGGCTGCATGAATTAATGTCACCAGATACTAGAAAGTAGGTAGGTACTGTACTGAGTATACTTACGAAGCAACAGGAGTATTCTTTTTGTCTTCAACATTCTCAGCAAAGATAAATTAAATTGTTTTTAAAATACCCCATTAAAAAAATAACACCACCTAGTAAGGCAATCAGCTCAGATTATAGTTTATTCTATAATCTGACGCAATTAGTAAATAAGTAGGTAAATATACGAATTTTACTTACTTCATTTTTTCATGCAAGCGAAGGGGCAAGGGCAAGGGGGCAAGAAAAGTTGTTGGCGAAAAACCAATGCTAAACGCATTGGTTTTTCGCCAACCCCTTCTCTCCCTTGATTTCTTTACTTTGTTCCCCATTTCAAATACGCTACAGTGAATTTTCATACAATATTCTTCGTTACATTATTAAATCCGTGCGTAAGCGCAAGCGACACAAGCTCCCCGTCCGATGGCCGAGGCAGGACTAAAGCGGATAGGAGGGCGGCGCGGTAGCTCAGGGTATGCTGGGCGAAACTCGCGCGACTTTAGGTATTTCCTTCTTATTGTTAAACAAATACACATTTTGAAAATGTAAAGTATATACGTTGTATAAAACATGTAGTTTTGTTATTATTCAAAAACTGATGACCTTCCGCGAAGTATTCACGCCGTACTAAGCGTTTGTTTTATTTTTTAGAGATAACTTTGTGTATTTATTCTATCGAGCCAACTTTATCAAATCGTGTTTCCATCGTGTATACTGGCTAGTATATATGCCCAATAATACCAATTTATTTCCTTAGATTTTTATTTAATTGTTTACTACTTCAAACAACCGTTAGAAAAACGTGTTTTTGTGTATAAAAAGCTCGGTGCCCCGTTAATGGGTGAAACTTTCATTATTTGATAGCAGTGCTTGTTATATTGTAAATTTATTCGATTCGATCTTATTATCATGAAATTAATTAATCCTACTCACCCCATCTTTCTTATCCCTGTTGAACGCTCCATTTAGATATTCTAGCGACACGTCATCATTTTCGTTGAGCCACTGCATCACGAAGGGTTCGAACCAGGCTGGGTACTCCGGAACAGCCCCGCAGTATGGTGGCACGTCTTTCACGTAGTTTGTGTGGAGCCATTTCACCTGTAGAAAGTTGCTCATGGTTAGAAGTTAGCAAGGCATTAGTAACACATAATTCATCATCGTGAATATCGTTCCTATGACGGACGTTACAATTATTTTTGGTTTTTGTATGGTAAACTTTCAGGCTGTCACGGCAATTGAACTTTGCAGAGGCATCATCGTCAGGTCGCACTCTCAGTGATAAAACAGTTTCATGTACCTGTAATTGCACCGACACCCTACATGGCTTCAAAGTGGAACACAACATTTCTGCTTGATAGCAAAATTAGAAGGTATGGGGCAGTACTTCTACACAAGCTCTTCATAAAGACCTCGACTACTATTCATCATAAAATGAACTAAATTAAATATTGGCTTTACCTTGAAGTGTAGGTTCATGTAAGCTGAAGACTTGCAGAGGCGATGCTGTTCATGCTCCTCCAAGGCATACTTCATATCGACTGCGAATAGGGACCACATTGTCGCCGCCGATAACTGCAAATAACATTATATTATTCATTAAGTTGTAAACTTGTCTCAATGACTTTGATCAAATTAAAACTGAACAAAACATTTTTTTTTAAATTACACGTCATTTTCTATTCATGGTTTTATTTGAGTCAAATTACTAATTCACTCTAACTCACTCGCCTCTCTATTAAGATTGCAACTCTTGTAAGTTAGAATCTAAAGTAACGACTAGAAGTCGTGAAGCTTAGTGAGTCTCTAATCAATGATTCTACGTTCATCATCATCTGCCTAGCCTTTTCCCAACTGTGTTGGGGTCGGCTTCCAATCTAACCGGATGCAGCTGAATACCAGTATTTTACATAGAGCGACTGCCTATCTGATCTCCACAACCCAGTTACTGGGTAGGTAATACGATACATCTTGGTAAGATTGTTTAATCAATGATTCGACTTTCTTGGAACAAAATTTGTAGAAAATAACATTACAGTAGTAGACTGTAGAAACCTATATTACACTTAAAAGAAAAGTGAAGAAATGGTCATGAAGGCGGATGAGTAATTACATAAACAAATATAATTATAGTAAAATCCATACCTGTCCAATGTTCAACTCCTGAGGAAACTGGTTGAGTACAGGAGCATAGCTGTTCCTGTCCTCTTCTATCACAGATACGATAAGAGCGATCAGCTTGTGCCAGAAGTCCACTGAATCCAACTGTGGCCCATGGTCTGATGGATCCCGCTTGGCTTCATTTGGATCCACCTGAAATATAGAATTTTGATTTGAGGATATTTCTTGCAGAACCTGTCATTTTTAGTCCATACTGAGAGGACTATACCTATAGTCGGACTTTTAATTAGCTGCAGTAAAATGACAGCTTAGGTGTTAATTAAATTACTGAAATTGGCGTCTTTTTGTTTTTTCGCGGCCTAATAAACGAAACTTATTTGACATGCATATCTCTAAACTCAGTCCGAAATGAGTTATTAAGAAGTGTAATTTTACTGCAGCTAATTAAAAGTCGGACTATAGTCTGGCTATTGGTAAATAAGCGTGTTAAAAAGGAGCGTCCTCTCTCTTGGGTATGCCACAAGGCGAACCGACGCACTATATTAAAGTTCTTGCCGCGAAATTTTTTTACTTCTCTGCTTTGTGTGCAGCCAGCGCAAGATTGGTCGCTGTGGTGACGCCTGGAGACCCTGGAGTCCCACGTCCAGCAGTGAATGCCTTTTGACTTTTATGATGAACAAAAAGTTATGCGTACTCATACATAAAAAAAATACGCGTCGACTTGAGAACCTCCTCCGTTTTTTCGTCGGTTAAAAATGTGAATTAATATTACCTGGAACTCTCTGTTGTACAGCTCGTAACAATTCTCGAATAGAAACTGATATGTTGATCTAAGGCATGCCTTCACGCAGTCTTTGACCACGGTGCTGGCGCGGGGCGGACTGCTTAGCTCTTGAACCTAGACAAACAAAACGTATTTGAACATCAGAAAGCCCGCTTGGGATAAAATGCACTGACAACTTTATCACTTTAATATTATGTTTATGAGTTGATATCTTTTATGTTGTTGAAAATCAAATGAATCAACAATCGGTACATAGCACCATGGTACAAATTATTGAAAAGAATATATTGTGCTTCTGTTAATAGGTTATGCAAAATAATTAATCAATGGTAAACAGTAGTGAAAGCAAAAAAATATCCCTGATTATTGCCAAAATATGTATAAAATGTGAAAAACTTGATGACATACACACACTTGAGCGTGTTTGTGATTGTTTTAGTGTTTGTGTAATGAAACTATGGTTATGTACAGTATTCAAACATATTTTTTAATTAATCAAATAATCATTGATGAATACCATTGCATTACCTACCGTTTAGTCTTGTTGGGAACAGGAACGGCATACGTGGCCCAATAAAAATGAGGATATTGGTGAAAATCGAGAAAATATTCCAAAGTTAATAGTATACCTTCATCCTAAAGAACGTAATACTGGTAAGCAGGTCAACAGTAGACTTAAGGTCCATGAGCTTCTCTGCACTGGATGCTGGGAAGTTGTTCCGGTACATCGACAGATCGATCCTCAACGAGTTATGTAACTGATCCAGCAGTTTGACGAATTTCTCTTTCTGTGGAAAAAGGTAGGTACATTTATTTTGTGTTTCATAAACTGTTGCATTTCTTTTCATTCTTTTGTTTTTCATAGATTTAACAGGATTTTTTTAAATTGACTGTACATTTAAATTATATACAATGTAGAGACGACGATACTACAGTAATTTAATGGCTTAATCACCGCTAATGAGACACAATTGATTTTCTATTGTAATGGGCGATTAAACTTTGCGTATCTAATGAGGTTCTTAAATATATACAATAATTTAGTCACTATAGCCAGTTGGTTGATTGGCGAAACCATATTCAGCAATTAGTTAGTTTGTTTACAAAAAATAAATTTTCAAATTCAATGAAAATATTTATTTCATAGTTTCAAAATACTCCTTTGCATTAACATTGCCAGTGTTTACATTTATTGTCAAATTTTTGTATCCACATGGTTTATACATTTTATCTTTTTCATTTGTATAATGTTTATACATTTATTAATAGTGGATTTCATTTAACTAACTAATATGCGAGATCTATAACTACGACAAAGATTGTGGGTTATTTATTTATTTAAACTTTTCGCACAAAAAATGTTAATGTTCACAAACACATAAATAGGGGAGTAATAGGGATTAATGCTGTACTAATACTTATATGTATTTAGTTGGTACATCGTTACTATAATTAATATTACAAAAAAAAAGGTATAAGAATGAAAATTAAACTTACTCCAAAGTTAGAAGCTGCAAATCGGTCAGAGGCCGAGACTGCTGACGAGGCGGTTGTGTGTGCGTAGTAAGCATTGATGTTGGCTAGCAACGTGGACATGACAGCTGGAACTCCGGCGCACAGGTACTTCGTAGAGAGGCAGTGGAAGTGCCTGAAGTAGAGAACATATACCACAATATCAGTGAAGTTATTGTTTTAACCTTCCAAAATAAACCAACAACAAGTTTAGTGCACGCAGCCTAGTTTAATATTAGGTTACGTCCCATTTTTATATTGAAAAAGAAAAAATCCAAAAAAAAAAAAATTGTCGCTGCAAGCTCGACTTTTTTAACCTTGTAATCGTATAATTCATTCTAACACAAATCACTGATGACGCCTAACCAAAGCCTAATAGTTTCACATGATTTATTACTTCTTTTGTAATAAAAATTACTGAAAATACAAAACCTTAAAATGTAATAACCTATCATCACGCCTGAAATTCCCGAAGGGTTGGGCAAGCCCAAAGGTGTTCTTATGACACACCCACATTTCTTATGTTTAAGTCCCATGTAATAGGGGGCAAGCCTACTGCCATAAACCGGGCACAGATACAAATACAAACAAAATACAAAATGTTTATTTCTGTATCAACTAGTTTACATTAGTTTATGATTGGAGCCTCCTTTTAAGCATGATAACGCCGACTCAAAAGCTAAAAAAAGATCCAGACTCCGGGCTACTACTGAGAAATTGTGTAATCTTAATCTTAAAATTAAACTGTGCAGCAGTGAACGACTTTCGGCTGAAATAGAAAATATTTATTGTCCAGGTAATGTATTAAGCAGATTCACTGGTTAACAGCAAGTTAAGACGACATGAGTAGCTTAAAATATTATCTACAGCTAGGTTACAATATAGTATTAACTAGTGAGCCCCAAACTAGACAGTAGTCTGTATCTTGGGGCTCGGAGTACGAATTCCAGAGTGGAGATTAGAGAGGTGATTTCAGGTATGGGATGGTACGTGTGTATGTGTGTGTGATGCGTGAGTGGTGTGTGTGAGTGTGCGTGTTTGTTTCATTGTGCTTCGTTTGTTTTGGTGTCAGGTCAGGGTCCTTATATTAAATGATCATCATTTCAGCCGAAAGACTTACATTGCTGTACAATTGCATATGGTCGTCATATCGACCGGTCCTTTGCTTCTCGCATCCATTAACATTTGGCCTTTATGGACGGTACTTACGTCATAGCCTGATAGATGGCTTCAATCCCGTATCTCATGGCGAACTCATCGACGATCTCTTCGGGTATATCATTGAAGTACACCTTCCAAGCGTCGTCGCCTCTCGCAGCGGGTAACGTGACTGCTCCGCTGTTCTCCTCACAAAGATAGTGGAACAGGTTCTCGTGAAGACAGGTGTACTGTAAGAGGGCAAAATAATAATTTTGAGTACCTAAGTATATTATTATGTAAGTAACATAAAGAAAGCTTTTTGAATATTGACATTAATTAATTATCTGGGACCAATGATTTCTCTCTCTCACACGACCATAGAAAAGAACTGAGTTTCAGCAGTGGGAAAATTGGAAGCTGATTATGTGATCCACAATTTCTAAAGTCTTCATTACTGTCCACGTGATCAAGTTGTTGATAAGAAATGAAGGAGGTTTAAATGATTATGATTATATTAAAAAGTTTCAGCAACACACCATAGAATAAATAATCAAACACATTATGTATTACTATTATTTTAATAAAGCTTCTTTAATATGTCAATATTATCTTACTCGTTACTTGAAAATATTACAAAAATTTAGTAGAAGAGATTTCTCAATAAACTAGAACTACCAAACTAACTAGAACTAGAATATTAAAAGCTCGATATGTAGATAATAATGTTACATTAATTCTATGATGCCAATATATTTTGAGATCCATCCGATCAATATGAAAATAGTTGCAGAGCACAGCGATAAAGTTCATAGAATACGTTCGAATCTAACGTAAATTCATATTTCCAAAAGAATTTTTATTATCAGTTGCACTCTATCACATAAGAATGTTATATCGTCGAAGTGGATAAATTGAGCTCAAGGATGTACAAATTCTAACCAGCTTTTGATTAATTAAGTATGTCTTAAAGAAAATACAAATTAAATTAAATAGCCGTTTGGGGTTGAAATATGGGCTATGGGGTCCGAGCGCCCACTTGGTTTTTCGAGATATCTCCAAGTGGTTGGTTGGCCTATTTTTTTAACAAAAGAATCAACATCGCCATACAACGTGGCAATGCTGCCCGGTCCGTCCTACTAGTCCCTTTGACCCAGTCCCATGATGGGACAAGTGTCCCATGGAAGCCATCACTAGCCTTTTAGGCACTGTGTCTGTTGACAGCGATGCAGACGAATTTTTTGATGCGCTATAATTCTTTTCCTTGTTTTTTCATATACATGTACATACATATTATTAATATTATTTTAAATCTGTTAGTTTATTATAAATATTATCTTGATTAATAAAACTGACTGAATTGACGGCACGGTTGGCGCAGTGGTTAAGCGATTGACTGCTGCGCTGCGTGTCGCGGGTTCGATTCCCGCACGGAACAAATATTTGTATGACCTACAAGTAGTTGTTCCGGGTCTGGCTGTTTGTGTATGTGAGATTAAATGTTTGTAAACGCACCCGCAATACAGGAGAAATTCCTAGTGTGGGGCAACGTTTTTTTTTTAATTTAAAAAACAAAATTAAACCATTGAAAAAAAAAGAAAATATGATTTTTTGTAGGTAAGAACAAAGTTTCCAATATTTCAGATTCGTCTGTTACATCATAAATCCTAACCACAAAGGACTACAAAGTTACAAAATAAAAAACTTCTGGTCACACAAAAAAGTTGCCCATACGTTTATTTTCAATTCGATTTGGTCCTTCTAAAACAAAATCAAATCCGCATGGGAAATCGCGGTGCAAACCGAAAATAAATTGAATTTCCACTCCTGTCCGAACTCGTCTGACAGTGAGAAATATATGAGTGAATATTGTGTGCGTTCGAGTAATGTTTATTCCATCAGAATATGGATGCGGGTTGGCACGTTTCGTGTATTGTCGTTTAGAGCTTTTAGTGATACGGGATGACATGTTTTTGTAGATCGTTCCTAGATATAAATAGGTAAATGGTATTGGGATCGTTAAAAACACATTTGGCTAGAAAATATTAGATATACAGTGGCGCCGATTCTGTTGTTCACAAACTAAACTAAATTTAAGTTCATGCATCTTTTTCTTTCTATTTCATTATGAAAAGGACGGAAGATAAATATAAGTTTAGTCCTGTCAAATTAAGATACTCCATAGACAATTTAGACGAGATTAAAAAATTGGCTACTAAAAATACGTCAATTTACGTCAGGCGCTGACTAATTTGACAGGACTAAACTAAAATTTATCCTCTGTCCTTTTCTTAATGAAATAGAAAGAAAAAGATGCACTGAACTTAAATTTAATTTAATTTGTGAACAACAGAATCGGCGCCAGTGTCTATGTTGCAGATGGATTGTCGAATCCGCTGTTTTACAAAATAGTTCCGTTATGTAAAACAACTGAATGGCTTGTATTCAACGTAACCTCGTCTATTGACTGCTATAAATAACAATCATAGGAGGACGTTATTGTGAGTGAATATTGTGTGCGTTCGAGTAATGTTTATTTCATCAGAATATCCACGTGTATTGTAGCTTAGCGCTTTAAGTGGTTCAGACAACATGTTTTCTTAGATCATTTCCAAACTATTTTGTAAGGAAAATATTATAGAGAGTGTATGTATTTTAACAGTTTTATATTTAACATATTACCGCATAAGGATCGCTATAAATAACATTCACTTATAACCATACTTAAAACAATTAGTATATTACCAAATAAAATAGTTTAATAGGTAGGTACCTACATTTTTTAACATACTTACAATTTTATTTTCGAAATACGACAACACTAGCCCGCGGCTTTGCCCACGTGAATATTGGTTTACCGGGATGAAAAGAATCCTTTGTGTTAGTCCAGGTTATAAACTACCTGTGTGCCTAAATAAACTACCTGTGTGCCTAAATAAACTACCTGTGTGCCTAAATAAACTACCTGTGTGCCTAAATAAACTACTTGTGTGCCTAAATAAACTACCTGTGTGCCTAAATCCCTTTAGCCGTTTTAGCCTGATTGAATAACAAATAACAAACATCATTCAAACTTTAACATTTATAATATTAGTAGGATTTCAATCCTTCTAAAAAGGTCCTAACACCTAGCAAGTCTCTCATTGGTAACTTAATATTGAAAAATATGAAACTGAAATTCCCTCCTACCCTCAATCCCAGAATCGTGCAAGGAAAAGATAGGTACAAAACGAAATCCATTACCGAGCGGATGTTGAATGTTTTGATGCTCAAAACTAGGAATTTTGTGGGCGAATCTGCGATGATACGTTATCTGACAGACATTCGGGCCCGTTACCCTAGTCGTAGAAAGGTTTTCGGATGTAGTAATGCAGAGTGCAGTGGCGAAGGTTCCATATAACTCGATTCCTACCGGCTTCCCTTTCAAAAATGGCACAGTCAGTATTCTATAGACAAATAATATAATCATATTAAAGATCCTACTCCGGGTTACCTCGTAAAAAATTGACCCGTTGCTACTGGCAGTGTGTGCATATTTTATTTTTGTTTTGACTTTCCGTTGTATTTGGCTCGTTGCTAAATAAAAACTGCCACTCGGATCGATCGAAGCTATTTCGTAGGTTCGTGGATGCATGGATGGGTGACCATCCATTACCTACCAAGACCCCGGCTGTCATTTCTAAATCTTCAACTGTCGTTACGGGTTAGTCAGAAGCCCGAAAGTCCGACAGTTTAACTAGTCTTACTAAAGGGTATCGTATTACCCAGTAACTGGGTTATGGAGGTCAGATAGACAGTCGCTCCATGAAAAATAATGGTATTCAGCTGCGCCCAATTTGACTGGAAACTGACCTTGACTTGGGAAAAGGCTAGGCATATGATGAGCAATCTTTATATTGCTCAAAAGTAAAGAAAACTTGTTCTGGAAAGCCAAACACTTTTCACAACTCAGAATAAACTTTAGGTCGTCGGTTTTCACCGGTTTATAAGTGAATTCTCAACATAGTGCATTTTTGCTTCGTAGCTTGCATTTCCGCTTTTTAAATGATTCTAGAAACTATTACACACTTATTCAATTAAACTTTTTTTTACAAAAATTAACAACCGACTTCCAAAAAAAAATTACAAAGTGAAAAATAACTTTAATTTCTGAAGTCGGTGTCGTTGGTTCAGCATTTCAGTTTTTTGACACCGACTTCCGAAATTATAGTTATTTTTCACTTTGTAGTGTTTTTTTTTTTAAATCTGTTGTTTTTTTTGTAAAATAAGTGGTATTTTTCGTTTTTAGTTGTACCTGCCCCACACAAATTCATATAACATTACTTGCTATTTAAATATCAGTGACAGGAAGTTATTAAAACATCATCAATATAAACTAAGTGGAAAAAAATCGTATTGTTGAAGCTAACCCAAAAACTACCCAAGCAAAGTTAATAAAATGTATATGGGACGACCCCTGAGGTTTACCTTATCCAATAAAAAAAGAATTTTGGAAATCCGTCGTTATAAATATCGGAGTTATGCCCGAACATTTATTTTTAAAAAAACATCCATATTGAGAACCTCTTCCTTTTTCGGTTAATCGTTTAAAAATTGTCTGTTTCTTACTATAGGTACCGTAAAATGGGGTGACATTTGAATAGCGGGGTGTCTTTGATGATTACTGATGGAGTGTTTTAATTCAAAAACTAATGAGTGAACAATTTTTTTAATTTTTGTTTTTATTTCCTGTTAGGGGCTACTTTCTTATTACATACAAAAAACGGGGGCAATCAAAGCGACCCCATATCACGTATAAAGATGATAAGCCACTTAATGTTTTTTTTCTCGGAACCTACAGGGCGTAAAAATTAAATAAATAATTTTATCAATAAAAAACCATGAGTCGCCATTACAGTATTTTTTTTGTATTTTTTTATAAATAACTGAAGAAGTTACAGTCAGTTTTATTTCAAAATTAATCAATGTAACCCCATTTTACCGGTACCTAAACAAATTCATCGTTGATACCTAAGCTAAGTTGATACATAAGTAATATTTCGGTCTTGGATGCTTCCAAAGACGTAAAATTGTGATAAGAAACGAAAAATTTCAAAATAAAAATTCATAATAAAAATGGGAAATAAAACAATTTTTGTACTAGTAAATGATATCCCCCCAAAAAATTGGGTCGGTCCTCCTACCAAATACTACATAAATATTCTTAATTATTCTACTATATTCTTAATTATTCGAATACGGACGGATATCTATGGAATTGACGTATATTTTTGTATGCACGTGTTTCTGTGGCGGATAAACGATTTTTTTTTAAATTTCTTTTCTTAATTAACAAATTAGCTTAGCCTATCACACTTCACACTAATATTATAAAGACAAAAGTTTGTGAGTGTGTGTATTTATATGTTTGTTACTTTCTTCACGGCTGGATCAATTTTGATAAAATTCTGTATGGAGGTAGCTGACACTCTGGATTAACTTAAAGGCTACTTTTTATCCCGATATTCCCACGGGATCGACACTTATGCGGGTGAAACCGCGGGGTGCAGCTAGTCCATCATAAAGATCATACAGGCAATTGGTTTAAGTTATTTAAATATTTCATTTAATACACCTTGTCTACCATTTTCAACACGCTAACGTCAAGTCCTTAGCGTGAGCGGGAAACGCGTGCACGGAAAACGCTTGGGTTCTGGTCCCTTTTTTCCATAATCATTCCCTTGTGTAAGTCTGCCATCCATGTGGCAGGGCGTGGCAAAAATATGGGTAACCATTTCGAACCTACCCAAGACCCGTATAAGTCTTCAAAATTCACTCACCCTACAACATCATTTCATATAAATTGTCTTTAATATCAGTTACTAAGCCAGCCTTTCAAGCCCCGAGCAAAATTTCCAAAAGTAATTTATTTTCACCGAAAAATATTTTACTAGGACCATCATTTTTCCCGAAGTCTTCCGAAGTCTCTATTATCGTTAGCTCTCGGTTTCCTAAACCATTTTCCTGAATATGTAAATTTTCTTATCTAATCCAATTTGTGTAAAGGTTGTTTGGAGATAATCAAAGTTTAGTAGCGGTGTTTACTCTATAACAAATAGGCTTGGAGTGTGTTATCGCTCAGTACTTAGTTGTTGCTTAGAGTGAATTATTGTTTACTTTTATGGAGTCTGGATTACTGAGAAATGGATAAATACATTTCCTGGGATAGTCTATAGCTACTCATAAAGAGGTAAAACTTTAGAGTTTGTATGTAGGGGGTAATCTTCGGAACTAAATGATAAATGATTTATTTTCTGTAAGTAGGTTTGTACAAACACTTTTACACGTCAATTATATTTCTTTAAACTAGATGAAGTCGGCGTTTCCTATCTGACTACTCTGAGAAGAAAGGCCGAAACAAACTCAGAGGACACAGTCTATTTTAAAGTCCAGACAAAATCTTGGTCAAATCGTGTGAAGACCGTGTAGATTGGTGTTTGAAATGGTAATTTGAGGAAAGAACCACACAGGTTGAGCGGACCTGTCCAGTCAGTGTACGCATTTGTCAAAAATCGTGCAGCTCAACTCAGAACTGGAGGAGCTCAACGATTCGACGAACAATACCAAAGAAAGGACATTTGGGTAGGCCGCGTACATACTGCATATCCGATTCCAAAAATTCTTTCATCAATGGAAAACTACAGTATTGCCGAGTGCCATAACCACAGATATAGGTACACCTAGATAACGCAAGTATCACAAACTTTATGAAAATATCCGTGATGAAAACCAAGCGTGCCATGTTTTGACTACCTACTATGACGTCACATCTGTGGCCATATCACAATTTTTATGTTAATAAAACAAGAAATTTCGCGGACGAAGTTGCGGGTAGAAGCTAGTGTTCTTATAATTTTGAAAAGATATTATTATAATTGTGGTGTTTTGTACGTGGTACGTTGAACCTATGTTTATTTTACTACAGTAAAGGCTTTGACGAACATCTATTGTCTTTGCATAAAGGAAGGCGACTATGTTTGTAAGCCAAAGGGCTACGAAATACGGAACGTTTGACTAAGCTTGGTATAGGTAAAGCAAACTTGGGTGATGTATAATTATATGTATGTATAGCCCATATTCTTGTAGAGGAAGCGAAGAGGAAAGAAGTGGAAGAGGAATAGCTTTTATCTACGAGTTTGATCTTACAAGAGATCCCACCATCGCCTTTACTACCGGACTCTATGGTGGATATCTTGAGTTATTCCAGTCTGATCCCCTGAACCCCCCCTCCACTCCACCCTCCTCGATCCCCTGCTTGTTCGTCTTCTGTTTTAATCTGTCTTATCCACTATGAACTTTCTCATTCCGGTTTGATCCGATTTTTCTTTTGTTTTTGATCCTGAAGGATCGTCAGCAACAAAAATAATTGGTCAATATCTTGACCAATCGTACTCAGCGCTCTTTCTCCACATTTATTATGCGCAAAGCCAAAGTGTGGAACTCTCTGCCAGCGTCTGTATTCCCCTCCCACATTTAACCCGTCAGCCTTCAAAGCAAGAGTGAACAGGCATCTTCTGGGCACGCTCGTTCCATCATAGACCTCATCCATCATTTTCAAGAGGAGGCCCATTCAGCAATAAAAAAAAGATAAGATTATGCATATACTGCACTTACTAACAAAATGTTGTTATCTTCACAATATTATGAACTTTTATTGGGTACTACTTCCAGTAAGTTATTACCTACACATTGTTTTAACAATTTCCTACTTTTATGAATTGGTATGAAAAGCGGAAACTCGTTGTTATTGCGTCTTATCATAAATAATAAGACCATTTTTACACACTTGTTTTTCTTGCCGTGAAAAGCTACGGATTATTCGCCGTGTGTAGGCATGGTCGTCAGTGTTGTATGGATCACCATGGAAGGTTGGTGGCGGGCACGTTTTGAAGGGAAAACTTCTTTAGGCGCGTTGGTAATTTTTTGAGATGGGAAAAAACTATTGGATTCTCACCACTGTTACAGCGACACCGCGCGTGTTTTGTTTATAAGACGATTAAAAAATTCCTGCTTCGGATCTGTTCGGCTGTCCTCGGTGTATATCCGATAAGACAGCGAGTGATGACAAAGTATTCTATTTGTGTTTGTTTGTTTTTATTTTTGTTTTGTTTGTTTCTATTTGTGTTTTCACTTCTGTCAGCACTCCCGGAGTGCCAATTTTTTTTTCTACAGCGCGGTTTGTACCGTAAAGTAACCCTACCATGTACAAAGGGTCTAACTCTGCTACAACCTTACGACATTCAAAACAATATAAAAAACCTAATCAAATTACTCTCCGGTTTGACTTTGCGAACTTTGTATAAATACAACGAAACACTGTTACCGTTAAAGTACTATAAAAATACACTTTTTGAAACTTTTCTTTTATAAACATCTAATTTTATCGGAAAACTTGGAAACGTTAAAAAGTTCGCCCCTAGAAATATTGTAATGCCAATTTTCTTGAACGAATTTTTAACAAAGAACAATAATGGGTTACTTTTTTGTTTTGATGGGGGGTATATTGGGGGCTAATTAATCATCGTCACAATTCTAGTTTTTTTTTTTTGCTCAATGGGCCCTCTCTTGACCTCGATCGCGCCTGATGGAAATCGATTGACGAGGTCTATGATGGAACGAGCGTGCCCAGAGATGCCTAAGGCACTGGAACTCCCACGCATCGACGAAAGACAGCAGGCTGCTTGACGCCGGTCTCCGGTGGCAACCTTGCAAACCAGGCGGGCATTAGCCATACCACCGCAAGGGAAGAATTGGCTAGTCAAATAAGTCATAAATAGTAATAAAGTCCAGGATGCGCTGAGCGCTCGGTTCAGTTGAGTAACTGGCGGAACCAACTGGGTTACACGAGGAGGCTTCTACAAGCATCCAAAAAAAAAAAATTACCTATTTATTTATGAACTAGCTTTTGCCCTTGCCTGCGTGGATATCGGAAAATATCCCACGGCAACGTACTACCGTGATCAAAAGTAACCTAAGTGTTAATTCACGTTATAAGCTATCTGTGTGCCACATTTCATCCAGATCCATGCAGCCGTTTTTGAAATAAAGAAAATAAATTTATTTGACCCAGGTTATATACGGCACACAATATTCACACAAAAACAACAAAAAAAAAACGAAAAAAATACAACTTAAAAGAGTATTGTGTGCTTCACGCACGCGCCAATCCGGAACACATCCAGTCAAACAGACAAATGGACAAAAATCCAATGGCAATTATTTTTATTCAAAAATATTTTATGTAGATACAGTTTTGACTTCCTTACTATTTTATTAAATTAATTTATGAATAACAGAACTCTTGGGAGAAGGCACTGTAGGTCCATTGTTAAACATACCTACAGATTTGATTTTCCTAGTTTTTTCATAATTGTGACTTCATCAAGTTTCTCTACACATCCCACAAAGGAAATAACACCTACGTATGATGCTTTAACAGTCTAATTGGTTTAGATTCTCAAGAGACGTTAAAGTTATTGTCTTGTAAACTCATAAGTACCTACTTGTTGTACATAAAGGCAATTGAAACTTGAACTATTATAACTTTGTTGTGAGTTGTCATAATCATTAGGGTAGACAATTGTTTTGATATGTTCTGAATATATTATAATTTATTATTATTGATGAATCAAGGTTCGGCCACGAGTAACGATTGTTTCAAGGCTGACAAAACAATGTCAAATAATATCAACCGATTGAAATGCTGATGGTATAAGCCAAAGTTTGCACGAAGTAAAAATATCGCGCAATGGATTTTCAACTCTCGGTGTTGAGCCAAGCATTGAGGATCCAACATAGCGCATCCCAGCGCGTCTAAAAATCACACCGTTGGATTTTCACCTCTCAGCGCTAAGCAGTGCGTTGAAAATCCAATGCGCTAAAAATCCCGCCCCATTATTTTTACGCCCGTGCGAACGTCGGCTAACCCGCGCTACTAAAGAGTTGAATTTAAAATGGCGGTACTAATATTTTTTTCTCACTCGCTCATTATACTGTGCGAGTGAAAGGGCATGATCCTTGGCATAAAAATGATGGCAAAGAAAGGAACACTTTTTTGGCCGCCATTTTCAATTCGTTTCTTTTAGCGCGGGTTATATGTAGGTAGAGCAGAGCAGAGCAGTGGTGGCCCTGTGGTAACAGCCGCGACTTACGAGTTGTAGGTTCAAACCCCGACAGGCACTTTACTTTGTGTAAATTGTTTCACGGTGAAGGAAAACATCATGAGGAAACCGGCATGTCCTAGAACCACAAATTCGAAGACATGTGACATCTACCAACCCGCACTGGGCCCGCGTGGTGGATTACAGCCCACTCCCTCTCGAAGAGAGGAGCCTTATGTCCCAGCAGTGGGAACATTATAGGCTGATTATGTATATGTATTTAACTACTGTAATATAGCTGTAGAATGGCTGATTATGTATTTAACTACTGTAATATAGCTGTAGAATGACTTGACAAACCAAAAGCGATTTTTGTTTTTAAATCCTTAAAAATATTAGGTAACAATAATTTCGTAAGTCCCCAAGGACTATTTTAGCAAAATTAAGATAAACCACTCATCCCTCTCGCTAATAAAGCAGGCAACACTAAATACAGCGACGGCCATTCTTCGGTGTTTTTTTTTGTTTTTAATTGTGCTTTTTGTGAAGCTTCCGACGAGATGTAAAGAGCATGATAGAGCATCATTTTTTTGGAACAGCTCACGGTTTTGTCTATGTTAGTCCTTTTTTCACTGAATTTTACCGTGTTTGAGGCGGTTTGAGCATTTTCAGGGAACGTTTCAAAATTATGTTTAACTAGCAATACCCCGCGGTTTTACCCGCATAAGTGTCGTTCCCGTGGGAATATCGGGATAAAAAGTATCCTATATGTTATTCTGATGTACAAGCTATATTACTGTTAAGTTTCATCAAAATCCGTTCAGTAGTTTTTATGTGAAAGAGTAACAAACATCCATCCATCCACCTATCCTCACAAACTGTCATGTTTATATATTGGTAGGAAGGTCCGGACAGGTTGGTCCCGGCTGTCATTCGTGGATCTTTGACAGTCGTTACGGGTAGCCAGAAGCCCGGAAGTCTGACAACCAGTCTTATCAAGGGGTGTCGTATAACCCAGTAACTGGGTTGTAAAGGTCAGATAGGCAGTCGCTCCATGTAAAATACTGGTATTCAGCTGCATCCGGTTAGACTGTAATCCGACCCCAACATAGTTGGGAAAAGGCTAGGCAGATGATGATGATGGTATTAGTAGGAAGGATTTTTTTGGTATGCGTTAGTGATACAGAATATCACTAAAGAATACTTCGAGACTCACAAATAAAGCCATATTTACACGGTGGAATTTAACAGACTGTTATGTAGCATACCATAAGTTGGAGCAACAATACAAGTTGCACCATTTAAACAGTGTTTAGACGATGCAAGTCATTTGTTGCTTCAATTTTATTTTATGCCTCAGGCAAGAAACTTCTACTGTGTAAATGGGGCGTAAATGACAACAAAAAAAAACGTTTTTTTTTTGTTCTCTAATTTACCCTTTGATATCGTTCAAAGTGTTGGCCCAGTGGTAACAGCCGCGTCTTACGAGTTGTAGGTCGTAGGTTCGGCACATTACTTTGTGTAAATTATTTCATAGCCACTGCTCTCAAAACGTTGAAGGAAAACATCGTGAGGAAACCGGCAAGTCCTAGAACCAAAAATCCAAGGACGTGTCACATGACGCAGGAGGCCTGTGTCCCAGCAGATTATTGGCTGATTATGTATCGTTCGCATTTCAAAGTGAGATTTAGGTAGGTACATGGTAACATTAGTTTGCAGATTAAAATAAACGTGTATAAGAATAAATAAACGAGCCTTTATTAACATAACATTAGCATTACTTTTAGATTAACATTGTAGCTTAAATATACTTAGCTCCAAACAAAGTCCCAGTAGAAAACACTGTAATAACAGTTATTAGAATGTGCCTCGGTAACAACCCTTTTACTTTTAAAATGAACACCCTAGCTAGATCCTAATTATCTTAGTACTCGTAACATTTAATATTGTTAAGTAAAAAAGAAAATGGTCCCTAAATTCCAGAGCAAAATCCCAGCTTTCAAAACAAAATT
Source organism: Oligia fasciuncula (assembly GCA_963082905.1). Classification (NCBI taxonomy): domain Eukaryota; kingdom Metazoa; phylum Arthropoda; class Insecta; order Lepidoptera; family Noctuidae; genus Oligia; species Oligia fasciuncula. Next base: position 7,654,607 of record OY720401.1, read on the forward strand.
AACTTAGCATCGTGCCTCTAATCCCCGAATGTTTAAGAGGAAATTCGGGTGGTCGTTTCTCCATAGAAACGCTCTCGCCTGTTTTCTTTCTGGTTAATGACCATAAAGCAATGCTTTTTTACAGAATAATAAATATTAACAGCTCGTGTGTCTCTATGTTTTCCTTTTTGATGATACATTATTTTTATAAGCACTAGAACCGTCAAAAAATGTCGATTTAAACCGCTGTCAACAGAGGCCTAGTGCATAAATTTGACAACTATTCATGAAAAAAGAAAAACATAAGGACACAGTATACTAGTATGTATATCCTTCTTAATCAGTTTAATAAATATCTTTTAAATTGGTCCAATATTCGAGGAGTAAATAGGCGAGAACCATTTAGCAAACATTTTGGGGCTCATTTCAGTAATATTAATATTTTTGAAATGTGCTTTCATTTAATACCCAACAAGGCACCATCCCAAAATATTTATTTTTAAATTCATTACTTTATGTCCTCTAGAGGGCGCCATATTGAATTTAGTATAACATCACATAGCCAGTGGACGATCAAGATGCTTGTAACGATACCTATTTGTCAAATTATTGTAAGTACTTTTGAAGTTATGAGGGAACAGATAAACATACATACATGCATACCGGTCAAAATCATAACCCTCCTCTTTGCTTCGCCGTAGTCAAGTAAAAACTATAAAGATAGTGTAGACGGACAAAATTAGTTCTTACTCGTACAAATTGGAAATAGAGATATCTATAAAGTGGAACCAGGTGGAAGAGAGACCTCGTTTTAGAGTAGTTACGATGAAAAATATATATCTGACGCTCTGCTGAATTCGCCCGCGTCTAAGAAACGACTTTACAAATCGATACTTTGTGCCAAAGTGGAACTTGAAGACACTTCTGGTGAAAATAGTGGGCTTGTAAACTTTATAAAAGTGTATAGAGATAGGTTTTTAGTTTTTTGTTGTGTTGAACACTTTTTTGGTAATACAAAGGATGCTATTTTCTTGGAAAATGCCTGGAAAATGTTTTTAAGAGTTTTTTTGAGCATTTCTGACGATGTTGCCTCTAATTTGATTTTTAGCACTAAGTGACCTAAAGCCGCTCATATGTAAATTTTTACCCAGAAAAGCGTGACTTAAGTGCGGTTTTGGTCACGCGAGCTATAAAGTAGTATACAATACGTGTGAGTGTGACTTAAGTAGTCTATTAACACACGTATAGTAACACATATAATTTTTATTATGTATACAAGACCTTGTAAAACATTTTTAAAAGAGTAACGGTGGAGTTTCTTGCCCATTCTTCTCCATACGAAAACTACCTTTTCGAATGGGCGACTAGAATCATTTCTATTTAGTTTTTTTTTGACGTTCAAAAGTGCCTTTAATGTGCCTATTTGAAATAAATGATTTGACTTTGACTTTGAACGCACTATTTACTATAAATAATTTATAGTTATCACTCGTTAAGTTACTAAATAAGTTTTCAAAACGATAAAATCAGGAATTTTTAGGTTGCCGGTTGGTTTGAATAAAATCCTTAGGCAAGATTAAATTTTTTTTTTTTCAAAAACATTGAAGTTTATTGTTTGTACAAAAGATCACATAGGTACAACATAACATCACGGGTGTATTCCTCGAAAAAACACCATCCAAAAAATATTTTGAGTTTTTCATAAAATTTCATGAAATACAATTTATTTTCCTATAGACAGGGTATAAAAAGACCCATTACATAACCGTCAACTACGCATTGTGTACATCAAACTAAAGTTACACTGCACAAAAATAATAGCCGGGAAACGACTTTTATTTTTGGTGTGAAAATTTGCTGTTTGCGGTAGTGCGCAATGTAACACGCAAAACATTGTGCTTATGCGTGCATGCAACGGTACAGGGGTCGTGAGGGTATTTAAAGTCATGTTATAACATTAAAAACTTGTTTTCATATAGAAAAAATGTAAAAGTTGAAACTTGGACCATCAATTTCTCCGTAACCAGAAGTTGTATGTATGTAAGGCCCAGTACAAAAAAAAATTATATAATGACGGGGAGTACAAAGTGTCTTTTTACACCCGTTATTTACGTCTTTGAGTAAAACATACATCTTTAAAACGTATAATTTCAATAACAACTTCACGCTTAATTGAAATTAATTCATTAAACATTAAACGCAGCTGATTAATATCAAAGTGGTTTCGAACCTCCATTTAATGTTAATTGGAAAATAAAAGGGAACACAGGGTGGATTCGGGTGCATTATCGGAACCGGATATCGCCATTCACTCGGTCAGATCGTGAACATAACCTTTATTTAATAATGAGCATAGACACAGCATTGGTAGCCTCGTGGCAACGGCCGCGACTTACGAGTTGTTGGTCGTGGGTTCAAACCCAAGCAGGCACTTTACTTCGTGTACATACTGTACATTATTTCACCACCACTACTCTCAAAACGGTGAAGGAAAACGGCATGTCTTAGAACCAAAAATTCGAACACGTGTGACATCGATCAACACGCACTGGGCCCGCGTGGTGGATTACAGCCCACTCCCTCTCAAGGAGAGGAGGCCTGTGTCCCAGCAGTGGGAACATTATAGGCTGATTATGCTATAATAAACTGAAAACATAGGTACAATGTAGAAGTGCGTGTTATTGGGTTTAGGTTGTACCTTAATTATATGGACGTTTAGATTAGAGTGAATGATACAAACTTTTCTTTTTTACACACACACACACACAAGCCGTCACACACACTGTCACACAGTCCCACTGCTGAGCAAAGGTCTCCCCAAATAAACTCTTTTATCGTTAAAATAACACAACATCACGCCTTGTTTCGCAAAGGGTTGGGTAGAGATATACCTACCTTAATAGTACACACAGCTCCATTAAGTAGTTACCCCACCAAAAGACATGTGCGTTCAAATCCGTGATAGGCCCAAGTTGGTTTTTGTATTTTGCAAAAACATTTTATTTTAAATAATGTATTGTTTTAGTGAATAAATAAGTTTAAGTAAGTTTTTTTTTTTTAAATTCTGTTTTTATTATTGTTTTTTTCAATAAAACAATACTTTTGCGACGACAAGCAACAATAATAGGGTTAACATTTACGACAACTTATTCAGCGTCTAAATAGACTGGAGGTTTCAAGACCGCTTACCGTGCATAAGATTGGAAGTTCAAATCCTATATAGGCACGAAATGTGCTTTTTGTTCATTATATTATTTTGATATATTTTTCTATTTTGTTTTAAGTAGTAATTATTTATAAAGAATTAAAAAATCAAGAAAGATAAAATACTTTATTAATCATTTAATAATATTTAATACTGCTATTATTTAACAAAACTATGATCTTATTTTACAACAAACAGAACAACTATTTTAGTTCTCATAAAATCAGAAATCATTTAAAAAAATAATGGATAAATAGTAGTCGTTTACTCTTCGCCGTTTTAAGTGAACGTATACAAAGTTCGAACTTGAAGGTATGGATTAATTTTATAAAGACAACGTAAGTAAGTAAAATTAATGGATACCCTCAAATTATAACATCTTTCGATTAGACAGGGACCTAAAGATATAATGACTCAGCCGATAGTAGATAACAATTTCATCGCAATTCATATGGGCTCGCTGGCTAGTTCGTCAAACTGCCGGTATGAGTATGACGACGTTCGGTGAAGCGATGGTTCGAATCCGAGTCAACACAATGAACTCTTTTTGAAGTATTCTTTAGATTATTCGTAAGGAATTCAATGTTGTAGCAGTGTAACATTTTAAAACTTGAGGGGTTAGCACATAGTGACGCTTTCTGTACATCCACATTTCGCAAATACCTACTAGTAAATTCAAATCAAAACATTACAAACTTATTATCAATTTACTATTTATTTAAGCTAAACGGCCAGTAGACATCGTCTTCACATGATCTGACCGATGTCTGGACTTTAAAAGAGACTTTGACCTCTGAGTTTGTTTCGGCCTTTCTTCTCAGAGTAGGACTCAGATTATAAACGCCGACCTCATCTCATCATAATCAGCCTATGTTCCCACTGCTGGGACACAGGCCTCCTCTCTGTGAGAAGGACTGGGCCGTAATCCACCACGCGGGCCCAGTGCGGGTTGGTCAATGTCACATGTCTTCCCTTACGATGTTTTCCTTCACCGTTTTGAGAGCAGTGGTGATGAAATAATTTGCACAAAGTAAAGTGCCTGTCTGGGTTCGAACCTACGACCTACAACTCGTAAGTCGTGTCCGTTACCACTGCTCCACAACAAACGACCTCATCTAGTTTTTTAAATATGTTTGACGTGTAAACGTGTTTTGTACAAACCTACTTACAGAAATAAAATCAATTAAGTACTTACCTACTAAGTTAATGAATAAAACAAAGTCAGGTTAGTTAAACCATTCATAACTCAAAAATGGCTGGACCGATTTTTATGACCTTTGATTTGTCTCCACTGTCAATAATGATGATTCATTTTTTCATACATTTTGTATGACACGGCTTTTTTGATGATATCTGGAGAACTGGTTGACTGATTTCGATGGCGGGACCAAGTTTGCCGGGTCAGCTAGTATATCATACAGATGGGATGAGGAAAAATCATCATCATCATTTCAGCCGAAAGACGTCCACTGCTGGACATAGGTCGCCCCGAGCCAAAAAAAAAAAAAAAAACAAAAAAAAAAAAAAAACAAAAACGAAAATAGATAGCCAAGACATTGAGCTTCATATTTTCTGGTATTGGCACGAGCAATACGTGAATGCTGGACGTAGGTCGCCCTAAACCAAAAAAAAAAAAATTAAAATAACCTAAAAAAAATACAACCCAAAATAGATAGCCAAAACTTTGAGCTTCATATTTTCTGGTGTTAGCACAAGCAATACGTGAATAGCCACATCATGGTAAAATTATGAGCCTAATAACAAACCTACAAGGTTGCTGGTCCTGACTGCTGAAGGTACGCGAACCGTAATACTCAAGTATCATTACTCGTTAAGACACCTTTTATGCTCAATTCTCACCATTTGCTTAACTGGCGTATTTACTGAGCAGTAATTTGTCGCACCTCGTTTATCTAGCTTAAAAGCTTTCCTGTAGGTGTTTCGGAATTTGCTTCTTAGCAGCATTTTGTAAATTTGCATAATTATTAGGTACCTATTATCACGAAGGTGTTACCTATGCATATATAAGCTACCTTCTAAGCTCGCGTAATTAGTTCAAACACATTGACCTACTTTTTCCACCCAATTATACAACCAAACATTTATTTTTAAAACCGTTATTTATCACGTACACACTTCCTCATTAGCGTGGACTGCAAGCATAAACATGCACGCGATTATAAATCTTATCAACATAAAAATATTAACCCAAATGGCATAAATTTTACTCTCACGGAGTTCTGGAATGATTTGTTTGGGGAGGCCTCACCAATATTTTGGACTCCGTTTAATTAAAGGGACCGTTAATAAATCAAGGCAAGATAAATTGGTTTAAATGGGTCCCTCCTACCTTCCTAGAGGTAACTAAGTACTAGGTCGGTGTAATTTATACGAATGTGAACCTGGCCTTATCCCGGTTACCCGGTTACCCGGGTTACCCGGGAGTCCAAACTTGTTTTCAATGAACAGAAAGGGACATTCATTATGAAAGTTAAATTATTGTGTAGTTACTTAACAAAAATTTGAAAACCTTGCGGACTAGTGTTGAAACGTCATAATTTAAATGGTTCCAACAAAAGTATGCACCCTTTTCCTTCCCTTATATTTTTTAAAGGTGCAAAAAATCTTTAAGTATCCATACAAATAATAAAGCTTAGAGGGGCCCGTGGCTAAATAATAACAGCCGCACAGGTCGATCGATGAGTTTAAGCTACGCTTGCCGCGGTTGGTCTGTGGATGGGTGACCATCTTTACATACCAAGACCCCTCCCTGCCTCGGAAAGCACGTTAAGGCGTTGGTCCCGGCTGTCAATCGTAGATCTTTGACAGTAGTTGCGGATAGTCAAAAGCCCAAAAATCTGACAACCAGTCTTACCAAGGGGTATCATGATACCCAGTAACTGGGTTGTGGAGGTCAGATAGGCTGTCGCTCCATGTAAAATACTGGTATTTCACTGCATCCGGTTTTGGACGTCAACATCGTTGGGAAAAGGCTAGGCAAACTGATTAAGTTCCGAAGATTACCTCCTACCTACATACAAACTGACATATTTCACCTCTTTGACAAGCAATCTACAACGAGCAATTTGAATCAATAGACGATCTCTCGAGAGAGATTGTGAATCAATTCTATAACATCTTCTAGCTACCACGCCCTAGAGAGAAGCCGGGGATATTGAAAACGTCTGATCAAAGGCGCCTTTGCCCTATAACGCCTGGTTTGCCGTTCTAATAACCTTACTATCAGACAGGGAGGTCAAAGTATCGGTTTCTGTAAGAGGTTTTAATGTCTACGTTAATCTTTCTTGGAATAAAAGGCTGTTGTATGTTAGCAAAACCCATGTATGTTTATTTGATTTTATGTAGGTATAGGTATATGTAAGTATGAGCTATAGCTATAGAGCTACGGAAAAGCTTTTGCTACTAATATTTAAGTCAATGCTTTTGCACATGAAACCACTAAAGGTTTCGTGAAATTAAAGATATAGATAACCCTAACATCATATTAAATAAAAAGTAATTCAAAAAAATTAAACCGACTTCAAAAAGAAATCAACTCAAAATTATGAAATAACTTTAATTTCGAAAGTCGGTGTCTTGGGATCTGTATTTTAGTTTTTTGCCACCGACTTCCGAAATTAAAGTTATTTCATAATTTTGAGTTGATTTTTTTTTGAAGTCGGTTTAATTTTTTTAAATTACTTTTTATTTCGTAATTTTTAGTTTTTGCGCTAGAATTTGACCAAGGTTTTGAGATGTTTTCCCTTTGACACTACACCCGTAGCTCGTATCGATACGCCAGGCCGTCACACTTACACGTATTAGTCCATATCTTGAAAATTACTGAACCGATTTTGATGAAACTTGCACTGTTCTCTAAGTTGAAGTAAATGTAAGCTAACACAAAAAAATGGTCACGATCCGATTAATAGTTGCTGAGAAATGCGTGGACAAGCATACATACATACACACATTAATTGTTTGGAAGCCTTAGTAGATTGTCATATCTGAATATAATGCAATTCCATTAATATTACATACATCATACGTATCGAATTGATAACCACCTTTTTTTTTGAAGTCGGTAAAAATAATAAAATTATGAAATGGTACTTAATTTTATTTTATCATTAATAATTTTTGGGAACATATTTTAAAACTCTTAAAGGTAAATGGGCACTTTGTACCGACCTATGACCCACCAGCGACCACTAACGAAACTAGTCGGAGTATGATAAACACCATGAATACTACCCGATGAGATGACGAAACAAACAATCCACATTTCAATAATGGACGCGTACTTCGAGGTACCGGGTCAAAAATGCCCAATGATCTTTATTGATATTATTTTTAATTCAATTACAAAAAAAAAAATATTATTTGGTCTCGCAAAGTTATTTTTTATTGTTTTCTGCCATTAGAAAGTGCCAAAATACCTATTAAAAGTCCTCTTTCATAAATTCAAAATGTTCTCACATACATTTTCTTCACTAATGTATGTACTGAGAACGCCTTTATTCAAAGAGCCAGTATCCAGTGATTGCATAATATATACAATTTAATATATTATGTATGTATGTGAACGTTGCCGTATCTTCGTATTAAGTAATCAAAAAATCTTATCGCGTGCGTGTTCTCATAGGCATCTGCTACAAGCTTATAACATCAAAGAGGAACGAAGAACGCGAGAATTGCTTTTCTCATTTATACGTGAAACATATAGGGTGACTGGTAATTCGTGACCTATACTTAAACACGTGATTTTACTCATCATTATGAATAACTTTTACTATGGGACAAAACCTGAAATCGTGAAAAAAAAAACAGCTGTTCTCTACATTTTGACGAGTTAGACGAACATAAATGTAGGGAACAGCTGATTTTTTTTCGCGATTTCAGGTTTGGTCCCATAGTAAAAGTTGTTCATAATGATGAGTAAAATCACGTGTTTAAGTATCGGTCACTAATTACCAGTCACCCTATATAAGTATGCAGGATCGTCCGATATAGTTGAAGTTTAGTAAGAAACCGATGGATGTTCTCGAATAAAATTTTGTTTTAATAATAGAAAACAAACGGCTCATATTTTTTTGGTTAGCCTTTTCTGTCCCACTGCTGGGCAGTCTTATTTTCCATGAATGACAGCCGAACCAACGGCTTACCGTGCTTTCAGAGGCACGGAGGGGTCTTGGAATGTGAAAATGGTCACTCATCCACAGAACAACCGTGGCAAGCGTAGTTTAACCTAATCGATCGACCTGTGTGACTGTTATTACTTAGCCACAACCCCTCATTAAGCAGGGTAGAAGCTAGTCATTGTAATATTTCCCGATAACAAACTTTTACTACACTACACTATTCGAAACTCGAAATATGTACTACACTACACTATTTTAGTAGCATCTTAAAAGACTTGTATCCTCGTATGTTGTCTATAGTAAATATATACTGGCGCACACTATAATTGGATTATGTTCTAACGCGAAGTTCCGCTGAGTTTGCTTCTGGAAAATTCATTACAAGTTATAGGTGCTATGCCGCAAGGGTGTTGTTTTATATCTTCCTGGCTGGAGTCTGCGCAGTGAATTAGATTTGGAACTGTGATATAATTGAATAAGAATAATAATAATTGAAATATATATAATTAAAATCATAATATAATAATTATAATTATTATAATTGAAATATATATATAATTGAATTGGTAGAAGGGTGACTATTAGACATACCGTGCGTGTCTGTAAGGAGATTGATATTATACAGTAACGAGAAGGAAGGAATAGTGCCCAAGACCGACACAATTCAAACCTTGTCTTACTGGAAACTAGTCAATAAAGTCTTTCCAAAAAGAAAAGAGTGATATATTTACGAATTACAGTTCAAACAAGGTGGCAAGGACATCGACGCATTAACAGATTGCGCATCGATGTATCATCGTATATATATTATGTAAGTATGTACAGTCACGAGCAATAATATGTCAACACTTGGCAACTTTAAATTGCGATTTTTTCACGAAATAACGAAAAAATAATTCAAATACGACACTCTACATAAACCTAGGGGTTCGAAAATACTAAGTTCCTAATAATATAAAATTTGATTCAAAAATAAAGGAGAAAATCGTCTTTGAATAAAGCCAAGTGTATACAAACTTATGCTCGTGACTATACAGAGGGTATTGAAGTAATCGGTACAGTATATTTCTTATTTTCCGTCTTTGGAAAACTCAATATGGCTAATGGCTATGGGATAAAGTACTCTGGGTATTAAACTTGCGGACCGGGCCAAGAATACAACAATCCGTTCCATCACTAAAATAACTGGTGTCACTCGGAAAGCCACGATTAAATGGAATTGGGCTGGACACATCTGCCGCATGTCAGACGATCAATGAGCCGAATTTACGTCCCAGTGGGTTCTGCTTAATGGCAAACGACATCGCGGCAGGCCCAGACGGAGATGGCGGACTCCTTTAAGAGCTCAACTATGACACAATTACTTTTTAGGGTTCCATACCCCAAGGGTAAAAACGGGACCCTATTACTACGACTTCGCTGTCTGTCCGTCCATCCGTTTGTCTGTCACCAGGCTGTATCTCACGCGATAGCTAGACAGTTTAAATTTTCACAACTTATATATTTCTGTTGCCGCTATAACAACAAATACTAAAAACAAAATAAAATAAATATTTAAGTGGGGCAATACAACCAACGTGGTTTTTTTCGGCGTTTTTGCCTTGTGGTACGGAACCCTTCGTGTGCGAGTCTCACTCGCACTTGGCCAGTTTTGTCTAATGTTATCGAACTTAATAAGCTTGCCTGAGAGAGGAGGGTTAATAAGGAAGCTCTGTACAGAGAGAGGTGGAAAGAGAGTAGGGAGGCCTTTGCCCACCAGTGGGCGTTAAAAAAAACGTATAATATTTTTTTTTTATTGTACATGTTAAATTGTATAGCTTAAAAGCAATACAGTCGTGGAACAAAATTCTTTGAGTATACAATCTCCTTTCAGAATGCGATGATTTTAAATGCGCATGGACATCCCGCTTAAACATACACTCAACAAGCCCTCTAGTTATGTCAATCAAAATTTACAATTTATGTTACCTGAATAGATAAGAAAAGAAAAAAAACTCCATCTATTCACAAACAACTTAAAAAAAAGCCATTAATAAGCAAATGTTATTATAGTATCAACGAATATTTAAATGATAAATCCTTGAAACACATAAGTATATAATAAGCAAAATGTTAAATTATTATTATTATAAATTAATTATTTTGTAAAAGTTTGTTTAGAATAAGTTAGATTATAAGATACGTAAATGATAATCATAGCCCGACATAGCTCGAAAAATTGCCAAACTTAAGTGGCAGTGGGCAGGGCACATTGCTTGCAGAACAGATGACCGATGGGCCGAAAGGTTCTGGCTGGAGTGGCGACCGCGTACCGAAATACGTAGCGTTGGAAGGAAGGCCTCCCACAAGGTGGTCCGACGACCTTGTGAAGGCCGCAGGAATCCGTTGGATACGAGAAGCACAGAACTGGCCGAAGTGGAGGTGCTTGGGAGAGGCCTATGTCCAGCAGTGGACGTCGTTCGGCTGAAATGATGATGAAATGATAGTCCTCTTCTCCATATATTTCTTTTGCTGCGCCCGACAGGGTCCATGATTGTTTCTTTTGGCAAATATTTACCACCTAAGCCTACATTGTATTCCACAATGTAGGCTTAGGTGGCAATAAAGAATTGAGTATATCTGTGTCTTCTGACCTTGACCTCGCTTAGCGAAATGAAATATTTCCCCCAAAAGGTTGTGGATTTTAATCTAAGATTAAAAGTATTATTTTTCTATCAACCCGTCTTTCCTTTTAAGGTTTCAATAAAAGTCTAAACTCGATTTTCCCTGCCTCGTATCCTTGAAATCTAGCTTTAGTATTAAATGATTAATAGTCATGTTAGTTTTTATGTCTCATAAAAACTTGAGAAATAAATATCGTGGTGCTATAAATTAGGTGGAGTTTATATTTTCCAAACACACACAAAACTTAACACCACGCCTGAAATACCGGAACGGTAAAGCAGAGCTGTACCTATAGTAGTAGACGCCAGCACATCCAGCTACTACAATCTGTCAAATTTATTTAATAGATTTTCAACTTTATCGCTAAAGCATAAGGTTCAAAGTTGATACGAAAAATTTGACAGTTTCGGGTAGCTTCATGTGCTGGCGTCTGTACATCCACATTTGGCCAGTTATGTATAAGTCACATTTAACCCTTAGTATGCCGGAACGTACACGCGAGACACAATGGGTTTTTAATTGTTTCTGTAATTCCGGCATTCAACCGGTTAACCCTTAAATTGGCAGAATGAAGCCGGCTGGACGTTGATTAAAACTAAATTTTGATGAATTATTGTTTTGCCAATTAAAGGGTTAAGCACAAATACAAACTCCGTGCTGCAACTGAGATGGAAAAACCCAATAACACTTTGCCCGTCCTGGGAGCTGAACTAGGATCTCATTTTTAGCAGCAGAGCTTGCGAGCACTACTATACTATATTACTGACTATATTATATTCGACTATATTAGTCGCTCCATGTAAAGTACTGTATTCAGCTGCATCAGGTTACACTGGAAGCCGACCGCAACATAGTTGGGAAAAGGCAGGCAGATGATGATGATGATTATTCTTAGCGTGTCGATGGCAAAAATATATTCTCAATTATAGTGTTTTGTCATTTGTTTGGACCAAAAGTCAGCAACTGACTATATTTATTATTTATTAAAAATCGTTCTAGACCCGTGATTTTGTTTTAAAAGGAAGACTTGGTAATGTACAGTTTATCAAAAAAGTAAAAAAAAAAACAAAAAAAAAAACTGATAAAATTTCAAAGCACAACAGGTTTTGATTTCAATTATTATGATCGATCGAGGCCCTAGTTTATTATTCTATATGTAATGATAAGCAGGTATAAAGGTATTTACCCAAACAGTACACGGAATCACCCTCAGGAATAAAACCGTCATCACTTCATATTTACCTACTAACCCAACCCTTTACCTGTTCAGAATCCGATAACTTATCAGCTAGAACAACAAAGGAAGTTGGAGGGGACTAAATTTATACACCACCCCGTTCACCCCGCAAAATGTAGCGTGCAAACCATTGATATTCGTATAAATTTCGTATCAACCTTCATAGCTCTGACACTTGAAAATTGAGTTCCCAAGAGCTGAAATTACGCATGAACTTTGACACGATGACCTGGTTTTATACTTTTCAAATATTAATCTGTTGGAATGTTACGTGTCTGCGGATGATTTCGTTCATTTTGAGGGTTTGATGAAGTTAATGTAGGATTACTTTGTGAGTAATTAATTTAACTGACGTAATGCAATCTTTGTGATTGGTGTTTATTTTTGTAAGACTCTAGTTAGGCTTCAGTAAATCCTCATTGTACTATCTATATGACACTATCTCAATCTGCCCTGCCTTTTCCCAACTATGTTAGCGTCGGCTTCCAGTCTAACTAGATGCAGCTGAATACCAGTATTTTATATGGAGCGACTGCTTATCTGACCTCCACAACCTTTCACACCACAACACTGGGTGACACGATGCCCCTTGTTAAGACTGCTCGTCAGACTTTTGGGCTCCTGACTTCCCGTAATGATTGTCAAAGATCTACGAATGACAGCCGGGACCAACGACTTAAAAACGTTTGGACGTTTAAAAAAACGTCTCTTAACTTTAATAAACGTTTATAAATAAACGTTGCAGTTTCTAGATAATATCACTTGAGATCAATCAACAAAAATGCCTACCTACTCTTAGGTACAGTCAACAAAGGAGTTAGGTATACAGGAGCGTCGGATATAGTTGAAGTTAACTAAGAAACCGATGGATGTTCTGGACTGAAATTTAATTTAATAAATGAGCTGTTTGTTTTCTATTAATAAACTAAAATTTTATTCGAGAATATCCATCGGTTTCTTAGTAAACTTCAACAATATCCGACGCTCCTGTATACTTAACTCCTTTGTTGACTGTACATATTGACCTTGTAAAAACATAAATTTATGTACTTTTTATATCTTTTTAAAGACAAAATGCATCATACATCTGAAAAAAGTGTTTTTTCTTTTAAATCCTTTAGTGCTTAACTGTTAAAGGAATCTCTAGCCCACGGCTTCGTTGCTCTCTCGGAGATTGGAACATAAATTTTTACTACTAAGTGCATGTTGCTTCATAAGGTATAAAAGGGCTTTGAAGATAGTAAAGTCACAAAAATCATATAGGCTGCTCTTATTATATGAGATTGAATGACTGTATTAAAAAGATTCAAGATATTAATAAGAATATTTTATTTAATCCATTATGGGTAGCGAATCTAAATTGAATTATCGCGATATCCTAAAATCCTATTTGAAACCGAAATAACCCAAATTCACACATAAATTCAGGATTAGGGTCGTTGTTAGGGGCTTATGCTATATACGATGTTGATTATATTTTGTTCCCAGTTTCAGCATAAGTGCTTAATTTATTCGTCTTTGCTAGACGACAGTAGGTATACAAATTTCACATCAAATGTTAAAATTCATGGTCTTCCTTTTATTTCTGACACTATGTTACTTAGCAAAAAATAATCCTTATGATGAAGCCTTTCGATCGGTATGATAAAGCTACAGAGTAAATTTTTTTCTCGGTTCAATTCCCGGTTCAACCATGTAATTATTTAAAAATCTATGAATGCAGTTTAAATTGTTTTTTAAATTAAAATAATGTCTTCTTTTAGTAAAATGTTCCATCTACAATATTCAAGGTACTTTCCCTCCATGTGGCATAGCCGTGGGACGCCCTGTATAAGTGTAATGCTGTTCTGTAAAAATCTCAGAGTGAAAACTTAGGTGAAGTGAGCTGACAATAGTGTCAATCGCTATCATCGGGTAGAATGACAGCTCACTTGTAGCTCACTTCACCTAAGTTATCACGGTGAGATTTTTACAGAATAGTAACACTGGTATAAAAAATTAAATAAATTGTCGCCATCCATACTCCACGCTTACTAATGTTATAAATGCGAAAGTGTGTCTGTCTGCCTATCTGTGTGTCTGTTACCACATTTCACCTATCATGTTTTAGTCCCATGTAATAGGGAGCGAGTCTATTCCCATCAACCGGGCACGAAACCAGATACCTGGCTGAGAAATTAATGATAGAAAAACCCAAAAACACTTTACCCGACTCGGGAACACACCCTGAACGCCCGGCCTGGAACGTCATTATATTGTTCCCTGAAAACTACTAACAATTTGAAATATATCCATTAACAAGGGGCACTTAGTTTTAATTAAATCCACTGTCTCATTTCTATCTGGTTTAAACCTAATTATACTTTAATTACTTATTCTCTACATACAATTAACCGACCGTGTGTTGCACAGTGGTTTACATAATTATACGGTTGGACAAAGTGTGTCAGCCCATATTCTCCTAGGAAAACCCGCATGGCAAAATTTTGTAGCTACGAGAGAAATACAGGCACAAAATACAAGATGGCGGACTTAGCTATATGTAATCTGCGTTCGCGTTTTATTTGCCAAAAATGTAAACAAATATGAGTTTATAGAAAAATAACTTTAATTCCTACACAATAAAGTTCAGTTTACGCTACAACTTCAAACATTTTTAGGTATAACTTTTTCAATAGTGCTAGTCAATCTAAAATCAACTTAATTACAATTAAAATAAAGTTGATATTTGTTTAACTTGAAATAACATCAGTTTGAATCATTAGTTTGAATAGACTTTAGATTTAAAACGGAGAACCTAATTTAGTAAACCAAAGGTGTGGAACAAAAAACAATATCACGCATGTAAAGGGTTAGGCAGAGGTGCATCTATAGATTTATTCCTGTCTGATCCCTGAACTCCCCCCTCCACCACCCCCCTCCTCGATCCCCTGCTAGTTCGTCTTCTGTTTTAATCTCTGTCTTATTCACACTAAGTAGGTGTACTCGTTTTGATAGGTAAGTAGAAAATAAAAGTTTCATGCTTTACAAAATTATACCTACACTTCGCCAGTTATACATAATGATAATAATTCAGACCATATCCATTACAGAACTGTATAAGTACATTATGTTAGTAAATTACGTTCGGTTGCCGTCGAGGATGCAAATAAAACCGATAAATAAAATAATTAGGTACAATTAGATCGGTAAAACTAAGATGCGTGACAACTGTTCGATGTGAGAAAAAAGAGTCAGCCATAGGCGTGTGTAACTCTTTACGCAACCGACTCACTGATCCGGATCATTGAAGTGATTCAAAAGATTGGTTCAGTAACAACGTTTCAAATGCATCATTTGGATCTGAAACATTACTTTGCTCTGTAGGTGCTCATTCCGCGCGACGCGTCACTCGCGAAGTCGCGAGGCGACTGAGCAGAATACGAGCGAGAGAGGGAGACAGGGGAGATTGAGACACACTGAGTTACTTAACTATAGACTAGATACCACCATGAGATGTGTATCACTCATACTCTCACAGATTTTAATTCTTTATTTTATATCATTTGAACCGATGATCCAAATGAGCCAAATGAAACCATAATTTCAGTGATTGAGATGCAAATGTTCCAATTGCAAAAATGATACACTTTGCCCAGCTCTTGTGAGCCACCAATACACTACACAATCTTCGGTCACACGCTATAGGATTGCTGAGAAGGCGAATCTGAGTCACACATGCTGCTAATGCACAATCATCGGTCTCACGCTATCGAATTGCTGAGAAGGCGAATCTCATGGTGTAGAGCGCGTAGCGGTGTTAGTAATTGTCGTAAGAATTTAGGGTTCCGCAAGTAGCGAAATAACAAGTAGGCATGTTTAAGCCCCATATAACAGGGGGCGAGCCTATTGCCACTAAGCCGGCACAAATCCAGACTAGTGACAAAGCGCCTAAATAAAGAAAAAAAAATCCAGACTACAGGTTGCTACACGGAAAGAAATAAGCAGTAGGTAAATAAAAAAAAAAAAAACATTGATCCTGCTTTAAACAGTTCCATAATTATGAGCCTACCGTTCAAAACAGTATTTTTACTGATCCGAAAACAGTTAAAGTGTCAGGCAAAATGTTACCGTCATGACAGTAAACTTTAACGTTTTAACTTTAACGTTTTTTTTTAGTAAATGGTATGTTCAATCATTAAACGTTACTGTGTTGTCTTTTATTGTTTTACAAACATTTCTTCTTACTGCATAAAGTTAGTAATGAAATCACTTTAATGTGGTGTAGTAAAAATTATTTTTTCAATGTAGGTATTGAAAAAATCCTGATGGAAAACCTCAATAAAACTTTGCCTGACCCGGGAATCGAACCCAGCAACCCTCTTAGTCAGCGTGTAAAAAATGATCATGTAAACAAAACAAAATAACTTTCGCCATTTGTGTTCCGATTTATTTAGAAAAATACAAAGTCCTTGGATCGTGGTGTAGGTACCAATCTAACACGTTTTTCTTATATCTTGCTCCGTACTAGGATTTTTATTCCGTTCAAGTTACGAACACAAAATTCAGCAGAATATTTTATGTAAGATGTAAAATAATATATAATATGTATGTAGATATTATATGATAGGTACGTGTTTTTGCGTAACAACCGATTGTGATATACGAAAATGGAACGCGTCATTCTTATCCTTACATATCTATTCGTCGTAGTATACCTAAAACAAAGTCGCCGAAATGTCTGTACGCGCATAACTTTCGAATGACTGCACCAAATTGGATAATTCTTTTTATGGTTCCGTAGCCAAATGGCAAAAACGGAACCCTTATGGATTCGTCATGTCTGTCTGTCTGTCCGTCCGTATGTCACAGTCACTTTTTCCGAAACTATAAGAACTATACTGTAGAAACTTGGTATTCCGTGAACCGCATTAAGATTTTCACAAAAAAAATAGAAAAAAACAATAAATTATGGGGGTTCCCCATACTTAGAACTGAAACTCAAAAAAATTTTTTTTCATCAAACCCATGGATAGGTCTTCAAAAATGATATTGAGGTTTCTAATACCTATCATTTTTTTGCGCGAGAGACACTTCCAAAGTGGTAAAATGTGTGTAACTGTAACTTCTAAAATAAGAGAATGATAAAACTAATAAAAATATATAATGTACATTATAATCTAAACTTCCACCGAAAATTGGTTTGAACGAGATCTAGTAGGTAAGTAGCTCGACAGTGAAAATTTAAAAACATAATATGATGGTACGGAACCCTCGGTGCGCGAGTCCGACTCGCTCTTGCCCGGTTTCTTGTTGTATTCGGTATTGCCAGGACCAGGTTTGTATGAAAGAAAATTTCTGAAATTCGAAAGAAAAAAAAAACACCCGTGCGAAGCTGGAGCGGACCGCTAGTTAAACTATAACGTATGTAGCCAGCAGCTCGGACTGGTTATAGCAGCCAGAGCGGAAAGACATTTTGTCAATAACATATATATACAGGGTTATTGGTAAAACATTAAAAACCTCTTAAGCGGTCATTGTACTCATCATTATGAACAACTTTTAAAATCGCAAAAAAAAAAAGTCAGCTGTTCCCTACATTCTGACGAGTTATACGAACATAAGTAAGTAAGTAAGTAACACAGTAAGGAACAACTGATTTTTTTTCGCGATTTCAAGTTTGTTCAGATTTTTTATCCCGATATTCCCACAGGATCAAAACCGCGGGGCGTAGCTAGTACCTAATATTTTAAGCTTACACAGTAACACCAGTAGGTACTATTAGTTATTCTGCGGTAACACCACGATACGTTTATTTCCTCACGGCCAAGCGTGGCTAATGGAGCGTCGATAATCGTGAAATGTCTTGCACGCGATGTAGCCGAGTCAGTCCCAGTATTTCTAAATACTACCCTACTTTATCCCGATGTCATCAATGCGTTATACACACAGATTTAGTACCATCTTTTATCAACTCTCAAATATGGCGTCCGTTTTTCCTCATTTTTTGTTCGGTCAGAAGACTACATAAAGGAAATTATGGCTGTTCCTTTATGAAACATTGTGTTAGGAAGCACTAGCAATAACTACCTATGTACAGACGTAAGCACATCAGTCTACCCAAAACTGTCAAATTTTCCCAATCAACTTTGAACCTAATGCTTTAGCGATAAAGTTGAAAATATATTAAAGACATTTGACAGATTGTAGTAGCTTGTTGTGCTGGCGTCTGTACATCTGTCTTGCATGACCTTCTACGTGAGTAAAATTTTGTGCTGTGTTTTTTTTGCGAACAGTACTTTGATATTTTTTAGGTCGGGTTATTCTGAATTTTTTATAGGATGGTCGTTTAAAATCAATTTGGGATAGGATGGATGGTAAAAAGAAATAGCGTTATTTTTAGAGGGAAAAAATATAGGAACTGAAATGTTGTAATTTTAGGTGGAAGGAACTCCAAGGCAGTAATTGAAACTTAACTTGAACTTTATAGAAGATTCATCAGAAAAAAAAGAACACACTAAAATGGTTAGGTACCATTTTCAAGACTAAGTTTGATCTTTAAAATCTTCTTAGCGGATGTATCGATAAATAAGACTCGGCCACGCTAAAATGATAAACTCGTATAAAACTAGCTTCTGCCCGCGACTTCTTCCGCGTGAAATTTATTGTTCCCCCAACCCACCACGTCGCATCGCATCGCATCGGCCTTCGTTTGCGCTTAGCGTTCTTTCTTAGCTTTTCTTAATTTTGCTCGTCTCCTAAGGATTTTAGCGTGATATCTATTGGTAGCCTATAATTAATAGCCTTCCTCAAAAATTGGGCTATCAAATGCAAATATTTTTTTTATCCGACGGATAGTTCCAGAGATTAGCGTATTTAAACAGATATAGATAAGACTCAACCATGGTAATAAATAGAAAAAATATTAATACTAAAATAAGATCAAGCCTGAATATTTCAACCCTCCTACCACCCGTTCATTTTGAGAGAGATGCCTCTCAAAAAAGGCTGACGCAAAAGTAAAGGCATCCGTACACGTACAAGCAGTAGCTAAAGAACCATCATCTTTTCAATGGGGTAGTTCCGCACGTAAAAATACCCATATATGTTAAGTATAAGGAAAATGCGGGTAAACCATTAATCCTAAGGAACGGAGCCCGCAAGATATCAGCACTTAAGCCCATATGAGTAAGGGAGAAAACAGAAGTTGTCGTCTCATCTTCATATCCTTTACCGAATATATTGGGGTCAGTTTCAGTCTCACCAAATGTGACTAAGTGTCTGGCTAGACCAGCATTTGACCTCTAGTATTTATCATAACACTTTAGATTCGGATTTCTCTCTGTCACGATACAAAACGAACCGAAAACTGATAACGTAAGGTTAGGTTGGGGTTGACATATGCCAATCTGTCGATATCATTATCAATTATTTTTCTAAGATTCATATTTTATTTTAATCATTATTATTAGGCTAGAAATATATGATGTGACTTTTTTTATAGAAATATTTGTACGCCACCGTATGGCAGGATATGCTGGAACCAATATTGTAACATCTACTTTTACCATAATCTAACAAATAAACATTTTTGATTTGATTTGATTGACCTGAATATTACGGTAACAAAAGAGGAAATATCGGACACCTATCTTAAGACTTGCCTTGGCATGCGCTTCTTAACCTCTTATCTCACTAAATACATCTCGATGAAATGTTCTAAGGAGCAAATTCAGTAGTAAAAGTTCCCCTCAAACTACACGGGCTTTACTTTAGGGCAGGAGTCACTAAATGGTGGACCGCGGTCTGCATCCGGACCGTCGACCTATTTTGTGTCGACCTTGAGTGCCTTGCAGGACCTAAACGCAAAAAACGCAAGTTTTAGAAACAATAAAAGTTTAAGATCGACTACAGTAAACAAGATCAGAAAAATATATGATATGAATGGATGTATAAGTATCTCGACGTTTGAAAATTATGATAAAGCTGATACCAAATACAACCTTTTGTTATAATCTCAAGGTCTCATCTATTTAGTTCATAAAAGTGTGATAACACAGTTCAATGAATTGTTTTATGTCACAATAGCTTCCCAGTTGTTTCTTTGCTCTATATTTTTTAATTGGTTCGTTATTTCAGTCGTTTGAACCTTGTAGCTGGGCAAGTTTTAACACTTATCCTAGGGTATTTAATGTTCCTGGATGAAGGGGTTGTGGCTAAGTAATAACAGCCGCACGGGTCACTCGATTAGGTTACATAAATCAAGACCTCTCCGTGCGTCGGAAGGAGGTTAAGCCGTTGGTCCCGGCTGTCGTGGATGTTTGGCAGTCGTTACAGGTCGTCAGAAGCCCGAAAGTCTGACATCCAGTCTTGCTAAGGAGTATTGTATTACCGAGTTACTGGGTTTTGGAGGTCAGATAGGCCGTCGCTTCATGTAAAATACTGGTATTCTGCTGCATCCAGTTAGACTGGAAGATGACCCCAACATAGTTGGAAAAAAGGCTAGGCAGATGATGGATGAAAGTAATATTGATCTAGTAACTATATCCAAATAGTTTACGCATTTTCTGCGTGATTAAATATTTTTTCTTTTTAGTACCTACCTAACTATAAGCGGGAAGGTAAATTCATGTTTTCTGAGTTCAGTTACTCTGAATATAAACGAATTTGCAAGTTTGATTGGAATTCCGTGATTGCAACGTTCGGCGTCGTATCTTTTATTGAATATTTATGATTTTAATTCATCATTGTATTTAATCGCGAAATATATATAATATTTGGATTGGCTTTCAGATTCTCGACGTAAGTAAGACGTGATATTTAGGTGATAAATATTCACGTGATATTTTCACCAGGGTGAATTGTAACAGTCTCCACGAATGGAAAATGTGGCGATACTTAAATGTATAAGACCGCGTCATTTTTTTACCACTTGACGACAATTCCCAGTAATTTGAAACTTCACTGTGGTTGGACTTATCTAACTGTCACATGGATTGTTATTTTATGACGTGCAAGCGAAATTCAATATTACGGTGATAAAGCTCACACACTTGTTAAAATTCTAGGAAATTCATCTACTTTTACAATATTTGTAAATACTTTGTAAATATGTGAGCACTATGTATCCATCACATAATTGATTTACCTGTCATTGCTACATTTTTATTATTTTTACCTTTTGTGGTAGACTAATTTTATTCTAGGTGCATCGTCTTCACATATAATTATATTATGTATACAAAACCTTGTAAAACATTTTAAAAAAGTCACGGTGGAGTTTCTTGCCCATTCTTCTCCATACGAAAACTACCTTTTGGAATGGGCGACTAGAATCAATTCTATTTTGTTGTAATTTTTGATGTTTAAAAGTGCCTTTAATGTGCCTATTTGAAATAAATGATTTGACTTTGACTTTGACTTTGAGAGGAATTACAAGGTCGACTTTACGTCCGGCGCACCCTGGGCAGTCAGTCCTGTTATCATATTTTTACCACGGCATGAGCTAATCTAATGGTGGCCGTGGCAACGGCCCCGAATTACGAGTTGAACTCGTGGTTTTTCAAACAGGAGGCGCTTTATTTTGTAATCATTTCATCACCACTCCTCTCAAAATGGTGAAGTCATTCGTGGATCTTTGACAGTCGTTACGGGTAGTCAGAAGCCCGAAAGTCTGACAACCAGTCTTACCAAGTGGTATCATTACTATCCAGTAACTGGGTTGTGGCGGGTCAGATAGGCAGTTGCTCCATGTAAAATACTGGTATTCAGCTGCATCACACAGTTGGGTAAAGGGTAGGCAGATGATGACACTATAGTTACCTAAGTTTGTATGTAAGTATGTAAGTACATCCTAAGCGCGAAACTCGAACAGTAACTTTGATGAATATTCATCGTCAACAAATATTATCGCAACCTCGAATTTTACCTACACCTTCAGTGTAAGTCTTTGCACGCGTAGGGAATTAAAATTATGGCAAGCCAGTTAAATTATCTAACTTTGAAGTAGCCTAAACCCGGAAAGCTTACACCCTGGAACAAAGTATCACACCTCTATTATACGCCAAGAACTCGACATCAAAAAGCGTATATCTGTTCTGGCCCAAACGCGCATGCTCAAATACTTCGGACACAGTTTGAGACGTGAGAGTGTCTCTATGTCGCGTGCGAATTGTGCAGGGTAAAGTGGAGGGCACTAGACCACGCCGACGCTCACCCATGAGATGGACTGACCAAATTAAATCCGCAGTGGGCGATCCCCTATATGAGTGCACTAAGAATACAAAAAATCGGAGTAAATGGCAAGAAATCGTGAGGCGAATCAAATCAACCCCTAAACCAGAAACTATATGAGGACCACGACCGTTCTGACATGAGTGCTACGAAGAAAAAGAAGAATTTTATTACACTACACGTAATGTATTCTTGCTTAATAAGTCACAGATGCGTCGTAACTGAAGCGGCACGAGATACGGCATCTGATGTGATACCTGGGTTATACCTAAGTCCTGACTGACAACCACACACCCATGGTTTGTTCTAGGCTATATAGCACAATTACCAATAGCGTCTGTGCATACAATTAAATAAAATTGAAGTGTCCGTTTATACTCGTAATGTCAAAATAACAGCGTTTTGAAAAATGCATAATATGATAGTATATACGGTACATATAACAAAAAAAAAAATTTTTTAATTGTGTCTCTCTATCGGTTTGTTTCGGCTAATCTCCAAAACGGCTGACCCGATTTTAAGTTTTTCACTGGCAGATGTTATATGCAGTAACTTAGGCTACTTTTATTTTAGAAAAAGAATTAATAAAGAGACACATTATTGTTTTCCGAGATCCACGCGAATGAAGTCGCGGGCACAGCTAATTAACAATATTCCAAAAAATTTGGACATATAAATATGTAAGCAGTCTGAATTAAACGAATTTTATTTTATTTATTTTTATTGAATATTCCTGCGTTGACAGACACTTCCTTATTTAACTGACATGATAAAAAACAAAGTGATCCTTTAAGGATTCTATTTTTCCTTTTGAGGTACGGAACCCTAAAAATCAAACGTCGGAAACAAAAAAGAAGGAAGGAAGGTCTTAAACATAACTGGGTTAACTGGGTTAAATAGGTAAACCGCTGCCTCACCCTTTGGAAAAACTGGCGTAATGATAAGTAATGTGATAAAAATTATATCAAAACACAGAACTTAGATAATAATAACATAACAATATCATCCACAGAATCCACACAAACTACACGTCTTCGGAAAACACCTATCAAAAACCAGCAATCCCCAAACAAAACCTATTACAAAGTTTCCATTGTACTAAAGTTGTGACGATACGGCTTTTTACACACGCGTGAGGAACCATAAAAAGTAGGTATAGGTAGGTAGCGTAATGCAATTAAAAGTTGGTGGCGTGCGACATTGCCCGCTTTGTGCGGCAATTACCTCTGTAAGTGCCGTAAGTGGTTATAATGCTTGAAGGTACGTTTTGAGTTAAAACGTCGTATGTGCCTCGTTCGTAGTTTTTAATGGGATAATTGTAGTTAGGGCTTCTGTGACGGTGGAAAGTGGTGTTAGCGACTTCGTATGTGAGGGCGTAGTAATTGTAAATGGTGTAAGTTGACTTCCGGAGTGAATGGTTAAAGAGTCACTATGAAAAGGGTGATTGCAATTGGTTATAATCAAATGTAGTAGGTATGCTTGATAAAGACTTTTAAGATAGAGATAGTTTTTTACCGAAAACCAGACTAAATTTAAAAGAAAAACGGAGGCTACTTATTCGTTTGCAGTCTGGGTTTTGACATTGAGCTGTTTAACCTTTTATTTTATTAATTCGTGTTAAATAAAAATGTGTGGTTATTGAATTTTCCTCTAAGAGAAACAAAAATCTAAATAAGTACTAACTACTATAAGCGATTTTAAACTTATACAATCACTTATGAAGTTCGATATGCATCGATATGGATCCGGCTCGAAGGCCCGACGTTAACTTCGTTAAACCGATTGATGTCCTACAGTCGGTCATTTAGCCACAACCATTTGACGTCTAACATAGTTATACAGGTTGCAGTCTTAACATAGTTATACCTACAGGTGTCGCAGATGTAGTTAAATCGGTGCGGTAAAGCAATCTCCGCGGTTAGCTGCTGGCTATCGCATTAAGCCGTTCAGGCACGGTCAGAGCTATGTTTGAACGTAGTTAGGTAATCTTGTTCACCGCAGTGATTGACCAAAGGACGTTTAATCTTGGTTGTTGAATAAAATATGACTGTCGGTATGAGAGTGGTAGAGATTTAAGAGCGTGTTAAATAATTATGCAACGAATAATGTGATATGAATAACTACGAATACGGTAGTAGGATTTTTTAAAATCAAAAAGACCAAATTCTTGTCGTTCTTTGGAAGACCGAAGGAAAACAACACAAGGTATGGCACTATACTACAAAACATAACAAAATAAGAAAGCCTGTTAGTGATTAGTAGCAAGCAATAATGGATGCTGCATGTAGGTTCTTGCGGATTATTCAAGAATGCTGTGGCAGCTGCGAAGCCGATGAAGAAATAACCTCTTTTTAAAACAAAACCACAAACTATCCTACCTATATTAGTCTGAAAATTAAGGTCTAATGTGTATAATACTTTATCTAATTTCTCTTTTACATATAATGGGTGTGAAAAGACACTTAACGAAGCCAAGACCCACTTTAACTCCTCGTCATAGTATTTTTTTTTGTACTCGACCATACCTGGGATTCTTCTAGTTACGGAGATATTGAAGGTCTAAATTCCAACATTTACTGGCGTTTTTTTTCGAAAATAATTTTTTAATGTTATAACACAACTTTAAATACCCCCACGACCCCTGTTCTGTTGCATGCACCCGTAAGCACAATGTTCTACGTGTGTGCGCAAATAGCAAAAATTCACACAAAAGAAAAAGTCTTTTCTCTGCAATTATTTTTGTGCAATGTTACTTAGTTTGATGTACAGTCGCCAGCACATCAAGCTACCCGAATCTGTCAAATTTTCCCAATCAACTTTGAATTGACTTTTGACAGGTTGTAGTAGTTTGACGTGCTGTCGTCTGTACAAAATTTGTAGTTGACGGCTATTTGATGGGTCATAGGATAAGTTACCCAACAATGCTTCAACAGAAAACTCGAATCTACAGAGAAGAAAAGTACTTTTGCTTATTTACAAATGTAGGTATCTGGTTTAGTTACCTTTTTCATTACACGATACCTAAATAAAAAGAGCATAAAGATCAGTAACAACTTTTCTTACAACCGCCAGTGAAAAGGTTGATCAAAGAAGGCATCTTTATGCTCTAGAACATTTTTATATTAAGAAGCGAGATACTTTATCTAAGTCATCATCATCTGCCTAGCCTTTTCCCAACTATGTTGGGGTCGGCTTCCAGTCTAACCGGATGCAGCTGAATATCAGTATTTTACATGGAGCGACTGCCTATCTGACCTCCACAACCCAGTTACTGGGTAATACGATACCCCTTGGTAAGACTTCGGGCTTCTGACTACCCGTAACGACTGTCAAAGATCCACGAATGACAGCCGGGACTAACGGCTTAACGTGCTTTCCGAGGCACGGAGGGGTCTCGGTATGTAAAGATGGTCACCCATCCACAGACCAACCGCGGGAAGAGTAGCTTAACCTGGTCGATCGACCTGTGCGGCTGTTATTATTTAGCCACGGGCCCCTCTCTAAATAATTTATCTAAGTCTGAAAGCTAAATTCTGACTTCCGAGGTACTGATAGCTTTGCGAGAAATACTTTGCCAAGAAATGGGACATTAGCATGGTAGTTAACACATACTGCTACGTACACTGCGATTGGAATTTATTTACTTAATATGTGAACAATAAACTAAACGTGTGAGTAACTCACACGTACAGTTTGCGCTACAATAAAAAAAAAAAAAATATGTCCTTTCAATAGTACTGGTCACTGCGAAATCAACTTAATTTAAACAGATATATAGTTGATATTTGTTTAAGTGGAAATACCGCCAATTGAAAAAAAAAGAAAAACCGACTTCCAAAAAAAAACACTACAAAGTGAAAAATAACTTTAATTTCGGAAGTCGGTGTCTTTGGATTTGTATTTAAGTTTTTTGCCACCGACTTCCGAAATTAAAGTAATTTTTCACTTTGTAGTGTTTTTTTTGGAAGTCGGTTTTTCTTTTTTGTTAAAAAGTTTTTATTTCCCGCTTTTTAGTGGGTCTGTTTATAATTTATCTAAGTTACAATAGCCTAATGTCAACTTGTTCATCGCCTTTACCAAAATATTGCTTTTCCCGATGCAGGGAAATTCATTGTTGAGAGTTCTCCTGGTATTTCACCATCAGCTCCATTTCACCATTCGCATTGTGACGAGCATAACTTGCTTAGCAACCATAATAATGTAATCGAATCGCAACCCATGAAATACTTATTATTGAGTAGTTCCGGTGGCCATCTATGGTCTTCATCATCAGTTCCACTTCACCAAATAGTGCTTTTCGAGAGCAAATGCACGAGTTACTATAAAAAATACCCAAATCGCTATAGGTGTGCCTATAATATTTGAAGAGTTCCTTCGATTTCTCCAGGATCCCATCATCAGATCCTGACCTGATGACAATGGGACCACCTGGAAAGTATACCCTTTCAAACAAAAAAATATTTTTTGAAATCGGTCCAGCCATCTTCGAGTAATCGGGGAACATACATAAAAAAAAAAAATAAAAAAAAAAGGTTCCGACGAATTGAGAACCTCCTCCTTTTTGAAGTCGGTTAACAAGGATTTATTTTGACATACCATAATAAGTACGAGTAATAGCCATCTCGTTGCAGATACTTAGATGTAAAACGACATAAGTGCAGCAGCATTTTCTTCTCAGATAAAGTGAGATTTTTGCTACAATATCTCTTTTGGCCAATCATGATAATAGTGGAGACTGCCATATACATAATTATTGCTGGTTTGTGTGACCTTTATCTTATGAGTAGGTAAACAAAACCAAATGTAGTAGAGATTTCATGCCATGTAAAATACACCTTTTTTCATCGGGAAATAAGTGAAGTGTTAAAAGTGGTTCTTCAAGCAAAATGCAATGATTATTCGCACCATTATACATGCTCAAATTACCATATAACGACCCATTAGAATTCTCTGCTAACTCGCATTTAGCCACCCAGAACTAAACTAACTACGTTTTATTAGAGAAAATTTTAATTTAAGTACTCTATTTCCGCTAGTATGGTCTTTATTTTTAACGTAGGAAGATGATAATTTATTCATAACTAGCTGAGCCCCGCGGTTTCACCCGTGTAAATGTCGATCCCGTGGGAATATCGGGATGAAAAGTAGCCTATATGTTAATCCAGGGTGTCAGCCACCTCCATACAAAATTTTATCAAAATTAAAATAATGTACATAGTTTGGAACTTGTTTGTGCTTGCTTGGATTAGTGAAAAATATATGAAGAATGCAAAAGATTAATACTTATATAGCTGTCTTTTCTGTCATATATTTTAGCATAGTGTAAGATAAAACCATTTTAGGAATAGTAACTATCCTATATTAAAATCCGGCTTATTGGAGATAGCCGTGGAATACGAAATAGAGTTTTCCCGAGCACATTGTCACGTTGGCGGGCGCTAGAAAACTTTAAGCTTAGCGCGGCTCAGAACTTTCCAAAACCAAATAGATTGAATAGTTTTCTGCAACCTTTTTCTCAACGAAACCTTACAATGGGCCTAAGGCTGGCCTAAGGCTAAAAGGCCTAAGGCTAAAAGTCACCGAAAGGGCAATGGAGAGGGCTATGCTTGGAGTTTCCCTGCGTGATCAAATCAGGAATGAGGAGATCCGCAGGAGAACCAAAGTAACCGACATAGCCCGAAGAATTGCTAAACTGAAGTGGCAGTGGACAGGGCACATTGCTCGCAGAACAGATGGCCGATGGGGCCGAAAGTTTCTGGAGTGGCGACCGCGTACTGGAAGACGTAGCGTTGGAAGGCCTCCGACAAGGTGGACCGACGACCTTGTGAAGGCCACAGGAACCCGTTGGATGCGACAAGCACAGAACCGGTCAAAGTGGAGGTGCTTGGGGGAGGCCTATGTCCAGCAGTGGACGTCTTTCGGCTGAAATGATGATGATGAACCTTTATCTCAACTTCATACGGAAATAATAAATAGATGAATAAGAGAAGACTTGAAAAGCAGTCTATTGTCTTACAAACTCATATAATTGGCTTCTGCAACCTAAAACACACATCACAAAAGGTAAAGGTAAAGGTTAGTTGCTACTGTTAGACAGACTATGTAATCCTTTTAGCTTATTTTCTAACTTAGTATCCTCATTGACGATTCTATAATGGACGGAGGGTCATAAGTTACTTGAAGGTTACTAGCTAGCTACTAATCCTACTAATATTATAAATGTGAAAGCTTGTGAAGATGTTTGGATGTTTGTTACTCAATCACGCGTAAACCGTTGAACAGATTTGGATGAAAATTGGCACATAGATAAACCATTTTCTGGATTAATACATAGGCTACTTTTTATCTCGATATTCCCACGGGATCAAAATGTTGCGGGGAAACCGTGGGGCGCTGCTAGTTCTTTATAACTTTTTTAGACTAGTTGGCAGAACGAATAGCTAAATGATGCAGATAAATACAGAATACTTTTTTATTATATGGTAGACCACCGCCCGCACCGTTGAGAGCAGTGGTGACCCAGTGGTAACTGACGCGACTAACGAGTTGTAGGTCGTAGGTCCGAACCAGACGGTCGGTTTAAGAGGGTTTACTACGTATGGCATTTCATACAAAGGATACAAAGGTCTGAAAAGTTACATAAGAACATTTTCGAAATTTGTATTTCGAATTTTGTATGACTTTTTAACAGCTCTATAAAAAAATAATAATTGTTTGTTAAAAAGTCTTACATCGTGTACCTCTTATGGCATAAAAACTTAAAAGGTTTTGTGAATCCCTTTTCTTGGAACACTTTTATAATCAAGTATTCTACAAACGAATCTTCTTGAAACACGTCCTAACATAACCTGCCTGTGATAACTAAACAGACACTGAAATACTTACATTAACCTCCCCTATCTCTTTCTTCGTGACGCAGCCTCGAAGCACCACTCCGGTAATCAAATGCGACAGTTTTAAAACAGGGTGTAACGTTAGGAAACTAGAAAACACTGGCAGGTTTAGAAATTTTACAGAATACGTGAGGGATTACAAAGTTTTTGGTAACTCATTTTGTGTTATTTTGTAGGTACCTAGTTCTAGTCTCGTTGGTTTATAGGCCGACCGCTTAACGGAGACGTTGCCTGAGGTAGCTGCGCGGTGCGGGTGGGGTGTTAGTTGTCACAGGTTGACGAATCACTGAGGTCCCGCATCACGTGACCCCTCCTGCACCGCGCTGCTACCTCAGGCAACGTCTCAGTTAAGCGGTCGGCCTATAGTCGTCGCAAGTGCGAACACTCAGCGGTGAGTCCCGCAGTGCTATTCTGTTTATATTTCACCGTAAAAACTTAGGATAAGTGAGTTTGAAGTGAGCAGCTGTAAATCCAGCTCACTTCACCTAAACTTGAGACATCTAAATCTTTTATAGAATAGACCCGGCTGAACCCCAATTGCGTTACACTTTGCCATTGATATGCTAACCATTGCGTATATATGTTTAAAAAAAAAATATGCTAGGCAACGTAAATTACGCGATGAATATTGTAGAACTAGCTTCTGCAACCAACTTCGTTCGCGTGAAATTTCTTGTTTCCCCGACCCACCCCGTCGCATTGCATCACCTGCACGCGCTATTACTTAGTTTTCGCTCAGAATTTTTCTGACTTTTCTTTTTTGCTCGGCTCCTAAGGGTCATTGAATTATGTAAAATAGCCTACCTATAGCTTTCCTCAAGAATTGGGCTATCAAAATATGTAAAAATATTTTTTTTTTAATCCGACTGTTTCAGAGATTAGCGCGTTCAAACAAACAAACTCTTCAGCTTTATTATTAGTATAGATAGCAGATATAGATATCGTCAAAATGCAATTGAATTGGGATTTTGATTGTGTTACGCTTCATCATAATCAGCCTATAATGTTCCCACTGCTGGGACACAGGCTTCCTTTCGGTGAGAGGGAGTGGGCCGTAATCCACCACGCGGTTTCCTCACGATGTTTTCCTTCACCGTTTTGAGAGGAGTGGTGATGAAATAATTTACACAAAGTAAAGCGCCTGTCTGGGTTCGAACCAAACCTCTACAGCTCGTAAGTCACGGCCGTTACGCTTACCCTGCTGGGTTTCAAGATTGGACAAAAATTCGAAATTTATCCTTAGTAGCCCCTTTTCTGAATTTGTACCTACCCGTTAAATATTGACAGGCTCGCTTTCTATTACATGGGAATTGACTGGCCAGATGTCGTTGTGAAATTCGTGTAGGAGCAATTTTGCCTACCCCCTTGGGGAATAAAGGTGTGATGTGAAGAGTTACATTTAGTTTAGAGAGTTAGTTTAGCTGTGTAAAACGTACTTCAAACTACTTTATTTTCATCACAAACAGTGCTTCGTTTTACTGGCGCGGAGATGAGAATAATTTAGAATAAACCCAGGCGAGGAGCTGCTCCTAAGACTTGTTTTAAAGTTGTACTTAAATTCCTAAACTAAGGAAAAGTGATATCTATTTAGCACAATGTAATTACTTGAAGGAAAGTGTTGTTAAATATATCATTTTTCCTTGGAGGAAAGTGGATTTGTAAAATCTCAGTCCCGGCTAATATAGAATTCAAAGAAAAAACAAAAGGTTATGCAGGCTGAAAGGCCATTGGCCTTATTTCTAGTTGTTTTTTGTTTGAACTTCTTTAACTTTAAAGTTGTTAAAACTTTAAAATCACGTTAATTCAAAGTAGGATATATAAGTTTGTAGATATCGTGTCCAGTAAAAAAATAATAATATTTACCCAGCTAACCGGGATCTTATGCCTCCATTTGTGAAATTTTGGTACGAAATAGGACATGATTTTCTAACTCTTCAAGAATGAGTGTAATGTACGAAAAATAACAGAAGCTCCCAAACATTTGACGAAATCTATACAAAGCAAGACGTTACTGTTAAAAAAGTACTTGTTTGTCCACGGTGAAGCCTACTTTACAAGGTGCGATTTAATTGCCTGTTACCTTAATGACACAAGTAATTTTTAACACGATTTTATATTAGCTTCACTTGTAACTAACTTACAATGTAAAAAAATCTTAGAAGTCAATTTTAACCTACTTCCATTGGTCGTATTGAAATGAAACTTTGTATGTATTTGTAGTTTGGAAGACAAAACTATAATTTGGTATCTTGGTGTTTGATCTGATGATGGGGCCAGGAGGTGAATAGTGGAACTCTTTAGTGGCTACTAGTAAGCCCTTCGAGTTTGGGCTCATATGATTTGTTTTGACGAGTCCAATAGATTGCACTTAGTGTCTAGGGCCTGATGATGGAGCCAGAAGGTAGATAATGGAACTCTTCGTTGGCTACTAGTAAATCCCTCGAGTTTGGGCTCATATGATTTGCTTTGACGAGTCCAATAGATTGCACTTGGTGTCGAGGGTCTAATGATGGAGCCAGAAGGTGGATAGTGGAACTCTTAAGGGGCTACTTACTAGTTAACTACTCGAGTTTAGGGTCATATGATCCGTTTTGATGGGTCCAACAAATTGCACTTGGTGTCGAGAGTCTGATGATGGAGCCAGGAGATAGATAGTGACTTAAATTGAATTCTATAAGCGTGGAGCGCACTTACAATTAATTAAAAAATTGCTCCAAGCTTTTAGGATTCAGTTTAAGTCAATTTAATTATTTTATAATTTTTAGTAGGTACCTACCTGATAAAAGCGTGTTTCCTTCGGTTTTATTGTTTGGTATTGGCAAAAATTGTATAGCGAAAATAAGGCATTAACGAAAATCCCTAAGGGAAAGCCGCTACCAAACAGTGTTATTTTTCTATTAAAAATCTAAAAGCAGAAGTCCGTATAATATGAAAAGATAAGAGAGACTAGGGCTGTCGAACGACAAAACTTTTAATAACAATGGATTTTACTTTCACAGAGGATTCGAAAGAAGTTTTAAGAATTATAGATATTAATACCCTGTGGTGTGGACGGGCAGAAGGAGCTTTTCATGTGGCTAGAGATTCAAATTGTGAAAAAGTTGCTGTTTCGTACCTACTGTGAAACAAAAGACTGAGCCATAGATTCCAAAGTATGGTTGAAAAAGGAACGGGAGAGGGCCCGTGGCTAAATAATAACAGCCGCACAGGTCGATCGATCAGGTTAAGCTACGCTTGCCGCGGTTGGTCTGTGGATGGGTGACCATCTTTACATACCGTGACTACATAGCTGTGACCGTAAGCCGTTGGTACCAGCTGTCATTCGTGGATCTTTGTCAGTCGTTACGGGTAGTCAGAAGCCCAAAAGTCTGACTACCAGTCTTACCAAGGGGTATCGTAGTACCCAGTGACTGGGTTGTGGAGGTCAGATAGGCAGTGACTCCATGTAAAATACTGGTATTCAGCTGCATTCGGTTAGATTGGAAACCGACCCCAACATAGTTGGGAAAAGGCTAGGCAGATGATGATGATAATGGTTGAAAAAGGAACGTTTTGTGGAATTCGAAATTGATAATCTTCTGTCTCCATATTCTCCACTCTGAACTAAGAGAAGAGTAGAGGGTTTCACTCTTAAAAAAATAATAGTAATAAAATTGAACCAATGTTACAATTATTACCTTATAATTAACTTAACTTAATGTCGGTCTGTAACTGTTAGCGATCTTTATTTGAATCCTTACGGCGGACCCCAAACTAGGCGGCGGCGCTTGTATCTTGGGGAAGACCATAAAACCGTAATAAAAGCCGATTGAGAATTTAATTATTTAAAACTCTTACGATACCAGGGAGAGTGTAGGTGATTCTATGCCAGGAACTAAGTGTGAAAAATATAAGGTTTACCCAAGCAATGCAGAAACCGGAATATACCAGTGTTACAATATTCATAAAGTTAATAAATTAATTCTAAATCAAAAGTAATTACAGTTGTAATCTTTTTACCAAAGTTACAGAATTTATGATGTCGACAACCCTTTTGGTCAACATAACATTAACAATTTCTGTATAAAATTTACGCAAAATTAAAGCGAAATAACTGGCAAAATTTGTCGGAAATTCAATAAATTAATATTCAGACATAACCCAGAACTTCGTCTTACGACTTCGACTTTAGAAAGTGTATTTTACAAACATTCAGTTGAAAAGTTGAGAGATGAATGACATAGAAATCTTTGAATTGCAGAGTAGTTTAGACCTTGCAGCAGTGGTGGCCCAGTGGTAATGGCCGCGACTTACGAGTTGTAGGTCGTAGGTCCAAACCCAGAGAGGCGCTTTACTTTATGTAAATTATTTCATCACCATTGCTCTAAAAACGGCGAAGGAATACATTGTGAGAAAACCGACATTTCCTAGAACCAAAATTCGAAGACATGTGACATCTACCAAGCTGCACTACGCCCGCGTGGTGGATTACGGCCAACTCCCTCTCACAGAGAGTAGGCCTGTCTCCCAGTAGTGGGAACATTAAAGGCTGATTATGCTATGCTATAATAGTTCTTGTGATTCGCGAGCGGGCATAATGTGGCTCTTATGGCACTAAAGTTTGAAGGAAATTCATTGTTTATCAAATTCGCACACCACTGTACCAATTTGCCGTGTTTCAGCCATTTGATACAACTGTCAAAGAATGATATTTGTAATTTGAATACAAATGGACAATTTAAGTTAGGCAATTTATTTCCCCGACTTTATAAATTGCAATGTGTTTGTGAAATGTAACAACTGTAGCATGAAGCATCCCTCCTGCTGCCGCATATCGCCTTGGGGCCTAAAAAGGTCACTTTGGCAGAATCATAAAAGGATAACATTATGAATCATAATATGGCATGGCGAAGAGAGCCCGAGTTTTTTTTTCGCTGTACTACGTAGGTATAATCAAAGAGATTGGGATTGGATTTGGATTGGATTGATTGGTATTTTAGTACAGATAAAAAAATACTGAAAAATCCTTCACCAATGGGATTTGATACGATTGACTTAACAGTTAACTGTCCATTATGATTCATAATGTTAAACTTCTATGATTATGCCAAAGTGGCTTTTTTAGGCCCTCTGGTCTGTTCCAGATTTAGAGGACGAACATACAGCGCTAACGCCTAACTTCCTGCATATATTTACCATAAAGTTTGCTAGTATACTGTATCTACGTGGACGCAGTAAAATTTCTGAATGCATACAATTTGTCGTGATGTTTTACATTAATGTAATTGTGTGAAAGTTTCTCCATCACTGTGTATTTTGTAACTAAATTGTGGTCGCTGTAAATTCATCTTTATTGTGTTTTCCCTTTTGAATTTCTATTATGACCAAGATTTTTTGCAATTCTATACGGATAGTGCTTTTAGTTCATCGAGCCCTATACTAATAATTTTCTTATGTTTGTGCAGTAACTACACAAACATATAAGATCGTTTTTTGGCTATCGATCTTTGCATACATCTTTATGTATGCAAAGATCGAAAGTAAAAAAACGTGAAAAAACTTTCATAGTTGAAGCATTTTTAATCAACTTGCTATGATTTGATTAAAAATGCCTTATAATGATTTCGTGCAAGCTAGAAACATTTTCATTAGTAACGACGTTATGTAACATGTCATTAATGTACCAAACTTGTACACATAAGTCTAACTAAATTAATTAAGTTTAAATTAAACATGTCTTGTCTTGGAGGGCTTATAATGTTTCGGTAAGCCAAGGACTTTCTCGTGGAGGTTATGAATTCATTGAAAGGTCAAAGGAAAAGACGTAGGTAGGTTACGATGTAACAATCTTTATCTATTATTTAGTTTGAGGCTTTTGATAAGACTATTGTTCTTATTAGTAGTTCTGTAGCGGCATCTACACCGCCACATGCGAACTACGCATTATACTGACGTCACGCAATATTCTGCATTGTGCAAGCAGAGTTTACCGCGCAAAGAGCATAAATATAACGTCCCGAGATCAATCGTCGGGCAGCCCACTGGATACGAGACCTTTCTGGTCCGACCATCCTTTTTCTATGGAGGTTGAGTAAATTTTACACCCTGTTCCTCATACCTCTATAATTCTAAATACTAAGGCCGTTTGTCTACCAGCACCATCAAGGGACGTCAGCGAGAACTAGATGACGACGCCGAAGAAGCGATACATATTATGTACATTAACTATGGCCGCGTGTCGACCGCACACCACCGCACGTCACGTTCTATTCGAATAATATTCCTTTCTTTTTGACGTACCGTTGACGGTGGTGGTGAACAAACAGTGTAAGGCCCATGACGCAAAAGTAATTAGTTACAAACTCATATCACCAATTAGTAGAATGTCACAGCACTAGTATTTTAATGGCGGTCCGTACAGGACGCTACTTACTAAAGCGTTATTAACTACATAGTTTGTGATGGTTGCATAAGCATCCTATAATGTTCCCACTGCTGGGACACAGGCCTCCTCTCTGTGAGTGGGAGTGGGACGTAATCCACCACACCACATGTCTTCGAATTATTGGTTCTAGGACATGCCGGTTTCTTCATGATGTTTTCCTACACCGTTTTGAGAGCAGTGGTGATGAAATTATTTACACAGAGTAAAGTGCCTGTCAGGGTTAAAACCTTCAACCTACAACTCGTATGTCGCGGCCGTTGACTTTGGGCCACCGCTGCTCCCAAACATGTAATCTATATATAGGTAGGTACATAAAATTCAAAGTCCTGACTTACTTATATATCAACGCACAGCCTAAACCGCTAGTCCTAGATATCTAAAATTTGGAGGGTATGTTTTTTGTGAAGAGTAGGTATCCACTAAGAAATTGTTTTTCGAAATTCTACCCCTAAGGGGGTGAATGGGGGGAAGGTGAAATTTCATACAGACGAAGTCGCGGGCAGAAGCTAGTTTTAAATAAATTTCGTCTTAAAATTTATTGAAAACTGTACTTTAAATTGGAATTAAATCCAGAGTTAGCTTAAGCGTTGACGTTAACAAAGAGCATACCTATTACCGATGAAATCGAGGTCTTTGTAGGGTAAATAGGAATGATGCTATCTGAAAACGAACTTCTATTTAGCTAGTAAGAGATTTCTTATCAGAAAATCGTCGTTAGAATTTTAATAAGTGGATTACATTCCTTGTCATCATTGATATCAACCAAAATTGGACTGTCGAAATGAGTTGTATGTTTGTGTTCTGAAATTACATATTCTTTTCCAACAATTTCCATAATTTTGACAGAATTGATCTGTGATTATAAGTCCAAGGTTCTTAGGTCCCGTTTCTGATTATTATGTCATACCTATTCTAAGTTCCTCAACGTCTATATGTTGAGCAACTTTTTTGTTGGAAATAGACAGTTGTAATTGATCGATAAAGCAAAATGTGGATCATTATCATACCAACATGCCTTGTTTCCTCGAAGGGCTGAGCAGAGGTGTACAGTCACGAGCACTAATATGTCAACACTTGGCAACGTTCAATAGCGGTTTTTTCGTGAAATAACGAGTGCAACCTTGAAATACGACATTTACATAAACCTGTGGGTTCGAAAATACTATGTTCTTAATAACATAAAATTTCATTCAAAATATATACTTATGCTCGTGACTGTACCTACAGTACACCCAAATTTCGCCAGTTATGTTTACGTACTATGTAATAGGGGGCGAGCCTATTGCCATAATCCGGACAGAAATTCCAGATAGAAAAACTCAATAAAGATCTATCTATCGCTCGGAGAACCCGAGAACCTGAGATGACCAGTATTCTAAATTACTGTAACATTATCATCGCATTACTTCTTATTTTTCCATATTGTACACAATAAAGAGTATTTTATTCTATACTTCAAAACGACGACTATCATGTATCTTTTTCCCTTCACATTATTGTGTCTCTAACCGCTGTATTGTTATCAATCGAACGATACCATTTATCATCGTAAAGCAATTCCTTGTCTGATTTATTGTTGTCCCATTATTTTCGTTGAAATTCTTTAGCTTTTGTGTCGCAGCCAAGAATTTAAGGCCTTGACGTTTTGCCTTATTATTTGCGATAGGTGGGTGAAAGGTTCACAAATAATTTACTTCAACAAAACTGTCATGTCTTGTAGTTTTGAATTGAGTTTCTCGTAAATAAAGGCTAACTTGAGATGACTTAAGACACGTTAGAGTTAGTTGTCATTTTTAAGTGCCTAAATTATGTGAGTAAATGCCTTCTATGATTATATTATAAAATTCATGGTAAGCTGCGCACTCACACAGACGAGGCTTGTGTCTCAGCAGAGTGGGGACATTATAGGCTGATTGATGGTTATGAGCATTTACGACGTACGGCATTTCATACAAACTTTCAAGCCCTTGTTTTTCGAAATGAATGAACCAATTTTAATGAAACTTCACACGCCGAGGGATACAAAGGTCTAAAAAGTTAGTTAAGAAGATTTTCGAACAATAGTGTTACAGCCAAATTAGACCGATTTTAAATTTTCCATAGAAACAGAGATTGCCAGATAACTTTTTTTAAATAAGACATTTCGGAAATGTTTTTACTAACTTTTTAGACCTTTGTATGCTGCTTATGGGTATGGAATTTCATGTTAATCGGTTCATTTATTTCGAAAAACAAGGGCTTTAAAGTTTGTATGAAATGCCGTACGTCGTAAGCGCTCTTAATTGTTCATTAAACTTAATGTAATTAATTAATACAGAAAGACCATGATCTTGATGTTATAAAAAAATGGGTGGTTGGGTTCAAAGTATATAAGAACATCTAAAACGTAGTCTTTGTGAATAAATAAATAGAAAAAATATTTAAGAATTGTTTTAACTAATCAATCTTGTAGCACCTTCAATCAAAACATAATAATCTCATCATCTTAAAACTTCATTAAAAACAGAAACTTGCGAATCATCTTTTCTTTGACTCATGAAAATTCTTTGAGCACTTTTTCATTATTGTACTAAAAACTTAAGGCGCTTAAAAATTGAATGTAACAGCATTCAATTTCACTTTGTCTAAAGAAATTTTAATTCTATCAGCCCTAATGAGCTCGTACCCAAAATTTGCTAGAGAATAAACATTAAAATTCCCAACGGAGAGGTCGCACAACCGACATAAAGTAGCCAGCTTAAATTATTTGCATCACAAAACTGGCCACAGCCCCCAACACTCCGCTGGGACTGAATGTGACCAAGAAATTATACTTTTGCATTAGCTAGCAGTTTCGCTTAGTTAGCCGGTTACACAAACTTTTCACATTTATTCCGAAAAGTTGGTCCATTCAGCTCCCACGTCTGGGCTTAAGCAGCTACCTACAACTCCACAACTAGATTTGATGCTCAACAGAACTGAAGTCAGCTTGTATTAAGCGACCGATGTAATTCGAACTAATGACATGAAAGAACGATTCGACCGAACATTTTTGGGGAACTTTTGGGACTTCTATAGATTTTAATTATATAATATCCCCAAAATTGATTGGATATCCCGAATTTGCGAGGAGTTTCGTAAATCTGTTATACAACTTTTGTATGATGATATAATTTTGAAGAATTATTTCCATCATTTATTGAAATAATCAATATAATTATCACGTGTAACTTTATATAACACGTGTAACTCAATAATGAATTTAGAAGAAGTGCTGTAAAAATCCTACTTATGGGTTAAAGGTATTCAACATATTATTTTCTGGATTTGTGTAAAATTACATTAATACATTAATAATAAAAAAAAACTATGCTGTAAACTCATTTTCGTGTATCAATGTAATTGCCAATAAAAGTACATTTTTCCCTTTACCACCAAGTGCTTGGCAAATAAAAATGATTTATTCGAGCTTTCGCAGCCAGTCTTACTCTTAAATTAGGTAACAAAACGGGGAAATGTTTTCGCGCTAAGACATAAAACGGAAACTGCGATTTGTTCTCTTAAATCAAATGTTTGTTCCAACATTGGTTGTCAGGGAAGGCCAACAAATCATGACGAAACAATATACAATTATGTTTGTCAAGTTCAGTAGTTGCGTTAAATAACAAGTAATTATCGACACCGCTGGCTGTAGGCCAAGGGGCATGGTGCCAATGCCCCGAGCAACCTGTTGACTTGCGAATTGGAAAACATTGTTTGTAAAACGCAAGGAAAGGTGAAACCTGGCTATAAACTACCTACATCTGGAACCCGGTCGTTGCCCTTTCGAAACCCCTATCTTAATATTAGCAATGTTAGAATTAACTGTCCTTATTTTCATAGACATTGAAAACATTGGAAGCAATAAAAGTGTGAAGTATTTGATTTCTAAGACGGTAAAGTTTGTTCTTGATAACAAAGTTTTTGGTTTGATTGAATCTAAAATGTTCCTGCGATTCTGGTAGGCTTTAGAGAAAAGTTGCTGAAAAAAAGATTTTGCAAATTTTATCACTGACCTGGACATGATACGGTGCCACCTTCTCCTCGCCTTTGATCTCCACGTTGATGTGCAGTCTGATGGCCCCAGATACTGCTGACTTGTCTGTTCTTTTCTCCAGGTTGTACCATACGTCCATCTCGCCTGACAGGGTTCGTACCTACATAATAATCGATTATTAACTTTCGGACACAAAAACTAATCCCGTACCTACCTATATAATTTGATCTTCATCTTACATTAATTCTGCCTATTCGTACTCAGTTGCCATTTTGAGAAGTGGCCATTCTGCGCCTAAATCGTTACACAACTATCGTCATAGTTACTTTTTAAGTATGGAAATAGTGTCTAGTTTCCCTACTTAAAAAGATCAAAGAAATAATATATGCAAACACAAATATCGCCTTATAGGATAAAATACCTACAAATTATTCCACCTAATAAATATTTATTACCTATGAGACTAGACACAGCGAGGGCTTTTCGTCATAGTTCACATGTCAAAACTATGATGAAATGATGTTTCTAGATTACTTAGTTACGCTTTTCCTCCGTTTTGTTTTTGTTTTTGGAAAGACACTTGTTTTTTTTTTGTGAAAAAAAAAGTTCGTAAGAAATCAATTTTTGAAAAACTTATTTACCTCGATGATTGTCTGACCCAAGAAATCGTCAGATTCTCTCGTCAATTTCTGGCGCAGTTTTGATTTTAAATCGTTGTCTTCATCCCACACCCTCACTTTAATACGGTCAGATGAATTATGGCATTCACTGAAATGAAAAGTACAGAATAACGCTCATTGAAATGACAAACATGAAAGTTTTCGTTTCCATGAATAATACGGCATTTTTCGGGTTCAGTGTAAAAATATGTTTGTACTCACAAGTAAAACTTCTCGTTCCACACGGGGTTCAATTCCTGAGGCATAGTTCTTGTTCTCTTCTTCACTTTGCTTACTTGGACGGTAACGTAGGGGTCTGAGGTTCCACTCTTATCTTTCGCGATGAGGCCTTGAGCACAAATAACTGCCCACGAAGGGCCAATTTAGTATTTCATATTGGCATTTCATAACAAGTATTTTTAATATTAAAAATCATACATACTACATAATATAAATATTTTAGCAGGACCTCATAAAGAGGAAATTTTTCCCAAAATGTAGATTGCTTACAGAAATAATATTTCAAATATATTGCTTCAGTGGGTTTACGTGTAGTAAGAATAATATAGCAGACTAACGGTTGAATAAGTTCCAGAAAATATATTTCTGGTTAATCTTTCGAAAGTAACATACATTCATATTCATGGTTGTTTTATAACTACTTATATGGTTTCATGAAATGTTAAACTACGCAATGTACTAAATTTACATTACGCTCAGATTCTTCGCCATGAAGCATTATCAGCATTTATAAAGCTAGCCTCAACTTACGCTAAAGATAACCTTACCAAGCTATCTTCTACCTTACTTACCAAAGTAGGCATTCTGTGCTAAAATTTCTTGAAAATCTATAAACAGGGTTTCGTGTAATCAGAACGGGTCGGGGTCAAAGAAGACACTAGCTTCAAACTACCAAACTTTTTATCTATGCCCAAATTCGATTTCTAAAACAAGTTGAACATAGCGCCTACATTATCGCAACTTCTAATGCAAACTTCGACCAGGAAGAAAGTTTCAAAGAAGAAGTATAAAGATATGCGCGGGAATCAAGTCTAATGGTATTGGAATTTTCACGAATCGAAAAGTTATTGGCAGTAACAGTAGAGAGGTAGAAATTTCGGGATAGTTGGGGTCCTTCATTCGGCATGCTATTATTCCTTCTAAAATTTCATTCACTTACAAACGACTACTGAAGTATATGTTTCTATCATCGTCGCACTGAAAATTAAACAGGTTAATGTTCGAGATGTGAGGCCTTATCTCCATTCATGTTATAGTGAACGAGCTTCGACAATCCACTCATAATTGTAACATTTATTGTTAATTTGTGACTCTCATGCAATTTGTGTCAATTTAGCAGACGTGCTGCCGAGTTGTGGTTTTGCAATCATTATAAATGAACGTGGTTTGAATCGTCGTGGAGTGTTCAGGGAGTATAAAATTTGTGTGCGTGACAAGAATAATTGAATTTGTTTTATCATCAGATTTGAGTGAAGTGTTATAGATTCGTGGAATTTCCTTAGTGTTAATGATTAAATTAAGCTACGTTTTTATCGGTGGAAGTGATTAGAGGCGGTGCATTAACGACCGTGATTTTTCGGGTAAGTATTTGAAGTATAGATATGCAATAGATTTCTTTTTTGATATCTGCTGAAGCTGCAGCTTACAGTTACTAAAGCATTTACTTTTTTCAACTTAGCATAATTATTATACTGTCTTACAACGCTATTACGCATTTTTATAATGTTACGAAAATCATAATTTGAAGCAGATATCAAAAACAAGGGAAAAGAGAATTCAGGCGAAGAGTCTGTCTAATAGTATCAAAATTGCGAGCGTGCGGTTCGTAGCCGCAAAAGACCACCGCAAACCTGTAATGGCGATCTTGCAAGACCACTTTGATGTTCCTTCTATAGTGACTTGCTTGGCCTGTTCTAGACTGTCAATGTGAGTATCTGGGTCGACGTTAAAAGTCCGCCTGGCCGCCACATGAAACGAAAGATTGAATACAATTTAGTGTTGTGTTTGTATTGTGTTTTTATGCCTTTCGATGTCTTCGCCTCGTCTGGTACCTAGATCCTAGAGGAGAACATTTAGTGCAAACACTGTACATCAATCGAACCTGTGATGGCGATCTTCGCACTCCATTTTGATGTACCATCGAGGACTGATTGCTTCACTGTGCTCATGTGTGCTGCGTGAGGCTCCCCTTCGATGCTGAACACGCGTCTGTCACATACACACTCGTGTCAGCGATTGCTTTCCGATAGTTTCATTTTACTCAACGGCATTTTCTATGATTATAACGTTACTTTTTATGACATCGTCAGAAACAGCTCTGTTACAAGCGATTTTCTGTTATATAAAATGGTTTTCAAAGGGGGTGTTATTTACGTGCAGTTTAGCTATTGCAAGTTTATGTGATGCCTTTATTTCAGCTAAGTGATACTAGGCAAAATGGTGTTGTAGGTTTATTATTGTTGAGGTAAATATAAAATCGTATACCTGAATCCGACCGACCCATTTA
Source organism: Oligia fasciuncula (assembly GCA_963082905.1). NCBI lineage: Eukaryota > Metazoa > Arthropoda > Insecta > Lepidoptera > Noctuidae > Oligia > Oligia fasciuncula. Next base: position 7,697,563 of record OY720401.1, read on the forward strand.
AAGCAAATCGCTGAACAAAGTTTGGTATTTTAAACATTATCGTAAATCAAAATTGGAAGTATCATTACCTGATCAGTTCGAAAATCTCGGGTTTGTCGCGTTCGCGTTGTTTCATTCTTTCCTTCATAGCTGTGATGATGGAATTGGCTTTGTCTTCGGCACCATGTTTGGAAGACTTTTCGGCCGCCCCTGCGAAACACACTGATCAGGCAGTGCCAAAGTAGTTCTTGTTAGTTGCGGGATGCGCCGGGACGGCCCCCCGCCCCGCGCCCACACCCGCTACGACCACTCTTGGCCTCAACCTGACAAGACTCCAACTTCGATATGTAAATTCAACAAACTTAATGTATGTCAGATCTGATCAGGTCATCGACCTCGAGCGGCGCCGGCCGGAGCGGATCTGAGCACGGCGCCTGGCAAACAAAACTCAATACAGTTCAACGCTTTGTTAAATTATTATTTTTTCAGGGATATTATTGGCAGCTTATTAATATTAGGTATATCATTAGTAGGTGGGGAGACACTGTATCAACAAGCTGCCAAGTATGTCCAAAAGGCGTTAAAACTGCATCGCTCACTAAAACACCCTCTGTATTTGTATGTTGATGTATTGTTAGTTCGTCCATTTACCAATATTTTTAAACGAAACTCGTTACATATATACAAATCGATACTTTTAATCATTTAAAGCGCTGAACATCTTCAGGGATAGAAGTGAAAACATAAAGATAGTAAAATTAATACAGAAACGTGGAACTCTATAAATCAATAAAAGTAAAATAAATAAACTAAAGGACCACATATAATATAGAAGTGGACAGACACTGGATTGCGTGCACACATTGCTAACAGGCACATCGTAACAACACGTTGCATTTGTCGGATTTGTTTGAGCGTTCGTGTTCTTAAAGCCTCTAAACCGATTTGTAAGAAAAACGGTGTGTAAGATAGTGTAAAATGTAAAGTAGGGTAGAGAACAGTACATAACACAAGTAATTTAGTTTAATAGGGCTTTATCAAGTTTCGGCGCTGGGCGGGGCAACCCGAAAGGAACTAACGGATAACAGGACCGGAACCCTATCTACGTGAGCTACATGTCCACACTTCGAAAACATTGAATATTAAAATCATATTAATAATACACAGCACAATCTAGATAAAGAAATAAATAATGAAACAATAAAAGAAATAGTACTTACGTCAGCAAATAAGATATAACCATCCGAATATCTTGAATCATATTTAATTAAGAATACTAACATCAAAGTAGAAATAATTAATGATCATAATTAAGTAAATGATAAAATTTTATAAATTCAAATGTTGAATTCAAAGTGTAGACTAGGAATGAAGATGGCGTGCAGTCGATGATCTGGTTTGTTAATTAATAATTTGTTCATAAAACGCGGTTCACCTAACGACTGCTCGCCTACTGATCGTGCAATGTCATCTAGAGCCGAATAATATGCGAATAATAAAATTTGGAATATAATATTATCTGTGTATCTCATCGATAGCCATGCACACCGATAAAGCAATGGTCAAATCATCAATTGGGAAAGGAAAACACATCATGCTATTTGCATTATATGAGGTCAGAGTAAACATGAAGAAAAAGGGAGATAAATAAAAACCACAGAAACATAATTACAACAACGATAAAAAAATATAAAGAAATGTATTATTCCTATGATTGCATGAATCCCGGTGATGTCGCTAGTTGTGTCTTTCTGGCGAATGGTCCTAGCTGTGTTTTTAAACGTGAAGAATGTTTGATCACTGACGTATAGCGATCAACACATGCAAAAAATTTTACACATGCATATCAACTGAACTAGAATGGCAGTAAATTTTTCTACAACGACATTCTGGATTTTGAATACCATTTTATTACCTTTAATACAGACATCACCTAGAGAGCGGAATCTAACAAATTAAGTAAACATCTAATAGACTTATGTTAACATTTAGAAATTAAAGAGCGTCACTTCTTGTTACTGATAAATAAGAAAATTTACAAGATCTGAAAGCAGCAACTAGATCGACAAACGCTGGAAGACAATCTCAGATATAACAAACAATGGCCATAATTTACAAAACTGATTTCAAACAAATAGATAACTCGCATTTAGGTTGATAAATCTATGAGTTTCCATTATATCTAGTGCAGACTTGATCAAAGTGCGGGCACGAAGGTCATAACTCTCGACAAGACTTGCTCTCCATTAAGTACCATTGAAACTCTCTCTCTGTGTTGGAGATTTGTGGACTAACTCCTACTTTCGACTTATGTAACAACGTCGCTCATACCTAGATTTCAATTTTCATCTTAAAATATTAATTTCCATTGTATTCAATTGTGATCTGAACACCAATAAAATTTTAAACCCGAACTGTGCTGCCGCATTTAGATAGCAAAGGATTCTCGTTAAATTCAAACAAAGCAATAAATCTAAAGGCTTCAAAGACCACACAATCTACACTGACTTAATAGAAGACGAATGCCTCGACATTAAGTAAATAAATAATTGAATTACATAAAGCGGAACGGTCCAAGCTCGCGTTGAATCTTGCTTCGTCTTGAGCGCTTTAAGTACAATGTTCTTTAGAGACTGTGCATTAAATATTGATTTTCTACTGCGACGCTGTGTATCCAAAGATCTTGTCTACAACGAGTGACCCGTCAAGTGCTTCTTGACTCACTTGAGTTTAATAAGGAGGGAACTGCGCTTCCCAGCCAACTCTAAAAACCTAAACATTTCCCGCTTCTCGAACGTTCGCAAAGGTATCTATGAAGTGACGCTCTTTAAGATTTAGATTAGACTTTTTAATCACAACATTTTGGTAATCCTTGCCTGATTAAAATTTGTACATTGAAATTTTAGCACATATAAATATATCTTGTGATCGTAAGTAGGAGAATATTATTCAACATGTTTTTTTGTAATAAATTGCTCTTTCGCTTAAGCAAATAAAAGCGGATATTCTCATACTTGCTTACACTGATCAGGGGGTGTACAACATTGACATTGCAGGAATTCGTTCCATTCTTTAAAAAAAAAGGATTTTCATACCTGTGCAGAATACATTGATTTATTACTTTTTAAGGTAATGAAACCAATCCCTTTCACTTAGATAACAAAAATATACCCATAGACCATCACAGGGCTCCACTTACTCTGCAGGCAGTCAGCATTGAGCAAATCCTTGCACTTTTCGTGACATTTGACACCACATTCAGTGCACCTTACACCTTGCCTCGCGATGCCCCAAAGTAGCCCTTCACACTCGTAACAATAAGTGGGCGAAGTTGCCGTCCATAGAACGAAGTTGTGAGGCGTGGTTGATGATATTGGGTAGATGAGTGCTTGTAAAGTCTTCTTGTATACGTGCATTTTCTGTAAGACCTTATTAAATCAGTAATGGTGTGCAAGTAGATGTAAATTTTAGTAAGTGATTATAGGTTTCAACTCACCAGTTCTTCATCATTCAACGTAGCCCGATGCACAGCTGACGTCAAACCTGCATTCCTCTTCGTTGCGGCCATGGTCTAAACAGCAGAAAATATATGAGTAATGGGCTTACACAAGTCACTTCATCCTCAGTATGTAATGGCACTGAGTCTTGTGTCTGCTATTTCTAATCAAGCATTGAATTGCCTACCTAACTACTATTTTGAAAAGTTTACTATTGTTAGTTCTCTAGAAATTCAGAATCCTTTGATATCATTTGCAAGTTGAAGCTACTCATGCTTTGAAAAAAGCTGTTTTTAAGCCTGTCTTTTAACAAAACCTTATCTACCATCTCGAAAATTTCAGTAGTTCTTATACCGATGAAAAATTCGTTTGATTATACAAAAAAGTAATTGTAAGTGCGTGTAAAGTAAAAATGTGTGTGTGTGTGAGAGTCGGTACAACACTGAAACAGTATTACATTTGAGGGATCATGTTAATTATTGATGTTGTGATGAAAAAGACTTTTCAGTCGCAAAAATAATATTTGCTGTGATATTGAAGCTTCGCAATGAAAACGGAATCGGCAAGCACGTGCATGTTCCCAGTGTGGAATTCAATTTGAATTTTTATTATTCGTTTATGTATGCTGTGATGGTGTTATGCAATCGTTGGATGTATAACAATATTATGTAGCTTTACCTTTTATACTTAACCAACATCTGAAAAATGATCTAAAGCAGAAACATGCAGAGGCCAAATCAAATTAAATCAAATTTCAATGCAAGCACACTATGTACAGTGAGTGAAAAGAGAAAAATCTTGATTCAAGGTTGGTGACCAACATTTTATCTTTTCACTGTCGATCAGAACTGCATGCATAGAAAAGAAGTGTTATTGGGATAGAAATACCTTGAGAACCTGCAGGTCCGTGGTAAGGGGGTAAAATGCAATGACATTATTAATTTTTATCAGGAAATAAGAGTCGTTCATTCGGTGACTACGGTTCCGCTACTGTAGTTTTTGCTCCGGTGACCCCTATTTTAACTTTGACACGGTACAGTAAGGGTTGGGATGGTATCTAAGAACAGGTTAAAGGCCATCTAAGTAGTAAAGATCGTAAGGAAAAACACAATACAGGTAACATTGAGACATCAATGAAGAGAGAAGGGATTAAATAGGCCTCTTTAATGTTTTTTTTCTATTTGAACAACAAATGGAGAGTTAGTCATTTTTATAAAACAAGGTTTAAGTTCTCAAAGCCTGAATAAATGTCATATTTCACCCGCCACACGTCATATTTTAACGATTTATAAGGCAACTTCCTGTGTTATAAAATTTTAAAATTATCCAAGAGCAAAATTCAACGACCGCGATGCAATTTTCTTTAACAATCTCCCCATAAATTGTTCAAAACACATAATATAGAAATTATCCGTGTAGAAGAAAACATTGATTACGCGCCTAATATTACTAAGCTTCAGGAAGCATACGTCGATGCGAGCTGTAAACATTTACGACCAGTTTCAAATATCTACCTTCCATGACCCTGAGTGCTGATAAAAGCGTATTATGCCAGGATAACCCTTTTGTAATAGCTTCAAGTTTTCAAGATAGTGAATTGAAACCGGCCAGTGAGAAAGATAGCTAACCTTTATCGGATTCGTAATAATAGAGATAGGTTTATATCGATAAGAAAAAATTCAAACGGTACTTACAAGTTCTGAGACGAGGGGGATCGATTTCCTCCTAGGCCTGATGTCGGGCATGCTGTCAATGTTACTGTAGAACGGATTTTCGTTTCCTGGCGGTCTATAAAAACGGTTTAGTTTAGATTTAATTTGTTCAAAAGAAGTTGACTTAGCTTTGCTTTTGATAAATATGAAAGTTGTACAACATTGTCCCGGGATTTACTGTTAGTGGTAGGTATAATTATTTTAAAGTTATTAAGCAGATTAATGATGAATGTCTCACACCTATTAATTTTTTCTTCTTATTTTAATTACCTAATTAACATAATATGTAATTTCATTTTAGTTGTAATTTTCCAGTTTTTTTTTGGTAAATTTAAATTAAATCATATTTTTAGTTCACATACCCATTTCCTCTACCTCCATGCTCGTTGAAGCCAGCGGAGCCATTCTAAAAACAAAAAAAAAACAATAAATAAAACAAAATAAAAACTAAAATAAAAAGCTAACATTTCTTTATTAAAAACAAATAACAACCAACAACACAGTAATATTATAATATGATTAATTTTCCATGACAAATGATCCGAAGTCATGATAAATATACGAATGCATTTCAGAAACCAATTTTTTTTTTACATAAATTCCAATTTCTTTTCGAAAATCTTTATCGATTTTACCTTGTAGTACATTAATAATCAGTTTAAATAAAATTCATTACCTATTAACACCTTGAGGCTAAGGCGTAATAACAATAACACCTCTATTGTTTTCGTTCAGTGTCCTTCAACCGATTAAGAATTCAATAATTATTGGTAACTATTATGCTATTGTTATCTGTTAGTTAACTGCGGAGTAAATGCGTTACACACATAAAATGGCAATCGATCGCAATGCATTTATTTTGACATCCATTGCTTCATAGGTTTGAAAAATTCGTCTGCTCAACAACGTAATAATAATAAAATAAATAAAACCGATAAGGCCGCCCATTGTATGTTTTATAGTGTTAAATGTATTTTTTTATAAATAAATAAATAACGCAATGGATGTGGCTGGACTCTCAAAATGAAAGGCATTGCAATCGGTTGTCATTTTATGTGTGTTATGCTATCCCGTTGGATACGCCAAAATATGAGTTTTATTAAGTTTAACAAAAGGACAACATGCTTTCTAAAGTGATCCTGTGAAGGGATTTGTCATGGAAACTTAATCGTACATATTCAACACTTATAATAAAACAGCTTACATGGAGAATTAACCTCACGATAGAACATAATTTATAGTATAGTTAACAATAGTAATAATGCTTGGGCAGTTTATGACTGTAATGATATCTTCATTTTTGATCATGAAATAATCACTGAATGTATAACAGAAGATACAATTCGGACCAAATAAGTCTTCGAAGCTTGAAATAACATTGTCCCCATTCAATTTAGAGTTGTTAACAGTAAATAGTAGTGCTTAGGGCTCTATTTCATTAGGACACCATGATGGCGCAACCATGATTGCGCTACCAAAAAATGTATGGTTGGTTGCACTACCGATCAGACGCCTGGTGAGTTAACCACCCTAAAGTTATGTATATTTTGCATGTCATTAGGAAACCATGGTGGCACCACCATAGTCGCGCTGCCAGCAAAATATACTCAGCTTTATTGTATCACGAGGCGTCCAATTGGTTGCGCAACCAACCATACATTTTTTGGCAGTCCGACCATAGTTGCACCGAAATGGTGTTCTCATACCAGAAAAGTTATTATTAAAATAATTCACTAAAAATTACCTAATCTGCCCATAATAATTATAATTATCATAGTTCTAAGCAATATCATTCAACATCTAAAACCTTCCGCTAAATATTTTTATTACATAAAGTGCCAGCTATATTTTTATGTAAGTGTAAATAGCTATACGATTACCTAAGCCGTGTGACATCTAGTAAATACGTTACGATGTATATGTAATTTATCCTATTATGATTATTTTAATTCACTCGATTGAGACAATTAGTTAACAATGGTTATGAAATGTTTCAAAAATAGAGTGGGGAATATATACTAGTAACTATTGGTTTTTTGGAAGAAATCATTTTATATATTTTGACCCGACTACGGCACTACATAAATATATTATAATTTATGGGTTTTCATTCATATGTAATGATGTAGATATGTAAATAACATTGGCAGCTCTTAGCAATATTAAATCAAAGTGTCGGTTTGGTTCAATCAAATATTCAAGATAGAGGAGAATATTTTTGTCCTCGCTTGATTTTGAGATCAAAGGCAGATGGTCTGATAGAGAAGGTGACTTGTCCGTAGCCTTGAACAGTACTTTCATCATAATAAAATGTATTATGATGAAAGTCCTGTCCAAATCTCGGATGACAACGATACGAAAACGTATGTACGTTTTCTTAGTGTGGACCTGTTACACTGTTTTTACTTCGTACTATTATATGGTATGTATAATTATAATTTAATTACCATTATGTGGAAAATATGTTATAAGTAAAGTTATCTCAAGTACTTAACTATTATTTGTCTTAACTAAACCGTAGTCGAGTGTTTATATTGAAGATTATTCCTTATTATCCTTTCTATATTGTTTAGAAAATAGTGAATATGTATTTATGACTGAGAAATGTTACTTAATTCGATTCTCTATAAATAAAAGGAACATTTTTCTCTGATATGAGATGATATGACCATGAATGAATTTTGTACGATAAAATGCTCCCCAAGCTAATACATGGATGAATTTAATTAGAGACAGAAAGTTCATTAATTTAACTCTAACATTAACAAACAATATCTATCAAGCAACAAACACATATAATACTGAGTATATAATTGTATGTAAAGATTACCATTTTTCCAAGTATAAATATTGTTAAGCAAACCTTTATTAAAATTGTATAATTGTTTGGTTGAATATCATCTTAAGCTTTATGTAAAAATCCTTTAATATAGAAAGTTCTTAGTACCCTATTGCGTTGGTTATACCTAATTATTGCCTCAATTAAATAGAAAGAGCGTCAATAGTAAGTAAATATCATATAAGTATAATATTGTATATACGAGCACCCTATACTATGCATTCAAATACATATTTAGCAGTACCTACATGGAAAAAACGAAACTGGTTGAAATATTTCTCACAACCGCAGTTAGTATTTTAGGTCAAAACTACCTAAAATAACGTCGAAATTAAAATATTTTAACAGAGCCCTGCTTTCTGGGAAATTGAAGAATAGTTACTTGTTTGTTTCACTAAAAGTTGTTTAAAGTGGACGACTATAAATAACAATTACACATCCTACTTTCTAATCTATATAATAGGTATGTTATATTAGGAGTAACTTCATTTGTATTGAATTTGAATTGTAAAGCGGGTTAATAATGTTAGCAATGGCTTGAGTATATCAGTCTAACTATTAATTTCAAATAACCGTGAAAGTAACCTGCAGCTTATAAAATATTTCTAAACAGCTTATGTTTAACTCTTAACTCTAATTTCATGAAACTTTTGCATAAGGTAACTTACACCTGCGCTGACTTTATCCTTTTCTGCGAGCGGCGTCGTAGCTGCTGGCGTTTCTGAGGTCTTCTCTTCGGCTTTTCGGTCTTTCAACGCTTTGAGAAGCTTCCATTTGCTCCCAACAGGAGCGTCCTGCTGAGGCGGAGGCTCTTCAAGAGGAAGAGAATCTTGATGAATTTGTGGCATATCATAGTCATCATCTAGTTCGTCGCCACTTTGAACTGGACTGTCGGGTCCTGAAGTTTCTCCTGAACCGGAATCCTCAAATGACTTATCATCATCGGATTCCCTGTCTTGTATATCATCTATTGTTTCTTCGATGACTGGGAAAGTTGTTATATCTTTCCAAGAATCTTTTATTGGAGATTCGTCATACTTTTGTTTAGTTGTTGCTGTCTTTAGTTTAAGTTCCCTTAGTACAAAAGACATTTTTTCTTTTAAATATTCACCTGAGTCTTCGTCTATTTCGTCAATTTCTAGTACTTTCGGCACGGTCAGTTGCCGCTCAGCCTCTAATTGAGACTGATGCTCCATTTCTTCTAATTTCCTTAGTTCGTAACAATACCATTCATCTTCAGAATCGATACTGTCCTCAGTACTTTGTCGCCTGGAAGACACTCGGGATCCGCTCCTCCAAGAATGGGTACTCCTACTGTCGTCATCGTCATGTTTATTGGGTATTTCCAAACTTTGCTGATGTCGTGGTTGAAACTTGTTTGGTAGGCCTCGAGTACTCTGTATGGATGGACTTCTTTCTGGTAAATTATTAGAGTCTTCATTTTGGGTTAATGAATTATTTACCACTTCAGGTGGACTTGGTTTACGAATTCTCCTTTCTTTTTGTTGATTCACAAATTCCTCGCTTATTTCTTCTTGTTGTTCTGCCTCCCCTTTCGGAGGAGAAATGTCGTTTAAATGTTCATCTGAGACTGACGTGGACTTACGTAGACGATATTTACCTAAAGCTCTCGAAACTGCAAATTCTTGCGAGCTTCCACTATACGATTTATTACTTTCGCTTAACCCTTCATCAGAAACGTTTGAAGTCTTTTTCACGTCTCCAATAGTAGCAAAGAGAGACCCAGGAGATTGATTATCTTCCTTTTCGTCTTCTTCAAATAAGTCGACATTGGATATGTCGGTGTCAATGTCCAACTTTTCTAATTTCGGTATGTTATCTTTTTTCATTTGACTAACTCGTGCAAAATGAAAGTCGATATCATCACTTTTATCTCTCGGTATAACACTACTGGCTGCTGTTAACTTTTCAGGTTCTTCTATTATACATTCATTGTCATCGTCACGAAATTCCATTTCTTGCTCTTGTATTCGTTCTTGTATCATTTGCTGTTGTTCTACAATTTCTTGATTATTTATCTTTCTTTTAGGTTTAGGTGCTACTTTTGGGAACATGCTACCTTCATGTGTAGAGTCCGAAAATACGCTATCGCTATCCTCTGACTGAGCACTAGATCGACCCCCGGACCATTCCGTTTCAGATGTCTCTGGGTCTGATAGGGATTGATGACTGGCTTGTTGCTTTCGCCTTGCTTTTTGTAACAAACCAGACATTGAAGCCACCAAATGATATTTCTTTTTCCTTCTTTGAGCAGATAATATCCTTTCTTTTAATGTTTTCTCTTGCTGAGGTTGTTCGACTGTATCAACACCAGAAGGCAGTGAGTGTGATCTATGTTTTTTAGGCAAATGCAAATCTGGGAGCCAGTGACTCATCGATGACATAGCGGACTTTAGTGATGAAGTCCGCTTTGGTTTTTTGGGCTGTTTATCTTGAGTCTTACCTTTATAGTTGTTGGATATCGATAAGTAGCCTGATTCAGAAACAAGTATACCACTTGACTCAACATATTGCTCTTTTCTCGTTTTACTATGTTCAGGTACAGCGTCTTTGTCGAAGCCTTGATTTTCATACATAACATTACCATTTCGTTGATCATATTGTTGCTGTTTAAAGTATTCCTGTTGTAGTTGATTTTGAAATTGTTTTCTTTCAGTTATACTCAAGGAATGTGATTTCAAGCTCGATGTTTCCATTGAACTGGTCGGGGATCTACTGCCACCTTGCCATGAGATCTGATCTTCTAAAGATGTTCTTTTAGGCGAATCATACCTAGTCGATGTAGGGTAATACGAGAGAGCATCAGTGAGATTGCCGGGAGGATATCCAGTGCGATGTCCTTTATAGCCATTTTGATAAAAGTGCGGATCATTCGCGCCCATCGTATTAGCTCTAGTCAGGGGTCGTTTGTTGGCATTTGCCGCCGACATGACTACAGTTTGTGCATGATAACTAGGTTCCGGCGGATAAGAATCCACTGCGGGCCTCGCAACAGATTCAGAAATTTCATTTCTATCTAATAATTCGGAAAAACTCCTATCCTCAGACAACATTCCTCTCGGAGTACTATACACGGTTGTGAAAATTGGTTGCCTATTTCCAGCTACGGAATATATTGAAGGGGCTTCGTTTCCGTAATAATACTCCCCAATATTGCTTATTTGAGTCATTTGATCTGTTGCCGAATAGGGAATATCGGTTTTTATGTAATCACTATCCACTTTTCCTTGCAATTTATTCAAATCTCTACAGCTAATGTCTTTCGTCATGATATCTGTCTTTCGTAAGTTGTAATCGCTCTTTAAGTTTGTCCCTTCATAAAGATAAGAATCCACAAGCGTTTCTATATACGGTTTCGGTTCGACTTCATACGACATTCTTTGTATTGGTTGTGAGGAAGGATCTCTCGTTTTATGAGAATCGTGACTTCCATGCGTAGTAATTCTTCCCATTTTAGGTGAACCTGGACTTTTTTCTAAACTTGACCATCCACTCATAGATGATAATCCTGAATCAGATTTTGCAGCTACAATATTTGCTGAATCCCTCTTTACGTGCTTAGGCGAAGATCTTGGTGACTTTGGAGATCTGGGACTTAAACGCATACCATCATGGGGCATAGCGCTACTTGTAGATAACATTGGTTGATGAGCAACCAGCTCGTTGTTATTTTCTATTGATGGAAATCCGTCTGTCCCACATGGTGGAGCCGGTGGTGGGGGACTCGGAGATTTTCTTAGCCTGTTATCTTCATAACTTAATTCATTAGTACTAGGTCCGTTGTATATTTCGTGAATTGACATGGGAGAGAGTTGTTCTGAACCACCTGATTTATATATCTCGTTTAGAGGCTGAGATAAGCCTTTGTTAGAAAAATAATTTTGTCTGGAAGTGTCTGTTATTTGATACGGAGAACTATATTCAAATCTTTCCCTTGAAAGAGCACTGGGTGATTTGGATGCTTTAGCTGCATTTATCTCAGCATTGGCTACAGCCGAACTATATGCCAGACGCCCAGTTACAGTCGTATAAGGTTCTGTAGTAGTTCTCTCTGGGACAAACTTTCGACGAGGAGACAGGGTTGGTGGCAAATAATCTATTGTTCTATCCGTTACGTTATCAGTTAGTGACAACCTAGATGGGGATTTCTCTCTTACAATAGAATCTTTAGGCGCCGCTAACATAAAATCATCAAAGCTTTTCATCATGTCGTTAATAGCCCAATTGTCACCACCTGAATACACGCTTTTCAGTTGTTCATTTATTATATTGCCATCTTCAACCAGTGCCTTTGCTTCTATTTCCCTGTCATGTTTTGATAGTTTTGTTTCAGGACTAAGAAGCCTCGTTTTCAAGTCTTTTAACTCTCTGGAATCTTTGTGTAATTGTGTTGTCAATCTATCTAATTCATGTAATTTATCTACTGTAATTTGATCTATTGTACTTAAAGCAGACAAATGTACCAAATCTCTTTCACTAATTACAGGTCCACCTTTTAATCCGCAGTAATCTTTATAGTCTGATGAACTGTATATTTGTCTAGAGCTTGTTGACATCATTTCTATGTCTGGTTCTTCTGGAGCTTCCCAAATCATATCTAATTGTGATGGTGGCCTAGACGTTTCATCGCAAACTAAATCATCACGATAGGCTTGATTTAAGCTCTTATAAAATGCTTCGTTTGATTCCATTATCTCTTCTTGATGGTCTAATAATACTGAACTTCGTCCAATATCTAAGCCTTCTTCTATGCCATCTTCGACAGTGCCATTTCCTAATATTTCTCTGATCACCTCTAACCGAGTGATGGGATCTCTGGCACTGACAGTTCGGCATGTGTAAAAGTCCAGTAAAGTTGATATCACACCCTGTTGATCGGCGAGCAACGTCTCCAATCGCTCGAGACGTTCCCACATCCTGACATATTCTTGGCTGAGCAGGTCGAGCGCTCGCCACGCATATTTGAGTTCTGTTTCGAGAATATTGAGACGTGTGCCGAGGCGTTCCATGTAGTCGCTGATGATATAGTCGCCGGAGTAGGGGGGCAAGTCGGGAGGAAGCGCGAGGGAGCCGCAGTCGTCCATATCGACCTCGGCAACCCCATTCCCGCCGTCCTCGCTTTCCTCCATCCCGCTGCTTGCGCCTGCCCCAGCATTGTCGTGGATATCGCGCATCATCTTCGGATCGGACAGTGGGTTGCACATAACATTTTGCACTATGAGTCATCCCATATCGTTTTATTGTTCACACTTGCGACTCGAAACAGTCCTGTGCCACTGACAGTACTCACTAAAGTCATTGTACCACACTGAATGTTTAACACGTCATATTGTTAATTTTAAAGTTCACTTTCTAAATCTATTAATATCTGTTTCCAACACTTTTAAAATGTATACTTTGTACTCGACGGAATGAAATTGATAATTAGTTTACATCAAAAATATACTTTGAGTTACACTTATCACTTTACTGCAACAAGAAAGATTTTCGTTAGCAGATGTCGGGTTCCACTGGTTTGGGCATAAGACGGCTTATGTGCACACCAGTGGGTGGGAGGCAAAGGAATACCTCGGCGGAACATGTATACTTTGTAGCCTGCGCGACCCAATTTTCTTGACGGAAATGTTCAAAATATATTATGGTCGAGTTTTCTTAAAAGAAAGTTTACATGTTCCTGTGTGAGGCAGCTAAGCGGTTCGTATTTGATTCCACGTGAGCAAATGCATCTCAGAGGTGGAAGGCGTCGCTCGGCTAGGGAAGGAAATAGGAAGAACCGAAAGGAAATTAGACCGAGTCCCACCACCGCTTCGCTTAAATAAACCGTAGGACTTTTATTGGATTAGGACAGCACCATTGTTACAAGTGGTAAACAAAACTCCGTAATATTTGTTGCCTAGATTTATGTGTATTTATATTACAAGAAAGCCACGTTTTCCTCCTTACAAACTAAATAAATGAAGAACGTCTATAGGGCAATACGTGACTGGATCACTAAAAAGGAATGCCTTTGATAAAGGAATATTTGAAGGAGCGTGTATATTACATACACTTACGTCTATCTAAACAATGTGCGTCGACGTTTTGTCATATTATGATAAATACTTCATCATATAAATAATCCTATAAGTCTTTATGTCCAATAATACGTACGCAAATATTACATACCGTCCTTCATATATTTTCATTTTTATTAAATACCGGATGTCTCAGTTATGTGACGTAAGTATATCCACGCAGTTCTAATTCTCGAGGGTTCATTATTCCGTTTATTACGAAGATTGTTTTTGATGACATTTAATGGAGGAGCGGCATCCAAGCTTAATTAAGAACATTAAATTATTTTTTTTTATTTAACTTTAATAATATTTCTATACTATTTTAATCTTTGTTGGAAAAGATGATAACATTTTAATAAAATAATAACTTTTTCCATGTCGTAGAACACTCGAGAGCAAAGGAAGCTTCCAAGTCGTTAGTCCCATCTTTATAGGTAGGTACAGATAAAATGGGCCCTACGATCGAATAAACAATAAAGCCTTATCGATGGAACGGGGGCGTTTTGATTTCTTTACACTTAAGGGTTGTTCAAGAATCGGTTCCTGATATCGAAAGAATTTTGATTTTGTTTTTAGCGAAACGAAATATGTTTTTTGTTTATGTAATGAGGTGCCGATAATGTCGAATAATATTGTAATGAAGTGTCGATAATGTCGAATAAGGTAATGAAGTTCGATTATATTTTATAAATAAATATATTATTATTATTTTGAACAGTCACAAATTGTATTTTTTTTCAGAAATAAATGCACAAAAATTCTACATAGAACGTTTATTTCGATCACTTGTAAAAACTATTTTGAACTATCTACTCAAAATTCCAATCTCATCGCAACTTTTAATAACAGTTTCCAAATTAAAACAAAACGCACGATAAACGTTGCGACGGACATTAATTTGGTAACTTGCAAAGACATTCCGGAACTCGAAGATCGCTTAAGTAAACCCCCAATTCGAGAAACGACCTTTACGACCACCAATGCAAAGTAATCACCAACCAATTGTCTTTCTCCTCACGCAACCTAAATTAGTGGCAAAAGACCGACACAACGTTAAAACTGGTTGGAAAGCTCCAATTGTAACTGTTGGATACACTCCAAAATCTACCAAGGAACTTTTGCTCAACACTAATTGGATTTGTAAACCTCTATCTATGGGAAAAGGATACGAAGTCCACTGGGTATTATTTCAGTGTTAAAATGATGTATATTCATTCCAAAATGTGAAGCTGGTTTTTTTTTTTAATTGGTATTTTGTAGATTAAAAAGCAGGGATAGCTTAGCCTTTTCCCAACTATTTTTGGGGTTGGCTTCCAGTCTAACCGGATGCAGCTGAATACCAAAATTGTACGCCTATCTGACCTCCATAACCCAGTTACTAGACTTACGGGCTTCTGCTGTCTGCAGTCGTTACGGTAACCCGTAACGACTGTCAAAGGACCAATCCGAGGCACGGAATTATAAAGATAGTTACCCATCCATGGACCGACCGCGGCAAGCGTAGTTTCACTTGATCGGTCGACCGTGTTATTACTTAGCCACAAAAAACAGGAATGTGACCTTAATTTACTAGATTATGAATTTTGTTACAAAGTATTGTTTGTCCCTTCACCTAAGACACGCATCTATTAAGTACATATATATGTAATACAATCTTTTGCCTGTGACTTCGTCTGCGTGAAATTTCTTGTTCCCCCGTCCCACCCCGTCGCATCGCATCGTTATTACTTGGTTTTCGCTTAGCGTTCTTTCTGACTTTTTTCTATTTAGTCGGCTCCTAAGGGTCCTAGCGTGATGTTGAATAGCCTTCCACATAATGAATTGGGCTATCAAACGCATAAAGAATTTTTCAAATTCGACTATTAGTTCTAGAGTTTAGCAAACAAACAAATAAACCAACTTTTCAGCTTCATTATTCATTATAATATATATTTCGTACATATGCAAAACTTAACAAAGCCACCACTTCTGCAACTCACAGCAAAGAGGTTCAAACTCAAGTGAGAAATAATCCAATAATGATCAAAGGTACGATACTTCAACTTAAGTATTCAATAAGGATTGATGGACCTACTAATATTACTGAAAGTAAAGAGCTTTCGGTAACAAGCAACAATTCGGTAAGCCTTGATGCGTGCGCTCAAAGTTTTGCCGATACTTGAAGCAATATTCGAAGTAAGAGTACTTGCGAATGTTACGTATTACGTGTAGGCATTCACGTAAGCTCGTCTCCTATTAACAATTATTTTATCATGGTTTTGACGTAAAACTTCGTGTGGTTTAACGTTTATAAGGACAATTATTGAAAGAGTGAGCTGTATTATATTACTGGGGACTAGTCACGTGTTACAAAGATTCATCTGCATTCTGATCGTGACGTTTGTGATACTTTGTTATGATTTTCTATTATTAGATAAACAGGGTGGAAAATGACCCATAACATAGCCGTCAACTACGAATTCTGTAAATCAAACTAAGTAACATTGCATAAAAGTAATTGCTATATGGTCCAGTAAAAAAAAATATTGTAATGACGTGACATTAAGTGTCTTTTTAGACTCGTTATGAATATGACTATTGACATTAGTAGCTTCACGTCTGGGTGTAAAATGAATGAGATGAGAATGTACATTGTGTTATTAAACTGTTAAGTTTTAGGACATATTAATAAATACATGCGGTGAAGGAAAACATTGTGAGGAAACTGGCATGTTGTAGAACCAAAAATCCGAAGACCTGTGACATCTACCAACCCGCACTGGGCCCGCGTGGTGGATTACAGCTCACTTTCTCTCATAGAGGGGAGAGGAGGCCTGTGTCCCAGCAGTAGGAACATTATAGGGTGATTATGTAAAAAGTAAACTTGGTTATTATACAATCAAATCTTGAACTTCGTTTACACCAAAAGAGACCTTCCATAAAGTACGATACACAAAGGGTTGGTGAACGATTTTTGTACAGGTGCCTTTTCAATTTCAACCCTTACCGTGGTCACACATCAATCTTACATGTCACCCTTACACAGAATTTATGAGACCGTCGCTCTATTAACTTAGGGTGAAAAATGTTGTTAACATGTTATTTATAAAATTCAAAAAGAATGTTCGAAGAAAAAAGGGGTTAATGATATTTATTTAACAGTTTTTCTGCTTCATTTATGGATTCAAGAATTTAGAGCACTTACAAAATGCTCACCGTCAACGCGATAAAAAACGATAAATATTCAAGTTAATCCTGCGACGGTAGTGTTTTAATCGAGGCACGACTAATCGTTTTAGTGCCTCAGTTTCTAGAAGGAGTTGGTAAAAGTAAGTGGGTTGAGTGTGTGGGCATAATGCAAGCGGCCTACGCTATCGCGGCCAGGAGAGTCACGAACACCCATGTTCGCATACTCTCTGATAGCGCCTCAGTCCTGCAATCCTTAGACAAAAAATGCATCACATCGAATTTAATACTAGAATGTCACAATGCGCTCGAGAGGGTAACAGTATCGAACTGCAATACAGTGACACTACAATGGATAAAAGGACACAGTGGATCGCTAGGCAACGACGCAGCTGACGAGCTGGCCAGACGGGCTTCCAGCATGTCAGTCTGTGGACCGGAACCTATCGTGCCCATCCCCTTCAACCAACTACGCAGGTGGCTACAGGAGCACACCCATACACAAGCAGAAAGCTGGTGGACGTCGTCACCAGGCTGCAGGCAGTCCAAAGAAGCCATGCCGTCATTGAATGGCAGGCTAACCAGGCGCCTACTACGACTGGACAGGAAAGGCTTGCGCCTGGTGACGGGGACCATCACGGGACACTGCTCATTAAATAAACACTTTTACACACTAGGCATAACGGACAGTCCTCTGTGCAGAGCATGCATGGAGGCTGATGAAACCATTGCGCATGTGCTCTTTGAGTGCACAGGCGTCACCCAGATAAGGTCAGAAACCCTCGGGACACCCAGATCGTACACAGATGTTCTCAACAGACCAGGAGAGTTGATCAACTTCTGGAGGGAGGTGGGCTGGTTGGAATAACCACCGACGGCCGCCATGGCCCACGCACAATGGTCCACTGAAGGACTAAGTGCGGAAACCAAACCCCTTAACATAGAACATAGTGGGTTGATAAAGCTGTAGAGTGAACATGAGGTGCGAAAGTTTGCACTGTTTTATGTCGCGTTTTATAGGTAGTAAAACGCGACATAAAACAGCCATGCAAATTCTGTTTCTCTTTTAAATATTTTCCTGGAATTAGTATAAAACTTTTGCCTGCTGCTTCGTCCACGAGGAGATTGGAACGGGAACGTACCTACTACGGGGAGAAACAGTATCCTATGTCCTAATACCTACAAGTAAGGATTTATCCGTGTGTCAATTTTCATCCAAATCCATTCAGCCGTTAAGGAATGAAAAGGTAACAGGCAGTGTTAATTTCAGACTGCTTTGTTGGTCTATTGGTTGCAAGCGCTACCGCTGAGCTTGAGGTCCTCGGGTTCAATTCCCAGGTTGGGCGAAGTATTAGTGGGTTTTTCTATCAGGAATTTCTCACAGCCCAAGGTCTGGATTTCTGCCGGGTTGATGCCAAAAGACTCGTCCCCTAGCTATTACATGGGACTTAAATTTAACTGGCGAAATGTAAGTGTAGCTACAGGTAATCCTCTGTATAACAAGCTACCTGAAACTGTAAAATTTTCTGAATTAACTTTGAACGTTATGCTTTAGCGATAAAGTTGAAAATCTATTAAAAAAAATAACAGATTGTAGTAGCTTGATGTGCTGGGGTGTCTACAATGTTCATTGTTTTATTTTCCAAAGTTAGTCTGTATAGTTATCGTGGTCACGGATAATCTGCTCAAGCCACAAGCGTAATCCACAAAGTTACTTTTAGTTTTCAAATCCATTTAGTCTTGTTTAGTGATTAGTGTTCACTGCTTTTGCAAAGCGAACGGCTAACTTACCGTTCGTGACACAGAACCGTTTTAAGCTCGAATGATTTATATTATTATTTTGTTTGTTTATCCAAAATTACGAAACAAATGAAATATATTATATTGAAATTGGTGGAACGATTCGTTTATTAGTGTACTAGCTTCTGCCAGCGACTTCGTCCGCGTAAAATTTCTTGCTCCTCCAGCCCACCCCTTCGCATCGCATAACCTGCCCGCGCTATCACTTCGCTTTCGCTTAGCGTTCTCTGTGCCTTTTTTTCTTTTTGCTCGGCTCCTAAGGGTTATAGCGTGATGTTAAATTAAGAAAAAAAGCCTTCCTCAAACATTGGGCTATCAAATGCAAAAAGATTTTTTAAATCCGACCGGGTAGTTCCAGAGATTAGTGCGTTCATACAAACAGATTAACATAAGTGCCAAACCTCACACACACACGAATAGATTCCTTATACATGCAAGTGTAGTCAATGTTATTTTCTAAATAAAAGTGCTTTTTTTACTGTATGCAACAGAGCAAAAAGAATCAACAAGCTGCAGATTAAATTCCTTTAAAAAGCCGTCAATTCCAAGGCACAACACAATAAATCATAGGAGTCGCAGCCAGTCCAGTTTCCAGCCACAAATGGAGTAGGGATTAATACGCCAGCGTGCAGCTGTTGGCATTCGTTCAAACACGCCAGATGTTACTTCACGCTTGAATCAAGACTACTGGAACGATCTGGTACATGTTATAATATTCACAGAAAATTATGGAAAAATGAAAATTTTAATGTAAGCGTAGGAAAGAGATAATAAGGTGGCATTTGATGGAGCAGTTTTAAATTATAACAATCAATAATACTAAGACGAACTGCTATTGATTGAGCCAAGAACCTATTTTGAAGGTCAGCCAGACGATAGGAAGATAAAAAAGGAGAACTAAATTCTGGCAAGTAGTCGCAAATTAATCAAGCTTCAAGGCAACGACAATATAGTCATAAGTCATATAACATATTGAACAACCCTGATACAAGAAGGAGTTTGAAACCAACATTCAAAATGTCATCAAAGCGGCAAGAAGATTAAAACAGATCCAGTACAAAATTCTGCCACTGCTGCCAGAATTTCTGAAACTAATCAACTCCCAAGAGATATTTTGTCACTGTGTGTTTACATAAGTTCTGGACTTTTAATAGCCGTTGCTTTCGTATATAATATTTCACAATACAGACTTGCTGAACAACTTATCATTGCAGAGGCTAGAGATTATTAACAACGCGACAGGATGCAGTAGTTGGCAGTCGTTCAAACGTAGCAGATGTCATGCCTTGCGTTCCAGATTGTTAAGTACTTAGTGAGAATGTTAAGAGCATATTTAATGTAGCTGGTTTCTGGGGTGAGATTTTGATGTCTTTGTTGGTGTTTTGTATTTTTGAATGTTTTCTAGAGCCCTAATTGCGTAACGCACTTTCTTTCACAATGAGAAGAATTTTGATAGAAATTCCTAATCCAAGGCTTCATATGTGTGAAAAATTCATCTGCTCGACGACGTAAATAACGCAATGAATGTAAAATATTGCAATTTTTAGTGTGTGGGGATTAGAAAAATTTATTTGTTTTAGAATTGCCTAATTTAGGTGACAGGTTTTCTTCGTAAAACCAACACCTACTTACGTAAGCGATTATTTATGGACATGTTTTAACAACAAAATTTACTCTTAAATAAATTAATGAAGTAGCTGGTTCAAACTGTGTACTTCTTCATCATAGTTTAGTTTTCTTTCTTTCAGTTAAAAAGACTTGTATTTTAAGAAGATTTATTAAAAAGATTTGACTAGCTGCGCCCCGCGGTTTCACCCGCGTCAATGTCGATCCCGTGGTAATATCGGGATAAAAGTAGCCAATATGTTAATCCAGGGTGTCAGCTACCTCCATACAAAATTTTATCAAAATTGGTCAAGCCGTTTGAGCGTGAAGAAGTAACAAACATATAAACACACACACACACTCACAAACTTTCGCCTTTATAATATTAGTGTGATGTGATAAGTTATCCACAAAGAGCCTTGTCATTTTTATCCATACTTCTCTATTAGTCGTCATCTTGGTAGTCACCGCCTTTCTAGCCGTAACACTATCAATACCAAAATCTCAATTTTCCTACACAATACGTTTAAACTTTCCAAACAATGCACGTCAAACTCCATAGATATTATTTACACTTTTGTTTAAGTTTACCGGTGAAGACAAAACAATATTGATTTAGCGAGTACGTACCCACGAAGGCGTGAACACACAAATTGAATAAATTATCCTCAGTACAAGTTAAGGGTACTTTATCGACCTCAGGATCGTAATTCAAGGTTATAAAGAAGTTATATTAAATGTTCAAATATTTTCAAGTATACGGTAGGAATAACATATTTTTTTTTTTGTAATTTTAAAAGTTCTACATAAATCTTGAACTAAATTATATTAAAAAGGTCAAGCTAAAGTGAATTAAGCAGTGAATCTTAAGTGTGGTAATAGTACTACACTTAAGATTTATTGCTTACAGAACTTGCTTGCAAACCATAGGGTTATCATGAGAAATAATAATGCCAAACGACATACAGATGTCACGCAAGTAAGAATTGGTATAACATGGAACATTATAAATGGTGAATAATAATAAAGATTGCATGAAAATTGAATAATAATTGATTGGACGGAGAAGGAAATGTGGATGAATATGGGGCCGATGCCCAGCAGTGGGACAGTACAGACTAACGAAAAAAAAAAAGTTTTGTCTGGACTGCTTCGTTGGTGTAGTGGTCGCAGGCGCTCCTCCTGAGCGTGAGCTCCTGTGTTCAATTCTCAGGTCAGGCAAAGTGTTTTTGGTTTTTCCATCTGGAATTCCTCAGTAGCAACCCCAAGTCTGATTTTGTGCCCGGTTGATGGCAATAGCTTCGCCCCCTATTCCTTGGGGTTTAACATCACTCGCAAAATATGAGTGTGTGTGGTCTTCTAAACCCTTCAGGGATAAAGGCATGTTACGTAATAAATATTAAATAAAAGCATGAACCTCTGCACAATGTACACCTAACAACAAAAGTAATAAAAAAGTACTTTAAAAAAAATACAATTGGTGTTCATTCACTGCCCTATCTAAGATCGGAGAATAAACACAAGGGTTCCTACGTGTTCGATCAATAAGATAAATGTGTGTTGACTGTTCCTATTGAAACGTTTTGTGGTATTTCCTGAACATTTTCCTTTTAAAGTTGGCAAGTTACACATTGCAGGCGAAAGTTAAATGGGCCAAATAATGTTCTTTATGATTGGGTAGTTGTTGAAAATACGCTTTTATTTGGAGTTCGCGTAAGTATGATTCGGTTTTATACGATAATTTGTTCGTGTTTATGTTTTATGTCCACCTTAGGTATTACACTACACTATTACAGATACGTAGGTCAATATTATCTTAGTAATCAATGTCAATCAAGTTCCTAAACACTACATGGTTTGTATTTAAAAGGTTATTCTATCTTTTTTGTAGACACACGCAACGAGCGTTTTACAAAAGTAACAAACGCAGAAACACGCCACAGTTTTATACCTAAACGTGAAACGTTATTTGTCTTCTGTAAACCGTTGAAAAACAGACGGCGGAATTTCAACTTCAACGTTCATAAAAAATCTCGTATTTCCCCGCACTGAGGCGAGGCTGTTCAAATAGCAAAAAAGTTTCAAACGTGGAAACAAGTGAAAAAAAAACCGTTTGTGAGGTAAGTATGTATAAGCGGGGATTGTCAACAAAACGATTTTGAGCGTGAGTGTACGTCGCCGTCGGTCGGCCAGCATATCGCCGACTCATGCCCATTTCATTCAGTCGAAACGTTTTTCACACCCAGTTTTTCGCAGTTTACGGAAAAAAATATTTTTTACTATTATACTGATGGGATCACGTAGCAGGATTGGCTTCTAATAAAATCCGTTTTTGGATCGAGCTTTACTGTTCGACGAAATTTATGGATTTCAATCGCGAAAATATGCGAGTATATATCCATATCCATGAAGAGGGATGTGTTCTCCGGTTTATCGGTGCAATTTTTCATGTGTGTTTTCGTATGAACGATTTTTCCATTCCTATCGGCTGCAGATATTTTGACTACCAGAATAAAAGTGTCAAATTGGGATTATTTATTGGTTAAGATACTTTTTATCCGACGAAAAAAGAAGGCGGTTCTCAAGTCGACGAGTATATTTTCATATTTCACTTGGAAAGTTAGGTATGTTTGAACAGATCAACGTCAACCTCTCCTATAAAAGGTTAGTTTATCTTCACTTTGAAAATTCAAACCTTGTTATGTTAAATACCGAATTCACTTACAAACCTTCCATTCTTTAGCTATCATGTAACGACACACCTTTCACAAAGTAAGCGCTCTCGCCACGTATCTAAAATTTTCCTACATTTCAAAAAACCTTTTTAATAAAAACGGGTTGAGGAATCGGCTTTGACACGGTGACCCAAACTGTCAGATCCCCTCGTCCATCGGGACCCGTCCCTTCACTGACGTTTTTCTCCACATATAACAATTTATACCAAGCTTCTCATTCGGGAATGTCAACAATACGTCTAACACGGCAAATGATGGGTTTAAACGTTTTAAACTTCGTGTTATGTGCTGGTTTGACGGTATTATTTTTTCTCTATTTTAGTATTTACTTACTTGCACTTTATAAACTACTAAATAAAGTCTTGTCGCTAAGTAGTTTAGTAGATTTTTTTTATTTACAAAATGTATAGCTTCTCGTGACGGGGACTTTAGAGGCGTCTAATCACTATCACACTAATATGTGTGTGTATTTATATGTTTGTTACTTCTTCACGCTCAAACGTCTTGACCAATTTTGATAAAATTTTGTATGGAGGTAGCTGACACCCTGAATCAACATATAGGCTACTTTTAATCCCGATATTCCCACGAGATTGACACTTATGCGAGTGAAACCGCGGGGCGCAGCTAGTATATAAAAATAATAATCAGCCTGTATTG
Source organism: Oligia fasciuncula (assembly GCA_963082905.1). Lineage (NCBI taxonomy): Eukaryota > Metazoa > Arthropoda > Insecta > Lepidoptera > Noctuidae > Oligia > Oligia fasciuncula. The sequence goes on from OY720401.1 coordinate 7,721,632, forward strand.
TCCCACTGCAGGGCAAAGACCTCCCTTTCCTTTTTCCACTTAACTCGATCGTGAGCCAATAAGGGCAAATCCTTCGTATAGGCGTCAAGTTCATCCCGACATCGACGCCTAGGTCTTCCACGATGCCGTTAGACGTTTTGTAATTATTATTAATTATTATAATAAGTATTACTATTAATATTATATTATTAAACTGTCAACATTTTTTAAGCTTGAGTACGAGGCTTATGACTACGTTGTACTCGTATGTGTATATTTTGTCTTTTTTATTTTATTATTTATATAATTTAAAACATCATAATAGGCAATCACATCTATTCATTAACCTTTGATCAAGTAACCAAAGAAAGTGTCTATATGTTAAATTACTTTGCGATAATAAATTCCATCCTTCTTCCCCCTTGACGTAATTTGCTTCTGAGTAATTTCAGAGTAATCTATTGCTTTGTTCCCAAAGTGATTAAGTTCCAGACACACTTTACCATTACAATATAGCCCAGAATTAGGACAAGCCGGAATTAGTTTAACTAAACAAACTAAAACTAAATCATGGTCAACTTAAATCTGTACCCAAACCGTAATTCTGTAGAGCTAACGAGACAGGAACTTACGGAACCCAACTAAGAGGAAAATTGTTTAGGCAGACAGTGGAAGGACCCAGTATCCTAGACTTGGAAGCTGACATATCCTTGTAATTTCTATACAGTGTATATGCTATACAAATGTATGGGACAGCTGATAATTTTTCGCGATAACTGTGTTCGTTCCATGGAAAAAGTGGTGACATATGTTTGAAACACGCTCTATACATAGTATGAAACAATGTCGCTTTTCGTGTACCTATGTGTATGTGACCGCTTAGATCTTCTTAACTACACAAAGGATTATGATGCGGTTTTTACCAATATGCAGAGAATTCACTCTGGAAGGTTTATGTGTATAATACTGTAGAGGCTTGGTCTGTGTTACGACCTTAAAGTAACACTGGCTGGTAATATTTGTTGTTGGTTGATATTCGAAAGTTGAGACGTATGTCATATATTACTATAGATGGTTTTTCTTAGGAAAGAATTAAGTTTTATGTTGAAATAATATTCTTTGAAACAATATAGTCGTGAATAATCTTTAAGTGTTTTTATAATCATTGTGGAGATCCCGGCTGGATCTTCACAATACATTTAACTTAGATATGGCACAGAAATGTAAACGGTTTGATATGTCGCCACATCAGTAGATGGCAACCGGGCCAAGCAATTTATATCCACGACTTCATGCGACCACACAGACGGCGTGCTTAATTGCAGCAAATATACCACCCGAGAATTTCTCACAGTTGCTTCATCATCTGCCTAGCCTTTTTTTCCCAACTATGTTGGGGTCGGCTTCCAGTCTAGCCGGATGCAGTTGAATACCAGTATTTTACACGAAGCGACCGCCCATCCGACCTCCACAACCCAGTTTTTGGGTAATACGATACCCCTTGGTAAGACTGGACTTATTTTTAGACTTGCTTCATCTCATCCATAAATATAATGTGAAAGATAAAACATTAATTACGTTGGATCGCCCACTACTAAGAGTAGGCCACCCCATTCCGTCTCGTGAACTCCATAAGCGGACTATCTGATTATATCTGTCGGATGTCCGGACTCAGCCAGTAAATAGATAGCATCGCATTGCTAAATTACATAAGTTATATCTTGTATATCGTCTTAACCTTCTTCGTCTAAATTAATTTCTTTATACATCGTGACATAAACTTTTACCATAGGTTCAGAACATGATTCTAATTCCACCAGCGTTGAAATTTTTCGCCCGTTATTGTAAACAATAAACTATTCCATACATTTTGACGTAACATAAAATCCTAAAACAGAAATATTTTTAAAGATTTTTTATTTTTTCTAGGCAGTCCACGTAGCCTAAAGCACAACATATATTTTATTTGTACCTAAAATGGAATGAATGAATTCCATCGACGTTATGGGGATACTAAGAATAAAATAATTGATGATACACATAATTTGAAACGTTGACACGATAATTTCAGTCTCCAAGACCAACAATAACAGAAATTGGTAATTTTCCCGTCAATACATCATGTTACACCACTTCACAGAAAGTAAAGAAACGTAAACGAACAGTTCATTTATTTACTTAGTTACCACAAAACGACAAGAAATATAGTAAAGAATAAAGTTGACATAATAACATTTATGGTCCCACTGCTGGTCAATGGCCTCCCTACTCTCCATTCCAGCTCTCTCTCTGTCCTCTTTGTACTTCTCTCTGTCCAGAGCTGCAGTTAGCATAATTATTATTATTAATAAAAATATTAATCATTATGGAAATTGAACGATTAAAGGGAATTCAAGACCAAGCTGAACACAAAACACAACTACCTATTTAGAAATAAAACGAAAGTTTCAGATGAAATCTGCGATAAAAAATATACATTCGGGCGAAAACACCAAGACAGTTTTAGCCAAACTAGGTCAAAAAAACGTCGAGGAACTTTATATTGGTACAGAACATAAGCGGTTTAACGTAGACCCTGAACGACGTATAAAGTACTAAAGTGTTACAACTGCGAATCGTAAAGAGACCCGACCTTTATAAGAAGAGAAATGAGGTCAACAATCACTGGACTCACAATATGATAAATGGAAGAATTTCAGCAAAAAACATTGAGGTGAGGGAATTAAAATTCGTCTGTAAAATTACTCTTTTAACGTATTTCAGGCATTTAAATGCTTTTTCCGTATTGTTCTTTTTCAATATCATCTTACGTAATAAAGAGAAGGATATTTTAAATTAATTTGGTGGCAAAATTGATAAAATGAAATCAATCATGCTTCCACCTCTTATTATTACTTAGATTGCCAAGTTAGCACCTCGGAATGAATTTATAATGTCTGGCGTTCTCTGAACTGCCTTGACTGCCAAAACGGTTATTACAGGCCTTTACCCTCGATTCGTCTGCCAACTATTATTCAATTCCAACCACTATGTAAACATCTGCCTTACCTACGAAATTTGAACTTGAATGTCGTCCATCGATACCACAGCCAACACTATAAAACCATTAATCAATTCCCGAGAACACCCTAACTCAACATGGAGGTACCGTGTTCTTACCTTAACAGGTCTTACAAAACAATTTGCTCATAATGAATAATGTCAAAGGGTTTATTTTCATTTGGCGTCTAGTGCGACGTTTTCCTTCGGTCCCAAACACACACCCTTTGTGTCCCTTGCGACCGGTGCTATCTGCGCTCTGTTTTCTGTGGTGGCAATTTCATAAATTAAATCGCACGGTGACGGGAAATGTCGTCGGTAACGTTGTACGTAACTTGATTCAGGTTATTTGTATAACGCATTTTCTCCGAACGACGACGGCTCGGAAGTACTTTTTAACATATCGATTTCGTCGTCGTGTGCTTCATTGATATTCTTTTGCACTTCACTAGTGTTTCAGTGTCGTTGTTTCCAAATGTATTGGAAAGTATATCGGTAACAGTACACTTTCGCTTAAGGAGATAGCACTCAAGAGACTACTGTATGGAGATCGCGCTTCTAAAGTACCTAATCTTAGGCTAGGTTAAGCCGAATTTCGTGATTTTCTATATTCTGTTTAAATTATATGAGACGCGAAATCGTGAGCTTAGGTACATACCTAAGCTCACGATTTCGCGTCGATTTCGTTTAAGGAGCTCGTTGGTGACATCACCAACGAAAACGAAATCGTCAAACGTTTTCAAGATTGTATCCTGAACAGTTTTGCAACTCCTACTACTTCGGAATCTTTGCAAATACCTGAGTCCCTAGCACAGGTAATAAAACTTTCCTGTTTGAACAACTCGTAACATGCAATTTCCTCTGAGCATTGCTATAATTCAGTAGTGTATTACAAAGTTTATGTGGGTACCTACGCGTTAGAGTAGGGACAGTTTGTGAACGGTAAATTATTTCTAATGGTTAAGTTTTTATCGTTATTGTGGTCAAGTTATATTACATGCTGGGGCGTATCACGCGAGCTTTTACAAGTTATTTTATAGGTAAAAGAATTTCTCGTGCTGTGTCAAGGCTTACTGAGATCGGCCCCTGTTACGCACGCGAGGAAAAATATTAACGTTTTTTTTTTAATGGAGACATTCGCATCGTATCTGGGTCAACGTTTCCTGACATTTTCTTACTTCCTCCAATGCATTTATAAAGCGAAATATGCGAGCTGAAGCTAGTAACGAAAACGTTTTGAATACCAACAGCCGTATAATGTTGTTGCCTAAAATTTTTAACACTTTTTCACCATTTTAATGCACGTCCCTAATGACTGAGGAATATTTTTGTATCCGAAACTGTCAAAATTGCTGTCAAACTTTGAACCTTATGCTTTAGCAATAAAGTTGAAAATCTATTAATAATTAATCTATTATTAATCTAAGGAAATGTGACAGATTGTAGTAGCTTGATGTGCTGCGTCTGCACCAGCTACCGTTGGCAGAAAATTGGTAAAAAAACAAAGACATGTCTAATTTTATAATATTATGTCCAATATCAATAAAAAGCATAATCAGCCTATAATGTTCCCACTGCTGGGACTCAGGCCTCCTCTCTTCGAAAGGGAGTGGGCTGTAATCTACCACGCGGGCCTAGTTGGTGGATGTCACATGTCTTCGAATTTTTGGTTCTAGGATATGCCTGTTTCCTGATGTTTTCCTTCACCGTTCAATAACGTATAGGTCAAAATTGAAATTCTTTCTCATCAATTTAACGCAATATATCCAAATGACAATTAATAATTTGACCGGGTCACACTTAATAGGTCAGGCGGCCATTACATGTCGTTTGTATCAAACGCTAACGCAAACAAAATCAACGGCTGTAGCATTCCATGTTTTTTTATGCGGCAACACGGCTTTGCAAACATGATTGTGTGGAAAATTGAAACACAAATTGAATTAATTTATGAATAAAGGGTTGTTTAAAGAAAATTTAAGAATTGTCATAAGTTACACGAAAATTGGTTAGTTTAGTGGTAGGTTTTTACAAACACTTATAAACGTCCATGGATTATTTTAAAAACTAGATGAGGTCGGCGTTTCGTATACGACTCTTTTGAGAAGAATCGCCAAAAAAAACTCAGCGGTCACAGTCACTTTAAAGGTCCAGTATGTCTAAATGTCAGGGGCCCGTGGCTAAATGATAACAGCCGCACAGGTCGATCGATCAGGTTAAGCTACGCTTGTCGCGGTTGGTCTGTGGATGGGTGACCATCTTTACATACCGAGACCCCTCCGTGCCTCGGAGAGCACGTTAAGCTGTTGGTCCCGGCTGTCATTCGTGGATCGTTGACAGTCGTTACGGGTAGTCAGATGCCCGGAAGTCTGATAACCAGTCTTACCAAGGGGTATCGTATTACCCAATAACTGGGTTGTGGAGGTCAGATAGGCAGTCGCTCCATGTAAAATACTGGTGTTCACTGTTCAGCTGCATCCGGTTAGACTGGAAGCCGACCCCGACATAGTTAGGAAAAAGCTAGGCAGATGATGATGTCTAAAAGTCAGGTTTCATAAAATAAAAATCATCTTTACGAACTATAGTGATTCTGTAGGTATTTGTAAACTGTGTCACACAAATAGGCATCGTTTTAAAATTGCTAATAATACAACTCCTATCAATGGAGATTAGTTTTTATTAAAATTTAGTCCAGTCTGTTCTTAACAAACATATCTAATTTTGTAGCGATAACGATAAATTGTCTTGTTTTAATACCTACCACTATTAGTTTACAGTCACAACCAATAGTGTTTACGTAAATAATCACGATAAAAGTGGCATCATCATAAAAATTCTAATTTAAATTTAATCTCACATCATAATAAGCGGGTGTCAGCGTTATTCATTCGTCAGATTCTCGTTAGCTGAAGCTGAATGCCGAAGAAAGGTTTCCTAGCGGTATCCGCGAGAGGCTTTGTTCAGTAACCGGTTGAATCCGGTTCGGGCCGCTAATGAGGTACAGTCACGAACTATTCACAATCGGGCGCAATCTCGTAGTAAAACTGACCTCGATTGAATTGTTGATGAAAAATAATTTACCCCACTGAAGTGTTTTTTGTTTTGATTTAGAACTTAGTTATTATAATGTTATGAAGACTGCGCGCAGAGCTGAATCACGACTAGGTGTCTTTCGTGGAATAAATATAATATGAAGAAACTGTTCTAATTTTGTTACAGTGGGTTTAGTGGAACAGCTAAGGTGCCGTTCAGACATCTGCCGTTAAAATCTTTTGAGTTTGAGTGGAATACCTCATCTGTATCTGTAATATGTACTAAAATGTCAAAGACATAATGAAAATTGCCCTTGCGCCGTTTGGACTCAACCAAAACAGACGCCCTATCTCTGGAAAGCTTTAGTTTACTAGGAAAGCTGTTCCGTCATTTTATAACGGTCATCATGAACATCTGTCATTTACTTCAGTATTTGACATTTGTTAGTCAAACCCCGCTGCCTAAAGATTTCAATCGCTAGATTTGCTCTCACCGTACTGAATCAAGCTAAAAAATGTCCATACTGAGAAGAGTGAGCTCAAATGATAACGTTTCCATGACAATTAAGTCATGTCACTGCATCATTGTGTGTCAGAGGTCAAAACGAAACAGAAACGCGACTATCTTTTGGCACGGTAAGGCGAATCTAACGATTTAAATTTTTGATGTCGTCATCATTTTCATAACAGCTGTCACTACGGCCATTAAGCGCGGCCACCACCTTTCTAGGAAACGAAAACAATGAAGTACGTAACTCTTGCAACAAAACAGTCTCAGAGTCAAAGTTTTCAGAACTGACAACTGACTGTTTTAATTCAGTCAGTCTGCCTAATAGATTTAGATAAGTAGGTACAGTTAGAGAAATTAATTGTTTAACAAATTGACACACTACACCAATTTCCCGTTTTATAGCTAAAGGACATCATTCAATTCGTACCCAAAAATTTAAGACAAGCGAAGCGAAGAGAGAAGCGGTTACTGCTCTCATACAATGTGTTTGGTATGGTATATGAGTTTTGCAAGACATGAAATTTACATAATGGTTTTTAGTACTTTCAAACTCAAATAGCAGCCAGGGGTTACTTGTAGATATATATTGTAAAAGTTAGAACATGTTCGGAAATGTTATATTCAATTAAAAGTTGATAAGTATATTTAAATGTTGTGTTTAAAACACTTGTTATAAAATTATGATTTTTGACATTTTCAATCTCAAATAGCAGCCAGGGGGTTAATTGTAGACTTTCGTTTTAATAGTAAAAAATGCTCAAGATATTAGTTCCCATAAGAAAATATTGCTTTTTTTTCTGGCCGGCGCACTTTAATTTTTGGGTATAAAATGCTTGGCACTTGAATGTTTCCGCTGTCCTTTATTTGCCTAATAATTAATTACAAAAGTAGAAATAGGTAGGTATATTGTCCACGAGCATTATGTATCATTTAACAATAATCATAACATCACGCTTTGTTTACCCTAAGGGTTTGGGCATAGGTAAACCCATAGTACACCCACATATCGCCAGCTATGTTGAAACTCCATGTCTAATACAGTCTCCGGACTGCTACCGAGAAATTCTAGAAAGAAAACAAACCCAAGGGGCCATTCCCGTAATTTTAAGAACGTTCATAGTCTGATCTAAGTCTCAGTCTGTCTAAAAAACTCAAATTTTCCTACATTTTTGACAAGTTTTTGACATTGAACGTCGCTGAGATGAGATTGCGACTATAATCCGCGCGGAATTAGTTGGCCGCGCCTTAAGTATGGACGGGGGTGAGGGCGGCGGGGTTGCCTAGTGTTCGCAACGCACGTTCTGAGTAAGTACAAAGCGCCCCCTTCCCTCCGTCCCACCGCTCACATACCTAAGGCGCGGCCAACTAGTTCCGCGCGGACTATAGATTTTGAACGTTGTTAATTACGGGAATCAGACTCCATGATGGATGATCAGCAGTAACGCTTGAGACCAAAGAGGTAGTCAATTAAAAAAAAAAAAACATATTTCAAAAACCTCTCCCTATTTCAAGCATATTGAATCAAACCATATCGCCGGCTGTAACAAAGCAAACTAACTGAATAAATAAGGCTTCCGCTGAAACTTTCATCGTACATTCATTGCAGAATTCCAAAACAATTAGTTTATATCCAACAGAGCTCTCAACTGGGCCATTACTTTGTAGATTTAGAACCTAGTTTAATTCAAAACTGAATTCAAGTTTGTATGAGAAAATTCGCTTTTGGCATTGTAGATTTTCGTACGTAAAATCTAGCTTACTATTTATGAGGGGTGAAACTGTGGTTTGGTATTTAGCCTTTTTGAAGTTACAGCACTTAAGTATTATGACGTTCAAAGTGAATTCTACAATCTCATGAGGTATTGTACAGTCAACGAAATCAGTTATTAAACAAATTGACACCCTACGTCGTTTACCCGTGCCATTTCAAGCACGGCATCAAAGAATGACAGGTGTGATATGAATAATTATGCCTACGGACAATTTTGAGTTATTACGAGTAATTTGCTTTACAATTAATTTTCCTGACCCCGCTGGGCTTTTCACGAAGTTTATAGAACCGAAAACAATTTTTTTAATATTATCAAAGATAAACATAGTAAGAAAAACTTGTCGCCTTATAACCTTTCACAAAACACAATATACAGTTTCAAGCTCAAAGTCCAAAGTTCATTCACCCCAGATAAGATAAACCTTATGAATAGACACGCCGTCCTAAATAGGGCGAAGTTAAAGGCCTGTAAAATAACCCATGACATAAGCAAACTAGAGAGGTATGACATCAGAACTTGTTCAGGACACACCTCATTACACTCGGTAAAGGAAACCGAACTTTATATATTTGGGGCTGGAACTTTTTTCCCTAGCTATAGTTCTATAGGACGAATTTACAGGATGAAATTGAATAGGTGCGCCAAATTAAAATATCTAATTCAACGTGTTACAGTGTAAATTCAGAGCATGTCATACGTACATACTTTGTACATAGGCGACCGATTTGGCAACGTGGTCGCGCGCCCTTTTTTTCATAGGAACGGTCAAAAGTAGGTACATACTGCTAGTACAACGCGATGCCAACTTGCTTCATGTTGTGAATGTGTGTGTGTGTGTATCTAAGACGATAATTACCTACACGATAAAAAAAATGACTATGTAACAGTTACTGCATCTCCTATTTCGATTTGGCGCAAGTTTTCAATTTCAACCTGTAAGTACTCGTATAGGTAGATACTGCCTTTTTATTACGAAACTTTTTGAATAAATATAATATGAAAGTTTTGATTATCTTTGAAGATGGAAATAAAAGAATAACTTGGAATTAGTCTTATTTTTATTGTAGTCAGTAATTGATAAAATTCGGAGAAATCTTTATTAGGTTACTTTCACTGGTATGAACTTTTCAATCATTAAGTACTTTTTGAAGACTAACAAATTCACTTTTGCTTACTAAGTGGAATATCATATCTACGAGAAAATAGACACATATGTATGTACATACATGCATAAAATCACGCCTTCTTTTCATGGGGATAGGCAGAAACTATAGAACGCCACCTGCTACGGTCGTTACATACTTCTTTAAAAATTAAGTTGTATCTCAATCTAAGAAAATAAATAAATAAAAGCCGGAAATAAATTCCAAGCACCAATTTACACGCGATATTTATGAAAAGGTGGCCATTTTTATTTGAACAATAACAAAAATTTCTGAAAATTTAATGTTAACATTTCCACTTTAAGCTTAGGAGAAGGAATTATCTCACTCGCGTAGGCCTTTAAGCACCGACGCTTGGAGTATGCTAAGAAAATTTAAATCCATTTATTTCGGTTTGCCCGTACACGCTTGAATAATATTATTAGAAGGGTAAATGCAGAGCTCTTCGCAAGTTATGATCAAATTAACAGCCGATCTCAATGACAAAAGAACACGACGAATGACTTGCTCACTTTAAACTCACCTAAGTTTTCACTGTGAGATTGTTCAGAATAGATCTGCTGGAATACATACAATTTTCATGAAACGAAAAACGAAATGCTAGGAGATCTTTGAGTGTATGCTGAAAAAACAAAAGAAAAAGCGGATCAAACCGGAATGAGGAAGTTTATAGTGGATAAGACAGAGATTAAAACAGAAGACGATCAAGCAGGGGATCGAGGGAGGGTTCAGGGGATCAGAACGGAATAACTCCCAATTTACATACAACATAAGCATGAATGAGTTGCACCTTTTCTTTCCAAGGTCGGATTTCAGGGGGCATGTATAGAGATATCGCGACAACTGACCTATATCTATCTTATTGTCTGCAGAACGGTCAGGCCACATTAATTATACGAGGGATCATCAATCAAGCCACTCCCCCCTACACCCCCGTTCACCACCCTTCACCCCGTGCACCCCTTACAAGAATAATATCCATTAGTGACAATTTGATCTTAAACGCAACGCCCTTTAAACCTTAAGAAAGTTAAGTATTATTTCAAATCGTTATCGTTCAATCTTGCGGAAGAATTTCTTTCATAAGTTTAGAATTATGTTCTACTAGCTGCGCCCCGCGGTTTCACCCGCATAAATGTCGATTCTGTGGGAATATCGGGATAAAAAGTAGCCTACCAGCCGTTTGAGCGCGAAGAAGTAATAAAAACACACACACACAACCCCACTCACACACTCACAAACTTTCGCCTTTATAATATTAGTGTGATTTTTGTGCATAACAGGATATCGGGGAGCGAAGTATTTTCAGTGTGAGGTCTTTATGAAAATCATTTTCAACAAACATTTTTTTTCTTTTACATTAATGACAAACTTGACTCCTACCAAAATGGCTGGCCCACAATGGCGGAGGATAAATACAGAGTGTAAAAAGACCCAGACTAAGTAACTTTTTGCAAAAATAATATCTGAGAAACGACTTTCATTTTTGGTGTGAAAAAAAAAGAAAAGAAAGAAAATCGCTTGTTACGGCAGTGCGCAACGTAACGCACGCAAAACATTGCGCTTACAGGTGCATGCAAAGGTACATTGATCGTAGGGATATTTAAAGTTGTGTTATAACATTAAATTTCAATGATTGGGAGTACAAGTGACTCTCGGCTTCGATAAGTGTCTTTTTACACCCGTTAAATAGACATCAATAAAAAAATGGGGTTACATCAAAAACAAAAATATTTATTTTACCTTTAAAAGTTATCTAGAAAGCCATTTTTCCGATATCAATAATTTTATTATCAACTCCATTTAAAAAGTCATCGTACTTTTCCTAATACTTTTCTTGTTATGTATAATTTAGCACTTTTAAACAAAACATCAGAGAACTCTTCAAGCAAATAGCTTCTTTTACAGGGAATTTACTTTTTGTATCATGTGACATCATGTTGAATAAAAAGGGATGCCCCACAAAAAAGTTTTGCAGAAAAAACTCTTGGACGATATTTTTAGGTCTCTTTTATATGTTTTTCTCGGTTATCACACAGGGAATGAGAAAAAAGTTGCTGAATCTGAATTGTATGTGCGTCAAATTGTATAAATGAATGTTACAAAGTTAGATTTAATGACTTTTTTCGTTTCTTTTGGTCTAAAAAGAAACCGAGCTCAAATGGGACTGGACCTGACAGGTTTGTCGCACGTCGGATGCATTTTGGGCTAAGACCACCATAACAGGGATTCCTGAAAACGTCTAACGCCATCGCGAAAGACCCAGGCGTGGATGGCCGGTACGAACTTAACGCAAAGAATAGGAGGGATTTGTCCATACTGGCTCAAGATCGAGTTGAGTGGAAAAAGGAAAAGGAACAGGCCCTGCAGGGGGACAATATAGGCTGATTATTATTCTTATTATTTGGTTTAAACAGTTAAGGATTGCAGCTGATTCATGAATAAAGGTTAGAAAAAACTAATTGACTTCATTAAAAGCATCAGAATATTTTACTACGTAATGTCTAGTTTGAGCAAGTGTTCTGGAGGCCTAAAAAGGTCACTTTGGCAGAATCATAGAAAGATAACATTATTAATCATAATATGGCGAGGACAGTCCGTGTTTTTCTTTTTTTCGGTGCACCACGTAGATGTAATCAAAGAGATTGGGAATGGATTTGGATTGGATTGATTGGTATTTTAACACAGACAAAAAAAAATAACTGTGAAATCCTTCACCAATGGGATTTGATACGATTAACTTAACAGTTAACTGTCGATTATGATTATTAATGTTATCCTTTTATGATTCTGTCAAAGTGGCCATTTTAGGCCCCCTGGTCAGTTGTTTTAGGGTACCACCAATAAAATGTAATATATTATTATATTTTTATTAAGTTATAATATTTATAGTAAGTCAAGTCTAGTTAGTTGCCAAGTACTTAATACTACGTATAATCCAATGACACCTAAGTCAACAGAGCAAGACAAAGCCATCGTAATTCAATCAGCTTCAACAATGCCAATAATGATTGATAATATATCTTGCAGCCAGGATATACATCCTATACATGTACCACGGATATCTATGCATGTACCACGGATATCTATGGCATGTACAGTCAACTTTATGTAGGTAAAGTCAGGCAAATTAATTATTTAGCAAATCGACTACCATCATAAATTGTCCGTATATTCAAATCACAACTATCATTCTTAGACAATTGTATGAAATGGCTGTAACACGGTAAGTTAACATAGTCTGTCAATTTGATAAACAATTGATTTCCCTGACTGTGCAGGAGTTTACAAAAGTCAAAATACTTTCAAGTTTTGTGCAACAGCCTATTAAGGTACAGACGCCAGCACATCAAGCTACCCGAAACTGTCAAATTTTCCCAATCAACTTTGAACCTTATGTTTTAGCGATAAAGTTGAATATCTATTAAAGAAATTTGACAGATTGTAGTAGCTTGATGTGCTGGGGTCTGTACAACCCTAATAATGAGTTAATTGGTTCCTTATTATCATGCCCTCATCAGTCATTTAATTAGACCCTGCCACGGACATGATAAGAAAGTTGACGAAGAATAAGAACCATTATTATTAATACCCTGGGGAAGTCGTCTACCCTTACTGCTAATACTTCTTTAGTAACTTATGACGTCACCGTTATGATGATAAATAGGGCCAAAATTACACAGTTATTAATTCTGCCAAAGTTTGGTGTTCCCATAGATAATAATATATAGCTACCTACATGCTGGAAATTAGATTTTTCTAAGACAAAATCGCCACGAAATACAACATGTCACTATAATGGCGACATTAATTTAACACACGGATAATTTAACACACGGCTAGTGGCCAGTAATCATAAAAATTATAACAACATAAAATAATTTGAATACTACCGCTTGCGCTGCTCGCCCGTAGACAGAGTAATCTATAGACTCATGGTATCCGTGTCACCGAAAGGGACAAAAAATTCCGGCAATCTTCATCATACTATCATTTTTACAGCTTATTACAATGCACCTTACCATTTTCACAGTTGCGTAAATGTACTATTATTGAATTATGCACGAAAAAGATCTTATTTTCCGTTTAATCGCGGTGTAGTTTTTATTATTTCATTAAAAACGTCAAACTTGTTGTGCACATTGATGTGCTTAGCCGACACGCAGTAAGGGACAGAAATATTCTTACTCTGTCTCTTTTCGTTGCTGTGACGTAAATATATTTCTCTTTTTCTTGTGCAAATGAAAAAGAAGATATGCAGCAGTCTATAGTTTACTCTACGTGCTCGCCAATATAGGACTCTCTCTATCCTTCAATTCGCCTACTTTTTTTACGTTTTAATTTCATTGATGCGATGTTCTGATCTATGAAAATGACCCCTGCGCTACAAGTTCTTTAAGTACAAAATGCTCCAAGATGCTATTTTAGAAAATTGTAAATAAATAATAACGTTTAATGAAATTAATATATTATGATCATAAAACGAAAATGCCCAACCGTATACGTGTGTTAAATTAATGTCGCCATTAAAGGGGCACGCTGTATATAATAATAATATAATAGATTGAAAGACAAAAGGCTTAACTGGAAAATAACAGACATTGGTTACTGAACAGTATGTTAACTGTACCCTTTTGTGACCCTCAAAAATGATCATGGATAATTGTTCAATGGTCAACATTCAAGTCATTTGCCACACATGTTTGGGTCGATTTCCCAGTCTCAAAATATATGAATATATCTGCGAACCAAGATGAAAAGTATCCTGGGTACCTCTGTACCCAGGTCGTCTTCTACCCATTTGACAAATTTCATCCAAATCTGTTTAGCCGTTTTAGCGTGAAAGCGTAACAAACAAACAAACTTGATTTCGCATTTATAATATTATACTTAGGATACCCTAGTCGCGCCTCGCGGTTTCACCCGCATAATTAATGCTATTCAACGAGCCGATGAATTCAAACGACCAGCCTTGCTCGCCAAGAACAAAATGCTTCTTATAAGCAGATGACCTCGCTCTAGCCGCCCAGGCCATCGAAGAGGCTGAAGAAAAGCTGACGGAAACATTGAAAGCACTTGTGAAATACTATGAAATACCAAAATACCCTAATCCGTCGAAAACTCAATCCACACAGGATTGAGTTTGCACTGCTTGGCAGAAGAAAATAGAGTATACTCGTTTAAGATACTTATCCTAACTATATATTTGTATGTATATGTATTAATATTATAAATGCGAAAGTAAGTTTGTATGTTTCTTTGTTACCTTTTCACGCCTTATCCACTGAACCGGTCGTCCTGAAATTTTACATATAGGTACGTTGTCAGGTGTACAGAAATGGACATAAGTGCTGAAAAAGAGTGCTGTCCCCGAGGGAAAACAACAATAACGTTATTATGATAATAGATGGCGCCACGTGTTTTTCGAACGGGATCGTCACTTATGCGGTTGAAATCGCGGGGCGCTGCTTGTCAAATGACTAGCAGCGCCCCGCGGTTTCATAAATATAAGCAAGATACCTTTCATATAATAGATAAAGATAGGAGAGACTATGGCCGAGATTGATTGTTACGTAGCCCGTGAAAAATAATCAGCCGTCAGATTCAGATCAGTCAGACATGTGAGTCGAGCAGCTAGGCATTAATGTTTTGTATAGGACAGTTCATATGTTTTTCGAACGATGTTGGTCCAAGGAGAAAGTTTCTAGTTTAATGGCATGTACCACATCCTTAAATTTGACCACACATTTCTAATATACGCTATAGGTGGGGAATAATCCAAAAATGAAACTCCTTATTTATTTTTTTGTAACAATATTTTTGTAAAATAATACAAATTGATTACATTGATTAAATTGATTACATTGATTAAATTGATTAAGTACATTGATTGCATTGATTACATTGATTAAATTGATTACGTTGATTACATTGATTTAGTCATAAATGTTATACTGTGTCAGATCCAAGTGACACTTTCACTGCTCAGTAATTAATTAGCATTTCCATTACCAAGTAATTCTGGTAATCTAGTATTTATAGTCTCAATTGTTTTTTGCTTCGTTACTCCTTGCAAACGATTTGAAATGCCTACAGCCCCGTTAGTGCTGTATACTTCTATCAAATTTTCGATTGAAATTCGGGCACGAGCAATTTTCTTTAGATTATAAATCGATATCGCTAAACAAGCTTGTTTTAAACCAATAAACCGAATATACTCATCAAGATCCTCTGCTTGTTGCAACAACATTGTGTCGGTACAACTAATACTATCGTTTAGTAGTAGTGATACTAATATAAATACTTTTACAACAGCGTGCGTTCTGTCAGGATAAGCGTTTTCACCCAGATAATCTGTTGCTAAGTTTTTTAGACTGAATGATCCCTCCGCTTGAGGACGCTCTGTCAATATTGCTTTGAAGACGGGAACAGTATCGATAAAACCCAAAACAAGTCCTTGAAAAACATCAAACAATCCATACCTCTTCATGAGGCGTACAATTATGTAGCGATGAGTCCTAAAAAACAAAAATAAATGGAATCAAAATTTTTTAAGCCATTTGAACTTTTTTGTTTTTTTTTTTTTTTTTTAATTGTGTGTAATAGGGCGAGGGAGGTCTTTCCCCAGCAGTGGAATAATACAGGCCAGTTAGTTAGTTATGTCGGTATATAAAAAAAAATACGATATCAACTTTGAACGTCTCGTATCTCGTAAACGTGACACTTTACGGGGTTTGGTCTTTCTTTTTCTGTTATTGATGTTAGCTATCAATTTTTGAAGATTCCATGCATGGTAACCATTTTGAAAAAAATCTAAATGGCGTGCAGTAGGTATGCCACGGACCTTCAAAGCGTTTTGTCCGGTCAATTGAGTAACAATATAGCGTTTGCTAACGCACCGATGAGGTACTAAATAAGAAAGAGATAACAAGTTATATTAGTAAATATACGTACGAAAAACAATTGTGAGCAGCCAAGAGGACTCTGCTAGTTTGGCCAGTTTGGATTCTCAAAAAATCCAAAAAAAATTGCAGCCCCTCTCTCGGAGAGAGTGCATTCACCTCATTTCCATAATGATGGAGTGTTCCTCCGGCAACTCTAAATCCATTGATATCATTAATATTTTCAGGTAATATACATTGATTGAATGTACTACCATTGCACCAAGCTGCAACCTGTACAAAACAAAAAAAAATCATAAAAAGAACTTATAATAATTAAGTAAGTACCTACATATACAATAATTCTACCTGGAATATTTCGTTGATTTTGGTGTTCCGTCTCGTTGTATCTAGATCAAAAATCACGATCGGAACAGTATGGAAAGGTTCTTCCTCTGTAAAAATATAAGGTTTTTGAGTTTTTATTCATCAGCTTAGGGTTTTTCCAATTTATATATTTATTATTATATATATTTAGTGACAGAAAATTTGCCATTATGTTGAGATTATCCGAAAGCAGCTGGAAATCAGTATTTTACACAAAGCGACTGCCTATCCTGATCTCCACAACCCAGTAACTGGGTAACACGATACACCTTGGTAAGACTGGATGTCAGACTTTTAGGTTACTTCTTATTCGTAACGACTGTCAAAGATCTACGAATGACAGCCGGGACAAATGGCTGTTCCGAGGTACGGTAGCATCTTGGTATTAAATGGGTGGTCAGTTGGTCACCCATCCATGGACTGGTCTTGTTGTCGGGCCGATCGATCATGGTCATACAACGCATGACCATGATCGATCGGCCCGTACGACTTGAATGGTTTGTATTATGTTAATGAAAAGAAAATATTATTAAGTACGGAATATTAGAATAGTAATTGTGAACTTACGTTTGCAGAGCAATCCAGCAAAGTTATCAATTAAGTTATCCATATCTGGTTCAACTTTGTGGCTTCCACTCACACTTTGTGATGAGGTTTTTGGATCCATTGTTATTGAAACTTCCTTTCCAAAAAAAAAATAAAGCTGTAAAAATTAACTCAATTATTCCAGATAAGTTATGAAATCAGGCGTTATTTTGCGGAAATTCATGACAGTAACATGTTATGTAAAAATATTTAGTTTTAATTCCGCAATACTTAGATCCAGGCTGTGAGACGTAGCAGTTTATTTTTTACTTAAAAGAATTTATGTATAAACATATCAGCTCTCATAAATTAGGTTTCAATAGTAAGAACCTAACGTATCTAGAATCTTCTCAAAAAAGTGTTGTGTCTTCTCAAATAAGTAGTGAAATCAATCATTACATTATCAGTTTTTATAATTATGTTTGTAATTTATATGGTGTATATAATAAAGAGTATTCTATTCTATTACTTTAATAATGATGTAAAATAATAAGCTTGTTACATTTTTTTTGACTAGTAGGTACCTACACTTAAAATATAAAATTGATTCCAAGCATTAAAAATAAAAATACGTTTCTTGACAATTATGATAGGTACGTTTAGTAACTACCAATACGTATGTATTCATAAAATATTTACATAAAATAACCATGATATTTTATTCGGCATAGTTGATAAGCTTTCCGATTAAGTTACAATATTATTGTCAATTCAAATTATCGATAAAAATGCCACACACAGAGCGCGCGTCACACGTATGAGTCACGCTGACGTTAAACAAATTATTATGTTTCCCACACTAGGAGTTAAAATGTTTATACATAAAATTTATTTTAAAAGAATTATTTTTACTCTGAAGCAGTCCGCCATTTTCATTAATTTCCAAACTTATTGTATTGTAGGGGTTTTTTTTTTTTGGGTGGGAAATCATCAAATGACCCCTCCCGCTCTGGGCGGAGCGGAAGGCAGTGTCAGACTCTTACTGACTAAAACCCACCCGTGTTCCTTCACTTGCCTGTGCCAGGGGCCACGGTATCTCTTTCGAACAACCCGCGACCCTGGCGGGCATCGGCCCTAGCGGACCCCGTCAGTTGGTGCTGACATCTCCTTGAGGCGCGCGTGGAACACAACGCGCCGTCGACCCGGGCCTGGTCCTTACCGGACGGCGAGCTGCCCACGGCTCGCCGCCCGCAAGCCCGCGCCTACGGTGGCCGGGAATCGGCTATCGACTCCCGACACCATCTTCTACAATCGAAATCACGAATACTTTTGCTAAAGTGATTAATATCCAAGATTTATTGGATCATACTGCTGCTAGAATTTTAAAAATCGATTCTGTTTTCCAAGAACAACATAGAACATTGATCCTTTATTCTAAATGGGGATGTGATGGTTCGTCTGGTCAAAGTCAATACAAGCAAATACTTGCAGAAGAGTCGGAAACAATTTCAGATGCCAATTTGTTCATCACTTCATTAGTCCCCATCAGATTAGTTGATGAACAATCGGGATCCGTTGTTTGGCAAAATCCGGTACCTTCATCTGTTCGTTTTTGCAGACCCATTTCTATTGAGTTTTGTAAGGAAACTCCAGAAAAAACCAAAGCAGTTATCGATGATATTAAAAAACAAATTAGGGCTGCACAAGCATCACTTATAAACAAAGGTCGTGTTTTAGTAAATGTGAAGCATGAACTATTTCTAACGATGATCGATGAAAAGGTGGCTCAGGTCCTTACAGATACTCCATCTGGTTCCACATGCACGATATGTGGGGCTACTCCGCGGCTAATGAATGACCTATCGAAAGTAACTGCCAGACCTGAAAACGAAAACGCCTACCAATACGGATTGTCCACCTTACACGCCTGGATTCGCTGCATGGAAATGATATTGCATATTTCCTATAATCTTTCGTTTAAGACTTGGTCTGCTTCAACTGAGGAAAATAAGAGATTAAAAAAAGAAAAGAAAGAACTTGTTCAAAAACGTTTCAGAGAGGAGTTGGGATTAATCGTCGACAAACCTCGGCAAGTTAGCGGGAATACGAACGATGGCAATACCGCACGAAGATTCTTCTATAATAGCACGTGCTCATCGGAAATAACAGGTGTAGATGAGGCATTGATTAAACGCCTATACATTATATTGCAAGTTCTTTCTTGTGGAATGATGATCGACCCTGAAAAATTTGGGGAATATGCAATAGAAACTGCAAGAATCTATGTAAGTAATTACGATTGGTATTATATGCCATCCTCCGTTCATAAAATACTCATACACGGGGAAAACGTTATCAAACATTTTGCGGTGCTTCCTATTGGACAGCTATCGGAAGACGCACAAGAGTCTCGCAACAAAGACTACAGAAACATACGACTTCATCATGCCAGAAAATGTTCCCGATCTGCTACAAACGAAGATGTCTTTAAAACGCTTTTATACACGTCAGATCCATATACAACAAGTTTGAGAAAACCGTATGTAAGAAATGTGAAAGAACTTGAAGAAGAGACACTAAGTCTGTTAAACGTGGCACCTGAAAGTGAACCCACATTTACTGACCCTGATCCTGAAGTGGTATAAATTAAAAATAATATTTATATTTAGTCATTACTTATTATATTTGTACCTAGCTACATCATTTCCTGAAGCCAGAGTATAGGATGTACCTATTAGTAATATGATTTTAATTTAGTAAATTGTTTTCATATACATATATTTTGTTTACTTTGCTTGTTCTAATCAACCATGGTTTAATCTTTTTAGTCATTAAAAACTTGTATTCCACTTGAAATAAATTGTTAACTATTTTTTTCGTGATTTTTCCCATTTCTTTCATTCTATGCAAAAACATACATAGATATACAAGAAAACACTATAAACTACACATCATTCGAATCTCCAAACCTTACTGCATATTTGTGCCAAATTTAATCACGATACGACAAAAATTCATGAAGTTACAGATTTTTGATCCGATACCGACCTATATTTTCCATAGTCTCCTGCGGCGGCTGGGGGCGTGAGGGCGCAAGGATTGCCTCTCCTTCACGCGCTCCGCCTCCTCCTTCGCGAGCATCACTGCTTCGCAGAAGGAGGCGATAGCCTCCCATGCACTCTCGCTCCGTACCATGGCCCGGACTAGGGCCGGACGCGAGAGATCGCCGCCGCCGATCGCCGCCGTGAGGACACGGCGGTGCTCTGCCCAAGCTGGGCAGATCTCCACCGTATGCTCCACCGTGTCCTCCGGGCGATCCACACAATGGTGACACCCGGGCGTTTCCTCCCGCCTTATTCGGAACAGGAACCTTCCGAAGCAGCCGTGTCCGGTGAGGACCTGCGTTAGGCGGAAGGTGAGGACGCCGTGGCGTCTCTCTAGCCACTCCTCAAAGAGGGGACTTATCGCCGCAATTGTGGCGTGCCCAATTGGAGGGGTTCGTGGCTAAATGATAACAGCTGCAAGGGTTTATCAAAGGTTAAGTTACGCTTGCTGCGGTTAAATCGTCGATGGGTGACCATCCATTACAGATCGAGACCGCTCCGTGCCTCGGAAAGCACGTTAAGCCGTTGGTCTCGAAAGTCTTTCGTAGACAATATACAGGGTGATTGGAAGATGGGTGCAAAGCTTTAAGGCGATGATAGTACAGGCAATTCAGAACCATTTAAGCCATGGTTGTCTTAGACGAAGTCTTACCACTTTTTTTTTACCAATTTCTTAAGATTTTTTTCGAAAATTCCCAAAGTTTTAACTAAACTATTTATTTATGGCCAAATTGAATGATAAACGAATTCATTTTTATTGTATTTAATTAAAGTAATGTGTAAGCAATCTAGCAAAACATGTTTTAGGCCTCTGTGTCTTTAGACATTTTTTTTACAGATATTTAAAGTTCATAACAAATTTTAAAATTTATAAATACTTTTTGTAAACCTTATTTTAAAAATCACGGAGCGTGCTTTTCTTGTTCAAACCTTTTTGAAAACATGATTGATAATCGCTCTTTCTTTTGAGGTAACATTTACGCAGATATCTTACATATTATTGAAATTAGGACCTAAAAACCAATTTAAGGGATACATTTTAAATTTTAGGCAGTCTAAATAAAACAACATTTGAATTAAATTTATTTATGTTTCATGGTCAAAATGTTGTCCGTGATTCCTAATATAAGCACGGCTCCGTCTTCTCACTTCTGTTGTTGTTATTTTCAACATCATCTCCAGCTTCATTGTTTCAAACTCTGAATTCATTCTCTCTATCAGTTCTTCTCTCGTGTTTATTTCAACATTCGTATACACTAGCTCCTTGGCCCGGCCCCACACGAAAAAGTCCAGCAGGGTCAGATCTGGTGCGCGAGCGGGCCAAGGGATGGGTCCATCTCTGCCAATCCAGCTGTCAGGAAAACAATTATTTAAGTGTTCCCTTACATTTAACATCCAATGCGTTGGACAGCCGTCTTGCTGAAAGATGACTGTACTGTCTCTTGCGAATATCGGGACACCGGTTTCCTCTATCAGCTCCGGTAAATCCACTTGTAGAAAGTGCAAATCATTTTCACCATTGAAAGTCTCCGGTAAGAAGTAGGGCCCAATCAACGTCCTGCAAATTACTCCAGCCTCCAGAATTTCCTCTGAAACGACACCTGCTTCTTAAAATGTGGATGGTTGTCTTTGGCGGCCCATTCATGAAGGTTATGAAAGTTTTTAATGCCCTCCCTAGAAAACTTTAATTTGAAATCAATCTTGTGGACGGATGAAAGCAAATTTTCTAGGGAGGGCATTACAAACTTTCATAACCCACACAACACATGGGGAACACTTAAATAATTGCTTTCCTGACAGCTGGATTTTCAGAGATGGACCCATCCCTTGGCCCGCTCGCTCACCAGATCTGACCCTGCTGGACTTTTTCGTGTGGGGCCGAGCCAAGGAGCTGGTGTATACCAATGTTGAAATAAACACGAGAGAAGAACTGACAGAGAGAATGAATTCAGAGTTTGAAACAATGAAGCTGGAGATATGATGTTGAAAATAACAACAATAGAAGTGAGAAGACGGAGCCGTGCTTGTATTAGGAATCACGGACAACATTTTGACCATGAAACATAAATAAATTTAATTCAAATGTTGTTTTATTTAGACTGCCTAAAATTTAAAATTTCTCCCTTAAATTGGTTTTTAGGTCCTAATTTCAATAATTTTTAAGATATCTGCGTAAATGTTACCTCAAAAGAAAGAGCGATTATCAAGCATGTTTTCAAAAAGGTTTGAACAAAAAAAGCACGCTCCGTGATTTTTAAAATAAGGTTTACAAAAAGTATTTATAAATTTTAAAATTTGTTATGAACTTTAAATATCTGTAAAAAAAATGTCTAACGACACAGAGGCCTAAAACATGTTTTGCTAGATTGCTTACACATTACTTTAATTAAATACAATAAAAATGAATTCGTTTATGATTCAATTTGGCCATAAATAAATAGTTTAGTTAAAACTTTAGGAATTTTTGAAAAAAATCTTAAGAAATTGGTAAAAAAAAAGTAGTAAGACTTCGTCTAAGACAACCATGGCTTAAATGGTTCTAAATTGTCTGTACTATCTTCGCCTTAGAGCTTTGCACCCATCTTCCAATCACCCTGTATGTAAATAAACTATGTCATCAAAAATGTAAGACCTCATTGATGCGAAAAAGTTTTTTTGGTATGGCACCTAAAGTGTTTAATAAAATTCCTGATGACATAAAAAACATGACATTATATAAATTTAAAAAAACTCTTACTAAATTATTAATTGACAAATGTTATTATAGACGAATTTTTGAACGACCAATTATTACAATGATGCATTTTTACCATTTGATAATAAGTACTATGACTATTTATTGATTTTATTGTATTTGACGTTTTTCTTATTTTAATTAATTTAAAATATTATTATGTTTTTATTATTATTTTTTCTCAAAGTCATGTATTAAAATGACAACTAGTATGTCACTTATAAATTTGTATGTCTTAATTATGACAAAACATAGCGCACCCCCTATTTATGTAAACACCTATGTGAACACCTATGTTTCACAAATAAACTGATTGATTGATTTATTGATCTTGGACAGTCGTTTCGTGTAATCAGAAAGCCCGAAAGTTGGACAAGCAGTCTAACCAGGGAGTATCGTGTTACCCAGTAACTTGCGGAAGTTAGATAGGCAGTCGCTCCATGTAAAACTCTACCAGCAGTAGTGTAGATACACGAATGACTGACAAGACCTAGGGCTATAATAATTTGCTTTCCAAGGCACGGAGTGGACCTCGTATGTAAAGATTACGCATCCAGGGACCGATCTAAACAAGCTTTGTTAATCTTGATCAATCGGCCCATGCGGCTGATACTTAGTTACAGGTTATCATAAAGCGTTCTTATCATAAAATTACAATAGTAGCACTTACCTGCTTACTGCAACACAAGTTAATATTTTGAAAATAGAGAAACACTTCCAAATTTATTTAAAAAAAATAAGTTTTGCAATTCGTTAATATACACGCCTTATGGCTTCAGATCGTTTACTGATACCGTACTCGGTCCGCCTGCACTTATATAGATAATTAACAATGAGTCAACAGGATACTCCCTTTGGCTTTGCACGCTTGCATACATAGGGTTACGTCACCTCTTCATATTTCAGTAGCATCGAGTGCAACACAAGTGTTATGTTGGTGCCCGAGCGCATGCGAGGTACTCACTTAGATACTCACTTTAGCAAGGTGAGTACCTAATCTACTTTTCTTTCAACTACCTATCGTGATAAATGATTTTATTTCTGTAAGTAGGTTTGTACAAACACTTTTACACGTCAATCATATTTTTTTATCCATATACTCATAACAAATCTGTAGAAGTGAAAATTCTGTACATTGAAAATATCAAAATAATAAATGGCAGGAGGTGTTACTAGACCTAGAAAAATGTGATTAAAAATTTTTTGTCTGTCTGTCTGTTTGTTTGTTCAGGCATCACGCAAAAACTACCGGTTCGATTACGATGAAACTTGCTATAATTATTCTTTAATATCCTGGGCACCACACTGGGTACTTTTTATCTTGGAAAAGTATCTCTATATGTATATATAATTCAAAGTCCTGACTGGCTGATATATCAAGGCACAGCCTAAACCGCGGGTCCTAGAGACATGAAATTTGGAGGGTGTGTTATTTGTAAGAGTAGGTATCCACTAAGAAAGGGTTTTTCGAAATTCCACCCCTAAGAGGGTGAATGAGGGGAGGGTGAAATTTCACGCGGTCGAAGTCGCGGGCAGAAGCTAGTATAAAATATACCTACTCAAAATAAAAACTCAAGTTAATGAAAACAAGGTTTTCATAAGCTTTTAAATATTTATCCCGCGACTTTTGCGGCAAAAGGTTATTAACAATTTCATTTCCAGCTGTTTTTATACTTTCTGGAGTTGAATTCATATCGCTATCGCTGTCTATTTCCATTTTTTTTAACTATTCTTGCTAAATATGAAGTATCAAAGTTTTACAATGGTACAAAATGCGCGTCATTTTTGTTTTTTTTTTCACCAAGTTGGTTTTATTCAGCCGATTTTTATTTTCAGCCAGTATAGTTTTGATCTAATGCAAACATTTTATATTAAACGTAATGGGAGGCACCTGTGGAAAATTTATATCTAAATAAAACACAGTGCATTAATGAAAAACTATGCAACCATGAGATTTCATTTATATGAAATCTCTAAAAATAAATGAAAATAAATAAATGTTATCATTTCTGCACTGTTTTGGTTGTAAGCAAAAAATACGTCCTTTGTGACCGGTTTTGTAGTGATTAATGATAACATTACTACGTAGTTGAAAGAAAAGTATATAAGTGTATGTTTACCTGGTGAACTTAAGGAGTGATACACACTTGTTCGGGTCACATGATTTGTTACAGCCGGGCGGCAAAATCGAATTAAATATAGTTGTATGTTCGGGTACAAGCCACTCGGACTAGCTCAAATTGTGCCCAGTCGCCCTGAACATGATTCAGCAAAGGTAGATGTTGAGTGGAGTTTGCTGAAAGCCGAATATGTGTAGTAATTGGTTTGGTCGGCTTTGTTGTTAAACAAGTATTGCCTAATCGAATGTGCCGACCCGAATAGCACCCTTAACTGCCAATGTTGCGGGTGTAGATACTGTGTCAGTGGCAACTCTGCTTACCACTTTGAGTAACACAGCCATGATTTTATGTTAAACCAGAAATTAATACAGCTTTAAAAACAATGTATATTATAATCATTAACGGGGAAGTCCATCCTTTGTGATAATCGTATAATTACCTACACATACTTTTTTCCGTGGCGAACTTACTTGGTGGCGAATAACACTTGTAATCGTATTTTAAGATAATGCTGTGCTGGCGCTGCAGCTGCCGCTGCGGAAAACCTCAAGTGGCGAAAATATAATAACCTTATCGGAAATAATATTTTCGAGCCGTTTGGGGTTAAAACCCTCGGGCCGTGGGGTCCGAGTGCTCATGATCTTTTTAAAGAAATCTCGAAACGGCTAGTTGACACTTCCCGTGACCCAGGGGCTGGTTTTTACCTTGGCCAGAGGCTAAGCATCGCCATACAACGTGGTAATGCCGCCAGTCTCTTGGGTACATTACCAGTCGACAGAGATGCGGATGAAATTTTCGACTCTATTTTTAGTTTCTGCCGGTCGATTCTGTAAATCTCACCGTGAAAACTTAGGTGAAGTGAGTTTGTTTTTGCTAGGAATTGACACTATTGACAGCTCACTCCACGCTCACTTCACATTAGTTTTCACGGTGAGATTTTTACAGAATAGCACCGCTGTATAGTTTTTGTTAAGTTAGGTTTTAATTTTGTTATTTTTAGATTTGGTTAAAGAAAAGTTGTATTTATCACGATTGTATATGTAATATAATATTTTGTATATTTGTTTGGAAGCCCTAATATATTGCATACACAGATAGGGTTACGTCACCTCTTCATATTTCAGTATTATCTATTGATAATATAGTAGATATGTGAATATAATGCAGTTCCAATATTATTAGATAATGTGTTACAATGATAAAAAGAATGTGATCAATATGTCGCATTAAAATTTTTCTTTCACTTATAATGGCTGAGAAGATCGACACAAACGATAATTTTATAGTAAGATCACCAACAAACATAACTGGATGAAATGTGGATGTTCTATAGGTACACCTCAACCTATCCCTTCGGGAAATGCAGGCGCGATGTTATGTCAACTGTTATCTCCAATAAAAATGCTCTTTTTGTCTTGTACAGATCCCAAGACATCAAGCTACCCGAAGCTGTCAAATTTTCCCAATCAACTTTGAACCTTATGCTTTTTAGCGATAAAGTTGAAAATCTATTAAAGAAATCTGACAGATTGTAGTAGCTTGATGTGCTGGCATCTGTACCTGAATCTATCAGAAACTCATTGATTTTCAAGTTTTTAACATCGAAGTAATCAATTTACTTGATTTTATTATTTGTAGCAAATTATTCCCACAGGTTTTACACAATAACAAGATTCGGTTTAAAAAAATCGCCGATTGTCATTTTCTGTTTAACTTACGTTTATCTTATATCAATTTCGTTTGATCCACTAACGTTTGCTTTTTTTTAATAAATTGTAAGGATACTAACTTACGCATCGCGCTTTACATACTGGTGCTAATAAATTAATAATGCAAAACATTGATACTGATTTGAATAAATAATATATTTTACCCTCAAGGTTATATATTAATAATATGCTAGTTCAGTTTTCTTTAACATAACAATAATTTCAGTTAAAATTGATTGACTTTAACTTAGCTATGTCCTACAAGAATGATAAGAAGTGGTTCCATACGAGGTCTAGCCAAAATCGGCCATTCTCCTTTGTCACAGCTGTTGTCAGAAAAATGTAAGGTTTCGAAAATGTTAAAATCGTTCAAGCAAGATTTATAAGAAAATATAAATGTCAATCTGCACACCAAAGTAGTTTGACATGTTAAATTACTATAATTGTCACGCCCATTTCTTGGAAATAGACGTTCAGAACGACTTAGATTTTGCTTTACAAACACAGCTACTTCGAAAATATAAATACAAGGAAGTGTTAAGCTATTGTACCTACTGCTGAAAATATGGCTTGCAACTGTCCGTACTTTTAAGTTTAAACATTGACCGGATGCATCTTTTTCGAGTTCGCCCAGAAAATGACACCGTGACGTAATTAAGATCACACATCTTATGAAGTGTTTTGGTATCTACTATGGAGGATAATCTATATAAAACACGGAAGCCCGCGACTTCGTACGCGTGAAATTTTTCACCCTCTTAAGGGTGGAATCCCTCAGTGGATACCTACTCTTCACAAAGAACACACCCTCCAAATTTCATGTCTCTAGGGCCAGCGGTGAAGGCTGTGCGTTGATATATCCGTCAGTCAGGACTTTGAATTTTATATAAGTACCTATATAGATTTAAGGAGATGAGCTAATTTTTTACACAATATATGTATTTAGATATTAATAAGCTGCATCCCGTTAGACTGGAAGCCGACCCTAATATAAATGGGAAAAGGCTAGGTAGATGATGATTTAGATATTAATCCCAAAAATTTAGTGCCTATCATTTTGTTTCGTCAAAATTAACATTTTTGTAATGTACGAGAAAATTAGTTACGACGGGCGTGCGTTGTCTAAATCTTTGTCTTACCTAAATTTATATTCAAATTATTTTTGTAACGCCACATAATTAGACAGTGAAGATAATTATTTTTGTCATTATCATAATAATGTAATAGATGGTTGTTTAGTAGATGATCTTTTGAAGAAACCACCACACAGATAATGTTATACCCCCTACGGAAGTAGTAAAAGAAGTACGAAGAAAAGAAGAAGAAGTTAGAAGACGTTAAGGAAAAAAACGACGATGAACGATGTCGAAGAAGTTAGTATAGTAAGTCATGGGCCTTTTCTCAACTATGTTGGGGTCGGCTTCCAGTCTCACCAGATGCAGCTGAATACCAGTATTTTACATGAAGCGACTGCTTATCTGACCTCCACAACCAAGAGGCTCCATTACCCAGTTACTGGGTAATACGATACCCCTTGGTAAGACTGGTTGTCAGACTTTCAGGCTTCTGACGACCCATAACGACTGCCAATGAGCCACAAATGACAGCCGGGACCAATGGCTTAACGTGCTCTTCGAGGCAGGTAAGATGAGGTGACCATCTTACATATCAAGACCCCTTCGACCCATCCACAGACCAACCGCGGCAACCTGATCGATCGACCTGTGCGGCTGTTATGACTTAGCCACAAGCCCCTCTAAAGTTAGTATAGTAAGTGTTACTTAAAATTCATGACGTAGGATATTGAAATGGCTGTGTTAGAATGGTTTTGTCAGATAGTTTGGACCCCGTGTGTGACATATCATTTACAACCGTTTGGTAAACATAACATGTCTTTGTCATTTTCTTGTTAACAAATAGGGACAGAATAGGAATTCCTTTTTTTTCGTAGAAGTATGTCTAGTTTATTTTTATTAAATGTTGTATTTAGTGACTTTTTGACTACTTGTTGAAGTTTGAAAGTTTCATAACGTTGAGCAAAGTTAATAAATAAAGGGGTATATGTTTAGATAGTTTATTTGGGGTCGGCACCGCCTTCCATCCTTTTCTTGGTAGTTTTACTTTCTTGCCACATTCTCTTTCACAAAGTCCATACATCGTATCTATGGTACTCTTATAGCCATTCGTATCCATACCAAAAACTTTCCTTACGACATTTTCAACATTCCTTTGCATCACAAGCCCATACAATGACAACGGATTTCCAGGCAACATTTTAGTCACCTATGCCACTTTCAGTCTTCCTCTTAAGTACGCCATTCACGTAACACCACACATCCCTCTTAGCATTTTTACGTATAGCAGGTACAAAGGATAAACAGAAATTGTGATACAGCTAGATTATATAGGTTGTGTTAGTACCCGTTAGAGCATTTGGTTTCCAGAGTAAATCATAAATTATTTTAAGTAAGTTTTTACGTCAATAATATTTAAAAAAAACTGGATGAGGTTGGCGTCTCCCATATGAGTACTCTAAGAAGAAAGGCTGAAACAAACTCAGAGGTACAGTCTCTTTAACCTCAAGACATAATCTTAGTCAGATCATAATGAGGACCATGTAGATTGGTGTCTGAAATGTTCTTTTGAGTAACACGTGAACACAGTTTTTTAACACGACAACATAGTTTTTCAGTACATTTTAACAACTTTGAGTATGAGACCGCGTCTTGAGTGTGTGCGTCATTTTTTTCATAGTTTGTCTAAAACTGCCTCAACTTGACTCAGGCCTACGCACAGTCTAATTGACAAATTTTTTGCAAATGTAACCGGTTTTCGACATGTATATAATCATCAGTTAAAGGGGACAATATATTGTAAACCATTTTAATTTCTAAATCGCCTGTATGTTTATGATAAAAGGTGAATATCGTCTGCATTTAGCGGAATCTGGTCAATGTGCGCATGGCTGGGTTCTTTGATCCGTTCAGTAAAATGAATCTTGATTTATATACTGGAATAATACTCAGATAAAGACAATCAGTCGCTTTTTTCTGGAACTAGTTATGCACAACCCAATATAGTTTTGATTAGTTCCCAAGACAAAAGACGGTAGAGAATTCTAATACGTTTAAAGAATCATTTATTTTTCACATTTTTAGTTCTACATATAACGACTGTTGGACTAAATCTAAGGCAAAGCTTTTGGGCTTTAAAAAAAGCGGTAATTACATTGCAAAAATGTAATATTTCGCTTTAAATTTTGTAGAGTTTAATAACTGTACAAGGGTTGAAAAAGCCATGGCTTTGTTTAAAATATAATTACATGCTCGTGTAGGAAACACGAATGACCTGATTAAAGACTTGAACTAATTTTTAATATAATAGAGCAACACAATGTATTAAGCGAGTAATCAAAAGCCTATTATTACGCACTTAGTTCTTAATTAGTTTTATGTTTAGACGTTGATATGTTAGACGACTTCTTCATATATTCCTTTGTGGTGGCTTTCAGTACATAGGGAAGTAGGTCAAGATTATGTGCAAGGAATTTGTAGAAATTATGTCAAAACGCCCTTATAATCTAGCCTATTTACACGCTACGGAAACTGTAATATTCACAAGTAATATTAATAATTCACCCGCGTAGCACTCATGTAGCTTATATCGTAGCCCAGGTGCTACGAATCGACTACGCTCACGATAGTTTGAATGAAACTTCGTAACGATATTAGACGATACACGTAGGTAGATATGTTCCCGGATAGCTGATAGTTTATAAAGTGCTAAGTTACCCCGTCTAGGCGGTAGTAGCGATAAAAGCCTTAAAAGTTTTCTTTATGCGATTTGTTGCCGCTCTTCGGAATTTTACTTGTAGCATATTATATGCTTTTATAAACAATTCTCATAAATTAGTTTCAACATTATTATTTTTGTTAAAAATTTATATAGAAAATAATATGAACGTTCACACGCCATAGAATGTCGCTGAACGTATTTACGCGGGCAATTACCGACACAACATTTTTTAATCTATAAAAAGCTTTCCCCTATATTCTATAGACGCCTATAGCGTTACCACTGAAATGCTTTTGCCATTACGGTCGTTACATAATTGATTAACTAATTACACTACACGGACGGTAGGTCGTCACGTCGAATTACAAAATCCTCACGTGGCTGAATTAAAATGATAAACGGTCACTTCACATCACTATCACATGGGTTTTGTTTACCACAGGATAGGGTGGGTAATATGTACAGTTACGGGATATGGGTAGGTTCGCGTTGGGCGGTCGGGCCGCCACGCGCGGCCGGTATTGTGGCCGGCGGAGGTCGCATGTACCAGTGTGAACGCGGCCGACCGGGCTGCTGGCGCCCGGTGCACTACTGCGCGCGCCGCCCCCGCCGCCGCCGGCGCCCGCTCGATATCCGCGCCGCGCCCCACACGACTCATTATACCACCTGTGAGCACCGTCAAAACACCGCGCCATGGTTTCGTGAGAGCTACCCCGCGTCGTAAACATGCACCGCCGTATTATAGCTCAGCGCTAGGGGGCTGAAACACGTTCACAGATCCAGTGAAGATGTCGTTTCGAAATTTCTCTCGCCAAGTTTCAGAACCGTTTATCATGAAATGAAACTCATTAGAATCGATCAAAAGTTTCGCTTTCGAGCATGTGTTAAGTTTGCTTAAATATTCTCTTTGATATCCACGTTATGACTGCCATTAGGATATTAAAAAGCCAAGTTTATATAGTTTTTACCGACTTCAAAAAAAAAAGGAGGTTATCAATTCGATACGTATGTATGTAATATTATTGGAATTGCATTATATTCACATATGATGATCTATTAGGGCTTCCAAACAAATATACAAAATTTCATAGACGTATGTATGTATGTATGTATGTATGTATGTATGTATGTATGTATGTATGTATGTTTGTCCACGCATATCTCCGGAACTATTAATCGGATCGTGACCATTTTTTTTTTATTGGCTTACATTTTCTTCAACTTAGGGAACAGTGCAAGTTTCATCAAGATCGATTCAGTACTTTTCAAGATATGGACTAATACGTGTAAGTGTGACGGCCTGGCTTATTGATAAGAGCTACGGGTGTAGTGTCAAAGGGAAAACATCTCAAAACCTTGGTCAAATACTAGTGCAAAAACTAAAAATTACGAAATAAAAAGTAATTTAAAAAAATTAAACCGACTTCAAAAAGAAATTAACTCAAAATTATGAAATAACTTTAATTTCGGAAGTCGGTGGCATAAAACTAAAATACAGATCCCAAGACACCGACTTCCGAAATTAAAGTTATTTCATAATTTTGAGTTAATTTCTTTTTGAAGTCGGTTTAATTTTTTTAAATTACTTTTTATTATTGCAATAGCTTGGCAATAAAATTTCCTATAAACTTGTGGAGAGAGAAAATAGGGTGAACGGAGGCTGACATAAAAATCAGATCAGTCTTGCTCACGGATGGTAAAAGAAGCTCCTGCGGTGAATAGCTGTCATCAATTATTTAATCGAGTATTTCAAATGGGCGGAATTAATTAATTTTTGCGGAGATGGTTTCTGGCCTAATAAGCTTTTATGAACCTTGCTTAAATATATTTTTTAAATCCAAACGCTTTCCTGCGGGCATTACGAATTTATTTATTTACGACTGAAAACCTAAAATGAAAGTTTGAAATCGATCTGCAAATCAATTTCGAACTTTGCACTGACTAATCACTAATCGAATCATAATAAGATAAACATAATATATACCTACAGGAAAAGTTTTCCCATTTTTTCACAGTCAAGCCCTATAAAAATAAAAGATGAGTATAATTCCCATGTATGTGAATAACGGAAAGAGTAATATTATATTCTTCGTCCATGTAACATTGCATGCAAACAATATCGCACAAACTTATAGTGTCGTTCGTCGTTTGTGTGACTTCCAAATCACTTGTGAATATGGAAAAAGAGAAAATATATGCTATCGGAACTGTAAAACAATCGGTTTTTATTCAAATTCAATGGTTTGATAAGAATAACTTACAATGCGTTTAAAAACAAACTCGCTCAATGTGAATGATTGATATTTAGACTGAAAGTCTACCATAACCTATTTGGGAAAATGAAGGGTAGATAATAATTCGTTTTATATTTATAATGATGTTGTAGTTTTCCCTCACACATTTTATACAGGCAAATGATAAGAACACAACACAGCGCTTATAAATGACAAGTTTCTATAATTTAGGCGGTGCGTATTCTGAAACTTGGCAACGTCGTAGGTACACCTCATCATCATGTGCCTTCTTTTCCCAACTATGTTGCGGTCGGCTTCCATTCTAAACGAATGCAGCTGACTATCAGTATTTTACATGGACCTCCACAACCCAGTTTCTGGGTAAGTCAAAGATCTGCAAATGACAGCCGGAACCAACGGTGTAGTGAGCTTTCCGTGCTTTTCGTAGGTACAATTAAAACTTAATATTACAGTATTATTTTACTGTTTTACAAAGCGATATTTCATAACTTAATGTACCTAGTAATGTTGACGAATGAGTCTAAACAGCGAGATATACCTAGTTGACACCTATTTGCGACGTTGCCAACTTTCAGAATGTGTTTACCAGAGAAAGGCTGCTAAAATCAAAGATCCTCTCTCGAGTGACATAAAAGGTGAATATAAGGGATTATGAGAAAAGGATGCTGTTCCTCTACTGTTGACTACTGTATCTATCAACTATCGAAATAAGGTCAATTATGTATTTGTCAAGTATCACTGTCACAATATATACACTGTATTATAATCATTTCTGTGACCTCAAAGCCCGTACAAACAATGTATCGGCTACACGTGGGACTTATTCTAACAGACTTCTGGCTAAATTTGGTAATAAGGGTATTTAATTAACTGTATTTTACGAAGACGTCAGAAGATAGTCGATGTCGAGACAGAGGAAATTTACCGGAAAATTGGTCAATGCAATACTGGAAACTACACATCATAGTGGAAACCTAATCGGTATGAAGTGTCTAGTTTACATAATTACCGTTGTAATCAATTGTCATTGATAGGTCATTAATTGGATTTCAAATACCGATATATTGTTCAATACTTCAGCATTAGTCACTTCAACGAACCAAAATAGGATTTGTTTCAACATATTAATTAAATTTGCTGACATTGTATTTTATGAGATTTTGTACTTTTATAATTAATTAAATTTGATAATATTTTGTATGCCTTTCGGCGGAACATAGGATGGACCAAGCATTTTTATAAAAACATCATTGTAACCTGTGTTCACAAAATAAATAAATGAATATGAAAAAAAAAATTCAATTCGAATGAACATGAAATTCTGCAATTATTGACAAATAAGCCTAGATTAAATTCAATTTTCTATTCATATGTACCGTCAATTCCATCAAGTATCGAATTTGTGCATTCAAAATAGAACGTCAGTAATGACCTAACTTCATGAACGCGGAAATGTCAAACACGGCGTCGCTGGAAGGTGTTAACTTGGTAATCCAATTGCTTTTGCCTGCATTTCTGTTTGTGAGTCCTATGCGATATAAATTGAAGTTGCTGTAGGTGTGTTTTGCAATACGGTAGAGGAAACAGTTTCAAGTTTGTGTTAAGTATCTTCATTAAAATGGTAAGTTCAAAACGTGTACTGTTTATTTCTGGGGAATTTATGATATTTATAAGGCTTCGCCGGGCCTTCTTAAGCAAGCATGGTGATCAATGCTAGTGCATTTTCTGTATGAGATATGGCCTTTGCCCTGCTATGGGACAATAGTAGGCTGTTATTATGATTATTTCTAGCAGCGCCCCGCGGTTTCACCCGCGTAAGTTGTGATCCCGTGGAAATATCGGGATAAAAAGTATCCTATGTGTTAATCCAGGAAATGGTCTATGTGTTAATTTTCATCCAAATCTGTGCAACGGTTTACGCGTGGCTGAGTAAAAAACATCCAAACATCTTCACAAACTTTCACATTTATAATATTAATAGGATAAGGCTTCAGTCTAACGCCAGTTTCACCTTAATATCTATAAATTCTCTCAAAAAAAAAGAAAAATACATTCAGCTTTTCATGCTTACAAAATAATTCTTAGTTCAAGCTTCCAAACATCATTACCTACTAGTGCGTATATTTTTCAAGAAAACTGGGACGTAATATATTGTCACTTTGATCCATCAGATCGGACAGAATGTCAGTATTTCAGATCTCAGTTCAAGGCCCAAACCAGCATAAAAATAGAGCGAACATCTATCAGAACTTTTCAAGATATATTTCCTGATTATACCGCTCCATTTCGTTGAAGTACTTTCTTCGGTTTTTATTTTAGTCAAGCTGTTAATATAACCATAATAGTTTGTACTTTAAATGTTTTAGTGAGTGATATTATGTAAATACTGGCTTGGATTTGATACTAAATTGGTTGTATTTTAATACCATTTTAATATTTTCAAATAGTCTAACTGAATCATTGAAAACGACTTTAAATTATAAGAACGTCCCTTGCAAGAGTGATACCTACTTCCAAGCGATTGTTATTGGTTAGACATACCTAATGAGGCATGGAATACGCTGCTCATATGATGCTGCTATTAAAAGTGTTGTTTTTCTATGTCAATCAATGTCAAATGTTCAGAATCTTCATAAAAATATAATTATAAAAAGACGAATGCACTTAGTACCCCAATAAGATTTTCAAAAGGGGCAAGTATTTTTATATCTATCTATACTATATAGTATAGATACGTATTTGGACGTAGGAGGTAATTTTTAGAACTACTGACCGGATTCCAAAAATTATTTCACTAATGAGAAACTACGTTATCACTGGACTATATTTAAAAAAAATATATATTTAAGGAAGTCTGCTTTATCTAAATTTAAAGTGTCTTTACTGGGCAAAGGTTTCCTGTCTCCTACATTTTCCATTCTATGGAAAGACGTATCCCTGAACTGTTCACTAATAACATCGTTCCATCTATTAGATTTAAACTATTCTAGTCTAGTTTGGGCCAGGCGTAATTAGAACTAGGGCTTTAGTATTAATTGGTACATCTCTGATCCATTAGGAGTCGTTAATGTTTGGTTATAATTATTGGATACCTATCTAAATATGTTACTTTGAGAATACAGTTTATAATGAATGGTGTTTATCTGTCTGTAGTAGATAAATAGTCGGTTTACCTGATACATGCTGAGCTGGACTCCCATTTTCGTTATTAATTTGATTTTAAGTATTTGTCATAGTGTCACTTTTACTTCGATTACTTCGTTTATACCTATGTGTTTTTCTTTTAGGTTTTATATATCACTGTGTTATATTTTATATTAATGTAGGTGATTGGTTATCATCTAGGTAATTGTAGGTACTTTTGTGTGTTGTCCTGTTTTTTATGTGCTCCAAATAAATGGTATCTATCTATACAGGTCTCGGATTCGAATGAAACGTGAACTATAAAAAATACGTTAATGTCATCTTTTAAAGGCGATGCTATGTCTAAGGCACTTAAGGAGAGGTATCTTTTATCCGTGGAATTAAATTGACGTCCGACAGTTATTATATGGAAAAACTGTCAAAATTCAAAATTTATTCTCAGAATAAGACTTTTTCTAGGTAGGTATAAAAGTTTGATGAAGTTCGCCCTTAGACTAACTATAGACGATTGACATTAATTTACAATTTGACAGCTCTTTTGAAATGTCGTTGGCGGGCGCCATCTTGAAAATGAACTCTAATTAAAAGATGTCTTTCGTCCGGAATATTAAATTACCGTTTTTTTCATCCTGGTCAAAGGACCAGAAAATATGTAGTAATTACATTACTAATAATGTAATTTCATATTTTCCTGTTCCCTGCCTCTGTCCTATCAACCACATGACTCATGGGATCACCATGCATTTACCAGCAGCGGGGCAACTGCGTAACACATTAGCAATCGGAATCGGTTTAATTTTGACAGTTCAACAACATTCATTGCGTTATTTACGTGTTGAGCAAACAAATTTTTCGAACTTATGAAGCAATGGAATAGAAATTTGCTTCAAAATGATTCAGATTCCGATTGATAGTGTGTTACGCAATTAGGGTGCTAGAAGGTAGGCTATTCTCATTTTCTATATGTCTATCTATTTAGCCCGTAATGTCCCACAGCTGGGAAAGGTCTCCCATTCAATTTTCCACACACTTTTCCGTCTGTCCTCTCCTATTGCTGGCCAGTCCTTTCTGTAAGAGTCAAGTTCGTCCCTCCACCTTCACCTCGTCATCATAATCTCATTTTCTATATGAATAAAACAAAGTCGGGTTAGTTACACCATTTATATCTCAAGGAAGGCTGCTGGAGCGATTTGTATGATCTTTGATTTGTCTCCGCCCCGAATATCAACACGAAGTAGAAGATATATTAATTAATTTTCTCATACATTTTTATATCTCGAGAACGGATGACTAATTTTAGGACATAGGATATGTTTTATCACCATATTCCCACGGGATCGAGAGCTTTGCGGGTGAGACCGCGAGGCGCAGCTAGTTATTTTTTAAATTTAGTACTGTGTGTGAATCTCTATAATCATATTACCACTACCAGCTTCATTTACAAATGTTTTGGCAGAAAACGGAAGCCAGCCAAAACCACTAATTTTAAAATCACATTTATTTGCTACCTAAACCATTTTACGCGAACGTTTAAAATACATAAACGTTTCGTCGCTGAACTTTTACAGCCTCCATAATATAAACACAAAAGTAAGGTCACGTACTCACGGACGTAAAAATATCGCGGAGGGATTTTATCGCGCGCTGGATTTTCCACTCTTGGTGTAAAGGCGAACATTTAATCCAACAGAGCACATCCCAGTGCGTCAAACTCACACTGTTGGATTTTCAACTCTCGGCGCTCTGCAGTGCGTTTAAAATCCAGTACGCGAAAAAAAATCGCCGCGGGGAAAAAGTCGCCTGAGCGGACTTTACTTTGTAAAGCTACATACACAAATATTATACTGTACCTACCTTCGTGTTTTGACTTCCCACATATACGTTTATTAATATTTAAATATCGCTAAACCTTGTGAATGTGTGTTAATCCCTATGTATTTTACTTTTACATAGTCTTACAAGAGTATTATGAAGAGCTGGTATGTAAATGTATTGTTTTGTGTAAAATATTATAAACACATTTGTGTGTGCGCGTTTCATATTAAGTCCTTTAAAATCCATTAAACTTCGCGACTTAATCTTTAGTACTGGTAACCTACATAACATAATTTCACGCCTTTTTCCACGAGGGCAGGCGTAAACTATAGAACTCTATCCGGTGTGGATGCAATCATTTCGATTTTTTTCTAAGGGGGATTATCAGGGGGGAATTCTAGACTTTTTTCTATAGATTCCACTTATCCCCCTTTTTTTTTTTTACTATGGCAAATCATCAAATGACCCCTCCCATTCTGGGCGGAGCGGAAAGGAGTGTCAGACTCTTACTGACTAAAATCCACCCGTGTTCCTTCCTTAGTCCTTTATGTTCCGGGCCAGAGGTAAACCTTTCGGACAATCCCGCTGACCCGGCAGGTTTCGGCCCTAAGGCTCAACTCACACCAAAAGAGCGTCGAAGCGCAGCGCAGTTTCAGTGTCATATGAATTTTAACTTTATTTTCATTGCTATAATACTTATTATCGCTACCGCTCGGTAGAGAAAGCTATTCGCCGGAATTCCAGCGGCGCCGCTGGCATCCGCGCGACTCGTTCGAGTTTCTCATGCGATAATAAGTATTATAGTAATGAAAATAAAGTTAAAATTCATATGACACTGAAACCGCGCTCCGCTTCGCTGCGCTTCGACGCTCTTTTGGTGTGAGTTGAGCCTAACGGGCCCCTTCAGTTGATCAGGGGGACTTTCAGGGGGCATTTGTGGAATAATCCCATTAATGCTAGGGAGTTTGTTGCGCCCCTTTTTCTTCCCAGCTAAAGATCTAGGAAGTAGTGACGGGCGGGCGTTTCGAGAACTGTCTTATTTAAATTTTGACGTCTTTTGGTTTGATTACATACTTCTTTAGTTACTTGTGTAGATACTTACTGATATTACCCACATCCGGCTATCAGGAATTCATAACTCATTTGTTAGTAAAAAACTTATCCTATGTTAGTACTTTAGGTAGCTTTTATATAAGTACATAACTTTAATATACATCCTAAACAAACACAAATTCCTACACCACAAAGCGGCAGTACTGTGATACTGTCCGACGCTTCGCACTGCGGCTGCACCATTCCATGCCAAATATCGCAGCAGCGATTCACGTACGGACAGACCAGCCTGCTCGAACTTAGCGACAGAATACTGTTTAAGAACATTAATGCAAGAATAGAATATCGAAATAAATATACAAATAAGTTGTGGTCACAGCATAACATCTTAGGGGCGCAATATTCGGCACCGGTTGAACGATACAATCGAATGTATAATTTGCCGCCCGATTATGTGCCAAATTGTGCCGACCCGAACAAGAGTATGCACGTCTTACTTCCTTGGCACACAGCATGGCAAGATAGATTTAAATTACCAGTCACGATCTTCAGAAATGTGGAGACAAAAATGTTCCTCTTTTAGGGTAAAAATACGTCATTTATAGCCAATATTCGATGTCACGTTCCATGCATTACTTTGTACATTTTTTTAAGGAAGGAAGCCGTTTATTTCTTCTATGGCCTATTAATATTATAAACGTGAAAGTTTGAATGCTTGTTATCACGAAAAAACGGCTAAGCGGGTTTGGATGAAATTTAGCAAACAGTTTATACCTAACCTTAATTGACACGAAGATTACTTTTTATCCAGGTAGTACGTTCGCGTGGGATAATATACGATGTCCACGCGGGCGAAGTCGCGGGACAAGCTAGTAAAGCCACTCCCTTTCCATCTGTATGTATTTTTTTTGTGAATAAGACAGTTATAATTTATAGACTTTGGAAAGTAGCGTCTTTTTCTTTGATCATAATGAAAATACCTACTGAGAAGGGTTGGAGATGACACTTCAGAATCATAATCCTTCAGTACCTAATCTTAATTTATTTTCAGTCGTAGTCGCTGTAGGTAGTAGGTACTTATGTTCTTTTTTCCTTTAACACCTTTATCTCTATCAGTCATCCATATACTACAATATTATAAATTCGAAAGTAACTCTGTCTGTGAAATCCGTTCAGTGGTTTAGGCGTGAAAAGGTAACCTTTTTACGCCTAAACCACTGAACGGATTTCGATAAAATTTGGCAGAGAGATAGATTGCATCCCGGGGCCTTCCCCGGGATGCAATCTATCTCTCTGCGATAAAAACTATCCTATGTCCTTACATAGGATAGTTTTTATCTCGATATTCTTACGAAATCGACACTTATGCGGGTGAAACCGCGGGGCGCTGCTAGTCGTCTACACATACAAATAAAAAAAAATAAGTGTCTTTTTGTAAATTTAATGTCAATATAATAGCTTGTTACTAAATGCATTTATGATAAGTAGTATATACGGTATTAATAACAAAAAATAAATTGTTTGTCTTTATGTCTGTCTGTTTGTTCCGGCTCATGTCCGAAACGGCTGAACCGATATTAACAGCCGACCGATATTCCCGAGGACAGCCGAACACATCCGAAGCGGATATTTTTTTAATCATCTTATAAACAAAACACGTGCGATGTCGCTTAAGGTATGATTCCGATCTCGGCAGCACGCAGCAGTGCTGCCGCGACACTACTGGTCCCCATACATTTTCTATAGGTTTATATGAGATTACATTCTGAGCACAGCAGCAATGTGACGCAGCAATGTCGCGCAGCATTGCTGCCGTGCTCGGAATGTATCTCAAAAAATTCCCAACGCGCCTAAAGAAGCACTTAAAAAATAACACGCTCGCGTTGAGGGAAAACATGCGTCGCATCCACGCAAAACGGCCATCGCTGAGCATAATGCTAAGACCCTATAGGAGACAGATCCTCAGCACTGGTTTTCTGCGACAGTCGGCGGTAAAGGAAAATGTAGTGGCACCAAAAAGCGCTAAAGGCACTAAAATAACTATCTATGACGTCATATGCGCTAGAGCTCTGTATCTAAATAGGTTACGTAAGAGACATCTATGTTTAGTGCTTAGTGTCATACTAAAGTTTATACATACTATACTATACTACTATACTATGTGCGGGTATCAGGGTATAGGAAACTAACATTAGTGTCGACTTTGCTTAAGCGTTATCGATGCGGTCGAACATTACGGGAGCTAAGGAAATGTCTAACGTCAACATGTCTTCGAGCGGCCATATCTAGTGAACCAGCCGACGAATATTGTCAGTTTTTATTCTGTTCACACATGTAGATACTACTCCTATCATAATGCCGTATCAGCCTTCCTAGTTATTGTATTTTTTTTGTAACCATAACTCGTTTTGACGATTTGGACTAGTTCCTAACCGATTGGACGGAGAAGGCACAGCATAAAGAAAAGTGGAAGAATATGGGGGGGTCTTTGCCCAGCAGTGGGATAGTACAGGCTAACGTGGGAAAAAAACAGTGGCACTCCGGGAGTGCCGACAGAAGTGAAAACAAAACACAAACAGAATACTTTACCATCACTCACTGACATATCGGATATACATTAAAACCGAGTATCTACATCCCGAGGACAGCCTAACACATCCGACGCGGGAATTTTTTTAATCCTCTTATAAACGAAACACGCGCGGTGTCGCTTACGGTAACAGTGGCGCGAGTTCAATGGTTTTTTCCCATCTCAAAAAATGCCGAACGAGCCGGACAAAGTTTTCACTTCAGAAAATAACTCGTCTTTGAGCAGCGATACATCGTCATTTGGCCAGCCGCATGCGGGCTGACCGTCACCATTCTCACCAGAGTGGTGCATGTAGGGCCCCCCCCTACCAAATACTAAGTCAGCCTTCCTGGCAATAGTTACTAAAAGTACGGCTATCTCTTATACTATGCCATTATGGTCTTATTTCCTTATAGGGTTGGAATCATTATCATCAGGCTATAACAGTCCACTACTGAAAGAAAGAAAAAAAATACATTTATTGAGCACAGACTAAAAGATAAATATACTGGACATCGGCTTCTATAATTGAAAGCCGTAATTAATAACTAAAACCTCGGATTCTCTTGTCCAGCTGTTACCCTAATATCGTCGCTCCATGTAGCCTGAGGGGGTTTTCAACAAAGTGCATCTGTTTTTGTAACAAAAGTAACTGATGATAAAAATACTGCTTATGGTGTGTTTTTATTCGGCTGAACTTAAATCGAACCCATCAACTACCCTATTAAAATCTCGACAAAACCAGTAAAAAGAAAGTAATCGGATTATCCTTCAAAAAGTTGTCGAAATAATTCATCTTCGTCCCGTTACGAGAGCATCGAACGTTTTTCTATAGACTCATCATAACCATCCCTTCGCCCGGCTGGATTGTAGGTCAAGGCCTCCCTTAAACCCGGATATAACTCCGTACGTACCCTGGTACCCTCATTATCTGATTTTTTTACAGGAAATCTCATTTTGTGAACAAATTAAAAGGCGTATATTTTTATGTGATACGTGTTAGCGTTGCCTTTGTTAAAGGAGTGCGTGCTTTTACAGTTGGTTTTTTATTAGTTTCTGTACTTGGTTTAAGAATTTATGGAAAGGGTAGAAGACTTTTCAACTCAGGAAGGTTGTTTTCACTATACCTCGAAATGAAACGAAATGTATCATACTTGACAATGCTATTATTTCCCCTTTATCCTTGCAACATTTCAGTAATGTACAAAAAATGTAGTCCCATGGATGGACATTTGCATGAAGAATCTTAAATTAGGTACACGTATAAAAGTTACCTACATGTTAAAATGTAACTCAAGACTCTAATAATTTTGTTAATCAAGACCTTGATTGAAAATCAGTAGTTAATATATAAGCAGCTATACCAGCAACAGTAATATCATCCATAATTGATGAGAAAGCCAACGGGCCCAAACATGAATAACTCAGAAGTCTCTCAGTTCAGAGGAATTATCCGATCATACAATTTATTTTCATACTGATTTCTGAATTGCGTATAAAACGATATCTGCTGGTTACAACTGTAGGTACACATACTTATTAAGCTGTGGTAATCGTTGACGATAACGATGTGAAGCTCGTAATGAGAGCGACGAAAAATCAATTATAGACTATATTATCTCAGTTATAATATACCTACTATGCTATGATTTGAAGGAATACTAAGATTTAGAAGCAATAAATAGAGTTGATGATACGAACGAAATCATACACGATGTGACATTAACAGCTGTCATAAAAACAGTGCCTGTTACAGTATGAAATGTAAGCAAGCATATAATATCTCAGTTTGAATATTTATTACACATTACCACTTCTATAGTCAATAACATATATTTTGTAACATCAATAAAAAATGAGCAAGATCAACAATCGCCCGGACATCACACGATGTAACTGAAAAGCTACAACAAAATACACAAATACTTAGACGTTTCCAATATAAAAATTGCTTCAATATTATATATATACATACAATACCTTTGGGATGATCGGGAGAGCCCGTACTATCGGCCTATCCACTTGATCCCCCGTATGCCTATAGTGGCCACTCAACAAGATATATTACAGGGTAGAAAAGGGTTACGTTGATAATTTGAAGTAATGCCAAAAGCCCTCGTTAGAGTCTGTATGAAAAAGATTGATATATATGAACAGATAATGCTAGAAGACGTGGAGAAATGTCGAC
The DNA here is from genome assembly GCA_963082905.1 of Oligia fasciuncula. Taxonomy (NCBI): domain Eukaryota; kingdom Metazoa; phylum Arthropoda; class Insecta; order Lepidoptera; family Noctuidae; genus Oligia; species Oligia fasciuncula. The sequence goes on from OY720401.1 coordinate 7,765,407, forward strand.
GAATTTGTCCAGCGATTATTGGTTGGGGCTTACTCAAGAGAATGAAATACTTAGGAGATCTTTTGAGCTAGGAATATCTTAGACCTTAGACACTGTTATCTACAGGGCTCAACGGCTCGCAAGAATAGATGAAAATATGATGCGTGAAAAAAACCTAAGAGTTCATTCTGAAATGTTTTTCGTAGTTTCCTACAATATTTAACTCTCGCAACGAGAAATTCTAAGCAACTAAAGATTTAGATGTGACTTTCATTTTCATTTAAGTACCTGCAGAATTTAAATGCAAAGTAGGAACTACACATTTCTCGTTTCCTAGCTAGAATATTAGAGCTTACGTTGCAAATTTCGGGGATGCCTGCCCCGGAGCTTTTCACTCGTCGATGTCACAAGCACTCGCTCGAAATAAGCACGTAAATAAAGCTATACACACGAGTAGGTACATAAACAAACAAACATTTCCGTCTCACAAAAGTAAATGAGCGAAAGCAAAACAGACATAATAAAGGACACTGGATAAATTTGTATGGGAGCTGGTTTATGAACCAATAAAGTTTTTTTCAGATGGTCACATATTCTTTTTTTTTGCTGGTAAAGATATCTCTAACGTTTCATAGACCAAAAAAAAAACTGATATGAAAAGAGGGTGTGTGCTTATGACCACATGATAGAAGTGAAAACTTATGACTGGAGCCGTGTACGAGTATACTCGATTCAGCGTCACCGACCCGAGCGTGACGATTCAGTTTCGTTCACTGTTCAGAAAGAGCGCAAAGTGCTCCTAAAGAAGTTTTCACTTAAAAAAATGAGTGAAGGATACAGCCATAATATAAACCGCTATAAAAAAAGAGAGATCTTGAACTGCATACCAACTAATTTTTTTTTCAAAGGACATGAATAATCACAACGTCGTTTGTACATAAATGTGATTCTCGTATTAAAAACGCAATATGTACAGCGTGAATCACTCACATATTAAAATGCAATGTGATCGCAACGTACGAGAATATGGGTCGGTCGTATTTATAAACAGCACGAATGATATAATCATGGCCTGCTTGAAATTGAATTGCGTATACAGATTGAATAGTGATGCTTTCGCAGCATCACTAGCGGAGATTGTTATTGAGTTTTCGGATTATCCTGGTTTATATCGAACTTTGGAAATTGAGACTGGTTTCGAGGTCACTTAATTATCACATAGAGTAATCGATTTTGAAGGCGGTTCTGTCTGTTTAAAAATGCTAATCTCAAAAAGTGACGAACCAATTGCATTCATATTTTCACAATAGACCTTTCGGAGTTACTACATTGATTTCGTAGATTTTATTCACCTGAATAATCTGACAAAGAGACTTTTTCACTCATACCTTCTGGAGCTATCTAGGTACATACAAAACCATTTGTGTTAGCATAAACGTCAGTAATATAGTCTACCCATGCCTGGTGTTAACTTAATATGAAAACCCTGCTATCTTTGCAGAAAAAATAAAATCCTAGAAATCTGCAAAGATCACAGGACCGTCTGGACAAAGAAATATGGAAATTCAGCACTTTCTTAATGGTGTAATAGAGTTAGGCACTAGACAAAGTTACGCTTCTTCCAAGTCTTGGAGATTCGCCAGAATATCTGGCCTAGTATGTTGACATAGTCGTTATATCTTAGCGTACTAGCTTTCACTATAATTGGCTCGTTTTTAATATCTGCCGTAAATATTTTTCTAGGTAGGTACTTACCAAATATTAAGTGAATGTGACTTTACTGTGAATCCATACTAATATTATAAATTCGAAAGTAACTCTGTCTCTCTGTCTGTCTGTCTGTATGTTACCTTTTCACGCCTAAACCACTGAACGGATTTCGATAAAATTTGGCAGAGAGATAGATTGCATCCCGGGGAAGGACATAGGGTAGTTTTTATCGACATATCTCGCGGGCGAAGCCACGGGCGGAAGCTGGTATAGACTAGGTCAAGTTAAAAAAAATGGTTGCCTGTAAAGTCGGTTTTACGGGCGAAGATTTTACGTGACAACGTCTTTTTCTCGGTAGAATATTTATTGATATGAATATAATTAAATTGCACAATAGGAACAAGGAATTAAATGAAAATAAGAACGTAACGTTACCGAGCGTTACACTTTTTCATAAGTGACTCCCAGCCGCAACCTAATTTAAAATAAGAACGTAACGTTACCGAGCGTTACACTTTTTCATAAGTGACTCCCAGCCGCAACCTAATTTAAGACGTTGTCACGTCAAAAAGAACTGGACTTAAAAGCTTAAAAACATTGACCTTTTAACCCTCTACACTCAAAAATAAAAGATAAAAAGACACTCAACGTCATTCAGTGTTTACACGCTAAAAATGTTATTTACGAAGTAATTAAAGATTTAGGGCGTGTTCAGACGCGCGTAAAGTTAGCGACTGATTGTCGACGTAATTGCTTTTGCCAGCGAAACGTTAACGTGGTTGGCTGCGTTTGTTTTAGTGAAGACAATGTGCTTTGTATGGTATTTAGCTGAAGATTATTCTGTTTGTTATTTTTCTAAGTGTTATGTTAAAGAATATCTGCAAAAACCTCAAGAAGTTTGTACATTATTTATTTATGAAGCCAAATACATTTGGTTCCATAAACACTATTTACATAAACAATCTATGTACAATGTACATGGGTCTATATAATATATCATGCTTATGCTTAAGAAAGGTTCCAAAAGGCATTCGTCACTATACCTACATGCTTAACGCAACTTTGCGACATTTAAAGAATTATCTGATTATTGCGTTTTTGACGTGACAACGTCTTAAATTAGGTTGCGGCTGGGAGTCACTTATGAAAAAGTGTAACGCTCGGTAACGTTACGTTCTTATTTTAAATTAGGTTGCGGCTGGGAGTCACTTATGAAAAAGTGTAACGCTCGGTAACGTTACGTTCTTATTTTCATTTAATTCCTTGTTCCTATTGTGCAATTTAATTATATTCATATCAATAAATATTCTACCGAGAAAAAGACGTTGTCACGTAAAATCTTCGCCCGTAAAACCGACTTTACAGGCAACCATTTTTTTTATTCACAGTGTGTGTCACACAATATCATCATCATCATTTCAGCCGAAAAGCTGCTGAACATAGGCCAAGCACCGTCATATCGATCGGTTTTGTTCTTCTTGCATCCAGCGGATTCCTGCAGCCTTCATCAGGTCATCGGTCCACCTTGTGGGAGGCCTTCCAACTCTACGTCTTTCGGTACGTGGTCGCTACTCCAGAAACTTTCGGCTCCATCGGTCATCTGTTTTGCGAGCAATTTACCCTGCCCACTGCCACTTACTTGCCACTTTAATTTAACATACTCTGATGAAAAAAACAAATTCATCCTTCTTTAAATACGTAAGTTAGACCCAGTTCAATACCAATATTTATTCCTAAAATGCTAGCTGTTTATTCAAAATTCCGTCTTAATACTATCACCGATGAGCCCGATTTTGATTAATTATTTACAGTCAAAAACAGCTGTGAAAAGCATCACTGTTCTTGGTAATTAGCAGACAAAATTTTCCTCAATTAGGTAGCTGTCGGTATCACCGAATTAGACAGTGATCGGGACTGATCGATTGTTGTTGTCCGACCCGGGTTTTCGAAAAAGATAATCTTTGTAAAAGCTTTTTTTATGATTGAAGATGATGTGATAATGAAACCACAGTGGTTTCATTTTATCACAGATGTTTTCAGACTTTCAGAGATATAAATCTTAATAAACTCAAAAATTACAAAAAATATTAGCTCACAAAAATTAGCAACTGAAATTGGATTTTCGTAATTTTTATCCAAAATATTCTTTTGTAGAGATTTATTGTCAATCCTTACAGGAAACCGTCTTTCCTTGTATTCCACCAGCCTAAATTACTTCAGAAGAACCAAAAAAAAACTGCCGTTATTCCAATCCACCATCCAATCAGATTATAACTTATCTGAGCTCCTTACTTTTTCTTCAAGTTAAACTGAATAACAAATGTTTAGCTTAGCGCAACCTTCAACCATGAATTACGTAGACTGATAAGTAGATGCCTGACCTTCGGAGCTTTTTGAAAACCCGGGATTTCACAGCGTTTATTAGGTCACAGGTGGATTTTTGGAAATTGAGATTGAAGCTGAGTTAATTGTAAATGGCCATTATTTTTCCTTAAGACTACATGATTAATAAAGATAATTACAGGAAAGACATAAGCATTTTCACACAGTCAGTATGACTAGTAAAAAATTTTTTATAAGGTATACTTTTAGGGAAAGTCTAGTACAGTTTAGCACCGTGATTATGACTTACTAATATTATTATTGTACATTATCATGACAATGAAAAACCGTTATTAAATTTACTCCCGTAAGAACTATCTTAAACCATCGAAATAAGTGCCTATCATCTAAAATATTTATGGGCATTCTAAAAACAATCTTCGTACCTCTAAATATCGCGTGTTGAAATCTCATAAAAGCTCGTGATTACTTAATATTTGAGCTTATCTCGTTTTATTACGCTCCATGTAGGATAGACTGTTTACAGGGTCATTAAATATAATAATTTATAAATGCCTTTGCCCATTTTGAAGGGATAGTGTTGGAAATGTTTTTCTAGGATAGAAGCAAAATGTTGTTGAAAATATTTCTTGGTTAATATGGACCCTTTTCATCGGTTCGTTTATATATGAAGTTGTTGAAAATTAAGTAACTTGAACATTTTAATTTGGCTAAACGATGAAACTGCCTAACTAGGCTGAAATTACGCTTATACGTGCAAACTTAAATTATGATAAAAACAGTAGGTAAACGTGGTAACTTGCCGGTTCTTATCCATATGGAACAACCAATTAGAACCATACTTCTGACATTTCATAAGTGCCCATGTTTATATGCCCAGGTTTATGTGAAATAAAATATTTTGATTTTGCCCGCATCAAAACTTAATCATCATCATCTGCCTAGCCTTTTCGTACCCCAACATAGTTGGTTGGGGTCAGCATCAAAACATAATCAAATTCTTTTTACTGCTTCTTTAATAGCTTTTCTCCGAAACTAATTTCTCTTTTTATATTCATAGTATTCTTTAGTGGTGTCTCAAAAATGTAGCCTTGGGAAGGCAAAATGGACATGAAATGACTGATTAGTTTGTCACATCAAAAAATATATAGACAAGAGTGCCTAGGGATCAAGGAGAGTGTAGGAGCTTTTTTATTTTATGGACGTAGAATATTTGGGATTATGTAATGTGGGTGGAATGTTCTTCGATATTTTTGTTAGCATTTTTTAGACCGGAAATAAAGCCAATTTTGGAGCAGTGGTGGTCCAGTGGTAACGGCGCTGATGAGACGAGTTACGAGGGTCAGTACGATATAAACGCTTAGGCGGGTGTTCCATTTAAGCGTTTTTTTTTCATATAATATGTAGACCTAATTCACTCACTGGACGCCTGAGGCCGTCGAGGTAGACCAAAGCGAAGGTGGCGTGACGATCTAATATCATTTGCAGGGCCAACATGGCCAGAGATCGCACAAGACTTTGGAAGAAAACAGCAGTGGTGGGACACAAAATAAGTTAACCAAAAAAAAAAGACCTAATTGTTTTCGACTACTGTAGGAACCTGCTGATATAGCAAGCTTACGCTCAATCTAGCTAATTATGTATAGTAAAATTAGGTAATTACGCTCATGTATAGTAAAATTAGGTAATTTAGACCTTAATTTAAGAATGGTCCTTTTAAGGGTTTGTTACCGTGTTCACCGAAAAAGCTACTCCTATTTGTTTATTATCAGAGTCTAAAGAAAAATAAATTGACTTGTTTGCACCTAAATATAAGTGTGGAAAATTAAAATATTTTAACTGCAATCAAAAGTCTAAGAAAAACTAACCTTTTATACAACTAAGAAGCCTATTCTCCACCAGTTCACAATTTAAAACCCAGACTATTCTTAGTCCAAGTCTTAAATAACAACTTGGACAGACTTGGCGTAAACTCGAATCGATAAAACCCGTATTAAATTAGGAACTACTAACATCTGTGAGGCTCCGACTAGCCAAGATAAGCATCGCAGCTGCATTAGAAACATGCTTGTTAAAAAACTTTCTAAAGGAAACTTGGGCCAGGAGAAGTCCAGTATAATAACTTGCTGTTGTGAAAGGAAGTTTTTATTGGTATTTTGTGTTTGACGAAGAACTTTCTGTCAGTGTAACGTAGGGTTCTTTTCTACTTTAAAATTGGTAAAAAAATCATATAGGTAGGTAGGTTTAGCCATGTTTAGGACGAGTTTTCAATGTTGTTTATCGGTACTTTTACTGACCAAACGATTTTTTTTCAAACGTCATCAAAGTTTTAATGTACAGTCAGCAAAAGAGTTAGGTATGCAGGACCGTCAGATATAGTTGAAGTTTAGTAATAAACCGATGAACTCTTTTGCTGACTGTACCTATTTTTTAATTTGAATCCCAATACCTAATCCTGTGAATGATTGATGTAAGCCTCTAGAGATTTATACATTCAACATTTACAAATGGATGGTTCGGAAAAGTGATTATTGAAAAAAGTATATAACACCTCCACACCCAAGAGGGTACCGGTACGTTCCTTTCGAACCCTAAGCCCCAAACGACAGACAAGGGAATTTAAATATAAAAGGGAAAGCTCAGACTCAAAAATGTTGTCCGAACAATTCCGACATTTATGTACAATTTGATATTTACACAGTTCTATGACACGGGGACATTTGGCACCGCTGGCAATGCAACAAGTGCCAGATGTGACTGTGACGTTCGTGCCAGTTGTGGCAACGTTGCCAAAGAGCCCCCAAGTCCCCACACCTTGCCAGACTTTTTTATTGGGCTTGTTAACGGCACTGTAAACACGCGTGACTTTTACGACGCTGTAGTCTTGGCAAAAACTTGTTCCGGTCAGGTAATATGTTGGAAGGTAGGTTGGAAGAGAAAATACCTTTGTGTTGTATGCTTGTTCTAGGTTTTAGGTCCTGAGTGTAAGGTTTTCGCATTCTGTTGTACTGTAGCGTGAATTGGAATGGATACATTTTCATGTGTACTTGCTTACTACGCATTCGCATACGCGATCTTTGACAGTCGTTACGGGTAGTCAGAAGCCCGAAAGTCTGACAACCAGTCTTACCAAGGGGTATCGTATTACCCAGTAACTGGGTTGTGGAGGTCAGATAGGCAGTCGCTCCATGTAAAATATCGGTATTCAGCTGCAACTGGTTAGACTGGAAGCCGATCCTAACATAGTTGGGAAAAGGCTAGGCCGATGATGATGACTTGCTTTCGCATTCGTTACAATTTTAGCTTTAAGATAGTCTGCCGCCGTTTGTTCTTATTTCTATTAAAAGAAACTTGAGAAATATTTACGATACAAGACATTCCACTTAATTTAGTCCTAGTTTATTCAGCAATCGATCTCCGTTTTGAGCCATGATATTTAAGGCATCACATGATAGTCATATAAATAATGTAACCCCAATTATTAAGTATTGAGTTTAAATGACCATTTTTTTTAAAGCTATTATTATTAAGAAAATCGTGTTGAGCCTAACATTATGCATGCAACATGCAACTTTGAGTCTTACTGCCTTTAAATAAAATTTTATTTTCATTCTCAATCAGCGGTCATTATGGCAAAATACATGTAATTAGAAAAAAAAATACCTGTACATGTGTAAAATTACAAGTAACTGAAATCGATTCAGTAGTCAATTATGAACAAACTACTTTCAGGACTTGCGTTTATTCTGTTACACCTTGTATATACTTGCCGAAAATTCCACAACCATCAGATAGACAATTCCCACGAAATACCGAAAAAACAAACAGAGCCACTTTACAACAACAATTAACTTATCAAAGCCATAGAACCGTCAGAGCTGCCTTAATTAGTACATTCAGCGAACTACGAATAAAATTCATGGACATAAATTAATTAAGCAATCGGAACAACAAAGACATTGTCACGGATATCCGTGTCGCGTGACAGTTTACCACGGACTGTTTAATTGGAGGCCTAACACGAACCTTTGTCTTGAATTTTAATCTGAGATTGACAAACTCTGTGATATGTATCTTGGCTGCAGTCCTTATGTTACTAATGCTCGGTTTTGTCTATGGTCTAAAATAACTGAATATGGATACGTAGTTTCTGGCCCATTTACAAGTTCTTTCGGGGGAAATGCTTCTAGAGGCAAAGGGTTGTCGTTAGTTGCTCTAAGTCTTTTTTGGGTTTGAAAAATCAGCTTTTAAGTGTATCCACGGGTAGCTTTAATGTATGCTGCTTATGCGTATGAAGTTTCATTAAAATCGGTTCATTAATTTCGAAAAAAAATTAGAATGCCGTACGACGTAAACGCTCTTAAATCGATATATATAAAATTCAAAGTCCTGTCTGACTGATATATCAACAACGCACAGAGACAAGAAATTTGGAGGGTATGTTCTTTGTGATAAGTAGGTATCCACTAAAGAAAGGTTTTTTTGAAATTCCACCCCGAAGTGGGTGAATGGGGGGAGGGTGAAATTACACGCGGACGAAGTCGCGGGCATAAGTTAGTTTTAGTATAACATGAAACAATTGGCGCAGTGGTGGCCCAGTGGCATCGACCCCGACTTACGGGTTCTAGGTCGTGAGTTTCAACACTACAGCTCTCAAAACGGTGAAGGAAAACATCGTAAGGAAAAGGAAGTCGGCATATCAAAAACCAAAAATTTTAAAACATGTGACATCCGCCAACCCGCACTGGGCCCGCGTGGTGGATTATGGTCTAGTCCCTCTCAGAGAGAGGAGGCCTGTTGCAGTGGCAATTTTGGAACAATCTCTTGACAGAAATAAATAAAAAAATTGAATACGTGGTCACGCCAATGTCCCACAAAATTAAAAAAGCACAGCTTCTTGCCCCAAAACCAGGAATATTTATAGGCCTTGTAAAACCCGCGAACCCAATAAAACTCGCAACACAACGCTACTAGATTGCCATTATTAGCACACATTTATTGACATGCAGTTTTCAATATCCAAACAGTACCTAAATAACAAATATAGGTCAGGTCTGAAACGTCGTATTTATAGTCAACCTCATAAATGATTTACCATTTCTGTCAAAATTGCCAGGAAACTGAAACCTCACTAAGGTTGAAACCTTCGTGGTTGATACCATGTTACTGTCACATAGCCAAACATATCTTGTGGCTAAATCTCGCACTAAAAACGTTAAAATTCAAGTCGCAATCACATCTCAGCGACAATCATTGTCATAAAGTTTTCTAAATGTAGGTTACTTGACAGATTTACTGACTGAGATTAGAATTCGAACGTTCTTAAAAATATATGAACTGTCCCTATTGTAGTTTTTTGACGTGAAACTGTGCAAGTGTCATTGGTTGATAAAGCCGTTATGAGTTCGACTGTAACTACGTCAGAGGCGAACCAAACTCTGCCTCTTGAAACTTTATCAAAGGGAGGGGAGACTTCAAGTACCTAGCGCGAAACCCCGTCACAGGTTCTATATACATAACAGAAATGTTTTATATTTACGCCTTCTCTCCTCATGGGAGAAACAGAATAAAGAGATAACACAACGTACAACGTAAGAGTAAATAAATAGTTTCCTCAATTACGAGAAAAATATTATGTCAGTGGGTGATTGTTTTATTCAGGATAGTGGAGTATCACCTGCAGCGTTCCCAGGAATGTAATAAAAAAAATATCTTTACAAATGGCATGGGCTTTTGAAGGTTTTGCTTCGCGATTTTGTATAGGATAGATCAGGTGAGGTCGTGTCCAACTCAAGCCTTTCAATTATAAAAATATTAGAATAGAATAGAATACTCTTTATTATTTTTCATATAAATTACAGACATAAATATAGAAACTGTACAAAGGGTGACACAATGGGCGGTCTAATCGCTAAAAGCGATCTTTTAAAGACAACCTTTGGATGGATTAAAAAGGGGAAGGACAGACAAATACTGTAGGTAGTCTGTGGTGTACTATTTACATAATACAATAAATACATACATAAAGTATATTATACTAATCTAAATAAATATAAACATAATGTAATAATAAACAAGAAACAGGAGCAAAGAAAATATAATGATGATGTTTAAGGAGAGAGGAAGTGCTTTTTTATCAAAGAATAATACAAAAATCAAACGCGAAACATTCCTTATAACTCTTTAAACGGATTTAAGCGACAATCCAGTTAAACCTTTAATAAAAATATGTAACTGACAACAAACGCTTTCACTCAACCACGAAATCAAATTGAAACAGTATCAGCCGTATTGAAAAGGTTCATTTATTCAACAATTTCGAAACTTTTTGCCATCAATCCGAATCATTTCAATGTTAATTCAGCTAATAGTTATTTATTGATACCTATCTGGCCCCAAGAGCAATGTTCCACAAATTGCTACAATTTTGGGTCCAATTTCGCGCCAATTGTATTGGCAGATGGTAATCGAATATGTTTCGAGGTACAGAAATGGAACGGTAGATTTTCTGACTATAATGGGCATGAATTTTCCTGCAGTGATCATGTTCACTATGGTAATATTTACTTATTATTAGCTAACTGAAACAATCTCTTAACCATGGGTGATTGGAGTATTCAGGTTAAACAAGGACATAGGGTGAAGGCGCGCCACTTCGTGGATTTTGTGCCCATATATAGGTCGTAGACAATTTCTTTATCTATACATAGTATAAAACCAAGTGACTTATCATGTCTATGTGACCACTTTGTATCCACTTCTAAATTAATACTGGATTTTGATGTGGTTTTTACTATTAGTTAGAGAATTTATTCCGAAAGTTTACTTATGAGTCATCATCATCATCATCTGCCTAGCCTTTTCCCAATTATGTTGGGGTCAGCTTCCAGTCTAACCGGCTGCAGGTGAATAGGTGTATTTTACATGGAGCGACTGCCTATCTAACCTCCACAACCCAGTTACTGAGTAATACGATACCCCTTGATAAGACTGGTTGTCAGACTTTCGGGCTTCTGACTACCCGTAACGACTGTCAAAGATCCACGAATGACAGCCGAATGGTCCATGAGTATAATACATTAATGTTTAATTTAGAAATAGTACAGACATCTCGATATTTTGACATGTCGCAACAGTACATTGCACCCGTAAGACAGGCTCGGTAGTTTGGATAAAAATAACATAGGTACCTATATTGCCTATTCTCTTTATGTAATGTATTAATTATAGGCTACCTACCCACGAACTTTCATTTTCGTTTTAGCTTGGCTTCGGCTAAGTAATAACAGTCGTACGGTTCGATCGATCAGGTTAAGCGACGCTTGCCGCGGTTGGTCCCTGGATGGGTGACTATCTTTAAATACCAAGACCCTTCCGTGCCTCGGAAAGCACGTTAAGTCGTCGGTCCCGGCTGTCATTCATGGATGTTTCTGTCAGTCGTTACGGGTCGTCAGAAGCTCGAAAGTCCGACAACCAGTTTTACCAAGGGGTATCGTATTAGTATTACCCAGTTACTAGATTGTGGAGGTCAGATAGGCATTAATTTCATGTAAAATACTGGCATTCGGCTGCATCCGAAGCCGACCCCAACCTAGTAGCGAAAAGGCCAGACAGATGATACCCACAAGCTTTCATAACACAACAAGAAGTTGTTTTTATCTTTCATCACTGAATACTGTAGGTTCATCTTTAAGTTCACCTCTCCTAAATACCTTTCTCCGAAATCACAATAAGACAAACTCCGGTCGAAATATTTATGAAATATTCAAATTCCTATTTAAAACTATACACCGAATCAAGATCCATATTTCGGTCCGGATATCCCCGAGGTGTTTAGAATATTGTGATACTAAACCCATCCTTTGGGTTTGCAGAATAAATAGTTCATAAATCATAGCAACTGATATCGTCGACCGTAGGTTCAATTGAGGTAAGGGACATAATACGATTTTTCAGGAGAGGCCGACAAAGTTTTTTTTCGGACTAAATAACTTTTTTTGTTATTAACCTTTTTCGGATCTGATTTCACACATAATCTTGTATTTTAGTGCTCTATCTACCTGTGTAACATTTATTTACATAAGTTAGCTATTTAAGAAAATAGACGTCCCTTACACCAACGTATTTTGTTAGTAATGTCCCTTACATTAAATTGATCTCTACGTTGGATCCAATCTATAATGAAAAAATAGTGTAAAGGTCTTGTTGAAAAAATGTGTGAAGAATAATTCGTTGATTGGGAAGACTCTTACCTTATTTGAAGTGGATTGGCGGCGGTAATTACACCATTTCAAGTTGCTATATTGCATAGTTTTTCAGATACATTGTTATTATGGGGCTGATTCGAAATTCGAATCCAAAAATCAGTAGGGTAAGGGACATTTTTTTTAAGCTAGAATTTTTTCATATACACCATTCGAAAGAGCGCAAAATTCTGAACAAAACTGTATAAGTACTCAACTCATTTTGGGTATTTTGTCCCTTACCTTAATTGAACCTACGGTCGACGATATTTTAGTTAGTTAAGTTGGAATTTAACTTAGGTAAGTAAATGCAATGCTTTTAAGGTAGTGGTTAAACAGAGCTTTTGCGTTGCTTATTTTTGATCTATAAATAGAGGAAACAGTTACCTACTCATTCGTGGTTCTTGCGAGAGTCTTACTTTTGAAATCTGAAGGCAAATTCTCGTAATCAAAAAAGTTCAAAATCTAGTCGCAATAGCATCTCAGCGACAGTCAATGTCAAAAACTTGTCAAAAATGTAGGGAAATTGGAGGTATTTTTGACAGATTTAGACTGACGTCAGACTGTGAACTTTATTAAAATTACGACAATTGCTCCTCTGCAGTCTCGTGACGGATTGCCATCCCTTCGAACTACGAGAGTGCATCTGTGTCCGCGCATACACTTGTGCACTATAATATCTCCCCCGCCAAAAGCTAGTCTCCACTGAGATTGCCCGATAAGATCGAAAGTCGGTTTGGAGGAATGTAAGTTAACCTACATTTGATAGAAATATCTTTCAGCCTTTGAAAGCGTCTCTGCGTACAATGCGAGGCCAGTGTATAGAAAGACTAGCTGCGCCCCGCGGTTTCACCCGCATAAGTCTCGATCCCGTGGGAATGTCGGGACAAAAATCCAGAACAGAAACAGTTGGCAGCTGCATGTTGTGACTGTGGCAAGAAGGCTTCCACTCAGCATGACGCAATGCTATGGGGGTACCACAGCAAATTTTCGGTGGTCACCCGAAACTGATGTACGGAAACCAAGTCGGGTTTAAACATGTGTACACTAATAAGTAATAAAGTAAAATAAATAGTACTTAGAATAAATTGCCACTATAAAACAAATAATATGCATAAAAACGATTAAACACATATCACGCACTCACACATACACATGTTTAGCTTGATATGCCACCGTGTGTACTGTAAACAGTAGGGGTCATAGCATATTGCAACGCAGCCAGTGCAAACGCCGCGCAATAGGGAAACCGCTGTAACACAAGGGTGGACACGGACAGCTGTATTGTGCAAATAGAGATGTACTTCCAACAGCTATTCTTTGTTGAATCTTTTATGAATTATGTAAAACTTTATTGTAAAATGGAGGGTGGTCAAAAAATAAGATGGCTTGCGCTGTGACCATAAAGGCTCCTACAAACAGGCGCGACACGCGACGCGAATCGCGCGCGACACAATGGCATCGCAAGTCGCGCAACGAGCGGTGCCTTTGTGTCGCGCGCGATTCGCGTCGCGTATCGCGCCTGTTTGTAGTAGCCTTAATTATTATCATCGCGATACATTGCGGCAAACCTACAGTCCTTTCACAGTTATTTTACCACTGACAGCAGCAATCAAACAGCAACCTTATTATAACGAGAATAAAGATCTTTGTGATTTGACAGATTTCTCAGTAGCAGCAATTCAACAGAGCAACCTTAGGATACAAGGAGTATAAAGACCACTGTGATTCTGACAGTAATGCAAAATCAAAGGTAAAATATCTGTGAATGGACGTTACAATGTCCACAGGGTGATGTCAAACTTAACTGTCAGTTTTGACAGCTGTACCTATCTAACATAGGTTGGTACACAAGTAAACTGCTTGAGTTAAACAAACAACTTGTGTACTCTGCGTCATGAGAATTCACGCTCTGGTAGTTAGAGATACAGGCAGAATTTAATATCTTTAGGAGTTTGGAATTATTCTTAGAACTCCAATATTAACACGAATCACGAAATAAGTTGTTTAGGACTCAAGACTTCTAATTCTAAGAACTTAAAATCCACAAACAATTTGAATAATACAAAATGGAAGGTCATTTGGTAACACATTCTATCCTATTTTTATATCCAACGACATAACGTATTCGAACTTCAAATCGCTTCCACTGATTCCAAAATTAAACCACTGTCATCGATTTTTCAACAACAATAAATTCCAATCCAATAAGTTGTTTAGGACTCAAGACTTCTAATTCTAAGAACTTAAAATCCACAAACAATTTGAATCATACAAAATGGAAGGTCATTTGGTAACACATGCAATCCTATTTTTATATCCAACGACATAACGTATTCGAACTTCAAATCGCTTCCACTGATTCCAAAATTAAACCGCTGTCATCGATTTTTCAACAACAATAAATTCCAATCCATTCACTCGTTCCATAGTGAAGCGAATAGCTTCGATTGTGTCGCATCACTAGTGTGTAGCGTAGCGGAAAGTGTGACATGTCAGTTTGGCCGGGCCATCGGAAGCGACGGTAAATTATTCAACAGTCACCCGTAATAAAGTTACTATGTACGTTTTATTGGGACCCAATTGAACCGTTCAAACATGGTGGTTCATTGCAAATTAGTTTGATTAAGGCTTTATTTTCTACGTAATTTGGTTTAACAATTTTTTAAAATACAGGAAAAATTAAATAGCCTAATCATGGGAACTGCCGACAGAAGTGAAAACTTAGAACTATGAAATAACAATAGTTTTTACTGAATTTTCAAATGAATTATCAAAAATTAAAATGTAATAATTTGTAAATAAAAATTATAAAATAATGTGCATTTCACTGCTGTCCAAGCGCAACACGCACTCACTCATAGCAACAGATATACTGTTAACATTAGCATGTCGGTGACGCATAAGGTTCAAAGTTGATTGGGAAAATTTGACAGTTTCGGGTAACTTGATGTGCTAGCGTGTATATTTCCATCACTACCGAGAAAATAGACATTAACATTATTATTTCAGTCGAAGAAACTTCTTCGAAATAAACCTCTATTTTTCATATCGATCGACATTTTTAAATCTCCTGCTCAAAACCGTTTAGTTTTGAGCCAACGATTTAAATGCAAAATAAAATTTTTAAATTAAATAATATAATTAATACGTAATTAAATTAATTTTTTATTTAATTTTTTAATTTAAGTTGCCTATTGTTATTTTCTGTTTCGGGTAAACAGCCGCTATTGTCACACATAGTTGTATCATTTCATGAACGCGTGTCGATGGAGTTTATACATTGTGTCAATGACATTAAGATCATATGACGCGCACTTGTGGTTCCCATCATATAATTATATACTATATAATAATATAAATACCGACGCATGTCGGAAACACCCGAAATTTTCCGAGGTCATCCTTCAAATTGCCGGGCCAGAGACACTCTGGGAATTCCTAACAACTTGTGAGGTCCCTAAAATTTTAATTACGCTGTTTCCGACCATTCTACCTCCCCCCAAGTTGGCATAGCGGTCTCTTTGAATGTTATTACTCGGCCCACTCGCAAAAAGCCTTTAGAGAAACATTTGGGAGAATACAATTTAATTTTAATGTTTTTATGGGATGACCCTGGAGGAGTATTGTTTTAACGATCGGATTTGAAGAAGGGTAATAATAATATCGATGCCGCTCAATGCTTATTTTGACATTAAAAACCAGTTTATATAGGTACCGAAATGTTATAAAAACAATATTTTTCCTTTTCGACGTCTTTCACTGAAACGGGAATCTTAGATTCGCATTGTTTTTCAAGCTTCAGTAAGTCGAAGCTTTGTATTATTATAAAATATAAACATTTTCTCCACCACCAACACAGCAACTTCGTAAAATGACGTCAAAAACCCAACTTGATAAGTTTTAGAGACTTAAGCCTTGTAAGGTTATGCGTCTAATACTCCTAGTGCTGACGTATTTCGTTACGTTCAGTCACGTTCAGTATTCAAATACCGTCGTATGCCGTTCTTGCAAGAGATTTGTGAGCGTTACTCGTGAGATTTCGCATAATTAGTACCAAATTCCCAGTAGTGCAGTTGTTGCTGTAAGACGTATTTTGCATAAGATTATGTTGAAATTATTCATGGAGGAATATTATGAAATATTCTGAAATATGAAAATTACAATTTCAGGGGTCAATTTCAAGGGCAAACCAATTATTATTTATTTAATTCATTAAGAAAGAAGCGTGATTATTAATAATTGTTGTAAATCAAAACAAAATAATTACTGTTGATTTCTGAAATTTAATTGCGCAATTTGAATAATTTATGGAGTGCTCAACCCTGTTTATTGAACAATCTCTTAGTTTCAATCAAATAATTTTAAGGATGAAATAATACGAAACTTTCGATAACAACTTTTCGTACCTAAGCAATTTTGCCATTACTTTATCTGACGATCATAATTACAATGGCATTCTATTTTCTTTCATTGCTCGGTCGATATTGGATGATAATTACGCCTTTGCTCATATAGCGAGCAATGAGTTCAGACGTTCAGAAAATCGCCCCAGTGCTTACGTCAGAAATGATAAACGCAATATTATTCCATGTAAGCATGACCTCTTTTATGAATTTATTGCTCCTACCCTGTCAGTACAAGTAAAGCGCCTTTGTTCGCAAGTGTTTTATTGCAAAATTATTTGCATCATTGATTTGATTTATTTGCGCTTGGCACCTTGTAGAAAAGATTCATAAAGTATGAATAAAACATTGAAAATACTGACAAATGAAGTTTGTGTCATCATCCTCATTTCAGCCGAAAGACGTCCACTGCGGGACATACGCCTCTCCTAAGCACCGCCACTTCGACCGGTTCTGTACTTCCCGCATCCAAGCACCAATGAAGTTTGTTTATGCTACAATTATTAATTTGTGTAAGTATTAAAATTTTAGGAAAACATAACAAATTTATCATATCTAACTACGTTCAATTTGAATTATTGCGTTAAAGATTACTCTTAAAGCACAATGCTGTCACCTTTTCGTCCCACGAAAGGACACCAACCAAGCTTACTATAACAGACGAGGATACAAAGGAAACTATACCCAAAAGAGCCAACTCAAACACAAAGCAATTATTTCAATTAAACCATCTACAGGCACTTAATTGTTAAAGAGTCGATCAGTTAGAAACTTTTTAGAAAGTTGAATCTAGTTGGCCATTTCAAAACGCATATACGTATCTACATTTTGAAAAGGATTGGAGAAGAACGGGCAAGAAACTCCATGGACACTCATTTAAATCAAGGTATTATAAAATCCTGGGTACATTATTCTTGTTACTTCTAAGTGAGAACAATTAAAAAGAAAAAAAATATGAAACAATTCAAATTATATTATTAAAAATAAGCCCTAGTATCAACCGACGGCACCCGTTCACGAACATGACGTGTGGATCAGCACCGTCCAGCTCAACCATTTTGTAGGGAACCGAATGATCCAACACACGCGCCACCATCTGATATTTAGGTGAGCATGTCATATTCTCAACTAGATAACCAACCTAAATTATAACATAATTATAGATGTTTTGAGTTAGCAACACCCGTAGGTACAATACAGGCGTGCCGACTCATCCATGTAATACGTGTATCGAAACGTAATTAGGCGTCAACAGTAATGCACACAATACAATTCTACATTTAAGCTATTATACCACAGCTAACAGCTACCAGTTGCGCCAACACTATAAAGCTAACACCAACATTAGTCTGTACGACTGTTAGCATTTAGTATCCTACTGCCAACTGAATGGTTTTATCAACAGAGAAATGGATACGTGAAGCGACCTTATCGATTACCGAAATGGTCGACTCTCCATTAGATATATGTATACAATTCTGTATATATTAAAGTAACGTTGTTATGGGGATGAACTTATTACTTACTTGATTATAGACTGGAAGCCGACCCCAACATAGTTGGAAAATGCTAAGCAGATTATGATGAGGATTATATTATGATTTAGAGGGATGATTTTAATGATAATAAGCACACTAATATTATAAAGGCGAAAGTTTGTGAGTGTGTGTGTGTGTTTATATGTTTGTTTTTAGTCCTTCACGCTCAAACAGCTGCATCAATTTTGATGAAAAAAATTATGGAGGTAGCTGACACCCTGGATTAACATATAGGCTACTTTTTATCCCGATATTCCCACGGGATCGACATTTACGAGGGTGAAACCGCGGGGCGCAGTTAAGTAGTCCTTAATACATACTTGTTACGCTCGCGAATCATATTTTGTTCAACATAGAACCTTTTTACGACACAACATGAAACGCAAGCGGTACGGTTCTTTAGAAATCTCGAAATAGCTACGCATCAAAATAGCCACCACGAGTGGCTATAGTAGAGTATAACTTAGGCACAGCCTGAACTGCCAGCCTCTACCATCTTGCTTACTGGTAATAATTTTTAGGACACGAGTTATTAATTATTTGTGTAAAGGTTAGTGAATAGATTTATAAATTCTATAGAAGACTGTGCTATCGTCCACTGAATTATTAATTATTACATAACTAGCTTCTGCCCGCGACTTCGTCCGCGTGAAATTTCTTGTACCCCCACCCCGTCGCGTCGCAACACTTCGTATTCGCTTACCGTTCACTCTGAGTTTTTTTCTTTTTGCTCGGCTCCTAAGAGTCATAGCGTGATGTTAAATAGCCTAAAGCCTTCCTCAAGAATTGGGCTATCAAATGCAAAAAGATTTTTTTCAAATCTGACCGGTAGTTCCAGAGATTATCGCGTTCAAACAAACAAACTCTTCAGCTTTATTATTAGTATAGATAAAAAACTCTATGGCCCATAACTCCTTAATAGGTACCAACTCTTAACATCTTACACACGTGATAACTTTTAAACGAAATATCCGATTGAGATGAAACAAAAAGTATTTTACATCTTCATAAATACTCTTGATAACATAATGCTTAATTTCGATAAAGATTAATATTACGATACATATTTAACGTAGTTTTTTTTTTCTTCAGACGATTTAATAATTATTTTGAACACAAAATCGGTTATTGTGATTAAACCATGATAGCTAGATATATGTTCTCGCATACTTTTTTGTAGGTCTTAATGGGCCCTACAAACCCGTAGTACATCATTTTGTTCTATTGTCAATAGTTTTTGCAGCGCACGCAAAAATAGGTTTTCGATTTTACACCTTGTGTTACAAAATAGCAATTTTATTACGGATCCCTAATTTTGATAAAAAAAAATATAGCCTATAGCCTTCCTCGATAAATGGACTACTCAACACTAAAAGAATCATTCAAATCGGACCAGCAGTTCCAGAGATTAGCGCGTTCAAACAAACAAACAAACAAACAAACAAACTCTGCAGCTTTATAATATTAGTATAGATTAGTATAGATTATAGCATAAGTTTACTTTATTACTTACTAGCTGCGCCCCGCGGTTTCACCCGCGTAAATGTCGATCCCGTGGGAATATCGGGATAAAAAGTAGCCTATATGTTAATACAGCAGGTATCAGCTCCATACAAAATTTTATCAAAATTGGTCCAGCCGTTTGAGCGTGAAGAAGTAACACACATATATACACACACAAAATCACAAACTTTCACCTTTATAATATTAGTGTGATAGTGTGGCTATCATCGTACGAGTATCATAACATAAATTCGGGAGAAATGGTGAACAAAACACGTTAAAGTCCTCGTCATTATCATTATTTCAACCGAAAGACGTCCACTGCTGGACATAGGGCCGACAAGGCCCTCCACTTTGACTGGTTCTGTGCTTCCCGCATCCAGCGGATTCCTGCGGCCTTCACAAGGTCATGTAACCACTTTGAGCCTCCTACAAACAGGCGCGACACGCGATATAATCGCGCGCGACACAAAGGGGCCGCTAGTTGCGCGACTTGCGGTGTCTTCCTTTACTCGGTCGCCACTCCAGAACCTTTCTGCCCCATCGGTCATCTGTTCTGCGAGCAATGTCAACTGCCACTTAAGTTTGGCAATTCTTCTTTAGGCACTATTTTATATAAAGATATAAAATAGTGCCTGTATTATATTTAAAAACGATTGTGAATTAATGTATCTCGACTACACTTTAAAAAAAAATTTTTTTCAAAGCAGATAGTTCTTCGGGGTTTTCTTTATTCATAGGAACTCTAGTGGAACTAAATACTCCTTTCTTTTTATTACTTGCTCTGTTTCTTATTATCCAGCTTTAGTTACGGAACTTTGCGTAAATACAGAACTTCCTAACTGTGGTTTTCTTTTACTGAGACGCCCGCAATTTAACCTTACGTCTTAATTATTTTAGAGCTGCAGAACCACGAATGCTTTTGTGTATAAAACTATTTAATTACCTACTTAAAATGCTCATTCCGGCTGACTTATTTCTTTGTTTTTTTTTGTAAATTAATCGTCTAACAACTATCAGCTAGTGATGACGCGAAACACGTTGCTCAGTTCTGGCCCGAGTCCATTTAAATTGCTACGCTAAGAAGAAGAATAGATCCCAATTATCGACATGTAAGTCAGGGAATACAGTAAGAGTGCATACACTCGAGCGACACCCGTCGCCAATTTTTTTTTTTTTTTAACAAACGTTGCCCCACACTAGGAATTTCTCCTGTATTGTGGGTGCGTTTACAAACATTTAAATTCACGTACACAAACAGCCAGACCCGGAACAACTACTTGTAGTTCATACAAATATTTGTTCCGTGCGGGAATCGAACCCGCGACACGCAGCGCAGCAGTCAATCGCTTAACCACTGCGACAACCGTGCCGCCAAATGCTGCCCATGCTACTCATGTAAATACACGGGCACCGTACTCAAATACACGAGCAACACGTTGTCGACGGCAACTGCAGAAGCTTTGACGGCTGTCGCTGACACGCGTCGGCGGTAGCAGTTGCGTCTGTCGTCGACGCGTGTCGCTCGTGTGTCATCATCATCATCATCTGCCTAGCCTTTTCCCAACTATGTTGGGGTCGGCTTCCAGTCTAACCGGATGCAGTTGAATACCAGTATTTTACATGGAGCGACTGCCCATCTGACCTCCACAACCCAGTTACTGAGTAATACTCATACCCCTTGGTAAGACTGGTTGTTAGACTTTCGGGCTGATTGATCGAACTGTGCGTGTCGCTCGTGTGTGTGCAGTCGTCAGTCAGCTGGACCCGGTCGCTTCTGAACCCGCGGGTCCGGTTGACCACATCATTTATTTTCTGTATTTTTATTGGTTAACTGGAACCACATTCAAACTTAGAAGAACTGTTTAAAATTTCCAAGAATAGTGTTACAGCCAAATTAGACCGATTTTAAATTTTCCATAGAAACAGAGATTTCCAGTTATCTTTTTTTAAATAAGATATTTCGAAAATGTTCATAAGTAACTTTTTAGACCTTGTTATCCTACTTATTCGTATGCAGTTTCATTAAAATCGGATCATTCATTTGGAAAAACAAGGGCTCGAAAGTTTGTACGAAATGCCGTACGTTGTAAACGCTCTTAACGGTAACGGTATATATTATACCGGGTATACCGGTATATATTATACAGCTATCGAAATATACTCGTATTTAACCGCAACAAATGCGTCAACTTAATTCAAATTTGTAATACTACCCTTGCATAAAACATCTTTCTACAAAGCTTATAAAATATTCTACACAGCGAGCTCACATCAGAGTACAAGTTGAAATTCCTTATCTAATTATACAACATTTACCTGTACATGGCTATTTACCTTTATTTCAACCGGCATAGATAAGTTATAATGCAAAAAAACTGGAGACGAAAGCAGTCGCTATAAACTCTTCGTTAAATAGAATAATTAGTTGTTGTTAACACTGTTGGACTTCCAAATACTTAAAAAACCTTCGCTGTGATAAGACATTCACAGTGAAAACAAGAATTATTGATAGAAAGTCAGACAACCAATCGTACCAAGGTATCCAGTAACTAGATTGTGGAGGTTCTGTAAAATACTGGTATTTATCTGCATCCGGTTAGCTTGGAAGCTGACCCCAACATAGTTGGGAAAAGGCTTGGCAGATGACGAGTTTCTCTTCGATAACAACAAAATTATGTATTCGGTTTTCATAGAACGATACCTAACCTACTCTATTTGCCTACATTCTACTACATGAGTACACAAAAAAAAAACAGTGGCACTCCGGGAATGCCGACAGAAGTGAAAACAAAACACAAACATATTGGATATACCTACATTAAAACCGAGTACATCCCGAGGACCGCCGAACACATCCGAAGCGGGTATTTTTTTAATCGTCTTATAAACACGGCGCGAGTTCAATGTTTATTTCCCATCTCAAAAAATTTCCAACGCGCCAAGTTTTCACTTAAAAAAAAACTCTTAATGCCCGCTTCGTATACCTACGTAGTACATACCTATATATTCTCTATACCTTTATCTGCCTTCCGCATTTCGTCTTTCCTCCACCCAATATTCCTTTATCAGATAACGAAAGTCCCATTTGATGTAATCAAAGATGCGACGAGGCGATTTTATCGAGCGTCATGAATAGAAGAAATGAATGGAGTCGCCTTACTTTGCACACTGACTTATTGACACTAATGAATTTATAGACGAAGCCTCTGTAATATCACTTCCTGAATATCTGAAGAACCAATAGGTTCTTTGTTCGCAAAGTGCTGCGTTAATATCAAAAGACTTTTATAAAGTCTGTTGAAAATCATGAGAAGGATTTTGCGTCTCATTTTACAACATTATTATTTGTTAGGAAATATCCATATTTTCCGTGAATTATGAGACTGTAATAATATATTGCTGTAGGAGGTATCAGTGTTTAATAACGCAATTACTGAAATGATCGCTTTTTTATGAAAAAAAATAATTACCTAATGGGGTCACAGGGCAGACACAGGGTCACAGCTCCTCAAAATACATGCATCGTCTGCCAAATTTATGTCAAATAATGGTTCATAGTGTCAAGTAAAATTAACTCTTAATTCCAAGAATATATTTTCTCCTATTTACTTATTTCACTGGAGTGTTATTTTGTCCTCAAAAAACAAAAAGTTACCAAAAACATCGCAGAAAAAAAATAGACGCAAAAAAAAATCTCCAAAAAGATTTCAAAAGACGGGCCAGATTTTCAATAATTATAAAGCACGAGTCACGGTCCATTTTAACTTACTATCCTCCTTGCACCACTAACTTGTCACTTCCTATCCTCTTTCTGTACCCACACAATATATATCCGTATTGTCCTTTATACTCCCTGTCATGTGTCTCGTGTTCTGTTACTATGTCGTGTAGGTATGCCTTTGTATGTTGTCACGATGTTTCCTATAAGAGAAGCACAATTTGTATGTACAGTGTAACTTCTGTAGTCTGTTTTGTGTTCATTTGATGATTTCGCGCAAGATGTGACACGTTTTACTATCAAGTATTAGTTGACTTAGGGCATTATTGCAACTCAAATGTAACTAGAAGCGGGTTGTGGATTTTCATTAAAATTGGAGCCGAAGGAGTTTGCTATTTTAAAATCTTAGTGTACTATTACTTGATTTATGTAGGTAGCTTAATTTTAAAGTGGCTAGATATCCATAATTAGATCGTAAGTTAATATCAAAAATGCAAAAGTCAGTTTATTTGTTTGTTACACTTTCACTGCCGCAGGTAACCCGTTGGATGCGAGAAGCACAGAACCGTTTTGCAGTGCCCTCACAGATTTCATCTGTTTTTTCTGTTCCGTGGGTTTCATGTGCAAAAACTAACGGTAATTAATGTAACATGTGTGATGTGCATGAGAGCAAATAAATATATAAATTACGAGTCCATAATTTACTTTTGTAACATCAATTTACAGCTACAAAGGTAATTAATCGACGATGAATTCTATCAATTTTTAATTGAAACAATCCAATAACGAGAGACGATACAAAATTAATTGAATCATAATTCTGTGACTTCTGTAATTGGAGCGCAATGACGGGTTCAAAGAGAAGTATTAAAAGGTTGGAAAATCATAATTAAGTTCTTCTCTGATATTATTTCATAAGGCAAGTGCTTATAAGCCTCCCGTCCCAGCCGCCGCGGGAGACGCTCCGGGCGTCGTCGGGAGCCGCGTGACGACTCCTGGAGTCCCGGCCACCGTAGGCGCGGGCCTGCGGGCTGAGAGTAATGGTAGCTCACCGTCCGATTAGGACCAGGCCCGTGCCGGACGGCGCGTACGAGTTCCACGCGCGCCTCAAAGAGATGTCAGCATCGAGGAGGGGCCCCATAGGGCCGAAGCCTGCCGGGTCAGCGGGATTGTCCGAAAGGGTTACCGCTGACCCGGAACATAAAGGGCTAAGGAAGGAACACGGGTGGGTTTTAGTCAGTAAGAGTCTGACACTCCCTTCCGCTCCACCCAGAGCGAGAGGGGTCATTTGAAGATTTCCCATCCGAAAAAAAAAATAAAAAAAAATGCTTATAAGGTAAGATGCTTCCGGTGTTTTTGAGAAATCTCTTTTGAACCATGCTACTACGTAAAACTTAAAATTATAACGAAGCGAAGGAGTGTTTACGTCAAAATAATTAAGGAGAAATGGCGAGGGCTTAGACGAAAAGTGAATATTTTAATAATGAATTCATTTACGTAATTTTAAACCCATGGCGCGTCTCAATTTTGTTTGTTTATTATGAGCAGCATTCTTTATTTTATTCTTTTTAACGCATTTAAGTAAAAGCTTGTTTTTAAAAGAGTTTTTTTACTTTTAATTTATTTTTATGTATTTCAATAAACCCTGTACTTATTTTTGTTGCTGACGATCCTTCAGGATCAAAAACAAAAGAAAAAGCGGATCAAACCGGAATGAGAAAGTTTATAGTGGATAAGACAGAGAATAAAACAAAAGATGAACAACCAGGGGATCGAGGTGGGTTCAGAGGATCAGAACGGAATAACTCCTCCTAGCTGTCTAGTGTTTAAGTGGAATGATTCGGCACAGCCTGGCGGCAAAATCAAATACCTACAGCACTACTCTCGTGTAAACATATAAAATCATATTTCCCAACAACAAAAACTACGACCACGACCACACACCAGAAAAACACATAATAAATTCAAAACAAATGACTGCAAAATATTTAGAGCTACCCATAAATAAAAAGCATGTGTAAAAATATCCTTACTGTACACGTGAACTTACTTCGCAACAACACGACAGTTTCTCTCCCGCACACAGATCATAAAAAATACGTCCTATTTGTCGCGAAAACAAAAGAACTGCATTCCGTATTGCAAAAATAACAAATGGCTACTAGTAAGCGTGTCGTTTGTCGTGTCTTATCTATCACACGCCCTAACACGAACGCGCGACGTAAACGTAACGTAACGAAATACGTTCGGTTTCGAATCCAAAATACAACTATCATATAGAATTTTGGTTTAAGTTTAGGGGCGATCGAATGTTAAGCTCCACAGTCAGTTCCTGGATGGGTGACCATCTTTACATACCGTGACCCCTCCGTGCCTCGGAAATCACGTTAAGCCGTTGGTCCCGGCTGTCATTCGTGGATCTTTGACAGTCGTTACGGGTAGTCAGAAGCCCGAAAGTCTGACAACCAGTCTTACCAAGGGGTATCGTAGTACCCAGTAACTGGGTTGTGGAGATCAGATAGGCAGTCGCTCCATGTAAAATACTGGTATTCAGCTGCATTCGGTTAGACTGGAAGCCGACCCCAACATAGTTGGGAAAAGGCTTTGCAGATGATGAGTCATCGCGTTTGTGCTAGGCTCTCAGGCAAACTCTGACGTAGTTTACCCGATTTCGGCGGAGCCCAATAAGAGGTTACTGTTTTAGACTATTCGACGCACGGAACGGAAAATATCGGAGCTGAGGTATCTTACTGGATTCATGTTAGATTTATCTGACTGGCCTGTTGGTCTAGTGGTCAGTGACTATGACTGCTATGCCGGAGGTCGTGGGTTCGATTCCCACCCAGGACAAATGTTTGTGTGATGAGCATGATCATTTGTTCTGTGTCTGGGTGTAATTTATCTATATATGTATGTATTTAGAAATATATAAGTATGTTTATCAGTTGTCTAGTACTCATAACAGAAGCTCTGCTTAGCTTGAGACTAGACGGCGTTGTGTGATAGTTGTGGAATATTATTATATTATTATTATTATATCTATCTTGTCAGATGAATCCCAATGAAACAGGGTTAGATCTGGTTGTGGCTAGGACCTATTTGTTACCTACGAGATATTGAACACGGGATTTTTGTACTAATTTTTCATCCAGTTGGATTTCTTGTGCTATGTAATATTTTTCTTTATTTTTTAACAGGCGAGTTAATTCTATGAATAATTTTGTAATGTTAAGTTAAAAAAGTATGTAGGTGTTTGGCTGTTACTTAAACTTGAAAGATTTACAAGAATGTATAAAACACCCGGAAGAAAACACATGCACGATATGATAAATTATTACGTCCCACGGAGACTTGAATTGAAGTCAAAAGGTTGGCATTGCAGTAGCTTCTACTGCACTGATGTTTAAGAAAATACATTACGTACAAAACAACCCGATAGAAACTAACTACAAACACTACTACTTTCCAAACATCCAAACTTTAAAATATTGACCACAAAATTGACGTGTAAAAATATCTAGAAATAAAAATAATATTTCATTTCATTTAAATTTTTAAAACTACTACTGCGAATAAATTGTATTCAAGTCACAAAAAGAAAAGCAACACATTGCACTAGAAACAGAAACACTTAAGTGCTAATCAAGTAAAAGAAAAAAATGGAAGCAGTGAAATCTACCGCTAAGCTTTAAAGCCCGAATAGGGCTTAACAAGAGCGCTTTGCAAAGCATACGAGCTTCTTTGTCGACAGTGAGCACTGGCTTTCAGAAGAAATGTATCTCGTTATACCTGGCTTGTGGATTTTATTCTGCTTTTTATAAGTAGGTACCCTTTTGTAAAGTGAAAATATTGGAGCAATATAATTGTTTATTGCTGCAAATGTACTTTGTTATTTGCATGGTACCCAGTAATCGGACTCAGTAATAATACTCAGTAATGGCACCCAGTAATGATACTCAGTAATGGTACCCAGTAATGATACTCAGTAATGGTACCCAGTAGTGATACTCAGTAATGGTACTCAGTAATGGTACTCAGTATTGGTACTCAGTAATTATTTAGATAAGTTGCATGGCCACGGCATAAGTAGGTAACCCTAATTAGTAATATGGGCAAAGAATATAATTAAAGGACCTAATAAATAGTGACCTTTTTGGTGATGTTCTTCAGAAAGGTTAGGTGCATAGTACTCGCAACCGGCGGCGTGCGTATTATGACACAGAGATTAAAACAGAACACGAACAAGCAGGGGATTGGGGAAGGGAAACTTGATGTATGAACGTAAATGAAGCAAAAGGAGTATTGTAAGGCTCGTAGCAGGTGACGTTCGGTTTCTGCCTAGCGTCATGGGAAGAAGGCGTGAGTTTATGTGTATATGTAATTTAAGTAAAAGAAGGGAGACCTAATCTGCGTTCGCGATTTATTTGGCAAAAATGTAAACAAATTTGAATTAATGGAAAAATAACTTTAATTCCTACACAATAAAGTACAGTTTACGCTACAACTTCAAACTTTTTTATAACTTTTTCAGTAGTGCTAGTCACTCTGAAATCAACTTAATTGTCTTTGTTTCTGTTTTGTTCCCGTGATTAAAGATCTATTTTGTTTTTATTTTTCTTTATTATTCGAGTTATTTATCGTTTTGTATGCACGTGTTTCTGAGACAAATAAACCTATTTTTCTTATTTTCTTTCTTATGTCTATCTAATAGACACGTAACCCTCTTAAGATGCAGATACCTACAAGTTGTTGATGTCCGTCAATCTATTGTTTACCTTCCTTATAAGATTGTTTTAAAAGAATAATATACAAAAGAAATATATTATTATGTAATGGGAAAAAGCCTCTATAGGAAACTTTTCATAACTTTAGGAGTTTTTCTTTGCACAAATATTATATTTGTTTTCATTTGAGCTTGATTAATGTTCAGTCTTATATTATTCTTTTGCTTTTTAACGATTGCTATTTGACAGTTGGAATCGTGAAGACTTGAATACTTTTTTATAAGTATTTTTATCAAGAACTAGATTCTGCCCGCGACTTCATCATCATCATCATCATCAGCCTATAGCAGTCCACTGCTGGACATAGGCCTCCCCTAATGAGCGCCATAGCGCCCTGTCTTCAGCTTGACGCATCCAGCATCTGCCTGCAGTCTTTCGCAGATCGTCATCCCACCTGGCCGGAGGGCGTCCCACACTACGTTTGCCGAGTCGCGGTCTCCACTCAAGAACTCGTTTACCCCAGCGGTTGTCGGTTCTTCGCGAGATATGGCCGGCCCACTGCCACTTCAGCTTGCTAATTCTTTGAGCTATCTGCGACTTCGTCCGCGTGATATTTCACCCTCTTAGGGGTGGAATTTCGAAAAACCCTTTCTTAGTGGATACCTACTCTTCACAAAGAACACACCCTCCAAATTTCATGTCTCTAGGAGCAGCGGTTTAGACTGTGCGTTGATATATCAACAATCAGTCAGTCAGTTTACCATTTTATTATCAAGAATATTATCAAATTACATAGCTTCGAGAGTTCGAGCTATCATAATATGGATCGTCGTATTTTCTTCCAAATAGAAATATATTTCTTAGAAAATTTGGCTGAGATAAACATAGAGAGATAAAGATAAAAACATTCAGCCTAGCCGCAGTGATAACAGTAAGGTCTAAAATATTATTATAATCTAAAACTACCACGAAATTTTTTACCAGAAACCAGATTTTTCAGAAAATTCCTAGTTTAATATAAAACCTTTAAAAATCTCCTACTTTTTTCATGTTGGTAATAACGCTAAAGAATCGCGGCATGGAAAGTGGTTCCCACCACTTATGAGATGCAAAGAGATATGCAAATGTATTATCAACCATCACACTAATATTATAAAGGCGAAAGTTTGTGAGTGTGTGTGTGTATGTGGGGGTGTGTTTATATGTTTGTTACTTCTTCACGCTTAAACGGCTGGACCAATTTTGATGAAATTTTGTATGGAGGTAGCTGACACCCTGGATTAACATATAGGCTTCTTTTTATCCCGATATTCCCACGGGATCGACATTTACGCGGGTGAAACCGCGGGGCACAGCTAGTAATGTATAAAAAGATGAAAAAACCATACACCTCTACTCAGATAAAAGCCAATCATCGAAAGGACGAAAGATAAATATTTTCATTAATTCTTCGCTTGAACCTAATAAAATCGCATTGTCTCGTCTATTCTTTTAACTGGCCACTTGGCACGATTATTATTGCTATAACTAATGGCGTTTTAACACCTACATCAATTTCGGCCACCCCTGAACGTCCTCAATGAGCCAATTAATCAATTTCTTGTACAGAAATTGAGCCATGAATGTCGAACTACGGCCAACATAGACCATTGTGTAAAAGGGCATCAAACTGCAATTATTTAACAAGTAACTAATTAACAAAGACGCCTAAAAACAATACGTGTAATAGTGACAACGCTAAATATAAGCTAAGAGCTAGAAAGAGAAGTCAGTGTATTATACAGTCACGGGCACTTTACATAAACCTATAATGTGTTCAAAAATAATATGTTCGTAATAACATAAAATTTCATTCAAAAACAAAGGAGAAAAATTGCCTTTGAATAAAGCCAAGTGTACACATACTTATGCTCGTGACTGTACTAACACTAAATAATTTTCATTTA